>OY728150.1:732504691-737304691 GCA_963277665.1 Viscum album | reverse complement strand
AAGTTAATAAACAAGGCATAACATGAATAAGATAATACATGGTAAAAAACAGGCATATCAATGAAGCAAAAAAGGAACATGAATAATAAGGCATGATATAACATGATAATCATAACATGTGAAATGTGGAAACACCTTAAAACAGTGCATCATAAAAATAAGTCAAGGATAAATATTCCAAGAATTCATGGTGGAAAAAGTCCCATAAATGAATCAGGTACACCCCTATCATAACATGTTGTATCATGATACTATACATTACCCAATGCATTGAAGCACTATCAGGACACACCCTTCACAGTCATTACATTCTCATGCTTAAGTGTGCCATATAGATCATATAATATGGATTCATTCAAAATAATAATTTATTAAATGATAAAGGAATGTGGAATACATGCAATTAATTCCCAAATTAATAAGTATATGTGAATAAAGGTGAATACCCTTGATAGATAAATGGTTATGGTATTCACTTATAATTATCTTGGAATGGAAAATCATGGTGCAATTTCGATCATATAACAATTCCATATAGAAATTTATAAAATCAGTTTATGAGAGATAAAGGGGTATCTAATAATTTATATGTTAAATTTATAGTAATAGGGACATGTAAAGAAATTACCCAACATAAGGAATTGAAAATAGAAGGCATAACATAATAAATAAACTTGAAAAAGATGAGAAAGGAAAGAGCCCTTACTTGAATGTGAGACTCCAAAGGCTTGGGAAGGGATTCTTAAGACCTTGAAGGTGACTTGAGAGGACTCTAGGGAGTAAATACTAGAGTATAGATGTAATCCAAGTATTTTTAGTGAATAAAATGGGATCTTGGGTGGGTTTATATAGGAAATGAGGGATATTTCTTTATTATTTAGGTTTTGGACTCTATATAATAAAATATTCAAAACCACAAACTATAACATGGTTTTTTCCAATGGTTTCTTCCAAAAGGGAGTGTTTTACATTATTTTATAAGACTAATTGACTAAAATTATTAATATATTACACTTAGTGAAGTGGAAGTGAGTCACACTCTTAAATAAATGATTTTAAAATCTTAAAATATATTATAAGTCTTGGAGGATTCATAATGGATTTAGAAAATAAATAAAATAATATTAAACTCAAATTATTTTAAAATTAAAACATATATTTGGTCATGGATTCCATTAATGTTAATTATTAAATCACTTTTGGGTTATTTCAATGTAATAAAATACAAAGTATATTCATATGGTATTTATTTTTTACCCGAAAATTTGACTGTCTCAGAAAATTATGAAAAATTATCCATTTAATAATTTCAACATAATGATTAAAAAAATAATATTCATTTTATCTAAATAATTTTATAAATATTTTAATTTTCACTTTTAAAATAATAGCCAATATTTATTGAAAATGGCGGGTTTTTGACAAATAACATTTTTTCAAACCCTTATAAAAATTACATTTGACATCATAATAATTATATGATCATTTATATTTGATAAATATTATTTAATAATAATATTACATTAAAATATTATTTATTTTAAAAATTTATTAATCTATAAATTCATTAATTAAATTTTAATATTAATCAAAAATATAATTCGCGCTTTAAAATTTATTTATAATGCAGTAATAATAGAATGAAAATATATTCATTATTTTATAAAAAATAATGTATATATTCCTATTTATAGAGTATTTATAAATATAACTTTAATACAACATCATGCACCTTAATATTAAGGTGCACGATGGTTGGGTTTTCATGGGGCTGTTCGGTGAACATGGTTTGGGATGTGATCTCGATGAGATTGAACTTCTCCCATAAAAGGTTTTGATCATGATTAAGTTGTTTTATATTGTATCATAATTGATCTAGGAAAAATCCCATAAATGTTATCTTCCTTTGAAGCTCTGATAAATGGAATTCATAGGGTACGATCCTACTATTTGAGGCCATCACTTCCTTTTTCTGTGATAGTTGGATTTGTTAAAAACCTATATTAATAGTAATATTGGGATCACTGTTCAATGAATATATTATCAATGACAAATATACTTAATGGTCATTAAAATAAAATCTTATATAATAAAAAAAAAATAAGTTCACATGTTTTATATAACCATAAGTCATTTAATTAAATCAGAAAGGGTAATTTTATTCATAACAGTTTGGGTCATTAAAATCTTACCCCCTTTAGAAGTTTCACCCTCAAAGTTTTCTTTTCCAATAGTAAAATTGATGAGGGTAAGTATGCTTCATCACTTCCTCCGGTTCCCATTCTGCTTATTCAAACTTGTGGTTTCTTCAAAACACTTTGACTGTGGGCATTGTAATATTTCTTAGGACTTTTTATCTACAATCTAAGATATTCACTAGCTTATCTTCATAGGAAAGGTCATTATAAAATAGTACCACCTATAGAATTAGTACATGTGAGGGGTTTGGTATGTACCTTTTTAAGAGGGATAAATGGAATACATAAAGTATTTGAGATAGGTTCACTGGGAGTGATAGACAATATACCACTACTCCAATGCAATCAAGGATCTCAAAAGGGCCGATGTACCCCAGACTAAGGTTTTCCTTCTTCCCAAATCTCATCATTTTCTTCCATGGAGATATGTGGAGGAATACCATGTCTCTGACATCAAAATATGTCTTGTCAATGATTGTCAACATAGATCTTCTATCAACTCTAAGAATACTTGATGTGCTACTGAGTGGTCTTAACCTCCTTAACCATTTCCTTAACTATTTTAGGACCTTAAAGTTTTCATTCCTCAAATTCATCCCAACACACTAGTCTTCTGTATATATTCCCATAAAGGGCTTGTTTGGGATCCATTTGGATACTCGAGTGGAAACTGTTGTTGCAAGACAACTCAACCAATGAAATATATTCGTCCCATCTGCCTTTGAAGTCCATAAAACATGCTTGGAACATGTCTTACAGTGTCTAAATAGTTTGATCATACGGACCATCAATTTGAGGATGATCGGTATCACTGAAGTTCATCTCAGTTTTAGAGCATATTGGAGACTTTTCTAAAACTTGGTGGTGAATCTTAGGTCTCAATTAGATACAATTGATAGTGGAATTATGTGAAACCTTACCACTTCTCTGATGTATATCCATGCTAGTTGATCCAGTGAGAAATCCTCTCGAATCACAATAAAGTGTGTAATATTTGTAAGACGATCCACAAAAAACCAGATAGCATTGTTTACTTTGGATATCTTTGGAATTCTGGTGACAATTTCCTTGGGGTTATTTTCCCATTTACATGTTGGTATGGGTAATGGTTGCACCATCCCCTTTGACTTATGTCTTTCACCCTCCACTTGTAGACATACCAAGCACTTTGATTTATATTCAGTGATCTCCTTCTACATGTTGTCCCACCAATATTGCTCCCAAATATCTCGATACATCTGTGAGTTTCATGGGTGAATGGAAAAATTCTAACTATGTGCATCATCCATTAGTTCCTTTTTTACTCAAGATTTTATGGAACCTATAGTCTTGACCCAAATCTCACAATTCCTTATTCATTAACACTGAACTATAGGGATTTAACTTTCCTTATAGTTTCCACTTTCTTCTGAATTCCCTCATCATATTTTTTAGCATCCTTAAACCTTTACATAAGATATGGTTGGGAAATAGTTTGTGAAAGGATTGATTATGTTTCTTTATATAAGATTCCCATGTCCATCCTCTTCAAATACAAGAAGACTAGATCCTTCTCAATTCTCATCAATGATAGAATTTCTGGGTCCTTTATACTTAGAGCATCTTCTACTTTATTTTATTTAACAAGATAATAGTGGATTGAGCAGTCATAATCCTTGTTGAGATCTAACCATCTTCATTATCACATATTAATCTCTTTATGCATGAATATATATTTCAATCTATTTTTATTAGTATGTATCTCACAATTCTCCTTATAGAGATAATTTTTACAGATTTTCAATGAAAAGATCATAGCTTCTAACTCCATATAATGTGTGGGATAGTTTTTCCCATGAATTTTCAAATACCTTGAGGTGTAGACAATGAATTTTTCATTTTTCATCAATGTATAGCCTAATCCCTTCTTTTAGGAATCGTTGAATATTACAAAAAGTTCCCCACTTGTGGGTAGTGTGAGCACAGGGGAAGTGATAATCCTCTTTCTCAACTCCATAAATCTTTATTCACATTCACCATTGCAAGAAAACTTTAATACCTTCTGAGTTATCTTGGTAAGAGGGTTATACAATCATGAGAAATTCCTCACAAATCGGTTATAATATCTAGCTAACCTAGGGGATCTATAGATATCTGTCATGGATGTTGGCCTCAGTCATCCTTTAATTGATTTTGTCTTTGAAGGATCCACATATATCTCATTGATTGTAATGTTATGACCAATAATAAGACTTCATTCAACAAGAACTCACACTTGCTATACTTTTCATAGAGATTATCCTTTTGCAAGGTCTTTATCATAATGATCAGATGTTACTCATGATCCTCCTTGGGGTTTGAGTAAATTATAATATCATCTATAAATACTACCAAATTTTTTTCAAGGTAGTCTCTAAAGACTCTATTAATTAAGTCCATGAATATTTCTAGAGTATTAATGATCCCGGATGACATTACTATGAAATCGAAGTGCCCATACTTTGTACAAAAAGGAATCTTGGGGATATCATCCTTCTTCACCATAATTTGGTAATATCCCAACCATAGATCCACCTTGGAGAAGTATTATAATCCACATAGTTGACTGAAAAAGTCATCAATATGTGTTAAAGAATACTTATTCTTTATCATGATCTTGTTGATCTCATGATAATCAACACAAAGGCACATTGACCCATCCTCCTTGATGAAGAGGACTGATGCACCCCATGGTAAAGTACTTGGGCATATAAACCCTTTATCTAGATTATCCTATAGTTGTTTCTTTAACTCATCAAGTTCCAAAAAATCCATCCTATATGGAGTATTGGATATAGGCTATGCCCTGAGTATAAGATCAATTAAAAAATCAACCTCCCGGCTAGGAGGAAGACTAAGAAATTCCTCAGGAAACACATCAGTGTATTCCCTATTAATAGGAATGTCTTAGAGGATGGTTCTTTCCCAATACTATAATCTAATAAAGATACACTTAATTATAAGGAAATAATATCCATGCTTAAGATGATTGTTCTAAAGAAGATTCATCCCCCTCCTTGCACTTGTGTAGAATAGGGGGTTGATTCTCCACATAGATAGTGATTTACTTATCATAGAAATTTATGTTGGATATATATAGGGAAATCCAATCCATGCCCAGAATTACATAATATTATACCAAAGGGAGTATTAAATAGTTATTCAGGAAGTCAATCCAACAAATTATGATAGGATAGGAGTTATATACTTTGGATACAATAATTTCCCCATTTCCATTTTCACTGACATCTCTACTTCCATGCTTTGTGGTGGAGTTTGGATAGTTCAATTAAAATTTTGTGATATAAAGGAATGCATAGAACCCGAATAAATAATAATTTTTTATATTATTGAATGAATAACTAGAATACCTATCACCACTTAATTTTTGGGATTCAATTTAGCGATAGTGATGGAAAAAGCTCACCCTTGCTGCCTTGAAGGTTGTTGGTTGACTTTAAAGAACCCTTATCTTAAGGAATTGATTTGCAAAGTACCCTGGTTCCTTGTAGTTGAAGCTATAGAAAATGCGCTGAGGGTTGACTGGATCATTCCTTTACTCAATCGTATTCACTGGTTTCTCCTATCGGTAATTATTATCTAGGTGTCCTTCCTTCTTGCACCTAAAGAATTTCCTTGTTCCCTTTAGGCAATTTCCAGGGTGATTCTTCATGAACCCTTAACAAGTGGGATGTTGAAATTTATTGGCACCATTAGATCTCTCTATCAGATTTCTAGAATTAAACAACACTTTACACTCCTTATCCCCATGATACCCTTTAGATTCACCAATATCTATTTTGACTTTGAGGGAACACCAGAAAATTTCTTTATAGCTATCAAAGTCATGGATCGCCAAGGCTTTTCTTAGACTAGGTTTTAGCCCACAAAATAAGCGGTCAATCTTGTATTCAAGGGTAATGAAAAATCCAGAAGTTTATCATGAAAGTCTTGTGAAGTTTTCCTTGTACACCCTGATAGATTCGTCATCTTTTTTCTTGAGTGAAAGGAAATACCATTCCATTTTTAGATGGAGAGTATGGGGAAAATATTTATCGAAAAACATTTTCTAGAATTCCTTCCACTCCAATGATTTGATATCTTTCTTAGGATTAATATTATTGATCAATGTCCTATATTTATCATACCCCCCCATACAATAGATAGATAGAAGAACCTTCTCTTATTCAGAACATTCAAGTATGGAGAAGATATTTTTAATGGAGTTGATCTATTTTTCTATGATTAAAGGATCAAGTGATCAATTAAAAATATGAGACCTTTGTTGTGTGAAGCTATAAATTGAGGGTTTTTCTCTCTTAGGGGGATTTTTATGCTCTTATTGATATAGATTTATATTTATAACTTGAGTTATCTAAGAGAGTATCATGAAAAAGTTTGTGATTCCTGCTCCCATCGGGTTGGGTATCTCATTGGGGAAATCATCACACTACCCTTTTTATAGATTGTTAACATGATTACTTCTATTTTTAGTTATTGAATAGAATAAAAGAAAAATTAGGGATGAGTATCTTACAAAACTAAAATGATAAATGGGAATATAATGAAATTAATGGGATAAATTACAAATTACATATGCTTCCTTAACTTATGAGTTTCTAGGATTCAATCTATGTTATCCATGGTCTATTTCCTAACTTTTGTAGGATCTAAATATGAATGTAGATGCTCAATTACAAGGGTGGGGGGGGGGGATGAATTGAAAGTTTAAAAACTTTCATTTTTAACCTTAAGGAAAAATATGTTTAACAAATTTAAACAGGGTAAATTCACAAGACCTCTTTTAGTTCTACTAAAAAAACTTGATAGGTTTTGGAAATTAAACTTAAGGAAATTTTACAAGGAAAAGATTTTACCTTAAAGCATATAAAATCATACTTACCAGAGTATATAAAAGTGATAAGAAAGTATAAGAAGATTATAATTTCTTCCTTTATCAAAATACAGTGGAAATAAACTTGAAACAAAACAAGTAACAAGTATGAAATCTTTTAACCCAAAGAGTAGGGTATCCAAAAACCTTGGATAAAGGTCCCTTGATTTATACTTTCAAGAAAGTATGTCTTACCCACACCAGGGTAAGACATTGATAAGAATATTGGAATCTGTCTTGATATCCCTACAAGCCCCTGATCTTTAAGGTAGTTGGCACCTCTGTATTCCTATTTCTAGAAGTCCTCAACTTTAAGGTAGTCAGCACCTATGTCTTCCTATCCCTGGAATCCCTCGATTGTACTCAACAACAATCGAAATCACATGAATCAAGATAAAAAAGATGTTTATTACACAAAAGGCATGGGAGTATCTCTCTCTAGAAATCACTTCAACAACATAAAATCTCTAGAGTGATGGAACATGTATTGAGCTTGTTCAAATGAGCTCTTATTTATAGGCACTTCTCCAATGGTCAGCTCCCTCCTCCAACGGTCATATTTTTCCTTGAATCTCGAAGGGACCTATACACATATCACTCAAACAACAATTAGTTAGAAACATATTGTATGACATCATTTTATAAAAAGTGTAGGGAAAATGAAGTTAACAAAATCTATTTTTCGAAGTCTAAGAAAAAATAGAGTTTGGATTCTAACAAAATAAACATTTCGAGTCTATAAGGCATAGATATTCAGATTCTATTTTCTAAAGAATTTAGAATCTGAAATATAAGGATTCTAGAGTCTAAATTTCAATGGCTTTGGTATCTGAATTCTATGGAATTCGGAGTCTAAATTCTGAGGAATTAAGAGTCTGAATTTCAGAGAATTCGGAACCTAAATTCAGATAATTTGGAGTCTGAATTTTAGAGAACTCGAAACTGAATTCAAAGAATTAAGAGTCTTAATTTTAGAGAATTTAGAACCTGAATTCAGAGAATTTGGAGTCTAAATTTTAGAGAATTTGGAACCTAAATTTAGAGAATTCAGAGTCCGAATTCTAGAGAATTCAGAACCTGAATTCAGAGAATTTGGAACCTGAATTCATAGAATTCATAGTCTAAATTTCAGAGATTTTAGAACCTAAAAATAGAAAACTCTATATCCAAGGAATTATAGGATTCCAAGGTTTTAGATGTGGAAACAAATTTTAGACTTAGTAATAAAAAGAGTTAGATTTGGAGAGAACAATGAAAACAAATTTAATAATAAAAATTTACTTAAAGAATGAAAATTTTCCTTAGAGAATGGAAATTTTACTTAGAGAATTGAAATTTTCCTTAGAGAATTGAAATTTTCCTTAGAGAATGGAAATTTTACTTACGAAGATAATCCTTAGAGAAAATATAAATTTCCTTGAAATAAATTGTTTGTGATTTTCAAAATATATAAGAATGGAAAATTCATAAGGAAACCATATTGACTCAAAAATCTCTCCCTTTCTAGAAAGCAAAAAAATCCTTATGAAAAATAATATAAGGACTTAGATTTTTGCTTTATGAACTTAAAAGAAAAACTTATCTCCCTTTACTTATGAATCATGGTGAATATGACTATCTCCCCCTTAGGTTTTGAAATCCCTTAGGATCGTATTATTGATATACTTAAAGAGATTTTTCTTTTACTTGCATAGGAAGATATTCTTTAAGAAAACTCCTCCTTAGATGGAATCCCCCTTACTTAGGGAATTCTATTCTTTACTTAGTATTCTTTTTATCATTCCTTTATCTCCCTTTGTGATTTTAAAAAATCAATAAAGGTAATGGAAAAATAGTAAAATTGTACCTAAAATATTAGTACTATACAACAAAACATATGAAGAACAACCAAAATTTCATTTTGATTGAAAGAATTTGTATAAGGACAGAAATACAACAAAAGATAGGATTTAAGGAAAAAAAATAATCCTTCGGCAAAAGATTCTTGACAATGGTATTTAGATTTTTAAGCTCCTTATGATCCTCTTCAAAACTCTTGAGCAGCTAACCTTGTTCCTCATTTTTCTTTTCAAGAGGATTGATTTTTTCTTCCCGAGCCTGAATAATTTCTCCCAAGACTTCACAAGTTCTTCTTGATTACTGAGATTTTATTCAAACTCATTTCTAAGATCTATTTCCCTTTTTATATTCAAATCCACTAAATTAAGCTTCCCATTTAGCTCCTTGACTTCTTACTTATGAACTATTTGTTCAAGATTGAGATTCTCATCAAAACTTGAAGTAAGGTCTTTGATATTTACATCTTTGGTATCAAAAGAATCCTTAATATTGTCTTTAAATTCATAAAAAATTCTTAGCTCTTCAATTTGTTTTCCTTGACCACTTTGTTATTTCTTTGAACGGTCTTCTTTGAGCATCATACCCAATGTAGAAAGTTTTGAAATCAGCTTCAAGCTTAATGAATTTATCCATAAGTATAGAAACAGAATCTGATTTCTGATTAAATGAGTGTTGAAGCATATGGAACCTCTATTCTATACTCAAAAACAAAGTAATGGTATCAACCTACTTATTCAATGATTGTACGAAAAATTCATGTCCTAGAGATGACAATTCCGAATCAGATTCTCTAGTTGGTGAGGATTCTTTCTCTATCTCTTTAGATTTTCTCTTTGAGAAACCACTATCATTTTTCTTTGCCACTATGGATTTACTTGGTGTATCAACCAAAACTTGTTTTCCCTTATCATCTCTCAGAGTGATCTATGATGCTTTTGGAGATTCATGTTCACTCTCTGATAGTTGAATTATTCTTTCTTCCTCAACATTTTATTTCTTGGCATCTACCATAAGGTCATATTGTTGAACCAATTCATGATTGTTACTCTATTCTTTAGTTGGATTTTTTCTTCTTCATGGCCTCTTCTTCTTTTCCTGGTGTATAAAGTTTTGAAGATTTTTCTTCATAAGGCCATATCGACAATTTTTTAGAAGGACTCTCCTTTTCATGATATTCATCAACCTACCTTATAACATCATCGGTATCATCTCCTTCTTCATCATCATCTTCTTCTTCTTCTTCCACTTCCTCTTCCTACACAATTTCTCCATCTTCTTCTGGTTCTGGAATCACTAATTTCTTTCTTGGAGTCACTGGAAGTAATTCTTGTAAAAAAATTCCATTACATAGATTTGTTCATAAGCTTTCTCTGAAGCCTTGAGAAGATATTGAACAATATTAGCTTCAGAAATTTTCTTCTTTTGCTTCTTCTCTTTTTCTTGCTTATCAAAATATTCAACACCCTTAATTTTTAATGCTTTTTCCTTAGTATGATTCAAGCCAAAACTAGGCTCCCATTATTTCCTATTATTCTTTTCTTCTCTCCACTTGGAAACTACTTCATCCGTATAAGTATTTTGCTTCTTAGATTTTAGAGGCATGGATTGGGTTTATGGAACTATAGGAGTTATTTCTTTCACTTTCAGTTCCTTTACCTTTCTATTCATTCAACCTTTCTTGGAAGTCTCAACCACTTTCGGTTTATTTAATAAAGCTTTAATTTCAGATTCAGATAAATCATAGAATTCTACAGATTCATGATTGAATCCAACCTTTATACTTCTCAAGGTATCATCACTAAGCAATATAACCTTGAAATTTCTTAGCTTAGAGCTACACAGAATTTTTAATGAATCAAGACAAAGAACTATGAGCTTGGAAAGAATAGTCGGATACCTAATAATCTGAGACTTGATAGTTCTATTCTTGATATTTGAAATTGTAAGAAAGATATACTGCACAAGGTTATTTTTCCTGAGGTTCACCAAAAAATCCAGAATATAAATGTCACTCTTTTTTAGGGTGTCCTTATCCCCTTTCCTTGGTATGATAAAACCCTGAACCCATAACTCTAGAATAATTTTTTTTTTTATAAATATGGTTGATTTTTTTGCCCTCACTCCTAAAAACCAAGGCATTATATGGCCTTCTCTTTATCAAAACTTCTAGATACATCCGGTATCTTGTGGGTGCATAATTTAGCTTCTCACTCATAAGGGATTCTAATGATATTATAAACCATACCGAATGAAAGAGAATATTTTCTCCCATAGATCTTAAAAAAACTTATCTTTTCCATCTTAAACAAAAAAACTTATGGTTTCATAAAATTATACCAGCAACCGTGTATACACCAGATTCTTTCCCTTAGGTTTTGATACACATAGACTATCTCAGCCATTCAATCTGATATTATTTGCAATAAGAGAATCATATTTGGAAAAGAACTTAAGATCTACTAACCTTTCCCTATATATCTTCCATTCACATATTTCCTTTACAGTCTAAACTTGATTCTATGGCGATGGTTCCAAATACATTTAGATTTGGATAAACCAGAAAATTCAGAATGAGCCTTAAGTAAAGAAGAAAAGTTTCAGCATGCCAAAGCTTGATAACTGATGTGGTACAACCATCTAAGGGCCTTTATATAGGCATTTGAGATGATGATTCATATTCCCAAAATATCTAATGGTTGAAATAAGCTTGATCTAATCTAATGGTTGAGATGATAGCCGAAGAAGGATTTTGATAGTTTCCAATCTTTTGAGGTTTTTAAGGTAAAACATTTGGATTTAAGGAAAGTGAATCTGAAATATTTTCTTAAACAAGATTAAAATATAAATAAGTAAAAATTTTATTACGAAATTTTAAGGAATTAAACATACCTTCCATATTGCTAGGAAAATTATCAGTAATAAAGAAAATTCTTCTTGAATAACTTTGTATTACAAAAATTTAACTACGAAAATTTAAACTATGAAAAATTTTCACTACAAAGAAAAAAAATGACTGCAAAAAATTTGACTACAAAAAATTTTTTACTACGAAAATTTTTTGACTACGAAAATTTTTTGACTACGAAAAATTTTTGACTACGAAAAATTTTTGAATAAAAAAAAATTGATTACGAAAAATTTTCATTACGAATTTTTTTTGACTTTGAAAATTTTTGATTAATTTTTTTTATTTAACAAGAAAATGTACTCCCCCTATGAAAAATCATTTCTTATTGTAAGGAGATAAGTTTCAACAAAAAATTAATATGGAATATTACCTTATGGTTATCATTCCTAACTTCTGTTTAATGTATTCAAATCTATCAGATGATAAAGATTTTGTAAAAATATCTGCAAGTTGATCTTGCATTCCGATAAATTGAAGAATGATATCTCCTTTTTGTGTGTGATCCCTAAGAAAGTGATTCCTAACATCTATGTGTTTTGTATGAGAGTGATGTGCAAGGTTTTTGCTTAGGGCAATGACACTAGTGTTATCACACAATATCTTTGTTTTGGTAAAACTCATGCCATATTCTGTGAGTGTGTGTTGCATCCAAAACACTTGGGCACATCAACTTCCAGCTGATACATATTCAACTTTAGCAGTGGAAAGTGCTACCAAGTGTTGTTTTTTGCATGACCAAGAAACTATTGAATCTCCTAAGAAATGAAAAGTTCTAGATGTACTTTTTCTATCCATTCTACATCCACCAAAACTAGCATCAAAACAAATTTTTAAGACAAAATAATTTCCAGAAGTATAAAGGAGTCCTAAATCCATGGTTCCCTTTAAATAGAGAAAAATTATTTTCACTGCTTTTAAATGGGATTCCTTTGGATTAGATTGATATCTAGAACATAAGTATACTGAAAACATTAAGTCTGGACGAATAGATATCAAATATAGTAAACTTCCTATCATACCTCTAAATGATGTTTGATCCACAAGTTTCCTAGCTTCATCAAGATAAAGCGAGTTTGAGGTACCAGTGGGATTACTTATACTCTTAATGTTGTCATATCCATACTTTTTAAGAACATCTTTAATATACTTATTTTGAGATATATAAGTTCCTTATTGTTTTTCAGAAATTTAAAAACCCCGGAAAAATGTTAACTCACCCATCTTACTCATTTCAAACTCAGATTTCATTAGATTTGAAAATGAATAGGTTAAAGATTGCTGTGTTGAACCAAATATAATGTCATCAACATAAATTTGAACAATCAAGAAATTTTTTTATATTTATCTATAAAAAGGGTTGGATCAGCAGTTCCCTTAACATAATTGTTTTGTAATAAAAATCTTGTAAGTCTATCATACTAGGCTCTAGGGGCTTGTTTAAGTCTATATAGAGCTTTAGTAAGTTTGAAAACATGTTCAGGATGTTTTGTGTCTTCAAAACCAAGAGGTTGTTCAACAAAAACTTCTTCTTGAACATATCCATTAAGGAAATCACATTTTACATCCATTTGAAAAAGTTTGAAATTAAAGAATGCTACAAAGGCAAGTGAAATACGAATAGATTCAAGTCTAGCTACTGGAGCATAGGCTTATTCATAGTCTATTCCTTCTTATTGATTATAGACTTTAGAAACTAATCTAGCCTTATTTATTACAATGATTCCATTTTCATCACATTTATTCCTGAAGACCCATTTTACTCCAATTACAGAAGTTTCCTTAGGTCTTTCAAAAAAATTCCATACTTTATTCCTTTTGAATTCATTTAGATCATCCTGCATGGATTTTATCCAATCATCATCACCTAAAGATTCATCAGTTCTTTTTTGGTTCTAATTGGGAAAGGAATGATAGATATTCTACTTCATTTATTAAGAAACTTCTAGTCCTTATAGGTTGATTTACATCACCAATGATACTATCATTGGGATGATTCTTTAGAAACAACTAATTTGGGTTTTGTAATACATGTTTATCAACATATGGTAGGAAATATTCTAGGTTAAATGATTCAGAAATATTTTCTTGAACATTTTCCTTATAAGAAGGATCTTCTATCAAGGGTTGATAATCAGTTTTTGAAAACACATGTGAGGATGTTGGTTGAGGTTGTTTAAAATCAAAACGATCACTTTCATCAAATTTAACATGCATTGTTTTTTCAATAGTACAAGTATTTTTATTAAAAAATCTATAAGCCTTAGAATTTGTGGAGTATCCTAGGAAAATTCCTTCATCATATTTGGGTGCAAATTTATGTAAGTTATATTTAGTATTCAGAAAGAATACTTTACAACCAAATACTTTTAAGTATTAAAATCTAGGTTTTCTACCATTCCACAATTCGTAAGGGGTTTTGTTAATAAAAGGTCTAATAAAAACTCAATTTATAGTATAAACAGTAGTACTTACAGCTTCATCCCAAAAGCGTTTATCTATAGAATATTCACTCAACATGGTTCTAGTTATCTCTTGAAGAATCTAATTTCTTCTTTGAACAATACCATTCTATTGAGGTGTTCTTGGGGCTAAGAAGTTACGATTAATGTCTTTTTTACTAAAAAAATGTTCAAAATTTGAATTTTGAAATTCTCTTCCATGATCACTATGAATAGTTATCAATGGAAGGTTTTTCTTATTTTTAACTTGGGCTCTAAAAATTTTGAAATAAGAAAAAGCTTCATACTTCTTTGTTAGAATATAGACCCACATAAATCTAGTGTAATCATCAACTAAGAAAAATACATAATATTTGACTCCAATGATTCCAATTTGTGTTGGACCAAAAATATCCATATGCAATAATTGTAATTCATTATAAGTTGAGACATCAGAAATTGATTTAAAACTTGATTTATATTACTTTCTATATTGACAAGGATCACAAACTTTTGAAGAATCAAATCTAAGATCCGGTAGATCCTTAAGAAGTCTTTTCTTTGAGAGTTTTCATAGGTTCCTAAGATTACAAAGTATTAACCTTCTATGAAAAAACCAAGATTTATCTTCCATTGCACTAAGGAAAGGTAGATTTTGGTTCCTAAGGTCTTCTAAGTTTAGTGTGTATACATTCTCTTGCCTATGGGAAGAAATAATAAACTCTTACTTAGAATTATGTCCTAAGAAATTTTCATTCCTAAAATTCACAAGGTAACCTTCATCACATAACTAACTTATGCTAATGAGGTTGTGCTTAATACCTTTAACAAATAATACATTTGAAATCAATGTTTTTCCAAGAAGAACAATGTTAACTATACTAACAATTTCTTCTAGAGCATTATATCCGAAATCTACTTTTCCTCCTTTCATCTTAATAATATTTTCAAAGAAGTTTTTGTTACTAGTCATATGCCGGGAACATCCACTATCCATGTACTATGTATTGATGTTGGTACTTTCTTTATTTTCTTAAAAATAAAAAAGTTAGACTTTTGAAACCCAAAATTTCTTGGATCCGGAAATTTCAGAAAGAAAGATTTTAGGTATCCACATTTTCTTAGAAAAATAAGCTTTATGAGAACCTAAAGACTGGGTTTTGTTTAAAGAGTAATATTTTTCCCAATGACCACCACACTGACATTTAGTGCATAATGGAGCACTTTTAGGAACAAAATATTTATTATTGAAAATTGGTTTAGAATGAGTATAACCAAATCCAAAATGATTCCTTATAGGAGAATTTGAAAATACATATTGTCAAAGTTTTCCTTAACAAAGGTAAAGTTTTACAAACACTTCCTCAAGGAAAATATTTCTGACTTTAGTTTTATAACCAAATTTTTATCTTAAAAAAATTAGTTTTAGAACTAGAGTTAGTCACTAAAATATTTTTCTCAGAAATTTCATTTTCAATATACTTAAAAAGTTTATCCTTCTTAGAATTAACTTCCTCATGATTTTTGGAAATACTTTTAAAATCCAAAGTTTTCTTATCAAGATGTTTAGAATGATCTGATACTTATTTGGTTAAAATAGAAATTCTAGAATTTTACTTATCAAGATTTTTCTTAATTTTAGAATTTTCACTCTCAAGAAGTTTAGCAAACCTAGACACTTCTTTATAAGAAGGTAATTTATTATCTTCTGATGAGAATTATTCATCATCTAAAGATTTATAATATTTATCATCATTATAATTTTAATTCAAAGATACATTAGTGATAGATTCAGCATTGTGTACCTTAGCCATTAGACAATGATTTTCAATGGGTGGTTTGGCTAGTAGACCAAGATTCTTCAGACCAGAAGATTCATACTCTGAAGATTCATCAGAAGAGTCACCACCACTAGCACTCCAAGTGTCATTGGATTTAAAAACTTTCTTAGCTTTATCCTTATAATACTTCTTTCTATTCCTCTCAAAATGCTTTTCCTTTCTATCCTTTTTCTTAAGCATAGGAATATCCAGCCTGATATGAACTACTATTTTGCATTCATAACAAGTGAATTCTGAGTCTTTTTTGTTTTTTATTTCTTTATTCTTATATATATACTGAAAGTCTTTATTTCCAACCATATTTTTCATCCTTCAGGCAGGATTAAATAATTCATTTTCAGATTTCTCACTTTCACTAGACTCAGATAAAATAGCGACTTTCTTAGACTTAGATCTTGTAACTATTTCAGGAGTCTTGACTTTATTAGTAGTAAAGGCTACAATTCCATTTCCATTATTCTTCTTATTCATATCAACATCTATTTTCATTCTCGTCTCATGTTGAAGAAGAGTTCCAAAAATCTCATTAAGAGTAATTTGAGACACTTTTATATTCTTATCAATAGCTGTTCTCTTGGATTCCCACTCATTAGGTATGATATATATAATATTTTCCACAATATCTTCATAATATATACCTTTCTCAGCCATATATTGTAATATGTTAACAATTTTCATAAACCTTTGTTGTGCCTTGCACACTGGTTCTCTATAAGTAAATAGAAATCCAAGATATTCTGCTCTAAGAATAGATCTTCTAGTCTCAATCACTTTGGATGTAACAAAATGTGTAACTTCAAATTTATTACAAATACAATTTGTAGCTTCACAATACGAAATCTGACTATATATATTCCTAGTCATGGAATAAAATAAAGTATTACGTACCTTGTAGTTTAGTTGATATTCTGACTTTTCTTGATTAGTGAATTTATTGACTTCCTTGTCAGGAATTTTGTAATCTTCAGTAAGCATGAAAATGTTGTCCACTCCAGTATTAATAAAAAAAGTCTTCATATGATCTCTCCAATACTCATAATCATTCCCATAAAAAAATAGGTGGTCTTCTAGGATTAATATGTCAATCGAACTGACATTAATTCCTTCCATAAAGAAAAATATTTCCACAAAAACCTATTAATAGTAAAAGTTTGTAAACAAAGATAAAAATCCCTAAGCAAGGAAAAAAAATTTAGAACAATGAAAACTTGAGCAAGAAAAATTATACATGAATATAAGTATTTCAGAGACCTCCTCTCATACCAATTGTTGGACAAAAATATGAATGTAGATGATCAATTACAAGAGAGGGGTGAATTGTAAGTTTAAAAACTTTCATTTTTAACCTTAAGGAAAACTATGTTTAACAAAGTTAAACAAGGTAAATTCACAATTCCTATTTTAGTTCTACTAAAAAAATTGATAGGTTCTAGAAATTAAACTTAAGGAAAGTTTACAAGGTTCCGGAAATATGGTTCTGGAACTGAAACTTAAGGAAAGTTTACAAGGTTCTGGAAATATGGTTCCAAAAATATGGTTCCAGAAATATGGTTCCAGAAATGACACTTAAGAAAAGTTTACAAGGAAAATATTCTACCTTAAAGCATATAGAATCTTACTTATCAGAGTATTTAAAGTAAAAATAAAGTATATGAAGATTATAATTTATTTATTTATCAAAATACAGTGGAAATAAACTTGAAACAAGACAAGTAACAAGTATGAAATATTTTAACCCAAAGAGTGGGGTATCCAACAACCTTGGATAAAGGTCCCTTGATTTATACTTTCAAGAAATCCTATCTTACCCACACCATGGTAAACCCTTGATAGGAATATCAAAATCTGTCTTGCTATACCCGCAAGACCTCAATCTTTAAGGTAGTCAGAACCTCTGTCTTCCTATCCCTGGAAGTCCTATAACTTTTAGGTAGTCGACACCTATGTCTTCCTATCCCCAGAAGACCTCGATTTTACTCAGCAATAATCGAAATCCCATGAAGCAACCTGGAAAAGATGTTCAGTATGCACAAGGAATGAAAGTATCTCTCTCTATAAATCACTTTAACAACATGCAATATCTAGAGTGATGGAACATGTATTGAGCTCGTTAAAATGAGATCCTATTTATAGTAACTTCTCTAATGTTTGGCTCCCTCATCCAACATTCATATTTTTCCTTGAATCTTAGAGGGACCTATACACATGTCACTCAAACAACGGTTAGTTAGAAACAGATTGCACGACATAGTTTCATATAAAGTGATGTGAAAATGAAGTTACTTAACCAAATCTATTTTTTAGAGTCTAAGGAAACAAGAGTTCAGATTCTAACCAAATAAACATTCGGAGTCTATAAGACATGGATATTCAGATTCTATTTTCTAAAGAATTCGGAATCTGAAATCTAAGGTTTTCAAAGTCTGAATTTTAATGGATTCGGTATTTGAATTATAAGGAATTCGGAGTCTGAATTTGGAGGAATTTAGATTCTGGATTTTAGAGAATTCAGTACCTGAATTTAGAGAATTCAGAGTCTGAATTTCAGAGAATTCAGAACCTAAATTCAGAGAATTAGGAGTCTGAATTTCAGATAATTCGAAACCTGAATTCAGAGAATTCAGAGTTTGAATTTTAGAGAATACGAAACCTAAATTCAGAGAATTTGGAGTCTGAATTTAAGAGAACTAGGAACCTGAATTTAGAGAATTCCGAACCTGAATTCAGAGAATTTGGAGTCTGAATTTCATAGAATTAGTAACCTTAAAATAGAACACTCTATATCCAAGTAATTATAGGATTATGAGGTTTTAGATATGGAACCAAATTTTAGACTTAGTAATAAAAAGAGTTAGATTTGGAGAGAACAATGAAAATGAGGGTAAGAATAAAAATTTACTTAGAGAATGGAAATTTTCCTTAGGGAATGAAATTTTTCCTTAGAGAATGGAAATTTTCCTTATGAAGATAATCCTTAGGGAAAATATAATTTTCCTTGAAATACAGTTTTTGTGATTTTCAAAACATAGAGGAATGGAAAAGTCATAAGGAAACCTTATTGAATCAATAACATATATTCTCACAGGCCTTTTTTTGTATTCCCCTTAATAATAGTTTGTAATGATCTTATGAATTTACTAAATCATATCCCTTGGGAGCATCAAAACAGGTGCACAATAATGCCCATTTTCATGTACTATATTACCTCGAGTCAGGCCCAGAACATCTTGTCAGAGTTGTTACCCCTAGTAACATCTGCTATAGAACCACATCCACTTGTAGTATCCAGATAGGAATGCATTTTATTGATAAAAAACTTACTCTATACTAACTAAAATTTCAGTATTTTTTCTTTTACTTATTCTTCTCCCCAAGTCTTTCGCTAAAGTTTTCTTATTTTAATCCCAAAAATAACCAAACTCTTCCTCTAATAGAAACTACAACAACCCCACTCTTTATTACACATTAATAATTAATTTTTTTACATAATAATACACTTAATAAAACATTGATGATCAATAAGTCTAGTTTATTTGAGAATTAGGTACATTACATAACATTTTAAAACATGAAATGCATTTTCTTTATTGAAATCCTCCTTAACATGTTCATAGTATTCCTTTGTACTTAAAACTGCATGGGATATCCTAAGGATAATCATAAGAAAGGGGTGAGATATAAATCCTAGTAAGGGAATAAAAAATTAATAACATGAAGAATATAATAAATGTTATAAATTAGGCACATTAATTGATCATAAAAGAAACATGAATAATAAGGCATGATATAGCATGATAATCATAACATGGGAAATGTGGCAACAACTTAAAACAATACATCATAAACATAAGTCAAGGATAAATCCACCAATTATTAATGGAAAACAAAGTACCATAAAGAAATCCTGAATTCCCCTATCCCAGCACAAAATATCATGATGCTAAGCATTGCCCAATGCATTGAACTACTATCAGGGTGCACTCTTTATAATCATTTCATTCTCATGCTTAAGTTTTCCACATAGATCATATAACATGAATTTATTCAACATCATAATTTATTACATGATAAATAAATGTGCAATACATACATTTAAGTCCCTAATAAATAAGTATATGTGCATAAAGGTGAATAACTTTGATATATAAGTGGGTACAGTATTCACTACACAATTATTTTGGCCTGGAAAATCACAGTGCAATTTCAACAGCATAACATCATCATATAGAAATTTATAAAATGGGTTGATAAGACAGAAATGGGTATATAATAATTTAGATAAGAAATAAATATTAATAGGTAAATGGAAAGATATTCCCCAACATAATGAATTTGAAATAGAAGGTGTAACATAATAAAGAAACTTGAAGAAATATGAGAAAAGAAAGAAACCTTACACGAATGCATGACTCCAAATGCTTGGGAGGGGACTATTAAGAGCTTGGGGGAACATTGGGAGGAATATTTAGAGTGTAGTGAAGATAATGGAATTTCTATATATATTTTTAGTGAAGATAAATGGGATATTGGGTGGGTTTATATAGGAAAAGAGGGGGATTTCTTTATTATTTAAGTTTTGGACTCTATATAATAAAATATTCAAAAACACAAACCATAATATGGTTTTTACCATGGGTTATACCAAAATATAGTGGTTTAAATTATTTTATAAGTCAAAGGTCTTAAATTATTAAAATATTACCATTTTTTTATGTTGAGGTGAGTCACACTCTTAAAGAAATGATTTTAAAATCTTAAAATATATTATAAGTCTTGGAGGATTCATAATGGATTTAAAAAATAAATAAAATAAACTTAACTAGAATTATTTTAAAAGGAAAAAATATATTTGGATGTGGATTCCATTTATGTTACTTATTAGATCACTTTTGGGTCATTGTGATGTCATAAAACACAAAGTATATTTATACGATATTTAATTTTTACCCAAAAATTTGAGTGTCTCAAAAAATTATGAAAATTTAACTATTGGATAATTTTGAAATCTTGATTCCAAAAATAATATCCATTTTATATAAATATTTTTATAAATATTTGAATTATTACTTTTAAAATAATAATCAATATTTATTTAAAATGGTGAGTTTTTGAAAAATAACACTTTTTCAAACCCTTATAAAAATTACATTTGACATCATAAGAATTATATGATAATTTATATTTGATAAATATTATTTAATAATAATATTCCCTTAAAATATTATTTATTTCAAAAATATATTAATCCTTAAATTCATTAATTGAATTTAAATATTAATTAAAAATATAATTCATGCTTTAAAAATCATTTACAAAGTAGTAGTAATGGAATGAAAATATATTCATTATATTATAAAAAATAATATACATAATACTTTTTCTATGGTCTTGATACATATCCATTTAATACACCAGCATATTCCCTAAGAGTAAGGTGTGCGATGATGGGGCTTTCATGGGGCAATTTGGTGAACTTGATTTGGGCCATGATCTCAATGAGCTTGAACTTCTCCTATAAATAGTTTCCCTCATACTGAGGTTTTTGGAAACCATCTTGGGATTGGTATAGGGAAATGACTAGAAATTCTATCTCCCTTGGAAGCTCCGATAAATGGGATTAATAGGGTAAATTCCTACCGGTTGAGGCCATAAATTCCTTTTTCCATGACAATTGGATTTGTTAAAACCCAATATTTATACTAATATTGAGATCACTATAAAAATGATATATTATCAATGATAAAGATACTTAAAAATAATTAAAATCCAATTAGATATAATAAAACAAAAGAAGTTCATGTGTTTTCTATAACCACAAGTCATTTAATTAAATCAAAAAGGGGAATTTTATTTATAAAAATTCAGTTTGTTACAAAGAAACCATTAAAATTATTCCTTATGATCTCACCTTTAGATAACCTCCTTTATTATATGATGGATTGAACAATAATCAATTCCATTTTATCCTAGAATTGTAAACATACTATGCATCCTATAAATCTATAAGTTCAGGACTTCCAGGGGAGTAACTGAATCTAACCACCATATACATTACTATAAAAATCAATGGGTGATGTGGAAAGAATTTTGGGACTCTTGATCCAATTCAGATCCAATCACAGGAGGTGATATATAATTTAAAACTAAATCACTCAAGAAAACCACTTATTTTTCACCCATAGAGCTAGTAGGTCCTAAAGAAATATTTTCCCCCAGTTTCCCTGATAGTTGAATAATGGAAGTATAAACACTTTTAACAAGACCTGCTATTTTGGTTGGCCATATTGGGGATGATGATAAAAAATATTACATCAGTAGCTAAAAAAGGCATGAAAGGATAAGTCAAATATGCTATAGATTCTCACCAATTTCTAGAGCCTAGGTTTTTGTGGTAGTTACCACCATCTACATGGGTATATTATGGGACTCTTCCTCAATAAGAGTTCGGGCCATTATAGTTGTATAAGTATCAGCTATTATAGATATCCCATCACATGAATAAATACCACTCAACATGGAAGATCTAATTTGTGGGATTAAATTCTCCCCTATATTTACATACTCTCTAGTACGTCGAGTGGAGACATCATGGTGAACCTGAAATTCTCTAGGATATTTTGGGTATACCTCAAGTAGCCCAGGGAGATCCACCCTTCCTAAGTCTAGGGTAGGTGAAACCTTTAGTATAAGAGTAGTGAGGATACAAGTCTCCAACTTAAAATTTAGCTTAGTGATATTCTCTATAGATAAATATTCATGTGTAAAATAGTTTAATCAACACACTATACATAGAAGTGACCAATTTAAGAATAAATTTATAAGTCTTACATCCGTATAGCTCCTTGTTTAAATTCATTAACTCTTTTATGGAGTTATGGGTGTCAATGTCTTAAAATAATTTATCCATCATTACTAAAGAACCAGAGAGTATATCAAGCCCCGTTACTAGAAAAAATATCAATAGATGTTATATAAAATCACAATTGAGTTCAATCACCATACCTGAACCATTCCATCCTACATTGGTAGGAATAAAATTTAAGAAATCCAAGTTGGTGTTTAAGTCAATAATTTCTTGAAACCCACCCATTTCTACTTGAATAGTCATCCCTTTGAGAGGGTTGGGGGGGCCTCATTACCCTATGAGATCAGAACCTATAGATTCATAGAGCATGGATGGGTATCTGTATGAATTAATATGTTATTAAGGAAGAACCTTTAAAGGAAAACATGTAATGGTAAAAGAAACATTTACCTACTATACTCAGGTGAATTCAGATTTATAGTGACTTGAATTTATTCAACTTATTAATTTCCTCAGGCGATGGTCTTGTAGGAGGATCAACTAGTGACAGTACTGAAAAAATATCTATAGGGTTATGTTCAACTATTCCGAGAGAGGTAGTTCCCCCATTAACCGCAGCCTCTAAGTGAGAACCTGAGACATTTTTCATATCTTTGATGGTATATATTATGTAACAAAAAAATATGGAATTACCTTTGACCCCTATAAAATTCAATTAAATAGTTAATGAAATGATGACATCAATGATAGAATATTATAGTCAAGAGTTTGTATTCTACTTACTTCTTCTAAAGTGGAGTCTTGATTGCTGTCATTACCTTCGAAGATTTTTCCAAGCCCTAATAATTTTGAAATTAGATCTAAATAGAAGAGAATATACTTTAGAAAATGAATGAAATACTCTATATATTTAATGTATTCTTTACCTTAATGTGGAATTTCATAATAAGAAACACCAATGGGGACTGCGACTTCACCTACTCTACTAGAATTTGAGATGATGATTTCCATTTTGAAGTGACTTTATTCCTAGGAATTCCTATTCTTACTAGCTATTGATCAATCCTATTTCTATATATTCTTTCCCTAATTATTCATTCTTATTCCTCTTCACTTTCATCTACCAATGTTCCCTTGAATTTGGGAACTTGATCACCTAACTGACTATCGGGATATGAATGGATCCAGGTGTTAATATAATCTATTGTGAGCCCAGTAATGCCACTAACTGTAGGAAAAGTTATTTTCATACTTATTTCCTATTTATTAAACATTAACCATAATTAGAGTACCGCCATTTGATGATTCTTAGTTTGTACACTATAGGGAGGAGTGGAAATTCTTATGGGTGTTTCCAAACTACCTCCTAGAACTATAGGGATAGTACCCCTGAAAGAAAAATTATCCTTCCGTCCTAGATACTAAGATAACTTCTTATAGGGATATCAGATAGGCACACACATCCATACTCCTAGTTTCATTATTAGGGATAGTACCGATCATATTTGAATATGGTGAAAACACAAACTAGTTATGTCAATTTATTTTTATCTCCACCTATCTCTAATTTAATGAGATTTATATAGACCCATTTATACTCTGCACATAGGGCCTAAATTGGCCTCTAGGGATATCTTGAGAATTAATAAATTTATATCAGTGTATGTGAGCCTTCATCTACCCCCACAACACTTAGAATGGTCCAACAATATGAAATGAGGATTTCCCTTTATAGATGTTTCAAACTTGTAGGTACAATTTGGCTATCACGAGAACTTCCAAACCATTCCATTTTCCACTTGTTAATTAGGAAGTCATCATGAAGATCCTGATTAGGACTCCAATTTTTCTTTTCTTATCAAAAAAATATAGCCACTGATATATATTTATAAGAATTCTACTAGGTGGACTAACCTGTTATCCTTAAATACAACCTTCTACCCCCATAAATTAAACTATTCCTTATATAGAGTTGTGTAATAAGTTCTAGGAAGTTCATGATTTTAATGATAAAGCATTTACAAGGTCTCGTGTGATGTGGTTGTTGTCCAGTTAGCTTGATGAACATGGTTGTCTATGATCTAAAAGGGACATCAACCTCAGGATGAAGATTATTGGGAAAAAATACCTCAAGGTAACATTGTATTATTTCTAGGTTGATTGTGATTGTTTAAAAATAATATTTCCATGGTATGTTGTGGAGTCGAGAGATATTGTTGGCATAATATGTTGAAAAAGATCCAAGATAAAGGAATGGATGCCTTGGAAGCAGTACACAAAATCACAACACAAGGTGACACCATTTCCTAGTGTTTTGAAAATTTTTGGGGTCCAAAATTTGGAGTTTGGATAGCATTGAAAAATATGGATTTCCTTGAAGATATCATCAAAATATGGAAAAGGAATTAGTTTTGAAAATATGGTATTTGCGAAGAGTGTTTCATGAAGGGTAAGATAATTTTAATTGTGATCTATGCAAATAATGATGAGCATCATGAATAGTGAAGGTGAGGAGAATCGCGAGTAGAGTATCAAGACAGTGTGAAGTTTTGATGGTGATCTCCATGATTATGAAGAGCATCACGAATGGGAAATTTATATGGAGCTTCGCAAAATAGGTAGCTTCATGGTGTAAAAGAGGGAGATCCAAGAAATGGTATTGACATGGATAGAAGGTCCTGAAATCAGTGGAAAACGCCTATAAATAGGCCTATTACCTTCATAAAAGTAGATAGACTTAATTAAGTTCTTAAGGCTCCATAATTGTGAAGGTGGTTCGCAAAGGGTGGTTTAAAAATGTGATATACGAAGAGGTTCTCAATGGTTGTAAATGTCAACTGAATGTTCTGAGCATCATGAAAGTAAGGAACTTCGTGAAGGCTAAGTAATCTTTGTGAAAGGAAGGAGCTTCATGAAGGATAGTTGAGCTTTAAAAAATAAGTGAGATTTGAAAAAGGTAGGAGCTTCACAAAGGTATTTTGAGTTCTCGAAAGGAGGAGATTTGCAAAGGTAGTGTGCATTATGAAAGTGGTTTAGAAGGCATTACCTAGTACATCTATGGTAAAGTGGTATTCATATATTAGATGAAAGTGGAAATTCAATAGAGAATATATATACAAATGAGGATGTATTCATTAGAGATAATTAAAGGAACTAGAAGTCTATAAACTATGGGTGAATCCCTTCCAAGAGCAGTGATAGAAGGAAGAGGAAGAAGGTGATCCTTTCCACTGGTAGTGAGCCAGAGAAAGAGACACAAGAAATGACTCTTGGGAATGTAGTGAGAAGTCCCTAAAACTTGTAAAGGTAGTGATCCTGGGCATAGAAGTGATCTAGCCCAAACATCATTATTATAAGGGAGCCTTAGTGAATTTTGTACAATCAGATCATTTCTGTTGTATACTCCTTGGATGTAGCCCAGTGAGGGTGAACCAAGTAAAAATCACTGTTTCCCATACATGATTTAATTTCTATTCATACATTGTTATGGGAGAAAGAGAGAAGTGTATTTTTTAATGACGAAACAAGATCTAAATGGGTAGTAGTTTTAATCTGTCAAACCCCGATTCACCCCCCTCTCAGGGTATTTGACCTAGTGGAACTAATAATTGGTATCAAAGGAAAGGTTTAAAATTTAGTGGTTCTCTCTCAGTAAAATAAATGGAGCTGGTCAATCACAATGGAATTTAGATCTTCAACAGAAACAATTTTCAACTATATAAGAATTGGATACAACACTACTTACAATCATTAGGAATGGATGTCTTCAGAGAATCTATGCATGGAATATCAACCGATATCAGTAGTGGTGCTTTATCAGAATATGAAAGAAGATAATTGGATACCGATGCTAAAGGAATCAATGCTTTAGGGAGATACATATCCAATTCAATTATTACAAATGTGATTTCATGTAAAACATCACATTATATGTGGGAAAAGCTATTGAATATTTATAAAGGACATTAAAATGTTAGAGAGGCAAAGATATAGGTTTTGTGGAAAAAGTGTGAAGATGCGACAATGAAACCAAATGAATATATTGATGCATTATTTGATAGGGTGAATGTTGTAGTGGAAGACATTCATGGTCTTGGAGAATTCATTGAAGATATAAAGACTGTAAAGCATATCTTGAAGAAACTTCCCCTTGGTTTAATCCAAAAGTTTCAGTATTGGAAGATAAAGATCAAAAGGATCTAATATTGGATAACTTTTATAGAACCCTTGTATCATATGAAATGAGAAATTATGACAACAATTATATGGAAAAGGGGAAATACAAAGAGGTGGAATTCAAGGCCATGAAGAATCTCTACATTGAAGATGGATGGGAAGATGAGGAAATATATGATGTGATGTCATTCCTTTCCTAAAATATTAAAATAGGAAAAGGAAATTTCAAAGGGAAACTTCCACTTGTATAATTTTGATGTGAAAAATTTAGACATCTTGTAACAAGGTGCCCTAAGAATTTTCAAGAATATAATGAGGAGGAATTTGAAATTTCCATTAAGAATTATTCAGCCTAAATTAAAGGGAAGAAAAAGTTTATGAAAAAATTATTCAAAAAGAAAAGTCTACTTTCAAAATAAATGAAAGTTTAGAAGAGTCTGAAGTAGAAGAGTTAAACGATTTCAAGGAACATAATGAAGAGGCTATGGAGGAAGTTGTGGGAAATTCCCAAACAAGGGAAGAGAGTGACAATGAGGAATGAGACGTAGAAGTTAGAATTGAACTTCAAGTCAAATTAGAAGCTTCTATTAAGGAAATAGATGTTTGGAGAGCTAAAATGAAGAAATTAAAAAAATTGGCTCATGATGAAAAACTCTATATGCAGTAGTAGAAAGAAGAGAAGTCTGAGTTGAATGAAGAAATTGAAAAACTAAAGTCTTCAGTGTTAGTGAGCTCAGATAAGGTTGTTGAATACAAGATCAAAATTTAATAACAGAAAATATAAATCGATAGTTTGACTCGAACTAGAAAATATCAAATAAAATGTATCAAATACTTCAAAGTAGAGTTCATCGGTCTGTGATGAAATATTAATCATCAAGAAAATCTGTTTACTATCAGTACAACATTAGTAAAATAGATCATTTAGAAAACCAAGAAGATGTAGGTGGAGTATAAGGGTCTAAAAGAACAAAACAAACAGTCAAATCCCAAAGATAAGGATGGTATGAGGGATGATAAAAAACAAATAGGTGTGATGAAAAATGTTATACCATAAGAACCCACTGCAAAAGTGAATAATTATTTGAGTATGAATTAGAGTTAGAATATTCAGAGAAATCAGGGGTCAACTAGTGGTGTAGAAGTGACACATTAGAATGCACCTCGCATCAGGTGTTATTGCTGTGGAAAGATAGGACACTCACAAAAATGTATGTTTTATAGCCAGGAGATACTGAAGGGCATAATAATAACAATGAAAGCCAAGAAAAGTGAAATAATGTATAACATATTTTTGAGAATCATTTTTTTGGTGTGAATGATTTGGTCACATGTCTAGATACTATATATCAACCATGTAGAGGAATGTGCCAAAGCAAAACCAAATTGTTTGAAAGCAACAATTCAGGGAACCATCAAGCAAGCTGAAAAATGCAAAATCAGTTTGCAGAATTGCAAGACAAACTTGGTCCATCATACACCAAGGAAGGTCAAGATTATCAATCTCTTCCATGTATGAAGTAAATAACATGGAGGAAAAATAATAATATAGTTGAACAATAATTGGTTGCATAAATTGCCTTTAAAGCATCGGATTGCACTGGTATATGGACTATTGACAGAGGATGCACCTCTCATATGATAGGTAATAAAGATATAGTGATTAGAATCAAGTATGATAAGAAAGGTATCATAATATTTGGTAACAATTAAGGATTGAAGATTGTCTTCTTAGGAAAAACCAAGTGTGGGGGAAAAGACATGAGACATACTGATGTCATAATTATTGAATGTCTCAGTCACAACTTTCTTAGTGTTAGTCAACCATGTGACTTAGGAAATTCCATAAAATTTTCAAAGAAATTATGTATCATCAAGGAAAATTATGGTGAAATTTTTTTGCAGGGAAAGCGTACAAAATGAAATCTATAAGTTTTGAGTGGAGAAGAAGATATGTGTTTTCTATCCAAGGAAGAAGAAAATAAGTTATGATATAAGTGTCTTGGCCACTTAAGCCAAAAATACTTGGAAGATCTAGTGAAATATGATGCTGCTTGAGACCTCCCTATATTATCACATGATCGTACTGATACATGATATTATTTTCAATAAGGGAAGATCATTCGAAATACATATAAGGTAAAAGATAAAAGGTCAACAAAATTACGTGAGTTGGTGAATATTAATGTGTGCAAACTGATTTCACCAAGAGCTATTTATGGGAGGAGATACTATGTTTTCTTCATTGATTATTTTAGGAGAATAGAATGGGTATTAATCATTAACCACAAGTTTGAGGTGTTCTATTTCATTACAAGATATCAACAGGAAGTTGAAAAGTTTCTAGGTCATAAAATCCAGAAGATCAGAATAATTAATGGAACTGAGTTCACAAATTTCCAAGTAGAGTATTATCCTGAGAAACATGGTATAAGGAACCAAGTTTCATTAGTAAGAACTCCATAGCAGAATGGAGTAGTTGAGAGAATAAATTGGATTATAAACAACATGGCTAGAAAAATGCTTATTGAGAAAGACCTTCCAAAGAAATTTTGGAAAGAAGTAGTGATGACGTCAGTCTACACATTGAATATAAAAATACTATGTCTGAAAGAAGAGAAAAATCCATATAAGATATGGTATGGAAAAAAGATGTCATTAAAGTACTTTCAAGTCTTCGTAAGCAAGTGTTTCATTCTCAACAAAGAGAAACATAGGAAGTTTGAATCTCATAGAGATGAAGGAATATTTCTTGGATACTCAAAGAAAATAAAATCATATAAATTCTTCAACAAGTATATAAGAAAGGTAATTGAAAGTAATAATGTAACTATAATGGAGAATGAGGATAATATTTAGTACATACATGATCAGTCTCAGGAAGATAGTAATGAAGAGATAAGTATATCATGGGATATTCTAGTTCCATAGGATGACTCAGAAGAAGACTCAGATGATGAGAAGGATGAGAATAAATCAGTATCTGCATAGAGACCAATAAGAAGAGATGAAATTGATAGACCAAAAATAATTGGTGATCAGATAGAACTAGTACATACAAGGAGGATGAATACTCTATAACAATCATCGTACTTATCATAGTTAGAGCCTAAATGTTTTTATAAAGTAGCCACAGATGAGAATTAGGTTCAGGATATGAATTAAGATCTTTCCAAATTGAGAAAAATCAGACATGGGAGATTGTTTTGAGGCCAAAAAATAAGAATGTTGTTTGGACTAAATGGGTATTTCACAATAAGATGAATGAATATGATGCAATGATTCAAAAAAATCACGACTAGTGTGCAAAGGATACTCTAAGATCGAGGGTATTGATGTTGAAGAAATTTTTATACATGTTTAATGGTGAGAGACAATATGATTATTCTTGGCCATAACAGTGCAAAGAAAGTTCAATACTTTCCAGATGGATGTCAAGTCAGCATTTATAAATGTCATTCTAGAAGAATAAGTTTATATTGAACATCCATATGGTTTTATCATTCATGAATATGAGAATAGAGTTTTTCAGATGAAGAAGTCTTTATATGGTTTTAAGAAAGCACCAAGAGCATGGTATTAAGGGATAGATTAGTTTCTAAAAAATCTTAGTTTTTAGTGTGGATGATTTGATTAAAATTTACATTTAAACCATGAAATTAATCAAAGGATGACGGTGCTAGTATATTGTGATGACATAATCTTTAGAGGATCAGATAAATAACAATGCATACTATTTTTTGAATTCATGAAAAGCGAGTTCGAAACATCAATGATTAGTGAACTGACATTTTTCTTTGGTTTTGAGGTAACACAAGGAAATAATGGCACATTTATTTCTCAATATAAATATGCCAAGGAGGTTTTGAGATGGTTTGAAATGGATAATTATAAAGAGATTATGACTCTGGTGGCTACCCAGATGAAACTATCCTGGGATGAAAAAGGAAAAGTGGTTAATGTCACTATATATAGGCAGATCATTGGAATCCTATTGTACTTAACAATGACATGACCATATATTATTTTCCCCATGTCAAGTAGCAAGGTATCAAACTAATCCCAAGGAAAGAAATATTCTTGCAGTAAAAATAATACTTCATTATATCAAGGGAATAATGGAATTTTATTTGATATAAAATGAAAAATATCAGAAAGAGTTATTGGGATATACAAATGCAGATTGGTCCAGTTTAGCTGATGATAGAAAATCAACATCAGGCGGTACATTCTATCTTGGTGGTTTTTGTATTTTTTGGATAAGAAAGGAAAAAACATTACATTTATCTGAGCCCTGGAGAAGCTTAATATATTATGGATACTCAAGATTTCATGCAACCATTATGTATAAAGAACCCGATTAATGATATGGTAGTTAAATTTAAGTCTCTGATCAGAATCCATTATGATAATTCAAGTGCTATAAATATTATAAAAAATATAGTCCATCACTTAAGGAAAAAGCACATTGAAATCAAATATCATTTTATCAAGGATTAGGTGGATCAAGGGATTATGAAGTTGGAGTATGTGCCTATAGAACTATAGGTTGCAAACATTCTAAAAAAGGCCTTACCCAAAGAAGTATTTGAGAGGCATCAACTGGATCTGGGAGTTTAGTTGACTCCCCATACTTGAAAAAGTGTGGATGTGGGACCCCCTCTATGCAAGGTATGATGTATTTTTCCCTATTGCATTGATATGTGTTCTTTACCCTATTGCAGACCATAAAAGAGTGGCCTTCATGTTCATTAAAAAAGGGGAAAAATTGTAATGGGGGAAAATGTATTAGTCAAGACACATGGCAGAAGCTGACAGGTAAAGTAGAAATATAGGGGAGAAGAGAGATAGGGGGGGGGGTTAAATCTGATGATGCTAAAGGTGATTGATCAAAGTACATATATCATGAATAGATAGGGGAGTAGTGAGATAGGAGGAGTTTTAAATTTGAAAATTCTAAAGGTGATCTATCAAAGTACATATATCATGATAAATGTAGTTTATGATGAAATTAGTTGAGAGTTTTTGGAATGAAGTGATTCATTGATGTAATTTTCATGCTAATATTGTTTCTCATACCATGAATGGATCATTTGGGCTCAGAGTATGTTTTGAGTAAGCCTTTGATTACTATCTAAATCACAAGAAGTGAATGGTGGTAGAATATGGAAGGAGCTTCAATGGAGTATCAAAATGTGATGAGTTGTCAACAAACCCAAAGGGGGATATTGTTGGGAAAAATATCTCAAGGTAACATTGAAGTATTTTTAGGTTGATTGTGTTTTTTGAAAACGCATATTTCCACAATATTTTGTGGGTTCCAGAGATATTACTAACATGATATGTTGAAAACGATACAAGATAAATGAATGGATTCCCTTGAAGTGGTATATAAAATTATATACACATGGTGATTCCATTTCCCAGTGTTTTCAAAATTTGTGGGGTCTAAAATTTGGAGTTTGGATAATATTATGAAATATGTATTTCCTTGGATTTATTATCAAAATATGGTAAAGGAATGAGTTTCATGAAGAGTGTTTCGTGAAGGATCAATGAATGTTGACGGTGATCTACGCAAACAACGACGAGCATCACGAATGACGATAGTGAGGAGCATCGAGAGTGTAGAATCACAATGTTGTGAAGTTTTGATGGTGATATCCATGATTAGGAAGAGCATCACAAATGGGAAATTTCTATGGATCTTTGCAAAAATAGGGAGCTTCATAGTGGAAAATAGGGAGCTCTGTGGAATAGTTTTGATGTGGATGGAAGGTCCTAGAATTGGCATAAAACTCCTATAAATAGGTCTATACCCATTTATAAAAGTAGTGAGAATAAATAAAATCTTAAGGATCCAGAATTGTGAAGGTGGTTTGCAAAGGGTGGTTCACGAAGGGTGGTTCACAAAGGTGATATGCGAAGAAGTTCGTGAAGGCTGTAAATGCTAACCAAATGTTCTAAGCATCATGGAAGTAAGGATATTCATGAAGGATAAGTAAGCTTTGTGAAAGGAAGGAGATTCATGAAGGATAGTCGAGATTCAAGAAATAAGTGAGCTTCAAGAAACAAGTGAGCTTTGCAAAAGTTTGGAGCTTTGCAAAGGCAGTTTGAGCTTTGTAAAAGGAGGAACTTTGCAAAGGCAGTGTGCATCGTCAAAGTGGTTCAGAAGGAATTTCCCAATGCATTTTTGGTAAATTGGTATTAATCTATTGGATGCAAGTGTAACTTCAATAGAGTATCCATAAATAGGTGAGGATTTATTCATTATAGATAATTAAAGTAACTACAAGTCCATAAATTGTAGGTTAATCCCTTCCAAGAGAAGTGAGAAAAGTAAGGGGAAGAAAGCAATCCTTTCCACAGACAGTGATCCAGAGAAAGAGACACAGGGAGTAACAAATGAGGTTATGCCATTATTTTCCTCAAATATTTTAAGAGGAAAAGGAAGGTTCAAAGGGAAACTTCCACTTGCATGCTTTCTATGTGTAAAACTTGAAATCTTGAAACAAGGTGTCCTAAGAAGTTTCAAGAATATGATGAGGATGAAGTTGAAATTACCATGAATAATTATTCAACCTAGATGAAAGGGAAGAAAAAGTTGAAGAAAAATTTCTTCAAAAAGAAAATTCTAATTTCAAAAGAAGATAATAGTTCAGAAGAGTCTGAAGCAAAAGAGTTAAAAAATTTCAAGAATCATAATGGAAAGGCTATGGTGGAAGTTGTGGGAAATTCCTAAACAACAGAAGAGTGAAAAAATGAGTAAGGAGAAGTAGAAGCCAAATTTTACCTTCAAGTCAAATTAGAAGCTACTATTTAGGAAATAGATGATTGGAGAGATAAAAACAAAAAAACCAATAAAGTGGTTAATGATTTCAAACTCTATATATAAAAGTAAGAAGAAGAGATGTATGAGTTTAATGAAGAAATTGAAAAACTAAAAATTCTAGAGAGCTTAGATAAGTTTGTTGAGTACAACCTCAAAATTGAATAATATAAAAGGGAAATCGGTAGTTTGAATCAAACTATAAAAGATCAAATCAAATGCATTTAATAACTCAAAGCAGAGGTTGTCAGTCTACGATGAAATGTTAATAATCAAGAAAATATATTGACTATTGGTATGAAATTGGGAAAACAGATCATTTAGGTTACCGAGAAGATGCAAGTGAATCATAAGAGTCCAGAAGAACAAAAGAAATAGTCAAATCCAAAAGATAAGGCTGGTATAAGGGATGATAAAAAACAAAGAGGTGTTATGACTAATGTCATACCACAAGCACCCTCTCCGAAAGTGAATATTAATTTGAGTATGAAGGAGATTCAAAATATTCATAGAACTTAAGGGACAACCAATGGTGCATAAGTGACACACAAGAATTCACCTCACATCAGGTGTTTTTGCTACGGAAAGATAGGACACCCACAAAATGTGTGTTCCATAGCCAGTAGATACCAAAGGGCACAAGAACAACAATGACATAAAAAAAGTTAAATACTCTAAAACATCTTTTGAGGTTCATTGTTTTTAGTGTGGATGATTTAGACACATGAACATATACTATATATCAACCATGTAGAGGAATGTACTAAAGAAAAAACAAATTGGTTGCAAGTAGAAATTCAGCGAACCATCAAGAGAATTGAAAATGAAAAATTGGTTTACAGTATTGCAAGATGAATTTGGTCCATCATACACGTAGGAAGGTCAAGATTATCAATATCTTCTAGGTATTAATTCAAAAACATGGAGGAAAAAGTTGAAGATAGTTGAACAAGCAGTGGTTGTAGAAATTTCCTTTAAATCATTAGATCACACTGGTATATGGATTATTGATAGTGGGTGAGCCTCTCATATGATAGGTAATAAATATCTGGTGACCATAATCAAGTACGATAAATAAAATATCTTAGGATTTGGTAACGATGAAGGCTTGAATATTTTTGGCTTAGGAAAAGACAAGTTTGAGGCAAAAGACATGAGACATGCTATTGTCTTAATTGTTGAAGGTTTCAGTCACAAATTTCTTAGTTTCAGTTAACTGTGTAACTTAGGAAATTCCATAAACTTTTCAAAGAAATTATGTTTCATTAAGGAAAAATATGGTTCCGTTGTTTTTCAGGGTAAGCGTACAAAAGGGAATATCTACCTCATGAGTAGAGAAGAAGATATGTGTTTTCTGTCCAAGGAAGAAGAAAATAAGTTATGGAATAAATTTCTTGGACACTTGATCCAAATATACTTAGAAGATATAGTGAAATATGATACTGGTGGATACCTCCCTAGATTATCACATGATCATACTCATTCATGCGATAGTTGTAAACAAGGGAAGATCATTCAAAAGACATATTATGAAAAAGGGAAAAGGTCGAAAAAATTGCTTGAGTTTGAGCATGTTGATGTGTGAAGAACTATTTCAGCAAGATCTATAAATGGGAGGAGATAATATTTCCTCTTCATTAATTATTTTAGCATAATGTCATGGGTATCAATCATAACTCACAAGTATGAGGTGTTCAGTTGCATTACAATATATCGATGGGAAGTTGAAAAGATGATAGGTTAGAAAATCTAGAATATTAGAATAGATAATGGAACCAATTTCAAAAATTTCCATGTGAAGGATTATCTCAAGAAACATGGGATAAATCACCAAGTTTTAGTAGTAATAACTCCACTGTAGAATGGATTAGTTGAGAGAAGAAATCATATTATCAACAACATGGATAGAATAATGATCATTGAGAAAGACCTTCCAAAGGAATTTTGGAAATAAGTAGTGATCATATCATTCTACACATCAAATATAGAATTACTATGTTCTAAATAAGATAAGACTCCATATGATCTATGGTATGGAAAGAAGCCATCATTTAAGTAATTTTAAGTCTTTGGAAGTAAGTGTTTCATTCTCAACAATAAGAAAAATAAGAAGTTTTAATACCATGGAGATGAAGGGATATTTATTGGCTACTCAAAGAAAAGAAAAGAATATAAATGCTTCAATAAGTGGCTAGGAAAGGCAGTTGAAAGTCATGATCTAACTATAATGGATAATGAGGATAATCTTCAATACACACATGATTAGTCTCAGGAAGATAGTGATGAAGAGATACGAAGATCAGGGGATATTCTAGCTCCCTAGGCTGACTCATAAGAAGAATCAGATGATGAGAAGGATGAGAATAAATCAGTATCTACACAGAGACCAATGAGAAGAGCAGAAAGTTGGTAGATAGAATATAATTGGTAATCAGACAATATAGGTATAGATAAGGAGGATGAAGACTCTACAAAAGAATCATACTTATCATAGGTAGAACCTAAATATTTTGATGAAGCATCTACAAATGAGAGTTGGGTTCAGGCTATGAATGAAGAGCCTGATAAAATTGGGGAAAATCATAAATGGGAGATTGTTTTGAGGAAAACAGATAAGAATGTCATCGGGTCTAAATGGGGTTTTCACAACAAGATGAATGAATATGGCATAGTGATTCAAAAAAAAGCATGACTAGTGTGCAAAGGGTACTACTAGATTGAGGGTATTAATATTGATGAAACTTTTGCCTCTGTTGCACGGCTAGAGAAAATCTGATTATTATTGGCCATAGTAGTGAAAAGAAAGTTCAAGGCTTTCCAAATGGACGTTAAGTCATCATTTATAAAAGGGGTTCTAGAATAATAAGTTTATATTGAATATCTAGATGTTTTTCTCATTCATGAAGGTGATAATAGAGTTTTTTAGCTAAAGAAGACTTTATATGGTTTTAAGAAAGAACCAAGAGAATGGTATTCAAGGTTAGATCAGTTTCTAAAAAATCTTGGTTTTCAATGTGGTGAAGTTGATTACAATTTATATTTCAACCATGACAGTAATCAAAGGATGATGGTGCTGGTATATTTCGATGACATAATCTTTAGAGGATCAGATGAAGCACAATGCAGACAGTTTTCTAAATTCATGAAAAGTGACTTTGAAGTGTCAATGATTGGTGAAATAATGTTTTAACTTAGTTTATAGGTTACACAAGGAAATAATGTAACATTTATTTCTCAATATAAATATTCCAAGGAGGTTTTGAGAAGGTTTTTAAGGGATAATTCCAAAGATATTAAGACTCTGGTGGCTACCTGAATGAAACTGTCATAGGATGATGAAGTAAAAGTGGTTAATGTCCCCAAATATAGGTATATCATTGGAAGACTATTGTAATTAACAGTGACACAACCATATATTATTTTTTACACAAGTCAAGCAGTAAGTTATCAAAGTAATCCCAAGGAAATCCACATGATTGTAGTAAAAAAATACTTCCGTATATCAATGGAACAATAGAATTTTCTTCTATGTATAATAAAAAATCTCAGAAAAAGTTATTGGGATATATAGATACAGATTGGGATGGTTCAGTTGATGATATAAAATCAACATCTGATGGTGTATTCTATCTTGGTGGTTTGTGTATTTCTTTTCTAATCAAGAAACATGATTGAATTTCTTTGAGCACTGTAGAAGCTAAATATATAGTGGATACTCAAAATTTCACACAACTATTGTGGATGAAGTAAAAGCTTGATGATATGAGAGTTGAAGAGAGGTCTCTGATCAGAATTCAATGTGCTAATTCATGTTCTATAAATCTTAAAAGAAATCCATTCCATCACTCAAGGAAAAAGCACATTGAAATCAAAAATCATTTTATCAAGGAAAAGGTGGATAAAGGTCTTGTGAAGTTAGAGTATCTGCTTACAAAACTACAGATTATAGACATTCTAAAAAAATACTTTCCCAAATAACATTTTAGAGGCATCAACTAGATCTGAGAGTTCAGTTAACTCCACATACTTGAAAAAGTGTGGATGTGTGACCCCCTCTCCCCGAAGTATGATGTTTTTTCCCTAATGCATTGATCTATGTTATTTACCCTATTATAGACCTCAAAAGAGTGGCCTTTGGGTTCATTAACAAAGGGGGATAAATTTTAATGGTATAAAATGTCTTAGTCAGGACACGTGGTAGAAGCTGACAGGTGGAGCAGTAAGATAGGGGGAGCAGTGAGATAAGGGGAGTTTTAAATCTCAAGATGCTAAAGGTGATCGATCAAAGTACATATATCACGAACAGATAGAGGGAGAAACAAGATAGGGGAGTTTTAAATATGATGATTCTAAATGTGATCAATCAAAGTACATATATCACACCATATGGAGTTTTTGATGGAAGCATTTGAGAGGTTTTGTAATGAAGTGATTCATTGATGAAATTTTCATGCTACTCTTATTTCTCACACCAAGAATGGATAATGTGGGCTTATAGTATGTCTTGAGTAAGTCTTTGATCATTATCTGAATCATAAGAAGATAATGGTGGATGAATATGGAATGAGCTTCAATGGAGTATCAAAATGTGACGAGTTATAAAAAAACCCAAAGGGGGAGATTGTTGGAAAAAAAATCCCTTAAGTTAACATTGAAGTATTTTTAGGTTGATTGTGTTTGTTGAAAAAGTGAATTTCCATGGTATATTGTGTAGTCCATAGAGATTTTTGACATGATATGTGGAAAAAGTTCTAATATGAAGGAATGGATTCCCTGGAAGTGGTACAGAAAATTACGTACACATAGTGACATCGTTTCCTAGTGTTTGCCACATTTTTGGGTTCTAAAATTTGGAGTTTGTATAGCATCGTAAAAAATGGATTTCCTTGAAGATCTCATCAAAATGTGGAAAAGGCATGAGTTTCAAAAAGATGGGCTTTTTGAAGAGTGTTTCGTGAATAATCAAAGAATGTTGATGGTGATCTATGCGAACAATGATGAGCATTGCGAATGGTAAAGGTGAGGAGCATCGCGAGTGGAGCATCATAATGGTGTAAAGTTTTGACGGTGATCTCAACAGTTACTAAGAGCATCATGAATGGAAAATTTCCATGGAGCTTCACAAAAAATTGATCTTCGTGATGGGTGGTTCAAAAATGTGATATGCAAAGAATTTCATGAAGGCTATAAATGCCAACAATTTTTTTGAGCATCATGAAAGTAAGAAAATCTGCAAAGGCTAAGTTAGATTTGTGAAAGGAAAGAGCTCTGTGAAGGCTAGTTGAGATTTGAGAAATAAGTGAGCTTCGAAAAAGGCAGGATCTTCATGAATGTAGTTTGAGATTCATGAAAGGAGGAGCTTCACAAAGGCAGTGTGCATTGTGAAAGTGGTTTAGAAGGAATTTCCCAATACATCTATGGTAAATTGGTATTCATATTTTAGATGAAAGTAGAACTTCAAAAGAGCATCCATATACAACTGAGGATTTATTCATTAGAGATAATGAAAGGAACTATGAGTTTGTAAACTTTGGGTGAATCTCTTCCAAGAGAAGTGAGCAAAGAAAGAGGAAGAAAACGATCCTTTACACTGGCAGTAAGCCAAAGAAATAGATATAGGGAGTGACCAATTGGAATGCACTGAGTTGACCCTAAACCTTGTAAAGATAGTGATCCTAGGAATGAAAGTGATCTATCCCAAACATCATTATTGGTAGTGACCAATAGTGAATTTGGTACAACGGGACATCGTCGTTGTATTCACCTTGGATGTAGCCCAGTGATGGTGAACCAAGTAAAACTCCTTGTTTCCTATGCATGATTTAATTTCTGTTCATACATTGTTATGAGAGAAAGAGATAAGTGTGTTTTGTTTAATGATGAAACAAGATTTTAAGGGGTATTAGTTTTAATATGTCAAACCCTGATTCACCCCCTTATTAGAGTATTTAACCTAGTGGAACTAACAATTGGTATCAAAGGAAAGGTTTAAAAACCAGTGGTTCTCTCTCAGTAAAAGAAATAGAGGTGGTAAATCACAAAGGAATTCTGGTGTTCATTGGAAAAAAAATTCAACTATGGAAGAATCTGATGTGACACTACTTCTGATCATTAGGAATGGATGTATTCACAAAAACTATGCATGGAATATCAGCTGATATCCATAGTGGTGCTTTATAAGAAGATGAAATAAGAGAATTGAAAATTGATGCTAAAAGAATCAATGATTTAGGGGGATCCCTAACCAATGAAATTTATAAAAGGTGATTTCATGTAAAACATCAAATGCTATATGGGAAAATATATTGAATATCTATGAAGGAGGTTCAAAGATCATAGAGGAAAAGATGCAGGTTTTTTGAAACAAGTATAAAGAACTAAGAATGAACCCAAATGAATCTGTTGATGCATTCTTTAACAATGTGAATTTTTTAGTGGAATACATGCATGGTCTTGGAAAATTCATTAAAGATATAAAGATTTTAAAACATATCTTGAGGAAACTTCCACCTCAGTTTAATCCGAAAGTTTCATTATTATAAGATAAATATCCAAAGGATTTAACATTAGATAACCTGCAAAGTAACCTTATAGAATATGAAATGATAAATGATGAAAATGAGTTTTTGGAAAAGGGGAAATCCAAAGAGGTGGTATTAAAGGCCATGAATAATCTCTCCATTGAATATAGACAGGAAGATGAAGAAACAGACGAGGTTATTTCATTCCTTTCCTCAAATATTCAAAGAGGAAATGAAAATTTTGAAGGGAAACTTCCACTTTGATGATTTTGATGTGGAAAATTTGGGCATATTGTAGTAAGGTTCCCTAAAAAGTTTCAATAATATGATGAGGATGAAGTAGAAATTCCCATGAATAATTATTCACCATACCTAAAAGGGAATAAAAAGTTTAATAAAAATTTCTTCAACAATAAAAGTTGACTTTCAAAGATGATGACAATTCATAAGTGTCTGAAGAATAAGAGTTAAATGATTTAAAGGATCATAATGTAGAGGCTATGGTGGTAGTTATGGGAAATTACCAGGCAAGGGAAGAGAGAAACAATGAGGAAGGAGAAGTAGAAGGTATATTTGACCTTAAAGTCAAACTAGAATACGCTCTTGAGGAAATAGATGTTTGGAGTGTTAAAATAAAGAAATCCAACAAAGTGGTTTGTGATAAAAAACTCTATATGTAGCAGTATGGAGAAGAGAAGTTTGAGCCAAATGAAGAAATTGAAAAACATAATTCTTCAATACTAGAGAGCTCATATAAGGTTGTTGAGTAAAAGCTCAAAATTGAAGAAAAGAAAAAAGAAATTGATAGTTTGAATCAAACTAGAAAATATCAAATTAAATGTATTAAAGAACTCAAAATAGAGGTCATTGGTCTGTAATGAAATATTAAGAATCAAGAAAATATGTTGACTATAGGTAAGACAATGGGAAAATAGTTCATTCAAGAAACCTAGAAGATGTAGGTGGAGCATAAGGGTCCAACAGAACAAAAGAAATAGTCAAATATAAAAGATAAGGTTGGTATAAGGGCTGATAAAAAACAAAGAGGTGTGATGACTAATTTCTGACCATAAGAACCTACTTCTAAAGTGAAGATTGATTTGAGTATGAAGAAGAGTTAGAATATTCAAATAATTCAAGGGACGGCCAGTGGTGCATAAGTGACACACATGAATGCACCTCATATCAGGTGTTATTATTGTGGAAATATAGAAAACTCACAAAATGTGTGGTCTATATCTAGGAGATACCAAGGGGAACAAGAACAACAATAATATCCAAACAAAGTGAAATACTCTAGAACATATTTCTAGGGTCATTGTTTTCAGTGTGGAGGATTTAGACACATGTCCTGATACTGTATATTAACCATGTAGAGGAATGTGTTGAAGTGAAACCAAATTGGTTGTAAGAAGTAATACAATGATCCATCTAACGAGCTGAAAATGTAAAATTATTTTGAAGTGTTGCAAGATGAAGTTGATTCATCATACACCGAGAAAGGTTAATATTATTAATCTATTCTAGGTATGAATTCAAAAACAAGGAGGGAAAAGAACAAGATATTTTAACAAGAAGTGGTTATAGAAATTTCCTTTAAAGCACCAGATCACACTAGTATATGGATTATTGATAGTGGATTAACCTCTCACATGACCGGTAATAAATATATGTTGACCAGAATCAAGTACGATAATGAATTTATAGTAAGATTTGGTAACGATGAAGTCCTGACGATTGTTGGATTAGGAAAAGCCAAGTTTGGAGGAAAAGACACGAGACATCTTGATGTCTTAATTATTGAAGATCTCGATCACAACTTTCTTAGTGTCAGTCAACTGTGTGACATAGAAAATTCCATAAAATTTTCAAAGAAATTATGTTCCACCATGTCAAAAGATAGTGAAATTGTTTTTTAGGGTAAGCATACAAAAGGTAATATCTACCTTATGAGTGGAGAAAAATATATGTGTTTTTTATCCAAGGAAGAAGAAAATAACTTATGGAATAAGAATCTTGTACACTTGATCCAAACATCCTTGGAAGATGAGGTGAAATATGATGTTGGTCAAGACTTCCCTATATTATCACATGATCATACTCATACGTGCGATGCTTTTTAATAAGGGAAGATCATTCGAAAGGCATATAAGGAAAAAGAGAAAAGTTCAATAAAATTTCTTGAGTTGGTTCATATTGATGTGTGCAGACTGATTTTTACAAGATATATGGATGGGAGGAGATACTATGTTCTCTTCATTAATGATTTTAGCAAAATAGAATGGGTATCAATCATCACCCACAAGTATGAGGAGTTTAGTTGAATTATAATAATCAACAAGAAGTTAAAAATATAATAGGTAAAAATATAAAGAAGATCAGAACAACTAATGGAAATGAGTTCACAAATTTCCAATTGTAGGATTTTCTTAAGAAACATGGTATAAGACACCAAGTTTCAGTAGTAAAAACTCTAAAGCAAAATGGAGTAGTTGAGAGAAGAAATAAGATTATCAACAACATGGATAGAACAATTCTCATTGGGAAAGACCTTCCAAATAAATTTTGGAAAGAAGTAGTGATTAAATCAATATACACATAGAATAGAGAATTACTATGTTTTAAATAAGAGAAGACTCCATATGAGCTATGGTATGGAAATAAGCTGTCATTGAAGTAATTTTAAGTCTTCAGAAGTTAGTGTTTAATTCTCAACAAGGAGAAATATAGGAAGTTTGAATTCCATGGAGATGAAGGGATATTTCTTGGGTAATCAAGGAAATGAAAAGAAAATAAATTATTTAACAAGTGGCTAGGAAAGGTAGTTGAAATTCATGATGTAACTATAGTGGATAATGAGGAAAATATTCAGTACACACATGATCACTCTCAGGAAGATAATGATGAAGAGATAAGCAGATCAGAGGATATTTGAGTTTCATAGGCTGACTCAGAAGAATACTCAGATGATGAGAAGGATGAGAATAAATTATTATATGTTCAGAGACCAATGAAAAGAGATGGAATTGATAGATGGAAAATAATTGGTGATTAGAAAGCACCAGTACAGACAAGGAGGATGAAGACTCTACAAAAAGCATCATACTTATCACAGGTAGAGGCTAAATGTTTTTATTAAGTAGTTGTAGATTATAATTTGGTTTAGTATATGATTGAAGAGTTTGAAAAAATTGAGAAAAATAAAAATGGGAGATTGTTTTGAGGCCAATAGATAAGAATTTCATCAGGACTAAATGGGTCTTTCACAAAAATATGAATGAAGATGAAACAATGATTCAAAACAAAGCATGAATAGTGTGAAAAGGGTACTCCTAGATTGAGGGTGTTTATGTTGATGAGCCTTTTACACCAATTTCACAGCTAGAGACAATCTTATTGTTCTTAGCCATAGCAGTGCAAATTAAGTTTATAGCTTTCTGGATTGATTTTAAGTCAAAATTTCTAAATGGGGTTCTGGAAGAATAATTTTATATTGAATATCCAGATGCTTTTATCATTCATGAATATGAGAATAGAGAATTTTAGCTGAAGAAGGATTTATATGGCTTTTAAATAAGTATCAAGATCATGGTATTCAAGGCTAAATCAATTTCTGAAAAATCTTAGTTTTCAGTGTGGTGGAGTTGATTAAAATTTATATTTCAACCATGATAGTAATAAAAGAATGATGGTATTGGTATATATCGATGAAATAATATTTGGAGAATCATATGAATAAAAATGCATACAGTTTTCTAAATTATTGAAAAGTGAGTTCAAAATGTTAATGACTGGTGAACTGATATTTTTCCTTGTTTATAGGTAACACAAGGAAAGAATGGAACATTTATTTCTCAATCTAAATATTCCAAGGAGGTTTTGAGAAGCTTTTGAATGGATAACTCAAAATAGATGATGACTTTGATGGCTACCTGGATGAAACTATCATGATATAATGAAGGAAAAGTTGTTAATGTCACCCAATATAGGCAGATCATTGGAATTCTATTGTACTTAACAACGACATGGCCAAATATTGTTTTCTCCACATGTCAAGAAAGAAGGAATCAATGTAATACTAAGAGAATCCACATGCTTGCAGTAAAAAGAATACTTTCATATATAAAGGGAGCAGTGGAATTTGGTTTGATTACCATGGAAAATCTCAAAAAGATTTATTAGGATATAAATATATAGATTGGGTCAGTTCAACTAATGATATAAAATCAACATTAGGTGGTTCATTCTATCTTAGTGGTTTGTGTATTTCTTGGCTAAGAAAGAAACAAGATTGCATTTATCTGAGCACCGTAGAAGCTGAATATATTGCAGCTACTCAATCTTACATGCAACTATTGTGGATGAAGTAATAACTTGATGATATGGGATTTGAAGTGATATATTTGATCATAATCTATTGCGATAATTAAAGTGCTATAAATCTTAGAAAAAATCTGGTCCATCACTCAAGGACAAAGTACATTGAAATAAAATATCATTTTACCAAGGAGAAGGTCGAGCAAGGTATTGTGAAGTTGGAGTATGTGCCTATAGAACTATAGGTTATAGACATTCTAACAAAGGTCTTACCCAAAGAATCATTTGAGAGGCATCTACTATATTTGGGAGTTCAATCAACTCCCCACACTTAAAAAAGTGTAGATGTGGGACCCCCTCTCCCTGAGGTATGATGTGTTATTCCCTAATGCATTGATATGTGTTCTTTACCCTATTATAGACCTCAAAAGAGTGGCCTTCTGGTTTTTTGACAAAGGGGGACAAATTTTAATGGGAGAAAATGTATTAGTCAAGACACGTGGCATAAGATAACAGGTGGAGCAGAAAGATAGGGTGAGCAGCGGGATGAGGGGAGTTTTAAATCTAATGATGCTAAAGGAGATCGATCAAAGTACATATATAATGAACAGATAGCGGTAATAGTGATATAGGGGTAGTTTTAAATCATATGATGCTAAATGTGATCTATCAAAATACATATATCATGATAGATATAGTTTGTGATGAAAGTAGTTCAGAGGTTTTGGAATGAAGTGATTCATTGATAAAATTTTCATGTTTCAATTGTTTCTCACACCGAGCATGGATAATGTGGGCTTAGAGTATATGTTGAGTATATATTTGATCACTATATGAATCAAAAGAAGTGAATGGTGATAGAATATGGAAGGAGCTTCAGTGGAGCATCAAACTGAAATGAGTTGTCAAAAAACCCAAAGGGGGATATTGTTTGGAAAAATCCCTCAAGGTAACATTTTAGTATTTTTAGGTTGATTTTGTTTGTTAACAAAGTGTATTTCCATGGTATATTTTGGAGTCCAGAGAGATTATTGACACAATATTTTGACAAAGATCCAAGATGAAGGAATGGATTCATTGGAAGTGGTAAAGAAAATTACATACACAAGATGACACCATTTCCTAATGTTTTCCAAATTTGTGGTGTCCAAAATTCAGAGTTTGGCTAGGATCATGAAATATGGATTTCATTTAAGATATCATCAAAATAAGGAAAATTCATGAGTTTCTAAAATAGTGTTTTGGGAAGGATCAATGAATATTGACAGTGATCTACATGAACAATGATGAGCCTCGTGAACAATGAAAGTGAGGAACATCAAGAGTAGAGAATCAAAATGACGTGATGTTTTGATGATGATATCTGAAATTTCAAAGATCATTGAGAATGGGGAATTTCCATTGAGCTTCGTGAAATAGGGATCTTTGTATTGGAAAAGAGGGAGCTACATGAAATGGCACTAACATGGCTGGAAGGTCCTAGAATTGGTGTAAAATGCCTATAAATGGGCCTATACCCCCTTTAGAAAATTCATGAGACTTAATGAAGATATTAATGATCCAAATTCATGAAGGTGGTTTGTGAAGGGTGGTTTATGAAGGGTGGTTCGAGAAGGGTGGTTCACAAAGGTGATATGTGTAGAAGTTTACGAAGGCTGTAAATGCCAATCGAATGTTCTGAGTATCGAAAAAGTAAGGAAATTTGTGAAAGCTAAGTAAGATTAGTGAAAGGAAGGAGCTTCACAAAGGCTAGTTTAGCTTCAAGAAATAAGTGATCTTTACAAAAGGTAAGAGCTTCATGAAGTCAATTTGAGCTTCATGAAAGGAGGAGCTTTGTAAAGGCATTGTGCATCATGAAAGCGGTTCAGAAGGAATTTCCCAATGCATCTATGGTAAATTGGTATTCATCTATTAGATGAATTCATAACTTCAATAGATCATCCATATAAAACTGAGGATTTATTCATTATAGATAATTAAAGGACCTACAATTCCATCAACTATTGATGAATCCCTTCCAAGAGAAGTGAGGGAAGGAAGAGGAAGAAGATGATCATTTCCACAAGCAGTGATCCAGAGAAAGTGACACATAGAGTAACCCTTGGGAATGTAGTGAGAAGACTCTAAACCTTGTAAAGTTAGTGAGCCTAGGTATAGAAGTGATCTATCCTAAACATCATTATTGGCAGTGAGGCATATTGAATTTGGTACAATTGACACATCGTCATTGTATGCTCTTTAGATGTAGCCCAGTGAGGGTGAACCAAGTAAAAATGGTCATGTCCTGTGCATGATTTAATTTCTATTCATACTAGAGAAAGAGAGAAGTGTGTTTTGTTTAACGAAGAAACAAGATCCGAAGGGGCAGTAGTTTTAATCTGTCATAAACTTATTCACCCCCCTCTTAGGGTATTTGACCTAGTGAACCTAACATAGATCTTTTTCCATCACACTATTAGCTAGATCGAACAAATCCTTATTGAGTGATGGGGTCCTTTTAGTATTGTCCCATACAATATTTGTAGGTAGAAACTCATCATACATTTCCCCTAGGACCAGAGACCCACTAACCATCTATATATCCTAGAGGATTATTACTACCACTCCATGTACCAAGTGGAAGTTTTTTGTGTCCAAAATCCACCAACTAAAAAATCTAGGATTAAATAATTATTTTATTGTGAAAAGGATTGTGATATCTAGATATATTTATACAATATTAATACCTTTAACTCCTATCCAAATTCATTGCATCTCCACTGCACCCAAATGGACAACCCTATTTTTTTCTAAATCAAACTTCATATCAGTAGTCATATCTCGATGACCAGCTGTGATTTTGAATTCGTATCAGCTTCTTAATGATTGATTCGTAGTTGTTCACATCTTTTTTAGGTGTGAATGGTTTCTCTAAAGTTATGGGTATGTATCTAAGGATGTAATAATTTGTACAACCAATATTTTTGATGAAATGATTAACTAATGATATATTGGTTCTAGGTACATCCTAGTGTTTGTTAACCCAATGAAGTAGAAGATTTCCAACTCATAACATGGGAATTGGTGAACCACTCAATAATTTGAATCCATATAAGGGAAACCTATTCAATAACAGATAGTTCTACAGGCCTTCCCTTATAAAGTATAAGAGGATACAGTGATTCAAATTAATTTTATGGTGATGAATGACCTTTATGATCCTAATCATCTCAGTTTTCCTTGAGACCATGACTCAAAAATACTCACATTATTATTAGATCATTTTTTATAAAAGTGAAAGAAGATAATCAGATCCTAAAACCCAAAAAATTCCAATCTAATTGTCTGTATAGTAACTGTATGAAAACTTCATAGTGACCATATGGGTGCGCCAATATCACACAATAATCAAGTGCATTTCAGGGTGAAAACTCAGACGTTTTAATGCCACCTAGTAATCATATGGGTAGTGCAGTGACCCCATAAAAATACGAACTCACTTATCAAGATTGAAAAATCAATCAGTTTACATGGAAATAAAGTGAAGTTTTTCTACGTGGGATATTGTTCACATGTTAGTCTCACCTAGAAAAAGAATATATAAATTAATTAGGGGTGGGGTTCTTATTTATTTTAAATATGGGATGTGACCCTTAGGATACCCTGCACACCCATTATACAAGACACATAATTATCAAAACAAACTACCAACCTCCCAAGAGAATCATGTAGTAACAATTTGAGATTCTCATAGTTATTTGGAATCGAACCTTCTTAACAATGAATATAAACCATTTTGATAGGGTAATTTATTAATGCCTATAAACTTTTAATGATAAAATGAACCAAGTTTGAAGGCTGAGAAATATAAAAAAATGAATAAGGATATTGTTAGTGAATATGAGATATCTAGGTGATCATACTAGTACACAGACACATGGAAGAGACCCTCCATGATCACATACCCTCTCTTACATGGCCTCCCATTTCAGAAAGTAGTTTACCTATAAATTTCCTATAAATAATAGTTTTTCTATTTTAGAGATAAAAACCAATACACAAAGAATATATGTGGACACAAGAAAATACAGAGAGAAAGATAAAAGAATTGCTCGCTTTTGGTCCTGAAGAAACCCACATGTAAATCTTGAGGTAACACAATTTTGGAGAAAGGATGAAGCACTATGATGTCATCTATACAATGGTTCATTCATGATCCTAGCATATAAGTATTACTCCTCCCTAGACCCTCCATGTGCATAGCTTCCATATGAGCATCCTCCATAAGACTCCCTCATAGATATCTCCATAATATAAATCCATTACAGATCAACCCCATTCTGTGAGTCAAACATATAGTCTGGTCTCCTTCATGAGATGACCTTTTGGGATAATCTCCTTTGTAAGTTGACCACATGGAATAGTCTCCTTCATGAGCCTACCATATGAAATATCCTCCCTCATAATCCTACCATGTAGACTAGCCTCCCTAGGGTATCTAAACCCATACTTATACAGATGCCTATGAATGTAGTATTTAATCAACCTATGGTAGCTTCATAGAGTATATAATATAAGAGATGGATATAAATCTCTCTTATCATACCAAAAATCATGATTATTTACCTATGGAAAACCTTTTCAAAATACCTTTTTAGATTCCTTTCCCTAAGTTCAAAATACCAAAAATTAAAAATCTATACCTCTTCTAAAACCACCAAACACACATGACTAGGTCATGTAAATTAGTGTGCACTCCTTATATCATGTATTCCCTTGATAAAATGAGGTTCAATAATTATCCCCCAGATAGGTAGAATCCTCGGGGTAATCACAATTGTGTATTCCCTTGATAAAGAGGGCCCCTATTATAATTAAATTTGAGAGGTATTTCCTAAATCTATATTCTCACATAGATCCTTCATTATAATAAATGATATATGTGGAATTAGGATTCATTTCTAGGTGTAAACCTCATCCATGTTCTCAATGATGTTTTCATCACCTTGAATCATCTGTGAGATAGGGATATCCAAATCTGGGCTACACACACCCATGAAGAATCCCCATTGATTCTATCCCATTTCCCAAGAAGTATTTTTGACCTCCTTATAGGTGTAAGTCTCATCCATGAAATCTTAATGGGAAACCACCCTTTTTCACTCAATGATTCATACCCCTATTTGGGAATCCCATGTGTAATATACACTCGATCCTCTATTGTCCCCCCTTTTATGACATAGATTTCCCCACTACATGATGTAAAACTACATGGTATGTTTCCATAAAATTATATTAAACTTCACACCAAAAACTATATGGGATTTGATTCTTGTTAATCAAGATACATAGGAAACCTCCCCAAGGTTTAAACCTAACATCATGACCACTTACTTCCTTCCTCACCAGGATATATTCACTATGAGATCTGATGTTGCTTTATTTGAGATATATTCATGATGAAATAATTCCTCTAATTGGGGGGATATATTCATTCTAGGTATTTTAATATATTTCCCATTTGGGACATATCCACTAGGAATCATCCTCATAAGTCCCTATTTTTGATGAGTTGGTATCCTACTTATTGATCCACATTAATATTAGTCAAACTTTCCATGTGATGCATGGGGACATATTCCCAATGAACCATACTTATCCTTATTGAGACATATTCCCCTCGAGGCCAATTAGAAAGTTATAGTCATGAGTTAGTACCACACCGATTGTTTCCAGGAAATTTTTTCTTAGTATTCAATATATCCTTGTCACATGACCCTAAAAGGTAACACATTCCCCATTAAGTGGAACAAAAAAACATAGATTCTGATTAATTTCATTAGGATAATCAGGAATCCCTTATTATAGTCTTAATAATAACACCATGGATACTCATCACCTATACAGATAATGATAAACTCTATATTTCCTAGATGTGTGGATTTAAAACAAAGTAGCATCACTAATCAATTAAAGAATGATGGAGGGTCTGATATATATGGATGGTACCATTGATGGAAACCCTTTGATATATAAAAATGTTGAAATTTATAGAGACCTTATAATATATATATATGTGTGTGTGTGTGTGTGTGTTCACATCAATACATGTTATCCATCAATCATCAGCATAGGTTTTACCAGTCCTACAATGTGATTTGGGAATGAATTAAAAAATATGACTTAAATCTATAAAAGATTCCCAATATAAGAAAACAATACCCCTAAAAAGGTGTAAATTATCCTAAAATACTATTATATCTACCTACATGAATTACAAGGTGTCATTGTAATGTCCCAGTGGTTGCTAACCATTGGAAACTAGGTCTGAACTGACTCAAAAATCCACAACACAGTCATGTTGTAGTTTAATTTGGGAACAAAAAAAGGTGAAACCGATATGAATGCTACATAATAACCAAATCAATGAGTCACTATAGGAATCATGTATTTTGTTTCCAAAATATACATGATTCATTTGAAAATAAATATGATAAACTCAAAAAAATCCTTCTAACTATGAAAATGATTGGTCAAACATTTTATTATTTGTGATTCTACACTGATGGGTTTTCTTATTTTGTTGTGTTTATGTGTCATAAGACCCCCTTATGAGATCCCCCTTAAATTCTAAATTATGGAATATTCAAAATTAAATCATTTATAAGCCTAAGATACTACAAAGTCCACAACCCCAATGATTGGTAGGATGTTTTCACCAACACAGCAGATTTAACAATAAGTAAAAATATATATTGGTGATGTAGAAACACCAGCATGATACCATTTAAACCCTGGAGGCTGCACACAAGAACCTATAGGTATTGAAACATCACAAACCACCCCATAAAAGGAAATATGCAACACATCTAGTGGGGCCCATCACCACCTAAAACCACTTCAGGAGCCTCTCCCTGGAGTGAAATAATGAGTATCTCCCTTATATCAGGGTGAAATACCAAGAGATGAACTGTGACCTCCCTACTATGAATGAGTCACATAGGAGGGATTATTCCAAAAGCTACCACCATTGATAATATCATACATACCTATCCCATCAACACTTTACTAAGGAAGATTCTATAGAGATTCCAACCCTGACCACTCAGGCCTAGACACCACGATGAAGGTATCACTAGGGACAACACACCTGTCAACACCAAGATCAGGCACATATTACTATTAATCATGAGAAAATTCATTAGTATACTCCATATGAAGATAAGGATTATATCCCTGCTTATACCAAAAAATGTTTACAGTGTTCTCTGGGAGAATCTAGTGGAGGATCTTTAATTTTTTTTTTATTCACAAGGGGACACACCCATATTTCTACCCTTATATATACAACCCATCAATATATCCTGATGAAAACCAAAGGACATGAATGATCACATATTCCCATTCTAACCAAAGAATGTTCACATATTATAATTAATATTATATAATACCAACATCATATCTTGGAGGAAATAGATGAGTAGGATTATATCATTACTCATATCTTATAATTCAGTCAAAATATCATGAAATCAGCTATAAAAGATGATTGTTGTAATTTCTTGACGGTCTATAGGGGCATGACCACATCCCTACTCCCACCAATGTTGAAGATCATTGGTAAATATCATGGGATATTTGAGAGTGGGAACCTATTCCCACTCCCATATTGAAGTATTTACTCATATGAAATCTTGATAAATTCCCCATCCACAAGGAAAATCTTGCTAAAGCTTATAAATACATAATTTTTCATGTAAAGTTTCTCATAAACTTAGTGAATAAATATCTAGAGTTAAGAATCCATGGATCTATATAACTCACAACACTTATAATCAAGGATCCATACTCTTTTTCAACTCTGGAGTTTGTAGATAAAAATAATCATGTTTTCTTGAGTTAAATAATCTTTCTCGATAGTCATTTTTATAACTATCCTTCATATATATAGTTATAACATGAGGAGTTAACATGAAAAACCAATTTACCAAGGATTATATCTCTTTTGTTTTACCCCTTATTTTTTTAACTTCTTTAAGTGGACCATCCCTTAACTCCTGTACTATAAGCTGTTATAATAGAACCTAAAACTTCCTTTTTCCAAATCACTTCATTAAAACCTAGATCTAGTATATTCTAAAAAACTAATCTAGTATTACCATTTTTTATACTCATATTAGTAAAAATTACATCACATGATTTTAAAAGTGATGAAAAAAGTGTCAATATCCATACACCACCAATAACTTCACCCAAACAGATTCCATCTAACTCTAGACAGTATTAAAGTAATTCACATAATCAAAATTTTACCATCCTTATGAAATATTTAGGCTAAAAATTCAATACATCATAAACACCTTGTTAATAGTATAATGATTCTAATATATTTCTAACAAGATAGGTAATCGATTATCTAAAATTTATTTATTTGTAACACCTACGCACTAAAAGTACTATTATGAGTAAGGATCAAACCTAAGGAAAGGAAAAGGTTTCTAAAAAAAAAAGACAAAATAGATAAAAAAACATAGAACATAACGAAGTTATGGAGTGATGGTGGAATTTTTTATTGAAAATTGATGGAAAATAGTAGAAATAGGAAAAAAGACCAGATAGGGATGGATTCAGGGATACTAGAAAAAAATTAATTAATAGAAGTAACTCTATTCTTGCATCAAGTTTAAGAATATAAGGGGTAAAATCTATGTAAGAAAGTTTTTTGAAATACATATTTGTCACTTAGTGAGAAACCAAACCCAGTGAATTATCCTAAGTACTATTATATCTATCAAACACTTAAGAAATGGATGATTATTCATTGATAAAATAGAACACAAACCTTATATAATTGAATTAATTTAATTGAAATTATCATGTAAAGATAATCCACTACTATTCAACCATTAGTACATGGAGTAGGCCAAAAATTATGCTCATGAAGAATTGGAAATGAAAACACATGATGAAAAGAAATACACCATTGAACTTCCTGTTTAACCTCACCTAATTTTTCGATCTCAATGAAATAAGAAGTGATTTTTAACTTCGAAAACATATCAAAATATAACTTTATTTTTCAATATATTACTAGATAAATTATAATATAAGGTAGTGAATAACATCCAAGAAGAACAATATACTTCCATGAACTAAGTCGAACAAAAACATGAGAAGAAATTATAAATCAACTCACACTATCCCCCTAAATAATTTAGCTACTTAATTTCAAGGAAATAATAAAACACATTGAAATCATCCAAAAATAGAAATTAACAAAAGATGAATATAAATATAGGATAATTATTCTCTATTGATCGTGATATCCTCTTAGCTCTAGTTTCCCTACACTCTGGCCCTAAGTGCTGCTCATGCATCTAGTCCATCCTATAATATGCACTTTATTCATGATGTATTATTGTCCTTCCCATTAATTTCCATCAAAATAACCAAATTAATTTTTTAAAAGAATATGATGATAATTACCTCTTTACTTTCAGTATTTACGAGGTTAGGAGAGTAAAATTTCACATTTTTTACTACTCTTATAACTTAGTATAATTATGTAACAAATATTACTAAATAAATAGGTCAGAAATTATTCTAACTGGAATCCAAATTACCTCAATAATAATTATTAATATTCCCAGAATCTACATGTTAGATAGTTAAAACTATCTTCATCTAGTTTCAAACTCTCAAATCCCAAACTACGACTTATCTAGTTTTAACAACATCATGAATGTATTAATATAAAACTGAGTACAATACTGATATGAAAAAAACATTACATATATAAAAATTACAATATTTTAGATTAATATTCAATACATTTGATAACAATACATTCCATATAGTTATAAAGGTTTAGTTTACCTGAATAATATATGGATAATTATCTTATGTCATGAAATATATTCAATATACATCACAAAGATCTTCTCACACAATAAAATTCTTATACACAACCTTCTTAAAACCTATCTTCATAACACAGGGAAAGGAAGCCTAAGAAAGAGTGATATCAAATACTCAGTAAGGGTTAAAAAGAGAGATATCAATCAATGATCATATGTAATCAAATCATTATAATAAGTGTATGAGAACATGAGGTGAACATTTGAAATTCATACCCAATAATTCATTTGTCATAATAACGATATAAGGCTTTGGAAGATCATAATACATAAATCATAAAAGAAAAAGAGATCATGATCCATAAGATTATATCATAATAAAAAGACCATTTCATAGAGATTTTAATAAAATGTGTGTCATAATCATAATCATAGAAATTTTATATCAAGGATATCCACTAAGACATTCATCACATGTCAGGCTTAGTATAACCACCAATGTACCTGCTTCGGGCATGGAATAACCTCCTGTGTATGCTCATTTTTTCTTGAGATAACATCCCATGTACCATATTTTGGGATTGATATAACCTCTTTCATACCCTTTGATTTAATAAACAATAATCATTACCTAATTCATTAGAGGGTTATAAAAAACCCACCCATCACAAAATCTATTCATATATACACCACAAGATCATGAAAACATTTATCATTTCAATATACATTAAACCATGGAAAATAAAATCGGTTTCATAAATATCTAAACATCATTATCATAAACCATATATAGAATTAATAGAAATGATATTAACAAATCATTTTCCCAATGAAACATAAGTAACATTAATGGATGTTTCCATAGATAAAAATACCTTTAAAACATAACTAGATCATTTCTTGAAGAAAACAAACTTTTCATTTTTAAATAACTTATTTAAAAAATATCTATTTTTGAAATATTAATAAAATAATTTTCTTTGGAAATAACCATGGAAATATATAAATGAATATTCATAGAAAATAGTATTCACGAGGGAGTAAAAATTAGTTCATATGGTATATATTAAAACAATGACTACTTTTCACCTAAAATAATCTCTTAAGACTATTCCTCCTCTCATTAAAGTTTTGACCCTTTGTGGTGGCTTGAATCTTCTCTACTACTGGTTTTTCCCCTCGCTTGCTTCCAGTGATGCTGGTATTTTCCTACTTCTATGTTGTTTTCTGTTGTCTGCTTGGCCTAGTTTCCTATTGGTGGTTCTCTTTTCCCCTACCTCTTCGTCTCACATCCTGGTTGAGGATTCTCTCTCCCCCATACTTTGTTGAACACTCAAGAATCATCCATCTTATTTTTTATGTCTCTCTTCCTTTTTTGATGGAAATACCACGGTGGCAGCTATCATGCCGAGTCGTCTTAGGGGTCATCCTCAGAGGTATTCTCTGGGTTCAGTGGTGGTGATTCTAGACCTATGTGGTGTTTAATTTCATCCCCTTCTCTAGGGGTAATAAGTTATTTTGAATGTTTTTTCTCATGGTAAAGGGTGTATATTTTATTCAGTGGTTCATTTCTCTTGGACTTCTTTAGGTTTTTGGTTTGATGTTGCAGGGTTTTGGTTACATTTCTTCTGTTTATGTTCTATCCTTGAGTTGTGATATTGCTAGATTAAAATTTATTTTTACAATAAAAGTAAGAAAATACTGAGGTTTTAATTTGTGGTAGACATGGTATGGGGTTTTGGTTGTATTACTTGACATTTGGTTGTAAGCTCATTAATGGCATTCATTTTTAGATATCTCTTGAAGGTGGTAATGTGTTCCTCCCTATATTGTTGTTTTTTTGTGATGATGATGATACCTGAGTTTTCACTGACATTCGATGGTGGTGTGGATAGAGATGATGGAGGTTTATACATCACTAGTGAAGGGTGGTGTAGACGACTCTCTGGTAAAGGTTAGACTATGGCTGTGATTCTGGTGAAAGGTGTTTTCTGGTTCTTAAGGTTGGTAGTTTGGGTATTCTGGTTGATCAGCGATGACTAGATCAGTGAGTTTTGATGGTGTGTGTTAATAAATCAGTGTGGTGATGTTGTGTAGTGATGATAGAAACTTGAATTTTCTCATTGGTAATTCCTTAGAATGCAGCTTTAGGCCTGAATGGCATGACACAAATATCATTATGTGGGTTTGAATATTGAATTCTATCTATTTATTGGTTTTTCAGATTTATGTGATTGGTTTAGTATTTTTTTTGGTTTTTATTTGGTTCCACTTAACTTCAAAGTGTTTTATTAAAAATATTAAAAAAATATATTAGTGGTGGTGTATATTAAAACAAAGATTTTGTTCACAACTTTGGTAAAAAGTACCTTGTTTGAAAAATGATAAGAAGATTCCTTTTAAAAGTTTTAATAAAAAGTTAAAAATGGGTTAAAATTACTTTAATAAATATTTTTATAATATTAAAAATGTTTTTAAACCATTTTAAATAACATATAGACATGAAAGAAATGATTCATAGCTTACGAGAGAAATAAAGTCAATTTTACTTAAAAACAATCTTTCTAAATTTTGAGTACTTAAAGAGAGAAAAATGAACTAAAAAATTTTAATATCTAAAAAATAGAGGATAATAAAATATATAATAATTTTTATATATATATCATATAATTTCTTCATCATAAAATTTAAGCATAAACAATTTTGGTAGTGATTGAGATTATAACATAAAACCCTTACTGCTTTGGTAACTTGTGAATCATAAACACCATGAAAGAATAAAATTAAAACAAAACTTTAATTTCTATGAATATAAGTATATTAATGAGAAAACGTATCAAATGGGTAGTATATACACCTCATAAATATAAATAGTTTCATAACATCAAACATGTCTCAATGAAATAATTTTGAGATGACGAACCATTACCTTATATATGACTTGATTAATAAGTGATCTAACATATTATATAATAAATTTATATTTATTATAATTATATAATATAACTATTAAAATACTTATAATATCATATAATACCCATTTATAATATTTCAACACTTGTTTTTAATAATTATTTATTAAAATCCTCATTTTCGAGTGTTAACTGTTTCCTTTTTCATGAATGTTTTGTTTTGAAAGTTCTGATACTTTTACTTTGATCATGGTTCCATAATATAAATAATTTCAATAATTACATGTATATAATATATATTCATTATATTAATATTTATATCATTCTATAAAATGTAGATATAGAAAAATGAATTACACTGTTCATGGAGACGGTAATCTATACGTACACATGAACACTATTATCATTTTCTAACAAAAATAATGAAAGAATGGTAAATAATATTTTATCATTCCAAAATAATAATTATATCATTAATTTCATATATATTCATTAAATACATCATTATAAACATGATGTAAAATGAATCATATTTCTATGTAGAGGCGATGATCCACACATACTCACAAGCGATACTTTCATTTCCCATTTGATGGAAAAGAGGTAGAAAATAGTTGTTCCATCATCATAATAATATCTCAGTATATTTATTATATTTTATTAATGATTTTATGATGAATAAAATAATTTTATATAAGGTTTAATAAGGACCAAAATTTAAAGATCTATGTTAAAATTTATACCTCTTCTTTGCGAGACCTCCTTTGGAATACACATTAAGCCTTGTAAGATTGGTATTAAGAGAAGAATAAAGGATCTGGGATGAATAGAAGGAGTGTAAGAATGTTTTGGGGTAGGTATTTACTGATATATATGGATAAAAATTCATTAATAAGTGAGGATATGAGGTTCCCTTTTATAAGTGAGGCAGATGACACACATGGAATCACTTAAAACAATTAAATAATATAAAGATGTTTTCTACTGAAAGTGACCCCAAATAGCCAATTATTAAAATTTAAGAAAATATAGGATATAAATATATTTAAACAATAATAATTATACAATTTTATGTGATTTTTTATCCTTATATCTTAGTTTAACCCCCACGGTAAACCCGTTTTAACCCTAACTATGGTAATAATTTTTTACTATTTTTACTATTCATTATGAAAAAAATTAAAGTAGACTATTTTTTTTAAATTATGATTAAAAATATTTAATCCATTTTATCAATCTTAATTTCCCTAATTGGAATAAATTAAATTTTAAATAAACGCGCAAAACTCAATGAAAACCCGTTTTTAGAAAAATGCATTTTAAGCATAAAACTAAATTCACTTTTTATCCTTGGATAATAAAAAAATATAAAATGAATGTTAAAATATTTAATTGAATATATAATCTATAAATTTTAATTTAACCATTAACAAATAATTATTTATTTAATATATTATGCTAAAAACACATTGAACACATGAAAACAATTTTATTAAAAATATCTCTTTTTACCATTAAATGATTTTATATTCATTCCTAACCTTTTGATAACTAATTTATGTATGATTATTAATTTATTAATATGTTATATAAATATATGCTATTGAAATATTTTATTTAATATTTATTAATATAATTTTTTATAAAAAATTACATAACATGTAGAAAATTACATTTCTTCAAAATAGGTCTTTTAATCATTAATCGAATGCTTAAGAATATATTTTTACAATTATAAATATCTTTGATAATTTATTAAATCCTATTAATACATACCAATCAAAATTCTAGGTTATAAATATACACTATATCACTGTTCATTTAGACTTGGGGTTGCATGTAAAGTAATCTATCAATCCCTTACAATTTATTTAAAGATAAATATATTTTAAAATATTGGGGTGTTTCATTCTACCCCTGTTAAATAAATTTAACCCTAAAAATATTAATTATAACTTAATATTATTTGTATATCATGACATAGTAATAAAATCCTAATTAGATTCTATCATAATAACTAATTTCTATGTCACTACTAGGAAATATAGTATTTTCTAATTATGTATTTGTAAAACCAAGTATGTATCATTATAAGAACCATGAGTTTTAAAAAACATACACTTTATAGATGACCAATACTTTACACATAAGACTCAATAGATTTATCTTCCTCTTACTTTAGTTGAGGAAATCATTTACCATTAAGGTAGAGAATATGAGATAACATACATACTTGATTTCTTTCCATACCATAAGCATAATTTCATCCTTTGATTGTTTTTAGATCATTTTTCCATCCCTATTTCATCTCATGTTATATATGATAACCAAGATGAGTTTTTTATTCAAAAATCACTAAAATTAACTTTTAATGGATCATAATATCCTTAAAAGAATGACAAGTCACTCCTCCTGTATCTAGATATTTTCCAAAACTGAAATGTTTAACACAAGTTATCTAATATGAATAAATCTTCATACACCAATCTCAAAAATATTCACAATGACACCCAAATTTCAACTTAAATAATTTCATAAAAAAGTTTCCATAATACTATTCAAAATATTCTATACTAAGATTGAAACCCACATATTAGAATGATTTGGTCACGTATTATTCCATGATGAACTGAACAATTATCTTCAAATAATATCAATCTATCATAATTTTATACACCAAAAATATATATACCCTAATCATATATTCCCAAAAATATACTAATCACTTAAATAAATATTTTTGAATCACTATAAATCCATGATAAAATCATCCATGCTTCTAAAAATTAACTCTATACAAACTATCCAATATATTCTATAAATCCAAAAAACAATTCAATAAACATCAACATAAATCAATTTACCATCAAATTGCTAATCAATTTCAAGGTCACCATTACTATCCAATCTACTTTAACAATATCAATTATCTATTTATCCCAACTAAACATTATTATCTCAACATTAGGAACATATTAAGGGTTATCTATCCCTCAATCACATGTTTTCCAAAAATATCACCTTGCCATCAAATCAATTTTCAATGTTATTGGTACCATTCAATATATTCTTGTAAATCCTTAAATAGAATATATTGGAGAAAAATACTTATAGGTTTTATGATTCTTATAACTAGAATATAATTCATAAAATACTTCTAAAATATAATTATTTAATCCAAATACATAAATAATTCAATCATTACACTTCAATGATTGTCATAACATATGCCCTTCCTTGCTCTAAGAGTTATCCCTTGGATTAGGTTATTCACATGGATAATTCCCAAGTTCCCCACACAAAATAAATTGAACTACAAATGGAACCTTACAATGTAATTTATTTCCATATATTGAACTCTTCTATTTTCCTTGGCAGTTAGTTTCTTTAGGCCTTTATTTTCTATGAATAAAACATCTTTATGTCCCTTAGTGACCTTTCCTCGGGTGCTTCTTCCCACATTATCAACATACATTAAGTTGAATCTTCTTTCCTCAAAGGTCTTCATGAAACCCCATTTTTATATTATTTGTTTCATTCAGAAACTCACTTATGTTTAGGTAGTTAATCATATATCATGATAGATTGTTATAAATAATCACAATATTTCAAATTACATCTCCAATTTCATTTGTTTTCTCATGAGGAAAATCACTACATCATACATGGAATTCAATTTTATCATGACTACTCTTAGATCCATCCACTGAATAAAACCAAAAATCATAGTGTGATAAAAAATAGTCATAGTGAGAAAATAAATAATCATGAAAAATCATTATGGGGATGGCTAAATAATAACACCTTATTTTTAATACATGACACATTAGGTTTAAACTTGTTCATCGATGGTAAATATCTATTCAAATTATTCATAATGATTCATAATGAAAATGTGAATTAACCCAAGAATATCACCTAGGAGTGTCTATCTAGTTGTTCATTATTTGGCCCACTCATCATGCATCAACGATGATTGAGTTAATACCTAATCCACATGTAGTACCCCTGGTTTTTGGTTTTTGACATCCTGTTACCTTGATCGAGTATTTTTTCCACCATTTCTAAGTCCCCTTTTGACGAATAATCCTTATAATCAATTTTTTGGGGGTTTTTTGCAGGTTTCAGGTCGTGTACCTGAAGTACACACAGTGTACCTGAAGTACATGCTATGTACTTGGGGAAAGATTCAAGTCATGAAGAGTGGGTCATGTAGTGAGCTGGTACACATCGTGTAACATTTAAATATTGTTTTTTTAACTAGAGGCGATATATTTTTCAGCATAATTATCAAGTGTGGCCTTCCCGTCGTGACCAGGGGGTACACATTGTGAGATGGCCCACACCCAGCTTAAAGTTACACATTTGGAAGTTCCGCTTAGTCTATTATTTCCAAACATCCTTGCTCTCAACCCTAGACTCTCCCTAGGTTATTTTTATAGGTACTCCTTTTTATAAATTAATCCGATCGGCTTTGGATCCTCGTTGCGTCGGTGGTACATCTCTTCGAGTAAGGGTTCTCTTAGATCTACTTATCCTCTCCTCTTGCTTCTATGATCTATGCTTATTATGGGTAGATATAGGTTTTTGTTTTCCAAATAAGTTGATAGTTGTATTTTTTTATATGAGAAGGTATCTAAGTCCTTTTCTTTTAAGAACCAACGTAGTTTTTGAGAGCGTTCTTTATCCTTTGTTGGGTTTTGTCAAAACCTTCAAGGTAGGAGGCTTCACTCTCAACTCCTCTTAGTAGAACTGATTCACATGCTTTAAAATTTAATTTATTGTGTTGAATTGATTGTGATTTTGTTTCTAACACTTTTTGTAAACCTTCTTGAGTGGTGGTTGTGAAATCTATAAAATTGAGGATTTTGAATGAGTGCTTTGGTTCTTAGTTTTAAAATATGGATTAAAAAAAAAGGGAATTTTTATGGATTGTTGGAACGTGAATTAGATTAGATGTTTTCTACAAAAGGGAAGGTTTTATTGAAATTAAATGTTTCTTTGAAATTGGTTATTATTTGGTTTTCAATAAAATTTCAGTTTTATTGAAGTGGTTTATTTTGGTAATGGAAATATTTGGCATACATAGTGTTGGTGTGATTCCATGCTTAACATGCCCTTAATAAGGTAAAATTACTCTTGGGGTACAAGGTACATGACCTTAGATCGGGGGTGGGTGTCATTGGGACACAAGGTAATTGGATGAGAGTTCGCTCATGAGTATGGAACTATAAAAAAAAGCATGCATGTGTGGGTGTGCTGTAAACTATGGAATGGGTATGCCAAAATGATAATTAGAATTGGTTTTTAAGCTTTGGTTATATATTTTCTAGAAAATAACTTACTAGAAATTGGTTTCGTTTACCTTTTTTTGCACTTGGTTATAATTGGTTTTTGAACTTGTTTATATTTGGTTATAAAATATTTTGGTAAATTGTTTTATATAAAATATTTTGTATAATGTGATTACCATCATATCCTAGTGGAATGTGTAGAGAATTCATTGGGGAAAACCTACTGAGTTTTATACTCACCCATGCTTTGGAACTTTGGTGATTTTGCAGATGCCATCTTTTGGGATAGGGGAAAATGTATTTTTTCACAAGTTTTTAGCACTACCTCATGATACTTGGGATGTTTAGTGATTGTGAATCTTAAAGCTTGTGGATAATGGAGTCTTGTAGTCTCTTGAGAGTCTTTAGTTATTTATCCTCTATTTAATTTGATATTTATTTGGTCTTCCATTATTTCACACTTTGATTTGATTTTGAGATACATGAAGTTGTTTAGTTGTCTTTATTTTGTTCACACATCATTTAGTGAACAGTTTGGTTATGGTTTGTTGGTTTATTTGTTTATTTCAAAAAGGGTAAATCATCCCCCACTTGTATTTAAAACCCTTAGGCATTTAATCCCAGATTTGGTGTCTTGGGGATGTTACTTAAGGCCCAGTAATGACTCGTTATACTCTCAAGCCAATGAGAATTTGTGGGTCATTACAAATGGTACCAGTTTGGTCCTTCCTTGGTGGTACAAATGTTATCAGCTTGTTCGGTCCTTTCCTAATAGATAGTCATCAGTGTTCTTGGTCTTGGAGTTGAAATTCCTTCTTGTATATTCTTTAGACCAAAATATTATACAGGAGTAGGATTGTTGGAAATTAAAATGTATAGCATAAATGGACATAGCTAACCCTTTTATGATGAACTTCAAGTTACCAGGGAGTTGGGTACATAAGTGTTTTGGATACACTTCTAGAATGTTGGAAATATCATTTTCATGAGTTTAGCCAATGAGACTAGCATGAAATGCATTGTAGAGGAATGAATTTTCACTAGGAGTGCATACATCATTTCTAGAAATGATTCATGTTGTGAAAAATTATTGATTTTTGAAAAATTATGAAACTGTTTTTCAAATGAATGATTTTGAAAAAGGAAATGCTTATAGTATTTTGAAAATACTTTAATTTTCCAAAATCAAGTTGAATGTTTCAAAAATGATTGAAAATTGAAAAAGATTGTTTTTGAATTTTTTGTGTGAAAGTTGATGTGATAGAATTTGAAATTATAGGCCATCAGTTAATAGAGAGTGAGATTGATAGAGTCTTTTGTTGGTTTAGAAAATGAAACTTGGTAGGCGTCATCAAAACCAACCCAAATAAATTGCGAAAAATGTGGTTTCACCTGAACTATAGGTGAACCAAGAGTTGGTTCAGAGTATTGTCCAGGATTTTTAAGCTGTGGATATGGGGAACTTGAGGAATGAGCCAAGGCATGTGGATCATACCATCCAGTTCATGAATCAGAATCCACCTAACTTCCAGGGTGATGTTGAACCTGAGAAAGTAAAGGTGTGAATGAGTAGGATAAATAGTATCTTCAATTTCATCAGCACACCATCAGATCTCAAAGTCAATCTAGTCACTTATATTCTTGAGGATATTGTATGCAAGTGTTGGGAATTAGCAGTGCAAGATAAATTGGATGAAGGAATTACTTGGGAGGATTTGAAGGAATTGTTTAATAAAAAATTCTATCCTCATACATTAAAAATACAGAAAATGAAAAACTTGTTTAGCCTGAATAAGGATAATCTCTCTCTCACCGAATATGTAGCTAAATTAATTAATTTAGTTTTCATTGCACCATAAGTTGTGGCAAGTGCGTCCTTGATGGAACGCACCTTCGAATCGAGGCTAAGGTTGGAGATTCAATTGAAGATTGCGGTGCTTGATATTAATGATTATACAGAGATGGTGAATAGAGCGACTGTGGCTGAATGTGATATCTTGGGATCTACGGGAGGAGTTATGATGATACCTACATGGAATGGTGGGAACTCAAACGCTGGAAGTAAGTGGAAGAGGGACACCAATTTCTAAGGTGGAATTGGAAATTAGAATCAGACGGCTGGATCGGTGAACCTTCCCCCACAACCCAAGAGCAAAGCAGGTTGCTTTGAATATAGTTCACTTGACCACATAAAGTGAGAGTGTATAGTAAAACCTAGAGAATTTAATTACTAAACAAATTTGGGAAATATTCAACACTATTGTTTTAGTTTTCCAAGGTCAAGTGCTTGAGACACTTCTCAGGTGTCATAAGCATTATATGCTTCGACAGGGTGAGGACAGCATAATCAGTCTCATCAGTAGATCAAAGCTATCCATGGTGATTCTAGAAATACAATGACTCCACAACTAGGGCAATCTCAGCAAGGCAATAAGGGGAAAAGTTTAGTGATGAAGCAATTGTATGGAACTGATTAGATGTTTTTTGATGATCAAGATGAACTATCTATGGTTAGAGGTATGATTATTTTGAATTCTACCCTTATACAAGTGATATTCGATACTGGTGCATCACATTATTTCATTGGTTCTTGTGCTATTTATTTGATATGCTTAAAGTTTCAAATGATGCCTTTTGTTTTAAAACTCTAAACTCCTCTTAGGGAAAGAGAATGTCAAGCCTTTGTGTATAGAGAATGTTCTATAACTATTGATATATATGAGCTAAAATGTGACTTCTAGATGTTGGAAATGAATTTATATGATGTAATTCTAGGTATGGATGGGTTGAAAACGTTCAAAGATCACATCGACTGTTATTGGAGAATAGTTAGTTTCATGACTAAGGACGGCGTTGAACATCTCTTTAGAGGAGAGTGGACGGTAAAGAAAGGTGAAAAGAGCTTGTTGGCACTGAAGATCAGAATGATATCTTACCAATTATTGGCTTTGACATTGACATAAATGTAATAGATCAAGGAAAATAATTTTCCAATATTTTTGGATCAATTTACAGATGTCTTTCCCAAAAACTTCTCAGGGTTAACACCTATAAGGGAAGTGGAGTTTACGATTGATATCCTTCCAAGGACCAGTCCTATTTCCATTAAATCTTATAGGATGGATCCAATAGAGTTATGGGAATTGAAAGTGAAGTTGGAAGAACTGGAAAGTAAGGGTTTCATTCGGCCAAGTATATCTCCGTGGGTAGCACCAATTTTGTTTGTGAAGAAAGCAGATGGAACTCTTTGGTTGTGTGTTGATCATCGTAAGATTAACCAAGTTATGATAAATTACATATATCCACTTCCATGAATTAATGATCTTTTCGATAAATTAAGGGGATCTCAGTGGTTCTTCAAGATTGAATTGCGATCAATATATCACCAATTGTGAGTTTGGAAATAAGATATTCCAAAGACAACTTTCAAAAGCAGATATGGACATTATGAATATATATTCATACCTTTCGGTCTAACAAATTCACCATATGTCTTAATGACTTTGATGATTCAGATATTTTAATGATAACTTGACTCTTTTGTTGTGGTGTTTTTGGATCACATGTTGGTGTATTCAAATACAAGGCTGACCATGAGGAACACCTAGAAACAGTGTTACAAATATTGAGAGATCACCGTTTGTATGAAAAATTTTCAAAGTGTGATTTTTGGATACAGGAAGATTTTTTTCTTAGCCATGTCATTTATGAGAAAGGTGTTTCTATTGATCCTAAAAAGATATAAGCTATTATCTCATGGTGACCACCGAAGAATGTCATTGAGATACAAATTTTTCTTGGTCTAGATGGTTACTACCGACGCTTTGTGCATGATTTATTAGGACAAGATCCATCAATGACAGATCTAATAAAGAATAATGCTCCATTACAATGGATAGAGTAATTCTAGAAGTCTTTCCAGTAACTAAAAGTTCATCTTACATCAACACCTATCTTGATTTTTCCAGAATCAGGACAGGGGTATGTGGTGTACTTTGATGCTTTGGGATCGGGTTTGGGCTATATTCTCATATAAAGGGACCATGTGGTTGCTTATAGTTCAAGGAAGTTGAGGTTGCATGAGAATAATTACCCAAAACAATATTTGGAGTTAGATACAGTCATCCATGCTTTGAAAACATAGAGACACTATCTCTTTGGTGAGAAATTCACTATGTTAACAGACCAAAAAAAGCTTGAAACAAATTTTCTCATAGTGAGATTTGAATCTAAGGAAAAGGAGATGGATGGAGTATCTGAAGATGTTTGACTTTGACTTTATTTATGCACCCGGAAAATGGAATTAGAGGGTGGATGCATTGAGTAGAAATTCATATGTTCAGTTGGCAAAAAAAGATTTAGATGAATGGTAGTTGATGTCGGTCCTAGACGAAATGCATGTGGAATGTGAAGACTGAAGTGATGTTGCTATTTTATTTCAATCTATTCTTGTTATTGATTTGGTGAATATGGTCAAATAATAACAAAAATATGATGAATAATGCATGGTTATGAGTTCAAAACTCAATGATGGGGAGGCCATTGAGGGATGGAAACTTGATGGGAGTTCAGTTTTGTGTTTTAGAGATTAGATGGTTATACCTATGGCTTGTTTGTAACAACTCCTTCATGATTACCACAATTCGAGATGGGATATACATCCAGGTACACATAATATGTATAAGGCATTGAAGGCACAATTTTGGTGGAGAGGCATTAAAAGGAAGGTGGCCAAGTTTGTTGCTAAGTGCTTAACTTGTTAGTAAGTAAAGGCAAAGCATCAGATACTAGTGGGTATGTTGCTATCCTTACCTATCCCAGTGTGGAAATGGGAGCATATAGCAATGGATTTTGTTACAGGTCTTCTAATAATGGTCCATAATAATGAGTCCATTTGGGTGATAGTGGATCGTCTTACAAAGTTGGCCCATTTCATTCCAATTCATGAAACTCATACAGTTGAAAATTTGTCCAAAATATATATCCAAGAAGTGGTAAAGAGACATGGTTTACCAGTTTCAATCATCTTAGATAGAGACCCAAGGTTCACATCTATTTTTTGTAAATCCTTACAGTAAGACCTTGGAACTCAGTTGACTATGAGCAAGGCATACCATCCTTAGACAAATGGGCAGTCTGAGTGGATGATACAAATGTTGGAAGACATGTTGTGGGATTGTGTAATGGATTTTGGTGGCTCATGGGAGGAGAATATACCCTTAGTGGAGTTCTCATATAATAACATCTATCAGGCCTCGATACATATGCATCCATTTGAAGCATTGTATGGGAGTCCTTATCATTCTCCACTGTGATGGGTGGAAATAGGTGAGACTTCACTAGTTGGGTCGATCCTTGTCCAAGAAACAATGGAGAAGATCTAATTGATTAGAAAGATAATGGAGATAACTCAGAGTTGTAAGAAATCTTATGCGAATAATCATCAACGAACATTGTCCTTTGCAGTAAGTGAACATGTGTTCTTGCAGATATCTCCAAGGCTTGGAAATTTTCATTTTGGGAAGAAAGGAAAGATATCTCCTTGATATATAGGCCCTTTTGAGATACTGAAATGGGTCAGAGATGTGGTATATTTTTTGGCATTACCACCACAGTTCAGTTCAATGTATAATGTGTTCCATGTATCCTAGTTGAAAAAGTATCAGCCTGATCCTAAACATGTGATCAGATAGGATCACTTTGACCTAGAGCTGGATCCTTCTTTTATACATATCTTGGTACGAATTGTGGATAGGAAAGAGAAATTATTGTGTGGAAAAAGCATTGGTTTGGTGCGGGTTTTATGGCAGCGTGGTCAGAATCAGGAAGAGAATTGGGAATACGAGAAGGAAATGAAAGAGAAATCGATGAAACTCTTTCAGGGAAGAAAGGGTTTTATAATTTCTGAGGATAGAAAGACCAATGGTGGGGAGAATGTAGTACCCCGAGTTTCTGGGTTTTGAAAACCTGTTACCTTGATCGAGTATGTTTTCCACCTTTTATAAGTCCCCTTTTTATTAAGAATCCTTAAAATCAAATTTCTAGGGTTTTCTGCAGGTTTCAAGTTGTGTTCCTGAAGTACACACCGTTTACATGGGGATAGATTCAAGTCATGAAGTGGGGGTTATGCCGTGAGCTAGTACATGTCATATGCCTGAGTTAAACATCATGTAATGTTTAAATATTTTTTTTAACCTGAGTTGATGGGTTTTTGGTGTACTTATCTAGTGTGGCCTTCACGTCATGACTGTGGTGGTACACATCATGATTTGGCCCACGCCCAGCTTAAAGTCACACATTTGTAAGTTCTGCTCAGCCTATTCTTTCAATACCTCCCTAATATCGACCCTAGACTCTCCCTATGCAATTTTAGAGGCACTCCTTCTTCTAAATCGACCCAATCAGCTTTGGATCTTCGTTGTGTCTATTGTATGTCTCTTCGAGTAAGTGTTATCTTAGATCTAATTATCTTATCCTCTTAGTTCTAATATATATTAACTTTATGGGTATATTTGGGTTTTTTTACAAATAAGTTGAGAGTTGGATTTTTTGTTTATAATAGAAGGGATCTAAGGCCGTTTCTTTGAAGAGTCAACCCAATTTTTGTGAGCGTTCTTTATCCTTTGTTGGGTTTTGTCAAAACCTTCAAGGTTGGAGGCTTCACTATCAAATCCTCTTAGTAGAACAGATTGCAATTCTTTCAAATTTAATGTATTGTGATTAATTGATTGTGATTTGGTTGTTTAACACTTGTTGGAAACCTTATTGAGTGGCAGTTGTGAAATATGAAAAATTGGGGATTTTGAATGAGTGCTTTGGTTCTTGGTTTTAAAATATGGATTTTAAAAAGGGGATTTTTCTAGATTGTTGGTACATGAATTGGATTATATGTTTTCAAAAAAAAAGAAAGTTTTATAGAAATTAAATGTTGCTTTGAAATTTTTTATGCCTTGGTTTTCAATAAGATTTCAGTTTTATTGAAGTGTTTTATTTTTGTAATGAAAATATTTGTCATATATAGTGTTGGTATTAGTTAATACTTAACATTACCTTAATAAGGGAAAAGTAACATTGGGTTAAAAGGTACATGACCTTGGATCAGGTTCAGGTGTTAGTGGGACATAAGGTAATTGGATGAGAGACCATCCATGAGTATGGAACTGTCAAATGAAGCATGCATGTGTGGGTGTATTGTGAACTATGGATTGGGTATGCCAAAATGATAATCAGAATTGGTTTTTAAGATGTAGTTATTTATTTTCTGGAAAATAACTTGTTGGAAATTGGTTTTGTTTACCTTTGTTTTCATTTGGTTATAATTGATTTTCAAACTTGTTTATATTTGGTTATAAACAGTTTTGGTAAATTGTTTTATATAAACTCTTTTATATAACATGCTAATTATTCTATCTTATTGGCACGAGTAGGGAAGTCATTGGGGAAAACCTATTGAGTTTTATACTCACCCCTACTTTGTAACTTTGGTGCTTTTGTAGTGACATCTTCTAGGACAGGGGAAAAGGTAACATTCCACACGTTTTTAGAATTACCTCATGATACTTGGGTTGTTTGGTGATTATGGAGATTGGAACTTGTGGATCATGGAGTCTTATGGTCTCTTTAGAGTATTTAATTATTTATCCACTGTTTACTTTGATACTTGTTTGGTCTTCCATGGTTGCACACTTTGATGTGGTTTTGAGATACATGAAGTTGTTTAGTTGTCTTTATTTTGTTCATGCATCATTTAGTGAACAGTTTGGTTATGGTTTGTTGGTTTATTGGTTTATTTCAAAAAGGGTAAATCATCTCCCACTTGTATTTTAAACCCTTTGGCATTTATTTCCAGCCTTTTTCCTCTTGGGGATGTCACTTAAGGCCCAATAATTACTCATTGTACTCTCAAGACAATGAGAATTGGTAGGTTATTACACCACACCTTTTAGAGTTATCACCCTAAGTTCATATATTCCACATCCACATCTACATTTTAAGACCCAATTAGAGGTTTAATTTCAAGAAAAACTTCACAATCTCTAATTTACAAAAATATTAGGATGATATAATATTCTTGGACTTATCCTTGGGGTTTTCTATAAAGTTCCCTAATCCAAATCTCCAAAAATAACTAAACCATTCTCCAATACCAACTAAGGTGAACCAAACATTAAATACATAAATATTTCATCATTTTAGATTAATATTAAATACATATCATAATAATACATTCCCCAAAACCATAAATTTTTAGTGTCCGTGAAGACTAGATGCATAATCATCTTATTTTTTAAAATATCTTAAACATCTCCCACAATGATAATATCACATGGTACACTTCTTAGACATACACTACTGAAAACCTTTATTAATAACCTGTGGAAAGGAAATATAAAAAATGGTGTGCTCCATTTATTAGTAAGGGTAAATATGGGAGATATAAATCAATGATTATATGTAATCATAACACGATCATAAGGGTATGATAACAAGAGATTAACATTTGAAATTCATACATAGCAATTCATAGATCATAATAATGACATAAGGCTTTGGTAGATTAGAAGACATGAATTATATAAGAATCAAAGATCATGATCCATGAGATCATATTATAAGGATAAGAACATGTCATAGATAGTGGCACAAAATGTGTGGAATAATAACAATATAAATTTCATTTCAAGGATATACACCATGACATTCATCACATGTTAAGCTTGGGATAACCACCTTTGCACCTTATTCAGGCTTGGGATACCCTCCTATGTCCTATATTGACCATGGGGTAACCATCCATGTACTATATTTTGGGATTGGGATACCCTCACGTATACCCTTTGATCTCATAAACATTAATCATTATCCAATGTAATGAACTAACCTGAATACCATCTCAAATTGGTCCCCAACCCGATATTCCACATACCCGAAGGGCATTCCCAATCCCCACGAACCAGAGATTAGCACCATATCATCAATAAACAACCATAGGGAATGATTTCACCCAACCTAAAGAAAAATAATGACACAAATATATATAAATAGACAATAATAGAATGAATATATATGCCATAAATGAAAGAAGACGTAGGAAACCAAATAAAAAAGTAGAATAATCTCCAAGTATGAGTCCAACCACAAAAGACTAACAAAACAAAAAAATCATCTACTCCATGTGATAGCATGGGAAAACCTGAACCATCTCACCATTAATATATGCAGACTCATTTGACCAAAACCTCACTGCCTCACTATGGTGCCTTTCCTTTCCTTATATCAAAAGACATACAAAGGTCTACGCACCACTAAAGAAGTACACATGGTGTGAGATAACAAGATTAGTAGTGTCCCACCCACGTGTTCCATAATAAGTCTCTATATAAACAATTCATTTATGATCATTTTATAAAAAAAATGGCATGATAAGCATTATAATAGTTTTATCAAAATCATGGTGGATATTTTCTATTTTCCAATAATTCAAAAACCGTGGTAGGTATATCAATTTCCAAATCCAAAGTATTCATATCAAAAAAACCAAATCATTTCAAATCTAAACCACATATAAATTTCACTAAGTAACTCAAAAGGTTAGGATAGTAGACTACTAATAACACAAAAAATGAATAATTGACTATAAGTTTGTAGAACACAGGCCTAAGGATCCTTGACACTATAATGTGAAAGAAACTGGACATTCTGAGTTCAATGGTGAGGGCCATTGGGACTTGATAAAATAGTGGGAGACTTAATAAAATTTATTATTTCTTATAAAATGTAATCAATAAATTACTAATAAATCTCCTCTTTTAATTTGTAGAATCTAAATGAAAAACTCGTCAACAACATTTTCTATGGGATCAATTCTGGATAAAGACAATATCCTCACCAGCAGTAACTTTCTGGAATGGTTTAGGCACCTTTGGGTTATCCTATGCCATGAACGAAAGTTTTACGTGCTGGAGTCCTCACTTCCTAATTCGCCCGCCCAAGGGGCAAGTGATGAATATTTCCTGGTCTATGATCAACATTTGAATGATGCACTCGATGTTCAATGTTTGATGCTATCATAAATGTCTAGTGAGCTCATGAAGTCTCATGAAGACATGGATGCCTATAGAATGCTCGAGAACCTCTGTGGTCTATACCAGGAGACAGAAAGACAGGAAAGGTTTGAGATCTCCAAAGCTCTATTCCAGAGCAATCTTGGAGAGGGTTCCCTAGCTGGGCCTCATGTAGTCAAGCTCATTGGCTACATTGAGCGCTTGGAGGTTCTAGGGTTTAAACTCGTCGAAGAACTGGGCACCGATCTCATTCTTGCATCACTCCATCAGATATTCTCTAACTTTGCTATGAACTTCAATATGAACAACATTGAGAAGTCTCTGTCTGATCTTATTATCCTCATTCGCCAAGTGGACAATGACATGAAGTGTGAAAATTCTTCTGTCCTCATGGTGAAAAAAAGGAAAGGGAAGGCGAAGATCTTTAATCCCAAAGATTCTTCAAGGAATTCCAAGAAAAGGAAGATCAAATGGGAGGAAAAAGAACAAGAGGGTGTTTGTTTCGCATGTGGTAAGAAGGGCCACTGGAAGAAAAACTGCACCCAGCCAAGGAAGCAAGGGGAAGCTTTAGGTACATTTGTTATCAAATGAAATCTATCTATTTCTACTAATTGGGTATTAGATACTACTTTTGGTGCTCACATATGTATCCAAATATAGGAACCAAGTAGATTTCAAAATATTGATCGAGGTGAGGTGGATCTACGAGTAGCCAACGGAGCCAGACTCACTGTTGTAGCTGCCCGAGACTACCACCTCACATTGCCTACTAGGATGGTCATGGTTTTGAAAGGATGTTATTATGTACCCTCTGTAACCAAAAACATTATTTCAGTATCTTGATTAGATATTTATGGATTCATCTTCAAGTTTGGAAGTGGATGTTTCTACTTTTATAAAGATAACATTTTTTTTGGTAGGGCACATTTATATAATGACCTTTATGTGTTAGAATACACAAACCATGTAATGGAAATCGATGAAAAAGGTAATTCACATGACTCATACCACACCCAACTTTGGAATCACCAGCTAGGTCATGTTAATGAGAAAAGTTTGACAAAATTACATCAAAATGGGTATTTAGATTCTTTCAAACTAAAACCAATTGGTGTATGTCATGCGTGTCTACAAGGCAAAATGAACAAAACCCCATTTAGTGGGAAAGGTGAAAGGGCTAAAGAGCTTCTAGAATTAGTTCACACAAATGTGTGTGGACCATTTCCTATTGAATCAAGGGGTAGGTTCTCATACTTCATAACTTTTACTGATGATTTTAGTAGATATGGATATATTTACTTAATGATGTATAAGTCAGATTCTTTTGATCGGTTCAAAGAATACAAGAATGAAGTTGAGAACCAGCTTGGTAAGAATATTAAGAAACTCCACTCAGACAGAGGAGGATAATATCTTAATCAGGACTTCATTGATTTCTTATAGGAGTTTGGGATTTTATCTCAACTCAATCCTCCTTACACACCTCAGTGGAATGGTGTAAGTGAAAGGAAGAACCATACCCTGTTTAACATGGTTTGATCAATGATGAGTCATGTAGGTCTTCCATTATCTGTAACACCCAAGAATTTTATGTTATATAAATCATCAAAGGAATCTTTTTCTACACACAACACTTTCTTGTCTTTCTTTACACGAAATCACAACCTTCCTCGATAGCTTGCGTCGTACGCAATACCGAGTTTCACTAAACAATGATATGCTAATAAAATATTATTAAAACTAGCCGTTATGAATAGTAATAACCACTTTTTGAAATTTTATAAATTTTATTTTTCAAAATGGACTTCATTTTTGGATTTGGAATATCGAAATTATCCTAGGGTGAAATATTGGTATTTTTCTGAAAACTTTCAATTTTTGATGAATACTGAAACCACTAAGTGGTAGTTAACAAACTTAATTTTTTCATAAAACTTAATTTTAATATGGGGTTATACATAAGATAAATTCGACTATAAATATTCATTAGAAATCTAAAAAGATTTCCTACATAATGGTATTTTATTTGTAATTTTTAGACATTAAATAATTTAATTTATTTATGACACAATGATGATGTAGTAATTATCTTATTAATGAAATATTGATATAATTGATGTTATAAACACCAAAATAAATGTAATTTGAGACTTTTTATGTATTACACTAATTTTCTAGATTAATATGACATGTTATTATTGATTTAATTAACTTTTTTCGAACTAATAATTCTGTTATGATTTTTACAAAAATTAATTACTAAATAGTGTCAAAATTGACATAAAATAGTTTTTAAAAAACATATTATATTAGTAATTGTTATTTTATTCCTAAAAATCTAAGGTTCAGCCAAATTACTTAGATAATGTTATATATATTAATAATAAACAACTTGGGGTTATTTTGGCTGGTTATAGTAAGTTTATTAACCTTATAGTATAAGAACACAAGAAGACACGGTAAAAGTAAAATTATTTAACTTAATGTTAAATCTAAATGATAAGGTTAAAATAGGAACCTAAACTTGTATAAATTCTATTGGATGAGATTATTTCGACCCATCCCCAACTTTTATTCGAAATAAATCAATTTTTAGCTATTTAATACTGAACTTGGCTTTATAATAAAATAATATTTTTAGTTTTTCCAAAGGAGCCCCTCTCCTCCCTTATAAAAGGGCACCTCCTCCCCCTCTTCCTCACACCACTTTGAGCCTTCAAACTCGGTCAAACCCTGAAAATTTCTTCTCTCCACTTCCCTAGAAACATCCTAGAGGTTCTGGTCTTATTAAAAGACCTATTTTAGTGCCCTAAAAGGAGGTCTCAAAGAAGCACTTCAAAGAAGAGGTAATGTCCGTTACCGATTCTTTCATCTTTATTTCTTCTCCCACTTATTTCTTCTTTAGTTGTTTAATTATGAAGTAATAACATAAGTATCACTCATATACTTATATGTTATTATAATTATGAAACAACCCTATTTCACCATCTATCCATCCTACGGAAAAAGAAATTACCGCGCGTGCGTACGTACGGAATACCGTCTCCACGCCGTGATGTAATCTATTTTCCACCACCACCTTACTTGGATGGGTATAATGGTGTAAATAATAAATATATATGAATATTATAAAGTGATACTGATTCTGAAATAGTATACATACACTCCAATACAATTCCACGATCATAGGAACGATATCATCACTCGTGCGTACGTACGGAATACCGTCTCCACGATGTGATGCGACTCGTTATAGATGATCTTAATTTAATAATGATTATATAAATGAATTGAATGAATTAATATGATATATATTACACTAATACCATTCTGGAAATGAGGTATATATAACCTAAAGAGAAGAATAAGAATTTATTCGACAACACACGCATAAGAACAAAAAGTTATAAACACCCGAATAACAAGTAGCAATGAAATATTACTACTAAGAAGCTAAGAATATGAACATATATGATATCATAAAAATAAGTATGATTCTATAATAAGTCAATAACATTATTTAAATCATTATATAGGATGTTCAGACACGTACAAAGTATATCGGACCTAAGGTAAGGGAAATATCACAATCTCATTTTTATCCGAGATTGTTTATACTTTGGCATTTACTGGGGTCTATTTTATCATCCACATCCATGTTTCCTCAATATGTAATATTATTTCCATTCACCTACAATTGTTAAAATCCTATTTTACCCTTCGTTGAGTTTTTAGTAAAAGATATGAAAGGAATCTTTTGTCGTTTTTCGTACGAGGTACTTTTTGACTTTTCCGACAAAAGTACGAGAAGAATGTTTTTTTAACTTATACGGCATGAATGGATTTTTAAAACATTTTTTCCAAGAAGCTTCCTTTACAGGTTTTAAAGTTTTTTTTAATCAAATTATTTTAAAATTGTATGACATGTTAATAAAGGAAAAGTGTTTTTGAAGTAGAAATGATATTTTACTCAAGAATGGAGTTCAAGTGTTTTATCAAAATTATTTTCCATCTAAGATAATAAAAGGGTTCTGTTTTTATCCCTATTATTACATTGATTTTATTATGTTGTGATGTGATTATTTTTATGAATTCCTTTATCTTATATGAATTGTTTTATGATGTCACGATGTTTAAGAATCCCATTTTTATTACATGGGTTATTCTATGATGTATGGCTTATGATTTTGTGGCACACATAAGAATGGTATCATTATGAGATGGGTGGGACCTATATCTACCTCCAATGCATTGGGTAAAGATTTTATATCTCATGATATAGACATGGCTGGAACGGTAGGTTATACCGGTTCAGTGAAATAGGACTGAAACGAGGAGTGAACTCGGTTCAGAAAGGGACTTTGTCCACTAAGATAGTCTTGGAAATGAGTCTTGACTAATAAGAAATGATTCTTTATGATTATGTGTGTATGCCACAAAGTTTCATGTTTTAATTTATTATTATTGGGATTACATTTCACTACTATGATTTATCCCATGTTATTAAATTATGATCTCTTTTGCAGGTTAAGATTTCCAAAAGTTATGTGCTTATGTATATGATGTGATTGATATTTCTTTTGTTTACCCTTACTGAGCATTTGATCTCACCCTTTTGTATGTTTTATTTCCCCAGGTCAGGAAGAAGGTTATTAAGTAGAATATGCCAAAAAGGGACTCTAGATATGATGAAATAAATGGGAGGCAAAGTAGATGCTTTATGAACCAGTTGTTTATGTTTCCCAGTTTCTAAAGACACTATACCTATACGGTCCTTTCTTAGTTTTTTTATATGTTGTAATAAGTGTACTTCAATTCTGAAGTAATAACAATGTATGTAAAGTGTGGGTCGTTATAGTTGGTATCAGAGGAAAGGTATAGTCAACCTTTGGAAACTAGGATGTGAAAGCCTTAGTAAGAACCCTAAGGATAAGTCTGAGTATAGAACAAAATATTAGTGTTTTAGAAATGGCCATGAATAACCTAGGATAAGACCTTAAGTGTGAAATTCTATTCTTGATTATGTGGTTTTCCTATTATAATTAGTGTTGCTCACACTATTCTTCTTGGTTTTAGTCAATGGCTGGAACCCGAAGGAACCATGTTAATGCAAAATGCGACGGGAAATGCAATGATTGTCCCCCTGAGCAACCAAACGTTATGGGAGCTAGAATGCAAAATCTTGTAGCCATGCTCACAAAACTTTCTCAAGCTATGAATCATGCAGGACTTCCAAACGAGAAAAGGAAGGAGAAAATTTTTGTTGAATCCTTCATGAGACAGCGTCCACCTTCGTTCAGCGGGTCTACTGATCCATTAGTTGCTGAACAATGGATTAGTACTACTGAAAAGATATTTTCAGTTTTTCAATGTTCTGAGCATGATAAAGTCATCTTAGCAGTGTATCGTTTGGAAGGTGATGCTGATCAATGGTGGAATCTTAGTAAGAATACGAGGAAAAGGGATGAAATTGAGTCCATGGAATGGGATGAGTTCAAGAACTTATTTTTCAATAAGTACTTCCCTTGTATTCTCCAAACAAATATGGATAAAGAGTTTCTTGAACTGAAGCAAAAGGATGATGAATCTGTTGATACCTATGAAGCAAATTTTACAAGACTTGCAAGGTACGCTTCTGGTATTATTATCCAACCTGAGAGTAAGATCGATCGATTATTTAGTGGCTTAAAACCAAGTCTTCGAAGGGACTTATCCATAAGGGACTTCAATAGCTATGAGGAAATCATTCGATGTGCTCTCAAAGTTGAGATGGAGATTGGAGTAACCCATCAGTCATATGGGTTTGATAAGAAGAGGAAAATGGAATTCAAAGGAAAATCTAAAGAGCACACTGAAAAGAAGATGAGCTTTCCCTTATGCTCAAAGTGTGGAAAGAAACATCGAGGGAGTTGTCTTAAAGGGACAAGTAAATGTTTCAAATGTGGAAAGGAAGGTCATCGGGCATTTGAATGCCGCGATGATGGGAAGAAGATGTCTAATGATGCAAACAAAGGAAGGGATACACAGAATGAACCTACTACACTTCAATGTTTCAAGTGCAAGGAGATGGGACATTATGCCAATAAATTCCCTAATCCAAGGTTTGATGATGATGGTCGACGTCAACAAACTCTTAAGGCTAAAGACAAATGAAAGTCACATGAAATTTCTATCAGCGATGTGGAGTACGATAACGATGTGGTGAAAGGTACACTTACCATCCACTCTAAAGTAGAAAATGTTTTATTTGATTCTGGATCCACCCACTTCTTTATTTCTGAATAATTTCCTAGGGGTATCACCGTATTACCTCAAGAATTAGATTTTGAGTTAGCTGTGACAACACCTAATGGCACAACAGTTGCATCAAAAGTTTATAATTCTTCTCCGATTGAAGTTTGTGGGAAGGTGCTTCCTGAAAATATTGTGATCCTTTCTATAGTGGAATTTGATGTGATTCTTGGCATGGATTGGCTTTCTTTCCATGGAGCTCATATCAATTTCCAAATAAGGGAAGTCACATTTCATATTCCAGATCAATCTATGATTTTCTATCGATGTAAGGATGAACATAACCTTCTAGTGGAAATTTCTTCCATTTTATGGGTATTGATTCCACTAAATGAAGGTTATTTATCTCAAATGGTTGGTGAGAAACTCACGATTAAGAATATGCCCATTGTACGGGAGTTTTATGATGTCTTTCCGGAGGAATTACCGGGTCTTCCACCGAATTGTGAAGTTGAGTTTTCAATAGAACTCGTACCGGGTGCTTTGCATATTTCAAAGACACTTTATAGAATGGACCCAATTGAGTTGCAGGAATTGAAGAAGCAACTCCAAGAGAATCTTGATAAGGGGTTTATACGTCCTAGTGTGTCACCTTGGGGAGCACCTGTTCTGTTTGTTAAGAAGAAAGATGGATCAATGAGACTCTGCATTGATTATCGAGAACTTAACAAGATCACTATCAAGAACAAATATCCTCTCCCGCGCATTGATGACCTATTTGACCAACTACGCGGAGCTCAATAATTTTCCAAGATTGATCTTCGTTCAGGGTATCATCAATTAAGGGTCAAAAGGGAGGATATACCAAAGATAACTTTCCGTACAAGGTATGGACACTATGAATTTATAGTGATGCCATTTGGTCTTACTAATGCCCCTGTTATCTTCATGGATATAATGAATAGAGTCTTTAGAGACTATCTTGATCAATTTGTAGTAGTCTTTATAGATGATATTCTTGTCTATTCAAAGAGCAAGGAAGAACATGAAGATCACTTGAGAATTATATTGAAGACCCTGAGAAAGGAGAAGCTTTATGCCAAATTTACCAAATATGAATTTTGGCTTCAAAAAGTTGCATTTTTGGGTCACATAATCTCAAAAGAGGGGTTATCTGTGGATCCAGCAAAAACATAGGTTATCGAAAGATGGTCGAGACCAAAAACAGTAACTGAGATCTGATGTTTTCTTGGTTTGGATGGATATTATCGATGTTTTGTGAAAGATTATTCACGATTATCTAATCCACTAACCAAGTTTACTCGGAAAGGAGTTAAGTTTGTTTGGATGGAGGAATGTGAAGAGAATTTCAAGGAGTTGAAAAGAAGGTTATCCTGTGCACCTGTGCTCACACTGCCTTGTAGTGGAGAAAGGTTTGTGATCTACAGTGATGCATCCAAGAAGGGATTGGGGTTTGTTATTATGCAAAATGATATGGTGATAGCTTATGCCTCACGACAGTTGAAAATACATGAGAAAAATTACCCAACTCATGATTTGGAGTTAGCTGTGGTAATCTTTGCATTAAAGATTTGGAGGCATTACCTTTATGGTGAAAGGTGTGATATTTATACTGATCATAAAAGTTTAAAGTATATTTTCACACAAAAGGAGCTGAATATGCGCCAAAGAAGATGGTTGGAGCTGATTAAGGATTACGACTGCTCAATCCATTACCACCCTGGGAAAGCAAACAAGGTGGCAGATGCATTAAGTCGACAAGACCATGCTAGTTTATCCATGATGAGGATCAAAAAAGATCCAATATTTACGGATTTACAAAGGATGGATCTTGGAATTATAATGAAAGGGGAAAAATCGTATCTTTCTCAAATGAATGTTCAACCATCTATACATGTGAAGATTAAAGAGGCACAGAAAAAGATGTCGAGTTACAAAAGAAGGTGAGAAATGTTCTTGAATTCAACCTTGATTGTGATGGGATAATAAAGTTTAGGAATCGGGTTTGTGTTCCTCCCATCCCTGAATTAAAGAAGGACCTGCTGGATGAGGCTCATAGTTCTTCATTCTCTATTCATCATGGAAGCATGAAGATGTATAGGGACCTGAAAGAGTACTTCTGGTGGGATGGCATGAAAAGAGATGTTGCTGAATATGTCTCTCAATGCTTGGTTTGTCAACAAGTTAAAGCTGAGAGACAGAAGTCTAAGGGGATGTTACAACCATTACCCATACCCGAATGGAAATGGGAAAACATCACTATGGACTTTGTCACAAGACATCCTAAAACATCCAAAGGTAATAATGTTATCTGGGTCATAGTTGATCGTCTTACAAAGTCTGCACACTTCATTGCTATTAGAGAGGATTTCTCTCTGGATCAGCTTGCCAGAATATATGTAAAGGAAGTGGTAAGATTGCATGGAGTACCACTTTCTATTATATCTGATCGGGATCTGAGATTTACCTCGAAGTTCTGGCGAAGTCTTCAGCATACTCTGGATACAGAGTTGAGTTTCAACACTGCTTATCATCCTCAGACATATGGTCAGTCTGAGAGAACAATTCAAACTCTAGAAGATATGTTGAGAGCTTGCTCTATGGATTTCAAAGGTGGTTGGGATCAACACCTACCTTTGGTGGAATTTTCTTATAATAATAGCTTTCACTCCAGTATTCAGATGGCTCCTTATGAAGCTCTCTATGGAAAGAAATGCAGGACTCCAACTTGCTGGGATCAAGTTGGGGAAAGAAAGCTATTAGGACCTGATCTCGTTGATGAAATGGAAAAAAAGGTCAGATCTATTCAAAAACACATAAGATCAGCTCAGAGTCGACAGAAAAGTTATGCCAAAAACCAAAGAAAAGACCTAGAGTTTGAAGTGGGTGATAAAGTGTTCTTACGAATATCTCCCTAGAAGAGGGTTATGAGATTTGAAAAGAAGGGGAAGTTGAGCCCTAGATATATTGGTCCTTTGGAAATACTAGATCGTGTTGGGAAGGTAGCTTACTGATTGGCGCTTCCACCGAATCTCTCTCAAGTTCACGATGTGTTCCATGTATCTCTCCTAAGAAAGTACATACCTGATCCTTCACATGTACTCAACTCAAAAGTTATACCGCTGGAGCAAGATCTTTCTTATGAAGAACAATCGATAGAGATTCTGGATCGTAGCGAAAAATTCCTATGAAACAAGACCACTCGATTGGTGAAAATTTTATGGAGGAACCACTAATTAGAAGAAGCTACATGGGAGCTTGAGGATATGATGAGGGAGAGGTATCATCATCTGTTTGTTACAAAGTGATGAATTTTGAGGGCGAAATTCATTTTAAGGGGGGTAGAATGTAACACCCGAGACTTTTATGTTATATAAATCATCAAAGGAATCTTTTTCTACGCACAACACTTTCTTGGCTTTCTTTACATGAAATCGCAACCTTCCTCGATAGCTTGCGTTGTACACAATACCGAGTTTCACTAAACAATGATATACTAATAAAATATTATTAAAACTAGCCGTTATGAATAGTAATAACCACTTTTTGAAATTTTATAAATTTTATTTTTCAAAATGGACTTCATTTTTGGATTTGTAATATCGAAATTATCCTAGGGTGAAATTTTGGTATTTTTCTGAAAACTTTCAATTTTTGATGAATAGTGAAACCACTAAGTGGTAGTTAAAAAACTGAAATTTTCATAAAACTTAATTTTACCACTTCTGTGAGTGGAATTTCAAAAATCCGAGAGACACAGTTGATATCAGTAAGTAAAATTTTGTTCAATGAGATGAAAATAATTTTTGGTGAATAGTAACTTTTTACTTTTATTTACCACGGTTAAAAGTAAATAGGGTAATTAAGGGTAAAAATGATATTATTATTACCCTAACACATGTCCTAATTCTATTGGACAAGTGTAATTCGACCAAAAACAACCTTAGGAATACAATATGACCATTTAGGCCCACTTGGATTAGATTAGGACATTTATTATAAATTTATTTAAAGAAGGGTTAAAATAGTTAAAATCAAAGTTTAATAAGTAAATCATTTTTAATATGGGGTTATACATAATATAAATTCGACTATAAATATTCATTAGAAAGATAAAAATATTTCCTACATAATGGTATTTTATTTGTAATTTTTAGACATTAAATAATTTAATTTATTTATGACACAAATATGATGTAGTAATTATCTTATTAATGAAATATTGACATAATTGATGTTATAAACACCAAAATAAATGTAATTTGAGACTTTTTATGAATTCCAATAATTTTATAGATTAATATGACATGTTATTATTGATTTAATTAACTTTTTTCTAACTAATCATTCTGTTCTGATTTTACCAAAAATTAATTACTAAATAGTGTCAAAATTGACATAAAATAGTTTTTAAAAAAAATATTATATTAGTAATTGTTATTTTATTCTTAAAAATCTAAGGTTCGGCCAAATGACTTAGATAAGGTTATATATATTAATAATAAACCACTTGGGGTTCGTTTGGCTGCTTATAATAAGTTTATTAACCATATAGTATAAGAACACAAGAAGACACGATAAAAGTAAAATTATTTAACTTAATGTTAAATCTAAATGATAAGGTTAAAATAGGAACCTAAACTTTTCTAAATTATATTGGATGAGAGGATTTAGACCCATCCCCACCTTGTCTTCTAAATAAATCAATTTGGAGCTATTTAAAACCGAACTTGACTTTATAATAAAATAATATTTTTAGTTTTTCCAAAGGATCCCCTCTCCTCCCTTATAAAAGGGCACCTCCTCCCCCTCTTCCTCACACCACTTTGAGCCTTCAAGCTCGGCCAACCCCTGCCAATTTCTTCTATCCAATTATCTAGAAACATCCTAGAGGTTCTGGTCTTCTTCAAAGACCTATTTTAGTGCCCTAAAAGGAGGTCTCAAAGAAGCACTTCAAAGAAGAGGTAATGTCCATTACCGATTCTTTCATCTTTATTTCTTCTCCCACTTCTTCTTCTTTAGTTGTTTCATTATGAAGTAATAACATCAGTATCACTCATATACTTATATGTTATTATAAGTATGAAACAACCCTATTTCACCATCTATCCATCCTACGGAAAAATAAATCACCGCGCATGCGTACGTACGGAATACCATCTCCACGCCGTGGTGTAATCTATTTTCCACCACCACCTTACTTGGATGGGTATAATGGTGTAAATAATGACTATATATGACTATTATAAATTGATACTGATTATTAAATAGTATACATACACTCCAATATAATTCCATGATCATAGGAATGATATCATCACTCGTGCGTACGTACAGAATACCGTCTCCACGATGTGATGCGACTCGTTCTACATGATCTTCATTTCATAATGATTATATAAATGAATTTAATGAATTAATATGATATATATTACACTAATACCATTTTGGAAATGAGGTATCTATAACCTAAAGAGAATAATAAGAATTTATTCGACAACACACGCATAAGAACAAAAAGTTATAAACACCCGAATAACAAGTAGCAATGAAATATTACTACTAAGAAGCTAAGAATATGACCATATATGATATCATAAAAATAATTATGATTCTGTAATAAGTCAATAAAATTATTTAAATCATTATACAGGAGGTTCAGACACGTACAAAGCATATCAGACCTAAGTTAAGGGAAATATCACAATCTCATTTTTATTCGAGATTGTTTATACTTTGGCATTTACTGGGGTGTATTTTATCATCCACATCCATGTTTCCTCAATATGTAATATTATTTACATTCACCTACAATTGTTTAAATCCTATTTTACCCTTCGGTGAGTTTTTAGTAAAAGATATGGAAGGAATCTTTTGTCGTTTTTCGTACGAGGTACTTTTTGACTTTTCCGACAAAAGTACGAGAAGAATGTTTTTTTAACTTATACGGAATGAATGGATTTTTAAAACATTATTTCCAAGAAGCTTACTTTATAAGTTTTCAAGTTTATTTTTAATCAACTTCTTTTAAAATTGTATGACATGTTAAGAAATGAAAAGTGTTTTTGAAGTAGAAATGATATTTTCCTCAAGAATGGAGTTCAAGTGTTTTATCAAAATTATTTTCCATCTAAGATAATAAAAGGGTTCTGTTTTTATCCCTATTATTACATTTATTTGATTATGTTGTGATGGGATTATTTTTATGAATTCCTTTATCTTATATGAATTGTTTTATGATGTCACGATGTTTAAGAATCCCGTTTTTATTACATGGGCTATTCTATGATGTATGGTTTATGATTTTATGGAACACATAAGAATGGTATCATTATGAGATGGGTGGGACCTATATCTCCCTCCAATGAATTGGGTAAAAATTTTATATCTCATGAGATAGACATGGATGGAATGGTAGGTTATACCGGTTCAGTGAAACAGGACTGAAACGAGGAGTGAACTCGGTTCAGAAAGGGACTTTGTAAACTAAGATAGTCTTGGCAATGAGTATTGACTAATAAGAAATGATTCTCTATGATTATGTGTGTATGCCACAAAGTTTCATGTTTTAAGTTATGATTATTGGGATTACATTTCACTACTATGATTTATCCCATGTTATGAAATTATGATCTCTTTTGCAGGTTAAGATTTCCAAAAGTTATGTGCTTATGTATATGATGTGATTGATATTTCTTTTGTTTACCCTTACTGAGCATTTGAGCTCACCCTTTTGTATGTTTTATTTCCCCAGGTCAGGAAGAAGGTTATTAAGTAGAATATGCCAAATGGGACTCTAGATATGATGAAATAAATGGGAGGCAAAGTAGATGCTTTATGAACCAGTTGTTTATGTTTCCTAGTTTCTAAAGACACTATACCTATACGGTCCTTTATTGGTTTTTGTTATATGTTGTAATAATTGTGCTTCAATTCTGAAGTAATAACAATGTATGTACAGTATGGGTCGTTATATTATCCTTTTGGGGATATGCATTACAAATAGTAGCACACATAATAAACCAAGTACCAACTAAATAGATAAATGGTATTCCATATGAGTTATAGAGTGGACGCAAATGCATGTTATTGAATTTATATGTGTGGGGTAGCGAAGAATTTGTTAAGGCCTCTTCAGGTAACAAACTTGCACCCGAAGCCCAAAGTGTATCTTTATAGGATATCCTAAGGAAACAAGGGGATATTACCTATACAACCCCTCAGAAAAAAAGGTTACAGTGGAAAGACACACCATATTCTTTGAGAGGGAGCACATCTCCAAAAAAGATAGTGGGAGTGGGATAGACTTCAATGAAGTTGAGGCTCAAGATAAATAGGAGTTGGTACAGGAACAGATTCCACAAAGCCCCATGGAAGAACAATATGTTCTAGAGACACAAGAACTGTGTAGGAGCACGAGAGAGGTGAGAGAACCATAATGATATGGTTTTCTTGTCATTGAGGATGGTGACTCATTATTGGTTGACAATGATGATCCTCTTACCTACAAGGAAGCAGTTGAAGGCACATACGCTACCAAGTGGCAAGAAGCCATGAATTCTGAAATGGACTCCATGTACCAAAACCCAGTCTGGATTTTGGTAGATCTTCCAGTTGATGTAAAGCCTATTGGTAATAAATGAGTATTCAAGAAGAAAATGGACATGGAGGGGAAAGTCAGCACCTATAAGCCACGAATGGTTGCCAAAGGTTTTAGAAAGCGTCAAGGAATTGACTATGATGAAACCTTTTCACCGGCTGTGATGATGAAATCTATCAGAATCCTATTGTCCATTGCCATTTACCATAACTATGAAATTTAGAAAATGGATGTCAAAACAGCATTCCTTAATGGGAACCTCCAGGAAGATGTCTACATGACACACCCTAAAGGTTTTGTGACTCCAAAGGATGCCAACAAGGTATGCAAGTTGTAGAAATATATTTATGGATTAAAGCAAGAATCAAGGTCATGGAACATTCATTTTGATGAATCCATAACAGAATTTGGATTTGTTAAGAATGAATGTGATCCTTGTGTCTAAAAAAGGTTTAGTGGAAGTGCAGTTATCTTCTTAATAGTGTATGTTGATGAAATATTACTAATTGAAAACAAAGTACCTGTCTTACAGTCAGTTAAGGAATGGTTGGATAAATTCTTCTCTATGAAAGACTTGGTCAAGGCATCATATATTCATGGGATCAAGATCCATCGTGACAGATCCAATATAATGTTGGGCCTGAGTCAAAGTACATACATTGACAAGATACTGAAAAGATTCAGTATGGAACAGTCCAAGAGGGGATTATTTTCAGTGTCACATGGCATTCATCTTTCCAAGAAAATGTGTCCTCAGACACATGAGGAAAGAAAGAAAATGTCAAGGATCCCTTACACATCCGCGATTGGGTCAGTCATGTATGCTATGCTATGTACAAGGCTAGATGTTTCTTATGCATTAAGTGTGGTAGGCATATATCAAGCTGATCTAGAATACCACCATTGGATGGAAGTCAAGACTATCCTTAAGTATTTGATGCGTACTAAGGATATGTTCCTGATTTATGAAGGAGATGAGGAACTAGTCATTAGATGACATGTAGATACTAGTTTCCAGACTGATCAAGATGACATGAAGTCACAGACTGGATACATCTTCAGTTTGAATGGAGGTGTAGTGAGCTAGAAGAGCTCAAAGAAAAGTGTGGTGGAAGATTATACAGTGGAGTCCGAGTATATCTCATCTTCTGAGGTAGCTAATGAAGTAGTATGGATGTGAATCTTCATCCAAGAGCTGGATGTAGTACCTAGCAGTAAAGATCCTATAAAAATCTATTGTGATAATACTGCAGCGGTGGAACTTGAAAAAGATCCAAGGTCACATCAGCGGACAAAGCACATACTTCCGAAGTATCATCTCTTGATAGATTTTTCTCAGAGAGGTGAAGTTGCAGTGAGAAGTATTTCCACGGAAGACAACGTGACACACCCCTTGACTAAAGCCTTGACTCAGCAGAAACATGATCATCATGTGAGGTATAGCAGACTAAAAGTCATAGGTAGTTGGCTCTAGTCCAAGTGGGAGTTTGTAAGGGTTGGTGTCCTGAGAACAAACTATTTTGTAATTTGATTACATGAATGTACTCTTATTATATATTGTTCATTGTTCTGCATTACTATAATATAATAATGTCCTAGAATATTTGTTGCATTAATAAGGTCATGGAAGATCCCTGCTATGATGAGAACCTTGAAATGCTATAACAATATTCTTAAATAAAGTTCTACGGTTGGATGATATACTATGATAGGACACATAGTATACAGACCGTCATGTGTGAGTACTCATAAGAAGACGAGACTCTCTCTCATGGAGTTTGCACTTGGTAATCTCCAAGAAGGGAGATTATGAGAACAGACTCGCCAATAGTAATTCCGCATGTCTTGGTGTCATCATACATTACTATCTACGAGCATGTGTAATGGTCCTTAGACTGGAAGATTATCATTAACTCATGTCATGACTCGCACACTTAGATTTACTGACGAAAACTTTCATGCAGACAGTTGGTGGGAAGTAGGGTACGTTGGGTGCGTCACGAGTGACATGTTGTTAATGGATAAGTCGAAGAAGGATTTTTCCCTTCCATTTATGGAAGTTGATATCTCGTCCCTTTGATTGAAATAGATCCATTGCATGAAATTTGATGGCCATGGTGTAACGATGAGTTTATTTCAGGTATTCAAAGAACGACGGATCGAGCATATAGGTTTATGACACTTCCATGAAACCTGCTTGATGAGATATTGATATAGAGGGATTAAATTACACAGTAAGAATTCATATGAGGTGACACGTTAATGAAATGTCAACTTCTTTCTCTTGGGTGCCTTGACCCGTTGCTAGACAGTAATCTTGGACTTTAGGCAAGCTCGCCTAATGCCAACAAGAAAGAGGCCTAGAGGGTCACACACTAAGTGTATTCAAGTATCTCAAGTAGAATAAAGATTATTCCCGTACATGGTTTAATAATTATTCAAGGAAGCCTAAATCATTTTAATGATGGAGGAAGAAGGAAATGAAAAACAAGATATACACGCCGCGTATTACTTATTACACACCATGTAGTTTTTCATGGAAAATAAGTACACACCGTGTATTAATGACTACATGCTATGTAGTTTTCCAGTTGAGATTTTGAGGATATAATATTGTTTTATTAAATGATATTTATTATAATCAGCGTGGACACATGTCAATGAATTAATTATTCGACATGCTGGTTTTTCAATAAGAGTCAATGAAATAAATAAAACGTGTAACACATTTATTTATTATCATAACTCTACAACCTCAAACCCAATTATAAATATCCTCACAACCCCAACTCTTTTGATACACCAAAGAGAATCGTTGTGCACAACAATTCTGGAGAATTATTTCAAGGCTGAAAGAACCTCTTCCTCCAAGAATGCTCTCAATACCGAGAGAGATACTCTTCCATCAGATCAAGACGATCTAAGGTAGACAACGCAAGCAAAGGTTTCTCCATGATAGCACCCATAGACTCCTTTGGTGATGTCCAGAGATACAAGGAGCACTTGTGGATCACTGCTAGAGGAAGTATACCCTTGGCTTCTGAGATGCAACGACATATCACATCGAAACGTGATCAGAAATATCAACAAAGAAAGAAAACCAAAAGGTACTTATTTTCCAATTGATTATATTAATTATAATCAACCTGTAATGATCCTACTTTGTTGTTCTGGGACCTTTCTTATTCTTTTTTTATTTCTATGAATCGATCCGTGGAGACTGGTATTTATCATCATATTTACCCTAGATTGATCATTGCTAATGAAAAAAATCCAAGTGGGCCCATCCACCCATGTGCTTCTGTTGTGGCCAGAACCTTCAAATGTTATCATAGGGAGGTTATAACGTTGATTATAGTTATTTAATTTTCGTTGATAATTTACACAATTATATTTGATTCAATTTGTGATAAATCATTCTTTTAAATATGAATGAATGAGATATGTTCTTCCTCCTTCGTTTCTCGATTCACATCACAGAAAAAACCTTTTAATTTTAATTTTTATTAAATTAAAAATGAGGAAGTCATCTAGAGGAGCCGCTCTTTCTGACTGTAAAACACGAGAATACATGATGTGTATTGAAAACCATATGCCGTGTACTTAGGTTCAATGAACCAGTACTTGTCCGCCAAACCACGCCGTGTGAATTGAGTATGCCTAAGTATTTATTACCCCATGTTTACCAAAAATGAATGGCACGTGGAACTGGAATACACGACATGTATGTTGAATCAACACACCGTGTAGTCTGATCTGGCCCAAGTGAAACCATGTACAAGGAGAAGCCGTGTTCTGCATACATGGGATTTCCAGGCCGATAACCGTGTAACAAGGAAGTACATGCCATGTTAGATTAATGTACATGCCGTGCACTCCAAAATTTCCAAAGTAAAGAAAACACGCCAAATCCCCTGGTGTGTACTTTGGATAAATGGTGAAAAGAAATACATGACGTGTAAATATAAACTACACACCGTTTACTTTCCATAAATTAAATTTCACCAGGTTTCCTCCAAAAGTACAAAGACCTGTACAAGGAATATGGATGAGAAGAATCTCAAGGAAATTCAGAAAGAAATTTAAGATAAATAAATAATTAATTATAAGATCATAATTAATTGAATTCAAGCGTGAATTATCTTAAATAATAGAATGATTAAAAGAATTTGAATTTTAATATGCATAAATGTCATTGCATGTTATGGATGACCATGAGCTAGACCAATGACCCTTTGTATGTGTGTATGGTTTCATTTAAATTTGTTTAATTTAAATTTGTTGGCCTGTGGGCCTTCTTTTAATAAAATGTAGGGCCTATGTGCCCATGGTTTCTTTAATGTAAAACCATGTAATGGAGGATCTCCCAAGCTAGAGGAGACAGTTCAAAACCTATATCTGAGGCAAAACCAACCCAAGAAGATACAAAGGTGGATAGGTGGGAGCTGAAAAACATGAACCATCGGTTCAAGGTGTTTTTCCCTATGTCAGGGTTAGCTTATCAAACCTCTAGATAAGCTAACCAATATAAGATCATGATCATACTGTCTTATTTTATTTCTGTCTGATTTCATGGTTTATTTATTATGTATGTGTTATCGTGATCACATAATTAATGAAATAAAAAATCATGCAAAGATGAAATAAAATAAAACCGGACTATGTGTAAACATTATCAGAACATGGTTAATCACTTAAGAAAGCATCACTTAATATTAACAAGCATGTGATAATTTGAAACTACGCATAAAGGATTAAAATCCCTCAAATACCATATTAAGTCAGATCAAGCCTTCTATTACTTGATTAAGGGCAAGACTGGATAAAACTATGTGTTTGACCAACCCTTGTTGGGACACTTACTTTTATAAAGGAATCCCTTATGAAAGGTTCACTACTAGAAAAACAGGTATTTGCGACGGGTCATTTGCGACGGGATCCCGTCGCAAATGTCTTGTTGCGACGGGGGCCCGTCGCAAATGGCCCATTGCTGAAAACGGCATCGCAACAACACTTATTTGCGACGGGCCCGTTGCTAAAACCCTTTTTTGCGACGGGTATTCTTCCCGTCGCAAATAGTACTCTGTATATTTGTAAAAAACTTTTAAAATAGTTTTTGCGACGGGTCCCGTCGCAAATACCTATTGCGACGGGCCCGCCGCAAAAACTATTTGCGACGGGCCCGTCGCATAAACAATTTTTTTAAAAAAAATAAAAACTATTAATAAATATAATAATAAAACTATTTGCGACGGGACCCATCGCAATACTATTTACGACGGGCATAACATCCCGTCGCAAATACTATAAAAAAAAAATAAAAAAAATAAATTATTAATAAATTATTTTAATTAATATAATAATAATCCAATTATAATTAAAAAATAAAAAATAATAAAATATTAATAAATGATTTTAATTAATATAATAATAGAATTATAATTCACAAATAAATATAATAAATTATTTTAATTAATATAATAATAATAGAATTATAATTCAAAAATAAAAAATAATAGAATATTAATAAATAATTTAATTAATATAATAATATTAGAATTATAATTCATAAATAAAAAAAATATTAATAAGTTATTTTAATTAATATAAAAATAATAGAATTATTTTACATTCAAATATTAAAATAATTCAAGTAAAAAAAATATAATTAAATTATAATATTATAAAATTTTAATATATATATAAAATTTAATATTATAAAATATAAATAATATTATTATTCATATTAATATTGTTATTTAAAAATATAATATTATTAATATTTTATAATGATATAGAAACTACGAATAGAAAAAAAATCATATTTTGATTTCACAAATTTTATAACATAAATACAAACTCTAATCTGAAGGAGGGGGGGAGGGGGGGATCTACAGATGGTGGTGGAGGAAACTCCATCCCTAAAGCATGAGTGAGTCAGCGCATGTACTCCATCTGCTCCTGATGCTGCTGCTGCCACCGACTCGTCTGCTCCTCGTACAGCTGCTGCTGGCGTCGACGCTCCTCCTCATGCTGCTGACGCATCTGCTCCTGCTCCTGTCGGAGACTCTCTATCAGTGCAGTCTGAGATCGCAACTGATCCTCATACTGTGTAGTATAAGAAGATGCACGAGCTCCTCTCGAGCTGAACACCGACATCGCAGCACTGCCATAATAATCTCTGGGAGTCAGTCGAGAGCCGATACCAATTACCCGGCCCTTCTCGAAGGCATACTAGGTGGCCTGCATCCATGCCGCCTCATCAAACTGACGTCCAGTGGTCTGATCTGATGACTCGGCCTGACTCTCAGGCCAGGCCTGTGACGCTGCGGCCTCATATGACTCCTGTAGTTGCAATTTAAAATTAAAATTGTGAATATATTATATGTAGTTAATTTTTAAACTTGAAAACAAATAATACTGACCACGATGTGATGCTGACGATCACCTCTGAGCTCCCTAGTAGCAGGATCACTATACATCCTCCGATATACATCGTACTTCGTAATATCGGGGTGCTCGACAGCCTATAAGAATAAAAAATAAACTGTTAATATTTATAGTTATATAAAATATTTATAAATAATGTACGTACTAGATGCTGTCTATGAGTACTAAAAGAACGACTCCCAGCTCGATGAGTCACCTCCTGTCTCCCCCGATTCTGCCTCCCCACCGATGATCTCCTCTGAAAGGTACCACTCAACCAGTGCGCACATAATCCATCCCATACATGGGATGAAATGTACTCTGGTCGGTGTGCTCTACATGACTCGTCCAAATCTAACACTCCTGCTTTCTTCATGGCAGCTTTTCTTAAATTGTGGAAAAACTGACAAAGGCGATCACGCATGGCCACCTCTCATGCCTCGTGGATGGCGTCACGCATGGTATCCTCGATCGGATACCATAAACCCTACAAATAAATCAAAATATCAAGTTAGAAATGAAATAATTTTCAAAATAAAAATTATTTATTTACGTACGTACCAAACAAGCTTTTATCAGTTGAAATATTCTCTTTATGCCATGACATCATTGTCACTGTATTCTTAGAAATGAATAAACACTGATGTCTGGATGTAAGCGGAAAATATCTCAACTGTTTTACAGGAATCAAACCATACTTCCCGTGTTGTCCTTCTTTATATCTCAGTTGCCCACATGTGGGACAACTATCCAACGAATCATTTTCCCCAGAATATAAAATGCAGTCATTTGAACATGCATGAATCTTCTGACAAGTAAGTCCCAAATTTCGAACCAGCCTCTTACTCTCATAGTAATTTGCAGGTAAAACATTTCCTTCGGGTAACAGTGTTTTAAGCAAAGAAAATATCTGGTCAAAACAGGTGTTTGACATTCCGTTATCTGATTTGATAGCCATAAATTTTGCAACTGCTTCTAATTTGCTCATCTTGCAGCCATGATATAATGCATCCTCAGTAGACTTCAACAACTCATAAAATTCAGACGGTGCCAACTCAGGATTTGAAGCTATATCAGCCGGAGTTTCTGTATGTTGAACAGATGAACCTGCAACATCACGTACTAAATCTTGAAACTGGGATGGATCCGGAATCAAGTTGGTATCACCTGCTCTGGAACTGCGTTCACCGTGTTGATACCAAAAAACATAATCTGGTTGAAAATCAAAACACAAGAGATGTTCTCCCACTTTGTCAAACGTGTCAAACGTTCTCAATGCACATTTTCTGCAAGGGCATTTTATTTTGCCTTCTGAAATAAATTCTGGATTTGATGCCGCAAATGATAAAGAAGTCTCCACACCCTCTACATATACTGGATTTAAACCAGAACCGTTTGGATTTCTACGTTGATTTATCCATATGCGGTCACCTAATAATGATTGTTGACGACCTCGTTGTTCCATATTTCTCTATAAAATATAAAAGCATTACTGGTTTTGAATAATTTGTTAGAAAAAACACTAAAGCTAGGATAATTATAGAGTTTAGATCATACACGACTGACGCAAAATTTTTATTGAGATAGACCTAAAAATTGACCCTTTAAGAATTAAATATGTTGAGAATAAAGCAAAACATGTTACAAATATTGATAATTTTAATATTATATAATTTTTTTATTATTTTCATAGTACTAATATTATTGGTAATTAATACTAATTATTGATAATTATTACTAATTATTGGTAATTATTGGTAATTATTGGTAATTATTGATAATTATTACTAATTATTGGTAATTATTACTAATTATTGGTAATTATTACTAATTATTGATAATTATTACTAATTATTGGCAATTATTACTAATTATTACTAATTATTCCTAATTATTTTTAATTATTACTAATTATTGGTAATTAGTACTAATTATTACTAATTATTACTAATTATTACTAATTATTGGTAATTATTACTAATTATTATTAATTATTACTAATTATTACTAATTATTGGTAATTATTGGTAATTATTGGTAATTATTGGTAATTATTACTAATTATTACTAATTATTGATAATTATTGATAATTATTACTAATTATTGATAATTATTACTAATTATTGATAATTATTACTAATTATTGGTAATTATTATTAATTATTACAAATTATTACTAATTATTACTAATTATTTTTAATTATTACTAATTATTACTAATTATTACTTATTATTACTAATTATTACTAATTATTGGTAATTATTACTAATTATTACCAATTATTGGTAATTATTGGTAATTAATACTAATTATTGGTAATTATTACTAATTATTGGTAATTATTGTTAATTATTACTAATTATTGTTAATTATTACGAATTATTGGTAATTATTGGTAATTATTACTAATTATTACTAATTATTACTAATTATTGGTAATTATTACTAATTATTTGTAATTATTATTAATTATTACTAATTATTCCTAATTATTCCTAATTATTGTTAATTATTACTAATTATTGTTAATTATTACTAATTATTACTAATTATTACTAATTATTACTAATTATTGGTAATTATTACTAATTATTACTAATTGTTACTAATTATTGGTAATTATTGGTAATTATTGGTAATTATTGGTAATTATTACTAATTATTGGTAATTATTGATAATTATTACTAATTATTGGTAATTATTGGTAATTATTGGTAATTATTGGTAATTATTACTAATTAATACTAATTATTGGTAATTATTGACAATTATTACTAATTATTGATAATTATTACTAATTATTGGTAATTATTACTAATTATTACTAATTATTACTAATTTTTGGTAATTATTACTAATTATTACTAATTATTACTAATTATTACCAATTATTGGTAATTATTACTAATTATTACTAATTATTACCAATTATTGGCAATTATTGGTAATTATTGGTAATTAATACTAATTATTGGTAATTAATACTAATTATTGGTAATTATTACTAATTATTGGTAATTATTGGTAATTATTGGTAAGTATTGGTAATTATTACTAAGTATTGTTAATTATTACTAATTATTGTTAATTTTTACTAATTATTGGTAATTATTACGAATTATTGGTAATTATTACTAATTATTGGTAATTATTACGAATTATTGGTAATTATTACGAATTATTGGTAATTATTACGAATTATTGGTAATTATTACGAATTATTGGTAATTATTACTAATTATTGGTAATTAATACTAATTATTGGTAATTATTACTAATTATTGTTAATTATTACTAATTATTACTAATTATTAGTAATTAGTACTAATTATTGGTAATTATTACTAATTAGCACTAATTATTGGTAGTTATTACTAATTATTGGTAGTTATTACTAATTATTGGTAGTTATTACTAATTATTGGTTGTTATTACTAATTATTGGTACTTATTACCAATACTTGGTAATTATTTCTAATTATTCCTAATTATTACTAATTATTGGTAATTATTACTAATTATTGGCAATTATTACTAATTATTGGTAATTATTACTAATTATTGGTAATTATTACTAATTATTGGTAATTATTACTAATTATTGGTAATTATTACTAATTATTGGTAATTATTACGAATTATTACTAATTATTACCAATTATTACTAATTATTACCAATTATTACTAATTATTACCAATTATTACTAATTATAACCAATTATTGGTAATTATTGGTATATAATACTAATTATTGTTAATTATTACTAATTATTGGTAATTATTGGTAATTATTGGTAATTGTTGGTAATTATTGGTAATTATTGGTAATTATTGGTAATTATTGGTAATTATTGGTAATTATTACTAATTATTGGTAATTATTACTAATTATTACTAATTATTACGAATTATTACTAATTATTACGAATTATTACTAATTATTGGTAATTATTACTAATTATTGGTAATTATTACTAATTATTTGTAATTATTACTAATTATTGGTAATTATTACTAATTATAGGTAATTATTACTAATTATTACTAATTATTTGTAATTATTACTAATTATTGGTACTAATTAGTACTAATTAATGATAATTATTACTAATTATTGGTATTTATTACTAATTATTGGTAGTTATTACTAATTATTGGTAGTTATTACTAATTAGTAGTAATTAAATGAATAATTACCAATAATTAGGAATAATTACCAATAATTAGGAATAATTACCAATAATTACGAATAATAACATTATTAGTATATTTTATTATTAATATTAAAATATTATAATTTTATAATTTATATACAATTCTCCTTTCATCTGTGTGTTTTCTATCTCCACATACAAATAATACATGTGGAGACAGCAAACACACAGATGAAAAAAGAATTGTATATATATAAAAAATTATATTATTTTAATATTAATAATAAAATATACTAATAATTTAATAATGTTATTATTCATAATTATTAATATTTATTACTAATTATTAATATTTATTCTTTATTATTAAAAATTATTACTAATTATTCCTAATTAGTATTAACTATGAACAATACTAATAATTTAAATTTATTAAGTAACAAAACAATGTAAACATAATTAAATTACAACTAATTAAGAATAATTAAAACTAATAAAAAATTAAAAATAAATATTAAATTAAAATGAACATAAATACCTTGAAAATTGATCTGCTCTGATCGTTCTTCAAAACTTTAATATCGACTCCGAAAAAAAATTAAACTTGAGAAAAACTGAACTTTAGAAATAAAACTTTGAGAGAAGAAGATGGAATTTGAGTATGATTTGAAAAAAACGGATGAGGGTATTTATAGGTTAGAGTATTTGCGACGGGTCCATTTGCGACGGGAATCCCGTCGCAAATAATACTATTTGCGACGGTACCCGTCGCAAATACCTTAGCCATCATTTATTACGGTCAACGGTTAAATAGTTATTTGCGACGGGTCCTGTCGCAAATAACCACCTGCCGACACACTAGTTGCGACGGGGGAATATTCCCGTCGCAAATACCTTTTACCGCCGCCGGTTATTTGCGACGGGAATATTCCCCCGTCGCAAATAGGTTTCTCGCGATTTGGCGCGCAAACCGCGCCAGTCCTTTTGCGACGGGGAAAGCTATCCCGTCGCAAAAGGCTACTTATTTGCGACGGGCAAGTATTCCCGTCGCAAATAAGTTTTTAACAGGACTATTTGCGACGGGAATAAATCTCGTCGCAAATAACCCGTCGCAAATACCCCTTTTTCCCGTAGTGGTTTCAGGTCGACTTAACCATTTTACATCAAGAGGAGTAGCCCTTGCTAGACTTGGTGTAATATTGGAGTCAAGATTTGAGGAAATACAAGTATGGATTTCAGGATTGGGGAGTCCACTCAACAGATCAAGGAACTGTAAGCTCACGGTTGGAAAAGACCAACCTACCTAAATACCTTCAAATAGCTTGACCAAACCTTGTTGGGGTTATGTGAAGGAGAATATGGATCCTTGACACTAGAATGTCAAAGCAACTGGAAATTTTGAGTTCAATGGTGAGGGCCATTGGGACTTGATAAAATAGTGGGAGACTTAATAAAATTTATTATTTCTTATAAAATGTAATCAAGAAAGTACTGATAAATATGCTCTTTTAATTTTTAGAATCAAAATGACAAACTCGTCAACCAAATTTTTTCTGCGATCAATTCTGGATAAAGAAAATATCCTCACTGGAAGTAAATTTTTGGAATGGTTTAGGAGCCTTCGGGTTATCCTACGATATGAATGAAAGTTTTACTTACTGGAGTCCTCACTTCCTAATTCACCTGCCCAAGGGGAAAGTGATGAAGATTTCCTGGTCTATGATCAACATTTGAACGATGCACTCGACGTTCAATGTTTGATGCTATCATCAATGTCTAGTGAGCTCATGAATTATCATGAAGACATGGATGCCTATAACATGCTCGAGCACCTCCGTGGTCTATACCAGGAGAGAGCAAGATAGGAAAGGTTTCAGATCTCCAAATCTCTATTCCAGAGAAATCTTGGAGAGGGTTCCCCACCTGGGCCTCATGTAGACAAGATCATTGGATACATTGAGCGCTTGGAGCTTCTAGGGTTTAAACCCCCCGAAGAACTGGGAACTGATCTCATTCTTGCATAACTCCCCTAGAGATTCTCTAACTTTGTTGTGAACTTCAACATGAACAACATTGAGAAGTCTCTGTCTGATCTTCTTATCCTCATTCGCCAAGTGGACAATGACATGAAGTGTGAAAAGTCTTCTGTCCTCATGGTGAATAAAAGGAAAGGGAAGGTGAAGAGATTTAATCCCAAATCTTCTTCAAGGACTTCCAAGAAAAGGAAGATCAAAGGGGAGGCAAGAGAATAGGAGGCTGTTTGTTTCGCATGTAGAAAGATGGGCCCCTGGAAGAAAAACTACACCCAGCCAAGGAAGCAAGGGGAAGCTTCAGGTTAGTTTGTTATCGAATGAAATCTATCTGTTTCTACCAATTGGGTATTATATACTACTTTTGGTGATCACATCTATATCCAAATATAGGAACCAAGTATATTTAAAAAGATTTATCGAGGTGAGGTGGATCTACGAGCATCCAATGGAGCCAGACTCGTTGCTGTAGTTGTCCGAGACTACCACCTCACATTGCCTACTGGGATGGTCTTGGTTTTGAATGGATGTTATTATGTACCCTCTATACCCAAAAACATTATTTCAGTATCCAGATTAGATACTGATGGATTCATCTTCAAATTTGGAAGTGGATGTAGCTACTTTTATAAAGATAGCATTTGTTTTGGTAGGGAACATTTATATAATGACCTTTATGTGTTAGACTACACAAACCAAGTAATGGAAATCGATGACAAAGTTAATTCACATGACTTATACCACACCCAACTTTGGAATCACCAGCTAGGTCATGTAAATGAGAAACGTTTGAAAAAATTACAACAATATGGGTATTTAGATTCTTTCAAACTAAAACCACTTGGTGTATGCCATGCGTGTCTATAAGAAAAAATGACCAAAGCCCCATTTAGTGGGAAAGGTGAAAGGGCTAAAGAGCTTCTAGAATTAGTTCACACAGATGTGTGTGGACCATTTCTAGTTGAAGTAAGGGGTGTGTTCTCATACTTCATAACTTTTACTGATGATTTTAGTAGATATGGATATATTTACTTAATGAGGTTTGATCGGTTCAAAGAATACAAGAATGAATTTGAGAACCAGCTTGGTAAGAATATTAAGAAACTCTGATCAGACAGATGAGGAGAATATCTTAATCAGAACTTCATTGATTTCTTACAAAAGTTTGGGATTTTATCTCAACTCACTCCTCCTTACACACCTCAGTGGAATGGTGTAAGTGAAAGGAGGAACCGCGCCCTATTGGACATGGTGAGATCAATGATGAGTCATGTGAGTCTTCCATTATCCTTTTGGGGAAATGAATTACAAACAACAACACACATACTAAACCAAGTACCAACTAAATTGATAAATGGTATTCCATACGAGTTATGGAGTGGACGCAAAGCCATGTAATTGAATTTACATGTGTGGGGTAGCGAAACATTTGTTAAGGCCTCTTCAGGTAACAAACTTGCACCCCGAGGCACAAAGTGTATCTTTATAGGATATCCCAAGGAAACAAGGGGATATTACCTATACAACCCCTCAGAAAATAATGTTAAAGTGGAAAGAAACACCATTTTCCTTGAGAGGGAGCACATCTTTAAAAGAGATACTGGGAGCGAGATAGACTTCGATGAAGTTGAGGCTCAAGATACACCAGAGTTGGTACATGAACAAATTCCACAAATCCCCGTGGAAGAACAATCTGTTCCAGAGACACAAGAACTACGTAGGAGCACGAGAGAGGTGAGAGAACCAGAACGATATGGTTTTCTTATCACCGAGGATGGTGACTCATTATTGGTTGACAATGATGATCCTATTACCTACAAGGAAGCAGTTGAAGGCACATACGCTGCAAAGTGGAAAGAAGCCATGAATTCTGAAATGGATTCCATGTACCAAAACCAAGTCTAGATTTTGGTAGATCTTCCAATTGATGTAAAGCCTATTGGTAATAAATGGGTATTCAAGAAGAAACTGGACATGGAGGGGCAAGTCAGCACCTATAAGGAATGACTGGTTGCCAAAAGTTTTAGACAGTGTCAAGGAATTGACTATGATGAAACCTTTTCACCGGTTGCAATGATGAAATCCATCAGAACCCTATTGGCCATTGCCGCTTACCATGACTATGAAATTTGGAAAATGGATGTCAAAATAGCATTCCTTAATGGGAAACTCTAGGAAGATTTATACATGACACAACCTGAAGGGTTTGTGACTCCAAAGGATGCCAACAGGGTATGTAAGTTGTAGAAATCCATTTATGGATTAAAGTAGGCATCAAGGTCATAGAACATTCATTTTGATGAAGCCATAACAGAATTTGGCTTTTTTAAGAATGAATGTGAGCCTTGTGTCTACAAAAGGTTTAGTGGAAGTGAAATCGTTTTCCTAATAGTGTATGTTGATGACATATTACTAATTGGAAACGAATTACCTGTCTTACAGTCATTTAAGGAATGGTTGGATAAATGATTCTCTATGAAATACTTGGGCGAGGAAGCATATATTCTTGGGATCAAGATCCATTCTGATAGATCCAAGAGAATATTCGGCTTGAGTCAAATTACATACATTGACAAGATACTGAAAAGATTCAGAATGTAATAGTCCAAAAGGGGATTGTTGACAGTGTCACATGGCATTCATCTTTCCAAGAAAATGTGTCCTCAGACACATGGGGAAAGAACGAAAATGGCAAAGATCCCTTACGCATCCACGATTGGTTCATTCATGTATGATATGGTATGTACAAGGCTAGATATTGCTTACGCATTAAGTGCGGTAGGTAGATATCAAGATGATCCATGAGACCGCCATTGGATGGTAATCAAGACTATACTTAAGTATCTAAGGCATACTAAGGATATGTTCCTAGTTTATGAAGGAGATAAGTAACTAGACATCACATGACATGTAGATGCTAGTTTCCAGACTGATCAAGATGACATGAATTTACAGACTGGATACATCTTCAGTTTAAATGGAGGTGTAGTAAGCTGGAAGAGCTCTAAGAAAAGTGTAGTGGAAGATTGTACAGTGGAGTCCAAGTATATCACAACTTATGAGGCATCTAAAGAATCAGTATGGATGTGAAGCTTCATCCAAGATCTGGATGTAGTACCTAGTAGTAAAGATCCTATCACACTCTATTGTGATAATACAGCTGCGGTGACACTTGCAAAAGAGACAAGGTCACATCAGCGGACAAAGCACATACTTCAGAAGTATCATCTTTTGAGGGATTTTTATTAGAGAGGTGAAGTTACAGTGAGCAGTATTTCCACGGAAGACAACGTGGTGAACCCATTGACTAAAGCCTTGACTCAGCAGAAACATGATCATCATGTGAGGTCTAGCAGACTAAAAGTCGTAGGCAGTTGTCTCTAGTCAAAGTTGGAGTTTGTAAGGGTTGGTGTCCTGAGAACCAACTATTTTGTAATTTGATTACATGAATGTAATCTTATTATATAATGTTTATTGTTCTACATGACTATAATATAATAATGTCCTGGAATATTTGTTGCATTAATAAGCTCATGGAATATCCCCACTATAATGAGAACCTTGAAATGCTATAACAATATTATTAAATAAAGTTCTACAGTTGGATGACATACTATGATAGGACACATAGTATAAAGACCATCATGTGCGAGTACTTGTAAGAAGACGAGACTCTCTCTCATGGAATTCTCACTTGGTAATCTCCAAGATGGGAGATTATGAGAACAGAACCGCCAGTAGTAATTCTACATGTCCTGGTGTCATCGGACATTACTATCTATGAGCGTGTGTAATGGTCCTTAGATTGGAAGATCATCATTAACTCATGTCATGACTCGTACACTTAGATTTACTGACGAAAACTATCATGCAGACAGTTGGCAAGAAGTAGGGTATGTTGGGTGCATCACGAGTGACATGTTGTTAATGGATAAGTCAAGGAAATATTTTTCCCTTCCATTTATGGAAGTTGATATCTCAGACCTTTTATTGAAATAGAACCATCACATGAAATTCCATGGCCATGGTGTAACGATGAGTTTATTTTAGGTAGTCAAAGAATGATGGATCAAGCATATAGGTTTATGACACTACCATGAAACATACTTGATGAGATATTTAGAAAAAGGGATTAAATTACACAGTAAGCGTTCGTATGAGGTGACACATCAATGCGGTGTCAAATTCTTTCTCTTGGGTGCTTTGACCCGTTGCTAGACAGTAATCTTGGACTTTAGGCAAGCCCGCCTAATGATAATGAGAAAGAGGCCTAGAGGGTCACACATTAAGTGTATTCAAGTATCTCAAGTAGAATAAAGATTATTCCTGTACATGGTTTAATAATTATTCAAGGAAGACTAAATCATTTTAATGATGGAGGAAGAAGGAAATGAAAAACAAGATATACACATCGCGTATTAATGATTACATATTGTGTAGTTTTTCATGGAAAACAAGTACACGCCGTGTATTAATGACTACACGCTGTGTAGTTTTCCAGTCATGATTTTGAGGATATAATATTGTTTTATTAAATGATATTTATTATAATCAGCATGGGCGCATGTCAAGGAATTAATTATTTGACATGGGGGATTTTCAATAAGATTCAATAAAATAAATAAAATGCGTAATGCGTTTATTTATTGTAATAACTCTACAACCTCAAACCCAATTATAAATATCCTCTCAACCCCAACTCTTTTGATACACCAAAGGGAATCATTGCGCACAACAATTTTGGAGAATTATTTTAGGGCCAAAAGAACCTCTTCCTCTAAGAATGCTCTCAAGACTGAAAGAGATCCTCTTCCATCAGATCAAGATGATCTAAGGCAGACAACGCAAGCAAAGGTTTCTCCACGCTAGCACCCGAAGACTTCTTTGGTGATGTCCAGAGATACGAGGATCATGTGTGGATCACCGCTACAGGAATTATACCCTTGGATTTTGCGACACAACAACGTATCACATCAGAATGTGATCGGAAATATCAACAAAGAAAGAACACCAAAAGGTACTTCTTTCCAATTGATTAAATTAATTATAGTCAACCTGTAACGATCCTACTTTGTGGTTCCGGGACCTTTCTTCTTCTTTGTCTATTTTTTTGAATCGATCTGTGGAGACTGGCGTTTATCGTCGTATTGATCCCGGATTGATCATTGCTAATGACAAAAATCCAAGTGGGCACATCCACCCACGTGCTTCCGCTTCACCCAGAACCTTCAAAAACCACTCTCTCTGTACCATAACCAACAAGGGAAATGACCCTCAGAACAAGATCACACCTCGAATCTAGAAGATACACAAAAGGAATCATCACAATAGATCAACAGACTAAATAATGAAACACAATGACTCTACCATGATCAAATCAATGAAGAAGTGGAAAGGCCTACTCACCAGAAGATATGAGAACCAACTTCTTTGGTGACCCAATGTTAAATGGATCAATCCATATTGAATGAAGACTCCCAAAATCACTGGATAGGTCTTTTAGGTAGAGAGACAAAGGAGTTTCAAAATAATGAAATGAAGTATCATTTGAATGGAACCCTAAAAAGTTATAATCAGAATTTTACATGGAGTGTAACCCCTTTACACTTCATGTAACCCATAGAAGTCATATACATCAGAAAACTCATAACCTTTTTAGTTAAAATCGATCTTTTAACATTACACATCGTGTAACCATTACATGACATGTAATACTTTCATGCTGTGTAAACATTTCATGATTTTTGTCTAGAGACTATGTACACATCATGTAACCACTTTGCACATCGTGTAATCACCCAACGTATAACAAAAAACTTCAAAACCAACTCAGGAATCCTCCAAAAAATGGATATAACCGCATAAAATCTATTAAAACATTTATAAATAGATTCCATTAATTCAATAAACCATCTATCCTCAAAATTTAACTCACTTTTCTCGAACAATGTTCTCCATCCATGGGAGTCCGAAGATGAACCAAATTAAATAGGAAAAGAGGCAAAGATAAGGTAATTAATTGGAACTGGGTAAAATTATGTTATAAACTCCCCACCATAAGACTTTCCATCCCCAAGAAGTCATGTAGAAGAATAATGTACAGTAAATAGGTCATGCCACTTCTCCATCATCAATGGATTATGCTCCCATGTTTCAAAAGAATCTAGTCCATTCCATCATAACACTCTACCCAATAGAATAGACTTACCATGGAAGAATTTCACTTGAGAGTCAATGATCTCAACTAGATACTCAATGAAAGAAACATTTTTCTTTAAATCAATATCTTCCTAACTCAGAATGTGATAGGGATCAGGATGATATTTCTTGATATGCGATATGTTGAAAACATCATGAATTCCTATCAATTGAGCCAGAAATTCTAACCAATAAGAAACTAACCCAAGTTTCTCAATGACCTAAAATAGTCCAACATATCTTAGATACAAATTTACCTATTTTTCCATGATGATGGTGAACCAACTAAGGAGAAACTTTCAAGAAAACCTAGTCACGTATAGAAAAATCTAAAGAAAGATTTCGTTGGCCTTCATAATTTTTTTTGTAAAATATGTATTATATCCAGATGCTGACGTATATTCTAAATCCTCATAGATATATCCCGAACCAAACTCTTTCCCACCCATAAATCTTCTCCCACCTCCACCCAACAAAGATGTGATTTGCATGGGAGGCTATATAAATCATAAAAATGATCCTTTTTTATTGTCTACTGATAACTGTTGTTATACGAAAACTCAACTAGTTTTAGATGGATACCCTAATATCTACTAAAACCTAAGACACATGAATGATTCATATCTTCCAGGATTGGAATAAAACATTCCATATGACCATCTATTTGTAGAGGATAAGTTGTTCTCAATATCACTTGAGTCCCCATCTACTCTTGGATACTTCTCTAGAACCTAAAAGTAAACCTATGATCTCGATCTGAAATAATGGTATAAGGAATCCCATGCAACCTCACAACTTTCTAAACATACATCTTACCTTGATCTTCAACTTTAGTGGAACCCCTAATCATAATGAAATGAGTTAAATTTTTAACCAATCAATCACCACCCAGATAGAATTTCTCCCTTAAGAAGTCTATGGTAACCCAACATCAAAGTCTATAGACACCTCATCCCACTTCCAAATAGACATCAGAAGTGGACGAAGTAAACTATATGGTCTCAAATTCTCTACCTTTATATTTTAGAATGTGTAGCAGTAGGATACAAAATCAGAAATTTTACACTTCATACATGGACACCATAGTTGTTGTCTCATATCATATTAAATCTTTGTAGTTCCCAGATGAATGAACTATAAATAACTATGAAAATTAGACAAAAATAAGCTCCTCATAGATGCTGGGATGAAAAAACAATCCCTAAATATGAGAATACCATCTAAAGAGAGAGTCCAACCAAAAACGATCTCCACACTATATAAGGTTTCCAAAATTCATCTAAAACCAACATACCACTACTAACTCTATAGAATAGACTCATGTAAATATGATGATAACTGAACACTAGTCAGAACCATACGAAAAACATCCTTATGAGCATCCAAATTCAACTGAGAAAAAATCCCTATAATTTTCCAATCTTCATTTGATTCCAAAATATATTATGATGAAAATTTACTACTAAGATTGTTTGCAATGACATTCCCCTTCCATGGGGTGTAGGAAATATTGAAGTCAAACATATGGAAGTATTACACTCACCACCTAAGTCTAAGATTCAATTCTTTCTGAGAAATGATATAGCTTAAACTATAATGGTTAGAAAATACTATAAACCTTTTCTTAAAAAGATAATGATTCCAACACTTAATCACATGAATAACTAAGAAAATGTCTAAATCATGAGTAGGGAAATTTTTCTCATGTGGTCTAAGCTGAAAAGAGCTATAATCCACCAAATGATCATCGTACATGAGCACACAACCCAACCTGTTTCATAAGAATTACAGAAAACCACATACTCCTTACTAGGCTCTGGTAAGATCAAAATAGGAGATGATGTCAAAAGTCATTTTAGCTTTTCAAAAGGAGACTGACACTTCACATCCCATGTGAATTTCACCCCTTTCCTAGAAAGAGAATTCAAAGGTGATGCCAACTTTGATAAACCCTTGACAAAAAATCGAAAATATCCAACATTACTAAGGAATCTATAAATTTGGAAGACATTCCATAGCTCTTCCCATGAAAATAAAACCAGTGCCTTCTCAGGATAAATGGATAATCCATGATAAAAAATAACATGCCCCAATAATTTTACTTATTAGATATAGAAGCTATATTTAGAAATATTTTCATACAAATGATGACTTCTCTATATTTCCAAAAACAAATAATATGGTTCTCGTGATCATGATCAGATCTCAAGTAAACCAAAGTATCATCCTTTAACACTACCAAAAAGTGTCATGATACTGATGGAATACCCAATTCATCTAATCCATGAAAAATGTAGGAGAATTATTTAGATCAAATAACATCAAAATATATTTTTAATGGACATACCTAATCCTGAAAGTTGTCTTTGGTATACCACACTTTGAAAATCTGAGCTAATGGTAACCCAACAAAAGATAAATCTTCGAAAACCACTTTCCCCCTTTAACTAATCAAAAAAATCATTAACACGAGACAAAGGATACTTGTTATTAACTATTACCTAGTTCAAATTTTTAAAACCCACAAACAACCAGAGTGAAATTTCTACCTTCTTGGAAAAGAGTATTGATGATTACCAAGTCAAAACACTATGGTAAAAAAAACCTTTTTCTTGGTATTCCAAATTAATTTTTAGTTCTTTCAAATCTACTAGTTTCATACAATTTTAAGGTATTGATATCAATTGTGATCTTGGCTCCAGGTGAATTGTAAACTCTACCTCCATCTCTAGAAGAAGCCTGGAGAAATATTCTGGGAAAACATCAAGAAACCCCAAATAATTATGGGAAGATAAAAAGTATAAGAAACATCATCAGGATAAACTAAAATAGCTATAAAAAAACTCCTTATCTCTAGGTAAGAAGGTCCTTCATGATTAGAACTTGGGTTCCACTCTCCTTGAAACACCAAAAATCTCTTATCGACCAGAAAAAACAAGACACACTGATGATAAAAATCAACCTCATCTTAATGAGAAACAATCCAATCCATCCCAATGGAGATATAAAATAAATCTAGTTTGAGATTAATAAAATCCCATAAAAATTTCCATATCAGGTATAGATAACGTAAAAGGACACCAAAACCTCTTCTATTTCCTCTTCCCAAGATGTTTCACTAACTTTATAAAAAAAGACACGAGTTATATTGTAAGGTTAATCATATAAACAAGATAACCAGATATAAATGAGTGGGAAGGACAAGTATCAAATAAATAAATCGCTAATGAGGATGCAATAAATATGGTACCTCTCACTATCAATGGACTTGAGTTTACTTCCACTGGAAACTCATCTACTACGTGAAGGTGCTTCACTCCTGAGGCATGTGGCTGGAGCCATATAGTATTTGAATTATCTGATTATACCATAATATCCTTTGAAGCCGAAAATCCCTAACTATATCAATGAGTAGACATTTCATGATATAAACACTACAAATGACCCTAATACCCATATATATTACACATCTTAGTAGGTGAAGAAAAATAATTCCAAGTGTTTACGGCCTTTTCACACTGATAGAAAGTTAGAGGCACACAAGTAGCTATAACCAGAGGTTCTGAAGAGGCCTTCTTCTAAGAACCACCTCCACAACTCCTCCAATGATCCCACCACTTCCTCTTTTTACCTAGGACACCATTGAAACTACCACTAGGTGGAAGAGAAGAGTAGAAATATCCCACCTTCCCTGCCATGTTCATATTTTCCATAATACCCCTATCTAATGTCTTTACATAGGTCAAAAGCATCAATATAAATAAATAAAATATGATATTCAATCTCAAACCCTACAAGTACTTCTAATACTTCACCAAGTAATTCTTTACAATCTCTGGTACAAAACGAACAAGCTCAGAAAAATTGATTGGTATTCAATGACACTGCATTCTCTCTATATTATAAATATAGGAACTGTAGATATATTTTTTATAATCATTGACGCTAGAAAAAATTGCTAGAAGAAGATAGTCTTGAAACTATTCCAGTTTAAACCGACATGGTTATCTGTCTATACCATAGAATCCCATCAATTCTTTCTAAGACCCTTAAGTCTAAACACCGCACACTTCACTTTGATATTCTCAAGTGTTTCTAGGTATTATAATATTTGATCAATCTTGTTAGGACATTACTCCTCCCATTGAGGTTTATTCTCACCTTTAAAGGAAGGTATATTATCACACAAAAATTTCTGTGATCAATACCTTTATCCTCCAGCCCCTAGCTATACCTAAAAAACCACATTATGAACTTGTGGAACATTCTGGTCAACAAAACAAACTACTCACATGATTTTATTTATGAAATTATGATCTATCAGAGGATTACCTTTAGGATCATGAGCTGTAACCTCATGAGGAACTCACAGAACACATCTTAGAGGCATACCACTATACATTGAAACCAAAGAAATTATTAGAAAAAAATAATAGCAGTTTAGATTAGAATACCCATAAGAAAAAATTAAGATTAACATCAAGAACTAAAAATAGGATACAATGATCCCAACATACCATGGTAACTTGAGTCTAATCCTAGCAAGAGTTGGCCAGGTACTTACCACAATATACCTCTAAAGTCCCAATAATTCTATCTCTAGTCTAACAGGCGTCCCATGATAAGGAATATTGGGGATATACCACCTCTCATACCAAACTGTACCGAACCAACCAAAATATACTATCAAATTAGTACTCGACCTGATATGCCATATACCTGAAGGGATTTTTTGATCCCCATAGACCGACGACATGCACTCATGCATCAAACAATGACTAGAGGGAAGAATGTCTCCCAACCTAAAGCAATAACATAATATATATATATATATATATAATAGTAGAAAGAATATATATTTAATAATTGGAATAAGATAATAGAAACTAAAAAAACAAGAGTAGAACAATCTCCAAGTACAATTCCAACCACAAAATACTAACAAAATAGGAAACCAACTAATCAATGTGATAGCGTGGGAAAACCTGAACTATCTCACTATTCATATACCCAGACTCAGATGACCAAAACCTCAGCACCTCACTACAAAAACTTTCCTTTCCCTATATCAATAGATATACAATGGTCTATAAACCACCAAATAAGTGTGCAGGGTGTGAGTTAATAGTCTTAGTAGGATCCCACCCAGGTGTTTCCTAATAATTATTTGTACAAACAATTCATATATGATCATTTTAAATAAAATATGGCATGATAATTAGTAAATAAGTTTTCTTAAAATCATGTTAAACATTTTCCATTTTCCAAAAATTCTAAAATAAAGGTAGGAATATCAATTTCCAAATCCAAATCATGCATATAAGAAAAAAAATCAGTTCAAGGCCAAATCATAGGTAAATCACATTAAGAAACACAACGTGTGAGGCTAGAAAACCACTCATACAACAAAAAATGACCAATTCACAACAAGTACCTAGAAAAAAGGCCTAAGAAGTAGATAAAAACCCCATTAGTGAATCCCACAATGATATAAAACATGTCCCTAGAATAATAGGCCTAAGGATCAAATAAAATCTCCATGAGAAAATTACTCAATGGTCACATGGATGATGTCCCTAAGATAAACCTTCCACCTACATACCCATGGCCTCCCATGTGCTTCATTTCATAAATAATTTATATGATTTGAAAATACCCACCAAAAACCATGGGAAAACACCTTTTATTATAAATATATATATATACACAAAAAACAATCATTCCAAATCCATTTTTAAATTAATTTATAAAAATAGGAGCAATACAATTCATCCAACACAAACTAGAGATGGAACCTCATACCTCAAAAATTAGGGTCACACATACCCATAAAGGATCCACTAATAATAAAAACACAACAATGAAAATGGAGGCCTTATAAAAAACCTACACAACTTAGATTTGGTCTAATTAAATAAAAGGGTTGGGGGAGAATAGGAAACAACATATACCTCAAGAAAATACTTGTTGTACCAAAACCAATAACAAAAATATCTCTCAGAATAAGATCTCACTATGGATCTAGAAGAGAAAAAAAATAATTATCACCATGGATCAACCAAACCAATAAAAAAACATAATGACACTACCTTGATAAAAGTAATGGATAAAAAAATCCCTACTCTCTCAGAGAGATGAGAACTAACTGCTATGGTGATCGAATACTGAACAGATTAATTTTGATTGAATAGAGACTCCCAAAATCATCGGAGAAGACTTCTAGGTTGATATCCAAAGGATATTCAGAGTAATGAAATGATATATCATTTGTAAGACACCCTAAAAAGTTAGCCTCATACATTTATAGAGTGTGAAACCCCTTTACACATCCTTTAATCCACAACAATCACATATTCTAGAAAACCCATTGACTTTTTAATTAAAACCAATATTTTAACATTACACATCATGTAATCATTACATGAATTTTTATCCTTTCCTAATGTGTAAAAATTTCACCACTTGTGTCCGATGACTAATTAAACGTCATGTGACAACTTTACATGTCATATAAATACCCAAAATACAATAGAAAACTCCATAAATAGCTCTAGATTTCCCCAAACTTTGGGAAAAACCCACAAAATCCATCAATACATTTATACCCAAATTCCATTATTTCAATCATACATCCATCCCTGAACATTAATTCATTTTTCTTAGCAAATTTTCTCCATCCGTGGGAGTCCCAAGATGCACCCAATTAAAGAGGAAAAAAGAAAAGATAAGGGAATTACCCAAATGTAAGTAATGGGATGTTACAATCAATTCATTATAGGTCTATAATGGACTAACACAAAACATAAACCATTCATATATATTCCACAAGATCAAGAAAACATTTATCATTTCATCACAGATTAACCCATTGAAAATAATATGAGTTTCATCAATAACTAATCATCATTACCATGAAAATTTTAGAGAATGTATAAATATGATATCAATAGATCATATCACTAGTGAAGCATAAGTAATATTAACGGATTTTATCACAGATGAAAATACCTTTAAAATAACATTGTAACAGTACTTGAGGAAAATACCCTTTTAATTTTTAAATCACTTATTTATAATCTAATAATTTATAATATATTGGGAAAAACATTTTATTTTGAGAGAACTATGGAAAATTGTAAAGTAAGCTTCAAATATAGAATTATTCATGATGGTGGTAAATTATTTTCATGCAATGTATATTAAAACAAATATTCTATTCACAAATTTAGAAAAAAGTATATCATTTGAAAAATGACAAGAATATTTTTTTTAAATTTTTTATAGAAAGTAAAAAATATTTATAAATGAATTTAATAAATATTTGTAGAATATTAAAAACATTATTGATTTTTTAAAAGAAAATATGGACATGGAAGAAAAGATTCACGGCCAAAGAGATAAATAAATTAATTTTTCCTTATAAACATTATTATGAAATTTTGATTACTTAGAGAGAGAATAATGAAAAGAAAAATTTTAATCTCTAGAAATAACAAGAGGAAAATAAAATAAATAATATATTTTAGAGACATATCATATAATTTATTCATCATAAAATTTAAGCATAAACAATCTTTGTAAAAAGTGATATTGTAATATAAAACCCTTATTACTTTGGTAACTTTTGAACCGTAAACCCCATGAAAGTAATAACTTTAAATGAAACTTTAAATAACATGAAAATAAGGATATTAATGAGAAAAAAATGTTAAATTTTTTCTATATATACCTCATAAACATAAATAGGTTTATAATTTCAAACATGTCTTAACAAAACAACATTTAGATGAAGAACCCCTACCTTATTCTGACTTGATTCGTAAGTGCTCTAAAATACTATATAATAAATTTATATTTGTTATAATTATATAAAAAACATTTATATACTTATAATATCATATATTATCCATTTATAAAATTTTAATTACTCTTTATTAATAATTATTTATTTAAATCCTCATTTTCAGGTGTTAATTATTTTGTTTTTAAGAATGTTTTGTTATGAAAGTTCCAGTCCCTGCACATTGATCATGGTTACATAATCTATAAAATGTTAATTATTTCATTTATATAATATATATATATATATTTAGAACCACCCATAAAAGTTATATATTGTGAAATGAATCACACTATTCATGGAGATGATAGTCCATACGTACACATGAACCATATTTTCATTTTCTAAAAAAATGAAGGAAAAAAGATAAATAATATTTTACAATTAAATAATCATAATAATATCATAAATATAATATATTTTCATTAAATACATCATTATAAATATCAATGTGAGGTAGTTATGGAAAATGATTCATATTGCTATGTGGTGGTGGTAGTCCATACATATGCACACGTGATACTTTCATTTCCCATTTAATGAAAGTGAGGTAAAAAACATTTTTTATATCATCATAATGACATATAAATATATTTATTATAATTAAGTGATTATTTTATTATGTATATAATAGGTTTATATAAGTTGGAAGAAGAAATAAAATTGAAAGACCTCAGTTAAGATTCATACCTCTTATTTGAGAGACCTCCATTGACTTAAACTTTAATCCTTACAAGATTAATCTTAGAAGAATAAATAGGGATATATGATAAAGGTAAGTGATGTTGGATGATTTTTAGGTAAATATTTTTTAAGATATAAGGATCAAAATTCACGAATAAGGGAGGATAGGATTTTCCCTTTTATAAGAGAGGGAGATGACACACATGGAATTACTTAAAATAATTAAATAATAAAAAGTAATTTTCTTGTGAAAGGGGCACCAAATTTATAATTATTGTATGGTAATATAATATATTTTCAAAATATATTCAAACAATAATAATTATACAGGTTTATGTGATTCTTTTATCTTCATCTCTTTGTTTAACCCCTAGTAAACTCATTTTAACCCTAATTGTGGTAATTTTTTCTTCTATTTTTGTTATTCAATATGAAAAAAATTAAAGTGGAATCATTAATGTTTTAGGAAATTATTATTCAAAATATTTAATCCATTTTATTAATTTCTATTTCTATAATTGGTAGAAATTTAATTTTAAATAAGGGCACAAAAAGCAATAAAAATCTATTTTATGCATAAAACTGAATTCAATTTCATTCCCTGACTAGTAAAAACTATAAAATGAATGTTAATTTTTTTTGATTTAATATATAATATATAAATTTCATTAAAAAAATTAATCCATAATTATATATTAAATTTATTATGATAATGACACATTACACACAAAAAAATAGTTTTTTGTAAATTAACTCGGTTTACCTTTAAATGATTTTATCATCATTCCTAACCTTTATATAACTAATGTATGTATAAATATTAATTTATTAATATAATATATAAACATGTTTTATTTATTTTTTTTCAATAGTGATCAATATCCTTTTTTTATTCAAACATATATAACATGTAAAAAAATACATTTCTTTGGAAATAGGTCTTTTAATTAATAATTGAGTGCTTATAAATAATTTTTAACCATTATACATATATTACATAACGTGGTTAATAAAATTCATACCTAATAATCCAAGTACTAGGTTATGATTTATACTATATCAAAATTCATTTAGACTTGAGGTTGCATGTAAAAAAAGCTATCGAAAAATTACAATTTATTTAAAGAGAAATATACTCTAAAATCATTGGGTGTTATATATACCTTTAATAGTTGCTCAAATTTTTATTCTTTAAACCTACACTTAGTTTATTTAGCTAATATTAATCACTATAATCAGATAAAACGGCCAAAATCAACTCAATACTTTCATAAAAACTTCCATTGTGCTCAGTTATCGATGTTCATATTCTCATGTTTCAACTCTCAACCACATATTCAGGCTTTCGTAATGATGTTTCCCAAACTTCAATGAGACTTATTTGAATATAAATCTCGTTCTTAAGTTTCAATAGAATATCTACCTTTTATTCTTCATGTTACCATACCAACAAGGTGGAGATATTGTGAAATTCAACAAATAAATTCTCACAACCTCAAATCATCTCTATCATTTCATCAAGAAAAATCTGTTCACCATAACACTTGTAGTTTTTAAAGTATCAAAGGCCTTATATCATCAAGAAAAAAACTATATCAGGAGTGAAACAAAATCCAATTTTTTTCTTTGACTCATCTTACTAGAGTATTAAAAATATAATCTTATCTTTATTCTTATATGTAATCAAGACAAATAGTGGTGTACTTCAATTGGTTCACCTCGATTCAGGAACTTATTTTGGTTTTGTTTGGTCTAGTTCATTGTCATAAATAATCTTGGGATAAATTACCATATATGATATCAATTTTAGTTCATCAAATGCATATATTCATCACTAAAATGTTATTCAATACTTCATCTCTCAACTCAAGGAAACCATAGTTCAACAAGGATTCTCCTTTCTTCACTCAAAAAAATTTGAGAACAAAAAAATTATTCACACGATGCCTAAAAATCCTAACTAAAATTATCAATTCAAGTGTAGTTAGTTTTGTTTCATTCTTTATATGTATTTTTCTTCCTTGGTAGAGTTCAGGTGTAAAATTTCTTTCGACAAAGTTTGATTCACCCAACCTCAATTCACTATCGGGCCTCTTATTCAACCAATCTTGGATCCACAACTTTAGTTTTAATTGCATTAGGTCTCATTAAAAAATAATTATATTTCAAGTAATTATTCATTATTCTATAAGCTTAGATATGAGAATTAAATTCTAATTTATGTTATTTCTCCTCTCGTTAAAGACTCATAGTTGAAAATTTTACAAAGGCATAAAGCCATACGACAGATTGTGAAGCCTTACGATGGACGAGTAAAAAATCAGAAAGTCTTATGAGGATTATTTAAGTCATGTAATGAATCCAAACATAATCCTTATGATGGGAACCTAGAAGTCTTATGATGGTGCCCACAAAAATTCCACATGTTAAATAACACATAAAATTACTTATACTATTTTTTAAAAATAACTATGTTAAAATTATAATAATTACAAAAATATAAATAAGACTTAAAAAAACAAAAATATATATAAAAATAATGAAATGAATTATTGAAAGAATGGGAATTTTCCATTTTTTCAAAATTTAATAAACCAAAACCAAAATTCATTCCCTAAAATTTTATTATAATAAATATCAAGGAACTTTGAAACTTAAAATCCAACACTTTAAATACTTTAAAAGATAATATTTCATTTAAAAACAAAATTATCTAAATATTTATTCTTAAAATATAATAAAATTAATATGAATAAATTTTTATTCAATTAATCCTAAAATTCACCAATTTATTTTCAAATATTCAATGAATAACAATTTCCAATAAAATTAATTAATATTCAATATTTATTTAATAAAAAAACATTTTCACATCAAAAACTCAATTAATTTATCATATTTATGTGGAAAAAATGTTTATAATAAAGTCCATATAAAATTAGGCCACACTTAATATATTTCTTATTCCCAAGAAATGTATTATACAAATATAGTGGAAGAAAATAAATCTCAATAGTGAAAAACTAAAGGTCTAAAAATAATTGATTATCAAAAATATTTTCTCCCATGGACCATCTCAAGTATTGAATTTGATTTCCCTCATAAAATTAAATGTTTTTTTTCAATTTTGGTTTCCTATTTTACGAAAATGATTGAAATTGAACATTTTGAATATAATTTAACACATTTTAATTTTCATCTAATTGAAACTTTCAAACTTCTCTTTACCTCCAAGTAAACAAACACACATAATTTAACATAGGATAAATAGACACAAATGAATGGATGGGTGAGAATAATAATAATAATAATAATAATAATAATAATAATAATAATAATAATAATAATAATAATTAACCCATCCATCATACTAATAATAAATAATGAAAAGTTCAACCTGTATTGGGATTTTCATTTGTTTTCTCATTTGTATGAATATATTATGAGTTTAATTAAAATAAAAAAGATCAAAGTCAATGAAAACTATTAGACATATGTTTCTGATGCTTTCACCGGGGTGTACGCGTTTGTCTCTTTTGGGGGACACACAACTGTTTCCCCACATTCCCACTTTCCAAAGGTGGGATACATCTGCCATTTTTTCAGGGATGTCTGCTCCTTGATCGAAATTAGATTATGGGATGTAGGTTATTCCTTTTGTGGATTCCTCCTCGGAACTCATCACCTAGTTTGGGTATCCCTTATATATTTAATACATTGTTCATGAAACTCTTCCTAGCGCAATATCTTCATGGACACTAGTTAATTACACAGCTTCTGTAAGGACATTCCAAGGGATCCGGTTAAGGTATTAACCTTCGGTCAGGGGAGTAGTCACGTTGGGAATCACTGGAATGTCTGGATGCTGGGACATTGGCACCTCTATTTTTTGTCCCTTATTATAGGGCCTCTTGAGGGCGCGGAATCCCGAGGAATCCCACATCAAACATGGGGAATCATATTCCATGGGCATGTATCTAAGGTTTTCCTAAGATTACCATGTTTAACATAGGATATGTTGCGAGTTTAACATCTAGTGGAGATGGATCAGACTGATCAGAACCTTGACTAGAGTGGATCATATGGGTGAAACCCCTAGAGGGAACACCGATATTGGGGCTAACATGTGGTTGGCTTCCCGAATGACGTTAAATGGAATGGGGTATGAGGTGGCATGATCCCACCGGGATGTGGTGGCCCGGATAATAATCAGGATGGATGATGGGTGGATGAATGAAGTGGATGTTGAATGGGATGGGACCATCACAAGGGTGACGGTGAAGTTGGGCTTGATCCTCGAAGATACTTCCTACATATCCCTGTGGCAAGGAATCAAAGTCCGCATAGTTCAGTGAACGTAGTTCATCTTGACAATGGATTACCACTGGTTGGAGTTCATATGGCTTACCGCTGAAAGAGGCTGACAATGGATTACTGCTGAATGGAGGTCTCAATGGCTTGCTGCTGGATGGGGTACAACGACTTGCCACTGGATGAGGTCGAACTGTTGTGAAGATGATTGGGACGTCCTATGGATGGTGGGATTGAACCTCAGGGAGGCTTCCTTCGTACCCTACCTTGTAAAGGATCAAAGACCACGTAGTTTAGGTATTGCATGAGTCGGTGAAATGACATGAATAAGGACCTATGGTTCAGGTAGGTGGTGGGCTTGAACCTCAGGGGGTATTCCTATATACCTTGCCTTGGCAAGGATCAAATTCCTCCTATTTCGGGTGATATTTGTGTGCAACTACTTACTGCTGACTAGGGAAACAACGGATTACTGCTGATTGGGGTCCACAGTTTAATATCATGCAAGATGGGGACAGACCGATGTGAAGGGGGGTCAGAAGGATCAGATGTTGGGATTGAACCTCAGGGAGGCTTCCTATGTATCTCGCCTTGGCAAATATCAAAGACCTCTTAGTTCATGGGTGGAATTTGGGGCTTACGCTCTGAGGTAGCCCAAGGTGTTGGTGAACCAACATGAATGAGGTCGGAATGACCAATGGGTGGTGGGATTGAACCTCAGGGAGGCTTCCTATGTACCTTTCCTTGGTAAGGATCCACTACTGGAATAGAGGTTTTTCCCAACACTTATATACCAACGGTTTTCTTAAACTATTGGTATATAATATTTTTACCAACGGTTTGCTTAAACCATTCATAAAATTGGGTGCAGGACACCTTTTACCAATGGTTTACTAGAACCATTGGTAAAGGGTTCTAAATTCACCCCCTTTACCAACGGTTTTTAAAAACCGTTGGTAAAGGTTTTCCCCAATAACCCTACGCGGCCCTTCTCCTCTCCCCCATTTGAACATAGCCCTAATTTGATAGCAGCTCTCCCCTGCGATCGAGCACCTCTCCCCCTCGCTCAAAGCACCTCTCCCCCATTCAGACAACACCTCTCTCGGGTTCATCTTGATTCCTCCATCCGAACGGTTGGAATCTAGGATTCCCCCATCCAAGCTACTAAATCTTCATCCAAACCATCCCAAATTAGGTATTTTCTTAAGTGGTTCCTTATTTTTATTGTTATATATCTAATTTTTCAGTTATATGTTTTTATTTTGATGTGTATCTATTTTTTTTTTCTATTTTGATTTAACCTAGAAAACCCTTTTAGATTTTTTAGTTGTCACTTTAGTTTATCATATTATTATATTAAAATGTTATATAAATAGACTAGATAGTTATAGACCTCTCGGTGGTCACCTACATGAATTGTATCTCACACATTGTTCTAGATTCCATTGGGTACCCAGATAAAATACACTACATGATTATATGTTTAGATAATGGGAATCACCATTTTTCAGATGCATGACTACTCACATGACATAGGATAGAGCATGTAGCATATTATTAGGTTGTAACTCAAGAAGCAAGGTCGAATTTTAGAATTTATTGAGCCTCTTTTACAATACTACTTCCTACTAGTTGTAACTATGTTTTTCTTCTTGATACATGACATAAATTACCATCATTCGGTTTATGATTCTGTTATTAGTTGGTATTACTGATTTGGTTATTTTCATCCATTTCCAATATTTTCCCATTGTTACCTTTCTTATACTTTTTAACAGATAATATTAAAATTGTTCAACTTAGGTAATGAGGGAATAGTCTCTCCCAGACACACCAAAGGCTACCACTATTAGTCAATAACATTGGAATTTTGGTAGATGTGCTTGAGGCCATCTGGCCATCTGGGTTCGGGTCACTAATGAGTGGCATCCTGGATTGGGACGTCACAATTCTTGGATATCCTTTTTATTGGTGTTTATAATCAAATCCATACCTATAACTATTGAAGGTCCCTCTCCAAAATCAATTGGGATATGATTCAATGAATACACCCTACCAACCTATGATCTATGGCCCCAAACCTAGGATCATTTAATCCATGGTTAAGGTGAAACTTGATGAGGCCATAACTACTTTTGATGTGATCCTTATCTAACTCTTCATCCTGATCTCCCTGAAGAAGTTAAAGTATAAAACTCATGTACTCCCAACAAGACCCTTAAAGATTATGCATTCCTTGACCCACTTCCAATATCTTACTAGGCAATCCTTGAATATAGGCATTAGAAATTCTATATCTTATTTTCTTATATACATTGTATTTTGTTGTGTTTCTTAATATTATTCTCATATAGAGTAATGTGTCTGTTATGATTTTATATAAAGTAAAAAATTTTAATTTACCTAAATATTTTTTTGATTGAACTTTAATATAATTAAATTGATTTGAAATGACTTATTGCAATTTTGTATAGAATGGATAGAAGTTGGATGTATGAAACTGATCAGATTTCAACCTATTTTCAAAATAATTTGAACATATTTTTAGATTTGGCATTTGACAAAGCTTCAGATAGTGTTCGCTTACACTGCCTATGTTCTAATTGTGTTGGAAGACCTTTGTTGAGTCGTGAAGCAGTTAGCTATCATATAACCAAATATGGTTTCTAAAAAAACTATTATGTGTGGTATCACAATAGAGAGAAAATTGAATCTCAAAATTTTGATGATCCAAATTATATGAGTGAACTGGAGAGTTTGATATATGATCGGTTTCCATTTATTCGGCATTATGAGAAGGAAAGGATGTCCAACCACCAAGATTTCGATACAAGAACACATGATGCATCCAAGGAAAATGATGATGCTGATAGGGTGAAAAAATTGAATAATGCCGCGATGAATCAAGTATATCGGCAATGTGGTAAAATGAAAAAGTTTGAATTTTTAATCCAATTGTTTCATAGGAAAACTATGTATGGGATTTCAAATACTGAAATCGATTACATTATTACCTTCTTGAAGGACTTACTTCCAGATGATGCAAATATTCCCTCAAACCACTATATGGCATGGAATTTAGTTGATGAACTTGGATTCTAAAAAAAACATGTTTTCCCGAATGATTGCAGCTTATTTTGGGAGGAAGCCGCTGAAAGAAATGATTGTATCCAATGTGGAACCTCCCGATGGAAACCAAAAGATGATGGAACACCATCTCATGTGCCACAAAAAGTAATGTGGCACTTTCCATTGATACCCAGATTATATAACCTTTTCATGTCTGATGAAATATCAGTAAAAATGTGATGGCGTGACACCGAGAGAAAATAATAAAAATGAAGAGTTGGTTCACCCTGAAGATGGATTTTCATGGCAGAGATTTGATGCTTGATATACTGAATTTTCAGCCGACGTGCATAATGTGAGACTGGGTATTTCATGTGACGGTTTTAATCCATTTGGGCAGATTCTTACTTCACAGCCTAATGATGTTATAATGGTTTATGGGGCTTCTGGGGCTTGTTCGGAGCTCGAATCCCCAGTCGGTGTAGAAAAACACTGTGCCTCACGGTTAGTAAAAAATTTAAGTCCATAGCATAAGGTATGTAACAACCATATAGGGCTATATATTAGAATGAATTTTCTTGATTTTCCCTAACCATGAAATATGGGATGCACATCATGCACAATGTCTATAGTTTTAGTATAATATATGATCACTGTTGTTGCACTATTTGCCTAACTGGCATACATAAAACTGACCAAACGCATTCATATTATGTTGAAACTTTCAGAAAATGATCCATGAGTCATATGTGATGTGTAAGAGTCAACCCCACCTCAATATGAGGCACGGTGTGGCTGGTATCACTCAAAGCGTCTCTCTTTTGTTTAAAATGGACACCCATTTAAGTAAAAACAACTGGCATACAGAAAACTGACCAAACATATTTGGATTGTGTTGATACTTTAGGAAAACGATCCATGTGTCATATGTGATGTGTATGAATCAACCCCGCCTCAATCCGAGGCACGATGTGGCTGGTACCACTCAAAGTGTCTCACTTTTATTTGAAATGGACAACATTTTAATTGAAAACAACAACTAACATATGGAAAACGAAACAAAAGTATTCGGATTCTATTGATACTTTATCAAAAATATCCATGGGACATTTGTAAAGTGTATGAGTCAACCCCGCATCAATTCGAGGCATGGTGTGGCCGGTACCACTCAAAGTGTCTCATCTTTATTTGAAATGATCAACATTTTAAGTGAAAACAACAATTAGAATACGGAAAACCAACCAAACGAATTTGTATTGTGTTGATACTTTAGAAAAACGATCCATGGGACATTTGTGATGTGTAAAAGTCAACTTCGCATCAATCTGAGGCACAATGTGGCCGGTACCACTCTAAGTGTCTCTCTTTTGTTTAAAATGGACAATGTTTTAAGTAAAAAGAACCGGCATATGGAAAACTGACCAAACACATTCAGATTGTGTTGATACTTTAGGAAAATGATCCATATGACATTTTTGACGGGTAGGAGTCAACCCCACATCAATCCAAGGCACGGTTTGTCCGATACCACTCTAAATGTCTCTCTTTTGTTTAAAATGGACATCATTTTAGGTGAAAACAAAAACGGGCATACAAAAAACCAACCAAACTCATTCAGATTGTGTTTATACTTTAGTAAAACGATCCATGGGGAATTTGTGACGTGTAAAAGTCAACCCCACATCAATTTGAGGCATGGTCTGGCCGATACCACTCTAAGTGTCTCTCTTTTGTTTAAAATGGATAATATTTTAAGTAAAAACAACTGGCATATGGAAAACTGACCAAACGTTTTAGGATTGTGTTGATACTTTAGGAAAATGATCCATGGGACATTTGTGACATGTAGGAGCCAACCCCGTATCAATCCGAGGCACGGTGTGGCCAGTACCACTCTAAATGTCTCTCTTTTGTTTAAAATGGACATCATTTTAAGTGAAAACAACAACTAGCGTATGGAAAACAAACCAAACACACTCGTATTGTATTGATACTTTAGGAAAACGATCCATGGGACATTTTTGATGTGTATGAGTCAGCCCCACATCAATCTGAGGAACGGTGTGGCCGGTACCACTCTAAATGTGTCTCTTTTGTTTAAAATGTACATCATTTTAAGTGAAAACAACAACTGACATATGGAAAACCAACCAAACACATTTTTATTATGTTTATACTTTAGGAAAACAATACATGATTCATATTTGACGTGTAAGATTCAACCCCACCGCAATATGAGGCACAATGTGGCCGGTATAACTCAAAGTGTCTTTCTTTTGTTTAAAATGGAGACTATTTTAAGTAAAAAAACTAGAATACAGAAACAAAACGTATTCATATTGGGTTGATACTTTAGGAAAATGATACTTTGGTCATATGTGACATGTATGACTCAACCCCACATCAATCCAAGGCGCGATGTGGCTGGTACCACTCAAAGTGTCTCACTTTTATTTGAAATGGACAACATTTTAAGTGAAAACAACAACTAACATATGAAAAACCAAAAAAATGCATTCATATGGTGTTGATACTTTATCAAAATGATCCATGTGACATTTTTGACATGTAAAAGTCAACCTCGCATAAATACAAGGCACGGTGTGGCCGATACCACTATAAATGTCTCTCTTTTGTTTAAAATGGACAATGTTTTAAGTAAAAACAACTGACATACGGAAAACTGACCAAAAATATTCAGATTGTGTTGATACTTTAGGAAACCAATACATGGTACATTTGTGATGTGTTGGAGTCAACCCTGCATCAATCCAAGGCATGGTGTGGCCGGTACCACTCTAAATGTATCTCTTTTGTTTAAAATGGACATAATTTTAAGTGAAAACAACAACTAGCATACATAAAACCAACCAAATGCATTCGAATTGTGTTGATACTTTAGGAAAATGATCAATGGAACATTTGTGATGTGTACGAGTCAAACCTTCACCAATCCAAGGCATGGTGTGGCCGGTACCACTCTAAGTGTATCTATTTTGTTTAAAAAAACAATGTTTTAATTAAAAAAAACTGGCATACGGAAAATTGAAAAATGTATTCGTATTGTGTTGATACTTTAGGAAAAATATCCATGAGAAATTTGTGATGTGTAGGAGTCAACCCCACATCAATACGAGGTTTGGTGTGACTGATAACACTCTAAATGTCTCTCTTTTGTTTAAAATGGACATCATTTTAAGTGAAAACAACAACTGGCATATGGAAAACCAACAAAACGCATTAAGATTGTGTTGATACATTAAGAAAACTATCCATGGGACATTTTGGATGTGTACGAGTCAACCTCGCATCAATCTGAGGTACGGTGTGGCTGGTACACTCTAAATGTCTCTCTTATGTTTAAAATGGGCATCATTTTAAGTGAAAACAACAACTGGCATATGGAAAACCAACCAAACATATTATGATTGTGTATATACTCTAGGAAAATGATCCATTAGTCATATGTGACATGTATGAGTTAACCTCGCCTCAATCCGAGGCACGGTGTGTCCGGTATCACTCAAAGTGTTTCTCTTTTGTTTAAAATGGACACTATTTTAAGTAAAAACAACTGGCATACAGAAACCAAACATATTAGTATTGTGTTGATACTTTAGGAAAATGATAAATTGGTCATATGTGATGTGTAATACTCAAACTCGCATCAATCTGAGGCGCGGTGTGGTCAGTACCACTCAAAGTGTCTCACTTTTATTTGAAATGGACAACATTTTAAGTGAAAACAACAACTAGCATACGGAAAAACCAAACAAACGCATTCGTATTGTGTTGATACTTTAGTAAAATGATCCATGGGACATTTGTGCCATGTACGATTCAACCCCGCATCAATCTGAGGCGTGGTGTGGCCGGTACCACTCTAAATGTATCTCTTTTGTTTAAAATGGACATCATTTTAAGTGAAAACAACAACTGACATACAGAAAACTGACCAAACGCATTGGGATTGTATTGATACATTAGGAAAACGGTCCATTGGTTATTTTTGACATGTACGAGTCAATCCCACCTCAATATGAGGCATGGTGTGGCCGGTAGAACTCTAAGTGTCTCTCTTTTGTTTAAAATGGACACTATTTTAAGTAAAAACAACTGACATACAAAAACTGACCAAACGTATTCAGATTGTGTTGATACTTTAGAACAATAATCCATGGGTCATTTATGATGTGTATGAGTCAAAGGAGACTCAATATGAGGTCCGTTGTGGCCAATACCAGTCAAAGTTTATCAATTTTATTTGAAATGGACAACATTTTAAGTGAAAATAAGAACTGGCATACGAAAAACCAACCAAACACATTCAAATTGTATTGATACTTTAGGAAAACGATACATGGTTCATATGTGACATGTACGAGTCAATCCCGCTTCAATATGAGGCATGGTGTGGCCGGTATGACTCTAAATGTCTCTCTTTTGTTTAAAATGGACATCATTTTAAGTAAAAACAACTGGCATACAGAAAACTGACCAAATGTATTCATATTGTGTTGATACTTTAGCACAACGATCCATGGTCCAGCCTCACACAATCCACTTCTCATGCGAGGAACTCCTACCCCTATTCTAAAACACATGACATTTAATACTCCAAGGAAAACTATATTCCCTAAGTCACACTAGTTCATTGATACACACCCATTATCATCATCACTAAGTTCAAAGACATCCACCCCAAACCATGACATTATATTTGTGTTTGATTTAATTCATTTATTCATTTCCTTATTTTGGGTTATTAGCTTCTAATTTTTGAATTCAATCGTGTATGTGTTATAAAAAATGCAATTTTGTATGTATTCTTAATTCTGTATTACATATAATTACGTATTCAGTTTTTAATGTATTGTATTCATAATTGATTATTAAATTATGTATCATTATAATTATCAGTTTTTAATTATGTATCCTTATTCTGTATTTTATTGTATGTATTCTGTACAATTCACACAGCAGCACACAGAGCAGGCTACTGTGTGAATTGTACAACAAAGCCTATACCAACGGTTTTAAACCGTTGGTATAGGTTTTGTATATATATATTTTTACCAACACTTTTGAACCGTTGGTACAAAACCTTTACCAAGATTTTAAACCATTGGTATAGTGGTGAATAGAAGACTAAAAACTATATGCCAATAGTTTTGAAACCGTTGGCCAATGTGTTGTATAAGAACTCTATGCCAACGATTTTATAAAATCGTTGGGATAGAGTAGATTTCTTCACATATAGAAATGGTTTATCTCAAACCGTTGGTATATTTCTATTGTCATGGCTTATCGGGCTACGGTTTCTAAAACCATTGGTATGATTTATACCAATGGTTCTCCACCCTTTACCAATGGTTTTCAACCGTTGGTATACCTAAAATTTCCAGTAGTGATCAAATCCCTTGTAGTTCAAGTATGGGGGCTTGGTGTACCGGTGTGAATGGTCAGGACCAATAGATGGCGGTGGGCTTGAACCTCAAGGAGGCTTCCTACGTACCTCACCTTGGAAAGGATCAATGACCTCATAGTTCAAGATATGGGTTTTGGGTTTATACTCTAGGCTGCCCAAGGAGGATGTCATGGTCTGTGCTTGCTCTATGCCCATAAGAGTCATGCTCAGTGTGAGAAAAAAGAGGTAGCAGAGACCTTATGATCACGTCGTGAAAGTTTCATCTGTAGGAAGTGGAGTGTGGCTTACACATAGTTAGTGGCCCAAAGAAGAAACATGGGCTTATGTGTGGTTATCAGCCTAGAGGGGTTGGGACTTACTCTAGGATGGAGGCCCGATGACAAAAAAGCCGATCGGGAGAGGGATTTAGCACCGAATAAAGGAGGGGCAGGGTTTCTGCCTCCTGCAAGAAAATTTAGGGGCTTACACCAGGGTGTTAGACCTTTCCCCTGTGCGAGGCACGAGGCAAGGTCACAGTTTAATGTCATGTGTTGAGGACGAGGGTGCTTGGCAGTTTAACATCCTACAGCTCGGACAAGGTGGGTTCACTCCGCACCCCTAGGACTTACATAACCGGTACCCTCTGCACCTTGGTGAAGAGAGGGGACAGGCAATGCCATGGCTAGGCAGTGTTATGGAGAGAACCATTGGGGGGTCCATGTTAGCATGGCTATGCAAAGAATAAATAGCTGTTAGCATGCCTATGCGAAGAAGCATGAGGCGAAGCAAGGAAACGAGCAGTATCATCCAAGGGACTTTGAAATAACATTCTGAAAACCTAGAGGGTCGCATTGGAAAAGGAATTTTCAAGCAGAGGGGTTTTTAAGTAGGGTCCATGTGATGTTTTGGGGCTCCGCGTGGTGGAGGGTACTTGCGGAGGGGTGTGCTTCATGAAGTGGAGCGTCCCAGCCTAAGCATAGGGGAGAGGTGAATATAGGAGGCGCTTCGTGAAGTGGAAAGGCATTCGCGGAGTACTACCTTGCAGAGTAAAGGTGGCTCATGAAGCAAGGTCCCATGAAGCAATGTGCTTCGCGAAGTACAATGACCCCGCCTTAGCATGTGGATCACGTGTACATGAAGGGTTTTTCGCGAAGAATAAACTCTATGTGATGACCCGGGTCCCCTTGGGGATCCCCTTCCTTCGCGGAGGCCGTTAGGCTCTATGAAATGCATCCCTATTGAAATAGGGGGTTAAAACAAGGCAAAGGGGAGGCACTTCACAGAGTAGAAGTACCTCATGCAACACATGGTTCATAGAGCAGAAGATGCTTCACGATTCTTGAGCTAGGAATTTGAAAGGTCGAATGATCTGAATCCTTGTATTGGGGGGAGGGCAGTATTTATAGGTGAGAGGATCCACAAAGCAGCGCTTTCTCGGCATGAAGCTATATTTTTTCTTGCCCTGCGGCAGGACGCGAATGTCAAATTCATTCGTGGAGCATCCCGCCACCTTGCTCCGTAGCGGGCCGCAAACGTCAAATGTGTTCACGGAGTGTCCATACTCCATGCTCCGCAGAGGGCCGCGAACATCAAATGCGTTCATGGAGAATCCCACCTCCGTGCTCCATGGCAGGCCGCGAACGTCAAATGTGTTCGTGGAGCGTCCCGCCTCCATGCTCCGCGGTGGGCCGCAGTGCCAGGGGGACTCCGCAAAGGGGATTCATGAGGCAGCCATCATTTTTGTGTCTTCTTCTCATCCCCACATTTTGGCATCAAAAAATTCCCCCCCTAAGACTTGGAGTTGTGGAGAAATCAAGGGTCGAAGTTTGGGGGTCGATTGCCAAAATCTTCAGTCATTCGCGAAGCTATCTCGCGAAGAGGGCTCACCAAGTCAGAAAGCGAAGCTCCATCCGGATGCTCCGTGAAGCACGCTTCGGTCGAGACACACCACAAAGCTCCGAGGGTCCCTCGCCTATAAATTAGGGACATGAAATCTATTTTTTATTTTATCTTCTCATGGATTTTGGACTCTAGCGCTCTCGATTTGTGACGATCTGCAAATTCTATGATTTCTCTCTGCGAATCAGGCCTTCTGTTTCACAGCGCTTCAGTGAATCTTTCACTTTGTGTATCAGTGATTTGAGAATTTTCATTTGAAAGCCGAGGCATGGCTCTGCGAACAGGCTTCACAAACATTCTCCATGAACATCCTCCGTGAACTATCTTCACGAACCAAACTGAAAAGCTCCCAAATTTCAGAACTGAATGGCTCGTCATGAAGCTGTCAGCGGGGTCCATGTGGATGCCACCTGAAGGGAGGAGATGGCGAATAGTCTGGGTCTGAGGGAGTTGGTACAGAGCCACTCCGACCATGATTTGCTGGTGCAGCTGCTGTCGGAGATTTAGAAGAACTACCCACTGTGTAAAAGGTTTCCTTTGTATGGGTTTGGGATGAGGGATGACGTCTCCATCCCAGAAGGAAGTCGGGACAAACCATCTTAGTGGTTCAGGAGCACACCGTGCCAGTGCCGATGGTTCCGGGCAGCTGATGGCCATGCCTGAGAGGATTTCACAACCGTCAATGCTGATTACTTATACAATCACTTGAATAATGTCAACGGGAAGGAATTATTACCGGAGAAATCTCCCCCAATGTACCAAACGATTTTGAAGGCAGCTTTTAGGAACCCAAGGAAGGGGTGGTCCAAGGAATAGGACCTGCATTAGGGCGGAAACTACACAGATGATTGGGCCTGGGCCTACTGTGTAAGCACCTCGAGTGAGGAGTTTGGGGCTGATCTGAGGAGAGTGGGTTTGTATGAGGTGACCTGGGCCTCTTAATTCCACATATATCAACTGAAACAGCTGATTCCAGAGATGTTGAGCAAATATTCGTCAAGGACCAATACCTTCCACTTAAACCATGGGTAGGTTGGTATCAGCTTGTGGGATGTCCACCAGATCTTAGGGGTCCTGATATTGGGGGCGATGTACGATGAATTCCTCCCCGTCATGAGTGTGTGGGAGGATCCAGAAAAAATTTCATGGATGGCGATGGCATTGATGGATCTTGTGCCTAGGGAGGACAAGGAAGTATTAAGGAATGTCCACTTCAGGTGGTGTTTCAAACAATTCCTAAACTTCGCAGAAAACAGGCAGTTTCTGGTGAGGCCTTGGACTTTCCCGAAAGGGGCTCGGAGTAAGGAGCACTCATACTGGTGACTTTTGGAGAACATCTAGTGGAAGATGTGGGAATTCAGTGACATCACCGAGCAACAACCAATAGTCAGGATGACAGCGTTCATCATGGCTCTTATCTATGGTTGGATGTTGTTGGTGAGGGATACCAACAAGGGAGTACAACCAAGCACATTCATCATGGTGTCCACATTGGTGACAGGAGGGTAGGTCAACCTAGGAATCCCGATGCTTGCCAAGATATATAAGATGTTGTGGTATATCAGCGAGGGGAAGAGGCCGAAGAGGGTATGTGGGCCATTAAACCTCCTGTATGGGTGGATAACAGCACATATCAGAGGGGTTTAGGAATACCCGAACCCTATCTATCCTTTGGGCTCGAACTTCCACCCATTAATCCTGAACGCCGTCGGGAGATTTCCAGCCAAACTAACCACACCGTCAGTTCTGAACTGGGTGTGGAGGGTGGGGGAATTCAATTTCCACTAGTTTCTGTTGCCTAAAAGGGGTATTCACTGATGACGGCCGGGGGATAGAAGAGCACCAGGCCTATCTCCTAGAATTTCGGGGTGGAGTCCTGGTGGCGAGGGTGAACCGTGAGCCACTCTATGAGCTGTACACCCCACACTGGTTTGCAAGGAAATTCTGGTGCATGCAACGATTGACCCCACATGTCTATCTAGAGGTGCACCATGAAGAACATACATGCGTTATGAGGCATATGTGTCTCATGTTTACACGAAAATATGGGAAAATGCGTAACGAGTTGCCTCCGCCGACCGCCATCCTCGGGCTGGTAAAGGAATATGACCAGAGCTGGGAGGCGGCCTACCCGGAAGAGATGATGAAGTATCCAACCATTCGAGTCAGTGATGGTGAGATTTCCAAAACTCGAGGCCAGGGCCGGAAGGTAGCAAGGGAATCCTACGGTGGCAGGGCTGACGTGGTGGCGAGGCCCGCACCAGTTGAGGGTGTAGCCGTGGTAGCGGATCCGATAGCGGCAGCCGACCCGGTGATTCCGAAAGGGAAGAGTTATCTAGTGGGGAGGCCGCCTAGAAGATTCCATAGAATACCTACTCAGGCTTTAGGGAAGCGGTTGCACCATATAAACATGCCAGAGAATGCTGTCTTTCCAGAGTCCTGGGACATCTGGGACGTCAACATGCAATTTCTTGCCCCGTCAGAGATGTGGAAAAACCTGAACCATCTCGGGATGGATTTTTTGGGAATAGGCCCTATTAGGGCCGGCTTTGTGGTGTCCCAATATAAAGGGGAACAATATCTGACTGAGCTGGAGGACTTCGTGCACTCCTAGGGTGCTCCTCATCCAATGAAAGATCGAGTCAAGGTGTTTCTCGATCTCACTACTCCCCCACAGTTGTCAGACACTGATTTAAGAGAGCGCTTCTCTCTACTAGAAGAATTAGAAGAGTCATCATGGGGAGATGAGGCTGGTATAGGGAGCCCGTTGGAAGAGGGTGAATTCAGAGATCGGGACTTGGATCTTGAAGATTTCGCAGAGGCCCTTGAGGTAAAAATCTGAAACCCCCTTATCCGAGACTTACTTTGAGGTCATTCTGGACTCTTTTCTAACATCTGAATCATGCAGGAGAGTCTTATATACAGAACTCATTCTCATCCCTCAGTGGATGCAGATGCGGGACCTTCGGGATCTGAGCCTACCGCCATATCTATTGCTGCATTCAGTGAGGCTAGGATACCTAAGGTGACCCCTTCTGAGCTTTCAGACCTTCTGACCATATACGGGGGGCCACGCTTCGGGGTCCCAACAACATCAACCCAAGATCGAGATCATGAATTCGATCTATGTAAGTCCCTTCTATCAATTTCATGAGCGCCATCCCCTAACCATTCCAACTGAAACTCAAGTCCCCCTTTTTTTGGGTGTGTAAATTTCTTCAAATGGCATGGGCCACCTTGGTGAGGTTGGTCGGGGATTCTGGCAGCATCCTTCCTGGGGGAATGCTGGTGGTCGTGGAGGCGGAGGTCCAAACCGACCTAACTATGGCGCTCCTGATCACCAGTGGGACTGTAAGCAGGGTTGCTCCTGAGATCATTGAGGTGGGATCTGATGATGAGGTTCAATCAGATAGTCTAGGTCCCACCACACCTGATCAAATGCTAGATGTGGACCCAGCTGACAAGTTCCTAAGGGTGTACCCCGCATATAAGCCTGTAAAACATGCTGACTGTGACGAGACGAACTTTGATGAAGAGGATAGAAAAATAGTCCATCGCCGATCATGGAAGCTGATCAAGCGCTTCATTGATGACACCCCCAAGCACTATGGCTGGATGAGATGGACAAACTTCACTCACAACTGCTAGAACTATGTGTTGGGGGAGTGGATGCCCAGCGTCCTCACATGCTCATCCAAAATCCTATGGTGGAAAAGATTCAAGAGTATTATTTTGGCCTCAGTGCGGGCTGGCAGTGGAGGAAAGCAGTAAACATCAAGAGGCTCCAGGAGGATGAGGATGAGGTCCAGCGGCTGTAGAGTCGGGCAGATGAGCACTCAAACTCCCCCAACGTGCAATCTGAGCTAATATTGTGATTGAAGGCCCTACTGGCATAGGCTGAAGATGGGCATGAAGCAAGTCTATGAGGAGATGACCACCATCCGAGCCGACGTGGAGCGGGCCCAGATTGTAGCCAATGAATTGCGGCCCTTGCTTCCGAGGAGGAGCGAGAGCTGAACAGGTGGAAACAACTCTTGGACGCCACCAACCATAGGGTGGCAAAGCTACTACACTCTTTTGACGAGGTTAACCCGTCCATGGGGGGAAACGACCCTCAGGTACTGTAATGATTACAAACCCTCAAACATACTTTCATGCTTTCATCATTTGATTCCATAGCCTGCATGAGTCTCGTTATTTATGTTGGTTTTACACGCTTATGTCACATTCATGAAACACCCAGTGATCAATCCCTAAGATCACATGGGTCGAGCCCAACGTGAGAAACGAAGGATGAATGTTATGTCATTTTGCCTAAACATAACCGTGTTGACCAAGTTTCGGGCTTCCGGGGTTTGAAAAATCAACCTGGATTCTTGCAAGATAAGGGAGAGACCTGACTAGAGAATAAAGTTCTCAGAACTGTTGAATTACCATTTTCCCAATGTGCACTTGTGCATGAATGGGGTAATTCCAGGGGCACTGGAATCTATTCGAACAGATGGGAATGGAAGGTGTGAATCACGATACCTATGATTCGTAACACTGTGGGGGTGGTTTGAAAATGAAGGATAACTGTTGACCGTGTTAGAAACACAATATCCTTATTACGTTAGCCTGGAATGGGGATAGAAAATGAGGGCCGACCACTGACCATGTTCGACACACAGGGCCTGACACCAAATTTCATCAATTAGTATTCCAGAACATTAGCCCAGGACAATAGGCGAGCCATAGGACGAGCGTCTATATTGTTAGGGGGTTCTTTAAGATGTGAAAATGGGACGAGGGTCTGAATAAGAGGCACACAATTCATGTAGGATGGAGTGATGGGTTGTTCGAATGGAGTACAACACTCTTGAAATTATTCCACTGTGGTGGAATGACATTAGATGGGTGCATCAGTCTGATCATGGATCATTCCTATTTTTAGACAGGACCTCCCTATTGAGGAAGATATCACTTCCTAATGTCATCATGTGGCATCCTGAACTTGTTCAGGGAAAATATTCAGTTATATGGTTCCCCACAAGGGGTCAGGACATGGGGCCATAAATGAGGGGGAACATGATTTATGATTCCTGGGGCTGGACCCGAGGCGAAATGCCTAGGTGTCTCTATGTATCCCATGAGGGTGGGAATCAATCCATACATAGTTCTAGGATAGGTCTTAGTTTAAGGTCTTAGAACTCAGACCAAGGGTGTGTAAGGAATGCAGGGGACACACGGTAAGGTGATTATGAAACTTGATGTGAATGAGGACCCGGAGTCCATATTACCATGTGTTCCTTGGGGAAGTGTTTAGGTCAAGGGACCGGACATGAAAGTTAGATTGGGCCTATGGGGAAGTGGTCGGGCATTCCTATGTATCTCATGATAATTAGAATCAAGCCGTACATAGTTATAAGGGGCTGCATGGTAAGGTACCCATTCTAGGGATAAAAGGGGAATGCAGGTGTGGCCCTCACACCAAAAGAAGCGGTATTTTATGTATCTAGTTTATCCTTAAGGGTGAATGTTGTTCTTTTTGTGAAGTGATAGGACTAGGATAGAAAGTCTCAGAATCACCATAAGAATCAATCCAAATGAATGCATTGAAAAATGGTATGGTGTTTGACCGATAGCAAACATGATGTCCCTTGAGCAGGGGCACGACAATGCATCACCGTTTTTCATTGTGTGGCTAGGACGATACTGTCATGGTTTAAGGTCATGTGATGGGACCAACTATGAATTTTAACATCATGCAGAATAGACGTAGTAGAGACGAGGATAAAGGGAAAATGTTCACGGTGCAATAAAGCATACCTGACGTGAATGAAGACATAATCTCAAACCACACTGTGCGTAATTCTGAGAATGAAGCCTCGGGCCAAGGAGCCAAAAAGAGGTAAGAGGGTAGAAAGCAGGAGAGGCTGGATCTTAGTTAAGCTGGACCCAAAGATGAGATGCCCAGGCGTTCATATGTATCCCATATGGATGAGAATCAAGCTATATGTAGTTCTTCCAAAGAGGAAATGTGAAAAGATCATAGTTTATGGTCTTAGAACTTGGACCATGGGGAAGCATGACTATTCCAAGTAAGCACATACCTTACCCCAATCAATAAGCCTACATGAGTCAAACTCAGTGTAGGAAACAAGGGTGGGTAAGGTATTTTCTATTAGTGGAATACATGGAAAGGGGAAATTGGCGTGGATCCCTGAATGATTACCTTATCACGACTTTATCTTCCTAACGTGTGGATGTGCACTACAAAATAATACCAAGAGTTTAGAAATTATACCTGGACATGATGAAGTGGACAAGGGTCTGAATCATTTAAATGACACTTTGGGATTAATGGGGTTGGCGTGATGATAGAGAATAACTGTTGACCACGTTTGAAACACAACATCCATATCGTGTGACCTAAGGTGGGAACAACAAACGAGCATCAACCGCTGACCAAATTCGCAACGCAGGACTTGTATCAATTTGTTGCTTGAAACCCTTGAGGATGTTGGCCCGTAATGGTAAGAGGGCCCTTGGGCCTAGAATCCATGCCATTCGGGGGTCCCTTTGGGTGTGAAAGGTGATGGAAGCCCTAGTGAAGGGGAACACGAAGCCTAAGAAATTTGTGAAAGCATGTCTGGGCAGAATCTGACACTCTAGGTGATGAACCAGAGTACTCTCGAACACATTGGTGAATCGCTAAAAAGTGTTGAGGGGCTCGTCTTGAGAGTGACCGATTTGAAAGAATGAGGGTAGCACAAGGGGATGGAAAAATCTACGGAGGAGGTAAATGGCATGGTTGTTACAACACCTGACGTGATTGAGAACATAATTCCATACCACACCATATGGTCCTCTCCCTGGGGGAATACAGGACAAGGGGCCAAGATGAGGCTGGACCCAAAGACGAGATGCTCAGGCAGTCCTACGTATCCCATGAGGATGGGAATTAAGCCATACATATTTCTAAAGGGTGGCACATAGGGGTAAGATACCCCAAAGAGGGGAGGTGTACGACACAGTGAGTAACCCAACGTGAATGAGGACATAATCCTATACCACACCGTACAACCCTAAATAGTAACTTGGGATGGGGGCTCGAAAAGGCTAAGGGGCCTAAGGCTGGGCCTTGGATGGGAAGACCCAGTCAATTCATAGTTTAACGTCTTGTAATGAGGACGAGTATGGAAAAGGTATCTCATCCGAGGATGTGTACAACACAACAAGTAACCCGACATGAATGATGACATAATCCCATACCACACCGTACAACCCTAAATGGGAACTTGGGCCAGGGGCTCGAAAAGGCCAAGGGGCCTGAGGCTGGGCCTCAGATGGGAAGGCCTAGTCAATTCACAGTTTAACATCTTGTAGTGGGGATGAAGAAATGGGTAAGATACCCCACACAAGGGAGGTTTACCGCGCGGCGAGTAACCTGACATGAATGAGGACATAATCCCATACCACACTATAGAATCTCGTAAGAGTTAAGACTTGAGATGGGGCCCCGATACTGGGAACACGAAGCACGGAAGGGCCTGTGCTCACGTTATGGATGATAAATGAAGGGTGGGATGTCTCAAGAGGATATGTGCATCGTGGAGAAATAGCCCTACGTGAATGAGGTCATAAGTCCGCTCCACACCACACAACCCTAAATGAGAACTTGTGCCAGGGGCCAGAAAGGGCCAAGGGGCCAAAAAAGGCCAAGGGGCCTGAGGCTAGGCATCTCAACCAATGGTATTCATACGACCTCTTATACGTTTACTGCCTCATCACAGCTCCTAATCCCACGTGAGTAGTGCTCGGTGTGGGAAACAAGGAGCCAGATTCGGCTCTCCTTGCCATATAAGGGTCTAGTAGTTGGCATCACCCGAGGAGAGTTTGTCGCTTGGATATACAATGGGGAAGAATTAACCACTACACTCAATGTTTGGGACATCTTGGGGTGGCCCTGACGACAAAGGATAGCTGTTGACCATGTTCGAAACACAACGTTCTTATAGTGACCTGGAATGGGAACAACAAATGAGCATCGACCGCTGACCATATTCGTAATGTGGGACTTGTATCAATTTTTTGATCAACATACTCAAGGGCGTTATCCCAAAGTGGTAGTAGAGCCCTTGGTCCTAGAATCCCTGCCATTCAGGGGACCTTCTGGATGGGAAGGATGATGGGGTCCCAATCAAAGGAGTGGGTGAAGCATAGTTGTACCCATACATTTTAAAGTCAAGTAGGGTGATGAAAGTGGCAGACACCTCTGGGGAGTGGGACGTATGGAAGAATCGAGACGAGTTCGACGTGTATTGAGGAAAAACCTACACCAAACCATATTTATTGACTCGATGGGAGATTCTGGCATTTGGGCTTGGCCAACAGACGAAATGTCTGGGAATTCCTACGTATCCCATGCAGATGGGAATCAAACCGTATGTAGTTCTTGGAGGCCATGCAGTTTAACGTCATGCGGTGAGGATGTGGGAGGATGGAATAATGGAGAGTGGGAACATGGTGCAGCCATTATAATCCTGGAATGAGTGGGGATAAGGAGGATTACACCATATCATGCAAGTATCCTCTGAGAGAACTATACCCAGGGGGATAGTCAAAGAGAAGAGTTTGGGGATGGCCTCAAGATGAGGCATCTAAGCATTTTTACATTTCTCGTGAGGATAGGAATCAATCCGTATGTAGTTTTAAGGGTGTAGTTTGACATCTTGTAGGATGACATATAGGTTAATGTCATATAGGATGAAGCAGTTTTGGGTCATGTGGGACCGAACAATTTAAGGTCATGCAGGACCAGCATGCAGTTTAGGGTCATGTGGGACTAGATAGTTTAAGGTCGTGCAGGACCAAACAGTTTAGGGTAATACCAGACTAGATAGTTTAAGGTCGTGCAGGACCGTCTGACTCAGGAAAAGTATTTAATGAGAAACTTGGCATTGGTGGGAGGAGTTATATGCTCACCATCCGCGGTCACCAGGGAGTATGCTCCATTGGGGTAAACCCTGTGGATTATGTAAGGTCCTTCATATTTGGGCTCCAACTTTGGTGGTTTCCTTCCAGGGATCATTGGCATCTGGAGGGCCAATACCAAGTCACCTTGCAGCAAATAGTAGAGGCGAAACTTCTTGTTGAAGGCCCTAACTATCTTATTCTGATGCCTTTCTAGATTGTGCAGGGCATGAAGCCTATTCACATCAAGTGCCTCCAATTCTGCCAGACGGATTTTAGCTACCTTATCTAGCACTTGCTGGTCATAGACTGCTATGCATAACGAAGGTAGATAGATCTCGATGGGCAGGACGACCTAAACTCTGTACACCAGGGAATATGGGGTCACCTGGGTGGAATTACGAGTCATTGTCCAATAAGACCAGAGGGCTTTGGGGATCTTGTCCAGACAACTCTTCTTATTTTGACCAACCATTTTCTACAAAATGTTATGGAGGGTTTTGTTGAACACCTCGATCTGTCCATTTTCCTGTGCATGATAGTGGGAGGTATGGTTCGAACGGATGTTGTACTTAGCGTACAATTTATTCAATTTAGCTACTTAGATTTTCGTGCCATTATCGGCAAGGACGGTGTGAGGGACTCCAAACCAGTAGATGATATTGGAGCTCATGAAGTTGACGATAGAATGGGCCTTGACCTCCTTGAGCGGAACTTCCTCTGCCCACTTGGAAAAGAAATCCATGGCAGTCAGGATAAACCTGCACTGGCGAGCTGTTGCCTGTGGATATAGTCCCATGAAATCGAGCCCCCACACCGAAAACAGACAAGAGTACTTGGTGGAGTGGAGAGGTTTTGGTGGATGATGCATGAAATTAGCATGAATTTGGAACACGTGACATCTCTTGGTGAACTCGATATAATCATGGATCATGGAGGGCCAAAAATATCCCAATCTCCAGATCTGGTGGGATAGCTTCGGCCCTGTCTGGTGGGCACTGCAGAAACAGACATGAACCTCCTACATGACCTGAGAAATCTCGAATCCTTGGATGCAACATAGGAGAACACCATAAAACCCATTCTTGTAGAGGATCTGCTCAAGACTAGGACCACTCTAGAGGGTAAACTACAGCGCGCAACATTAGATTCCCTCATGATCGGCCTGATCATCTAGGAGGTAACCATTTTGGAGATAGTCCACAAAGGTGGCTCTCCATTTGGGAGTCACTTCAACCACTGCATTTGAGGAACCTGGGGTCCTGACATGGAGGCTCCAGCGGTAAGATGGCTTACCCACAGGCCGTCGTCATCATCTGGGGTGACAGGAACAATGAATCTTTGATGTGCCATGTGTATAATAAGATCATCCTATTCAGGTTCTGCAAGTGATGTAGCCAGACCATCCAGGGCATCCACTTGGCTGTTCTGAGATCAAGGGACATGAGTAACTTCTGACCAAGATGGGAACTGGGCCATGAGCTGGAGAGTGCACTCTAACAATGGTATGAGCTCTGGCATTCTGACGACGTAGTCATCGTTGATTTTCTTGATGACTAGTTCAGAATCCCCTTTCACATGAAAATGGGGAACATCAATCTCAAGGGCCAGCTCAAGTCCAGTGATAAGAGCCTGATACTCTACCTGATTGTTGGTGCAGCCTTCTGACAACAGGAATGAGTATGGTAGGATGGATTGCACTAGGGTAATAAAGACAATACCCAGGCCTACCCTGTTGAGCCTAGGATCATTGATCCTCCTACCGGTGGGGCTTTAGGAGGCACCATCGAAGTGAAATTGCCAGCACAGGATGACTTGTTCTACCAAGAGGATTTCCTCATTGGGAAAATCCAGATCCAGGGACTAGTCTTCGGGGGTTGGATGGGCAACAAGAAAATATTAAATGCTTGTCCCTTAATATCCTTCTAATGCACAAACCTAATGTAAAAATGCTGTAGGATTACCACCCACCGTGCTAGATGGCCAGTCAACATGGGGCAGTTCAGAATGTACTTTAATGGGTCTACCTAAGACACCAGCTATACCTCATGGTGCTGCAGGTAATGTCACAACTTCTGCACGACAAATACAAGTGCAAGGAAACTTTTCTCGATGAGGGAGTATCTGGTCTCTGTATCGATGAGCATATAACTGAGGTAGTAAAGACTATTCTCTATCCCCTCATTGTTCTCTTGGGTGAGAAGGGTGCCAAGAGATCGTTCCAAGGCAGTCACGTACATGATTAGAGGTTTTTCGGAGATGGGTGGCATCAGGACTGGAGGCTGGAGCAGATACTGCTTGATATCCTCGAATGTGGTCTGGCACTCTTCGTCCCATTTGTAGGTGGAGCCTTTCTTCATGAGCTGGGAAAAGGGCTTAGACTTTCCAGGCAGATTCACAATGAATCAGCATATGTAGGCTAAGTGGCCTTGGAAACCTCGAAGCTCCTGAATATTTCTCAGGGGAGGGATTTGATTGATGGCCTTGATCTTCTCTGGGTCGATCTCGATGCCCCGATACCTAACAACAAAGCCAAGGAACTTCCCAGAGGTGACCCCGAAGGCACATTTCAATGGGTTCATCTTCAGGTGGTGGGAACGGAGGAAGCCGAACAATTTCTCAAGGTCTTTGAGATGCTCCTGGCACTAGTGAGATTTGAACACTAGGTCGTCCACATAACATTCCACCAATGTCCTGAGGATTGGATTGAACATACGATGCATGGCCCACTGATAGGTGGCACCCACATTCTTTAGGCCTAAGGGCATAACATGGTAACAAAACATACCTTGTGGCACCCTAAAAGCTATGGACTCTTCATCCTCAAGGGCTATCTGGATCTGATTATATCCAGAGTACCCATCCATGAAGGAGAGGGATTGAAACCCAGTTGTAGCATCAATCAAAAATTCTATCATAGGAAGGGGAAAATCATCCTTTGCATAGTGATGGTTGAGATCCCAAAAGTCAATGCAGACTCTGATCTGTCTATTCTTCTTCCTAACTGGGACAATGTTGGGTAGCCATTTGGGGTACTAGAACTCCTTGATGAAGTTGGCTCTGATGAGCTTGTCAACTTTGGCCTCGACCATGGCCCCATGAGAAGGGTACATCTTTCTGGGAGGCTGCTTGAACCCGCGATGATTTGTCGAGAGACCAAGGCGGTGGATGAATAACTGAGGATCTAGTCCTGGAATCTCATCATAACTCCAAAAAAACACGTCACGATGTTGTTTCAAGAAGTCTACATACCACTGCTGCTCCTCGAGAGGCATGGAGGCACTGATCAATGTGGGTCTCGGTTCTGCCTCGCTACCAAGGTTCACCTGTAGCAGTTCATCGACTGTGGCAGAGACGCCTTCTTTGAAGCCTGGGGGAGCATCCTCCAAATCCTATTCTTCAATTTTTGAGGGATCCCCAATGAGATAAGCTTCTTCTGGGTAAGTAGATTCTGATGGGAGGCTAGTACCAGCCTGAGCAGAAGTTGCCATTGCACCGGGAGATTCTGGTACTTCCGAAACTATAGAAATGAAGGCTATCGACCTGATCCCATTTGGTCTTCATCCCAAGGGGCCACGCTTGATGATATCAAAGAAATAGTGATGCGTCGGCTTGAGCTGGTTAATTATAGCCCGATGAAATAGACATGTATGACTTACTGCCATTGCCATGGGGTGGAAATCCCAATATCATATGGGGGTAGGAGGCTCTGGGATCACTTGAGCCTGATTTGTGTAGGAGTACAAGGTGATTTTCCACCGTCGCTTAGACTTGGGAATATTCCTTCCTATTGTACTAGAGACAACAAAACATTGCCCCATGTCAGGGGTCATGGCCTCTAATCAATGGATCGGGAAGATGTAGGCATCATCCAGACCTACCCATGGGTCTGTTGTGACCATGATGGGCTCAACCTTGTTGGCCTCAATCTGCTTATCCTTGCTCTTATAATAGTCAGCATCCAGATAGCGAGCTTCAAAAGAGGCGAAAGGAGACGAATCACCTTGTATTATGCCTAATCGACTATTAAGGGAGTACTTGAGGCACTGGTGATACAACTAGGGGACCACCACATGCAGGTGGAGCCATGGTATTCCCATAAATGCATTGTACATGGTGTCTTGGGAGACAACCATAAACTCGGTACTGGAAACTAGATAGTCGAACTAGGTATTCAAATAGATCTTACCGACTAGGGTATGCTCAGTCCTATCGTATCCCTAGATTCTTAAGTTGGAGGGAGTCAGGTCATCTTTGGATAACCCTAGCTTCCACAGCGTTCGCATTGGGATAAGGTTAATCCTGGAGCCGGTGTCAACAAGACAACGAAGAACCTCCACACCGTTAAATTGGCCAGTGATGTATAGTGGTTGGATGTGGCCCTATATGGGAGATCCTTAATCCTCTACAGATAATGAAATGAGGGCCTAGAATTCAGCATTCTCAAATGCATTAGCCTGAAAATCTTCTGCAGTTGCTACCTCCGTCTCAAACTGGAGGGGGATTCTTAAAGCCTCAGCAAGAGCCTCACACATATCTCACAACAAGAGGAGGGATTCAAGGATGGAAAGCCTCACTAGGATGATATCAAGGTTCTTGAGGACATCGTATTTCCATTCCAGGTGTGAACTTCTACTTGCAGGAGGCCACTCAGTGACAAGAGGCAAGGTGGGCCCTGCCGGCTGGGCCGGCGAATGACTGGTGCTGGGCATATCCCACTGCCCACTAGTCGAAGCCCAGGGAGTAGCTGCCAGATGAGGACCAGATGACTAATATCATCCTATAGTAGGGAGAGACAGGTCACGACATGGTCAAGGTAGCTCTACCTGATCCAGTAGCACAAACAGTAGTGGAGTCGGGCCCGACGACACTGGATGAAAAGGCTGTGCATGTTGAGCTCTGTGCTGGGCCTGCTGTCTGGTCCCAGTGGCATGTATGGCCTGGATAAAGGTTCCAACTGATGTGCCTCAACGAACCATGTGGCTTTGGCTTTTCCAACGTTAGTGTCGGTTGGGGATTTTGGGGCGGTTCGCCAGGCGCTCCCCGTCGTCGGGAGTCATGTAGGGGTTTACCAACTCCACGGTATTAACCGAAGTGTACCCTTGACTATCACTTGAAGAGTCATCCACTACTGGATGAATTCTAGGAGGAATCCCCATCTCAGGGGGAATTAATTCATCAAGAGTGTGGGACAACAGTGGCATTGGTGGGGCACGTTGCTTTCCCTTGCGCCACCGATGCTTTATCTTCTAGGAAGAGTCCGGCTGAGATGATGATGTAGAAGTGGTGGCCGTAGCTTCTGAAGGCTCTGGCTAATTCAGGCATTCCTAAATGATGCCATGGGCACGAGCAACCATTTTTCAATCCATCCAGTCTTCATAATTTTGAGACCCATGGTTAGAAACCTCCTTCCACTCATCCTCATCATCACTGCTGCTGTCTGGCCTTACGAAGACACCCGCCACTTGTGCCGGGGCTGGGCCCAGCCTGACTATGTTGTTATTGAACTATTCTTGAAGCCAATATTTGAACACATAGCACTGCTTGAGGGTGTTCCCCAGGATCTGATGATAGGAGCAGTAGTTGGGGAGATCAGTGAGGTTCACCTTCTCCGGCCTTCTGCACTTAGGCAAGCGCACGATCCCTTGTTCCAAGGCACTTCTGAAATAGCTGGAAACCTGATTTTTGTTGAATGAGTAGGCCCAGTTTCTTCTATCTGGAAAGGGGGACCTTGTATTCTATCCTTGACAAGGAGATGGAGGAGCCTATCGAGGAGGTGGACCCTGATTGTCCCGCCTGGGTGGTGGAGACACATTTCTCGAGGGCACCTATTGATTCTAAGGTGGACGCTGCTAGGATGGAGGTTGTGCCTGTGGTGGTGGGCCTCTACAAGGTTTCTAAGTTGGCTTCACTAGTAATAATGCCATCTATCTGGGGGCCTCTATTTGAGCCACCACAGCGGGCTCAGCTCTGACAGATCTTCTCACAGGAATTGCGGGAGGCAACGGTCGTGCCTAGACGGCCTGTTGTAGGGCTTCTTCCAGGCACTGGGCCTTATCGAAGAAGTCTCAAAATCCCTAGGGTAATTCTATGTTATCATATAGGGAACCAGTTCCATCCTAACATTTCTTACACACATTGTCAGTAATTTCTTCTAAGTCAGTGGCATGTCAAGGGAGTATGTAAGCTCCTTCCACTGTGTGATAAAGTTCGTAACACACTCATCAGGACTTTGTTTTCACTTGAAGAGGTTTGTAATGCTTGTTTTCCACATGGTGGAGATGAATTGGTAGAGTAATTTCATGCAAAAGTCCTCCCAGCTAGTTACAGATCCAACAAGGAGCCGGTTGTACCTGAAGAACGATGACCCCTCCAATGTCTGAACAAAACAGCGGATCTTGGCAGCCTCCTGCTGCACTGGAGTCCCTAACATGGGACCACACCTTTAGTTGAAGTGGGTAAGGTGCTGAGGTAGGTCCAAATTCCCATTAAAGGGGGATAAGGTGGGATTCACGAAAGCCGTAGGTTCCGGCTTATCATCCACCCATGCCGAGTATGGATTGCCATCCGGTGGGATTACCACCTGTCGCGTTTCCAATGCTTCAAGGTGGTCTATGAGCGCCACCATAGGATCATCTGGGTGGGGGTCCCTATCTTGATGGGGATCATTAACTACGAACGAATTGGCGGGTTCTTTAATTTAGTAGACAAGCTCAATGGCTCATGGAGTGGCTGGCGGCATGACCCTCAGGATGGTTGGGGGAGCCCAAGATAGGTCCTTCAGATTGTCGCGCCGTTCGGGAGGGTTTGGAAAGATGTACCACACCCTTTTTCCATAAGCTCCGTCTTCAATCCTGTCTGCGGTAGTAGCATGATCAGGGATTCCTGGAGGCTGCTCGCCGAGGGGGAGTTGTTCCTTCCCCTACTGTACTGACCTAGGATTTCCGTAGTTAGGCCATCACTCTACGACACATTCATCCAAGAGTTTATCGACCAACTTCTTCTTCTCAGCAAGTTGCTGGTACAATGTGGCCTTCTCATGGTCCTCCTCCATCTTCTGCACTGAGGCGGATGGGTCGGAGTGCTTGGAAGCTCTGACGTGGACTTTTCCCTTACCAGAATTCCAGCTAAGTACCAATGCCTCAGTGGGCGCAGAGAGACCTAGTAGGTTCCTCTGATGGTGCGTAACCCTCCCCTATGGGTCTAGTAGTGGTGGAACACCCTTGGGGGGTAAGTCCCCATCAAGAAGTTCCAAATAATACTTCTCATCCACTATGTCATCCATGTTGACCATGACCCTTCCTGGGGGCATGTCCTCGATGTTTCCTAGTGAGTCGGTTTGCCGCTAGACAGGACTGAAGAGGAGGGCAGTATACTGCCCCCAGCCATAGATCTGCGTGTGGGGGGAAGCCTCCTTAATAATTTTTCAGAGTACCTTGAAACTCTGAATGCATTGTTGTTGGAGGGCCTTATGGTGGCCTGGTGACTTGGGGCGCTGGGACACAGGGAGCACAACTAGATCAACCAGATGGAATTTTTCACCAATGTCTTCCAAATTTGATTGGATCCTGGGATAAACCGCTCATTGATAACTATGGATAAAGTGAATTGCCTATAGGTTTTGGTGGAAACATTCAACCTCTTCTAGGGTGAGGGATTCTGGCGCGTGAAAATTCGGCGCTGCCACGGGCCAGAACATCTTGGAGAAGTGGTCCGCTGCAAGGATGTTCCAAAAACTCCTTGGCTCGGATTTAGGGACTAACCCTTGATTTCCCCATTTTTCAACTGGGGGTGGCTGAGGAACTAGCAGCGGTACTGAGGAAGACCGCTGGGAAGGAAGGCTAGTCGGTGGAGAGTATGACGAGCGGGCTGACTGGCCACTGAATCTTGGGCTGTCTCCCGAAGAGTGTTTTGACCTAGACGCTACGTCGTGAGAAGACGGGCTGACGACCACCGTTCCCCACTTAGGGGCTAGGGATACCAGTGATAGGCCACGATGATGCTCACCTTCCATTGGTCCCTAGAATAGCTCTCCGTGATCTCTTTTTGAGGTAGATAGCGCTTCCAGTGACGATGGTGGTGATTGCATGACCGTAACCTGTGGGGTCACCAAATTTTCATCCTCCTGGATATACCTGTGGGGGGAGGCAAGAATCCTATGGACCTTTCATTCTGGGAGTACTAGGATGATGCGCCTTGTTCCTACCCCGAACCTTGACTCGGATGAGTGAGATGAGGTTTCTCGTGCTGAGTCATACTCCACTTCAGAGTCTGAGAAGTGGGCCAGTTTGATCTCTGTCCGGACCTTCCTAGAATCCTTGTTATGGAAGAGACGAACCACCTTATTTCCTTTGGGTGGCTCCTCAGGACAGGGCTGATTTCTGACACAGGGTCCTCTAGCTGCACTGGTGTTGGGGTGGAGAGGGTTTCCACCCAAGAAATCCGGGGTGCGAGGAGCACCGGGAAAAATTTCAAATGGGACATGGGTAGAACCTCCATGGGTAACACTAGACCAGGAAAGACCTCCGCTAGAACTGTAAGAAGAATGGGTAGGACCTCCACGCTTGTTTTCCCAGGAAACCTAAGTACGAGGAGGCTCTTTGTATCAGTTTAGATGAACACGGGTAGGACCCCCATGCTGGGTGCTAGTGAGGCGAGGATGGCCTTCACCCCTATGGTTACCGAGGTGAGGATGACCTTCACCGGCTGCTAAAAGGGAATGGGTAGGGTCACCACATTGAAGAGAGACCGGATGTGTAATGTCCCTGCACCGACGGTCCGGGGCAGGAGGAATGACTCCATACCCAGTGTAGTTGGCATGATAAAGGCTTCTGTACCGAGTGTCACCATAATGAAGAAGGCCCTCATTAGAATTGAGGGTGGCATGGGGAAAACCTCCATGTAGAGCCTTGAAGCGGGGAAGACCTACACTCTACATGGTAGTGGTACGGGGAGGACCTACGTACTGGGTGGCATCGTTGTAGGTTAGCTCTCGGCGGCCATTGCTAGTGCTAGCGACCACGAGAGTTGACCTAGCCTACCCGTGGGGTGATTGGGGCCTCGATCTTGGATAGGAATATAAGTGACCCTACTCAGTGTATGCAGGGAACTGATGATATACATTGGTAGTGTCTCGGGCCACAGTTGCTGCCGACGATGAAGCCCCTTGGTGAGAATCCTCAGCTTGCGCCCAACGCTAGCATCGGGTCGGATGAACCGAGGCCGGTGGTGCAGGTATGTAGCTTACCTTCTCCTATTCCAACAAGAGCGGGCAGTGGCATTGATGCGTCCGGGTGGGATCCCTCACTGGGAGCCCCTGAAATGGGACTCTGACCAGACTGAGCCGGATGTCAACTACCTCGTCAGTGTAAGGTAGGGAGTCGTTGAAGCGTTCTAGGGACAGGCTCCCGAAATGGTTTTATGTCGGGGTGGGGAGCAATGGCTCCCTGAGCGGCCCTTGGGGGTGGAATTGATGGTGAGGTGTAGATGCCTCTAGATCCAGGCGGGCCATATCCCAGATTGGGATTATTCCCTCCTCCTTGTAACGGCGCACGAGGTCATTGATCACACTTCTTTGGATGAACTCGGATGGAGAGATGGGGCGTGGGTGCCCCATTGTCGTAGATGTAGAGGTCTTTATGGAAGATTTGAAGCCATGTGGGTTGAACATGTTGGTGCTGCCCTTCCCCCTGCATCGTTGGGCAGGCGGTGATCGCGTCCCTGATGCAACAACCTGATTTTTGAGCAGTAGGGACATTAACTCATCAGTGCTGAAAGAAAAAAGGAATCAATGATCAATTCCCCTATGCCATCCGGTCTTTTATGACCGGTAAGAGGGATCCACGCTAACAACGTTGAAGAATGGGATGTCCAACGTTATACTGCCCCAACTTCTGGTGAGTTTCACACCAGGACCACTATTTTCTTGGTGGGACCCAATTCCAGATAACTAGTTCTTGTGACACGTCAATCCATTGATGCCTAGAACGCTAATAATATCTATATTGAGGAGAATAAATTCATGTCGGGTTCACTATTTATGTTTCCGACGCTTTCGTCGGGGTGCGCACATCCGTCTCTTTTGGGGGACACGCAGCTGTTGCCCCGCATTTCTACTTTCCAAAGGCAGGAGGCATCCATCACTTTTTCAGGGATTTATACTCCTTGATCTAAATGAGATGATGGGATGCTGGTTCTTCCTTCCATGGATTCCTCCTTGGAACTTGTCACCTAGTCCAGGTCCTCATTATAGATTTAATACGTTGTTAATGAAACTCTTCCTAGCACTATATCTTCATGGACACCAGTTAATTACACTTCTTATGTCGGGAAATTCCACGGGGTCCGGTCAATGAATCAATCTTTGTTCAGGGGAGTAGTCATGTTAGGCATCACTAGCAAGTCTGGACACTGGGACACTGGCACGTCTGTTTTCTATCTCTTATTATAAGGCTTCTCGAGGGCGCAGAAGCCTGAGGCATCCCATATAAAATGTGGGGAATCATATTCCATGGGCATGTATCTAAGGTTTTACTCATCTTCCCATGTTTAACATAGGGTATTCCGCGAGTTTAACGTCCAGTAGAGACGGATCAGACTGATCAGAACACTGACTAGAGTAGATCAGATAGGTGCAACCCCTATAGGGAACACTGATATTGGGGCCAACATGTGGTTGGCATACTGAATGCTATTAAATGGAATGAGGTATGAGGTGGAATAATCCCACCAGGATGTGGCGACCCATGTAAGAATCAGGATGGATGATGGGTGGATGAATAAAGTGGATGTTGAATAGGATGGGACCATCACAAGGGTGACATTGAAGTTGGGCTTGAGCCTCAAAGAGATTTCCTATGTATCCCAGTGGAAAGGAATCAAATCCACGTAGTTCAGTGAATGTAGTACATCTTGAAAATGGATTACCGCTGGTTGGAGTTCCGATGGATTACCACCAAAAGATACTGACAACGGCTTACCGCTGAATGGAGGTCCCAACGGCTTTCCGATAGATGGGGTACAAAGACTTTCCACTGGATGAGGTCGAACCATCATGAAGATGGTCGGGACGGTCTGTGGATGGTGGGATTAAACCTTAGGGAGGCTTCCAACATACCCTGGCTTGGCAAGGATAAAAGACCACGTAGTTCAGGTAGGGCCGGAGTCGGTGAACCGACGTGAATAAAAACCAAGGGTCCAGGTAGGTGGTGGGCTTGAACCTCAGGGGGACTTCCTATGTACCTTGCCTTGGAAAGGATCAAAGTCCTTGTAGTTCGGGAGGGTTCTGTTTGCAACAGCTTACCATTGACTGGGGAAACAAAGACTTACTTCACATTGGGGTCCACAGTTTAACGTCACGCAGGATGGGGACAGTCGAACGTGAAGGGGGTTGGAATAACCAAATGTTGGGATTAAACCTCAGGGAGGCTTCCTACGTATCTCGCCTTGTCAAGGATCAAAGACCTCATAGTTCATGGGGGAAATTTGGGGATTACGCTCTGAGGCAGCCCAAGGTGTTGGTGAACCGACGTGAATGGGGTCAGAGCGACCAATGGGTGGTGGGTTTGAACCTCAGGGTGTCTTCCTACGCACCTTACCTTGGCAAGGATCAAATTCCACATAGTTCAAGTATGGGGGCTTGGTGTACCAGTGTGAATGGTCGGGACCAATAGATGGTGGTAGGCTTGAAACTCAGAGAGGCTTCCTATGTACCTCTCCTTGGCAAGGATCAAAGACCTCATAGTTCAGGATATGGGTTTGGGGATTATACTCTAGGCTTCCCAAGGAGGATGTCATGGTCCGTGGTTGCTCTAATCCCACGTGAGTCATGCTCGGTGTGAGAAACAAGAGGTATTAGAGACATGGAAATCACATCGTGAAAGGTGAATCCGTGGGAAGTGGAGTGGGGATTACACGTAGTTAGTGGCCCAAAGAGGAAACATGGGCTTATGTGTGGTTAGAAGCCCAGAGGGGTTGGGACTTACTCCAGGATGGAGGCCCAATGACGACAAAGCCCAGCGAGAGAGGGATTTGGCACTGAAGAAAGAAGGGGAAGTGATGCTGCCTCTTGCAAGAAAAGATAGGGGCCTACACCAGGGTGATTTCTATTTCCCCACATGCGAGGTACGAGGATAGGTCATAGTTTAACTTCATGTGTTGATGACGAGGGTGCTTGGCATTTTAACATCCAACAGATCGGATGAAGTGGGTTCACCCCGCACCCCTAGGACATACATAACCACTACCCTCTGCACCTTGGTGAAGAGAGGGGACAGGAGACGCTGTGGCTATGGGGTGTTATGGAGCGAACCTTTGGGGGGGGGGTCCACGTTAGTGTGGCTATGTGAAGAATTCATAGCCGTTATCATGACTATGAGAAGAAGCATGATGCGAAGCAATGCAATGGGAAGTATCGTCCAAGGGACTGTGAAATCACATCGTGCAAACCTGGAGGGTTGCATGGGAAAAAGAATTGCAAAGCAGAGGGGTTCATAGGCAGGGGCCGTGTGAAGATCTGGTGCTCCGCGTGGTGGAGGGTACTTGCGGAGGGGTGTGCTTTGCAAAGTGGACCATCCCATCCTAAGCCTAGGTCATAGGTGCATATAGGAGGTGCTTCGTGAAGTGGGAAGGCATTCGTGGAGTACTGCCTTGTAGAGAAAAGTTGGCTCATGAAGAAAGGTCCCGTGAAGCAATGTGCTTCGTGAAGTACAGTGAACCGGCCTTATCATGTTGATCACATGAACATGAAGGGTGTTTCATGAAGCATAAATGCTCCATGATGACCCGAGTCCCCTTGGGGATCCCCTTCCTTCGCGGAGGCCCTTAGGCCCTACGAAAGACATCCCTATCAAAAGAGGGGTTAAGACAAGGAAAAGGGGAGGCACTTCGCAGAGCATAAGTACCTCGCGCAGCTCATGGTTCGCAGAGCAGAAGATGCTTCACGATTCAGGATCTAAGAAGTTGAAAGGTTGGATGATCCTCCTTCTTGTCTTGGGGGGAGGCTGATATTTATAGGGGAGAGGTTCCACGAAGCAGCGCTTGCTCAGCATGAAGCTAGATTTTTCCCTGATCCAGGATGGGCCGCGAATGCCAAATTCATTTGTAGAGTGTCCCACCTCCTTGCTCCATGGTGGGTTGCGAATGTCAAATGCGTTCACAGAGCGTCCCGCCTCTGTGCTCCGCAGTGGTCCGTGAACGTCAAATGCATTCGTGGAGAATCCCGCCTTCATGCTCCGCAGTGGGCCACAGTGCCAGGGGGAGTCTGTGAAGGGAATTCACGAGGCAACCATCAGGTTTGTGTCTTCTTCTCCTCTACAAATTTTGGTGTCAACACTATACTCCCAAAATTTCACCCAAATAATTTTTTTTAAGGAGGGAAATAAAATTATTTGAACAATAAAATTAACGGGGAAATATAAATTAACCTCCTCAAGGTGGAAAAAAGAATTCAATTTTCAAAAAAACATTCACATAATGAAAGTGGGAAAATGAGCTCAAGAACAATCAATTTTAAAAATTTTAGGCATTTTGATGTGTATAAAATTAACGTACAATTCAAAATTGAAGTAAAGTTCAACATAGTGATAAAATTCTCCCCAATAGTTAAATTCCAAAATTTTCCCTAATGTTGAATATTTTAGTGGAATAAATAGTTAAAAACTTTTTATTTTAAATGGCTTTTCAATTCAGTAGAGAGAAAACATGTATCAGGGTGATATGAAAACTCAAAACAACAGGTTTCAAAACATTTCTAGTAGTTGTCCCAATAAAATTTGAAATTGTACAAGTATTTTATTAAAGAAGAGGAAAGAAATTTTCAATAAATCTATAAAAAGTATTATGTTTATCTAGTTTATAATAATGGTTTTCAATCCTATTTCGAATTTATTTTCAATAAGGTAGATTAAGGTAATCAATGACTCCCAGAAATGTATGAAAAGTTCATCTAAAAAAAACTTCTCCCCGCCCACACGCTTAATTTCATGCAGTGATAGAATTAAAAATATTTTTTCATAAATATGACCAAATTCAATAGGAGAATAAAACAATTAAAATATATTTAAAAAATTTTAAAAAGAGAGAATTCAAAAGTTACTCTCCTTTTAGATAGTACTTTTTGATCTTGATGAACAACCCATTTGATCACACTCTTTAAATGGATTAAATTTCCACCTAGCTTCTATGAGATGTGAAATTGGAAGGGTAAAACTATAGTGACCCACACTATTAATAAATAGATATTCCATCTTTATATATGAATTTTCATTACCTAACATTGCGATCTATGCTGGAATCATATAGGCCTATTTTCTTTGGAAACATGGATACATAAAATACTGGTTGAAAATTAAACTACATCATTTCCCACTAAGTTCTTTATAAGTAGCACCCTTCTTAGACATATCATACATAATAAATTTCTTCATAACCCGAGGAAAGGGAACATTAGAAAGGGAAAGCTCAGATGATCAGTATGGGTAAACATGAGAGATTTCAATATAACATGAGCATCAAGGTATGAGAACATGATAATAACATTTGAAAACCATACCTTGTATATCATAGATCATAAATATGAGTCATAGAATTAATATTGGAAGTTCATAAGACATGAATCTTAATGGAATAAAATAACATGATCTATAATAACTTAACTTTGAAAAAATACATAGATTTATGGCACATACATAAGCATATAGAATCATTTCATTGGTAGTTAAGGCTTACTACAAAGGATATCATAGTGGAATGTGTTCTCTCCCTAAACCATTGTAGTAGTAAAGGTTCACTCCCAAGACTATTATAATGGACATAGTCCCTTACTAAACTAGGTCCAGTCCCCATTCTAGTCCTATTTATCCCATGAGATATTAATCTTTACCCAATGCATTGGAAAGAGATATAGTTTTCATCTTTCACATAATGAAATTCATACACATGTGTGCCACATGATCATAAACATTCATAATGTCATAACCCATAGAAAGTAAATGGGTTTTATAAATATTTAATCATAAAAAAACCTATATAGAATAAACATGTTCAATAAACATTTCATAATTTCATCATAGCATAACCTATAGAAAAGTAACGGGCTTCATAAACATTCCATTATTTCATCACAGAATAACCCATGATAAAGAAACGAGTTTCATAAACAACTTGTCATCATAAATATAAAACAAATAGAGAAACAACAAGAATGATATAATTGGATTATATCCTCATTAAATCTTAAGTAACATTAGATGATTTCATCTTATATGGAAAGTGATTTTGGAAGATCACTTGGAACATTTCTTAAGGAAAATACCATGTTCTCATGGAAATCACTTATGTAAAATCTAAAAATTTCCCAAATATAAAAATATATTTGAAAATAAATTTGAAATTTTTTAATGGAATCTTTAAATAACTGAGTGGTATTGATGGTGGGATTTTTTTTTCATGTTTTATATATTAAGTATAAATTCTTTTCACATAATTGATAAAAAAAAAGTTCCTCATTTGGAAATTGAAAAGAAGATTCCATTAATTTTTTTTTATAATAAATAAAACAAGAGTAAAAATGACTTTTAACAATCATTGGATAATATTAAAACTATTATTTAAATTTTTTTTATAAAACATTGACATGTTAGAGAAAGGATTTGTGAGTGAATAGAGAAATAAAGTTGGTTTTCCATAAAACTATTATTTTGAAATGATAAGTACCTAACTAGTAAAAAATGAAAGGAAAACTTGTAATTTTTATAAATAACCATAGAAAAATAAGATTCATGAGTTTCCTAAGGTATATATCATAATATTTAATCCTCAGAATCATAATCATAATCTATCCTAAAAAAATGATATTGTAACATAAAACATTCACTAGTTTGCTAACTTTGGAATAATAATCCCCACGAATAAAAAAACCAAATATTTATATAAATCTCCATAATTTTTATAATAATAATCATAAAATATATTCATTGGTATTATATATACCATATAAAATAAAAAAGTGGTGAATATGGGATGTGTCTTATAGAAATAAAAGTGAGATAAAAATCCCTTACCTCAAGTCTCGAATTTATTTGTACATGTTCGAACCTAATGTATAAAAAATATAGGTTTATTATAAATCTATTACAGAACCATAATCATATATATAATACCATATGTTATTTATTTATGACCTTTTATTACCCACATATTAAAAATTCTTTGTTAAAATCACTGTTTTGGGTAATAACTCCATTTTTTCCTTATAAGTTTTGGTTTGATATTTTCCGTCCATTTAATTTGATCATGGTTCCATCATCTCCAAAATTTTACCAATGATATAAAAATAATACACACACACACACACATATATATATATGTGTGTGTTTTGAGTAATCTATAAAAGTTACATATAGAAAATGAATTACACCGTTCATGGAGATGGTAGGCCGTACGTACACATAAACATTGTTTCTATTTTCTTGATGGATGGAATGAAATAAATTTAAACAATATATAAATTTAAAAGAATCATTTTTATGTCGTATATATCTTATATATTTATTAAATCTATCCTTATTACCATCCATGTCAAAATAAAATGAAAAATGAATCACATCACTTCATGGTGGCGGTAGTCCACGCGTACGCACGAGTGATGTTATTATTTCAAAATGAATTGTGAGGTAAGAAGATGGATGTGATGTTATAATTAAATAATTATAAAATTTTATAAATATTATATATAAACATTAAATCCATATTTAACCCTAGCTATGAGAGGAATTTATGGAAAAACAATTACATCAGATCGTGAGGTGGTAGTCCACCGTCACTACTACAAAATAGGCCTTTAACAATGCCAGAAATGACCTTTATCAGTCCTAGAAAAGTGTTGAATACATGAGTGAGGTTAAAATCCCTGGTATTTTATTAGTGATGAAGAGTTTATGATTAAAGGGGTCCTTTATCGGTGCTGAAAAATGTTGATAAATGAGACCTTTATCAGCACTTTTAAAAGCGCTAATAAATGAACTATTTTCAGCACTTTAATTTAGCACCACTAAAGGAACCATTTATCAGTGCTTAAAAAATCATTGATAAAGGTTATTTTATCAGCTCTTATAGATGTTATAATAAATTATACATTTATCTATGCTTATAAAAGTGTTTATAAAGGACCTCTTATTAGTGCTCATAGAAGTGCTGATAAAAGGCCATACTATAGTGTGTTGTAACAGCACACTGCAACACCACTGCAGTCTATGGTAACAGCACGCCGCATCACGAGAAACACACCGGATATCAAAAAAACAAGTCTCAATACATGATTTAAATGAAATTAAATTTACAACATAAAAACAAGAAACAAACACTATATTATAGAAATTTTATATATTAGTTTATATAATTACATAAATACAAATTATTACATTCATTCAATAACATCAATGTTCCTGTTTCTATTAGTCTTGAGAAGACTCATGCTATTGATGAAAAAATCACCCCTAATTGAAAAAAATAACACACCTGTATAAGAAAACAATATATATGTTAGTAACAATATAAATAAATAAATTAATAGAATGTTTTAATTTTACTAAAATTGATGTCAATTTTGAATAAAAAGGCACACTTGGAGTCATATTGGTCAAAACGTGCATCATATTGAGGTGCGGATAATTTCAAAACCACTTAAATGAATTTTTCATCATTTTACTAAAGTATCAAAACAATATAAATGTGTTTTATTGGTTTTGAGTATGTTAGTTGTCTTTTTTACTAAAATGACATTTTAAACTAAAAACATGCACTTTTTACTCATTCTGATAACATTGTGTATCAGTTTGATGTGAAATTGTTCCCTAAACATTAAAAATTAATTATGAATCATTTTACTAAATTATCAAGAAAATATGAGTGCATTTGATCGGTTTTCAGTGAGTAACACTTTTTGAAAAAAAAATATCAGTTTTAAACTCATAACAGACACTTTGAGTCATATCGGGCACATCGTATTTTGGATTAGGTGAAGATTATTCCTACACATCAAAAATGACTTATGGATTATTTTTATAAAGTATCAAAACAATACAAATGTGTTTTATCAGTTTTGAGTTGGACAATTGTCCATTTTAATAAAATTGATGATAATTTTAAATAAAAAGATGCACCTTGATTCATACCGGTCACACCATGCATCAGATTGAGGTTTAGTTTCTTTCTAAACATCCCAAATTACATATGGATCATTTTACTGAATTATAAAAACAATATGAATTTTTTTTCTCAGTTTTGAGCATGTCACTTGTCTTTTTTACTAAAATTTCATTTTAAAATTGAAACATGCACTTTGACTCATACTGATCAAATTATGTATCAGATTGAGGTGTGGCTAATTCCTACACATCAAAATTAAATTATAGATAATTTTAATGAAGTATAAAAACAATATAAATGTGTTTTATAGGTTTTGAGTAGGCCAGTTGGCCTTTTTATTAAAATTGATGTCATTTTTAAATAAAAAGATGCACTTGGAGCCATACCAATCACACCGTGTGTGGGATTGATATGAGAATGATTCCTACACATATAAAATGACTTATGTATAGTTTTAATAAAATATAAAATAAATAAAAATTAATTTTATTAGTTTTGAGTACATCACTTGTTTTTTTACTAAAATGTCATTTTAAACTAGAAACACGCACTTTGGCCTATACTGATCACATCGTGAATCAGTTTTACATGAGACCAATTCCTACACATCAAAAATAACTTATTATTTGATTTCATAAATTATCAAGAAAATCCAATTGATTTTTTTTTTGTTTTAATTGAGTGATTTTTTTGAACTAAACAGTCAATTTTAAACAGATAATGGACACATTACGTCATAGCGATCATACCAAGTGTCGAATTGAGGTGTGGATGATTCATACACATCTTAAATGATTTATGTATCATTTAACTAAGTTATAATAAAGTAGAAACCTCAATAAAACTCTTTATATAATCATATAAAACACTATAATTTTCTAATACAATAACACCTATTAAAAAGCGAAGTTTTATCGAAAAAAACAATATAAAAAAATCCTCAAATAATTATTTCATTAAAGTTTTATTCAGATCCTTATGAATAAATTTGAGGATAAAAATGAAAGTAATTCAAAATTAACTCTACCTCTATGTCAAATCAAATAAATTAATTTTAGTAACATACACTTGTCAATTGAAATTATACTATATCAACCAAAGACACCAGGGTTACACAAAATTGCAGTTGCGTATTCTGATTCTTCTGTCTCTACCCTCTCCATTTCCTTTTCTCACTTCACTATATCATTTATTTGGTTGTGTGTAACTTTTATCTGGAAGGATTTGGTGTCAATGGAGGCATCAATTTATTAACTAGTGTCAATGGGGGTAATTCTCACAAATGGGAGGCATTGCCCCTTTTAGAGAACAAAATAAAGTACAAGGGGCAATGCTTCCATTTTATATTATTATGTTATTTAAAAGGAGAAATGCCTCCCATTTTTGAGAATTACATCATTGAAAATTTATATTAACATGACACCTCCATTGCCACTAACTCCTTCTAGAGAAAAGATACACACAAATAGAGAAACGATGGAGTGAAGGGGGGGGGGGGAGAAACAGAGAGGGTGGAGATGGAAGAATTGGTATACGCAACTGCAGTGCTACATAGCCCAGGGGTCTTAGGTTTCCACAATGTAATTTCAGTTGATGAGTGTATGTTAATGAAATGAATTTATTTGATTTTATGTAGAGATAGAGTTAATGATGAATTAATTTTATTTTTATCCTCAAATTTATCTATAAGGATCTAAAGAAAAATTTAATAAAATAATTGGTTGAGGATTTTTTATATTTTTTTTTCGATAAAAATTGTTTTTTAATAGGTTTTATTTTGTTAAAAAAATGATAGGATTTTACATGATTGGAAAACGAGGTCGATGGAGGCGTGTACTTTGTTCACACTTACCTCGATAGACAATAAACCTAAATGAGGTTCATGCCTTCTACAGTCAAAAACTATAAAATGGAGTTACTCTTAATTTGATGCATAGATAAATAAAGTGAATCCACCTAAATATTATATATATATATGTTATATATATGTATTATATTAGTAAATTTATTTGAATATTATATATATATATTATTTATCATATTTAAATTTATTTAAATATACAAAAAATTATTTTATGTATATATATAATACTATTTTTTCTAATAAAACTAAAAAATACTATTAATAATAATTTTAAAATTATATTAATTATAAATAATTATTATTTTGGGTAATTGTGTATAAAATATAATATTTAAATTTTGGAAAGTTTAATTATTATAAAAAAATTATATACAGTTACCTAACTTTATTATTTTGAAACTAACATGAGTTTACAATATTTTATTGGTTATTTAAGTATAATTTATATTACTGTTAACTAATTGTATATATAGACCTAAAATGATGAATACCTAAAAATAATTTCTAATATATATAATTTGATAACTTTTATTCTATTTTTTGGAACAAATGATGTAGTAACCTAAGGATTCTAGAGAGACCAATTAATATGCATTGACCCATCCTTGAGATTTTAGGGAGGTCCATAAAGATGTTAGCACAAATTAATAATACACATCAATAAGATATATCAGAAACAAAGGAGAAAAACACACCAACCCTGGAAACGTCCATCCCATACACATTTAACGATATATATATATCAAGGAATTTATAATATTCATAATTTCAAAACAAATTCACATTTAAACATTATTTTTAATGAAAATAAATATAATCACTTCCTAATTTGGAAAACAAGAACCATAATTTGTAAATAAATAATTATAAAATCAACCATACATTATAAGTTTTGAAAGCACATATAAATAAATAGAAAGATATATATATATATATATATAAATATGTATGTATGTATATATATATATGTATATATATATTTTTATAAAATAAACTTAAATTGATAAAAATATATGAAACCCTTATAGTAGAATATCACAACATAGTAAAATAAATACAACACCATACTAATTTTTCAAATTAAGATCCATTGAAAATAAATAAATATGGTATCACCCTTACTAATATTTCTCTTCAAATAAAATAAAACAATTCTAAGAAAATAAATTTTTAAGGAAAACCCCTTACACCAGAATATTAAAATAGCATTTAAATAAATAAATTCCCTTACATGAATTTCATAAAATCAGTTTTTGTTACTGCTTCTCACCATCATCAGATAGGGAATTGGTTTGTAAAATCAATTTTCCCAGAACATACAAATGCAATTATTTCAAAATAGTAAAGTAAGACGGGGTATAAATGTAGGAAGTGAAGAAAATTGATTTAAAACAAAATCTTAAAAAGACCAAAACATGATATAAAAAATAGTAGTCAAGAAAACAACAAATCCTAAATAAAATCAAAATAGAATACAACAATCAGAGCACAAATACAGAAATAAAATAGCAACCTATAAAGGAAAATCAAAAACACTTAGACCCAGAACTCGAAACAACAAATACAGAATTAAAATCAGAACCTACAAAAGAAAACACAAGCCTACCTTTCCAGGTGGAAGAAAATATGAGGCCCTTGGATCCAGATCACAATGTTTTCTTTAAAAACCCAAACTAAAACCAAACACCAGATTTTAGACAATGTTCAAGAAAATAGAGGCTTTGGGTTTGTGTGATTTGTGTGGGTTTGTGTGATTCGAGCTTCGATTCACCAAGGAGGAGCACTAATAATGAGTGGATTCCGTGGAAAGCTTTTAATATCATGATGGGTTTGTAATAGGTTAGGTTTTTTTAATTAGAATAAGAAACTTTTCTGAGAACTTTTTTAAAAGTGTTGATAAAGATTCCATTTATCAATGCTTATTATTTAAGCACTGATAAAGATTTCTTTTTATAAACACTTTTTTCTTAAGCATTAATAAAGGATTTATAATTATAATTATAATTATAAATAAAAAATTTGTAAATATATATAATTAATAAATATATAAATATAAATATAAATATAAATATAGTAAATATATTCCATATTTAAATATATTTATTATAATTTTTAATTATTTATTTATAATTATATAAATATTTTTTTTAAAATATTTATATCATTATATATATTTATATAATTATATATATATATATAATAATTATATATAAATATAAATATAGTAAATATATTCATCATTTATGTAAATTCATTATAAATTTAATAATTATTTAAATATATGTAATTATTTATTTATAATTATATAAATACTTCAAAAAAATATTTATTTATTTATAATTATAAATATATAATTTTATAAATACAATATGTACATTTTAAAGTATATTTATTTATGAATATATTTATTTATAAATATTTTTTATGAATATTTTTTTACAAATATTTTTTTAACATTCTTAATGAATATCTAATTTTAAGTGTACACATGTTAAAAATAAGTAAAATTGAATAAATTAAAAATAAATACACTTTAATAATATTGAAAAAATGGATAAGTTTTGTGTTTTTTCATTTTATATAAAAATGCATTAATTACATATATATGACATCAATACAACACACATTTGATCTATGTTAAATTGAAAAATCAGAGGACATTCAATTATATGTCCATTACTCTATGCAATTAGTTAGTATTTTCAATTCATATTAATTTTTAATTATAAACCATTATTCACTAAATATATGAATATTTAATGTAAAGTGCATAAATATTTTTTAATATATTAATCATATTTATATACATTAATATATATCTATATATTTAATATATACTATTTATTAACATTATCAAAAATCATCTAATTAATAAAACATTTAATATTTTCTTAATTTAATTATTTTTAATTTTAATTTATTTAAATTTTATTTTTAATATCTCTATATATATAATATATACCATTTATTAGTATTTATAATTTATATATAGTTTAATAAATTTATTCATTTTTATCAATAATTATTTAATTAATAAAATTTAAAATATTTTATTAATAAACTCATTTTTTATTTTTTATTTATGTAATTATTTCATTTTATTTATTCAGACCTTTATCAATGTTAAAAAGGCATTGATAGAGGGATCCTTTATAAGCACAAAAAATATAGCACTGATAAAGGGTACCGTTTATCAGCGCTAAAAATAAAACGCTGATAAAGGGGATCTTTATCAATACTAAAAAAATGCTGATAAATTGTTACATTTATCATCTATTTCTTTAATACAGATAAAGATACCATTTATCAGTGCTTTTTTCTAGTGCTAATAAATATTAGTGCTGTTAAACACCAGTTTTGTAGTAGTGCGTACACACGATTGACGATTTATTTTACTATTTGATAGAGGAGGAAATGGATATAGGAAATTAAATAAGAAAAATAACATATCAGTATATGGAAGATAAATATGTTATTATATCATCATAGTTGAAGAATATTTTAAGGGGGTGTAAGAAGAAATAAAATAAACACACTCGGTTAAGTATGACACCTCTTCTTTGGACAACCCCCTTAGGTTTTCACCAAAAGTCTTCATAAGAGGATTTCCTAATAAAAATAAGGCATATAGGATGTGGGATTCAAATAAGGAATGGATTTGGGTAGGTACTAGATAAACCAAAAGGTTTTAGAAGTATTAAGAGAAGATGAGAGGGGGGTTCTATATTATAAGTGGGGGTGAGGAAACACTTAGATTTTTTGAAAGGAAATAGTTATACACACATTTTACACATGCCAAAAGGCTAGAAAATGGGCCATTATTGAACCTCAGACATGATAAGGTAAAAATATGTCCATAAAATAGAAATTAGACAAGTGTTTATGGAATTTTAACCCTTATATGTTTAGATTAAACTGTGGTAAACCTGTTTTAACATTAACCACAATAATTATTTATAACAATTTTAACTATTCATTATAACAAAAAATTAAGTAGAAATTATTATATAATATTAATTATTCCAATTAAAAATATGTAATCCATTTTTAAAAATTCAATTCACATAAGTGGTAGAATTTAATTTAAAATTAAACCCACAGACGTGACTGATTGACTAAAAATTCATTTTTTATTTGATTTTCAAATACCGCTTTATGGATGAGTGGTAACCTACATACCAGAAGGACCCAAAAATAAAAGTACTCCATAACATATTTTAAAATTAAAAATGTTTCCAAATAGCCAAGGATATCCTAGAGAATCGACTTCATCACACAAAGTCAGTCAGTAGTCATCTCTATCACGAGTTTCTCTATCATGAGTTATCTCTGTTGACATCACTATTCATCCCTACATCGTTATCAATATCCAACCATTGCACCAAACGTTAGAGATTGTCAGATACCACCAGATCCACCGTAAAAATCACACCAAGTCATCATAAGTCCACATCAATCTAGTAATAACCAAATCACCAAAACCAGAAAAAAAAGAGAATATATTGAACCCAGTGTAGGACATCGCATCACATCGAGTCGTCGTCAACCCCCAGTGAACCAGAAAGAAACTAAACACTAGTAAAAAGAAATAAAACCTCATCTAAATGCAAACAAATCTAATGTTAGGAGAAACCCAACGGCTGTAACCAAGCCAAACATGAAAAAGGTGAACCAGAACGACAAATTAGACCGACCACTGATATGTAGAAAACCCACTTTCACCAAAATCATGAGGAAGAAATATGAAAAACCTAATCCATCGATAAATAGCATACACCTATAGAAATAAAAGTGATTTCCAAGATGAAACATCATGATGGGATAAAACCCAAAGAAGGAACAAGAGGTTGAAACCCTAAATAAGGAAGAAAGGAGTCATCGAGAAGACCCACAACTTCCAAAATGCTTATCTAAAAACATCAATGTGTCCATCACTCCAGATATGACCTTGATAGTAGTGATGGAACGTGAGTTCCAAGAAAAGTATAGGAAACCATGGAGAAAGCATGTAAGAACCCGGGTTTTTAGAACGGGTCAAAATCCCGACCTTGTTTGAATTTTTGAGTTGTTCCTGAGAAAACTCAAGAAACTAGGCAGTTTTTGAAAATTTCTAGACTACACGCAATGTAATCTAAGGTAAACACCGTGTATGGGTTGGGCAAGCACCAGCCATGTGCCGCCGAGTACATGCTGTGTGATAACCATGTAGAAATTTCTTACTACACGACATGTAGTTATCGACATGCCATGTACTCGTGACCATGTGGAGGCCATACATGGCGTGTAGGCCTATTAGTCAGGTAGAATTGTTTAAACAAGTACACACCATGTCCTCCTTGGACACGCCGTATAGTCTAGCCGTGTATGATGGATATACATGGCAGGTGGGTAAGTCGGCGAGGAAGAGAAGAAAAACTAAGTACACGCCATGTACCCCTAGGTACACGCCGTGTACTCATGTTGGTAAGTTCTAGAAAGTAAGTCGGTGAAATTTCAGCTGTCATATGAATAGTAAAATGATACACACCATGTACTTAAAGTACACGATGTGTATTTTTTTCTCTCGCTAAAACAGAAAGTAGCCTCCTATTGAGGCAGAACCTCAATACCTTCGTCAGGTTGAGCAGGGAGAGCTGACTGGGACTTAAAACGCCTCCCATTCCTTCATACAAGACCCGATTCGAACACTATTTGATCCATTGGAACCCCCTCGATAAGGTCTTGATTCCACTTGAGCCGTTTTCTTGATTTCTGTCCTATAATGAGTTATAGGGGTTTGAGCGGTTTGGATTTTTTTAGATCTACCGCGTTTTAGCCCAAATTGGAGGCTGTTATCGGAGGAGTATCATCATACAAGTCTCAGGTAGGTGGTGCATACCTCTTTTTGTGTTTTCATGGTCATTTGGGTGGCACGGACTTCAGCGCGTTTTCAGGTATTTTGAGCGGGACCCAATTTTATCTTATGTTTCATATTAAATTGTTCACTAGACCCGTGGGATGCCTTTGGGTATACCCTTTACCTATTTTTTCTTGAGCGGGGCCAAGCGAGGTTCCCTTTCTCAATTGGGCCATTTTGGCCGGGGGAATCCAAAATGGTTATGATTGAAATGGGATGTTTTATCTGATAAGTTTTGTTTATTAAGCCTTTACATGAATTGTTAGAGGCTCTCAAGGCCTCAGTGCTGGTATGGGATAACACCTTGTTAGTGAAATTCAACGGTTTAGATTGTTTTGCATGATTATGTGTTTTGTTAAAAGTGTTATATATGTAATTGCTGAATTGGATATGTCAGAACCATTGTGTTGTGTTGGGAATGTCATAGGTATTGTAGAGTGATGTTAATCACAGGTTTGGCTTGGATCGGGTTACATTGGGCAGTTCTGACCATGAGATTGGGCGTCATGGGTGTCGGTTTGAGGCAAGGTGACTGTCAGGTTGGGCATGGACTGGGTTACTAGGATGGCAAGGCCATTAGTCTTGAGAGACATGGTCGCAGGGACATGAGCTGTCAGAGGTGTTGTGGCTTGGGTACTATTTTGGTGATTACCGCTCACCCAGAAACTTTGAGTATAGTACACACAGAGAGACTCCGTGATAAGGTGGTTTTGACCACTCGTGTGGGTAGAGGCCCCCGTTAGTTTCAGTTTATGTACTTTTGGTTTGGGGGTGTTTTCCATAGGAATCCATGTAGAAGGTGAGAAGCCTTCAGGGGATAACATTGAGGCTATCGGGTTGGGGGAAGAGGATTGCCGTTATTTGAGGGTATATATCATTGTCCCTTCAGATATTTTACTTTGAGGGTAGAAATCGTTGTCCATCCGACTATGTTATTTGAGGGAAGACATCGCTGTCCCTCTGGTTACTTATTGAGGACAGACATCGTTGTTCCTCTGGGTCACTATTTCTTGGGTGTGCCTTCGGGACGTCGGTACTTGAGACACGCGGTGTCAGGGGGAACATGGTGTCGGGTTATATGACAGAGATTCCGGCATTGACCAAAGCAGGTGACACTCCATGGTGGCTGCTGAGCACCAATGGAGTTTGTATTTATTTGTGCAATGTGATGTTTATTATTTTCTTTATAAATGCATGCCTAATTAAACACTTATATTAGGTATGTAACATTGGGTGGTATCCTATTGAGATTCATCTCACACCTTTCACGGGCCCTTTGGGACATGTGCAGACCTTATAGATTTATGTGCAGGAAGGAGGCCAACTTCAGGAGCTGGGCTGCATTAGTTGTTGCATGGAGATGGTATGGATCTTGAGGTCCTGCCTAGCTGGAGTCACTTGTTTGCTTACTTTCCTATATCATCATGGTTACTTGTTTTGTAGCTTCAGTTGGTTATCCATTGGGGCCTTTACATATGGATATATAGGAACTGCTTTGGATACATGTTTGTTGTTCCGTGGTAGTTACAAGTAATCAGCATGATATTGTGTTTACTTTCCACTGTTGTTGTCTATATTTATTTCTTCTGTTGTTTATTTATATTGAATGTGTTTCCACTCTACGAGTCTGGTTCGAGTCTGTTGAGTCATTATTCCACCGTATCTTTATTATTATACTCGGACCAGTACTATTGTTATTATCCTCAAAGAGAGTATAACTTCCCCAATATACCTATAAGATCCTCACTGCTAGTCGGCAGCCTTTGGCATTTGGAGAGGTGCACCTAAGGTAGTAACACCCGAACTGTTTAGCAATGTTCTGGTGGCTGTTCATGTCCAGGTCATTAAAAAGTGGTATCAGAGGAGTTCTTGATAGGGATTTAGTAGGAGTGTTTAGCTGGATACTAATGAGATTGAGGCGTATCTTTTATTTTTGTTGGTTTTACTATTTGGGATATGGTAGACTGGAGATAGGTTGTTACTGGAACTAGGTTTCTAACCTGTTCTTGGGTGCCTGCAGCCCTAGGTATGAGTGATGGACCAAGTTTCCATGGGTTAGAATGGATTTTTGCTTTTACTTAGATGATAGTTTATATGATTTCCACTTCGGTGGCTCACTGGCATGTGATGTTATTGATTGTGATATATGACCCTTGACCCGGTGCGGTAAGGTAGAATTGGACCTTGGCCCGATATGGCAAGGCTTGTTTTATTGGCTTTTGATAGGCACATTGTAGGGTATTTCAATCTCATAACTACACGTATGCTTTGTGAAGTGATAATTCCATGTGAATGATATCAATTGTCATGATTTGTACTCTTGAAATGTGAAAAGGTGAAATTCATGATAGAATTTCTTGTTCTTGCAATGTGTATGACATGATGAATATATTTTATAGTTGCATGTGATAGGGTATTTGGGTATGGATCTAGTACGATCAGGTAGGTACTATCAGTTGAGGTGATTTTGATCACCAGGATTGGGTGACTCGGTCATCGGTTTGAGGCAACGTTGGTAGTCGGGACGGGCATGTCCCAAGGTATTTTTGATACTTGGCTCTGTTAAGGGCTGGTAATTAGGCCACGAGGCTGGAATTCCATGAGGAATGAGTTTCAGTGGGGGAGAGTAAGGGTAGTAGTTATGCACTGACTTTTACTACTTTCCTTATCTACGTAATATATGTATAAATTATTATGTATGTGGGATGTCTGACCATTTATGGTATTTAGCGGGTTCTTTTTGTATGACTCGATGGACCGTTAGGTAGGAGATTATATAGTGCCACAGGACCAGGTTCAGGATCTAGTGTAGGCAGGACAACAGCCGGGTTTGACAGCGTTCAGAACATGGATCGATGAGCAGCTCCGAACTAGCCTGGTATGTGTCTTGCAGGGGATCGACAGAGGTGCACAGGGTACAGATCCATATATGAAATATCTGACATGGGAGTTCTAGTCGCAGTACACACTGCTTTTTTAGGGAGAGGGTGGTCCATAGGCAGCTGAGAACTTGATAGAGAGCATGAAGATTATCTTCAATTAGCTTGAGACGCCTCTAGGGCAGAGGGTCAAGCTGGCGACGTACATGCGGAGAGGATTTGAAAAGAATTGGTGGGATGTGTAGGTTCAGGCTTGCAGGCATGAGGGACTGGAATGGAATGAATTAGAGGATAGGTTCTTTGAGAACTTTTACCCAGAGACACTAAGAGCAGAGATATCTCGGGAGTTCTTGAGTCTTCAGCAGGGAGACATGTCCGTCATGGACTATGCAGTTACTTTTACTAAGCTGTCTCTCTTTGCACCTAGTATGGTAAGTGATGATGTGGCAAGAGTGAGGCACTTCAAGGATGGATTGAGACACGCCATTCAGATCTAGGTGAATATCTTCAGTCTGGGTTCCTTCTTAGAGGTGGTGAATCAGGTGCTCATAGCATAGGGAAAACTAAGGGATATGCCTCAGGTTGGCCGAGAAATAGTTTCAGGTGATGGTTCAGACAGTAGGAAGTGAGGATGGGATGAGTTCTAGTAGGGCGGTTAGGAAAAGGACTCATCTAGACCACCTCATAGTAGTTATTTAGTGGGTTGATTTCAGTGTGGACAACCAGGACATGTTCAGACTTAGTGCGATAGGCCTCCAAAGGAGTTCCAGACATGTGGATAGGTCAGACACCTTGAGAGGTTTTGCAGGAAGCCTTCTCAGACAGCTAGAAAGTAGGTACCATGATAGACATTGACATCTAGAGTTGGTTCAGGTTTGGTACCAGGAGAGGGTAGCTGAGGTTCAGCTGCATGCAGAGGATGTGATAGAGAAAGCAAGATCTAGCTGAGGGGTTAGTGTCTGGTGGTTGGAGCAGCACTGTAGGGAGGTCAGGTATCAGGCAGTCATAACTCAGACTAGGTGCATGCTATGGATCTACTAGAGGCTAAGAAGGCTGGTGAGCTGATGAAGGTTAGAGGTACACCACATGTGTGGATTTGATTTCCATGTTTCCATTTTTGCATGACCTATAGAGGCATGTCTATTTTGAGTGCACGTGATGCACAAGATCTATGTGGACTGACTAGATGCTAGTCAGTGGGATGGGCACCACATCAGGTGCATGATATATTTATAAATATGTATGGGATGCGTAGCATTGGGGAATCAAGGATGTGGGTTACTTGAGGTGCCATGGGCATCAGGGCATCGAGGATGTGAGTTACTTGAGGTGCCTTGGGCATTAGGGCATCTATGATGTGGGTTACTTGAGGTGCTAGGTACCATGTTCATTTTGAGAATCCATGGGATGCAGGACCTTGTGGAGATGGACACTGATGCAGTGCGGGATACATTGGGTGTTAGGAACGACAGAGGAGCACCAATGAGGTGCAGGGGTGACAATGCATCACAGAAGGACTATGCGTCCAAAAAATAGGTCAGTGAACCTTTTTCTGTTTTAAGTTTTGTCGTGTTTAGACTGAGTTAGGTAATTACTAAGGTGGGGAGCCCTTGAGGAATTTTTCTAGAACCTTTAAGACTAGGGAAGTATAGGATACTTTGATTGGGGTGGTATGTTCGGTGCCATCTCCCGGTTTTGTTTGATAGCGCGGGGATGATCTATATTAAGGTGGGGAGATTGTAAGAACCTGGGTTTTTAGAACGGGTCAAAATCCTGACCCTGTTTGAATTTTTGAGTTGTTCTCGAGAAAACTAGAGAAACTGGGAAGTTGCTGGAAATTTCTAGACTACACGCCATGTACTCTATGGTACATTCCATGTATGGGTTGGGCGAGCACCGACCGTGTGCCGTTGAGTACATGCCGTGTGATAACCATGTAGAAATTTCTTACTACATGGCGTGTAGTTATCAACACGCCATGTACCCATGACTGAGTGGAGGCCATACATGGAGTGTAGGCCTATTGGTCAGGTAGAATCGTTTAACCAAGTACACATCATGTCCTTCTTGGACACGCCGTGTAGTCTAGCCGTGTATGAGGGATATACATTGCGTGTGGGTAAGTCGGCGAGGAAGATAAGGAAACTAAGCACATGCTGTGTACCCCTAGGTAAACGCTGTGTACTCTTGTCGGCAGGTTCTGGAAAGTAAGTCGGCGGAATTTTAGCCATCATATGAACAATAAAATGATACACACCATGTACTTAAATTACATGCCGTGTATTTGCTTTTTTTTTCACTAAAAAGGGAAGTAGCCTCGTATTGAGGTAGAACCTCAATACCATCGTCGAGTTGAGAGGGGAGAGCCAAATGAGAATTCAAACCCCTCCCCTTCCTTCATTTGAGACCTGATTCAAACACTGGTTGATTTGTTGGAACCCCCTCAATAAGGCCTTGATTCCTCTTGAACCATTTTTCTTGGTTTCTTTCCTAGATATAGTTATAAGGGTTTGAGTGGTTTTGATTATTTTATAGATCTACCACATTTTATACCAAATTGGAGGTTGTTATCAGAGGAGTATCGTCATACAAGTCTCAGGTAGGAGGTGCATACCACTTTTTGTGTTTTTGTGGTCATTTTGGTGGCGTGGACTTCGACGCATTTTTTGGTATTTTGAGTGGGACCTAGTTTTATTTGATATTTCATATTAAATGGTTCACTAAACCCGTGGGATGCCTTTGGGTATTACCTTTACCTGTTTTTTTCTTGAGCGAGGCGGGGTGAGGGGCCATTGCTCAATTGGGGCATTTTGCCTGGGGGAATTGAAAATGGTTATGATTGAACTGTGATGTTTTATCTGATAAGTTTAGTTTTTAAGCCTTTACATGAATTGTTAGAGGCTCTCAAGACCTCAGTGCTGGTATGGGACAACACCTTTTTTTCATGATTATGTGTTCTGTTAAAATTCTTATATATGTAATTGCTAAATTGCATATGATGGAACCTTCGAGTTGTGCTGGGCATGGCCTGTATATTGTAGAGTGATTTTGATCATAGGTTAGGCTTGGCTCGAGTTATGTTGGGTGGTTCTAACCACGAGATTGGGCATCATGGGTGTCGGTTTGAGGCAGGGTGACTGTCAGGTTGGGCATGACCCGAGTTACTGGGATTGCAAGGCCATCAGTCTTGAGTGACATGGTCATAGGGATGTGAGGTGTCAGAGGTGTTGTGGCTTGGGTACTATTTTGGTGATTATCGCTCACCTAGAAACTTCGAGTAGTGTACACACAGAGAGACTCCGTGATGAGGTGTTTTTGACCACTCGTGCGGGTAGAGGCCCCCGTTAGTTGTGGTTTAGGTACTTTTGGTTTGGGGGTGCATTCCGTAGGAAGCCATGTAGAAGGTGAGGAGAATTCAGGGGATATCAATGAGGCTATCAGGTTGGGGGAAGATGCTCGATGTTATTTGAGGGAAAATATCGCTGTCCCTCTGGATAGTTTACTTTGATGGTAGACATCACTGTCCCTCCGACTACATTATTTGAGGGCAGAAATTGTTGTCCCTCTGGTTACTTATTGAGGATAGGCATCACTATCCTCCGGGTCACTGTTTCTCAGGCATGTATTCAGGACGTTGGTACTTGAGACATGCGGTGTCAGGGGGCACATTGAAATGCCCCGAACCTAGTTCCTTGAGTAGGTGTATTATTTTAATACATTGGAATGATTACAAGGAATCAAGCACCGAAAGACCGATAAGTTTAGTAGTCTTGGAAAATAGATTGCATACATGAACATTACATTACACTTTCTAACATACAATACAAAAACAGAAATTTTCTTTGAGAACGCCATTATTACCTTTATCTTAACCCTGTATATCAATAATAATGCACTTCTTGAAATCCTGGGAAAATAAAACATAAGAAATGGGTGAGCTCAGATACCCAGTAAGGGTAAATAATTTAGCGGAAGCTATAAACTTTTAAGGAAAGATGTGTGATAAAAACAATAGCCTTTTTAAACATAAACTTGAACATAATATGAAAAAAATAAATCAAACATTACCATATAAACAATCACATGGATATTCTACTAGTCGAATAATCACATGTAATAACTAATTTCATAAAGAGGGAATGCCTAACGCCGGAAATCATTACCACATAGTCAAGTCCTTGTGCCAAGACTACAAATAAAATTTTTGTCAAGGCCTTGTGCCAAGACACTAGTTTGTCTCATGAGACCTACTGATTCATTGAGGAGCTATAGCGGGCTCTGCACGTCACTTACTAAGTCCACTGCATTCCTCATATGAAAAAGTTGAAACATAACATAAACATTCGCATTAAAACTATCACACGAAATGTCATTACATTAACCATAAACCATGAATGGTATAAAAATATAAAATCCACAATCAAACATATCATAAATCATTCAATAAAACATGGAAGATTTTATTATAATAAATCAATGTCAATCGAAAATAATATCCAGTAAAAGATGATGACATAGTTGAAAATGACGAGTAAATTTTTTTGAGAGAAATATCCTTTTTGTAAAATAATTTAAAAGCCACACATTTATAAAGGAAGTAATTTAAAAGATATTTTTTAATCAAAGTGTCTCATACCACTTTGAAACTTTTTAAAGGAATTATCATTTCAAAACATTCATGTCTATATAAATAAAACCCTAAAATCATTTTGAAAACATAGACATTAATTAAAAATATTTAGAAAGATAAATCTTTAAAACATTTAAAATTTTGATCTTGATAAAGAGTAACTATCACAAATCCTTAAAATATTAATTTTAAAATCATTTTTATGAAAAATGGACATGGATGGTAAAAATGTTCTAGTAAATACTTACACATAAACAATCTCGGATAATAATGAGATTGAGAAATTAACCCTTACCTTGCAATATCCTTTAGTCGAGGGCACGTTTAACCTCTTGTATGAAGATCATAGTATGTTATTAAATTATACCAAAACCATATTAATATTTATTATATCATATATTATTCATTTATGACTTTATATTACCATTTAATAATTATTTCCATGTTAAATTAACATTTCGGGTAATAATCATTTTATTTATCGTACGTGTTTTAACTTGTTACTCTTGATTGTATCACTTAGATCAAGATTTAAATACTTCTAGAATATAAAACATGATTTATATATCATATATATGTATAATATAAATATGTATAATAGACATAAATATGAAATAAAAAACACTGTTTATGGAGATGGTAGTCCGTACGTACGCATAAATGCTGTTTCCGTTTTCATATCGTATTGAACGGAAATAAGTGAATAAGATATATGTAAGTACATATATATATATATATATAAATATATATATCTCCATTATCATTATTATTTCATATATTAAATACTTATTAGTAATATATATTTTTATAATCATCGATGAATGGTGAATGTGGAAAAGAATCTCATCACGTCATGGAGACAGCAATCCGTACGTACGCACTAGTGACAATATCATTTCCTTAAAGGTGTGGAATTGGATGGTATATTAATTTTAAAGAGACAATAGAATTTTATTTTCATTATTTATATACATATTACTCATCATTATATCCATCCAAATAACATAGTGTTGAATAACAAATTACACCACAGCGTGGAGACAGTAAGTCGTACGCACGCACGCATGTTGACATTATCATTCATAAGATGGAGATAATAATGAATATAGTTGTACCATATTTATAATAAAATCATAGTATATAGAAGATACTGGAATTATTATTTTATATTGAAAACAACAAAGAAAGAGTAAGTGGGAGAATAAGAGAACTTGAAAGAGGGTGGTGAAATCATCACCTCTTCTTCGGGTTCTTCTTTTTGATTTGATCAAATGGGCTTTTTAGGTTGGCTTTATGACCAAAGTAAGGCCTATATAATGAAGGTAGGATATTTAGGAGGATATTTGTGTAGGGTTTGGCCGAGAAAAATGGCTTTGGAGGTGTTAATTTTAGATAAGGTGAAGTGACCTTTTATAAGAGGGGTGAGGGTCACTTGAGGAAAAGATTAAAGTATTAATTTATTATACAATCATATTCGGTTTATAATGGTTCAAAATGAATTTATTCATAGCCTTATGTTGTTATGGGTCTAAATAAACTCAACCAATAGGTTTTATATAGGTTTGGGTCACTATATTAACCTTATCTTTTAGATTTAACTCTTAGTTAATTAGTTTGACATTTACCATGTCTCTTTGAATTTTTATATTATTTGATTAAAAAACTTACTATAAACTGCCAAGAGAACCCCAAGTGGTTAATTAATGATATAAATATCATAATATAATTCCTTTTTCCAAACCTTAGATTTTTTGAATATTATATCAATTAATAATATAATATTTGTTTTAAAAACTCTTTTATGTCAATTTTGACACTATTTAATAATTGATTTTTTATAAATTCATAAAACTTTATTAATTCTAACTAAATTTATTTAATCAATAATAACATGTCATAGAATCCAAGAAAATTCTTTTATTTCATCAAAACTTTTAAATTATATTTATTTTAACATTTATAATACAATTTATTTTATTCTTTCTTTAATAAGGAAAATACTGCATCATCATTGTGGCATAAATAAATTCCATTATTAAAAGTCTAAAAATTATAAATAAAATACAATTATGTAGGAAATAGTTTTAGATTTCTAATGAATATTTATGGTTGAAGTGATAACATATATAACTCTATGTAAAAATTGTTTTACTAAAAGATATATGCTTATATCATTTTTGTATTTACTTTAACTTAATTAATATAAAGTGTCATTATCACTTACAAGTGGCTTCATGGGGTCAAAACATAAATACAAATATTCCCATTGTTGGAAATGTATCATCCAAAAGGGTTATGACACGTGTTAGGGTAATTTAATATTATCATAATATTACTTTTTACCCTTATTTACCGGATTTACCCTTTAACCATGGTAAATAAAATATTTACCGAAGTAATTATTCAAAAGGTCTAAAAATAAAAGTTACCTATTTACAAAATTTAGACCTCATGATTCTAAATACGGAATCCATTTTTCTATATTCAAAACACAGTAGTGGTAGAAATTAATTTAAAATTAATTCCTGTTGTCAAAACAAAACGTGTATTTTTAAGAAGTAATAACTATCAAAAGATTGACACTTGCTTATGTTCAGTTTAAATGTGAAGTTATGTACAATGAATTTTTTTTATTAAATGGTAAAACTATAATCTAATTATACTTTAAAACAACTCAATATTATAATTTATCACTATAAATTATTTTTATTAAAAAAAGTTGTTTTTAATTATAATTTAGTATTTTTCACTATTCATCAAAAAATGAATGTTTTTAGAAAAATCCCAAAAATCACCCTATGATAATTTTGATATTCGGAATTCAAAAATAAAGTCTATTTTACCTAATTTAAAACATAGAAGTTGAATTTATTAATTTAAAATTAATTCTCATTGTCAAAACCAAAAGGTGTATTTTTAAGAAACAATATCTATCAAAAGATTGACATTTGTTTATGTCCAATATCAAAGTGAAACTACTTACAATGACAAGAATTGGATTAAACGGTAAAAATATAATCTATTTATACTTAAAAACCATTAAAATGTATAATTTAACACTATAAAGTATTTTGATTAAAAAACTTGTTTTCAGTTACAATATAGTATTTTTCACTATTCACCCAAATATGAAAGTTATCAGAAAAGCACCATAAATTTATTGAAACTAAATTCTTATGTCCCGATTCTAGAGAAAAAGTTGATTTTATCTAATATAATATATAAAACTTTCAAATATTGGATTTAAAAAGGGTTCTCCATTAAAAGGGAGTAAAATTGCATTTTTTGAAAAATACTTCTTTTATCTGAAACAAATGTATTTGTTATTAAATTATGTCTAAGAAACTCATAATATGGATTCTAAAATTATAAGGATTATATAAAGTTCAAAATTCAGTTAATACTATTCATAACTGCTTTTGAAACATTAGTTTGGTAAGTCATGGTGCGCTTGAACTCAGTGTTGCATGTAGTGCAAGTTATTGAGTTACATTGAAGAAATAACGTACTATGAAATCTTGGGATGTTACACACATGGTGTAGGGTTATATGACATAGATTCCGATGTTGGCCAAAGTAGGTGACACTCTATGGTGGCTGCTGAGCACCAATGAAGTTTTTATTTATTTGTGCAACGTGCTGTTTACTATTTTCTTTATAAATGCATGTCTGCTTAAACACTTATATTAGGTACGCACCTTTGGGTGGTATCCTACTAAGATTCATCTCACACCATGCACGGGACCTCCGGGATGCGTGCAGACTTTATGGATTTACGTGTAGGAAGAGGCCAGCTTCGGGAGCTAGGCTGTATTAGCTATTACATGGAGATGGTATGGACCTTGAGGTCTGGCCTAGGTGGAGTCACTTGTTTGATTACTTTACTGTATCCACATGCTTACTTGTTTTGTAGCTCTAGTTGGTTATCCATTTGGGCCTTTACATATGGATATGTATGACATGCTTTGAATGCATGTTTTTTGTTTCGTGGTAGTTACAAGTGATTAGAATGTGGTTGTGTTTACTTTCCCCTATTGTTGTTTATATTTATTGCTTCTGCTGTTTATCAATATTGAATGTGTTTCCACTCTGCGAGTCTAGTTTGAGTCTTCTGAGTCATTATTCCACTTCATCTTTATTATTATACTCTGACCAGTACCATTTTTATTATCCTCCGAGAGGGTATAGCTTCCCCACTATACCTATAAGACCCTCGCTACTAGTCGGAAGCCTTTGGCATTCGGGGAGGTGCGCCTAAGGTAGTAACACCCAACCCGTTTAACACTGTTCGGTTGACTGTTCAAGTCCAGGTTGTTATAAATAGAAGCACCTTCATAGAGAAAGAAGAGGTAAAACATGGAGAGGAGACCCGGAGTGAAGAGGGTAGCTAGAGAGAGCGCAACCATAAGCAGATGAAGAGAAAGAGAAGAAAGAACTAGAGAAGAGTGGAGCGAAGGATCCAACGCCATCAAGGGGAGATAGAAACCCTAGTAGGGGGAAGATGAGATGATATCTAAGAGCTCGAGAGAACTTAGTGAATGAGGTGTTATCCGCAGACGCAATGAAAAAACGTTTTTCCAAGGAAAAAGTATTTATATGTATAAAATGTTTTTATATCAAATTTAAACATAAAATCGTTTCTAATGACCAAAATTGGATTATTAATAATAAAATAAAATTAATTTTACTTTTAAAAAATATTAAAACAAAATTTAACTTGTAAATTATTTAAATAAAAAATAGATTTTTAATAAAAATCAGTATTTTTCCCTCTTCACCAAAAAATTAATCTTTTTAGAAAATTATCAAAAAATAACTCTAAGATAATTTTTAAATATTGATTTAAAAAATAATTTTAATTTTTTTATATTAAGTTCTTAAAATTGAAAAAGGAATTTTTTTTATTTTTTTACAAAAATCAATAAAAAACTTTTTTTGAGAAAAATGTATTTTCAAAGCATATAAAGATTTACTAAAAATTAAGAACTTTTTGTATCAGGATGTTTTATTTATATAAAAACATTATACTTAATTTTAAAAATGTTTTTATTCATATTCATACTACCATATTTAATGGATAGATTATCATTATCATGTTTAAATAATAATATTAATTGTATAATGCAGTTCGTTAAAACTCAGTGTTGTGTGTAACAAAAGATTTTGAAACCCAGATTCAATAGATTCTAATTACATTATTTGTCTCTAGCTATCATGAGACTCTAATTTCACTATAGACCTGAGTTGGTTCACTCTGAAATCAATGTTCACTTAAATCTAATGTTTTAAAACCATCTTTCATGAAGATCTTTTGTGAAGATCAACCCTTTATGAAGATAACTAACTTCACAAAACCAAATTAATTTGAGAAGCTCATCGAGTCAATATAGAATACCCCATCATTGCATAGTACCCTTTATTCAGAATCATTTGCATCAGTCAAGACTAAACTAGTCTTTCCATGATGCTCAAGCTCGTGTAGAAACCCAGATTCACAGAGATCCCCTATATTCATGAAATTAGAGAGATTATTATTTTTCCTTAGAAAATTTTATATGAATGAAGTAGGGGAAGACTCATATTTATAGGGTCAACCATTCAGGATGCTCCACTACCTCTTAGTGTTTTTTTAGATCTTTAATAAAAATCTTTGTGTAGATCCTTTAGTCACGAAGCTCTGTTGAGATTTGAAGTAATTGAGAATATTTCTATAAAACAATTTTGCACTCATTATTCTCCAGTTCTTATAATTGTGGAGAATCCCATCACCATTCATGATGCTCCAAATCTTCTAATCACGGAGAACACCATCACCATTCGCAATGCTCATCGTAATCACAGAGCTTTCCATCACTGTTCACGATGATCTAATTCTTCATCGTTCATAATGCTTGTCGTTCTCATGTAGATCATTGTAAACTTTATTTGATCCTTTACGAAACACCATTCACGAATCAAACCTTTTCAAAACTCACGACTTTTCCATATTTTAATAAATCCTATAAGGAAATACACTTTTTTTTTTATTATGGCCATCCTCTAAATTTTAGACCCCAAATATTAGAAAAACATTGGGAAATGATACCACATTCAATACTATTGTCATCTTGAATTATAAGATACATTTCCTTGAAAACTCTATAATGTTATATGTAAGGATTGAAAACAAACAAAAACCATACAACATTTACAACAATGAACATCCTTGGTTCCAAAAATCACCCCTTTGGGTTTTTTGGCTATCTGTAGATAAATTCAATAAAGCACCAGCCACTATCAAGACCTAATACATGAGAAAAAAATGTCTAAAAATATAGGTCTATGTGGGAAAATATTGGTGAAGAAAAAAAAGAGGATCATAAATTGGGTTCTTGTGTCTTGGAATTCATAAAGATGTCCAAGCTAAGATCTGACTATTTCCTCAAAAACATGAAATTGCTTTCTCCATACTCCTGTAACCAGAAAACCATAAATTTTTCATTCTCCACCACCTATAGACCATTGAATTTATCCATTCTCCCCTTTGAAAATAAACCAAAAAACTAGTATTTTTTTACATTATAGATATAAAAACACACTCCCCCTAAATCATATCTCCCCCATAAACATTCATCACTTAAAAAAATAGATTAAAATAGTTAACACAAATGGTGAGAGGGGGAACAATCGTAACCTCCTCATGCATTGGAAGGTGGATGAACACTGAGGTTAAACTGATGTTTCTAAAACACATGTATTACCAATGGATTAGTCATAATTCTAGACACTTGGTCATCAGTTTCAACATGATCCATTTTAATCATGCCTTGTTCAACTTTTTCTTTGATGAAGTGATATATAATTTAAATATGTTTCATACGAGAATGATAAACATGATTCTTTGTAGGATCATTCGTGCTATTGTTTTCACATTGAATCACCATTGGTTGTTTCACCTCATCTCCTATATCAGTTCGTTGTTTCTTCATCTACAATAATTGAGTATAAGCCTTTGTAGTAGAGATATACTCAGCTTCAGTCGTACTATGAGAAGTGATTTCCTATTTCTTACTCAACCATCCCACAAATTTATTTCTAATATATAATTCTAAACCACTTTTGGACTTTATAATAGAAATATCTCCAACCCAATTAGCATTAGAAAATGATGATAGTTAAATATCTCTTCCTGCAACAAAGTATAATCCACAATTGTGAGTACCTTGAATATACATTTTGATTCTTTTCACTACCGCCATTTGTTCTTACTTTAGATTACTTTGAAATTGGGCCACTAATCATGTTACAAATACAATATATATCCATTTTGATATCAGGTACACCAAGATTTAAATGATTCTCCTATACATTGTATGATATATAGATGTCCCATCCTCGTGATTTCCCTGTTTTTTCCCAACTGAAATCATAGTAAAAATTGGTTTGGAGTCATTCATATTGAATTTCTTTAGAAACTCTTTGTAATAATTTTCCTAAGAAATAAAAGTGAGGTCTTTCCTATAAATCAATTACAGCCCGAAGAAGTATGTGAGTTCACCATTCATAGAAATTTCAAATTCTATTTTCATGTGATAGGAAAATTCATCCACTGATCCCCACATACTTCCACCAAATATAATATCATCTACGTACACTGGTACTATGAATCAATATTTCTAAGAATTATTCAAATAGGGATTGTGATCCACTCTTCTTTTAAATTAGAGCTTCTTTAGATAAGAATCCACCCGAAAGTACCACACTCATGGTGCCTATTTCAAACCATGTGGTGCCTTCTTTAATCTATAAACCTTTATTTCATCATTATCAATCATAAAACCCATTGGTTATTCAATGTATAATTTTTATTTAATATCACCATTCAAGAAATATTTTTTTACATCCATTAGATACACTTTGTATCTTCTTTGAATTTTCATGGAAATAAAAAGTCTGATTGACACTAGTTTAGATATTGGAGAAAATGTTTCATTAACATCAACACAATCAATATGTGAATATCCTTTACACACCAATCACACATTTTTTCTTATCACATTACCATACTCATCAAATTTATTCTTGAAAATCCTCTTCGTACCAATCACATTATGACTTTCAAGTCTCTTAACAAGATCCCATTTATGGTTCTTGTCAATCTGATCTAACTTTTCATTCATGGATTTCACCCATGATCCTTCCTTTGAAGATTATTCAAATGAGGTTGGTTCTAAAATTTATAATATGCAATATTGTTCATTATTATTCATTAAAATTGTTTTTGTGAGTGTTTTATAATCCCCAATGATGTTGGATTGATCAATTTATTTTATTCGATTTCTTCTGTGAGGTTCAATAGAATTTTCATTACCATGGTTTCCTATTTTGATTATTATTCTGAATCAACATCATGTTATGACCTATAAACGTTTTTAACTCCTTCCTCTACTTATGAATTTTAATATGTTCTATGTCTATTATCTTCTACATCTTCAATCACATGAGAATAAGATCCCATCAAAGTATTTGTGGTATTATATTCAATGATCTTAACACCACTACTTTCCACAATTATTCTGAGGTAGTTATTAAAACATATTTAGGCCTTGATATTCATTTAATATTTGAAGAATATTCCTTTTTCTACATCACCACCATACTTCCCTTGATTTCCTTCTTTGTTTTGAATGAAACATTTACTTCCAAAAACATGAAAGTAATTCAAAGAGGAATTCCTTCCATGATAAAACTCATATAATGTCTTGGTTTCTCACATATAATTCCCTATTTGATTTTGAGTATACACTAAAGTTTGAAAAACCTATTTCCAGTAATGGGGAGAGGTACAACTCTCAATCAGCATAGTTCTGAATATATAGTTCACATATCGATTCCTATGTTCAAAAACTCTATTTTGATATGGGGTTGTCACAGAATACACCTCATGTTGTATTTCATGTTTCTATAGTTAATTTTCAAACTCAGTGGATGTGTATTACCATCCATTTTCAGACCATATAACTTTGATTTTTCATCCAGTATCATTCTCGACTACTAATCAATACTGTTTTAGGCGATCAAGCACTTGTCGTTTCCTATGTATAACCACCAAAAAATCCATCATATTATAATCATCAATAAAAATAAAGAATTAACTTTATTCATATGTTATAGAAACATTTATTGGACCAAATACATCTGTATGGATGAGATCAAGAAGATTTGATACCCTTTTCTTCTTTTGATGATATGAACTACATACCTACTTCCCTCATATGCAAGAATCAAAAGTATTTTCCCATTAATTATTTAGATTGTGGATATCCATGAATATATTTAGATTTGATATATTTTCCATGTCTTTTTGATTAATGTGATCCAAACTCTAATGCAACAAGTTGTTTTCTTCTTCAACTGTCATATAACAAATGTTCTATTTACTATCAACCTGATATAAGTTTCCATCTATTCTGTATCATTTCCTAAGAGAATTCCTTTTCTCTACTCTAATAGTGCACCCATTTTTATTAAATGTCACAATCAGTCCCAATTCACATAGTTTAATTGCACTCAATAGATTGTGATGCAGACCGTACACATAGAGAACTTCAGTTTTCTTCAGCTCACCATTATCCAGTTTAGTACTTCCACTACCTTTGATATTAAAATAACCATCATTACCAAACCATTATATTACATTAACCCTTTTCTAGACATTATTTAATAGGTTTGTATTTTTCATCATATGGGATGAGAATATACTATCAAGAATCTAGGTGCTTCTACTCTTTGTAGCTTTGAGGGAAACTTCTTCAAGGTTGGATTTTTCAGTTATCTTCTTTTCCTTCCATGAAATATTAGATTGAGTAAAGGATAAAGATGAAATTTCAAATATTTGTTCCATGTGAATAGGTTCATCATACTCATACTCCTCTTTAATAGGATAAAATCTATTTGTAATAGAAGCACCATCTGGTTGATGAGTATCGGCTTGTCTTTGAGTTCTATATGAATTGTTCACGTCTTTCCTTTTCCTACAATAAATAGATTTATGTCAACATTTATCATAATGAATATAATATACGTAGAAATTATTTCTTCTAAAATTTGTAGGATATGAGTTAATTCTCCTTTGTTAACTTCCTAGATATTCCCTATTCAAATAGCTCCTTGCATCTTCAGAGTATGACATGGTATGACCCAGATAGCCACAAAATTAAAATTTCATAAGAGGAAATATATTCTCACTTCTGTTTGTCCCCATGTCTTATTCCTTAGTAAAATACTTTGACCACCTATAATTTTTGGAAACTTGTGGATAAGGCTCTGTTCTCCTTTTATTTTTATTTTAGGATATCTTGTTAGGATTTCAGTTGAATTTGTGATATGTTAAACTTTCAATTTTCCTTTTCTTTAGTTCATCTTATTTCCAGCCTTTAATGTTTTATCATCACATCCAGTTCCACTGTTTCTCATGCATGTGGATATTTGATCATTCAAAACATTTTCTACTCCATCAAAACCCCATTTATCTCGCTCTAAAATCTCAACATATGAGAATCTTCCAAACTGTATTTTATTATTTGTTTATTTTGAATTTGATTCACTTTCAAGTTTACTCCTAAGAGTAACAACTTCTTTTTCAAGACCCTTAATAGTCTTGTAATTATCCTCTAGTCTAGATGTAAGATTATTGATGAACTTTTCTTATTATTTAATTCTAACCTTTAGTTCCACTGGATATTTTGGGCTTTCAAAGGTTGTTGACTATTCTTTCACTATTTCTTCCAGTCATTCAATTTCAGCTTCAAGCCGATCTATATCATCTGATGATTCTTCCATAACTACTCTCCACTTTTTATATATATTAATTTTATTATCAAGATTACCAAATACATAATTATATTTCAATTTGAGATCATCATCAGTAATCAAATGATTATATCTTGATTTATCTTTTGATGGTTCTGACTTTTCAAATGTATCCATCATAGACGCTTGGGTTCCAAATTTAAAATCTACTTCTTATTCCTAAAAACATTTATTTTCATCATGTTATTTATAGAAAAATATCTTTCTTTGTAATTTCATTCCATATTTTAAGTCTCTATTTTGATAAAACATTTTCTAAGGTATCTTCATGTTTCCATATTCACTTTCTTCATCACCTAACTTCCTTGAGGAACAAGAGGTAATGTACCCAACTCCACCACAATAAAAACATACCAATGGTGTCATTACATAAAACTCCCTTTTTATCTCTTGAATTTCTTGGAAAACAGTGAAATAATTTCATCTTACTCATTTTATTAGTTAACATAGTCTCTTAAAATATCAAGTTTTTCCATGGATTTGAATGACATCACCTTACTAACAGGACTTGTTACATCCTCTGGTTTGAATCTCATTTCATATTATAATAAATTTATCAGCAAAAAATACAAATAATGTTTTGAAAGATATATTTCCTCAATGGGTACGAATTTTGGATTATAAAGAGGTGTAATTCTTCTCAATATTTTATTTACAATGTCAATGTCTTTGATTTATTAACCAATACCTCAAATTGCTTCAACAAATTCAGTAATTCAATTAAATAAGGTATATGCATTTTCATCATGATGAATCTTCAGATCATCAAACCTATGGTAAAAAACATGGAATTTTTCCTCCTTCAATTTGTTTTCACCTTCATAAATATTTTTTTATTTTTTCTTAAATTGACTTGGAAGACATGTAACTCATTACCTTTAGATAGATTTGGTCAAATAGAGCAGTAGTAAGGGCATTATATGCTTTGGCATCTGCATCAATAATTTTTCTTTTTGTTTTAGTCATAGATAGTCTTATTGCATCTGTGATCTGAATACCATGTGAATTATAAAAGAGTAATTCCATTCCAAGAGATATTAGATGATATCTCATCCCATTATTTATAATCTAGAAGTTTCTTCATCAAAGAGGGGGAATCCCCTAACATTTACTGAATTCTTTATGAGTGAAAAAAGGATAGATTTAACACCAATAACCTCCCTTTGATACCACTTAAAGGACTCCAAAACACCATGAGAGAGGATGGGTGAATCAGTATGTCAATTTTCCCCCTAAAGTGATGGATCTTGTTACCACGTTGGTAGGAAATTTTTAAACCTCTCTGATGGGTAAGTTTAGAAAACAAATAATCACATGCAAAGACACAATATGGTAATTTTCACGTGGTTCATAACTAAAGATTATTTCAAGGAGAATATGATGATAGTGTGTCAGTTGTACCTAAATACCCTAAACTTTACTTATTGTGGAATATAGAATTTTGTAAAAATTCACTCTATTCCCTACACACTACCTTTACAATATTTTAGGGATAACTCACTGTGTCCTTCAGAACACTTTCATCAACTCCCCGACCCACTTATTTGGGTGAAGTCTAACTCATTTTATTGATATGAAGGTATCTTTAATGGATTGAAATTAAAGACTTTGTATTTGGTTAGCATGATACTCTAATTTCACTATAAACCAGAGTTGGTGCACTTTGAAAGCAATATTCACTAAAAACTGATTTTTTTAAAACCACCTTTCGAGAAGCTCCGTCATGAAGCTCAACCCTTCACGAAGCTAACTACCTTTATAGAACAAACTATAATCCTAAATCTCACTGATTCAATGCAGAATACCCCATCATCATGAAGCACCCTTTATTTAGAAGCATTGGAATTGGTCAATACTAAACTATTCTTTTTATGATGCTAAAGATTGTGTAGAAACCCAGATTCGCGGAGCTCCACTAGCTTCATGAAATCAGAGCAATTCCATTTTTTCCATGTAAACTTTTATGTGAATGAAGTCTGGGTAGCCTCATATTTATAGGCTCGACCATTCACAATTCTCCAACACCTCTTATAAAAATTTTCATATATTTCAAAACTATCTTTGTGTATATCCTTCAGTTGAGAAGCTCCATTGAGATTTGACGTTATTGTAAATATTTCCGACAAAACACTACTCACTCATGATACTTTAATTCTCATAATCACAGAGAACATTGTCACTATTCATGATGCTCCAATTCTCATAATCACAGATAAAACCATCACCGTTCGTAATGATCATTGTAATCGTAGAGCTTTCCATCACAATTTGTGATGATCCCATTTTTTTTCATTCATGATGCTCTTTATAATTATGTAGATCACCATCATATTTATTTGATCCTTTAAGAAAAACAACTCATGAAGCCCATATTTTTGAAACTCATGCCTTTTAAATATTTTCATAAGGCCTATAGGGAAATACACTTTTTGCGATGCTATACATCCTCAAAATTTTTTACCCCAAAAATTTGGAAAACACTAAGAAATGATGAAACCTTCAATACTATTGTCATCTTGAACTTTAAGATCCCTTTACTTATAAACTCCTTGATCTTCCATGTGAGGATTGAAGAAAAACACTAACCATCCTCCATTTACAGCAATAAAAATCCTTGGTTCCAACATTTTATTCATAGAAAATATCATGATCCAATGGTATGACCTATGAGTTTAGTATATGTAAAAGATTAGTCATGTAATTTCTTAATAGATATACATGGAACACATTATGGGCTTAAGACATGTTTGGTAGAAGCCCCAAGTGATAAGAAACTATACCTACTCAATTAAGAAACTTAAAATGGATAATATACCTAGGGACCATCTTTTACTTCTTTCTAAATCTCATAACCTTCTTCCATAGAGAAATTAATTGGAAAACCTTATCTTCAAATTCATACTTCAGATCATGCTGATGATTTTTAGTATAAATTTCTTATCATCTCTAAGATTCTTTGATGAATTACTGAATGTATCTGACTTTATTTACAATTTCCTCATCTATCATAGTTCCCAACAACTTTATTTATCCATTTTTATCCTAAAAAAATTTAGTTCTCTGCTTTTTCTAATATAGGGATTTATATGGATCTATATGAATGCTTTAGTGAAGGGTATTACTATAAGAAAACTCAAATAGAGGAAGGTTTTTATCAGATTTTTTTTTGAAATCCATAGAATAATATCTCAACAAATCCTATAGGGTTTGATTTTTTCTCTTAGAATGACCATATATCTAAGGATGACATGTAATTATGAAACTAAACTATGTATCTATAGCCTAATACGGACTTCACCAGAACATCTAGGTAAAACTCAAATACCAATTAGATACAATATAATATGACACTCCATGAAACCTTTCCACTTACTTAATAGATATCCTAGAAATATGGTTTAGAGAGAAATATTATCTAAAAACGATGAAGTGTGATGAATTCATAAGGAAATTGACTACAACCCATATATCATTATGACCTTTATACATTTTGGGAATTATAATGAAAAAATCAATATTGATGTTTTCCTATTTCTATTATGGTATGGTTAATGTTTGTAACATCTCCTTAGAATTTTTTCTCTTAGAATAAACTTGTTAACATAAAAATCATCAATATATAAACTCTGAAATATCTCTCTTCATATTACCCCACCATAAATACTCTTTTATAACTCTATACATCTTCATAATTCCAAGATGAATATAAAATAAAGAACTGTGAGCCTCTTATAATAGACCATTATTCAAATATGGTATGTATAGAACACATACAAGGTTACCGAACCTGATCATTACATCATAGTCAAGGTTAAAATTAGGAACATTTTTTAACTTCTACTATAGATTTATATCTTCATTCTGCACCACTTTAATCTTCACTTGGATAACTGGTTGAACATTTATTTGAGAAAGATAATATTTTCCACCTTCCATCATGATTTATAGATCAATATTTTGTAAATCCAAAAATATTATATATTTTTTTATCCTCATAATTTATTAGCTAGCATGATCTTTTCTACTCAATGCATCAACCACCTTGTTCTCTTTCCCAAGGTGATAATGTATTTAATAGTCATAATCTTTAATCAACTCCAACCACCTTATCTGATTCATGTTAAAATATTTATATGTGAATATATACTTTAAAATATTATGATCATTATATATATATATATATCACATTTGTCCATAAATATAATTCCTCCACATTTTTAATGAAAAAATTACCACACCTAACTCCAAATTATAAGTTGATTAATTTTTCTCATGAACCTTCAATTTTCATGAGGCATAATCTATTACCATAAAATTCTACATGAGGATGAATCCTCAAACCTTATTCAATGCATCACTAAAGATTGAAAACCCTTATACAAATAGTGTAATGTAATCATAGGTTCACTGACTAATCTTATTTTCATTTCCTTAAAATTTCCTCACATTAGTCTGTCCAGAGGAACTTATAGATCCCTTCTGAGCTAACTTGGGGATTGGATTAGATAGTTGTGAGACATTATCTACAAACTGTCAATCATATCTATCCAAACCAAGAAAATTTTGTTTCTCAGTTAAAATGTTTATTCTAGGATAATGTTTAATAACTCCAGTCTTTGATGGATCCATAGATATACCCTATCTTGATATTATATGACCCCCAAAACTTTTTTCTTCCTATATTCATGCTTGGTAAATTTTTCATACAACTAATCCTTACTCAAGGTATTCAACAAAATCCTTGAATGATCTTCATGCTCTTCATTTCACTTTGAATAGATAATAATATCATATATAAAGACCACAACAAACTGATCAAAGTAATCTTTAAAGTCTTTATTAATTAAATCAATAAAGATAGTAAGAGAATTAGAAAGACCAAATGAAAATACTATATATTCATAGTGTCCATAAATTGTATATAATTATATCATGGGTATATCATCCTCCTTATCCCTTAATTGATGATATCCAAAATGAAGGTCAATCTTGGAAAAGTATTGAGATCCGTGTTGTTGATCAAAAAAGTCATCAGTATGGGGTAAGGGATAATTTTTCTTGATTTTGATCTTGTTCAGTTCCTATTAATTCATTAAAAGTCACATCAATCTATATTTCTTATTAAAAAAAGAATTAGTGCACCCTAAGGTGACACACTTGTCCAAATAAATCCCTTGTCAAGAGTCTCCTAGAGTTTCTTCTTCAATGACTGCAACTCAATCGAGACCATTTTATAAGGATTATTTGAAATATTTGAGGCACTAGGTATGAGTTTTATTGAGAACTCAACTTCATGAATCTATGTAAGACTAGAAGATTTACTCTAAAATGCATTCAAAAAATATTTCACAATAGGAATATTATCAATTTTTAGTTTCTCCCAAACCATTTGAGATAAACACCCATTTTTAATAGGAATCAAGAACGATACAATGGATGTTATTTACATGAAAATTTTATATTTATCATCACACTGGTAGAATATCATAGGTTTTTTTGTTATATGAAATGTTACTTCCCTTACATGAAAATTTATGTGGGTTTTATATAGATAAATTCATTATATGCCTAATATAAAATCAAATTCAACTAGATAGAGAATAATAGGATTTTCTGGAGGCACATTCCCACATACTTTAATTAGATAAGTATCATTGACTTGATTTGAAATTATCATACCATTATGGGTTTTTATTGCTAATTCAACATCTAACAATTGATGTGGTATTGTGATACCCTTATAAAATTCTTCATATATAAAAGAGTAGTTATATCTAGAGTCAAATAATACATTAGCAGTTCTAGAGTGGATGGTAAGTGTACCATTCACCACATCATCCATGTACCCCTCATTAAAAATAGTGATCACATTAAATTTACCTTTGTATATTGTATTAATAGGATATGGATTTCAATCATAATAATTATCTTCTTATTTGGGTATTTTTTATCATAATGACCACACTCCCTTGTATTTGGAACACTAGAGTGTGGGTGCCGCATTCTATTGAGATTTATCTCTATTCACATCATTAGCTAACTTATTCATATCACTTTAGAATTATACTTCACAATGAACTAACTTTTGACACTTGAAACATTTACCAGTCCCTTAAAGACAATTTACTTTATGTTTCCTTCCACACTTCAAGCAATAAGGAAAGCTCATCTTCTTATCTCCATGATTTTTTAAAGTTTCCTTTTAATTCCATAATTATTTTCTTAACAAAACCATGAGATTTATAGGAAAATATAATGTAAATTTCCACCTTGATATAACAATGAATTATTTATTTATAGATACTAAATTACCATATGGATAATTCCCTTTGGAGACTTGGTTTTAGGCCAATAAAGAATCAATCAAACATACATTTAGGTTGGATGATAATACCAGAAGCATACCTCATAAGTCATGTAAAATTTTACTCATTAGTAAAACCAGATTCATTATCCTTATAATTCATCTTAAGAAATTACTTGTCTATTATAATTTAAAAAATATGGAATTAATTATTTAAAAATAACCTCTTAAACTCATCCCACTGAATGGATTCAATTTCTTCCCATTGCCATGTATTCTTGATAAGATTCCACCACCAATCTGCTTCAGCTTCCAAATTATTAACAACCAAAATATATTTTTCATGCTTAAAATACTATAGAATGAAAATATATTTTTAGTGTTACTTATACATTGATAAAAACTAGTTGATTTGAGGAACCACTAAAAGAAGGTGGATGTTCCCTCATGAAGGAATGAATAGAATGTTGTTCCTTCATTTTATTATTTATAATTTCTATATGATTCATAGCTTGAGAAATTTGTATGAGGATAGAAATGATATTTTATATTCTATCTCCCATAACATTTGGTTACTCAGATGTACAATCATTTAATTATCCATCACATTCAACATTAACATAGTTTTTTCAAGTTCTAGGATTTGACTAAAACCAAAAAACATAGTGTGAGAAACATAATCATAGTAGAAAACCACATGATCATGAAAAATAATTTATAGGATATATTAAATCATGAAAAATTCTTTTCAATCTATGCCACATTAGGTTGAACATAACCCATTCATGATCATCGTCTATTTAAATCCTTCACAATGGTTCATAAAGAGTTTGTGAATTTCTATAACATATCCCCATGTAGTGTCAAACTTGGTTTACAAAAAGTCCCATTGTCATATTCCAAGTGAAAATCGAGTCAAATCCCAATGCTCCCTTTTTGGAGTTATTAACCCTAGGTACAACTATTCTAGACCCACATCTACTTGTAGTATCCAAGATGTTATGTAATTATTTGGAAACCACTCGCTCTATCCTTATCCAAAATTCTAGGACATTTTCCTATACTTATACTTATCCTTATGGTTATAACTAAAGCTTTATCATCATAGTTTCTAAAGGCTAACTAAAACTTTCTCTGATACTATAGTGATCGACACTTTTCATAAATTTATATTACATCATAGTAGATAAATATTCATTACATAATATAATGATCCAGAATAGAATCATATAGGTCTAGTATATTTTGAAACTTGGATACATAGACAAATGGTACATAATTGAACTATATCATATCCCAAAAAGTTCTTAAAAACCAGAACCCTTCTTAGACATATCACACATAATACAATTTTTCATGAACTAGGGAAAGGAAACATAATAAAGGGTGAGTTAACATGCCCGGTAAGGGTAAACAATAAAGATATGAACATAATATGAACATGGGGGTATGATACATAAGACTAACATTTGAAAATTATACCCTTCATATCATAGATCCAAAAATTGAGTCATGACATAAATATTGGTAGTTTATAAAACACGAATCATAATGGAATCAAAGAACATGATCCATGAGAACATAATATTGGAATAATACACTGATTTATGGAATACACATAAGTATAGAAAATTATTTCCTTAGTATTCAAGGATTACTTTCAAGGTTATCTTAGTGGAATGAGTTCACTCACCAAAGCATCATAGCAGCAAGGTTCACTCCCAAGAATATCATAGTGGGTAGAGTCTCTTACCAAACTAGGTTCACTCCCAATTCTAGTACTAGTTATCTCCTGATATTTAAATATTTTCCCAATGCATTGTAGGGAGATATAGTTCCCACCCATCACAAAATTAAAATCATACAAATTCATTCCAAAAGATCATAAAACATTCATCATATCACAACCCATATAAAGTAAATGGGTTTTGTAAACATTTAATTATAACATACCCCCTGAAAAAGAAACGTGTTTCATAAACATTTCATCATAAAACAACCCATGGAAAGAAACAAGTTTCATAAACATTTCATCACATCATCATAGCCTAACCCATGAAAAAGGAACTAGTTTCATAAAACTTATTTTCATAATAAATATAAACCATAAAAATAAAGAATAAGGATATAATATTTGTATCATATCACTAGTAAATATTAATTAACATCAACGGATGTAATATTAGATGGAAAATGATTTTGAAAGATTAATTGGAACATTTCTTATGGTAGATACCATTTTTTATTTGAAATAACTTATTTAAAATCTAAAAATTACCCAAATATAATTTTTTTTGAAAATAACCCTGAAAAATTGTTAATTAAGACTAAAATAATTGAGTGGTTAAGATGGTGGAAAATTCCATTTATGTCACGTATGTTAAAACAAAGTCCCCTTTTAAATTTTTAGTCAAAAATTCTCAAACACCTCATTCAGAAAATGAAAAGGAGATTACTTTTATTTTTTTTGTAAAATTTTTAAAAAACTTAAAAATGAATTTAAAAAATCAGTGGAGAATAGTAAAAAAATTCTCTAAAACTTTTTTATAAAGCATGGACATATAAGAAAATGATTTTAGACTGAAGAGAGAAATTAAGTTAGAATTTTTAAAAAAACTTAGTTAGGACTCTTTAGTAAATAAAGAGAGGAAAATGAAAGGAAATTATTTAATTTAATAAAATAACCATATTATAAGAAATTAAATGAGTTTATTGAGATATATATTATATTATATCATCATAAAAATCATAATCATATACAAACCTAAAAAAACAAAAGATAATAACATAAAACCTTTACCACTTTGGTAAATTTGGACTCATAAGCCCAATGAATGAAAAAAAATATATGTATATGTAAATTACCATAATTTTTATAATAAAAATCATAAAATATATTAATGATTAGTAAATACACCACATAAAATAAAAAAGTGGTGAATATTATATGTGTCTCACCGAAATACAAGTGAGAGGAAAATCTCTTACCTCAAGTCTCAAATTTATTCATACATGTTAGAACCACCTATATAATAAATATAAGTTTATTATGAATCTATAAAATAACCATACTCATATATATAATATCATATATTACTTACTTATGAAATTTTATTACCCATTTATTAATAATTCTTTGTTAAAATGATTGTTTCGGGTAAAAATTGATTTGTTTTTAATGTATGTTTTGGTTTGGTATTTTCGGTCCTTTTACTTTGATCCTGGTTCCCACATATCTAGAATTTTATAAATGACATAAATATCATATATATATATATTTATATTAATCCATAAAATTTATAGATAGAAAATAAATTAAATTGTTCATGGAGACTGTAGCCTGTACGTACTCATGAATGTTATATCAATTTTCTCGACAGATGGAATAAAAGATAAGTAAAATATATCACTTTTACAGAATACTTTTTATGAAATAAATATCATATATATATTTATTAAATCTATCCTTATTACCATTCATTTAAAAATAAAATGAAAAACGAATCACATCGCTTCGTTGAGGTGGTAGTCCATACTTACACATGAGAGAGGTTATCGTTTCCCAATAGATTGGATGGTAAGAAGGTAGATGTGATATATTAAATAAAAGACTATAAAAATTTCATAAATACTATATATAAATACTAAATCTACCATTATCTTCATCTTTTATTTGCGATGATGGAAAATGAATTACATTAGTCCGCGAGGCGACAGTCCGTCGTACACACGGTTGACAATTTTGTTTCCTATTTAATGGAGGAGGAGATAGATATAGGTCATTACATTAACATAATAATATCTAAGTATAAGGAAGATAAATATTTTATGTTATCATCATGGTTGAATAATATTTTAAGGAGGTGGAAGAATATTTAAAACAAAAATTCTTGGTTAAGAGCGATACCTATTCTTCAAAAAACCTCCTTAGGATTGAACTAAATGCATTATTAAGAGGGTTTAATAATAATAATAAGGCCTCTAGGATGTAGTTACATAAGTGAGGATAATAATTTTATAATTATTGGATTAAAAAGAATGATTTGGTAATGTAAATAAAAAAAGAGAGGGAGTTTCCATTTATAAGTGGGGGAGTGGACACACTTTGAATTTTTAAAAAGAAAAAGTTATATCCACATTTTACACTTGAAAAAAGGATCCAAAATGGATTTTTTCAAAAATTATATGAGATAAGGTTGAAATATATATTTAAAATATAATTTGAACATGTTTTTTGGTCATCTTAACCCATATATTTTTAGTTTAACCCCCGGTAAATCCATTTTAACTTTGACCATGATAGTTAATTTTTACTGTTTTTACAATTTATTATGACCAAAAAATAAGTTTAAATTATTATATAATATTAATTATGATGATTAAAATATGGAATAAATTTTTTTGAATTCAAATCACATAATTTTCAGAATTTAATTTTAAATTTTACAAACAAACGTGACAAAAAAGTGATTTTCCAAAGAAATGTTTTTCATATAAAACATTTTTGTTGACCTCCTAGTTTAATGATAAAAAAATCATGATTTTAATGTTATTAATGAGTTTCATGTTTTATGTATGTAATATATATTATGATCTCGGTGAAAAATGTTTCAAAGTATGCAACGCTGTTGAGATAGACACTGCCAACATGAAAATCTCATTAAGTCTGAGATACGACTAGGGTATCACATCGTTAGAATATCATACCACTAATAAAAAACATTGAAAAATAATGAGACACCGTTAGGGTGTCATACTATTAGGATTTAATACCACTAATATATAATTTCACATAAGTCTGAGACATAATCGGACCTCACACTAACAGACTAAACACCACTAGTTGAGACGCTGCCAATGTAGTGGAAATTTGTCCAAGTCTAAGAAACTGCTAGTGTCATATCGTCAGGGAGAGACACCACCAGAACTCGAGACACTGGAAGAACTTGAGACATCACCATAACATGAGATTTTCTAGTCTGAGACACCTCCACTATTTTATTAACTTATCTTTTTGAATTATATTATTATAATAGCTATATTTATTGAAGTTAATGAAATTTAAAATTTTAATGATTGTACCTTAAATGCTTGACAAAAATCATTGAAGAGAGTATTAGAATGTAGTACAAGGAAGCAGCTAATCCAAATTTCCTCCTTGCTACTACTATTGATAAAAGTATAGTACAATCCCACATAGAATAATATTTGTACATAAAAAGAGTGATGAAATAGTAGGAGTAGAAAACTGATAGTAAGAAGAGAAGCTAGAACTTCCAGAACATACATAGAGATGAAACTTTTGTAAACCTGAAGATCTCACCTACTGAAAACATTCAACTGGGAAGCTGAACTGAATCATCACATCTAATGACATCTTTGAGTCAATAAAACAATAGTTTTTGACACTCTGTTTTCCTAAAGTTTTCACGAGAACCCAACTCAAGCTTCATTTCTAAATAAAATCATGAATCAAAAGATTCATTATAATAGACTGAGCATTTCTAAACTCTAAATTTATAGATTTCTCTGTTCTTTTTATATTTATTAATTTTTGAGCATTGTGTGATATATTATATTTTATATATGCACACTATCTCCTGTGATAAACTAGAAAATACTCGATATCTTCTCAATCTATTTTATTATTTGTTTCTCCCAAAGATTAAAGTGATAAAGTTCTCTATGTGGCCTATTTATTTTTACTCCCATAAATAACTATGGAAGAGTTCATGTGTGAACTGAAATGTAACGGACTGAACTATTATAAATGAAATTTAACTTTTTGATTTAATAAAATGTCCTATTATGTAATATGGGTTTATAAAACACATAAAAATCCTTGGTAATATATTTGGATTTAAAATACCATTAGGAATATTACTGTTTCTGATATAGCCATTAAATAATGATCACATGATTAATATAAATATAGGCCTTTAATAAATCCAATTGACACAAAAAAAGGAAGTGATGGCCTCATATAGTAGGATTTTACCTTATGAAGCCAATTTATTGGAGATTCTGAGGGATATAGTGAAGAAACATTGTGGTTAAATTGTTTTAAACAATTTTTTTTGTATTTGTTGACAAATAACCTTTTTTGTTGAATAATCTTTTTGTTATTCAGGAATCAGACCTATTCCATCATAATGAGGTTGTTTTTTAGACCAATTTTTCCATAACTGGGTTTTCGTACTAAGTTGCACTAGACACAGAAGAAGTCAGGAAGATGATATTTTTAATCAAACACTGTATCATATTCAAGTCCATTATCATGGAATTTAAAATCATCGGATTCAAAATAAAAAGAGTTAGAATTTCTTGTTTGTTGGAAGTTTTTATTTTCCATATTCAGAGAAAGAAATAAGTTTCTAAGTATTAATGAAAGAAGTTATTGAGTTTAGAAGTCATTTTATTGATGAATATTTTTTTAAAGAAGATTGTATACTCAGGAGTTAGAAAGTTCTTGTACTTTCTAAACACAGTCATAAGATGATTTACTGATCAATAAGTTCTCACAAATCATTAATAAATTCATGATAAAATCTTTTGAAGAAATGGTGGATAGGTTTGAAGAATGTCAAAGCTGGAAAATTAATTTTTCATCATAATGGGGTTTCTATCATAATGGGAATTACATCATAATGAGCTGAGAAAGAAAAAGATATTTCTGACAAGAAGGATTAAATAAATTGTACTAGTTTTTTTGTATTGGGATTATCATACTAATATTTTTGTACTAGTATTTTCATACTAGGAAAATATTATTAAGTTTTTTGTACTCAAATCTTCGTACTGATATTTTCATACTGGGAAAATTGTATTAGGATTTTCGTACCTAGATTTTCATAATCAGATTTTCATACTCAGATTTTAATACTCGGATTTTCGTACTGAGGAAATCATACTGAAGTATTCATAATGAATAATTTGAGCTGAGAAATAAAATATAGTAATGAGATAAGAAAGAAAAAGATCGTAATGAGATGAGAAAGAATCATATCATATTGAGGCTGAGAAAGAAACAGATCGCAATGAGATGAGAAAGGTATAAAGAGTTGAAGTGGTCAATCAATAATTTCAATTTTGTGTAAATCTCAGAGAAATATAAGGAGGTCTAATGAAGTCAAAGTTTAAGTTTTATATATGAGATATTTTCAGATATTTTGATATTTGAGGAAGTGGGGAATGTTTTTAGGTTTCTTGCCTTTGTTTTATGAGTCACCTATAAATACTTCCTTAGATCATTTGTTCATTTGAAACATTTTGACATACATGAAAAAGGCAGAGTGCTGGATAATTCAAAGTGAAAGTTCCCATTTTATTGATGAATAATTGTATTGAGAATTCTATTAGAGTTTTCTTCTTTCATATTGAGAGTTAGTTTGTTGTACAAAAAAGGATACAACATTATCATTTTTAGAAAATCCGATCCATCATCATCGTATTGAGAGAATCAAATCCAGAACCAATTTTTTGAGAGAATCGGATCCAAAATTATCATACTAATAAAATCATATCCATAATTATAATATTAAGAGAATTAAATCCATCCATACAAGTATTATAGTATTGATAGAAACAAATCTAGACAAATAAGGCCGAGGATTCAGACTGAGCAATTATGGAGCAGATTCAACAAAGAATTAATTATTTTATTTGGATCAACTATTTTATAAGAAAACATTGTAAAATATCAGGAGTAAATATAATTATAATAAACCAGCCTTAAACATTACATAATCCTGAATTAAATGAATAATTCACATTGAGGATCTTTTCAGGTTTAGATTTTTAGATAATTAGGCCATAACTATTACATTACAGCTCAAAAATTACAAAGTAGACACTTCTACTAAGTTTTCATTTTTTTCATAAAATAAAAACTCTTGAAAAAAGGTGTCATGTATAGTTCCATATTTAAGACAACATAACCTTTCCTTGATCCCAACCTTGACCCTATTCATCTTTAAGTCCTGTGAAAAACATTTCAAAACATGGGATGAGCATAAAAAAATCAGTAAGGGTTAAAAAAACAAATAAAGAAAACATTAGTTCATCAATACATACATAACACAATATCTTTAACATACCTCCTAAAATCATAAGATTTATGAATAAGACATAGAAATTATAAATCATAAAGGTAACTTATGGCATCCATAACATACTTATGTTGTAGCTTTCACAACCATTTTTGGAGTTAAATTTGGAATACCCATCCCAGTATATTCCTTATATCTCTTAGAAGAAAAATTTACATTTACCTCCATCACGTTACCCAATGCATTGGAGAGATATCTCGGGCTCACCCACCATAGGTTTATCACGAAACCACCTGTATATGTAAACAATGTACAAGAACCATAACATATTCATAACACATAAAACAAACATAAATGAAATATATAATTTCCACATAATTTAAATATATTGACATAAAAAATCCATTACCAAAACCTTTTTCCATACCAAAATATGTAAAAGAGTATATAGTATTTTTTTACTTCTAAAAACATTAAAACTTGTTAAGGAATCCATAGATCAAATAATACTCATAGTGGCGGAAAAGGACGTTGTCACCGCTTACGTTAAAAAGAAACATTCTTTTTTTTTTGTCGTTTAGTAAAATGCCTCATAGAAAATGATTCCCTTTGAATGAAATGAAACATAAAAGGTTTTTATACATCATATAAAATAAAGTCATGTATAAAACAAAATATGCCTCAATAAAAGGAGATTAATACGAAGTCCCTTACCTTACGTCCGACTTGACCCATTCATTCTTTAATCTCCTAAATATTAAACTAAAGTAAATTTATACATTCTTAAGAACCTTTATCATATTTATTAGTATTTTTATATCACTTATTACCATGTTATAAACATTATGTAATCATTTACGTTAATAATGGTAGTTTTGTCGTTATTTGGTACTTGAGTCAAAAATGAACTTCTTATATTTACAAGTTGTCCATGTGGTCAAAATTCCATTATCTGCAGAATGATATTCATGATTTAGATATCATATATATCCAGTATATATTTGTATTTATAATAGTTCATAAATTTTGGAGTTAATAAATGAAATGCACCGTTTATGGAGATGGTAAGCCGTACGTACGCATGAATGCTACTTTCATTTCTATTTCGTATTTTTAATGAAATGAAAACTTAATGATAAATAGGTATATTATAATTCCATTATAATATCATATATAATTTTATTAACTCCTTTTATATGTTCTTCATATGGCATGAACGAGTCATGTCACTTTGAGGGGGCAGTAGTCCGCACTTCCCCAAATGTAATTGTTGTATTTATCCACTACGGAAACCATAAATGTATTCTATAAATTAAAAATATAGAAGCATAGAAACAATATAAATATAATATATATCACATATAAATATAGTTCCATCTTAATGGACACCATAAGAGGCGGTAGGAGATAACTGAACAATCATCGTTTCGTGAGGCGTTAGTTCTCCGTCCAAAGAAGTAATATGTTCTTTACCCATTAGACGGAGGTGTGTGTAAGTGTAGTTTGAATAATTCCCATAAAAACAACCTATTATATTGAGGATAATGGTTTTTTTATAAAATAAAGGAATAAAAAGAGTTTATAGGGTTGGAGAAGTAAAATAAAACAAAAGAACTTAAGGGAAGATGTTACCTTTAAATCAGGTAACTTTCATTGGTTTGAACCAAAAGGATTTCTTGAAGTGCCTTATACCTAAGGTAAGGCTTATAGATGGAAGAGAGGGATCTTGAGAGATTATTTGGGTAGATTTTGGATGAGAAAAGAGGCTTGAGAGGTGTGATTAATAAGTTATAGGTGAGGGATTTTTATAAGGGGGATGAGGGGTTCTTTAGGAAAGCTTGAAAATATTATTTTATTAAATAATGTTTTTCAGTTTCTAAAGGTCCAAAACATATCAAGGAAGAAGATAATATGAATCTTATTCAAAATAAAATTATCCAAAAATAATCGGACAGGTTTTGTATATTGTTTTAATAATTATAATCTTATTTATTTAAATCGTCCATTAATGAGGTAAACACTATATCCTTATTATGTCATAAATTATTTTATTTATTTGATGTATAAAAATTAAAAATAAAATACCCTAATGTATAAAATATTTTTATATTTCCAATGAATATTTATAGTCAAATATATAAATTATATTACCACACATTAAAATTGTTTTAGCAAAACAATACATGTTTATGATATTTTTATTTTTACTTTAAATTAAAAGTTATTAATATCATTATCTTACCCAAGTGGATTTCAAAGGCCAAACGTCTCACCCAAGGATTGCCTTGGTCGACCATTACTCATCCAATAAGGTTTTAATAAGTGTTAAGGTAATTTTATATTATTATAATATTGTTTTTACCTTGAATTACCCTATTTACCTTTAACCACGGTAAATAAAAGTCAAAAGTTACTATTCACCAAGAATTATTTTCTTCTTATTAAACCAAATTTTACTTACTAATAACAACCATGTATGTCTGATTTTCGAAATTCAATTCACAGAAGTTGTAAAATTTTATTTAAATGAAAAATCAGTTTTTAACTAATACTCAGTGTTTTCACTATTCATCAAAAATTGAAGGTTTTCAGAAAAATATCAAAAATTCAGCCTATGCTATATTTGATATTCCTAATTCAAAAATGATGTTTATTTTACCAAATTCAAAACATAGAATTTGCATTAAAGTTTTTAAAATTAATTCCTGTGGTCAAAACAAAAAGCATGTTTTTAAGAAATAATAACTATCAAAAGATTGACACTTGTTTATGTCTAATTTCAAAGTGAAATTACTTCCAATGACCAAAATTGGATTAAATGGTAAAAATATAATCTAATTACACATTAAAATCAATTAAAAATATAATCTAACCATATAAATAAATTATATTAAAAGACAGTTTTGAATTAAAATACAATATTTTTCACTATTTATTAAAAAATGAATTGTATCAGAAAAAATACCAAAAATTTACCCAAAGTAAATTTTGATGTCCTGATTCTAAAAAATAATTTTATTTTGTCAAATTGAACATATAAAAGTGAAAAAACTATATTTAAAGAGGGTTCAACATTAAAAGGATGTTAATCGACCTTTTAAAGAATATTAGAGTATTTATGCTTAAAATTCGATTAATTCACATTTTAAGCCTCTAAATTTTATTGGATAAATGTAAAAACATTTAACAAACATGTATAATCATATTGTGGTTAGTTCTATTAATTTCTCCCAATACAACGACTAGGTTTTAACTACAATTTAAAATAATATTATATTATTATTTTTCAGTATGACTCAGCGTTGTGTGTAACATTAGCCTTCAAAGAAACCCATTGTTGCATATCAGGTACACCATTAAACATAGCATCCCTTCAAAATTACATTAATATTTAATTCAAAAATATTAATAAATATAAAATTGTATTATTCTTTATTTACATGGGATGTTACCATAGTCATTTCTATTAGGAGATAGAAGGTGCCTAATGGGTTTCGACACAAGTTGTATTCACTTCTTCATTATAGTGGATTTCTATAGACCCATATAAGTGGATATGGAAAGTATGTAGGTTCTCAAACATAGGCCAAACCTTTCAAATATTATGTTCTTTACTTTCTTTCCTACTTTTGTTTCATGATTATTTACTAAAAGTTAATAAGGAAATAAATCTTAACAAGTTATGGGGGTTAAGTTTCTATTTTTTTGAAACATATAAAAAGTGAAAAACTGATTCAACCCCTCCTTCTCAGTTGTTATTAAATCCTTCAGAGCTTTAATTGGTATCAGAGTGAAGGTTACCTTGTTGAATCCTTATGATGGATAATATAAATTCTATCAATAGTAGAGGAATTCCTAATTTTGATGGAAAAATTATTATGGATGAAAAAATAGAATGATTCCTTATCTCATATCTCTAGGCCTTAAAGTTTTTGATGCTTCTACTATTGGTTTTACCCTATTGAGAAATATGATCCTATTACATTTGCTGATAAGATAAATTTATATATTTATGGGAAGGATATAAATGAAATCCTTATGTCCTTATTAGATAATTTTTATTAGAAGGGTATGGGTCTCAAAACTTCAAAAAGTATGTGGGACAAGCTAGAAAGTGTTTTAGAAGAGAATACAAAAGTTAAGGAAATAAAGCTACAAATCTAGTGTAGTATGTATGAAGACATCAGAATGAGAGATGAAGAAACAATTGATGAATATTTCACCAGAAAAAATGATTTTTTTGCAACATTAGAGGATTCAGAGATATCTTGGAAGAATCTAAAATTGTGAAGAAACTTATGAGAAACTTTCCAAACATGTTTGATTCTAAATTTTCTTCTTTAGAAGATAAGGATGATTTTTCTATTGATAAATTTTACAACTTTATTATTTCTTATAAAATGTGGGAAACACTAATCTTTAAAATGAATAAAAAATATGAAATGGATTTTGAAGCTATGAGAAAGTAGAAAATTGAAGATGTTGAAGATGTTAATCCTTGTGTCTCTAAATATAAATTTGATGATGAGTTGAATGAAAAAATGATGTCTCTTATATCCAAGAACTATAGAATAAGAAGAGGAATTTATGGAGATAAACGTTTTCTCAAATGTTTGGAGTATGGTGGAATTGGAAAATTTGCTATGAATTACCCCAAGAAGAATGTTTGAGAATATCGAGATGATTCTGATGAAAAACCTCAATGGAAAAAGTGGAATAAGAATGAAAAAGAAGAAAATTATTCCAATAGGTACAAGAATATTTTTACTAGAAAAAAATATGTATGTTGATTAAGGAATTTTAATTAGACTCAATCAAAAAAAATATTATAAACATAAAAGTTCAGAACAATTCATAACCTTCAATATAAAATATGAAAAAACAAAATATTCCTCAGAGATTGAAGAAGGTTGTGAATAATTTTATAGAGAGTATCTGCTCAGAACATAACTTGTTACATGAATTGAGAAAAAAACTCCCAACAAATAAATTAGAGTAATGAAGAAATATTGTGAAGAATTTTATTGTGGAATAAAATATTTGATCAAGAATAAGGATGAATACATTCAGGATATTTTAAGTTACAAACATAGAATTGATGAACAGTGAAAGATGATTGAAGATCTTAGTAAGAAGATAGAAGATAAGAAATAAGAGGTTAACAAGTTTCAATCAAAACATACTTATTCTAAAAATAAATTGAGTAAGATGAATGCAAACTTCAACAAATCTTTTAAAGTAAAAGATGAGACCTCTAAAGTTGATGAGAAAGATCAATATGAGAATCAGGTGAAATCTTCTCTTACAAAAAATAATGTTTCATATGATTCTTTTAACATTTTTTGTTCTATAAAAAGTATTGGGAATTCTTGGGTGGGGAAAGGATGTAATAACTTATCAAATATACAAAATTATAAAACTCTCTCAAATGGAAAGATGGTCTCCATTCTGAGTATGTTAGAACTGAATGAAGTTACCTACCTCAACAAAGTTTCAATAGAGAAAGATATTATTTCAATAAAAAATAAAAATTTTATGGTTATTTATGGTGTTTTGGAATCTATGGACAAATGGATTATAATTTTTGGAACAAATTATACTTACCTAGAATAAGGTTTGAGAAAAGTGTAAGAAATACACTACAGGAAAACTGAATATTTGCGACAGGATCCCGTCACAAAAGGTCTTTTGCGACGGGGCTCTGTCACAAATTTCCCATTTCCGAAAATGACGTCGCAAATAGGTGTTTTTGCGGCGGTCCCATCGCAAAAAGAGTATTTGCGACGGTATTTTTCCCCATCGCAAATGAGTTTTCGTTTATATAAAAAAAGGTATTTGTGACGGGCCGTCGCAGATATATTAGTTGCGATGGGTTTCTTACCCGTCGCAAATGCGAAATTTAAAAAAGGTATTTGCGATGGATCGTCACAGAAATGTTTTTACGACGGGTATTCTTCCCGTCGCAAATGTTACAGTAAAAAAATATTTACGATGGGAAATCCCGTCGCAAATATTCCCGTCGCAAATACTAAAAAAAATAAAAAATAAAATAATTAATACAAATCGTATAATATTATATAAAAATAATAATAATATTAATAATATAAAAAAATTATATTATTATAATATAAATAAAATAATATATAAAATATAATTATGAAATATTAATATAAAATAATAATAATATGAATATAAATAATATAATATAATATAATAATACTAATATTAATAATATAAAAAATTAATATAGTATTATTATTATTAAATTCTCTATATAATAATAATAATAATATAAATAAATAAATTTTATTATTATAATATTAATAATAAAAAATATATATAATATAATTATGAAATATTAATATCAATAAATAATAATAAAAGTACTAATATTATTAATATAAAAAATTAATATAATAATATTATTATTAAAATAAACATACATATTTATGAAAAAATAATATTAATAATATTAATATTAATAAAATTATAAAATTATAAACTTCTCAATATTAAAAATAAATATAAAATGTTAAAAGTAATATTACTAAAATAAGCAGACATTAAAAATAACACTAATAAGTAATAAAATATTAAAAAAAATAAAAACAAATAAAAACATGCAATATTCGTACCAAAATGAAAGAGGAATTGTAAATAGTTAATATGACAATATTCGTACAAAAATGAAAGAGGAAATATATTTTATAAATTTTTTATAATTATAATAATATTGATATTTTTTTATAAATATTAAACATATAATAATAAAATAATTATATTATTAGTATTATTTAATTATTAATATTAGAGTAATATAATATTTTATATTATGTTATTATTTATGTTACTATTTATGTTACTAATTATATTACTAATTATGTTACTAATTAGAATTGCGAAGATATGCATATAGGTCGGGTGGTTAATCAATCATTGAATAGAAAAACAAACGTTATTGACCGCTCATCTACCTCAATTTTATTTTCATTTGTGTGTTGAGGCTTGACAGGAAACTTCTTCCTCCACATGTAATATCTGTTTTTACTGTCAAAATTATAAACCTCCTCACCACTATGTTGGCGAGGAGGTTGATAATTTTAACACTAAAATCAGATATGACATGTGGAGGCAGAAATTTCTTGTCAAGCATCAACACACAAATGAAAAGAAAATTTAGGTAGATGAGCGGTCAATAATGCTTGCTATTTTTTCTAATTCTTTTTAAGTCTTTCCTAATTGTTTTTAAGTCTCTCCTAATTGTTTTTAAGTATTTCATAATTGTTTTTAATTGTTTCCTAATTGTTTTTAAGTCTTTCCGAATTGTTTTTAAGTCTTTCCTAATTATTTTTAAGTCTTTCCTAATTATTTTTAAGTCTTTCCTAATTATTTTTAAGTATTTCCTAATTATTTTAAGTCTTTCATAATTATTTTTAATTGTTTCTTAATTATTTTTAATTGTTTCCTAATTATTATAATTATTTCCTAATTATTATAATTATTTCCTAATTATTATAATTGTTTCCTAATTATTATAATTGTTTTTTAATTATTATAATTGTTTCCTAATTAAATCTAATTGTTTCCTAATTAAATGTAATTGTTTCCAAATTAAATCTAATTGTTTCCTAATTAAATATAATTGTTTCTTAATTATTTTAATTGTTTCTTAATGATTTTAATTGTTTCCTAATTATTTATAATTAATTAAATCTAATTATTTCCTAATTATATGATAATTATTTTAATTAAATCTAAATACATATAATTATTTCTTAATTATATGATAATTATATATTATTTCTAATTATTACCAAAACATCCTCCGGGAGTGTCGAACCAAGAGTGTAGTAAGACCCGTTGTCGTGTACCAGGTTACCCCAAGTCAAGCTCAAAACACCTTGTTAGAGTTTTCACTTCTAGGTACATTTGTGCCAAAGCCGCCTCTACTTGTTCGTATCCAGACAAGGATTATTTGGTACAACCACTTAATCTAATTATACTATATAGCTACTAAACATTCTATTAAAAAAAATTAAAATTAACAATTAAAAATTAAAATTAACAATTAAAAATAATTTAACAATTAAAAATAATTTAAAAAATAAAAAAATATAAATACCGTCGATATTTTGAAGTAATCTGCGTTTTTTAACTCCTTCTCTCTGCTTCTCGAAAGAAAAAATTAAAACAAAAAAAAATTTCTACACAGAATTGAAAGTTAGGGAGATAGGGGAAGAGAGATCTGAATGTTATGGAAAAAAATGGGTGGGGTGTATATATAGGTTAGATTAGTTGCAACGGTTGTATTTGCGACGGGATACTATCGCAAATACAAGGTATTGCGATCGGATACCATCGTAAATACCTTCGCCTGCATTTATTACGGGCGGCGATTAAAAGGTTTTTTGCGACGGGCCTGTCGCAAATAGCTGCCTGCCGACACAACATTAGCGACGAGCGGATATCCCCGTTGCAAATTCCTATTTACTGCCGCCGGTATTGGCGACGGTCCCCGTAGCAAATACCTTTTCCCGCACTAATTACGGGCCGTTGGTAAAAGGGTTTTTGCGACGGGCCCGTCGCAAATATCTGCTTACTGACACACCATTAGCGACTGACGGATATCCCCATCGCAAATTCTTATTATCGCCATCGGTATTGGCGACAGGTCTCATCGCCAATACCACCCGGTGAATAATTTGTTGCGACGAGACAATTTACCTGTCGCAAATAGTATTTACCATCGCCGGGTAGTTGCGACGGGTCGAAGGAGACCGTCTCAAATAGGCTTTACCGCAGCCGGTACTGGCGACGAGACCCATCCCAAATAACACCTGGTGAATAATTTTTTGCGACAGGAAAATTGTCCCGTCGTAAATACTATTTACCACTGCCAGGTACTTGCGACGGGTAGAAGGCTACTCGTCCCAAATAGGCTTCCCGCATTTTGGCGCGCAACCCGTGCCATTACAATTGCGACGATTCCTATATTTCCATCGCAAATAACTGGCCATTTGGGATGGGAATATACTCCCGTCACAAATACTCTTTTCATCGGAGTTTTTGCGACGGGAATAAAGCCCGTCGCAACTACCCCATCGCAATAAGCGTTTCCCCATAGTGATAGTGAAATTAGAATGAGAAACTTTCCTAACTTATAGAAAGTTGAAAAAGGTAATTCTCATGTTGTTAGAAAATTTCCAAAAAGAAATCAATTTGAATGTCTAGAATAAGTTTTTTGAATATGTGATCAACCTAGTCATCATGCTAAAAGTTGTATGACACTCCTTTTAGAACAAGTTTCTAATGATAGAAAAGAAGAGAAAGATAAAAAGATGAAAGTTAAGAATAAATATTTTTGTTGAAATAACTTTGAAATAAAGTAAAAGGAACAAACCATGGATACATTATAATGGTTTCTCTACACATATGATAGGTGATATAAAAATCTTGAAACATGTTGAAAGTCATGATGGAGGATTAGTTACCTTTGGTAATGATAGATCGATAAAAATTAGAGGAATCATAATAGATGATATTGATACCGAAAAGTTAAAATATAAGGAATTTTTATTTGTTGATTGGATAAAACATAACTTACTTATTGTAATTTCACTTTATAATGATGGGAAATAATTTGGTTTTAGAAAATATTTTTATATCATCAAAAGTGTGGAAGATGGAAAAGTCCTTACAAAAGGAGAATGAACCAGTGGGAATCTGTTTCAAATTAGAGAATTCAATAACTCATATTACTGTAGTGCTGAAGATGAAAACAAATTGTGGAACTAAATACTTGGCCACCTTGGGTAGAAAAACATGAATAAAATTTATAAATTTGATGTTTTTTTGAATTTTCTAGAATTGAAAAGAGGATATGAAGATGTTTGTATTAATTTTTATAAAGGAAATATGAATAACTAAATTCATAAGAGAATTGAAATTCAATATACCATACCACTTGAGATTTTTCAATCCAATTTATGTGGGACGATGAGACATCAATAAAAAAATAAGTTTTATACGTTATCACTTTTATTGATGATTTCACTCGGATGATAAAAGTCATGTTTATGAAGCACAATTCAAAGACTATTCAAATGTTGAAATTCTTTAGAAAAGATGTTGAGAAATAAATGTGGGTTTTCATAAAGAATTTTAGAACAGACAATGGTACAGAATTCACAATCAATACTTTTGAAACTTATTTGAGAAAGAGTAGTATCAAAAATCAGTATAGTACTCGCTATACTCCACAAAAAAATGGAGTGATAGAAAAAAATAATATAATCTTGGTAGAAATGGGAACAATTATGTTACCAGAATACAAAATTTTAAAGTTTTATTGGAGAGATGCTGTTATTATTACTATACATGTTCAAAATAGATACTTGTTGAGACTGGAAACCAACATTACTCCTTATTAAATATGGTATAAAAAACTCCATTTAAGAAATTTAATGTTTTTGGAAGTCCATGTTTTCTCAAAATCAAAAATCTATATTTGGGAAAGTTTGATGAGAAAGATGAGGAAGAAAATGTTATGGGTTATTTACCAAACAAAAGAAGATAAAAATGTTTAAACAAATGTTTACAAAAGTTGGTGGACCGATATGATGTTAAGGTAATTGAAAATCAAAGTTACTTAAAAAAATTTGTCGAGAATTTTGAGCAGGATAAACTGGATAATTCTAACAATAATAAAAGTAATTCAAAACATCCTTATCAAGATTCAGAAGAATTATGTGATGAGGAAACTCCAGTTGGGAATGAAACTTTGAAATTTCCTATCTCATAAAAACATGTTGAATCCAAAAACATTATTGGGAATCAAAAGGCTCTGGTTCATACCATAAGGAAGTTGATATTATAAAATTAGAATTCACTTATCTCAAAAGTTGAACCAGAATCAATTTTAGAGGTTATTCAACATAAAGAATGGTAGATGCTATGAATTTGGAGTTGGATTTGATTGATAAGAATAAAACATGGTAACTTGTTATAAGGCCAATAAATAAAAATGTTATCAAAACAAAGTGTGTTTATAGAAAAAAATTAAATGATAATGGATAAGTTTTAAGAAACAAAGAAAGACTTGTTTGTAAAGGATATTCACTAGTGGAACGTGTGTATTTTGATGAAACCTTTTCCCCTATTTTAGGGCTAGAAACTATTCGAATGTTTCTTGCGGTGACTACTCATCATAATTACAAATTTTATCAGATGGATGTAAAGTCATCTTTCTTAAATAGTGATATTGAGGAAGAAGTTTACATTGAAAAACCTTGAGGGTTTCTTCTAGATGAAGATGAAAACAAAGTTTATAAATTTAAGAAAGCTTTCTATGGGATGAAACAAGAACCACAATCATGGTATTATAAGCTTTAAAATTGTTTGATGATATAGATTTTTTCTAAAGGAAAAGTTTATGGAAACTTTTATGTGAAAGATGTTGACTCCATAACATTAATTGTAATTGTTTATGTGGATGATATAATTTTTTATGGGGATAGAGAAGATGTTTTTAGAGAATTTTTTTAGGAAATGAATAATAATTTTGAAATTTCAATGTTGGGAGAATTACATTTCTTCCTTGGCTTACAAATTAAATAAAAAAATACATTTTTTTATCCCAATAAAAGTATGCTAGGAAATTGTTAAAGAAGTTTGGGATTAAAGAATCTAAATATGTTTCAACTCCTATTTCAGTGAGCACAAAGTTTATCAATGATGAATCTAGAATAAGTGTGAATCAAAAATAATTTAGGAAGCTGGTAAGAATTATTATTTACCTTACAGCCTCAAGGCCTGATATTGTTTATGTTGTTACTTTGTGTGATAGGTTTTAAATTAATATGAAAGAATTACTTATGTTGAAAGAAAAAAGAATTCTGAGAGATGTCAAAGGCAAAAATTCACATGGGTTATTATATAGAAGAAATAATGAGATGGATTTTCATGGTTTTACTGATGCCAATTAGGATAGATATTATAAATGATATAAAATATACCTTAGGAGGGAATTTTTTTTTGGGTGAATGTTGTGTGAGTTGGAATAGTAATAAAAACGTTTAGTAAATCTATGCACAACTGAATCCAAATATGTTCCAGCTAATCAAGATTTTACTCAAATATTGTGGATGAAAGTTCAACTAGAATATTTGAAAGTTAAAGTTTCTAAACCATTGAAGATACTTTGTGATAATCAGAGTGCAATTAGTCTTTCTAAGAATCATGTCCCACATTCAAGATCAAAACACATTGATATAAAGTTTCAATTTATAAAAGAGAAAGTTATTGCTAGAGATGTTTTGCTAGAATACATTTCATAAAAGTATCATATTGATGATATATTTATAAAATCAATTCAAAAGAAAGGATTATGGAATTGAGGATAAAACTTCATGTTCAAAATCCTCCCATGTCTTCCTAATCTTCATAAAAAAGTTCCCCCACCATTATTTGGATTATTTTGACAAATGGGGAGAGATAGTTACAACCTTTTACTTTGTAAGAAGTTTTTACTAATCCTTACTTTATGAATATGAAGATGTGGTTATCATAGAATGAGGGAGAGCAAATTAAAAGTGAGAGAACAAGAAAAGTGAGAGAAAAATAATAGTGAGATAAAAATAAAAATGACAGAGGAAAATATAAAAGTAAGGGGGAGTTTATCTTTACAAGGTAATAAAATTTTCTTTCCACCAATAGATGGAATTACTTAAAAAAACATTACTTTATACATTATCATGGTGTCAATATACTCTCTTTTTATAAAACCTATGTTTTGATAAAATTCAAAAAACCGGGGTTGCTTTTAAAAATTGAGTTGCGAAAAAATTATGACCTAGAAAATTTGTTAACAAGGCTTGTAAACAAATCAAAAGGGGGAGATTGGAGAACCATTGTGGTTAAATTTTTTTAAATTATTATTTTTTATTTGTTTACAACTAATTTTTTTTGTTGAAAAATGTTTTTGTTATTAAGGAATCAGACCGAGTCCATCTTAATGAGGTTATTTTCTGGACACATGTTTCTGGACCCAGGTTTTCGTACTGAGTTGTATCAGATACAAAAGAAATCAAGAAGATTAAATTATTAATTAGACACCTTATCATATTAAGTTATATCAATATAAAATTAAAAATTATTTGATTCAAAAGAATCAAAGGTTTAATTTTTTGTTTTTTGGATGTTTTTCTTTTCCATATTCATAGAAATAAATAAGTTTCTATGTTAGAATGAAAAAGTTGTTGAGTGTAGAAGTAATTTCGTTACTTAAGATTTTTCAAAGAATATTGTGAAGTAAAAAGTTTGAAAGTTCTCATACATTCTAAACAAAGTTAAATGATTATTTGCTGATCAATAAGTTCTCACAAATCATGAATAATTTCATGCTAAAATCTTTTGAAAAAATGGTTGATAGGTTTGAATAATTATAGAGTTGTAAAATGATATTTTCATCGTAATGGGAATTACATCGTAATGAGATGATAAAGAAAAATATGTTGCTGAGCCTAAGGAAGAAATAAATCATACTGGGAATTTGAAACTGGGATTATCATACTAATATTTTTGTACTGGGATTTTTATACTGGGAAAATCGTATTGTGATATTCATACTTAGATCTTTATACTCGGATTTTCATACAAGAAAAATCATACTAGGATTTTTATACTCGAATTTTATTAATAAGGAAATCATAAAGAAGTATTCATAATAAATAATTTGAGCTGAGAAAGAAAAATCATAATGATATGAGAAAGAAAAATATTTTAATGAGCTGGGAAATAAATAGATCATAATAAAGTTGATAAAGAAAGAGATCGTAATGAGTTGATAAGGAATAAATAGTTAAATGGTCAAAATTGAATTTCAATTTTGTGTAAATATTAGAGAAATATAAGGAGGTTTTATGAAGTTAAAGTAGAAGTTTTAAATGTGAGATATTTTCTGAGAATTTGAGATTTGAGGAAGCAAGAATTTTTTTCAATTTTCCCACCTTTGTTTTATGAGTTTCCTATAAATACTTCATCAGATCATTTTTTCGTTTTCAATTTTTCACATACACACAAAATTTTGTGCACTAGAGAATTTAAAGTGAAAGTTCCTATCTTATGGAATAATAATTGAATTGAGAATTCTAACAGAGTTTGAGTTTTATAGATTGAGAGTGAGTTCATCGTACTGAGAAAAATGGATCCAACATTATCATTTTCATAAAATCAGATCCAAAATCACCGTATTGAGAAAATTGGATCCAAAATCATTATATTGAGAGAATAAAATCCATCATTATCATACTGAGAAAATTAGATTCAGAATTATCATATTGAGAGAATAGTATCTAGCCAAACCATCATTATCATATTGAGAGAATCAGATCCAACCAAATCAGACTGAGGATTTGGACTAAGCAATTATGGAGAAGATTCCACAATGTATTCATTATTTTGTTTGGATAAACTTTTTATAAGAAAAAATAGTAAACTAATGGGTGTTAGTATAATCATTCATATTGGGAGATTGAAGGTGCCTAATGGGATTTGGCACAGGTTGTATTAACTTATTCATAATAGTGGATTTTCATAGACCTATGGGAGTAGCCATGGAAAGGATGTACGTTCTCACAATAAGGAAAAAATTGTAAATATTGTGTTCTTTTCTTTCTTTCCTAATTATTCATGCAGGAATATTTATTAAAAGTTGATAAGGAAATAAATCTTAATAGGTTGCAGGGGTTAAGTTTATTAAAGTTTTGAAACTTATAAAAAGTGAAAAAATGATTCACCCCCCTTATCAATTGTTATTTGATCCTTTTTAACTTCACATAGCATCACTTGGATTTTCCATTGACCAATCCCAATCTTATATCAAAAAATTTAAGCATGAGAGAAACCATTTCTGGGATAATTTCAAGCTTATCAAGATCATGACCCAAACCATGTTCTCCGAACGAACCCATGAATGTCTCACTGATGCACACCTTAATATTAGGGAGAATTCTACTGTAATAAATAGATATGTATCAAGACCTTAATATTATGAATATGTATACTATATATAATAATGAATTTATTTTTATTTTTACTCTATAAATGATTTTGATTTTAATTCAATTAAACACAAATTTCATTTTCAGGTAATATTTTAATTCCATTAATGGGTTTATTTTGATGAATTAATGGTTTTTTAAATAAATATTATTTCAAAAAATTTTAATATTAAATAATTTCTATGAATTATAAATTTTCATATATTTTTTATGAAGTGAAATGTACTTTTTATAAGGGATAAAAAACAATTATTGTCAAAAACCCAACATTTTTTCAATAAAAGTAGATTCTTATTTTAAAAGTTAAATGAAAATATTTAAAAAATTATTTAGATAAAATGAATATGTTTTTTGGAATTATAATTTCGAAATTATCCAATGGTTAATTTTTCATAATTTTCTGAGATAGTCGAATTTTCAGGTAAATATTAAATACTGTATAAATAAATAGTGTGTTTTATGACATTATAATGAATTAAAATGATTTAATAAATACAAAAATGCATATAATAGACCAAATGTATATTTTACATTTTAAATAATGTGATTTTAAGTTTACTTGATTAATTTTATTAAGCTTTATGAATCCTTCAAAACATTTAATATATTTTAGAGTTTTAAATTCTTTTATTTAAAAGTGTGACTCACCTCCACATAAGTAATGGTATTATTTTAATATTTTAGTCCCTTTTCCTAATAAAATAATTAAAACTCCCCCATTTTGAAAGAACATGGTAAAAAAATCATGGGAAGGTTTGTGGTTTTGAATATTTTATTATATAGAGTTTAAAACCTTAGTTTGTGAAATATTAAAGAATTCCCATCTCATTTCCTATATAAACCCACCAAATCTCCAACTTATCTTCACTAAAAATCCTTGTATCATGTACTTAATCTTCCCTCCCCTCTCTATAACTCTCCCAAGGTTCCCTAAGCTCTCAATAACCCTCTTTTCAATTTTTTGGAGTCACTCTCTCAAGTAGGGGTTCTTTCCTTTGTCATCTTTATTAAAGTTTCTTTATTTTGTTATTCCATTTTAGTTTTCAATTAATAATGATGGGTTATGATTTATAACCCTATATATACTTCCATTATTATTTATAAATGATTATATACCCATTTCTCTCTCATGAAGACCTCCCATGTACACCCGTTACCATGCTAAAATTTCATAAGCATCCTTTCCTTTCTCCTTTTCTTCAAGTTTATTTAATATCATATTCCTTTTTTCTAATTATAAATTTTTTGACATGTAATTACATGTCCCTATTACTATAAACTTCGTTTAAAAGTGATTATAGAACCATTTTTCTCTCATAAACCAATTTTATGAATTTTAAGTGATGCTCTTATGCTGTCGACTTTTCCCCATAATTTTTCATGCCAAACCAATTGTACAGTGAATACCGTACCCATTTTCTATCAAGAGTGTTCAATTTTATGCACATATAACTTTTTATTGGGGACTTACATGTATTTATTCTGCACTCCATGATCATGTAATAAATTATAATGATGAATGGATCTAAGTTTTATAATCTATGTGGAACACTTAAGCATGAGAACAAAATGAAAGCGATGGGTGCACCTTGAATTATACAGCACTCCATTGCATTGGAAAATATTTAATATCACGATAAGTCATTTTGGGAAAGGTTTATACCTAATTAATTTATGGGAAATTTTCCACCATGAATTCTTGGTGGTTTATCCTTAACCTATGTTTATGATTCAGTGTTTTAAGTTTTTGGCACATTTATTATGTTATGATTATCATGCTATATCATGCCTTATTATTCGTGTCCCTTTATGCCTCATTGATATAACTTGTCTAACATTTATTATTGAATTAATGTTATTCTATATATATTATTTTACTAGGATTTATGTATCACCCCTTTCTTATGTAATTTCCTAGGTTATCCAATGTTGTTTTAAGCTCAAACATGTTAAAGAAGTTTTTGATAAAGATATTTTAATTCATGTTTAAAATTATAATGAAATGTACCTAATTCCAGAATAAAATAAAATTATCAATATTTTGGGTTTTATTAAGTGTAATTTTATGTAATTAAATAATGTATTAATGTGTAATAAATAGAAGGGTTTTAATATTTTGTATCATCAGAAAAGTTTAGTTATTTTTGGGATTAGGATTAGAAAACTCCAGAAAAAATACTTAGAGATAAGGCTAAGTATAAGAATACATCCCTAAAATTTTGGTCAGTATAGAGTAAGAGTTTTATCAAGAATATACATCCCTATTTGGATACTACAATTGGACGTGGTTTTGACACAAATGTACCTAGGAGTAACAACTCTAGCAAGTTGTTTTGGGCCTGACTCGGGGTAACCTAGTACATGACAACGTGCCTTACTGTGCACCTATTTTGACACTATTGGGGATATTCTTTGTTAATTTATAAGCTCATTATGAACCATTATTAATGGAGTAAAAGAATCACATAAGAGTATATGTTAGGAAATAAATGATGGATAAAAAAGATTAAAGCTTAGAAATCCATAAGTTAAGGAAAAACATTTAAGTTATAAGTTATCATTTTAATATCATTAAATTACCATTTATCTATTTAAAAGTTAAATATACTCATAAATAATTTTTCTTTTATTTATACAATTTCCAAAAATAGGAGTAATTAGGTAAACAATCAATGTGAAAAGTAATGTGACGACTAGCCCAATGAGATTCCCAACCTGATTCATGTAGGAATCACACAATTAATGATGATACTATCTAAGATGACTCAAGTTATGAACAGATAATTGGATCAGGAGGAGCGTCTGAACTCCCCTAAGAGAGAACAATCCACAATTGATATATTCAGGTAACAAAGGACTCTTACTTTCAATGGGTCATCTGATCCCATAATCGCGGAAAAATGGATCAACTCAATTGAAAAGATCATCTCTATACTTCAATTTTCTGAACAATAGAAGGTTTTGATAGCTGTTTATTTTATGGAAGGTGAAGCTAATCATTGGTGGACATTGATAAAAAATAAGAATCCTAAAAAATTTATCGAAGCAATGGTGTGGAATGATTTCTTGAAAATATTTTTTGATAAATATTTTCCTTGCACTCTCTGTCTTAAAATGAAAAGAGATTTCCTTGCCCTTAAGAAAAAATATGGTGAATCTATTTGGTTTTATGATGCAACGTTCACAAGTATTGTATGATAAACCTTTTTATTTGTCATTACCTCAATGTGAAATTTTTAACACATCTTTTGTGAGTTAAAACCAAGCCTACAAAAATCCCTAGAAATCCATGACTTTGATATCTATGAGGAAATTGTTTGATGTTCCCTCAATGTCGAAATGTAGATCAGAAAATCTTAGGGGTATCATTGGGATAAGAAGCTGAAAGTAGATATCAATTCTAGCGGTTCAATAGAGAGATATAATGGTGTAACACCCTAACCCCAGAAGTCTATATTCGGTTCTTAAAACAATATTTGTAATTTTTTTTATAAAAAGATATTGATAAAATTACACATGAGATATCATCACAGATGGTCTTCTTGGTCTAGGTTATGGAAAACCATATACAACTGATACTTTTCTTCAAAAATGAATGAGATAAACTCCATAGTGTTTCCACCACAAAGAATAACACAAAGCCGTCAAATCTACTATTCCTATAAAAATAAATTAAAAACGTAGGGTGAGAACAAGAATTCCCAGTAAGGGATTTTAATGATAATTAATAAAATCCTTTTTAAGAATATCCCTTTAAAATAATTATACTTACATAAAAAAATTTCTCAAAAGAAAACAATATTTATTATAGTACATCATCATCATTTTTCAAAGGTTACTAGAAATAATTTTTAGGGAAATCTCATACACAATAATTTTTATATTTATTTAAAGGTTATAGGTAAAACTCATTTCAGAGTACACATAACTGTAAAAAAATGCATTGAATGCTGTATATAAGCTAGGAGTTGATCAAAGTAATTTAAGGGTGACATGAAATTATGTAGGTACAAATTAACACATGAAATAATACTTTCTTATAATTTAACAATAATCAATATCATAAATCACTTATCAAATAAAATGAAATTCATGAAATGACAGATTAATTTTCTATCTCTTGTATTAAAGTTATGAAAATAGATGCTAATTTTTTTTATAAATGATTAGTTATGTACTTACATCCTTACTACATGTGCATTTATTACAATAATCATAAGTACTAAATTCATGGACAGGGATATTCTACTAGTCTAATAATCACATGGTTGATTAAATAATACTCACATAATGAGGGAATGCATAATACAGGACAATAATAACATTTCATCGAGGCCTCGTGCCAATACCGTACATAATCATTCTATCAAGGCTTTATTCTATGACCTTGTTTGTCTCATGATACCTACTGGTGCATCGAGAGGCTATAGAGGTTCTCACCCATCACATAATAAGTTTTATGAATTCCTCATATGTCTTAACGTGCCTTAAAATCAAATTGTACCATACCACCTTGATTTATTAAATTATGTCTTTTATTCAAGGTGTCCCATACCACTTTGAATAATTAAATTATGTCTTTTATTCAAAGTGCCCCATACCACTTTGAATAATTAAATTATTAATTCATAAGTTATCATAAGGATAAATTTCACTTTGCAATTACTGTCTATATTAATAAATAAAGTGAATCATGCATTAACAATAAACATTAATCTAAAACTGAATGGTTTGTTATTTATACTTTAGGATATGAATATATCAAATTTATTAATGAAATTCATGAAAAAATAGACATTCTTTTGGACATGTGATGATAAATGGTGCACATAAAATAATATATTGTTTTGTTTTTTCACATAAAATAATAACTCTTAAATTCAAAACCCTTGTTCCATGAAAGTAAACATTTAATATACTAAAATAAATTTTTTTAAATTTAAGATATTTATCATTCATGTTTAATCCACACACTGATGAATGTAAGTGTCAAACAAATTAAATCATAAACTTTAATAAATAATAGTATTAATTGTGGAAGATTCATCATAAATTCATTCCATGTGAGATATTAAAACATAATAATTTTTTTAACTCACTTTACTAACATCAGAGCTTCTTCAATTATGATCAAACACTATATAATCTCCTTTTATAATTTCTAATAACATTTTATGTTAATGATATATGTATTTATGCATTTATGCATGTACAAGTATATATTAAAAAAAATCTAATTCTAACACTTTATCCTAAAATTATTAATTGAGATGTATATATGTAATGTTAATTGAAATAACAAGGTGATGACCTCTTCTAAAATTTTTTAGGCACACAATAACAAAACAATGCTTTGTTGTTGTTTTCCAAAATAAAATTGTACTTTTGATCATATAATCATTTAAGACATGAATTGAAAACATCCAATTCAAGGGTTGATTACAAATGTAAGACATGTAGGAATATTATCACTTGTATTTCTTTACAAAGTAGATTAGATTGATTAATTAATCCCTGGTACAATGAAGACTTAGAAAATAATTATAATACAAATATTTTATCTTACATTTATTATTTTTTTTGAAAATGGTTAACTACATAGATGATTACTTGTGTATTGTAAAGAAAATTCACCAATCATTATATGAATAAGTTTATATAAATATTCTTATTTACAAATATATCATGAACAAATCAAATTATAATTTTCAAAATATAAAATCATAACAAGGTTAATACAATCAAAACTTTTAAAAATGAAACAAGACATGTATATATGTATTTTTGGTACTTACATATATTCATGTGGGTTTTAAATCTAGAATTAAAAGAATAACTATAATGACAGGGGTCATCTTTAAAAAAGATTGCTTAATCTTAATTAGAATAGGATTAAAACTATATACATATATATTTATATAAACATATATATATATATGTATAAGTTTCGTAACTCAAAAAACACTATTAGTAAACCCCTTTACAATAATTATATGCATAAATACATTAGTAAATTACTGATAATAATCACTTGAAAAACCCAAAACAGATTAGGATTTGAAGTTATATAAAACCATATTTACACAAGGTGTATACATGGGATTTGCATAACCAAAACAAGGTTTGATAAATCCTTACAAGTATCATACACTTTAAAAACATTATTTAATCACTAATATCAATAATATGAAAACCCAAATCATATTATAATTATTATATATATTTTTATATATATATATAATCGTATCCACTAAAAGTGTATATATGTATTTTTTCATATAAAAAATGAATCTAGATTAACCCTTACTTGAATTTAAAGGTGATTTTAAGCTGAGCATAGGTTGGAGGAAGGTTAAGGAGAGGAGAAACCATAGGGTTTTGTGGGAAAAATGGGTTTATATAAACTGTGTATATATAATTTTATATACTAAAATTTAAACATAAAAATATAAACAAAGAGACTTGAAGAAATATGAATCTAACTATTACCGAAAAGGAAAAAAATTATAATCAATGAAAATTTTATATAACTTGGTTATTTTATTATAAATATATATATTATAGAAAAATATCATGGAAAGAGGTTGTGTTAGAATTAAACTAATGCACCCTTATAGACTTGTTGAACAAAAATGGAAGTAGAAAATCAGGCCGTGGAGAGTGATTAGAGGACTCACGGGATGAGTAAGAAATAACAGAGGAGGAAGAGGTGACGTCGACTGGTGCAACACGAGGAAGAAGAAGAATAAAGAAACTAGGGAAATGAAACGGATGGTTGTGATTGCCTCAGTCGGATCAAATAGCTATGATGACTTCCTATATTTTAAAAACAGATGAATATTTGAGATTTTTTATTGGATTTGATCAGATGAAAACAGGGGATCCATGATATTTAAAAGGTTTGTGAGGTCGAGATCTAATGCGTTCGGATCATATGGTTGATGAAAAATGCATCAATAAGAAGTGACAGTGGAGTTAGAAGGCCAGACTGGATCAGACGGTAAGGATCTTGCATGGAGAGATCGAACCGCTCAGATTGCATTTTGTGGAAAAATCTGCATCACACATCGAAGTTATTAGAGTTTCAGGACCGCCTTATAATACTCGACGCCACTACCTTCATTTAAATGACACAAAAACACACACTACGGGGTCCTTATACATAAGACCCCCACCCGCGGGCCTTGGCCCCCACTTACCCGCACCGATGCATGACCTGCCTCACCCCCTACTCGTGCCTGATCAGGTCCTACACATGGGCCAGTGCATGACTCAGCATGCGGTATGCATGTGCTTGGCATGAATTCATTTACCAATGTGATATTCCCACTAACATTTAGGGCTTTTCCTTCAATCCTGTCCTTGGTTGGATATGGTACTTACCCAATTTTTTTATCAAAAATTTATTAAACCGAAATATTTAATAAAAACAGAACAAATATATAGTAATTTACTTATATATATATATAAATGTGCTTTCTCATTATAGATTTCATTATTTCAAATGTTTTATTCGTTTTTTTATTTTAAAACATTAAATTTCAAAATAAAACTTCATTTAAAACGTGTCATAAATTTACATTCATTTTAAAAGAAACATTATATGGTTATCATATTTTTAAAATTCAAATATATAATATATATTTAACTAAAACTATGTTATTATTTAACCAAGGATATAACTTTAAAATATTTAAATAATTTTAAAACATTTTAGATTCTTAAAATACTTATAAACTTAGAATACTTAAAATAGTAAAAATACTTAACAATTGTGAAATTTTATGACTGTTACCAATACCAAAGGACACCTAAAGACCCCAATTCCTATTAATTGTCATATTTATATTCAATGGTTATAAGGCCTTATAAACACTTAATTAGGGTGTTCCAAACTTCAAAAACCATTTCAGTTTATAATAATGATGCTCTACATTACCTTGATGCTTAGTATTGTTGCCATAGTACTTTCCATAATGTTCTTCATTGTGACATACTTGAAGGTAGTTCACTACTTACTTGGGATAGTTGTGTTTAGTGGTCTTCTAGTGATCCTGATAGTCCTTCTAATAGGTATTATAGGTTAGTTATGGCCTTTTGGCCTTATTTAAATGTAATGTTTCAGTGCTTTTTTGAATAAAATGTGTCTTATTTCATTCTGCAAGCATTTGTTTTAGATGGCAACAATATAAATAAAAAATAATGATAATATTAATAAAAAAAAATATTATTACTAAAAATATAAATATGTCTGGGGCATCACATTGTCCCCCCTTAAGAGAATTACACTCTCACAGGTCTATTTTACTCGTATAATTCCACAACACCATCTTCTGTCATTAACCTCAATGTCCCTACAATATATGTTTTAATTATTATTAATTAATAAAATTTAATAGAAAAATATTTAATTTATACCTTCACAAGGTCCACTAGTGTCGGTGATTTTCCTAGTTCCTCCCTGTTAAGCGAATCCCCAATACAATTTTAAATTCCTCAATCTCTTTGTCCCAAATGAAGTATAAGAAACTTGGGTCAAACTCATGTACACAACTACAGTATCTCAAGAGTAATGAATGTTGGGTGTATAGTTGGGAGACATCGGCATGAACTTGATGTCTATAAAAAACAAAAAGGCTCAGCTTCAAGAATTTTAAGGTCTCTAATTTGACCATATAAACCATAAGACAAGACTTAGCATAGGAATGCTGCATGAAGGTCACCCTCTCTTGCAGCTTCTTGGAAATCCCCCAAATATAGAAAAACTTATGATAGGGTAAGACATTTAAATAGACCCTCAATTTAATTTCCGTGATGTGCATAGAATGGGAGTTTATCATGCACCATGAGGAAATAATCAATGCCTGACCCTCGATGGAAATGAAGTATTCTATGAGTGTTAGACATGTATTAAAGATATTTACTAGTCAAACGAAGGTTTAAAAAGGGCTCAAATTCATCCATACACGACTTAACAATTTTGTTTTCTAGTATATTAGTAGGAAGAGACAATAGATTGGTTGGTGGTCTCTCACCTTCCATTTAAAAATTTTAAGAAAAAGTACTACTTAGCAAAGCATAGCTAAATTGCCTAGTTTTGTTCTAATTTCTCAGAATTTTCTAGACCATTCCTCTGATACCAACTTTAACGCCCCGACCATAGAAGCCTAAAGATAGTACTTAAAACATGGTGTATATTTTTTATATAAAAAGATACTGATAAAATGACACAAAACATCTCATCAAAGAGGGTCTTCTCGGTCTAGGTTCTAGATAACTAGATACAGCTAGTACTTTTCTTCAAAACTGAACAAGATAAACCCCATTGTTCTGTCACAATAAATAATAACTCAAGCTAAAAAATATAATAATCTTTAAAAATAAATTAAAAATGTAGGGTGATCACACGAATTCCTAGTAATGGGTTTTAAAGATAATTAATAAAATCTATTTTAAGAACATCCCTTTAAAATAATTATACATACATAAAAAAATTTCTTAAAAGAAAAAAATTATTGTAGCATGTCCCCATCATTTTTCAAAGGCTACTAGAAATAACTTTTAGGGAAATCTCATACACAATAATTTATATATTTATTTAATGGTTACAGGTAAAACTCATTTCAGAGTATGCATACTTGTACAAAAATGCATGGAATGCTACATATAAGTCAGGGGTTGATCAAAGTAATTAAAGGTGACATACACGGATGCATGTAAAAATTAGCACATGAAATAAAACTTTCTTATAATTTCACAAGAATCAATATCATAAATCACCTATCATATAAAATTTAATTCATGAAATGATAGATGAATTTTATAACTCTTGTATTAGAGTTCTGAAAATAGATGCTAAAATTTATTTATAAATGATTTTTTATGTACTTCCATCATTATTCCAAGTTCATTTATTACCATAATAATAAGTGCAAATTTTTTGAACAAGGTTATTCTACTAGTAGAATAATCACATAGTTGATTAAATACTACTCACATAATTAGGGAATGCATAATACAAGACAATCATAACATTCTGTTGAGGCCTCATGCTAAGACCATACATAATCATTCTCTCAAGGCCTCATTCCATGACCTAGTTTATCTCATGAGACCTACTAATGCATTGAGAGGCTATAACGAGCCTCACCCATCACATAATAAGTCCTATGAATCCTTCTTATGTCTCAATATGTATTTAAATCAAAGTGTACCATACAACCTTGATTTATTAAAATATGTCTTTTATTAATGGTGTCCCATATCACTTTGAATAATTAAATTATGTATTTTATTCAAAGTGTCTCATACCACTTTGAATAATTAAATTATTAATGTATAAGTTATCATAAGAGATAAATTTCATTTTGAAATTGCTGTCTATATTCATAAATAAAGAGAATATTTCATTAATTGTAAACATTAATCTAAAAATTCTTGGTTTGTTAGTTATACTTTAGGCTATGGATATATCAAATTTATCAATGACATGCATGAAAAAATAAACTTTATTTTGGACATGTGATGATAACTGGTTCACATAAAATAATATATTGTTTAGGTTTCTCACATAAAATAATAACTATTAAATTCAAAACCATTGTTCCATGAAAGTAAACATTTAATATACTAAAATATATGTTTTTTAATTTAAGATAGTTATCATTCATGTTTAAACCATTCACTGATGAATGGAAGTGTCAAACAGATTAAATCACAAACTTTAATAACTAATAGTATTCATTGTGGTAGATTCACCATACATTCATTTCATGTGAGATATTAAAATGTAAGAAAACATTTCAACTCACTTCACTAACATTAAGGCTTAAAAAATTATGATATAACATTATATACTATCCTTTTATAAGTTTTTATAATATTTTATGTTAATTATATATATATTTAGGTATTTATTCATAGACATGTATATATTAAACAAAATATAATTCTAACCCTTTATCCTAAAATTATTAATTGAGATGCATGAATGTAATGTTAGTTTAAATGAAAAAGTGAGGACGTCTTCTAAACATTTTTAGGCACACAAAAACAAAAAAAGGTTTTGTTATTGTTTTCCAATATAAAATTTTACTTGTGATCATATAATCATTTAAGACATGAATTGAAAACATCTAATTCAAGGGTTTATTACAAATGTAAAACATGTAAGAATATAAGTACTTGTATTTCTTTTCAAAGTGGCTTAGATTGATTAATTAATCCTTAGTACAATGAGGACTTAGAAAATAATTATAATAAAAATATTTTATCTTCCATTTATTATTATTTTTTAAAATGGTTAACTACATATATGGTTAAATATGTATTGTATAAAACATTCACCAATCATTATATGAATTAGTTTATATAAATATTATTATTTAAAAAATATATCTTTAATAAATATAATTATAATTTTCAAAATGTAAAACCACAACAAGGTTAATACCATCAAATCTTCTTAAAATGAAACAAGAAATATATATATGTATTTGCAGTACCTATATATATTCATGTGGGTTTTACATCTATAATTAAAATAATAACTATATGGATAGGGTTCAGCTTTAAAAATAATTTCTTAAGCTTAATCGGAATAGGATTAAAACTATATACATGTATATTTATATAATGGTATATATATATGTATATGTTTAGAAACTCAAAGACCAGTCTTAGTAAACCCATTTATAGGTATTATATGCATAAAAAAATCAGTTATTTACTAATAATAATCACTTGAAAAATCCAAAATATATTAGCATTTGATGTTATATAAAACCATATATACACAAGGTGTATACACGAGATTTGCATAACCAAAACAAGGTTTGATAAATCCTTACAAGTATCATACACTTCAAAAACATTATTTAATCCTAATATCAGTTATATGAAAACCTAAATTAGATTATAATTAAACTCTATATATATATACATATAACCATATACACACAAAGTGTATACATGGGTTTTTTCATTTAGAAAATGAAGCTAGATTAACCCTTACCTGACTCCAAAGGTGAGTTTTAACCGAGTAGAGGTTGGAGGAAGGTTGAGGAGAGAAAAACCCATATGGTTATGTGTGAAAAATGAGTTTATATAAATTGTGTATATATAATTTTATAGACTACGGATTAAACATAAAAATAAAAACAAAGATACTTGAATAAATATGAATCTAACTATCACCGAGAAGAAGAAAAACTATAATCAAAGAAAAATATTAGATAATTATATGATTTGATTATATATATATATATATATATATATATTATGGAAAAATTTCATGGAAATTGGTTGGGTTTTCATTAAACTAATTCACCCTTTTAAACTTGTGAAAAAACGGATGTAGACAATCGGGCCATGGAGAGTGATAGGTTGACTCATGGGATGAGGAAGAAGCAACATAGGAGGAAGAGGTGACGTCGAATGGTGAGGTGCAAGGAAGAATAAGAATAAAGGAATAAGGGAAAGGAAAACGATGGCTGTAATCACCTCAGTCCAATTATACTATTATGGTGACTTCTGCGATTTTAAAAACAGATGAACGAACAAAATTATTTTGTGTATTTTATTAGACAATGGTGGGGGATATATGGGATTTAAAAGCATTGAGCAGTTGATATCTAATGCATCTGGATCAGGTGATTTATGAAAAACACAGAAATAATAAGCGGAGGTGGAGTTTGAAGGTTGGAATGGATCGAACAGTAAGGATCTCACATGGCAAGATCCAACAACTCAAATTACATTTTGTAGAAAAATCTGCTTCCCACATCGAAACAGGGAGAGTTTTTGGACCGCATTATAATAATCGACACCACTACCTTCATTTTTATGACACAAACACACACACCATGGGGTTATTATACACAATACCCCCCACTTGCGGGCCTTGGACCACCCTTACCTATGCCAATACGTGACCTGCCTTAACCCCTACTCATGCCTAACTAGGCCCTACACATGGGCCAGTGTGTGACTCAACATGTGGTATGCATGCGCTCGACCTAGCTTAAGTTACCAAAGATAGATGGCCAGTGACATTGAGGGCTTGGACTTCAAGGCTGTCCTCAGTTGGATAGGGTAATTACCCAATTTTTTTATAAAAAAATTATTTAACCCAAATATTTAAGAAAAATAGAACACATATCTTGTAATTTCATTATATATATAAACTTTATTTCTTATTCTAAATGTCATTATTTCATATGTTTTCATTCATTTTTTTGTTTTATAACATTAAATTTCAAAATAAAACTTCATTTAATCCATGTCATAAATTTATATTCATTTTAAAAGAAACATTATGGTTTTTATATATTTAAAATACAAATATAAAATATATATTTAATTAAAACTATGTTATTATTTAACCAAGGATATAACTTTTAAATATTTAAAGCATTTTACAATAGTTGAAATTCTTAAAATAATTACATACTTAGAATACTTAAAATAGTTAAAATAATTATTGGTTGTAAAATTTTATGAATGTTTCCAAAATCAACGTTCATCTAAAAACCCCATTGACTATTAAAAGTTATATTTATCTTCAATGGTTATAAGTACTTATAAATAATTGTTTAGGGTATTCCAAATTTCAGAAACCATTTCAGATTATAAGAATGGTTCTCTACATTCTCTTGATTCTTAGTACTATTTCCATAGTACTTTCCATAATGATCTTCAATGCGACAGACTCAAAGGATGTTCACTAATTACTTAAGCTAGTTATTGTGTATGATTCTTCTAGTGATACTGATATGCCTTATAGTAGGCAATCTTTGTTAGTGATGATATTTTTTCCATATTTCAATGTAATGTTTCAGTGTTTCTTTTGAATAAAATGTGTTATATTTCTTTATGAAAGCATTTGTTTTAGATGGAACCAATATAAATCAAATCCAAACAATAATAATACTAATAAATAAAAAATATTATTATTAAAGATATAAATATGTCCAGGGTGTCACAAATGGTGCTAAAAAATTTCAACATCCCACTTTCCAAAGGTGTGGAAATAAAAAAACAAGAAATTGACTGAAGGGGATGAGGAAATGATTTATGTGTGGGAAGGAAGGGCACCTAGGTAGTGATTGTTGGAAGGAGAAACCTACTAATAATATGGAGGAAGGGAACACTCCGATAAACCCTCAGTATATTTTTCATTGATACAACTTCAAATAACTAGGGAACTCTTAAAACCAATACACTAAGCAAAGGTTTTTCAGAGACAACTAACAACCTACAAGGTAGCAGGGGAAATATTTTTCCATCATTACTGCCGAAGTAAATCCCAACAAAAAAGTGGGGATAGGTATGATAGTTATTCATTCAATAATAGAGAACATAATTTTTTATTCTAGTTCTACACATTCCTTCATATCAAAAAAGTTTAGTAGAACTTTTCAAACACCACTGGTAAGACTAGAAGTAGAGATGTCATTGATAATGGAAAATGGAGAAATTATTACATCCCAAATATATAACTCCTCCCCTATCAATTTTTTTGGGATAAATTTACAAAAAACATTTTCATACTCCCTTTAGTGGAATTTAATGCAATTTTGTTCATGTATTTTTTTCCCTATATAGAGCCAATATAAATTGCTGTGAGAAGGAAATCACTCTCCATATTACGAATCGTTCACAGATTTTGTACAAATGAAAGGAGAAGGATTAATATTCTTTCTTACCATCTTATTAAGAATGGATATTATTTACTTATGAGTAAGTGTATTTAGATCAAATAATTGGGTCTAAGGAAAAATCATTCTTTAAGTCATTCCCATTGTGTGGTAGTATGCTGATGTGCTTCCCAAGTAATTTCTTGGTCTTCCTCCTAACCGAAATGTTTAATTTTTGATAGAGATTATACCTGGGGCATTTCTATTATGCAAGAATTCATATAGAATGGTTGTGGTGGAACTTGAGGAGATGAAGAAACAACTATAGTAGAATATATATAAGGGTTTCATACACCCAAGTGCTTCACCATGGGATACACCATTCCTCTTAGCCAAGAATAAGGATGGGTCAATGCACCTTTACATCGATTAGCGAGAGCTCAACAAGATCACATTAATGAAAAAGTATCATTTTCAACAGATTGATGACTTGATTGATTAGCTATTTGGGGCACAATACTTCTCTAAGTGGATCTATGGTCATGATATTACCAGGTTAGGGTGAATAAGGAGGATATTCCCCAGACTACTTTTCATACAAGGTATAGGAACTATGAATTCATAGTAATGACTTTCAGAATCACTAATGATCTAGTAATATTCATGGACATGATGAATAGAGTCTTTAGAGATCACCTCAACCAAATTTTTGGTAGTATTTATTGATGATAATATAATATACTTTAAAAGTGAAGAGGAGCATGAGGAGCATCTGAGCACTGTGCTAAAAAATCTCAGAAAGGAGAAGATTTATGCCAAGTACATAAAATATAAGTTCGGGTTCAAGGAAGTATCTTTATTGGGGCATATCATCCAAATAAATAATATATTTATAGAACTTAGAAAATATAATCAATTGAAGGATGGATGAGGCCAATATCTAAGATAAATATCCATAGTTTTCTTGGTTTAGTTGGGTATTATCTCTTATTCATGATAAATTTATCATTATTTTAAAACCCTCTCACCAAGCTAACTTGAATGGGAGTCTATTTTTCTTGGAATTATAAAAATGAATAAATATTTAAGGAGTTGAAATGAAGTCTTATCACTATGCTTGTGTTCACACTACCCATAAGTAAAGAGATTTTCATTGTATTCAAAGATGCTTTGAAGAAGGTCCTAGGCTGTGTGTTGATGAAAAATGAAAAATCCATTGCTTATGCTTCAATGAAGCTTAAAGTTCATGAACAAAACTACCCAACACATGAATTATAGTTGGATTTAGTGATTTTCACTTTAATTGTTTTTGTAATTATCTCTTTGGGGAGAAGTATGAAATATATATGGATCAAAAAATTCATAAGTTTATATTCACCCAGAAAGAGATAAATATGCACCAATAAAGATGGTTATAGCTGATCAAATACTATTATAACTCAATCCACTACCATCTTGGGAAAATGAAAAAAAGTGTAAGACTCTCTAAGCATAAAAGATCTAGAAATTATGTCATTGATAAGAATTTATAGGGATTTGATCTTCTTAGATTTGGAGAGGATGGACCTGGGAATCATAAAGGAAGGAACATCATCAATCCTTTAACAAATTATTTTTCATCCTTATCTCTTAGAGAGGTTAAATTATGATCAAAGAGTTAATGTGGGAATTCAGAAGAAAGTGGAAGCTATAAGGAAAGGGAAATCCTCAGATTTCAATGTTAACGATGAAGGTGTTTTGAGATTTGGTTAAAGACTATGTGTACCATCAAATCCTAAATTAAAGAAGTATTTGTTGGATTATGCACACAACTCAACCCTCTCCATCCACCCAAAAAACAAAAAGATGTATTGAGATCTCTGAGAACACTATTGGTTGGAAAATATGAAGAAGCTGATCATAGAATATACATCGATATCTTCTATGTAATCAAGTAAAAGTGGAAAGGAGAAAATCTAAAGGGATGATGCAACCATTACCCATACCTACATGGAAATGGGAAAACATCACCATAGAATTTGTCACTGATCTTACAAAGACATCAAGAGGTAATAGTTCAATATGTGTTGTGGTGGATCATCTTATAAAGACTGCACACTTCATTGCGACATGATAGGAACTATCACTAGATCTATTTTCACAAATATACACTTGGAAAGTGGCCAGGATACTTGAATTACCATTATCAATTATATCCAATTATGATCCAAGATTCACCTCTATGTTCTGGAAGAGTCTCATGTACACTTTTAAAACTAATTTGAACTTCAGCACGACCTATCACCCTCAAACTGATGGTCAATCTGAGTAGACTATCCATACACTTGAGGAAACATTGAGAGCATTCTCAATGGACTTCAAAAGAGGATGAGATTAAAAAATTCCTCTGGTGGAGTTATCTTACAACAAAAATTTACATGTGAGTATAAAAATGTATCCCTTTGAATCCCTTTAAGGGAATAGGTGTAGGAAACCTGGATGTTGGATGAAGTTGGGGAATGAAAACTGCTAGGTCCTAAAATGGTTAAGGAAATTGTAACATCCCCAAATGATAAAAAGGTTAAATGACTAAATGATATGAATCATGTCAACAAGGTGCAACTTTCTTTTCGGGAGTCTTTCTGATTAGAACTCCACAGTTAAGCATGCTTGGCCTGGAGTAGTAATCAGGATGGGTGACCTTCTGGGAAGTTTTCCAAAGGGTGTGTGTGAGTGAGGACAAAACACACTAGAAGAACATGTGTTGGCCTGTGGGATAGTCATAAGTCTGATAAGCGACCCTAGTGAGTAAAAGCCTATGGTGTGCTGGGAAGGCAACCACGGTATTACAGGAGACCCATGGAGTCAGATGATAAGGTTCATGACCTGGGGAGGCGGGTCGGGACAAATAATGTAACACCCCTGAAAAACTGAGACTTAAAAGGCTAAATGTTACTACTCATGTCAACAAGGTGCACCTTCCTTTTTGAGATCCTACCAGATTAGAACACCACAGTTAAGCGTGCTTAGCATGGAGTAGTGATCAAGATGAGTGACCTTTAGGAAAGTTTCCCAGGATGTGTGTGAGTGAGGACAAAGCACACAGGAAAGGACAAGTGTTGGCCTGTGGGGACTGTCATTAGTCAGATGACCCGTTCAGGCATGTGGGTGGACCCTAGGGTGGGCCCCACATGTCTGCAGGGGAAACTGGTGGTACCTGGTGGGCCAGGACCCGACGACCATGTTAAGGCGGGGTGGTTGTGTTGTCATCGGGAACCAGTTGTTACATAAATTGTAGAAAAGGTTAAGAATATTCAGTAGCACATCAATGATGCTCAGAGTTGACCTAATTTATATGTTGAAAATAATTTATGAGACCTAGAGTTTGATATTGGAGATATGGTATTACTCCACATATCTCCATGGAATAAAGTTATGAGAATTGGGAATAAGGGAAAAGTAATTCCAAGATACATCGGCCCTTATGAGATCCTTGATCACATCAGAGTGGTGGCATATCGAGTTGAACTCCCACCTAACCTATCTCGATTTCATGTTCATTTCATGTATCACTCTTCGGAAAGTAAATACCTAACCTTTCATATATAGTCAATCCATAGGTGGTACCATTATAGAATTATCTTTACCATGAGGAGCATCTGGTGAAGATGTTAGATCATAGAGAAAAAGTTCATCGAAATAAGACAATTCACCTTGTCAAAGTGTTGTGGAGAAACCAAATGTTTCAAGAAGAAATGTGGGAACCAGAGGAAGTGATGATATAGAATTACCCTCATATGTTTAATGGGGTGAAATGAAAATTGTTAGGGAAAATTTTCTCAAGGGGGGAAGATTGCAACGACCCGAAATGTTAAAAATGAAGTTTCCCATCGCGATTTAATAAAATATCTTATTTTGTAATATGGTTATCGAAAACACATGAAATTTCTTGTTTATGTATTTTGACATAAAATATCTTCAATAATATTACAGTTTCTAATATATTCATTAAATAGTTATCACATGATTAATATAAATATAGGCCTTTAACAAATCCAATTGACATAGAAAAAGGAAGTGATGACCTCATCTAGTAGGATTGTACCCTATGAAGCCCATTTATCAGAGCTTCCAATATAGATAACATCACTAGGATTTCCCTTGACCAATCCCAAACTAAGATCCATCAACTTAAGCATGAGAAAAACCATTTACAGTAGAAGTTCAAGATCGTCGAGATCATCGAGATCACGACCCAAACCATGTTTGTCGAATAACCCCATAAATGTATCACCATCGTGTACCTTACTATTTAGAAATTTGATAGTGTAACAAATAGATATTTATCAAGAACTTATTAACATGAATATGTATATTTTATAAAATAATGAATTATTTTATTGTTACTTAAATTATTTTGATTTTGATTCAATTAAACACAAATTGTGTTTTCAGGTAAACTTCAAATTCAATTAAGGGATTTATTTTAATGAATTAATGGATTTTGGAAATAAATAGTATTTTAATAATTTTTTATCAAATAAGTTTTATTAATTATAAATGGTTATTTAATTATTATGAAGTGAAATTTACTTTTTAAAGGGTGTAAAAAAGGTTATTGTAAAAAACCGAACATTTTTTTCAATAAATGTCGAATCTTATTTTAAAAGTGAAAATGAAAATATTTAAAAAATTATTTAGATAAAAATGAATATTATTTTTGAAATAAGAACACTGAAATTATCCAATGGTGATTTTTTCATAATTTTTTGAGATAGTCAAAATGTTTGGTAAAAATTAAATACCGTATAAATATACGGTGTGTTTTATGACATCATAATGACCCATAATGGGTGTCCTTGGCCAAATATATGTTTTAACCTTAAAATAATGTGATTTTATGTTTACTTGATTAATTTTATTAAGTCTTTATGAATCCTATTAAACATTTAATATATTTTCAAGTTTTAAATTCTTTTATTTAAAAGTGTGACTCTCCCGCACAAAATAAGGGAAATTATTTTAATATTTTATGTCATTTGACTCATAAAATATTTAAAACCAACCCAATTTTTAAAAAATAATTTTCAAAAAACCATGGGATGGTTTTTGGTTTTTAATATTTTATTATATAGAGTCTAAAACCTAAGTTTCTGAAATATTAAAGAATTCCCCTATCATTTCCTATATAAACCCACCCAATATCCAACTTGTATTCACTAAAAATCATTTTATCACATAATTACTATTGCACAAACTCTCTATAATCCTACCAAGACACCTCAAACTCTTAGTAATCCCCTTTTCAAGATTTTGGAGTCACACACTCAAGTAAGGGTTCTTTCCTTTCTTATCTTTATCGAAGTTTCTTTATCTTTTTAGGTCATTTTATTTTCAATTAATAATGATGGGGTATGATTTATAACCTCTAAAATAATTTCCTTATTATGTATAAATTATGATATACTCCTTTATCTCTCATTAATCCCACCCATGTACACCTGTTACCATGCTAAAATTTCATAAGATTCCTTTCCTTTCTCTTTTTCTTCAAGCTTATTTATTATCATTTGCCTTCTTTTTCTAATTATAAATGTTTATACATGTTATTTAAATTCCCTATTACTTTCCAATTAATGTAAAAGTAATGATAAAACCATTTATCTCTCATCAACCAATTTTATGAATTTTTAAGTGAAGCTGTTATGCTGCTGAATTTTCCCTATGATTTTCCATGCCAAACCAATTGTGTAGCGAATACCGTACCCATTTCCTATTAAGGGTGTTCAATTTTATGAACATATACCATTTTATTTGGGACTAAAATGTATTTATTACACACTACTTTATCATGGAAAAAATTATGATGACAAATGAATCCATGTTTTATGATCTATGTGGCACACTTAAGTGCGAGGATGAAATCAAAGTGACAGGTGTGCCCAAAATTATATAGTGCTCTAATACATTGGGAAATGTTTTGTATCATGATACTTAATGTTGGGATAGTGATATACCTTATTCCTTTATGGGACTTTATCCACCATGAATTCGTGGCACTTTATCCTTGACCTATGTTTATGATGTTGTGTTTTAAGTTGTTGCCACATTTCCCATGTCATGATTATCATGTTATATCATGAATTATTATTTGTGTTCCTTTATGACTCATTGGTATGCCTTGTATAACATGTATTATTATCTTCATGTTATTATGTGTTTATTCTTTTACTGGGCTTTATTGATCATCCCTTTCTTATATATTTCCCTAGGTTATCCAATGTATTTTTAAGCTAAAGCATGTTAAAGAAGTTTTCAATAAAGATGTTGTAATTCATGTTTAAAGTTGTAATGAAATGTATATAATACCCAAAGACACTAGGCTTATTGATATTTTGGGATGTATTAATTGTAATTTTATGTAATTAAATCATTTATTAATGTGTAATAAAGAGAAGAGTTGTTATATGGATAATGTTAAATATTGTAAAACCCGATCTAGGTTGTGGATCATCTTGTTTCTTTCATATAAACTAATTGGTTACGGGTGATCAACAAGTGTAGAAGACTAACTCTCTACTTGAGTCTAAACCTCTTGTATTTATTCTTTCTACTATGTGTTTTAATTTTATTTTACTTTATTTTTAACTTGAAACTAAAAATTATTTTAATTATAAACAAAAAATATATATACATACTTTGATAGTTTATCTTAATTCATTTTCATATAGTATTTTGATCAAGTAAACATATTTCAATGGATTTAATAATATTCTATATTATTAATGTTATACCTAATCAATATTTAGAGAAATATTTAGAAAGATTAAGATCTATATCATAATACTTATTTTGATAAACTGGTAGGTTTTTAAATATTTGTGGGATTTCAAAATAATCTATTTTTTGATAGAAAATTTTATTGGGTACTCAATTCACCTTCCCTCTTGAGATACTCATTCCAACCAATAGTTTTTATATCAAATTTAACATGAAATTTATTCTAGAAACCTAAATTATATTTACAATAATATAATTAAATTAATTTTAATTTTAAAAACATCATAAAATAAAATGGAACATGTAAATTATTTAAATGAAAATGAGTTTTGTAATAAAATTAAATATATTTCATTATTCATAAAAAAATTGATCTTTTTTGAAAATTCACAAAACTTCACTCTAATATAATTTTGACATGTTGATTTCAAAAATAAATTTTATTTTTTCAAATTGATTCTCTAAAATTGGGAAAAATTACATAAATTATTTGTTCACCATAAGAAATAAAAAACATTTTTTTTTGAGAAAAACAAATTTTTGAAGCATATAAAGACATTAATCAAAATTAAGTACTTTTTATCAACATGATTAATTTATATTAAAAAATATACTTGATTTTAAAAATGTGGTTATTCCTATTAATACCACAATATTTAATAGGTAAGTTATAACAACCATGTTTAAATAATTATATTAATAGTATAATGTTGTTTGTTAAAACTTGGTGTTGTATGTATCATAAGACATAAAAATTAAATATACTTGGAAAAAAAATTGTAAAATATCAGGGTCTAAAATAAATAAAACAATAAATAAATCTAATCATGGAACACCAAAAATTAATTAAATCAAGTAAAATTAGAAGGATGTTGAAATAAATGTTTTAGGCTTTGGTGAAAAAGGTGTAACAGTGGTTCAAGAAATCATGTGAGACAACATAAAAGAAAAATTCAGGGGTATTTATTTAAATGAGTAATAAGTTGGAAAGTATGTAATAAAAGTAAAATAATTTATTGAAATCTTGAAAATCATTGGTTATCTCCTATGCAATGCTGAATTTTAAGTCTTTGGCTAGAATTTTCTCCATAAATATATGTATATATATAATTATTAGAAAATGGAATTATCTCATTGTTTGAAACATTATTATCGTATAGGAAATCAAAAAAATTAATCCGAATGTGTTATCTATCCAGAATAGTGAGAAAAATCTTCTAAAAATCTCCCAAAATAGGATGGATTATTTGTTGGACCCCAGAAAACCCTAAGAGGGGAGGGGAAAATAAGGGAGTCAAGTTTTTGTTTTAAAGAGATGTATCTTTTTCCATGTTGGTAGGAACTTATTAAACCCTTCTAATAGAAACTTGTAGAAATAAAATTACATTCAAAGAGACAACACAACAATTTTACTTGGTTCATATTACGACCCATACTTTACATACATTGTTAGTACTTCAAAATTGAAGTACACTTATTACAATATATAACAAAACCATGAAAGGACCGTATAGGTATAGTGTCTTTAGAAACTGGGAAACATAAACAACTGGTTCATAAAGTGTCTACAATATCTCCCATTTCTTTCATCATATCTATAGTCCCTTTTGGCATATCTTACTTAATAACCTTCTTCCTGACTTCTGGAAAGATAACATACAAAAGGGTGAGCTCAAATGCCCAGTAAGGGTAAAAATCAGAAATATCAATCACATCATATTCATAACAACATAACATTTTGGAAGTCTTACCCTGCAAAAGAGATCATAATTTCATAACATGGGATAAATCATGGCAGTGAAATTAAATCACAATAATCATAACTTAAAACATGAATCTTTGTGGCATACACACATAATCATAGTGAATCATTTCTTATTAGTCAAGACTCATTTCCAATACTATCTTAGTGGACAAAGTCCATTTCTGAACCGAGTTCATTCCTCATTTCAGTCCTGTTTCATTGAACCGGTTTAACCTGCCGTTCCACCCATGTATATCTCATGAGATATAAAATCTTTACCCAATGCATTGGAGGGAGATATAGGTCCCACCCATCTCATAATGATACCATTCTTATGTGTGCCACAAAATCAAAAAAAAAATCATACATCATTGCATAACCCATGTAATAAAAATGGGATTCTTAAACATCGTGATATCATAAAACAATTCATATAAGATAAAGGAATTCATAAAAATAATTCAATCACAACATCATCAAATCAATGTAATAATAGGGATAGAAACAGAACCCTAGATTATCTTAGATGGAAAATAATTTTGATAAAACACTTGAACTCCATTCTTGAGGAAAATATCCTTTCTACTTTAAATTTTTTTTTCCTTTCCTAACATGTCATAAAATTATAAACTAAAAGAAGTTGATTAAAAATAAACTTGAAAACTTGTAAAGGAAGCTTCTTGGAAATAATGTTTTAAAAATCCCTTCATGCCGTATAAGTTAAAAAAACATTCTTCTCGTACTTTTGTCGGAAAAGTCAAAAAGTACCTGGTACGAAAAATGACAAAAGATTCCTTTCATATATTTTACTAAAAACTCACCGAAGGGTAAAATTGGATATAAACTATTTTATAAGGATATAAATATTACATATTGAGGAAACATGGATGTGGATGATAAAATACACCCCAGTAAATTCCAAAGTATAAACAATCTCGGATAAAAATGAGATTGTGATATTTCCCTTACCTTAGGTCCGATTTGCTTCATAAGTGTCCGAACCTCCTGTATAATGATTTAAATAATGTCATTGACTTATTCAAGAATCATACTCATTGTTATGATATCATATATGGTCATATTATTAGCTTATTATTAGTAATATTTCATTGGTACTTGTTATTCAGGTGTTTATTACTTTTTGTTCTTATGCATGTTTTGTGGAATAAATTCTTGTTCCTATTTTTAGGTTATAGATACCTAATTTCCAGAATGATATTAGTGAAATATATATCATATTTATTCACTCAATTCATTTATGTAATAATTATTCAATGAAAATCATGTAGAACGAGTCGCATCACATCGTGGAGACGGTATTCCGTACGTACGCACGAGCGATGATATCATTCCCATGATCGTGGAATTGTATTGGAGTGTATGTACACTATTTCAGAATCAATATCACTTTAAAATAATCATATATATTCATTATTTACACCATTATACCCATCCAAGTAAGGTGGTGGTGGAAAATAGATTACACCACAACGTGGAGACGGTATTCTGTACGTACGCACGCGCGTTGATTTCGTTTTCCGTAGGATGGATAGATGGTGAAATAGGGTTGTTTCATACTTATAATAACATATAATTATATGATATATACTGATGTTATTAATTCATAATTAAACATCTAATGAAGAAGAAGTGAAAGAAGAAATAAAGTTGAAAGAATCGGTAATGGACATTACCTCTTCTTTGAAGCGCTTCTTTGATACCTCCTTTTAGGGAACTAAAATTGGACTTTGAAGAAGACCAGGACCTCTAGGATGTTTCTAGGGAAGTGTAGAGGAGAAATTGTCATGGGTTGGCCGAGATTGAAGGCTGAATGTGGTGTGAGGAAGTGAGGGAGGAGGTGCCCTTTTATAAGGGAGGAGAGGGGCGCCTTTGGAAAAACTGAAAATATTATTTTATTATAAAGCCATATTCGGTTTTAAATAGCTCCGAATTGATTTATTTCAAATATAAGGTGGTTATGGGTCTAAATAGTCTCATCCAATAGAATTTGGACAAGTTTAGTTTACTATTTTAACCTTATCATTTAGATTTAACTTTAAGTTATATAATTTTACTTTTACCTTGTCTTTTTGTGTTCTTACAGTATAAGGTTAATAAACTTACTATAACAAGCCAAAAGAACCCAAAGTTGTTTATTATTAATATATATAACCTTATATAAGTCATTTTGCAGAACCTTAGATTTTTAAGAATATAATAACAATTAATAATATAATATTTTTTTTAAAAACTATTTTATGTCAATTTTGATACTATTTAGTAATTGATTCATGTGAAAATCATAACAGAATGATTAGTTCAAGAAAAGTTAATTAAATCAATAATAACATGTCATATTAACCTATAAAATTAGTGGAATTCATAAAAAGTCTCAAATGACATTTATTTGGGTATTTATAACATCAGTTATGTCAATATTTCATTAATAAGATAATTACTGCATCATCTTTCTGTCATAAATAAATTAACTTATTTAATGTCTAAAAATTACAAATAAAATACCATTATGTAGGAAATATTTTTATATTTCTAGTGAATATTTATAGTCTAATTTATCTAATGTATAACCCTATATTAAAAATTATTTACTTATTAATCTTTGATTTTAACTATTTTAACCATTCTTTAAATAAATTAATAATAAATGTCCTAATCTAATCCAAGTGGGCCTAAATGGTCATATTTTATTCCTAAGGTTGTTTTAGGTCGAATTACACTTATCCAATTGAATTAGGACATGTTTTAGGGTAATAATAATATCATTTTTACCCTTAATTACCCTATTTACTTTTAACCATGGTAAAAAAAGTAAAAAGTTAATATTCACCAAAAATTATTTTCATCTCATTGAACCACATTTTACTTAATGACATCAACTGTGTCTCTCAGATTTTTGAAATTCCACTCACAGAAGTGATAAAATTAATTTCTATGTAAATTTGCAAATTCTCCTAGGAGGTGGGTAAAAGACGGTCATAAGTTCAATAAATTTTTTATATATCTAAAATTATTATAAAATGACTCCAAATAATTTCATTGAACTTATATAGGTATTATGTATCAATTTTGACATAAAATAAATTTAAATTAAATAAATAATTATTTAAATAAAAATTCGGTTTTTAAATAGTAACCCAGTGTTTTCACTATTTATCAAAAATTGAAAGTTTCCAGAAAAATACCAAAATTTCACCCTAGGATAATTTCGATATTCCGAATCCAAAAATGAAGTCCATTTTGAAAAATAAAATTTATAAAATTTCAAAAAGTGGTTATTACTATTCATAATGGCTAGTTTTAATAATATTTTAATAGCATATCATTGTTTAGTGAAACTCGATATTGCGTACGATGTAAGATATCGAGGAAGGCCGTGTTTGCGTGTAAAGAAAGCCAAGATAGTGTTGTGTGTAGTGAAAGATTCATTTGATGATTTATATAACCTAAAAACAAAATATTTCTTATAAGAGTCTCGGGTGTTACATTCTACCTCCCTTAAAATGAATTTCTCCCTCGAAATTCATCACTTGTAACAAATAGATGAGGATACCTCTCCCTCATCATATCCTCAAGCTCCCATGTAGCTTCTTCTAATTGGTGGTTCCTCCATAAAACTTTCACCAAGCGAGTGGTCATGTTACGTAGTACTTTTTCACTACAATCGAGAATCTCTATCGGTTGTTCTTTATAAGAAAGATCTTGTTCCAGTGGTACAACTTCTGAGCTGAGTATATGTGAATGATCAGGTATTTACTTTCTCAGGAGAGATACATGGAACACATCGTGAACTTGAGAGAGATTCGGTGGAAGCGCCAATCGGTAAGCTACCTTCCCAACACGATCCAATATTTCGAAAGGAACGATATACCTAGGGCTCAGCTTTCCCTTCTTTTCAAATCTCATTACTCTCTTCCAAGGAGATATTCGTAAGAACACTTTATCACCCACTTCAAACTCTAAGTCTTTTATTCGGTTGTTGGCATAACTTTTTTGTCGACTCTAAGCTGCTCTTATGTGTTGTTGAATAGATCGGACCTTTTCTGCCATCTCATCAACAAAATAATGTCCTAATAGATTTCTTTCCCCTACTTCATCCCAGCAAGTTGGAGTCCTGCATTTCTTTCCATAGAGAGATTCATAAGGATCCATATGAATACTGGAGTGAAAGCTATTATTATAAGAAAATTCCACCAAAGGTAGGTGTTGATCCCAACCACCTTTGAAATCCATATAGCAAGCTCTCAACATATCTTCTAGAGTTTGAATTGTCCTCCCACACTGACCGTCTGTCTGAGGATGATAAGCAGTGCTGAAACTGAACTCTGTATCTAGAGTATGATGAAGACTTCACCAGAACTTTGAGGTAAACCTCGGATCCTGATCAGATATAATAGAAAGTGGTACTCCATGAAATCTTAACACTTCCTTTACATATATCCTGGAAACCTGATCCAGAGATAAATCCTCTCTAATAGCAATGAAGTGTGCAGACTTTGTAAGACGATCAACTATGAACCAGATAACATTATTGCCTTTGGATGTTTTAGGAAGTCCCATGAAAAAGTCTATGGTGATGTTTTCCCATTTCCATTCGGGTATGGGTAATGGTTGTAACATCCCCTTAGACTTCTGTCTCTCAGCTTTAACTTGCTGACAAAACATGCATCGAGAGACATATTCAGCAAAATCTCTTTTCATGCCATCCCACCAAAAGTACTCTTTTAGGTCCCTATACATCTTCGTGCTTCTAGGATAAATAGAGAATGAAGAACTATGAGCCTCATCCAACAGCTCCTTCTTTAATTAGGGGATGGGAGGAACACAAACCCGATTCCTGAACTTTATTATCCCATCACAATCAAGGTTAAATTCAGGAACATTTTTCACCATCTTTGGTAACTCTACATATTCTTTCTGTGCCTCTTTAATCTTCACATGTATAGATGGTTGAACATTTATTTGAGAAAGATAAGATTTTTCCCCTTCCATTATAATTCCAAGATCCATCCTTTGTAAATCCATAAATATTGGATCTTTTGTGATCCTCATCATGGATAAACTGGCATGGTCTTGTCGACTTAATTCATATGCCACCTTATTTGCTTTCCCAGGGTGGTAATGAATTGAGCAGTCGAAATCCTTAATCAGCTCCAACCATCTTCTTTGGCACATATTTAGCTCCTTTTTTGTGAAAATATACTTTAAAATTTAATGATCAGTATAAATATCACACCTTTATCCATAAAGATAATGCCTCCAAATCTTTAATTCAAAGATTACCGCAACTAACTCCAAATCATGAGTTGGGTAATTTTGCTTATGAATTTTCAACTGTCGTGAGGCATAAGCTATCACCATATCTTTTTTCATAAGAACACACCCCAATCCCTTCTTAGATGCATCACTGTAGATCACAAAACATTCTCCACTACAAGGCAGTGTGAGCACAGGTGCACTGGATAACCTTCTTTTCAACTCCTTGAAATTCTCTTCACATTCCTCCGTCCAAACAAACATAACTCCTTTCCAAGTCAACCTGGTGAGTGGATTAGATAATTGTGAAAAATCTTTCACAAAACGTCGATAATATCTAGCCAAACCAAGAAAACTTCAGATCTCAGTTACTGTTGTTGGTCTCGACCATCTTTCGATAACCTCTGTTTTTGCTGGATCCACAGATATCCCATCTTTTGAGATTATGTGACCCAAAAATGAAACTTTTTTATGCCAAAATTCACACTTGGTAAATTTGGCATAAAGATTATCCTTTCTCAGGGTCTTCAATATAATTCTCAAGTGATCTTCATGTAATTCCTTGCTGTTTGAATATGAAGGAATATCATCTATAAAGACTACCACAAATTGACCAAGATAGTCTCTAAAGAATCTATTAATTAGATCCATGAAGATAGCAGGGGCATTAGTAAGACCAATTAGCATCACTATAAATTCATAGTGTCCATACCTTGTACGAAAAGCCATCTTTGGTATATCCTCCATTTTGACCCTTAATTGATGATACCCTAAACTAAGATCAATCTTGGAAAAGTATTGAGCTCCATATAGTTAGTCAAATAAGTCATCAATGCGTGGGAGAGGATAGTTTTTTCTTGACAGTGATCTTGTTAAGTTCTCGATAATCAATGCAGAGCCTCATTGATCCATCTTTCTTCTTAACAAATAGAACAGGTGCTCCCCAAGGTGATGCACTAGGGAATATGAACCCCTTATCAAGATTCTCTTGGAGTTGCTTCTTCAATTCTTGAAACTCAATTGGGGCCATTCTATAGGATGTCTTTGAAATAGGTAAAGCACCTGGTACGAGTTCTATTGAAAACTCAACTTCACGATTTGGTGGAAGACCTGGAAATTCCTCTGGAAAGATATCATCAAACTCCCGTACAATGGTCATATTCTTAATCATGAGTTTCTCACCAACCATTTGAGATAAATAACCTTCATTTAGTGTAATCAAGACCCATAAGATAGAAGAAATTTCCACTAGAAGGTTATGTTCATCCTTGCATCGATAGACGATCATAGATCGATCTGGAATATGAAATGTGAATTCCATTATTTGGAAATTGATATGAGCTCCATATAAAGAAAGCCAATCCACGCCAAGAATCACATCAAATTCCACTATAGGAAGGATCACAAGATTTTCAGGAAGCACTTTCCCACAAACTTCAATCAGAGAAGAATTATAAACTTTTTATGTGACTGTTGTGGAATTAGGGTTTTTCACAGCTAACTCAACATCTAATTGTTGAGGTAATATGGTGATACCCTTTTTAAATTCTTCAGAAATAAAGGAGTGGGTGGATCAAGAATGAAATAAAACATTTTCTACTTTAGAGTGGATGGTAAGTGTACCTTTCACCACTTCATTATCGTACTCCACATCGCTGATAGAAATTGCATGTGACTTTCCTTTGTATTTAGCCTTAAGAGTTTGTTGACTTCAATCATCATCAACAATATTTGGATTAGGGAATTTATTGGCATAATTACCCATTTCCTTGCACTTGTAACATTGAATTGTAGGAGGTGCACTCTGTGTAGCCTTTTCATTGTTCGCATCACTAGACATCTTCTTCCCATCATTGCAGCATTCAAATGCCTGATGACCTTCCTTTCCTCATTTGAAACATTTACGTGTCCCTTTAAGACAACTCCCTCCATGTTTCTTTCCACACTTTGAGCATAAGGGAAAAATCATCTTCTTTTCAGTGTGCTCTTTAGATTTTCCTTTGAATTCCATTTTCCTTTTCTTATCAAACCCATATGAGTGATGGGTTACTCCAATCTCCATCTCAACTTTGAGAGCACATAGAACGATTTACTCATAGCTATTGAAGTCCCTTATGGATAACACCCTTCGAAGACTTGGTTTTAAGACACTAAAGAATCGATCGATCTTACTCTCAGGTTGGATAAAAATACCAGAAGTGTACCTTGAAAGTCTTGTAAAATTTGCTTCATAGGTACCAACAGATTCATCATCCTTTTGCTTTAGTTCAAGAAACTCCTTCTCCATCTTTTTTCAGAGAATATGAGGGAAGTACTTATTGAAAAATATGTTCTTGAACTTGTCCCATTCCATGGACTCAATTTCATCTCTTGGCCTCATATTCTTGATAAGATTCCACCATTAATCAGCATCACATTCCAAACGATACACTGATAAGATGAATTTATCATGTTCAGAACATTGAAGAACTGAAAATATCATTTCAGTAGTACTGATCCATTGTTCAACAACTAATGGATCAGTAGACCCGCTGAATGAAGGTGGACGATATCTCATGAAGGATTCAACAGAATTCTGCTCCTTCCTTTTCTCGTTTGGAAGTCCTGCATGATTCATAGCTTGAGAAAGTAGTGTGAGAATGGATACAATATTTTTCATTCTAGCTCCCATAACGTTTAGTTGCTCAGGGGGACAATCATTGCATTTCCTGCCGCATTCCGCATTAACACGGTTCCTTCGGGTTCCAGCCATTGACTAAAACAAAGAAGAATAGTGTGAGCAACACTAATTATAATAGGAAAACCACATAATCCAGAATAAAATTTCACACTTAAGGTCTTATCAAAGGTTATTCATGGCCATTTCTAAAACACTAATATTGTGTTCTATGCTTAGACTTATCCTTAGGGTTCTTACTAAGGCTTTCACATCCTAGTTTCCAAAGGTTGACTATACATTTCCTCTGATACCAACTATAATGACCCATACTTTACATACATTATTAGTACTTCAAAATTGAAGTACACTTATTACAACATATAACAAAACCATGAAAGGACCAGGTATAGTGTCTTTAGAAACTGGGAAACATAAACAACTGGTTCATAAAGCGTCTACATTGTCTCCCATTTATTTCATCACATCTATAGTTCCTTTTGGCATATCTTACTTAATAACCTTCTTCCTGACTTGGGGAAAGATAACATACAAAAGGGTGAGCTCAAATGCTCAGTAAGGGTAAACAAAAGAAATATCAATCACATAATATTCATAAGAACATAACATTTTGGAAATATTACCCTGCAAAAGAGATCATAATTTCATAACATAGGATAAATCATGGCAGTGAAATATAATCACAATAGTCATAACATAAAACATGAATCTTTGTGGCATACACACATAATCATAGTGAATCATTTCTTATTATTCAAGACTCATTTCCAAGGCTATCTTAGTGGACAAATTCCATTTCTGAACCAAGTTCATTCCTCGTTTCAGTCCTATTTCACTGAACCGGTTTAACCTTCCGTTCTAGCCATGTCTATCTCATGAGATATAAAATCTTTACCCAATGCATTGGAATGAGATATAGGTCCCATCCATCTCATAATTATACCATTCTTATGTGTTCCACAAAATCAAAAAACAATCATACATCATTGCATAACCCATGTAATAAAAATGGAATTATTAAATATCGTGATATCATAAAACAATTCATATAAGATAAAGGAATTCATAAAAATAATTCCATCACAACATAATCAAATCAATGTAATAATAGGGATAGAAATAGAACCCTATATTATATTATATGGAAAATAATTTTGATAAAACACTTGAACTCCATTCTTGAGGAAAATATCCTTTATACTTCAAAAACATTTTTACTTTCTTAACATGTCATAAAATTTTAAACTAAAAGAAGTTGATTAAAAATAAACTTGAAAACTTGTAAAGGAAGCTTCTTGGAAATAATGTTTTAAAAATCCATTCACGCCGTATAAGTTAAAAAACATTCTTCTTGTACTTTTGTCAGAAAAGTAAAAAAGTACCTCGTACCAAAAACGACAAAAGATTCCTTTCATATCTTTTAATAAAAACTCACTAAAGGGTAAAATTGGATATAAACTATTGTAGAAGGAAATAAATATTACATATTGAGGAAACATGGATGTGGATGATAAAATACACCCCAGAAAATTCCAAATAATAAACAATCTCGGATAAAAATAAGATTGTGATATTTCCCTTACCTCAGGTCTGATTTGCTTTGTCAGTGTCCAAACCTCCTATATAATGATTTAAATAATGTAATTGACTTATTCAAAAATAATACTCATTGTTATGATATCATATATGGTCATATTATTAGCCTATTATTAGTAATATTTCATTGCTACTTGTTATTTGGGTGTTTATTACTTTTTGTTCTTATGCGTGTTTTGTCGAATAAATTATTTTTCTTATTTTTAGGTTATAGATACCTCATTTACAGAATAGTATTAGTGTAATATATATCCAATTTATTCACTCAATTCATATATGTAATCATTATGCAATTAAAATCATGTAGAACGAGTCGCATCACATCGTGGAGACGGTATTTCGTACGTACGCACGAGCGACGATATCGTTCCCATGATCGTGGAATTGTATTGGAGTGTATGTATACTATTTCAGAATCAATATCACTTTAAAATAATAATATATATTCATTATTTACACCATTATACCCATCCAAGTAAGGTGGTGGTGGAAAATATATTACACCACGGTGTGGAGACGGTATTCCGTACGTATGCACGCACAATGATTTTGTTTTCTGTAGGATGGATAGATGGTGAAATAGGGTTGTTTAGTAATTATAATAAAATATCAGTATATTAGTGATACTGATGTTATTAATTCATAATGAAACAAATAAAGAAGAAGAAGTGAAAGAAGAAATAAAGTTGAAAGAATCGGTAACAGACATTACCTCTTCTTTGAAGCGTTTCTTTGAGACCTCCTTTTAGGGAACATAAATTGGTCTTTGAAGAAGACCAGGACCTCTAGGATGTTTATAGGGAAGTGTAGAGGATAAATTGGCAGGGTTTGGATGATTTTGAAGGCTCAAAGTGGTGTGAGGAAGAGAGGGAGGAGGTTCCCTTTTATAAGGTAGGAGAGGGGCTCCTTTGGAAAAACTAAAAATATTATTTTATTATAAAGCCATATTCGGTATTAAATAGCTCCAAACTGATTTATTTTGAATCTAAGGTGGGGATGGGTAGAAATAATCTCATCCAATAGAATTTGGACAAGTTTAGTTTACTATTTTAACCTTATCATTTAGATTTAACTTTAAGTTAGATAATTTTACTTTTACTGTGTCTTTTTGTGTTCTTACACTATAAGGTTAATAAACTTACTATAACAATCCAAACGAACCCCAAGTTTTTTATTATTAATATATATAAACTTATCTAAGTAATTTGGCAGATCCTTATATTTTTAAGAATAAAATAACAGTCAATAATATAATATTTGTTTTAAAAACTATTTTATGTCAATTTTGACACTATTTAGTAATTGATTTTTGTGAAAATCATAACAGAATTATTAGTTCAAAAAACGTTAATTAAATAACTAATAACATGTCATATTAACCTATAAAATTAGTGGAATTCATAAAATGTCTCAAATTAAATTTATTTGGGTATTTATAACATCAATTATGTCAATATTTCATTAATAAGGTAATTACTGCATCATCTTTGTGTCATAAATAAATTAAATTATTTAATGTCTAAAAATTACAAATAAAATACCATTATGTAGGAAATCTTTTTATATTTCGAATGAATATTTATAGTCTAATTTATCTTATGTATAACCCTATATTAAAAATTATTTACTTATTAAACTTTGATTTTAACTATTTTAACCGTTCTTTAAATAAATTAATAATAAATGTCCTAATCTAATCCAAGTGGTCCTAAATGGTCATATTTTATTCATAAGGTTGTTTTTGGTCGAATTACACTTATAAAATATAATTAGAACATGTGTTAGGGTAATAATAATATCATTTTTACCCTTAATTACCATATTTACTTTTAACCGTGGTAAAAAAAGTAAAAAGTTACTATTCACCAAAAATTATTTTCATCTCATTGAACCAAATTTTAATTACTGACATCAACCATGTCTCTCATATTTTTGAAATTCTACTCACAGAAGTGGTAAAATTAAGTTTTATGCAAATTTGCAAATTGTCCTAGGAGGTGGGTAAAAGACGGTCAAAAGTTCAATAAAATTTTTATATATCTAAAATTATTATAAAATGACTCCAATGAATTTAATTGAACTTATATAGGTATTATGTATCAATTTTAACCTAAAATTAATTTAAATAAAATAAATAATTATTTAAATAAAAAGTTAGTTTTTAAATAGTAACCTAGTGTTTTCACCATTCATCAAAAATTGAATGTTTCCAGAAAAATACCAAAATTTCACCCTAGGCTAATTTCGATATTCCGAATCCAAAAATGAAGTCCATTTTGAAAAATAAAATTTATAAAATTTCAAAAAGTGGTTATTACTATTCATAATGGCTAGTTTTAATAATATTTTAATAGCATTTCGTTGTTTAGTGAAACTCAGTATTGCGTACGACGCAAGCTATCGAGGAAGGCCACGTTTGCGTGTAAAGAAAGCCAAGATAATGTTGTGTGTAGTGAAAGATTCCTTTGATGATTTATATAATATAAAAAAAATATTTCTTATAAAAGTCTCGGGTGTTACAGTTCACCACTAAGGGATGGTCCAAGGAGAACATAATAATAGTATGTGGGTTGTACCAAAATACACTAATATTCACTAGTTAAAAAATACGAAAGTTCATACATAGTTACTCTATGTCAGACACAATTCCTTTACAGTATTTTAGGAATATCATGCTACCTCCCTCAGAACACTTCCATAAACTCCCCTAAGCTCACTACTTTGGGTGAAGTATTACTTATTTTAATGACTTGAAGGTCACTTAAGTAGATTGGAATTTAAATCTTTTTTGCTAACTACCATGAGACTATACTTGCACCATAGTCATGAATTGATATACTTGAAATAACTGATCAAGAAAACTAGATATTAAAAACCTAAAAGTTGCGTAACTAATCACTTTCACACAACACCTATTCTTGCACGTAACATTTAGGATTATTGCACAGAATGTCTTTCAACCCATATCTTTCATGAAACCACACCACAAGTTTCACTTAGTCTTGATTAACATAAGGAAAATTATATGTGTAATATTAACTATAAGTAAGTCTTCTGTGCACAAATATTTCTCATTGAAGAGATACTAAATCTTTATTGGAAGAATTTATTAGTTTTGTATAGGGTAGCCTCTTATTTATATACTTGGATGAACCTAAATTCAAATTCCTTGTACGTATTCCTCCATGTGTGCAATCATAATTTTTATTTCATATTCGACATGTAATATCCTTGCATGAAAAATAATGTTTTTCATGCAGATCATGCCTTTTATATATTTTGATGTGAGTACTTTAAAACTCCACTTGTGTGTAACTTAATTTTGACATCGTATTTAGCGCGCAAGATTTTTTCTCGCTTTATGATTTTCACACAAATATTTCGGTCTCATAAACCATCTTTCTCCCAAAAAACTTATCATTCATGTGGTTATTTCCATTGCCATATTTTTATGATATGACCTCAAAACTTAACTTGTGTGCAACATTCATATTCACCTTCAAACTTGCATGTAACTTATTTTTCCAAAAACTACTTTATTCTATTCTACAAAATCATAGAATAAAAAATTTATAAAACACTAGTAAATGATCCACCATCAACACTCTAGTCATTTTGTACTATAATATCACCCACATTAAAAACTCCCTAATCATTCCAGTGTGTATTAACAACAAAAACAAACCAAAATCTATTTCTAGCCAAGAGAAGCCTTGGTTCCAACATTAATTTTTTTTAGATCTCATTAACCTTACAAAATATCATTAAAGGTTTTCAAAAGGAGTGGTATAAATATATAATAATCCCACAAATGATAAGAAACACTCTCATATATAACCCCAAACTTAGTGATTTGAAAAATATTTGAAACATCTAAAAACACAACTTTAACCTGCTCACCATTTTCAAGAAATAAACAATAAAAACTTGAAAAAAAGTAGCAGATTATGATCCCACATGAATAAATCATTTTATAGTATAAACATGTAATTTTAATAGTCTTAAATAGACTCAAATGGTGTTAAATTCTAAAATAGGGGTTGAAAATTTTTATATACAACTTAATTATTGGTAGGTGGAAGGTTATCAATAAAGAAAACTTTTTTATAATAAAAAAATTAATGCTTCTCAGTTGTATGATTTAATTTAGAATTTTACCTAACTTTTTAAACTTTTAGATTCTCAACATTAGGTGAGAAACAATCATATTCGGTCTCACAAAAGTCAAAATGAAAAATTTGATACTCATATTCCATGTTAGATTTAGATTAATGAAGGTGGTTTACAATAACTTGAGTGATACTTTTAAATAACTACCTTATTCATGTCTCATCACTTCATGATTATTTATAACGATTTTCCAATGTTTTCTCTCAATACTAACTAGAATTCCAAGCACTTGTGTGCATTCAAATCAAATATATTTATCTATAAGGTGATCATTTACTGAATTCTATATTGTTTCCCCATAAGGGTTATAAAATTTATTAATTAACTCATATTTATAGACTTATTCAACTACATCAATCAACTTTAATCTCATTTCTAGTGAATAATTATCAAAAACATGAAACTCCTCTTGATCATTACAATATTGGAGATCCAGTTTACCCTTTGAAATATCAATAACATCCCCACCTATAGCTATAAATGTCCTGGATAGAATAATAAGAACAATAGTGTTAAACTCTATGTCTAGAATAAGAAGTCAATAGGAAATAAAAGCTTCCTCAACTTGTATAGTAATTCATATATCCATCCATTGAGATGAGTAATTGACCTATCACCCAACTAAAGGGATAAATATTCTAATTTAAGTTCCCATTATCCTAATCACTTAAATAAATAGAAAGTCATCAAGTTGATAAAGGTTACTAAGTCACAAAAACAATTAAACTCCTTACTTTCTCATATTTTACAAGATATGAAAAATTTTCCAGGGTTTTTCAATTTAGGATATTAATTTTTTAATAGGAAAACACTACACTTCAAGGTTAAATTGACAGTGATCATTTACTTATAATCTCTTTTATTATCCAAAATCTTTTTGTGAAATTCCAAATACGATTATATTTTGTATAAGGATTCAACAAATGGGAATGATCAATTTTAAAGTATTAATATTTTCAAAGAATTTAAAATATATAGGTTCATAATTTTCTATTTGACTCTTTGAGGAGAGAGAATGAAAGGGGTATAATGAATTAAAAAAGGATTATTTTTCTCTTTATCCATCAAACCTACCTTCTTTTTAGCTTCTTTAATCAATTCCAATTTCATTTTTATATGAAAATATTCCCACAGAAGTGAAGATTTACCATTATGTTCAGTATATACCTTACTGTCTAGTTTTAAAATTTTATCTTTTTTTTTACAAATTTTGGTTTCCAAATTCATTTATATATTCAATATCATCTTCACTGGGATATTACCTAAAAAAATATTGTGTTTTCAAGCTTTATCTGGTGGTAACAACCATTACATTTTCTATTGGATTTAATTCAATTGAATTGGGTAAATTTCTATTTTCACTTCCTCTAAAGTCTATTTACACTTGACTTATTAGGATTTAATGATTGTTTAATAAATATTTTTGAGACTATATTTGAGCCTTAAATATATATTCTTGAGAATCCATTTTTTAAGCAATCGGTTCTACATCCCTTATATAATCTTATGTGAATTTGAGGTCAACTGATTTTGAAATTATTATTTTTGGATGGTTTGGGTATCTGGTGGCATCATATTGGTCAATAAAATTTAACCTCTATAGGGAAATATGGGGTTTTTTCTAATAACTTGATTGTAATTTTGATTGGTTTAGAATGAGGCAATAATAACATGAAAAAAAGAACCATACCTAGCAAATTTTACATCATCATTGGGTTGGGAAAGCAATTAAAAGTTGGGGAAATAAGTTATGGTGTTCCCAAACATGCTAAAATGTTGTATTTAATCCCTAATTTATCTATAATAGTTTTTTATAATAAATTCTAGTATCATGAGGGTGGTACTCATTCTTATAGATGAATATATTTCTATAACATTTATGTTGGGAGTTTTTAGCTATCCTATTAATGATTTATTTAAATTATTTAGCTATTTGATCTGAAAAATAACCACAAAAAAACAGTTCAACCACATTTTGGTGGTATGGATTGAGACTATTATAATATATTTCCATCAACAAGTGTATATAAATATGATAGTTTGAATAATTCCCCAGAATACCTCTAAATATGCACCATATTTCATGGAAAATATCTCATTCATCCTAAAAAAAGCCATTGATTTTGTGTATCACCATAGTTTCCATATTTCTAGACATAAATGCTTTCACATATATATTAAGAAATTTGTCCCATGTGTAAAAAAAATTCTCTTATATATTCTAAAACTATAATCTAGACTTACTCTTTAATCATAAAATAATCACACTCAATCTTTGCTCCTCCTCACCTAACCCATGTGGAGGAAACTATTGAACCAAACTGTAAAAGTCTGTAATAAGATCAAGTGAATCCTTACTTGTCTTCCCTTTAAGAGAGGGTAACAAAGACAGGTAGGATTTTTTTATTTTACAATTCTTATATCTAGAGGAAAACTATATACAATATGGGTTGTTTGAAATAATAGGCAGTTGAAAATATCTAATCCAAAAACTCAAATTATTCTTCTTTCTAGGTTAAGATGAAACAAAATATTGATTTTAATTTATGTTTTTATCTATTTAAATTTTTAGTTATACATTTTATATTTTTTTGGGTATATGAATGTTTTTTTATCAAGTAATAAAAAATAAAGTTTAGAAGTGAATAATTCCCTAATGTGCATGAAAAAATTAATGTAACAACTGAAACTAAAAACAAAATAGAGTGAAAATATGAATATTTTAGGAGAATGATTTTTAAACATATTTATTTTTCAAAATATTCAATATTCTATTTTTTTCTTTTTTAAATCTTTTTATGGATTTACATTCCTTCTCCGATAATGATTCAAAAAATTAGACAAGTTAGGTCGTTGTATAAATAAAATTTATTTATTTATAAGACAACTAACTATAGTTACTATGGTAAGTAGGAATCAAACCCAAGGGAGGAAAATAGTGTGTGACTAAACAAGACAGAACAAAAAAATAATATACATAAAATGAAAAATTGATGGATTAATGGTGAGGTTTCGTAGTAAAAAATGATGGAAAAAAGTAGCAAGAGAGAAATAAGACTAGGAATGGATAGATTTAGGGATAATGTACATAACTAAATTGATAAAATTAGCTGTTTTATTTAATTTAGTTTAAGAATAGATGTGCTAAAATCTATGTAAGATAGTGTTTTGAAAAACCTATAAACTTATCTATGTACAACCTAACCTAGTTAATTTTTCTAATTAATGTTATGTCTACTAATCACTCAAGAAATGGATGATTCTTCATGGAGAAAAGAGAACATCAAAATTTTCCAATTTAAGTACTTTAGTTTAAATTACCAAGGAAAGAGAATCCCCCACTCTTCACCCTTTAACACATATATTTGAAAAAATGATGTTCATAAAGAATTTTAAAAGAAAACACTAGATTAAAAGAAACACACCATTGAAATTATAGTAAAATATCACATAATATATTGATCTTAGTGAAATAAGAACTAATTTTAAATTTCCAAAACAATCTAGACTCTATATTAAGTTTTCAATACATCTCTAGATAAAGTAAAAGAAAAGGGAATGAATATCATCTAAGAATAAAAAAATACTTCTATGAATTAACTCAAATAAAAATATGTGATGAAATTATAACTTATCTCATACCATATCCACAATTTGTTTTGAAATTCACGTTCATAGAATCAAAAAATACTTTGTGATCATTTTGAAATTAAAAATTAACAATGGAAACTAGATAAATAGAGGATAATTCTACTTTGGTGAGTGTGTGATATCCCCTTATTTAGAGTTCCCTTACACTCTTACTCTGAGAATTACTCTTGGTTCTAGTACAACCTCCACTCTCCACTATATTTATGTGGTCTTTTCATCCTCACCATTTATTTTCCTTTAAAACGACTACTTGTATTTTAGTTTTCATGACAATGAGAGATTAAAATTTTACCTTTTGTGACTGCTATTATAGCTTTTCATAATTCTCCAAAAAATATTTCCAACTACATTGGTAATAAATTGTTCCATATATAATCAAATATATATTAGTAATTATTGTTAATATTTTAAGTATTTAACAAACTTAATCCATGTATCAGATAGTTTAATCTATCTTCACCTCCTTTCTGACCCCCAAATATTGAACCACTTCTTAGATCGTTTCAAAAACAGTGGGCATGGATTTTTCCAAAACTGAACATGATACCACTTATCCAAACTCAAATCCCGCATATTTCAACTAGATTGCAGTATCTTCAGACTGACTTCACCACCATCATCGAATAAATAGAACAACATTAGCTCAACAATTTCACACCAGTGTCCATTGTTCATAGTTAAAAATGTTCTATATTCTCATGTTTTTACTCTAAACTATGCATTCCAGCTTCTAATTATCATGTCCTAGATTTAATTGAGTCTTATCTGAATGTAACTTAAGGTATTTTGTTTCATATGGACATGTACCCTTTATTCTCCATGAAATTAGAACAAAAAAGTGAAGATCTCACATAGTTTAATATATCAGTGCTCACAACCTATACTCTTCACATTTTTTCATCAAGAAAAAGGAATGCATAAGATTCCAACTTCATAGCCACAATGTTAGAAGTATCATGGACCCTCTATTATCAAGCTTAGACCTACATTAGTGAGAAATATATCCTTGAAACTTCAAATCAATGTACCTAGAAATTAAAATTCCAGTGTTAGCTCAATGGGTATATGTAATCAAGAAAAAAACAATTTTCTTTAGTCTATTTTACTATATTCAAGAAATTCATTTTTTTTTCAGTCTGGTTCATAATATTCAAAAATAATGAGAAATATTCCCATTATTAATCTCAGTTTCGATTCATAAAAACCACACCTTCATTGGAATATATTTAGTTGAGGTTTCATCTCTCAAATAAAAAAACCATAGTTTTATGAAGGATATTATTTATTCACTCAAAAAAATTCAAGTACAAAATAATTATCCACATAATACCTAAAATATTTAAATAGAGTACTTGATTAAAACATAGTTCTTCTAGTTTTCTTATTCCGATCTAGATTTTTCTTCCTTAGAAGATCTCGATTGTATGATTTCCTTTGATAAATCTTGATTCACTAAGATCATATTCAATGATTGGCCTATTATTAAAACAATCCCAGATCCACAAATTCATTTTTCATTTCTTTTAGTCTCGATAAAAAAGACTCGTATTGCGAGTAGTTATTCATTCTTTTCTAAGATAAAATTTAAGCTTTTGGTCCTCATTTATCTTTTTTCTCATATTATTTATGTCTCATAATAGAAAATTTTGAAAGGCATGAAGCCTTATGATGGACTATAAAGGCTTACAATGGAAGGGTAAGAAACTGAGAAGTATTAGGATGGTTCTTCAAGTCTTATAATGTATTCCAATATACTTCTTATGATGGGAACTTGGGATTATTATGATGGTGATCGTAAAAAATATTGTAATTCAAATAATACATAAAAAACATGCTATAATTTTAAAAAAATGATTATGATAAAATTAAAATACCTAAATAAATATAAATAAGAATAAAAAAATGAAAATAAATACAAAAAATAATAAAATAAATTATGGAAATGACGAAATTTTTCTATTTTCTCAAACATTAATGAACCAAACCCAAAATTTATTCCATAAAATATATTTTAAAATAAAAATAAAGGAACTTTGAAACATAAAATATGGCACTTGAAATACTTTCAAAATTAATATTTAAATTAAAAATAAAGTCAAGTGAATATTTTTTCTTAAAATATAGGAAAATTAACCTAACAAAATTTTAAATAAATGAATCCCATAAATCACTAGTTTCTATTAAAAGAATCAATGAAATACAATTTCTTGTAAAATTAAACAATATTCAATATTTCTTCAACTAAAACACATTTGTACATCAAACAATCAATTAATTCGTCATATTCTTGTGGAAAAGATGTATCCTATAAAGGCTGTATCCACTTTTTTAAGAGTTTCCATTAACATGGAACTTATATTCTCCCCATGAACATTAAAATACAAATTTCTAGACATTAAAATTCAGATCACACACACCAAAATTCAATAAATCCTTTTAAATTATCCCTTTTACATCTAGCTTTACCCCCAATAATAGAAGATCTATATCCTTCTAGTGCAGCTTATACTCAACCTATAACTTTTGGAATCTGAAATCCATTCCACCTAAATGGTTTTCAATAACCATTCCCTCTTCCAATTCTAACTTCTGATATATACTTATTCTGAAAATGGAACATATTAAATGATTTTAATTTCATCACTTCAGAGAAGTTGTTGTTTGAGTTTCTCAAACACTAGAACACCAAGCCTTGATACCATTTTTTTCATAACTATCCGAGATTCAAAATGAACTAACATCTGAAACATACAATGTAGAAAGTGGTTTCTAGAAGGTCTAAAAACTCATAACCACATGGATCAGTGAATATAGATTTGAGAAGCTTCACACCCCAGCCACACACCATCCAAACTCTCAAGTGACCACTCATAAAAAACAACAAAAAAACCAAGAAATTTGAAGTAAATAATAAACATATAAAACATGTATTTATGTGGATAAAAATAATTAATTATTCATATAAAATAATAAAATTTGATTAAATATATTAATAATATATTATAAAGCACTCCTCTAAGTTACAAGAACCCAGAGGTAAGTGCCCTACTTAGGAGACATATAACAACACTTTACAATTATTTTAAATAATACAAAAACATTTACAATACAAGTGAACCAACCAATCTATTTATAGAAGAGACCCCATAGTAGTTACCTAGTTTATCCAATACTATTACCATATAATATTTTCAAACATCCCTCCTCCTGATTTTGTCTATCTTCAACTACCCATTGATAACACAAAGATAATTTTTTATTATGATGAATAGTGTTATATATTCAGAACTCATACTTCTAAATTTTAAATTCCAAAAAATTATTAATGCTACTGGTCCTGGATCATAGTTTCTCATGTCCTCTACCCATGCTTCCAAATATTCCTTTTTGAAACACCTTCTATAAATTAAGAAATAAAATCCATGAATAAGTTTTCAATAGGCCCAACAGAAAACCAGTTAGATTCCTACTATCAAAGGAATATATGATTATGAGGTCTATATAAATGTATTGTTTGAATCAATAAAGTATATTGAGAATAAATGGTAAAGCTTTTAGTGAAGAAATATTTTTTAGAGTTTTACTTGTGAAAAAGGGTATCAATAAGATTTGCATGCCATTGAAGTAAAAAGGTTAATTTTATTCTAGGTAAGTATCCCAGCTATGTGGGGTTTATATAGGGGTAATCCAGAATCCAAGAATCACTAATAATGATGGGGGAAGTTTGGTAACCTTATCTAAATTGACCTGAAGTTCCCTCAATCCATAGGTGATTAATGACGGTAAAGTGATTACCTCCATTTAGTAAAGGGGACAACACACATGTGAAAAGGTTTCACCCCGTGGTAGAGAAGGCTGTGTTTTTTCTCAAATAAAACCCATCATGATTGACACTAAAACACATGTTTTTTATAGATTACATGTATTCAATGTATAGGATAGTGTATGAAATGTTTTTTAACTTCGATGCAATTTGTAGAAGTCATTCTCAGGCATAACCAATCCTTGTGTCTTGCACATGAATGCGTGGAGAAGATGTCTATTATGGTTCCTTGAGTTTATTCAATTCAATTAATACTCAAATAGGGATTGAGGGAATGTCCATTATGGGGAACTTGTTCGAATCACTTAGTGTAGGAGTTTTTCTTCATTTTTATTTTATATTGGAGTATGTATACACATAATAGAGATAAATTTAAGTTTACATGTTTTCTCTGGGATATGCATGCATTTTATTTCATGAAAGTGTGTAGTTTTTCATGTTTTAGGTGTTATCCATCATTTGGGTATCTAAATATTCTCTATAATGATTAAATTTTGTGATATTTATAGGCAACAACATGGTGATGTGAAAGTATTTACACATACATGAAAATCAGTGCAAGGAAGTGGGTGCATGGAGGATTTAGTTATGTTCAAGATGAGAAAGAGTTGAAGTGACTTGGGAGAATGAAAGTAATAGTTGGATACAAAAAAAATTCTTAGTTGTGAACATGTATTTCTCAGTTTCACATACACAATTTCATATTTGTGCACCTAAAAGTCCACATTTTCATGTTTTTTCTTCAAAATCATTTAAAATAAGTTTCCAACTTAAAATAACTATAGATTTCAATATGTGTGTTCATTTAAGATTTATGGGATATCAAATAAAATATTGTGAAGTAATATATTCCTTTTTATATGAGTTTTACACAAAGTAAGTTTTTTGGTTCCAAAAAAGATCCTTTGAGACTCTAAAAGTGGGTTTTAAGGTTTCAACATCCCTTTCCTTGATAATGGATGAAATCAATAGGCTAATTCTTATTAGAGGTTCTATACACCATGGCACCATATTAGGAAATGTATTTAAAGTATCTCTACCCTTGGTGTGTGAGAAATCCTTTGACACATGGAGACCCTATCCATGCATTATTTATGGGGAAGGGTATTCCTTTGACTTCATGTCATACAAGTGAGGAACATAACATGGTCTTCATGGAAAAGCGCATGACACTTTTTTTAGTGCGTACAATCATGATGAGTTTTAAGATTGAAGAATTAATAATTTATAGTCCATTATAATAGAAAAGTTAAACTATTTTAGGATGTTTAAATTGAAAAGAAGTTCAATATGAAGTTTAATCACACAAAAAACAACACATATTACATTGTGATTCTTGAGAAGTTGGGAAGTTGTATAGAGATCATCATTGTACCCTAACATTCACACTATAGTGTTATTACACAACATTAAAATTATTTATAGTGTGTGATTATGATTGGAAATAACATTACAACATAAACCTCATTATTTTTATAGGTGGATACTTTTAGGAAGAAGGTTTTGTGGTTGTAGATTATGATATAAGTGATATGTTGCAATTAGATGTCATAATTAGTGGAGTAATTAGGATTATGTCATGAGGATTTGAATTATTTAATAATGTATGGATCTAGAAAATATACTATATATAGACCTTGTGATTTCTTGAGGATAATTAAAATACCTGAACACGATTTTTCAATGCATCCAATTGTCAAAGGGAATGACATCACAACAATACCCGTTACACCATAATTTGGTTGTTAACAAATAATTTTGTGATATTGAATATTTTTTGAATATAGGAAATTTGAATTAATCAAAGGAATATTATTGACAACCTTAACTTACTAAACCCCTCTAGATTAAGTTGAGGATATGAGAGTGACCCCAAAATCCCGCATCTAATAGGCCAAGGGTTAGAGACTAGCAGTAAGGGTAATTATGACAAATATGAGAGGCCTTACCTTCTAAATTCCTAGGAAAATGTAACCAACCCAAAAAAAAATCTATGTATGTATATATATTTAGAAAATTTATCATCTCTCAATATTTTTAGTACTACATGAAACACAAAAACAAATCAGATGAAATGCAAGACTAAGACCCTAAAGCACCCCACTAATTACTCAAAAAGAAAAATTCCCATACCCCTATATATATCTTGAAAAAAAACTCAGGAAAACATCAAGAGGGGTGATAAAATTGGATTACTCATTAGGATTATATCTTAAATCATAAAAAATTCCTTTTGAATTAAAAGTAATGAGATAGATATATGTGAGAAAAACCAAGTTAGGAAAAACTGGTAACAAGATAATGTTCACACCACCCATCAAAATCAATGGAAATATCTAGGATATATATATATATATATAATAGTTTTTTGAAAATTTCTCCCCTCTCATATCATGGTCACATTTCCATATCCATCACAACAAGAAGGAAAAATATGAAATCTCAACTCTGAACAAATACCTGAGAGGACAAGTTTGGGATATGTCTAACACTGAGAGGGGGGGGGGTGAATTAGTGTTGGGGATTTTTTTAAACCAATTTCAACCTTTTATCCCTTTACCTCTTGACCAATTATGATCTTGATTCTCTTATTTTCTTTTTCCTTCCACATGAAATAATAAAAGCAGTAAAAATATACAAACAATATGTTTACAAGGTTCACTACTCAATAAGAGAAGCTACATCCTTTCCATGCATTGTAATGACTAGTTCATGCATTATCCACTATAATATGATATGATTTTATAGTGGTTGAATAGGAAAAAAATCATGTAGTCAGTGTGAGTCCCTACACTTTAGAGGGGGAAGGGAAACAATCCAATCTTCCTGGGCTGGTGACAACCTAGTCCAACTTACAGCCTCTAGCTAGTTATTTATACTACATATGGAGACAATATTCTTCCTTCTTTAGTAAGGTAGGTTCTTCTCTTCTTCAGTTCTCTTCACTTGATTACTTTCAAATCAGTAGGCAAGAAATTATTCTTTTCTTTTTCTTTTCTTCTTCACTAGTGCAAAACCAGCTATACTAGGACTTCTTCTTCTTATTCTTTAGTGAAATAACAGAATGAGCTAACACTTCTTCTTCTTTATTAGAAATAATCACATATAATAATGTGATTATTCATGCAATGAAGATCCGATTACTTGGCATAATCATATTGAGTTATTATCTTGTTCATAAATTCATGTGATTATGCATATGGCATGTAGTTGAAATCTTTTCATTCTTCTTCTTCTCTTCTCCTCTTCTTGGTGCAGTTATTGTTTCTTCAATGATATTGCACCCTTTTTTTCTCATACGTGCACACACTTGTTTTTATTCTTTATTTGAGTTAATCCATGTGTGCATGTGCATGCATGGAAGCATGCATTCACCTATTCTTCTTCTTCTTGTATGAGAACCCTAATGAGGATAAATCTTTGAGCAAACACACGTAGCCTTTTATTATCTTATTCTTCTTTCTTTTCTTCTTTCTCACTTGATTTGAATGTTTTAATGTATGCACATGAGTGTATTCATGACCAAATCAAGTGTTCTCCCTTCTTCGTTTTCTTTCTTACTTTTTCACATAGTTAGGAGATTTGTTTGGGTTTATTTATTTTTGTTTCTTTAGACCTAAATGGGTAAACCTTATCCTTGTGCAAACTTCTTCTTCTATCAACCAAGAATTCAAGGCCTCTTCTTCAAACCATTCACATGGACACCACCTTGAACCCCTTTTTCCCTTTTTCTTTTTCTTCACAACCTGAATGTGTATAGTTAGGGTGTGCATGGGTATCTTGCATCATGCATGTATGTGCATGTGTATCATGCATGCTCTCTTCTTATTCCTTCTCCATGCATGCACAACCAAGGTTCTCCCTTCTCCTTCTTGCACACACAACACCCGAAGGTATGCACTGCTTACTCTTAACCACACATGAGCCCCTAAAAAAACAAAAAAAATATATATATATATATATATATGTGTGTGTGTGTGTATATTATAGGTAGTATAGTTTGAAAAATAGGGTGCGGGTGTAGGCATATCCTTCTTTCACGCAAGGAGTGTGCAAGAACTCTTCCATAGAACCAAGAGAGGATCTCAGTTCATTCCACGTGAGATGCAACAAGGGTCTATGACTCACGGGTTTCTCCAAACAAAGATTTGATGAGGGTTCTAAAGAACCTATCGTGAACTTCTGGGTACCTCGCACGAGGTGTGGATCTCTTTCGCGCAGGGTGCATAGAAACTCTTCGCGCAAAAGAGATGCAGCTCTACCTTTCGTGACATAGAGAGTGCACATTTTTCTTCTTCTAGGATGACCACAATTTTTCCCTCAGGTTTCCTTATTTTATAGGAAAGGATAGGATGTTTTTCACATTCCAAATCCACATCATATTCCATAAATATTTCCCTTTGAATACACGAGATCCACGACTCTTCAAACCATTCAAACACGCGTCAAAGATATGCCGCATATCTCGAGTGTTTCCTTTTTTTTCAAATGAAGGATCTTCTTAAATGAGGTGGAATCCTCTCGTTCATGCATTTTTGAATGCATGAAAATAATTTCCCAAGATCTATTCATGAAAGATAACTCATCCTCGCACCTTTGGTTGCTTCAGATTTCATGGATATTGACATTGCGATGCATACATGCAAACATAGTTGCATGCATGTACTCGTGGAACTCAAAAGATCATGGTGGGATTGGAATGAGCTCCATAGGTGGCTGGAGTGAGGAGATAACTCGCCTAAATCCTCACTAGATCACAGGTGCTATGGGATAGATGGAGGTTGAATAGAAACTCTGATGGAGTGATCGGACAACCCATGTTTGATCTCCAGTGCACAAGATGAGATGAGCGGTCCTGATTATAATGCAGCGCGCAGATTAGTTGGACGACTGTGATCAGGCGCGCGATCGGATGGAAAACTCAGATTAGATCCACGTTTTTAATTCTCCATCCCACATTGAAATGGTGATACAGGATTCTGCAGTTTATAATGTTAGACGCCTCAATAACTGTTCAATTTTCTCTTTTTCCTCCCTGGTACCTCCCCATACCGGGCGTGCTCTGCGCCCATTCTAACCTCTTGGGCGTGCACCTGGCACCCATGCTACACGTTTTGACCACCATGCGGCTCTACGAGGTTTATACATGGACCCCGCACATTCCCTGCCTTAGGCAGGGGGCTGGCTTTGAGGGATTCCCTCTAGTGCAGTTGACCCTTGGGTCCCGCATGTGCTTGAGGGTCAGGTCCTTGGTTGGCCCCCCATGGTTGGATTAATTTTTATGTAAGGAACATTTATGTACTTGGTTAAAAAAAGTTTATATAACATGGACAACTTCTTCTTGCAACCAACCAACTCCTCCTATTCATCCTCTCTTCACTGACTTCATCCACTTAGTAGTTAGGATGAATTTTTCTTTCACTTCATCCTCTTAGTGACGTAGATGGATCTTCTTCACTCCTCATGCATGTGAATACAATGCATGGACTTCTTCGAATGTTTACATTGTATCATCTTGATACAAGTTCTTATAACTTAATAATATCTCTACAATCGTATGATTTGTATTCTCCATGAACTTCCTCTCAGGAGGCACTTAGGAGATTGCTTTCTCTTAGGAGATCTCTATCACTTAAGAGATCACAATTGACCATCATTGACATTCATTGTCCATATTGTCAACAAATACAACACACTTTACTAAAGTGGTCCCAACAATCTCCCCCTTTGTATTTGTTGGAAATACCCAAATTTTTCTTCTAAATGAATGTGTTAATGGGATTCTTCTATCTTTCTTTCTCTCTCCTTTAATTTCACTTATCTCCCCCTTATTGATAAGAAATACAATGTTCATGGGAAGAGGGGTTTCAATCCTAACTCAAGAAATGTGCCATCAATCATTTCACTCTAAGTCTACTTGAGCGATGCTCGGTGTAGAAAACAAGAGGATTTAATTTAGACAACAAAGTTGTCCATTCTCCAGTAATCATGATACCTCATGAGATGAGAACTTATGAAATTTGTCTTCAAGGGATTTTCACTTCTATTACAGGATTAGAATAATAAGTGTGATATGAAATAATCAACCTTTTAAAATTACATGATCTTCAGACAATCTTTATAGTAATTTAATTTTATACCAACTGATGTTGATACTGATTGAGATAATGACTATGGAAGCTTTTTCATGTGTCTCCCCCTCAAGGGAACACTTCTCATCACTGAATCTTAGGTTCTCCCCCTAAGATATTTCCTCACCTTAAATTCCCTGTTTGATAAGAAAAAAATACAAAACACAGAGATCTAAGGGAATAAGGTAAATCCTCCTTGCTCTATCAATGTGAACAACAAGGTTGAGATAATATTCTCAACCCAGATGCTTCTTTCTTCACACTTTCACAACTGATCTTAAATGTTGACTATTATTGTGTGGACGTTAATATTTCTTCCATTTCCTTGTGTGTGAATCTTCTTTCTTCAAGGTATTTCAAAGCACTAGAATCTAAAGGTGCAACATTCATCTTTTTTAGGAATTCTTGTTGGGATGGACTAAATTCAAAGAATATTCTAATAGTATGACTACCCTTGTTGCAAATCACACACAAAACTTCTTTGTCTTCATGTATAATATTCTTTTTTTCTTTTAGAACAATTCTTGGCCTGTGCATATTCAATCTTTCTCATTATTTCCAAATATTCTGGCCAAACCACCAATATATCATTAGGGATTGAGGCATCAAGATTGGATCTTCTACATGACTTCTTCTGAGTGGCATCTTTCTTAGCAGTTCTTTTGGATGCACCACCCTTCACTTTCTTGGATTTAGAATATGAGGACTTCTTATCCTTCCTTCTTGAAATATTCTTATTAGAGTTTTTTTTCACATTATTCATCTAATTTCTTCCCAAGGATTCTTTTTTATTCTTACCCAGCTTCTGTGGTCTTCTTTTCTTATATGAACATGAACCATTTATATAAACACTCCTATTGCATACATCACAGATATTATCTAACATTCTAAATCTATTTGCGGTTTACATATGATTTTTAATCTGTGGATGTTACTTCTTCTTATCTAGATATCTCCCCCTCGATATGGGCTTTCTCTATGCTTTTACATTTAAGGGGTTATTCCAACAACCCAGTGCACAATGCCCAAATTTATTACAGCCCCAAAATTGACCCACAAACTATGATTTCATTCCATCTTCTTTATAAGGTTTCTGAGTCTTATTCTTGGTATGGTGGGATTTATTTGGGGATCTATATTACATACTCTTTCCCCTATCCACCCTATCCATGGTGGTAGGTTTCTTCTCACTTTTTTTCATCCATACTTGTTTAGAATTTTTCTTCTAACCTGCATTTTTTAGAAATAATTTTTGAAACATAGTATAAGTTGGTATGGATGGTACCTTCGTATCAGCTGCCTGTGATAGATCAATGAGTTAAGCCATGATCTTCTTATCACATGTTGGAGGTATTTTGATAGTATAATCCTCCATAGAACATTGAGTTCCAACGGCTATAATTTCCATCTTTTGTGAAGATTCAATATGTGTCTTCTCAAGATTGGTCAAATGAGCTTCTAAGTCTAGAAATCTCATATTGAGGATAACTTTTTGGTCTTCAATCATAGTCATCTTTTAACACCACAAGCTTCCACAATACACTTCTCTTTGAATAATACAATATCGTGTGTTGTACGCAACTTCGAGTTCTAACACACCACAACCAATCAAACTAGCCATTATAAATAGTAATAACCACCTTTCAAAATTTTATAAATTTTATCTTTCAAAATGGACTTCATTTTTGGATTTGGAATATAGAAATTAGCTTAGGGTGAATTTTTGGTATTTTTCTGAAAACTTTCAATTTTTGATTAATAGTGAAAAACACTGAGTTACAGTTTAAAACCAATTTTTTATTTAAATAATTTTTTATTTTATTTCAATTTATTTTAGGTCAAAATAGATACATAATATCTATATAAGTTCAATGTAATTCATTGGAGTTAGTTTATATTAATTTTAGATATATGAAAATTTTATTGAACCTTTTATCGTCTTTTACCCACCTCCTAGGAGCATTTGCAAATTTACATAAAATTTAATTTTACCGCTTCTGTGAGTTGAATTTAAAAAATCTGAGAGACACGGTTGATATCAATAAGTAAAATGTGGTTCAATAAGATGAAAATAATTTTTGGTGAATAGTAACTTTTTACTTTTATTTACCACGGTTAAAAGTAAATAGGGTAATTAAGGGTAAAAATGATATTATTATTATCCTAACACATGTCCTAATTCTATTGGCTAAGTATAATTCGACCAAAAAAACCTTAGGAATAAAATATGAACCTCTGTGGTCCACTTGGATTAGATTAGGACATTTATTATTATTTAATTCAAAGAAGAGTTAAAAGAGTTAAAATAAAAGTATAATAACTAAAACGTTTTTAATATAGGGTTATACATAAGATAAATTCTAATATAAATATTCCTTATAAAGATAAAAATATTTCCTACATAATGGTATTTTATTTATATTTTTCAGACATTAAATAATTTAATTTATTTATGACACAATGATGATGTATTAATTACCTAATTAATGAAATATTAAAATATTTGATATTATAAATATCCAAATAAATGTAATTTTAGACTTTTTATGAATTAAACTAATTTTATAGATTAATATGACATGATAGACTTGGTTATATGAATTTTTTTCAAAGTAATAATTATCTTATGAATTTATCAAAAACAAAATACCAAATAGTTTTAAAATTGACATAAAAGAGTTTTTAAATTAAATATTATATTATTAATTGACATTTTATTCCTAAAAATCTAAGGTTTTTCCAAAAGACTTATATAATGATAGTTGTATCATTAATGAACCACTTTTTGTTCTCTTAAAAGTTTATAGTAAGTTTATCAACCATATAATATAAAAATACAAAGAGACATGGTAAATGTCAAACTATTTAACTAAGAGTTAAATATAAAATATTAGGTTAATATAGTGACCTAAACCTTTCTAAAACATATTTTTTGAGTGGTTGTAGACCCATATACACCTTATCCTTTAAATAATTCATTTTAGAGCCATTAGAAACCTAAAATGATTTTATTATAAAATAATATTTCTAGATTTTCCTAAGGTTCCCCTCACCCCTCTTATAAGAGGGAATCCCTTTTCCATCAAATTCACACCTTAAAAGCCATTTGGATTGGCCAAAACCTGCCCAAATACCCTTTAAACTGTATTACCTTCATCCTAGAGGCCTTCCTTTAGTCAGAAATCCAACCTGATGGGCCCTTTTGATCAAATCAAAAGGAAGAACCCAAAGAAGAGGTAAATATTTCATCACCTCTTTCAAGTTCCATTCTTCTTCCACTTCATCTTTCTTTGTTATTTATATTATAAAATAATAACTCCAATATATTCTATATACTGTGATGTTATTATAAATATGGTACAACCATATTCATTGTTCTATCCATCCTATGAATAACATGTCACCATACGTGCGTATGTACGGCTTACCGTCTCCACGTCGTGATGTAGTTGTTATTCAATACATTATAATTTTTATGGGTATAATAATGATGTATAATTTAGGTAAATAATGAATATAACATGATTATGATTCTGTATATATGATATAACATACAATTATATATGATTTTAATATCAAAATAATGATATTATCGCTCGTGCGTACGTACAGATTACCGTCTCCACGAACACGATGAGATTCATTCCCCATCGTACCCATTCAAGACTAATTTTCATTAGATGATTAAAAATAATTTTTAAAAACTTAATATAATTATGAATATGAATAATATACATCTTATCCATAACAAACATTACTTACGTAACAAATCATGTAAAGGAAAATGAATTAGTTAACACCCGAAATGACGATAATACTAAAATATTATTAACAGAGCAACGTTAAAAGATCATATATGATATCATATTAATGTATATGAATCTTGTATAATTTAATAACAATTATTTAAATATTATATAGGATGTTAACCTACCATCGACCAAGGAAAAGTACAAGGTAAGGGTTAATTTCACAATCTCTTTATTATCCGAGGTTGCTTTTATGTAATTATCTACTGGGACCTCTTTATCATACACATCCATGTTTCTTTAAAATGTAATTCAAAACATTTTTAATATTTACTAGACTATGGGTTAAATTCATTTATACCATTTTTTGACTTTTTATAAAATGGTTTGAAGGGGATCTTTCCGTAGTTTTCCAAACAAGGTACCTTATGACCTTTTCGACAAAATTAAGGTAAGAATGTTTTTAACTTATACAGCGTGTGTGGCTATATTATGCCATTATAAAACTGTCGAAGATTCCCTTACAATATCATAAGAATATTTTCAAATATAAATTTTTTCTTTTATAATTATGTGACTTTTAAATGATTTAAAAATAGAAAGAGATATTTCTCTATAAAGGTTTTGATTTCATTTATTTCAACAACCTTTGATGGATTTTAAGTTTGTTTGAAGTTGATTTATTATGATACAAAACTTCCATATTGTATTGAATGTCTTTTGATATGTTTGACTGTGGATTTTTTACTTCATACCATTTATGATTTATGGATAAAGTATTGACATTACGTATGCTAGTTTTAATACGAATGTTTATGTTATGTTTAAACCTTTTCATATGAGGAATGCATTGGACTTATTAAGTGAAGGGCGGAGCCCGCTATAGCTCCTCGATGCATCGGTAGGTCTCATGATATAAACTAGAGTCTTGGAACAAGGCCGTGAAAAAATCTTATTTTTAGTCTTGGCACAAGGCGTTGACTATGTGGTTATGAAAGTCTGGCATTATGTATTCTATCATTATGAAAGTGGTTATTGATATTGCATGTGATTATTCGACTAGTATAATATACATGTGAGTAAGTAAATGGTATTATTTTGATTTATATTTTCCATATTATGATGCGGTTTATGTTGAAAAGGATTTTTTAGTTTTATACATTGCCTTAAATGTTTATTCTTATTTAAGAATGTTTTCTCTATATTGTTATCCTTACTGAGCATCTGAGCTCACCCCTTTCTATGTTTTTTTCCCAGGATGCGAAGAAGTATATTATGACTGACCTATAAGGATTTTCTATGGGATCTCAGTGTTGTCTATGGAAACAATGTTGTTGTATTTTTCCATTTAATGATGTAATGTAAACCTTATGAATGTATCTAGTACTTCCAAGGCTACTAAACTAATCAGTATTTCGAGACATGATCTTTTGTGATCATGACAATGATATGTAATAATGCACCAACTCTGGGCTTCTACAGTTAGGGCGTTACAGTTGGTATCAGAGGAAGTTTATTAAAAACCTTGGAATCTAGATTTAGATACACTCTTATTAGAGCACATTACCCTAAGATAGACTTTGAGGATTAGCATAGAATAACTTCCTAGAATTTTGGTATTGTTGAGATTTTGTGAGTTTTCAAAGCAATACATCCCTATCTGGATATGAGAAGGTAAAGGTAGCTCTAGTACATATGTACCTAGGGGTAAAACCTGAAAACACTGCTTTGATATAGACTCGAACGAGAACTGGTGCACAAAAATGGGCCTTTCTTCACTCTTGGTGACGAAACTCCTGGGGGATATGATTAGGATAATTGTCATTTTACTTTAGAACCATTATGAAGGGTTTATGAGTATATACATCCTCAAAGAAGACATTTTTATTATTATGGATTATATCTATAAACTATTCAATTTATTTTATGTGTTCTACAAGTTTGGATTTATGTATTGCGATTCATAAACTAATCTAGTGTATGCCATTGTTTAGAAATGATGCCTAGTGGAAGGAATGGAAACCATATCAATGGATGCACTCCATATAGGGATTTCCCTCCTACTAAAGATAATTATAATGGAGATGGTGATACAATTGGTGTTGATCAGCTTATCACTATACTGGGACAACTCACTCAGGTTATGAATAATAACCTTACCCATTTGGAGCACCCTGATCCACAACGTGGAGGATTAATGTTAGATAACTTCATGAGGCAACAATAACCACCATTAAATGGGGGTAAAAATCAACTAGTAGCTGAGAAATGGATAAATTCCTTAGAGAAAATATTCCATGCCTTGGAGAGTAGTGAAAGGGAAAAAGTTATCATGGTAGTTTACCGCCTCACTGGAGATGCTGATTAATGGTGGTCATTGATTCAAAACAAAAAGGAAGATGATGAAGTATCCAATATGGTATATAGGTAGTTTAAAGATATTTTCTTAGAAAAATACTTTCTTCATGACCATCAATCAGATATGGAAAGACAATTTCTATGTTTGAGGCAAAAGGAGGATGAGAATGTCGCTAAGTATGAAGCTAACTTTACAAGGTTAGCGAGGCATGCTACATATTATATACATAACCCAAGAAGTAAGATTGATCGTTTATTTTATGGGTTAAAACCATTTCTCCATCAAGAAATATTCTCACAATCCTTCTCGTCATACGAAGATACTATCTCATGTGCTATCAAGTCAGAAAAATAATTCTCTAAGTCTTATGACTTTAAAGCAAATAATGAGAAGAAGAGATCTAATGAACACTCTGGAAATGGAAATAAGGGGAAGAAGATAAAATTTGAATATCCATCCTGCAGTAAATTTGGGAAGAAACACCCTGGTACTTGCCTGAAGGGAATGGGAGTCTGTTACAGGTGTGGTGAAAAAGACCACAAATCTCATGATTGAAAGGGGAAGAAAGAGGTTGTCAATGTTGAATGCTACAATTGTAGAGAAAGGGGGAATTATGCGAATGAATGTCCTATGCATCAGGGAAACTTACCTCAGAAAAGGCCAAGGGATCAAGGCCAAGCATATGCTACCACTACTGCTGAGGTTGAATCTTCAAAAGATACAGGGGCAGGTAATTTAATGGTTTACTCAATTTTAGAAAATTATTTATTTGATTCTAGATCATCACATTGTTTCATATCTTCCCAGATTGGTTAGAAAATTAGATATTTCCAATTTGATTTAATAAGGGTGTTGTCAACCAAAAATCCTAAGGGAAGTATCATTGAAACAAAGTTTTGTGAATCAGTCCATATTAGGGCATATAAATGTTCTTTATCTGCTAATCTCATCGTCATACCCATGATTGAATTTGATATAATCCTTGGTACAGATTGGATTTCGGACCATGATGCAAACATTTATTATAAGAAGAATGAGGTTACTATTTTTGATGATGATGATAAAGAACACCTTATCTTTAGAGCAGAATCGTCACCACCTAATTCTTATCTAGATCCACCCCCAGTAGCTCAACTAAATTCAATTATTATGGGGGAAGAGAATGAAATAACTGTGGGTGAGGAAAAGAATGTCAAAATAGAGGATGTAACAATTTTGAAAGAAAATTTTGATGTGTTTCCAGAAGATTTACCTGGACATCCTCCAGAAAGTGAAATTGAGTTTTATATTGATTTAATTCCTGGATCAAGGCCCATATCGAATACCCTTAATAGAATAGACACTGTAGAATTAGTATAACTAAATAAAAAACTAGAAGAATTGAGTAATAACGGATTTATTCTCCCTAGTGTTTCTCCATGGGGAGCCCCTGTCCTTTTTGGTAAGAATAAAGATGTATCTATGAGGTTGTGCATTGAATACAGGGAGATCAATGCTATAACAATAAAGAAAAAGTATCCCCTACCTCGCATTGATGATTTATTCGACCAACTTCATGGATCTCAATACTTTCCAAAGATTGAACTTCGATCTGGATATCATCATTTGTGTGTGAAGAAGGAAGACATTCCAAAAAAACATTTCGATCCAGGTACAAGCATTACGAGTTTATAGTAATGCCTTTTGGATTGAATAACGCACCCTCTATCTTCATGGATATAATGAATAGAGTTTTTAAGGAATATCTTGATGACCATTTAGTTGTATTAATTGATTATATCTTGGTATACTCCAAAATCTATGAATATCATGAAAATCACTTTCACATTATCCTGAAGACTCTTATAAGACATGAATTATATGGGAAGTTTAGCATGTGTTAATTCTAGATTCAAGAGATTTCTATTCTTGGCCATATTGTCTCTAAGGATGGAATCTCCATTGATCCTTCTAAGACAAGAGCAATCCAAGAATGGCCAGCACCGATGAGTATAACCGAGGTACATAGTTTTATTGGTTTAGCAGGTTATTATCAACGTTTCGTCCAGAAATTTTCCTGGTTGGCTAACCCATTAACAAAGATCACACGAAAAGGGGTTAAATTTGTTTGGACAAAAGATTGTGAAGAATGTTTTGAAGAACTGAAGAGAAGATTAGTCAATTCTCTTATATTGACTCTACCATTGGGGAATGATGAGTTTGTTATTTATAGTGATGTCTTAAAGAAATGAATTGGTTGTTTGCTTATGCAGAATGATAGGGTTATTTCCTATGCATCAAGACAACTAAATATTCATGAGAAAAACTATACTACTCATGATCTTGAGTTAGTAGATGTAATATTTGCTTTGAAGATATAGAGATATTATCTCTATGGTGAAAAATGTGAGGTATATACCGACCACAAGAGTTTGAAGTATATTTTCTCACAGAAAGAACTCCACATGAAGAAAAGTAGATCGCTTGAACTACTCAAGGATTATGATTTCACTATACAATACCACCCAGGGATGGAAAATAAGTTGGAAGATGCTTTGAGAAAAAAAGATCACGGAGTTTTGAACAAGAGGAGATTTGAAAAGGATTATATATACATGGATCTAGTAAAGATGGATATGGGAATCACCATGGAAAGTGAAAAATTAATACTTTTTCAAATGGTTTCCAAACCATATTTACTAGAAAGGATAAAGAGTTCTCAGACCGATGATGAAGAGTTTCAAAAGAAGATTAAAGCTGTGAATGATGGGAGATTGAGTGACTTTGTGTGTGAAGATTGAATTTTGAAATTTGGGAAGAGACTTTGTGTTCCTGATATACCTGATCTAAGAAGGGAATTTTTGGATGATGATCATAGTTCCAACTTCTCTATACACCCTCGTAGCACTAAGATGTATAGAGATTTGAAAGAAAAATTTTTGGTTGGACAACATGAAGAGGGAGATTGTTGATTTTGTGTCAATATGTATGGTTTTTCAACACGTGAAAGCTGGAAGGCAACAACCTGGAGGAGTCATGCAACCTCTTCCCAAACCTGAGTGGAAATGGGATAATATTACGATGGACATTATCATGGGACTACCAAGGACTCCTAGAAAGAACGATTCAATATGGGTCATTGTTGATCATCTTACCAAGTCAGAAAATTTTCTTGCTATAAGGGAAGATTTACCACTTTAACGTCTAGCAATACTCTATATAAATGAATTTGTGAGACTTCATAGAGTACCCCTATCGATTGTTTATAATCATGATCCACATTTTACATCAAGATTCTGGAAAAGTATTTAGAAATACCTAGATACTGAACTTTGTTTGAGCACTGCCTACCATGCCCAAACTGATGGACAATTAGAATGGACTATTAAAACCATAGAAGACATGTTGAGATCATGCTCACTTGACTTTCAAGGTATGTGGGATCAATATTTACCTCTGGTAGAATTTTCCTATAACAATAGTTTCAATTCAAGTATTCATATGGCAGCATATGAAGCGTTATATGGAAAAAGATGTCACACACCAACCTGTTGGGATGATGTTGGTGAAAGAAAACTCATAGGCTCAGAACTTGTGGATTAAATGATGGAAAATGTGAAGGTAATACAAACCCACATCAAAGCATCTCAAAGTAGGCAGAAGAGCTATGATGATAACTGAAGGAAGGATTTGAAATTTCAGGTAGGAGATCATGTTTTCCTGAAGTTATCTCCATGGAAGGGTGTTATACATTTCGGTAAGAAGGGAAAATTGATTCCTAGGTACATCAAAACTTTTTGAAATTCTAGAACGAATTGGGGCTGTAGCTTACCGTTTGGAAATTCTACCAAGTCTCTCTAAAGTTCACGATGTATTCTATGTATCACTGTTGAGAAAATACATGCCAGACCCAATGCATGTACTCACCTATGAAGAATTAGAACTGGAACCCGATCTTTCTTATTGCGTAGAGCCTATCAAGATTCTTGATACAAGATAATAGGTGCTGAAAAACCAGACGACTCTTCTGGTAAAAGTTCAATAGAGAAACCATAAGATGGAAGAGGTAGTGTGGGAACCTGAGGAACGTATGATAAAGAACCACCTGAGTCTTTTTATGCAGTATTTTTCTAGAAATTTCGAGGATGGAATTATTTTAAGGAGGGGAGAATGTAACACCCCAATTTTCTATGGTATGCTTTTCTTTGAATAATACAATAATGTGTGGTGTACGAAACTTTGAGTTCTAACACACCATAACCAATAAAACTAGCCATTATGAATATTAATACCCACTTTTTGACATTTTATAAATTTTATCTTTCAAAATGGACTTCATTTTTTGATTCAAAATATCAAAATTAGTTTAGGGTGAATTTTTTGTATTTTTCTAAAAACATTAAATTTTTGATTAATACTGAAAAACACTGAGTTATAGTTTAAAACCGAATTTTTATTTAAATAATTATTTATTTTATTTAATTTTTTTAGGTAAAAACAGATACATAATTCCTATATAAGTTCAATGTAATTCATTTGAGTCAATTTATAATAATTTTAGATATATAAAAATTTTATTGAACTTTTTACCGTCTTTTACCCACCTCCTAGGTTCATTTGCAAATTTACATAAAACTTTATTTTACTGCTTCTATAAATTTAATTTCAAAACTCCTAGAGACACAGTTTAAATCAGTAAGTAAAATTTGGTTCAATAAGATGAAAATATTTTTTGGTGAATAGTAACTTTTTACTTTTATTTACCACGGTAAAAAGTAAATAGGGTAATTAAGGGTAAAAATGATATTATTATTACCCTAACACATTTCCTAATTCTATTGGATAAGTATAATTAAACCAAAAACAACCTTAGTAATAAAATATGAACCTATTTGGTCCACTTGGATTAGATTAGGACATTTATTATTATTTAATTCAAAGAAGAGTTAAAAGAGTTAAAATCAATGTTTAATAACTAAAACATTTTTAATATAGGGTTATACATAGTATAAATTAGACTATAAATATTAATTAGAAATATAAAACTATTTCCTACTTAATGTTATTTTATTTATATTTTTTAAATATTAAATAATTTAATTTATTTATGACACAATAATGATGCAGTAATTACCTAATTAATGAAATATTTAAATATTTGATATTATAAATATCCAAATAAATGAAATTTGAGACTTTTTATTAATTCAAATAATTTTCTAGGTTACTATGACATGTTAGGGTAGGTTTTTTGAATTATTTTGAAGTAATAATGCTGTTATGAATTTAGAAAAAACAAAATTCCAAATAGTATCAAAATTGACATAAAAGAGTTTTTAAAACAAATATTATATTATTAATTAATGTTATATTCCTAAAAATATAGGTTTCAGCCAAAAGACTTATATAATGATAGGTGTATCATTAATGAACCACTTGGGGTTTTCTTGGAAGTTTATAGTAAGTTTATTAACCATATAATATAAAAATATAAACAGAAATGGTAAATGTCAAACTATTTAACAAAGAGTTAAATCTAAAATATAAGGTTAATATAGTGACCCAAACCTATCTAAAACCTATTGGTTGAGTGGTTTTATACACATAATCACCTTATAGTTTAAATAATTCATTTTGGAGCCATTAGAAAACGAAAATTATTTTATTATAAAATAATATTTCTAGCTTTTCCTATGGTGCCCCTCACCCCTCTTATAAAAGGGCACTCCCCCTTCCCTCAAATTAACACTTTAAAATCCATTTGGATTGGCCAAACCCTACCAAAATACCCTCTCAACTATCCTAACATCATCATAGAGGCCTTTATTTAGTCACAAATCCAACCTAACAAGCAATTTTGATCAAATTAAATGGAATAACTCGAAGAAGAGGTAAATATTTCATCACCTCTTTCAAGTTCCTTTCTTCTTCCACTTCCGCTTTCTTTGTTGTTTCCATTCTAAAATAATAACTCCAGTATCTTCTATATACTATGATGTTATTATAAATATGGTACAACCATATTCATTATTATATCCATCCTATGAATAACATGTCACCATATGTGCGTACGTACGACTTACCGTCTCTATGTCATGGTGTAGTTGTTATTCAATACATTATAATTTGTATGGGTATAATAATGATGTATAATTGATGTAAATAATGAATATAACATGATTATGATTCTGTATACATGATATACTATCCAATTATATATGATTTTAATATCAAAATAATGATATTATCACTCGTGCGTACGTACGGATTACCATCTCCACGAACGCGAGGAGATTCATTACCCATCTTATCAATTCAAGGCTAATTTTCATTATATGATTAAAAATAATGTTTAAAGAATTAATATAATTCTGAATATTAATAAGATACATCTGATTCATAACAAACATTACTTATGTAACAAAGCATATAAAGGAAAATGAATCAGTTAACACATGAAATGACGATAATACTAAGATATTATTAACAAATCAATGTTAAAAGATCAAATATGATATCATATTAATGTATATGATTATTTTATAATTTAATAACAATTATTTAACCATTATACAAGAGTTTAACCTACCCTCGACAAAGTAAAATTACAAGGTAATGGTTAATTTCAATATCTCTTTATTATCCGTGGTTGTTTTTACGTAAGTATCTACTGAGACATCTTTATCATCCACGTCCATGTTTCTTAAAAATGTATTCCAAAATATTTTTAATATTTACAAGACTATGGGTTAAAGTCACTTATACCCTTTCTTGACTTTTTATAAAATTGTTTGAAGGGAATATTTCCATTGTTTTCCAAATAAGGTACCTTATGACCTTTTTGACAAAATTAAGTTAAGAATGTTTTTTAACTTATACGAAGGGTGCAGATATATTATGCCGTTATAACAACGTCGAAGCTTCACTTACAATATCATAATAATATTTTCAAATATAAATGTTTTCTTTTATAATTACGTGACTTTTAAATGATTTCAAAATACAAAGAGATATTTCTATAAAAAGGTTTTGATTTCATCTATGTCAACATCGTTTGATGAATTTTAAGTTTGTTTGAAGTTGATTTATTATGATACAAAACTTCCATATTGTATTGAAGGTTTTGTGAAATGTTGGACTGTGGATGTGTTATTCGATACCATTCATGGTTTATGGATAAATTATTGACATTTCATATGCCAGTTTTAATACGAATGTTTATGTTATATTTAATCCTTTTTATATGAGGAATGCATTGGACTTAGTAATTGACGGGTGGAGCTTGCTATAGCTCCTAGATGCATCAGTAGGTCTCATGAGACAAACTAGTGTCTAGGAATAAGGCCTTGACAAAATCTTATTTGTATTCTTGTCACAAGGGCTTGACTATGTGGTTATGAAAGTCTGGAATTATGCATTCCATCAATATGAAAGTGGATATTGATATTCCATGTGATTATTTGACTAGTAGAATATCCATGTGAGTAAGTAAATGGAATTATTTTGATTTATATTTTCCATATTATGATGAAGTTTTTGTCTAAAAGGCTTTTTTTAGTTTTATAAATTTCCTTAAATGTTTATGCTTATTTAAGAAAGTTTACACTATATTGTTATCCTTACTGAGCATCTGAGCTCACCCCTTTCTATGTTTTATTTTTCCTAGGATGCGAAGAAGTATATTATGACTGACCTACAGGGATAGTCAATGGGATCTCAGTGTTGTCTATGGAAACAATGTTGTTGTAGTTTTCCATTTTATGATGTAATGTAAACCTTATGAATGTATCTAGTACTTCCAAGGATACTAAAATAATTTGTCTTTCAAGAATTGATCTTTTGTGATCATGCCAATGATACATAATAATGCACCAACTCTGGGCTTTTGGGGTCAGGGCATTACACATCGTTTCTCCACAAGACTTATTTAATCTTTCAACTTTATCTTCTTGCATATTTACTTTGTTTCGTAACAAAGAGTCATGTTCTTTGATATTCTTGGAGTTTTATTCCAAATATAACTTATTGAAAACATTTCTCTTTTTAATCTCATCTTCAAGTTCATGGATATTTTGTTCTAGAATATTGTTGAATCCCTTATTTTCTTCAACATCTTTGATCCACTTTGAAGAACATTCTTCAAATCCCATCTTGGTTACTTCAGAGGCTCCAACCTGTCTGGAGATCTTTAAACATTCAACAATTTTTTCTTGTAAGAATTTCTCCAAAACATCAATTTCTTCTTCCAGATGAGTGATATTTTCCTGCATACATTGAAATACTCCACAAACCAGGGATGTAATTTCTTCAATAATACCATGAAGAATCATCCTTAATCTATCAACTGATATTTCTTGAGATGTTGTAGATTGATCATCTCCACTTGTGCTAGCATTTTCATCATGAGAATAATTTCCAAATGTACTAATACATACCTCTTGATCAGTTGAGGTAGGGTGGTTGTCCATATTCTTGATGGGAACTTGATCCAACTTCTTATTACTTTCCAAGTCTGGTGTGTCTGTAATGTTAACTAGATATGGAGAACCATATGCTTCCTTTTTTATAGATAAGAGGGAATTGTTCTTCAAATTTCTCTTCTCTTTCTTTTTCAGGTTCATCATGGTCTTGGTAGATATAGCCTTCTGATAAAAGGTAACTAAATCTTCACCAAAACTTCTCTTCATTGATGACTCAGGAAAAAAACTCAAGTCTTCAAAAGGGAATAGCTTCACTGTAGAGAATCCAACATTGGTGAACCTCCCTATGATACCAATTGAGATGAATGGTTTAGGATATTTCTAACACTAAGAGGGGGGGGGGGGTGAATCAGTGTCAGGGACTTTATAAACAAATTTCAACTTTTTATCCCTATACCTCTTGACCTATTAGGATCTTTATTCTCTTATTCTCTTTTCCTTGTCACATGCAATAATGAATGTAGTAAAAATATGAACACAATATTTTTACAAGGTTCACTACTCAATAAGAGAAGCTACGTCCATTCCATGCATGGGAATGGCTAGTGCATGCATTCTCCACTATAATGTGATATTCTTTTACAGTGGTTGACTAAGAAAACAATCCTCTAGTCAGTGTGAGTCCCTACAATTTGGAGGGGGAAGGGAAAGAATCTTATCTTCCTGGGCTGGTGACAACCTAGTCCAACTTACAGCCTCTAGCTGGTTCTTTATACTGCATATGGAGACAGTCTTCCTCCTTCTTTAGTAAGGTAGTTTCCGTTATTGATCTTCTTCAGTGCTCTTCACTAGAATACTTTCAAAGCAGTAGGAAAGAAATTCTTCTTGTCTTCTACTTTTCTTCTTCACTAGTGAAAAACCAGCTGCACTAGGACTTCTTCTTCTTCTTTAGTGAAATAATAGAATGCACTAACACTTATTCTTCTTTCTTAGAAAGAATCACATATACCAATGTGATTATTTAGACAACGAAGATCGTCTTACTTGGCATCATCAGAGTGAGTTCTTATCTTGTTCATAAATGCATGTGATCATTCATATGGCATGTAGTTGAACTCTTTTTCTTTTTATTCTTCTCTTTTCCTCTTATTAGTGCAGTTATTGTTTATGAAATTATATTTCACCCTTTCTTTATCACATGTGAACACACTTGTTTTTATTCTTTATTTGAGTTACTCCATGTGTGCATGTTCATTCATGGAAGCATGCATTTGCATCTTCTTCTTCTTCTTCTTCTTGGGTGAGAACCTTAATGAGGATAAATCTTTGAGAAAACACATGTAGCCTCTTCTTCTCTTCTTCTTATTTCCTTTCTTCTTTCTCACTAGATTTGAATGTTTTTAATGTATGCACATGATTGTATGCATCACCAAATCAAGTGGTCTCCCTTATTCTTTTTATTTCTTACATTTCCCTTAGTTAGGAGATTTGGTTGGGTTTATTTATTTTGGTTTCTTCAGACCCAAATGGGTAAACCTTCTCCTTGTGAAAACTTCTCCATATATAAACCAAGAATTCAAGGCCTCTTGTTTAAACCATTCACATGGACACCACCTTGAACCCCCTTTCCCCTTTTTCTTTTTCTTCACAACCTGAATGGTTATAGTTAGGGTGTACGTGGGTATTTTGCCTCATGCATGTACGTGCATGTGTATCATGCATGCTCTCTTCCTATTCTTTCTCCATGCATGCACAACCAAGGTTCTCCCTTCTCCTTCTTAAAAACACAACACTAGAAGGTATGCACTGTCTACTCTTAACCACACATGAGCCCCTGCAGAAACACACAATATATATATGTATATATTATCGGCAGTTGAGTTTGCAAAGCAGGGTGAAGTTATAGGCGTATCCTTCTTTCATGCAAGGAGTGCGCAATAACTCCTCCACAGAACTAAGAGAGGATCTTGGTTCGTTCCACATGAGCTGCAACAAGGGTCCATGACTCGCAGGATGCTCCACACAAAGATGCGATGAGGTTTCTAAAGAACCTATCACGCACTTGTAGGTACCTCGCACGGGGTGCAGATCTCCTTTGAACATGGTGCTCGAAAACTCTTCACGCACAAGAGATGCATCTCTACATTTAGTGACATAGAGAGTGAGCATTCTTCTTCTTCTAGGACAGACACACTTTTTTCCTCGGGTTTATTTCTTTTATAATCAAGGATACGATCTTTTTCGCGTTCCAAATCCACATCATATTCCATAAAGGTATCACTTTGAATACATGAGATCCTCGACTGTTATAACCCTTCAAACCCGCGTCAAAGATATACCGCATATCTCGGGTGTTTCCTTTTTATCTAAATGAAGGATCTTCTTCAATGAGGTGGCATACTCATGTGCATGCATTTTTGAACACATGAAAATAATTTCCCAATATCTATTCATGAAATATAACTCATCCTTGCACCTTCAGTTGCTTTAGCTTTTGTGGATATTGACATTGCGATGCATACATGAAAACATAGTTTCATGCATGTACTCGTGGCACTCAGACGATAATGGTGGGATTGGAATGAGCTCCATAGGTGGCTGGAGTGAGGAGATAACTCTCCTGAATCCTTACTAGCTCGCAGGTGCCATGTGATGGTTGGAGGTTGAAGAAAACCTCAACTGGAGTGATCAGATGGCCCACGTTTGATCTCCAGTGTGCAGGATCAGATGAGCGGTCCTGATTATAATGTGGCGCACATATTAGTTGGACGGACATGATCAGGCACACGATTGGATGGACAACACAGATTAGATCTACGTTTTTAATTTTCCATCCCACATCGAAATGGTGATTCAAGATTCCGTAGTTTATAATGCTCGACGCCTCAGCAACCGTTCAATTTTCTCTTCTCCCTCCCTAGTACCACCCCATACCGGTTCTTCGCTGGGCGCGCTCTGCACCCATTCTGACCTCTTGGGTGCACACCTAGCACCCACGCTGCACGGGTTGACCACCGTGTGGCTCTACCGGGTTTATACATGGCCTCATCATATGCCTTTCCTTAGGCAGGGTTGGCTTTGAGGGATTACCTCGAGTGCGGTTAACACTCGGGTCCTGCATGTGCTTGAGGGTAAGGTCCTTGGCTGCCCCCCCCATGGTTAGCTTAAATTTTATGTAAGGCACATTTATGTACTTGGTTAAAAACCATGTGTATATAACATGGCCAACTTCTTCTTTTAGCCAACCAACTCCTCCTCTTCATCCTCTCTTTACTGAGTAAATTCACTTAGTAGTTAGGATGAATTCCTCTTTCACTTCATCCTCTTAGTGATGTGGATGAATCATCTTCACTCCTCATGAATGTGAATACAATGCATGGAATTCTTCAAATGTTGACATTGTATCATCTTATATAAGTTCTTATAACTTAAGAGTAACTCTATAATCGTCTGATTTGTATTCTCCATGAACATCCTCTTAGGAGGCACTTAGGAGATAGCTTTCTCTTAAGAGATCTCTATCACTTAGGAGATCACCATTGACCATCATTTTCATTCATTGTCCTTATTGACAACAAATACAAGAAACTTTACTAACGTGGTCCCAACAATACCAAACATCCCAACAACATTCCCTTCATGATCATATCATAATTATATTACCATCACATCCCGAACCCTATGAAACCCAATATATTCATATATATCTTGCCTCATTTGATGTATTTTGGGCCTCAACTCTACCTACTTCAACTACCCAAAGGAACTAACTTTCCTTGTTGGAATCAGTCTATAGAAGTCACATCATCAGCTCATCCTATACCCCATGCACCTCATTACAACCACATCAACTCATAATATAATCATGAGCCACTATATACTAAGAAAATGACATAACCCTAATCCATAACAACATAAAGAAAATATTTTCATGTTATAACCATAAGCCACAATAACCCATTATAAGTGCATGGGTCATAACCTTGAGTCATTACAACAAATATATATAGTATCATTAAATTATAGAAAAATAAAAATTCAATGGGAAAAAACTAATAAAGAAAAAAATCACACAATTAGTTGATCAAGTAATGAAAAAATGATAATAATCAAAGTAATATCCCCAGGTTATATGATTAGTTTCAATAAAAGAAATATAAAATTAGATAAACTAACTATATTATTAAGTAAAACTCCCAACTCATGAGACACCACCACTAAACCACCAGGCTAATTTCTTAACTCAAATATCAATGTTTAGTAAGCCCATTTAATGAATCCTTTGGTTAATTAAATATAATCAATTAAATATGACTATCTAGGATACAACTCAAACATAACCTCATAGATGACCATACAAAGACAACACCTACCAAGTACTAACCACTACCTAATAATTAAACCCAAACTTTAAATCACTACCATTCTTCCTCATGAAACCCATCACTTAAAACATTCCCAACTCCCTCAAATATTACCCTATAATATCTAACCCCAAAATACATGGAATTAAAAGAAGGATAATAAAATAATATAATGGAAAATACTACTCTTAAGAGTTTTATAAAAACACCCTTTATCTCACATAATTTCTATATCTAACCACTGGCCAAACTAACCTTCCAAAATTGAATGTAACCATCACTAAAATCCTACCAAGTTCTCTAAGACATCCCTAGTTGACAACCCATCAACCTAAAAAACATTCCCAAACCAATAGGCACCTAATTTTTATCATTTCGCGAATTTCTCTTATTAAAAAATTGTAATATTTAAATTTACATTATTGGAGAATTTTTTATCATATTTTGTGAAATTAAAAATTTACATGGAATAACCATCTCTGTTTCACTTATCATTTACACATATATATAATATTATCATTACCAAAATAATTTAACAGCTTATGAATATTATTTATTATAATTTCTTCCACTTATCATGATAGTGCACATGTAATAAATAATTCATAAGGTATCATAACGAGGAATCAAATTCATCCTTCCACATTTACTATTCTAAGTTCCATTTCTCAATTCCACTCCCACTAAATACCAATTCTTCATGGATTATAATATCATCATATTCCATATTTATTATTATATAATATAATAATGAAATTATACCAATATAGAAATTGAAAGCAAATAAATGTTGAAACTCAAGGCAAAGAAATCTAACAAGGCATAATAAATTTAAGAAATGATAATATAAGTGGAAACCAATATCCCACCCTCTAATAAAAAAATTTCATCACACTTGATAGGAGATTAGATTAAGGTAATTGAATAACAGAAATAAAAAACCCTTCCCCTATACCATATATGGGTATGAGAGAACATTATGATTTTAAATTACATATAATAAATAAAACCCCCAGGACCAAATCATATCCATTGAGCTCAAGGAGAGAGTGAATAATTACTATTTTGAAAGAAATATTTATTGAGGATTTATCACTAATGGTTTTACTGGTATATAAAATCATTTCTTATAGGATTCAATCGATGGGTTTCAGTTAATATACTGATTTAATATCCAAGTATTCATAGAAATGGGGTAACAAAAAAAGTAATGATGATAATATCAGTCATTATATTGAAGGGGTTAATAATGGAAGGTTTATGAGTTTAATAGGTGAAAATAAGAGGTTCCAAATTATATTAAGAAACTTATAATTTTATAAGATAAAATAATGTTTTGAAATCCCCTACCTAAAGAAATCAAATCAATCCAAATCCAAAAAAAATAGTCGATCACTCGAGACTCCCCAATGACTTCCACCAACCTGTAATATCACATTCTTAATCAAAACATCAACCATAATCCACTAAAACCAAGAATAAACAATGAATTCACCATTCAAGAAGAAGTAATAATAATAATGATGTAAAATGGATGATAATATCACATCAAATCAAATGATAATTAAAAAACCATTAATTGAGACAATTAGGACCCTCAAGGGTTAATCACAATGCTCCAAAATAGTCCCTGAAATCAAACTAAGTTTGAGTGAAAGAAATAAATTTGAACCAAAATAGCGATCAAACCATATTTATAAAGTAACTAGTCTAAAATCCACTATGGAATAGATACATTCAAAACTACCTCAGTGTTCCTAGTTAATACGAGATCTAAAATCTAAGATATTCAAAAATGTTAATCCTCCCTTAATTAGTGGTAGTATCAACCAATTTAAAAATAGGTTTACCATCACCATGAAAACCACCATGGCATAGAGAAATTATATTCACTGTTTTTAGCACATCTTGGATCAAACCAAGGTGTAGAGAATCCACTACCACTATTTCCATATTCCCAGTTCCAGTCCAATATCACCATGACATAACGCCACCACACTTACCAACATGAGAATTTTGTACATCCCCATTTCCCATAGGTACAAAACTGTGACACTAAGTTCAATCTAACCTCCATCACAACATTCCACACAATCCTTGATTTACACAATCACATCATCAAAACGTTCCTAGACACCACAACCACTGAAACTTGATTCACTATTATATGGGGAATTCTATATATCCCAATTGAATAAATCAAAACTCTTATCAATGTCACATCATTCGACATGATCATAAATCCATTAAATGTGTTATTTAAGGAAATACCCAACACAACATACACCTCAAAAATAGCAATTCAATCCCTAGGTTTACCATGTATCAAACAACCAACTCACCATGCAAACAACACCAAAACATGAAGGAATGGAACCTACTCTACGACTAGATACAGAGGTTTTTTTGGTCCCTATAGATCCATAACTTAACTACCAACTTGTGTAACACCACAAACACTAGAAAAAATAGGTTCCAAGGAAACTCCAGGTCCTTATATTCGATACCTATCAAATAATTATTATCCTCAAGAATAAAAAATAAACCTAAAAGATAAATGGAAGAGAAATCTCTAAAATAAATACCATGTGAGATACCTCTCAATCATGGATCATTATATAATAATAACTCCACTAAATCATCATAAATTAAGGAAATAAAATCATATATATCTCATAAACTAAACCATGTAAAATTTACATCATTTATGATTCTTGAAAAAAATTTCCCATAAATTTTATGAAAAGGTTTCTCAAAATTCCAACAAGGGGGAGAATTCATTCCCATAAACTCAAATAAAAAACTCTCATTAAAAAAAATATATAATTTTGAATTATTCCTTGGATTCAATTAAAATTTAAAATTTGAAAATTTATTCAAAAATAATAAATTCATTATGTAAGGAATAAGGTTCCTGACTCAAGACATAATCATACTTAGAACTTCAGAAAAAATCACTTCATCTTGACCAATTACTCCAAGAAACTTGACCATCCAACTGAAAAGAAACAACACCTTACCAAATCTAAGTGACACCACAAAACAAATAGAAGTTTTAATTTATATTACCCACAACATTACAATAAATATAGATCAACCAAATATATGCATAAAACTTAGATCTACTTAACTTCAAGGACTGAATCCATTCTCTAACAATAGAAGATCATATTACTCTCCTATTCTGTGGATTTAAATATCCAAAAATCACAATGTTTATCTCTTAATGATAGATGAAACCCTTATCAAATATCATTATAAATTCTATCTAGAGAATCCAATTAAGGTCACCATACTTCATCTTCCACCACCCTAAACTACCTTCAAAAATAAAACACACCTATAATGAAACTCAGAATAGTTCCAAAATCCACACCAGTTTGAAATAAAATTCATTATCTTCTAACTATATTTCTAGATATATTCTCCCCTAATAAAAATTTTCAATCTCTACCAGTAGAACTTCAAAAAATATTAATCCTAATGTCCCACTTTATTCTTCCCTCTCCCTACATGTTGATGACATTCCTATAAAATATATTTAGTTTAGCATCAAAAAAATAGGTTATAACACATCTCATAAATCATATAAATAACATATAAGGAATTAAAACCTTTTAAACCAACCTATAATTGGGTTCCAACCTTAAGACATTATAAGGTCTCCAAATCAAGGAATATAAGGCAATAGAATCCAAAAATAAAAAAACATTTTCATTAAAAGAATACAAACTTTAAAAAATCATGGATCATACACATCTATCCACCATCATCAATTCCAAAAATAACATCCTTTTATTACCATAATAATTAATTTTATCTATCATTCATGGGTTTAGAAATAAACATAAAAAATTATTAAAGAAACCAATACAATCAATTAAACACAAATATGAATACACAATGAAACTTTATATCATATCATATATTTTAGATGTAAAAAAATATTAGTAATAAATTATAGGAAACAAATAAATAAACATTTTCTAGAACATGATCCACTGGAAGTTAACCACCACCACCATCTCAAGACAACCATCACTTTATCCCAAACTCATTTCCACATCAACCATACCAATGAAATTATTACAATATTCTCTTCATTATATCATTACAAATCCTTCCAAGGGTATCAATAATTATTCTATAATACATTATTTCACAAACCATCATAATTAAAAATATAAAAAATCAAGATTAGAGATTTAATAAAACATTTAATCAATATGGAATTTCAATATTTACCTAGTAAAGACAAGTATCAATGGATAATACACAAAAATAAAGAAATATTTCTTGGGAGATGAACATGGATTTTTCATACTAATACTTTTATAATTTTCCAAATATTTATAGAATAAACATATTCTTAATGTAGAGCCTATATTAATTTAAGATCGTTGAGAGGGGGAGGGGTGAGTAAATTATCCATTTTTTTTTAAAATTAATTCTTTTCAATTCATACTTTGTGGAGAGTTAAAGCCTTGATCCATTTATATTGTGTCTCTTGAAATCACCTTGAATAATTAATAAATCAAAAGAGAAAAACACAAGTATTTACATGTTTTAGTAAGCATACCAACTCTTTTTTGTATTGGTTAGTTCTCCCAACATATATTCTCCACTATATTAGAAGGTGATTACAAAATAATAACTCATTATGCCCACTAATTAAAAACTAGTTATAACCCTAGTTTTAATCCACCTTAATTAGTTGGTTATACCCCCCAACTATACCTTCTTCTATAGTAATTAATTATATCCCCAATCATAATCTTCCAGCAATTGGTTTGACCCCTTTATATAACCTTATTCTTCACATGTATTGATCCTCTATAGAAATATCTATTTCACAACCCTCTAGAATCTATACTAAGTGATGATGATATTAATTAATAATCCTTCTGGATTTGAATTTCTCATGTACACATATTCAAGTACATTTCCATGTATTTGGTCTTGATTAGATATTTTTGATCGCCTATGTATGATCAGTTGCCTCAGTGTAACAATTCCCATTAAATTCTTCCTTCTATCAAATTAAATATTGAATTTATTTAAATATATGAAAGTAAGGACCATGAATTATTTAATATATTTTATTTAAGAATAGTCTTTCAAAATTTCAAATTATTTTCCTTCAATTCTCAACTAATTTCATGAATTCGTGGAATAATGCATAGTGTATAAACATTTCACATAACTGTTCGTATTCTCATTATTTTATATGCCTTCTAAAATATGTTTCACTTTGTGTAACACTATATACACACAAATTCTATTACTTCTTCCACTTCATAAAAGAAATATTCTTCTTTATTACTCAATATCCTTTAAAAACCAGTGGGTAGGGTTCATGAGATCTTAGGACCATATTATTCAAGTTCACTATCCCTTCACATAAGGGTTTCATGTGAAAAAATCATGTGAACCGTTTTTCCTCCTCCATAAGACTCAAGTTTCTCACTAGTTCATTTTCTCCTTAACGTGTACAATGTATTTGGATCCTATGTGAGGTCTTGATCCTCATTTTCATGAAGGATGACACAAATTATTTTCTTATTTTAAGAAACCATGCAAGGTATGTGAGTTACCCTTTCCTTAACATAATCAAGATAGTGCATGATATATTCTTTTCATGAACACATCATGTGTCTTGCCTTCTCCTTCACATGAACAAATCACACGAGTGAACTCTCTCTCCAGTCAAGAGATATCTCTAAAATATTAGGATGTACAAAAAAAATTCTCAACTCTACCTCTATATTTATAGGTAGTTTATTATCACCTCTCTATTGGTTTTCATGGAGGGTCACAGTTTCTCAATTATCTCAGGATATCATTGAATGTTCAAACTCTTGACTTTTCAAGTAGCATGCCATGCTCAAATGATCTTGCAATCACATGATCACTTAACTTGATCATGAAAACACGCATTTATTTTCTTTATTGACTTATTATTTATGCAATTCCTTGGTGGAAATATGATAGAAAAATACTTAAGTCTTCACATGATGGAAGGTGTTCATGATGGAAGATTCTTATGATATGCTATTTTTCACGTGGTGGTTGCATTCCATGAATGGTTCTCCCAAAATTCATATCATCTCAATAGTAATATTTTAAAAAAATGATCTCAAACATGTTAGAAATAAATTACATGCATGATTTCAAGACAAAATCCCAAGTCTGATTATTTTGAAAATATCTCTAGAGATGGTTGTTCGTTAGGTGTGGTATCAAACTAATGGCATCCAAGTTCTCATAAGTGTGGTAGAAACGTGGAAGATGAATTTGAAAACATGGAGGCCATTGGATTGTTGGATCTGAAGGTTCCAGGCATAGTGGAAGCGTGGTGGGGACGACACCCAATTTTTATTTTTTCCAAGTTCAACGATTATTCCAGGATCAATACGACAATGAATGACAGTCTCTATGGAATATAATCAAAGAATTAGATAAATAAGAAAGAGGACCAAAACCTTAGAGGGGATCTTGAACATTATGTTTATATTTAATTTAATTAATTTCATAAAGAAAATAATACTTGGATCTTCAGTATTTTCTTCATTGATGATGTTGATCATCTGGAATGACACTTCTAGATTATCTCGTTGTGCTTGTAAGGATCCAAACTAGAATCCCTCTAGCGGTGATCCACATGTGATCTGACATCCTCTGATCGATACTGCTCATTCTCTTGGTGCTAGCACAGCAAAGCGAGTGTCTTATGTCGGTCATTCTTGATCTCTTATTCTTCAGTCTTGAAAAAAGTTTCTCTTTATTGAGAGAGGAGAGAAGAGGATTCAAGAGAGAAATTTTTTGGCTAAAAAATTCTTAATTAACTAATAGTGTGGTGTCATTTGTGGCATAATATGTGTACTTGTCTATTTATATACATGGAATTTTAGTTACAATATTTAATTGTTTAGCAACAATTAAATACATTCATAAACTTAGAGAAAACCCATGAATTATAATAATACCTCTTAATTATTTATGGTGCACCAACTTGTGAAAAAAGAAATCATAAATTCAACATCACAAAATAATAGCTGCTTTATTTTAATTTTTGAAAACTAGTTAAATAATTATTTACCATCTTGCAAATAATTATTTTACAACTAGACCGACCTTGGTCCGCTTAAACTACACTTCCATTTACTGAACACTCAAATAAATAAATAAATAATTTATTCACTTAAATAAATATTTTATTTACAAACTAGTAAATAAATGTTTATTAAATGTTCAATAAAATAAATAAATATATTTTATTTAATTTATGTGATCATTTTAACTTGAATAAAATTATTCAACAGTCTTGAAAATAATATTTATTTCATTAACTAAATTCAAATAGAATTTAACCGAGACCACCAAAAACACATATTGTGTTAGAATTAGGTGGGCTTGACTAAAGTCTAAGAGTACTGTCTAGAAACGGGTCAAGGAACCCAAGAGAAAGAATGTAAAGTCGCAACAATGACATCCACATAAAAATGCTCACTGTGCAATAGAATCCATTTGTCACAATATCTCATCAAGAAGGTCTCATGATTGTGTCATAAACTTTTATGCTTGATATGTCGTTATTTGACTACCTAAAAAAAACTCGTCGTTACACCATGTCCGTGGAATTTCACATGACGGTTCTTTTTCAATCAAAGGGATGAGATATTAACTTCCATAAATTAAAGGGACATATCCTTCCTTGACTTATCCATTAATAACACGCCACTCATGACGCACCCAACATACCCTACTTCCCGCCAACTATCTGCATGAAAATTTTCATCAGTAAATCAAAGTGTGTAAGTCATGACACATATTAATAATATTCTTAATGTCTAAGGATCATTACACATGCTCGCAGATAGAAATATCTGATGACACCAAAACATACGGAATTGCTACTAGTGGGTCTATTCACATAATCTCTTATCCTAGAGATTACCAAGTGCAAACTTAATGAGAGGAATTATCATCTGTTTATGAGTACTCAAACCTAATGGTATTCATTCCATGTGTCCCATCATAGCATGCCATCCAACCAGAAAACTATATTTAAGAATATTTTTATAGCATTTCAAGGTTCTCATCATAGTGGGGAACTGCCATGACCTTATCAATGTAAAAAATACTCTAGGACATTATTACATCATAGTCATGCAGAACAATGAAATAAATGCAACAATATATTAAATATACATGTAATCAAAGTAAAACCAGTTGGTTCTATGACACTAACTATCACAAACTCCCACTTGGACTAGAGCCAACTGCCTACGCCTTTCAGTCCGCAAGACCTCACATGATGATCATGTTTCTGCTGAGTCAAGGATTTAGTCAAGGGGTCTACCACGTTGTATTCTGTGGAAAAAATGCTCAATACAACTTCACCTCTCTGAGAAAAATCCCTCAAGATATGATATTTCCAAAGTATGTGCTTCATCCGCTGATGTGACCTTGGCTCTTTTGCGAGATCCACCACTGCAGTATTATCACAATAAAATGTGATGGGATCTTTAATGCTAGGTATCACATCTAGCTCCTGGATGAAGCTTCGCATCAAAACTGCTTCTTTAGCTGCCTTAGAAGCTGTGATATACTCAGACTTTTCTATAGAATCTATGACCACACTCTTCTTTGAGCTCTTCTAGCTCACTCCACCTCCATTCAAAGTGAAGATGTATCCCGTTTGAGACTTCAGGTCATCTTGATCAATCTAGAAACTAGAATCTGCATATCCTCTAATGACTAGTTCCTCATCTCCTCTATAAACCAGGAACATATCCTTAGTACACCTCAGATACTTTCAGATAGCTTTGACTGCCATCCAATAATGGTCACTTTGGTCAGCTGGACATCTGCCTACCTCACTCAATGCGTAGGCGACATCCAGCCTAGTACATAGCATGGAATACATGACTAATCCAAGAGCTGATGCGTATGGATTCATTTCCATTATCTTTTTTCTTCATGTGTCTGAGGACACATTTTCTTGGAAAGATGAATTCCATGTGATGTTGGAAACAATCCCCTCATGGATTGTTCCATACTGAATATCTTCATTATCTTATCAATGTATGTACTTTGACTTAGGCCCTAAAATCCCTTGGATATATCACGATGGATATGGATCCCAAGAATATACGCTGTATCTCCCAAGTCTTTTATGGAGAATCATTGATTTAACCATGCATTAACAGACTGTAAGGATGATATCTCGTTTCTAATAAGTAATATGTCATCAACATATACTATTAAAAAAATAACTACACTCATAATAAAATGTTTTTAGACACAAGGCTCACATTCATTTTTGATAAAACCAAATTATTTTATAGCTTCATCAAAACGAATGTTCCATGACCTGGATACTTTCTTTAATCCATAAATGTATTTCTGCAACTTTCATACCTTATTGGCATCCTTTAGAGTCAAAAACCCTTTAGGTTGCGTCATGTAGACATCTTTTTGAAGGTTCATGTTAAGGAATATTATTTTGAAATCCATTTTCCAAATCTCATAGTCATGGTAAGATGCAATGTAAAGTAGAATTCCAATGGTCTTCAGCATTTAAACTAGTGAGAAGGTTTCATCATAGTCAATTCCTTGATGCTGTTTAAACCCTTTTGAAACCAGTCATGCCTTATATGTACTGAGTTGTACTTGTTGAGTCAGTAAGGTTTCCTTATGACTTTTCCATTCCTTCTTGTTTTAAAAATCCCAAACACTCTATCTTAAGGAAAATTTCATTTCCCCTATATTTTATATTCATAAGGAAAATTTTCCTTCCCTAAAGAAATTAATCCTTACCATGTTTTTATTGTTCATATTATAATCTAACTCATTTTACTTCTAAGTATAAAATTCAGTTTCATAAATAAAACCTCAGAATCTTAGAAATACTTAGATATAGAGCATTCTGTTTTTAGGATCCAAATTCAGGTTTCAAATTCTATGAATTCAGGCTCTGAATTTTTTGAGTTCAGAATCCGAATTCTCTGAATTCATAATCCAAACTTTTTGTGTTCAGATATGAATTTTCTGAATTCAGAGTTCGAACTTTTTGAGTTCAGACTCTGAATTATCTGAATTCAGACTCCAAACTTTTTGAATTCAGACTCCGAATTCTTATGAATCCATACTTTGAATTCATATGAATTCAGACTCTTAATTTCATTGAAATTAATACTTCGGAATTCTATAGAATTCAGGTTCTAAATTCTTTTGATGACAAAATCAGAATATTATATATTATAAACATCGAATGGTTTTTGGTTAAACTCCAAACTTTTATTTTTCCCTTACACTCTGAAAAATGGATTTGGTTAACCAACCATATTTTTCTTACTCTTGTTTGAGTTATAAAACAATTTCATAAATTTTGTTTTTAACCAACCGTTGTTTGAGTCACACGTGTACAGGGTGCTCTAAAATTCAAGGAAAAATTTGACTGTTGGAGGAGGGATCCGACCGTTTAAGATGTGCCTATAAAAAAATCTCATTTGAACGATCTCACAATAAATTCGTTGATCAATCTAGAGATTACATGTTTCTGAAGTAATTTCTAGAGATAGAGATACTTTCATGCTTTGTGCGTACTAAACATCTTGTTCAGAATTGCTTCATGTGACTCCGAATTTTGCTGAGTACATTCGAGGGCTTCTGGGGATAAGAAGACAGAGGTGCCGACTACCTTGAAGTTTGAGGTCTTGTGGGGATAACAAGACAAACTCTGATATTCATATCGAGGGCTTGCCCTGGTGTGGGTAAGACATACTTTCTTGAAAGTATAAATTATGGGACATTTATCCAAGGTTGTTGGATACCCTACTCTTTGGGTTAAAAGATTTCTTACTTGTTACTTGTATTGTTTCATGTTTGTTTTTCACTACATTTTGGTTATTAAGGAAAGTATAACTATCTTATACTTTCTTATACTTGTACTATAATTAGTAAGATTCTATACACTTTAAGGTAGAATCTTTGTCCTTGTAAACTTTTCTTAAGTTTCATTTTCCAGAACCATATTTATGGAATCAAGAAAGTTTTTATAACTAAGAGGTTTTGTGAATTTACCTTGTTTAACGTTGTTAAACATTACCATCTTTAAAAGTTCATAAGGAATTTTTTAAAGTATAAAATTCACCCCCTCTTGTATATTGATAATCTACATCATCATTTCGATCCTACAATATTTCCATGTACAGTTTCTTCTTGAATACACATTTGCAACAAACATGCTTTACATCAACTCGAGGATCTACCATGATCTAGACTTGGTTTTGGTATATGGAATCCATTTCATAATTCATGGATTCTTTCCACTTGGAAATGTCTGTGCCACTTACTGCTTACTTGTAGGTTATAGGATCATTATTATCAAATCATAATGAGTCACCATACTCGGTAACTAGAAAGTTGTACCATTCTGGTTATCGAACCTCTCTTGTACTCCTACGCAATACTTATGTATCTGGAATAGATTCTTCTTCCATAGGGGTTTATGGAATATATTCCTTTAACAACTATTGTGTACCTTGAGACTCAACTTCATAAAAGTCTATCTTGATCCCACTATCTCTTTTGGATATGTGCTCCCTCTCAAGGAATATGTCATGTCTTACCACTATAACCTTTTTTTCTGAGGGGTTGAATTGGTAATATCCCCTTGTTTCCTTGGGGTATCCTATAAAGGTACACTTTGTACCTCCAGGTGAAATTTTGTTACTGAAGAGGCATTAACAAATGCTTCACTACCCCACACATGTAAATTCGATAACATGGGTTTTCTTCCACTCGAGAACATGTATGGAATAACATTTATCGATTTAGTTGGTACTCAGTGTAGTAGGTGTGTCTCTTTTTGTAACTTATACCCTCAAAAGGCTAATAGAAGACTTACATGACTCATAATTGATCTCACCATGTCCAACAAGGAGCGGTTCCTCTTTTTTCTTACACCATTCCATTTAGGTGTGTAAGGATGAGTGAGTTAGGATAGGATCCCAAAATATCATAAGTAATCAATGAAGTCCTAATTAAGATATTCCCCACCTCGGTCTGAGTGGAGCTTCTTAATCTTCTTACCAAGCTGGTGCTCAACTTTATTCTTGTATTCCTTGAACCTATCAAAGGAATCCTATTTATACCTCATTAAGTAGATATATCCATATTTACTAAAATAATCAGTAAAAGTTATGAAGTATGAGTACCCACCCTTTGCTTCTACTAGAAATTGTCCTCACACATCGGTATGAACCAATTCAAGAAGCCCTTTAGCCCTTTCACCTTTCCCACCAAATGGGTCTTCGGTCATTTTTCCTTGTAAAAATGCCTGACATAAACCAAGTGGTTTTAGTTAAAAAGAATCTAAATATAAATCTTGATGTAACTTTGTCAAGAGTTTCTTGATTAAATGACCTAACTGGTGATGCCAAAGTTGGGTGTGGTATGATTCATGTGAAGTATCTTTGTCATCGTTTTCCATTTCTTGGTTTGTGTAATCCAACAAATAAAGACTGTTGTATAAATGTTACCTACAAAAAACAAATGCTATAGTTATAAAATAATCAAAATTCATTTCCAAACTTGAAAACAAATCCATCTATATCTTTTATGGATACAGAAATTATGTTTTTGGTTATATAAGGCACATAAAAACAACCCTTTAACACAAAGATCATCCCAGTTGGCAACGTGAGGTGGTAGTCCTCAACAACTATAGTATAATGTCTTACTCTATTGGATGATCGTAGATCTATCTCTCCTCAATCAATCTTCCTAAATCTACTTGGTTTCTATATTTGGATACATATGTGAGAACCACAAGCTTTATCTAATATCCAATTTGTAGAAATAGATAGATTACAATCAATAACAAACGCACATGAAGCTTTGCCTTGCTTCTTAGGCTGGGTGCAATTCTTCTTCCAGTGGCCCTTCTTGCCACATGTGAAACAAACAACCTCCTATTCCCTTGCCTCCCCTTTGATATTCCTTTTCTTGGAAGACCGTGAAGAATCTTTGGCCTTAAATCTCTTCACCTTACCTTTAATCTTCTTCACCATAAGGACAAAAGGATTTTCACAGTTCATATCTTTGTCTACTTGGTGAATGAGGATAAGAAGATCATATAGAGGCTTCTCAATGTTGTTCATATTTAAATTGACAACAAATTTAGAGAATCTATGAGGGAGTGATGCGAGAATATGATCAGTGCCTAGTTATTCAAGGAGTTTAAACCATAAAACCTCCAGGTGCTCAATGTAGCCAATGAGTTTGACTACATGAGGCCCAGCTGGGGTGCCTTCTTCAAGATTACTCTGAAAGAGTGCCTTAGAGACATCGAACCTTTCATGTCTTAATCTCTCCTGGTAAATACCACGAAGGTTCTCTAGGATTCTATAAGAATCCATGTTTTCATGAGACTTCATGAGCTCAGTAGACATTGATGATAACATCAAACATTGAACATCGACCGCGTCGTTCATATGTTTCTCAAAGACTAGGAAATTCTCATCACTAACCTTTTTGGTAGGCAGATTAGGTTATGCTAACTCTAGCACGTAAGTCTTCCATTCATAGAATAAGATAACCCAAAGGCATCTAAACCATTCCTAGAAGTTACTTCTGGTGATGATGTTGTCTTTATCCAGAATTGATTGTGGGGATAGTGTGGTTAATGAGCATGTAATTTTTATTCTACAATTAAAATAGCATATTATTAGTACTTTCTTGATTACATTTTATGATAAATAATAAATTTTATTAAGTCTCCCATTATTTTATCAATTCCCAATGGCCCTCACCATTGAACTTGAAATGTCCAGTTTCCATGAAATTCTAGTGGAAAGGATCCATATTCTCCTTCGTATAACCCCAATAAGCGTTGTTAAAGCTATTAGAATGTATTTAGGAAGGCAGGTCTTTGCCAACTACGGGCTTGCGGTTCCTTGATCTGTTGAGTGGACACCCCAATCCTGAAATCATGACTTTGGATTTCCTAAACACTTTCCTCCAATATTACACCAAGTCTAGCAATGGCTACTCCTCTTGATTTAATATGGTTAAGTCAACACGAAACCTTTAACGAGGGCTTCCTGTATAAAACTAAGTGTCCCAAAAAGGGTTGGTCAAACACATATTTTTATTGAGTTTTTTTCTTAATAAAGTAACAGAAGGATTTGTCTGACTAAATATTATATTTGAGGGATTTTTATCTCTTATATGTGAATTTCTTATTATCCCATGCTTGTTAATATTAGGTATAACTTACTTCAGTGATTAACCGTTTCTTGATAATATTTATGCATAAGTCTAGTTTATTTTAGTTCCATCTTGTATGAATTTTTTAATTCATTAATTATGTGATCGAAAAAACACATCCATAATGATAAACTATGAAATGAAAGAAATAAAATAAAGTAAATGGCATGTCATGAGTTTTTCTAATGGTTAATTTTTCTAGCGGTTGATAAACTAACCCTTGCCTAGGGGAAAAACACCTTGAACCTTTTTGGGTTCATGTTTACAGCTACCACCTATCCACCTTCGTATCTCCTGGGATTGGTTTTGTCTCAACTCTAGCATGAACCAAATCCAATAGATTGGGAGTTCAATCCATTACATATTCTTATTTTTTAACTCACATATAGGTGAGGGGTAAAAGGTAGTTTTACAAAAAAGAAAGCTTGGGCATGCAGGCCCAACATATTAATGAGGAGAAGGTTCGCAGGCCAAAAAAATTAAATCAAATAAATAAATTAAAAGAAACCATCCACATACAAAGGTCTTGGTAGAGCTCATGATCATCCGTACATGCAATGATATTTACGCATAAATAAAACTAGAATTAAATTCCTTAATTGTTCTCATTTAAGTTAAATCACACTCGAATCTATTAATCATCATCTTTAATTAATCAATCCTTTTATATTAAATCCCTTTCTAAATTTCTTTCAGATTCTCATCCATCATAATTTTAAACAAATAAAATAATTTAAAATTATCTTTGTATGTAACTTGTACCTTGGATGAAACCCGGTAAATTCCTATTCATAACTACCCAATGAGTAGAAATAAACATTACACAGATGTTAAATTAAACACACATATATATAAAACATCTATCATGTGTTATTCCTCAACTTTATGCCCACAATATAGTGCATGTATAAAGGGTTTTTGTATAATATAACAATACATTTTAATAAATCTGCGTAATTTGGATGAGTACACGACGTTTAGTTCCAAATACATGGCGTGTACTATTTTTCACTGTCTATCTAAAGTAAACACCTGGGGAAATGGCATGTGATTGTACTTTGGAAATCTTCAGAGTACACGGTGTGTCCAGTGGGCCACAGACTGTGTAGTTCCTCATTACACGGTCTCTAGCTGGGCAAGCCATGTACATGGTACATGATCCAATCCTAACCCAAATGGACTACATGCTATGTCCATTGGGACATATGGTGTGTAATCTGGAAACTGCATGCCACCTATTCCTAGTCAACACACGGAGTCATTTAGGACTTAGAAAGACTCCAACACACGGCTTGGTTTGGCGGACTAGTATGATGCATTGAATCTTGACTACACGGTGTGTACTATCGAATACATGCCATTTGTTCTAGTGTTGTACGACTAGGAAGCTTTGGAACCTCTGGATGAGATCCGGTATTTTATTTTAATCAAAATTAAAATAAAATATCATTTCTATAAGGTGAACAAGAATGGAAATATGAGGAATAGATCTCGAGATTCAGATTTGTAGAATGATTAACTTGAATTGAAACAAATAAATTATTAAATGCATAAGTCCTTAATGAAATATTTAAATAATTATAAACTATGATGTAACGTCCCTCAGATACAACTTGAAGGTTCCGGGTGTTGCGGATGTGTGGTTGGGATGACATCCAATTTTTATTTTTACCATGATCAATGATTATTACGAGATCAATACGATGATGAACTCCAGTCTCCATGGAATATAATCAAAGATTTAGATAAAGAAAAAAGAGGTTCGAAACCTTAGAGAGGATCTTTCACATCATTATATAATTAATTTAATTAATTTTATAAAGAAAATAATACATGGATATTTGTTATTTTCTTCATTGATGATATTGATCATACAGAATGAAACTTTTATATTATCTCGTTTCTCTTGTAAGGATCCAAACTAGAATCCTTCTAGATATGATCCACACATGCTTCAATGGCCTCCAATCGACACCACTCATTCTCTGGGTGCTAGTGTGGCAAAGAGAGTGTCTTGTGTCGGTCATTCTTGATCGCTTGTTCTTCGGTCTTGAAGAATGTTTCTAATTCTTGAGAGGGGAAAGAATAGGATTTGAGAGAGAAATTGTTTGGCTCAATAATTCTCAATTCACCAGGCGTGTGGTGTCATCTGTGGCACAATATGTATACTTGTCTATTTATATACATGGGATTTCAGTTACAATATTTAATTTCATAGCAACAATTAAATACATTCATGAACTTAGAGAAAACCCATGCATTTAATAATAATATATCTTCATTAATTATGGTGCGCTAACTTGATCATAACGGAATTATAAATTTCACGTCACAAAATAATATCAGCGTTATTTTAATTTGTGCCAACTAGTTAAATAATTATTTACCATCTTGAAAATAATTATTTTACTACAAGACTGACCTTGGTCTGCTCGAACTCCACTTCCATTTATTGAACACTCAAATAAATAAATAAATAATTTATTATCTTAAATAAATATTTTATTTAAAAAATATTAAATAAATATTTATTAAATGTTCAATAAAATAAATAAATAAATTGTATTTAATTTATGCGATCATTTTAACTTGAATAAAATTATTATACGGTTTGGAGAATAACATTTATTTTATTAATTAAATTCAAATAGAATTTAACCAAGACCACAAAAAACACATAGTGTGTGACCCTCTAGGATTCTTTCTCTTTGGTATTAGGCAAGCTGGCCTAAACTCTAAGAGTACCATCTAGAAACAGGTAAAGGCACCCAAGAGAAGGAACGTAAAGTCGAAAAAATGACATCCACATACAAATGATCACTGTGTAATATAATCCCTTTGTTTCAATATCTCATCAAGAAAGTTTCATGATTTTGTCGAAAACTTTTATGCTTGATACATTGTTCTTTAACTACCTGAAATAAACTCATAATTACACCCTGGCCTTGAAATTTCGCACAACGGTTCTATTTAAATCAAATGGATGAGATATCAACTTCCATAAATGGAAGGGACAAATCCTTCATCGACTTATCCTTTTAATAACATGCCACTCATGATGCACCAAACATACCCTACTTCCTACCAACTGTCTACATGACAGTTTTTGTCAGTAAATCAAAGTACATAATTCATGACACATATTAATGATAATCTTAATGTATAAGGATCATTACACATGCTCGTAGATAGAAATATTCAATGATACCAAAACATGCGGAATTCCTACCAGCAGGTCTATTCTCATAATATCTTATCTTGGATATTACCTTGTGGGAACATCATAAGAGGAAGTCTCGTCTACTTACAAGCACTCGCACATGACAGTATTCATGCTATGTGTTCCATCATATCATGTCATCATACTAAATAACTATATTTAAGAATATTATTATAACATTTAAAGGTTCTCATCATAGCGAAGAACTGCCATGAACTTATCTATAGGACATTATTACAACATAGTCATGCAGAAAAATGAACAAGATGTAATAATACATAAAATATCCATGTAATCAAAGTAAAAAATAGTTGGTTATATGACACCAACTCTTATAGGACCAAAATTGATTTAATGGACATGTTATATTCATAATATTTTATAGAAGGTGAACATTACTTGTGCACCCACTATCCAACATTGTTTTAGTGTCTTGTTGAGATCTCCTTAATTATACTCCACACTCTATATACTTAGTATATGCGAGTAGTTCAAGGTCCACTCTTGGAACAAAAAAATCACACACATTGGAACAATGGGACATTCTTTACTATGCAGGCCCACCTACCCACCTATTGTGTTCTCACCGATGCACATCTTCATAGACATTGTGAACACACTATGCTTTCCAACTTATAATGTTTTCACCCATGTGATATTTTTGGGTGCTATGCATCTTATCCTTCCAACATGGGTGTTCTAGGTTGACTTAATCCCATGTGGTTGACCACCTAGACACCATATTTGGTTTATGTGGTACTTGGTTGGCTTATGTAATGATCATTTTTTGGTTATGTCCCATCAATAATTATATAGATTAATTCTTATTTTCGAATAGAATTTCCTGCCATTTCTCACCAATCATCATGAAAAATATTATTTTTCATGACCATAATTATTCATTATTAATTTTTGAAATAATGTGTCATATCTTCAACCCTTTTGAAAATTTTATTTTATCTTTAATACAATTTCAACAATCATTATAATTATAAGATACCTAATAGTAAGTTTCAGAACTCTTCAATCAAATAAGATGCCATGGGTTATTGAAAAAATGGAACTCAAATTCATTGTTTTAAAAAATATCCCCCTTTTTATTTATTTTCAATACAAACAAAAAATTCATCATATCAATATATGAATCTCTCCCTCTTTCTTCTCTCCATTATTGATAATAAATTCAGAAGTGTATGCAAGGGTACTCACTTTAACTTGAACTTCGAACAACTTTAAAAAAATATATTTTTGATTTATTTCAACTCAAGGAATGGAATCCAACTATTCAATAAGAAAGGTATCAACACCAATTCTACATGGGATAACCTATTTTAAAGAATACAATTAATTCCACTAAAGAATCATATTGATCCAAAAAATATTCTGAAATGTGGTACCATTCACAATCACATTCCAACATCTTCATTTCAAGTGTAATATAAGAACATTTTTCATGATATACCATAGAAACATATTAACAAACATATAAAAACATTTCAAGTGAATAAAATATTACTCCCCCTACATCTCATATTTCTCATGATCCATCACTCTCCTTTGAAAAGTAGTTTTACATAATCATCGAAGTTGTTCATGTGCGATGATCATACCTCAGTTTTGGTGTTACTCTCCTTGAGGGAATACACTCTATACATCATCATAGAAATTGATATTCTCACTAATGAAAATTTATTTTTCTGAAATTAACGTAATGTTAGTTCATATAAACAAGAATTAATGAATAAGAAGGAACCGCAATTGTTATAGACGAGATATTGAAGTATGGATTTTCCTCTCAACCATTACTTAATCTTCTTCTTATTATGCTCAAATTTGGATGATCCTTCTTTATTAATTCAATCAAAATATGTGATTGATTTTCCCTCTTATATTGAAACTTTTGATATGGATAGGTTTTCTTCTTCAATACCAAAAGCATTAAATTTTTTTATTACCACACCCTCTAAGAGTTATCTTCTTGTCTGTGTGGGGCTGTATTGAAATGTGTTGTTCCATTACAAAATTTTTAAACCTTTAAAACTTCATAATTATCAAGCAATAATTTTTCGATGAATTCTCATTAACTTTAATTTATTTAACAACTGCCATTTTATTTCCATTTACCTTGAAAATATTATGATATTTCTCTAATTTTTTATTCTTATCTAGTTATTCAAGCTAGAAAAATACACATTCTTTCTTAATGTTCTTATATTTCTTGATATTCTCATATAATTAATTGGTGACTATATAATTCATTATTTTTTGACTTCACTTCTCATTTACATTTTGAGGAATCTTACTCAATAATCTAACTCTTCATTTCTCATATTTGTAACCTTCTTGACTACATATGAAACAAACTTAATTTAAGTACTTATATTTTTTATATGTTGACATTTTATGTGATGTATTGGGAATGTGCTTCTCTTTTTTATAATCTAAAATAATTTGTTTGGTATAGATTCCCCTTGATTCATGCCACTTTTCTGGAAATGAAATTATATACCAGTATGAATAAAAATCATGACCAAATATTCCCCAATACCAGATGTAACCTATGAAACTTGATCTTCTAGAATTATAGTAGTTATTCTTGGAATATCATAGTTGCAGTATTTTTATAGATTGTGGGTGTAACTACATGGGAGGAAACCTTATGGATGAATTAGAACACTCTTCCTTTATAGAATATGTTTCACCATTTATTTCATTGGTCTTAAATTTTTCTATCTTCTATCTCAAATCAACAATATTAGAGATAACATATGTGTATTGATATTCATTAGGTATAGAATCAAACTTTTTTTATGGACCCTTTTTCTCAAAAAATTGAGAAGATTCATCCTTAAGATCAACTACTTTTATGATGTAATATTTTATCTTCTTCAACTCTCATTGAGTTGAAATTAATATATATTTCATCTCATAAAATTATTCCTATTTCTTAGTAATATTTTCACCTAGGAAATTCACCATATTCTCAAATTCAACTAACTTCAATATATTTTGTTTATTTTCTTCAATAAGTGTTGATTTTTTCTTATCAATATCTTCCTTTATACCTATTTTTTGTTCAATACTTTTCATATTTACTTCTAACACATCTATTTTCATCTTATATTCCCTTATTTCATTAATACGTGTCTCTTATTTCTTGACATATTATTTATTCTCAAAGGTGATCTAATAAATCTATTTCCCCATCTTTTTTTATTTTATTTCTTATGTTTCATATTTTTCTCAAGAGTATATTTTCAATTTTCATTAAAACTACATTCTAGTTATGTTATATCATCACCTTCAAAGAATTATTTTGATTTCATGGATTTTTCTATAAAAAAACACAATTATTAGAAGATATTTCATCATCTGACTCACTACTTTATGAAAATTAATCCATTTCTCTACTCGCAATATTTCTCTTATTTGGAGTAAACCACTTCTTGTAATTATTCCACTTATTTTTATTGGACTTCTTAACTTCTTCATTTGAGTCAGTTTCACCAACCTTTTTCTTTGTATTGTTACTAGAAAAGTGAACACTATTATTATAGTTATATAATTTAAGTGATTTTTTACCTTGTACTTTTTAATTTACCTTTTTAATAATTATTACAAATAGTTAAATTATTTAATTGAATTACCCTTTAGATTTATCATCCTTATAGCCACTTGATTCTAGATGTTCTTTGTTTTTAGCTTTACCTTTCATCATCTCCTAAGAGGCCATATCATCTCTTTCCTTCTTCTTGAATGTTGGTGTTTTTCTCATTTTAGACACTATGATAATGTTATAATGTTAATCTAGGGATAGATCTTATAAGTATTTCAGTGTAGAAACCTTTAGATAAAATCAATCAAGAAATTTTATCATTAGCTTCTTCACAATGGTTGAGTTATCGATATTCTCTTAAAACCCTATAATTCATCTAATAATATCATTTAATATTTTAAAATAGACATCAATACACTCATAATAATCCATTTTTATATCTTAAAATATGATTCCACAAACTTATAGTTTTGATTCTTTATGTTTAATATTTCCCTCATAGATTCTCTTCAGTTTGTCCCAAATCTCCTTAGAAATTGGGAGTCTTTTTAATTTATTGTATACCTTATAAGAAATTGAAATCAAGAGAGTATTGTGATATTTTCCATCCATTTAAATATTTTTATTATCTAAAAAATTAATAGGAAAATTATCATTATAGGGTGGAAATCCCATAGTTGTTACATCTTTCACTCCCACCCCAAGTGACAGGTGATAGGGTATCATCTTATATTTCTAACCATGATAGGTATTACCATTTAAAGTGTGAATGATCCTACTATATACTAAATTCATGTTCACTTTAATTACTATTATATTGCATATCTCAAAGGACACCTTTATTATGATACCACACATAGAGCAAAGATCAATGTAATATAACTAATAGGGGAGGGAATAAACTAGTGACCCCATTTATTTTTACAAATTTTTTGTTTTCAATTCAACCTATGTGGCTAGTTAAATCCTTGATCCAATCTTATTTATTCTCATAGACTCACCAAGAATAATATTATAAATCAATGCAACAAAAAAAGGATTTAAAAGGTTATTATAAATGTATACTCCTTACCATGTTGGTTAGAACCCAAAACCTAGATTCTCTATTATATGAGAAGGTGACTAAAAAGGTAATTAGTTGTTAGCCCCAATTTAAAACTGGATATAAAACTATCTATAATCCACCTTTAGTAGTTGGTCATACAATACATTAACACTTTATTCTATAGTTACTGTTTATACTTCCCAATCACAATCTTCTAGCAATTAGTTAGACCCCTAGACTACAAACTTCTTCTTCAGATGGATTGATCTAATTTAGAATGATATTTTCCCCTCTTGGAAGATTCTACACCAATTAATGATGATATTTTTCCATGATATTATGTGATTTGAATTGATCATGTAAAAATCTTCGTGTACCTTTATATATTTCTAGTCTTTATCAGATATTTTTGATCACCTGAGTATGGTCAGTTGTCTTTGTGCAGTAATACTAAGGAAATTATACCTTATGTCTCATGAAATCCTAACTCCAATCAAATTTTTTCAAGAGATTCACACAATTTATTCAATATATTTTTTGGAAGAATAATATTTCACAGTCTCAAAATATTATCTTCTAATTCTTAACTTAATTTATTTTTGAATGTAATAATGCATAGTGAATTAAAATTTCACATAACCCATTTCCATTATCATTATTTCACATGCCATATTAGATTTGATTTAATTTGTGTAACAATCTGCACACACAAATTCTCTTCCTCCTTCCACTTCATAAAAGTAATATGCATCATGGTCACTCTACCTCTTTGACATACTAGTGAGAAGGGTTCCCAAGATCTCATGGCAGTATTATTTAAGTTCACTATCCCTTAATGTAAGGGATTCATGTGAAAAATTACCATGAACCTATTCTACCTACATCATGAGAATTAATTAGAAAACATGTTCCTTTATCTTTCACATGTCTGATGTATTAAGATCCTCTAAGTTTTTTCATATATGTCAGTGAGTATGTGAGGCATTTATCTTCCTTCACATGAAGGCTCATGTGGGTTATTATTATTATTTCATGAAACCACTCAAGGTATGCGAGTTATGGTTTCATTCAGATAACCAATTTAGTTTACAAGAACTTCTTTCCATGAATATATCGTGTAGGTTTCCTTATCCTTTTTGTGAACATATCAGGTGAGTGATCTATTTCTCTGGTCGAGAAATATCTCTCAAATATTTGGATGGCCACAAAAGTTCTTAACAATTTCCCAATATTTATAGTTGGTTTATCCTCACCTATCCCCTATTTTTATGGTGAGTCAAGGTTCACTGAAGATCTTATAATATCATTAAATTTCTAAAATATCAGTGTTTCAAACTTCATGAAGTGTCAAAATTATCAAGTGATCACATGATCACTTTGTTGGATCATAACAAACCACAGTTTTCTTGATCTTCTTATTCTTCATACAACATCGTTGTAGGAAGTTGATGAAAAAATGATGAAGTATTCATTTGATAGAAGCTACCAATGATGAAATATTCTTACAATAAATGTTTTTTCACATGATGGATTCATGAAACACATGATTATCCCATAATTCATATCATCTTGACATTATCAAAGTCTTTTAATGATCATATTCATACAAGACATCGATTGTATGAAGGATGTTGAGGAAAACCCATGAGCCCCATTCATTTTTCATGATCACTGGACATATCCATTTTTCAAGTGAATTATAAAACTAGTGGTATTAGGGAGCTTGTAAGTATTGTATATGAGAATAGGTTAATGATAAAAATGTAGATGTTGATGGATCATTAGATCAACATTGATTGAAAATTCTTGTTATATATATAAATTTTTATGAGGGAGAACAGTTACCATGAACTTATTGTCCCACATCAGTGTAGCCTCTTTTTGAGTTCCACATAACAATAATCCATCCTCCATAGACTTAGAAGAAGCAATTAGTTTGGGGTCCACTCTTGGAACTACACCATCACAAACATGGGAATCATTAGTTGTGCCTCCTTGTGTTGGCCCACCTACCCACCTACATGCACAATCACTCATGCATATCCTTATGGGTGTTGTGCGACCACTATTCATTCATTCTTGCAAGTGCTTCACCCATGCACTACATATTGGTAATATGAATACTCTTTTGCCTCCATGGGATGGGTAGGTTGACTGCCTTCCATGTTGTTGACCCCATAGGTCTCACATGTGGTTGACGTAGTCCTTGGTTAGATTATGTCTTGCCTCTATTTTTAGTTAAGGACCATAAAAAAAATAATTAGATTAATTCTTAGTATGGAATATAATTTCGATCCATTTCTTACCAATCATCATGAAAAATATATTTTTATTGCTTTCATTATTCCTTATTTATTATTTCAAACAATGTGTCAGTTCTTCAATAATATTTACACATGACTTTGAGCTTTAATAATAGTTCAAAAATCATGACAATTATGAGTTACTTAATACTAAGTAGAATAACTCATATTGTATCCTTCTTCAATCACCAAGATATCATACCATATTGAAAACAAATTCAACTTAACTTCATTGGTCTCGTTTTCTACAATAATCACATTATATTTTTTTATTGTATATAATTCTTTTAATTCATCACATATTTTCTTATTTTCTTTCTTTCAAACATCATATTTAATAAAAAGATAGCATAAAAAATCCAAAAAAAAATTTAAATCATGTGTGATAGATGTAACTCATTATGATTTACATAGTATTATAATGTTAAATAATTTATCACTCTTTCATAAAAATTAATTATATTATTCAAATCTCCTATGCATGCTTTCTTCAACAATCAGTTCAGGTATATCACATTACTTCTCAATTTAAATCATGCATATGTAATTTACCTCTTTATGTAAAACATGGGATTGACATGAATCACAACATTTAATTATTGTTTAAATGTTAAAAAATCATAAATTATAACTAAAACATACCTTATAAAAAATAATACTATACTAATAACTCAAATTTAATTATAAAAAATTCCCAAATTATTAGTTTAGCTTAACACTTGGGATAATATTTCACTGTATTAAGTTGATAATCTAAAACATGATTCTATAAAATTTATTTCAAAATACCTTAACTCAATAAATATTTAGTTTGAAAATTCATTATTAATTAATATGCTTCTAGATAGTTATACATGGAAATTATGAACATTTAGACATGAATCATCATCAATAAAATCATATTTACTTTCTGATGTTTTAATTTAAAATAACAATTTTAATCCCTTATATTCTCTTACAAGTTTTTAAATTTACATGGATTAAAATTATAAATAAAAAAAATAAACATATAATTTTAGGACAATAATACTTTAAGAGCATACTATGTCATTATTTGTAAGAATTCATGTTTAATATTGCATGAATTAGTTTATTATATGAGACACCTAGACTCGTACTCCCGAGACTGGTGCTTAAAACAATATATTTTTTTTCTAAATAAAATATTAAATATTAATTGAAAAATATAAATTATTATTATTATTATTATTATATATAGTTCTATGGTATTAGGAAAAAAATTAAATAACAACTATCCAATTAAAATATAATTTTTTTCGAGAAATCTAAAATCTTCTGAGACAACACTAACTATGCTCCGTCTAATATGCATAGTTGATACATGTATTCTGAGTAATTATTACTCAGCTAAATACCCTATGAATTTTTTTTGAAACTTAGAGTGATAAAATGAATCAGTAAGGGGTTTGTAAAATGATTTTTATACTTTAAAAGAGTACCAAAAACTTAATTTGAGAACAATTCCTTTAAAGCTGGAAAATATTATGTTAAATAAAATTAACTTTCACCCTTTATAAAAAATATAAATTGTTTTATAAAAAGAAAATAAATATTATAGAACATATATTTCTTTAAAACACTTTTAAATACTAAAAATTACATTTCTTAAAATAAATCCTTGAAATATAAGAAATGGAATCATTTAAAGAATAAACATTAAAAACCACATGAATAATTAAAATAATTTCTTAAAATAATATAGTCATATTTCAGGAAAATTATTTTCAAGATTAGAAAATAAAGCCTTTAGAAAACTTATAACATTAAAGGCTGTATAGGGCATACCATTTTTGGTGGATAATGTCTCCTGAGGTTTGAGTTCACTCTCCAAACACTATAATTCTTACAATGTCCAAGCACCAAGTATTAATAAAATATTTTTGACATTGCCACTTCTACTAAAGTTTTTTTATCACATATTTTAAAACTATGCGAATATTTCATTAATTATTATGAATCAACCAAAAGTTCCTGATAATAAAACAATATATCATAAAATATACATGAGATGCCAAACTGAAATAAAAAATTCATGGATGTACAATAATCTAGACTGAGGAGACATCCATGATTATTGAATAAAATAATTGTCACATGAAATTATAATTTTAAAATTACTAAAATCATTTTTGAAAATAAAATCACATAAAATTATACATAAAAATATAAAATAATAATTTTTAGTTAATTAAACTCTTATAAAGTGGGGTTTTAAATAAAATTAATGATTAAAATTTATTTTAAAACATAATAGGGTTTAGAAGAAAATTTTAATATAGAAATTAAAATAACCCCTTATATGGAGAGTTTTTGAAAATCATTGAAATAGATATTTTAGACATTTTTTTTCTTACAATTAGGGTTTGGAAATATTTTAATGCATAAAATTTTAAAAATATTTACCCCTTACTAAATAGTTTGAAATATAGATTTTTAAGATGATAAAATGAAGGGGATGATTGAAAAATTATAAAACAAAATTTTAAAAAACAATTCCACTTACAAAATAGTTTTAATTTTTTAATATAATAGGATTCTTGAATCATTAAAAAAAATTAAAAATTGTTCTTGTATCAAAATAGTTTAAAAAAAATTAAGATGATACAAATATGGGGATGCTTGAAACATTTTAAAATCGATTTTTCATACAAAAATCCCCCTATCTAAATAGGTAACCAAACTTTTCTAAAAATATTCCAATTGAAATAGTATCAATACTTCTTCCCCGAAGACTAAAACCACTCTCACACTATCTCACTTTAGAAATACAAATAAAGAAACACACATATTTTTATCAGGGAGTCTGAAAAAGAGAATTTGGAAACTCACATATTGATGGGAGCTCTTATTTATAAGACCAAATGTTTAATAAACCATTCAATTATTAATTTAATTCATTTATTTGATTTATTTAATTTCTTTAAATAATTATTTTTTATGAATTACAAATAGTGGTTTATTTATCCACACACTTTGTTTTCATATTAAGAAAACAAATGTTTTGTTTTTATTCAATTTTTTATTCATTAACTCTTAATGATTTTTATTTATTATATATATTACTCTTTTTTTCCATTCCTTAACTCTTATGACACTATATATATATATTATTTAATTTTATTCCTTTTGTTATGTTCCTTTCCCATTAATCCATATATACATATATAACATATATAACATATAAAACATATATAGAAAATATATATATAACATGTATTTATAACTCACACACATACACACATTCATATAACAGATATATATAACATAAATATTTTAGAATATACGTTTTTCAAGTATAATATATATATATAATCACACACACACACACATATATATAACATATATACATACTTTAACACAAACACACATAGAGATATATGTGTGTGTGTGTGTTTTAATACATATTTTAACATAATTTATATATATATATATAACGCATATATGTATACATATATTTCTTTTTTATGTTCCTTACACCACACATCTTCTCACACACCACTTATTACTAATTTTTTATATTGTTTTTATAAACCCTCAATAATATGCCCCACATTATATATACATATTATATTTTTTATGTAAGAAAATTATTATTTATGAATATATATATATATATATACTGATTATAAGTATATATATATATATTAAATATCACTATATAAACCATTTTTTATAAACATAATCTAAAATTTGGTTACCAATTACACATGCACACACATAGATATATGTATATGGTTATTCATTCAGTTTACTACATATATATATATATATTCATATTTTATATATCTTCTATATATACATATATATATATATATATTTATATATAAACATAAAAAATATTACATTTCATATATTTTTATATATCTCAAATCACATTTTAAATTTTATATATTTTATCTTAAATTAGTGTTTTCATATATCATACTAAGTATATCACTTTGATAAACTAAATTATCCAATTTTAATTTTAACAACCTAATTCTATATGCCATAATAAAAAAATTTATTTCTAAAATTACATTTCAAACACACACACACACACACATACATATTCAGTCATAAATTAATATGATAAATGATATATTAATTTTTAATAGAACCTTATAAAATATGGTTTTATATAATTATATTATTTATAAAATAGCACAAAATCAATTATATATATTATACAACCTAGGTCATTACATTATCTCCACATTAATTAAATTAATTCCACACAATTTTAATTATCTAAGATAATTTTTTCCTATTCAAGATTAATTTGGGGTTTACTACACAAAAATGATAATAATTGTTAAAATATTTTTCATATATAGTTATAAGAAATTAATAATTGATTTTTTTACTTTTAGTAAAATGCTAAACTGATTCCTAAATCCAAGACTCTAATAAATTATAAGTTCCATTGAATTATATACTTAGTTCACAAGGTTTCTATAAACTTTATATAACCCTAACATTTGGAATCATCTAAATGTTTAATCTCCAAAAAAATAAAAAAAATATTTATAACTCTTGAAATATAATCCACATCCTACTCACTTAATTCATTTTAACCATTTATTTGATACCAATTAAACACCCTAGACACGGGCTCTAGAATGAGGTGATAAAAAAACTCTATATTTTTTCTAAATAAAATATTAAACATCACTTGAAAAATATATATTCTGAGGATAATTTATGTCTATAGTTTTGGATGAATTAGAAAATATTAAACAAAATCTATCTAATTAAAATATTCATTTTTTAAATCTAATCTTTTATAAGATGCCACTGGCTCTTCACCATCTAATATGCATACTCGATAATTGTCTCCCAAGTAACTCTTCCTCAAATAAATACTATGTAAAAAACATTTTAAAACATAGGGTGAACAAATATCTCATAAAGGAGTTTTAAAAACAAAATTTTCCACCTTTCAAAAAAATAATAAAAACATAATTTAAAAAAAATTATGTGAAAACTAGAAAAAAATATTTTAAATAAAATTAACTTTCCTTCATTTTAATTCCATAAAGAATTTATCAATTTGAAAATAAATATTTAAGAATATATATTTCTTGAAAACACTTTTAAATACAAAAAAATCACTTTTCTTAAAATCAAGCCTCAAAATAAAACTTATATAATTACTTACAGATTAAAAATTAATAAAAATGTAGAATATTAAAATATTTTCTTAAAAATAATCCATTGATTTTCCATAAAATTACTTCAAAATATTAAAAGAAAAAAAATTAATGAAACTTGGAACATTGAAGGTTGTATAAGGCCTACATGTATTAACGGACAACATCTCTTGAGGGTTGTGTTCACTCACTAATCCCTATCATATTTAAAAATTCCAAAAAATGAATTTTAATAATCATTTACAGTTTTCCATTTTCCACAGATGTTTTTTAATCATACTTTTAAAAACTATAACAATACTTCACTAATTATTAAGAATCAACCAAAAGTTCATAATAATAAAATTATGGACTATAAAAAAGACACGAGTTGCCAAAACAAAATAAATAATGAATATCCAAACAATAGTTTAAACTTATGAAGCATCTATAGTGATTAAATAAAATTATCACCATATGAAATGATAAATTTGAAACACTAAAATAATTTATGAAAATAGTTTCACATAAAATAATGAATAAAAAAATATTTTTTTTTTCTATATTTAACCCCTTTTAAAGAATGATTTTGAATTCAAATTAATGATTAAAACTTTTTTTAAAACATAATAGAATTTAGAAGAAAATATTAATACAAAAATTAAAGTATTCCTCACATTATAAGAGGGTTTTTGAAAAAACATTGAAATATAAATTTTAAAAAAATACCCCTTAAAAAGAGGTATTGGAAATAATTTAATGCATATGATTTTTAAATCATTTCCCCTATACAAAATAGATTTATTTTTTTTAATATGATAAAAATAAGAGGATGGTTGTGAAGGTTTTGGGCGCAGTAGAATCTTTGTTGGGAAGAAACCCAACTTTGATATTAACCATGATGAATGATTATTTTGGGATCAACACGATGATGAATTATAGTCTCCACGAAATATAATCAAAGATTTAGATAAAGAAGAAAGTGGCCTGAAACCTTTAAGAGATGATCTTGCATATCATCTTTATAATTAATTTAATTAATTTTATAAATAAAATAATACATAGAACTTTGGTATTTTTCTTAGTTGATGATGTTGAACATCCGGAATGGCCCTTCCATATTATCTCATTTCACTTGTAAGGATATAAACTAGAATCCCTCTAGTGGTGATCCGCACATGCTCCGATGACCTCCGATCGACACCACTCTTTCTCCGAGTGCTAGGGAGGTGAAGAGAGTGTATTATGTCAGTCGTTCTTGATTGCTTGTTCTTCTCTCTTAAAGAACATCTCTCATTCTTGAGAGGGGAGAGAATATGACTCAAGAGAGAAATTGTTTAGCTTAACAATTCTCAATTCACCAGGCGTGTGGTGTGGTGTATGGCACAATAAGCGTACTTTTCAATTTATATGCATGGAATTTCAGTTACAATATTTAATTGCATAGAAACAATTAAATGTGTTCATGAACTTAGAGAAAACCCATGCATTTAATAACAATACCGCATCATTATTTATGGTGCGCCAGATTGGGTATAATGAAATTATAAATAAAATTCTACGTCACAAAATAATAGCAGTGTTATTTTATTTTGTTCCAACTAGTTTAATAATTATTTACCATCTTGAAAATAATTATTTTACTACCGAACTGACCTTGGTCCGCTCGAACTCTACTTCCATTTATTGAACACCTGAACACATAAATAAATAATTTATTCTCTTAAATAAATATTTTATTTACAAACAAGCAAATAATTATTTATTAAATGTTCAATAAAATAAATAATTATATTTTATTTAATTTATGAAATCATTTTAACTTGAATAAAATTATTCCACGGTCTTGAGAGTAATATTTATTTAATTAATTAAAATCAAATATAATTTAACTAAGACCACCAAATACACTTAGTGTGTGACCCTCTTGGATTCTTTCTCCTTAGCATTAGGCGGGCTTTCCTAAAGTCCAAGGGTACTATCTAGAAACAGGTCAAGGAACCCAAGAGAAAGAATATAAAGTCACAAAAAAGACATTCACATATGAACACTCACTGTGTAATATATTCCCTTTGTCCCAATATCTCATCATGTAGGTTTCATGATTGTTTCATCAACTTTTATTCTTGATACGTTATTCTTTGACTAACTGAAATAAACTCGTCATTACACCATGGCCATGGAATTTTGCGTGATGGTTATATTTCAATCAAAGGACCAAGATATCAACTTCAATAAATGGAAGGGAAAAATACTTCATCAACTTATCCATTAAGAACATATCACTAATGACACACCCAACGTACCCTACTTCCCATCAACTATCTGCGTGACAATTTTTGTCAGTAAATCAAAGTCCATAAGTCATGACACGTATTAATGATAATCTTAATGTATAAGGGTCATTACACATGCTCATAGATATAAATATATGATGACACCAAAACATGCATAATTCCTACTAGTGGATTGGTTCTCTTAATCTCTTATCTTAGAGATTACCAAGTGCAAACTTCATGAGAGGAATTCTCATATGCTTTCGAGTACTCACACCTGATGGTCTGCATGCTATGTGTCCCATCATAGTATGTCATCCAATAGTAGAACTATATTTAAGAATATTGTTATTTCATTTCAAGGTTATCATCAAGCGGGTAACTTCCATGACCTTATCAATGTAACAAATACTCTAGGACATTATTAAATCATTTTCATGAAGAGTAATTAAAAATATATAATAATACATTAAATATCCATGTAATAAAAGTTAAACCAGCTGGTTCCAAGACACCAACTCTTACAAACTCCCACTTGGATAAGAGACAATTAACTATGACTTTCAGTCTGCTATACCTCACATTATCATCATGTTTCTACTAAGTAAAAATGTTATTCAAGGGGTCTGCCATGTTATCTTATGTGGAAATACTACTCACTGCAACTTCACATCTCTGGGAAAAATCCCTCAAGAGATGATAATTACGAAGTATGCACTTCATCCACTGATGTGACTTTGGATCTTCTGAGAGAGCCACCGCTGCAGTGTTATCATAGTATAATATGATGAGATCTATACTACTAGGTATCACATCTAGCTCCTGGATGAAGCTTTACATCCAAACTACTTCTTTAGCTACCTCAAAAGCTGTGATATACTCAGACTCTTCTCTAGAATCTGTGACCACACTCTTCTTTGAGCTCTTCCATCTCACTACACCTCCATTCACATTGAAGATATATCCCCTTTGTGACTTCATATCATCTTGATCAGTCTGGAAACTAGAATATGCATATACTTTGATGACTAGTTCCTCATCTCCTCTATAAACCAAGAACATATCCTTAGTATGACTCAGATGCTTTGGGATAGTCTAGACTGCCATCTAATGATGGTCAACTAGGTCTGCTTAATATCTTACTATAACACTCAATGCATAGGAGACATCCGACCTAGTACATAACATAACATACATGACTGATCCAATCGTTGATGCGTATGGAGTCCTTTCTATTATATTTCTTTCCTCATGTGTCTGAGGACACATTTTCTTAGAAAGATGAATGCCATGTGACGCTGGAAACAATCCCCACTTGGATTGTTCTATACTGAATATATTCAGTATCTTATCAATGTATGTACTTTGACTTAGGCCCATCAATATATCGGATCTATCTCGATGGATCTTGATCCCAAGAATATATGCAGCCTCACCCAAGTCTTTCATGGAGAAGCATTGATTCAACCATGCCTTAACATACTGTAAGACTGGTATCTCGTTTCCAATAAGTAATATGTCATCAACATATACTATTAGGAAAATGACTGCACTCCCACTAAAACGTTTATATAAACAAGTCTCACATTCATTCTTGACAAAACCAAATTCTTTTATGGATTCATCAAAATGAATGTTCCTTCACTCGAATTCTTTTTTTAATCCATAAATGAATTTCTGAAACTTTCATACCATATTGGCATCCTTTGGAGTGACAAACCCTTCAGGTTGTTTCATGTAGACATATTCCTAAAGGTTCCCATTAAAGAATTTTATTTTTACATTCATTTTCAAAATCTCATAGTCATGGTAAGCCAAAATGGAAAGTATAATTTTGATGGATTTCAGCATTGAAACTAGTGATAAGGTTTCATCATAGTCAATTCCTTGATGTTGTTTAAACTCCTTTGTATCCAATCATGCCTTATAGGTACTGACTTGTCCTTCCATGTCCAATTTATTCTTGAATACCCATTTGCAACCAACATGCTTTACATCAATTGGAGGATCTACAAAAATCCAGACTTTGTTTTGGTACATGGAATCCATTTTAGAATTCTTGGATTCTTGCCACTTGGTAATGTCTGTGCCACTTAATGATTCCTTATAGGTTCTAGGATCATTATTATCAACTAATAATGAGTCACCATACTCAGTAACTAGAAAACTGTACCATTCTATTTCTCTAACCTCTCTTGTACACTTATGTAGTACTTATGTCTCTTGAATAGATTCTTCTTCCACGGGGCTTTGTGGAATCTTTTCTTTTACCAACTCTTGTGTACCTTGATCCCTAACTTCATCGAAGTCTATCTTACTCCCACTATCTCTTCTGGAGATGTCCTCCCTCTCAAGGAATATGGCATGTCTTTCCACTATAACATTTTTGACTGAGGGGTTGTATAGGTAATATCCCATTGTTTCCTTGGGGTATCCTATAAAGGTACACTTTGTGCCTTGAGGTTCAAGTTTGTTACCTGAAGAAGCCGTAACAAATGCTTCGCCGCCGCACACATGTAAATTTGATAACATGAATTTTATTCCTGTTCAAAACTCATATGGAATGCCATTTATCAATTTAGTTGGTACTTGGTTTAGTATGTGTTCCTTTGTTTGTAACGCATACCACCAAATGGATAATGGAATACTTGCATGACTCATCATTGATCTCACCATGTCTAACAATGTGCAATTCCTTCTTTCTCTTACACCATTCCATTGAGGTGTGTAAGGAGGAGTGAGTTGGGATAGGATCCCAAACTCTCGTAAGTTTCCAATGAAGTTCTGATTATGATATTCCCCACCTCGGTTTGAGTGGAGTTTCTTAATCTTCTTACTAAGCTGGTTCTCAACTTCATTATTGTATTCCTTGAACTTATCAAAGGAATCTGACTTATACCTCATTAAGTAGATATATCCATATCTACTAAAATCATCAGTAAAAGTTATGAAGTATGAGTACCCACCCCTTGCTTCAACTGGAAATGGTCCACACACATCGGTATGAACCAATTTAAGAATATCTTGAGCCCTTTCACCTTTCCCATAAAATGGGGATTTGGTCGTTTTTCCTTGTAAACATGCATGACATACGCCAAGTGGTTTTAGTTCAAAATAATCTTAATATCCATCTTGATGTAACTTTGTCAAGCGTTTCTCTTTTACATGACCTAGCCGGTGACGCCAAATTTGGGTGTGGTACGAGTCATGTGAAGTATCATTGTCATCAATTGTAATTACTTGGTTTGTGTAATCCAACACATAAAGACCATTGTATAAATATTCCCAAAAAAAACAAATGCTATATTTATAAAAGAACAAAAATTCATTTCCAAACATGAAAAAAATCAATCTATATCTAGAATGGATACAGAAATTAAGTTTTTGGTTATTAAAGGCACATAAAAAACCCTTTAACACCTAGACCATACCAGTTGGCAACATGAGGTGGTAGTCCCCAAAAACTACAATAATAAGCCTAGCTCCATTGGATGCTGGTAGATCTACCTCCCCTCGATCAATCTTCCTGAATGTAATTGGTTCCTGTATTTGGATACATTTTTGAGCACCAAAAGCTATATCTAATAACCAATTTTTAGAAATAGATATATTGCGTTTTATAACAAATGCACCTGAAGCTTCCCCTTGCTTCTTAGGCTGGGTGAAATTCTTCTTCTAGTGGCCCTTCTTGACACATGCGAAACAAACAACCTCATGTTCTCTTGCCTCCCCTTTGATATTCCTTTTCTTGGAAGGTCGTGAAGAAGCATTGGGCTTAAAACTCTTCACCTTCCCTTTCCTCTTATTCACCATAAGGGAAAAAGGCTTTTCGTGCTTCATATCTTTGTCCAATTAGAGAATGACGATAAGAAGATCATATAGAGACTTCTAAATGTTGTTCATATTGAAATTTACAACAATGTTAGAGATGCTCTGAGGGAGTGATGTGAGAATGAGATCAGTGCCTAGTTCTTTGGGGAGTTTAAACCCTAGAACCTCCAGACACTTAATGTAGCTAATGAGCTTGACTACATGAGTCCCAGATTGAGAACATTATCCAATCTTAATCTGAAAGAGTTCCTTAGATATCTCAAACCTTTAATGTCTTGATCTCTACTGGTAAAGACCATGGAGGTTCCTGAGCATGCTATATGCATCTATGTTTTCATGAGATATCATGAGATTACTCGACATTGATGATAATATCAAACACTAAATGTTGAACAGGTTGTTCATATGTTTCTCATAGACCAAGAAATCCTCATCACTCACATCTTTGGCAGGCAGATCAGGTAATGCTGACTCCAACATGTAAGACTTCCGTTCATGGTGTAGTATAACCTGAAGGCATCTAAACCATTCCTAGAAGTCACTGCCTGTGAGGATGTTGTCTTAATCCAGAATTGATCGAAGGGATAGTTTGGTTGATGAGCTTGTCATTTTTATTCTATAATTTAAATATCATATCATTATTACCTTCTTGATTACATTGTATGAGAAATAATAAATTTTATTAAGTCTCCCACTATTTTATCAAGTCACAATGGCCCTCACCATTGAACTCGAAATGTCTAGCTGTTATGACATTATAGTGGAAAGGATCTATATTCCCCTTCTCATAACCCCAACAAGGGTTGGTCAAGCTATTAGAAGGTATTTAGGTAGGCGAGTCTTTGCCGACTACGGGCTTGCATCTCCTTGATCTCTGGAGTGGACTCCCCAATCCTGAAATCTAAACTTTGGATTTCCTCAACTCTTGCCTCAAATATTACACCAAGTCTTGCAAGTGTGACTCTTATTGATGTAATATAGTTAAGTCAACCTGAAACCTTTCATAAGGGCTTCCTATATAAAAGTAAGTGTCCCAACATGGGTTGATCAAACACATAGTTTTATTATGTTTTTCCCTTAATCAAGTAACGGAAGGCTTGTTCTGACTTAATATTTTATTTGAGGGATTTTTATATCTTATTCATGAATTTATTATCATCATTATCACATGCTTTTTAATATTAAGTTAAACTTACTTAAGTGATTAACCATTTCTGGATAATATTTATGCATAAGTCTGGTTTATTTTATTTCCATCTTGCATGCTTATTTAACTCATTAATTATGTGATCGTGAAAAAACATCCATAATGATAAACTGTGAAACTGACATAAATAAAATAATGTAAATGGAATTATCATGAGCTTTTCTAATTGTTAGTTTATCTAGAGGTTGATAAACTAACCCTCATCTAGGGGAGAAACAACTTGAACCTTTTGGGTTCATGTTTATAGCTTCCACCTATCCACCTCTGTATCTCTTGGGATTGGTTTCATCTCAGCTCCAGCTTGAACCACCTCCACTATCTTGGGAGTTAAATCCATTACATATGCCCTTTTTAGCTCACATGTAGGTGAGGGGTAAAAATGGGTTTTACATAAAAGAAACCTTGGGCATGCAGACCCTACATATTAATTTGGAGAAGGCTTGCAGGCCAACAAATTTAATTCAAATAAATAAATTAAAAGAAACCATCCACCTACAAAGGTCTTGGTCTAGTTCATGATTATCCATACATGCAACGATATTTATGCATAAATAAAACTATCAATCGATTCTTTAATTGTTATTGTTTAAGATAAATCACATGGGAATCAATTAATTATCATCTTTAATTAATCAATCCTTTTATATTAAACCCTTTTTTAAATTTCCTAGAGATTCTCATCCATCATAATTTTAAAAAATTAAATTCATTTAAAAATATCTTTGTATGTAACTTGTACCTTGGAGGAAACCCGGTGAATTCCTATTAATAACTACCCAATGAGTAGAAACGAACATTATGCAGATGTTAAATTAAGCACACATATATAAAACATCTATCATGCGTTGTGACTCAGTTTTACTCTTGCATGATAGTACACGTCTCAAGGGTTTGTATAATATAATAATAAATTTTAATAAATCTATGTAATTTGGATGAGTACATGACGTGTAGTTCCAACTACACAGTGTGTACTATTTTTCACTGTTTATCTGAAGTACACGCCTGGGGAAATTACATGTGAGTGTACTTCGGAAATCTTCAGAGTACACGACATGTCCAGTGGGCCACATGCTGTGTAGTTCTTCATTACATGGTCTCCAACCGGGAAAGCTGTGTATGGGGTGCACGATCTAACCCTAACCCGAAGGGACTACACATAGTGTCCATTGGGCCACATGACGTGTAATCCGGAAATTGCATTCCACCTGTTCCTAGTCGAAACATGGAGTCATTTAAGACTTAGAAAGACTCCAACACATGGCCTGGTTTGGTGGACCAGTCCGATGCATTGAATCATGACTACATGGAGTGTACTGTCGAATACATGCCATGTGTTATGGTGTTGTATGGCCAGGAATCTTTGGAAGCTATGGATGAGATCCTCTATTTTATTTTAATCAAAATTAAAAGAAAAGATCATTTCTGTAAGGTGAATGAGAAATGAAAGAGGAGGAATAGATCTTGAGATTCAGATTTTCAGAACGATTAAATTGAATTGAAACAACTATATTATTAAATTCATAAGTCATCAACGAATGATTTAAATAATTATAAACTATGATGTAACCCCTATGATACCACTTGATGGTTCTGGGTTCAACAGAAGAATGGGTGGGATGAAAACCAAATTTGATTTTTACCATGATCAATGATTATTTCAGGATCAATATGATGATGAACACCAGTCTCCATGGAATATAATCGAAGATTTAGATAAAGAAGAAAGAGGCCCAAAACCTTTAAGAGAGGATCTTGCACATCATGTTTGTAATTAATTTAATTAATTTCATAAAGAAAATAATACCTGGATCTTCATTATTTTTCTTTGGTGATGATGTTGATCATCCGGAATGACCCTTCCAGATTATCTCATTGCGCTTGTAAGGATCCAAACTTGAATCCCTCTAGTGGTGATCCACACATGATCTGATGGCCTCATATCGACATTGCTTGTTATTTGGGTGCTAGGGTGGCGAATCAAGTGTCTTGTGTCGGTCGTTCTTGATTTCTTATTCTTCAGTCTTGAAGAAAATCTCTCGTTGTTGATATGAGAGAGAATAAGATTCAAGAGAGAATTTGTTTAGCTTGATAATTTTCAATTCACCAGGCGTGTGGTGTGGTGTATGGAAACAAAGGCTTACTTGTCTAGTTATATGCATGGAATTTCAGTTACAATATTTAATTGCATAGAAACAATTAAATACATTCATGAACTTAGAGAAAACCCATGTATTTAATAATAATAGCAAAGAATTATTTATGGTGCACCAACTTGTGCAAAACAGAATTATAAATAAAATTTAGTGTCACCAAATAATAACAGAATTATTTTAATTTGTGCCAACTAGATATATAAATATTTATTGTATTGAAAATAATTATTTTACCACCGGACCAACCTTGGTCCGCTTGAACTCCACTTTCATTTATTGAACACTGGAATAAATAAATAAATAAATTATTATCTTAAATAAATATTTTATTTAAAGTCTAGTAAATAAATATTTATTAAATGTTTAATAAAATAAATAAATATATTTTATTTAATTTATGTGATCATTTTAACTTGAATAAAATTATTCCACAGTCTAGACAATAATATTTATTTCATTAATTAAATTCATATAGAATTTAACCAAGACCACAAAAAACACTTAGTGTGTGACCCTCTAGGATTCTTTTCCATTGGCATTAGGCAGGCTTGACTAAAGTCTAAGAGTACTATCTAGAAACGAGTCAATGCACCCAAGAGAAAGAACGTAAAGTCGCAACAATGAAATCTACATATGAATTCTCACTATGTACTATAATCCATTTGTCGCAATATCTCATCAAGCATGTTTCATGACAGTGTCATCAATTTTATGCTTGATACGCCATTCTTTGACTACTTTAAATAAACTCGTCATTACACCATGACCATGGAATTTTACGTTATGGTTATATTTCAATCAAAGGGATAAGATATCAACATCCATAAATGTGAGGGACAAATCCTTGCTTGACATATCCATTAATTACATGTCACTCATGACTCACCCCACGTACCCTACTTCCCACCAACTGTCTATGTGATGGTTTCTGTTAGTAAATCAAAGTGCATAAGTCATGACATGTATTAATGATAATATTAAAGTCCAAGGATCATTACACACACTCACAGATAGAAGTATCCGATGACACAAAAACATGATGAATTTCAACTAGTGGGTCTGTTCTCATAATCTCTTATCTTAGAGATTACCAAGTACAAACTTCATGAGAGGAAGTCTCATCTACTTACGAGTACTCACACTTGACGGTATGCATGATATGTGTCCCATCATAGTATGTTATCCAACCATAGAACTATATTTAATAATATTTTTATTGCATTTCAAGGTTCTCATTATAGCAGGGAACTTCCATGACCTTATCAATGTAACAAATACTATAAGAAAATATTACATCATAGTAAAGTAGAACAATGAACAATATGTAATAATACCTTAAATATCCATGTAATCCAAGTAAAACCAGTTGGTTCTAAGACACCAAATCTTACAGGTTGAAACATTTTAAAATCGAATTGTAAAAAACAATTCCCCTCACCAAACAGTTTTAAAAATAAAATTTTATGATGAAAAAAGGGGATTCTTGAAACATTTTAAAACCAAATTTAAAAAAAAATCCACCTTCAAAAATATTTTTCCAAACAGAATTTTAAGATGATAAAAAGAAGGGTATACTTGAAACATTTTAAAACCATTTTTTTTTAAAAATTCCCCATAACTAAACTGTTAACTGAACTTTCCTATAATTTTCCTAATTGAAACTTTGTCAAACCACCTTCCATGAAGAATATACCCAATCTAACACTATCTATCTCTATATGTTCAATTAGAGAAACACACATAATTTTACCGGGGGTTATGATATAGTGTAATTAGATTGAGACCTTAAGGGAAGTATAATCCTATTTATAAGCCCAAATGTTTAATAAACCATTAATTCATTCATTTATTTAATATATCTAATTTCTTTAAACTACTGTTTGGGAAGAATTCCAAATAGTGGTTTCTTTTTCCACACACCTTACTTACCAATTAAGTAAATTGATATTTTATTTTTGTTTATTTTTTTCATTCCTTAACTCTTAAGGATATTTATATATTTATTTTATATATATATATATATCACTCTATTTGTTTCATTCTTTAACTCTTAAGCCCCAATCTATCTATATATAATATATTTATTTTCCTTATTTTTTTGATGTCACTTACCGATTAAGAAACACACACACATATAAAGGGGTGGTTTTATCAGCACTAGATAAAATCTATAAAAAGATTACCTTTTTAATGTTAAAACAGGAATTGATTAAAGTACCACATTTATTATTGATTTTTCTTAGTATTGATAAAGGTTATATTTACAAATTTTTTTCTATCGATCATAACTATGACCTTTATCGGTGCGTGTTATAGAACTGATAAAAGTTTATCTTCTAAGAAAAATAATATATTATTGAAAATCATATTTAATATAGAAATATATTTATATTGATATAAAAATATATATAATTTTATTTAATATGATTTATATAATACAAAATATGTATTTACTCTCAATATATATGTCAGATATTTAGTAATAAGTTAATTAAAAATTAATATTAAGTAAAAATACTGACTAATTAATATTAATATACATTTAATAACATTTTGTTATATCAATGTTTGTTTGAAATATGTATCAAATAATAATTATATATTTATTAATTAAAAACATTGACAAAATATGTATACTTTCACTTAATATATCATAAAATAATTCCACACGCACATAGTTAATTCAATTTTGTAGAAAAAATACATAAATAAAAAGTTTTTAATATTTTCATTTTAGTTTTTTTAATAATATAAAATTTGTTTTTACATATTAAATTTTATTCATTTTTTATATTTTAATTTAATATATCATATTTATTAATTTTAAATGTATATATATATATATATACATATTAATTTAATCATTTTTTATTATTATTCATTTCATTATTTTTTTTAATATTTTTTAAATATATTCGATTTTAATTTTTAATTTTTTAATATTTTTTAATTTTAATTATTTTTAATTTTATAAAATTTATATAATTAACAAATTTTATTTATTTATTCAATATTTTTTCAATCTATTCATTTTTAATTAAATTTTACTCATTTTTAACATTCATTCATTTAATATTATTTATTCATTGATCATTTATGTAATTTTTTACATTTTTTAATAATTTATTCATTTTTATTATTTATTTGTTTAATATTATTTTAATTTATTTATTTTTAATATTATTTTACAAATGATTTTCATTGATGTATTTAATATTTTTAATATAGAAATATATTAATATTTATATATCTATATATGGTGAAAAATTATATATTTTTAAAAACTAAAATTAATTACAAAAATTTACTAATTAGTATCCAATAATGTAAGTTTAATGTGCATATTATATAAATGTAATTATTTTTCAATTTAACAGATACACACATACACACACACACACTAATTTCACAAACACATAAATGTTATTAATGCAATTTTATATAGAAATACACACACCCACTTGATATTTCTATTATTTATTTAATTTTTTATATTCATATTAGAAATTAATTTATTGATATGATAAATTTATTATATTTTGCTTTTAATCCATAAATTTCTATTCATTTTTTATATTATTATTTACAGAATATTATTCAGTACTTTTTAATATTTTTTATAGTTTATTCATTTTTAATGTTATTTATTCATTAATAAGACTAAATTATTTTTAATTATTTTTCATAATTTATTCATTTTTAAATTTTAATTTTTTAGTATGTTGTTTAATTTTAACCATTTTATATATTTATTTATACATTATTATTCATTAACATTTAATATTTTTAATATGGTTGTAATTTATAAAATTAATATGTAGTCATTTTCATTTCAATATATATTTAATTTTATTTTTTAAATAATCTATGTAATTTATAACACATAATCTTTTTTTTATATTTTTCCAATCTATTATTTTTTAATAATTAAATTTCACTCTTTTTCAACATATATTCATTTAGTATTATTTAGTAATATTTATTTACTAATAAAATTGATCAATTTTATTTTTTATAATTTATTTATTTTTAATATTTATTCATTTAATATTTTTTTATTTATCCATTTTTAACTTTTGTTTATACATATTTATTCATTATAATTTGTTGTTTTTTATATGGTTATATTCATGACTCTATTAATGGTAATATACCCACTCCTTGGTCGATTTCCTATACAATCAGAAAATGTAAGGGAAGCATCAACAATGATACTTTGGTTGTTCATACATGGCTTGATAGTAATAAAGTGGCATATAATCTAACTTCCATGGTAGTAGTATACCAAGGGAGCAATGTTACCCATTTTTCCAGCATTCTTCAAGTGAAACCGGAGGGGAAATAACTGATTAGAGGAGATCAACTTGGTCTTCATTATTTTTAGCCTCCTTAGACTTGTACTTTTTGGCCTTTCCCATAGTTCTGTTTTGTTATGGGATTTTTTCAGATAATAAAAAAAATGCTATGTTGAGTGAAAAAAATACAAAAAAAAGTAATAGAAAAAAAATGGTTGTATTGTGCAAATTTATTATATATTCATATTCATTTTAACATATATTATTTTTTTCATTTTTTTATAATTTATATATTAAATCAAACTTATTGTAATTTATTTTAAACAATTTTTATCAGTGCTTAAAAATATAGTTGATGAAACCCTTCCTTGTCATCAATAATGAACCCTAGAAAAACCCACTCGCTCGCTCCATTGAAGATCTCAGAGAAACTTGACCTCTTCCACTGGCCCCCTGGATACTCTCATATGAATCAACCCTCTAAAAAGTGAAGGTATGTGATTATTTATACTCTTTTTTAGTCTATAATGCATTGATTGAAAATTTTTAGTTTTTCATTGCATGTGTACCATCCCACCCCATTCCCATAGGCCTATCAGTATGGTAGTGTCTTGAACCAGTGGAAAGAATCGAGAACATCTAGTTTTCAATTACCCTGATTTGATGCAGTTAATTCCTTTATGATTCTTTGTTTGGTCATGATTCCAAAGGGTTTAGACACTAAAGTTGGAGTGTTTAGTTTTTTAAGTATGTAATTGAATTTTTTAGGTTTTTCTTCATAAATATCAACCTTAAAAGACTCTTAAAATCTTAGAATCTCTTTCTCCGATATTTTTTTTGTCTCTATTATGAAAATTACTACTAATTTTAGGATCAAATAGATTTAAATTAGTGTGTGGGAGTTTTGGAATGTGATGATAGATATAAAAAAAATATTTCTAAATCACAAATTGAATGTGTTAATATGAATTTTCAAAAATATTTGAAGAAAAATATGAAAATAGTGAACTTTTTATTAACCCTCAACAATTTTCCCAATTTGATTGTGGGAATTTTAGTGTTAAGTCATAATAAAAATATTTTTTAATTAACAATCCAATATTTTTGTCCTAATTTATCTCTCAAAGAGGTTTATAATTGAGTTCTTTGTCACTTAAAATATTAATTTACTCAAAATGAATTTAATTGTATTTATTGAATTTTCTTTAGGTAATTCAAAATGGTAAATTTTATTGGAAAATGAGTGTGAAAATAGTGGATTTTGAAGAATAAAAAATGAGTGAAAGGGTGAAAGAGGGTTGAAAATGGAAGACATTATCTTTTTAGGAAATTAAGAATGATATTTAGAGTAGTGAACTTAAAAATGTTCAATATATGAGGTTCATCTTCTCAATTGTCAAAAATATTTATTTCAATAATTTATTTCAGAACCTCTAAAATTACGAACTAAGAACAAATGAATGTAAGAGAAAACATCATATAAATTTTTTGGTAAGAATTTTTTTAACTAAATTTAAACAGTCCCAAAAATAAATAATACAAGAGTATGTAATAGATAGTTGAATATTTCACTCAAGCTCTCTCATTTTTAGGTCACCAAAGGTTTATCTATCCATGTAAACATAACAAAATCTATTTTTTTCATTATTTTTTTTATTTTTTTTATTTTTTGAGACTCCAAATTGAGTTTGAATTTTTTATTTGAAAGATAATCAAATTTATTACAAGTATCAATAAATTTTTAATTTTATTATGAATAATATATACTTCTTTAAAAAATAGGCTATATATATTTACACAAAAATCTGTTTAGACATACACACATATATAATTATATATTTACACTCATATTTTGATAATTTGTTCACATATCAATGTATATATACATTATATGTATACCTTATATGTATGTATTTATTTTTTTATAAAATGAATATTTTTGAACCAAATAGAATAGATATGAATTGAAAATGGATGGATGATTATCATATAAAAAAGTAGTTTGAGGATGGAGTTAAAGGGTTGATCAAGTTTCTTATAGATCATAGATACAACCCTTATCAAATCCTTTTAACATGCTTACATGGTTTTTATTCAAGACTAAATCTTCTAGAAGAGTTGGAAGAAAATTTGACTTGTCACAAAATTGATCAAAGCTTTAAATGTTGGTCTAAACATGGGGAAATACTGAATGTACATACTAACATAGCTGATACTATGATTTATAAATCATTTGATATGAATACTAATGTAAATTATGATGGAGATCATATGTATGTAATGAAAATAAAAATTCCAGATTACCTTTTTGATTTTCCGATGGGATATTTTGTTTAAGAAAAAACTGTTTTTACTTTGGATTATATATATATTCGAAGATTTGAATATTAATAAAACAACTTATCACATATTGTTATTTATTCGACATGAATTTAATGAAATAATTCCCTAGAGTATTTTTATCATCGATTAGGTTTCAATAGTTCCCTATCATGATAATAACCTTTAAATTCCATAACAATAGTCTTAAATGAAGATCTATAGTAGGATAAAATTCAACGATGAGACACATATAATGTTGAATATCAAGTTATAGTACTTTTAAGAAGATGAGAATTTTTATTAGGAAGTTCATATTTGGTAGTTTTCAATATGGGAGATTATGAGAACAAACCCTCTTGTAGTAATTCCACAAGTTTATGTGTCATCAGATATTCCTATCAATGAGAATGTGTAATGTTCCATAGACATTAATTTTTTTATTAATGAATGCTATTACTCATGCACTTTGATGTATTTTATAAACCATTATGATGTAGTTTATTATGAAGTTGGATAAATTGGGTGCATCATCAGTGATGTATTATTAATTAATAATTTAAGGAATAATTTTTCCTGTTTATCTTTATAATTATTGATATATTGAACCTTTGATTTGTAGGACCTTGGGACACCCTGAGAGGGGAGGGGTGAATCAGGGTGTCAAATATTTCTTTTAGAAACAAGTATCTTATTCCCATGGTGGTAGGAACTCGTTAAACCTGTAAGACTAATGGGAATAGAAATAAAACAACCAAAAGAAAATACATCACACAACCCTTTTACTTACTTCACCCCTAAGGGCTACTTTCAAGGAGCATATACCAACAGGTGTATAGTCAAACCTAATTCCACTAAACATCACTAGCTATGTATTATAATGTTTGGGTACAATCACTCTTCCCCAGGCACACTGCCTAAATGATCAGGGATAGCTCACTGAGTCCCTTAGGTCACTCCCGTTGACTCTCCCTGGCTCACTGCCTTTGGTGAATTCCCACTCAGTTTATAGATGTGAAGGTCTTTTCAATAGATTTACATTAAAGTATTTTCTTCTGTTCAACACGAGACTCTACTTGCATCAAAATACTAAAATGAAGCACTTGAAAGAACTGAACCACTGAACCGAATATTTAAAACGTACCAACACACTGATGATTACACGCAACACCTACCTTTTGCACACAAGATTTCACTTTTTCACATAATAATTGATTTTCGTGTGGAAAATATTTCACACAACAACACCCTTTATGCGCAAATTTCAATTTAACGCCTAGCCTCAGATTTTACACACAACATCGACTTTTTTAGTGCAATAACAACTTTTACACACAACTTCAAGTTATACATATAGCTTTCTGTTTTACGTGTAGCCTCTACATTTTCGTGCAACTTTCACTTTTACACATAACTCCGTTTTTGCACACCTTTTATGCGCATCAGAAGTCGGATCTTATCTAAGTCTTCTACCACACCGAATGAGGGGGGGGGGGGTTACTTCTTATTAATAGGTGTCATCGACCCCTGTCCACAAACCTCGCCATGGAGCACAAAACTCTCATTCTGCGTGAAATATTTTTTTCACATAAACCATTTGTCGAGCACATCTCTGGATTTTTTAGGCAACTCATTCCTTTTCCATTTTTCACCATTCTGATCCTGAAATAACTTTTGTGCAAGAAAGCTAATCTGCTTTCACTGTTGCGCACAAAACCAATTTAGCGCGCTATCCATTTTTTTCACGCACTAATCCAATATTTCACGCAGCTCATGCCTTTTCCATTTTTCGGAGATATGGTCTTGAAAAATTCCTTGCACGCAAGTTTACAACACACTTACCCTTTTTCCCACATGTTCCTTTTCCAAACACACATTTTCCCATTTCCTGACTTTTAGGCCCAAAAATATGGAAAACACTGGGAAATGAAGACACTTTCAATATTTTTGTCTACTTAAACTGTATGATCACTTTACTTGAAAACATTATAAACTTACAATGAGGATTGAAAAAAAACATAAACCATACTCCCATTCTTGCATAAAATGATCATGGTTCTAACATGATTAAAATAAAACCATTTCATTAAATTCTATTTCCATGGTATAATGATGGGATTATTTCAAATGGTTAAATAAATACGTATCAATAACATAGGTTGGTGATGCATGTTTACAACCTTCTTAAGGAGATATTGTTATAAAGGGATTATATTATATTGTAATAATTCATGAGTGGTTGTCAAAATTGCTACATTAAATTCTTTATCTTAGGTGCCTTAACCTATTGTTATATTATAATATTGGACTTTAGAAAAAACCTCCTGATTCTAATAAGAAAGAAGCCTACTGGGTCACATACTAAGTGTTTCCACTGATATCAATTAAAGTCTATTTGAATTTAATTATTATAATAAATATTATTTTCAAGATCAAGTAATTATTTTGTTCAAGATTTATTGATTGAGAATAATAAGTAAATATTTATTCATAGGGAAAGTTTTTAATTATGAAAAAACTATAATATTTATTTATTTATTACAATTCAAAAGGTGATAAATAATTATTTATTCATGAAATCTGGGAAGGGACAAAATTCTGGGGTTACTTTAGCAAGGTACTGTAGCGGTGGCGGTACTGTTATAGGAACTGCAGCAGCGCGGGTATTGTAGCATTTCTATTCACCGAGAGGTCCTTTGGGCCAAAAAATGGGCTTTAGAACCTTGTATTCAGTCCACTTGGCCTTGGGCCTTCATGCTATGTAATGGGTCTCCCTCTACCCAGACTTAAAAGAGGTATTTTCTATAATAATAAATTGAGGTTTCGTGCCCAACCTTTTTGAAAATTATTTATTCATTAATAAATAATTTATTTAATAACATGAATATTTAATAAATATTTTTTCACTATACTATGGATAAAATATTTTTTTTATTAAATATTTATTTGAGTATTTGATAAATTCAAAGGAGAAAGTGGGACCAAGATTGTGTTTTATGGTAAATATTAATTTTCAAGCTGGTAAAATAATATTTATCATTTCACCGGCTAACACATGCCATAAAAATAATAATAATATTATTAATATATGTCATCGGGTCAGATTAGGTTTATTATATTATTTAAGGTGTTTTTTAAAATTAAATAATATTTTAACCTTAACTATTACTCTATAAATATATCTATACATTTAGTTTATAAAGTTAATCAAGAATTGATAATCATTGTGCACAATATATTTCTCTCTAGATTCCTCCTTCTATTATCCTCTTAAAAAAGATAATAATAAGATAGATTATTTCAAGACCAAATGAACTTGAAGTGGTCATGAAGAAAAACCCAATATGATCGATCCTTAAGATATAACCCGACTATCCATTGGTGTTATCCAGATATCAAAGGATCACATGTGAATCACCGCTATAGGGGGTGCTATTTTGGGTCCCCCTATGTAATGAAGGTAATCCAAAAAGGGTCTTTGATGATCAATATCTTCCTCAAAGAAAAAAACTAAGATGAGGTATTATTTATTTTCATATATTTAAATTAATTATAAATTTTACATAAGAATATACCCTCTTGGTTCAAGAAACTTTTATAGTCAATATTTGATTTGAAATTTTCTTATTAGTCATGAAGTTCATGTACTGTATAGTATATGAATGGTCCATGAAATCTGACATTTATTAAGTCGGGATTGGACCTAATGGGCACTTCTGTTGTGTCCGAAACCTTCAAGTGGTATCAAAGAGATATTATGTCTAAATTTATTATTATTTATTTTATTATTGATCATATATAATAAATTGTGGGTTGTTTTCATTTCTATATTACTCGTTATATAATCATAAGTTTAATTAACATGATTTCAACATTTTAATATTATTCATTCTAGATTCATATTTTGTTAAATACTAAGAACTGGTGAAGAATGATTATAAATTCCATCGAGAGGTTCCAAAGATTATAGATGGTATATTGGGTTACAAAATGTATAGTTGGAGTACACACCGTGTACCCAAGTTCATTACAGATGGACACGTTATAGGATGCACTACGTATGGGATACACAGCATGAAAAACAACTGTTAGTCATGGTGAATTTATTTTACACCACGTGTTGACTAAGAAAACTTTCCACATGGTTTTTTAGACTATACTATGTGTAGAGGGTGTACACATCATGTTGCATACACGGTTTAGTGGGGAAATTCTTTCTAACCATGTGGTCAAATACACGATTTATAACATGTGAGAATAATATACTAGAACTTTAATGAAACACCCAATATGTGTCCATTGTAAAAATCATTTGAATCATTAATACCTACATCTGAAGAAAAAACTAAGTCAATTATTAGGTTACAAAAACACAAAATAAGTTAACTACATGGTGTGTAGCTCATTAGTACACACAATTTAATTTGTATGAGATACATTCCAAGTCCCTAGGTGTTTATCAGAGATACACGAAAAGAAAATAACATGGTGTGTAGCTCATTAGTACAAGCCATGTAGTCTCCTAGAAAAATAAAAAAATTATATTATATTAAAATAATTTTTTGCAACATTAAAACCCAATTACACTGTTGACACAAAATGTTTTTTTCTATGTAATAATGGTTTTGAAGAATTTACAAATGAATAATTAATTATTTGTAATTATATAAAATTATTAGTTGTTCTATTTGTTTTCCCTAAATGTATTTATGATGATTATCTCCACGACACTTCAGATGGTCATTAAGATAAAGATAATTAATTGATTTATTAACAAATTAATTAATATAAGTGCATTTAACCTAATAATAAAGAATTTTTTTATTAATACTAGAGAGTGTAATTTTATATATTTATTATATGTGTATAACTGATCATGAGTTTTGAACAAACTTATATATGAGTTGGTTTAATTTAATATAATTTTATTGCATGGTTTATAATTATTTTTATTAAATAAAATATGATGACCTTTGTGTCATCCCTCCCTATTTTACTATAAGGAGTTTTCCCTTAGGTTCATAAGTTAATTTATTTTTCCCAAAATAAATAAAACATTATTTAATCTCTTGATTGGTTTATTTTTTTATTTTTTATTTATGTCTTTTGAATGATTTATTTTAAAGATGAAATACTATGGTCAGATAAATAAATTCCCTAACATGAAAATATGGAATTTAAATAAATAGAATATATGTAAATATTTTTATCAAAACTATATTAATAAATTAAGTAAAATAAACTTAATATTAACAAGATATTTAAATGATAAAACAATAAAATTTCACACATAATAAAAAAATACATTAAGTTAATGTTATGTCATTACAACTTCATCATTTAAATTAAGATGAACTGTATTTAAAGTGTAAACTTATTCCATAGTCAGGGGAAATTTTATTTATCATGGAGTTCTAATTAATATGATGGGTCAAATTAACTATACTTGTATTGAATTTAACAACCATAGTATTTTCAATACAAATTTGGAGGAAAGTTTTGAGGAAATTTCAGTTAGGATTTTTGGAATTGGGATTACACTCAATAGTTCACAGAGATTTCAGTTTTTAACTAGCATGTCCACTTACCTAAATAAATTAGTATGGTTTTAATGTCTATAGTAGGGATCATAAAGACAGGACATATGGATCATTTCCAAAAGAATTTATTGATTTATAGCGCATTCCAAGTTTAATGGTGAGGGCCGTTGAGACTCGATAAAATAGTTGTAGGCTTAATAAAATTAAAATTATTATTATGTCTCAGATAATTTGTAATAAAGAAATGTACTAAAAATATTTTATTTTAAAATTGCAGAATTATGAAATGGTCATCAACCAAAATATACCTATGATTAATTTTGGAGAAATGCCATCTCTTTATTGGATATAACATCCATGAATGGTTTAAATTCTTGCTGGTATTATTGTTCCATGAAAGGTAATATTATGCGATAAATCCTCAATCCATGACCCTCCTAATAAAGAGGTGGGTGATGAGGAATTTGATGTCTCTGATCAATATATGAGTGATGTGGTTGACATTCAGTGTTCAATACTTTAATCAATGTATAATAAACTCCGGAAGTCACATGAAGACATGGATGCTTATAACATGATATAACATATATATGGTATTTATCAAGAGAGAGCTAGACATGAACAATTTGAGATATCCAAGGCACTCTTTCTAAGTAAAATTAGAGAAGGTCCTCTAATTGGGTCTCATGTAGTCAAACTCATTGAAATATTCCACGACTATAGGTTCTAGGGTTTAAGCTACTTGATGAATTGTGCATCAATTTCATTATTTTATCATTCCCTTAAAGAATATCTATTTTTTGTTTTCAATTTTAATATTAAAATCATATAGAAGTCTCACCCATATCTTCTCATGATAATTTTCCAAGTTGAAAAGGATACGAAGCATGAAAATTAATCCATACTTATGGTGAATAAAAAGAATGGTTGGGAAAACAACTATATGTCTAAATATCATTCACAAAGACCTTACAAGAAGAGATAGATAAAGGGAAAAGAAAGGGAACCAGATGTTGCCTATATCTCGTGTGGAAGGAAGGGTCACTAGAAAAAAAAAAATACACCCAAGAAAATATGTGAGGGGGATCTTTAGGTTATTTTGTAATAGAGTTAAATTTATCTGTCTCAAATAATTTGGCATTTGATATAACATGTGGGGATAAAATATGTATTAAAATATAGGAAGAAAGTAAATTTTTGGAATATTTTATAAGGTTAAGTATACTTATGAGTATCCAAAAGAGCCATACTTTGTACTCTAGATATTGGTGACTACTGCCAAACATTTCTATGGAGAATGATATTTGTTTTAAAAGTTTGTTATTATGTGCCATAAATCACCAAAAAAATTATTTTTGTATCCATACTTTATACACATTTTTTTATTTTCAAATTATGGAATAAATATTAATTATTTTATATGAATAACATTTTTTATGAAAATTGTCTTTTAAATAACTATATTTATGAGTTAAATTACAAGAACTAAGTAATGGAAATTGATAGTGAAAATATTACAAATTAATCATACCGTACCCAACTATGGCATCCTTATAAATTTTATGTAAATTAAAAACATTTGACTAAATTACACGAAGATGGATATTTGGATTATTTTGAACTAAAACCACTTGGTGTATGTCACACATGTTTCTAAGGTAAAATGACCAAATCCCCATTCAAAAGAAAAGGAGAAAGGGCTAATACGATTGTTGAATTAGTTCATATTGATGTGTGTGGACCATTTCTAGTTGAACCAAGGGGTGGGTACACATACTTCAAAACTTTTACTGATGATTTATGTTGATATTAATATGTATACTTAATAAGGTATACTCAATACTACTTTGACCAATTAAAGGAATATCATAATGATGTTGAGAACCATATTGGTAAGAAGATTAAGAAAATCCATTCATATCGTGGTGGAGAACATCTTAATCAATACTTCCTTGATTATTATGAGAGTTTGGGATTCTATCCCAAATAAATCCTCCTTATACACATTAGTGAAATAGTGTAAGTGAAAGGAGGAACCGTAACTTTTTTAGTTATGGTGAGATCAATAATGAGTCACGGGTCTTCCATTATCCATTAGGGGATATGCATTAAAAACAATGTCATACATACTAAACTAAGTGAAAAATAAAATAGAAATCAATATTATAGATTATATTTGGTATGGAAATGAAACCATGTTGTAACATATATGTGTATGGGGTTACAAAGCATTTGTTAAGGACATTTTTGGAAAAAAACTTTCACCTAGAGGCATTAAGTGTATCTTTATAGAGTATCCCATGTAAAATAAAGGATATATTATATATAACACTATAGAAAAGAATTTTTTGGTTAATATATGTCATACATTTCTTGTAGGGGATCACATATTTATAATAGATAGTGAGAAAAAGATAAAATTTGATGAATTCCAAGCTTAAGATACACAAGAGTTGGAACAAGAAAAGATTCCATAAATCCCTATAGAAGAATTTATTCCAAAGATACAAGTATTATATAAGAGTACATGAGAGGTTAGAGAACCTGAATGATATGGTTTTGTAGTCACTGAGTTTGTTGACTCATTATTAGTTAATAATAATTATCTAGTAAACTTCAAGGAATCAACAAGTGGCACAAATTCTACCAATTGGAAAGAAGATATGAATTCTAAAATGGATTCTTTATACAAAAATAATGTCTTGATTTAGGTAGATCCTCTAGTCAATGTAAATCATGTTAGTTCTAAAGGGTTATTCAAGATGAAACTTTACATGGATATACAAGTTAGTACTTATAATGCATAACTATTTACAGAAAAGGATTAAATAGCATTAAGGCATAGACTATGAGAAAACCATTTCCACTATTGTAATGCTAAAATGCATGAGAATTATACATTCCATAGTGGATTACCATTAAAATAAGATTTAAAAAATGTATTTCAAAAAAACATTCCATAATGATAACATTTAGGGATATGTCTATATGGATCAACCTGAATGGTTTGTGACACCAAAGTTGTAACACCCTGAGATTTTTAAAAGAATAAAATTATATTCAACGACATATATGACACACAAGACCAAGCTTAAAATAAAATTTAACAGCTTGAGAAATTATTATATATACATATTTTTAAATAAATTTAATCTCTTCGATAACATTTGATATACACGACCTTGATTTTTTTATGTTTGATAGCATATATAAAATACAACACTAAGTTGAAACAACCCAAAAAATATATAACCATTTTAACCTTGCTGTTAAATTGGATGGTATGAATACTATTAAATACTTTACGATATATATATATATATATATATATATATATATAGATTCCCAACTAAATATAAATTATTGATAAATTTTTAGTAAATAGTCAATCAATTTTTAGTAAAATAATTTTATTCTTTAAAAATATTTTTTATTTCTTCCCATTAAAAAGCTATATAGTTAATTTGTCAAGATTTTAGAAAATTTAATTTATAAATTTAATTTAATTTTTTAAATTTTAATATTTAAATTTAATTTGGGTGAGATTCTTTGATTTTTAAAAAAATATTGATTCTTCAATGAATACTGAAAAAATATATTTTTTAAATGCTATTTCTTATCAGTAAATTAAGTAAATTTAAAAGTAACATTATGTTTTGAATATAATTTAAAATTAAATAAGTATTATTTAGTTATATTTAATCCACTTAATTAAATTTTAATACTATTTATATTATGTTTTAGTATAAGGAATTTTGGGGGTTTGAAAATGGGTTTTTTTTCTTCCGAAAACTATTTTAAAGTACATAATGTTTCACATTTTTAATTAATTAAAACAAACCATAATGGGGAATGATTTAGGTGAAATATATAGAAAATATATAAACTAATAATAATTTATATTAATACAATGATTATTTTTTGTCATAAAGTTAATATAAAACAATCTTTTTCTTAAAAAATACAAATATTCAAAAACCTCTTTTACAGGTTTAATTATAAATTAAAATTTTACACTTCTATGAAATGAATTTGGTAAAATTTATTCCATAATTAGAATCAGAAAAATTTATATTATTTAATAAGGTGAACTTATTTTTTTCACCATAATAAATAGTGAAAAATTAAAAATTAATTACCATAGTTATGGTGAAAATGGTTTTACTAGGAGATAAAACTAAAAAGAGAAGGGTCAAAATGACCTATAAACTTGTATAATTTTTTATGGAAATATTTCATCCTTATAATATAAATGTGTCAATAATGGTATATTTTTTATCCTTTTGGACTGTGATAAATGTGGGAACACATTTTTATTTTCAAAAATTACAAGTGGGCCACTCACCTTACTTATAAAAGGACACCCCATATCCTCTCTTCTTCACACCCTCAAAGCCATTGGTATTAGACCATACATACCCAAATTTATTTATAAATTAGATGCCCATATCCTATAGCCCTTATTTTTTTATCATAAATCCATTCAAACAATCCTTTTGGCGTTCACTTAAGGTGGTTGTCTGAAGAAGATGTATCATCCTTAATTGAGCGTTTTTATTTTATTTATTCTTCGACCACTTTAAAATATTGTTAAATTATTGTTATAAAATAAAAAATTGTAGAATATAATAAAATATAATTATGTTAATGTAATAACCTAAATCTATCTTCCATTCCATCAAAATTGGATACAAAATCATTATTCATTTGTACGACATACTTCTGCCTCATGAATTGATGTCATTTGTTTACCTTCATCACCTATAAAAACATGAAATAATGATAGATTCAAAGTATATAAAATATATTTTTAAAATATTTTAACTTATATAAATATTATATCTTATATACCTTTTTATTTTCCATTTCACGGGGGATACGATAATGTCATCACGTTTATGATGAACTACCGCCTCATAATGTGATGTGATTCATTTTTCAATAATGTTTTACATGGAAAGTAATAAGGATAAATTTAATGAATATATTTGATATAAATAACATAAATATGATATTTATTACATATTTATCATTATTAAATTACAATATATTATTTTCTTTTTTATACTGAAAAATGATAACGTTATTTGTGTGCACGTGTGTACTACCGCCTCCCCAAAGTGATGTAAATATTTTTTTGATCACTAAAACACATGGATGATATATATAAGTATATTTAATGAAATAATATGGAAATCATTATATTATGATAATAATTTAAGTATAAAAATATTACTTACCTTCTTCCCATAATTATCATAAAAAAATGTAAATGTTACTCATGCGTACGTACGACCCACCATCTCCATGATTGTACAATAGTTAATTTTTCATAATAGTATTTCATGAATTTTTTAAAGAGTAAAATATATATATAAATATGATAAAAAATTTTCATTATCATTTTTGATATATGTAATAAATGAACCCTTTGATCGTGGTCAACACACCAAATCCGTTTTGAAGCAATGAACAGAACGTCCTCAAAATAGTCGATGTGGATTTCCCTAAATAAGCATTTAAATATATCATTAGAAAGAATTAACATAAATTTTCTAAGTATAAGGTATTAAACCTTTAAAAATTTGTAAATAAATCAAATAATTAATATAATTTTATTATAAATAAGGTTCAAATAGTACACAGAAAGTCAAACTCAGGGTAAGGGTTTCTCGTCTCACTTTTATTTCTATGAGACATATGTCATATTCACCAATTATGTTTGTTGCGTAGTGTATATACTGAACCATAATTTTTTTTATTTCTTTCATTAAAAATATTGGTATTTAAAAATCCATATTATTTTCTCTATTTTATAGGGGTTTGATCCAGAGATTTCCAAATCCATAAGTTATTTCGTCTCAATTTAATGTCATTAAAAATATTTTATTATTATGCACCTAATTTTTTTATATTGTTTACATAATTCCATTTGAAATATTATTTCATGAAATTACATATGTCTATGATATATAGTTTATAATTATCATTATTATTTTATGGGACTTGCGATTGAAGAGTTACCAAAGTGAAAAAAGATTTGTGTTGCAATCTTCTTTATTTCGGGATCATTTATGTTCAAGTTTATTTTGGAGGAAATAATGTGATATTCCATGATTAAACCATATATATTTTATTATCACATGGTTATTAATGTGTTTCAAGATTTTAATTTCTAATTCCCACCTAATTTATTAAAGAAACATCAAGAAAGTCATTTGTAAGTTATACCGATCCTGTATTTTTTTAGAACATGTATCTTTATCATCCATATTCATGTTTTATAAAATGTTTTAAAAAATGTTATTTTTTAAAAATAAATTATTTAATAAATCCATTTTACATGATCCTATACATTCTTTTAAAAAAAATTAAAATGAAATTTATTAACATTTTCCAAATGGGTCACTTTTGACTCCTTTTTTAAAAATGTTTAGAAAAGAATGTTTATTTTTAACACCTGTGACATGAACATATTTTCACACCATTATTTACATTATTTTCATTGAAGAATTATTTATATTTTCAAAGTTTTTTTCAATGAATGTTTTTCAAAAAAATTATGATTTTTTAGTTTTAAAATGTTATTTTTTAAAATTAAAAGATTATTTTCCTTAAAATGTTTTTAATGATATTTTAATGGCATTTACATTCATAAAAATATACAAACTTAGTTGTTACTTATTTTTAAATGGGGAAATTTTGTAATGATACCATACTCATTATTTCTATGGATGGATTATGATTGTTTCAAAGAGACTGTTATAGAACCCATTTCTTTTCCTTGAGCTAATCATGCTTCAAAGAGAATGTTAAGGAACCCATTTATTTTCCATAGGTTAATAATGTTGCAAATAGATTGTTATGGAGCCCATTTATTTTCCATGGTTTAATTATGTTATGAAAGGAATACTGATTTTTTATGAGTTTTACAGTGAAACACAACCTCTATATACTTTATTAATGGTTCTTAGACATTATTATATGATGGGTGCACATAGATAACACCAGGTGAGATTGATATAACTTATATGATGAGTTCACCTAGATAGAACTCCAATGAATTGGGTAACAATTATGTTATATGTATAATTATATTATAATTTATCCATATAGTTATTCCAATTTGTAAGGGTTATATGCAGATGATGTCCTAAGACACCAACACATTTTTGTTATTAAGCTATGGATTATAAATATTTCCTTTGATCAAAATTGATATGACATGGATCATGATTATTGATTATGATTACTACTTCATTTGTTAAAGTCTTATTTAATGTTTTCATGTTTTATGATCCATTTTTTGTTGGATATTAGTTCTCTTAATTTAAGGTCATGGACTATCATTATGTCATTATACCCTTATCCTCACCGTAATCTCACTGATGCATTTAATTGTTAATACTTATGTTGATCTTTACTGATCATTTAAGATCACCCTTATTATATTTAATTTTCCCTAGGTTATCATGAATTATATAAAATTAATTATTTATAGAAGGGTTTCATATGGATGATGATGATGATGATGATCTAATGTGGAATATTAAATTCATGGTATAGTGGGAGATAATGTTTATATTTATGAACAAGTTGTTTATGAATCCATGATATTAAGAGTTTTTCCTATTTCTACAGACATCTAAACATAAAATTTCCTTGATAATGTCAGTGATCCAATATTTACTTTAAACCTTTTGTGTTTTGTATGGTGGAAATTTCATCACCTTCATTGGTACTAAATCCAGAAATTTAATTTCTATTATTTTAGCAACAAATCATGGAGCATGGGTTCCAAGATGTTATAGTTGGTATTAAAGGATTATTTAGATAACTTTTTTGAATAGTATGTATTCATATGATGTTGTCTTAAGAGTTATTAACACCTTAATAAGGTTATAAGATTAATGTTGGTCATAAGTTCAATGTCTGAATCAACCCTTTTAAGGACTTAAGGGATGAGATGTCAAAGTGACTAATGAATCTTTATAAGATGCTTTATTTTGAGTTAAAGTACACTTAAATATTTAGTTTAATGTTAGTTATTACTTTACATTTTTTGGAAATAAGTTTTAATTTATTGATAAGATTTTGGGTTTATATAATCTTGGATATTGTGGTAATTTTGGGAACACATGTTTTATCATTTTGATGAGAATAGGAATGAAAAGTGACTTTTTGACTAAGTGATTAATGTTATTTAATAATAATATCACTATATTTTTATTATTTTAATATTAAAGGTATGATATAAACATATAGGTTAAAACAATAATTAATTTTGAGGTTATTATATTTATTTAGGATATAGAATCATTTATATATGGAATAATTTAGTTTTAACTTTGGTAATTATTGTTTAATTTTGGATATTAAGGTATTATTTCATCACATGAAGGTTTATTAATTTATTAAGTTATCATACCATGTGATAAATTTTTTTTGTTTTAGTTAATTTTTAAAGAAAAGTGGAATATCTTGATTATTAATTTTACAGTCATTTAGTCATTTAAAAGTTTATTTTAGAGCTTAAGGTATGAAAAATTCATCTTGAATACTCATAGTTTGCAGTAAAACATGAGATTGTAATATATATTTATTAAATGAATTAATTTCAACTTATCAAGTAAGAAAATTTCCTTATTTCCTCATAATAAATGGTATATAATCCCTTAAAATTAGGAAAAATGATCTTGAAATAAGATATTGTTCTATTACCATCACTTCTGATGATATTAATGACTTTTTTTACAACTATTTTTTTTAGTTTTGTGTTTTTTGAATTTCTCATGATCATTCAATTTATTATGATCAATGATCTCAATAAATGTCCATTATTATTTGGAACTTAATATTATATTCCATTTCCAAATCTTTATTTCTGACCTATGTTATCCTATTTGGAAACCTAGTATGTGTTATTCCAGATAACCTTCATACTTCCTTTTCTCTCTTATCAAGAGGATGTTTTATTAACCCTTTTATAATGTGGGTTTCAAACATAGGTATTTTTTTCAAATTTAAAAACTTTTATTACTGATTTAAAGTTCAAATTTTAGAGACACAATTAATTGGGGGGATGTAACATGCTAGTATTTATAAAAGAAAAAATTATATTTGATAGCATATATAACACACAACACTAAGATTAAATGAAAACATAATACCCCAAGACATTAAGATATTTTTATTTTAAAATAAATTTAACATCTATGATAGATTTCAATACATGAAATCCTAATAGTTTTTGGTTTGATATAATATACAACACACAACACCTTTCTTAAAAAACCCATGAAGTTTATAACTGTTATAACATACCTATTAAATTAGAGGGTATGAATAGTATTACGTACTTTATGATATATATATAAATAATTTTAATACTCAATATTAATTATTGATAAATGTTTAGTAAATAATAATTAATTTTTAGTAAAGAAATTTTATTATTTTTTTAATAGAAACAACTCTTTATTATGATTGAACAAAAATATAGGGGAAACAAGATTAGGGAGGCCAAAAATGGTAACTCTCAAGGAAATCACCTATAATAATGTTCAATTTTTTTGAAGGAAGATAGAAAGGATATAAAAATAAATACACATACTTTATGATTGAATTCTTGAGGCTAAACAGTTTTTAACCTAATTACCTTACACTAAGTAATTTTATTCTTCAAAAACAAGTTTCTTTCAAAAATGTTTTTTATTTAATTTCATGAAAAAATATTATAATTAATTTTTGGAACTTTTATAAAATTTATTTGATAATAATAAATTAATTTATGAAATAATTTTATCAAAATTTACTTTGGGTGATTGTTTTTGATTTTTTCAAAAAATATTGATTTTTCAGTGAATAGTAAAAAATAATGATTTTTATAATTTTTTTATTTTTTAGTAAATTAAGTAAATTTAATAGTCCCATTATATTTTTAATATTATCTAAAATTAAATAATAATTATTTATTAATATTTTATCCACTAAATTAAATTTCAATCATATTTATATTGTATTTTAGTATAAGTACACTTTTGCATTTAAAAGCGAGTTTTTTTCTGAAAACTATTTTAAAGTGCATAATGTTTCTACATTTTAATTAATTAAAAACCCATAATTAGTAATTATTTAAATTAAATGTATATATTAAAAATAAATAAATATTAATTCAGATTCATAGAATGATTATTGTTAGTCATAGAGTTAATATAAAATCATCTTTTTCTTGAAAAATATAATTCTTGAAAACCTGATTTTTATCGCATCTACGGGTTTAATTTTAAATTAAAATTTCCATTTATGTGAATTGAATTTAGTAAAATGAGTTAAATATTTTAAATCATAATAATTTATATTATCTAATAACACTAAATTGATTTTTGACCATAATGAATAGTGAAAGTTGTAAAAATTAATAACCTTGAATAAGATGAAAACGGTTCTACCGGGGGTTAAAATAAACTTAGAATGGTTCAAATGAACTAAAACGTTGTATAAAACTATTTTATATCGATATTTATACCTTATCATTTCCAATTCTCAATAATGGTCCATTTTTTATTATTTTGGAATGTGAAAACATGGGTACACCTTTTTATTTTAGAAAATTACTAGTGCACAACTCACCTCACTTATAAGGGACACCCCATATCCTCGCTTCTTCACACATTCAGAGAACTTTTTTTGTAATAACTAGAGATTTTGTGATATTTTTTGAATTAATTTAATATTTTTTTGATTTTTATACAACACTAAGTTGATATTTCACTATAAGAAACAATGAAATTATATTGTAGTACATGAAAAACTATATTTGTATTGTGTTAGACAAAATTATTAGTTTCATCAATATTCTACTAAACTGTAATGTAATTTTAATATTATAATTAAAATATTATTATAGTTGTCACCTACATATTGGAATGGTGGTTATGAATAAGATTAATTAAATTATAAAAATACTTTTTAAAAATGTACCTAATAATAATTATTTGGTGACCAATTAACTAGAAATTAAAATAAAACCCTTCTAAAAATATAGTAATTTTTTTGTTGAAAACTATAATTATGAAATCAAAAATATTTTACAAAAATAAATTAATAATTATTTTTTGATAAATTATTTCAATGAGATATATATATATATATTATATTCATTCTACTATTTAACGTTCATCTTATGTGTTTTCTAGACAAGATATAAAAATAAATTCAATTTTATGAATAAAAATAAGTATTTTCTAAAATACAATTTTACCGCCTTTTAATGGAACACCTATTTTAAATATAATTATTGAAAATTTATAATTTTCATTTGAAAAAATAAACTTCATTTTTTAAAGTGGAATATCAAAATTTACTTTGAGTAAATTTTGGTATTTTTTTGAGAAGTTTCATTTTTCACTTAATAGTGAAAAACACGAAATTTTAAAACTATCATTTCCATTAATTTATTAATATCATTAAATTATATTTTAATTTAATTTTAAAGTGTAATTAGATAAATTTTACATTAATTAATACAATACAGTTCATTGTAACTAATTTATCATTAAAACTTTGCATAAAAACATTTCATGTTTTTGAATTTTTTCAATATTAAAACTCATTTTCATGACACATATATAAGATTAATTTTAAATTACTTTCTCCAAATTATTTGTTTATAATTTGGAAAAATGGATTCCCTATTTTTAATAATCAAAATTTATAATTTCTATTAAGTTCAATTTTGTTTTGACAAAAAATATAAGCTAAATTAATTAAAATTAATTATAGTGATTAATTAGAAAATTAGTTTACTTAGCGGTTAAAATTTTATCTTAATGGGAAAAACGACTTAGTCACTCGTCCAGAAAGCCATTGGAATATCATATTTCGATCATATCTCCCAGTGGATCAAATTTTATGAGTTATTGTGATACTATTCAATGAAATTATACTATATAATAAGTTATATAGGGAAAAGGAAAAAATGAACCTTCTTTATCTTTAACATTAATAAAGCCTTGAGACATTAAAAAAATTACATTATTTCGGTTTTACACATCATTTTGAAAGTTAAAATATTTTTTTAATAATACTAATTTATATATAATTTTTAGAGATATTTTTTTAGATTAAATACTTAAGTAATTTCAAATGCGGAAATTATTTAGTTAATAATTAACTAATAATAAATGGTACTAAAAATATTAAAAGTGATGTAAATTGATTGAATTATTGTCTTTTATTTTTTATAAGAATATAAAATTTTACACATGTGTGAATTTAATAGATTCATTTTTTTTAATTTTTCTTTATATTTTTAAATTTAAAATAAGTAAATAATGTTAAGATTGAAATTAATATTATTTTATAATAAATGATATTTTATTAAAAGATTTAAAATTTATTAAAAATACTGAATTATGATAAAATATTTTTAAAGGTTAATAAATATAAAATATGGTCTATTAATAAACAATTGATCATTTATAATGAACATATTATCCTTTAAATAGCAAAAACAATATTAGCCCAATTATTGTTAAAGCATTTTTTTGCGCGTTACGTGTGCTTGTTTTAAAATTAATTTATAACACACACTGTATTTAGTTTTTGTAAATTAGATATCATATTTATAATTCAGTGGGTATATGTTGTCTATGAAATATCACTTTAATTTTTTCTTAATGGTTAAATTACTTAGGATAGAAAACTAGTTACATTAATAAAAAACAAAATGATAGAAGTGGGAAAACATAGAAGTTAAGAAACAAAATTCTAATATTGAACTTATTTTTTGAGGTGGAGGTTTTGTTTGACCATAATTCCCCTTGAAAACATTATTTTTACATTTTAAAAGCACATGGATACATCCCAATAGTGTTTACCTTTGGTATTTATAAGAATGCCACTCCTCCTCCTCTATAAAAAGGCATTTACTCTTCCCCTTACTCACACATCTAAAGCCACTTTGGAACATCCAAAATCTACCCAAAGAATCTCAAAAAATATGTCCCTTTATATCCTTGAGGCACCACTTTGGGAAGAAATCAAACAAAAAAATCCCTTTGCTACAAACCCAAAGAAGTTACCTGAAAAGAGGTAACATTATTAAATGAGCATTTCTGTATTATTTTTGTCACGAACCAAGCCAAGTCAACATCCAAATAAAATCCTGAACTAGTTCATGTAAAGTCTTTAAGGTTGTTATATATCCCCATGGGTTGGACCGAGTGATCGAGTATAATAAATAAAGAGTGGGAATGATTTACCCGAATGTATTTGCATAAAACAAACAATAATAATCAACAAAAAAAATCTGAAAATTCAAACCAAACAAACCATAAACAATTTTAAGAATTGAGTTACAAGGTTTAAGTAAAAACCAAACATGCTTCAACCAAAAATAATGAAAAGTCTATCAAAAAATCCCCCACATGGAAAGGGGGAACCACCATCAAGCCATCTCCACAATACCACACCAAGATGAACATCTAGTAACCCGAACCACCTTCTACAAAGGCATTTCCCTAGCCTGTGTCAAAGATTACCAATTCTACTTGGACCCAAAGGTGTAAGTAGGGTGTGAGCCTAAGCCTAGTAAGATTTCATCTAATACAAGATTCCATGATATAAACATTATAAGAAAAATATATTTCAAGTTCTGATAAAATGGATATGCTATGAACAATTTTAAGGAAAGAATATTTAAATGAGAAATATCTTTAAAGAAAGAAACTTTAAATAAAAAACACTTGATTTTGAAATTACCAACCAAACATACCATATGCCGATGGTAAGTGAAACATATCCAGTGATAACTAGTCATCGGAAATACCCCTAGGCACTACCTAGCAATTAGACCCTAGGTACTTTGTATCTCAGTGAAATGTGGTATAAAAACCACGACCAACAACTTTCTCATGCACAAGCCACTAGAGAGGAGAAACATCCAAAATTCTAGTGGTCTCAAATCATCATCCATGTTTAGTTAGTGTTGTCATTGTCAATCCCACTAAGTGAAACCAGTCTATAGCCACTTCTGAATCACTAACATACTATTCCTAGTATACCCACCTAGATTCCCAAACTTCCCTTTGGTGCTCAATCAAGTTTCACATGTCACATAACACCACTTGTACATTTAATCAGCCAAACAAGGAATTACACAACACATCCCACCACATGCACACCCAAATTCCATTTTAAAATCATACACACACCAAAACCTTTTCCAAATATGTTTCAAAACTCTTACATAATTTAATAAATCATTTAAAATATTTATAAAATAATTTCAATATACACTAAAAATATTTTACCCCAATTATGCACCCGAAATCCTATTTTTGAAATCAACTTCACACTAAATCCATATCAAAATAGAATTTTTATCCCTAACATAATTTAATAAACCAATTTCACAATTTATAAAACACTACCAAGTGACACAACAAGGTTTTACACATGAAACACACCAAATTCGACATATAAAAGCCACTTTAAAATCAAGAACTTATTTAATCTTATCAAAAACCACTTTTTAACCACTCACAAGAATCAAGGAATATGCTAAATAAATCAAGTAATCAAAATAAATTCACAAAATAATGTTTATACATGGAACCACATATCATTTAGGACAAAATGCCAAAAATAGATGTGAAACTCCAACCACACAACAATATCACTTAAAGAAATAAAAATATATAATCAGGAAAATTAAACCTAAAAACCCAAGATTAAAACCTTAGAAAGAAATCCTAGCTACTGTAAAATAGAATGCTAAGAAAAAAAAGGAAGAAACCATAAATGAAAAAATAAAATAAGAAAGAAATCACTTAATTGAAAGATCTTGAATATTCCCCAGAAAATCCCCTTAAATAATGGGTGTCCAAGAGGGCTTAAGGGAGACAAGGAAGATTTAATGGATGCAAATCCCATGTGGGGAATAAAATGGGCGAAATAGGGTTTAAATATTAAAAGATAAAAATAGTAAAAATATATTTTTAATGAGATAGAAAACGCATGCGGTTAGTCCGCATGGTTTAATAAACCATGCAGAAAACCATACTACACACTCTTTCCATATACATGGTTTTGGGCTGGGGTGCGTGACCATGTGGTGACCAAGCGTTTGGTTATATCTTCTACTGCACAGTTACCTAGTTTAGGCACACAGTTTACACTAACTATGTGACAACCATGCACCTATGTATTCCCACCCAAAAACATTCATTTTCTCCAATATTCAGAAGGGAACCTAGGGGGGAAGGTTATACCAAAAATAAAAAAGAAAAATACCTGAAAAAAAGACACAAATGTGAAAATTCTAACCACCAGAAGAACTTTCCACCACCTAAAATTCAACTTGAATCTTGATCAGAAAATGAGAATGGATACTCTTTCACAACCCACAACTTTCACTCCCAAGTCTCATGCACATCATTACCATGCTTCCAAAGGAAACAAACCAACAAAATAGACTTCTCATGGAGCACCTTCTCTTGGAAATCCACTATTCCCACTGACCATTCAAACACTAATAATTCAAGCTCTATCATAAACTCTTCCCAATTCAACAAATGAAATAGATCCAGATTATAATTCCTTATTTGGGATACATGGAATAAAATAGGAATTTAGGTGAACTAAGAAGGAAGAAATAATATGGATGTCACCTTACTAATCCAATCATTGATTTAAAAAGATCCAACATACCTCGATGTTAGATTTCCCGAATTTCCCAAATAACAATGAACTAAGCTAGGTTCCACATTCAAGAACATCCAATCGCCCATATAAAGCTCATGAACTCAATGCCTCTAATCTGTATAAGATTTTTGGTGACTTTGAGTTGTCAATAATTGTTGCCTAATCAACCGACCTTCTTAGATTTATCTTTCATAAGGCTCATTCCCAAAAGTGAGGTATCACCAACCTAATCCCAACATAAAGGAGACTGGCAAGGACGACCGTAAAGTGTCTCAAATGGATCCATTCAAATTAATGATTGGTAAATTTTATTTTATGAAAATTCAACCAAACCGAAATGGATATCCCATGATCTTTAGAAATCTAAAACACATTCACAAAGCATGTTTTCAAGAATCTGATTTTTCCACTTTGTTTGACCATCTGTTTGAGGATGGTATGCCATACTCATCTTAATCTACGACCCTAATGACTTTTTAAGGACATACCATAATTGAGAGGTAAAACAAGGGTCTCTATCTAAAACAATTACTGACAGTACACCATGAATCCTTACCACCTCCTAAATATACAACCAGCTCAACTCATCAACTTTTGCTAAATATTTGATCAAAATGAAATGGTATGATTTGGTTAAATAGTTTATTACCAACCAAATAGAAATCCTTCACCTAGGTTTATATGGAAAGACAAAAATTGAATTTACATTGACCATATCCTACTTCTAGGTAGGAATGGGAAATGGATGAAGCAAACCATTTGGCCTTTGATGCTCTTCCTTTATATGATGACAAGTATAGAACCTTGATAAAAAATCCGCTATGTATTTCCTCATGCATGGCCACCAAATCTACTAAATGACATCATAATACATTTTGGTGTCATTGGGATGAACAAACCACTGATATTGGTTGATATCTTGCATCAACACCTTCTTTAGAGACAACAGCACCATGAAACAACTAGTAAAGCACAATATTCCCTTGAGAGATGAAGTCCAATCAGAAAATATCACTCCACCATGAAGAAACTACATATATAATGGACATAGCTCATCACTAAGATGCTCTCTTCGAATCAAATACAAAAGAGAAGGATTCAACTTAACGCTTTCTAAGAACACCCTTCCACTATGATCCTTGGTCTCCAAGTGCATCTGGGAAAAGAGCCCCATCAAAGACCACTCATTGCTGGACTTCCTCAAAGACTACACTACCACTTTTCTTATCAAGGGTTCATCCACCACATTACCCTTTCCTAAGGTGTAAATAATTTCAAAATTGAACCCCTAAAAATACTCGATCCAATGGTGATACCTCATGTTCAAATATTTTTGTGAGAAAATGTATGATAATATTTTATGGTCATCATAGACCACAAACTTTTCCACAAAAATATAATGGAACAAAGTCTTCAAGGCATGCATCACCGCTACTAATTCCAAGTTATGGGTCAGGTAATTATTTTTATTTGGTATAAGTTGGTGTGAACCATATTCCACTACATGATCATCTTGCATGACCACACACTGAAGGCCCTTACCTGAAGCATCATAATAAACCACATTGTATTTCCCAGATTCAAGAAAGATCTACATAGGTGTGGTATTCAACTATCGCTCCAATTCCTCAAAGGATTCATAACACTCTGGGCTCGATTAAAACTTCACCCCTTTCCTGGTGAGTGTGATCATAAATGAGGTAATAGGAGATAAATCCCAAACAAATCGCATGTAATAACCTTCTAGGCCAAGAAAAATACTAATATCAAACACATTATTCAGCTAGTCACATGATATAACTGCACTAATCTTCTCGGTTTCCACCAAAACCCCCTTCTCTGAAATCACATTACCCATAAACTTCACCTCCGAGATCTAGAAGGTGAACTTTGAAATCTTTGGATAAAGGTGATGATCCCACAAAGTTCCCAAAATGATCCAAAAGTGATGGCCATGCTCCGCCTCAAATCTAGAATAAACTAGGATGTCATCCACAAACACCACAATGAAGGAGTTGTGATACTAGTTTAACACCCTATTCGTGAGTGCTATAAATACTATTAAAGCATTGGTTAATCCGAATGGAATTAATAAGTAGTCAAAGTGGTCATACCTACTCTGGAAATCCATATTTGGGATATATGCCTCTCTCACCCTGACTTGGTGATAACCCAAACACAAGTCTATCTTAAAAAACCACTTTTCCCCCTTCAGTTGGTCAAACAAGTCATCAATTCAGGGAAAATGGTATTTATTATTAATGGTTACCTTATTTAGCATTTGGAATCTGATTCACAACCAGAGAAATCCATCAGCCTTCCTCACGAACAAGACTAGAGAAGCTCAAGGAGAGACACTGAGGGAAAAGAACCCTTTGGATTCTAAGTCATAAATCTGTATCTTTAATTTCCTCATCTCAGTGGGGGTCATATGATACGAGGGAAGAGATATCAGTTGTGTTCCTGTTTCCAAATCAATCAAGAACTCCACATACCACTCTAGGGGTAAGCTCGAAAAAACTTCTAGAAATACATATGGGAACTCATCCACCACATGAGGTAATCCACCCTCAGAATCACCACCACCATCTTCTAGCACGAGTGATGATAATTGAAAGATAAGATTTGCCAACCATGGGAGTGAGGGTCTTGCATGACCCAACCAAGGACTGCATTTCCCAAGAAAAACCCGAGGACTCCCATCATCTGCCAAGAAACTCACCCTTCATATATAGCAATCGATATGTGCTTGGAAGTGCATTAGCCAATCCATGTTATGGATTACATCGAAAAGGTCCTAATCCTAGACCCGGAAATCCCACTTAATCTTGACCCTTGACACAGAGATTTCACAAGACAGGCACTTGAAACCCTGCTCCTTCTTCTTATCCATTGGTTTTGCCAACTCCATTGTAAAATTCAACATCTCAGTTGGAAATTTCAAAAGAATCACAAGATATGAAGAGATAAAAAATAGATGCACCAGTATCAAATAAAATATCTATTATAGAAGATTAAATCAAAATGGTACCTAGAACTGTTGAGGGCCATATATCCTATCTCACTGGTGCCTGATCTAGAGCATGAAGATTCTTGGTCTCTGCCTGAGAATTACCACTCACCTATAGCTCTTCCCTGAACTGGATCTTCTGTAAAGATGACCTTGTCCTACTTCCATGACCACTAAACCAAGATCCCATAATCCTATATGAACCCAACTAAACCGACACTTACCTAGAATCCACATATCCTTCCTCACTCTGGTATGGGAGAATCTCCCTATAAAAACATGGCATGTTCCCCAAAACCCCACATTTGTGACATTTCCTAGGAGGCGATGTACATACTGGTTTGATGTGTCCTTTCCTCCCACACTGATGACACAGGATAGGCCCAACATCATAAGCTATAGATGATGACTTCCTAGAAGGATTACCTGAACTACCACCTCCCTTCTTCCCCTACTCATCCTGCTTCCTCTTTTTTTCTTAGATAAACATCAACTTCCCCACATTACCATTTTCTCATAGAAACCATACCTTCCCCTTTAGTCAATATACACCATAAAATATCAATCAACTACCTCATCCTGGGTCTTCAACTTGAACAGGAATACCTAAGAATAGATCTCCGGCCACAAGCCTCTTTTGAACTTCTGAGCCTTTATCTTCTCATTGCAGACTATTCCAGGTTCATATAAAACTAGCTCGGTAAAGTGGTTAGCATACTCCATCACTAACTGGTCCCCCTGAAAAAGATCCACAAACTCACAAGATCTGGAATATGATAAGACCTCATGACAGTACTAGTCATTGAAGGGAGCTTTGAAGTCCTTAAAACTCATCTACTCATACATTTCAGCTTGAAGTACTGAGTCCCACCACCTTCGACTGGGGCCCTCTAGTAGAAACAAGACACATTCCACCCTGACCTCTTCAGGTGTGTCTATAAATTCAAACATACACTCTATATTCTCAAGAAACCCTTCTAATTCCTAAGGCTACATGCTACCTCAGAAAGTAGGAGGTTTGTTTTTGAATAATTTCTTGGCTTTTTCCTTCCTATGACCAGATTCATCTTACCTAACTGGAGAAGGTGTAGGTCCTGCTCCCTATCCCAGATCCGGAATAACATGGACCACATCTTCCACCAACCTATGATAAAGAAGTGTAAAATAACTCTCTATGAATTCCTCTCATGGTTTCAAGGGATCTCTTTGGGGAGTCATGTTGCTACTTAAAGCAACAATCACAATAAAAAACATTAGTTAAATAGCCATGAAACATTTCAAAAATAACATCAAATATTAATAAATAAAACTTATTGCAACAACAAAATGATGAAACCACTTCACCTCCACACAATGTCCACATGTATTATGTAGCCTACACATCCCACCTAGAAAAGAAGTCAAAAAAATCCCAACATCCCATAGATACTTGAGGTCTTTCACGAGTTGTGTTGGCCAGACACCCTACTTGCAACCAGAACTTTGAACCCTGAAAGTACCATCTCTTGTATAACTAGACTCATCCCAAATGAAATGACCCTAATAGATAAACCTCCCTATGATACCATTTTTTCACAAACCAAGAAGGGTCTTTATCCAAACCAATGCTTATCTCAGTCCATGGCAAGGCCCTAAGGGTGTTCTATATCTCGATGGGTAGGGGAAAGTGCCTGAGTATCTTAAATAAAGAGTGAGAATGATTTAACCAAATTTATATGCATTAAAATCCAACAATAATCAATAAAATAAATCTGAAAATTCTATCAAAAAAACCTTAAAAAAACTCAGAATTGAGTTACTAGGTTTAACTCAAAACCAAATAAGGATACAACAAAAAGGAACCACAATTCTATCAAAAAACCACCACCTGGAAAGGGGGAACCACCCTCAAGCCATATCCACAACACTACACCAATATGAGACTCTAGCTACCCAAACTACAGTCTCCAAAGGCCTTTCCCTTTCCGATGTCAAAGATTACGAAGTATACTTACACCTAAATGTGTATGTAGGGTGTGAGCCTAAGCCCAGTAGGATTTCACCCAATACAATATTCCATGATATAAACATTATAATACAAATATCTTGTATGTTTTGATAAAAAGTACATGCTAGTAAATTTTTAGCGAAAGTAACTTTAAACGAGAAACAAATCTAAAGAAAGAAGCTTTAAAGAAAAACACTTACTTTTAAAATTACCCACCAAAAATACCATATACCAATGGTAAGTGTGATATATCCAATGAGCACTAGTCATGGGAAATACCCCTAGGCACTGGCTAGTAATATGACCCTAGGTACCTCATATCTTGGTGAAATGTGGCATAAAACCTACAACCAACACCTTTCTCTTGCACGATCCACTAGAGAGAAGCAATATCCAAAATTCTAGTTGCCTTAAATCATCATCCATGTTTAGTTAGTGTTTTCATAAACAATCCTGCTATGTGAAACTTGGCCATAACCACTTTCGAATAACTAGAATACTAGTTCTAGTCCACCTACCTAGATACTCAGGATTCCCTTTTGTGATCAATCAAGTTTCACATGTCACATAACACCACTTGCACATTTCATCAACCAAACAAGGAATTACGCATCACATTCCACCACTTTCACACCCAAATTCCATTTTAAAATCACAAAAACACGAAAAACTTGTCCAAATTATTTCAAAACTCTTAATTAATTTAATAAAATATTTAAAAATTTTATAAAACAATTTCAAGAAACACTATAAAGAATTTACACCAAAGATGCACCCAAAATCTTCTTTTTAATATCAACTACACACCAATTCCATATCAAAACATGATTCGTAGCACATAATTTATTTAATAAACTAATTTAACAATTTATAAAACACTACCAAGTGACATGATAAGGTTTTACATAGGAAACACGCCCAATTCCACATAAAAAAGCCACTTTAAAATCAAACTCATATTTAATCCTATCAAAAACAACTTTATCACTACTCAAAATAATCTAGAAACATGATAAATTACACAAGAAAGAAAAATAAATTAACCAAATAATGTTTATAAATGGAACCACCTACCTTGGGTGACAAAATTACCAAAATCAATGTGAAACTTCAATTGTACCTCAATCGCACCACAAGGAATAAAAAATGAACCCTAATCATGAATATAGAACCCAACAACCCAAGATTAAACCCTAGGAATAAAACCCTAGCTACTAGAAAAATATAACCCCAAGAAAAGAGGGAAGAAAACCAAAAATTAAGGAATAAAACAAGGAAGAACTCACTTACTAGAAGGACCATTATGTTTCCCCACCAAATCCCCTTAAAAAGGGTTGTCCAAGGGGGATTGAGGGTTCCATGGATGCTTTAATAGCTAAAAATCCTAAGTGGGGAAGAAAATGTGCAAAATATGGTTTAATTATGAAAATGAAAAAAATGGTAAAAATTCATTTTTAATGGGATGGACAACACACAAGGTTAGTCAGCCCAGTTTAATAAACTGTGGGGCAAACAATGTCTCACACTCTGTCCAACCGCACAGTTCTGGGATGGGGAACACAATCGTGAGGTGGTCTTGTGGTTGGTTCTGTCTCCTACTACATGATTAACTAGGTTGGTTGTACTGTCACGACCCATCCTCTGGGGCCCGTATCGTGACTACCCCAAGCCCGCCTTCCATAGGCTGGGGGTTGGATACTAACACCAAAGGCATAAATCACTAAACTAGGATGACATTGCCTTTATAACTATAAACAAACACATCAGATTACAAAACTGGTAGCAAAAAACTAAGCAAAACTACATACAGAAGAAGTGCTGGAAAGTAAAAGGGGCCCGAAATACAAGCCCAACTGTAAAGTACAAGTACAACTAAAAGCAAGTACAGCTGAAAAAACGTAAAGTAGCTACTGGGTCATCCTATGGGGTTACTACTTGAAGGGTAGGTATAGATGGACTCCTTAGCACTCCACATCTTCTCATCATGCCGAGTGGTCCACATCTGGGTATCATCCAGTCCTGCTACTCTCTGCCTCAGTCAGCGTTGTCCGTCGTCTGCAACCAACACAACAAGGTGCAGGCATAGCCCGTGCAAGGGTGAGTATAACGATACTCAGTAGGGACCCCAAGACCCTCAAGGTCTCACTATATCCAACAAGGATAAACCACAAAATAAAGAATTAACGGATAACCCTTACTTAGGTAGATGCCCATACATATACCTAAGTTATCTAGTATCCCATCTCTATCATGAGGAAAACACAAAAGTCAATGACTCAGCTCAAAACTAGGATTTTATTCTAGGGTGGTAACATGTAACACTCCTAGTCAAACTGTCAAAACCATGGTTGATGGTGTACCCCTCCTCTATCGAGTACTATGGGCCTTCCACATCACACAGAGGATCTTCCCACTATCCTAGACTACTATGGTACTCCTCCTTTCGAGTATCGTGGGTCTGCTGCGTCACACAGAGGCGTTCCCCACTGTGGGTCTGCCGCGTCACACAGAGGAGCTCCCCCTTGTGGCCTACTGTGATACTCCTTCTGTCGAGTATCGTGGGTCTTCCGAATCACATAGAGGTTCTACACACTGTGGGTGTGCTGCATCACATAGAGGTGCTCCCCACTGGGCTGGTCGAAACACTCCGAGTCGAAAGGTCATCAGTCGTCAGGTCTCAGCCATCTACTAGGTCTTCATACTCCAGTCACTCATCTCTGGAAGGATCTACTCCAGGAGCTACTGGTTGATACTACAACTTTCATGAAGTCCCATGAAGAATTACCTCAAAGGTCCACCTCGTCATAGGGGTCTCAATGCAACTGACGGTGCATCAATGGGACGCCCGGTCTATGAATTATTGGCATTTCCGTCCTGGGGGCCCGGTTGGATTTTAGGTTCAAACCAACCAAGTTACACCCCAATTGTGTCCAAACCTAATGTGGGGTATTCCAAAGGTACCTTCTTGCTCTAAGATTTCCGTTGTCGTAGACTGTTCGTCGATCAGACACCCGTAGCCCATGTTATGGGCGAAAAGGTGAAAACAGGCCATAGCAGGTCCGGGTCCGGTCTGACCGAGTCGGACCGACCCTATCTGTGGGCCAGACTCGGTTCGAGGGGGTAGCCCAGCCCGAATGGGAGGCCCAGCCCGACGGCCTGTGCTGGATCCGGCCCACCAGCCCAGCGCCTCGTGAGTCCGCCTAAGCCGCGTCTAAGGGGGAAACTGCGTGCCCCCTGGATCCCGAATGACAGAGTTGTTTGGGTGGGAACCCAAACCGGCGCCACCTGGTGCCAGTACAGATCATGCGGAACCCCCTCCTCCTGGATGGCTGAGTGTCCAGCTACTCCGCATCACCGGTGGTTGACCCGATGCCGGCCGTCTCAGCTCCTCCGCCGCGGCACGACAACCCCGCAGTTATGCTCCTCCGTGCAGCACGAGGGAACCGCGCCCCTCCACCGTGGCCCGCCCTGGCCACATATCTCCTCCTCTGCGAGGCACGACGGCGCCACACACTTCCTCCGTGGCTCGACCTGGTCGAAACGCCCTTCTCCTCCACGCGGCACAACGGTGCTACACCCTTTCGGGGATCCAGCGGCCTTGCGCCGCCGATTTCTTCACCGTCAGCCCATCACCGGCCGTCGTTGCTCCACCGCAGTCCATCGGCCACAGTATTCTCCTCTGTCCTTATTATTGAACCACCACCATCATCATCAAGGTAATAAAAATTGGGGGGGGGGGGGTTTGGGTTGTGCTTGTTCAGCCCTCACCCTCCATGTTAGGGTGGTAATAATCGGCCTCAAAGAACACAACCAACGACGAAAAATGGAGGGTAAAAATCAATCATAAAACAACCCCTACCTTGTATGCCGATGATCGTTGAAGAAGTCACAGAAAGGAGGCATTGATTAGTCAATGTCAGAAAAGGAAGAGGATATTCATTATTGGCAGATGAGCATTTGGAGGTGACAAAGTCGAAGATGGTGTTCTTCACGGCCGACTTGTTCTCTTCTGGCACAGTTGAAGATCATTCTTCATTGGAGAATTAGTTTCTACAAAGGTTCTGTAATTTCTTCCAAGCCCTTTCTCAAAGCTCCACCAAATGAATTTCTAACCAATAATAATGGGTTAAGCTAACCCATTATTTAATTTTTTGGCCAAAATATTCAAAATAATTCAAAAGGTGTTTTAATTAAATGATTTATCTCACTTAATTAAATGGGTGGAGTTGGCTCAATTAAATGGTGGGGAAGGTAAAGAGTTTTTCCCCCTTTATGGGGAGTTAAGGGGGTTTAAATCCTATGTGGTCCCCACCAAGGATATCCTCCCAAGGGAGGTTATGTGCGGGTGGGCCCACCACCATAACCTCCCATGAGAGGTTAGGGTGTCGTGGCCCCCACCACTAACCACATCTTGGAGGTTTTAAACACCTCAAAAATAAAAATAATCCAACACTTATTTTTATTTAAATTTATTAAAAACCACAAAATCTAACTTCCATTCTCGACTATCTAACGTCGAGGCGAAATCCTTCTTAAGAGAATACTAGAGCTGCGAGATCAACGATGCCCTCAGAATTCAGTTCCAAGCACCGGTTCAAATGTTATAAAATCCCACTCGTACATTTATTGAACGTACCCAAAAAAACTTCAAAAATTGATTCCAGGAACACCAGGCCTCAGAATCAAACACTATAAATTTTCACGGACTCGTAAAAATCCCATGTATTTAAAAAAAATCCATGGGATTTCCAGGTCTTTAAATTCTCCCCACCTCAAGGTTTTACATCCCCATAAGCTACAACTCAAACTATGGAAACAAGTGGTGGTATTGAGCACGCATCTGATCCCCCTACTCCCATTTGATCTTCTCGAGGTTCCTATGCTGCTAGTGAATGTACACCATAGGTATCGACCATCCACGAAGGACCCACTCCCATTGATCCTCAATCTCCACTGGAATCTTCATGAAAGTTGTCCCATCAGAAACGTCCAACTACTCATGGTCGATGATGTGAGAAGGGTCGTGCACATATCTCCTCATCTGAGATACGTGGAAGACATCGTGCACCCGGTGCAACTGAGGTGGAAGAGCTAAGTTGTAAGCCCCCTCACCTACTCTGCCGAGGACCTGGAAAGGTCTGATGAATCGCGGAGATAACTTGTCGCCTCGGAAAAATCTCCATAGACCTCATCTAGTTGAGACCCGTAGAAGGACATGGTTTCCATCCTCGAACTCCAGAGGCCTCCATCTTATATCATCATAAGACTTCTACCTACTCTATGTAGTCTTTATCTGCTCCTGGATGATCTACACCTTCTCAGTGGTAAATCGCACCATCTCTGGTCCCACTAGTGCTGACTCCCTAGGGTCATTCCAGCACAAGGGTGATCTACAAGGTTGCCGGTACAACACCTCGAAAGGCTCCATACCGATGATGGAGTGATATCTATTATTATACGCAAACTACACCAAAGGTAAGTGATCCTCCCAACTATGACCGAAGTCGAGGACACAAGAACGTAGCATGTCCTCAAGGGTCTGAATGGTCTGCTCATTCTAACAAGCTGTCAAAGGATGGAAGGCGGTGCTCAGATGAAGCTGCGTCCCAAAAGCCTCATGTAACCCCTTCTATAGTTGGGAAGTAAACTATGCATCCCGATCGAAGAAAATCGTCAAAGGTATACCATCTAAACGCATAATCTTCTACACATAAAGGCGTCCCATGTTCTCTACAAAACCCTGCTCTCTGATCGGTAGGAAGTGGGCTGACTTCGTGAGTCAGTCAACGATCAACCAAATTGAGTCGTGACCCCTAGATGTATATGGAAGACCCATCACAAAGTCCATTGATATCCCATCCCACTTCCACTCTGGGACCTCTAAGGGATGAACCAAGCCTTCTGGTACCTGGTGCTCCGCCTTTAATTGTTGACAAGTGAGGCATCGTGAGACAAACTCCACTACCACCTTCTTCATACCTTGCCACCAGTGCTGTCGTCGAAGGTCCTGGTACATCTTTTCCACTCTTGGGTGTACCGCTAGAGGGGAAGTGTGGAACTCCCTTAACACTTTCTCCTGAAGTGCTACTAGTACCAATGTATTTCCTTTGAAGAGGTTGATGTTCTCCCTACCTTCTGAAAATCCAGTAGGTGCCTGGCCTGTGGATATCTGAGCATGTCATGTCTCGCAGTCAACGTACCCATGCTGTGCCTCCATGAATCGCTGAAGAAGTGAAGGAGTGACTATAAGAGATTGAAGGAAAACTGCTCCATCTTGATCCACATAAGAAATATTTAAAGCAGCCAGCTACTCTGTCACCTCTCCTAGCAGCTGTATACCAGTCCTCTTGATGAACACATCTGATGCAACGTTCCCCTTCTCATGAGTATAGACTATCTCAAAGTCATAGTCCTAGAGGAACTCAAACCATCACCACTATCTCAGGTTCAGGTCCTTTTGAGAGAAGATCTACCTAAGACTCTTGTGATTAGAGTACACAGTAAAACATTCGCCCATCAGATAGTGTCTCAACATCTTCAAGGTGAAGACCAATACTTCTAACTTCAGGTCATGGGTAGCGTAGTTTTTCTCATACTGTCTCAGATGATGAGAACCATACACGATCACAACTCACTCCTACATCAGGACACACCCGAGTCCGGTACCTGATGCATCGTAGTAAACTACGTACCCTACGCCCTCCTATGGAAGCCTCAAGATGGGAGAACTAGTCAGCCTGTACCTTATCTTCTGAAAGATCCGCTAGCATCTCTCCGACCACATGAAGGGTTTCACCTTCTTAATCATGGATAATAGTGGTTCTATGACTCTGGATAATTCTGGAACAAACCCCCAATAGTATCCACCCAAACCCAAGAAACTCCGTACCTCCATCACACTCCTGGTTGGCTCCCGAGAAAGTACTGCCTGAATCTTTGCTGAATCCACTGAAACTGCAGCCTTCGAGATGACATGTCCCAAGAAGTGAACCTCTCGAATCCAAAAACGTCACTTCTAGATATTACTATAAATATGGTGCTCTCAGAGTGTGTCTGGTACTACCTGAAAATGGTAAGCATGCTCCTCCTCAGTAGTCGAGTAGATCAGAATGTCATCAACGAATACTATGACAAAGCGATCGAGGTTTGGCTAGAAGATCTTGTTCATGAGTCACATGAATACTACTAGAGCATTGGATACACTGAAAGGAAAAACCAAGAACTCGTAGTGGTCGTACTGACATCTGAAGGTCATCTTCTATACATCCTCATCTCGAAATCTAAGCTGGTGATATCCTGATCCGAGGTCTATCTTCGAGAATCACCGTCCTCCCTTCAGCTGATCAAAGAGGTCGTCAGTCCTCGGGAGTGGGTACTTTTTATTTATGGTCACCTGGTTCAGGTGACGGTATTCAACACAGATCCTCAATATCTCATCCTTCTGCTTGGCAAACTGAATCAGGGCTGCCCAGGGAGAAACACTAGGCCGGATGAATACCTTCCCATGCAAGTCCTATAGCTGTACCCGAAGCTCAAGAAGCTCAGCGGGAGCCTTCCGATATGCTGGTGTAGATATCGGTGTCGTCCTGAGGTACAGTTCAATGTAGAAAGTCCACCTCTCTGGAAGGAGTAAGTCCTGGAACATCTTCAGAGAAAAAATCCACGTACTGGTCCACCACTACAGGATAAGTAAGACTCTCAACATCAAATGCTCTGAGGGTAAGGTAGGCCAACTAATGAGTGATTGGCTGCACCCTCCTCCGAGTAATTCCATCCTATTCTGAAAAGGTTCCTTTCTCGTGGTGAAGGTAAACCTTCTCCCATCCGTGTGGGCACACCCCACTTTTCGCCTAATACAGTCAATCTGAGAATGGAATGTAGATAACTAGTCCATGCCCAAGATGACATCGTAAGGCCTCAACACCGCTATGAGGAGATCCTAGATGAATCTCTCGCCTCCTAGAGTAAGCTCACACTACTAGAACCAGTGCGTAATCATCAAGTCTACTCGCGTAGAAGCATCTAGCTGTATGGATCGAGACAATGGCTCCTTCGGAATCTCCAAGCTCCAAACAAGGGTAGTGGAAATGAAAGAGTGACTGACACTTGTGTCTATAATAACTGTAGCTATGGTGGAGTAGACACAGATAGTACCTTGAATTATCTTTGAAGGATCATGGTCGTATGCCTCAGCTACTTGAAGCTGAGTTCTTCTCTGTCCACCTGCTCCCTGCAGTCGGGGTGGACCTCCTGGTGGTGGTGGCAGTAGCACCTCGTAACGTAGTCCACCACCAGCCGCTTGACCAGATCCTCTCCCATGTCTGTCTGCGCCCTGCGGACTGCGTCGATCGAAACTATGTCTCTACCTGGGAGGTCCCTCAACTGTCTTCTGATCATCTGAACGGCGGGTCGAACAGTCACGAGCCATGTGACCCTACCCACCACATGAGTAACACTGTCTGTTCCTGGCATGTATTTCACTACCTCAGGTGCCCCAAACAAATGATCCTGAGTCATGCGGTCATCCACCCCTGGGTTTGGTCCTCTTGGACCTCTGCGTCATCTGTCTATTGCCAGTTGCAGAAGACTTCATTTCATGTTGACCAGTAGTGGGTCTCGCTACTGGTGGCTGCTCATCAAGGAAACTCTCTACTAGGAGGGATCTCTCTAGCACCCCCGCCTACGTCGGGATGCTGAGTGAGATCATCGAAGCCCTAATCTCTCGCCTGATCCCCTGCTCAAAGGTCTAGGCCTTGAAGAACAGATCTCGTACCATATCTGTAGAGTATAACAAGAGGTTTTTGGACCTCACTAAGTACTGATCTACAATCATGCTACCCTGCTATAGATGCAGTAGCTCTTGTATCCGCACCGCACGAAGGGTGGCTGGAACAAAATCCACCTGGAACAGGCTCTCAATGTCTACCCATAGAAGTGTCGCCTTCTCATGCACCTGGAGCATCAGGCTCGACCATCATCCTGTTGCTTCCTGAAAGAGACTCACATCAAGGATCACCATAAGGTCTGTTGGTGTCCCTACTAGCCTGAAGACTCTCTCCACAGCCTCCTGCCAATCCTCAACCGCCTGTGAGTTTGTCTATCCCCAGAACCTAGATGGACTCTGGCGCTGGAACTCATGCAACGTGCTCAAGTGGCATCCATCATCTGCTGCTGGGGCTGGTGGCATCAGTGTCCCAATGAGAAGTGGTACCGCTGGTGCCTCCACTGGTGGAGGGCCCTACACTGAGGCCTCTTCACTCGGTGGGATGTCAGAGTGTACAACTCTCAAGGCTCTGTGGGGAGGCATCCTGAAAGAAACATATTCAATACGATTAAAAGATTATAGCTACTGAGCAGACCAGGTTGAGCTGACTTAAGAAAACTTTTAAAGACACGCAAGAAATCATTGTTTTCGTGCACTGAGTCGGAAATTAGTGGTCACAGTTTGGGTGTATGGATACATCATCCGCCCACACCAACACTGGAATCCCCCAACTGAAAACCACACTTAGTACCCTTAACACTATTTCTTCACAGAAAAGAAAGATCAGAGTTCTATGTTCTGCAGTAGAACTGAATCCTCTGATACTAATTTTTCACGACCCATCCTCTGGGGCCCTTATCGTGACTACCCCAAGCCTGCCTTCCATAGGACAGGGGCTGGCTACTAGAACCAAAGGAGTAAATCCCTAAACTGGGAAGGCATTGCCTTTATAACTATAAAAAAACACATCAGAGTACACAACTGGAAGAAAAACACAATGCCAAACTGTATAAAAAAGAAATACTGGAAAGTAAAAGGGGACAGAAATACAAGCCCAACTATAAAGTACAAGTACAACTGAAATAATGTACAATTGAAAACAAAGTAAAGAAGCTACTGGGTCATCCTCTGGGGTTCCTACCTAAAGGGTAGGTATAGATGGCCTCCTCACCACTCCACGTCCGTCTGTCACACCAAGTGGTCCACCTTCAGGTACCATCCAATCCTACTACTCTCTACCCTAGTCAGTGTTGTCCGACATCTGCAACCAACACAATGAGGTGTGGGAATAGCCCGTGTAGGGGTGGGTATAACAATACTCAGTAGGGACCCCGAGACCCTCAATGTATCACTATATTCAATAAGGATAAACCACAAAGTAATTAATCAATGGATAACCCTTACTTAGGTATAGGCCCATACATATACCTAAGTTATCTAGTATCCCATCTCAATCATGAGGAAAACACAAAAGTCACTGACTCATCTTAAAACTAGGATTTTATTCTAGGGTGGTAACATGTAACACTCCTAGTCAAATTGTCGAAACCTTGGCTGATGGTGTACCCCTCCTCTATCGAGTACTGTGGGCCTGTCGCGTCACATAGAGGCGCTTCCCACTATCCTGGACTGCTATGGTACTTCTACTGTCGAGTATCGTGGGTCTGCTACGTCATAAAGAGGCGCTCCCCACTATGGGTCTTTCGCGTCACACAGAGGCACTCCCCCTCGTAGCTTACTGAGATAATCTTATTATCGAGTACCATGGGTCTGACACATCACACAAATTCACTCCCCACTGTGGGTCTTCTATGTCACATAGAGGCGCTTCCCACTAGGCTAGTCGAAACACTCTGAGTCGAAAGGTCAGTAGTCGTCATGTCTCATCCATCTACTAGGTCTCCATACTCCGCTCGCTCCTCTCTGGAAGGATATGCTCCATGAGCCACTGGTAGATACTCCAACTATCACTAAGTCCCATGAATAAGTATCTATAAGGTCCACCTTTTCCTAGGGGTCTCAACGCAACAGACGACGCGTCAATCGGACGCCTGGTCTGTGAGTTATTGGCATTTCTGTCCTGGGGGATCGATTGGATTTTAGGTTCAAACCTAACCAACCATACCCCAACTATATCCAAATCTCAAGAAGGGTATTCCAAAGTGACCGTCTCTCTCTAAGATTTCCATCACCGTAGACGGTTTGTCGATCAGACACCCATAGCCCATGTTAAGGTCGAAAATGTGAAAACAGGCCATAGCAGGTCCGGGTCTGGTCCAACCCAGTCAGATTGACCTGGCCCAAACCATGTCTGGACCGGGTTCCGACCCGGTCCATGGGTCTAACTCAGTCTGAGGGGGTGGCCAGGCCCGAGTGGGCGGCCCGGCACGAGGGCGGCCCTGCGGTTCGCGGGTCTGCCTAAGCTGTGCCCAGGGGGGAAACCGCGCGCCCCCTGGCTCCCGAACGGCAGAGCCGTTTGGTTGGGAACCCAAACCGGGGCCACCTGGTGCCAGTACAGATCACACAGGACCAGTTGGGTCTCGCTCCTCCCAGCTAGCCTAGTTGCCAGCCATTCCGCATCACCGGCGGCCGGCCTGACACTGGCCATCCTGGCTCCTCTGTCACAGCGCGACAGTGCCACGGTTCTGCTCCTCTGTGCAGTGCGATGGCACCGCACCCCTCCGCCATGGCCCACCCTGGCCGCAGCCCTCCTCCTCCACGCGGTGTGACGGTGCCGCACCCTTTCACCGCGGCCTAACCAGGACGCGACCCCCTTCTCCTCTGTGCGGCATAGAGGTGCCTCGCCCTTTTAGGGATCCGGCGGCCTTGCTACACCGGTTTCTTCACAGCCGGCCCGTCACCAGCCATCATTGCTCCACTGCGGTCCATCGGACACATTCCTCTCCTCCAACGATATTGTTGCACCGCCACCATCATCATCAAGGGAATAAAAATGGAGGGGGTTGGGCCGTTATTGTTCAGCCCACTCCCTCTATGTTAGGGTGGTAATAATCGGCCTCAAAGAGCACAACCAATGACGAAGAATGGAGGGTAAAACTCAATCATAAAACAACCCCTACCTTATATGCCAATGATCGTTGATGAAGTTGTGGAAAGGCAGCATCAATTCAACAATGTCATAAAAGTAAGAGGATATCCGTCTTTGGCAGATGAGCATTCGGAGGTGACGAAGTCAAAGACGACGTTCTTCGCGGTCGACTCCTTTTCTTTTGGCATAGTTGAAGATCGTTCTTCGTTGAAGAATTAGTTTCTCCAAAGGTTCCCCAAGTTCTTCAAAGCCCTTTCTCAAAGATCCACCAAATGAATTGCCAACCAAAAATAATTGGTTAAGCTAACCCATTATTTAATTTGTTGGCTGAAATATTCAAAAGAATTAAAAAGGTGTTTTAATTAAATGAGTTATCTCACTTAATTAAATGGGTGGAGTTGGCTCAATTAAATGGTAGGGAAGGTGAAGTGTTTTATCCCCCTTTTTGGGGAGTTAAGGGGGTTTAAATACCGTGTGGTACCCACCAAGGATATCTTCCCAAGGGAGGTTATGTGTGGGTGGGCCTTACCACCATAACCTCCCATGGGAGGTTAGGGTGTGGTGGCCCCCACCACTAACCACCTCTTGTAGGTTTTTACCACATAAAAAATAAAAATAATCCAACACTTATTTTTATTTAACTTTATTAAAAACCCCAAAATCTAACTTCCATTCTCGACCATCTACTGTTGAGGCAAAAGCCTTCTGAAGAGAATACCGGTGCTGCGAGATCAACGGTGCCCTTAGAATTCAATTCTGAGCACTAGTTCAAAAGTGATAAAATCTCGCTCATACGTTTACTGAATGTACCCAAACAAAACTTCAAAAATTGATTCCGAGCACACCAGGAATTATAATCAAGCGCCGTAAATTTGCGCGAACTCGTAAAAATATCATGTATTTAAAAAAAATTCCACGAGATTTCCAGGTCTTTACATGCACGGTTTTCACTAACTATGCACCTAGGTTTTCCCACCAAAATCTATTCATTTTTCTCCAATATTCATAAGGAAACCTAGGGGAAAAGGTGGACCAAAAATAAAAATGACACATACCTAAAAAGAAAGATACAAATGTTATAATTTCATTCTCCACACATTCATTTATTCTTATTATATTATTAGATAATTACCTGAATATCATAAGTATATTGGGATATTTTTATTCTAATGGTCTTACCACCAACTATGTTGACACTCCTTTCGTTCACAGAGTCTAACGACTGAGAAAGGGAAATACATTAGTCCAAAGTGATTCATCCTTTTAAGAAACATAAAAAATTGACAAATTCATGAACAAGGATTCCTTTAAGTAAGGGACGCACAAGTTTCATCATGGCCATGTAGGTATACCTGCGCGCCACATATTGGGTGCGCAGGTGACATGCGCTCCCTATTTGATTTTCACCCAAGGTCTTCAGCAGCCTATAAATACCCCTTGTAGCCCCCCATTTCGGATGGGAAAAATCCAGAAACTCATATTTGAGCTCCCGGCGCCCTAGTCTCTTCTCATATCATTTTGAACACTTCTAAGGAAATTTTTTACCAATAATGGAAGGTCTAAAGAGGGGGAACAAGGCCTAGGTGTTGAAATTCATCAACACCTGCATGCCTAAGTGGCCAGCCCTTAAGGAAAATGGCCACACTTACGCGCTGCCTTATTCCTTCAATAGAACTTGCACGCCACTCATTTAAAAGTCTTTAGGGATAATACTAAGGGATTGAGCTAAGTCTCACCCAAGTATTACCCTAAGGGTTGACCATCATGTAAGTACCCATGTGTTGTGCAAGTATACTTGTGCGACCATGACTTGTGCGCCCATGCAGGACTTGCATGCCTCTCTCTTTTTGGGTGCCCCTCCTACTTATTCACTTGCTTTCTTCAAATCCACCTATCCTCTTCAAGATTTAGCCTTCAGAATCCTCTTCAAAGCCATTTATGGCATGATTCCTTTCTTGGATTTTTTATCTAAAAGGAATTCTATGGAACATCTCTCAAAACCTAGTGATTTATATATATTTATGTCATTATGGTTAGAGATTTCATTCATTCAACCTCATAATTTAAGATGAGAAGATCTATAATATGGGCATCCTCCTTAGGAGTAAGCCCCAAGTCCCCTATTCTTGGGCCTCCTTTTCAAGAGTAAGCCCCAGTTATAATTTCCTAACCCGGGCCTTCTTTTTAGGAGTAAGCCCCAGTACAAGTTCCTAAATATGGGAATCCTCTTTAGGAGTAAGCCCAAAATCTGAAATTCCCTTAACCTATGCCTCCTTCTCAGGGGTAAGCCCCAGTTCTCAAGTCCCTTAACCTGAGCCTCCTTCTCAGGAATAATCCCCAGTCATAATTTCTCTTAACTAGTCTTAACTTTTTTTGATTTGGGCTTCCTTCTCAAGAATAAAACCCAATCACAAGTCTCCTCCTAATTTGGGAATCCTCCTTAGGAATAATCCCCAAGTTAGAGTATCCAAATCTCCATAAAGCACGTATACTTTCATGGACCTTGTTCATGGGCTTCTTCTCTAAAGTAAGTCCTGATCAATATCTATTTGGGAAATCATACATGCATAATCCTCATATCATTCCTTGTGACCACATCTTTTGTGTCACAAATTTTCAGGTTTACTGATACCTCTTGTTTATCACACCGAGCATGACTCATGTGATCTTAGAGTGTAAAAGTAACCACGACACATCTCTTTGGGCCGTTAATCACATGTAAGCCCCAAAATTCCCAACCGAGCTGCATGGAAATTGATTTCTACCTTAAAAGTAGAGTACGTAGGAAGCCTTTTTGAGGTTCAAGACCATCACCCATTAATTCACATCCGTCCCATATGTTGTTAAACTATATATCAATTCCCAAACTTCATGGGTTCTAATTCCTTTTCTAACAAGGGTACGTAGGTAGCCCATCTGTGGGTTTGATCCCAACTCTGAGATAATCCATGTCCTTCTGAACGATAATAAACTTCAAGTGCCCCACTGAGTGGCTATAAAACCAGTATGGTTATCATAATGGCCAAGAGATCTTTATATAATGTGTTGAAGGAAACCATTGACTAAGAATCTCTAATAAATACAGATGATTCTATGTTGATGAAGAACCTAAAATATATATAAAAGATTCTCTAAATCTCATACATATTAAATCATTGATTGTCAGATCTTATGGAAATCTCATTCTCACACTTGGTAGTGTAATAAGGATTCACGAACATAACTTAAATCTATAAAGAGATTCCTGGAGTAGATAATAATTCCCCTAAAAAAGGTGTGATGAGTCTGACCTCCCATCCTCTCGTCCAATGAAAATTCTTAAGGCTCATCGGTCCACAACTAATGAGCACCTACTTTTGGAAAGTAGGTCCAAATTGATATAGAATCATTGGATGTTTCTGGTTCTACGATCAAACCTGTTATAAACCAATTGGAATGTTTGCACCTTAAAAAAACAAGGTCATCCCCATTTCCAGAGGAAAAAAAATGGTGAACCCGACGTGAATCCTTAACCAAGTTAAAATGATGTTTTACTTATTTGTTAGGACCCTATTTAAACTCAATGAGAGGGCTAACAAAATAATCAATAACATATGTGCTCATCCAAAAGATGTAGTGGCCGAGCTTATCTTGATTATGTTTGTTATATCAAATAGGCCCTCTTTTCCAAGATCTTCTGTATTACAGAAATGGCTTATGTTAAGTTCAAACCAGTGAATACCTCTACTGCTACACCTGCTGGATCGTCGTCCGCTTTGAGGAAGACATCACCTACTCTGCGTCTTCAACGCTGGGTATCAAATGCACTGGTTAAGGAATATCGTCGACACAGTACCATTCTGACTCTAGAGGCTGCTTGACAAGCCCTCCAAGTCAATAATTCACCCTAGTCGTCCGGACATCGACGACTAGTGATCCAGAAGCAGGCTGTGTTAAACACCGTCTCCAACCATTTCGGGTCTTTATCCCTAGAATACAATCACCATTCCCTCCCATATTATGAAGAGGTAAATGAGAAGGTCACTCAAGGACTTAATTCAAGGAAACAAGAGTCCTTACCGAGGGCTCCCAACAACAATCGCTGCCAGACTCGTGCGGCAGTGTGCCCTCAACATGATGAGGGGGTCGTCTCCAGGAGTTCGACTCAGGTTCCTCGAACCCGAGTAGGAAAGACGAACCACAAGAGGCGATGATCGGTTAACATTGATCCGGTTCTTATCTCTTCCATTTTCAGAGAAGTCCACCAACCTAACTTGGTGGCAAGCAACGAGCGGGCACACACACCCATCTGTTTTAATTCCGCTGTCCAGCAGACTCGTCTGGCAGCAACATGCCATTCCCACCAGGTAATTCTGGAAGAGTACTATAGAGAGGGACATACACCTGTTTATAAATCATCAGCTAGTCAGTAGGCTCGTATGACTAAATACGATGAAGCCCACCAACACAATGTGCTGATAACTGGTAAACATGCACATACACCTAATTACACTCATCAATCCTAGTAGCAGTCTTGTCTTCCAGTATTGAAGGAAGTTCATCAACCACGTTCGGTAGAGTGAAATCAACATGCACATACACCTACTAGTATTGATCAATCCTACCAATAGTCTCTTTTGGTAGCAATCAGAGAAGTCAATTAGAAACCCCAATGACAAACAGGAGGCAAACGCAGCTCTCTGCCCCCACACATGAGTACTGTCAGAATTCAATGACAGGAAAAGGAGGAAAAGAGCAGGAACACACACCTACTCCAAGAATGGAATGGACGTATATTCCTGTTCCAAAAGCTGAAGTCACCAAGCACATTCTGAAAATGGTGAATAAGAAGAAGAAAATCCCTGCTCATATTCAGAATGTCTGTCAGGATATTATAAAAGCTTCAGCAGCTTCACAGGGAACGAAATGAAAATCTATCCCTACCAGTGGAGTGACATATCAATAGATCACTCCGGAACAGATTCAAACCTCTGTTCCAGTCTAAGAGGGTTGTGGGGAAAACTCCCCCATATCATACGGACAACCAAGTCAGGTGCATACACCTGATTTGAGTGGATATAATCAGCCTAACCTGACTATTTCTCCTAAGCAGGAACATACACCTACCCATAATAACCACTTCCTACAACAAGTGGTTTCCAAAGTGATTAAGAAGGAATCTAAGAAAAAGACTTGTCCAACATAGTCAAGAAATCAAGGGCCAATATGTAACAAGGCCTTGCTCGATGCTGGAGTTCTTGATTCACTCAGACAATTATCTGTTACAACTCAAGATTCTACTCTCTCAGTTCCCAATAGTGGGAATATTAATTCTAAAGGTTTGCATCAGACACTTCCTCATGATGGCTTGCTTCATGATAGTTCGGTCGATCTCGAAGTATCTTCTTTAGATGAGAGCCATGATAACCCTCTGTATGTCCAGATGACTAAGGATCAAAAGGTTTCATCTTTTGCTGTAACCCACCATGGTGGTCCTTCCCATGATGATGAATATAGCTGCAGAAGTCCTCTCCATAGTAATAATTCACATTGCCTGGAAAATGATCCAATGGAAAATGTAGTGATGATAAAGCCCTATTATCTTGAGGTACTTTCAAATGTGAAGTCATTCATTTCTGATGCTTTACCGCTAGCAGGTGAAATACTATCTCAACCAGAAGATAGCCCGGGGTGTAGGTCATTCTCCGAACCACCCCTAAGTCATGCATCTTCTAATTTGGGAAATTAATTCTCTACCAATATTTCTGAATCTGATGAAGAAACAAAGAATAACTAGATTTGGTCTAAATAGGTAGAATAATATTCATTAAATGATAAGGAGGAAGTACCGAATATGAGAAAACAACTAGCGAAAGGTGAAGTGCCAGTCATGTTTTGGCCTTTGGCTGACTCTCACTATGACATTCCAGAGATGTTGACAGAAGATTGTATTCAATATATTCGTCTCAACATGCAGAAAACTCTTTGTCAATTTAAAAAGAAAATATTATCTTATGATGAATATGAAAATCATGTCAAGATAATAGAAGGGTTACAACTCCAAATTAATTTGGCATCTCTCTCAGTTTCTCGATATCCGAAGGTGAAAAAGCTGTAGAGATCCCTTCAACGTTCATGCCTTGGAACACTAAGATGGTTGATCCAGTTAATTTCCAATGACCCATCTGGTATTTATATCAGGGGATGGGGTGTTCATGGAGCACTACATTTCACTGTACTCTCCATTCAACAAAGCCCGCTGAAAGTTGTCTCATGCGATGTTATTTCCCACGGCCGGCCACAACCAATTGGTTTTGTTTGTAATCAAAGGCTTGCTCAAGAACATGCCTCAACTAGTTCTTCTCAAAATCAGGAATATAGAGAACAAGATGTCGAATTAATTTTTCATCAGGCAAACGAGAATATCGAACAGGCTTCTCGTTTAGAGCATGTTCATCATCAAGTGACAGAAGTATCAGAAATCATCCAACGGTCTTTTGAGCTGAGTGATAAGAGTGGATGCAGGTTAATGTATCCAAACAATTTATGGACTAAATTCCGTAAGATCAGGAGAGATTTTAAGAAGGTCTCAGATATAGCAACTCAAGAACCACCCCATCTTGCCAGAATGGGGACTCTTTTAGCTCAACCATCAGTATCAACAAATAGGATTTGAGGAGTTGATCAGGAACAACAGGAACAACCCCAGTCCACAGGGCTTGGGTCTTTTTCAAATCCTCAATCTCTTCCTCAGAGAAAGTCAGTATTCTCTCGATTAGGGAAAATTCCCCAATAGAAATGAAGAGCTGAATAATCAGAATATTCCCTCCAAATTACGGTTCATCAAGAATTTCCTGTGGGATCAAATCAGAAAAAGGCAGTGTCTCAACAAGGACATGGAAGAAGACAATATGACAGAAATGATGATAGAAGAGATGCAATGCTTTTTTCATCAATTAATGTCATAAATGTCGTTGTTTCTAATTCCCTAGATGAGGTTCACTCGGAGGGATCATTTGAAGAGGTTCTTGTTCAAGAAGTTGTACACACAGACACAAATGAAGAAGGTGTGCGTACAAGAAAACAAAGGCTTGCCCAGAATCTGGGTATTACTTCAAATAACCTACTTCCCCCTCTTCGAAAGGTGTACAACAAAGGGAAAGGGAAGAATCAGGTTACACACCCTTCCTCTGGAGAAGGCCAATCACTCTCACTAGAGAAAATATTCTCACAACAAGAGGAAGAGATGAAGGAATTAAAGAGGTTGAATGTAGAACTACTTCAAATTAGTCTTCCTCCTAAGTGTGATGGAGTTAGTTAGCCAAGGGAATTTTTTGTAGCTACTAAGATAGATCAAGAGTATCATCCTTTACCAGTACACCCTCACAGGTCTAATCCTATGGGTTATACGCAACAACAACCCGAAATACTACCATCAGTGGTAGTCCTGGTCTCCACAACTATCCAAGATCCAGTTATTGCACCTACATAAGTCCAAGATTAACTGGAAGTTTCTCAAAAGTTAATGACTACCATTGAGTCATTAACAACTCAATTGGAAGCTATGGAAGGAAAGCGTGCACCAGTTCAACCGAAGAAGAGAGCTTACCCCGAATGGGTAGAAGCAATTCCTCCCCCATCAAATTTTGTAATTACCACATTCCCAATATTTAATGGTTCGGGAGACTCAGAGCAAAACAGAACAAATTTTGTTTCTCATTTCGATCCTGTGATGGGAACCCCTCAACAACAAGAAGCAGTTAAGATCAGGTATTTTGTATAGTTGGGCCTGCTTGGTCTGGTATACATGCTTGTAATCCTGGTCAATTACCAGGTGGGAGGATCTTCATCAACAATTCCTTCTTCAATTCAGCTCAATTTTTCCAAAGGCAACTATTTTTGATCTTAAAAATTGTAAACAAATGGAAAATGAAAGGGTTTCATATTTCATTGCTTGCTGGAAGGGATTAACATATTCCCTGATCCTAGCACTCCCTCAAGAAGAGTTCTTACCAATTTGTGTGGAAAATTTAAGTGATGAATTACGCACGACGTTGATCCCTGTGAAATACACAGGAGGGTTTCAAGACCTTACTTAAATCGCTCAAAAAATTGAAGACTCTGTTATAAAGACTAATGAAAAAGCTCGTGTAATTCCATCAGCTCCAGGAAAGAGAACGGGTAAAGCAGAGACTACTACAATTATGCTTAAACAAGCACCTATACCTGCTTCTACTTCAAGGCCTTCATATTATCGAAGGGCTCCACCTCCTGAGTGTCAGCAACAGAGGCCGTTTCGTCAAGGTGATCAAAGAGATCAAAGACGAAAACAATTTGAGGATCTAAAGATCAAAATTTACTCTTTCCGAAATGAACATGTTCCTGGTTACTTCATTTCGGCTCTAGAAAATAATTTGGTTCAATTGCCGAGGCCCAAAAGGCTAAACAAGGAAGGAGATGAAGACCATCCCAACTATTTCCCATTTCATTAGATGTTGGGGCACCCCATTCAGGAGTGTTTTTCCTTCAAAGACCTCCTGCAAAAGATTGTGGACTCGGGACAAGTCAAACTAAATGGTTCTTTAGCTCAGGTAGCATGTGTTACTGCTACAAATCCAGTGGAATAAGGCGAGTGGAAAGAAGACAAAAACAAAAATGTGCAGAAATATGATGATTGGATGGTCAAAACAATGATCAACCAAACTCATGCCATTTTGCGAATGCAATTGAAGAAACCAATTGTGTCTTCTGCTATGAATTCCACAACAAAACCCTCTTCATTAGAGGGAAAATCCTCAAAGAAACGACATAATTCAAAGAAAGAGGAAAAATCCGAAGAAGATGAGATTGTGTCAAAGACCAAGTTGTCTTTGACTATGGTAGATTTTATTCCATCTACTTCAAAGCCACGGGCACCACCCCGCCAAACGGTACAACCTAAATGGGCTAATCAGGAAGAATCTTCATCAAATGAAGAATTGATCTTTGGTTCTGTTAAAATGATTCATTTAACATATCCTTATGCCAGTCACAGCTTTGATCATGATGAGCCTGAGTTCCCTGTATCAAACAGAGGAAATAGAGGGAGCCTTATAGGTCTGGGATACAGAGGAAGGTGTGGATATCCCAGAAACCACTATTCCAATTCTACCCCTGCTAGAACTGTGTATGCAGGAGAAACTCATGGTGGATCCCTTCAGCGGGCTCAACAAGAACAATCAAATTCTTCCACGCAACACAGATTCAATCCTGGTACAATTATTCTGGAATATCGGTTAGAGGTTCCACCTTATTCTTCTCAACAAGTAAATAGACCTATTCGGTCTAATCTTCCAAATCCAGGAGTATTTTCAACTCCTACCTCGATACAAGAGGCATCTACTTCTAAAACATCAACCTCTAAGGAACCTACAAAACCACATGTTCCTGTTGGAAAACGCAGACCTTTGGATCAAAAATATGATTTTTTGAAACATTTGGCCCAAGTAATGGCCAAGTTATCAATTCTGGCTGCCTTGAATCTATCCAAGGATCATCGGGAGGCACTCATTGAGGCTTTATCAAGTCCTCAGGAGTTCAAAACTGAAATTTTTGCGGCTGAAGTCTACCATGTAGAGAATAATACTAAAAAATGCCATGCAGTGATATCATTCACAGATGAAGATGAAGATGATGTCGTGCATGGACATATCATACCTTTGTATTTATCTATAAAGGTCAATGGTGTAGACATCCGAAGAGATTTCATTAATAATAGTTCAGGAGTAAACCTTATCCTCATTTATACACTCCGTTGATTGGGCCTCATAGAATCTGATTTATCTCCTTCTACTTTGATGTTACAAGGATATGATAAAAATGAACAAGAACCACTGGGTGAGATTACACTCAGAACTCAGTTTGGAGACCTTGTACCCAATTAAGATTTCATGGTTTTTTATTACGATACAACCTTCAATGATTTACTTGGAAGACCTTGGATACATCAACATGTGTCTATCCCTTCATCATACCATCGATGCCTCAAATATTGTTTTGATGGTCAAATTGGGACATTGTATGGTGATAAATCCCCCTTTAAAACATGTGAATCTCAATATATTGAGGCAGAATTCTATCACATGAAGGGTAAGGAGAAATCCCCAACAAAGGAGGTTACCAAATTTAATGATCCATATGGTTTGGAAAAGATTCTAGTAAACCCATTCACACATGTGAGTAAAGATTATGTGTTTCTTATCAGTCAAATTGACAAGATAAACCCGAATCCAAATACTCTTATGGAAACTTCCATAATTTCAACTACGACAATCAAGCCAGACAGCATGGGAGAAATTGGTGATTCACCAAGCAATGATGAAAGCTCAAATGGAGATGTCTTCATTTAATCCACTGAAATCCAGTAAGTATACACTCCGCCAACCAGTCCAGAAGAAGTTATAGAAATATCAGAGGTAAATGATGATGTCGATTCTCAATCCATCATATCCTCTTTATTACCCAAGGAAGACCCTTTATCATCAATTGGGTCAGAAATGGAAGCCTCTTCTTCAAGATGTTCAAATTTTAACATCTCTCCTGATCATGGAAATTATGTTTCATCATCTACTATGCAAGTAGAAAGAAAAGAAGTAACACATTTTGAAGAAGAAGAAGAGGAAGATCTCAGGGATGCTCCTCCAAAATTTGAAGAGGGTATTTCTACCACTATGGATGAACTCAGAGAAATAAATATGGGTACAAAAGAAGATCCATGACAAACTTTAATTAGTACGGCCATGACTCTTGAAGAGAAAGAAATGTATATTTCATTTTTAAAGAAAAATTGAGATATATTTTCTTGGAACTAAACAGAAATCCTAGGGCTTGATCCTGATGTTTCCACTCATCATTTGAGTTTGTCATAAGAACATCAAGGATTTAAGCAAGCTGCAAGAAGAACACACTCAACTTATGCTTCCAAAATTGAAGCTAAAGTGGATAATCTTATCAAATCTAACTTTGTCAGAGAAGTTCAATATCCCAAATGGTTGCCTAATATTGTCCATGTTAAAAATAATTACGGAAAAATTATAGTTTGAATTGATTTCAGAGATCTTAATCGGCATTTTCCTAATGATGATTTTCCAGTTCCAATTACAAAACTATTGATTGTTGCAACAGCTGGCTATGGAGCACTTTATTTCATGGATGGATATTATGGGTATAATAAAATCTGAATGACTCCAGAAGATGAAGAATCTATAGCCTTTAGAGCCCCTCAGGGTGTGTTTTGCTATCGGGTAATGCCCTTTGTCCTGAAGAATTCATGAACAACATATAAAAGTTCCATGCACCATTTCTTCAAACCCTTTTTAGGGAAATTTTTTGAATGTTATGTGGAAGATTTTGTGGTTAAATCCAAAAAATGTTCTAAACACTTGGATGATTTGGAATTCATATTCCACAAACTTCGACAACATAATTTGAAGATGAAACCCTTGAAATGTGCTTTTGGGGTAACCTCATGAAACTTTCTCAGCATTGTTGTACACCATCGTGGTATTGAAGTCGATCTTGAGAAGACAAAGTCAATCCTTGGTATGTCACCTCCTCAGAATTTGAAAGAATTGATAGGACTTCAAGGACACTTGTCCTATATTTGGCATTTCATCGCCAATTTGGCAGGAAATTTTTTTACCCTTCACCAAATTGATAAAGAAAGGAGTCACTTACCAATAGATTGAAGAATGTCAAGAGTTATTTTATATTCTCCAGAAATATCTCTTGAGTCCACCGGTATTAATTCCACCTGTTGAATGAAGGACACTGATTCTTTATATGACAGCTTTAGAGCGATCATTGGGTGCCTTCCTTGCCTAGAAGAACGATGCTGGGAATGAAAACAGCCTCTAATATCTCAGTTGGACTATGATTTAAGTAGAAACGCGATATTCAAATATTGAGAAGTGCTTCCTAGCTTTAATCTTTTTGGTTTAAAAATTGAGACACTACCTGAAACATCATGAGGTCTAATTGGTATCTCGCAATAACCCGCTCAAATTCATCCTTAGTCGTCCAATGCTTACAGGACATCTACCAGGGTGGGCAGTTATTTTGCAGCAATTTGATATCCACTATGTGTCTTAAAAGGCAATAAAGGGGCAAGCTCTGGCTGATTTCCTTACTGAACACCCTTCAGTGGAAGATACATATTTAGATATTGAACTTCTTGATGAAGAAGTATTTTCTATTCAAGATAATCTTCAAACATGGGAAATGTACTTTGATGGCGCTTCCAGAAGTCCAACAGGGAAGAAAATGGAAGATCCTAAATTCAACAAAGTTGGGTTGGGAATTGTTCTTATTTCCTCGGAAAAGGAAGTGCTACCTTATTCCTTCTCATAATTGGGAGGTGGTACAAATAATGAAGCAGGATATCAAGCTCTCATCGTAGGATTAGAGTTGGTGCTTCAAGCACAAGTGAATCACTTAAAGGTGAAAGGTGATTCAGACCTGGTAATCAAACAAGTCAATGGGGATTATGCCATCAGAAAATAAGAGTTAATCCCTTTGTATGATTATGTCGGAGAGTTAATGGTGGAATTTCTTTCGGAACTGACATTTTTTATGTCCCGTGATCACAAAGTGCTCAAGCTGATGCATTGGCTAATATAGCCACATCTCTGGCATATCCAAATTGAGACGAGACATCTATCAGTATAGCCCACTATCATACAATTTCACCTTATGTTCAAACTAGAACAGAGGAAATCAATGAAATTAGTCCCATTCCTGAACCATATGGTCATACTATAGGATGGATGACACATATCAGGGAATACCTTCAAAATGGAACACTTCCACCTGATAGAGCCGGGAAAGAACAAATCTGATGACATGTGGTCAATTTTACTCTTTATGATATCCCGGATCACCCAGAGAAAATTATTTACAAAATAGGTTTTGATGGAATTCTCTTCAGATGCATTGATGGTGAAGGGACAATGGCTGTCATGAAAGAAGTGCGTGCAGGAGTCTGTGGATCCCACCAGTCTGGACATAGACTATATGATCAAATTCGAAGGCTTGAATACTTTTGGCCTTCAATGATACAATATTTTATTGATTTCACAAGGAAGTTTCATTCTTTCCAAGTACATTCCAACTTCATTCATCAACCCCCAGAGTTTCTTTATACAACTAAATACTCGTGGCCATTTGCCACATGGGGAATGGATGTAGTAGGACTTTATCCTTTAGCTACATCCAAGTAGTTTAAGTACATTCTTACTGCTACTGACTTCTTTTACAAATTGGAAGATGCAATACCTATCAAATATGTTAGTTCTAAAAGAATTTTTAGCTTCATCAAGTATAACATTGTTACTAGATTTGGTGTCCCTCTTACCATATTGACAGACAATGGCACCAACTTCGGTTCATATGAGGTAAGGAAGTTTTATCGAGAATACAACATCAAATCCAACCATTCCTCTCAGTATCATGCATCGAACAATGGTCAAATAGAATATTTCAACAAGACTCTTTCAAATATAATGCAAAAGCTGGTGGATAAAGATAAGAAATCATGGCATGATAAAATCTTTCATGCTTTATGGGCTTATCGGACCACCACCCGCACTGCAACATGGTTAACCCCATATTAATTAGTATATGGAACAAAAGTAGTCTTGCCCATTGAGGATCAATTAACCTCACTCAGGGTATCCATTTGTGATCAGTCATCTACATATGAACAATCTCAAAAGTAGTTGGTTGAATTGGAACAATTATACGAGAAAATATTATGCACCTTGCACCACTTAGAAGTCTATCAAAATCGAATAACACGAGATTTCAACAAAAAAGTTAGTCTTCATTCATTTATTCAGGGAGAATTGGTATTGGTTCTCAGAACTCCAATGATACTAAGAAAGAAACCTCCCAAGATGGATCCAAAATGGGAAGGACCTTATTCAATACATAAGGTCTACTCCAATGGAGCATATTCTTTAATCTCAATGGATGGAGAACTCATCACTACTATAACCAATGCTAGATTTCTGAAGAAGTATTTTGTATAATACAGATACATATGGTCCATGCATATGACCTTAAACTATTTGTACTTTTGTCCAACACAGTGTTAAATTGTGTCGTCCTTTCTATATGACGTTAAACTATACTGTCCTTTCTTAAGTCCTTACTGCATGACATTAAACTGCACAGTCCCTTCATCGTCCTAGCTACATGAAGCTAAATTTGATAGAAGTCCCTTATATCCAGAAAGAAATTAAACTACATAATCATTGGTCCATGCATATGAACTTAAACTATTCTCACCATGGTCCAACATGACGTTAAACTGTGAAAAAGTCCCAAATACGTCCAATATGACGTTAAACTATGTCCTCTTTTTTCCTTACTGCATAAATTAAACTACACAGTCCCCCTTTTGTCCAACATGATGTTAAACTGTATTGTCCTTATCGTCTTAGCTACATGACACTAAACTGTTCAGCACCAATAGTCCTCACTGCAAGACTTTAAACTGCATAGTCCCTTCATATGTCCTACATGACACTAAACTGTGCATTGTTAAGGTTGCTGCTACCTCTTGTTTCTCACACTGAGTATGAATTACATGAGCTTAGATACAACTTCAAATATAACACCCTCTCTAGGCTGCAAACCATGTGTAAGTCCCAACACCATTTTTAGGTCGTTTTCCTGATGAATAACTTGATCACCAATTCATTATCTAATTGAACTATGTGGACTTCGATCCTTGCCTTCTAGGCTGAGTACGTAGGAAACCTCCCGAGGTTCAAGACCAAAACCAATCTCTTCACATCGGTTAAACTCCATCTCATATGATGTTGATATGTGAGGCAGCCCCAGAACCAATAATTTTTACATTGGTTCACCATCGTCCTTGATATATGACGATAAACTATTCGCACTTTTTGTCTTGTATGACAATAAACTACAACATTCTTTGAAACCCTCACCTAATAGTGAATCATTATTTACATTGATCTCTAATCATGTTATATTCCAAAGACTATGTGCATATATGGAAATGCCCGAATCTTTTATCTTGGGTCAATCCATTATTGCACTAAAGTCCCCCTTTCACCCTTCAATTGTACAAACCAAATCTGTACAAAGGGTATTTCAAGAACTACATGCGGCATGATTCCCATATTTATGGGATATGTAGGAATGTTCGAGCATCCCTCGAATCTAGCCCGAAGTCTTTGGTCCTAACCCCAAATTTCACTTTCAGTCCCTTGGCTGAAAAGTCCCCCTTGGTCTGAGCTCTATGACCTTAAACTAAGATTTCCTATACTCTCATCCCACATGACGTTAAACTGTATTTCAAGAACTACGTATGGATTGATTACCATCCTTATGGGATACATAGTGAAGTCCAGTAACTCAACTCAGGACCCATCCACAACATAATTATGGTTAGCATTGGTATGTGTATCTTTACATGCCTTGAACAATGACCATTTTGATTTGTCAAACTCCTAACCTTAAATACTTCCAGATCTCTATAACGCTTTTTTTTGACTTCTGATCACAAAATGTTTGATACCTGAGAGTTCTTTTGTCTGACTATGTAGCATGTGCCCTTAGGCGGCCTTGCATAAACAGTCTACATAACAGACTTGTCAGCCAAAAGATGCTATTATTTGACTATGCAGCCAATTCCCATAGGTGTCCCTGCATAATTCAACCCCCTAACAAGTTTTTCAAATAGTGGTAACATAATTCTTGGAAGGAAAACCTATTTCATCCTTGTTTGTCTTAATGAAAATATATAGGGATCCAAAAAAATAGCCATCCTTAACATATTTGTCTCATACTCTTTTTCATGATATGAAAGTATTCAAGTCTATGGTTTATATTTTTCATCCCTACGTTTGGGGAAGACCTTTGCAAGAGTGACATTAATCCAATTCATTGATAATCATGACTGGAAATATCATCTCCATATTCAAGTACTTATTTCCAAATAGCAGACTCTGTTCTTTGAAAAATTCGAATCTCCATAAACATCCACTGGCTTTTTAGCAGTAGAAAAGTAAATTTCTGAGAGTTCTTTTGCCTGACTATGCAACACGTGACCTTAGTCGGCCATACATAAACAGTCTACATAACAGACTTGTCAGCCAAAAGATGCTATTATTTGACTATGCATCCAATTCCCTTAGGCGGCCCTACATAATTCAACCCCCTAACGGGTTTGTTAAATAGTGATAACTTCATTTTTGGGAAAATACTTCCCCTAATTTCTTTTAGCCCTTTTTTGTATCATTCCTCAGATTCAAAATTTCTTAAATCAAAGTTTACATGTTTTCCCCATACTTGAGTGTGGTTATATGTTTTCAGATAAATTATCAAGGAATTGAGTCAACTTTAATCCATTTGGTCAAATCTATTTCGACCTTAAACATTAGCTTTTTTATGTCCGACTTGCATGAATTTAAACTACCCATAAAAGGAAAGTTTACTCTGAATAAAAGTCAAGTCCCAGCTCACTAAACATATACTTTGTATGATTTATGTGATATTGAGAAATTAAAAAGATGTAAAGTTTGTAGGGTTATTAATAAAAATCCTAGTAAAAATCAAACTATGCTTACTAGGCCCATTGGCTTAGGTAAAAATTTAAAGTAGGTAGCAAAAGAAGGCATGTACAAATGATTGACGATGAAAGTGTATTTCATTGATGCACAAGAGATAGAGGAATGTCCACAGACTAGAGTCTCTTCTCTTTTCTAAGAATTACAAAAGGCGGTCAACATAAATCTTCATTTGATTTACGACATCCTGAGCATCATCAGCATCCATTTGAAGCTCATTCACTCGACCAACTTCACTCTATTCATCTTGATGGAGTGATTTATTGGCATCTGCAATGGATTTCATACCATTCGTTTGAACTCCTTCCAATGAATTATTAAGCTAGTCAAGTTCCCCAGTAATAGCATATAACTATTGCTGAAAGTGCATATGCTGGACGACTTTCTCTTTGGTCTTATGCTTCGTCTCCTTTAACTTGGAAACATGATTAGCCTCAGCTCGGGATACCGCAACCTCAAATTCATTGATATTGGCTGAAAGCCTGACCCTGGTCAAATATTGATGGTACTTCTACTCCTGCTCCCTTCTTAAGATGGCTTATCTTACTGTAGCATGGATCTCTTGATATCCAGAACCGCCAAGTCCCAACATGACAAACATGATAACAATCGCGGGATCTTCAACGACAACTCTTCAAGAGGAACTTTAGATATGATCTTCCATATGTTCTGCCATGCCATGCGTCGTGAAAATTGGAGCACCTTTTGTACTTCCGGGTCTGACTCAGCATCACTGTCACAAGGGGGAATATAATCTGGGACAAATGTACTTAGATAAGTGCCCAGTTCTGCTCCTTCCCCCTGACCCTTTTTTACTTCTATTCATGTTGGGACGGAGGCTGAGGCTTCACCTCCAGATCTATCCACTGAAATTGATGGCCCTGCATAGTCAATTGAAAGTTCTTGGTTAGTTTCAAAGGATAAAAAAAGCTGATTGGAAATCAGACAAAAATATTGTTATCTCTTACCCAATGGTAGATCAGCAATGGGAGAAGGTTCCTCCCCATATTTCCTAGCTTCAACAGGATCTTCAGGACGGGTTTGAGGAAGCTCTACCAGGTTCAGCTCCACTTGAGCCAGTGTCTCTGCAATAATAGGGTTATCTGTACTCCATTAAGGCATTGGCATTTAAGCAGCTTTGTTCAGATGGAACTGCACATTTGAACCAATCATGGTCAGATATGTAATAAGAAGTTATTTTAACAGGACGAAGGATAACACTCACATCAAAAATCTTCTAGATTACATGGTAACTTAACATGATCTAATGTTTTTTCAAAATATGCACCAAGGTCCATCATTTCATCCAATGTTATCTCAGATTCCTAGTTAGTCTCACCAATTAGATAATTCAATAGGTTTTCTTGGCAACCTTCATACTGCGGCCTCTGATCTTGGACAGCGTCTTCAGATAAAATTGCAGCATCAGTTGTAGTGGCCGCTAATTGTCCCAGTGTAGGGGTTGAACCTAAAGTATCACAAAATGGAATTCAGTTGATATTGTAATTCAAAATCTTATGAAGCATTGTTAATTTACTAGAAGCATACTCTTCTCTCCTTGCAACAACAGTATGAGGGATACTGGGAACAGATGCTGGCTCTTTTCCAGGAGCAGCCAAATCAGCCTGAACTTGTGATTGTTCACCAACACCTTCCTTCGTCCTCATAGGCGGGTCAGTCCTCTCCCTCAGAGGAAAAATTGACAAAGCCCATGCAATCCCAAGAAGTATGAGTAATATTTTCATGGGTTAAGACTCATGACTATCTGAAAGAATTACCACTACTGATGAAACGTTTAGCTATGGACTTCCTCCTTCATTTCCTTTGCTTCTTTGACTTCTTAGGAGTGTGGACATAATCATCTCCAAATACAGGAATTGGAGAATGAAAATCCATGTCTAACTCCTCCTCCATGGCATGATGGCCTGGAGATATCTTGCCCAGCTCACGAGGAGATTCATTAGCCCTGATGCCAGTACCACCAAGGCTATTCTGTGGTGAAGGAACCTAAGTAGTTCCTTTCTTTACAAGCTATAGGATGAAGAAAATAATTTCCTTGAGAAACAAAGCTTTGAATGAAATTAAATTGTAAAGAAAATAAGGAAAGAAACTTACATCTTCAGGAGCTATGTAATCATACCACTCCTCATCTCCAGAACCACTAGTCCCCTCAGTGGCGCCACGATCTATCATTTCCTTCACCCGCTTGGTGACAGGAATGGAATAATCGATGGAATATATGATCATCTCCAGTTCTTTGATGTAATCCCGCACTTCATCAGGGTTATCCTTGTAACAGATATCCGTAGAAGCTTGAAGATTCCCTATTCCTGGAATTTTTAGCTCCTCGCACAGATCCAGCTAGGCAGTTTCAGCATCACAATATAAATTTCACCATGTCTGGACAACCTCTAGTCATAGATATTCAACATGTGTACCAGAAGGCTTTGAGGAGGGTCCTACAATCTTATACTTTAGCTTCTTACCAACTCCTGCAACTATAGATAAAAGATAAGAAAATAATAATTTTTTCTCTATAAAGTAATTATGATTAAATTTACCCAATGAAGTACCTCACTAGGATTTGATGGAGTTGGTCTATTTATTCTAACAGGAGGATTATATCTGGCATTAGGACTCTTTGCCGCATGTTGTGCCTCATCATCCCCATCTTGGGAATCCGAAGAATCAGCTCCAGATGGAGAAGCATCACCTTCCTGATGAATGGTTTCTTTCTATACAGTTCTTTTCCTTTTCCCCACCTGATAAACCAGACGATTCAACACCCCTTCAGGGTATGATGCTATACAATTCTCGGAATACCATGTAGTCATGTTACTCGCCGCTTTATGAACTGGTAGATCAAACACTGCCCCGGTATTCTCCATAGATGTCAATAACCATAGTTTTCAGGCAACCATCTGATGCTGCTCTGACCTGACATGCACAGGAGGGGATACAACAGTCTGCTGTAGACACTTGAATTGGCGTACAAATCTGTATGGAGCATAGGCCTCACATATAATCTCCTCGTTAATCCTGGTGGCCAGTACACCATCTCTGCAAGCCAGAATGTACGACCTCAATTCCAGATCGGCAGTTCCATCATCAACAAACCACCCATTTTGCGGGTTTCCATAAGGAAAGAAATTTAATTCCTTGAACATGCTTAGCCTCACCTTCATATCATAAGGGTTAAGGGCTGATGGAGAAATTCCAAAATATGCCTGCACTGATGGCCTGAAAGTGCTTCCAGGAACTTGTACTCCGTTTTGTACAACATATGTCCTGAAATTAGTGGCGATCCATCCCCACAAAACTTGGAAGGGTGCCACTAATCTCAAAGGAGACTTACCCATAAAGACATGGAGTAAGCTCCTATGAATCTTTGCCAAAATGGGGGTGGAAAACCCAACCATTTTCTTCTCAGCCAACTTGGATGCCACAACAAAGGTCCTTGGCCTAACGCCTCCCTTCGAATCCCAGACTGGTAGAAGATAAACACTGAGCCACAAGGCTAAGAAGCCCGCCAGACAGGTCTTTTTTGGGATTCTCTGATTTACTTCATATCCCCATTTCTCAAATTCTCATGCTTCTAGGGTCGGCCAGAACATGACAAAAACACCCCTCTTTTCTGTTCTGGGGTAGGTGGTAGGGCGAGTACAGGTGGGACCCTTCTCCTTTGAATCCTTCTCCTCCTTCTTGGTAAGAAACATATTCATCCACTCCTCTTGATTAATATCCTTTCTAGAATGAGTTAGGGAGGTCTTTGAACTGTTGAGCTTGTGAAAGATTTTCAATAACTCCTGAGCCAAAGTAGGAGTTTTCTCGGAATCATTCCATGTTGCCTTAGGGGGGATGAATTCATCATACATGTCGCCCAGAATTGGAGCCCCCGAGATCTTATAGACATCCCACAAACTGATGCCTACTTATCCATGATTCAGATGGAAAGAATTGGTTTCTGGGCTCCAAAGGATGATTTGATCTGGAACAAACTCATCATTCTGGTAAACAAATGTCTGCCCAACCCAGACAACTTCATACATCGTAACTCCTTTCAAATAATCGACAAACTTTGCACAGGTTTGTCGCACCCAGTATGCCCACATCCAAGTTGCCTTCACACCTCCTCTAGGACGGAATCCCAACTCTTCATCCAGCCTTTGGATTTATCCATCTTATAATTTTGGAAGATTGAAGGATAACAATGTGGTTTCAGCTTAGGCTTATGAGGTTTCTGATCTGGCGCACAAGGGATATGATGCATCATATAGGCCTTCTCCACTGTTTAATTATTAAAAAATGCTCCTCAACTTGAGATATTTGCTGAAGAAAATTTGGTGTAATTCTGAAACCATGAATTTGGGAGATAGTTCTTTGCCTTTGGAATATTGACATCTTGCATATGACTATGCCCATACAAAGGCAAGTAAATGCTCTATGGAAAGTCACGATGACAATTATTCAAGTGCCTGGCCAAATTTGGAAGAGTGATGTTTCAGATATCATAGTAATCATGGACTACAATGTTCATCATATCATCAATCCACTTGCTCGCCAGTTCATCAGCAATTCCGATTCTTCTAGGAGCCATTGAATCTGCACAAAGGTAGAATAATTAACTCTTAAGTGAGTTTATTTTTCATAAAATTGGTGAAGAAAAATGAAAAAATGGATAAGGAATTAAGGCATGCAAGTATAATTTTGGCGCGCAAGTGTTGGGCATGTAGGTATCACCGCACAAGTCCAAATACCTCTACAGAAGCATGACACAAAGAAACCAACGGAAAACAAGTAACTTGCGTGACAAAGGAAACTTTAATGGCGAGAGCTCGAATGTTTGAAATCCAGGTGATTTGAATGAGAATAAGGCGAATATTTATAGGCTAGGCCGCACCCCTGTGCACCGAAGCCGGCGCGGCTCGCACCTGCGTGACGCCAGATGCGCGCCTCTCACCTGTGCGCCGATATCTGCATGCTCAAAACTTGCACACCATAGTTCCATGGTTTTATCCTTTTTCCTCAGATTCACATCCTCCTTCTTTTGGATCCAACTCTGCGGGGGGACCTTTGTTGACGATCCTTTCCGTCACAGAGTCTAATGATTGATAAAGGGAAATACCTTGGTCCAAAGTGATTCATCCTTCGGAGAAAATAAAAAATTGACAAAGGAATGAACAAGGATTCCGTTAAGTAAGGGCTGCACAATTTTTATCATGGTCGCACAGTTATATCTGCACGCCACATATTGGGTGCGCAGGTGACCTGCGCGACCTATTTTATTTTCTCCCAAGGTCTTCAGCAACCTATAAATACCTCTTGTGGGCCCCCCATTTCAGACGGGAAAAATCCAGAAACTCATATTTGAGTTCTTGACACCCTAGTCTCTTCTCAAATCCTTCCGAACACTTATAAGGTAATTTAATACCTATAATGGAAGGTCTAAAGTGTGGGAAAAAGACCAAAGTGTTGAAATTCATCAACACCTACACGCCTATGTGGCCACCCCTTAAGGAAAATGGCCACACTTGCACGCCGCTTTATTCCTTCAATAGAACTTGTGCGCCAGTCATTTAAGATGATTTAGGGATAATACTAAGGACTTGAGTTAAGTATCTCCCAAGTATTACCCTAAGGGTTGACCATCGGGCAAGTAACCATGTGTCGTGCAAGTACACTTGCGTGACCATGACTTGCGCACCCATGCAGGACTTGAGAACCTCTCTCTTTTTGGGTTCCCCTCCTGCCTATTCACTTGATTTCTTCAAATCCACCTCTCCTCTTCAAGATTTAGCCTTCAAAATCCTCTTCAAAGACATTTATGGCATGATTCCTTGGTTTTATTCCTTATTTGAAAGGAATTCTATGGAACCAATCTCAAAACCCAGTGATTTACATATCTTTATGTAATTAAGGTTAGAGATTTCATTCATTCAACCTCGTCCTTTAAGATGAGAAGATCTTTAATATGGGCATCCTCCTTAGTAGTAAGCCCCAAGTCCCATATTCTTGGCCCTCCTTTTCAGGAGTAAGCCCCAGCTATAATTTCCTAACCTCGACCTCCTTTTCAGAAGTGAGCCACAGTCCATGTTCCCAAATATGGGCATCCTCCTTAGAAGTGAACCCCAAATCCCAAATTCCCTTAACCTGGGCCTCCTTCTCAGGGGTAAGCCCCAGTTCTAAAGTCCCTTAACCTGGGCCTCCTTCTCTGGAATAAGACCCAGTCATAATTTCTCTTAACCAATCTTTTCTTCTTTTGATTTGGGATTCCTTCTCAAAAATAAAACCCAATCACAAGTCCCCTCCTAATTTGGGCATCCTCCTCAGGAATAATCCCTAAGCTAGAGTATCCAAATCTCCATAAAGCACATATACCTTTATGGACTTTTTCATAGGATTATTCTCTAAAGTAAGTCCTTATCTTTATCTATTTGGGCAATCATACATACATAATCCCCATATCATTCCTCGAGACCACATCTTTCGTGGCACAAATTGCCAGGTTTACTGATACCTCTTGTTTCTCACGCCGAGCATGACTCACGTGAGCTTAGAGTGTAAAAGTAACCACGATACGTCTCTTTGGGCCATTAATCATATCTAAACCCCACAATTCCCAACCGAACTACATGGACTTTGATCTCTACCTTAAAAGTAGAGAACATAGGAATCCTTTCTGAGGTTCAACCCCATCACCCATTAATTCCCATCCGTCCCATATGACGTTAAACTACATCTCAATTACCAAACTACGTGGGTTATGATTCCTTTTTTAACAAGGATATGTAGGTGGCCCATTTGTGGGTACAATCCCAACTATGAGATAATCCATGTCCTTATGAACGACAATAAACTTCAAGTGCCCCACTGAGTGGATTTAAAACCAGTATGGTTATTATAATGACCAAGAGATCTTTATATAATGTGTTGAAGGATACCATTGAATAAGAATCTCTAAAAAATACAGATGATTCTCTATCGATGAAGAACCACAAATACATATAAAAGATTCTCTAAATATCATACATATTAAATCATTGATTGTCAGATCTTAAGAAAAGATCATTTTCACACTTGGTAGTGTAATAAGGATTCACGAACATAACTTAAATCTATAAAGAGAGTCTCGGAGTAGACAATAATTCCCCTAAAAAAGGTGTGATGAGTACGAACTCCCATCCTCTCGACCAGTGCAAATTATTAAGCCTCATCGGTCCATAACTAATGAGCACCTACCTTTGGAAAGTAGGTCCGAATGGATATAGAATCATTGGATGTTTTTGGTTCTACGAAAAAACCCATTAGAAACCGATTGGAATGTTTTAAACTTAATAAAACAAGGTCATACCCATTTAAAGAGGAAACAAACTACACACACTTCCATAAAATGGGTAAATAACTTTCCTTTCTTGTGTATGGAGGACTGTTTCCTCGCAAAATGATGACTTTTGTTTTTCCCTTTACCATCTATCATGGTTGAGAATTATGATGGAAATATTGGTTTTATATAATATATATGATATTTATGATTTATTATACTTATTTAATTATTATAAAAAACAAAACCTCATGATTTCCATCCTGTGAGAATATGATAACGTCATTTGTAGATGTATGGACGACCACCTCCTCAAAGTGATGTAATTAGTTCACACTTTATGTGGAATACATTAAGGATGGTTTTAATAAATTTATATGATATATATGAAATAATAATAATAATTGAATTCTAATATATATATATATAAATATATTTCTAAATATATGTTATTTACTTTCTTTCTTTAAATATGAAAAGAAAAGAGAAACAACTTTCATGCGTACATACAGCCAACTGTCTCCATGAATGATGTATTACATTTCATATTTAAATATTTTATATATTATCATATTTTTTTTATAATTGGTTTATATGATATTTATATAAATTATAGAAATAATTAAATCATTATCTAAGTAAAAGGATCAAGAATAACAAGTAAAATATATATGAAAAAAGCGGATATCACCCAAAACATAAAATTAACATAGATTTCTTAATAAACAGGTAACATAAAGTCATAATAAAATCATATATGGTATTATATATATAATAATATGGTTATATTTTATATTTATAATAAACTTATATTTATTATATAGGATTTTTGAATGAGTATGAAGATTGTGAAGACTTAAGGTATGGGTTTTCTGGTCTCACTTTAATTAAAGTGAGACTTATACCTTATTCTCAACTCATTTATTTTGCATGGAATATATATTAAAAATTAATGTAGTATATTATTGTTATAATTAAATTTATGGGTATTTACATATCAATTTTATGATCTTTCTTTCATGGGGTTTACAGTTCAAAAGTTACCCAATCGGTAAAGTAATTTTGTCTCAATTTTCCTTCTTTGAGATATATGACATGTTATGAACCTATATTTTTACACGGGGTGTATATACGACCCTTTGAAATGTTATATAATGAATATAATTCTTTTAATGATATTTTAATCATCATTTAATGTTATTATTACATGGTTATTTTGATTCAATGTTACCAAAGGGGTAACTGTTTATTGTTACAATCTCATCATTTATCGAGATTGTTTATGGTTATGCTTTCATTGATAAAATATTATGATCCATATATCAAGAACTCTTATGAAGTTTCTTACCATATGTTTAGTCATGAAATATTCTTGTATTGGTTCCATTTTATCACTATTTGGTACTTATGATATTAATAAAATGTTTTCATAAAATAAAAATTTATTTTTCTTCAGTCGAAAATTTGTTTTATTCAAAAAACCATGTTTTCTAAAAATGTTTTCATTTTTTTTAAATGATATTTTAATATAATTTTCAATTAAAAGGATTTTAAAAATATTTTATATTTTATAAAGGTGTTTAAAATGGTTTTCAACACTTTCTTTTTATGTTTTCAAGGTTATTTTCAAAGAAAATGTTTTTCAAAAAAGGTTTTATGTTTTAAAAAGTATTTTTTCAAAGATGATTTGATATTTTTATAAATAAATATTTAAAAGGATTATTAAATATTAATTTATATGATTAATTTTTTTTTTCAAATAAATATATTTTTAAAATGTTATATGTTTTAAAAAAGTGAATTTAAGGGAAAGATTATTTTTTTAACAAATGATACAAGTGAACTTTCAAAATACTTCCTCGTATAAGATGAAATCCTTTTATATTTTCTAATATTTATTGGGAAAATGATTCAAGAATAAAATTAATATAATTTATTTAATGGTTTATTTTTTGATGGTATGGTGTTTATGACACTCGTTTCGCTTCCACGGGTTATACAATGATAAGTTATTATAAAACTCGCTTCCTTTCACAGGTATTCTTGGATTAAATGACTATGAAACCTATATTTTATTCATAGGTTATGATATGATGAAATTTTTATGATAACCATTTAATTTAGTGGTTTATGATATGAATTTTATGATACCCATATCTTTCTATGGGTTATGATACGATGAATGTTTTTTTATCTTGTGGCACATGTATATAAGATTTAATTATGTGATAGCTGGGGCCTATATATCCCCCTACATTGGGTAAAAATTTATTTCTCATGAAATAATTATGGGAAACAATTTCATAGGCTTGATACACAGTGGGAAACTTTTTTTTATTGATCCATAATGAAAACAAGTGTGTCCTGGTCCACAATGGAAAACAGGTGCATCCTGATCCACAATGGGAAACAAGTGCATCCTAATACACTATAGGAAATATGTGTTTATTTATCCACTAGGTTGATGGCAATGGTAGTTAAACATGACACATTAAATGGTTTTATTTATTTATGTTGGTTCCTCACTTATATGACATGGGATTATAGATCATGATTCATTGATGATGATTTATAACCCGTATGATTCATGTCATATAAACTATAAATCTTTATGAAATGAATAATTTATAAGATCTTTTATATGTAGGTCATGATCTTAAAATGTTAATCTCATGTTCTCTTACCCTTATTCTCATGTTATTCTTATATATATCCTTTATTTACCCTAACTGAGCATCTGAGATCACCATTTTCTTATATATCCTTTCAACGCGTTATGAAAAATGGTTTTAAGTAATATAAATAAATGGGAAGGTACTTATGGTATATTTTGAATATATTTCAACAAATGATAATTTTTTTCCAATTTTCCAAATACACTAAACTATTTTGGTTCTCGGACAATTATTTTTGTAATGTGCCGAATATTAATAAAAAATGATGTAATATCCATTTATATTAAGCCTGAGTTGATGTATTTGGTTCCGAAAACCCCTACTAAAATTTATTCATTACTTACCTCCCCAAATAATAGAGCCCTTATTTTGATCAGAAAGTAATCCTTTAAATTCTATTGGTGCTTACCTAAGGTGGTTGTCTGACAAATATGTATCCTTCTTAACTGAGTGTCTTTATTTTATTTATTCTTTCACCTCCATAAAATTATATTCAACTATTATTATATAATAAAAACAATATCTACTATATAATTATATTATATTATGTTAATTTCATAATATAAATGTATCTTCCCTTCTATAAAATGGGATACAGATTCATCATCATGTGTACGACAGACTACCTCAAATTGGTGTCATTTGTTTTCCACCAAATCACCTCTCACAACTTGATATAAAAATAGTTTCAAAGTATATAAATGATATTTTTAACATATTTATACTTATATACATATTATATCATATAAAACCTTTTAATTTACATTCCATGGGGGTATGATAATGTTGATCATGTGTACAAAAAACTGTCTCCTCGTGATGTGATGTGATTCATTTTTCACTACAACTTTACATGGAAGGTAATAAGGATAAATTTAATGGATATATGTGATATAAATTAAATAATTATTATAGTAATTACAGATTTATAATTATTAAATGATAATATATCATTTTATTCTTTACACTGAAAAATGATAACATCTTTCATGCACACATATGGACTACCACCACCACGAAGTGATGTGATTATTTTTCATCACAAAGTCACATGGATGATATATAAAAGTATATTTAATGAAATAATATGATATTTATGATATTATGATAATTCATTAAATATAAAATAGTACTTAACTTTTTTCCATATTTATCATTGAAAAATGGAAACCTTACTCATGTATATATTCTCCCTACCGTCTCCAAGATTGTAACACAGTTCATTTTTGATAAAAAAATCCTTGATTTATTTTAATAGTATTATTGATGTAAAAATTTGATAAATATTCTATTATTATAATTATGGATATGTTTACACAGGGCCCTCTTTTACCATAGTAAACACACCAAATCCATTTTGAAATAATGAACTGAACATCCTCAAAACACCTGATGTGGACAAAACATAATAAGTATTTAAATATACCATTATAAAGAAATAAATTAAATATTTTAAGTATAATGTTTTAAACCTAGAAAAGGTTATCATGAAGAAATGTGATTTATATAATTTTATTATATATGAGGATCAAACATGTATGAATAAAGTCGGACCAGAGGTAAGGGTTTCCCATCTCAATTTTATTTCTGTCAGACATATGCCATATTCACCAATTATTTTTTATGGTATATATAATTTCCATGAATGTATTTTATGATTTTTTACATTTATTTAAAAAATCCATATGATTTTATCTCTTTAATTGGGTTTCGATCCAAATATTACCAAATCCATAAGGAATTTTGTCTCAATTTACTTTCATTGAGGCATATTTTATTGTTATGAGCTATTTTTTTTAATTATATAATTCCATTTGAAATATTATATTATTAAAATAATTATTTTAATGATATTTCAAGTATCATTTAATGTTATTATTTTATAGGGATTATTATTGAAGTGTTACTAAAGCGGTAAAGGCTTCATGTTACAATCTTCTTTCTTTCAGGATTGTTTATGTTCAAGTTTATTTTAAAAGAAATCATGTGATATTATTTTCTTAAACAAAATTTATTTCATTCTAATTTGGTTATGAATGTGGTTCACAAGTATAATTTCCATTCCCCCCCTTATTTATTTAAGAAACATCAATAAATTCATTTGTAAGTAATATCGATCATGGATTTTTCTTTTATACTGTGTATCTTTCTCTTATATATACATTTTTTATAAATTATTTTAAAAAATATAGTTTTCTAAAAATAAATTATTTTTTAAATCCATTTTACAAGATCTTTTACCATATTCTAAAAATTTTTAAAATGAAATTTCTTAATATTTTCCAAATGGGTCACTTTTGACTCTTTTTTAGACTATTTTGAAAATAATGGTTATTTTTATCACTTATGACATGAACATATTTTCTTGCCATAATGTCCATTATTTTCTGGGTAGTTTCCTTTATATTTTCTAAGTTTTTTTTTCAAATTAAATTATTTTAACAATATTTTGTGAATTTTTAGTTTTTGAAAGTGATTTTCAAAATGAAAATGCTATTTTCCTCAAAATTTTTTTTAATGATCTTATAATGATATTCCCATTCATCAATTTTAATAACCCTTATTGTGACTTATTCTATAATATAGATGTTTTGTAATTATATAATCCACATTCTTTGTCTGGTTGGATTATTATTTCTTCAAATTGATTTTTATGACACCTCATTTTTTTTCCACAGGTTAATCACATTCGAAGAGATTGTTATGGAACCTATTTATTTTCCACGAATTTACCACATTTCAAATAGATTTTTATGAAACCCATTTATTTTTCATGGGTTAATAAAGTTATTAAAAAAATAATAATTGTTTTTATGAGTTTTATGTTGAAAATATTGCTCTATGTACTTTATTTATGGTTATTGGACATTGTTATATGATGGGTGAGCCTAGATAGTGCCAAGTTATCCTGATATAGCTTATATAATGGGAGTTCCTAGATAACACTCCAATGCATTAGGTAATGATTATTTTTTCTATATAATTATATTATAAGTGGACATATGGTTATTCTAAATTATAAGGGTTATTTAAGGGTTCAATGAGGATTATTTCCCAAGATATCAACACATTTTGTTATGATTTTATAGGTTATAAATGTTGATTTTAATCAAGACTGGTATCACATGGATCGAGATTTTTGATTCTGATGACTCATGCCTATGTTAACAACCTATTCCATGTTTTTATGTTTGATGATCCATGTATTTATGGTTATGAGTTCCTCTATGTTATTATCATTCACTTTTATTATATCATCATATCCTTATACTCATATTTATCTCATCGATACATTAAATTGTTAATGCTTATGTTTACCCTTACTAAGAATTTTAGCTCGACCTTATTATGTTTACTTTTTTAAAACTTATCAAGAATGATGTTAAATGAATTATTTATAGATGGTTTTCATATGGATGATTATAATGACCTAATTTGGAATATGAAAATTTGGGTATAGTGGGAGATGATGTTCATCTTTATGAACTAGTTATTTATGAATCCATGATGTTTAGCGTTTGTAATAATTCTCTAAAAAAATAAAACTAAAAGTTATTTGAGAATTTAAATGATCCAATATTTCTTTTTGATTTTTTATGTTTTGGATGGTGAAAATTGGGTCACATTCATCAGTATCAAATCCATAAATGTAGTGTTTGTGATTTCTGTAAAAGATTTGAGAGTATAGGTTTGAGGATGCTATAAAATTATGCCAACAAAGTATGTATGTTATAGATAAGATTTCATATATTAAATAAATAATCCTGGTTATAGAAAATTAATTTTGATGAAGCCATAACATAAATTGGTTTCATAAAGAATGAATGTGAGCCTTATATCTATAAACTATTTAGTGGGAGTGCAATCATTTACCTAATAGTTTATATCGATGGAATAATACTTATTGGAAATGAAATACTAGTCCTATAGTTCATTAAACCCTAGTTAAACTCATGATTATCCATGAAAGACATTGGTTAAGCAGTATATATTCTTTCAATCATGATTCAACATGATACATCCAAGAGGCATCTTGGACTAAGTTAGAGTACATATTTTGACAAGATACCAAAGAGATTTAGTATGGAACAATCCAAGAGGGGATTGTTTACATTGCTCCATGGAATTAATATTTCCAATAAAATGTGTCCTTAGACACATGAAAAATGAAATATGATGAGAAATAACCCATATGAATTATATATTGGGTCATTCATGTATGTTATGATATGTACTAGGCTCGATGAAACCTATTCCATAAGTGTGGTAGGAAGATATCATACTAACCCAAGTGACCCTAATTGGGTGAAATTAAAGGATATCCTTAAGTATATGAGTCATGATAAGGATATTTTAATGTTTTATAGAGGAGGTTAGGAACTAGTCATTGGATGATATGTAGATGTTAGTTACCAAACTTATCCCGATGATTTGAAATAGTAGTAGGGATGCATATTCATTCTCAATGGGGGTATTGTGAGATGGAAGAGATAAAATAAAGTCATGGTCATAGATTCTCTAGTAGATTTTGAGTATATTACAGATTCTGAGGGAACTAAAGAAGTAGATTGAATAAGAAAATTCATCCAACATCTTGATGTTTTTCTTATCAGTAATGATCTTATCACACATTATTGATCCAATACTATAGAGATGTATCTTGCAAAGGAGATAAGGTTACATCAATGGAAGAAGAACATAATTTATAAGTAACATCTCTGGAGGGATTTTTCTTAAAGTTGTAACATCACATATATTAGAATATATTTGGAATAAAACATTGATAACCCATTAAATAAATCCTTAACTCAGAAAAAACATTACCATAATGTGAGGTATAGTGGGCTGAAAGTCATAGGTATTTGGATCTTGTCAAAGTGAGAGTCTGTTAGATTTTTTGTTTAAGAAACAACTATTTGTACATTGGATTACATTAATATAATAAGATTATAGTATTAGTAAAACATATTATTACATATTATTTATTATTCTTCATGACTTCAATGTAATAACATCCTATACTATTTGTCACATTGATAATGCCATAGTAGTTTTGTACTGTGATAACAACCAAGAAATTACATGATAATATTATTAAATATAGTTCTATAGTCAGATAAAATTTTATGATGTACATATATAATTATTAATCTAAGGTGTGAACACTTGTAATTATATAATAATTCTTATTAGGAAGTTTGTATTTGGTAATTTTTATGATGAGATATTATGTGAATAGAAATTCTAGTAGGAATTCCACATTTTTACGAGACATTATATATTTATATCTCTTTGTGTGTAATTCCCCTTATACTTTAAGATTATTATTAATTTATATCATGAATCACACACATTGATGTATTTCATAAACCATGATGGTGCAATTCTTGTAAAATTTCGATATGTTGGGTGCATTATGAGTGATGTGTTATTAATTATTTAGTTGATTAAGGATTTTCCATTACATATTTATAGAAGCTGATATCATAACCATTCTATTAAAATAGAATATTCACCTTAAATTACATGGACATGGTGTAATGATGAGTTTATTTTAGATATTCAAAGAAATACATATTAATTACATAGGTTTGAGACATGTGTGTGAAAATTTCTTAATGATATATTATAACGAAAAGATTATATTAAATAGTAAGCATTCATGTGTATTTTTCAATGTCGCAATGCTAAATTCTTTCTCTTTGGAGCCTTGAATCATTTCAAGATATAAATCATGGAATTTATGTAAGCTCACATAATTCCAATGAAAAAAACATCCTAGAGGGACACACACTAATGTTTTTTGTTGGTCTCAATTAAATTATATTTGAAAATAATTATTAGAATAAATATTATTCTTAAGATCAAGGAATATTTTTTTTCATGATTTATTGACTGAAAATAATGAATAAATATTTATTCATAGGGAAATTGTTTAATTACACTAATGTATAATATTTATTTATTTATCTTTATTTTCATGGTAATAAATAATTATTTATTCATTACAAATTATTTATTTAGTTATATCAATATTTGATAAATATTTTCTATATAGACCACGAATATAATATTTATTTTATTTATTAAATATTTATTTGGATATTTGATAAATACCAATGAAGATGAGCATAAAAAGATCATGTCTGGTGATAAATATTAATTTGTAGGATGATAAAATAATATTTATCATTACACTAGTTAACACATTAAATAATAATAATAATTATAAAAATATTATTTTATGGAATGAGGTCATATAAGGTTTGTTACATTATTTAAGGGCCACTGTGTAATTAGATAATATTATAACCTTAACTCTAACTCTATAATAAGATATCTACGTCTATTGTGTAGGGCTAATCGAGAATTGAGAATTATTGTGCACAACACATTTATCTCTAGATTACTCCTTCTCTCATCCTATAAAGAATGTGAAGAACAAGAGTGATTCTTTCAAGCCTAAAATAACATGAAGCAATCAAGATGAACAACAAAATATGATTAATTTAGAATGTTAGCTCATGAAAATCCATCAAGCATTGATCCTGTCAATAATGAAAAAAAAGATTCCTTCAAGCCTAAAATTACTTGAAGTGATCAATAATAACAATATAAGATAATAGATCCACGGTTCTAGAATATGAAAACACATCAGTGTTATTTGGAGATCAAATAAGCACATTTGGATCACCATTTTAGGGAAACTATTTTGGGTCCCCCTACATGATGATGGTAATCCAAAAAACATTTTAGATGATCAAAATATTTACTAGAGAAAGATCCTAATAGATGATATTATTTATTCTGATATATTTACATTAATTATAAAATTAATGTGAATATATATCCTCTTGGTTCTAGCTACATTTATTTCCAATATTTAATTGATTTTTTTGTTTATTATGATGTTCATATATTTTATAATATATGAATGATCCATTGAATCTGACATTTGCCGAGTCGGGATCGACCTCAATAAGTACTTAAGCTACATCCACAACTATCATGTCTAAAGTTGTTTGAGAAGTTAAATTACTTTACAAGAGACCATTTTACACTGATTTTACAACATATAAAACATTTTTATATTTATAAAAGTTATATAATTTGAAATCTTGCAGAAGATAGAGGGACACTAGGTTTATAGAACTATTTGGTCTCCTAAATAATATGCTTCTAAAAGAGAATGAGCTTCCTTTGTGAACATATTATGCTAAAATAATTCTATGTTAAATTTTTATCATCTCTAAAAAACACATTCTTTTCTAAATGATTGTATATTATTTCAAAAGGACCATGAATCACTCAAACAATTCTCTAAGTGTAGGGAAAATTGATATAATAAAGATAAATCAAGTACATAAGAATTTGTATGGTAATTTCCTATCATTCCAAGGTTTATATGACTATATGGATGTTAGAAAATGGATAAAAAATTTAAATGTCCCATATTTACAATAATTGACTATGAAATACTATTTCACCCAATAAACTCTCTTCAGTAAAAGAAAATTGATCTGGAGTATCCTGAATATGAAAACAGTACAACAAACTTATGTCTTGCATTATCTATAGATGGAATTAATCCTTTTGGTATACAAAGTAGTATTGACAGTAAATGTAAAATTATGTTCGTAAATTATAACATACCATCGTGGTTATGCATGAAGAATAAATAAATCATGTTGTCTCTTTTTATATCAGGGATAAAAAAAACTAGTAATGATATTAATGCCTATTTTGATCCATTTATAGAAGATCTAAAATTGATGTGGTATATAACTATTACATTATATGATGATTATATAAGTGAATATTTCACATTTAGATCCATGTTGTATGAGAATATAAATGAATTTCATGCTTATGAATATTTTTTGGGCTAAAACATTTAAGGAATGTTAGTTCACCCAATTGGGAAGAAGATACACACTCAGTTTGGTTGAAACATTCTATAAAGACTATGTTTTTAGGATATAATTTTTTTTACCTGGAAAATATAAATTACAATCCTAGAAAACATCATTCCATAGAAATATAGAACAATCTACAACACCATGCCACTTCAACGGTGACATTGTAGTGAAGGATAATGGAATAACCAAATCATTCTTTGAGAGGTACAAGGTTCGAATCCTAGGAGTTTGATTTTAGGGCGAACATCTCCCCCAGAATCCAATCGCCTTTATGGGTCACTCGGTTCTAGACTAGGTAGAAAAAATGAGGCACAACCAACCTATTCTGACATATTGTTGTGTCAAACCATCACCACTCAGGTCATCACCCTCTGGGATGCTCTTCTATCTCGGCTAGCAACGAATCCTTGCTGTTCGGGGCTCTCTCCAGAGTGATCCATTTGTGGGGAGGGGGGTTTCCTAGTGTGGATGGTTCAATAAGGCCACAACTGGGAAATTACCTTCACATGAGAAATAACATGGCACAACACCATCTATACTATCAGGAGATCAACTATTAGTAAAGTTAAAGACATTGAAACTATTTTGGTTAAAACATTTTTGAAAAACATTATGAAATCATGTTGGAAAGAGAGACCCGTTTTCATTTAATTTTTTTTAAGGAGGGTGGAACCCCAGTCAAATAATAAGGAAAAATTTATTGAAAAATAGAAACATATTACATGAGTCTAAAAGAAGGAATCTTATTATAATCTTTATCAAAAAAGGGGATCAAATCACCAGGAAAATCATCCTGCAATGTAATGTCCTGATTGACTCCTTTACTGGAAAGACCATATGGAACCATGTCGGCTTCACAAAATGTATGAGTGGAAATGTAGTTAATATACTTGAGCAATGTAAGACAATTTATCCAAAGGGAGGTGAAAGGCCATGCAAGATGCACCACCCCTTTCCAAATAGATTGAACGATAGTGGTTGAGTCACTTTCAATACAGATATTAGTCCATCCCTTATGCTTGAAAAAATCAACCGCGTGGATAAATCCCATCATTTAAGATTCCTGATTTGAGGTCATACCACAACTAAGAAAGAAGAAACCCTGACATCTGCCAAGGTAATCCCTAAAGATAGCACCACAACCTGCCAGACTTGGGTTTCCTTTAGATGCACCATCAAAATTAACTTTGATCCATCCTGGAAACGGTTCCTACCAGAAGACCTCAAAGGTGTGCTGAGGCTATCTGTAAGTTCCAGTGATCTGAAGAGGATGTATGATCTCAAAGTCCCCAACATAGTTGTCATAATACACTTTCTGGATCGATGCAGCTTCCCGAATGGCAATGAGAAGCCGAGCCTTACCTGCATTAAGCTTAAATGAGCATTTATTAAAAATGAGATTATTCTTATCATACCAGATCACATGAATAAGCTCAGAAAAAACAACCAAAAAGAGATTATTTATTTTCTAAGATGAATCAAAATCAATTAAATTCTACAACTGAGAGATGATAAAATAAAAAAAATAACCATCTGTAACAAAAAATATCAATAATACAATACCAGAGGGCTGCAGCTGTAGCACAAGACAGAAAAAGATGATTGAAATCCTCTCTATGCTGGTTACACATGTGACATAGAGAACAAAGATGAATCCCAAAATATTGCAGACAATCTTTAGTTGGGATTCTATGATGAGAAATACGCCAAACAAGAGTAAATCTCAAGGGCTGAATCCAAGGTTTGCTAAAATATTTCAGACAACATAAGTTAGAAATAGAGTTTATGAAATTGTAATTGTAGAAGCTTTTGGATTCCGAAACACCATTAGGAGCAATCTCCCAGATGAAAAAGTCCCCAGAGTTGGAGAAGTGATAATTTTCAATGACATGAATGATATCATTAAGAAGATTGATGTCAGAAGAATTAACAACATCCCCGATGGAGGAATTGATATTAACATGAAGAGAATTTGAAGTCAGTATTGAGATTAAAGGAACACCAAACAAGTTATCCATCCAAAATTTAATGGTGGAGTTAGCACTAACCATCCATCTAGAATTGTTCATAATGTTTGAAAATGATTGAAAAATGGATGGACAAATGGAAGAAGTGATAGAATTTAGATTTTCATTCTTAGTCTTGGTAAGAAATCTATTTTGGAGAAAGTCAGTGGAATCCCTGTTATTATGAATCAGACACGAAGTCATCCAAGCTTGAAGAGACTCATTAAAGAAATATATATTTTTGATTCCAAGACCACCCATATCTAAAGGTTTACAACAAGTGGTCTAAGGTATGGTCACAATCTTTCCATCAATCATACTTCCAGTCCAGAATTTTTTTTGATGTAGATGTTCACATTTTTTAGAAGACTAGCAGGCCAATGGTAAACCATCATTGAATATACCATTTTAGAAACAATAGTAGATTTCACAAGACAGATTTGACCAGCCATAAATAGAGTTTTACCCTTCCAAGAAGAGATTTGATTGATGATTTGATCAACAATACTGGAAAAGTAACTAGATTTAGGTCTTCCCCAAAAGATAGGAACACCAAGTTAAGTTAATGGGAAGGAACCTTCCTTGATGCCTAATTAGTTGATGATAGTACCTTTTCTATTAGAAGAAAAAAAATTCCAAAGAGCACACTCGATTTTCTCCAGCTTATAGATTGACTGGAAACCTCTTCGTAATGAGACATCACATTTTTATGATTTTGGATGTTCCTTTAATCACCTCATAGTAACAGAATAATGTCATCAGCGTATAAGAGATGGGTGGGAACACTTTAGTTTCTAGAAACATGAAAGGGTTTAATCTTGCTTTGATCCACAAGATGGGTGAGTAATCGGCTTAATTAATCCTCTAAAATGAAAAAAATAATAACCGAGAGATGGTATCCTTCCCTAACTTCCTTAATTCATATAAAGTAACCCTCAAGATCACTATTTAATAGAACAAAGATGGATGTCGAATTGAATAAGGTGCCTATCATACCAGTGAAGGAATCATTAAACCCTAAGATTTTGAGAACTTTGATAATAAATCCCTAATCCATGGTATTAAAAGCTTTCATGATATCATGTTTAATGGAAACACTACCACTTCTACTACTTTGTTTAAAATGTTAGTGCAATATGAAGCAAGACAGATGCAATCTTGAATAGACCTACCTTTAATAAAACCAACTTGATTCCAAGAGAAAATTATATTACAAATGGGAGAATGCCTATTTGAAAGAAGCTTGGAAATAATTTTTTAGATGGTATTAATAAGAGAAATGGGTCGAAAAAGGTGAATATCATCAATATTATCCACTTTAGGAATAAGGGTAAGAAACTAGGCATTAATTCCATGAGGGAGAAAACCTGTGAAAAAGAAATATTTAACCAATTTGCAGACATCCAAGTGGATAATCCCCCAGTAATGTTGGATGAAACCATTGTTGAAACCATCAGGACCCATGGAACTATCTGGATTAAGAATGAAAATAGTTTCTTTGATTTCATGATCAAGAGGTATGCTTAGAAGAGCATAATTGTCATCAATAGTCACCATATCTGGGATGATATCAAAAAAAGATCTTTACTAACAACCGGACCATTGAATAAGTTATGAAAATAAGATACAATGTGATTAGAAATAGCCTCCTCCATTCCAAGAAGGGTGTCATCAACTCTATGTAAGGCTAGAGGCCTACATGATTTTCAAATATGAGGAAGAGAATTATAGAACATTGTATTCTTGCCACCATCTGAAAGCCATCTAGCTTTGAAGACTTGTTTTCTTAGATCATATTTATGTTTTAGAAGAGAGTTGAGTTTTAGAGATATGTTGATTTCCATTTGAGGATCCAGGGAAAAATCTGAGCAGGTATTGGAGTATTGAATTTTCGTAAGTTCACTCTCTAGTATAGATATTTCCTTATCAATCTATTTTGTTTTGGAATTACACCATCCCCTGAGGAATTGTTTAAGAATTTTTAATTTGGGGATATAAGAAAAAGCATCACTGTGATATCGCATGCCTTCCCAGAAGATTTTAATTAACGTAAAACAATCCGGATCTGTAGCCTAGATGTTATTAAATTTGAAAGGAAGAGAGAGTTTATTACTTCTAGTGAAAAGACTAACAAGGATGAGATTATGATCAGAGTTGATCCAAGATAAAGTAATACAAGAAATGGAGTCCCATTTATTAAGGGAAGAGGTATTAGTAAATTCCCTATCAAGCTTACTTGCAACAACCCTATTAAGATTTCTTCTATACCAAGTGTACTTAGCACCAGTAAGGTTAATTTATAGAATATTACAATCCTAGATAGAGGATTTAAATTCCATTAGGGAAATAGAAGAGTGGGATGGTCCAAATTTTTCACAAGAGGAAAAAATCGCATTAAAATTCCTGATCACAAACTAGGGGTCCTGAATAACATTAGCTAGAGCCCTGAGATCATACCAAAGGGATCGTCGGTCTGGGTATATATTCTTAGCATAAACCATCATGCAAAAGGAGTGTAGGCCATTCAATGAAAAGTAATAGGTAAAAAACTGTTCAGAAACTTTAAAACCATTAACTGACTGTAGTTTTGATTGATAAAAAACCCCTAGGGATTTAGTAGAAATACCACCATTGCAAGCACCCAAGAAATTATAACCAGGGGATCTAAGATGCAAGAATTTTTCAGAAAAATTAATTTTGGGCTCAATAATAGCAAATATTTTAGGCTTATGAGTCAAAAGAAATATTTTTAGGACAACATAATTGTCAGTGTTAACAAGAACCTGACAATTCCAAAAAAAGAAATTCATTGAAACCTATTTTTGGAGTTAGAACTCCCTTTTTTGGACCACCGAAACCCTTCTTTCTCCTTGATCTTCTGACAACTTATGAGGAGGGTGGGCTAGCTTTCATTTAATTACCATACTATAATTTTTTGTATGCCATACATTTTCTTGATCTGATGAACGTATAAAAATATATATGTGAAAGTGTTGTTAGAAAATTAATAAATATACTAAAAATGATGGAATTAAGGATAGGTTGGAAATGATTGATGTCGATATAAGGGAAGAGTTGAGACTAGTGAAGGGTGGGAGATGAAATTTTATTCCTCCAACAACTTTCACTCTATCCAAATAAAAAATTAATTAATTTTGAAACATTATTAATGGTGTAAAAATTCTAGAGTGGTATTCATCTAATATTAGGAATTTCATGTCAATGACTTATTTGAAGTTATATGGTCTAAAATCACGTGATTTTCATGTGTTGATGAAATATTTAATGTCTATAACCTTATATTCCATTCTTCCTAAAATTTTATGACAAAAATTAACCAAAATTTGATTCTTTTTCAAATCCATATGCAGTAAATTATTAGACCCAGTGAAGTTTCCAATCATGAATGTGGATATCATAGTCATATTATGTGAATTAGAGATTCTTTTCCCACTATCTTTCTTTGATATAATGGGTCACCTGATGGTTCACTTGGTTAGAGAGATTCAAATATACATCTCTATATATTATAGATGGATTTATTCCATTTAATGTTATATAAATATTTTGAAATGGTATGTAAATAATTGAAGTTATCCATAAGGTTTTATTACAAAGTCATTTATTGTTAAAGAAACTATTGAATTTTTTACCGATTACTTATCAGATGTTGATAAAATTACTCTCCCAAAATGTCATCACAAAAAATTCCATATGGGTGAAGGTATTTCTCGAAAATATTTTGTTATAATTTTCATTATAGAGTAAGATAAAGCTAACATTTATATCTAATATAATAGTGTAGATGTTTCTCTATATGTTTTATCCGAAAAAGTAATTCTTGGACAGTAGAATCCATCAAGTAATGAAAAATGGATATCAAATACACATAATAAAAAGTTTATAGGATGGTTATAAGATTATATTTATAAGTAGTTATATGTAAATAACAATTAAATTACTGAATGAATTCGATGGATAACTATAGGAACAAATGTAAAAGTATTATTTTAAAATGGATTTGTAAATAATGGTTATACATTATATAAGAAGGAACAAGATGAATAAATTTTGACGAAAAATATTGTAGTTACACTTATAGAAGAAGTAATGCACATATCTGATTCTGAGGATATAAATTATTTTTATGTTAATATGTCATACATCAGAATCATCAAAAAAATATATGAGTTATATTATAAAACATTTCAAGTGAAGATTTTCCATTGTAAATGGGTTGAAACCAAGAGTGTAGTTAAAGTAGAAGAATTGGGATTTGTGAAGGTTAATTTCAGTGTATAATGGTATATAGATGAACCGTTCATAATGGAATCACATGTGGTGAAATTATTTTATACCATAGATCTAAAAAATAATAATTGATCAATTCTTCCATTGGTGAATAAAAAAATGAAATGGCATATGATAATTCAATTGAGGATGTCCATTTAATTTGGAGATCAAAATGATTTAATAATGGTCATAATGTATACAATGTATTTTACGTTTGAGGGTACCACAAGGAGGGGATCTAGATACTCGATAGAGGATCTAAATACCTTTAATATTTAAATAAAAAAGAGATTTCAATGAATATGTTAAAATTTTATTAATATAATATTATTTTATTCCTATTATCAAGTGTTCAATACTATAATTAATTAATCAAAATGAAATGTTTAAATACTCATGTAGATAATCAATTCATCAATCATTGATGTACCTAGTCTTGATAAAGAACACTCTATCGATGCTAAAACTATATAATTATTGGGGGATCAATATAATGTAGATGAAAAATAATAATAATGACATAGTATCACCTTGTTAATTAATGTTATCAAAGAAAAAATCATATATATAAAATTTATTTTTGGATGGAATCAATCCAGAAATCCCATTAAACCCAAAGAGTGAATGTTCATTAGTAATATTAGGGTCACAACATGAATGTTTGTTCCAATCAATATAGATATGTGGAAAGATGTCATGACGACATTAAAGAGAACCATTTGGTAAGATATTTGGGTAATGTTATGATATAATTTCTCTATTTCACAAAAATATTATATAATGAAACATTGATTTAATTTGTTTTATCCATTGTAATGTTCATTTATTTAAGATGATTACCATAATAAATTCCTATTATTGGTCACTGGAGAAGCTCATAGATCCTTCTGGACACTTCTAACAAAATAAAATATTTGGGATGTAGAGGGAAAAGTAAACCCCTACCAACCAGCTATATATGCACACATTATAAACCAATAAACATGGTAATATTTCATTAGTCTTCGCAATACGGAATAATTTTACTTTCATTTTAATCGACAATATTTTATTTGAAAGTATTTATTTTATCTACTTTTATTCAAAAAATTTAATTTATGAAACAAAAATGGGAGTTCTAAATATAAGCAATGTGCATCTAAACCAATGTAACCCAACTATAAAGCAAGGATTGGGTACGATTTTATAGAAAAGTAAATGGAATTTATTTTAAATATATAGTAAAAGTTTTATGTGATATGAAACAATATATATACATTTTTTATATTCATATTGATGAATTAGAATCCAAATACACTTTTATCCTACATCATGAGCTATGTAATGTAAATCATGTAAATATACAGGGAAAACTAGTAGATGAAAAAACATAAATAGTATGAGAATCATGTATAAGTTTGACATAATAGTAATATGTTATGATTTATGAAAATATTAAATAAAAATAAATATTTATGTTCATATTTTTTTGATGGTTTAGACACAAGAATATTTACTGTCTGTATCCAAAAAACATCTACTTTCAGTACCATTGAAGCAACAAGAACAACATGTCCACAATAGAGGTGTGGGTTTTGGAGTGTCACCTAGACCATATTTCTAGAAGATAGAGTTCCAAGAAGATACATATGAGATGATTAAAGGAATGGAATAAAAAATAGATGATTTAAAATATATTATATTCTAGTCTATTTTGGCATAAAATTATATGCAAAAGGGTCAAAGAGAACCAATAGTATAACAATGATCTATACACCAAGAGTCATATGACCTCACTAGATTTGAAGACAACCATTCCCCTCAGCTTCTTTACTTACCTATGGTCATCAAATTTTTTATAACAATTTCTTCTAAATTTAAATAAAAAATTACTGATAAAATTATATTATTAAAACTCGGTAAGATTAGCTTATATGTGTTTTATATCTATTATCACCCACCCATCGCCTTGTTGTGAGGGTTATAGTGTACAATATAGAAGGAGGAATTCCACAAAATAAAAGTCCCAAAAACTTCATTTCAGAGTGGAGTTAAAGAATTTCATCATCTTACCATTGAGTTTCCTATTTCTCGTGATGATTTGGATATCATCATGGTCGATAATTCTATTTGAACTTTTACGGCATAGTCATTTAATCATATAAAGACACATGGTGATAATGAGGTGTTCCCTTCATAAATTTTTTAAAATTTAAAACCATTATAATTGACATAAAAAAAATCTAAAATGTGGTATGGAATTACATATGTATAAAACAATGGGGAAACAAAAGTTCAGATCAAGACAATCTAGTGGATCAATCAAGAAATCAAAAGGAACTTTTGAGAGTACCATCACCCCACTAGTTTGACTTATAAATATATAAACATTTAAATTTCTTGTGGATAAAACCCTAAAAGATAAAAAATTTCCTATATTTAATACAAAGAAGAAAAATTTGGGGAAGCCACTACATATTAGACCAGTCTTGAGAGTATAAATAATATTATCATATTTGAATAGCTAGGAGTCTCAGTTTTGAATGCATACATGAGGTATATTTTCATAGTATGTTTTTTCCAAAAATTGATCTACTATATTAATTAAATTTAATAACTATTCATATTTTCTATAGGTGTATTTATTACTACTATATATAGATAAATCATGTGAATAAAAATTTGGACTCATTAATCCTACCATAATTTCTATGCTAGAATTTAATTTGAGTATGGAAGTAATAAATAAAAAATCCAAACTAATCATGGAATTTTAAAAGAAAATTATAGATGATATAATTTTATTGATGGTGATAGTACCAGGTTAAAAATATATACTCTACTCATATGAAATATATTTTTCTTTTTTTTTATTATTTATTTTTGTTTTTTTTCTTGAAAAAACTTGATGCTCATCACACTAAATTTGGATAGCCAAAATTTTTATTTATTTTTGGATCAAAATCATGAATTTTTAAAAAATTGATCACACATGATATTCATTTTGAATTTTTAATGCACTATAATAAATATTTTATAGATACACAACACATTATAAATTTTTGTTTATTTTTTAATAAGAAATATTTTATGATTTGGAAATCTATAAATATCATTGAAATCCTTGTATATAGTTAGTGAATAAACACAAAAAATACTATGGATTTATTAAAATGGAGATATATTAAGGTATATATAGTAATATTTACATATAACAATATATTTCATAAAAATTGACTTATTTTTTTCAATGTTTCTATAGTGATCGAAGAAAAATAACGACAATCAATGTTCATTTTACATTTGAAAATTTATAAAAGATATCATATACCATAAAAAATAGTCATATTCAAAAAAATATTTCTAAAGGTAATTAAAATTTCATTTAAAATATTTTTTAATATTTTGATTGTCTATATTTTATCAGTACTACCAAAACTCCCAATAGTTTGCATACTCAAAAGAAGATATGAGTTTTTTAGAGATGAATAGCGAGACTATGAAAAGATAGAATGTTTTCCAACATAAATTTGAGGTGATTACCGATTATTTTTTGATCAAGTATACATATCTTGAACATAAATATACATTTGGTTTGTAAAGAATTGGAATCATAATTTTTAGATATGATTATTTCTAAAATAAATTCATGTAGTTTTGGAAATCCATTAGTTATATTTTTATTATAATCCTATATTTTAAATTTATATCCAAATATTTTTCTAGATTGGATCCTCCTATCAATCCAATGGATTTTAAAACCTACTATATTGTCTCCCTTTTAATCAAGGTTACAGAGTTTCTTATGCCCCTCAACCTATGGTTTCTTGGTATGATGAAAACAATATGAATGTTTTTATTTGGAGTGTTGAAAATTTATAAGCTCACTGTGGAAAAATATTTGAGGACCTATCTATGTGAAAACACCTATCAGACCATTTATTTTTTTTCTTATTGGGAAATATTTTTATAATTATTATGTAAGTAATCTTTGGGAGAAATAGTAAAAGAATCTTGATAATAAGATACAACTTGATAGGAAATCATTTTATAATATGTTGAACATTTAAATCCACCTATTTATTATATGGATGCAATAAAGCTTCAATTATACCTTTTTGATACATTTAACAAAGTTACATCTCATGTGAATACTACAATATTCCTATTTTTGCTATAAATTTTTAGTGCTTCTGAAGGGTATATGTTCAATCCCTAATTGACCGTAATTTCTTTTCAACTACTCACTAACTTTCTTCCTCTTGGGGTTCGAATTAATTTATATAAATTTCAAATCCTTTTGGGAATGAGACAATAAATATAGAAATATTTGAGATGTTTCCCATGAATAAGTATCATCGAGGATAAAACTAAGATACTGGAGAGAGGGAAATGGGTTAGGTATCATTCTACCAAAAAATACTAAGAAATATTACCAACTTTTGGGATGTAATTAACCCTTTAGAGTGACAATATGTCTTCCTTAGGGTTTTTTTCTTTATTTTGAGTAAGGGTGTTCCTTTGTTTCTTGTTTTTTAGTACTATATTCAAGTTGGTGTTTCCTTATTTCCAATAACTACATGATAACAAGGATGAATATTTATAAATGAAGAAACCATACAAAAAATAGGTGGAGTTTCAATTAAAAACTCTCATATTATATGAAATAACTTTGATAATATTGACCATTTTATAGAGAAGGAACTTCCATGATCCAAGACTCATCATTCTCATTTTGTATCTTATTGTATTTTGATGAGTTTGTAAAAATTATCTAAAACATGTATCACATAACCAAAACTGACTAATAGAGATTAGATTGTACTAAATATTTATGAAAAAGATACATAATTCATTTTCGACATATGGTAATTGATCTTATATCAATTTGAAAAATTCTTCCCTCAGTAGGACTCCAAGTGAATGTCCACAATAAAAGACATAATTTTAGTCTAAAATGTTATTTATATAGAAAAAACTAATAAAACTATCTCATAATTTTTGGATACTTTATAAAAACAATCCAAAAATAATTTTTGTAATTTTGGAGTTGAATGCATGTTAATATGAAACATTATATGGCTAGTATGGATCCAAGTGAATGCATTCACATTAAAAGTGTCATTTTACTCTAAAACACACATCACATATCTAAAATAGTGAAAAGAAGATCAGAGTGTTTTTATACTTTATAAAATATTTCCATAATTCATTTTTATGTGTAAAAATATACCACACATATGTTAGACACATGGTGTGACTGTATGACTCAATGTGTATGTTTTCAATATAATAGTGTCATTTTAGTCACACATTTTTCATAGCCAAAACTGTGAAAAAAATATTGGATTATCTTGTTAATTTATAAAAATTATCAATAATTCATTTTTGACATATAGGAATTGACTTCATGTCAATAAGAAATACAATGTGCCTTGTATGACTAAAAATAATTTCTTTCACATTAAAAGTGCCATTTTACTATAAAACACATATTAGATAGAAAAAACTAAGAAAAAGAGATCAGATTTTCTTGATACTTTAGGAAAATGAAACATAATTAATTTCTGACTATATAAATGGATTGTATGTTAATCTAAAACATGATTTTGTCGGTATAACTCAAAGCACATGTTTTCTCATTAATAACATAATTTTACTTTAAAAATTTTGTCACACAGCCAAAAATGACTAAAAAAGATCCAATTTTCTTGAATATTTATGAAAGTGATACATTATACATTTTTGGAGTGTATAAATTTATAATATATCAATATGACACACAATGTATCCAATATGAATCAAAGTGTCTATTTTTTATATAAAAGCATCATTTTAGTTTAAAAGATATACCGCATTGTCAAAACTAAGAAAACTAGATAAGATGAATTTTAAAATTTAGTAAAATGATATATAATTAATTTTTTATAATTAAAAATCAAGAACATGTTATTTTGACACATAATGTGGATGGTATGACTCATAGTGTCTGTTTTCACATTAAAAAGGTTTCATTTTACTTAAAAACTTGTGTTACATAGCCAAAAATAAGAAATTGAACCTGGAATATCTTGATAATTTAGTAAAAATATCCATAATGTATTTTTGATATATATGAATTGAACACATATCAATCTGATACACAATGTGCCAGGTATGACTCAAAGTGATTGTTTTGACATTAAAAGTCTATTTTACTCTGAAACAAGCCAAACATTGGTAAAATAGAGAAAACAAGATGGGATTGTCTTAATAATTGTGTAAAATGGTCAATAATTAATTTTTTATGTATAGGAATACACCACACATAAATCCAACACATAATGTAGCATGTATGACTAAACGTGAGTGCTTTCAACAGAAAAGTGTCATTTCAATAGAAAACACCCATCACATAGCCAAAACCATGAAAATAATCTCATATTTTCATTATAAATTCATAATTAATTTTTTACACAGAGGAATCAACCTCATATCATTCCAACACATGATGTGTTCGGTATTACTCAAAGTATGTGTCTTTACATTAAAAGTGTTATTTTACTATAAAACACACATTACATAGATAAAAATTAATATAAAACACTTGGATTGTGTTGATACTATAGGAAAATAATACTTAATTCATTTGAACATATAAGGACCGTCTACACATAAATACAACACATGATCTGGTCCGTAAAACTTAAAATGTGTGTTTTCAAATTAAAAGTTTAATTTTATGCTAAAATAAATATCACATAGCCAAAATCGAGTAAATGATCTTGGATTGTATTTAATATTAAAAAAATAATATTTGGAATATATGAATTGAATGAATATCAATCTGACACACAATATGGCCGATATGACTCAAAGTGCATGTTTTCAATATAAGTTTCATTTTAGTTTAAAAAACACATCACATTTTAAAAAATAATAAAACAATAATATTTAATTCATTTTTTACTTGTATTAATTAATTTCACTTCAATCAAACACATAATGTGGCTGATATGACTCAAAGTTCTAGTTTTTAAATTTAAAAAGTGCCATTTTACTATAAGACATGTGCCACATAGCCAAAACATAAGAAATATTTTCATATTATCTTGATACTTTAGTAAAATTATCCATAATTAATATTTGATGTGTAGGAATCAACCTCATATAAATACGACACATGATGTGTATGGTATGACACAAAGTGCATGTTTATAATAAAAATTTCATTTTAGTCAAAAATGAGATTCACATAGCCAAAATCAAGAAAATGAGTTCATATTGTCTTGATACTTTAGAAAGATGATCCATAATTCATTTGTGATGTGTAAAAATCTATCAAACATCAATCTGACACATGATGTAGCCAATATGACAAAAAGTGCAGGTTTTCACATTAAAAGTGTCATTTTACTCTAAATCACATGTCAGATAGCCAAAACTAAGAAAACAAGATCATATTATCTTGATAATTTTATAAAATGGTCCATAATTCATTTATAACACATAAGAATTGAACTCGTATCAATTCGACACATGATGTGGTTGATATGACTAAAAGTGCATGCTTTCACATTGAATATTCCATTTTACTCTAAAACATGCACCTCAAATAAAAAACCAAGTAAACAAGATCATATGGTCTTGATATTTAATAAAAACAATCAATTATTCATTTTTTATGTGTTGTAATTTACTGAACATCAATTCAAAATATCATGGGCCCGATATGACTCAAAGTGCATGTTTTAAATATAAAAATTCCATTTAAGTATAAAACAGACATCACAAAGCCAAAACTAAAAAAAATTTGATTGTATTAAATATTTAGGAAAATGATACATAATTAATTTGTGGTAAGTATAACTTAAACTTTTTGTTTTCAATATCCGTATTAATGGAGACCCCCGACATAAGTCATGAACCATGTTCACATCTGGTGTGCAAGCTATAATAACTAATAATATTATGAATATAATATATCATATAAATAACTCACAATGAATAAAATTAATATAATAAAAAAACAATAATACAATTTATAATTAATAATGTAATTAAAATATAACTAATTAATGATATATTTTTAAAAACTATTTAAGTAAATAAGATGATTAATAAGTGATAATATCATTAACATATTATATAATTAATAATATAATTTATCATATGTGGATTATATAACATTAAAATCAAAATTTTCTTATTTTTTATATATTTTTTCTAAAATAAACATTAGTTTTATTGAAGAGTCACGCTTTTGTATCGAGGTTGATCATTGGAAAAATCCTTTTATAAGTTTTTTTGTATATTGGGTGGTATTTATTGACTAATTGTTAATACTCATCAATGTGCATATTTTTTGTCAAAATTTTTAATATAAATTTTGAATTTAAATGATTGTGGAATGTAATATTGGTATTCCAATATAGTTTTCTTTAATATTTGTATTCCAATTTGGTTCTTCTTTCTAATGTGGTTTTATGTTAAGGGCTGTTGCAGGGTTGAAACTATATAGCAGCTGTTATGTCCTTTATCAGCACAATAAAAACACTGACAAAGGCCACCTTTATGAGTGCTAATAAAAGAACTGATAAATACCCTCTTTACTAGTGATAAAATAAAGCACAAATAAAATTCTAGCGCTTTTAAGGACACCGAACATTTAAATGATTTTTACCTTTGACAATGCATATTTCTAATGCTGATAATGTCCGTTTCTATAGAAGTATATATATTTTAACATTATATAACATATTTTATAACATATATAACATAGATATATGTTTCGATGTATATATATAAATTATATATGTGTATATATGTATATATTACAGTACTTACGCCACATACCTTCTCACACACCACTTATTTTCTTTTATTTTATATTTTTTATAAACCCTCAATCATACGCCACACATTAAATAAATAAATAAATAAATATATATTATATTTTTTATATAAGAAACTTCTTATATATGTATATATTTATATATATACCGATTATAAGTATATATATATATATAATGCACGCACACACAAACACAAACATATATATAAAATACCATTTTATAACCCATTTTTTTATAAACATAATCTCAAATTTTATTATCAATCACACACACACATATTCACACACACACACACACATATAGTTATTCACACATATTCATATATATATATAGTTATTTTTTTGGTTTAATACATATTCTCATACATACATATATATATTAACATATTCTATATATCTGAAATACATATTCACATGTATATATATATGCACTTAAAAGTATTACATTTCATATATTTATAAATATCTCAAATTAGAGTTTAAATATTTTAAATCTTATATTAAATCAGTATTTTCATATATCATAATAAGTATATAACTTTTCTAAACTAAATTATATAATTTTAATCTTAATAACTTAATTCTATATGTCATAATAAAATATTTTTATTTCTAAAATTATATTTAAAACACACACACACATATATAGTCAGACATAAATTATCGTGATAAATAAAATAATTATCTATAAGAAAACCTTATAAAATATAGTTTGTTATAATTATATTATTTCCTAAATTTCACAAAATCAATTATATATATTTGAAAACCTGGATCATTACATCATAAGGGGTGAAACATACATATAAATGTGACATCCGTAAATAATTATTCTAAAAATCATCACAAATCAACATGAAACCTATGATAATGATGCATGCACCCTTCCAAAATTCTCTACCCTATAATTTGTTCATTCTCACCTAAACATGGTTAGTTAGCTGTCATGGTCCTTTTTTCGGATCACAGGGGGCCATGATACCTGTCTCCAAGTCAGTCTCCATGGAATTAGAGTCTTGGTGTCATTCACAGGGGGCCCTAAATATCTATGTCTTAGCTAGTTCCCCTCATTCATCATACACTATAGGGAAAATGACATTTTGTGACGTGTAAGTATCGACGAGATTAGATCTCGTCGTGAATAGTCCGTCAAAGAGATTATTTTCAACGAAGACATCATCCTGTTGCAAATAATTGGTTATTTACGGCGGGATCAGGGGTCTCGTCACAAAAGTTTTGGCGCGGTTTGCACGCCAATCCGCGGGAAGGGTATTTGCGACGGGGGGTGCCTCCCCATCACAAATACGCAACAATTGTAAATACAATTTGTGACGGAGAGGCACCCCCTTTCACAATTACCCGGCAGTGGTAAATACTATTTTTGATGGGGATATTGCCCCGTCACAAAACTTGTGTCAGAAAGTGACTATTTGCGGCAGGACCCGTCGCAAATACCCTTTTAACAACCAACAATAATTAATGCGGCCGAAGGTATTGGCGACGGGTCCCGTCGTAAATAGAACCGTCGAAAATAATCTAACCTATATATACCCCCCATCCATTTGTTTATCATTCCTCTCAATTCTTACGTTCTCTCTCTATAAACTCTAATTTTAGTGTTAAAATTTCTCTAAGTTAGTTTTTTTCAAGAACAAGTTTTGAAGTCGTCTACACCAATAAGAGATCAAGTTTAAAGGTATTTTCATTTTATTCAATTTAATATTTATTTCATTTTTTAATATTAATTTTAATTATTGTTAATTAATTAGTTATAATTAAATTAGATTTAGATTGTTTTGAAATCAGTCTTTATTTGTAATAATAAATTGAAATTATTTGTACTAATTATTAATAATTAGTAGTAATTAGGAATTATTAACGATAATTAGTAATGAATATTAACTATTAGTGGAAATTAGTAATTAGTAGCGGTAATTTGCAGTAATTAATGCTAATTAGTAATAATTAGTAGTAATTAGTAATAATTACGAATAAATAGTAATAATTAGTAAAAAATAGTAGTAAATACTAATAATTAGTAATATATAATAATAATTAGTAATAAATTCTAATAATTAGTAATAATTTGTAATAAATAGTAATAATTAGTAATAAATAGTAATAATTAGTAATAATTAGTAATAATTAGTAATAATTAGTAATAATTAGTAATAATTGGTAATAATTAGTAATAATTAGTAATAATTTGTAATAATTAGTAATAATTAGTAATAATTAGTAATAATTAGTAATAATTAGTAATAATTAGTAATAATTAGTATTAATTAGTAATAATTGGTAATAATTGGTAATAATTTGTAATAATTAGTAATAATTAGTAATAATTATTAATAATTGGTAATAATTAGTATTAATTAGTAATAATTAGTAATAATTAGTAATAATTAGTAATAATTTGTAATAATTAGTATTAATTAGTAATAATTAGTAATAATTAGCAATAATTAGCAATAATTAGCAATAAATAGCAATAAACACTAATAAATACTAATAAACATTAATAAATACTAATAAATCACAATAACATGGAATAAATAACAATAAATAACAATAATTAGCAACAAATAGCAACAAATATCAATAATTAGAAATAATTAAGAATAATTAGAAATAATTAGCAATAATTAGCAATAATTAGGAATAATTAGGAATAATTAGCAATAATTATGAATAATTACCGATAATTAGGAATAATTACCAATAATTAGAAATAATTAGATATAATTAGCAATAATAATAAATAAATAGAAATAAATAGGAATAAATACTAATAAATAGCAATAAATACTAATAAATACCAATAAATACTAATAAATAGTAATAAATATCAATAAATAGCAATAAATACTAATAATAAGTAATAATTATCAATAGTTTGCAATAAATACTAAGAATTAGAAATAAATACATATAATTAGCAATAATCTCCAATAATTAGCTATAATTAGCATTAAGGGTTACAGATAGAGTACACGTGTCATCTGAATCGTTGTTTAAGGATGGAGTTTCCTCCAACCTCCCCTCCAGCTCTTCCACCTCCTCTTGAAGACTATCCCCTAGTGATTTTTGGGTCATATTAAAAACATTAGAATTCAAAGTTTGTTGTAATATTAACTATTTACAGTTTGTGTCTTTTATATTGGCGCAGATATTGCATAATTTAATTTATTATTATTATTTTCAATATATTATTATTTTATTATTTATTATTTGTATTATATTTTTTTAATGTTTTTTATTTTACTAATAATAATAATATATTATTATTTTTTATTTTTTTTGCGAATATTGAGAATTTTAATATTTTATAATGTTTTTGTTTTTTAATAATATTTATATTATTTTTTTATAAATAATAATAATAATAATAACATTATTCTAATATTAGTATTATTTTATTATTAATATTATAATAATATAATTTTTTATATAATTAATATTAGTATTGTTATTATATAATATTATATTATTTATATTAATAGTATTTATATTATTAATATTTTTATTATTAATTTATCATAATTTTAATGATATATATATATATATATATTTCATTAATTATTTGTGATGTGGCATTTTGCGATGAGTTACCATTGCAAATAGTTTTTATGTTGTTTTAATAACTATTTGTGATGGGAAAACATGCCTATCACAAAAAAGTATTTGCAACAGGCCCACAGCAACGGGTTTATATATATATAATGTATATAATTGGAGAACTATTTGCAACACCGTTTTTTGCAACAGGCTATTTGTGATGGAACACCATTGTAAAATATCATTTGTGACGGGATCCCATTGCAAATAGCCTATCACAAATACCTTAAATTCCAGTAGTGATAGTTTCAATTTAAATGAAATTATTTCGCTACCTTGCCCATGAAAACCTAACCTGTTCCTAACTTCAAAATATATCCCACCTCTCATCCAAAAGCATTAATATCTATTTTTTATAACTCCCTATTGAATATTTCTAAGGTTTGTATAGGATACGAGAGTGAACCTCAAATCCCAGCTCAAATAGTCTATAGACAGAAAGCTATCACCGGTGACATTTATAAAAAATATGGGAGGCTCTACCATCTTAATTACTAATAAAATGTAATATACCCACCTATAAAATCCATTTTTATATATGTAAATGTTAAAATTAAAAAATACTAGATCCATCTACATGAAAAATAAATCAAACAATTAGAGGAAATTAAAAACTGACCTCCTTTAGCACCACTCTCTACCTGAACCATAATATTTACATTCTTCCTTAAGCTATGCTATAAAACAACTTAAGAATCTCTATACAGGGGTGAGAACTTATGAGTAATCATTAGGATAATTTCTGAAATCATAATAAAATCTATGCGAAATCAAAGTTCTAGGGTATATATGAGTGAGAATAACCATGTTAGGGATAGCTGGTAATAAGAGAAAGTTTATACCACCCATCAAAATCAAGGGAAATTTCCAGGATATATATATATATATATATATATTAAAAAAATTGTCAAAAAATAATTACCAATCTCCCATCATCATAAAATCACCATATCCATAAGAATAAAAATTCAAAATAGTTATGCCCAAATATTAATTTGTGAAAAATACCCTAACACTATTCCCATAATGATAACAATATAACCACAACATTTTTAGATCATAGATTCTGGAAACCTAGAATATTCATATATATTAAGTCTTATTTTTTGTGGGTTATGTGAAAACCCAATACTTTAATATATTTTCCTTTTATAATAAATATAATTTTTTTTTGTAATGCTTTATACATAATGTTTAACTTATGCTACATATGACACTAAATTAACTTGAGTTAAACACAATACCGATTCTTAACACCTTTTAATGAAGAAAATAATTTAAAACTACATTTTTTACACCTTTATGAATTTTATTTTTAAAAATAAACATTATTTTTGAATTCATAATGTGGATATTATCTTAGGGTTATTTTTTTGGATTTTTTTGAGAAACATCATTTTTTGATGAATAATGAAAATTACTGTAATTTAGTTAAAAATAGAATTTTTTAAACAATTATTAATGATTAATTATATTTTAGATTTGTTTTAGAGTCACATTATATCAATTATAAATCTGTTTATAAAATTAATTTTCTTATAATCAATTTTACTTTCAAATTGAATATAATAACTTAATAAACTTTTGAATGTTTTTCTACTATAAAAACTCGTTATTTCACCTCATCCACGGGATTGGAGTTAATCTTAATTTTCCCACTCATGTGTTAAATTTTTTGAAAGTTCAACAAAATTGGATGTAATTAGTATGATATTTTTGTTTTAATAAGTTCAAATTATTTTTTTAACGAAAATGATTAGTGAATATGATTAAAATTAATTATAATAATTAAGGTATGATTAATTTTAATGAGGGACTAAACCATAATATTAAGGAGGAAAATGAATTTGTAAAGTTGACCAAAAGCCATTGGATGCCAATAATTTGACCATGTCCCTATTTTTTTAGAAATATATGGTTATTGGGATATTATTAAATGAAAGTTCCCTATATAAAAGGTTAAGTAATGAAAAAGACAAAAAGAGAACTTTCCTTACCATTAACATTTATAAAATATTGAGATATGTAAAAAACATCATATTTAAGTTTATACATACCCTTTTGTAGGATAAATAGTTTATTTTTATATTATTAATTTATCAATAAATTTTAAATATGATTTAGTTACCTAAAATGCTTAAGAAATTCCAACACATTGTTTATTTAATTAATAATTAACTAAAATAAACGACACTATAAATATTAAAACTAAAGTTAATTGATAGATTTATTATATATATTTATTTTTGAAGATGAAAATATTATTTTTCACACTTGTAAACCTAATATATTTTAATTAAAATATTAGATTGATATTTTAAAATTAACTCTAAATAAATAATGTCAAAATTGACATTATTGTTATTTTACAATAAATGAATCTTATTAAATGATTTAAAATAAATAAAAATCATATATTATGACAAGTGATTTTTAAGTGTTAATTAATATTAAATATGGTCTATTAATGAACCTATTGATCTTTTATAATTAACATATTGAACTATATACTGTAAAAATGTTGTTAACAAGGTCCGGGTTCAAGTAGTGTTTTAGCACGTCGCATGCGCTTGTTTCAAAATTAATTTCCAAAACACATGGGAGTTTTATTTTATAAATTAGATATAATATTAATAATTCATTGGATATATATTTTCTAATAAATCTCACTTTAATTTATTCTTAATGGTTAAATTAATTAGATTAGAAAACTAGATGATTTAATAAAAACCAAAATGATAAAATTTAAGAATCTTAGACATTAAGGAACAAATTTTTTAAAATGCACATATTTTTCTATGTATGAGGTTTTTTTAAACCATTATTTTCCTTTAATACATTATTTTTTCAATTTTTAGTAAATTTTGGTAAGATAGACAACCCATTATTGAATACTATTTGGTGTTTACAAAAGTGATGCTCCCCCTTTCCTATAAAAGGTCAACAACTCTCTCCATTCCTAAGACCTCTAAAACAAAATATATTCAGCCAGGAAATTCCCAAATAGTCTCCCAAAATAAATACCCTCTTACTATAAGCATATATTTGTGAATAAATCTTTCAAATAAACCCTTTTGGTTTGAACCAAAAGAAGTTACCTGATTAAGACGTAACGCCTTCTCTGAAGATTTCTAATTTAATTTCCATTATCCACTCCCTATAATATTCTTATTACAATATCACTTAAAAAAATTACATTAAATATACTATTATTTTGTTATGACAAGGTTTTTAACTAAAATTAAACACTCCCCCATCTAATGGTTAACAAACATATTGTTTCTGTGTACGATGAAATACAACCTCACGAAATGATGATTATTCAATTTTTCCATATGACCTCTCATGGTGGCTCATATGATAAAAAATATATTTATATAAAATATGTATTTCATATATAATGTCTTTATGATTCTGTAATTTTTATTTATAACATACCTTTACGCTTCCATTAGGTGTAAATACGATAATTTCATTTTAGGAAGTGTGGAATACCACCCCCTCAAAGCGATATGACTCGTTCATGCCATAAATGAAACGTATAAAGGTTGGTTATAATAAAACTATGAAAAGTAGATAACATAAATATGAAACAAGAAATTATAAAATACATATTTATCATTTAGTTTAAATTCTTTTAATTCAACAATGAAATAGAAGTATCGTTCATGCGTACATACGACCTACCGTCTCCATGAACAGTGCCCTTAATTTCTAATCTCCAAATGTTACGGAATATTATAAATACATATGTAATGAATATATAAGATAATTTATTAATTTTTTAAATTCTGGATATGATTAACTAATTATATATTTTATAATTACAATAAATAACAAGTTAAAACATACTTGAGAAACTGGGTAATTAACACACAAAATTGTCAAAATAATGGAAGATTGTTAAAAAAGAGGGTAATAAAATATTGTAAGAAGATAATATATGATATTATAAACATGAGTGTGGTTATTATATTAGTTATTATCATATTTTAAACCACGATAAAGGAGGTTAAATACCACAAAACAATAAGTAACGATAATGTAAGGGATTTTCATCTTACTTTTTGAATCTGTGAGATTAATGTCATATTCACTACTTAATTATTTTGTGTTCCATACATACTGATCATTTTGATATATTATATAATGAATCATATTATTACGATGATATGATAAGATTCATTTAATTTCATACCTTTCTGGTGATTATGATTTAAATGTTTCAAAGTGGTATGAGACACGTTGGAATGTTTAAAGATTATTCACATAATGAATGTTCCTAATCTCACTTATTTTTGTGATTTTTAACTTTCCATTGAAGAAATAACTTTATTGTAATCATTTTTATTGAAAATTTAATTGAATATCCATACTATTATACAATGGATATTTTTATTTCCTAAACCGTATACCCCTATTTATATGGTGGTTACTTTGACAATTATTTGATTAATTGGAGAATTATTGACAAATCTATATTTATCATTGAATATGGTTTTCTGATAAGGAATATTAGTTATTTATATTATTCAATATGTGGAATTATTTAGACTAGTAATGAAGGGTGGAGCCCAGAATTTATATAGCTCCTCGATGCATTGACAAGTTCTCATGAGACAAATAATTAGACCAAATTAAATGGGTTTCTATCCATTTTTAAACCATCTTCTGAAAGGTCTTGATGGTAATAGGTTTTCAAGTACCCGAGACATGACATTCGTTAAGAAATCAATTTACCTCATTTATTATTAGTTATTTTTTATCCATGATATTTTTTATCGACATATCTATTGATGTATTTCAACCTCATTTAATTGATTTAGGACATGTGTTTTAGTTTCTTACTTGATATATAATTTGAGCCTTATCTATTTTTGTAAATGGAAAGTGTTCTTAGTTATTTACCTTTACCTATAGGTTGAATCATTATTTTTTCCATTTTACTTATCCTTATTGAGAATTTGAGCTCACCCTTATTATGTTTCTCTCCATAGATTATGAACCAGAAAACTTTGATTAAGCTTTCAAAGATGAAGTTTATTTCAGTTATTATGTAGCATGTTTTATTTTATTTTCCCAATGTATTGTGGGTATCATGTATATAATATGGATTAAAAATTATTCTAAACACAATGGTACTTCAATATTTTCTTCCTTATAATAATTCCAATTTAATGTAATAATGAACCAACTCTAGGATTCTGGGGTTGGGGCATTACAGCTGGTATCAAAGGAAGGTTTAACAACAACATTGGAAAATAGATTTAGAAAACCTATATTAGGGATAACATTCCTAAGATATACATTGAAGACAAGTATACAATAACATCCAAGAATTTTAGTAAGGTAGAGATTATGTGAGTATTCTTAGAAATACATCCCTATTTGGATACTACAAGTGGATGTGGTTCTAAAACAGATGTACTGAGGAGTAACAACTCCAACAAGGTGTTCTGGCCTTGACTCGGGGGAACCTAGTATATAAAAATGAGCATTACTGCGCACCTAGTTTGACACTCCAGAGGGTATTCTTAGGATGATTAAAATTTTATTTACCTACCATTATGAAGGATTTATAAGAAATGATTTCTCCAAAGTAACCAAAGTGTATGATTTTAGGATTCATAATGAATAAATTTATGTTATGCACTATAAAATATTCAGAGTTATAGAATATTCATAATTTTATGAGTTAATATAGTATATTCAAATTTGTAGAAATGGCACATAATAGAATAAATGAGAACTCCACTAATGAACGTGACACAAAGAGTAAAAAGGATCATATATTTCATGGTATTAATCCAAAAGGTAAGAGGGAAATAGTATCCCATGTATTTTCATCATATGAGGAAATAATATCATGCATTAAGAATATGAGAAAATAATTCTATAAGTCCTATAGGTTATTTGGGAATAAAAGTATGGTAGAGAAAAATATGGATAACAGGAAGAAGGGAAAAAAGGATTTTCCCACATGTGATAACTATGGAAAGAATCACCCTGGTAAATGCTTGAAGGGAATGTGAGTTTTTAATAAGTGTGTAGAAAAAGGAAATCAATTTCATGATTGAAAGGGTAAGAAAAAATTTATAAATTTTCCATACTTCCACTGTTAGGAGATGAGACAATATGCATATCAATGTCCCAAGAGTCAAATAAATATACCTCATATTATGGTATTGGATAGTGATGAAGTTATGATTCTGCTATAAATGAAGAGGAATGATTAATATGCTTGTTCAATAAATTTTTCATTTGAATATTTTAGCAGTAATTTATTGGTTATAAGAATTATGGAATATATGATGATTGTACTACAATAATTTATCGTTATGTATTTGAGATAATATAATGAATGGTATTAAGAAAAGTTATTCAGTAGAAAGTTATAATTTTTAGAAAACACGTGATTTAGGGAAAGAAAACCCTTAATAAGTTTCTTATGTTGTGATAATGATGATGAAATGATTGATTTGGATAAGTACTGACTAGCTTAGAACTTATTAAATACTTTTCAACTAGTAGTGTATGCTATCATTGACGGAGTTTACAACACTTTTGGATTTAAGGCATATATCCAATAACACGTGTCTTACTTAAGGAATAAGGAAAAATGCATGTTTACAAAAAGGTTTTATGGTGAATCGAGTGATTACCATATTTCAAGAGGATATATGATTTAGTTATTCACATGTTTGGAATGTGAAAATTTTTAGTCTCTTTATATTGATTAAAAGCTAATGATACATTCATTTTGGAAGTTCAGGGACTTTAATTAAGAAGATATTGGATCAAAATCTGTTGGAAAAGTTAACCATTTATAAAATTGTTTAATATTATCATTAAATGAGATTTTAGATGGTAAGGTATTACTTCACTATATGTTGTATCATGTGCTAAGAGATTTAGTAGAAATAGTTCAAGACGTATGCAAAGGAAAATATTATGTTTATATAAACATATATTTACTTATATTATTATACAGTAAAAGAATCCCATAGATATACAAAAAATTGTTTTGAAACAAAACATTATCCCTTTTATCATCATTTTTGATGATATCAATGACATTTATTTACACCTATTGTTTATGGTTTTGTGGTCAACAACTTTCATCTGAACATGTTCTCTAACACTCTCTATTAGAACTAGATTTTTGGATTTTTCATCCATATCCATGTTTTCATTTTCCACCTGTGTTCTCCTACAAAGGAACCTAGTAATGTGACTATTGTGATTTTCCTTTCTCTTTTATTAATAATATGTGGTATTAACCTTTTTTATGATGTGGATCTTTCAAAAATAATTTATTTTAATTCCATTGATTACTGATATCATGTTTAGATTGTGAGGATGCAATTTAATTAAGTGGGTGGGGGGGGGGAGAATGTGACACCCCAAAAATTTAAAATATTTTCCATTAATAATAAATATAATTTGGTTTTTAATGCTTTATACACAATGTTAAACATATGCTGCATACGACATTGAATTAACTTCCGTTCAATGAAAGACCGAGTTTTACCAAATTTTAATGGAGAAAATAATTTAAAACTATATTTTGACACCTTTATGAATTTTATTTTTAAAAATAAACATCATTTTTTAATTAATAATGTTGAAATTATCTTATTGTTAATTTTTTGTATTTTTTTAGAAACATCATTTTTTATGAATAGTTAAAATTACTCTATTTTTGTTAATAAAAACTTTTTTTAAAATAATTATTAATGATAAATTATATTTTATAGTAGTTTTAGGGTCACATTATAGGAATTATAAATATATTTTTTACAATTGAGTTCATTAGAATTAATTTTACTTTCAAATTGAATATAAAAACATAACAAAATTTTGAACATTTTTTATTATAAAAACTCGTTATTTACCCCATCTACGAGATTAACGTTAATCATAATTTTACAAATTCTATGATTAGAAATTTGAAAATCTTACATACATGAATGTAATTAGTATGATATTTTTGGTTTAATAAGATCAACTTATTTTTTTTTACCAAAATGATTAGTGCATGTGATTAAAATTAATTATAGTGATTATGGTATGATTAAGATTAATATGGGACTAAACCTTAATATTAATGATAAAAATGACTTGTGAACTTATCCAAAAACCATTGGATGAAAATAATTTGATCATGTACCCACTTGGTTTGAAATATTTGGTTATTGGGATATTATTAAATGAAATTTCCCTATATAAAAGGTTAAGTAAGGAAAAAGAAAAAAGGAAACTTTCCTTACCTTTAACATTTATAAAATTTTAAGGTATGTTAAAAACATCATATTTTTGTTTATACATACCATTTTTAGGATAAATATTTTTTTATTATCATAAGAATTTATCTAAAAATTTTAGATATCATTTAGTTACTTAAAATGCTTAAGAAATTCCAACATAGTGATTATTTAATTAATAATTAACTAATATAAATGATAAAATAAATATTAAAAGTAAAGTTAATTAATCGAATTATTTTCTTTATTTATTTTTTAAGATGAAAATATAATTTTTCACACCTGAAAACTTAATATATTATAAATAAAATATTATATTGATATTTTAAAATTAACATTAAATAAATAATATCAAAATTGACATTATTGTTATTTTACAATAAATGAACCTTATTAAATAATTTAAAATAAATAAAAATCCTATAATATACTAAGTGATTTTTATGTTTTAATAAATATTAAATATGGTATATTAAAGTGCCAATTAATATTTTATAATTAACATATTGAACTATATACTGTAAAAATAATGTTAACACGGTCCGGGTTTAAGCAGCGTTTTAGCTCATCACATGTGCTTGTTTTAAAATTAATTTCCAAAACACATGGGTATTTTATTTTATAAATTATATATAATATTAATAATTTATTGGATATATATTTTATAATAAATTATACTTTAATTTATTCTTAATGTTTAAATTAATTATATTAGAAAACTAGACACATTAAAAAAAACCAAAATGATAAATTTTGGGATTCGTAGAAGATAAGGAACAAAATTATTAAAATGCCCAAATTTTGGTATGTATGTTGTTTTTATTGACCATTATTATCCTTTAATACATTTTTTTACATTTTTGAGGAACATTAGATAATATAGACAACCTATTATTGAATACCATTTGGTATTTACAAAAGTGCCACTCCCCCTTCCCTACAAAATCCCACCAACACTTACCATTCCTAACACCTATAAAAACACCTATGTTTGGCCAAGAACTACCCAAATAGTCTCCCAAAATCCCTCACCTATACCTTTAATCATCCATTTGGATAGAAATATTTCCATAAAATCTTTTTGGTATAAACCAAAAGAAGTTACCCAATTAAGAGGTAAGACCTACTCTCATGCTTTCTAATTTCATTTTTACTCTCCACTCTCAAAAATATTATTATTATATGATTAAATAATAGAAAAATTATCCCAAATATACTATTATTTTTTCATTATAAAGTTTTTAACTACCCTTACACACACCCCCATCTAATGTGTAATAAACATATTGTTTCTGTGTACTGCGAAATATAGCCTCACGAAACGATGATTGTTTAATTTTCCCTTCCACCTCTCAGGGTGGCCATTATGATGGAAAATATATTTATATAAAATATATATTTCATTTATAATGTCTTTATTGTTCTTTAATTTTTATTTATTACATACCTTTATGCTTCCATCATGTGTAAATACGATAATTTCGTTTGAGGAAGTTTGGACTACCGCCCCCTCAAAGTGATATGACTCTTTAATTGCATGCATGGAATGTATAAAGGTTGGTTATAATAAAACTATGAGACATTTATAACATAAATATGATACTTGAAATTATAATATACAAATATATCATTTATTTTTAATTCATTTAATTCTATAAAGAAATGGTTGTAGTGTTTAAGCGCACGTACGACCTACCGTCTCCATGAATGGTGCACTTCATTTCTAATATCCAAATGTTATGGAATATTATAAATACATATTTAATGACTATATACGATAATTTAGTCAGGTTTTACATTCTATAGATTATTAAATCATAATATATTTTATAAGAGTAACAAATAACCTATTAAAATATACTCGACAAACAGGGAAATTAACACCTGAAATAGTCAAACTAATGTAATATTGTTAAAAAACGGGTAATAAAATATTTTAAAAAGTTAATATATGATATTATAAACATGATTTTGGTTCTAATATTAGTTATTAACATATTTTAAAACACTATATAGGAGGATAAATACCACAAAACAAAAAGGAATGATAAGGTAAGAAATTTTCATCTCACTTTTTAAATTTGTGAGATTAATTTCATATTCACTAATTACTTCTATTGTGTGCCATAAATATTGTAAATTTTTATATATTATATCATTAATACTATTGTTCTCATGATATTATAATATTTATTTAATTTCAAACCTTTCTGGTGACTATGATTTAAATGTTTAAAAGTGGTATGAGACACTTTGGAATGTTTAAAGATTATTATCCTCATGAATATTATTAATCTCAATTCCTTTTGCTATTCTAGACTTTACCTTGAAGCAGTAAGTTTAGTTTAATAGTTTTTATTGAAAATTTATTGGAATATACACACTCTCATACAATGTATATTTGTATTGCATAAACCATATACCATTAATCATTTGGTGGTTACTATAATAATTATTTGATTAATTGGGGAATTATTAATAAATATATATTTCTCATTAAATATGGTGATTTGATAATGAATATTGTTTATTTTTATTATTCAATTTGAGTAATTCATTGGACTGGAAATTTTGGGTGGAACTTAGACATTATATAGCTCCTCGGTGTATCAATAGGTTCTCATGAGACAAAAAACAAAGCCAAATTAAATGTGTTTCTATCTGTGTTTTAAACCATCTTGTGAAAGGTATTGATGGTAATTAGTTTTCATGTTCTTGAGACATGACATATAATAAGAAAAAAATTTCTCCCATTTCGTATTATTTATTATTTATCTATGATATTTTTTGTTGACATATCTATGGATGTATTTAATTATCATTTAATTGATTTATGGTATGTGTTTCAATTTCTTACTTGACATATTATTTGGGCCTTATCTGTTTTGTAAATGTAAAGTGTGATCATTTGTTTAGCTTTTCACTTAGTTTTATTCATTATTGTTTCCGTTTTACTTACCCTTACAGAGAATTTGAGCTCACACTTATTATGTTTCTCTCCCCATGTTATAAAGAAGAGAACTTTGATTAAGATTTCTAAGATTTTGTTTATTTCATTTATTGAGTTGCATGTTTTATTTTGTTTTCCCAATGTATTGTGGGTATCATTTATGTAATATGGATTTACAATACTATGAAACTGAATGGTCCTTATATATTTTTTTTCTTTTAAGAATAATAATTTAATATAATAATGCAATAGTTATGGGCTTCTGGGGTTGGGGCATTATAGGTTAATCCTATTCCCTTCCTACCTAAACCTCCCTTGGGTACAAAATTATTTATTGATATCATTATATAATATCCATATCATCATCTCAACTTTCAAACAATCTAAATAATCATAGACACATTGAATCATGCAATAACCATAAACCATCATATCCAAGAACATGAAATGACGAAAAATGTCATATCCTAAGGGAAATGTGTACATTCTATAACCTTAATCCATTAAAACTCATAATAGGTGCATGAGTTATAAATTTAGATCATTACATACCATATATATAGTATCATTGAATTATAAAAAAAATCAATTTAATGGGGAAACATATGAATCAAGTATAAAATCACAAAACTAGTCAATAAAGTAATGAAAATAATGATAATTGGATAAGTTAAATCCCGAGGGACTATAAATAGTATCAATAAAATAAGTATTGTATAAAATAAACTAATTAAATACTCCCAACTCACATGGGACCACTGCTAAATGAAAACCCTAATATCTTAAATCAACCATTAATATTTTATGATCCTATTCAATTAATTATTTAGTTAATTATACATAACAACTTAAATATTATTACCTAGTACATAATGAAGAATTAAATCCATATATCACCATCCAAAGGTAAAAACTACCATCTAATAACCACTACATATCACTTCAACCCATCCTCTAAATCACAAACATACTCCCCCATTTCTCCCATCACTTAAAACTTCCCCAACCCCACACTTATTACTCTTTATTATACAACCAAAAAATCCATGGACTTCAAAATAGGGGAGTAAAATGATAGTAATTTAGATACTATTATCAAGTGGTTCATAAAGAAATGTCTAATACTATCTTATCACCATATCCAGTTAATAAAAAAATAACCTTATAGAAATTAAAGAACTAAAATTCTAATCATACCCAACTCTCTAATATATCACATGATTATAAACCTTTAATATAAGAAATATCCCCGACCCCATAGGCACCTAATGTTCATCACTTCAGAAATTTCTAAAAATAATCATTATTTATTTATATATTTACAATCTTTGGGTTATTTTTATCATATAATGTTGATTTAAAAATTTATATAGAATCACTCTCTATGATTCACATCTCATTTACACATATAATGGATCTTAACATTACAAATACAATATAAAAAATTATATAAATGGTTTGGTATAATTTTATGAACTCTTCATGATAGTGAATATGAAATAAATAATTTTCAAAGAAACACAACCCAAAATCCAATTAATATTTCCATATTTACCATTCTAGTTTCCCTTACTCAATTCTATTCCCACCGTAATACCCATTCCCCATAGGTCATAATATCAACAAATTCCATATTTATCAGAATATCACAGCATAATGAACTTATACCATTATATAAATCAAACGTAAAGAAATTTATAAATCCAATGCAAGGAACTATAAGAAGGCCTAATAAATCCAAGCAATGAAAAAATAAGAGGCAACCAATAACCCCTCCCTTAGACTGAACAATCTTATTGGATTTGAGAGTAGAGTATGATAAGGTAATTTCATAATATAAAGAAAAACCCCACCCTTGAATAAAAAGAGGATTGAGATAATATTATAATACAAAATTAATTATGATAAATATCAACCCCTCTCTCTTGAGTTAGGATGTTTGGTTTGATTTTTATTGGTTTCTCAGGTGCTCGGCTTGCGTTCGGTCTCATCCTCTCCTAGTGCTTTCTTCTTGGAATTGTTGTTACATTGGTGTAATTTCATGCGTGATATTTTCATATATGTGGATTCATCATTTGGGGTTGGTGGCCTATTTGAGGATGTGATTCTCTATTGAGGCCCTTTCCCTATTCTAATCATGATCTTGCTTCTAGTTCCTTCATTACTCTCCTAGTCAGTCCTCTGTAATGGTTTCATGGATGCTTTGTGAAGTGTGGTTTGATTAGTCGATGAGGTTCCAAGAGGCACAAACAATGATGGATTCAATCCAAGATGCAGTAATCCTTGTTTGATGTTTTCTGTGTGTGATTAATCATGGGTTTATAGTTTCTCCCTTTGGTATGTTCATAGTTTTGTTTGATGGTTGTTTGCTAGGATTTTTCATCGTAGAAAAGGTGTTTTCTAGTTGATGGTGTTGGATCATGATGTAAACACTGGTGCTTTGAAGATGGTGAGGTTGAAGGGTCTTTTTTTGTTTTGACTATCAGCTGTGGTGGTGATTGGGTGATGATGAAAATAGTGGTCTCTTAAGTGATGCGTTTTCGGTTGATGTGTACGTTTCAAGGTTTTTCAGCGATGGTTATAGTTGCAACCATTAGTTTTTGGTGATGGTAATGTGATGATTTTGATGGAGATTTGTTGATGGGAATGAATGTGTGTTAGGAAATTTGTGTTAGACCATGTTTCAAGAGGAAGTTCAAATTTGAAATCATGGATTTGGGTTTATCATGGTTTGAATTTTGAATTTTAGTACTTGGATATCTGTTGGTGTTTTTGTTATTTGGAATGTATGATTCCCACTAAAGCTTAAAGTGGATTTTAGAATGTAAAAAAATGGATTATAGTTGAAACACAAAGGCACTATATCATATCAATAAAATTTTATTTTTAAAATTAAAAATAAATCTTTGAAATACTTTTCCTCAAAAAACCAAATAAATCCCAAGAAAAGACTACTGAGTCAAGAAACCAAGACTCTCCAATGACATCCACCGATCTATAATATCACATTCATCATCAATAATTATAATAATACACGAATACTAAGAATTATCATTCATATCACCATTTTTGAATAACTAACATGAATATTGAAGGAAGAGGGATGATAGAATCACCTTATATTAGAAGAGAATTCAACACTACAAATTAATATGGTGAAAAATCTCATGGGTTTATCAAAATATTCTAAAGGAGGCATTGGAATCAGATAAGGTTTAAGATAAATAAATAAAGTCAAAAAAATAATGGATGGCCCCTATTTATAGGGAAACTTGACTGACCTCTACTATTGTGGATACATTCAAAATGGACATAGTGGCCCCAGTCAAAGAAAGATCCAAAATCTCAGATATTCAATATGGATAATCAATCTTATTAGGTATCTTTTTTTGGACACCTTAATAATAGGATGACCATCACCATGGACCCCACTATATCATGGAGACATTTCCTTTTCAATTTTTAGTGAACCACAAATTAGACCACATCATTGGAAAACCTTTCTCACCATATTCGAATCTCCATCACTAGCCTGAAATCACTTTGACATATAGAGAATTTTCATACTAATACATGAGTTTAATATTTCCCATTTACTATAGGGAAATCTTATATACACCATGAACTACTACAAAACCGGCCTTTAACAATGCTAGAAATGGCCTTTATCAATGCTATAAAAGCGCTTACTATATGAGCGATGTTAAAAGACTTAGTCTTTTATCAGCACTAAAAAAGAACAGATAAATGGGTCCTTTATTAGTGATAAAGAAAGAGATAATAAATGAGACCTTTATCAGTGATGATAAAGGAACCCTTTACCAGCACTTTAATTTGTCACTACAAAAGAAACCATTTATCAGAGTTTTTTAGCACTTATAAAATGGACCATCATCATTACTTCTATGAGTGATGATAAAGTATAACTTTATTATCACTTTTAAAAGTACTAATAAATTTTGAATCTATTATCTCTTTTAAAACAAACGACAAAGGCCCACACTACATTATGTTGTTACAACACACTTCAACACCATAAATAGACCATATTTCAAAAAAAAGTCCCGATACAGGATTTAAGTGAGATGAAATTTACAACCCAAAAACAAGAAAAAACACTATATTATAGACATTTCAAACATTGGTTCATACAATTAAATAAATGAAAATTATTACATAAATTCAAAAATATCAATGTTTTTTTATCTTTTAATCCTAGCCCAACTCTTTCTGTTTCCAAATAAACCACATCTACTTGAGAAAAAAAAATGCACCTATATAAGAAAAAAATTCTTACATTAGTATTAATATCACATCGGCCAGCATTCTACATCGGTGAGAATAGCTACCGATTGAGGTTGAATATACCTTACTCATGTCTAATGTAACTTAACCTATCTGAACTTAAAGGTTTAGTGAAAATGTCAGCTAATTAATGTTTAGTGCCTATAAACTCAAGAGTAATATCACCCTTTTGGTAATGATATCTCAAGAAATGGTGCCTTACATCAATGTGTTTGGTCCTAGAGTGAGACACATGGTTCTTTGAGATATTTATTGCACTAGTATTGTCATAGTTTATTGACACGTGCCTAAAGTCGTATCCATAGTCCCAAAGAGTGTGTTTCATCCACAGAATTTGTGCATAGAAACTACCAGTAGCAATGTACTCTGCTTCGGCAATGGATAATGCTACAGAATTCTGCTTCTCACTACCCCAAGATACCAAGGACTTTCCCAATAAATGACATGTTCCAGAAGTTCTTTTTTCTATCTAACTTGCAACCAGCAAAATCAGCATCTGAATAACTCATTAACTCAAAGGGTTGTCTTTTGGGCAAAACAAATCAAAGTTTACAGTATGTTTAAGATACTTAAAATTATTTTGACAGCAAGTAAATTCAATTCTTTTGGATTAGCTTGAAATCTTGCGCACATACACACACTAAACATAATATTTGGTCGACTAGAATTATGGTAAAGTAAGCTTCCAATCATACTTCTATAATTGGTTTGATCCACTGGTTTCCCAGTTTCATCTGCATCAAATTTACAAATAGTACTCATAGGAGTTTCACTTTCCTTAATACTATCCAAAACAAAACATTTTAAAAGATTCTTTGTATATTTACTTTGATTCAAAACAATACCATTTTCATTTTGAAACACTTGAAATCCAAGAAAATATTTAAGTTCTCCCATTAAACTCATTTCAAATTCATTTTTCATATTCTTTGAAAAATCATAAGGAATGTTTAGAAGATCCAAAAATAATATCATCAACATAGATTTGAACTATTAAAACATATTTATAAATTCTTTTAATAAAGAGAGTTGGATCAGCAATCCCTTTAGTAAAACCTTTTGAATTAATAAAACTACTAAGTCTATCATACCAAGCTCTTGGAGCTTGTTTTAATCCATATAAAGATTTAGAAATTTTAAAAACTTGATTTGGAAAATGAGGATTAATAAATCTAGGTGGTTGTTCAACAAAAACATCTTCAACAATAAAACCATTTAGAAAAGAACTTTTGACATCCATTTGATAAAACATGAAATTTAGATGAGCAACATATGAAAGTAAGATCCTAATGGCTTCTAATATGGATAAATGTGCAAAAGTTTCCTCATAGTCTATTCCTTCTTCTTGCCTATATCCTTGTGCAACTAGTCTAGCTTTGTTTCTAACTATGTTTCCAGACTCATCAATTTTGTTTCTAAAAACCCATTTTGTACCTATTGTTAAAGTGTCCTTAGGTCTGTCAACTAATTCCCAGACTTTGTTTCTTTCAAATTGATTTAACTCTTCTTGTATAGCCATTACCCAAAATTCACCAATGATAGCATCATTGATATTTTTAGGTTCTAGCTGTGAAAGAAAGGTGTGATGTTCAACCTGATTTCTTAGATAAGCTCTAGTTTGTGTCCCTCTATTAAGATTACCAACGACAACATCCAAAGGATGATTCTTTAGAATCCTTGTTGATCTAGTAAAGATAGGACTAGAAATTTTAGGTTCATCTATAGGTTTGGGTTCCATAGCAGGAGATTCTGGAATATTTCCAGAACTGGATGTTTTTACAGCAGGTTCTTTAGATTTATCATTAAATTCAGAACACTTAAATCTTCATCAAGATTTTCAAGAGAGTTTTTAGGCTCATGTGGATCAGTTTAATCAAACTTGATGTGAACAGATTATTCCACACATTTGGTTCTTTTATTAAAGACTATATAGGCCTTGCTAGTTAAAGAATAACAAAGAAAAATTCCTTCATCACTCTTAGAAGCAAACTTGTCGAGATTATCCTTTTTATTAAGAATAAAAACTTTTCAGCCAAAGACTCTAAAGTAACTAACTTTAGGTTTTCTATTATTCCACAACTCATAAAGGGGTCTTCTAAAGAACTGGTCTAATTAATACTCAATTAATAATATAACAAGCTGTATTCACAGCTTCAGCCCAAAAGTAAATAGGCAGGTCATATTCATTAATCATGGTTCTAGGTATTTCTTGAAGGGTTATATTTCTTCTTTCTACTACACCATTCTTCTGTGGTGTTCTAGGAGAAGAAAAGTTATGACTATAGCCATTGTGAGAGAAATATGATTCAAATTCATGATTTTCAAACTCACGACCATGATCACTTCTTAGAGTTTTATTCTTAATTCCACTATGATTTTCTACATATTTGGAGTATTTAACAAAATAAGAACAAGCTTCACTTTTGTGAGCTAAGAAGTATAACCAAGTAAATCTAGAAAAGTTATCTACTAGAACATAGACATAGTGCTTCCCATTTAATCTAGAAACTCTTGATGGTCCAAACAAATCCATGTGAACCAACTCGAGAGGTTGCGAAGTTGAAACTTCTTTCTTTGATTTAAAAGAAACTTTATGTTGTTTTCCCTTTTGAAAAGGATTACAAACTTTGTCAATTGGGAACTAAAGTTTAGGTATGTCTCTAACTAAGTTCTTTATAGTTAGTTTTCTAAGTGAATAGATATTGCAGTGTCCTAATATTCTATGGAAAAGACAAGACTCTTTATGAAAAGCATTTAGGCAAGTAACATTTTTCTTAAATAAATAATTTAAATCAACTGCATAAACATTTTCATTTCTTAAAGAAGAAAATACTAAAATATTTTCAGAATTAAAAACATTACAATAATCATTTTCAAAAGTCACATTAAATCCATCATCACATAATTGATAAATACATAACAAGTTATATTTAAGTCCATCAACAAATAAAACATGAGTAATTAAAACTGAATTAGAGTTACCAATCTATACTAGGCCGATGATATTTCCTTTATAATTATCACCAAAGGTGATGTTGAATCCATCAACCTTTATTAAACTCTTGAAACATGAATAATCTGCAGACATATTTCTTGAGAAACCACTGTCCAAGTACCATACCTTCTTGTGAGAACTCTTTAAGCATGTTTCCTACAAAACAAATTTATATAGGAAATGATTTTGGTACCCAAATCTTCATGGGTCCAGAAAGGTTATCAGTCAAAGCTTTAGGTACCCATATTTGTCTTATGGGTATCATATAATTTACAGAATCCAAAGATTTTGAAATATAAACTTTATTTGACCTATAACCATATGAATAACTGGTTGGGGCATATGAATTTCCAAAACTAGAATAAACAAAATTTTGTCCAGACTTAGGAATAAATTGAGTTTTAGTGAACTGTCTCTGTCCAGGTTTGTATCCCAAACCAGTAGTGTATTTAGGTGCAACTATTTTACCTAAAATTTGATTAAGTGTGTCTTTTCCATTTGTAAATTTCTCTAAGTCTTTTCTAAGTTCCTCATTTGACATTTTTAGTTCGTTATTTTCTTTTAACAGTTGATCATTTTTCTCTTTTTCAATAGTAAGTTTTGTTTTAACAGTAGTAGTGAGAGCATGCTATTTCTTTAATGATTTTTATTTGTCCTTAAGTTCATTGCATGTCTCCTACATCATATTACAGTATTCAAATAATTCCTTAATTTTCATGTTTTCAGAATCAGAATCAGAATCTGCATCATCTTCAGAATAATAAGAATTTAAAACAGGAGTATCTAAGGTTACCTCAGATGTGTTGGTCATGAAACAGATGTTGGCATGATTCTTCTCAGGATCAGAAACTTCAGATTCACTTTTGCTGTCTTCAGATGCACTCCAGGTAGCCTTCATAGCTTTCTTGTACTTCTTGTCCTTATAATAATGTTTCTTTTTGACTTTTAATTTTGGACAATCATCCTTGATGTGTCCTTTTCTTTTACACTCATAGCAGACTATTTCACCATTCTTGTCAGCTTTCTTCCAATCCTTCTTCTAATGTCCCTTGTTGTCATACTTTCCTTTGTAGTTAGATTTCCTGAACAATTTCTTCTTCCTATAAAACTTCTTAAACCTTATGGATATCTGAGCCATCTCATCATCACTATCCGATTCGGAATCTTCACTGGTTGAACTCTCAGTAGGTATTTTCATTTTCTCCTTGTCTTTACTCTTAGAGGCAGTAGACTTGAATGCTACGTATTTTCTCTTAGGTTCATCATCTTCCTCTTTATTCACCTCGAGTTCTTATTCATACATCATTAATTTACCAATAATCTCCTTTACTAGTAGTTCTCCAATGTCACATGACTCTCTGATTGAGACATAGGTTCCTCTCCATCATTCTAGAAGACATCTCAGTATCCTCATAATTTGTTCCTTTGCTGGAACAACTTTCCCAAGTGAACTAATTGTACTGACTATCTCATTAAACATGAGATACATATCAGAAATAGGTTCATCAGTTTTCATTTTAAAATTTTTATATTTAATAGTATAAGTATTCAATCTCATTTCTTTAACATTGGTTGTTCCTTCATGAGAAACACCCAAAGTATCCCATATTTCAAAGGAAGTTTTACACGTAGAAATTCTATTAAACTCTTCATCTCCTAAATCACAGCACATGGCATTCATAGCTTTACAATTGTTATTTTAAGCAGTCTTTGTAAGTTCATCCCAAGTTGTTCCTTCAGTGTCTGGAATTTTATATTGAGACTCTATAGCAGTCTAAATATCAAAACCCGTGATTTACAAATGAATTTTCATTTTCAGTTTCCACTGGGCGTAGTTTGTGCCATTGAAGAAAGGTGTCCGGTTAGTAGCAACACCCTCTAGTCTATTATCCATAACTTGATTTTAGAAAACAGTTTTAAAGAGATAAGAATTTAGAACTAACATAAATTTAAGATCTTTAAAGATGCAACTAAAATCACAGTTGAAAAACAGAGTATTTAAAAAATCCTTGAACAAAAAAAATCATCTGATACCAAATGTTGGTAGGTGTGGATACTCAAGAGGGGTGTGAATTGAGTTCCAATTAAAATTTCTGTTAAAAATATTTATCTTAAAATCCCACAATTAAAAAACAAAGTTAAACTTTAGTGAATCTATACAGAGTGTAAAGGTTCAATTTGATTCTCAACTATTGATTAGGTATCAGTTAACTTAATTTGAATATTAAATTAACTTTTGAAACTAACTTACTGGTTTACAATAAGTATAAACACTTGAGAATTTATCTATCAAAGTAGCTTTAAAATAGTTTTGTATTTCAAAGTAATAGCAGAAGAATATGTAAAATATAAATGTAATACTTATAGACTTAAAATAAAACATATCAAGGTTAACCAAGAGGTTCAGTCTCAAGCTAAGACTTAGTCCTCTCAATAATTTATATAAATTGATCCACACCCTGGATCGAGGGTAAACAACAGTACACTACTGTCCAGGTACAAGGGCCTCTACCATAGTTATTCGTGGGAAAAACAAACAACAACTCATAGACTGTTCAGGTCTTACTCGACCTCTACCACCATCCATAGTGGGAAAAAAAGAGTTATGGAGTTTCAGTGAGGATTTAAGAATCCTCCAGTTTAGAACATGAGACAGTGTGTGTAAAATAAACAGGATACACACACTGCTCAATATGTAAAGAAAGAATCATTTAGAGAAGTATGATTGAGTTTAGAAATGATTTAGTGATTAGCAGTGTAGCTCTAGACATGTTTTGTTTATCAGAAAAGCTTCTTATGTCCTTCTCTGGTTTTTCTCAGAAAACAGAGTGTCGTTTTCAACTTTGATTCTTGGTCTAACTTAGCAGCCTGAGTGCATGAGATGTTTGTTGTATTTCTTCACCCAAGATGCAGCTTGTGTTCTCCTTTACAATAAGTTTCTTCGTGTATGTCCAGGATTCTTGGAGTATGGATGTAGACTAGGGGAAAATGCTCCACATTTGAATGCTTTTCAGATATTGTCTCTTTCACCCTTCATGTCTTCTTAGTGATTTCATGAAACATGCATCTACTGCGTTGTTGTTGTCTGGAGTGTTCTCTTTCCATCACTTTATAGCTTTCAACTTCGGTGGAAAAGAATAATCGCCTTTTGCATGGGTACGAGGTACGGTTCCATGACATGCAATGAAAATAATTAAATAACATTTAACTGCATTAAAACCATCAAATGTATCTGTTAGCTAAATAAATAAATAATATGAAGATTATAGGGTTTGACTAGTTGGTCAAGCATTAGTAGCATTCTATTGATAGGTGTGCACGGTGGACTTTGTGTCGCAGAACCTTCAATCAGTAGCTCTTTTGAACTTTCATCAATAGCTCATATACCGGTGAATTTAGTTCCATCAATAGCTCTTGTTATCGGTAGCTGTCTTTCCATCAGTAGCTCTTTTCCTCAGTAGTCTATCGGTAGACTTACACTATCAGCAGAATTCTATCAGTAGCTCGATATATCAGTGACTATACTTGTATCAATAATAATTTGTGAACTGGATCTATTAGTAGACTTCTGTCTATCGGTAGCTCGGGTATGTTCTGTATCGGTAGCTCGGTAGACTGGTTGTATTAGTAGACTTCCTCATATCGGTAACTACTGGTAGACATGCACATCGGTAGATCGACTGTTCTGTCGGTAGAATTTGTGTCTGCTTACCGTTAACTCTGTTTATATCAGTGACCTTAGTGTAACAGTGACTCTGTCTATCAGTAGACTAAGTCTATCGGTAGACTGAGTACCGGTAGCTCTAGCTAAATGCAGATCAGTGACTTAATACTTATCTGTTTCATACACAACATATCCAAAAGTGTTAGAATTACTTCAGAACTTATATAAACATGGATCAACAAAGATTAAACTATCTCAGGGATTATTTTAAAATTATTATCATCTGGAGAACATATTGATATAATTACTATATAGAAAAACATTAGATTGAGATTATCAAAGTATATAAAAGCATAATTGGGATTATCAAAATAGGTGAGGTCAACAATCTCCCCCTCTTTGATAATCACAACTTATGATATTATTATTATTTTTTTAAAAATTGTATTAGAGTATATATAGTTAAACTCAATTTTATCAGAGAAAACAGTATAGTATAAAACATAATTTCTCAGAGATAGAATTAAAATGTATCAGAGAAGAAATAAAAAACCATGATATCAAAGGTAAAAATTTAGTAGTATCAGAGAACATCGGAGAACTAAATGAAATGATATCAGAGGATGAGAGAAAAGGCACTGGTGTTAGAGGATGAAATTCAGAGGAATCAAAGGGGAAAATAATGATAGCTCTTAGATAAAATTTCTCCCCCTTTCATTAATATTTATCCCTCTGGGAGAATATGACTTCCTCTTTTGATACTTAGAGAATATTTCTCCCCCTTTGTATAACATATTTCTCCCCCTTTGTGATAATCAAAAAGTGGGAAATAACAAAGGGAAGTGGAACAATAGGAATAATGGAAAATAACTTGTATTAAATGAGACAAAAAGGTATATAGACAGAAAATAAAATACATAGGATTACTATCAAATAGTCCACCCACTTGATCAATCCACATCTTCAACACAAGATTAGCCCTTGGGGTCAGAAAAGGATTCAGGTGGTGAGGATTCTGGTGAAGGCTTAGGAATTCCGGAATTGACCACAGGAGGCTGAGCAACTGACACTGTGCCTAGTCTGTATTGAGGAGTCCTTTATGTGATCATAGGTGTGAGGCTTCGAATGGCTTGAACAGCAGTCATCTGAAGTAGAGAAGCAGTGGAGGAAGAGACAAGAAAAGCAGGAGGGACAATTACTGGCCTCACATCACCATGCAAAAAAGGCAGCAACCAATTTCTAAAATCCATAATGATTCCTCCCCCTCTCTCCATAGCGGATATGAAGTCATCTTTGTTCTCTATAAACTTGTCCAAATCTGGATTCAGTTCTCTTAGCTTGCTAACCTGCTCTCGAAAGGCTTGATTGACAGGAGGCAGTTTCATATTCTCAATCAGAATCTTGGAATGACTAGTCATTTGGGTCTTTGTATAAATTTTGGAGGAATAAGAATCCATCTTTTCTTTCAATTCTTTGTGAGAGGCATAGGCTTATCTCATGTAGTCTTGGACTATCTTCATAATTTCTTTGGCTGAATCTCTGATAGAGAGAACAACTCTGCTCAGTTCAGATGAGTCCACAAAGCCACTGGTTGAGGCAGAACCAAGCTCTTCTTTCATCAAAGCTCGAATTTGATTCAAGTCCATCGAAGGTTTATATGAAAGAGAACCAATAGAGAAAGATATAGTCTCCTTGAAGCTTTTGTTCAATCCACTGATAAGATTTTGAACATCATATTCCTGAGTTTTAATATGATCTTTCATAGAAGTATTGAAACCTTCAAATACTGAAACCATCTGTCTTACAACACTCTTCACATAAGCTAAGTCCTTATCTTCTTGGGATTTTAAGCTCATGTAAGAGTATAAAGAAACAACATATTCCTTTAGAGCTTCAAGATCTGCTTCAAGTATAGAAACTTGAGTCTGGCAGTCTTTAACTTCCTTAACTATTTCACCCATAAAAGTTGATAAATTGCAGGAAAGAGATAGTTCAAAAGATCTTTCCAGCATAACCATTTCTTCAGAAAAACTGTGCTTCATTTCAGTAACTAAGTCACTAAAAGATTATTTTAGCTCATCCCTTAATATATCCATATTATCCTTGGTAACCAATTCAGCAGGTGCCACTGCTGCAGATGCTCTTTTAGAGGTTAAACTGACCACAGAGTCAGTCATAACTGATTGAATTGAAGATACCATAGAAACCTCCATTTTCTTTAACTCTTCCACAAAACTTTCATCAAGGTTTTTCTTCAAAGTATCCAGGTCATGCATTCTGACCACATCTCCAGGAAACAATTCAGATTCAACATCATAAGTAATCTTAGGTCTATTGTGAGATGCCTCATCATCTGATTCTGAATAGTCTAAACCACAGACTACAAAACCAGGGTCTTCTGCCCAATCATTAAGACCAACAACCACTATAACACTTCCAAACATAGATCGATGATCCCCCTTAATGGGTTCATCCTCAATTAGGATAACATCATTCTCAGCAGGTCTTTCATCCTGAGGACAATCTTCCACTATCAATTTCATCACTGCAGTAGTAGGAGTGTCTTCTGGATTAGGTAAGGGTATGTCACCTTCATTTACTTCATCAGTAGGTACTAAAGATTGTCCAATCACTGGACTCAGGCTCAACTCAGCTGACAGAGATGCTTCACTCTCATGAACATATTCTTCATTTTCTATAGCATCCACTTCAACAGCTTCTTCCTTATCTGATATATGTTGAACTAGATTTTCAAGAGTTGGGATAGGAGGTAAGTCAGGGTCTCCTCCTTCATCAGCAGGGGACTCTTCCTCTTATGAATCATCACTCTATTATGGTTCTTCTTCATTAGGTCCCAGACCTAGATCCCTCATATCCTTTTGTCTTGAAGGATGATTTATAAGATTAAACTTGTCATACACCCTCTGGTCATCATTGCCCCATTATCCCCTCCAAGGGTTCCAATTTATTCTCATGTACTCACAAACTGTAGTTGTGATACAGAACTTATTCTTTACTACCACTGTCTCATCTTGAGACTCAGGACCTCCTTTTACCTTGATCATCATAGAAATTATCTTAGCAAAGAATAGGTAATTTGTATTTGATTTCAGCCTTGTCATATCTTCCATCTGAAGCATCAGCAATCTGCACAAATTAACCTTTACACAATGTCTTAAGAGGTGCAGGAGATAGATATCCTGATATCTCAAATTGGAAAAGTCTCCTCTCCTCAGTATCAAGACAAGTTGAACAAATTTGAACAGCAATCTGTTCTCTCCATCCATTTCTGCAGCAACTACTTGTCTTTGACTTCCATCACTAGTCATCTCTTCCAAAGCAGTATCATAATCAAAAATGTCAATGGTTGGTGGCATGACTCTTGCGACATATCCTGGCACTCCGTCATGTGGAACTTTCAAGCACTCAGCCCATTCAACAGATGAAAACGACATCTCTTTTCCATTCACAAAAGAAGTTACTCAATTTTCATTCTTCAATTCTTCAATGGTTAAAAAATCGTAAAACTGTTTCACTAATTTTGGTAATTAAGGACCATTATTGTTCGAAAAACACTCTACCCATTTTTGATCTTCAAGAACTTTGAGCACTAAGGACCTTCTAGGACATATCCATTCTATACACAATTCTTTTTCAACCACAATAACTCAATTTTGCAGGTGAGGATTCACGGGTCGTCTCCCTGACCTAGTTCTAGCAACACTTCCACTACCACTTGCTTCTTGCTCAGTCCTTTGCTTCTTTGTTTTTGGCTCAACATATTCATGTATGATGGTAGGAATTTTGGTTTTTTCCATCGCTGGTTCAAAGGATTTTGCGTTCTCAAAGGATTCGGGAGCTAAGGTTCGAGGGTTAAGGTTTGAGGCTCGGTGGATTTAGAAGTAGCTCAGACTTTAGTTTTATCATTTCGGAATCATAAAATAAATAAACAAAATTAAATAAAGTAAAAACGATTTAGATTTTGGTGGAAAACAAAAGTTTTAAAACAGTGCACACATCGGTGAGAATTTCTATCAATGAGGTTACATCAGTGAGGTATTCTATAAGTGAGGTTACATCGGTGAGCATTCACATCGATGGATATTTTACATCGATGAGAATTATACATCGGTGACAATATCACATCGGTGAGCATTCTAAATCGGTGAGAATAGCTACCGATTGAGTTTGAACATACCTAACTCATGTCTAATGTAACTTAACCTATCCAAACTTAAATGTGTAGTGAAAATGTCGGCTAATTGATGTTCAGTGCCTATAAACTCAAGAGTAATATCACCATTTTAGTAATGATCTCTCAAGAAATGGTGCATTACATCAATGTGTTTGGTCCTAGAGTGAGACACAGGGTTCTTCGAGATATTTATTGCACTAGTATTGTCACAGTTGATTGACATGTGCCTAAAGTCATATCCATAGTCCAAAAGAGTGTGTTTCATCCGCAAAATTTGTGCACATCAACTACCAGCAGCAATGTACTCTACTTCGGCAGTAGATAATGCTACATAATTCTGCTTCTTACAACACCAAGATACCAAGGACTTTCCCAATAAATGACATGTTCTAGAAGTGCTTTTTCTATCTAACTTGCAACCAGCAAAATCAGCATCTGAATAACTCATTAAATCAAAGGGTTGTCTTTTTGGGTAAAACAAACCAATGTTAACTGTATATTTAAGATACTCAAAAAATCTTTTGACAGCAAGTAAATGCGATTCTTTTGGATAAGCTTGAAATCTTTCACGCAACGACACACTAAACATAATATCTGGTCGACTAGTAGTAAGGTAAAGTAAGCTTCCAATCATACCTCTGTAATTGGTTTGATCCACTAGTTTCCCAGTTTCATTTGCATCCAATTTACAAACAGTACTCATAGGAGTTTCACTTTCCTTAATACTATCCAAACCAAAACATTTTAAAAGATCCTTTGTATATTTACTTTGATTCAAAACAATACCATTTTAATTTTGAAACACTTGAAATCCAAGAAAATATTTAAGTTCTCCCATTAAACTCATTTCAAATTCATTTTGCATATTCTTTGAAAAATCAGTACCTAAGGAATGTTTAGAAGATCCAAAAATAATTTCATCAACATATATTTGAACTATTAAATCATATTTTGAAATTATTTTAATAAAGAGAGTTGGATCAGCAATCCCTTTAGCAAAACGTTTTGAAATAAAAAAATTACTAAGTCTATCATACCAAGCTCTTGCAGCTTGTTTTAACCCATATAAAGCTTTAGAAAGTTTAAAAACTTGATTTGGAAAATGAGGATTAATAAATCCAGGTGGTTGTTCAACAAAAACATCTTCAACAATAAAACCATTTAGAAAATCACTTTTGACATCCATTTGATATAACATGAAATTTAGATGAGAAGCATATGCAAGTAAGATCCTAATGGCTTCTAATCTGGCTACAGGTGAAAAAGTTTTGTCATAGTCTATTCCTTCTTCTTGACTATATCCTTATGCAACAAGTCTAGATTTGTTTCTAACTATGTTTCCATACTCATCAACTTTGTTTCTAAAAACCCATTTTGTACCTATTGTTAAAGTGTCCTTAGGTCTGTAAACTAATTCCCAGACTTTGTTTAATTCAAATTGATTTAACTCTTCTTGCATAGCCATTACCCAAAATTCGTCATTGATAGAATCATTGATATTTTTAAGTTCTAGCAGTAAAAGAAAGGCTTGATGTTCAAACTAATTTCTTAGAAAAGCTCTAGTCTGTGTCCCTCTATTAATATTACCAACGACAGCATCCAAAGGATGATTCTTTAGAATCCTTGTTGATCTAGTAAAGGAAGGACTATAAATTTCAGGTTCATCTATAGGTTTGGGTTCTATAGTAGTAGATTCTGGAATATGTCCAGAACAGAATGTTTTTACAGCAGGTTCTTTAGATTTATCATTATGATTCAGAACACTTAAATCTTCCTCAAGATTTTCAAGAGAGGTTTTAAGCTCATGTGGATCAGTTTCATCAAACATGATGTGAACAGATTCTTCCACACATTTGGTTCTTTTATTAAAGACTCTATAGGCCTTTCTAGTTAAATAATAACCATGAAAAATTCCTTCATCACTCTTAGAAGAAAACTTGTCCAGATTATCCTTTGTATTAAGAATAAAAACTTTGCAGCCAAAGACTCTAAAGTAACTAACTTTAGGTTTTCTATTATTCCACAACTCATAAGGCGTATTCTTAAGAACTGATCTAATTAATACTCTATTAATAATATAAAAAGTTGTATTCATAGCTTCATCCCAAAAGTAAATAGGTAGGTCATATTAATTAATCATGGTTATATCTATTTCTTGAAGGGTTCTATTTCTTCTTTCTACTACACCATTCTGCTAAGGTGTTCTAGGAGCAGAAAAGTTGTGACTATAGCCTTTGTGAGAGAAATAATATTCAAATTCATGATTTTTAAACTCACAGCCATGATCACTTCTTAGAGTTTTAATCTCATGTCCACTAAGATTTTCTACAGATTTGGAGTATTTAACTAAATAAGAACAAGATTCACTTTTGTGAGCTAATAAGTATACCCAAGTATGTCTAGAAAAGTCATCTACTAGAACACAGACATAGTGCTTCCCATTTAAACTAGAAACTCTTGATGGTCCAAACATGTCCAAGTGAACCAACTCGAGAGGTTGATAATTTGAATTTTTTTTCTTTTATTTAAAAGAAACTTTATGTTTCTTTCCATTTTGAAAGGGATTACAAACTTTGTCAATTGGGAATTCAAGTTTAGGTAGGTCTCTAACTATGTTCTTTCTAGTTAGTTTTCTAAGTGAATAGATGTTTCAGTGTCCTAATCTTCTGTGCCAAAGCCAAAACTCTTTATGAAAATCATTTAGGCAGGTAACATTTTGCTTAGCTAAAGAATTTAAATCAACAACATAAACATTTTCATTTCTTAAAGGAGAAAATACTAAAACATTTTCAGAATTAAAAACATTACCAGAATCATTTTCAAACTTCACATTAAATCCATCATCACATAATTGAGAAATACTTAACAGGTTATATTTAAGTCCATCAACAAATAAAACTTTAGAAATTAAAACTAAATTAGAGTTACCAATCTGGCCTAGGCCGATGATCTTTCCTTTAGAATTATCACAAAAGGTGACATGGCCTCCATCAACCTTTATTAAACCCTTGAAACATGAATAATCTACAAACATATGTCTTGATCATCCACTATCCAAGTACCATACCTTCTTGTGAGAACTATTTAAGCATGTTTCCTACAAAATAGATTTAGATAGGAAATGATTTTGGTACCCAGATCTTCTTGGGTCCAGAAAGGTTAGCAATCAAAGATTTAGGTACCCATATTTGTCTTATAGGTCTCATATAATTTACAGAATCAAAAGATTTTGAAAGATACACTTTATTTGACCTATAACCATATGAATAAATGGTTGAAGCATATGAATTTCCAGAACTAGAAGAAGCATAATTTTGTCCAGACTTAGGAATAAATCGAGTTTTAGTGAACTGTCTCTATCCGGGTTTGTATCCCAAACCAGTAGTGTATTTAGGTGAAAATTGCTTACCTAACATTTGAGTAAATGTTTCTTTTCCATTTGTAAACTTCTCTAAGTATTTTCTAGGTTGATCATTTGACATTTTTAGTTCTGTATTTTCATTTAACAGTTGAGCATTCTTCTTTTTTTCAATAGTAAGTTCATTATTAATAGTAGTAGTGAGAGCATGTTGTTTCTCTAATTATTTGTATCTATCCTTAAGTTCATTGCATGTCTCCTCCAGCATATTACAGTATTCAAATAATTCCTTACTAGTCATGTTTTAAGAATCTGAATCAGATTCTACATTATCTTCAGAATAATAAGAATTTAAAACAGGAGTATCTAAGGTTACCACAGATGTGTTGGTCATGAAACACATGTTGGAATGATTCTTCTCAGGATCAAAAACTTCAGATTCACTTCTGTTGTCTTCAGATGCACTCCAGGTACCCTTCATAGCTTTCTTGTACATCTTTTCCTTATAGTCATATTTCTTTTTGACTTTTAATTTTGGACAATCAGCCTTGATGTATCCTTTTCTTTTACACTCATAGCAGACTATTTTATCATTCTTGTTAGCTTTCTTCCAATCCTTCTTCCAATGGCCCTTTTTGTCATACTTTCTTTTGTAGTTACATTTCCTGAAGAATTCCTTCTTCTTATAAAACTTATTAAACCTACTGGCTATCTGAGCCATCTCAGCATCACTATCTGAATCAAAATCTTCACTAGTTGAAATCACAGTAGGTATTTTCATTTTATCATTGTATTTACTCTTAGAGGTAGTAGACTTGAATGCTATGAATTTTTTCTTAGGTTCATCATCTTCCTACTTATTCACCTTGAGTTCTTCCTCATACATTATTAATTTACCAATAAGCTCCTTTACTGGCAGTGCTCCAATGTCACATGACTCTCTGATTGATACAAAGGTGCCTCTCCATCATTCTGGAAGACATCTCAGTATCCTCATAATTTGTTCCTTAGCTGGAACAACTTTCCCAAGTGAACTCATTTTATTTACTATCTCATTAAACCGGAGATACATATCAGAAATAGGTTCATCAGTTTTAATTTTAAAAATTTCATATGTAATATTATAAGTATTCAATCTCATTTCTTTAACATTGGTTTCTCCTTCATGAGAAACACCCAATGTATCCCATATTTCAATGGTAGTTTTACAAGAAGAAATTCTATTAAACTCTTCATCTCCTAAAGCACAGTACATGGCATTCATATCTTTACAATTCTTATTGTAAGCAGTCTTTATAGGTTCATCCCATGTTGTTCTTTCAGTGTCTGGAATTTTATATTGAGACTCTATAGTAGTCCAAATATCAAAACCCATGCTTTTCAAATGAATTTTCATTTTCAGTTTCAACTGGGCATAGTTTGTGTCATTGAAGAAAGGTGGCCAGTTAGTAGCAGCACCCTATAGTCTATTATCAATAACTAGATTTTAGAAAATAGTTTTAAAGAGATAAAAATTTAGAACTAACAGAAATTTAATATCTTTAAAGATGCAACTAAAATCATAGTTTAAAAACAAAGTATTTCAAAAATCCTTGAACAAAAACAAATCCTCTAATACCAAATGTTGGTCGGAGTGGATACTCAAGAGGGGGTGAATTGAGTTTCAATTAAAATTTCTGTTAAAAATATTTATCTTAAAATCCACCAATTTTAAAAAAAGTTAAATTGTAGTGAATCTATACAGAGTGTAAAGGTTCAATTAGTTTCTCAATGATTGATTAGGTCTCAGTTAACATAATTTGAAGATTTAATTAACTTTCGAATCTAACTTACTGGTTTAAAATAAGTATAAAAATTTGCGAATTTAACTATAAAAGTAGCTTTAAAATAGTTTTTTTCAAATTAATAGCAGCGAAATATGTAAAATATAAATTTAATACTTATAGACTTAAAATAAAACACAACAAGGTTAACCAAGAGGTTCAGTCTCAAGCTGAGACTTAATCCTCTCAACAGTTTATATAAATTGATCCACACCCTGGATCGAGGGTAAACAACAGTACACTACTGTCTAGGTAAAAAGACCTCTAACATTGTTATTCATGGGAAAAACAAACAACAGCTCACAGGCTGTTCAGGTCTTACTCGACCACTACCACCATCCACAGTGGGAAACAAAAGAGTTATGGAGTTTGAGTGAGAATTTAAGAATCCTCCAGTTTAGCACAGGAGACATTGTGTGTGTAAAATAAACAGGATACAAACACTGCTCAATATGTAAAGAAATAATCACTGAGAGAAGTATGATTGAGTTTAGAAATGCTTTAGTGATTAAAAGTACAGCTCTGGACTATTTTTTTATGAGAAAAGCTTCGGAGTCCTTCTCTGGTTTTTCTCAAAAAATGGAGTGTCGTTTTCTTCTTTGATTCATGGTCCAACTTAGCAGCCTGAGTGCATGAGATGTTTGTTGTAGTTATTCACTCGAGATGCATCTTGTGTTCTCCTTTACAATAAGTTTCTTCGTGTATGTAAATGATTCTTGGAGTATAGATGTAGACTAGGGAAAAATGCTCCACATTTGAATGCTGTTCAGCTCTTGTCTCTTTCACCATTCGTGTCTTCTTAGTGCTTTCATGAAACATTAATGTACTATGTTTTTGTTGTCTGCAATGTTCTCTTTCCATCACTTTATATCTTTCAGCTTCGGTAGAAAAGAATAATCGCCTTTTTCATGGGTACTAGGTACGGTTCCCTAACATGCAACAAAAATAATTAAATAACATTTAACTTCCTTAAAACAATCAAATGTATCCGTTTTCTAAATAAATAAATAGTATGAATAGTATAGGGTTTGACTGGTTGGTCAAGCATTAGTAGCATTCTATTGATAGGAGTGCACAGTTGAATTTGTGTCGCAGAACCTTCCATCGGTAGCTCTTTTGAACTTGCATTGGTAGCTCATATACCGGTGACTTTAGTTCCATCGGTAGCTCTTGTTATCGGTAGCTCTTTGCATCAGTAGTCTATCAGTAGACTTACACTATCAGCAAACTTCTATCGGTAGCTCGATATATCGGTGAAAATACTTATATCAGTAACAATCTATGAACTGGCTCTATCGGTAGACTTCTGTCTTTCGGTAGCTCTGGTCTATTCTGTATCGGTATCTCGGTAGACTGGTTGTATCAGTAGACTTCCCCATATTGGTAACTACTGGTAGACATGCACATCGTTAGCTCGACTGTTCTTTTGGTAGACTCTGTGTCCGCTTACTGGTAACTCTGTTTATATCAGTGACCTTAGCGTAACAGTGACTCTGTCTTTCGGTAGACTAAGTCTATCAGTAGACTGAGTACCAGTAGCTCTAGATAAACGCAAATCTGTGAATTAATACTTATCAGTTTCATACACAACATATCCAAAAGGGTTAGAATTACATCAGAACTTATATAAACATGGATCAACAAAGATTAAACTATCTCAGGTATTATTTTAATATTATTATCATCTTGAGCACAGATTGATATAATTACTATATAGAAAAAAATTAGATTGAGATTATCAATGTATATGAAAGCATAATTGGGATTATCATAACAGGTGAGGTCAACAATCTCCCCCTTTTTGATAATTACAACTTATGATATTATTATTATTATTTTTTAAAAAAAATTGTATCAGAGGATATATAGTTAAACTCAATTTTCTCAGAGAAAAAAGTATGGTATAAAACATAATTTATCAGAGATAGAATAAAAATGTATCAGAGAAGAAAGAAAAATCCATGATATCAAAGGTAAAATTTAGTAGTATCATAGAACATCATAGAACTAAATGAAATGATATCATAGGATGATTGAAAAGGCACTGGTGTTAGAGGATTAAATCCAGAGGTATCAAAGGGGCAAAGCATGATAGCTCTTAGATAAAATTTCTCCCCCTTTCATTAATATTTCTCCCTTTTGGAGAATATGTCTTCCTCTTTTGATACTTATAGAGTATTTCTCCCCCTTTGTATAAAATATTTCTCCCCCTTTGTGATAATCAAAAAGTGGGAAATAACAAAGATAAGTGGAACAATAGGAATAGAGGAAAATAACATGTATTAAATGAGACAAAAAGGTACATAGACAGAAAACATAATACATGGGATTCCTATAAAACAGTCCCACCACTTGATCAATCCACATCTTCAACATGAGATTGGACCTTGGGGTTAGAAAATGATTCAGGTGGTGAGGATTCTGGTGAAGGCTTAGCAATTCCTGAAATGACCACAGGAGGCTAAGCAACTGACACTGTGCCTGGTTTGTATTGAGGAGTCCTTTGTGTGATCATAGGTGTGAGGCTTCGAATGGCTTGAACAAGAGTCATTTGAAGTGAAGAATAAGTGGAGGCAGAGGCAGGAAAAGCAAGAGGGACAATTACTAGCCTGGCATCAACATGCAGAAAAGCCAGCAACAAATTTCTGAAATCCATAATGATTCCTCCCCCTCTCTCCATAGTGGATATGAAGTCATCTTTATTATCCATAAAATTGTCTAAAGCTGGAGTCATTTCTCTTAGCTTGCTAACCTGCTCTCAAAAGGATTGATTGACAGGAGGCAGTTTCATATTCTCAATAAGAAGCTTGAAATTACTAGTCATTTGGGTCTTTGTATAAATTTTGGAGAAATAGGAGTCCACCTTTTCTTTCAATTCTTTGTGATAGGTAGAGGCTTCTCTCATGTACTCTTGATCTATCTTCATAATTTCTCTGGATGAATCTCTGGTAGAGAGAACAACTCTTCTCAGTTCAGATGAGTCCACAGAGCCACTGGTTGAGGGAGAACAAAACTCTTCTTTCATCAAAGATCAAATTTTATTCAAGTCCGTTGAAGGTTTAGATTCAAGAGAACCAAAAGAGAAAGATATGGTCTCTTTGAAGCTTTTGGTCAATCCACTGATAAGATTTTGAAAATCGGATTACTGAATTTTAATATGATCTTTCATAGATGTTTTGAAACCTTCAAATACTGAAACCAACTATCTTAGAACACTCTTCACATAAGGTAAGTCCTTATCTGCTTGGGATTTTGAGCTCATGTAAGAGTCTAAAGAAACAACAGATTCCTTTAGAGCTTCAAGATCTTCTTCATGTCTACAAACTTGAGTCTGGAAGTCTTTAACTTCTTCAACTATTTCACCCACAAAAGATGATAAATTACAAGCAAGAGATAGTTCAAAAGATATTTCCAGCATAACCATTTCTTCAGCAAAACTGTGCTTCATTTCAGCAACTGAGGCACTAAAAGATTTTTTCAGCTCATCCCTTAAGATATCCATATCAACATTGGTAACCAATTCAGCAGGTGCCACTACTGTAGATGCTCTTTCAGAGGCTAAACTGGCCACAACGTCAGTCATAACTGATTGAATTGAAGATACCATAGAAACCTCCATTTTCTTTACCTCTTCCACAAAACGTTCTTAATGGTTTTTCTTCAAAGTATCCAGGTCATGCATTCTGACCACATCTTCATTCAACAATTCAGATTCAACATCATAAGTAATCTTAGGTCTATTGTGAGATGCCTCATCATCTGAATATGAATAGTCTAAACTGCATACTACAACACTAGGGTCTTTTGCCCAATCATTAAGACCAATAGCCACTGTAACACTTCCAAACATAGATCGATGCTCCCCCTCAATGGGTGCATCCTCAATTAGAATAACAACATTCTCAGCAGGTCTTTCATCCCGAGGAGAATCTTCCACTATCAATTACATCACTCCAGTAGCATGAGTGTCTTATGGATTAGGTAAGGGTATGCCATATTCATTTTCTTACTCAGTAGGTACTAAATATTGTCCAATCACTGGACTCAGGCTCAACTCAGCTGACAGAGATGCTTCACTCTCATGAACATCTTCTTCATTTTCTATAGCAGCCACTTAAACAGCTTCTTCCTTATCTGATATGTGTTGAACTAGATTTTCAGGAGCTGGGTTAGGAGGCAAGTCAGGGTATCCTCCTTCATCAGTAGAGGACTCTTCCTCTTCTGAATCATCAATGTATTCTGGTTCTTCTTCATCAGGCCCCAGACCTGGATCCCTCACATCCTTTGGTCTTAAAGGATGATTTACAGGATTAAACTTTTCATACAACCTCTGGTCATCATTGACCCATTCTCCTCATCAAGGGTTCCAATTTATTCTCATGTGCTTACAAATTGTATTTTTGATACAGAAGTTATTCTTTTCTACCACTGTCTCATCTTGAGACTCATCAACTCCTTTTACCTTGATCATCACAGAAATTATCTTAGCAAAGAATATGGAATTTGTCTTTGATTTCTGCCTTGTCATATCTTCTATCTAGAGCATCAACAATCTGCACAAATTAACCTTCACACAATTTCTTAAGAGGTGTAGGAGATATATATCCTGATATCTCAAATTGACAAAGTCTCCCCTCCTCAATATCAAGAAATGTTGAACAAATTTGAACAACAATATGTTCTCTCCATCTATTTCTGCAGCAACTACTTGTCTTTGACTTCCATCACTAGTCATCTCTTCCAAAGCAGTCTCATAATCAAAAATGTCACTGGTTGGTGGCATGGCTCTTGCGTCATATCCATACACTCCTTCATGTGGAACTTTTATGCACTCAACCCATTAAATAGATGAAAACAAAATCTCCTTTCCATTCACAAAAAAAGTTACTCGATTTTATTTCTCTGATTCTTCAAAGGTTACAAAATCGTAAAACCTTTTCACTAATTTTTGAAAGTAAGGACCATTGTTGTTCGAAAAAAACTCTACCCATTTTTGATCTTCAAGAACTTAGAGCACTAAGGACCTTCTAGGAAGCATCCATTCTACACACAATTCCTTTTCAATCACAATAACTCGATTTTGCAGATGAATATTCACTGGTCTTCTCCCCGACCTAGTTCTAGCAACAATTCCACTACCACTTGATTCTTTCTCATTCCTTTGCTTCTTTGTTTTCGGATCAACAGATTCACCTCTGACAGTAGGAAGTTTGGTTTTTTTCCATCGCTGGTTCGAAGGATTTAGGGTTCTTAAAGGATTCGAGAGCTAAGGTTCGAGGGTTAAGGTTTGAGGCTCAGTGGATTTTGAAGTAGCTCAGACTTTCGTTTTTTCATTTAGGAATCATAAAATAAATAAACCAAATGAAATAAAGTAAAAACAATTAATATTCTGGCGGCAGACAAAAGTTTTAAAACAGCATGCACATCGGTGAGAATTTCTATCAGTGAGGTTACATCGGTGAGGTTTTCTATCAGCGAGGTTACATCAGTGAGCATTCACATCAGTGACAATATCACATCGGTGAGCATTCTACATCAGTCAGAATAGCTACCGATTGATGTTGAAAATACATAACTCATGTCTAATGTAATTTAACCTATCCGAACTTAAAGGTTTAGTGAAAATGTTGGCTAATTGATGTTCAGTGCCTATAAACTCAAGAGTAATATCACCCTTTTGGTAATGATCTCTCAAGAAATGGTGCCTTACATCAATGTGTTTGGTCCCAATAAATGACATGTTCTAGATGTCCTTTTTCCATCTAACTTGAAACTAGAAAAATCAGCATATGAGTAACTCATTAACTCAAAGGGTTGTCCTTTTGGGTAAAACAAGCCAAAGTTTATAGTATGTTTAAGATACTTAAAAATTCTTTTGACAGTAAGTAAATGCGATTCTTTTGGATTATCTTCAAATCTTTCACACATACACACACTAAACATAATATATGGTCGACTAACAGTAAGGTAAAGTAAGCTTCCAATCATACCTCTATAATTTATTTGATCCACTGGTTTCCTAGTTTCATCTGTATACAATTTACAAACAGTACTCATAGGAGTTTCACTTTCCTTAATACTATCCAAACCAAAACATTTTAAAAGATCCTTTGTATATTTACTTTGATTCAAAACAATACCATTTTCATTTTGAAACACTTGAAATCCAAGAAAATATTTAAGTTCTCCCATTAAACTCATTTCAAATTCATTTTGCATATTCTTTGAAAAATCAGTACATAAGGAATTTTTAGAAGATCCAAAAATAATATCATCAACATAGATTTTAAATATTAAAAAATATTTAGAAATTCTTTTAATAAAGAGAGCTGGATTAGCAATCCCTTTAGTAAAACCTTTTGAAATAATGAAATGACTACGTCTATCATACCAAGATCTTGGAGCTTGTTTTAAAATAAGGATTAATAATTCTAGGTGTTTGTTCAACAAAAACATCTTCAACAATAAAACCATTTAGAAAAGCACTTTTGACATCCATTTGATATAACTTGAAATTTAGATGAGTAGCGTATACAAGTAAGATCCTAATGGCTTCTAATCTGGCTACAGGTGCAGAAGTCTCCTCATAGTCTATTCCTTCTTCTTGACTATATCCTTGTGCGGTTAGTCTAGCTTTATTTCTAACTATGTTTCCAGACTCATCAACTTTGTTTCTAAAAACACATTTTGTACCAATTATTAAAGTTTCCTTAGGTCTGTCAATTAATTCCCAGACTTTGTTTCTTTCAAATTGATTTAACTCTTCATGCATAGCCATTACCCATAATTCATCATTAATAGCATCATTGATATTTTTAGGTTCTAGCTGTGGAAGAAAGGCTTGATGTTTAACCTGATTTCTTAAAGAAGCTCTAGTCTTTGTCCCTCTCTTAAGATTACCAATGACAGTATCTAAAGGATGATTTTTTAGAATCCTTGTTGATCTAGTAAAGGTACGACTAGAAATTTTAGGTTCATCTATAGGTTCAGGTTCCATAGCAGTAAATTCTGGAATATGTCCAGAACTAGATGTTTTTACATCAGGTTGTTTAGATTTATCATTAAGATTCAGAACTCTTAAATCATTCTCAAGATTTTCAAGAGAGGTTTTAGGCTCAGGTGGATCAATTTCATCAAACTTGATGTGAACATATTTTTCCACACTTTTTGTTCTTTTATTAAAGACTCTATAGGCCTTGCTAGTTAAATAATAACCAAGAAAAATTCCTTTATCACTCTTAGAAGCAAACTTGTCCAGATTATCCTTTGTATTAAGAATAAAAACTTTGCAGCCAAAGACTCTAAAGTAACTAAATTTAGGTTTTCTATTATTCCACAACTCATAAGGGGTATTCTTAAGAACTTTTCTAATTAATGCTCTATTAATAATATAACAAGTTGTATTCACAACTTCATCACAAAAGTAAATAGGCAGGTCATATTCATTAAGCATTGTTCTAGCTATTTCTTGAAGGGTTCTATTTCTTCTTTCTACTACACCATTCTGATGAAGTGTTCTAGGAGCAGAAAAGTTGTGACTCTAGCCATTGTGAGAGCAATAAGATTCAAATTCATGATTTTCAAAATCACGGCCATGATCAACTCTTAGAGTTTTAATCTTAAGTCCAATATGATTTTCTACAAATTTGGAGTATTTAACAAAATAAGAACAAGCTTCACTTTTGTGAGCTAAAAAGTATACCCAAGTATATCTAGAAAAGTAATCTACTAGAACATAGACATAGTGCTTCCAATTTAAACTAGAAACTCTTAATGGTCCAAAAAAGTCCATGTGAACCAACTCGATTGTTAGATAAGTTGAAACTTCTTTCCTTGATTTAAAAGAAACTTTTTGTTGCTTTCCCTTTTGACAAGGATTACAAACTTTGTCAATTGGGAATTCAAATTTAGGTAGGTCTCTAACTAAGTTCTTTCTAGTTAGTTTTCTAAGTGAATAGATGTTGTAGATTCCTAATCTTCTGTGCCAAATCCAATACTCTTTATGAAAAGCATTTAGGCAAGTAACATTTTTCTTAGCTAAAGAATTTAAATCAACTAGATAAACATTTTCTTTCTTATAGCAGAAAATACTAAAACATTTTCAGAATTAAAAACATTACAAGAATCATTTTCAAACTTCACATTAAATCCATCATCACATAATTGAGAAATACTTAATAGGTTATATTTAAGTCCATCAACAAATAAAACTTCAGAAATTAAAACTCAATTAGTGTTACCAATCTGTCCTAGGCCGATGATCTTTCCTTAAGAATTATCACCAAAGGTGATATGGCCTCCATCAACCTTTATTAATCTCTTGAAACATGAATAATCTCCAGACATATGTCTTGAGCATCCACTTTCCTTGTACCATACCTTCTTGTGATAACTCTCTAAGCATGTTTCTTACAAAACAGATTTAGATAGGAAATGATTTTGTTACCCAGATCTTCTTGAGTCTAGAAAGTTGGAAATCAACGATTTAGGTACCCATATTTGTCTTATTGGTCTCATATAATTAAAAGAATCAAAAGATTTTGAAAGATAAAATTTATTTGACCTATAACCATATGAATAACTGGTTGAAGCATATGAATTTCCAGAACTAGAATAAGCATAATTTTGTCCAGACATAGGAATAAATTGAGTTTCAGTGAACTATCTCTGTCTAGGTTTGTATCCCAAACCAGTAGTGTATTTACGTGAAACTTGTTTTCCTAACATTTGAGTAAGTGTGTATTTTCAATTTGTAGACTTCCCTAAGTATTTTCTATGTTGCTCATTTGACATTTTCAGTTCTATATTTTCTTTTAACAGTTGAGAATTCTTCTCTTTTTCAATAGTAAGTTCAGTTTTAACAGTAGTAGTGAGTGCATGTTGTTTATTTAATGATTTGTATTTGTCCTTATGTTCATTTCTTGTCTCCTCCAGCATATTACAGTATTCAAACAATTCTTTACTAGTCATGTTTTCAGAATCCGAATCAGATTCTGCATCATCTTCAAAAAAATAAGAATTTAAAACAGGAGTATCTAAGGTTACCTCAGATGTGTTGGTCATGAAACACATGTTGGCATGATTCTTCTTAGGATTAGAAACTTCAGATTCACTTATGGTGTCTTCAGATGCACTCCAGGTAGCCTTCATAGCTTTCTTGTACTTCTTGTCCTTATAATAATATTTCTTTTTGACTTTTAATTTTGGACAATCAGCCTTGATTTGTCCTTTTCTTTTAAACTCATAGCAGACTATTTCATCATTCTTATAAGCTTTCTTCCAATCCTTCTTCCAATGTCCCTTGTTGTCATACTTTCCTTTCTCAATTAGATTTCCTAAAGAATTTCTTCTTCCTATAAAACTTCTTAAACCATATGGATATCTGAGCCATCTCAGCATCACTATCCGAATCAGAATCTTCACTGGTTGAACTCTCAGTAGGTATTTACATTTTCTCCTTGTATTTACTCATAGAGGCAGTAGACTTGAAAGATACGGATTTTCTCTTAGGTTCATCATCTTCCTCCTTATTCACCTTGAGTTCTTCCTCATACATCATTAATTTAACAATAATCTCCTTTACTTGCAGTGCTCCAATGTCACATGACTCTCTGATTGGGAGAGAGGTTCCTCCCCATCATTCTAGAAGACATCTCTTATTCCTCATAATTTGTTCCTTAACTGGAACAACTTTCCCAAGTGAACTCATTGTATTTACTATCTAATTAAACCTGAGATACATATTAGAAATAGGTTCATCAGTTTTCATTTTAGAATTTTCATATTTAATAGTATAAGTATTCAATCTCATTTCTTTAACATTGGTTGTTCCTCTATGAGAAACACCCAATGTATCCCATATTTCAAAGGCAGTTTTTCAAGCAGATATTCTATTAAACGTTTCATCTCCTAAAGCACAGTACATGGAATTCATAGATTTACAATTGTTATTGTAAGCAGTCTTTGTAGGTTCATCCCAAGTTGTTCTTTTAGTGTCTAGAATTTTATATTGAGACTCTATAGCAGTCCAAATATCAAAACCCATGCTTTCCAAATGAATTTTTATTTTCAGTTTCCACTGAGCATAGTTTGTGCCATTGAATAAAGGTGGCCAGTTAGTAGTAGCACCCTCTAGTCTATTATCCATAACTAGATTTTAGAAAATAGTTTTAAAGAGATAAAAATTTAGAACTAATAGAAATTTAAGATCTTTAAAGATGCAACTAAAATCACAGTTGAAAAACATAGTATTTCAAAAATCTTTGAACAAAAACAAATCCTCTGATACCAAATGTTGGTCGGAGTGGATACTCAAGAGGGGGGAGAATTGAGTTCCAATTAAAATTTCTGTTAAAAATAATTATCTAAAAATCCCCCAATTTAAAAACAAAGTTAAACATTAGTGACTCTATACAGAGCGTAAAGGTTCAATTAGTTTCCCAAAGATTGATTAGGTCTCAGTTAACTTAATTTGAATATTAAATTAACTTTTGAAACTAACTTACTGGTTTAAAATATGTATAAACACTTGTGAATTTAACTATCAAAGTAACTTTAAAATAGTTTTTCATTTCAAAGTAATATCAGAGGAATATATAAAATATAAATGTAATACTTATAGACTTAAAATAAAACACAGTAAGGATAACCAAGAGGTTAATTATCAAGCCGAGACTTAGTCCTCTTAACAATTTATATAAATTGATCCACACCATGGATTGAGGGTAAACAAAAGTACACTACTATCGAGGTACAAAGACCTCTACCATAGTTATTCGTGGGAAAAACCAACAACAACTCACCGGCTCTTCAAGTCTTACTCGACCTCTACCACCATCCACAGTGGGAAACAAAAGAGTTATGGAGTTTGAGTGAGGATTTAAGAATCCTCCAGTTTAGCATATGATACAATGTGTGTGTAAAATAAACAGGATACACACACTGCTCAATATGTAAAGAAAGAATCACTGAGAGAAGTATGATTGAGTTTAGAAATGCTTTAGTGATTTTCAGTGCAGCTTTGGACTCGTTTTGTTTATCATAAAATCTTCTGAGTCCTTATCTGGTTTTTTTTTTCAGAAAACAGAGTGTCATTTTCTTCTTTGATTCTTGGTCCAACTTAGTAGCCTGAGTGCATGAGATGTTTGTTTTAGTTCTTAACTCAATATGAAACTTGTGTTCTTTACAATAAGTTTCTTCGTGTATGTCCAAGATTCTTGGAGTATGGATATTGACTAGAAACAAATGCTCCACATTTGAATGCTGTTCAGATCTTGTCTCTTTCACCCTTTGTGTCTTCTTAGTGATTTCATGAAACATGCATGTACTGTGTTGTTGTTGTCTACAGTGTTCTCTTTCCATCACTTTATATTTTTTAGCTTCGACAGAAAAGAATAATCACCTTTTTAATGGGTACTAGGTAAGGTTCCCTGACATGCAACATAAATCATTAAATAACATTTAACTTCATTAAAACCATCAAATGTATCCATTAGCTAAGTAAATAAATAGTATGAATAGTATAGGGTTTGACTGGTTGGTCAAGAATTAGTAGCATTCTATTGATAGGCATGCATGGTGGACTTTGTGTCGCAGAACCTTCCATCGGTAGCTCTTTTGAACTTACATCGGTAGCTTATATACCAGTGGCTTTAGTTCCATCGGTTGCTCTTGTTATCAGTAGATGTCTTTCCATCGGTAGCTCTTTGCATTAGTAGTCTATCGGTAGACTTACACTATCAGCAGACTTCTATCAGTAGCTCGATATATCAGTGAATATACTTGTATCAGTAACAATCTGTGAACTGGCTCTATCGGTAGACTTCTATCTATCGGTAGCTCTGGTTTGTTCTGTATCGGTAGCTCAGTAGACTGGTTCTATCAGTAGACTTCCTCATATCGGTAACTACTGGTAGACATGAACATCGGTAGCTCAGCTGTTCTGTCGGTAGACTTTGTGTCTACTTACCGATAACTCTGTTTATATAAATGACCTTAGTGTAACGGTGACTCTGTCTATCGGTAGACTAAGACTATCGGTAGACTGAGTATTGATATCTCTAGCTAAACACAGATCAGTCACTTAATAATTATCTGTTTCATACACAACATATCCAAAAGGGTTATAATTACATCAGAACTTATATAAACATGGATCAACAAATATTAAACTATCTCAGGAATTATTTTAATATTATTATCATCTTTAGAACATATTGATATAATTACTATATAAAAAAACATTATTTTGAGATTATCAAAGTATATGAAAGCATAATTGGGATTATCAAAACAGGTGAGGTCAACATATTCCAAATCACTTATATATTATTGTATTAAAGTATAAAAAAAATCTGAATGTTGTTTCTCATTTGTGAGTACATCACATGTCATTTTTACCAAAATATCATTTTAAAATTAATACATGCTCTTTGACTCATATGGATCACATCATGTATTGGTTGGATGTGATATTGATTCCTAAATGTTACAAATGATTTATGAATCGACTCCCTAAATTATCATGAAAATATGAGTGCGTTTGCTCAGTTTTTAGTGAGTGAAAAGTTTTAAAGTCAAATGTTGATTGCAAATTGATAATGGACACATTGAGTTAGTTATCTTTTTTACTAAAATTAATGTAAATTTAAAATATAAATAATTACTTAGAGTCATAATTTTCACATCATGTGTTAGATTGAGGAGTGGATGATTCCTACACATTCTAAAGTCTTAAAATAATCATAACTCTCAATGTTACCATGATTTCAATTAATTTGCTTTGTCGAACTTCCAACACTACATGATAAGCTTCAAATAAACCACATCAACTCAAAAGAAATCCACCTCTATAAGAAAAAAATTATTTTGAGTAATAATAAAAATAAATTTGAAATAATAAATTAATTCTATGGACAATTATTTTACTGTGAAAATATCAAGATTACCTCTGTGATTGAGTAGTGGAGGGAACTTGAAGAAAGGTGATAAATTTCAACACTTCAGGGGTGAATGGTTTTAAGGGAAAAGAAGTCTGTGGATGTTTTGGTGTAGAAAGGGATGAATGATGTAAAATTCACCCCAAATTGAAAAACACAATCCACCTATATAAGGAAATAATTATTATATGAGTAATATTAAAAAAATTAAAAATAAATTTGAAATAATACATTAAATATATAGAAAATGATTTTATTGTGTAAACATCAAGATTACCTCTATAATTGAGTAGAGGTGGTGGCGTTTCTCTTCTTGCAAAGGTAGTGGAGGTAATTTGAAATAAGGTGATAAATGAACCACTACAGGGGTAAAAAGGTTTTAAGGGAGAAGAATCATGATAGTTGGATAGGGCACCCCAACCCAAACAAAAGATTCCACCTATATAAGAAAACAATTATTATGTGAGTAATAATTAAAAGAAATAGATTAAAAATAAATATTAAAAAACACATTAATTATATGGGAAATGATTTTGCTAGGAAAACATCAAGATTACCTTTGTAATTGAGCAAAGGTTTCACCATTTCTCTTCCTACAAATACAGTGTAGGTAATTTGAAATAAAGTGATAAGTGAACCACTACAAGGGTGAAAATGTTTTAATGGAGAAGAAGCATGAAAGTTGGACAGAGAAACCTAACCCAAAAAATAACCCACCTATATAAGAAAACAATTATTATGTGAGTAATACAGAAAAAATAATTAAACATAAATATGAAACAATACATTAATTCCATGGACATTGATTTTACTATGAAATAATCAATATTAACTCTATAATTGAGAAGAGGAGGCACCATTTATCTACCAGCAAAGGTAGTAGAGTTAATTTGAAAGAAAGTGATAAATGAACCACTATAGGGGTGAAAAGGTTTTAAGGGAGAAGTAACATAAAATTTGGACATAACACTCCAAATCAAATGAAATAATCCACCTGGATAAGAAAACAATTATTATGTAACAAATACTAAAAAGAAATAAATTAAACATAAATATGAAATAATACATTAGTTATTTTGAAAATGATTTTATTGTGTAAACATTAATATTAACTATGTGATTGAGCAGAGAAAATGTCATTGCTCTTCCTATAAAGTCATGACCCAGGGACATAAATATTCTAAAATAAATAAAATTTACAAGGAATAATGAAAATTAAATCAACGTTTCATTATATAATTTTTTCAGTAAAATAGAGAAAGTATATTGTAATATTACTTTTACATCCTTCCAAAGTGTTTATTTGGTCTAAATATAAGCTAATTACAAAAATAAGGATTCTTTGTGCACTTCATTATGGTTTTGAAGACTGTATGGATGTTAGGAAATTGTGATAAAATTAATGATATTGATATCTATTTGAATCCATAGATCAACGGATCCAAAATAAGGACCATTTGTGCATCGCTCACAAAATTAATAACAAAGCTAAGGATTCTATGTGTACTTTACTACTGTTGGTTAACTACCGCTTAACATAGAATCTAACCTGAACTTCCTGTCTGACATCCCCGTGATTCTATCATCACACACATGCTCTCCACCATCTCTATCATATCACCATTCATCATTCACTTTTCATTATATTACTCTCAATTTTATTCATTATTTGAACAAGGGGTAATAGTTTTCCTTCGTATCATTTTCGGATTCTCATGTAACTTCTTCAATCATATATGTTTTCCATAAAAAATTTACCAAATGAATTGAATTATTCTATACAATTTTCTCTCTACATTCAGGAATACAATATTATTTTCTCTCTATGTGTGGGATGATAGCATCATAGGGACACAGGTAAAGAAGTTCAAGTCACATGAAATGCTAAGCGGTAGTTAACCAACAGTAGTGAAGTGCACAAATAATCCTTAGTTTTATTTTAATCTCTGTGAGTGATGCATGGCCAATACTTATTTTTCCTCCATTGATAAATGGATCCAAATAGAAATCAATATTATTTCGACTCTTTTGGACTAATTTCTCTTGAATAACAACAATATAAACACAGAAAAAGGATTTTAGATGGTTCATCAACATGTTCTATTGAAAACTTGATGAAATATTTATCTCTATCATCATATTCATTTGTCAAATTATTAGTGTGCATAAATTTTAGGTTCATATCCATCCTATTGGGTTCATATAAGATTAATTTTATATAATATATGAATAAATACACATGAAATTTTCGTTATCAAAAGTGAAAGTTATAGAAAATTCTTATAAGGGAAACTCAACAATTGATTGCTTCAAAGAATTTTAGTATGTTGAATAAAATGGGTAATTGAATTTAAGAAAATAATTACTCTACATAAAATATTTCTTAAATCCCCTAAATAAATGAAAATACAATATATGAAATTAAGGAGTAATAAAAAACTCAAATATGATAAACAATAATATTAAACTCTCATTCAATCAACTAGAAGATATAAATTTTTTTTGGAACTAGTGATGTAGCAAATAAAGGAATTAATGAATTTAAAATTAATGGTATATTAATATTTTAAAACATCACAAGACTCCTGGGATGTCATATCACCACACTGACCTATCCTAAGGAAATTAATGGTACTCCAACTAGATATAAAATTAGCATTTTCTAATGGATTACACCAATAGAAATTACATCAATCAAACAGATTTTTTCTCATTCTTTAATTAAAGAATAATGTTTTTAAATTGAAAAAGGTGATGTATGAATTGAAACAAGAGCTAGGAGCTTGATATTGAAGGTTAGATAAATTATTAAAGAAAAATTAATTAAAAAATTGAGCAATTGATCATAATTATTACATAAAAAATAATTTTATGGATAGATTGAAAGTGTTTATCAATAAGGATGACATAATATTTTTCAGTTCAAGAGATGAATGATGATAATAATTTTCTACATTAATGATGAATTTTTTTTAAATGATGATGATTAATGAGTTGAAATTTTCCTTTATTTATAGGTAACTCATGAAATTCATGGGATACTTATTTTCCAAACCATGTGTGTGAGGGGAGTATTTTATAGATTTGAAATGGAATATTGAAAACCAATGTTGACTTTAATGTACTGGTTCTGGAAGCCGCCCAGAGGCGCTCCATACCCAGTTGGTCACATGGACTCAAGTGCATTTCCCCGAATGCCAGAGGCTGCCAACTAGCAGCGAGGGCCTTAGGTGTGATAGTGGAGAAACTATGCCCTCATTGGTAGAGTAACACAGTGGAAGTAAAACAGATATACAATAGCGGAAGCAGTAATAATCCATACAAAAGAAAAAAATGAAAGACTAGAAATAATAAACTAGAGCACACATATATATATGAATGATACATGATACATATGTCTTGGAAAGCATCCGAACAAATCACAATGATGGAATACAACAGTACTAAACCAAAGTAAAAAAGAAAGATAGATGACAGCTCTTTAGCATCGCATACCTTAGCTTGGTCCCATGCTCTCTAGCTCTACATAAGTCAAGTACCTGAAGTAGAAGGGAGCATGCCCTTATCTATACCTGCATCAATATAACCTGTTTGGGCCCAAAAGCATGGACCAAATTGGGTGTGAGACTAAATCATAGTAGGAAACCACCACAAGATATGTGCCTAACATTCAGTGAATATATGGAAGGTAATAAATAACAGAAGACTGTAAACAAGTAAGTACTCAGCAATAACCAATCTTACAGTTTTAAATCATTTAGTTTCATATATCAATTAAATAGCTAATCAAGAAGGAAAACACATACAGGTAACCCTATGGGAAGTACTCATAGCCTATCCCCTCTGGTTCTACCTAGCAACACAAGAAACCCTCTGGGAAGCACTCACAATCTAACCATATGGTTCAAATTACTATAATATAACAAATAATCTCTAAGGAAGCACTCTCAGTCAATTACCCTTATATTCAAAGTGATGAAGACTCTCTGAGGAATATCACATGGCCAATTACCTTTATATTCAAAAGTGGTTAAAGACTCTCTGAGGAAGCTCACATGGTCAATCCCCCTTATAGTCTACTACACGAGGTTCTCACAGCCCTATGTATGTCAAACGAGTATAGAAATGCAATACGACCAAAGTAAACCTCAAGAACTACTTGGCTTAACATTCTAGAGCATATAAAGCATGTAAGATAAAAAACTCACTCCATCCTATAGTATTCGGCATGGGTAAACATCAAGGATGCCTAATAGGATAAACAGGACCAAAGAGTCATAAACAGAACCTACATGGGAAAAAACATCCAAAGCATAACAATCAACCCTATTCACATTGAATTAACCTCTACTCAAGCATACAAGAATGGTGGGAAATTAATAGGGTTAAAACGGTAAACTTTCAATACCCTGTTCAAGGTTACTGGACAAAATTGCACATATTACTCAATGAATTTCAACGGAAATGCACAAACCACCTACCTCGGTGTTGGGATATCATTATATGTGAATCTTAAGCCTTGAATCACCCAATAACACCGTAGATCTACAAAAACAGCTAAAATGTTCAATGGAGGATAACTTGAGAAAGAGGGGGAATCATAAAATGAAGATCTATCAGAAGAAAGAGATTACTGAGGCGATTCCAATGCAATCGATAACGGTTGAATCAGAGATCGGATGCTCGGTCGGGGACTCAGAGGAAGATCACACCCATATAGGCTCTCTATGTTGAACTAGTTCGAGAAGAAGGCCTTTCTGGTGATTAGACGTGACCCCGGTACGTTTAATGAAAAAAATACACGGCGTGTACTTTAGAAGTACACGATGTGTACTTTACGTTTTCGTAATCCACTTTAGACGGTCTCCAGGTCACCCCCACATGGCTGTGTGTGTGGCCATTACACGACAAGAACATGATTTCATGCAACAACTGAGTACACAACATGTACCTCAATGTTTTTCATAAATTATTATTTTTCTCAAAAAAATACCAGAAAAGGAAAAAATATTTAAAAAGAAGATCCGGGTTCTTACAAACTTCCACCATTAAAGAAATTCATCCCTGAATTTCCCTAGAAAGGTTGTGTAGAAGAAGAAACCCTGATCAACTCCTTCCACTGAGATTGTACATCGACCTCCCTATCACATGTCTCGTCCTGTACTCGCCCGTGTTGCCATAACACTCGTACTAGAGGAATAGACGGACCATAGAGAACCTTTGTACTTCGATCGAAAATCCAGATAGGATTCTCCTCAAAAGATGCATCCACTTCCAACCCAACTTCCTTGGGTTGGAAGACATGAGAAATGTTTGAGAAGTAACATCGAAGCTGAGAAACATGGAAGACATTGTGCATAGCCCGATACCTCTGAGGTAACTGAAACCGATAGGCAACCGGCCTAACTCTCTCCAACAACTCAGATGACCCGATGTACCTCGAAGAAAGCTTACCCTGTCCCTAATCCATTTGTGCTCCAACCTCGGTGTGAGACCCAGGAAAACATGATCCCTGACCTTTAACTCTAGAGGAAGTCTCTGCTGATCAACATATGATTTCTGTCGAGACTGTGTGGTATCCATCCTCTTCTAAATCAACTCTATCTGCTCGGTGGTCTCCTGGACAAGATGAGGTCCCAGCATAGCTACCTCTCCTGCCTCCAGCAAACATAAGGGTGATCGACATGGCCTACCATACAAAGCATCATAAGGCGCCATCTGAATAGTTTCTTGAAAACTATTATTGTAGGAAAACTCTAAAAGAGGTATGTGCTTCTCCCAAGTACCTCTAAAATCCAGGTTTCATGCTCAAAGAAAATCCTCAAGGACCTGAATTGTATGCTCGGACTGACCATCTATTTAGGGATGGTAAGATGTACTCAAAAGTACCTGTGTACCCAAAGACTTCCGAATCCCCTGACAGACCTGAGAAGTAAAACATGCATCCTTGTCTAAAATAATGGAGTGCGAAATGATGTAAGCCTACAATCTCTTAGATATACAACTATCCCAGCTCATCAAACCTAAAATTCTCCTTGATCCGTAAGAAGTATGAAACCTTCATGAGTCTATCAATGAAAACCCATACTACATCATTCCCTCAAGGCGACCTCAGCAACCCTATCACGAAATCCATCGTGACATCATTCCACTTCCACTCAGGAATGGGTAACTGCTACAAAAACCCGGGTGGTTGTTGATGCTCCACCTTCACCTACTGACAGGTGGAACACTTCATGACAAAACCAGTAACATCTCTTTTTATTCTCGGCCACCAATACTGATGATGTAGATCACGATACATATTGGTGACACCAAGATGAACTACCCAAACTGAGAAATGAAAGTACTGCATCATCTCCTTACGTATGTTTTCTGGCACCCATACGTACCCCTGAAAACACAATATCTCATCCTCGCCTATGGTCCATCCAAGAATAGAGTCCTCTCCTGACACACTTTCCCATAGGAGTAGGCCTTCAAAATTTGATAGCTGCCTCATTCACACTCGATCCAGAAGAGTAGAGGTAACAACTACTGAGGAAATAAATGTCTATCCCTATCTATTATACACCTCTAACTGCACCTCAGTGAACAGATCCATAAGTTTCCACTCACTACTGGCCTCCTGAATAGCCTATATTTGAGTCATCCTACTTAGCTCATCAGCCAATGTGTTGCCTTTTCCAGGGATGTAGGCAAGCTCAAAGTCAAAAGACTGAAGGTACTCAACCCACCTTCATTGGATCAAATTAAATTCACACTGAGTGAAGATGTACTTGAGGATTATTTGGTCAGTGAAAACCAAAAAATGTTTTCCTAGAAGATAATGTCTCCAACAATGTAAGGCATGAACAACTGCAGCCAACTCGAAATCGTTCATTGGGTAATTCCTCTCACGTAGCCTCACCTACCGAGACTCATATGCAATGACTCCTTTCCCCTATATAAGAACTTCTCCAAGCCCAATACCTGATGAATCACAGTACACAATATTTCTCTTTCCCATCACTAGAAATAATATTATCGGTGCTAATGTCAACCTCCCTTTCAGCTCTTTAAAGGATGACTCACAAGAATCTGACCACAAGAAATTTTCACCCTTCATAGTCAGGCCTATCAGTGGTGTTTCTAAGAGTGAAAATTCCTTTGTGAAATGTCTGTTGTATCCAGCCAGCCCTAGAAAACTCCTCACCTCAAAGACGTTCTTTGAATTCTCCCAGGAAACTACTTCTCTCACTTTCTTTGGGTCTACTGATATTCCTGTCTTTGAGATAACATGACCCAAGAAGTGAATTTGGTCCATTGAAAAGTGTCATTTTGAGAGCTTATCATATAACTGATGCACTCTCAGTGTACTCAGAATGATCTTAAGATGGGTATCATAGTCGTGTAGAGTGTGAGAGTACACCAAGATATCGTCCACAAAGACTACCACAAAAGAATCCAATTACTGATGAAACACTCGGTTAATCAGTGCCATGAAGACTAGAGGAACGTTCATGAGACCGAATGACATAATCACATACTCGTATAGACCATACCTACTCAGAAAGGCCGTAAGAGGTATATCTGATGGTTTAACATGCAACTAATGGTAACCAGATCTCAAGTCAATCTTCGAGAACACTCGAGCTCCTCAAAACTGATCAAAGAGATTATCCATCCTTGGAAAGGGATATCTGTTCTTGACCATCAACTGGTCCAGCTTCTGACAATCCAAAAAAGCCTGAGGGTACCGTCTGCCTTCTTTGCAAACAGAATAGGTGAAGCCCACAGAGAAGTACTGGGTCAAATGAAACCCTTTTCCTGCAACTCCTTCAACTACTTCTTGAGCTCCTATAACTCTGGTGTATCCATCCTATAAGGAGGAATGGACACCGGTGCTGCCCCTAGAACAAGCTCAAAATACAAGTCTACCTCATTCTCTAAAGGAAAACTTGAAAAGTCTTCTGGAAAGAAATCTATGAAACAATCCACCACTGGATGAAAGTCTATCTGTGAAGTCCCCTTGTCATCCATATATAGAATAGAAATATGAGATGTAAATCCTCCCAACCCATGATGCTTCGGTCCCGCTCTGCTCGCCTGGACATCCCATTCACCCTTATGATGAAATGATCTTCCCTCTTGTGACGTAAAACTCACCCTACAGTGATAGAAATCGACGACTACCTGTAAAGGAACTAACTAGTCCTTCTGAGAATGACGTCATAACCTGTCATCTCTAGGATATAGAGGTCACATAACAAGTAACACCCAACAACCTCTAGAGGTCACTCCTTACACTGACGCGCACTAGCCATTATAGTCCCCAACAGAGTGTCTCACGTCAAAATATCAATAAATGAAAATATGCAAAGCCCAAGGCTCTACACAACATCATAAGATATAAAGCTATATTAAAACTTGTATTGAAAAGAGAAAAAGCTAAAAATGAGTAAACTAAGATCGTACCTTAAACTATAGAAGGTCTGAGATCCTGCTTCTGCTGGGTCTGCTCCACTCCAAAAGTTTGACCTACACCGCGGCCATGTGACCCTACCTGACCACTCTGAGCTGATCTAACCTATTGTCACTAGAATCCTGACAACTGGATACCATGACCACAACCTCCACCTTGGCCCGAATTACCGGAATAACTCTAGTTCCCTGACTGAGGAGTAACTGGTGGTGCTGCTTCTGAAGGCGGAGTCATAAAAGATCCCCTGTCACTAGCTACTGGTGAGAAGATCTGACAGAAACACTGAAGATGATCCATCTTGACGCAATATCGGCACTCCACTAGGTCCCTCAAGCAATGTTGCCTCATATTCCCACTCTTCCCACAATAGTAGCACACCACCTGGCTACTAGAAGATGCATCCCCCCTAATCTGATCTCCTCATGTAGTCTCCCTATAGTTCTTCCTGTTATCAGCTAGCAGAGCACTAACTCTGGTTTCCGAACCCCATAGTTCACAGCTCCAGAATCCCTCAGATTGTGCTCGGTGATCAGTGACTGGATGACTATATAAGATATCAAAGTCAACCTAAAGATGTTCACCTGAGATTAGATATCATGCCTGAGACCATCTTCAAACTTTCGGGCAAGGAACAACATATCCCCCCTAAAAGGGTGTAAAGTGATACAACTTGGTGAAGCAAGAAGAGTACTCCAAAATAGAAAGAGTACACTTCTACAGAATCATGAACTCTTGGGCTCGATCGAACCTCAAGGTCTCTAGATAGAAGTAGTCATAGAAGATGTGTTGAAACTCATCCCAAGCCATATTCTGCAGGTGTCCTGCCTGTGAGATCAAGTCCCACCACCTCTTGGAGAAGTATCAAAGCATATAGGTTGAGTGATTGACCCTCCTCTCTAGAGGCGTCTCTAGATGCTCAAAGATCGTCAACGTGGCTTATATCCATGACTCTGTAGCCTGGGGTCCTCCATCCCCTGAGAAAGTGGGAGGATGATGCTACTGAAAGACCCGTGTCAATTATTCCATAGATGGGTCAAGAGGTGGCACTCCCTGGAATGTTTTCATCATCCTCAGAAATTCCTCCCTGAACTGTGCATCAGCACCTGTGTCAGGTATAACTGTTGGTTCCAAGACTAGCACCACTGGAGGATTTGCCGGCAGTCCCTGATCAGCCATATCTAGTGTCTGATCACTGCCCTATAACTGGCATACAACTAGAGGACGTCTTTGTGGCATGACTCTGCACGGTCAAGTGAAAATCATAGATCAAGATTAACGAGGACTGAAACTTTGAAGTGTAATAAGGGAACAGTATAAGTAAAGAATTTATGTTTCAAAAACATGACTACACGGTGTGTATAAAGTCTACATGGCACGTTACCTTAAGCCTTTCACATGGGCGTGTACTTCTACTAAAATTGGTCGTGTAACACCCCATACACAACATGTTGTCCTAACATAAGGTGTGTACTTGAATCCTCTTCCCCTGTATAAGTCCTTCTACATGCCTAAGCTACATTGTTCTCCTAGAACAAAACTACATGGCTTGTTCATTCCAGACACATCATGTACTAGAAAAGCTTCATATAACCGTGTTGTTAGTTACACGGACGGACATACGGCTCACACTAAATGGTGTGTTGTAGATGAACACAACGTGTACTATGAAGATTTTTCCGACCCATGTTGTTCGTTACACGGTCGGGTACACTAGATACACTACACGACGTGTTCCAGATGGACGCAACGTGTACCAAAGGATTTCCCAACCCTGTGTCTCTGCCCACACAGCTTGTGACATGGTTAGAGACTACACGACGTGTATATACAGTACACAGCGTGTACTTAAGAAAAAAAGTTTCTTCCTAAATAGAAGAACACATGGCATGTATTCAAAACTACACGGTGTGTATTTTGGGTTTTTCCAGATATTAAGCCTCAAAAACTACTCTGGAACCCAGGAAAACACTGAAATGAACATTGAAAGTTCCAAATTATGATCTGTGAGGGCCCATACTCCCCACAAATCAAAACTTGGAATCTTAAACATGTTATTACAAACCTACCTGGAAATGATTCACCAAATTCCAGTCCATGAGGGCCCATAACACCTCAAGAACCAATGTTTGGAATTCATTCAAACAAAGCCTTGCACAAACAATACCCTATCAAACAATATGTATTTTTGCAAGGCTTCTATCAAAAAAATTTCATATCTAACAAAACACCTATCATAACAACATGAAATTGCTAATGCATACTAAATGGCATGGAAAGAATGCATGACATGTGATTTCTAGCAAGTGCCTATATGATGTATGTGATGACATACCCTCATTTCATCGGGTTGAAATAGAAATAGAAACTCAATATCATCAACAATATTAGAAAAATAATTTAAATCACCCAATGGTGAAAGAAAATAAGATATAAAATTGCAAAACTAGAAAAATTGCAATAGTGAGGTAAATTAGATTTTCCCTATACACGGGTTAGCTACGCCTGGGCACAACTTATTACTAAGTACATATTTCTTCCTATCCTTGGCTAAAGGCTCCAAACTATAATTCAAGAAGAAATAATTCCTCTGATACCAATTTGTTACATCCCAGTTCTGGAATCCGCCCATAGGCGCTCCGTACCCAGTTGGTCACAAGGCCTCCATCACATTTTCCCGAACGCTAGAGGTTGCCGACTAGCAGCGAGGGCCTTGGGTGTGATAGTAGGGAAACTATGACCTCATTGAAAGAGTAACATAGAACAAGTAAAACAAATTTACAATATCAGAAGCAGTAATAATCCATACAAAAGGAAACAACAAAAAACTAGAAATAATAAACTGGAGCACACATATATATTTGAATGATGCATGATACATATGTCTAGGAAAGAAGCCAAAAAATCAAAATGCTGGAATACAATAGTAATAAACCAAAGTACAAAAGAAAGAAAGATGAAAGCTCCTTAGAATCGCAAGCCTCAGCTTGGTCCCATGATCTCCAACTCCACATCAGTCAAGAACCAGAAGTAGAAGGGCACTTGCTCTTATCCATACCTGCAAAAATATAATCTGTTTGGGCCCAAAATCATGGCCCAAATAGGGTGTGAGACTAAATAACAGTAGGAAAACACCAAAAGATATGTGCCTAATAGTCAGTGAATATATGACAGTTAATAAATAACCGAAGGCAGTAAACAAGGAAGTAATCAGCAGTACCCAATCCTACAGTTTCAAAGCATTCAGTATCATATATCAAGTAAACAACTAATTAAATAGGAAAACACAAACTAGAAACCCTATAGAAAGTACTCACAGACTATCCCCTCTGGTCCTACCTAACAACACAAGTAACCCTCTGGGAAACAGACACAATCTACCCCTCTGGTTCAAATTAAAAGGATATAACAAAGACTCTCTGAGGAAGCACTATCAGTCAATTCCCCTTATAGTCAAAGTGATAAAGACTCTCTGAGGAAGCTCATATGGTCAATTCCCATTATATTCAAAAGTGGTTAAAGACTCTCTGAGGAACATCACATGGTCAATTCCCCTTATAGTCTACTACACCAGGTTCGCACGGCCCTGTGTAAGTCAAACGAGCATAGCAATGCAATACGACCAAAGTAAATCTCAAGAACTACTTGGCTACACATTCTACGACATATCAATCATGTGAGATCAAAAACACACTCCATCCTATAGTACTAGGCATGCGAAAACATCAAGGAAGCCTAACAGGCTAAACATGACCAAACGGTCGTAAATAGAACCTGCATGGGCAAACACTTCCAAAGCATAGCAATCGATGCTATTCACATTCAATTAACCTTTAATGAATCATACAAGCATGAAAGGAAATTAATAGGGTTAAAATGGTAAACTCACAATACCCCATTCAAGGGAATTAGACAAAATTGCACATATTACTCGAATAATTTCAACAGGAATGCACAAACCACCTACCTCGGTGTTGGGAGATCGCTATATGTGAACCTCAATCCTTGAATCACCCAAGAACACCATTGATCTACAAAAATGTCTAAAATGTTCAACGGAGGATAACTTGAGAAAGAGAAGGAATTGTGAAACGAAGCTATAGTAGAAGTAAGAGATTACAGAGGTGATCCCAACACAATTGATGGCGGTCAAATCAAAGATCAGATGCTCGATCGGGGGCTCAGAGGAAGATCGCTATCGTACATGCACTCTCAGTTGAACTAGGTCGAGAAGAAGGCCTTTATGGCGATTAGACGTGACCCCGATACGTTTAATGAAAAAAAATACATGGTGTGTTCTTTATAAGTACACGGTATGTGCTTGCTGTTTCCATACTCTCTTTAGATGGTCTCTAGGTCACCCCACACGATCATGTGTGCAGCCATTAGACAACCAACATATGGATTTATGCGGCAACTGAATACACAGTGTGTACTCATAAAGTACACAACGTGTACTTCAAAAATTTCCATATTTTCCTCTTTTTCTCAAAAATGACTAAAAAAGGAAAACATACATGAAAAGAAGATTCAGGTTCTTACACTGACACCCATTGAAAATTGAATAAAATTTTAAAATGTTATGGGTTAAATATCAATATATATCCTGATAGTGTCCAAGGGACATTCCCAACCCCCCTTAGGCTGGATATAAGTACCAGGGCATGAAAAAAATAGATTGGGAATAATTTAGCCCAAAAAATAAATTAAACAAGTAGAAAGAAAATTTTAATAAAAACTGCCATGATTCATCCATACATTGTATTATCACACCATCCTAGATAATAATAAAAAATAATATACAGAGTAGTATAATATAAAATAAATCCCTCAACTTACCTTAAAATACATCACACACAAAATCCCTAGTTCCAATTTCTAAAATATCACATGTATGTAATACATTGATAAAATAAAGAATGAAAAACAAGTATGATAACTTTGGGTGATCAATTTGGGAAATGTAAATATTATAAAATAACCAACTAAAATCCTTATGACTCCATGTTTCACCATCGAGTCTATAAACAATAAACTATCCATGAATGATCAAGAGTTGAATCAAAATGAGAAACTGAGAAAATATAAAGGCTTACCCTGCTTGTATACATTCACCAAACCAAAAATAATAACATTGTCGAAGAAGAAGCCAAAAAACAAAACAAAAAATACACAAATAAAATTGGAAGGACTACCTCCCTCGGTTGATGAAAATTTGAGACCCTCTTTGGAAACCCTAATTACAATCGGACACTGGATGTTAGACGAGATGTTCCAGATACTGGAGGTAGTCAAGTGGTGTGATTTGAGCTTCGATTCACCAAGGAGGAGTGCCAGCATTGTGTAGCTTCCACAGAATGCTTTTAATATCATGATAGGTTCACAAATTGTTAGGGTTTTTAAATATATTGGGACACTTTTATTAGCACTTATAAAAAGCACTAATAAAGAGTCCCTTTATCAGTGCTTATTACATAACTGATGATAAAACCAATATTTATCAGTTCTAAAATTATAGTGATGATAAGTTTTCATTTTATCACCACTTTGTCTAGCACTGATAAAGCCTCATTTTTATCAGCACAAAAAAGTGATGATAAAGATGCTTTTATCTGCACTTATTACTTAAGCACGATTAAAGAGTTTATATTTGTAATTATAAATAATTTTTATTAAATATTTATATATACTTAATATATATAGTAAATATATGCCTTTTTAAATATATTTATTATAATTTTATAATTATTTATTTATAATTAATTTTTTATAATTATAGAAATATTTTTAAAAATGATATTAATATAATTATATATATTTATATAACTATATATATATATATATATATATATTTAATAAATGTACATAAATATAAATATAGTAAATATATTCATCATTTAAGTAAATTTATTTTAAAATTAATAATTATTTAAATATATATAATTATTTATTTATAATTATATAAATACTTTTGAAAAATATATTTTTTTGTTTACAAATATAAATATATAATTGTATAAATATAGTAAATGTATATTTATGAATATATTTATTTATAAATATATTTTTACAAATATATTTGTAACATTATTAATGAATATATAATTTTAAGTGCATGCATATATTTTAAAAATGAGTGAAATTGAATAAATTAAAAATAATTACACTTTCACAATATTGAAAAAATAGATAAGTTTTATGTGTGAGAATTGTATATAAAAATGCATTACTTATGTATATGATAAATCAATGCAACATATATTTGATCTATATTAAATTGAAAAATCAAACGAAATTCAATTATATTGCGAGTACTATGCAATTAATCAATATTTTTAATTCATATTTATTTTTTATTATAAACCATTATTCAATAAATATATGACTATTTAATGTAAAGCATATAAATATTTTTTAATATGTAAATTATATTTGTATACATTAATATATATCTATATAATTAATACATACAATTTAATAACATTAATTATCATAATTTTTTAATTAATAAAATGTTTAATATTTATTAATGTATATTCAATTTATTCATTTTTATTAATAATTATTTAATTTATAAAATTTGTAATATTTTTTAAATAAAATAATTTATTATTTTTTTATTTAATTATTTCATTTTATTTATTCGGACCTTTATTAATGTTAAAAATAAAGCACTGATAAATGTTACCCTTTATCAGTGCTAAAAATAAAGCACGGACAAAGGCTACCCTTTATCAGCACTAAAAATGAAGTGCTGATAATGGTACCCTTTATCAGCGAAAAAAATTCTAATAAAAGCTTAAATTTATTAGCACTTTTCTTAGCGTAGAAAAATATTCCATTTATTAGCATTATTTTTGTAGTGCTGATAAATACAATTTCTGTTAAATGCCAATTTTGTAATAGTGATGCTTAAGCTATCAATAACCATGATATGACACATACTCATGGATTTACAATAGCACTCCAGTGAAACATTCCTAGAAAATAGACCCACTGAAATCGGATCCCCTATTGTGTGGGGACCTCCACAAACTCAAATAAATAACTTATAAATCTTCATGATGGAACAATATTAATCATAAGAATTGTGCCCTACCTTTTCTTACATAGGTAAATCCTCTGCACAATGAACCCCTCATAATAGGAATTTCACTCCCTATGTTCACTAAGAATCAAATGTATTTCTCACCATGGATACATTTCCAAAACATAAAGGTACACAACCTTCACTCAGGCTAGCACCATGGGAATTTTGGAACCCATAGTTACAAAACTCAACCCTCCACCTTTGTAACACCTCCAATGCATGAAAAATGATAAAGGGTCTATGAAATTTTAAGCCCTTATATTAGATAAATCTCAAAAAATTCTCAAACATGATAATTAAAAATAAACCAAAATGGAAAAAAGGAATGGATGTCACAAAAAAAATACACTCTGAGATACCTAAAAATTAGGGATCTCCCTATAATAAGAACTCCATTAAATAATTATAAAGGAAGGAAACAACACTATTTATATCTTATAAAATGATCCATGTACTATTTACATCATTTATATTTCTTGAAAAAAATTTACCTTTAGACCTTTTACAAGGTTTTTAGAGAATTCTGTCAAGGTGGTGAATTCATTCCCTTAAACCCAAATAAACGCACGATTTTTTTAATAATATGATTTTAAAATAAGTATTTATATCACTTCAAAATAAAATTTTATTCAGAAATAATAAATTCATTATGAAAGGATTAAGGTTACTGAATTCAGATATACTCACCCCTAGACCCTTAGAAAAAACTAACTTTATCCTAATAAAAAACCCATATAAACTTGACTATCCAATTGAAAAAACACCTTACATAATCCAAGGAACACCACAAACCATGGGGAAATTTTACTATCTATTCACTAAAACATTATGGTGAAAATATATCAACTAACTATAACAAGGCACCTCGATCTACTTAACTTCATAGATTGAAGTTTCAAAGTAACTCTAAAAAATCATCTAACTCTTCTCTTTTATGGATCTCAAAAACAAAAAATCATAACACTATTATATGAATGAAAGAAAAAATACATCTTCAATATATCAATAAATTTAGTTAAGGGTATCACATTCGGGTCACCATGATTCATTTTAAACACCTTGAGCAACACTTTGAAGAAAAGTAAATGAAAATGTGACTCAGAATGGAAATGAATACCTCAGTAGCTCAAAAGTAACTTTAACATCTTATGAAAATTCCTCACCCACCTAAATATATTCACCAATAAGGAACTTCATTACTCCAAGATACTAAAACATCAACAAAAAAACTTAATCAGAAGGTTCCAATTTCTTCATTCCCCACCTAACATCTTGAAACCCTATAACATATATTCTTTCTGAAATAAAACAAATGGTTTAACACACATCTCATAAATGATAAAAAATATAATTCATTATAACCATATCAACCTATACTAAATTGGGATCCATTATTAATTCAAAAAATGGAATCATATCCCAAAATTAAAGGGAAAAAATATTAACACTAGTTAAAATGACTATAAAGAAACATACATTATTTATTCCATAAAAGAATTAAATATTTAATCAATCATGGAAATAACATAGCTGACCAGTTTCATTAATTTCAGAAATATAGTTCTTACCTCATCATCATAATTATTATGATCCATCACATATAGATTCGTAAAGAAACATGAAGAATTATTTCCACATCCAATATAAATAATTAAACACCAACTATATTTCAAAATACAATATTATATCATATCATACAGTTTGTAAAATAATTATTAAAAAATATAAACAATATCCAATGAATATATAAACAATGTCTATAACATGATCCACTAGAATATAACCACCACTACCATCTCAATCCAATCATCATTTTATCCTCATCTCATTTCCACATTAACAACTCCTATCCACCATCAACCATATAATCTATATTACATTATCCCAATTCCTTCCCAGGATATCATCAATTATTATATGAATATTAATTTAATAAATCATCATAATTTAATATCTATAAAATCAATATTAGATATTTTAGGAAAAATTTCATCAATATGTCATTACAATAGTAACTGTCAAGATAAGGATCAATGGACATTACATATTATAAAAGAAACATTTCATAGGAGATGAACATGGCTTATTCATACTCATGATTGGAAAATTTTTCAAGTTCTCATAGAATCATATCATAATACTTTGTTTATTACTGTGTTATGATACTTTTAATTCATTAGATATTTTCCACATTTCTTTATTTTATTTTTTATATAAAATCCCAAAAAATAATAGAAAAAATCTAAATAATGTGTTATAGATGGAAGACATAATTCTTGATATGAAATAAATAACTATTACCATGTTACATACTTTATCATGATTATAAAGAAAATTTCTTATAGAATTTGAAAAAATTATTCATGTTGTGTATAAAAAGTAAATTTATGTATATCACATCTCAATTTAAATCAAGAATTCTTAAATTACCTCATTAAGTATAACATGTCACTATAATTCATCACAACATTTCATTGAATCTCACATGTTAATAAACAATAAATTTTAAGTAAAAAATTCTTTGTAATAAAAATGATTTTACATTTACAACTTGAATTTAATTCCAAATAATTTCTAAATTATTAGTTTATATTAACACATGGGATAATATTTTCTTTTATGATGTTTAGGATCTAAAATATACTTTCAAAAAATTTCTTTCAAAATCAATTATGTCGATCATTATTTAGTTTCCCAAGGCATGCTTAATCAATATGCTTTTAGAAAGTTATTTATGGAAATTACGAACTTTTAGACACACTTTATCTTCAATAAAATTATATTAGCATACTATGTTATTAATTTAAAACTAAACTTTCCATCCTCTACCTACTATTACATGTTTTTTAATTTATTTAAATTAAAATTCTAATTATAAATATAAACATGGAATTTTATGAAAATAATAATTAATCATCACATTATATCATGATTTGTAATAAAGCATGTTTAATCTAGCATGGATCAGTTTATTATATAGGTTAAAACGAGTTTATAGGTATTAACTACATAAATAAGCACATTAAATATCATTTCAAATCAAAATTCAGTTTAGGATAATGATTCATGCACCATTCCTGAATTTTATACCCTGCAATTAGTGAATTATAACGTAAACATTCTATGTTGGATATCATGGTCTTGGTGTCGGATCCCATGGTTCCACAACACTTACATCATATTTCGTCTCCATGAAATTTGGGTACTATATTCATTCAAAATAGGTCTTAAATACATGTATCATAGCTAGTTCCTTGATTTTATTATATGTTGAGGTTAAATGACACTATTTCCATACCAAGACCATGAAAACCTAACATGTGATTTAGTCCAAAATAATTTTGACCACTCAACTAAATGATCTGACACTACTTTATCATGACCCCCATTAACAAACCCCCCCCCAAGTTAGTGTAGGAGATATAAGCAACACGTTAATATTAACTCCAATAGGCCATGGGTTGATAACTAGAACCAATGGTATTTATAAAAAACATGATAGGCCTTACCCTCTCAATTTCCAAGAAAATTAAACTAATCCACTAATCAACCCCATGTATATATATGTGTAAAAAATAATATTTTATAATCTTAGCTAAAACTATATTAAACATAAATAAAATGACCTGATAAAATGAAATACCAAGCTCCTAAATATCCACTTTATCTACCTAAAAAAATTATCATTCTCCCTCAAGTTATCATGAAAAATTACTCAAGAAACACTGTAGAGTGGTTAGTACTTAGGAGTAATCAGTAGGATCATATCTTAAATAATAATAATATCCATGTGAAATAAAAGAGTTGAGATAGATATGAGCGAGAAAACTAAGTTATGAAAAGATGGTAATAAGAGAATGTTCGGACTCCCATCATAGTCAATTAGAATATCTAATATATATATAAATTAATTAATTAATAAAAGAGTCATAAAATAACCAAATATGTTATATAATCATCACATCTACCAATTATTATAATAAGAAGGAAAAACTACTAATCCCCATAGTCAACATGTTCCAAACATAAAAATTTAATTCTTATCATAATGACATCACAATCACATTATCATCATACCCTAGAACCCGTGTATTCCAGAATATTCATATATATCAAGACTCATATTACACGGGTCAAGCACCATACCTACCTACACCAACCTCCCACAGGGTCCAAAATTCCTTATTATGATCAATATATAATAGCTACATCATCATCTCATCTTTCACCTCATTTAACTCATCACAACCACATTGAATCATTCTATAACCATAATTCATCATATATCATGAACATGAAAAATACGAAAAAATCATTGCCTGAGGGAAATTTGTATATGTTATAACAATATTCCATCACAACCCATAATAGTTTCATGAGTCATACTCTTTAGTTATTACAACCCACATATATAGTATCATGGAATTATGGGGAAATATCAATTCAATCATGGAAACATATGAACCCAATAGAAAATAATACAAGAATTCAATCAAGTAATGGAAAAAATATAATTATAATAACCAAAGAAAAATTCAAGGCACTATGAGAAATTTCAATAAAAAATATTGTTGAAAATAAACTTATTACATCATTGATTAAATAATATCAACTCATGGGACACCATTTCTTAACCACAAGGAAAATTTCTTAACGCAATCATTAATGTTTAGTTAACCTATTAGATTAATAATTTAGTTAATAAAACTTAAGAACATAAATATTATTACCTATGTCAGAACCTGGACTTAACCCTACACATTACCATCCAAAGATAACACTTAGAAAAAACAAACTACTACTCGACACTTTAACCCAACCTCCAAATCAATAACATGCTATCTAATAAATCCTATCACATAAAACATTCCCACTACCCTCACCTTTGAAAATTATTTATACAACCCCCAAATAAAAGGACTTCATTATAGGGGAGGAAAACATAAAAAAAATATTACTATTATGTGGTTTATAAAAACATGTCAAATATCACCTAATTACTATATGCAACCAGTGGAAAAAATAATCTTCAAAAAATGTAGATAACTTGAACTCAAATATTACCAATCTATCCAAGACATCCCAAGATAATAATTATTGAACCTAGGAAACATTCCCAACCCCATAAGAACATTATTTTAATTACTTAAAATATCTCTTACATTAATCAATATTAATTTCCAGATTTAAATTCTTGGATAACTTTTTATTATATCATATTCAATTATATATTTACATGGTATCACTTTTTTGTGACTAATTTCTCATTTACACATATAATGGACAATGTCATTACCAAGAAATGATATAAATTATACATATGATTTAGTGAAATTTAATTCACTCAGAACCACAATTCATTATCAATAAATTATTATTAAGGAAATATAACTAGGAATCAAATTCAACCTTTCATATTTACTATTCTAGTTTCCCTTTCTAAATTATTCCCCCACAATACCCATTCCACATATGTTTTAATATTAATAGCTTCAAAATTTCTTATAATATCAAAGTATAATATATTTTTTCCATTATAGGAATCGAAAGTAAAAAGGTAAAGAAATGTAATTCATGAAATTGTAATAAGGAATAATAAACCCCAACATTGAGGAAATAAGTGGAAACCAATAACCCCTCCCCAAGAAAAATAATATTACCATGATTAAGAGGAGAATATGGTAAATTTATTTCATTATAGAAAGAAAACCTCCTCCTTCTACACCAAAAAGGGATCGAGAGAATTATATGATATTAAATTACATGTAATAAATAGTAACTCATCCCCTAGACCAAATCATATCCACCTAGCCTGAAGATATATTAAATAATTTCCATGTAAAAAGTAAATTCTATTGTGCGTTGATCACTAATAGTTGATGTGGTACTAGAAACCATTTCTCATGAGATTCAATATGTGGGTTTCAATCAAGAGAATTATACAAGACCCTGGAATTCATGTTAAGGGGATAATGATTGAAATAGAATGATGATAATTATAGTTATTCAATTAAAGGGTGATACCAATCTAAGGGTTATAGGTTCAATAAAATAAAATCAATGGTTTCAGAACTTGTCATGAAACCTATAATTTTATATGATAAATGAAATCATAGAAATCATCCACTTATTTAAATTTGATAAATCCCAATCCAAGAGAATTAATTTTAGAACTATTGAATCCTAGATAGCTTCCAATAACTTATACCATCACATTAATCATTGAAAAATCATACATAATCCACAAAAACCAATTATCAACATCGATGTCACCATAAAATAAGAATAAACAAGAAGAATGAAGGAAAAGGGATTAAAACATCACCACATATAGGATAAAAATTCAACACCATGAATTATGATGGTTACTATACTCAAGGGTCGATCAAAATAATCTAAAAGTTTTCTTGGAACCATATAGGATTTGAGAGTAAGAAATAAATTCAAACCAAAAGAATGGGAAACCCCTATTTATAGGGAAACTCAACCAACCGATGCCATGATATGGAGATAGTCAAAATGGCCATATTTTCCTTGGTTAATGTGATTAAAAATATCAAATATTTAAAATAGTTAACCCTCATTTGTTAATTACTATTTTGAATTATTTAAAATTAGGATGAGAATCCACATTCCTACCACCATAGTGTATAGAAATACATTCCATCATTTTCATGGAACCACTACTTAGATCACAACATATGTGTACCTTCCTCCCAGTTTCAAACTCACCATCACCAACTCAACGTCACCTCAACATAACAACACCAGACATATAGAAACAAGCATTTTGGACTACCTAATTTCCCATAGGGAAATATCTGAGACCAAAATCTCAATAAATACACCACAAATACATGATTCACACTCCATGATTTATATGGTAACTTCACTAATGAATTCCCAAATATAATACCTACTAAAATAGGATCTACCATGACATGGGGATCATCACACAACTATCCTAAATCACATAATACTCTTCATAGTGTCATTACCTTAAAAAAAGTGTAGATATATTCCCCATGTTACACATGAAAATCCTCTACAAACCACACCCCTCATGTAATATCCAAATATTTTAAAATAATACTATATTTGATAGAATACATGACATGTGACACCGATCTTAAACAAATAATGAAAAACCTATCCATTGAATTTATAGAGATGAATATAAGTAACCAATTTTTTAAATATATATATACATAATGTTCCTACTCAATATAAATCTATTGATTGATTCATAGGAAACAAGAACTCAATTTTTAATAAAGTCATTTCATGCTTCAAAATATGATTTCTTTAAAAATTATTCTTGTTGATTTTTGTAAGTGAATATCATAATTAATTTGTGAAAATTTTATAAATTTTATTTTATAAAAATTATATCATTTTTAATTCATCATTTCAAAATTATCTTAGGGTAAAATATGGGGTTTTTTCTGAATAAATTGATTTTCAGAAAATAGTGAAAAATTCTGATTTTTTTGTAAAACTGCCCTTTATTCTAATTAAAAAGTAACATATGAATATAATATTATATCAAAATAAGTTTAATTTAGTCATATATAATATAATAAATTAAATTTTTATTAAATTTTTACTTGATTTTGGTGTAAGTTCATATTTGGGTTTAAAAATAAAATTTTCTAAAAAATTGATTTTCATTGAATATTATATAATTATATAGAAATTGAATTAATTATCATTTATAAATTGAATATTGGAAGGTATATTTAATATTCTTAATCAATAGTATCAAATTTGAAAAATAGTTCAACTTTATTTTTAGTTATAATGAATTGTAAATGTGATAAATCTTCTTCACCTCAGTTAGTGTACATTGGGTAGTTGATGTCAAAAGTAAAGTTATACGGATTTAAAAATATAAATATCATCATAATTATTTGTATTTTATGATTTTATTTTAGAAATAAAATTCATATATTCTTAAATATTACATTTTGGTTCCATTTTTCTTTGATAAAGACCATTATATTATTTTAGGTTAAGAAAAATTTTAAAATATCCCTCTCTTGATTTTAATTTATCATAGATGTTAACATAATAATAAGAAAATGTTATGAATGAATAATAAAGTTTATTTATAAAATAATTAATTTATTTTCATGATGTTAACTTATTTTTAATTTTTAGAAATTCTATAATTACTTTAAAGGCTTACACAACATTGACATTGTTCTGGTGAAAAGAGTACAAAAATCATGGTAAATGATTTTTAAAACATGAAAAGTAATATTTTTTAGATGAAACATGGTTTTAGATGAATTATTTGGTGAATAATAATTTATATGTTATGGTTAAAAATTTAATAATCTAATTCCATACTTGTATTTTTGTTTTTAAAGTCAAAATATGTAAATAGTTCTTTAAATGTCTTTAATTGTATTTTATGTTAAATAATATATTATTAAATGATAAAAAATCATAAAAATAATAACATAGAACATAGAGGGTGATATATGGTCTAAAATTTCATCCATTTACTATTTTTATCTAATTATAGCATTAGAATTAAATTTATAACCATTTAGTATGGAAAATTTTGTCACCACTTTTAAGGATAAAATTGGTTAACGACGGGGTTAAACCTAAAGATAAGTGTTAAAATGAAACATAAACTTATTAAAAATTTATTTTATTATAATATTTATAATTATAATCATCCTATATTATAAATATATCAATTTGGTTCCATTTTTTACTTTAATATTTATTTATATTAATTTAATACTTTAAGTAATTTCAAGGGTTCCCCTCCCCCCACATATAAAAGTACACCACTCTCCTCAATTATTCACAGCACCTTGAGAAAATTAGCTAAAAAAACCTGAAAAACCAACTGATAATATATTTATCCTAGTTTAATAGTTTATTGTCTTCTTAAAATACTATATATAGGGTCTATAAAGAGAGACACAATGGAGATTTTTCAAAGAGAAGGTAATCGTCTAAAACAAGCAGATTCATTTTAATTATTTTTCTATATCCTTAAAATTCATAATAACCATTTAAATATAATAACATTATTATATACCATATACAGACATGTTTATATTTTAATAGAATTTTCATATTCATCATCTTTTCTATCCAATGGAGAATGAAATCATAATTCATGCATACATTTGAACTACCACCTCCACGATGTGATGTGTTTCATTTTCCATCATCACCTCACATGGATATTTTTAATGTTGGATTTAATATATATATATATATAATATTAATTAAATAATAATCATTTTAGATGATAATATTTTATCTTTATCGTTACCCTTCCATCCATTGGAAAATAATAACATTGTTCGTGTGTAACTATGGATTACCAAATCTATAAAGTGGTGTGATTCATTTTTAAATTACTCATTTAATGGATGGTTATAATGTATTATTTCAACAATAAAAATGAAAATAATTTAATTATTATTATTATGGATATAATATTACAATGACCCCTCTGACCACAACCATCCTACTATAGCTGATTTGGGATTATGAACCGAACGTTCTCAAAACACACAATATGGACTTAACTGATTAAGTAATTAAATATGTATTTGAAATAAATAAAATTAATGGTTTAATGGTAAGGTAATAAACCTATATATTGTTATTAAACAACTAAAATCATTAATATAAGTTTATTTTATAGAAGTCAAATATAATACTTGATACGGGACTTGAGGCAAGAAGTTTCTTAACTCAATTTCCTTTCATTGGGTTATAACACTTATTTATTGAATTTATTATAACCTAATTATGTGTTAATTTATATATGAATTTTTATGATTTTTTATAGTATTTTTATGTTTATTTACTTATGTTAACCTAATCAATTCATGGATTCTTTATCACTTCAAAAATTATAATCTTTGTAAGGATTTTTTGTCTCAATCACATTTTTTTGAGACATGTTTCTTGTCATGCACCCTTATATCATTGTATATTGTAATTACTGACTCATGAATGAATTTTTACATGTTAATTCATGAAATTAATGGTATTTATATATCCATATCATAGTCTTTATTCAATTTTATTTTAATTTGAAAGTTACCAAAGTAGTATAGTTAAAATGTTACAATCTCTTCTTTTCAAGATTATTTTTGGTCATGGTTCCTTTGTGGGAAATTGTATGATAATAATTTATTGAACCACACATAAATTATTCAAATTTATTTATTTTCTGTTTTTAAATTATTTTCAATTATTCTTATCTCTTTTTTAAATAAAATATATGAGAAATTGTTTTTAAAGTAAACCCAACCTTATTTCTTCTTTAGTCTCTAAACATTTCTTTCCAGGTATATAATCATAAAAATTGTTTTATAAAAGTTATCAAATATAATTTAAATTTTTTAAAATGTTCATTTTTACTTCCTTTGACTTTATTCACAAGAAAAGTAATATTTTTAAATTGTTTTGAACAAGTAATTTTTAATTTTTTTAAAATGTATGAAAGGAATGTTTTCTTTTAACATATAGGAATTTGATATATTTTCTCACCATAATGAAATTTATTTGATTTGAAACTTAATTTAAACGTTTCAATGGTTTTTTAATATAAAATAATTCTCTAAACATTATTTTTCTATTTTTTAATTTTTATTGAACCGAAAGAAAATGGTGTTTACCCTATTTTTGAATAAATGTTTTAAGTAATATTTTAATTGTATTTTCATATATATCGACATTCATTAATTATTCTTATGATTTACTATAATATAATCTTATGATATCTTCTATCAACTTTCTTTGGATGATTTTTTGTGGTTGTTTTAAAGTGATTTTAATGAAACCTATTCTTTCCAAGGGTTAACCAAGCCATAAATTAATAATGGTTGTTTTCATGGTTTGTTTATTAAAAAGTGAAATATTAAAAATATTTAATTCATAAATGGTACTTAGAAATTATTTATGATGATGAGTGAGCCTAATATATCTTATATAATGGGTAATCAATATATAGATCTCCAATGCGTTGAGTAATATTCCTTATCTTTAATGGTAAGAAAGAGGGAGTTAACTAGGGAGGATTATCAAAATAATTCAATGGGGATATTATTATTTTTAACATGAGTGAACACCAGTGATGAAGATAATGTTCAAAGATACCAACACATATTATCTATGATTTATATGACTTCTTAATAGTTTCTTTGATTAATATTTCCTTCACATGGATCATGATTACTGATTTTCATGATACCTTTATTTGATAAAGATTTATTTCAAATCACATGTTTAGCGATACATACTTTCATGGGTATGAATATATTTTTAGTCTCATGAACTTTTAATATTTCACCATTCCCTTATTTTTAAATTATGATCCCTATTAACATTCAATTGTTAAAGCTTATTTTTACCCTTATTGAGTTTTTAATCTCACCCTTCTTATTTTTTATTTTTCCCTAAGTTATGAATAATTATGTTAAATTAATTATATTTATAAATGTTTCATGTAACTCCCTAACCCCAGTCACCTAGAGTCGGTTCTTTATTAAATATCATTGGCATGATATAAGTAATCATGTCCTGAAAGACCGATCAGTTTAGTATTATTAGAAACAAGATACATACATAAGTTCAATATTACAACTTGAAGAGAAATACAACACTAATATATTCCATTAGAAACATCCTAGACTCCTAGATTATGTCTGCATGTCACTTATAACTAACTTCTTCATATCCTGGAAAAATGAAACATAAGAAAGGGGTCACCTCAAAAGGTTAGTAATGGTAAGAAATACAACGGAAGATAACATAAACATTAGGCATGATGAATAATTCAAAACACATGCCTTTACAAATGATAAACCTAAACACTTTATGGAATGAATATGAGATGAGTAAATAATGCCATAATAAACCATAGTCATGGGTATTCTACTAGTCGTATAACCACATGAACCATCATTATTATTTTCACAATGAGGGAATGTATAATGCAAGACATTCTGAAACATTTTTTTAAGGCCTCAGCCAATACATCTAAAAATGATTAAGGCCTCGACCAAAACCATATATCAAATTAGGAAAGGCCTCGGAAAATTAAACATCTAATTGTCTCATGAGACCTACTAATGCACTGAAGAGCTATAGTAGGCTCCACCCATCACATACTAAGTCTAATACATTCCTCATATGAAAAGTTTGAAAGATAACATAAACTTTCATATTAAAACTAGCATACGAAATGTCAATAATTTAACCATAAACCATGAATGGTATAAAAATAACACATCCATAGTCAAACATATCACAAAAACATCAATAAAATATGGATGATTTTTATCATAATAAATCAACTTAAAACAAGTTCAAAATCCATCAAAGGATGTTGACATAGATGAAATGAAAACTATTTGAAAGAAATACCTCTTTCTATTTTGAAACCATTTAAGAGTCACATAATTATAAAAGAAAACATTTATTTTAAAATATTTTTATAATCTTGTAAGGTAAGCTTCAATGAAGTTATAATGGAAGCAAATAGCCACACCCACCGTATAAGTTTAAAAAACATTCTTACCTTAATTTTGTCGAAATGGTTATAAAGTACCTTGTTTGGAAAATGAAGAAAAGATTACTTTAAAAACATATAAGTTCAAATAATGGTATAAATGAATTTAAACCATAGTCTAGTAAATATTAAAAAAATTTGAAATACATTTTAAAGAAAACATGGATGTGGATGATAAAGAGGCCTCAGTAGATACTTACATAAAAACAACATTGGATAATAAATAGATTTTAAAATTAACCCTTACCTTGTAATTTTCCATGGTTGAGGGTACATTAACCTACTGTATAAAAGTTAAATTATTTTTATTAAATTATACAAAAACAATGTACATAAATATGATATCATATATGATCCTCTAATTTTTCTTTGTTAATAATAATTTGGTAATATCATCATTTCAGGTGTTAATTGATCCATTTTCCTTTAAATGATCAGTTATGTAGGCCATGTTTTTTATGGATAGGATGTATTTTATTCATATACATAATGGTATTAAGTTCTTAAACATTATTTTTTATCATAAAATGAAAATTATTCTTGAATGATTACGATGGGGAATGAATCTCATCGTGTTCGTGGAGACGGTAATCCGTACATACGCCCGAGCGACAATATCATTATATTGATGGTGAAATCGTATGTAATTGGATGGTATATCATATATAAATTTTCAATTACATGTTATATTTATTATTTACATCAGTTATACTCATTATTATACCCATTTAAATAATTAAGTGTTTGAATAACAAACTACACCATGATGTGGAGACGATAAGTCGTACGTACGCACGTATGGTGAATTTGTCATTCATATGTTGGATAAAATAATGAATATGATTGTATAATTTTTATTATAACATAATAGTATATATAATATACTTGATTTATAATTTTATAATGGAAGAAACAAAGAAAGAGGAAGTGGAAGAAGAAAAGAACTTGAAAGAGGTGATGAAATATTTACCTCTTCTTCAGGTTCTTCCTTTTGTTTTGATCAAAGGGGATCCTAATGTCGGATTTCTGACCAAAGGAAGGCATCTATAATGAATTTAGGAAAGTTGGGAGGATATTTGGGTAGGTGTTGGCTTTTCCAGATGGCTTTGGAGGTGTGAAATTAAGAGAAGGGGAAGTTCCCTTTTATAAGAGAGGTGAGGGTCACTTTAGGAAAATCTAGAAATATTATTTTATAATAAACTCATTATCTATTTATAAAGGCTAAAAAATTAATTATTTCAAGTATAAGTTGGGTATGGGTATAAAACACTTCAACCAATAGGTTTTAGATTGGTTTAGTTCATCATATTAACCTTATCTTTTAGATTTAAATCTTAGTTAAATAGTTTGACATTTACCATGTCTCTTTGTATTTTTTATTATATGGTTAATAAACATACTATAATAATCCAAGAGAACCCTATGTGGTTCATTATTAACACATATAACCTTATATAAGATCTTTTTCCAAACCTTATATTTTTAGGAATACTATATCAATTAATAATATAATATTTGTTTTAAAAACTAAATTATGTCAATTTTGACGCGATTTAGTATTTGATTTTTTTGAAAGCCATTAAAACTTTATCACTTCGAATAAAATTTATTTAACCAACCCTAACATGTCATATTAACCTAGAAAATTATTTTAATTCATTATAAGTATCAATTTACATTTATTTGGATATTTATAATATCACTTATTTTAATATTTCATTAATAAGGTAATTACTGCATCATAATTGTGTCATAAATAAATTATATTATTTAATATCTAAAAATTATAAATAAAATACCACTATGTATAAAATATTTTCATATTTCTAAATAATATTTATAGCCAAATTTATATTGTGTGTAACCCTATATTAAAAATGTATTAGTTATTGAACATGAATTTAACTCCTTTAACTCTTCTTTAAATAAAATAATAATAAATGTACTAATCTAATCCAAGTGGACCAAAGGGGATAATATTTTATTCATAACGCTGTTTTTGGTCTAATTACACTTATCCAATAGAATTAGGACATGTGTTAGGGTAATTATGATATCATTTTTACCCTTATTTACCATATTTCCTTTTAACCGTGGTTAATAAAATTCAAAAATTACTATTCACCAAAAAATATTTTCATCTTATTGAACCAAATTTTACATACTGATATTAACTTTTTCTCTCTTATTTTTAAAATTCAACTCACAGAAGTGGTAAAATTAAGTTTTATGCAAATTTTCAAATGCTCCTAGGAGGTGGGTAAAAGACAGTAAAAAGTTCAATAAAAGTCTTATATATCTAAACTTATTATAAAATGACTGCAATGAATTAAATTGAACTTATATAGGTATTATGTATCTATTTTTACCCAACATAAATTTAAATAAAATAAATAATTATTTAAATAAATATTCGGTTTTAACTAATAACACAGTGTTTTTCACTATTCATCAAAAATTTAATTTTTTTCAGAAAAATACAAAAAAATCACCCTAAGCTAATTTCGATATTATGAATTCAAAAATGAATTCCATTTTGGAAAATAAAATCTATAAAATTTCAAAAAGTGGGTATTACTATTCATAACAACTAGTTTGATTGGGCACGGTGTGTTAGAATCTCGAAGTTGCGTATAATGTAAGCTATTACATTATTCAAAGGGAAATGTACCGTGGAAGCTTGGGGTGTTATATTATTCCCTCCTTCAAATAATTTTGTCCTCGAAATTTCTAGAATAGTAACGCACAAAAAGATTCGGGTGGTTCTTTATCATAAGTTTCTCTGGTCCCCATGTTGCCTCTTCCATCTTATGGTTTCTCCAAAGAACCTTTACCAGAAGAGTTTTCCGGTTTCTCAACACTTGTTCTCTGGTATCACGAATCTTGACAGTCTCTTCACAATAAGACAAATCAGGTTCCAGTTCAATTTCTCATAGGTGAGTACATGCGTTGGGTCGTGCATGTATTTTCTCAATAGTGATACATAGAACACATCATGAAATTTGGAGAGACTTGGTGGCATTGCAAAATAATAAGCTACAATGCCAATTAGTTCTAGAATTTAGAAAGGTCTGATGTACCTGGGATTTAATTTAAACTTATTACTGAATCGTATAACTCCTTTCCATAGAGATACCTTCAAGAAAACATGATATCTTTCCAAAAATTCTAAATCCTTCCTTTGGTTATCGACATAGCTCTTCTGCCTACTTTGTGCTGTTTTGATGTGGGTTTGGATAATCTTCACTGTTTCCATTGTTTCCTCAACATGTTCTGGGCCTATAAGTTTTCTTTCACTAAAATCATCACAACAAGTTGGTGTGTGAAATCCCTTTCTATATAACGCTTCATATGGTGCCATCTGAATACTATAATGGAATCTATTGTTATAGGAAAATTTAACCAGAGGTAAATATTGATCCCATAAACCTTGGAAGTCATGTGAGAAAGATCTGAACATGTCTTCTATGGTTTTAATAGTCCATTCTAATTGTCCATCAGTTTGAGGGTGGTAGGCAGTGCTCAAATGTAGTGAGGTATCAAGGGCTTTCTAAAGACTTTTCCAGAATATTGATATAAAATGAGGATCATGATCAGAAACAATCAATAGGGGTACTCTATGAAGTATTACTACTTCATTAATATATAGTCCTTCTAAACGTTCAAGTGGTAAATATTCAGTTATAGAAAGAAAATGTGCTAACTTGGTAAGACGATCAACAATGACCCATATTGGATCATTCCTTCTAGAAGTATTTGGTAACCCCTTGACAAAGTCCATCACAATATCATCCCATTTCCACTTAGGTATAAGAAGATGTTTCATGACTCCTCTAGGATGTTGACTTCTGGATTTCACTTGTTGTCAAACCATACATCTTTACAAAAAATTAGCAATCTCTCTTTTGATGTTGTCCCACCAAAAATGTTCCTTCAAATATATATACATCGTGGTGCTCCTAGGGTTTATAAAGAAATTGGATCTATGAGCATCATCCAACAATTTCCTTTGTAGATCTGGTATATTGGGGACACAAAGTCTCTTCACAAATATGAAAATTCTATCTTCATATACGAAGTTATTCAATCTCCCATCATTTACTACTTTAATCTTATTTTGAAACACCTTAGAATGAATCTGAGAACTCTTTATCCATTATAGTAAAGATGTTTTGGAAAGAATTTGAAAAATTATTGATGGTTCACCTTTTATGGTTATTCCCATATACATCTTTACTAGATCCATGAAAATAGGATCCCTTTAAACTCTCATCTTGCTCAAAACTCCATGATCCTTTCTTCTCAAAATATATACCACCTTATTTTCCTTCCTTAGGTGGTACTGTATTGTGCAATAATAATCCTTGAGTAGTTCGATCCATCTCCTTTGCCTCATGTTTAGTTATTTTTGTGAGAAAATATACTTCAAACTCTTGTGATCTGTATAAATCTCACATTTTTCACCATAGAGATACTGTCTCCATATCTTCAGAGTTAAGATTACAGTTGATAACTCAATATCTTGAGTAGAATGGTCTTGCTCATGATTTTTTAGCTCTCATGATACATGAGCAATAACTCTATCATTTTGCATAAGGACACAACCAAGTCCTTTCTTTGAAGAATCACTATAAATAACAAACCCATCATTCCCTGTTGGTAGAGTCAAGATATGAGGATTAACTACCCTTCTCTTCAGTTATTCAAAACATTATTCACACTCTTTTTCCAGAAAAATTTAACCCCTTTATGTGTGAGCTTGGATAATGGGTTAGCCAACCAGGAAAAATTATGGATGAAACGTCGATAATAACCTGCTCAACCAATAAAACTATATACCTCAGTTATACTCATAGGTTCTGTCCATTCATGGATTGCCTTGGTATTTGAATTATCAATAGATATTCTATCCTTAGAGACAATATGTCCAAGAAAAGAAATCTCCTATAGCCAGAATTCACACTTGCTAAACTTCTCATATAATTCATTTCTTCTAAGAGTCTTTAGAATAATGCGCAAGTTATTTTCACGATCTTTGTAGATTTTAGATTATACCAAGATATTATCAATAAATACCACTACAAAGTTATCAAGATATTCCTTGAAAATTATATTCATTCGATCCAGGAAGAGAAAAGGTGCATTAGTACATCCAAAAGGCATTACTATAAACTCGTAATGCCTGTACCTGGTTCGAAATGTCATCCTTTTTCACACAAAACTGTTGATATCCAGATCGAAGGTCAATTTTTGAAAAATATTGAGCTTCATGAAGTAGGTCGAATAAAAAATCAATGCGAGGTAGGGGATACTTGTTCTTTTTTGTTATAGCATTCATCTCCCTGTCGTAAATGCACAACCTCATAGATCTGTCTTTCTTCTTAACAAAAAGGATAAGGGCTCCTCATGGTGAAACAATAGGGTGAATAAATCTATAGTTACTTAATTTCTCAAGTTGTTTCTTTAGTTCCATTAATTCCACAGTGTCCATTATATATGGGGTCTTCGATATGGGCCTTGAACCAGGAATTAAATCAATGGAAAACTAAATTTCTCATTCTAGAGGATGTCTAGATAAATCTTATGGAAACACATCAACATATTTTTTCATAATAGGTACATCCTCTATTCGAACATTATTTTTCTCACCCATAATTATTTCATTATAATCCTCCCCTATAATTGAATTTAGTAGAGCTATTAGGGTTGATCTAGATAAGAATCATATGGTGACGTTTCTACTCTAAGGATAAGGTACTTCTTATAATCATCAAGAATTGTAACATCATTCTTCTTACAATAAATTTTCACATTATTGTCCAAAATCCAATCGATACTGAGGATTGTATCAAATTCAATAATGGGTATGATTATTAGATCAATAGATAAATATTGTTTATATGCCTTAATGGAGACTGATTCACAAAACTTTGTAGTAATGATACTTCCCTTAAGAGTTTTGACTGACAACCTCCTTGTTAAATCAAATTGGAAATATCTAATTTTCTTAGAAAACTGGGAAGATATGAAACAATTTTATGATCTAGAATAAAATAAATCATTGGCTAAACTTGAAGAAACCATTCAATTACCTTCCACCATGTCTTTTGGAGCTTCAACCACAACAGTAGTGATTGCATAAGTTTGGCCCTGATCCCTTGTCATTTTATAAGGTATGTTTCCCTGAAGCCTAGGAGATTAATTTTCATAATGTCCCATATACCAGCAATTTTAAAATTGAACATTGGTAGCTTCTTTATTCCCCTTACAATTCCTATCAAGATGGCCTTTCTGTCCACATTTGTAGCATACTCCTTTTCCTTTTAGACAGGCACCAGGGTGCTTCCTTCAACAATTATCGTAGGGTGGAAATTCAAATCTTCCCTTCTTCCATGTTTCCCTATTTCCTTTCTCAAAGTGTTTAGAAGATCTCTTCTTCTCTTTCATTTTTTATAGTCATAAGATTTAGAGAATTCATTTTCTGCATTGATAGCACATGAGACAATATCTTCATATGGTGAGATGTATTGTGAGACTAATTCTTGATGGAGAAATGTTTTTAACCCATAAAATAAATTATCAATATTACTTATTTGGTTACCTATATAATACTGCAACATGCCTTTCTAACCTTGTAAATTTAGCTTCATACTTTACGATATTCTCATCCTCCTTTTGTCCAAGACTCAGAAATTGCCTTTCCATATCCACTCAATGGTCACGACGAAAGTATTTTTATAATAAAATATCTTTAAACTCCCTCCATTTCACACTTGATACTTATTCATCCTCCTTTGTGTTTTTAATTAATGACCACCATTGATCTGCATCTCCAGTGTGGGGATAAACTTCCATGATAACTTTTTCCCATTTGCTACTCCCCAAAGCATGAAATATTTTCTCTAAGAAACTTATCCATTATTTAGCTAAAAATGGGGTTTTAGACCCATTAAATGTTGGTGGTTGTTGTATCTTGAAGCGATTTAACATTGATCCTCCACGTTGTGGATCAAGGGGCTCTATACGGGTAAGGTTATTATTCATAACCTATGTGAGTTGTCCCAGTATGGTGATAAGATGATCAGCACCAGTTGCATCACCAGCTCTATAATAATTATATTGAGTAGGATGGAAATCCTTACATGGATTACGTGCATTTATATGGTTTCCATTCCTTCCACTAGGCACCATTTTTACACAATGGCATACAATATAATAGTTTATGAACAACACTACATAATTACGAACTTGTAAAACACTCAACATAAATTGAATTGTTTATGAATATAATACCTAATCATAAAAATGTATTCTTTGAGGATGTATATAATCATAAATACTTCATAATTGTTTGTAAAGAAAATGAGAATTATCCTAAGCATATCCCCCAGGACTGTCGTAACCAAGAGTGCAGCAAGGCTCGTTGTCATGCACGAGTTCCCATTCGAGTCTAGCTCACAATAGTGTTTTCAGGTTTTACCCCTAGGTAAATCTGTGCTAGAGGTGCCTCTTCCTACTCGTATCTAGATAGGGATGTATTGCTTAGAAAACTCACAAAATATCTACAGTACCAAAATTCTAGAAATTTCTTCTATACTAATCCTCAAAGTCTATCTTTGGGTAATGTTCCCTAATCAGAGTTTTTCTAAATCTAGTTTTCAAGGTTTGTACTAAAATTATTATGATACCAACTGTAACGTCCCGACCCCAGTTACCCAGAGTCAATAATTTATTAAATAACATTATCATGATACAAGGAATCATGTCCCTAAAGACCGATTAGTTTAGTATTATTGGAAATAAGATACATACGTAAGTTCAACATTACAACTTGAAAAGAAATACAACACTAATTTATTACATTAGAAACATCCAATTTGCCTAGATTATGCCTGTAAGTCACTCATAACAAACTTATTCATATCTCAGTAAAATTAAACGTAATATAGGGGTGTGCTCAAACACTCATTAAGGGTAAGCAATACAGCGAAAGATAACATAAAAATTAGGCATGATGAATAATTCAAAACACATGTCTTTACAAATAATAAACATGAACACTTTATGGAAGTAATATGAGATGAGTAAATAATGCCATAATAAAATAAAGTTATGGGTATTCTACTTGTCAAATAACCATATGAACCATCATTATTATTTTCCTAATGAGGGAATGTATAATGCCAGACATTCTGAAACATTTTTCCAAGGCCTTGGCCAAGACGTCTAAAAATTATTAAGGCCTCCGACAAAATCATATATCAAATTGGGAAAGGCCTTGGCCAATTCCATGTCTAATTGTCTCATGCGACCTACCGATGCACTGAAGAGCTATATCGGGCTCCACCCGTCACATACTAAGTCCAATACATTCTTCATATGAAAAGTTTGAAACATAACATAAACATTCATATTAAAACTCGCATACAAAATGTCAATACTCTAACCATAAACCATGAATGGTATAAAAATAACACATCCACAACAAAAAATAACACAAAAATTTCAATAAAATATGGAAGATTTGTGTCATAATAAATCAACGTCAAACAAGTTTAAAATCCATCAAAGGATGTTGACATAGAGGAAATGAAAACTATTTGAAAGAAATACCTCTTTCTGTGTTTGAAACCATTTAAGAGTAACATAATTATAAAAGAAAACATTTATTTTGAAAATATTCTTATAAAATTGTACTAGAAGCTTTGATGACTTTAGAACAGTGTAATATAGCTACACCCACCGTATAAGATAAAAAAACATTCTTACCTTAATTTTTTCGAAGAGGTCATAAAGTACCTTGTTTGGAAAATATTGAAAAGATTCCTTTCAAAAAATATAAGGTAAAATAAGGGTATAAATTAATTTAAACCATAGTCTAGTAAATAGTAAAAATGTTTTGAAATACATTTTTAAGAAAACATGGATGCGGATGATAAAGATTTCCCAGTAGATACTTACGTAAAAACAACATTGGATAATAAAGAGATTGTGTAATTAACCCTTACCTTGTACTTTTACTTGGTTGAGGGTATGTTAAACTCCTATATAATAGTCAAATCATTGTTCTTAAATTATATAAAAACTATGTACCTAAATATGATATCATATATGATCCTCTAATATTTCTTTGGTAATAATATTTTAGTAATATCATAATTTTGGGTGTTAACTGATCCATTTTCCTTTAAATGATCAGTTAAGTAAGCCATGTTTGTTACGGATAGGATGTATTTTATTCATATACATAATGTTATTAAGTTCTTAAACATTATTTTTTGTCATAAAATGAAAATTATTCTGGAATGAGATGGGGAATGAATCTTATCACGTTCATGGAGACGGTAATCCATACGAACGCATGAGCAACAATATCATTATATTGATGGTGAAATCGTATGTAATTGGACGGTATATCATATATAAAGTATCAATAAAATGTCATATTTATTATTTACATCACTTATACTCATTATTATACCCATTCAAATAATGATGTGTTTGAATAAAGAAATACACCACGATGTGGAGACAGTAATCCATACGTACGCATGTATGGTGACTTTGCCATTCATATGATGGATAAAATAATGAATATGGTCATACCATTATTATAATAACATAATATTATATTTAATATACTATATTTATTATTTTATAATTGAAACAACAAAGAAATAGGAAGTGAAAGAAGAAAAGAACTTGAAAAATGTGGTGAAATATTTACCTCTTCTTCGGGTGATTCCTTTTGAGTTGATCAAAATGGATCCTTAGGTTGGATTTATGACTAAAGTAATTCCCCTAGGATTAAAGGAGTTAAGTTGGTAGGATATTTTAGTAGGTTTTGGCCGAGCCAAATGACTTTGGAGGTGTGAAATCAAGAGAAGGGGAAGTGCCCTTTTATAAGAGAGGTGAGGGTCACTTTAGGAAATACTAGAAATATTATTTTATAATAAAATCATTTTCAGTTTCTAATGGATCCAAAATAAATTATTTAAAGGATAAGTTGGTTATGGGTCTAAAACCTCTGAACCAATTGGTTTTAGACAGGTTTAGGTCATCATATTAACCTTATCTTTTAGATTTAAATCTTTGTTAAACAGTTTGACATTTACCATGTCTCTTTGTCTTTTAATATTTTATGGTTAATAAACATAATATAACAAGACAATAGAACCCAATGCGGTTAATTATTAATATATATAACCTTATATAATTCCTTTGGCTGAAACCTATATTTTTAGGAATATTATATCAATTAATAATATAATATTTGTTTTTAAAACTCAATTATGCCAATTTTGACGCTATTTAGTATTTGATTTTTTTAAAAGACATTAAAACATTATCACTTTGAATAAAATTTATTTAACCAACCCTAACATGTCATATTAACCTATAAAATTAGTGGAATTCATCAGAAGTCTCAATTTACATTTATTTGGATATTTATAATATCAATTATTTTAATATTTCATTAATAACGTAATTACTGCATCATCATTGTGTCAAAAATAAATTAAATTATTTAATGTATAAAAATAATAAATAAAATATAATTATTTAGGAAATATTTTTATATTTCTAAAAAATATTTATAGCATAATTTATATTGTGTGTAACCCTATATTAAAAATGGTTTAGTTATTGTACTTGAATTTAACTCTTTTAACTATTCCATAAATAAAATAATAATAAATTTCCTAATATAATCCAAGTGGATCAAATGGGATCATATTTTATTCCTATGGCTGTTTTTGGTCTAATTACACTTATCCAATAGAATTAGGGTATGTGTTAGGGTAATTATGATATCATTTTTACCCTTAATTACCCTATTTCCTTTTAACCGTGGTTAATAAAAGTCAAAAGTTACAATTCAACAAAAATTATTTTCATCTTATTGAACTACATTTTACTTACTGATATTAACTGTGTCTCTCATATTTTTGAAATTAAACTTACAGAAGTTGTAAAATTATGTTTTATGCAAATTTGCAAATGCTCCTAGGATGTGGGTAAAAGATTGTAAAAAGTTCAATAAAATTTTTATATATCTAAACTTATTATAAAATGACTCCAATGAATTACATTGAACATATATATGTATTATGTATCTATTTTGACCTAAAATAAATAATTATTTAAATAAAAAGTCATTTTTAACCAATAACACAGTGTTTTTACTATTCATCAAAAATTGACAGTTTTCAAAAAAATAAAAAAACTTCACCCTAAGCTAATTTCGATATTCTGAATTCAAAAATGAAATATATTTTGAAAAATAAAATTTATAAAATTTCTAATATTGGGTATTATTTTTCATAACAAGTTGTTTGATTGGTCGCGGTGTGTTAAAATCTCAAAGTTGCGTACAATGAAAGCAATTATATTATTCAAAGGGAAACATACCATTGAAGCTTGGGGTATTACATTACATTTTTGAAAAATTATATAAGAAATATTGAGAATTATTTTGAAATTAGGAAATCTAGGCATAGAATAAAAAATGATCACATGAGGACACGAGTATTGTTATTTAAGAGTTTGTCTTAATTCTCAAAAAACTCTAAATCTAAAAGGTCCTTTTGTAAGTAAGTGATAAAATATTTTACAATTTTACTGTTAGTTTTGGATGCTAAAATTCAGTCTTTTTCATTGGTATGAAATTCAAGAATATAAAAAATATGATTTTTAGCACTATATTTGGGAGTGCTGGTTTGGGGATATTATAGTTGGAATTATATCCAGGATTAGATAACTTTGGATGTTATGATGTTTTCATGGGAGGTTAACTTAAGAGTTATAAATAAAATCATGGGTTTATAAGTTTAAAGTTTACTAAAAGTTTAGAGGAATTTAACCCCCATTTATGGTTTTAAATGGTGGGTCTGTAGGTTCTTAATGATATTTTGGTAGATGTTTTCTTGCATTTAGGAATATGTAACCCTTAGTTTTAATGTTGATGATTATTTTAGAAGAATGCTATTAAATATTTGGGGATTAAAGCTAAAAGGTATGAGAATACCATTGAAGTTAAAAAAATATTTAATATTTTGGTTATTGAGGTTAATTTGTATACATGGTTATTTATTTATATAATGATATATGTTGAACCATTGGTGTTATTGGTGAATTTTGGAGATTAATGTATTATTTCATCATATGAAGGTTTATTAATTTTGGGTTTTATCTTATCATGTGATAAAAAGTTTTATTTAGTAAATAAATTAATAATATATTTTCATCCATTTATATACCTCTTGTTTAATCATAAGTTGATTATAGTGCTTCATATATTAAATATTCATACATATCATTTGGATTAAAATAAGAGATGGAGGATAAAACTGATTAAAACACACAAAAAATGATAAAATTTCATTTATGTATTTAATGAAAACCTAGTATACTTACATAGTTCTTAGTCTAGATGGTAAAATAATTCCTTAAATTTATGTAAAGGATCTATAAATAAAAATTTAATCCTATTACCTTGTTTCTGATGAATTGATGGACTTTCTAATCCATTAATGATTTATGGTTTTTTGGCATTAAATTTATCAAGATAAAACTATCTATAAATTTACATCATTTTTATATTACATTTCTCCTATATTTCCATATTTTCAATTCTCACTAATATTATCTAATTTGGTAACCTAATTATGTGTTATTCTAGAAGACCTTATTTCACTTTCCATCTTTACAAAAAATTATTAACCATTTTTATAATGTGGGTTTTAAACAATGGTAATTTTAAATTTTAAATCCTTGATTACCAATATAAATATAAAATTATAGTTATAAAATTTATTAATGTGGGGGATAATGTAATACCCATATATTTTAAAATAATACCATGTTTGTTAACATACAAGACATGCAACACTGAGCTTAAATGAACAATGAGATAATATTATTTATAGTAACAAAATAATAACCTAGATATTTAACTGGTGAGTATTAATAAGGGTATCTTAATTATGAAATATATATAAAGTTCCTATAAAATACAAATTCATTTGTTAATTCTTAAGAAATTATCTCACAATTATTAATAAAGTCATGTTATGCTTCAAAATAAGTTCTCTTCAATAAATGGGTTTTATTGATTTTTTGAGTGAATATTATATTTAATTTATAAAATATTTGTAAATTTAATTCAATAAAAGGATTTAATTTTTCTTGTTATCATATCAAAATTATCTTAGGATAAAATTTTGGGATTTTTTATGAAAATGCTGATTTTTCAACGAATAGTTAAAAATAAGTTTTTTTTGTAAAACTACCATTTTTATTAAAAATTACAATAATAATTCTATATTGATCCTATAGAAACATAAGTATCCTTTATATATTTATAATCTAATTAATTTCATATGAATCATTATTATACTTGATTTTGGCATAAGTTCATTTTTGGGCTTAAAATGCATTTTTCTAAAAACAAATTTTCATTGCATTTTACAAATTTATATTAAAGTTGATTTGTATAAATTATAAAAAATAAATATTGAAAAATTTATTCCATATTCGGAATAAATATAATCAAAATTTTTAAGTAGTTTAATATTTAAATTTGTTCATAATGAATAGTAAATTTGGCAAATATTTATCACCATGATACGAGTTAATCAAATAATTAAGGTAGAAAATATTGTGATATAGACTTAAAAATTTAAATAATACCAGAATTAATTATATGGGATGATTTTAGTTTTGAAAACCCATCATATATTCTAAAATATTTCATTTTTTGCGATTTCTCTTTGAAAAACACCATTTTATTATATTAAGTAATGAAAAATTCTAAAATGTCACCCTCTTGATTTTAAATTTATATTGCACAATGAAATTAGTATAATAAGATGTTATGAATGAATATAAAATATTATATTAAAAATAATTAATTTATTATTATTATTATTATTATTTATTTTTCATTTTTGGTGGTGGTATAATTACATTAAAATTGTACACAACGCTAACATAGTGTTTTTGAAAGTAGTAGAAAAATCAATGCAAATGATTTTAAAAAAATCAAAAATAATATTTTTTGAATTAATTTTGGAATAAAATTAATTTTATGGTTAAAAATAATTTATAATTTAGTTTTAGCTAGTTAATTTTTTAATGCTATACTTTTGTGGATGTTTTTAAAGTAAAAATATTAGAATAGTTATGAAAATGAATTTAATTAAATTTTATGTTAAATAATATATGATTAAATGATTTAAAAATCATAAAAAATTTTAAATATATTAATTAGTACGGGATATGTTTTAAAATTTTATATCTTTACCATTTTTTTATCCAATTATTACATTATAAGTAAATTTATAACCCTTTAGTATTGAAAATTTTTGTTACCATGTTTAAGGTGAAAATTGGTTAAAGAAGGGGTAAAAACAAAGATAAGGATTAAAATGCAACAAAAAACTCTCCAAATTTTATGTTATTATATTTTTAGACTCATAATCATCCCTATTTTAAATATATCAATTTCTTTCCATATTTCCATGAAAAATAAGTTATATTAATTTTATACATTAAGTAATTCTAAAGGCACAACACCCCTTTCTTATAAAAGGTCCCCACTTATCTCTATTCATAAATTCAACTTTATCCATTAATATTGAAAAATAAAATACCAAAAACTCTTATAATAATCATTATCCAAGTTCTAATGTTTTTCTCTTATTAAGATACCACTTATAGGGTCTTTAATGAGATATTCGAATGAGGTTATTCAAAGAGGAGGTTATCGTCTTAACCGATAGTTTTCATATTACTTATTCATATACCTAATTAAATTACATAATAATAATTTAAATATAATAACATAAATATCTAAACTATAAAAAGATATTATTATGTTAATTTAATAACCTTATTCGTCTCCTTTTCTATCATATGGGGGAATGAAAACATCGTTTGTGCATATGCGTGGGCTGCTGTTTTCATGAAGAGATATGCTTAAATTTCCATCAAAAACACTCATGTATATTTATAATTATAGATTTAATATATATATATATATATATGATATTAATTAAATAATTATAATTATCTAAAGATAACAGGGCATCTTATAATTACCTTTATATCCATTGGAAAAATGAAAACGTCGTTCGTGCATACATGTGTATTATAACCTTCATGAAGCAATGTGATTTATTTTCTATTTCTTCATTTAGTTAATGGTTATAAAATTATATTTGATTTAAAAAATTATAATTATTTTTTTATTATTAGAAAATATATGGTGGAATAATGATCACTTTGACCATGGTCATCCTTCCGATGTTTTTTCGGGATTATAAACCAAACCTTCTCAGAACACTCAACATGGAATTAACCTAATATGTAATGAAATATGTACTTGAAATAAATGAAATAAAAGGTTTAATTATAATGGAAGAAATCTATCAATTTTTATTAAATAAGTAAAATAATAAATATAATTTTACTATATCAGATTTAAAAATCACACACAACAAGTTGAGACTTGATGTAAAGGGTTTCTAAACTCAATTTACTTTCAATGGGTTATAGAACATCTTTATTTAATTTTCTTTAAAATATTATATATGAATTGATAAATAAATTATTTTAAGATTTATTTTCTCTTTATCTATTTGGATTTAAATATGTTCACATAATCACTTCATGGATTAATTTTCACTTTAAAAGTCATGATCTTTCCAAGGGTTTTATTTGTCTCAATCTCATTTTATTGTGATGTATTTTAGGTCATGCACCATGATTTCGTTTTATGTTTTACTTAATACCACATGAATGAATTTTGACATACTAATTCATTAATATAATTTTATTTTCAAATCTTTATCATAGATTACGACCCCAACCTTGAACATTACATAATCATGAATGAAGTTAATAGTTCACACTGAGGATCTTTTCAGGTTTAGAGATTTAGAAATTAGTTCATAACTAATACATAACAACTTTAATATTACAAGTAGACACTTCTACTCACTGTCCATTTTTTATGAAACAAAAACTCTTAAAAAAGAATCATGTTTTGTTCCCTGAATTTTTCTTGATCCCATCCATGACCCTATTCATATTTAAGACCTGTGAAAAAAATTTCAAAAATTGGGATGAGCATAAAAATATTAGTAATAGAAATATAAATAAGGAAAACTGTTAGTTTTTTAAAACAACATGTAAACCATGAAGCTTTATCATAAAGTAACACTTTTCACTTTAAAGAAGAATCATAACAATTCACTCAATTTAAGTCTATTGCTTACCATTTTTGTAACCAAAATATTACCATAAATCCCATATAAAGTAACATATAACATATTAGGAAACTTGGGAAATAAACATACATAAATGTAATAACCAAATGGTCAACGTACACACATATCAATAAATAGAATATCTATAAGACCGACTTCTATACCCAATGCATTGGAGGTTATAACATAACCACCAATCCTTGGTTTATCACATAACCACCTATCATTTAGTTTATCATGTAACCAAAAATCATTGGTTTATCACGTTACCACCCGTAAAATGTTCAACTACCATTATATAATCATAACACATAAAATATTGAAAATATCAAAATTTCACTAATAACATTTCATTTGCAATCAAAAGAAATAATTTCAAGATATTAACGTACTCAATCAATTTCAAAAACCATTTTCAATAGCAAAACACCCAAAATGGAATAATGGATTTCTTTTCCTTTAAAGAACATTAAGGCTTATAAAGGAATCCAAATATCAAATAATGATTACAGCGGTAGAGAGGTCGTTGTCACCACATACATTAACAACATTCCTTTTGTCATTTAGTAAAACACTTTGTAGAAAAAATATTACCTTTGAATGAAATTAAAAGTTAAATGGTTTTATTATACACTCTATAAAATAAGGAGGTGTATATTATCAAAATATTCCTCAACGAATGGATATTGAGATAAAGTCCCTTACCTTGATTGTGATTCGTCACAAATTTTATTTGTTCTTCCTGAATAATAAACTTAAGTTAATTTATAATTTCTTTAAAACCTTCTTAAAGTTTATTATTTATTTTATATGAGTTATTCTCATGCTATAAAAAAGTTAGTATTGGACATTTTGTCGATATTGGGTACATGAGTCGAAAATGAACTTGTTATAATTAAAAATTGTCCATGTGGTCAAAATTGCATTATATCTAGAATGATATTCATGATTTAGATATCATATATATCTTATATATCAAGTATATATATATTTATAATAGTTTATAAAATTTGTATATAATAAATGAAATGCACCGTTCATGGAGACGGTAAGCCGTACGTACGCTAGAATGCTACTTTCATTTATTTTTCATATTTAAAGGAATGAAAACTAAATGATACATAGGTATATTATAATTCAATTATAATATCATATGATATATTTTTTATATATGTTCATTTATGCTATCCTTTATATGTTCCATGTTTTTCATGAATGCGTCATAGCACTTTGAGGGGGCAGTAGTCCGAACTTCCTCAAATGAAATTATCATATTTACACATCATAAAAATCATAAAGGTATGTTTGTAAATAAAAATTGAAGTATCATAAAGACAATATGAATATAATATATATCATATATAAATATAGTTCCATCATAATGGACACCATGAGAGGTGGTAGGGAAAAATCGAACAATCATCATTTCGTGAGGTAGTAGTTCACCATACATAGAAGAAATATGTTCGTATCCATTAGATAGAGGTGTGTGTAAGTGTAGTTCGAATAATTATCAGAAAAACATCATAGTATATTGAATATACTAGTTTAGTTATAAAATAACAGAATAAATAGAGTTTATGGGGTTGGATAAGGAAAATAAATGAAAGAAGCTTGATAGAAGACATTACCTCAAATTGGGTAACTCTTTTGATTTAAGCTAAAAGGATTTATTGAATTGCGATATTATTGAGTTAAGGATTATAGGAGGAATATAGGGATCAGGGGATATTTTTTTGGGTAGATTTTGGATGAGACAAGGGGCTTGAGAGGTGTGAGTAAGGTGTTAAAGGTGGTGGCCTTTTATAAGAGGGGGGAGGGGTACTTTAAAAATGTTTTGAAAGAATATTTTATTATAAACTTAATTTCTATTTTCAAAAGATCAAAAAATAAATTAATTATAATATGAGATGAATGTGGTTCTAAAAAATCTAAATAAATAGGTTTTAGAAATGTTTTGGTTTCAAATTCAACCTTATCATTTAGCTTTAACCCTTAGTTAACTAATTTAACTCTTACCATGTCTTCTTGTATATGCATACTATATGGTTAATATAGTTACCATAGAATAAAAATTGAACCAAAATTTGTTCATTATTGAAATTTTAAAAATTATCTGTGTCATTTGCCATAATACCAGATTTTTATGACTATTATATCATTTAATAAAATAGATTTTTTTTAAACACTATTTTATGTCAATTTTTATACTTTTCATATCATGCCTTTTTAAAAATCCATAAAAACATAAGTATTTAGAAGAAAAATCATTAATTCAAATAAAAAATGTTTTTATAATCCATTAAATTAGTGTATTCCATAAAAAGTTTCAAAATAAATTTATTTTAATATTAATAATCTCATTTATTTAAAACAATCATTAATAGGGTAATCACTACATCATTATTGTGTCAAAAATAATTTTTTTATTTGATATCTAAAAATTATAAATAAAATAACATGATATAAGAAGTATTTTTAGCTTTATAATGATTATTTATAGTTGAAAATATCCCTTATATAACCCCATATAAAAATTGTTTTACTAAAAGCTACATGTTTATGTTACATTTTTCTTTACTTTATATTAATTCTCATAAAATGTCCTTTTCACATCAAAGTGGCTTCATGGGGTCCCCAAATAGACCCAAGGATTCCAATGGTCATACATATATCATCCAATAGTATTAGTATACATGTTAGTGTAGTTTAATATTATTATAATATTATCTTTTTACCCTTATTTACCATATTTACCCTTTATCCACAGTAAATAAAATATTTACCGAAGTTACTCTTTATATTGTCTAAAAATAAAAGGTTCATATTTAAAAAATATGGACATGTTGATTAAAAATATGGAATCCATTTTTCCAAATTCAAAACAGAGAAGTGGTAGAAATTAATTTAAAATTATTTCCCATTGTCAAAACCAAAAAGCATGTTTTTAAGAAGTAAAAACTACCAAAAGATTGACATGTGTTTATGTCCAATTTCATTATAAAATTACATAGAGTGAAAAATATTGGATTAAATGTTAGAAATATAATCCAATTAAACATTAAAAATAGTTAAAATTACAATATAACTATATAAATAAATTAGACGAAAAGACGATTTTGACTTAAAATGCGGTATTTTTAACTATTCATTAAAAAAATGAACTTTATCTAAAAAATTACAAAAATTTACCCAAAGTAAATTTTGATGTCCCACTTCTAAAGAATAATTTTACATATTTAAATGGTATATATAAATGTGATAAAAACTATATTTGAAAATGGTTTTCCATCAAAAGGCCTCAAAACTACCTTTTAATAAATAATAGAGCATTTCATGCTTAAAATCAGATTCGTTCATATTTTAAGCCTCTAAAATTTATTGGATAAATGTAAATAAATTTAAAAAACATGTACAATAATATTTTAGTTTGTTCTGTTCATTCCCTCCAATACAACGACTATGCTTTAACTACCATTTAAAATAATAATATTATATTATTTTTTGGTATACCACAATGTTGTGTGCAACATAAAATTTCAGAGAAACATTGTTTTTGTGTGTTGAGTACGATATCATAAATAACATCCCATTTAAAGTAAAATTAACATTTAATTCAAAAATATTAATAAATATGAAAATTTCATATTCTTTATTTACTTGGCATGTTACACATAGTCTTTATTCCAATGAATTTGTATTTCAAAGTTACCAAAGTGGTAATGGTTTAATTGTACAATCTATTTTCCTTCTAGGACTATTTATTTTCAAGGTCCCTTTGAGGTACATTGTATGATATTAATTTCCCAAACCACATATATATTCTTATTCATTAGTTATTTTTTATGTTTTAATGATTTCCTTTCATTTTTATCTCTTTTGTAATTAAATTGATTGAGAAATTGTTTTTAATGAAAATTTGATCATATTTCCACTTTAGTAAAAAAAAATTATCCCAAGCCCATAATTTAAAAAAATATTTTATGAAAGTTATAACATATAATTAAAATGTTTTAGAATGGTTATTTTAACTAACACTGAATTTATTTTCAAAATTTTAAAACTAAGACTTTTTAATTATTTTTGAACAGGTAATTATTGACTTTTTAGAAAAAGTGTGAAAGAAGTGTTTTTTTAATGTATATGACATGGATGGATTTTTCCAAAATCAAGTTTTTTATTTTCCTTAAATATTACTGTAATGTTTTCCATGTATATTTTCAATGAAATTCATTTTATCAATATTTTTTAATTTTTAGTTTTGAAGGTACCAAAAGAAATTAGTATTTACCATGTTTTCAATGAAATGGTTAAAATGATCTTCTAAATGGATTTTCATATATTTAAATACAATTTAATTATTCTTAAAATTAACTAGGAATATGGTCTTATGATACCATACATATTATTTCTATGGATGTATTATGATGTTTTCTTTAAATATATTATCATGAAACCCATTTTTTTACTTGAGTTTACCAGGATATAAATGAATAGTGGTTATTTTTATGGGTCTTATATTGAAAAGTGAAATATTTTAAATTTTTAATTACTGAATTGTAGTTAGAATTTATTTATTATTATGGGTGAACCTAATTCAAATTATATTATGGGTAATCCTAATAAATATTATAATATGGTTTATCCTGATACATCTTATATAATGGGTGAGCCCGATACAGCTCTCTAATGAATATGGAAATGTTCCTTTCCTTTAAAGGCACGAAGGAGGAAGTTAACCTGGAAATTTTCTCATATGTATTTAACTATGAACTAGTTATTTTTTACTTGAGTGAAAATGTGGGATTAAGATAATGTTCCATGATATCGACACATTTTCTCTATGCTTTTTATGGTTTTCTAATGGTTCCTTTGATCATGATTTACATCAAATGGGTCATAATTATTGATTATCATGATTAATTCCTTTGAAAAATAATTATTCTATGTCATAAGTTTAATGATATAGGTTTTTATAGGTTTTAATATTCTTTTTTTATTCTCACACACTTTTAATATGTCATCCTTCCCTTATTTTTATCATATGCTCACCAATGACAATCAATTGTCAATGATTATGTTTACCCTTAATGAGCATTTGATATCGTTATTATTATTTTTTACTTTTACTCAATTTATAAAGAATTAATTTAAATTATTTATGTCCTTAAAGGTTTCATTTTTGAAATATTTTTTGAGATATACAATACTTACATTTAACGCATACACATTTTTATATTAAATACATTGATGTTTTGTTAATTAATTGATCAATTTTGACTATTTGTTTAATAATTTATTCATCTATAGAAGGAAAAAATAATCAATGTAAAACAAGAAAATGAAAATAAATTATCAATATTTCTATTAAAATAATACATTCTATGATGTAGAATGATAATGAGATTATTTCTAAGTTTGAAACTAAATATATAACCTAAAATAAAGATTATTGCACCTGAAAAGTAGCATTCACTCAATGAATTTATTATTCATGACATGAAAATGAAGGAAATTAAATATGTTTATAAAATACACGAATAATAATGAGTTTAGTACAAGGCCAAAACTTTTACATCTTAAAACATATGTCACACCATGAAAGTGTCCCCAAAAACACATATTTGGCTGTTGACGTGGGAACTTTCGATGAAGTCCTATATTTTTTACCCGGAACCCCCATAAAATAATAAGATTGAACCATGAATCTTTTATTACCATATTTATGGAGAAATAAACCAAAACAAATCACTATGGAGATATATAAATATATATCAAATCTACAAATTCAAATATCATCATCTGGATATTAATGCTTGGGTGAAGGTGATGCACTATAGAGTCCTCCACCAATTCATAGTATCTGACTTTTTTATGAATTATTTTTCTTTATTACATATATATTACTCCCTAATGACTAGTATCATATGTAACTCCCAATGTGTTGGATGATTTAAATAAATGGATAAGGAGAATTTAATTTAATTTTATTATTTTATTCATGTTGGCCTACAGAAATAAGTCAATTTCATATCCAATCACTTATTTTTGTTTTCTCATGACTATTTAGAACAAAATATGGATACTACATTTTAAAATTTCATAAATAACTACCCAAAACAATATCCTCACTATTGAATAATCTAGTATATTTAGGTTTAAGAATGGTATTGGGATGAACTTAATTCATTAAAACCCTAAATTGGTTGACCATGGGAAATAAGGGATTTTTGTATTAAAGAGGGGATAATAGAACTATGGAATATACCTAATCCCGGCTATAAAACCAATAATAAGTCAACAATTTTAATTTCTAAATCCACTGTTTACTAAAACCTAAATCTAAAAAACCCCAGAACACCTTTGAAACGTGATTTCCAAAAAATAAATCTAATTCTTTATTTCTATTTCATCAGAATTTAAAATAATTAATTTTCTTAAAATATGAAAAATTAATTACCCTATATTTTGGGGTAAAACTAAAACTTACTTCTATCTATATTTTATTAATTAGTCACAAATATTTCAGTCTTTATTAATTATTAAATATGGTTATCTCTATAGAAAACAAACGACACTCTACAGGTGGTCATATTTTTTGAATAATTTTTTGGGATGGTTTCAAAATAGTTTTTTGATTTTTTTTGATTTTTGCTAGTTTTTATTAAAAATTCACATTTTACATTTGGTTATCTCGTGTTTTAAAATTCAAATTTAATTTTTTATGCACCCCACTATACTTATGAAAAGGGAAGGAAATCATCACTTTTAATCATGATCTTGAAAAACCCCTAAGGAAGTACACATAAAAAGTGACCATGTATAGAACAGAACAAAAACATTCAAGTCACTAAAGGTGCATAGCAAAGAGATACAAGATTACATGAATTAGTGAGCTACATAAGACCATTGAACATTGGTGTTTATCCTATCATTCTCATACTGCCCGAAGATTCTACGCACTTCAAGATTAAGCCAATGTTTATTTAGATGATTTCAAACAGGGTAAAGTCCTTTAACCTAATCATAAAGACCGAAACATGCACATGAAGAGTGTCCTTGATATCTATGACACTTTTCAATTTTCCAATGTTTCATGAGATGTAGTAATAATCAAAAAAAAATTATTTTATTTATGAGATCAAGCTCATGAATAGATCCAAATATTTCTAGCACTCTCTATCACTTCATGGGATAATCTAGCAAGAAATTTTCTCACCCTCTTCTATCCATCCTCCAAGTCTATGGATAATTAGTAAATGTTACAAACATCAATCAATATGAGGATGATTCCATATATAGCACATGGGATAGATTAAATATTTAATTAGGAAATCTCTACATCATGGTATAAAGATATGGCTCTTAATTAAAAATATATATAAAGGTTTTTACAAGGGCAATAGGTCAATTTTGGATGCTAAAGATGGTGTGTCAGTAATTAAAAAAATCACCAAAGGAAACTAAAATATACTAGATAAGATGGATATAAATAACTTTTAATGAAAATGTAAAGGAATATAGTGAAGATTCATCCACACATTAAACATTAATAGATGAATGATGGAACCAAATGAATATCTAAAAAATTGTAAAAATAATGATGGCCCAACAACAATCGCAAGGTACATACAAATAATATATAAATTATGATGATTATAATCGAGGTAATAATTTTCAGGGTTGGCGGATCCAACAACAAGGTTAGGGTATCATAAGAGGTCACTAGGTTTTTAAGTGTATCAAGACCACTACTGTAGAACCAAGCCCACACACTTGAAGTGACTTTTACAACCTTCATGAATACTACTTGGGATGCCATCAAAGAACTGATGACCCCTTTAAAGGACCAAGGGTGAGATATCATGGAACTAAAGGGAGATCCAATAGATCATAAAACTACAATATCAAACTTAAACTCCTTGTGGTGAAAATCAAATAGAAACTTAGATAGAGTCCATGAGTAAAACCACCAAGGAACCCAAAAGACAACTCACATGAAGACTTGAAGGACATTACCCTTAGAAGTAAAAAACTATAGAATAAAAATGTGAGCCAAGAATGGTAAATGAGAAAAATAATAAAGGAAAAGAAAATGTTTTCAAATAAAATTATGAATAGGAGGATGTAATAATTGAATAAGTAAAGGAGGAACTTCTACAGTATAAGTTCAGGCTACCTTATTGAGAGAGGCTCGCAGAAGGATGCATTTATGATCAAAAAGGTAATTTTGACGAAAATTTTAAAAAATTACATATTAATATTAATTTTATATAGGCCCTCAACAAAATGTTGACATACATGAAATTCATGAAATAATTAGTGACCGACAAGAAGATGTTTCAGGAAATTCAAACTATACCACTCACATGGGAGTGTTCGATGGTGTTATTGAAAGACTTACCAAAAAACTAGAAGGTCCCACGTAGGTTTTCAATTATAATTAATATTGTATCAAACGGACACTAAAAAAATGGGTATAGATAAGATTAAGAACACAAGAGTTTCACTCTATCTTAAAGATTCAATACTTAAATACCCCAATGTTTGATTGAAGACATCATAGTCAATGTGGATTTATTATACTTCCTAGCAGATTTCTTAGTACTGGATACAAAGGAAGAGATAATAATAACCCAGGTACTTAAAGATTTTATTTCATTTTGAAATTAAATAGTTAAATTCGTTATAAATGTATAATTAAATAAGTTGTATTTATTAAATTAAATAATATATACTAATGGAACAATAACCTAATCATTGGAATAGTAATGTGACCATTAGGAATAATAATCTAACCATTAAAATAATAACCTCACCTCTGAAATTATAAATAAAATATATGTATATCATAAATGAAAATATGATATATTTATATCATGAAATAAGTAAATAAATTTTCTAAAAATAATAATTTAAGTGTTGGTATTTTTGTTAAAGGTAATTATTTATTTACAATTTTATAATTAATATAATGATTTAAATGAAAATTTATTTTTCATAAAATATATTCATAAATTAATATTTTTTTATTGTAATTATAAGATAATTTTATGAGACTGTAATTAATTTTCCAAAGCATTATAAATTTGGTTATAATATTAATATCATTATTTTTAAAATAAATCATGATTTTAGTTAAAAATTAATCTTCTCATATTTAAATAAATTATTTTCATAAAATGAAATCCATTTTTGATATCTACACATTGAAAAATGGTTAATATTAATTTTTGGTATTTTTCTGAAATAGTTGAATTTTTGGTGAATAACGAAATACGTTAATTTTGGATATTTAACAATATAAGTTAATTACAAGAATTTTTAAGTTATTTTTGATGTAATATCTTATTAGTAAGAAACCACATGAACCATATACTTTACTTAGTCACAATAATCAACACTATTAATAGTCTTGAGTCAAAATAAAAAAAATAATTAAAACCCCCCTCTCTTATCCCTATAAATACTACCCTCACCACCTCTTCCCATAACATATTATAAGACTTTAATATTTTCAAACTATTAGAGTCACTTTATCTCTATATCAACATTATCAGTTGTATCTTAAAGAGATAGTCAGGTTACATGGATATTCTCTCTCTATTGTATCTTATTGTGATCCTAGGTTCACTTATACATTTTGAAAGGGCCTTCATAAGTCTTTGATAACTAAATTAAATTTCATCATTGATTTTCATCCTCAATTTTATGGATAGTCAAAGAGAACAATTCAAAACTTATAAGATATTTTTCTAGCTTATTTGATGGATTACTAGGGATGTCAAGATTAATATCCTTCATTGGTTTATTTTTTTATAATATTAGTTTTGATTTTAGTATAATAATGACTCCTTTTGAAGTACTATATAGAAAACAGTGTCAAACACCAACATTTTGGGATGAATTAGGTGAAAGAAAGTTGATGGGACCAGAATTGGTAGAGGAAATGAGCCAGAAAGTTTAGATGATTCAAAAAAAAATGAGGACATCTCAGAGAATGTAGAAAATTTATGGGGATAACTGGAAGAAGGATCTTTCTTATGAGGTAGGAAACATGTGTTTCTTAAACTTTCACCATGGAAACGTGTGATGTGTTTTGGTAATAAGGGAAAACTAATTACATGATTAATTATAACCTATGAAATCCTAGATAAATTTATATTAATTGACTATTGAGTGTATTTTCCTCCATATTTGTCCTAGGTAAACAATGTTTTTCATGTTTCAATATTTAGAAAGTATGTGACAAATTCATCGCATGTTCTGTGCCCTGAGTTTGTTCAATTGGAAGAAAAGCATTCATATGAGTAAAATCCTATTAAGATTATTGATTGAAGATAATAATTATTAAAATATATAGTAATTATCTAGTTATGTTTTTGGGGAGAAACCCACATGGTTGAAGAAGAAACATGGGAATCTAAAAATGCCATGAGGGAAAGGTGTCCTCACATCATTAATAAGTGAATAAAATTGTGAGGTCAAAATTTCTAGTGGGGGGGGGGGGTTGTAACAAACTAGGTATATATAATTTTTTTTCATTAAGTAATTAAATATTAAAATTCATTATAAATTTATACTGAATTAAGTGGCATTTATAGAAATTAAAGCATCTATACTAATAGAATAGTAACATGATTGTTGGAATCCAAATGTGACCATTAGGAATAATAATTTGTCCATTAGAATAATAAACTCACTTATGATAGTATATATAAAATTTAGGTATCTCATAAATAAAAATTTCATATATTTATATCATGGAATAATAGAATAGATGTATTAAAACTGATAAATTCTGATTTGGTATATTTTTGAAATGTAGATGTTTATTTAGAATTTTATAAATAATATAATGATTTAAAATAATTTATTTTCATAAAATAGATTAATAAATTAATATTTTTTTTATAGTAATTATAATATAAATTTCGGAGACCGTAATTAATTTCTCAAAGTGTCATAGAATCAGTTTTAATATTAAAATCGTTATTTTTCAAATAAATAATGATTTCAATTAAAAATTAAATTCCCCATATTTAGATATTTTTTTTCATAAAATGGAATCCATTTTTTAAATCTACATATCAAAAAATGTTTAGAATGAATTTTTGTTATTTTTCTTTAGTAGTTGAATTTTTGGTGAATAGTGAAATGCGATAATTTAAGGTATTTAACATTGTAAGTTAAAAACATAAATTTTTGAGTCATTTATGATGTAATAATCCATTATTTATAAATCACATGCACTAGTTACTGTATTTAGTCTCAATAATCAACACTATTTATAGTCTTGATCCAAAATAATAAACAAATGAATAAAATAATAAAAAACACCACTCTCCTCCCCCTATAAATTCCACCCCTCACCACCTATTATCCTCACAAATTATATGCCTTGAATAATATAAAAATTATTCCCAAATATTTTCCCAATCCTCTTACATACTTTTAATACCTTCTGGTTTCAAAAAAATACCAAAACCAAGTTCTTTAAGGAGGTTCTTAAAGAGATAATATTTAAGAGGTAAAATCACAGTTATTTCTATTTTCATTTTTTTTATTTCTTTCTACCTTTTCCTCAAAAGACCTATACAAAGTGTAATGATAGATATATTATCATATATATACTGTAATATTAATTTTTTAATTTAATATCTACCATCAAACCTCTTTTATTCTCCTCTTATTCCAAACAATGAAAACAGCATCTGTGACTCGTCGATTCACCACCTTCATGGACGATGATTTTTCATTTTCTATTACCACCTTCATGGATTGTCATAAAACCATTATTATGGATAAAAATATTTTGATATGTATATTATACATTTTTTAATGTTTTATAACTAATTTATAGACATTATAATTAAATAAATTCAAACTAGTTTATAATTGTTAGAAAACCACCAAAAGAAAACTAAACATTTATCATTAATATTTTATCTAATTAATCATCCTCATATCAGAAAAAATGATATATGGGATCATTTAATATTTTGTACACATATTAATACCATTTATTTCCACCACTATATTTTTTATTCCATTTTAAAAGAACTCTCATAATTATACACAAGGGAACAAACCATAAATCCATGTAATGAATGCTACTAGAACGACGATTCTGATATTAATAACTCATCAAAATGGTAATATATTAACCAAATAAAATTGTAATAAATAAAATATATGTGTAAAAGGTTCTTAATTAAGTAATTAATGAATATAATTTAATTATCCTAGGAATTAAGTACAAGTGAAGAATTCTTTCAGACATAAGGTAAGGGAATTCTTAACCCAATTTCCATTCTATAGGTTTACCTTCTAATTAACTGATTATGTCATACTAAGATTATTTTTGAAAAAACTATTTATTAAATTCTGTTTTTATGAGGATTTATATATAATATACATATTCCATTTTCTTGATTAATTCTAACTTAAATGATATGATATTTGCAAGGGAATTTCAATTAAAGTCATCTTTAATGTCTGTTTTTACAAAGAAATGTTTTTTTACATATATGGAATGAATGTAATTTCATGATATTTTAATTATTTAAAGATTCACTTAAAAGATTAAATTTTTATTTTCCAAATTTCTTTATTTATGAGTTTTAAAATTTTTAAAAATGAAAAGCGTTTTTAAAATAGAAAAGTTATTTTCCTCAATAATGATTATTTTATGAAATATTTTTGTGTTATACTTATGTTATGGTTAATAGGAATTGTTTATGAGGATGTTTTAAACCATTATAGATCTGTAATAAAATGTGTAAATGGATGGATTTAACTGGTTAGGTTTCTCCGCAGGGATTATTGGAATATACTATGATGGTTATTCCAAGAGTAACCAAGATGGTTACACCCCATGTAGTCCGGAGAGCTAATTTATATATAATAGTGATATGAAATTGATTCCACAAGTTACATTTTAAGATTTATGTATTATTTCTATGGTTTTACATGAAACTTATGATTTCATAAGGCAAGATAATAATTTTAAGTTTTATGAATAAAATTTCTAACTTTATGAAAATGTTTTCATTCATTGACTTATGGTTTCTTTATTCCTTCATATGTCCCTTACTAAGATTTTTGTGCCCATCAGAAGTCTTAAAATGACTTTTATAGGGTTTATGGATGGGTAAAGTAATAGAATAATTCATGTTTAAATTCATGAATTTTTTAATGGAAATAAATCATATTTTATTTTAAAATTTTCAAATTGTTAAAAAAATAGATATTTGGTGGGAGTGTTTACTTTTTAATATACAAGTTTATATGTATGGGGTTATGAACTAATTATCTAAAACTATAAACCTAAAATATATCAGGGCATGTATGAAATTGAATTATATTTTAATTAACTAGATTATGTAAGGTTTAAGGATGGGTCTTTACAGAGAGGGCCCCTCTCATTTTGGGAAGACCATTCTTGGATACCGAGTAAGCACTAATAGAAGTACAAAGTGAATAACTCAATATGAGATTTGGTATAGAAAATGTAAGTTTCAACAATCATCATGTAATTTGGAATTATTATGTGAAATAATAATATGATCTAGGAGAGGATAGAATAACTGAGGTTGAGGATGATAGTGAGATGTTAGTGAAATTGAAGAAGTACATGAGGTGGATATTATTGTATAAGAATATATTAAAAGTAAAGGTATTGAAAAGAAGAAAGGGAAACTAAGGAAACATAACTCTGAAACCAAAGGATTGAATGATCTAGAAATGTTTTAAAATGGATAATAGGTATGGACGGTACATGATATTCCATTTAGATTTTTAGGATTAAAGAACCATCATAAGATCAGTCCAATAGAAATTGAGAAAGTGATTCCAGTATAAAGGGTGAATATATTTTCAAAATAAGGAAGAAGAACCATATACATGTACATGGCATAGTTAAGACCATTATTATACACTCATCAGGTAAATTATTTTCAATCATCAAACACCAAATTCAAAAGAGATAAGGTTTATCCATTTATGTTAAATAGTGAAATCGTAGGAGGAATTATATGTTTTTTGGGTTTTTTGTTTTGTTTTATGTTTTTAGGTAAAAAAAACTCCCTTAGATCTTTTAAATTTTATTTAAAAAGACCTATACTTTCACTTTTTTATTTTTATTTTTTAGCTCCAAGATAAAAAACTGTAATGGAATAGGAAGAAATTGATGAAGTTTTTGTTAAATATTCACAACAGGAAAACATGTATAATGTGAGATAATGATTCATAACATAAATATTTTTCATCATATAAACTTTTTATAGAAATAACCTACACATACCAACTATGATAAATATTTGATAGGAGATTAATCCTTTCAATTTTGAATTTTCTTATTCTAATCTCATGTTAGATATTTTTAAAGCTTTGAAATTATAATTGCATGCCCTCCGTTGATTCTTACTTCCATCATATGAACTAGGAGAAATAAACTACTTAATATAATTACCATTCCATGTTTGAAAAAAATTCAAAAAAAAGAACGATAAAATGGGAGGAATGAGTAATTAGAGATAAACATGGGGATTTTAATTTAATAAATCATGATTTAATAGAACAATTTTATTTCTATAAATGATTGTTTTGAGATTTTTTCTACCTTATAATATTTTCATTAATTAACTTTATTATTATTATACATTGACATAAGTGTTTTTTCTAACCATTCAGCTCTTTCCAAATACATTCTCTAAGCCCATTATTTTAAATTCCTTCTATAGTATATTTTTAAATAGACTTAGGTAAGATTTCTTCTAAAACTTTCTCTGTAAATCATCAAAGCTTTGATTTAATAAAATTATATTTAATATTATTGAGGCATTTTTTAAACACTTTATCCTTAGACCGACATTAAATTAATCTTTATTTTTCCCATAGAAGTGATTGTTGACCTTTCATATTTTTAATAATGAAAAATCAAGAATAATTATGTTTCAAATGAGTTTACTATGTTATATTAGCATTTGGAATTATAATATAGATTGGAAGAATACTATGAGTATGAGTTACTGTTTTCTCAACTCACTGCTAAGGCGGAATCACTACTAAGGCAGACTCACTACTAAGGCTAACTCGCTACTCTTGACTCACCGGTCCTGAATCACTGTTATCCTAAGACCCCACTCTAAAGAGTCACTGTTAAAAGAAATATTGGAAAAATGTTATAAGTATGAGTCACCATTCCTGACTCACCATTAGCTTGTGTCACCACTCAAAAATAGTCCCCATTTTAAAGACTACCATCCTAACATCACCGGAGATTCATCACTCAAAATACTCACCCCTAACTTTGCTTTACCATTTTGAATTCAATATTTATAATGGACATATTTATGGAATAGAATTTTACGGATTAAATTAATGACCTTTTTGTAGAAAACATTAAAATAAATGTTACACTGTAGTATGAGGTACGAGGTACTAGAACACAATCAAGATCTTGATTTATGTCAGGTAAATAATATAAAGCTAAAAAATTAATCTAAAAAGTCAAGAGAGCCGCCTGGTGAAAAATGAGAACAAAAATTAATAAACAAGTGTGATGAACTGAAAAGTTTCATTTTCATGTGTACAAGCTTCTATTCAAACATTCTAAGAACACACGAAGAAGAATATTTTTTCTATACACTTGGATCACTCATATTCCACAAAACAGAAGCTTCCAGGATACTAAGTTTTACAAAAACATTCTGAAAAATGGCTCAAGTTTCATTTCAAGCTACCTTCGAGGAGTCACAGAGTTACAATGCATATCACATAGAAAAAAACTATCTCCTCTACTATTTTATCTTCTCTATATGTTTTCTTTTTTTACATTATGAGCAACGTTTGATTATCTATATTTTATGACCACACACTAACTCCTATGCATAACTAGAAAATATAGTGATATCTTCACAAATTTGCTTTTTACACCTTATATTACCACAAATAATAGTGGAAGAGTTCCATGCGTGGCCTGTCACTTATTACACTCCCATGAAAACTGTGTAAGAATTCATTTTGACCTAGAAAACACTATATGTGTTGTTTTATACCTCAATACATGTTATGGATCCAATTTTTGTTTATATAATATTCTTGGAGGCTGGTGATCACCCACTGAAGAGGAATAAGTCTTAGCTTGAGAATAAACCTATTGTTTTTATTTAATTTGTGCCTTTTAAACTTATGTTTTCACTACTCTATCTATTTACATCTAAAAAAATTTGTCTCACATAAAGGAACTAAAAATGTTAAAGAAATTAGGCTTGACACTTACAATATTAAATATGATAATTTTATGATGAATCTTGATGAGCCTATATCTGACATTTATCTCAAGTTTAAGAAGATCGTGAATAAAATGAGACCACCAGGAAATCCATTCACTCCAAAAGAAACGATCATGTGACTCTTCATATGTCTTATAAAAAGATGAAGAAGGACATAAATATCAATTTCAATGTAAATTAGAGAATCTTGTGAATTAAATGAACTCACTATTAAAGAGATGATGGGAAATTAATTATGTTTAAGGAAGAACTAAAGGTTAATCAGGAAGAAGATCACAAACCTAAAAAAAATATGTTGGTTTCAAAACAGTTACATCTATGAAAAAAGAAAAGGATAATGTTCAAGTTCAAGACAAATGTTCGAGTGATGAAGATTTATCAGATGACAATGATGAGTAAATGGCTCAAATAGCTATAAGGTTTAATAAATATTATATAAATAATAAATTATTTAGAAAATATAACTTCAAAGGAAAATATGAAAATCATGGGAAGTGGAAAAGGGATTGGAAGAAAGATGACCATTAAAATGAAATCATATATTATGAATGAAAGTTAAATGGACATGCGAAGGATGAATATCCAAAAATGATGTATAAGAAGAAATATGATAATAAGGATAAAACATACAAAAAATATATGAATGATAAACAAACATCTTTTTATAAATCCTCTATCGACTCTGATTCATCTCATGATGAAAAAGATAATAAATCCAACATGTTCTTTATTAAAAAAATATCTCAGGTAACTTTTGTATCTTCTGGACATAACTCTCATTACATTGGAGATGTAGATAAAAATAATGTTGAAGGAAACATGACTAAATTATAATTTTTTGATTATTGAAACATGCTTGAAGATACTTTTAATGTGCTAAAGGATAAATAAAAAACACTTAAAAACCCATATGATTTTTCTATTTCTGTTAAATCTTATGTTGCGTTAGAAAATTAGAAAAAAGATTAGTTTAATAATGAAAGTACTAAACTTAAGCTATCTGATGAAAAATTAAATAATTATCTAGAAAAAAGCCCTGATGGGAAAAAGATTTTAACACAAATACTTGGAGAAAAAATTACTCCAAAATGCACTACAGGTATAAGATACCAAACTAGATTTAGAAGAATAGTGAAAAATTCCTTTATTCCTAAATGTAGAAAATATTTTTCTAGTTCTAGGTCTGAAAATGTTTCTAATGCAATTAGTTATGAAAACCATTCAATAATAAATTTTACTAGAGAAACTAATAAAGTCTATTTCTATGAATATTTACAAACAACTTATAGAAAAACCATTAATCAAGTATGGGTTCCTAAATCTTGGATTACTAACATTTATAGGCCTATAAAAATCAGGGTATCAAAATCATTTCTTATCTAGTATATTTTGTAGGAAAATTGCATGAAAATTTATTATAAGAATGTATGGTAATTGGACATTGGGTGTTCATGGAATATGATAAAATACTAATAAAACATCTAGAATTTAATAATGGTTGATGGTGGTCTTGTTACCTTTTGTGACAATGTTAATGGAAATATCATCAGTTTTGGACAAATTGGAAACACCAATATAATTTTAATTTCTAATGTAAATTTTATTAATGTTTTAATGTATAATATGCTTAGTTTTTTGCAATTACGTGACTATGGTTTTCATGTTAAATTTTAAAATAACGTTTTTAATATTTTTGACTCTAAAAATGATTTAGTTTTTACTCCATGTGACGCCATGAAGTTTATTTATCTTTTAATAATAATAATTTGGTTTTAATTTATTTTATTATTATGAAAACTAAATAAAACATAAAAAATAGGCAAAAAGAAATTTTCTAAATAAAACATAGTAGTGTTACATTAAAAAAGATGTAAATGAAGTTATGTTAACCAAATATACCTATAAAAACCCTATCAGATCAACTGGAATGCACCCTAAAGCAATAATGAGACCCAATAAATAGAGAAGCTCCCTGGGGTTATTCATAACAAAGAACATCACCACAACAATTATGAAAACCATACTGAACATCTGGGGTATAACAAGAACCATATTCTTCAATTTTCTTGAGATTTGGAACACCCTAATGATTGGTTTTATAAATGATCTTCCCGACCATTACCCCTTGTGTAACCATTAAAGATATTTTCAACTGTTGAGTTCTAACGACTATATTTACAGTCATTGGTCAGTTCGATGGTTTAATAAAAAATATTTAATGTAGTTCTTCAAAACATTTATGTTATGAAAAATGTTACACAACCACTTATTGTGAGATTTAAGAGGATACTGATTTAAAAAATTTAATTACCCATGGATGTTTTTTAAAATGAGATGAGGATTTCAAGCATCTTACAAGAATTTTAAATATATTGTAAATGTTCTCCTTCTTAAAGCTTAAAACCAAACTATGTTTTTGATTTCTATAGTACTAGCATACAAGTTTTCATTTCAATTTATAACTTTGTATTTTAAAACTATAGTGTTTATAAATAATTATAGTAAAGACAAAGTATAATTTAATTTATATTCTTTAATCTTTTGAAGTTTAATTAAAATTCACTTTTTATAATGTAAGAACCCGGTTCTTATTCTTGAGTTACAGGTTTCTTCTTTTCCTTTTTCCTTAAGTGTTTTTTAGAAACCAAGGGAAATGTGTGAAAAATCCATAATTTATGGGTACATGTTGTGTACTTTTGTACACACACTATGTACTTTGGCTATGCGGGATGAGAATACAGGGTGTGTAGGTTGGGTGTAAAAACTAACTACACGCTGTGTAATTTTGTATGCACGCCCTGTACTTTGGCCGTGTGGGACAAGAATACCAGGTATGTAGGCTTGTCGGTGATTAAGGGTGTAAAAACTAACTACACTCCATGTACATAGTAATGCACACCATGTAATCAGTCAGCAAATGAATAGTGATGTGGTACAAAGTATCCACTAGCGGAACGGTTAAAAAAATTGTACATGTCGTGTACATGAAAGTACATGCCGTGTAGTAATGTTTTTTCATTAAAAATAGGAAGTAGCCTCTTCATTCGACAAAGGAGGTAGAGAACTTACCAGGAGCCGTGGGATAGGAGGCTGGGACATGGAGGATCTCCCGATCACACACCGGGACTCTGATTCGTTCGCTATCGATCTTGTTTGAACCACATAGGTAAGATCTCCCCTCTTCTTGAATCTTTCCTTCCTATTATTTCTTTAAGGGACGTTATTTGGGTTTGAATGGGTAATCGTTTATCTCATATATATGTCATTCTTGGTTGTTTCAGGAGGCTCCTTTCATGTATATCGATCAGAGGAGATTGAGGTAGGTGGTCTTGTGTTTAATTCCAACAATCTAGTTGATTTTTTCTACCGGTGTGCCACACTCCCAAGTTCGGGGTGTCATATGGAGGAGACATTGACTATTGAGATACCTAGAATTTCTTAGGTAATCTAATAAATAAGTATAAGCTACTATTTGGGATCGTTGCTTTGATCTAGGGCCACCCCAAGGGTGCGTTTCCCTTGTTTAGCCATTTGGACAGGATACCCGTGGGTATGCTGTGATTATAGAATGTTTTGAGTTTTCTTGAGAGGAAACATGTATAAATTTCTTTCTTATGCATTGGGATCGACCCTGTTACTTATTTTTTTCTGATTAGCCTAAGGCCTAGGTTCTGTTTATCCTGAGGGAAAGGTTCTATTTAGCTTGAGGGAAAGTTTATGTTTAGCCTGAGGGAAATGTTCTAGTTAGCCTGAGGGAAAGGTTCTATTTATCATGAGGGTAAGGTTCTATTTAGCATGAGGGAAGGGTTTTGTTTAGCTTAAGGGAAACGTTTCTTATGCCTGAGGGCAGTATCTTCTATGCCTGAGGGAAATATATCATATTCTTGAGGACAATATTCATTTTGCCTGAGGGCAGTCACCTGAGGGTTTCTTTTCTGTTTTCCTGAGGGTAAGGATTGGCACGTTTGAGGAAAACGTTTACTTTGAATATTCACTAGGGTGATTTCTTATGTTGTACTTTCCAGGCTAAATCATAGGCTTGGAATTATTAAATAATTATTAAAATGGTAATGTAACTGGTTAGGATGGTTTCTTTTGAGTACTTCCTAGTATACTACATTTTATTATAGTACACTGTTGTTGCACATTTTCACTGACAGTTTGGCATGTGCCTTTGGCGGTTGCCTACTGGGATTTATTTCTCACACCCGGTTTGGGTTATGTCTTGGGACTAAACATATTATATTGATGCAGGTGTCAATAAGGGAAAGAGTCCCTACAAAGGTACATGATTGTTGTAGAGGAGTAGAAGAGAATGGGACCAAGCATAGGCTTGCGATGCTGCTGCATTCCTGTTGCACTGCTTTGGTTTTGTTTGGCTATACTTTTTACTTTGTTCTGTATTATATCTAATTGCAGTGTATCATGTTTTTTTGTTTTCTTAGAATTAGTGACATGTTGCATCATCATATATATGATTGTTGGTTATCTTTTACTTCAGTTCCCTTGTCCATTTTAGGTTTATATTGTTTACTACTTCCACTTTTTTAGTTTTATAGTTATTCTACTAAGCTAAACTTTGACAAATTAGGGTATAGTTTCCCCACTATAATTACTAGGCCCTCATCGCTAGATTTCAACCTCTGGCATTTGGGGAAATGCGCTTGAGGTCATGTGAACAAATGGGTTCGGGGAACCCGTTGTGTGGCTCCTGGATCTGGGACGTTACAAAGTGGTGTTAGAGTAGTTTATTTTCCTTGACTTACTGTTTGGAGCCTATATTTAAGGATAGAAAGTAATTGGTTTTTGGTAATAATCTATGCCCAGGAGTAGCTAACTCGTGTACAGGGAAAAGCCAATCTACCTCTTTTAATTGCAATTTTTTCTGGTTCTTCAATTTTAAAGATGATTTGAGTTTCACCATTTGGTGACACACTTATGGTGTTCTGTTTATATTTTATACTTGGGTTCTATTTAGTTGGAACCTGATGAGATGAGGGTATTACACCACATGTATCATTTATTCACATGTTAGAATCACATTTCATGCATAGTTTCAATTCCATATATGTGCATTAGAAATGTCATGTTGTTGTAATAGATGTTCTGCTAGAAAATGAATGTGGTTGTGATAGGTTCTTTGATAAATACACCTATTATTTGATAGGGTATTGTTATGTAAGGTTTTGTGAATAAATGTAAAACTTTGGTTCTTGAGGAGTTTGGGGCCTCATCAACCAGAATTTGGTGGGTCATTGACTTTTTTACCCTGTTATAACATGTATAAGATTCCATGTTTTGGTTCCCAGGGAGTATGGGCCCTTACGGATCGGAATTTGGAACTTTGGTGTTCATTTCAGTGTTTTTTGGGCTCCGGAGTAGTTTCTAAGGCTTACTGTCTAGAAAAACCCAGAATAAACACCCTGTAGTTTTGACTACATTACATGTGTTCTTATGTTCAGGAAGAAACTGTTTTTCTTAAGTACACGTCGTGTACCTTATGTACACATCGTGTAGTCTCTAACCATGTCATATGTCGTGTGGGAAGAGACACGGGATAGGGAAGTTCTTGCGAGAACACGTCGTGTACTAGTTGTACACGCCGTTTAGGGTTGACCATGTGTCCACTGTATGACTAAAAACACGGACAGAGAAACCTTAGGTGATACACTCCGTGTCAGTTATAAACACGTTGTGTAGTGTAATCTTGGAATCTAGCCGTGTAACTAACAACATGGGTCAGTGTTACCTTTCTAGTACACGCCGTGTACCTGTGGGACACACTGTGTAGTCTTGACCGGTGAGAGAACATGTGGACTTGGCCATGTGGATGGGGAAACAAGGTGTTGTATATGTTGTGTGCGGGTGTAACACGCCATGTACCTAGGGTTGAGACACGCCCATCCTCGCATCAGAACATGACCATGTAAGGGCTTAAGGGTGCATGACGTGTAGACATTATACATGCAGTTTAGTCTCTTTTTGGCCAGTTCTTGTGAATCTTTCCCCTTTTTGTTAGCACTCTTAACCGGAAAAAAGAAACCTCAACAGTAAATTAAACTAAGGCGTCTGTTTGACTTTGTAGATTCATGCCACCGAGATGACCACAATTTGTTCGCCAAGGGAGTGGCGATGATTATACTCCAAAGATGGTAGGTCATGGGCTACTAGTGGATCCTCCAGTAGTGCCAGATGCGGCACCAGCTGTTATACTGTATGCAGGTGCAGATGTGTAGTTCTGTGAAGGCTTCATGCAGTTCATGCCGACCTTCTAGGGAGCACCGCAGGTTACCACATCTATGGAAGAGCTGACACATATATTCCAGTAGCAGAATCCGCCTATGTTTTCAGGGGATAGTGGATCATAGGCTATAAAGTCATGGCTAGATTCTATGCAGATGATATTCAATCATCTGGATACGCCTCTTGGGAGGAGGGCCAAGCTCTTTTCTTACATGCTACATGATTCCACCAAGAGATGGTGGGATGTTACCGCCCAGACTGAACATCACTGAGACATGGCATGGGAAGATTTTCAGGAATTCTTTTATGAATTTTTCTTTCCAGATATGCTAAGGGAAGATCGATCTTTATAGTTCATTAATCTGTAGCATGGAGCCATGTCAGTGATGGACTATTCTGCCCGCTTCACTGAGCTACAATATTTTGTAGCTTTTCTGGTGGGTGATGAGACGTTGAGGGATAGAAACTTTGAGGATGGTCTTCGATATGATATCCGAGAATTGGTGAATGTTTTTAGGTTTCCTACAGTGAATGCTATTGTGAACTAGGTGTTGATTACTGATCGGAACCTACAGGAATCTAGTTGCACAGACCAGGGCGGTTCGGCACCGGTCTCTGGTACGATTTCTACTAGAAAGAGGAAGAGGCAGATGGATTTCTCTCACAGTGGTAGTACTATCTAGAATAATTCTTCAAGATGGCCAGATAATGTGATATATGTGTGGTAAAGAGGGCACAGGAGACCTCAGTGTCCATGTGACCCAGTGGAGTGCCAAGCTTGCGGCAATATGGGTCATCTTCAGCGCTTTTATAGGACGTTTCCACCAGTGACTAGTGAGAAGGGTTCTGTGCAGACTCCATGTGCAGGAGTAGGGCCAACAACTTCTTACCAGTCAGGGAATTGGAATACATCAGGGCATTCAGGCCGAAGTGGTGGTCGTGGTCGTGGTAGCCAGAAACCAGGATCTCAAAGACAACAGGGTGGGTTAGCTCAGGGTAGCCAGGATGTGTCTTAGGGTTGGGACACTGGGCATACATATTTAGTGCAATAGACCCAATAGGAGCAGGATCCCAAACCTTCCACAGTCAGAGGTACTATTTTAGTTGGTTTTGTTTTATCTTTTTAACTTTTCGATACTGGTGCTACATATAGCTTTATATCTGTGCCCGTTGTGGAGAGCCTTGGGATCTGTGTTTCTTCTTCTTCGGAAATCATGACGTTAGAAACTCTGTTGGGAATTAGAATGACAGGTGTGCATCTGTGCAAGGATTTCTTCCTAGAGGATGGTGAGTGTCACTTTTTATAGGATCTCTATGTCTTAGAGATGATAGCCTATGATTTGATTCTCAGGATGGACAGGTTGGTACCCTTTCGAGACTTTTTAGATTTCTACCATCACACGGTGAGTTTTACATCACCAGAGGGTGGAGAGTTTCTATACAAGGGTGAATGGGATGTCCAGGCAAGCTGAGCTGGACCCGAGCATCGTGGGCGAGGTGGAGTGACAGCCCAAATTGCGAGTTTATATCTAGATGAACTGTAAACTTTTCAAAAGGATTTCTCTCCAGTGGTTGATAGTTTCAAGGATGCATTACTGGACGACTTTTCCGATATACCTCTGGATCGAGATTTGGAATTCTCTATTGAGCTTGTTCCAGGAGAGGCACTGGTATCCATTCCTCCTTATAGGATGTCTATTCTAGAATTACAGGAGCTCAAAAGGTAGTTAGAGGAGTTGCAAGCCTAAGGTTTTATCCGACCCTGTGTTTCTCCCTATAGTTTGTCTGTAATTTTCACTAAGAAGGTAGACGTTACCCTCAGACTATGCATAGATTATCGGAAACTGAACTAGTTGACAGTTAAAAATCGATATCCCTTACTGAGGATTAATGATCTTTTGATCAACTTCTAGGGGCACAAGTGTTCTCAAATATTGAATTGAGATCCAGATATCATCAGTTGCATGTTAGACCATCATACATACCTCTTACAGCCTTTTGGAGCAGATATGGTCTATACGAGTACTTGTTCATGCCGTTTGGACTCACAAACGTGCCAGTAGTTTTTATGGATCTGATGAATTGCATTTTCCACCCATATCTAGATTCTTTTGAGGATGTCTTCGTGGAAGATATCTTGGTTTACTTTCACACTCAACACGACCATGGAACCCATCTAGAGATCATATTTTGTACACTGAGAGAGCATCAGTTATATGTTAAGCTCTCAAAGTGACACTTTTGGATGGACCTGATTCACTTCTTGTGTCATATTATCTCAGAGGCAGGAGTTTTAGTAGTCCCAGAGAAAACGAGAGCAGTAGTTTCCTAAGAGTATCCGATGAATGTGTTTTAAATATAGAGTTTCATGGGGTGTCCTGGTTACTATAGGTGCTTTATACAGGAATTCTCCCACATGGAAGCGCCATTGGTGGGTTTGACTAAGAAGGATATGAAGTTAGTTTGTCCAGAAGCTTGCAAGACAACCTTTCAAGAGCTGAAGGGAAGGTTGACATCAACACCAGTCCTGATACTTTCAGAGAAAGGGAAGATCTATAAAGTTTAATGTGATGCATCAGGTATTAAGATTGGATCAGTGTTGATGTAGGGTGATTGAGAAGTTTTATACGGGTCTCGGCAGTTGAGTCCACATGATAGGAATTACCCGATGCATGATCTCAAGTTGGATGTAGTTGTTCATGCATTACGATGTTGGAGACATTATCTCTTGGGAGAACATTTTGTAGTGTTTATGAACCACAAACGTCTTAAATACATCTTTACCCAGTGTGACTTGAATTTGAGACAGTGAAGGTGGGTTGAATACCTTCAGTCCTTCAACTTCGAGATTTATTATACACATGGTAAAGGTAATGTAGTAGCAGATGCACTGAGTAGGAGGACTAAGATACAGGCAGTGCAGGAGGCCAATGGTGAGTGGAAGCTTATGGCTTTGTTCTCTGAGATGCATTTAGAGGTGCATGATAGTTAGGGGAGAACCTATATTTCATCCTTAGCTGTGACTTCTACCCTCCTGGATAGAGTGAGGACGAGAAAAATATCAAATTCAGAAGTCCTAGTTCTATAGGTGTCGGTGGAAAGTGAGGACCCTCCTTCTGGTTAGATGATAAGTGATGATGAGGTACTGCGTATCCATGGAAGATTGTGGGTTCTAGGGGATATAAGTGAGAAGTTGATGTGATGATTTCATGGTTCATCTTGGGTAGTGCACCCCGGAGTTAACAAAATGTACCGTGACTTTAGACGTTAGTATTGGTGGCTGAGTATGAAAAGAGAGGTAGCTGGTTTTGTTACGAGATGTCCCACCTGTCAGCAAGTGAAGGCGGAGCATCAGAGGCCATCCGGACTGTTACAATATTTACCCATTCCATAGTGGAAATGGGATGATGTCACGATGGACTTCGTGACTGGGTTGCCAAGGTCACCTCGATGCAATGATGTTGTATGGGTTGTTGTCGATAGACTTACAAAGGTAGCTCACTTTTTGCTAATCAAGAAGACCTTTGGGATTGATGACCTCAAGAATTTGTATATCCAAGAAATAGTACGTCTTCATGGGGTCCCTGGTTCTTTTGTTTCAGATAGGGACTCCCATTTTACATCTTGTTTCTGGTAGAGTTTTCAAAGGCCATAGGGTACATAGGTGCTTCTGAGCATAGCTTACCACCCTCAGACCGATGACCAGTCAGAGCGTACGATACAGGTGCTAGAGGACACGCTGCGTGCATGCATCCTAGACTTTGGGGGATCTTGGGAGAAACACATACCCCTGGTTGAGTTTTCCTATAATAATAGTTTTCAGGAAACTATTGAGATGACACCTTATGATGATTTATATTGAAGGCCATGATGATCACCCTTGTTTTGGTTGGAGGAAGGTGAGGCAGCTTTACTAGGACCATGTCTCACGCAGGAGACTTTAGAGTAGGTCCTGTTGATTCAGAAGCAGATGGCTACTGCACAGTTTCATCAGAAATCTTATGCTGGTCGCCGTAGATGACCCTTGGAGTTCGTGGTCGGGGATCATGTTTTCTTGCGCATTTCACTGAGGTTGGGACACCGGCGGATTAGGAGACATGGTAAACTTTCACTGAGGTATATAGGGTCATTTGATATTCTAGAGAGAGTCGGTCCCGTTTCCTATTGGTTGCAGTTACCACAGAGGTATTGGTCCATGCACAACGTATTCCACGTATCTCAGCTACATCGTTTTTATTCAAAACAATCTCATGTTTTTTAACCTGAGGAGGTAATCTTTATTTTGATGCATCCTTTTAGGATAATCTGATTCATATTGTTGATAGGAGCATGCATGTTCTCTGAGGCTTGTCAATTCCTATTGTACGGATGTTATGGAAGGATGGCCAAGTATAGGATGAAACATGGGAGCGAGAGACCAACGTATGTGCCCAGTGGCCAGAATTTTTCCCAGCTTTATCTTCACCACCCTTGGAAGGGAAATTCAGGGACCAATTTCCTTAAGGGGGGAAGTTTGTAAGAACCCGGTTCTTATTCTTGAGGTACGAGTTTCTTCTTTTCATTTTTCCTTAAGTGTTTTTGGGAAAGAAAGGGAAATATGGGAAAAATACCAAATTTATGGATACATGCTATGTACTTTTGTACACACACCATGTACTTTGGATGTATGGTATAAGAATACAGGGCGTGTAGGATTGGGTGTAAAAACTAACTACACACCATGTACCTTTGTATACAGGCCGTGTACTTTGGCCGTGTGGGATGAGAATACAAGGCGTGTTGGCTTTTCAGATATTAAGGGTGTAAAAATAACTACACTCCTTGTACTTAGTAATACACGTCATGTAATCCGTTAGAATATGAACAGTGAGGTAGTGCAAAGTAGCCACTAGGGGAACAATTAAAAAAATAGTACATGCCATGTACTTGAAAGTACAAGATGTTTAGTTATATTTTTTCATTAAAAACAACCAGTAGCCTCCTCATTAGACAGAGGAGGCAAAGAACTTCCCAGGAGCTGTGGGATAGGAGGCCGGGACTTGGAGGAGCTCCGGATTGCACACTGGTACTCTGATTCTTCCATCGTCGATCTCGTTTGAACCACAAGGGTAAGGTATTACCTCTTATTGAATCATTCCTTCCAATTATTTCCCTAAGAAATGTTATTTGGGTTTTAATGGGTAAACATTTATCTCATATCTACGTCGTTCTTGGTTGTTTCGGGAGGCGCCTTTCATGTATATCAATCAGAGGAGATCAAGGTAGGTGTTCTTGTGTTTAATTCCAACTGTCGAGTTGATTTTGTGTACCATTGTGCCACATGCCCATGTTCAGGGTGTCATATGGTGGAGACTTTGACTGTTGAAATACCTATAATTTCTTAGGTAATCTAATGAATAAGTGTAAACTACTGTTTGGGATTGTTGCTTTGATCCAGGGCACCCCGAGGGTGCGTTTACCTTGTTTATCCATTTTCCCAGGATAACCATGGGTATGCCTTGATTATAGAATGTTTTGAGTTTTCTTAAGAAGAAACAAGTATAAATTTATTGCTTATACATTGGGCTCGACCCTATTACTTGTTTTTCTTTTGATTATCTTGAGGGAAAGGTTCTGTTTAGCCTGAGGTCAGGGTTCTGTTTAGCCTGAGGGAAAGGTTCTGTTTTGGCTAAGGTCAACATTTCTTATGCCTAAGGGTAGTATCTTTTATGCCTGAGGGAAATATTTCATATGCCTGAGGTAAATATTCATTATTCTTGAGGGTAGTCACCTGAGGGTTTCATTTCTATTTTCCTGAGGGTAATTATTTGCACGTCTGAGGACAATGTTTACTTTGAATATCCACTTTGGTGATTCCTTATGTTATACCTACCAAGATAAAGCACAGGCTTGGTATTGTTAAATAATTATTAAAATTGTAATGTAACTATTTGGGACGGTTACTTTTGAGTACTTCCCAGTTTATTGAATTTTATTATTGTACAATGTTGTTGCACATTTTCACTGACAGTTGGGCACTGACCGTTGATGGTTGCATGCTAGGATTTATTTCTCACACCCTGTTTGGGTCATGTCTTGGGCCCAAAAAAATTATATTGATGCAGGTGTCGATAAGGGAAAGAGTACCTACCCAGGTACATGATTGTTGTAGAGGGGTATAAGAGCATGGGACTGAGCTTTGGCTTGTGATGTTGCTTCATTCCTGTTGCACTCCTTTGGTTTTGTTTGGTTTTACTTTTTACATTGTTCTCTATTGTATCTTATTGTAGTGTATCCTATTTTGGCTACTTTCTTAGAATTATTGACATGTTGCATCATCATATATATGAGTGTTGGTTATATTTTACTTTAGTTCCGTTGTCCATTTTAGGTTTATATTGTTTAATACATCCGGTTTTGTGTTTTTATATTTATTCCGCTGTGCTAAAATTTGACAAATCAGGGAATCGTTTCCCCACTATTAGTCCTAGGAACTCGCTGCTAGTCGCCATCCTATGGCATTTGGGGAAATGTTCTTGAGGTCATTTGACCAACCGGGTTCATGGAACCTGTTGTGTGGCACCTAGATCTAGGACGTTACATATAAAATTTAATATATTTTAATGGTAGTTAAAATAAATGTATTTATTTTTTTATGACCTTGTACATTTGAAATATGTATTTTATAAAAAAAATAAGCCCACCAGGGCCATCCCTTTAGCCTGGACAAGGGAGGCATCTCACACTAGGCAGATGATCCTAGCACTCAGCCTCTACTTAGGCTAGCCCAAGTGTGGGAACAGTTTCCCCAATGGTCACACCATAGAACTTGAGGGATCCGAGTGCACCACCATGGGCATGAGGCCCCGAATGGGAAGGGGTGGGCCGAGGCCTGCTGGTGGGGGGAGCCTATGTATAAGGCCCCCCTTGTGTGCGTGCTATGTTTTTTCTGAGAATTCATCAAAGTCTCAGGATTATAAAGAGCCAAGAAATCTCTCACAGTTTCAATGTGTGACGAAAAAATTACCTAGGATTAAATCTAGGCCATTGGATCGCATCGTGCATGATTTGGGCCATCAATTTTGATCTAGAACTAGAACCTCAGTAGTAAAAGAATACCTCTTTGTTTTTGTACACTGTCCGATATGGCATGGATCTAATATTGTCCATCTGAGATTTTTAAAACATTGTGTCGAACCAGGTCCATATGATCTTGCCACAGGTCTAATCTAAGATGACCATACTTTTAAATGTTGTAGATGCACACAAACCATTGGATCGAGGACAGATCAAATCATGGACATCTATTCAATATCTATTTTATCTCTTCCCAAAACATCTTCTCCTCCACGTGTGCTGCACCAGTAACCCCTACTACCTATTTTCACCATTTTTCTTCACCCATGATAGCTGGTGGAAACTCCTTGCCATCCTTTTTCCACTAAGACCACCCCCTACCATTTAATGTACTAGGTAGGAATTGTTTTCCCAATGTTGGCATTAATTTTTTCATCTTTTTTCTTATAGTTGGTATAGAATATAAAAAACCCGGTTGCACCCCCTAAGAATCCCCTAGCTTTTTTTCTTCCTCCAACAAGCTTCCATGAGTTTTCCTGAAGCATCTCCTCCCACCTTGAACCAAGGTAAGGGATTTAAGTTATATTGTATTCGTGGTTTGAGGGTACATACATGCATATATATATATATATATATATATTTATACTAAAAAATATATATTTAAGCCTATGGTTCCGTTAAAACCATCTCTTAAACAGAACCAAAGTTTCCCGGAATTTGAGTCCAAGAAGTATTATGTACTTGAGGGTTTGTGTAATACATACAAAACATAAAGATGTGTTTTATATACATACGGTTGGTTGTAAATTTATATATATACAAATACATGTATGATCATACAACTTTGGGTTAAAACCCTCAAACACCTGACCTTAGGTCTTACGAGTTTTGGGTTATGAGGTTGTTTTTTAAAGGGGGTATTGTCTTCATGAAATATATATTATATACTTTATACATTCGATTATATATGTACTTATATATACATACAACCAATCTGTTTTAAAAGAACCTTTATATGTTTATATATCATATACAAGAACTTACATAATTGTATAGTATGTATAACCCACCTTCTGGACCAGTTTTTAGTCCCTCAACATGGGAATTCAATTATTTTATTGACATTTTGATAAACATGTATGTGTCGTTTGATCTTTGTGTAAGACCCCTTGGAATACCTCATTATTCTCACAAGTTAAATGTGTGATCAATGTTTACACTTTTATAAATTTGTTTATTAAATAAACCTTTAAAATTTTATTTTATGATTTTGGTACTTTTGTTAATTAATGTGACTAAAATATCAAAGTCATATGGGTGTCGTGGATTTTTGGTTTAAACCCTTTTATACATGATGTATTTGTTTTGGTTATGTGAAAATATGGGTGTACACATAAACTTTGTTCCCTAATTTTATTTAGAATTTTACAAGGTTTGCAAAGGAAATATGAAACATGTGCTTTAAAAATATATATTTTGTTTTGTTTAAACATTACTTTTTATATATACCCTTGTGTATGAATAAATTTACACAACCCTCAACCCTAAGTGTAGATATTCCAAATTTTAGACATTTTTGTGTTTATGTCATGAGTATTATATTTGGGGTTTGGAACTTCTATATTCATATGTATGAATCACTTAATTTCTTACGTATTAAATTTTATTGGTTATGGTTGGGTTACATGCTTTCTATTTTTGACATTTTGATGTGTTATAAAAAACCATATTTAGCAATAAATGTTTGAGAATCTACAAGCTTAAAACCTCACATGAAATGTTTGGTTTGTATTTAATTAATTATGAATCTATATAAAATTCAAATATGAATTTTTATTCATAAGGTTTTGGAATTTTAAGGTTACTATTGCATGTGACAAAACTTGTTTTCCATTTAGTACCTTGGATGTCATCACATATGCCATATTCTATTTACAATATTCAACATTTAATGATAATTTCATGTAGTTGATAGTTTTGTTATTAACCTTTTAATGCATGTCTTACCTTATATATATGATAATGTTAAAGGATGAAATTTGACTTCTAGGACCAAATATAAATTAAATTAAATTATTCAAGCTGAAATGAGACACTTTGTTTAATATGATATATTAAATTAAATTATTCAATGTGGTATGGGATACTTTTAATAATATTAAATGTCAAATTAAACAATTTATGGTGGTGTGGGACACTTTGAATAATGTAAAATAAGGAAATAGGGAAAATGTGACACTTAAAATGATAAGTAATAAGTAATTAATAAATTAGATTGGTATGTGCACATTGATTTAGAGAGATAAGGAATTAATTGGACTTAGTATGTGATGGGTGGGCACCGCTATAGCCCCTCAATGCATTAGTAGGTCTCATGAGACAAACTATGGTCTTGGATCAAGGCCTAGACAAGATGATTATTTATGTTCCTTGCACAAGGCCTAGACAGTATGGTTTTGATGTTCGACTTATTAACTTTCCTCATTATGGCTATGAAATTTACTCAATCAGAAGAATATATGACTAGTACAATATTCTTGGTTAATATATTATGAACATGATAACCAGAAGAATTAAAAGTTATGGCATTGTATTTATACAGTACTCAAAGTCTTTTTCCAGTGTATGTTTCTCATGAAATTGATGTTTTTATTTAAGCGCAACTCTAATCATGTAATACTCTTTGAAATTAATTTTGTACTTTCATTTTCACATGGAATGTCTTTTAATTATTACCTAGTATGATCATGGGTATAGATGAATCATGTTTCCTTTTAACTATGTCAATATTCTTTGAATTGTGCTCTTTTAATTTTTATGTTTTGATACAAGTGTTACAACATTTCTTAAGAAAATGTTTTATAGAAAATTTTAAAAGAATAATTTTCAAAGTTGTAATTAGTTTATTATGTTTTAAAATTCCTTATTGGAAATTTGTATGCTCACCCTATGTTTTTGAATAAAATTTTCCAGGTATCGGTTTTCAACTGAAGAAGCTTGACAGAAGTGACTGGTTTCCCAGAACCCGAACCGAATTCGTTCCTCTATATGGGACAAGATGTGTAATTTATCAGTGTAGGTTTTTGTTAGAAATTACACATCATGATTCAAGGAACTGGCTCCAGATATTCTAAGGCTAGGTCCTCACAGTTGGTATCAGAGAAATCGGTTTAGATAACTCTAGAAAACCAGAACTGGAAAATTTACTTAAGAATTACAAAATGTGAGATTTTAATAATTTTAGGATGGAAAATGAAGGTAGTAGTCTTTTTTCTCAACCTATTGAGGCCCTAGAAACTATAATTTCCATATCTAGTCACAAAAACTTTGTAAACTATTCCAATATTTATATGACATGAAAACACCTCTACGACATTTCCAACTCTCCCCAGGTACTTCAACTCCACCGAGGAGTGGGTTTGGACTATCTTTTTATAATGAAAATCCAATTTCCATCCTATGTACATTGTGGGAAATACGTTGAATTAATATTTAGATGCTTCATCGAATTAGAAGGCATCTTATCCCTCATGTACTTCCAAGAACCAGCAGAAATGGGAGACCTCCATGCACTATATATGTGACAAGTCTTGTCTTATGGAAATATTGGTAAAGTAATGGACTTAGAAATTCTTGATTTTGAAGCCTCCCATTCCATGTAGAGATATCAAGTACATACTGATGTCTCTCTGCTATAAAACTCTCATGTCAGACTCTGAAGCCACCATAAGTTCACCCACGAGATTGAACCAGACTGGTTGGGTTGCATATGGTTCATGGAGATTGAATGTTTTGAAATTGTTTTGGGGATTCATGTAACTGGGAGGTAGGGAAACCGTTAGTCCTCAGTGTTATATACCAGTTGTTTATGAAAATATAATTTTTTGTTTCTTCCTCCTTCTACCTTTTCGATGTTTGTGTTTCACTGATTGGACTTTCATAAAAAATTTCAGATGGAAGGATAAACCCACATTTTATCTCTTCCTATTGAGATACTAGATACCATCATGGTCAAAACCTCTACAGAAGAGTACCTTACATTCAAAAACCTTTAGAGAACATGTAAATATCATTACGATATATCGAACATTCCGGACATTCTCTGTTCCTGTGTAGAGAATTCTTATATCTACCACTATATATCCAATTCTCAACTTCTTGAGTATAGGTGAAGGGGAAAGTACCAATAAGGTCTTTTATAATGCTTCACACAATCTTGAAACTTCACGGCCAGAGTAAGGTTTCAAGAGGCTTCCTTGTAAGGGGACATATGTGTAGCCTACATATACCAAATATTGAGTATCAGTTTATATGACCATGTCGATGTAATTGACATTCTCATATGAGAGACAATTCGACAAGTCCTTAGAGAGTTTGTCCATTCGAACATCTCTAATATATCTACCATTAAAGCATCCCTTTAGAAGCCCGAGTGTATGTGGAATGAGTTCAACCCATACTTTCTAAAGTGTGTTTGGGCTAGGGAAGCATAAGAGTTGAACACCAACTTGGGTACTCAACTAGCTATACCTGAGGATCCTCCATGATGGAGGATGTGGTGAAGAACATCCGGGATTCTTCTTTAGTGTGGTTTTATGAAATGAATTGCTAGGAATCAATTCCTATTAGGGGGGATAGTGTTATTCCCTGAAGTTTATTTCTCTTGTAATAATAATAATATGGTTTTAATTTATTTTATTTTTATGCAAACTGAATAAAACATACAAAATGGACACGAGGGATTTTATTAAATAAAACAACATAATGTTACATTACAACAAGATCAATATGCAATTATGTTAACCAAATACACCTACTAAAAACCCTATTATATCCAATAGAATTCCCCCTAAAGCAACAATGTGATCTGGTAAATAGAGAATCTCCCTGGGGTCAGTCATAACAAAGAACATCACCACAACAATTATGAAAACTGTACTGACCATTAGTGGTATTGCAAGAACCATATTCTTCAATTTTCTGGAGATTTGGAACACCCTAATATTTGGTTTTATAAGTTATCTACCTGACCATTACCCCTTGGGTAACTATTGGATATATTTGTGACCATTGGGTTCTAACGGCTATAGTTATAGTCATTTGTCTCTTCAGTGGTTTAATAAAAAATATTTAATATAGTTTTTCAAAACATTTTAATTATGAAAAATGTAACACAACCACTTATAATGAGCTTCAAAAGTACAATGATTTAAAATTTTGAATTATTGTTGGCTGTTTTTTAAAATGAGATGAGGATGTCAAACATGTTATAAATATTTTAAATATCTTTTAAATTTTCACCTTATTAAATCTTAAAACCAAACTATGTTTTTTATTTCTATAATAATAGTATAAAATTTTCCATTTCAATTTATAACTTTGTATTTTAAAACTAGTGTTTATAAATAATTTTATTAATGAAAAAGTAAAATTAAATTTATATTATTTAATATTTTGAAGTATAAATAAAAGTCACATTTTATAAAATTTAAGATATTCTATAGGTAGTTAAAATAAATGTATTTATTTTCTTTTGACTTAGTAAATTTGAAATTTGGATTTTATAAAAAAATAATTCCACTAGGGAAAACCCTTTAGCTAGGCCAAGGGAGGCAGCTCGCGATAGGTGGCTGAGGCTAGCACTCAACCTCAACTTAGGCTGTCCTGAGAATGGGAATAGTTTCCTCGAAGGGCACACAAGAGTGCTTGAGGGATTAGAGCACACCACCGTGGGCATGAGGCCATGGCGGGGCAAGGGTAGGCCGATGCCTATGGGGCAAGAGCCCGTGTATTAGGCCCCCTTGTGTGTGTGTTGTGTTTTTTGGAGAATTATTCAGAGTCTTAGGATTATAAAGATCCAAGAAATCTCTCACTATTTCAATGTGGGACGGAAAGAATTACACGGGATTAAATCCAGGCCGTTGGATCACGTCGCACGTGATCCGGGCTATCGATTTTGATCTAGAGCTCAACCTTCTGCTGTTGCAGAATACCTCCACATTTTTATACACTATTCGATCTGATGTGAATCTAATCTCAATCATCTGAGATTTTTAAAACACTGCATCGAACCTAGGCCATCCAATCTAGGCATGGATCTAATCTGATTCACCCATCCTTTTAAATCTCGCAGATGCACCCGAACCATCAGATCAAGGCCCGATCAGATCATGGCCATCCATTCAATATTCTATTTTTCTCTTCCCGTGGTGTCTTCTCCTTCATGTTTACTTCACCGATAACCCCTAATACCTATTTGCACTGTTTTTCTTCACCCATGAAAGCCGGTGGACCCTCCTTGCCCTCCTTTTTTCCACAAAGACCACCCCTGACCATTTAATATAACGGGTAGGCATCATTATCCCAATGATGGCATTGATTTTTTCATCTTTTTTTATATTTAGTATAACATATAAACAACCCAGTTTCACCCCCCAAGAATCCATCGTCTGTACTTCTTCCTCCAGCAAGCATCCATGAGTTTTCCTCAAGCCTCTCCTCCCTCCTCAAACCAAGTTAAGGGATTTAAGTTGTATTGTATTTTTTGTTTGAGGGTATATACATATATATATATATATATGTATACTCATAAAAATATATATTTAAGACAATGGTTCAGTTAAAACCTTCTCTTAAACTGAACCTTAAGTCTCCGGAAATTTGAGTCCAAGAAGTATTAAGAACTTGAGGGTTTACGTAATACATACAAAACATAAATATATGTCCTATATATATACGATTGGTTGTAATTTCAATATATATACAAATACATGTATGATCATATAGATTTGGGTGAAAACCCTCAAACACCCGACCCTAGGTCTTACGGGTTTTGGGTTATGAGGTAGTTTTATTAAAATGGGGATATTATCTTCATGAAATATATATTATATACTTTATACATCTGATTATATATGTAATTATATATATACAACCAAAATATTTTAAAAGAACCTCTATGATGTTTTAGTTTCAAGTCCTCTACACTTTGAGTTTCAAAGATGAGGTTGAACTTTTGTTTTAAACATATTGAATTATATTTTCATATATGTTTATATATCATATACACGGACTTATATAATTGTATAGTATGTATAACACACCTTATGGACCAGTTTTTAGTCCCTCAATATTAGACTTGAATGATTTTATTGACATTTTGATAAAAATGTATGTGTCGGTTGATCTTGGTGTAAGACCCCTAGGAATACTTGATTATTCACATAAGTTAAATGTGTGATCGAGGTTTACAATTTTATAAAAAAAATTAATAAATAAACTTTTAAAATTTTATTTTATGATTTGGGAACTTTTGTTAATTAATGTGACTAAAATATCAAAGTCATATGGGTGTCATGGATTTTTGGTTTAAACCCTTTTATACATGATGTATTTTTTTGGATGTGTGAAAATATAGGCGTACACATAAACTTTGTTCTTTAATTTTATTTATAATTTTCCAAGGTTTTCAAAGGAAATATGAAACACGTGTTTTGAAAATATATATTTAGTCTTGTTTAATCACTACTCTTTATATATACCCTGGTGTATGAATAAATTAACACACCACTCAACCCTAAGTGTATATATTCCAAATTTTATACTTTTTTGTGTTTAGATCATGAGTATTATATTTGGGGTCTGAAACTCCTATATTCATATGTATGAATCACTTACTTTCTAACATATTAAATGTTATTGGTTATGGTTGGGTTATGTGCTTTCTATCTTTGAAATTTTGACGTGTTATACAAAATAATATTTAGAAATAAATGTTTTAGCATCGACAAGATTAAAACCCCAAATGAAATGTTTGGTTTGTCTTTAATTAATTATGTATCCTCATTAAATTCAAATATTAATTTTGCTTAATATGTTTTTTGAATTTTAAGGTTACTGTTGCATGTGACAAAACATGTGCTCTTTTTAGTACCTTGGATGTCATCACATATGCCATAGTATACTTACTATATTAATCATTCAATGATAATTTAATGTATTTGATAGTTTTGTTATTAACCTTTTAATGCATGTCTCACCTTATTTATATATATAAATGTTAAAGGATGAAATTTTACTACTAGGTACAAATACATATTAAATTAAATTATTCAAGGTGGTATGGGACACTTTGAAAAATATGAAATGTTAAATTAAATTATTTAAGGTGTTATGGGATACTTTGAATAATATGAAATGTTAAATTAAACTATTCATGGTGGTATGGGACAATTTGAATAATTTGAAATGAAGAAACAGGAAAAATGTGACACTTAAAATGATAAGTAATAAGTAATTAATAAATTAGAGTGGTATGTGCACATTGATTTAGAGAGATAAGAAGTGCATTGGACTTAGTATGTGATGGGTGGGGCCTGCTATAGTCCCTTGATGCATTGGTAGGTCTCATGAGACAAACTACAGTCTTGGCGCAAGGCCTTGACAAAATGATTATTTATGGTCCTGGCACGAGGCCTGGGCAGTATGGTTATGATGTCTGGCATATGCACATTTTTCATTATGGATATGAAATTTACTCAACTAGAAGAATATTCTACTAGAAGAATATTCTTGGTTAAGATCATATGAACATGAGAACCAGAAGAATTAAATGTTATGGCATTGTATTTATGCAGTACTCAAAGTCTTTAGACAGTGTATGTTTCTCATGAAATTGAAGTTTTTATTTAAGTGAAACTCTAATCATGTAATAATCTTAGTAATTAATTTTGTACTTACATTTTCACATGGAATGTCTTTTACTTCTTACCCCATATGAGCATTCCTATAGATGAATCACATTTCCTTTTAACTCTTTTAGTATTCTTTGAATTGTGATCTTTTAATTGTTATGTTTTGATATAAGTATTACAACATTTCTTAGAAAAATGTTTTATAGAAAATTTTAAAATAATTATTTCCAAAGTTGAAATTAGTTTATTATGTTTTAAACCCCTTACTATGCATTTGTATTCTCACCCTAAATTTTTTAATAAAACTTTTGAGGTATCGGTTTTCAGCTGAAGAAGCTTGACAGAAGTGATAGGTTTCCCAGAACCTGAACCGAATTCGATCGTATGTATGGGACATGATGTGTTATTTATCAGTGCGTGTTTTTGTTAAAAATGACACATCATGATTTAAGGTACTGGCTCTGGGTATTCTGGGGATGGGTCCCCACACTGCCTATAGAAATGACAATGTTTATGTTGTAACTCTGAATTCTTTACTTTCAAAAAATATTTCTTTCTTTAGTGCCTTTTAGAGAGAATCTTGGATTTGGAATATGAGACTAGGCCGCTGTAACATTCACTCATATAGAAATCTTACTATTAAGTGTTTAGTCAAGGATCTACCCAAACATTAGTTTCCAAATTATAAGGTATGTAATCCTTGTCAAAAAAGAAAATGGAACAAGATATCCTTTAAACAAAATAAGTAAGTCTCAACTTATCAACCTCTAAAGTTGGTTTACATAGACTTTTTGGGACCATCTATGTTAGGAACCATCCTATTGGGGATCATTAAGTGAATCCCCAAGCCACCTCCAATAGGCCAGGGGATGGTGACTAGCACTGAGTAGGCATATCACAAACATAAGAGGCATTTCTTAAGAACCTATACACATACACGCATCTCCAAGACACAAATGATGAAATTTAGAAAAAACACTATGGAAAAAAATTCATGCATACCACTAATCCAAACAAACAGAGTACGACAGGAAATTCCAGTGATGTAAAGTAAATTAGGTTAGAATAAAAGCCCACCAAAAGAAAGAGTCTGCAAACTACAAAGTCCAACCTGTAAACAAAATAGGTGATGAGGCTGCTGGTCAAAGCTATTGAAACACCACGGCCTACCATAACTCACAAATCCATGTCCATTCATTGTCTACCCTGGACTCTATCAAAAGGTTTCTCGTCTACAAAGGACATGACATGTGAGGGAAAACATCATGCATGGGTGAGTATAACAATACTCAGTTGGAAACCCCAAAACCACAAAAAACACACAAAGGAAGATACAGTTAGCACTACATAATATATTTCTACAAAACATATAACAATAATATCTATATATACTCAAACCCATACCTGTAGTCTAGAGGTAATTCACTACTACCACATACCATCAATATGGATTCAGTCCAATGATTCCACAAATCACTCATCCGAGAGAACACAATTCTAGGCCTGATAACACTGATGACGTATACCAGAGAAGTACTTTTAGTTAGGAACTATCATGATAGATATACAATAATAGATATGGAGAGAGAATATGATACACTCGTTCTAGGAGAAGTCACTCCCTAAGTTTGTAATATCACAATACACTGATGAGGATCATTTCTAGGGCTAGGGTGTGATACCACAACTCATCTAGATTTACCTTCTAAGTAGAGGATTGATGTCCAGTAGTATTGGTCCCACTGATACCATGACTATACTTAGGGAACAAGAATGGATATAGGATCCTAATCTGGGCCTCTCGAAGGGTATTCCAGACTCTATCCAAAAAGTCCTTCTTAAGGGATCATTCTCTTATGAGTAGGAAGTGATACCCACCAACCTTTACATAAATGATCAAGGGAAAAAACCCTAATAAAACTTGTCCAATATATAGTGGAAAAGGGATTAATTACATATAGAAAGGAATACATGGCATGTAGTAGGATCTCACACCATTTTCCTTGACCTTAGGTACTATCTATGTACAAAGACGTGGCTCTAGAACATATCATGTAAAAAGAGAGTACACAACATGTAGAAGGGTCACACACCATGTCCTTCCTTCCAATGTATACCTATGTACTCTAGCAGTGCGCCAGTACATGGTGTTAACCCATGTTCTCCTGCCCGTGTACCAGTACATGGGGTAACCTGTGTTTCCAATCTAGGTATGGCCATGTAGCCGGGTACATGCCATGTAGAAAAGTTGTGTACTCCACCTCATGTTTGTGTACCACCAATGATACAAACCGAGTTTCTAGGAAGGTCCAACACACCATGTGATAAGGTTCACACGTCGTGTGACACTTTACTTCCCCTAAAACCCTATCCTCCACTGAGTGGGGGCCTCACGCCATATAACCTTGTGTTATATGATATGATGATCTCAAAATTCTAGAAACATTGTCCTTGTTTCGTGCACTTCGGTCGATTCCCTAGTGCTCAATAAATTGGTATGTTCACCTCAAAACCGAATATCCATGGTTTGCATCATGTTTTGGGCCTTTGATCAGATCTAAAAACTGATTCTGATGATCCACGTGAAAGTCAACTGAAGAACAATATCTCCCAAAATACATAGATCCATCCTCTTCCATCATCATTGCACCTCCGCTAGGTCATCACAATATTGGATCTTCTATTTTGGAATGTTGTACCAAGAAACAAAGACACAATGATCATCTGTTCATATGCCATGAAGAACATGAAGAACCGGAAAAACATTGAGGGAGAAAATCCCGATGAAAAACCCAAGGAATAAAACTAAGAGTATGTTCATTCCAGACTCAATATATTCTGTAAGAATTATCAAGATAACAAAAATGTATAATCATCCCAAAATTCCCACAATCAAATTCTCCCACAGGAATAAGAAAACTCTGGATCAACTTGTTCGTGGGTTAATCCACACTTTCCATTAATTATAAGAATAAGGAAAGAATAAATTGAAATAAAAATCCCTACCATGGGGTTGGATCATTCACTAAAGAAGTTTGATTTCCACATCATCATTGTTGGAAAGATTCATCAAGGGAAATCTCTGTCAATCTTCAATCAAAGATCCATCATCATTTTACATCAAGATAATTCTACAGGTTCTATCCAAATCCTCCATGACGTTCTAGGGTTACTATTCTGACCCTATATACCTTCTTAAAAATACAATTAGATGAATCATCATTTCATTACATAAAAATGTTAAAAAAATAAATTCTTAATTTATTTTATCCTTTAAAAAATCCAAAAATTAACTTTCACAGATGGCCCAGGTCGGCCAGTGTCAGGCCTCACCTAGGATAAAGTCTCTACTATGAACGCAATGGTTCTATCATATTTCTGATCTAGACACCCATTTAGAAGTTATTCCACTTTTTTAAGAAAATCATTCATGTGTCCTATTTTAATATTTAAATAGATTTCAAACATTTATTCTGGGAACACTGAGTCTCATAATCACACGTTGTCTTAGCGCAAAGTCTCAAATTAATTACATATAATATTCAGTAACAACGCATGGAAAAATCATGGACATTACATTCTCCCCACCTTGGGGATTAACATCCCTAAAAAGAAAAAAAAGGCTATACCAAAAGAAGTGGGTATTGTGCACAAATATGAGCCTCCCACTCCCATGTGATGTCCTGGAGATTATCATGCTCCCACTGAACACACTCCAGTTAATCTCTTTCCCACATAGGATCCTCTCATACCAATTCTAGATCACCACTAGGTACTCAAAAATGGTCTCTTCATCATAAATTTCTAGATCGACTCAGTAGATGATGTGCAATGGATCATGTACATACCTCCTAATTAGTGACATGTGGAAGACATTGTGTACTTTGTAAAACTATGTGGTTCGAGCTAAGTGATATTCTAACTCTAGGTAGAATCTAAAAAGGGTTAATAAACCTCAGAGATAACTTGTCACCCCGACCAAAAATCTGTAATCCTCATTGAGGTGAAACATGAAAGAAGACATGGTCTCCTTCTTCTAACTCCAAAGGTCTCCACTATTTATTAGCATAATATTTATGAAAAATTTTTGTAGTCTTTAGCTATTCCTGGATGATCTGCAACTTCTCAAATATAGCTCACACCATCTCCAGGCCCATGAGTGATGACTCTCCTAGGATAGTCTAGTGAAGTGGTGACCGGTAGGGTCACCCATACAAAGCCTTGAATGGTTCAATATCAATGGTGGTATTGTATATATTTTTTGTACACGAACTCTACCATTGGTAGGTGATATTCACAACTATGCCCAAAGTCCAAAATTCTAGCATGTGGCATGTCCTCCAGGACCTGAATTGTCCACTCTTTTTGGACATCTATCTGTGGGTGAAATGTTGTGATCAAGCGTAATTGGGGCCCAAATGCCTCCTATAATCCCTTCTAAAACTAGGATATAAAATGAAAATCATGATTAGAAACTATCATTGATGGAACTGCATGGATTAAAATTATCTCTCAGACATAGATGCTTCCCAACCTCTCTAAAGAACTCTTCTCTTAGATAGATAGGAAGTGGGATGACTTGGTGAGTCGGTCAACGGTCACCCATATAGAATCATGTCCCCTATATTTACGGGGTCAAGCCGTCATGAAGCCCACCTATATCCCATACCACTTCTATTCTGGAAACTCTAAGGGTTGAGTCAAATCAACAAGAACCTAGTTCTTAGCCTTCACTTGCTAACAAGTGAGGCATCAAGAAACAAACTTCACAACCCCCTTCTTAATTCTCGGCCACCATAAATGGTGCAAGACGTATGGGCACATATTCTCTACACCAAGATGTACATCTAAGTGGGATGTATGAAAATACCCCACGAACTCCTCCCTTAACACCACATGCACCACTATACATCCTCAGAAATTGACTAAGTTATCCCCACCTTATGAATATCCACCAAGAGCAGGCCTTTTGGACATTTGATCACATCGGGTCTCACAGTTGGTATCCCCAAGCTATGCCTCCTTGAATCGATGTAAGAGTGGCGGGGTGATAACCATTGACTGGAAGTAAGCTGCATCATCTCTATCCATGGTGGTTAAATGTAATGAGGCCAAATGCTCTGACACCATGTTTAGAAACTATGAACTAGATCTCTCACTGAGACAATCTTCCACCATACTCACCTTCCCAAGAGTATAGACAATATCAAATTCATAATCCTAAAGGAAATGTATCTATCTCCTTTATCCCAAGTTCATATCCTTATGAGAGAAGATATAATTGACACTATTGTGGTTGGAGTAGATGATAAACCGCTCGACTATCAGGTAGTTTCACCACATATTCAACATGAACACTACCACTACCAACTCAAGATAATGGGTCATATATTTATGCTCATTGTAAGAACCCGCATTTTTCTGGACTATAGTTTTCAGCAGAAATTTGAATTTTTGCTGTTGGATGTTCATGAGGGGTCAAATAATCATTTTACCCTACCATATAATCTCAGATAACTTTTCTGAAAGCTCCGTTGGTCCCGGAATAGAGATTATACCCTCGGACAGGAGTTTGGAGGAAATATGAGTTGTTCAAATTTTGAAAAAATATTTAATATTTAATATTATTAAATTAAATATTAAATTATTCGTGTAGGTTCATTTGGAAAAAAAATTTAGATGGATAATCATATTGATATTTCATCTATTCTGTTGAGTCCGTAATGGGGAGTTTAGCCTAGTGAAGGCATAGACTCACATCGGGCACCGGGGCCGGGCCGAGCCCCTTCTTCTTCCTTTTCTTTTCTTCTTTCCTTTTCTTTTCTTCTCTATTCTTTCCCCATCCTCCTTGCGCACATCTCCTATGCCTCACATTTGGACATAACATATTGGAGATATGTAGTTTTAGAAATAGGGAGAGTTGGAAGCCAAGAGGGGTACTGATTCGAAGCTCTTAACGCGCTGAGTCGGCGTTCAAAAACCGTGAGTCGTGAAATCAACCGAAGCTTCGGCGATTTCTGCCCAAAGGTAGGGATTTTTATGTTATCACCATAAATCCCATTTAAACATGTTGTTATAAGTCACTAAATCCTTATATTTCTTTCTTGTTGCCTCTTATGTCCGGATCTAATGTTTCGGGGGTGAAAACTAGCATTTCAGGTGTTTTCAGGGACTTCCCTTCAGAAAACCCAGAATACACGGAATGTATTCCAGGGGTACACACCATGTGTTCTTCCTGTTAGGGGAATAAGATGTTTTATTAAGTATATGCCATGTACTTTGAGTACACTCTGTGTAGTGGGTGGCCGTGTGGCTGGCCATGTGGAATAGAACACAGAATAGTGTTTTTTTTAAGTACACACCATGTAAAGTAAAGTACATGGTGTGTAGTGGTACTAGGGCAGGTGTTTTAGTGGAAACGCACATGGTGTGAATTTTTTGGAATATTACATTCCATGTAGAGTAATGTACATTCCGTGTACTCTTACACAGGCATGCCCAATGTGCTCTGGCCATGTACAACTTCAACTTATTAATTTGGGGATATCTTGGGCTCTGGAAGTCAGAATTGGGCATGTGAGTAGTTGATTCTGAGCATTATTTCACGTAGATAACAATGATGGAATACTTTTGAAATTTATATTTCATATAAAGGGGTTTTGGGGGTTCTATCTAAATGGACGGGTTCCTCCTCTAGTTATCGTGTTCAGTTGTCACCTGAGAGTGAGACTTGGCGTGGATGATAGGTTGGGCATTCAGACCAACTTAGTTTAGACCTTTAATAGGATATGAGCTTTGAGATATCTCTTGTAACCTATTATTTAGAGGATTATTCACTTTTAAGATGTTCCCTTCTGGACTATGAGGCTTTGAGACCGGGTACTTCTAAGGATTCCCTGAGAGATGTCTTTGCTTGTGTGATGACCTTGGGAGTCCCTTGTAGGATCTCTCTATTGTTCTTCATTTGATAGGAATCGAGTTATAGAATGACTATGTTGTCCTTACTTTGAAGATTTCATGTAGGATTCCTCCCTAACTCTGTGCTAAGGATCCCGCATAGGATTCCTTCACTCATATTTACCTAGAGGATCCTGAGTATGATGCCTCCTCTGTGTTTGACTTGAAGGACCCAATGGGTGCTCATTGTTTGAATGACTGTGAGTCGTTATGTCAGGTTTGGGTAGAGATGGTGATCGGGTGTCACCTATAACCGGTTCCTAACGGTTAATCCCTCTGGGCTTTGGATGTATTGTTGGGTTGGGTGTTCAGGCCACCCTCATTGTTTGTTTATATCTTAGTTGGTTTGCTGATGTTGTAGTGTTTACCAAAGGTGCTTCCTGGTTGGTGGCTACTGAACCTGATGTGAGATTTCTTTCTTGTTTATTAGGATTCCTACTATTCCTTGTGTGTCTGAGTAGGTGGTTGGTGACTTTCCATTCAATGTCTTTGAGTGTTATGTGTAGATTCCACCAATACCCTTGAATAGGGTATTGTGTGTTTACTATTTTACCTTTGTTTGTTTTCTTGCCTTGATTGTATGCTTGTGTAGAGGTAATTTTGTTATGTACAAGGATAATTGATTTTCTTGGTTGTTATTCCCATGCTTATCTGTTTACGACCTTTTGGTCTTGTTCAGTCTATTGGCCGCTATACCTATTTTCTATGCCTTGCGACCATAGGATAGAGTGTTGTTCCCTAACATGATTTAGATGTTATAGACTGGTTATCCAGGTAGCTATGTAGGTTTAATTTGTCCATATTACATTATTATTCACTGATTGGGATGGGGACATGAGAACATAGTGTTGTAGACTATAAGGGGATAGACTGAGTGAGCTTCCTCATAGAGTCTTGGACATTATAGACTATAGGGGATAGACCGAGTGAGCTTCCCAGGGAGTCTTGGATATTATAGACTATATGAGGATAGACCGAGTGAGCTTCCTCAGATTGTCTTGATATTTATAGACTACAAAAGGATAGACCGAGTGAACTTCCTCAGAGAGTCTTTGCTTTGTTTGAATTTCCTTAAACCACTCCAGGATATAGGAGGAATTGACCGAGTGAGATTCTTCAGAGAGTCTGTGAAGGACCTAAGGCTATAGGAGGAATTGACTGAGTGAGATTCCTTAGAGAGTCTCTAGACCATGGGGATATAAAGGGAATATACTGCGTGAACTTCCTCAAAGAGTTCCTGACTACCTTAGACTGTAAGGGGAATTGACAGATCATGCGTCCTCATAGAGTCTTATAATTTTCATATGACCAAACCAGAGGGGTTAGGATGAGTGTACTGCCCATGGGGTTGTTGGTAGTTGTTAGTTATGACCAGAGGGGATGGCTATGAGTTCTTCTCATAGGGTTACCGGTTGTGTTATCTTCTTGCTTGTGTTTGATTTGTTGAACTAGAGGGTTGCTTATTTTGTTTAGCTTGTTCAGAGGCATATCTCTGGCGTTGGTCAAAGTAGGTACATGTCGATGGGATTACAGACCTAGAGATTGACTTATTTGATGCATGGCTTGAGTGGCATGATGTCTAGCTCAATGAAGTTGAATAGGACGTCCATGAGATCGGGCTTAAGGTCCCAAGGATTGACTGCTGATGTTTTTCTTGTTATTTGAATCAGTTAATCATGAATATTCATATTTTTGTATATGTGTATAGGTATGGGACTATACATATGTATGTATATAGATATGGATATCCATGGGGGTACTTTTCCAGTTGACAGGGATTATATACCCTGAGTTCAACAGTGGTTGCAAGTTTGTTTTACTTCCTTTTGTTGTGATCCAGCTAGGCTGAGCACATTGTTGTTGCATACACTTTTAGCAGCACATTTATAGGTTGTTTGTTGGGGTGCCCTGTTGAGATTATTTCTCACCCCTACACGTGTACCTTCGTGTACGTGTATACCTTAGGCATGATGTTTAGGTTGTGCACAAGTTGCATGGTAGATAGGGATGAGGCCCACTGTAGAATGATCGAGCGGAGCTCCTTGAGTGGTTCTACTAATCGGGATGCAGTAGTTTGATAGTGTCTGGAGATCGGGTATACAGGTTGGCTCAGAGGTAGTAGTTGAGCCCTAACCTTTACTTTCAGTTTATTTTGTACTTATATCTGTAGGGTCAACCCAGGGGGTGACCAGTGTTGTATTGTATTGCATAGAAATTCGGGATTTTACAACATTTTACTATTACTTCTTGTTCTATTTAAGTTGTTTATTGCTTCCGCACTCTATTTACTTTCCACTGTGTATGATACTTATTTATTTTTGTTGTTTTCTTACTCTGTTATGAGGTAATAGTCTCCCCACTATCACACCCTAGGCCCTCACTGCTAGTCGGCAGCCTCTGGCGTAAGGGGAGGCATGCTTGAGGCTTTGTGGCGAACCGGCTCGGAGCACTGGTTTAGTGTCTTCCGGGTCAGGATGTTACAAAGTGGTATCAAAGGATTTTATTTCCTAGTATTTACTATTTGGGATATGGTAGACAGGATTATTAGGAATGTGTTGGAACTTGTGATGGATATCGGGCTGGTGCGTCGAGAACACTTGTTTCGGTAAGAAGTCCTAGTTTCTAGGGTTTGGGACTGCTATTCTGATTTTGTGATGTTATGGTTGTATATTATTTTCTCCTTGAGTGACGTACATGTTGTGTGGTATTTTGATTTACTATGGATCTATGGCTCTTGGCCATTGGTAAGATTCCAGGGATAGATTTTGACTCTTGGTCAGCAAAGGCAAGAGGAGTATCATGCATCATACTAAGCACGTAGGATTCGCTGCATATAGGCCTACTAGTGTGTGTTTTTACTAACGACTGAGACCTTTGGGTCTGCTTACATTTACTTTTTACTTTTATGGTAGGTTACGTGGATCTACATTGAGACGTTTTTGTTGTGGTTGATGATTCATTCCTCATGCCCAGGTAGTGTAGTGACCCCAGTTGGCCAATATGGCACATGATGCCCTTCTTTTTAACCCTTTATTGGGTTTTGTTTCTCAAGTATGTGGTTATCTAGTCAGATCATTGAGAACGATGTCGATAGATACCAAGGCTTTTCTTGTGAACTGGACCTCCTCATGGCATTTTTGTATACGGATACCCGATCAGTGTCAGTTCAGTTTCTCTTCTTCTTGGGTTGTGAACTCCAGGGAGTAGTTCCTTCTAAGGATTCTCAGAGAGGATTAGGGCCCTTGTAGGTTGTGTTTTGGTTTTGTTTTGCTCTGTTTGTTGTGATCTTTACTGTCTTATCAGAGGTTTTAGATATTTTGGGATTTGTGGTCAGACCTTGTGACCCAGTTGTGAGGATTTTTCTGTAGGGCTAAATGGAAGACCTAGAGACCCTTGGTTTTGACTCGAACCTTTGTAGGTTGATGTATGTTTTGTTCTAGGTAAACCTGTGTGAAATTGGTTGACCCATGCTTGAATCCTAGTCCGGTTTTGGTAGGATGTTAGTGTGGCTCGAAGGGATCTAGACACACCATTGGTGAAATCTTAGTATACTCCTATAAGAGATGATCATGAGATATCTTGATTTGTCTTGAGCATACTGAGAGAGCTTCAATCCTACATCAAGCTCCTTTTTATTTCTTAATGTTTATCCCTATTGAGGATGTAACCTATTCTATTGTGCTCTCGAAGTGGTGTAAGGAAATCCATATGGTTGGGAGTGCATCATTGGCCCTTTGAGAGTTGTTTTCCTTTTTTAGGTTAAACTTTGGTGTTTCTTAGGAGCCTTTGAGCTTATAGTTTGCTTTTAAAATGACGACAAGGGTATTCATATACTGGGGAGTACCAGTTGGGTCATAGTTGAATATCTTCTGTGTAGAAGGTGGTGGATAATGCTATAAGCCTGGTCATTGGATAGTCGTGATAGCTTGGTTGTGCAGATGATCGGTTTATGAGAATGGATGCAGGTCCTTTCACTGGGCTTCTTGGGGACGAGAAGGTTTATAGTGGGGAGTTTTTAAGAACCCGTGTCTTTCTAGACTGCATTTTTGAGCAGAAATTTGAATTTTTACTGTTGGATGCTTGTGAGGGGTAAAATTTTCATTTTACCCTACCAACTGAACTCGGATAATTTTTCTGACAGCTCCGTTTGTCCTGTAATAGGGAGTTTACCCTAGGACAAAAGTTTGGAGGAAATCTGAGTTGTTCGAATTTTGGCGGAATATTTAATATTTAATATTATTAAATTAAATATTAAATTATTTGCATAGGTTTTTTTGGAAATAACTTTTAGACGGAGCATTGGATTGATATTCCTTCTGCTCCGTTGAGTCCGTAACGTACAGTTTATCCTAGGGAAGGTATAAACTCATGTCGGGCGTTGGGGCCGGCTCGGGCCCCTTTTTCTTCATTTTCTTTTCTTGTCTCTTCTTTCCTCCTCCTCCTTGCGCATGTCTCCTACACTGCCCCGTTGGCCGTGACCTATGGGAGATATAAATTTGGAGAAATAGGGAGAGTTGGAAGGCAAGAGGGTTACCGATTCAATGATCTTGACGTGCAGAGTCGGCATGCGACAACCGTGAGCCGTGAAATCAACCGATGCTTCGACGATTTCCGCCCAAAGGTAGGGATGTTTATGTTTTCACCTTATATCCCCTTTAAACATGTTTTTAATTCTTTAAAGACTTATATTTCTTTCTTGTGGCCTCTTAATGCTAGATCTAATTTTTCGGGGGCGAAAATGGGTGTTTCAAGTGTTTTTAGGGATTTCCCGTTGGAAAACCCGGAATACATGGCGTGCATTATAGGGGTACACGCCATGTGGTCTTATCATTCAGGGAAGTTAATGTTTTCTTAAGTACACACTGTGTACTTTGAGTACACGTCATGTAGTGGGTGGTCGTGTGGCTGGCCGTGTGGAATAGAACACAGAATAATGGTTATTTTGAAGTACACACCAAGTACAGTAAAGTACATGCCGTCTAGTGGTACATTGGCATGTGTTTTAGTGAAAATGCACATGGTGTTACTATTTGTGAATAGTACATTCCATTTACAATAAATTACATCCCGTGTACTCTTACACAGGCTGACCCAATGTGCTCTGGCCATGTGCTCTGGCCATGTACTACTTCAACTTAGTAATTTGGGGATATCTTGGGCTTTGGAAGTCAGAATTGGGCATGTGATTATTAGATTCTGAGTGTTTTTCCACGTAGATTGCAATGGTTGAATACTTTTCACATATAGAGATCATATAAAGGGAGATTTATGGGTGTATATTTAATTTTATGGGTTCTTCGTCTAGTTATCGACTTCAGTTGTCACCTGAGAGTAAGACGTGGCGTGGATGTTAGGTTGGGTGTTCAGACCAACTTAGTTGAGACCTTTAATAGGATATGATCTATGAGATATCTCCCATAAAATATTCTTTAGAGGATGTTTCCCTTGTGATACATTCCCTTCTGGCCTATGAGGCTTTGAGACCAGGTACTTATAAGGATCCCCTGAGGGATGCCTTTGCTTGTGTGCTGACCTAGGGAGTGCCTTATAGCATCCCATCTTTTTATAACATAAACTTTCATTACATTTTACAAAACCGAGGATCTTTAAGGTTTAGTGTCTTGGAAACCAGGAACTATAAACATGAAAACATAAAACATTCTTCTAAAACACTTGAAAGGCTTCTCCTCATGTTCATCCTAGGTTCATTACTGCATCACATAACCTGGGGACATACATCAAAAGAAAGGGTGAGCAAAAAACCCAGTAAGGGAAACAAGAGAAACATTTTACATGTGAACTTGAGATACTTTAATAAGGTCATGAAAAGAACTTTAAGGCATGAGAATGAAAACATGAGGCATATCATAATAAAAATATCATTTTCATAACTTGAATATGTGGCTACATCATTTAACATAGACAATCATGAACATATCACCAAGGTCCATCCCCAAGGTGTCATTTGAAAATTACCAAGGTTATTCACCAAGGTATCGTGAAAATTGTAATCTCTAGTGGTTACATTATTACCCAATGCATTGGAGCGCTATTAGGGCGCACCCTTAAATTTTCCTTTATTATCAAGTGATCCACATATATCACCATCAAAAATTTCATAAATAATCCATATAGCATAAAATAAAAGGGTTTAATTTCATAATCACAACGTTTTAAAAACTGCTTTAAAGACATGATCTTTACGTCACTTTAAAACCCACAGAAAAGGAAGGTGGTTCTCATGTACGTAAATACCAGAATTTAAAATAGAACATTTTGGTATATATGTGAATACCCCTTTAGAAGAAAGAGCTTTGAGTATTCACTTAATAATATAAAAGAACTTTAGAAAAAGAGAGAGACATTTTGAGACGGAAATTCTGCAGCATAACGGCTATGTTACGAGGTTTTAGAAGACATTAAAAAGAGAGGGAAAATGGGTCAAACGTTCATAAATGACCCATAAAACAGTATATGGACAGAATAATAAGGATACATGATCTTGGTAATTAAATTTCAAGGACATACCATTTGAAATGAAAAACATGGAAGGAAGACAAAAATTAGATTTCTCTTATGAAAGTTCGGCAGCCTAACGGCGTTAGTTAAACTTCAAGAAAAATGATTTGAAAAGATCAAATAGGGTCTCTAATCATGTGAACATAAGATTTCAGTATTATAGATATAGATATAGCACCCCAACATAATTAAAAAGGAACTTGAAATACTTGACATGAAAGTATAACTTTGAAAAGAATGAGAAGGGTGAAAGAATCCCCTAAAAAATTCAGCAGCCTAACGGCGTTACTTAAAACATCAAAATACTGAATTGAAGAGATCAAATAGGGTCTCACATCATATGAACATAAGAGTCCAGTATTATAGATATAGAGATCATACCCCAACATAACAAAAAGGAACTTGAAAGAATTGACATGAAAGTAGAACTTGAAAACGAGAAGGGTGAAGAACCACTTAAAAATTCGGCAGCCTAACGGCGCCACTTAAAACATCAGAATACTAAATTGAAGAGATCAAATGGGGTCTCTCATAATATGATAATAAAAGATCAGTATGATAAATTTAGAGATCATACCCCAACATAATAAAAAGGAACTTGAAATACTTTACATGAAAATAGATCTTGAAAAATGAGAAGGGAGAAAGAATCCGTTACAAAAATTTCGGCAGCCTAATGGCGCCACTTAAAAACTCAGAAAACGAAATAATGAGAGTAAGAGGGGATCTCTCATTATATGAACATAAAAAGGGCAGTAAGAGGAGTATAAAAGAACATTCTCCAACATAAGAACATGTAGCATAAAAGGAATGACATAAAAGAGATTACTTGAAATGAAAGAGAGAGGTCAGATCCCTTACCTTAAAACATAACTCTTAAAACTCAAAGGTTGGGACCTTGAGGGCTTGGGGGCACCATGGGAGGACTCTTTGGGAGTTAATGAGACCAGAACGTCGTTGGGGGAGAGTGGGGAGTCGAATGGATGAGAGGATGGCTTGGTATTTATAGGGAAAGTGAGGGGACAAGGCATTAATGGCCAAGGGACACCTCATTAGTGGTTTTGGCAAAACCATGGGCTTACCCATGGTATTTGCCCATGGTATTGGCCACTTGGGACACCTCATAACTTATCTTACTATTCATAAGTAGACCATATTGATTACATACTTAATACATCATTTAATGATGTCATTAGACACCCGTAACTTAAAAACTGTATTTTCACTATTCATTGAAAATTCAACTTTCTCAGAATAATCCCAAAATTTCACCTTAACCAAATATCAACGCTCTGATTACAAATACGAACTCCATTTTATAAAAATAATTTTCTAAATATTTTTAATTTAATTTTTAAATAAAAACACTATTCACCGAAAATGCATTTTTTCAGAAAAAACCCCAAAAATTACCATAGCATAATATCGGTGCTCTGAGTTCAAAAATGAAATCCGTTTTATAAAAATAATTTTCTAAATATTTTTAATTAAATTTTTAATTAAAAAAACTATTCACCCAAAAAAACTAATACTTGAATAATAATTTATGAAACCGTTATTTAACCATTTTATTGAATCACGTTACTTAATCAAGGTGCCTAGATTATATTAATACTTTTTTTAAGTGAGATTACTAATCCATTTGGACACATTACTAATCCTAATCATAAAAATCACTATTCATAATTTACTATTCATCAAAAATTAAGTTGATCTTATTAGACTCTAAATTTCGTACTGAACATAATTGTAGAAGACCATTTTTTGAAAATCATTACACATTTTTAATTATTTAAGGTTTACATAAACATTTTTAAAATATCCTTTTTCCAAAATTCATCAAAAATATGCATACTATATTTATCCGGTCATTTGAAAATTCATAAACATCATCATAAGAAGGAATCCCAATTTTTATTTAAAACAAAGGATTACACAAGGCAGTTACGATCTTCTTACATAGCCCCTTATCACACCATCATAGGACCTAAGTGTAAGGTGTGCTAAGGTGAGAGAGTCCGAGGGAGGCTCGACCAACATTGCCCGAGTAGTAATTTCTATCAGTTTGAACTTCTCACGAAGGCGATTCCGTTCTAGCTTCACATGATGATGTTCGGATTGGGTTTGGTCCAGAGCAAAGCCCAATGGTGCTACCTCCTTCCCAAGTTCTGTTAGATGGGATTCGATCGGTCCAAAACTACTAGGTGAGGCCATCAAATCTTCTTTCTATAATAATTAACCAATATTACTTGTATTTAGAGACAATAATCAAAACATTTTGTTCACAGTGGTCATATTGACCGATGGTCATATAGCAGTCAGAACCCAATGGTCTCATTTTAATTATAATCATGTTTATCAAATAAAACATTTTTGTTGAGTATAAAAAAATAAAATAGAATAACACATGAAATTAGGAAACAAGATTTATTCAAAATTTCGGGCTGTTACATGCCTTGTTGGATCTATATCTCATTATTACTTTGATAGGAACCGAGTTATATAATGAATATGTTGTCCTTCCTTTTAAGATTCCATGTAGGATTCCCCCCTAACTCTTTGCTAAGGATCCCGTGTAGGATGCCTTCACTCGTGTTTACCTGGAGGATCCCAAGTATGACGCCTCCTCTATGTTTGACTTGAGGGACCCAGTGGGTGCTCGTTGTTTGAACGACCCTGAGTCATTATGTTGGGTTTGGGTAGAGATGGTGATCGGGTGTCACCTAGAACCTGTGCCAAACTGGTAATCCCTTTGGGCTTTGGATGTATTTTCGGGTTGGGCGTTCGGGCCACCCTCACTATTTGTTTATATCTGACTTGGTTTGCTGATACTATAGTGTTTACCAGAGGTGATTACTGGTAGGTGACTGTTGAGCCTGATTCAAGGCATCTTTCTTGTTAATTAGGATGCCTACTATTCCTTGTGTGTCTGAGTAGGTGGTTTATACCTTTCTATTCAAAGTCTTTGTGTGTTATGTGAAAATTCCACCAATACCCTTGAACGAGGTATTGTGTGTTTACTGTTTTACCCTTGTTTGTTTTCCTGCCTTGCTTGTATGATTTTTAAAGGTAATTTGGTTACGTACAATGATAATTTATATGCTTGGTTGTTTTTCCCATGATTATCTGTTTATGACCTTTTGGACTTATTCAGTCTATTGGCTGTTATACCTGTTTTCCATGCCTTGTGACCATTGGAAAGAGTGTTGTTCCCGAACATGCTTGAGATGCTATAGACTGGTTAGCCAAGTAGCTCTGTAGGTTTACTTTGTCTATATAGAATTATTATTCACAAACTAGCACAGGTCCATGAGAACCCGGTGCTATAGACTATAAGGGGATAGACCGAGTGAGCTTCCTCAGAGAGTCTTGGACATTATAGACTATAGGGGATAAACCGAGTGAGATTCCTAGATAGTCTTGGATATTATAGACTATAGGAGGATCGACCGAGTGAGCTTCCTTAGAGAGTCTTGAGCTTTACAGACTAAAGGAGGATAGGCTGAGTGAGCTTTCTCAAAGAGTCTTTGTTTTGTTTGAATTTTCTTAAACCAATCTAGGCTATAGGAGGAATTGACCGAGTGAGATTCCTCAGAGAGTCTATGATAAACCTGAGGCTATAGGAGGAATTGAACGAGTGAGCTTCCTCATAGAGACTCTAGAACTTGGGGATATAAGGGGAATAGACCGTGTGATCTTCCTCAGAGAATCCCTGACTACCTTAGACTATAAGGGGAATTGACTAAGCGTGCTTCCTCAGAGAGTCTTATAATTTTCGTATGACCAAACCAGAGGGGTTAGGCTGAGTGTACTACCCAGAGGGTTGTTGGTACTTGTTATGCTAGACCAGAGGGGATGGTTGTGAGTACTTCCTAGAGGGTTACCTGTTGTGTTATCTGCTTGCTTGTGTTTGATTTGTTGAACTAGTGGGTTTCTTGTTTTGATTAGCTTGTTTAGAGGCATATCTCCGGCATTGGCCGAAGAAGGTACATGTCGATGGGATTACGGACCCAAAGATCGAATTATTTGATGCACGACTTGAGTGGCATGACGTCCAGCTCAATTCCCTAGAATAGGACGTCCATAAGATTGGGCAAATGGTCCCAAGGATCGACTGCTAATGTTGTTCTTGTTATTTGAATCACTTAATCATGAATATTTATCTTTTTGTATATGTGTATAGGTATGTGACTATACATGTGTATGTATATAGATATGGACATCTATGGTGGCACTTTCCAAGTTGACAGGGATTGCATACCCTAATTTCAACTGTGGTTCCACGTTTGGTTTACTTCCTTTTGTTGTGTTCCAGCTAGGCTGAGCACATTGTTGTTGCGTACACTTTTAGCATCACAGTTATAGGTTGCTTGTCAGGGTGCCCTGCTGAGATTATTTTTCAACCCTGCACATGAACCTCGGTGTACATGTATACCTTATGTATGATTTTCAGGTTGAGCATGAGTTGCATGGTGGATAGGGCTGAGGCCCAGTGTAGCATGATCGAGCGGAGCAGCTTGAGTGGTTCTACCTATCAGGCTGCAATAGTTCGACAGTGTCTGGAGATCGGGTACGTAGGTTGGCTCAGAGTTAGTGGTCGATCCCTTAACATTACATTCATTTTCTTTTGTACTTGTATCTGTATGGTTGGCCCAGTGGGTGACCAGTGTTGTATTGTATTGCATAGCTATTCAGGATTTTATAACATTTTACTATTACAGCTTGTTCTATTTCAGTTATTTATTGCTTCTGCACTCTGGTTACTTTCCTCTGTGTGTGATACTTAGTTATTTCTGTTTTTTTCTTACTCTAGTATGAGGGAATATTCTCCCCAATATCACACCCTAGGCCCTCGCTTCTAGTAGGTAGCCTCTGGCGTATGGGGAGGCGCGCTTGAGGCCTTGTGGAGTACCGGCTCGGAGCACTGGTTTAGTGGCTTCCGGGTCAGGATGTTACACTCATATGGTCTCAATTAGAATGAATCATAGGCAATCACCAATTTTATCTGCATCAGGACACAACCAAGTCCAATCCTTGATACATCGTAAAACACTACGTGATCGACACCCTCCTCCGGTAATGTCAAGATCAGAGCACTCGTCAAACTCTACCTCAACTGTTGAAAATATTCCCACCACTTCTCTACCCATACGAAAGACTTCCCCTTTTTAGTCAAATATTTCATAGGTTATGATATCATGTAGAAATCATGTATTAATCTCTAGTAATATCCTTTAAGCCCATTGAATCTCCAAACCTCTGTCATGCTCCTAGGTGTATCCCATGATAACACTACCCCAACCTTGGCCAGGTCTACAACCACTCCATCCCCTTAGATAAAATGTGCCAGAACATTGAAAACCTGAACCCAAAATGGGAATATTGAGAGTTTCCCATAAATATGGTGTGCTCAAAGTACGTCTAGAACCATTCAAAGGTGGCTCACGTTCTCCTGGAATGTTGAGTACACAAGGATATCATCTATGAAGACTACCAAGAAGAAGTCTATGTAAGGCTATATGATCTGGTTAATGAGTCCCATGAAAACTTATGAGGAATTCATCACACCAAATGGAATCACTAAGTACTCATAGTGACCATAGTGGAATCTGAAATCTGTCTTCAGTATCTTCTCATCCAGTACTCACAGCTGGTGATAGCTCGATCAAAGGTCAACCTTCGAGAACCATATTCCCCTCTCAACATATCGAAGAGGTCATCTATTCTAGATAGTGGATACTTGTTCTTCATGGTCACCTGGTTCAAGCACCATTATTACACACAGAAGCTCAAGCTCTTGTATTCCGTTTTAGAAACCAAAACTAGGGCCGCCCAGGGTGAAACACTGGGTCTCATGAATCCCTTCTTCTACAAGTCCTCTAACTGCATCCTCAGCTTGCGAATCTTTGTGGGAGCCATCCAATATGATGGTACTGATATAGATTCTATACCGAGGTGTAAATTTATGAAGAATTCAATCCCCCGATGGGGAGGTAATCCTATAACATCTTCTGTAAAGACGTCCTCCTATTCAACCACTACTCTTGATAACATAAATTTTAAAACAATTGTTGCTCCAAGGGTAAGGCTATCCAACTCATGAGTGATCAGTTTCACCCTCTTATGAATAAGTCCATCCTATTCTTTTTGGGTTTCCTTTTCTCCAATAAAGGTAAACCTCGTCCTATTCCTATGAACACACCACACCTTTAGCGTAAAACATTCAATCTGTTCATGGACTGAAGATAGAAAATCCATAAAAAAATGATGTTGTAAGGACTCGACACTACCACATAGAGGTTCCAATTGAAAATATCACCTCCAAGGGTCATACGAAACTATCATCACATGTATGTGTCCATTGAGTCTCCTTTCATTAGTGTATCTAAGATTAATGGTTGAGTCAAGGGTTTTATCAGAATCTCAAGGTCTCACACAAGGATAGTGGCAAGAAAATAATGACTAGAACCTATTTCTAAAAGTACCAATGCTAAGGTTGAAAAGAAATTGATCATCCCTAGAGTCCTGGGGTCGTACACCTCAACCACATGTAGCTCCCCATCCCCTGTCCTCTAGGTCCCCGATCCTGGCGTGGACCTCCTAGGGGTGGAAGTGCTAGTTTGTCAAAATGTATACCACCTCTTGCAGCTCTACCATATCCTCTTCCACGTTCACTACCTAGAAGATCTGCCTACTCCATCTGTTTCCTCTACCTTGGTGGTCCATCCACTATCTCCCTATCAGTAGCTTGATAGGTTGGGAAATATCTAGCGAGATATTCCCTACCATCGCATCTGTAGCATCACCTCTCCCTAGGATGACTGGATCCATCCTAAGAGACTGAAATGATAGATACCCTATCCTAAGACCTCTTGTAATGTCTTCTACATCTAGATCCTTGTGTCTGACATCAGCTACCCATTTATGAGGTCTCTAAACCTATCTTCCTACTACTGACTTTCACTAGTTGCATCTGCTCAACCAAGAAGCTATAAACCACCAAATCTCACTTGAGCACTCCAACACCAGTCAAAATGCATAGAGGTATAGAATTGGATAATATTTTCTAACAAAAACCTCACTCTAAGGTCTAATCTGTAATGTATTGATCCATGAATATAACCATTGAGTACCTGGAGATGTTGGTGAACCTCGATGAATAGTCAGCCACTGTTAAGCTACCTATAAGAGATGAAGAATATATGGTATATACACTATTCTCAGCATAACTAGAGATAAATCCTCTATAAAGAGATGATAAAACACTATCCATAAAAGATTCACCTCGTCGTGAGTCTATGTTGTCAAAATCCACCACCGCCTTTATGAACCTTAAAGAATTATCGCTACCAGGATCAACATCTGGTCCACTAGTGTCCTCACTAGATGGACACCACATCATACCAATCCTAAAATTTCTAAGGCTCAGTATCTCCTCGATACCTGAGGGGTATCAATCTTTGAAACTCATAGATCGCGCTCAACGTGCACTCTTCATCTTCTGGTACTGTAGGTATCATGTGCTACTCCACTTGTGGTGGAATAGTTGGTGTACCACCTAGATGTAATGTTTGGAGAGCTGGACCCTATATCGAAGCCTCATCACTGATGGGGTAATCCTCTAGATTGATATGATAAATCCTATATATTATGCATCATACATGAATCCTATAGGAAAACAAGATGTACAACGGTGAAGGAGTATATTTGGAGAGCCGACTCAAGAAGGGCACCAAAACAACAACCCATTAATATATGATGAATTCCCCATTATTCTCTCCCTACATCCAATATTATCATGTCTCAAGTAAAAAGATGGTAATTAGTGTCCTGGTGTATGGATTTGTCATCCTTTCTCACAAAAAATAGAGCCCATGACCTAAAATCTAAACTCAAAATGGTTAACACGGTTTCCCAAACCAACCTCACAGACTCCTGGTCCTATGTTAGAATGGACCACCTATAATACCACTCTACAATAACCAATACTTGTGGGGCCCGTGCCGTGACTCCCCAAGTCAACCTCTAATAGTCTAGGGGATAGTGACTAGCACTGAGTAGACATATCACTAACATGGGAGGAATTTCTTGAGTACCTTTACACACACACACACACATCTCTATGAAAAGAATGATGAAATGTAAAAAAACCACTAAGGATAAAAATTCATGCATACCACTAATCCTAACCAATAGATTACATTGGGAATGTAATGTACAGTAAAGAAAACTAGGAAAAAATATAGGACCACAAATATAAAGAGTCTACAAACTACAAATTCCAACCTGAAAAAATAAGCACTAGGAATGATGCTTGAAGGAGTAGGAACACCTCAACATACCTAAACTCATAAATGTAGGTCTGGTCCTATTTCTCCCAAGAATCTGTCAAAAGGTAATTCTTCTACACAATACAAGACACGAATGGGAATATACCATGCATGGGTGAGTATTAAAATATTCAGTAGGACACCCAGAAACCACAAAGAAATACACAAAGGAAGATACAATAATCTCTACTTAGTATATTTCTACAACACATATAACAAGAATATATAGATATACTAAAACCCAAATATAACTCCCCGAACCTATTTCATGTTTTTTAATAATATTTTATGGTTTTACTTTGTTTAATTTTTGTACTATGCAAAACAATGCTTGCAAAACAAACACAAGACTTTTCTTTATTTAATGAAACAATGTAAACGATTAAATTTCCAAAAATCCAAATGAACCATAATACCCTAAAATACCTACTAAGAGACTTTACAAAATCAATGGTAGACCACAGAATACAACAAAAATTCAAAGAAAATAGTGGATGTCCTTTAGATCTGTCACCACAAAGAACATTATATCCATAACCACAACAACAGTGTTATGTATCACAGGAATGAAGAGCACCATCTTGTTTGTCTCGGTTTTTGAAGATGGAACACCCTAATTTTATTTTTATAAGGCCTTAAAGTAAATTCGATTGTTTTCTCATTTAGGTGACTATTGAATCTACAATGGGTATAAGACCTTATAGACATTATATATTCTCATTATTTTATTTTAATTATTTAAGTATATTGATATTTCCAAGTGTTTTAAGTATGCATTAATGTTATATACTTAAACATGTTTTTAATTAAATATTCTTTATATTTTGAAACAATAATGTTTTAATGTTTAAAATGGATTTGAAATCATACGTTATGAAAATGAAATTGATAATTATGGTTGTATTTATTTCTTAATCTATATTTAGTGAATTAGGTTTTTAAGTATTTAAAATATTTTGAAAGTTAACATTAAATGTCCTCATCCTAGGATGAATAAAAACAAGGTTTGAATTAAAAATTTGTTTCATATTTTAGAAATATAATACTAGTGTGAGATTTATTTTACTACATAATAACCATTGATTTTATATTTTGAACATTGATGATCTAAAAATTCAAATGTTTATAAAGTAATGAAAATCTTAGTTCTTTATGATTTTGTTTAACCATAATAGAGAATTTATATTCCCTATTTTTAATACACCCTTATATATATAAACCTATTCTTATTTTTAATAAAAAATGTAATTTTACTTTTGCTAAAAAAATTAGTGAGTACCCCACCTAACCAAGGGCAACCTAGAAGGCCAAGCCACTCAAGGACTTAGTAGAAATCTCACTAAGAACCACAAGGCCAATGACCCAAGGATATGAATTCATGGTGTGTGGTAAGGCTCATGAACAAGCATGAAAATTATGTCCCTAAGAATGCAATGGTGTATGAAAGTGTTTTTAGAGAGCGCGCCACCATGTGGGGTGGCATGGTGGTAGGGGTGGGCATAGATGTGCACCAGCAGAGACCCGATACGGGGTGATACTGCGGAGGGGGAGGGGGATTTCTGAGCCTAATCCGAGAGCTCCAAGCTTATAAAGACAGACCAAAATCCATCCTGTTTTGTTGTGGGATATACTTTTTAAGTGGAGATCATATCTCAGCCGTCTGATCTCACTGCGTAGGATCTGGACCATCCAATCAGTTCAGCCTTCGAACCTCCACAGTCATAGTTTCCCCCACATTTTTCATCATTATTCTGATCCTCTTCTTGATGTAATCTCAACCTTCCACTCCATTAAACTGATCAATCAATCGCTGCATCGCTCGAAGCCTTCCAATTGTGGACACGATCGAATCTTGTCCATCCAACTCTTTTAAAACCCACAATCTCTCTATAGCCATTGGATCAAGGTGTGGTTAATACAAATCATCTATTCATTTCCAACCCTCAATGAATCATCTTCTTCCTTGCGCCATTCCAGTCGTGGTCAACCCCTTCCCCTTCAGTTTTTTCTACACCTATGACAACACCTTTTTGCTTAGAGGCCCTCCTTCCTCCTCTTTTTCCACAAGACCAAACACACTCGGTCTTTGTTTAAACTGAGGTTCCTTGGATTCCCTTGCATGTTTCCTTAAATATTTGTTATATACAGTTTATAAATATAACCATTTTTTCACTAAGAACCCTATGGGTTTTCTCCTTCCAGTGCCTCCATCAACCTCTGCTCGACTTCCTCTTCTTATTTGAACCAGGTCAGGGTCCTAGGTGTTGTCCTGATTTGATTTTTATGGGTTGTATATATATATGAAGGGAAATATATGTATGTATATATATATATATTTTTTCTTAAATCCTTCTAATTTTTCATGGATGGTATTATAAAAAAATTCTTATTTTTAAAAGACGTTCTTGTCATGAAAATCATGATAGGGTTTTATGGTTTTACCTAAAATTAGTTTCACTACATATAGACACATATGTATATATATATATGTTCTTAATAAATCATTACTGATTTCTTTCATTTAAGGAAGAAGAACTTATACTAAAATAAAATTCATAAGGAATGTGAACCATGTTAGGTTTGGTGGTGTTTATGTTATGAAATTATTAATATGTATGTATTCTTATATATATGGGTACTTATTTGTGAAATAAACCCTCAGTTTTACATTATGGTTTTCAAATAATGAACTTTGGTTTAAATTATGTTTTTATTATACATAGATTATGTATTGGATTATTATGTTTTGATGAAGAACCCTTAAATACATTTGGTTATATATATATTTATGTATATGATTTGATCCAAATATTAATATGGTTTTACAAAGGGTTGATAAAAAGTTATAACAAGTGTTTTGAAGTGTGAAAATTTTTCAAGGATCAATTTAGAATTTTCTTTTATAATACAAACCCTTTACAATCACTTTATGTATATATGGATTATACACTTATTTTCATAAGCATAAATGGTATTGGTTATGTTATTCAGTTTTGTCGTTGATATTCATGCTATTCAATTTACAACTTTGGGTTAAATAGTTGTAAGTACTCTTGTGTCATGTTATACATGCATGTAATGGGTGTTTAGACAATTATGCATTCAATACCTCACAGGAAATAATTTGTTACATTTAAACTAATTATGTTTTCAACTGATGATGAGTTTTTTACTATGTATGATTTTTTTATTTAATTTATGATTTAGTCCATTGGTCATTTCCATTTATCAATGCAAGACATGAGCATGAATAATATGTATCTTGAAGTCATAAACATGTATACATTGAATGTTTACTACCATGGAACAATGGTTTGTAAAGTTATTATTTTAAGTGATAAAACCAATCAGTTTTATATCACTTATTATAATTTATGAAATAATAATTTAATTATTCAAAGTTGTATGGAACACATTGAATAAGAAACAAAATTTAATAATTCAATGCGGTATGGGACACTTTGAATAAAATACAGAATTTAATAATCAAAGTGGTATGTGACACTCTAATTTAAAGACATTTAGACATATGAGGTATGCATTGGACTAAGTATGTGATGGGTGGGGCCCTTTATTGCTCCTCGATGCATCGGTAGGTTTCATGAGACAAATAGACATAGAATTAGATGAGTCCTTTCCCAATTTATGTATGGTTTTGGCTGAGGCCTTAATATTTTCTAGACATCTTGGCTGAGGCCATGACAAAATATTTCAAAATGTCTGACATATGCACTTCCCTCATTATGTTTATAATATTTAATTAACCAAGTGAATATTTGTCTTGTAGAATATACTTAGTTAAAATCATGTACTTTTGAGTATCAGAAGATGTAAATGCACATTGAATAATGTTTATTCAGTAATGAGAAATTTATCTTTGAATTTTTGATTTACAGTAAGTAAGTAAAAAAATTAATGTTATTATGTGAAACTCGGATCATGAACTAATTTCATTTGTAAATTATGTACTTGAACATTTTCATTCACACTTAGTGTAGTTATAATAACTCTTGATATATATGTATCACACCATATATTCTGTATAAGCATGCTTACAATTTCAACATGTTTTATTGTAGCCCTATTAATGATCCTTAAAATGTTCACTAGTAATTCTTAGAAAAATATTATGTTATGCTTCATGTATTGCAGTTTTATTTAAATAAATGTTTTATAAATATTTTTAATGGGAATTTTATAAAAGGTATTATTTGAAACATTGATTTTAAAAACCCCTCACTGGGAATTATTATGGTCACTCTACGTTTTAATTTAATTTTTACTAGTTTGGTAGATTTAGTTACACTGCTTGGTGGTAGCTTTCTGGAGTCAATTATGTTTAGTATTTGAATGATTATAATATTTGTATCTGGTTTTCCGTAACCAAAATCATAAAGATCTTTTGTAGTGTAACATGATGTGTAATTCTTCACCATTTCTTTTTTTTAAATTACACGCTCTGTTTTATTGAAAACACATCAGTTCCAAGGCTTCTAGGGTCAGGGCATGACACCAAACCCATAGTCTAGAGGTATTCCATAACTATCGCTTACCATCTCTAGGGATTCTGTCTGAAGATTCCATAAAGCAATCATTCAAGAGAACACACTCTTGATTTTTATAGCATTGATGACACCCGATCGAAAATTACTATTCTTCGGGAACCGTTGTGAGAGAGATACACAGATAGATTTGAATATATAATATGATACACTAGTTCCAATAGAACTCACTCCACGAGTGGGGTAAATCACGATACGTAGATGAGGATCACTTATAGGGGCATAGGGTGATACCATGACTCATCCAGATTCACCTTCTAAGTAGAGGATTAACTAATGTTAGGATTGGTTGTTCTAATACAAAGAATCTATTTAGAGAATAAGAATGGATAAAGGATCTTGCTTTAGGCCTCTTTGAGGGGATTCTAGGATCTATCCATAATGTCATACTGAAGGGATCATACTCCTATGAGTAGGAAACAATACCCACCAACCTTTAGGAAAATAATCAAGGGAACAAACCCTAATGAAGATTATCCAAGATATGTTGGGAAAGATATTAAATCCATGAAGAGATGTATACACGACCTGTAGTAGTGTCACACACAATGTTCCTTGACCCCAGTACTACCAATGTAAAAAAAATCATGTATTTATAACCTGTCATGTAAAAAGAGAGTACACAGAGTGTGGAAGGGTCACATGTTGTGTCCTTATATTTGGGATCCACCTGTGTACTTTGTTCGTGTTCCAGTGCATGCAATCAACCAGTGTTCACCTGCTCGTGTACTAGTACATGGGGTAACCCATATATCTGGTCTATATATGGCCATGTGGTGGGGTAAATTCCACGTAGGAAAGCCTTGTAATCCAACCAATGTTTGTGTACCTCCCAGGATACTTGTTGTGTAAAACACTTGAATTCAATGATTTTTTTTTAAAATTAAATGGGGTGATTTTGAGACCAAGTACTAAGATGGTATTCAATTTCGAGGCCTGGATTTCCCAGAATGATCCATCAAAAAATGTAATGTTTTAAATAGTATGTGTGATTAGTTTTACAGAAAAATTGGAATAACTTTTAAATGGGTGCCCGAATCAAAAATATGATGGCACTATTGATATTGGGATGGTAGGTTTACCCTGGGCATGACATAAGTTTAGTTGGCGTGGGCCTCCAGTGAGAAAACCTGAAAATGGTATAACTGTAAATAAAATAATTAAATAAAATTATTTTATTTTTCAAATCCTTATAACTTAGGAATTGGGAATCAAATTGAACATATGATACCACCATTAAACTCGTGAGAGTATGATTTACTTAGGTAGAGTCTAACAATGGCCGATGTGGGTCAACAGTGGAACGTAGTTTTTGACCGTAAATAAAATAATTGAATAATGTAATTTTATTTTTAAATAATTATAACTAATAAATGGTAACTTAGATTGAAAATTTGAGATTACTACTGTGTTTGTGATGGTATGTTTCCCTTTGGTGGAGCCTAATATCGGCCGTCATGGGCCAACTGTGAATGTAGGTTTTGGGATGTGACCATAAATAAAATAATTTAAATAAAAGTTATTTTATTTTTTAATACTCATAACTCATAAATAGTAACTCATATTATAAATATGAGACCAACGTTGAGTTTATAATGAGACTTTCTCATTAATAACGACTTAACCTTGATTGACATAGGTCAAGGGAAAAAGTTATTTATTGGTCATTTTAAGGAAAAATAAAATAAACATAAAATGTTTATTTTATTCAAAAAAAATTGATGCAGTGTGGTGACGAGGTGAAGATAAATCTCATTAATGAACCTCATTAATGAGTCATCATAACAACACTGCAACATAGGATAACAGAAATATTGATTCACATTTCATCAATTAATTTCCTAACAAGAAATGCGGGATTGTTGGCACAGTCCTGTAATTCCTCTTAGGCTTTGGTGGGTGGCGACGATGAACGAAAAAGGACAACCTCTCCAAGGATGAAAGCCGATGAATCAGACAATGAAGATGAAACCCTTAGAGAGTAGATACAAGATTGAATATCAACTAACGATGATGAAAAATCATCCTCGTGAAATATCATTTCTTAGGTAGGGGTTTAAATTATTAATGAATTGTTTTCCCCACCCTCCCCCTCTAAACAAAGAGAGCAGATAAACTCTCTAACAAGTTACACTACAAGAAAACTAGCATTTCACGGCGGTTTAAAAACCGCCGAAAATGTGTTAATTTTTTTTTATAATTTTTTTAATTTTTTCGAGTTTTAGCGGTGCGTTTAAAAAAAATCGCTGCGAAATTACAGTGGTTTGGGTAAAACTGCCACGAAATGAAAGGAAAAAAACAAAAAAAACATTAGAAACCCTGAAATCAGAAAAATGACCCTAACTTTTGATTCGGGCGTCCATTGAAGCACTACGACCAGTCAAATCAAAGAACATGAAAAGATCGAGTGGCACGTATAATCAAAACCCTGAGATGGTCTAAGGTGAAAAAGATATGAGAGTTATAAGAAAGTTGAAAAAAGTTCTCCAACTTCAAATGACCATAACTTTCGCTCCGGGAGTTTTTTTGGGCTCTACCACATATCAAATCAAATCCAGTGAATAGAGCAATGCACTAGTTCAACAAAAACATGCTTCTATCATGTTTTTTCAACCCCCAAAAGCCCCTCTAGAGGCCTCCAAAACCCTATTTCCGTCACCGGTGTCCTGTCGAACTTGTCTTCAAACAGACCTAACATTAGATCCATGAGTCAGTTGAGAATCCTCCGCCTTCCAGATCATAGTTAGTTTAATGAGATTTAGTTTGACTGGTCGCGGTGCCCCCATGGACTCTTGGATCATAAGTTATCATCTTTTAGTTGGTATTGGAGTTTGTTATGTTTTTTGATGCCTGGTTTCTAGCACCTGTTCCCCATTAACTTTTTTTAAAACGGTCGTAACTTTTGATCCACCTGTCCATTCAGTCTCTTTCACCAATCAGGTCGAAGATCGTTTCAGGATCTTTGATTTGACTGATCACAGATCTGGAACAGACTCTCAGAGCATAAGTTATCTCTGTTAATGTGATTCCAATTTTTTTTTTTCACTTTCTGACCGTTTTGACGGGTTTTAATGGTTGTTCAATTTATTACTCTTTATCTGGGTTTCCATGACTTGTTAGCTTTATCATTGGTTTTTTGGGGGTTATTATGATGATTATGTTGAATTCTTAAGGAGTTTTCTAGAGTTTTCATGCGTTCTCGTGATTTCTAATGCTTCTTCATACTTCTCCATCTGTTTTCATGCGTTTTCATGATTTTTCATCCCTTATCACGCCTTTTCATACTTTTTCATGTGTTTCATTTATTTTTTATTTTTTATTATTTATTATTTATAATATACTTTAATTTATTTATTATCTATTATTTGTTACTGGTTATTTATTATATATTATATATTATATATTATTTAATATATAATAATTAATATTTATTATTTAAAATTTAAAATTTAAAATTTAAAATTTATATTTATTTAAAATTTAAAATTTAAAATTTATTATATATTATATATTATATATTATATATTATTTGTCATTATTATTAATAATATTTTATTTATTATTTATTATATATTATATATTATATATTATAAATTATTTATTATTTATTATTATTTATTATTTATTATTATTTATTGTTTATTATTTATTATTTTTTATTTATTATTTATTATTTATTATTTATTTATTTATTATTTATGATTATTATTTATTAATTATTAATTTATAATTATTTATTATGTGTTATTTATTATTATTATTTATTATTTATCATTTATTATTTATTATTTACTATTTTTTCTTTAGTATTTAGTATTTAGTGTTTATTATTTATATTTATTTATTATAATTTTTTTATTATGTGTTATTTATTATTTATTATTTATTATTTATTATTATAATTAATAATATTTTATTTATTATTTATTATATAATAAATATTATATAATATATAATATTTATTATTTGTTATTATTATTTATTTATTATTTATTATTGTTTATTATTTATTATTTATTATTTATTATTTATTATTTATTATTTATTATTTATTATTTATTATTTATTATTTATTATTTATTATTATTATTTATAATTATTTATTTTGTGTTATTTATTATTATTATTATTTATTATTTATTATTTATTATTATTTATTATTTATTATTATTTAATATTTATTATTTATTATTTATTATTTGTTTATTATTATTTATTATTATTTATTATTTAGTGTTTATTATTTGTTATATATTATATATTATATTATATTTTCTATTTATTTTTTATTTTTTATTATTTATTATTTTTTGTTGATTGTTTACTATTTGTTGTTTTTTATTTATTGTATTATTATTTTATTATATTGTTATTTTAATTTCGAAATTTTATTATTTTATTATTTTATTTTCATAATTTTATAATTTATCTATTTATTATTATAATTTATTTTTTATTTATTATATCAAACAGAAAATAATAATAAATAAATAAATAACTTAATAAATAAATAATAAATCAATAATTATTTATTATTTATTACTGATTGTTAATTATTTTTTATTGCTTGTTTATTAATTATTATTGAGTTTATATCTATTAGTTATGTATTACTTGTTTTTTCAATTAGTATATATAAGTATATTAAATTCTATTTATTAACCACATGACAAGCCTGCTGGAGTGGTAAAGTCTTTGAAAAATATGCAAGAGGATAGGGGTTCAAATCTCACCAAACACAGAATTTCTTTATATTGCATGGGCATGGGCATGGGCATGGGCATGGATAATGTAAATGAAGTAATACGCAGAATCTATTTATATTACATGGGCATGGGCATGGGCATGGACGAAGTAATGAAGTAATAAGAAGTAAATGAAGTAATACGAAGTAAAGGAAGTAATACGAAGTAAAGGAAGTAATACGAAGTAAAGGAAGTAATACGAAGTAAAGGATGTAATACGAAGTAAAGGAAGTAATATGAAGTAAATTAAATAATATGAAATAAATAAAATACATACGAAATAAATAAAATAAATACGAAATAAATAAAACCACCGCAAAACCTTATATGGTGGTTTTGAAATTTGTCGCTAATAGTTTCCCGACGCATGATTTAGCAGCGGTATTTCAAAACCATCATAGAATGATTTAGCGACAATTTAAACCACCACAAAATAGAAAAAACCCGCCGCTAAATATGCATTTTTCCATAGTGTTAATCCGAATATGGATTTTTCTTTTAGGCTTGGGAAATATAATTGCGGGTTGATATTCGGATTAAATCTTATTGATTTATAATTTATACATCATGATTCCACTAACACAAACAATTACGGACCAACAAAAACAAAGGTCGGTTGTTCATATGGATGTTCTTTGTGATCCCCTCCATCTCTCTCTCCCTATTCTTCATGGCGTAAAAGACAGCGGCACAATGACTGTAGAAGCTCTAGGCATAAGGGTTGTGGCACTGGCAAGAGACTGCGAAAGAAGTCTTCGGGGACGGCACCCGGCCGCGGCAGCGATAGGAGTGGCCGACAGGGAGGTTAGAAGCTAGTGTTAGGTGGACATAGCCATCTTGCCACAACATAGGTGTACATAGCAAAGAGTCGTTGTAAGAACCCAAACCTTATTTTTCGGTATGTTTTTCCTTTTTATGGAGTTTTTGAGAAAAGAGAAGTTTCTGGAAATTTTTGAAGTACACACCGTTTACTTTATAAGTACATGTCATGTACTTCGATGCCGCGTGAGGCTGTGTGCTGGCCATGTCCGGGCCACACACACGTTAGTGTGGGGTGATGTGGAGGCCGCTTAAAGCGGAATGCCGAAAAGCCCAGTACACACCGTGTACTTTCATTTTTTTCATTAAATGGACCGAGCTTGCATCTAACCGCCAGATTCGTCTTCTTCTAGGTCCCGTTCGACTGAGAGAAGCCATACGGCACCGAAACTTCTCTGAGCCCCCATGCCTATGTACATTCTCTGAATCGACCACCGTAAATTGCGTTGGAGCCGCAGCGATAAGCTCTCCCTTCTTCTAGAACAACATTTTCCAATTCCTCCTATTTTGCAAGTTATCATGGGTTGGTCGTTTTGTGCATTTTTTGTAGATCTACAACATTATAAGGAGATTCAAACCTCATGGTTCAAGTATATTGATCTCCTAGAATCAAGGTAGGTGGTTTTTGCCTTTCCGTTCGAAGTCTTTGAGTTTTATGTGCAATTTCCACCAATACCCTTGAACGGGGTATTGCGTGTTTACTGTTTTACCCATATTGGTTTTTTTGCATTGCTTTTATGCTTGTGTAGAGGTAATTTGGTTATGTATGAGGATAATTGCTATGCTTGGATGTTTTTCCCATGCCTTGCTCTATTTACAACATTTTGGTCTTGTTCAGCCTTTGGCTGTTATACCTGTTTTCCATGCCTAGTGACCGCAGGATGGAGTGCTGTTTCCTGAAATGCTTGTTATGCTATAGACTGGTTATCCATGTATCTCTATAGGTTTACATTGGCCTTATAGAATTATTATGCACTTACTGGAATGAGGCCGTGAGAACCTAGTGCTATAGACTATAAGGGGATAGACCGATTGAGCTTCCTCAGAGAGTCTTGGACCTTATAGACTATAAAGGGATAGACCGAGTGAGCTTCCTCAGAGAGTCTTGAACATTATAGACTATAGGGGATAGACTGAGTGAGATTCCCAGAGAGTCCTGGATAATATAGACTACATGATGATAGACTTAGTGATCTTCCTCAGATAGTCTTGAGAATTATAAACTATAGGATGATGGACCAAGTGAGCTTCCTTAGAGAGTCTTTGTTTTGTTTGAATTTACTTAAACCACTCTAGGATTTAGGAGGAATTGACCGAGTGATCTTCCTCAAAGAGTTTTTGATAGACCTAAGGATATAGGAGGAATTTAATGAGTGACCTTCCTTATAGAGTCTCTAAACCTTCGGGCTATAAGGGGATTAGACCGTATGATCTTTCTCAGAGAGTCCCTGACTACCTTAGACTATAAGGGGAATTGAATGAGTGTGCTTCCTCAGAGAGTATTATAATTTCAAATGACCAAACCAGAGGGGTTAGGCTATGTGTTCTACCCAGAGGTTTTTGGTATTTCTTGGATAAGACCAGAGGGGATGGCTGTGAGTACTTCCGAGAGGGATTGCTATTTGTGGTTAGCTATTTTCTTCACTGCTTCTTAGTGATATGTGGATTGTTTATTGTGTGTATCATCCTATTTATTGTTTACTTCTTATTGTACTATTATCTTCCATATGCTCACTAACTCTTAGGCACATATCTTTAGGTGGTTTCCTACTGGGATTTACTCTCACACCCTATTTGGGTCATGCTTTTGATCCCAAAGAGATTATATTGCTGCAGGTATAGACAAGTGCAAACTCCCTTCGACTTCAGGTACTTGATTGCATTGGAGCAGGAGAGAATGGGACCAATCTGAGGCTTGAGATTCTGTGGAGTTGCTTATCTGTTTTTCTTTTTTACTTTGGTTTAGTATTGTATTCATCATTGTGACTTGTTTGGCTGTTTTCCTAGACATATGTATCATGCATCATATATATATATATGTGTGTGTGTGTGTGTGTTCCAGTTGTTTATCATATTTAGTCTTTACCTATTCACTTGTGTATGGATTGTATACTGCTTCTACTATTGTAGGTGCTGTTTACTTCTGTTGTGTACTCTGCCAATGAGGTTATAGTTTCCCCACTAACACACCCAAGCACATCGCTGCTAGTCGGCAGCCTCTGTCATTCGGGGAAATCCGCTTGAGGCCATGTGACCAACCGGGTACGGGGTGCCTCTGGGTTGCTTCTGGAACTGGGATGTTACAAAGTGGTATTCGAGGAATTATTTTCTATTGAATTACTGTTTGGAGCCTATAGTCAGGGATAGGACAGAATAGGTACTTGGTAATAAGCTATGCCCAGGAGTAGCTAACCCATGTACATGTAAAATCCATACTACCACATTTATTGCAGTCTTTATGGTTTTCACTTTTACAATTTATTTGATTTCACCGTTGGGTGATTCACATTCTTTCTGCTGTTACCATTGTTGTTATTATAGTTCTATTTTTGTCGTAACCCATTTAGTTGAAGGTATGCCATCTCATGAATCTTATAGGCACTTGTTAGAAATCAAATTCTATGCATTCTTTCCATGCCATCTAGGATGCATTAGTGACTGCATGTTGTTGTGATAGATATTGTGTAGATTATGCATGCTGTTGTGAAATATGCTTGATAGAATCTCTTCTGTTGTATAGAGAATTTGTTTGTATAGTGCTTTGATTAAATAGATGCCAAACTTTGGTTCTTGAGGTGTTATGGGTCCTCATAGACTAGAATTTGGTGGATCATTACCTGGTTTTCTTGTTATGACTTGTATAAGATGTGAAGCATTGATTCGCTGGGAGTATGGTCCCTCATGGATCGGAATTTGCCACCATAACTCTTGTTTTCTGTGTTTTCTGGGCTTCAGAGTAGTTTCTAAGCTACTACCTGAAAAAAACCCAGAATACACAGCCTGTACTTTATTAATACACATTTTGTGGTTTTTAAACCGTGTCACTGACTGTGTGTGTGTAGAAACATAGGGTTGTGAAAAATCTTCAGGAACACGCCATGTACGGTAAGTACATGTCCTGTTGTAGTGACCGTGTGTCTACCCATGTGACTAAAGACACGGATGGGTGAGACTTCAACGTTACACACCATGCACTTTTATCACATGCCATGCCATGTAATCTATGTACCTAGCCGTGTCACAAACAACATGGGTCAGAGAAAACCTTCATGTACACGCCACATTCTCAGGTAGCATGCCATGTAAGAATGAGTTGTCTAGCCGGCCGTGAAAAAAACAACACGTGTCGTTGAAACCTTGTCTATTACATGCCATGTACTTTGTGAACACGCCATGTAGTCTAGGATTAAAATGATTGTGTGGGTTAGCCGTTTAAGGAGACTCGAGCAGGGGAATAGAGTTCAATTACACGCCATGTGTGGGGAAAACACACTGTGTGGTTGGGGCGTTACACGACCAGTTGTGGTAGAAGTACACACCCATGTGAATGGCTTAAAAGAACCTACTGTGTAGTTTTTATACACACCATGTAGTCATGTTTTGTAAAACATGAATGTTTCCTTCTCCAGTCCCCCTTTTGTACTCTTGTGTTCTTAGTATTTGATAATCCCGATCTAAAGAATTCTTTTGACATTTCAGAGCTATGCCACTAAGACGACCTCCGATTGTATGTCAGCTGCCAGAAGGTTATTATACACTGGATATGGCCTATCAGGTATCTCCTACAAATTCTCATGTTGTGACAGCATTGGCACCAACAGTTATACCAGTTACAGGAACCGTTGCGCAGTTTAGGGAAGAATTTCTGAGGATGATGCAGACCTTCCAGAGAGGGCCACCTCCTGCCCCATCGATGGAAGAGTTGATGTGGGTTTTTCAGCCACAACATCCTCCTACTTTCTAACAGGATGGAGGACCTCAGGCTGTAGAGTCATGTCTAGAGGACACACTGATGATTTTAGAGCATTTGGAGATACCTCCAGAGAAGAGGGTGAAGCTCGCTACCTATATGCTCTTAGAATCTGCCAAGAGGTGGTGGGAGGTGATCTCACAGTCAGGGCACCACCATAGTATGTCTTGGGATGATTTTCGGCGCATATTCTACGACTACTTCTACCCAGAGACCTTAAGGGCCGATCGAGCCTGGGATTTTATGAGTCTGGAGCAGGGTACTCTTTCTGTTATAGAGTACTCGTCTCGCTTTACTGTGCTGCAACATTTCATGCCTATTCTAGCAGGTGATGAGTTGTTCCTTGCATGGAAGTTCGAGGATGGAATGAGGCATGACATCCACTCATAGGTGAACGTCTTCAGGTTGACTTCGATATCCTCTATCATCAACCAGTCGCTTATCACTGAGCGCAATATGAGGGATTCTGAAGTAGTGAGCCATGTCAGTTTGACCTCCAGAGCTAGTGTTCCTCCTACTAATAGCAGGAAGGCCTCAGGGAGTCTACTCGAGGAGAATAAAGTAGGTGGAATGTATCTTCGGGCAGCCAGGTAGTATGCTACCAATGCGGGAGGAGCGGGCATACTAGGCCTCAGTGCCAGAGAGTCCACATGGAGTGCCGATATTGTGGCAATATGGGCCATCTTCAGCATTTTTGTCAGATCTTCTCACCTATAGCTGGTGGTAGGGGTTCTTCTATGACCCCACATTCAGGAGATGCATCACCAGTTTCTCACCAGTCTTGGAACTGGAGTTCTTCTGGCCATGCGGGCCGAGGTAGAGGTCGCGACCATGGTGGTCAGTCACTAGGTTACCAGCGACTGCAGAGTAGATCAGCTCAGGGTGGTCATCCAGGGTCGCAGGGCCGTGGTACAAGTCAAACTTTTGATGTGGAGAAGGCCAATCAAGAGCAGGATCCTTGACCATCCATAGTTCGAGGTACGATCTTTTTTGCCTTAGTTTTATCATCAACTATTTTTGATACTGGTGCTATGCATAAATTTATCTCTATTGCTACTGTGGAGAGCCTTGGGCTCTGTAAATTTCCCTCTACCGATAATTTGACTCTAGACACATCATTGGGGACTAGATCAGTTAGTGTACGTTAGTTCCAAGAGTGCCCTCTTGAGGTTGTAGAGTGTCACTTCTTATGGTACCTCTATGTCCTAGAGATGACGAGCTATGATTTCATTCTTAGAATGGACTGTTTAGTTCCCTTTCAAGAATTCTTTGACTATTATCACTGCAAGGTGAGTTTCATATCACCAGAGGGTGGATATTTTCTTCATAGAGGTGAGTGGGAGGTCCAGGAGAGTCGAGCAGGACCCGGGCATCATGGGTTCAGAGGAGTTACAACCCATATTTCTAATCATTATTTGGATGACCAGGGGACTTAACAGTTATACTTTCCTCCAGTGGTGGATTGTTTCAGGGATGTCTTTCCAGGGGAATTTTCATGTTTGCCTCCAGAGCGTGAGGTAGACTTTTCTATTGAGACCATGACAGGAGTGGCACCAGAATCCATTCCTCCTTATAGGATGGCTACACCTGAGTTATAGGATCTCAAGAAGTAGTTGGAGGAGTTGCAGGCGAAGGGTTTAATCCGACACAGTACATCTCCTTGGTGTTCGCATGTTCTGTTTGTGAAGAAGGCAGATGGTACCCTCAGGATTTGTGTGGATTATCGGAAGTTGAGCCAGTTGACGGCCAGGAACTGATATCCCTTGTCGAGGATCAATGATCTCTTTGACCATCTTTGAGGAGCCCGAGTGTTCTCAAAGATTTACTTAAGGTCTGGTTATCCTCAGTTGCATGTTAGACAATCTGATATACCTCTTACAACTTTTCGAAGCTGGTATCATCTATACAAGTATATAGTTATGCCGTTCGATCTCATGAACTCGCATGTAGTTTTCATGGCACTGATGAACCTTGTGTTCCATTCATACTTAGATTATTTCATGGTGGTTTTGATGGAAGACATCTTGGTGTACTCTCACACTCGACACAACGATGCTACCCATCTTGAGATCGTAATGAGTACACTGATAGAGCATCAAATTTATGATAAACTCTCAAAATTACACTTTTGGATGGATAAAATTCACTTCTTGGGTCATGTTATCTCAGAGACAGAAGTATCAGTAGATCCAGAGAAAGTGAGAGCTGTAGTTTCCTGGGAGCATCCGGAGAATGTCTTTGAGGTGCAGAGTTTTCTAGGGCTTCCTGGATACTACATGCATTTCATATGAGACCTTAAACTCCTAGCAGCACCAGTGATGGGTCTGACCAATAAATTGGAAATGTTATTATGCTCATATTCCTGTGAGTCATCATTTTAGTAGGTGAAAGGGAGATTTCCATCAGCACCGATACTAGTCTTCCTAGATCCAGTCCAAATCTATACTATTTATTATGATGCTTCTGGTATCGGGCTGGGAGATATGCTTATGTAGGGAGATGGAGTTGTTAGGTACGAGTATCAGTAGTTGATGCCACATGAGAAGAACTACCTAACACACGATCTAGAGTTAGCAGTCGTTGTTCATGCCTTATGTTGTTGGAGACATTATCTTTTGGGTGATCATTTTGTGGTTTTCACCGACCACAAAAGTCTCAAGTACATCTTCACTCAGCGTGATGTGAATCTAAGACAACGCATGTGGGTCGAATATCTTAAGTCCTTTGACTTTGAGCTTTCCTATACACCTGGAATGGGCAATGCAGTGGATGACGCGTTGAGCAAGAGAACTCAAATACATGTTGTTCCGAAGGATTTGGGTACATAGGTACTTTTGAGTACAACATACCATCCCTAGACAGATGTCCAATCCGAGTGCATGATCCAGGTGCTTGAGGATATGCTCTGAGCTTGAATTATAGACTTTGCAGGTTCTTGGGAGAAGAATATACCTCTTGTGGAGTTTTCCTACAACAATAGTTTTCAAATGACTAATCAGATGGAACCTTACGAGGCCTTGTACGGTATGCCATGCCAATCACATTTATGCAGGCTGGAGGTAGGAGAGGCAGCTTTGTTGGGACCTCATCTTGTTCAGAAGACCTCATAGCAGATATATTTGATTCAAAAGAGGATGGATATGGTACAATCTCGACAGAAGTCTTATGCTGATCAGTAGAGACGACCTCTGGAGTTCGAGGTTAGGGATCAAGTTTTCCTACATGTCGCACCAAGTTTGGGACACAAGAGGATTCAGAGATAGGGTAATTCTTCCCCATGGTATGTCTGGCCATTTGAGGTGTTGGAGAGAGTTGGGACGATTGCCTATCGGTTGCAGTTACCTCAAAGTTACTGGGATATGCACGACGTCTTCCACATTTCTCAGCTCTGACGTTACTTTTCAGACCCATCTCATGTCTTTCATCCTGAGGAGGTTGAGCTTGAAGCGGATGGATCATTTGAGGAGAATCATATCTGGATTTTTGATCATAGTACTATGGTTCTCCATGGACCGTCTGTTCCTCTGTTATTGGTGTTATGGCAACACGGGCGAGTATAGGATGAGACTTGGGAGAGGGAGGCTGATGTACGATCGTAGTGTCCAGAGCTGTTCGAGGTTTCTTCTTCTATGCCTCGCTAGAGAAATTCAGGGATGAATTTATTTAAGGGGGGAATTTTGTAAGAACCCGGACCTTCTTTCCAGGTATGTTTTTCCTTTTTCTGGTGTTTTTGAGAAAATAGTAGTTTCTGGAAATTTTTTAAGTACATGTCATGTACTTTATAAGTACATGTCGTGTACTTCGATGCCGCGTAAGGCCATGTGCTGGCCATGTCTAGGCCACAAACGCAGTCATGTGGGGTGATGTGGAGGCCACTTAAAGTAGATTACAGAAAAGCCTAGTACATGCCATGCAATTTTTTTTCATTAAACAGACTGGGCTCACGTCTGACCACCAAAATCGTCTTCTTCTAGGTCCCATTCGACCAAGAAAATCCATACGATGTAAAAAATTCTCTGATCCCCAAGCCTCCATCAATTCTACAAATCGAATGACGTCAATTTAATTGTAACTTCAGCGGTAAGATCTCCCTTCTTCTAGAGTATCGTTTTTCAATTCCTCCTCTTTTTCAAGTTATTGTGGGTTGAACATTTTGTGCTTTTTTGTAGATCTATGAAGTTATAAAGAGATTCAAGCCACGTGGTTCAATTATATTGATCTCCTAGCATCATGTTAGGTGGTTTGTGCCTTTCCGTTTGAAGTATTTGAGTTTTATGTGCAATTTCCACCAATACCCTTGAACAGGGTACTACCTGTTTACAGTTTTACCCTTGTTGTTTTTCTTTCTTTGATTGTATGCTTGTATATAGGTAATTTGGTTATGTATGAGGATAATTTCTATTCTTGGATGTTTTTCCCATGCCTTACTCTGTTTACGACCTTTTGGTATTTTTCATCCTTTGGCCGTTATACCTATTTTCTATGCCTTGTGACCGTAGGATGGAGTGTTGTTTCCTAACGTGCTTGTTATGCGATAGACTTGTTAGCCATGTAACTTTGTAGGTTTACTTTGGCCTTATAGCATTATTATGCACTGACTGACACACGACTGTGAGAACCTGGTGCTATAGACTATAAGGGGATAGACCGAGTGAGCTTCCTCAGAGAGTCTTGGACATTATGGACTATAAGGGGATAGACCAAGTGAGATTCATTAGAGAGTCTTGGACATTATAGACTATAGGGGATAGATCGAGTGAGCTTCCCAGAGAGTCTTGGATATTGTAGACTATAGTAGGATAGACCGAGTGAGCTTCCTCAGAGGGTCTTGAGCTTTATAGACTACAGGAGGATGGACCGAGTGAGCTTCTTTAGAGATTCTTTGTTTTGTTTGAATATCCATAAAACACTCCTGGCTATTGGAGGAATTGACCGAGTGAGCTTCCTTAGAGAGTATGCGATAGACCTAAGGCTATAAGAGGAATTGACTGAGTGAGCATCCTCAGAGAGTATCTAGACCTTGGGGCTATATGGGGATTAGATAGTGTGATCTTCCTCAGAGAGTCCCTGAATACCTTAGACTATAAGAGGAATTTACTAAGCATGATTCCTCAGAGAGTCTTATAAATTCGTATGACCAAACCATAGGGGTTAGGCTGAGTGTACTACCCATAGGGTTGTTGGTACTTTTTGGATAGGACCAGAGGGGATGGTTGTGAGTACTTCTCAGAGGGATTCTTGTTTGTGGTTAGCTGTTTGCTTCACTGCTGCTTGTTGATATGTGGATTGTTTACTATGTGTATCATCCTGTTTATTTTTCACTGCTTACTATACTATTAACTGCCATATGCTCACTGACTATTGGGAACAGATCTTTAGGTGGTTGCCTACTGGGATTTAGTCTCACACCCAATTTGGGTCATGATTTTGGGCACAAATAGATTATGTTGCACCAGGTATAGATAGGGGCAAGTGGCCTTCGACTTCAGGTACTTGATTTAATTAGAGCAGGAGAGCATGGGGCCAAGTCGAGGCTTGCGATGCTGAGGAGTTTCTTATTTGTTTTTCTTTTGTATTTTGGTTTAATATTGTATTCAGCACTGTGACTTCATTAGCTGTTTTTCTAGACATATGTATCATGCATCGTATATATATATGCGTTCTCCAGTTGTTTATTATATTTAGTATTTCACTGTTCTCTTTTGTATGGATTGTTTACTGCTTCTGCTATTGTATGTGTTGTTTACTTCCGCTGTGTAGTCTGCCAATGAGGGCATAGTTTCCCCACTAACACACCCAATGCCCTCGCTGCTAGTCACCATCCTCTGGCGTTTGAGGAAATGCGCTTGAGGCCATGTGATCAACCGGGTATGGGGTACCTATGGGTGGATTCTGGAACCGGGACGTTACAGCTGTGGTAGAAGACCATGACAATGATTTAAACCTGTGAAAAAACCATGTGCCATAGACTGCGACATCGAGTTGGAACCGCGACAAGATTCTGGGCCATAGGGGGAAACTGATTCATGTGAGACGAACGACACAGATAGGTGGTGTAGCTTGGAGTGTCGTACTAGAGTTGTGGCATGTGTTAGCGGTCTGCAGAAGGAGCTAGCATGCGGCCCTGGACCACATCTAGGGGGGACTGGCCCGCCAAACGGTCCACTCCTCCAATGCGGCGCCCCAGATGCCCTGTGGGCATCCGTGATGGGGGGGAGTTGGCCTGCCAAATGGGCCATGCTGGTGGTGTTAACCGGGCTTCTGGGTGGCCCAAGCTGGGAAATAACTTTCCCTCTAGTTGTGGGTCGTGCCAGATGAGCCAGTTTACTGGGCGACCCGGTAGGCTGGACCCATGGCCGAACCTGGTCAGGTCCAACAAGGCCCAATTGGCCTGGCCCAACGACAAGACCAGATCGGTCAGGGCCATACCCAACTAGATCAGGTCGGTTAAACCGGGTTTGGTCATGCAGGACCCCAGACTGGGTTGGTTGGGTCGGTCCGATCAGGTCAAACTAGGCCGAGACACAACCGACCCCTATTTACAAAAACACCTATATATTTTAGGCCAGTTGTCTGATTGACTCTCTGTCTGTGGTGTTGAGACCCTTGCGATGTGATAATTTATTTGGAATTATATAAGGAGGATTTAATGGAAGTTGAGATAAAATGAGTTTTTTGAGGTGTGGATTCTCTCGGAATCAAGTGCACTACATGTAGGAATCCTGTGGTTGGCTGAGACCCGAATACTACTGACAAGAGGGTCTAAGTTACCCTACATCCTAGATGATAAGTGGCAGTGTGTGGACCAACTAAAAGCATCTCTATGTGAGCCTACTTTAAGCGACCATATGTGGACCTGCTATAAGCGGCCCTGTGTGGATCAACTATTATGTCCTAAGTGAAGAGAAACTCTATGTGACCCATCAGACCCACGGTGCTCATCAGGGATGAGTACCTCAACAGTCCAAGGTGTTCAGTGTTACAACTGATAGTCTTTCTTTTCCATACTTTGAGTTATACCTGGTGTGAGATGTCTTTGCTTTGTGATCTTTTTGTGTGGTCTTGATTTATTATTTTTCCTTCGTGGTTTGGGGTCCCTACTGAGTATTATGTTACTCACCCCTATACGGGCTTCACCCGCATGTGTCGTGTCCCGTGCAGGTGATCGATGCTTTGATGAAGACCTTGGTAGACCAGGGCTAGGTGGCACTCAGTGAGACAGGATGGATGAGACATATTTATGTGGCTACCAATAGCTATCCTCCACCTACTCTCCAGGTGATCGATACAAAGATAGAGACCTTGGTGGACCGGGTCCAGGTGGTTTTCAGTGAGATGGGATAGACGTGATGTACTTATACAACTACCGATATCTATCCTCTATCTACCCTATAGGTTGGTCCTGATTAGATGGACCTTAGAAGCTATACCTTTTCTTGTGGATTTGGGATTGTATTCTGGCCTTTTTTCATTTCATTTGTACTCTACTTTTAGTAGTTATCTTTTGATAGTTGTGGTTTACTTTGTGTTTACCTTTTCGTAGTTTGTATAGTGTGTGCATGTACAAGCTTAAAGTAAAATGTATTCCCTTTTTTGGATATGCCTATTCGGTGCAAGTCATCATCCGTTGGCCTATGGAAGGTGTTCTTTGGGTACTCACGACACAAGATCTGGAGGATGGGTCATGAAAAAGTGGTATAAAAGGAGGTTGGGTCTACCAAATGAACTAAGAGTCTATAAATTTTGATGGGGGAAAAAATTTTATGTCTTTTGGGTTCATCTTTCAGGACAGGAAGTCCACTGTTGGTGTGATAGCCAACGTATCCACACACTAGGACTCTAAATTCTGATTTCCAACTCATTACATGAAAAAAATGATTTCATACATCTTGGAATGTTTTCTCATGATCTTTCTAAGTTAGAGTCAGCTCACTAGGTATAATCTATTAATCGTGATCATCTTGATCACTTTCAAGATTACTCCCCACAAACAGCTATACATGATTCCAGTGCAAGACCATAAGGATGGTCTAGAGAGTGATCATTCTTCAGTACAGAAATGGTTTCCTAAAATGGAACCTTTGGGAAGTGTCCCATCTTTACAACCTACTATTGGTCAGAAGTTACTACCGGTGCTATCGGTAGAGGAAACATGTAGGATCATTGCCTTACACATGTTTTAGTGATAGATACCCCTCAGGTTCTGAGGAGATCCCAACTCATAAGCGTCTAAGGACTAGATTGAGGTGGTGACCAAGTTTTATGTATATTTAGGGCACCATTAGATCATATGGTAGTCATGGAAGTGAGCGTTCTATGTGTCTTAGTAGGGTGATGATGGAGTTTAGATCACCCGATCTTATGATGAGGGGTTTTTTCATGTAGATAGATCTAGGTAACCTCTCTTTGAGAAGGGGATCTTACCATAAATTCTAAGGGATATGCATTCCCAAGAGCTTATGTAGCTTCGTTGTGATGACATGTTGGTAGCTGAGTATTCATCGAGTTATACCGACCCTTCTAGGTACTCGATGAATATGATGTGACTAGTGCTTCAAGGCTCAAACCCCCAAGAGAGATGTGCTTAGGGAAATCCGAGCCATCATTATTTCTCTGTACATTCCAACTTATTCTAGGGTGATAGATGGTACCATTTTGGTTAAAATTTCTTTGAATCAGTAGATACAACTAGTGGATTTCAGTAGTGGGAAAGGGGAACTGACATCTACCTTAGATACTTGGATGAGTACGAGGATGTCTTTCCATATGATGTTCCAAGACTACCTCTACATAGATAGGTAGATTTATTCATAGATCTGTACCTTGTGATGGTACTAATATCTACACATTCATATCAAATTTCTCTTGCAGTGCTCTGGGAGCTGAGGGTACAGTTGGAGGAATTGCAGAGGAAGGGGTTCTTAAGGCCCAGTGTTTAACCATGGGTAGCCCCCCCTGTTGTTCATCAAGTAGTTATATGGAAACTTGAGGCTATGCATGTACTTCTGTCACCTAAACTAGGTGACCAAGAAGAACAAGTATCCTATACCAAGGATTGATTACCACTTCGATCAGCTTCAGGGAGTGAGATGGTTCTCGAACGTAGACCTCAGATCAGGATATCACCAACTTCGAGTATGAGACGAAGTCATCTTGAATAAGTATTCCGGATTTTGCTACGTCCACTATGAGTTCTTAGTTATGCTATTTGGAATGAATAATTCCCTATAAGTGTTCATGGGACTCATGAACATGATCTTACATCGGTACTTAGACAAGTTTTTAGTGTTCTTTATGAATGAAATCTTAGTGTATTAAGCATCCAAGGAGGATCACATGAAACAAATAAGGATGGTTCTGGACACACTCTAAGAGAAGCCACTTTTTGGAAAGCTATCAAAGTGTGAATTTTGGATACAAGAGGTCCATTTCTTAGGACATGTCATCTCAGAGGCTAGAGTTGTGGTGGATCCAATGAAGATCGAAGTAGTTCTTTCTTGGGAACCACCAAACAACATTACTAAGGTGAGGAGTTTCCCTGGGTTGACTGGGCACTATCATAGGGTTTTACCCAAATTATCTAGAGTGTAATCACCCATGAATAAATTGAAGAATAAGGGAAAACCCTTCATGTCGACATAAGTATGCTAGCAGTGATTTTAGCAGCTGGGGAGGATCTTGACGAGTGCTCCTTCCTTGAGGTTTCCAAGGGAAGATGCCGACTATGTAGTTTATTGTGACACATTAGAAACTAGGCTTGGTTGTGTCCTAATGCATGAGGAAGCAGTGATTGCATATGGCTTAAGATAGTTGAGAATGCATGAGAATAACTATGCGACTCAAGACCTTTAGTCGACAATGGTATTCTTTGTACTAAATAAGTAGTGAAACTACCTTATTGGAAAACGATTCATCTTATACTATAACCACAAGAGACTCAAGTAAATGTTTTCTCAAAAGGATCTAAATATGAGACAATGACATTGGCTAGAGTAACTCTAGGAAAATGGATTTGAGATAGTCTATACTCCTTGAAAGGGTAACGTGGTGGTAGATGCTCTCAGTAGGAGATCGAGTTCAAAGCTATCGAATGAGGCCTCAGAGCAGTTAACCCCACTTTAGATATCCTTTGTGGATAGAGATGAGGTAGCTCATCTTCATTTGATGGTAGTATCCCCTCAAATCATATAGTGAGTCATGGAGGTTCTACTTAGAGATTCCAGCTGCGAGACTACACATGCCCATATATCTACAAGGCATGTACCAGTTGTATATTTGAAAGGTGGGGAGAATTTCATCCTTTTTAGAGGATGCACATTAGTACCAGTGGTGTTTGGGAGGAGGTTTTGGGAGAGTTACATGAATCCCCTTTGGCAGTACATCCAGGTGTGGAAAAGATGTAAAAGTACATCTGACGTTAGTACTAGTGGTTCGAGATGAAGAAGGTAGTGGTATGGTTTTTCTCGAGATGCCTCACTTGTCAGTAAGTGAAGATTGAGCACCAGGTTCTAGTATGTTTGACATAACTCCATGAGGTACCAGAGTGGATGTTGGAGGGAATATCTCTGGTATTTTTTATGGGCTTACCATGTACGTCTAGGGGGAAGGCTACTATCTATGTGATTATAGACTGACTCACCATGTTTTCCCACTTCCAACCCATTCAGGATCAGAGTTCAGTAGAGAGTTTGGGACACCTATATGTGCAGAAGATATTTCGACTCCATGGAGTATCATATATGATAGTCTCAGATCATGATTCATGCTATACATCTCGGTTTTGGAAGGGATTACAAGAGGCATTTGGGACTCATCTACACTTGAGCACATCCTTTCACCCATAGACGTATGGTCAGACCTAGCGGACTATATAGACTTCATAGGACATTCTTTGTGATTCCGTTCTTGATTTTGGTCCGATTTGGCAGGACCATATAACACTGGTGGAGTTTGAGTACAGTAATATGAACCACTCCACCATTGTTATTGCACCATTCGAGGTACAATACGGATGACCATGTAGGTCACCATTATGCTGAACATTCCTAGGGGAGTCAGAAATCATAGGTATAGAGTTGGTACATGCTACCAATGAGAAGGTTCCGGTCATCCAAGAGTGGATGAAGACTACACAGATCTGAAAAAAGTCATATGATGATAGGATATGGATACCCTGGAAGTTCAAATATGGGGACCTCATATTACTATGGGTCTCTCCTCGACAAGGGATTCTAAGATTGGGCCAGGGTAGCAAGTTATTTCAGAGATTCATTGGACCTTTCCTAATACTGCATCGAGTGGGTGAGGTGGCGTACCACTTGGCTCTACTACCACAGTTATAGAGGATGCATGACATCTTCCATGTATCCCCTTTGAAGAGATACGTGGATGACTATTCTCACGTCGTCGACCACTATGAGCTGAAGATTGAAGATTGGGATAAATTAATAGAGTACTTAGTAGAGATAGAGGATCGATAGGAGAGGATCCTTCATGGATTTTCGATTCCTCTAGTGCATGTTCATTGGTAGAACAAGAATCTCCATGAGAGAACGTGGGAGCAGGAGGCTCAGATTCATACTCAGTACCCCTTTTTTCGGATTAACCCTTATTTTGGATTATGAGGACGTAAGTCCCTAAAGGGGGGAGTAATGTATTACCCCAAAATTCCAGGATTGTTTTTGGAAATTAAATGGGATTATTTAAAGACCAAGTTCTAAGACAATATGTGATTCCGAGGCCCAGAGTGCCCGGAATGATCCATTGAAAATTTTATGTTTTAAATAGCGCGTGTGAGAAGTTTTCTGGAAAAAGTGGAATAACTCCTAAAAGGGTGCCCGTATAAGAAACCAGAGGGCAACATTGTGTTCAGGATGATAGGTTTACCTTAGGTGTGATTTAAGTTTAGTCGGCACGAGCCTCTAGCGAGAAAACCTAAAAATGGTATAATCATAAAAAAAAAATTAATTAAATCTATTTTATTATTCAATTCCTTATAACACACAAATGGTGACTCATATAGAAAATCAGATACTGCCGTTGAACTCATGAGGGTATGATATCTTTAGGCAAATCCTAACATTGGCCGGTGCAAGTCAATAGTGGAATGTAGTTTTTGGAAATAAATAAAATAATTGAATAAAGATATATTATTTTCAAATCCTTATAAATCATAAATGGAAACTCATATTAGAAATATGAAGGTACCATTGAGTTCATGAGGATATGATTCCAGTAGGTGGAGCCTATCATCGGCTAGCGGGAGCCGACTATGAATGTTTGTTTTTGGTACATGACTGTAAATAAAATAATTTAAAAAAAGTTATTTTATTTTCAAATCCCCATAACTCCCAAATGGTAACTTAGATTAATAATATGATACCATCATTGAGTTTGTAATGAGATATTATCATTAAGTAAGACTTAACCTCTACCAGCGTGGGTTGAGGGAAAATTTATTTTTCAAATTTTTCAAGGAAAAATAAAATAACTTAAATTTTTTATTTTATTTGAAATCTTTCTTTGCTGTGAAGTGATGAGTTGATGATAAATCTCATTAATGAACCTAATTATTGAGTCGGCATAATGATGCTACAATGCAGCATAACAGAAACACTAATTCATGTTTCATAAATTAATATCCTAACAAGAAATGCAGGATTGTTGGCATAATCCTGAAATTGATCTGACGCTTTGGTGGGTAGCGATGACGAACGACACCAACGACGAATATTGGTGAATCAGATGACGATGATGACACCATTGGAGAGTGGATTTAGGATCAGAGATTGAGAGACGATGATGAACAATCATCCTCAAGAAATGTACTTTCCTAGGTAGGGGTTTAAATTATTAATGAATTATTTTCCCCGCTCTCCCCCTCTAAAATAAGAACACGGATCAAATCTATAACAAGTTGATCCATGGATGGATTTTTCTTATGGGGTTTTGAAATATAATTTATGGTTGATATTGGGAATAAATCATAGTGATTTATAATTTATACGTCGTGATCTCGCGGACATGAATAATTTCATACCAACATGAACAAAGGATAGTTGTCCACATGGGTGTTCTTTGGTATCCACTGCATCTATCTCTCTCTCTCTATCTTATTTGTGGAATAATGGAAGATAAGGTTTCGACTATAGAATATCTGGGTAGAATGGATGCGACTAGGTAGGCCACAACACCAGAAAAGAGATCGTGACACAAGTATGAGGTGGAGGCACCGGGCTACGGTGGTAGGCTAAAGGTGGCATGCATGAAGTGTGATCCAGCGGAAATAGGAGCCATCAACATGGAGGTCAGTAGCTGAAGGTAAGAGGATCTGGCCACCTAGCCGCATCAGATGTACACATGGAATAGAGTTGTGGTCCGCAGACCGCAGCGGCGAGCTGGACCCACAGAAAAGTTGTGAGCAATGGGGGGAAACTACTTCGTGTGAGTGGACCATCGCATACATGAAAAACTTCTTGGCGTGCTGCATTGAAGGAGAGACCCATGCTGGTGGGACATGGAAAGAGATGGAACGCAGTCCTGGACCACATGAAGAGGAGGTAAACAACCTCATCCGGCTGCGTGCGGTGCGAACCGGATGCGCTACTGCTGTCTGTGCTTAGGGGAAACTGCTCCATCAAATGGTCTGGGTCTGTGGTGTGAACCAGGCTGCTGGGCGGCCTGGGATGGGAAATAATCGACTCAACAGTTGTATTTCGGGCTAGATAAAACTGGGTTGTAGGGCGACCTGGCGAGCTAGACCAACAACCGAACTAGGCAGGGTCCCGCAAGGCCAAATGGGCCTAGCCCAATGGCCAGACCGGACCGGGCCGACCCATACCCAACTAGTCGGGTCGGGTCGGCTAAACCAGTATGGGTCATGTGGGCCCCTAGATAGGGTTGGTCGGGTCAGTCCGACCAGGTCGGGCTGAGCTTGGACACAACTGGCCCCTGTTTTCTAAAACGCCAATATCTTTTAGATCGGTCATCCGATTGACGCATCTTCTGTAGAGTTGGGACCCTTGCGATGAGACGGTTCCTTTGGAACTCTCTAAGGAGGATTTCATTGAAGTTGAGATACAAGTAATGGCTTGAGGGGTGTATTCTCTTAGAATCAAGTGAAATACATGCGAGAATCCTATGGCTGGATGAGACCCGAAGACTACTGACGAATGAGTCTATGTGTGCTTTAAAGCATAGATGATAAGCAACATTCTGTGGACTAACTACAAGTATCTCTGTGTAAACTAGGTATAAGAGGCCCAATGTGGAACAGCTATAAGCGTCCATGTGTGGACTAGCTATGATGGCCTATTTTTGGAGCGGCTCTATGTGACCTGACGGACCCTTGGTGGGGAGCAGCTCTGTGTGACCCAAAAGACCAATGGTGCTCATTAGGAATGAGTACCTTAGTATTCCAAGGTGATTAGTGTTACGACTAATAGTCATTATTTCCATACTTTGAGTTATACTTGGTTTGAGCTATCTTTGCTTTGAGATCTTAGTGTGTGGTTTTTCTTTGTTGTCTTTATTTTGTGTTTCGGGGTCCCTACTAAGTATTGTGTTACTCACCCCTGTATGGGCTTTTCCTGAAGGGGTCGTGTTCCTTGAAGGTGATATATTCTTCGAGGGTGACCTTTATGGACTGTGGTCTGGTGGTTCTCAATGATACAAGATGGATGGGGCATACTTCTATGGCTATCGGCAGTTATTCTCAACCTACCCTCAAGGTGATCGTTACTTCGATGGAGACCTTGGTGGACTAGGGCCAGGTGGTGCTCAGTGAGACGGGATGAGCGTGACGTACTTCTATGACTACCAAGATCTACCATCCACCTACCCTCCAAGTAGGGATTGAGTAGATGGAGCTAGGAATCTGTACCTTTTCTTGTGGATTTTGGCATGTATTCATCCCTTTGTACTTTTCTATTGTACTGTACTTTCAGTAGTTTTCATGTTACAGTTGTGGTTTACTTAGTGTTTAACTTTCCATAGTTTGTGTTGTGTGCACGTGTACAGGTTTAGAGGAAAATGCCTTTCTTTTTTTGGATATACCCTATTAGGTGCTAGTCTCTAGCCCTTATCCTATGGAAGGATACCTTGACGTAGTAATGACACATGCCCTGGGGGATGGGCCATGACACGCTGAGTCTCAGGGAAAGTCCCACACACCGTGTGAGAGGGTTTACACATCGTGTGCCTCCTTACTGCCTCCGAAAACCCCTACCACTGAATAGTGGAGACCACACACTGTGTAACCCTGGGTTACACGCCGTTTTGATCACAAAATTCTAGAACCACTGTCCTTCCTCCATGTTCCTCGACTAATCCTCTAGTGCTTGATATTTTGGTTTGTCCAACTTGAAACTAAATATACAAGGTATTTTTTCATTACACCACTGAATTGGTGGGTTTCAGGCCTTCAATCGGCTCTGAAAACTAAATCCTATCATCCTCACAAAAGTCACTGAAAGAATTATATCTCCCAAAATACTTTGATCCATCCTCCCCCATTATCGTCACACCTCCTCTAGGTTATCATGAGGATATATCGTTGATTTACTATCATTGCACCATGAAATGGAGGAACAATGATCATTTATTCATGTCCCATGAAGAACTTCAATAATGTGAAGAACATTGAGGGAGAAAAGCATAATGTTCAACCTATGGAACAAACCTCATCCGTCATTCATTCCAGCATCGATCCATTCTGTAAGAATGATCAAAATAAAAAAATAGTATAATCATACCAAAATTCCCATAATCAAACCCTCTCGTAAGAATGATAGAACCGCATGTAACCAGTTCATGCACTACTAGAATTTCAACCTTTTACGACATGCTATTTGCGACAGGATCCCATTATAGAAACCCTTTGGCGATGGGGTCCCGTCGCAAATAGTCCGTTGTAGAAAATGACGCCACAACAAGTATTTTTTGTGGCAAGACCGTCACAAAAAATACTACTTGCGATGGGAAGCGAGCTCATCACAAATAGATGTATGATTAAATACATTATATATACAAGAAACTTTATTATTGAGCCCAACGCAAAAAGTTTTTGCGATGGGACACCGACCCATCGCAAATAGCTTGTATGTTATAAACCTATTGTGATGGGCCTGTTGCAATAAAGTTATTGCGATGGTAAATCAACCCATCGCAAAAACATTTAATATATATATATATATATATATATATATATATATAATTTATTTGTGATGGGGCCCCATCGCAAAAGACCCCATCACAAAAACATAATAAAAAAATATTAATATCATTTAAATAATAAAAAAATAAAGAAAATTAAAATTATAAATATTTTGAAATACTTAATAAAATAATAAATAATAAAATTATGATTAATGAAAAAATTAATATTAATATTATTAAAATAATAAAAAATATTAAAAATATTAAAATTCTTAATTTTTAGAAAAAAATATAAAAAATATATTAATAATAATATTATTATTACTAAAATAATGAAAAATTAAAAAATATAATACTAATAATAAATAATGAAATCATAAAATATTAAAAAGAATAAAAAAATTATGTGATATTCACAAAAATATAAAAGGCAAAAACTGTAAATAGATCAAATTATAACAAATGTTCAATTCAAATTCTTTTTAACTGAACAAAAAAATCACCGGGGGTATAATCTTCGGGAGGATCTAGAGGAGATGGTGGAGGAAGCTTCATCCCTAAACTACGACTCAGACGACACATGTACTCCATCTAATCATGCTGCTACTGTTTCCATCGACACATGTCCTTCTTGTTATGTTACTGCTACTACTACCATCAACGCATGTCCTCGTGCTGCTGTTTCTGCTGCTACCATCGACGCATGTCCACCTCGTGCTGCTACTACTGATGCTACTGTTGCTGCTCTAGATGCTTCTCTTCCTGCTACTTCTGCAAACTCTTTATAAGCTTAGTTTGATCTCACAACTGCTCCTGATACTGTTAGCTAGAAGATGATTCCTCTTCACGAGCTCCACTCAAGTTGTATGATGACATTGCAGCAGTACCATAAGAAGTCTCAAGAGTCAAATGAGAGCTGATACCAATTACTCAGCCCTTCTTGAAGGCATACTGGGTCCCCTGCATCTATGCCGCCTCATCAAAATAGTGGGCACTATTCTGATCAGCTGTCTCGGCCTGAATCTCATCCTGTGTTAGAGAGGTCATGGCCTCATATGACTCCTTCAATTTCAATTTGAAATTAAAATAGTGAAAATATTATATGCAGTTAATTTTCAAACTAAAAAAGAAATAATACTAACCACAATCTGATGTTGGTGATCACCTCTAATCTCTCCAGTGGCAGGATCACTGTACATCCTCCGATAAACATCGTACTCCGTAATACCGGGATGTTCAACTTCCAATATGAATATTAAATATATTGTTTATATGTAATGTTACATAAAATATTTAAAAACGATACTTACCATATGCTCTCTATGCATATAAAATGTACGACTACCTACTCGATGTATTACCTCCTGTCTCCCCCGGTTCTTCCGGCCCACTGAATATGTCCTCTGAAATCCACCACTCAACGAGTGTGAACATAATCCATCCCAAATGTGAAATGAAATTTAATCTAGACGGTGGGCTCTACATGACTCATAAAATATTGTCCCTCCTTCTATCTTAATGGATTTCATTCTCAAATTGCAAAAAAGCATACGAAAACGTTCATGCATAGACACCTCCCATGCCTCATGGATAGCACCACATATGCTATCATCGATGGGATATCATAAACCCTAAAAATAATTTATAATATCAAGTTATTAATGAAATAAATTTCTAAAGAAATATTTTTTATTTACATACCAACCAATGATTGAATATTTCAAGTCACACATCAACAAGAATATGTTTCCTTGTGATCCATAACTAAGAAAAATAATTGCACAAGATTATGCTCTTCTGTCCAACAGTTACATGCGCAAAAATGTGAAAAAAGAAAAAATAATCAAACAATTAGTATATAAATAAATTAATAAAATATAACTAAAATATATAGGTTATCATACCTCCACGTGCGTGGATCGAAACCAAGATGTGGACAACACTCAGGGATATGGTCAGGAATCATAAGTCATGCAAGACCGCACCCCCTCCGCGTACCCCCTGAACTGCTAGTAGCCTAAGGGTCAGATAGTAACAGCCCAAGATTTTATAAAAAATATTCTTTTTAATTTTATTAATGTCTTGTGTTGTACGCTACACCAAAAGGAGCTTGCACAACACGCATCCTTGACTTGCCTTGCATTACACGCAATCGCGACCTTCCTCGATAGCGTGTGTAATACGCAATACCGAGTTTCACTAAACAACGATATGCTATTAAAATATTATTAAAACTAGCCGGTATGAATAATAATAACCACTTTTTAAAATTCTGTAAATCTTATTTTTCAAAATGAACTTCATTTTTGGATTCGGAGTATCGAATTTAGCCTAAGGTGAAATTTTGGTACATTTCGGATAACTTTCATATTCTGATGAATAGTGAAAATTACTAAAAAACAACTTTTTTAATCGAAATAATTAATAGTGATAAATTATTAATTGGAGTAGTTTTAAAGTATATTTAGAATATATTTTTACAATTTAATACAATGTTGGTCATTGGATGTAATTGCACATTTAAACCAGACATAAACAAGTGTCAATCTTTTGATAGATATTGTTTCTTAAAAACACGCTATTTGTTTTAACAGCGGAATTTAATTATAAAATTAATTAATGCAACTTCTATGTTATGAATTTGGTAAAATAGACTTCATTTCTGAATTCGGAATATGAAATATAGCTTAGGATGAATTTTTGGCATTTTTCTGAAAACCTTCATTTTTTGATGAATAGTGAAACGACTAAGTGGTAGTTAAAAAACTGAATTTTTCATAAAACTTAATTTTACCGCTTCTGTGAATGGAATTTCAAAAATCCAAGAGACACGGTTGATGTCAGTAAGTAAAATGTGGTTCAATGAGATGAAAATAATTTTTGGTGAATAGTAACTTTTTACTTTTATTTACCACGGTTAAAAGTAAATAGGGTAATTAAGGGTAAGAATGATATTAATATTACCCTAACACATGTCCTAATTCTATTGGACAAGTTTATCTAGACTAAAAACAACCTTAAGTGTAAAATATTATCATTTAGGCCCACTTGGATTAGATTAGGACATTTATTATTATTTAATTCAAAGAAGAGTTAAAAGAGTTAAAATCAAAGTTTATTCACTAAAACATTTTTAATATGAGGTGATACATAAGATAAATTCGACTATAAATATTCATTAGAAAGCTAAAAAGATTTCCTATATAAGGATATTTTATTTATAATTTTTATACTTTAAATAAATTAATTTATTTATGACACAACGATGATGCAGTAATTACCCTTTTAAGGAAATATTAACATAATTGATGTTACAAATACTCAAATGAATGTAATTTGAGACTTTTTATGAATTCCACTAATTTTCTAGGTTACTATGATATATTAGGGTAGATTTAATCAACTTGGTTCGAACATATAATTCTGTTATGACTTTCACAAAAATCATATATCAAATAGTGTCAAAATTGACACAAAATAGTTTTTAAATCAAATATAATATTATTAATTGTTATTTTATTCCTAAAAATCTAAGGTTAGGCCAAATGACTTAGATAAGGATATATATATTAATAATAAACAATTTAGGGTTCTTTTGGCATGTTATAGTAAGTGTATTAACCATATAGTGAAAGAAAACAAAAAGACACGGTAAAAGTTAAATTATTTAACTTAGAGTTAAATCTAATTGATAAGGTTAAAATAAGAACCTAAACTTGTCTAAATCCTATTGGTTGATAGGATTTCGACCCATACCCACTTTAGCTTCGAAATAAGACCCTTTGGAACCATTATAAACCGATTTTTACTTTAATATAAAATAATATTTTGAGATATTCATAAGGTGCCCCTCTCCTCCCTTATAAAAGGGCACCTCCTCCCCCTCCTCCTCACACCAATTTGAGCACTCAAGCTCGGCCAACCCCTGACAAAATCTCTTCTCCACTTCCCTAGAAACATCCTAGAGGTTCTGGTCTTCCTCAAAGACCAATTTTAGTTCCCTAAGAGGAGGTCTCCAAAAGGCGCTTCAAAGAAGAGGTAATTACCGTTACCAATTCTTTCATCTTTATTTCTTCTTCCACTTCTTCTTCTTAGGTTGTTTCATTATGAAGTAATAACATCAGTATCACTCATATACTGATATGTGATTATAAGTATGAAACAACCCTATTTCACCATCTATCTATTCTACAGAAAAAGAAATCACCGCGCGTGCGTACGTACGGAATACCGTCTCCACGCCGTGGTGTAATCTATTTTCCACCACCACCTTACATGGATTGGTATAATGGTGTAAAGAATAACTATACATAGTTATTAAAACATCATATTGATTCTGATATATTTTATAATACACTCCAATTCAATTCAATATTTATGGAAATGATATCATCGCTCGTGCGTACGTACGGACTACCGTCTCCACGACGCGATGAGATTCATTCTCCATGTTAACCATTTAAGAATGATTATAAAGTATATATAAGAAATAATAATGAAATATATGACATTATAAAGCTACTGGATTTATGTATATATATATGTATGTCATCTACTTACTTCCATTCAAGACAATAGGGAAAGGAAAACAGCGTTCATGCGTACGTACGGACTACCGTCTCCATGAACGGTGTTTTTCATTTCATATATATATATATATACTGAATATATATGATATATAAATCATATTTTATATTCTGGAAGTAAGTAAATCATGATATAAGTAATAATAATGTCAAGAACAACAAGTCAAAACACCTACGATAAAAGAAACGATTTTACCCAAAACGCTTCTTTAACATGGAATTTACAAAAGAACGGGTAATATAATGTCATAAGTGAACCATATATGATATCATAACAATGAATATGATTCTGTAATAAGTCAATGACATTATTTAAACCATTATACAGGAGCTTCGGACACGTACAAAGCAAATCGGACCTAAGGTAAGGGAAAATATCACAATCTCATTTTTATCCGAGATTGTTTATTCGTAAGTATTTACTAGGATGTATTTTATCATCCACATCCATGTTCCCTAAATATGTAATATTGTTTCCATCCACTTGAAATAGTTTAAATCCAATTTTACCCTTCGGTGAGTTTTTAGTAAAGAATATAAAAGGAATCTTTTGTCGTTTTTCGTACGAGGTACTTTTTTTGACTTTTTCGACAAAAGTACGAAAGAATGTTTTTTTTAACTTATACGGCATGAATGGATTTTTAAAACATTATTTCCAAGAAGCTTCCTTTACAAGTTTTCAAGTTTATTTTTAATCAACTTCTTTTATTTTAAAGTCGTATGACATGTTATGAAAGGAAAAATGTTTTTGAAGAAGAAAGGATATTTTCCTCAAGAATGGAGTTCAAGTGTTTTATCAAATTTATTTTCCATCTAAGATAATAAAAGGGTTCTGTTTTTATCCCTATTATTACATTGGTTTGATTATGTTGTGATGAAAATATTTTTTATGAATTCCTTTATCGTATATGAATTGTTTTATAATGTCATGTTGTTTAAGAATCCCATTTTTATTACATGGGTTACGCTATGATGTATGGTTTATGATTACGTGGCACACATAAGAAAGGATTCATTATAATATGGGTGGGACCTATATCTCCCTCCAATGCATTGGGTAAAGATTTTATATCTCATGAGATAGACAGGGCTGGAACGGTAGGTTATACCGGTTCAGTGAAACAGGACTGAAACGAGGGTTACTCGATTCAGAAAGGGACTTTGTCCACTAAGATAGTCTTGGAAATTAGTCTTGACTAACAAGAAATGATTCTCTATGATTATGTGTGTATTCCACAAAGTTTCATGTTTTAAGTTATGATTATTGGGATTACTTTTTCACTGCCATGATTTATCCCATGATTATGAAATTATGCTCTCTCTTTTGCAGGTTATGATTTCAAAAATGTTATGTTCTTATGAATATGATGTGATTGATATTTATTTTGTTTACCCTTACTGAGCATTTGAGCTCACCCTTTTATGTTTTCTTTTCCCCAGGATATAAAAAAAGGTTTTCGGTAAAAAAAGGAAGATCTTTATGGGAGATTTTGAAGATCTTTCACCACGATTAGAAGATTATAGTCCGAGTTTCCAAAGACACTAAACTATTACGGTCCTTGTGTGTGTGTTTTTGTAATGTACTAAGTATTCCGCAAAAGTAATGTAATGTCAATGTACGTCAAGCTTCGGGTCTCTACAGTTGGTATCAGAGGAAAGGTTTAGTCAACCTTTGGAAACTAGGATGTGAGAACTTTAGTGAGATCCCTAGAGATATTTATAAGGTTTGTCTAGGGATGTCCCTAAGGATAAGTATACGTATAGGATACAGTCCTATAACTACGGTAACGATCTTAGAATTTAACCTAAGAAGTTAGATATTGAGGATACTCCCCCTTTATAATGTTGTTTTCCCTAGCATGATTTTTGCCTCTCACACTATTTTTTTTTGGGTTTTAGAAAATGGCTGGAAACAAGATGATTCATGATAATGGAGGATATGATGGACAATGGAATGATATTCTTCATAATGAAATGGGATTTGGAAGTCCAAACATCTTTATTATTCCGAATCAGCAATCTCATAATATGATCAATAAAGTAAAATTTGGTAAGTTTCCTGACTCGGCTAATAAGAGAAAGATGGAGTTTCATGATGATCATAGAGGAAAGAAAGTTCAATTTCCCCTATGTAAATCATGTGGGAAGAGGCATCAAGGAGAATGTTTCAAAGGAACTGGAAGATTCTTTGGGTGTGGAAAAGAAGGACACAAAGCAAGTAAATGCAAAGGAAAAGGTTCAATTAACAACATGGATGAGGATAATGGTATTGCTACGACATCAACAATGGTTAAATGTTTTAAATGTGGAATGTGCGGGCATTATGCAAACCAATGCCCTAAGGGAAAGTCTCATGAAGATAATCAGTATGGTCATATGGGTAGTATTTATGTGGATGATGATGAAGAGACTACAAATGATATGTGAGATGAAAGAATTGTTGAAGCTCGGTCAATGGTTTAAGAAGGTAGTGGAATGATTACATGTTTATCAAGTGTAATGTTGTATAAAGAATCTCATGGTACTATGGAATAAAGAAACATCTAAGGATTGTTACATTGTTGTCTTTCCTTGAGTTTTGAAAGTGTGTGATTAATGTTACCAGTATCCATGAAAGGTTATACAGATATTTTTGGAATGTAGATGATATGGGCATAATGAAGGGATAAGGAGAAAATTAAATGTTTGATAGTATTCATGAGCTCATGATTGATATAAGGACTAAGTGATATCATGGTTTGAGTATATAGAATTTTGAGGATTTTGGTATGTGGAAAGAGTTAACTTTTAATAGAATTCATGTTTTCAATAAGGTTCAATGGGTATTCAAGAGAGTACATGATTAAGGCCTTTGAATGTCTGTAATGTGACCAACAAGACATATCTTATGATATATGGGGATCAACAATGGTATTAAATCTCTGGTAATCGTTTTCACTATGTTATGAGAGTGGACTGCAGTATTATGGATAAGCCTAAAGATTGAAATGGATTATGTTGGAAATAAGTTAGTATTGTTTAAGGATAGAAGTTTTTCGATATTATTGATGGGATGTTATAGTAATATAGTTTTAGAAAAAGGACAACCTGCAGGACGGGTGACAACCCATCGCTTCGGACAAGGCTATGGGAATCGAACCCACAACCGAAGTGCGACTGGCCTTTATCGCCTACCACTGGCCTACAGGAAGTCCCTGTTTAGTAGAAACTAGTTTTATTATATTAAGCAGTATGATATATGAAGTATAAGTCCATTTTAGGAACTATATCTGATTAATCTCACTATAGATCGACTTATGTATATAATTTTTGCTAACCTTTTGTTTGAGACAGATGGAATGACCCGTCATTCTATCACATGATCTGCTAACACTTCACGAATAACAAATTCAACTTCATTTATTTAAGAGATGAAGTGGAAATTGTTCTAGGCATGAACAATAGTGAGATTGTACCAAAATAAAGAAATTATTTATTCCAATTCAAATTTTCAACTTTAGGGAAATGATCTTGAAAACCAAAAATGTTGTCCAAGTGATCTTATACCTGATGAATCAGATGGTACCTTAGATCGTCACAAATTTATGGATTTGTGATTATTGGCTTTTCCATAGCCATGTTCTCTACCACTCTCCATCAGAACATGATGGTTAGATTTCTCTTCCATATCCATATTTTCACCTATGTGGAAACCCAATGATTAGTTTATTTGGGTAACCGTTACGTTTCATACTTTTGTTTTTAAAGATTGGTTTTGATATTCCTTTTTACGATGTGGGTTTCTATTAAAGAAACTTTCAAATAGTAAACCATTTATAACCCCGACGAATTTCGAGGGCGAAATTCATTTTAAGGGGGGTAGAATGTAACAGCCCAAGATTTTATTAAAAATATTCTTTTTAATTTTATTAATGTCTTGTGTTGTACGCTACACCAAAAGGAGCTTGCACAACACGCATCCTTGACTTGCCTTGCATTACACGCAATCGCGACCTTCCTCGATAGCGTGTGTAATACGCAATACCGAGTTTCACTAAACAACGATATGCTATTAAAATATTATTAAAACTAGCCGGTATGAATAATAATAACCACTTTTTAAAATTCTGTAAATCTTATTTTTCAAAATGAACTTCATTTTTGGATTCGGAGTATCGAATTTAGCCTAAGGTGAAATTTTGGTACATTTCGGATAACTTTCATATTCTGATGAATAGTGAAAATTACTAAAAAACAACTTTTTTAATCGAAATAATTAATAGTGATAAATTATTAATTGGAGTAGTTTTAAAGTATATTTAGAATATATTTTTACAATTTAATACAATGTTGGTCATTGGATGTAATTGCACATTTAAACCAGACATAAACAAGTGTCAATCTTTTGATAGATATTGTTTCTTAAAAACACGCTATTTGTTTTAACAGCGGGATTTAATTATAAAATTAATTAATGAAACTTCTATGTTATGAATTTGGTAAAATAGACTTCATTTTTGAATTCGGAATATGAAATATAGCTTAGGATGAAATTTTGGCATTTTTCTGAAAACCTTCATTTTTTGATGAATAGTGAAACTACTAAGTGGTAGTTAAAAAACTGAATTTTTCATAAAACTTAATTTTACCGCTTCTGTGAATGGAATTTCAAAAATCCGAGAGACACAGTTGATGTCAGTAAGTAAAATGTGGTTCAATGAGATGAAAATAATTTTTGGTGAATAGTAACTTTTTTACTTTTATTTACCACGGTTAAAAGTAAATAGGGTAATTAAGGGTAAGAATGATATTAATATTACCCTAACACATGTCCTAATTCTATTGGACAAGTGTATCTCGACCAAAAACAACCTTAAGTGTAAAATATTATCATTTAGGCCCACTTGGATTAGATTAGGACATTTATTATTATTTAATTCAAAGAAGAGTTAAAAGAGTTAAAATCAAAGTTTATTCACTAAAACATTTTTAATATGAGGTTATACATAAGATAAATTCGACTATAAATATTCATTAGAAAGATAAAAAGATTTCCTATATAATGATATTTTATTTATAATTTTTAGACTTTAAATAAATTAATTTATTTATGACAGAACGATGATGCAGTAATTACCCTTTTAAGGAAATATTAACATAATTGATGTTATAAATACTAAAATGAATGAAATTTGAGACTTTTTATGAATTACACTAATTTTCTAGGTTACTATGATATATTAGTGTGGATTTAATAAACTTGGTTCGAACATATAATTCTGTTATGACTTTCACTAAAATCATATATCAAATAGTGTCAAAATTGACACAAAATAGTTTTTAAATCAAATATTATATTATTAATTGTTATTTTATTCCTAAAAATCTAAGGTTCGGCCAAATGACTTAGATAAGGATATATATATTAATAATAAACAATTTAGGGTTCGTTTGGCATGTTATAGTAAGTGTATTAACCATATAGTGAAAGAAAACAAAAAGACACGGTAAAAGTTAAATTATTTAACTTAGAGTTAAATCTAATTGATAAGGTTAAAATAAGAACCTAAACTTGTCTAAATCCTATTGGTTTATAGGATTTCGACCCATACCCACTTTAGCTTCGAAATAAGACCCTTTGGAACCATTATAAACCGATTTTTACTTTAATATAAAATAATATTTTGAGATATTCCTAAGGTGCCCCTCTCCTCCCTTATAAAAGGGCACCTCCTCCCCCTCCTCCTCACACCAATTTGAGCACTCAAGCTCGGCCAACCCCTGCCAAAATCTCTTCTCCACTTCCCTAGCAACATCCTAGAGGTTCTGGTCTTCCTCAAAGACCAATTTTAGTTCCCTAAGAGGAGGTCTCCAAAAGGCGCTTCAAAGAAGAGGTAATCACCGTTACCAATTCTTTCATCTTTATTTCTTCTTCCACTTCTTCTTAGGTTGTTTCATTATGAAGTAATAACATCAGTATCACTCATATACTGATATGTTATTATAAGTATGAAACAACCCTATTTCACCATCTATCTATCCTACGGAAAAAGAAATCACCGCGCGTGCGTACGTACGGAATACCGTCTCCACGCCGTGGTGTAATCTATTTTCCACCACCACCTTACATGGATGGGTATAATGGTGTAAAGAATAACTATACATAGTTATTAAAACATCATATTGATTCTGATATATTGTATAATCCACTCCAATTCAATTCAATATTTATGAAAATGATATCATCGCTCGTGCGTACGTACGGACTACCGTCTCCACGACGCGCTGAGATTCATTCTCCATGTTAACCATTTAAGAATGATTATAAAGTATATATAAGAAATAATAATGAAATATATGACATTATAAAGCTACTGGATTTATGTATATATATATATTTATGTCATCTACTTACTTCCATTCAAGACAATAGGGAAAGGAAAACAGCGTTCATGCGTACGTACGGACTACCGTCTCCATGAACGGTGTTTTTCATTTCATATATATATATATATAATGAATATATATGATATATAAATCATATTTTATATTCTGGAAGTAAGTAAATCATGATATAAGTAATAATAATGTCAAGAACAACAAGTCAAAACACCTACGATAAAAGAAACGATTTTACCCAAAACGCTTCTTTAACATGGAATTTACAAAAGAACGGGTAATATAATGTCATAAGTGAACCATATATGATATCATAACAATGAATATGATTCTGTAATAAGTCAATGACATTATTTAAACCATTATACAGGAGCTTCGGACACGTACAAAGCAAATCAGACCTAAGGTAAGGGAAAATATCACAATCTCATTTTTATCCGAGATTGTTTATTCGTAAGTATTTACTGGGGTGTATTTTATCATCCACATCCATGTTCCCTCAATATGTAATATTGTTTCCATCCACTTGAAATAGTTTAAATCCAATTTTACCCTTCGGTGAGTTTTTAGTAAAGTATATAAAAGGAATCTTTTGTCGTTTTTCGTACGAGGTACTTTTTTTGACTTTTCCGACAAAAGTACGAAAGAATGTTTTTTTTATCTTATACGGAATGAATGGATTTTTAATACATTATTTCCAAGAAGCTTCCTTTACAAGTTTTCAAGTTTATTTTTAATCAACTTCTTTTATTTTAAAGTTGTATGACATGTTATGAAAGGAAAAATGTTTTTGAAGAAGAAAGGATATTTTCCTCAAGAATGGAGTTCAAGTGTTTTATCAAAATTATTTTCCATCTAAGATAATAAAAGGGTTCTGTTTTTATCCCTATTATTACATTGGTTTGATTATGTTGTGATGAAAATATTTTTTATGAATTCCTTTATCGTATATGAATTGTTTTATAATGTCATGTTGTTTAAGAATCCCATTTTTATTACATGGGTTACGCTATGATGTATGGTTTATGATTATGTGGCACACATAAGAAAGGATTCATTATAAGATGGGTGGGACCTATATCTCCCTCCAATGCATTGGGTAAAGATTTTATATCTCATGAGATAGACAGGGCTGGAACGGTAGGTTATACCGGTTCAGTGAAACAGGACTGAAACGAGGGTTACTCGATTCAGAAAGGGACTTTGTCCACTAAGATAGTCTTGGAAATTAGTCTTGACTAACAAGAAATGATTCTCTATGATTATGTGTGTATTCCAAAAAGTTTCATGTTTTAAGTTATGATTATTGGGATTACTTTTTCACTGCCATGATTTATCCCATGGTTATGAAATTATGCTCTCTCTTTTGCAGGTTATGATTTCCAAAATGTTATGTTCTTATGAATATGATGTGATTGATATTTATTTTGTTTACCCTTACTGAGCATTTGAGCTCACCCTTTTATGTTTTCTTTTCCCCAGGATATCAAGAAAGGTTTTAGGTAAAAAAAAGGAAGATCTTTATGGGAGATTTTGAAGATCTTTCACCACGATTAGAAGATTATAGTCCGAGTTTCCAAAGACACTAAACTATTACGGTCCTTGTGTGTGTGTTTTTGTAATGTACTAAGTATTCCGCAAAAGTAATGTAATGTCAATGTACGTCAAGCTTCGGGTCTCTACACAGATGATCCCAAATACTCCTCATACAAAGGTAGATCAACCTTCTCCAACTCATGAAGTAGATCAGGGTCCATCTAAAACACAAAATTATTGTTGTTAACAGATATTTGAAATTAACTGTTACATATAGATATATATTAGTTATGATTATAACCAGCATTTAATTATGTCAATGTTCACCTTCATCATCATCATCATATCTGACGATGTCAATGTCTTGGTATTCATCAATAGTGTCATCAATATCCATATGAGTTTTAGTTTCATCATCTCTTTCCTTTTCAAATACATTTGTAACATCATTAACATCATCGTCACTATCGACCCTTAATTGTGGGGTGTCATCATTGATATTCATGTCTCTTTGTGAAAAGGATGGATTTTGAGTAGTCTCTTGAAAAATTTAAATTCCTTGTACTTCATTGAAACCTCATTTAGTTTGAGTAAACTTATTTTCCCAATATTTCATTTTTATTATGCTCCACCAATCACTCAGGTCTCTTGAAGTAGCACGGTACTTTGTAAAATATATTTGATGTGCCTGTAGAGCCAGTAAAAATGATTCATTTACAGCAAGAAGATTTTTATATTTAATATCGACAATTCCATGAATCAGATGAACACACAAGCCTCTCTCAGTATCTATCCACTAACATTTAAACATTTTTATGTAATTTTTCCCTAGATAACACAGTTCAATGTTTTCATTTAGCATGCCGTAAAAGTCAACTTCAGTTTCTCTATGATGCGATTCTCTCACGAAAACTCCATCGTTCATTGTTTTTTTGATTCCCCATATGCACGTGTATGAAAACTAAAACCATTCACCACATATTCATTGTAATATTTAACCATTTTGGATGGTGGTTTACTCAATATACATAGTCACTTATAAATTTTATCAGCATATTGAGACACCTGAAATTTTTTAATACAATTATCAATATAATAAATAATAAACTGAATTGTTATGTTAAACTATCAATAATTTATGTTACTAGTTTTTAAAACCATTGGAGAAATTTTTTTCTGTTGACGTTCTTCAAAAGAAGCTGCTGTAATTCGCGGAATCTTTTTCTTGATATGATTATCTTATAACCTACAAATAAAATATATTTAATTAATGTAACATTAATTATAGAATAAGTGATAGAAGCACTCACAGTACAAATGATTTCATTTCTTCACGGTTGAGCAGAACATATTTATGAGCTCTGTGTTGTTCATCATCTGAAATCCATCATTCGTGAAATCCACCAAAGCCTAGCTCTAGCTGATTAATAACTGATAATTGTTTGTTCATTTCATCATCATAATTCTCATCATTTTGTCCCATTTAGTTGTGTTTTGAAAGATATTAAGACTCAAAATAACGAGAATATAAAAAAAAAATCGTGGAAATAAGCCTCAGCAATTGATCCTTCGACTGATGCTTTATTACATACTTTTTTCTTCAATTTCTGCATGAATCTCTCAAATGGGTACATCCATCAAAACTATACTAGACCTCCACATTTAGTTTCATGTGGAAAATGTAATATTATATGTTCCATTGAGTCAAAGAAAGTTAGAGGGAAGATTTTTTCCAGTTTACATATAATGACAACAACATCTTCTTCCAGTTTACTTAGTGCATCATAGCCTATTGTCGCCACACTAATATTTTGAAACAATATGATATGTCTATTATTTAATCCCAAATCATAGAATTCAACTAAATTTTGAATCCAATTGGCACAAGTCTTTCCATTATAAAATGACAATCATGACTTTTTACTCCCGTAATATGACCATTCTTAACACATCTACCCAAATTGGAAGAATAGCCTTATGGAAGTCTCAAATCTGTAATCCACTGAAAAAATAATAATAAAATCTCTTTGTATAGTGTATAAGATGCTTTTTTATTCATTAACCCCTGTGATCTGATATTTTGAAACAGTTCAAGTTCCGGTCATCTGTAAATTTGGGCAAGATCTAATCATGCCTTTACATTATCTTGGGTCTTACCTAGTGTATCCAAAACTGTATGAAATAAATTATAAAAATACTTCTTCTCAATATGTATGACATCCAAGATGTGGCAGACCAACAAATCAAACCAATATGGAAGATCCTACAAAATGCTCAGTTTTATCCTATTATGCTCTTTCCCAAAGCCATGAATTTTCTGTTGGTTCACTGCTAGCCCAAATGTGATGGGAGGTAATGCAAATACAACTGATTTTGACTCTGTACCTGAGATCATTTTTGTAGGTTCATACCATTCAATTGCGCCTTTTATGAATTGAGATTTGTTCCTCTGAAAAGGATGATTGGTTGGAGGAAATATGTGATAACAGTCAAAATAGTAGGGTTTTTTTTCGAATGACGATCATAAAGGATTTGTTATCTTTCATACATTAAGGACATGATTTCAAACCATGTGTACTCCAGTCAGATAACATTCCATATGCTGGGAAGTCACTAACCATCCATATAAATTCAATTTTAAATATGAATTTTTTTGCAACAACATCATATGTACTAACACCATTACTCCAAGATGATTTTAACTCATCAATCAATGGTTTCAAACAAACATCAATATTCTTTTTCGGATGTCCTGGGATTAATAATGTCAAAAGTATATAGGGTCCTTCATCAACATCCGTGGAGGTAAATTTTACAGAGTTATAAAGATAGAACAACATTAATACTGACTACCATATAAACCAAACAGACAAAAATCATTTGTAGAAAGGCCCAACCACACGTTTTGGGATTTCAAAGAAAAAGATGGATGGAATCGGTCAAAATGTTTCCTTGAATCTCTATCTAATGGATGATTCAAGATTTTATCGGTTGAAATCTTTGTTTTGTGTCATGACATCATTGACACTATGTTCTAAGACATAAACAGACACTGCAACCTAGGTGTAAGGGGGAAATACCTCAACTGTTTCACATGAATCTATGTAGACTTCCCTCGTTGAGCATCTTTATACCTCGATTTTCCACATGTGGGAAAACTATCCAAGGACTAATTTTCACCAGAATATAATATGCAATAATTTTCAAATGCATGAATCATCTGATAACTAAGGCCCAGATTACGAACCAACCTCTTGCTCTCATAGTAATTTGTAGGCAATACATTTCCTTCAGGTAACCGTGTTTTAACCAAATAAAATATATGATCAAAATAGTTGTTTGGCATTACATTATTTGATTTTATAGCCATAAATTTTGTAACTGCTTCTAATTTTCTTATCTTTCAACCAGGATATAATGCATCCTCAATATACCTCAACAACTAAAAAAATTTGGATGGTGCCAACTCAGGAGTCAAATCAATAGTTTCTTGAGTTTCAATTTGTTGAACAGATGGACCTTCCACATCATGTACGAAATTTTGAAACCGTAATGCATCTGGAATCAAGTTATTTGTATCTTCTCTGGAACTAAATTCACCATGTTGATACCAAAAAAACATAATCTAGTTGAAAACGAAACCGACAGAGATGTCCTCCTACATTTTCAAATCTGTCAAACGTTCTCAGAGAACATTTTCTGCAAGTACACTTAATTGTACCTTTTGAAACAAATTTTGGTTTTGATGATACAAATGATTAGAATGCTTCAATACCCTCAATATATACGGGATTTAAACCTGAACTGTTTGGATTTTTGCGCTTATTTATCTAAGCGCAATCATCTAATGATGAATATTGTCGAATTCCTTATTCCATATTTTTCTACAAAATATAAAATCATTACTATTTTTGAATAATTTGAAATTAGAAAACCATTATCCAAAAAATAAGATAAATAATTAAAACTACTTCTTAATAATTACCATTAATTGCAGGTGACACAATTTACAGTGGATTGATGACTACTCTTTTCCCTGACGGCTCATTTACTTGAAAATTTCTCACACTGAAATCACAACGAAGAATATTCTTAGAGGTATGCTTATTTATTCTCGTGCATATGATAATGCATATGACTACCTCCGAGAGGATTCTTTTTTTTGATTTCAGTGTGAAAAGGATGGAAGTAAATGAGCCATCAGACTAAAGATCCCCCTTTTCGTCAATGAAACTTCTTCTTGCAACTTTCACCACTTGAAAACATTATGAATAATGTGGTCCTATGAATGCATATTCAAACTCATGAATACAATATTGGATATCCATACGTAGAAGCATACTTTTCATAATGTTTTGAGTCGATGAGAGTTAAAAGGAGAAGGGTCATTGAGAAAAAGGATTGTCCTCAATCCACTGAAAATTGTGTCATGTTATTATAATTTATTACAATTGATTTTGTTGCTAATTATTGCTAATTATTTCTAATTATTTCTAATTATTGCTAATTATTGATAATTATTGCTAATTGTAGCTAATTATTGCCAATAATTACTAATAATTGCTAATTATTGCTAATTATTTCTAATTATTTCAAATTATTGCTAATTATTCCTAATTATTACTAATTATTACTAATTATATCAAATTATTACTAAGTATTACTAATTATTACTAATTATTACTAATTATTACTAATTATTACTAACCATTTCTAAGTATTACTAAGTATTACTAATTATTACTAATTATTACTAATTATTACTAATTATTTCTAATTATTATCAATTATTACTAATTACTACTAATTATTACTAATTATTACTAATTATTACTATTTATCACTATCTATTACTATTTATTACTATTTATTAATAATTATTACTAATTATTACTAATTATTATTATTTATTACTATTTATTGCTATTTATTACAAATTATTACTAATTATTACTAATTATTACTTTTTATTACTTTTTATTACTATTTATTACATATATTACTATTTATTACTATTTATTACTATTTATTACAATTTATTACTATTTAGTACTATTTAGTACGATTTATTACTCTTTATTACTCCTTATTACTAATTATTACTATTTAGTTCTAATTATTACTAATTATTACTAATTATTAATAATTATTACTAATTATTACTAATTATTACTTATTATTTCTAATTATTACTAATTATTACTATTTATTACTATTTATTACTATTTATTACTATTTATTACTATTTATTACAAATTATTACAAATTATTACTAATTATTACTATTTATTACTATTTATTACTATTTTTTACTATTTTTTACCATTTTTTACTATTTTTTACTTTTATTACTATTTATTTGTATTTATTATTATTTATTAGTATTTATTTCTATTTATTAGTATTTATTTCAATTTATTAGTATTTATTTCTATTTATTAGAATTATTTTCTTTTTATTAGTATTTATTTATATTTATTTCTATTTATTTCAATTTATTACTATTTATTACGATTTAATACGATTTATTACTATTTATTAGTATTTATTACTATTTAATAGTATTTGTAACTATTTATTAGTATTTATTAGTATTTATTACTATTTATTTCTATTTATTTGTATTCATTACAATTTATTAGTACTTATTTCTATTTATTAGTATTTATTACTATTTATTACTATTTATTTTTATTTATTAGTATTTATTTCTATTTATTACTGTTTATTAGTATTTATTAGTATTTTTTTATTTATTATATTTATTACTATTTATTACTATTTATTATATTTATTATATTTATTATAATTTATTATATTTATTATGATTTATTACATTTATTACTGTTTATTATTATTTATTAGTATTTATTAGTATTTATTACTAGTTATTAGTATTTATTAATAATTATTAGTATTTATTAGTATTTATTACTATGTATTAGTATTTATGAGTATTTATTAATATTTATTAATATTTTTTAGTATTTATTACTATTTATTAGTATTTATTACTAATTATTACTAATTAATACTATTTATTACTAACTGTTAATATCTATTACTATTTTTTTATTACTATTTATTTCTAATTGTTACTAATTAGTGTAAATTAATATTGATTTTTACAAAATGCAACTACTAATTAATAATTACCGCTAATTATTTATATACATTACTAATTATCGTTAATAATTATTAACTATTACTAATTACTAAGAATTAGTAGTAATAATTTAATATTATTATTACAAATAAATACTGATGACAAAATGATTTAAATATAACTTAATTAAAACTAAACAACAATAATTAAAATTAATATTTACAAAAGAAATAAATTTTAAATTAAATAAAACATAAATACCTTTAAACATGATCTCTTATAATTGTTGGCGGCTTCACAACTTTTAACAAAAAAAATCTAACTCTCAAAAATTTCCACTCTAAAAGTAGAGTTCACATAAGTAGAGGACCAAAAAATTTAGGTAGAGAAGAAAAAAAAAGGAGGGGGTATATATAGGTTAGATTAGTTGTGATGAGAGTATTAGCGACGAGAATCCCGTCACTAATAGTACTTTTTACGATGGGACCCGTCACGAATAACCCGTTGTAAATAACAGTTTTTCTCGTAGTGATGGTTTGATCCCCGTTCATCATTAATTAAAAGAACAGGGAAATAATGAATTGAAATAAAACTCACAACCTTGGGGTTGGATTGATCAATAAAGATGTTTGATCACCTTGTCTTCGCCGTTGGAGAGATTCATCAAGGATGGCATCTGTCGATCTCTGATCAAAGATCCATCATTGTTTTTTATCGAGAGAATTCTCCAGGTTCTCTCTAGAGCCTCTATGAAGTTTCAGGGTTATGAGCCAAACCCTAGATCCCTAATTAAAGTGATAATTAAAAGAAACATCATTGCATTGCTGCAAAATGTTAAAATAAAATAAATACATAATTTATTTTATCCTTTAAAGAGTACAAAAATTAACTTTCACAGCCGACCCGCGAAGGCTATTGTTAGGCCTCTCCTAGGGAAAATTCACTACTCTAAACGCAATGGTGCCCTTATATTTCTAATTTGATAACCTGCTTAGGATTTTTCCACTTTTCAAGGATAACCGTGCATGCATGCTATTTTAATATTTTAAAATATTTCACAAATTTATTCCGAGCACATTAGGCCTCGAAATCCCACACCATCTCAACGCCTAGTCTCAAATTAATTCCATAAAATATTTGAAAATATTACATGAAAAAATCATGACAGTATAATCTAGAGTTTCAAGTCTAAATGGAAACCAATACATTTATGTACTTGTAGTTGAATTTTCTTGGTATACATGGGTTTTATTTTGAGCTGACAAAAGTGAAGTTGGTTCTTATTTAACCAAGTATGCCAGATCAGTAGACAATATAAGTTGACTTAAACTTAAGAATTTAATAAGTAACCATTGTTCTGAGTTTGAAAAGAAAGAATTTGAATCATTCTGTTCGTAGAATGGATATTGTCATAACTTCTCTACTCCCAAGACTCCTCAGCAGAATGGAGTTGTAGAAAGAAGAAACCAAACCCTTTAAGATATTTCTATGACTATGGCCAATGAATATGACATACCTATCTATTTATGGGAAGAGGTTGTGAATATGAATTTCTATATAATCAATAGGGTTTAATCAAAACTGTTTTGATGAAAACCCCTTATAAACTATGGATTAAAAGGAATCCAAAGGTTAGCTAATTTACAGTTTATGGCTACAAAGTCTATATTCATAATACATAGGATAATCTTGATACATTTTCCTCCAAAAGTGATGAAGGAATTTTTCTAGGTTATTAAATTTCTAAAAAATCCTAGTGTCTTTAATAAGAGTACAAAATGTGCGGAGGAATATGTACGTGTCAAATTTGATGAAATAGATCCACATGAGCCCAAAATATCTCTAAAAAATCATGATTATGATCTATCAAATACAGACTTAAATTCCAAACCTTCCAATTCTACTGTCAAACAAGTATAAAAATCATCTAATTCTAGAAAATTTATAGTCTCTGATCCTATAGAACCTGAATCTGTAGAAGACCCAAAGGAATCTAGTCCATATTATTCTAGAGGCAATATGACTCTTAAAAATTACTATTTAGATGATTTATATTGAGAGTTAGATAAAGGTACACAAACTAGATCTTATTTAAGAAAAAATGTTGACATCAAGCATTTTTTTCACAACTAGAACCTAAGAATATCAACGAGGCAACTAGTGATGAATTCTAGGTAATGGCTATGTAAGAATATATAAATCGGTTTGGAAGAAATAATGTATGGAAAATTATTTATAGACCCAAATATACCTTAACTATAGGCACTAAATGGGTGTTTGAGAACAAGGTTGAGGAATTTAGAACTATAGTATGAAAAACGTTATATAAGTTTAAGAATGTTATAATCAAGAAGAAGGAATAGACTACGAAGAGACATTATCACATATAGCCTTACTAAATGCCATTATAATCCTTCTAGGTTTTATAGCTCATCTAAATTTTAAACTTTATTAAATGGATGTCAAAATTTAATTCATAAATGGTTACATAGTGGAGGATGTTTTATTTATCAACTCCCTATTTTGAAAATCTGGTTTTCAAATTAACAAAAGATTTATATGGTTTAAAACAATCACTTACAGCAAGGTATGATAGTTTCATCTATTTTCATATTTGAAAAGGTTTTACAAAAGGTATAGATTACCCTATATTTTTTTCCAAAATAATTTCAATAGATGTTTCAGTTGTTCAAATAAATTTAGATGATATTATTTTTGGATCTTCTCAAAACAACCTATTTTTTAATTTTTCAAAAATGATGCAAAGTGAATTTGAAATGAGTTTAATGGGTGAACATAAATTCTTTTTTGGATTTAAATTTTTTTAAACCAAATAATTAATTATTATAAATCAAAGTACACATAATAAATATCTTCTAAAATGTTTTGGTCTGGAAAACAATAAATGTAGTGATACTCCCATGAGTATCACATGTAAATTGGATCTTGATGAGGCTGTGAAACTAGGGGATGAAACCCATTATAGATGTATGATTAGAATTCTTTTATACATAACTTCTAGTTTACATGACATTATTTTTAGTGTGTGTATGTGTGCTCGCTAGAAAAACCAAAAGAGTTTCACTTACTTACTGTTAAATGAATTTTCAAATACCTCAAATATACTACCAATTTAGGAAAGTTATATCCTATAGGAAAAGCATTTGATTTAGTTAGTTATTCCGATGATGATTATAGTAGATGAAATTTAGATAGAAAAAGAACCTCTGAATCATTTCATTTTTTGTGTAAGTATCTAGTATTATGGTGTCACAAGAAGAAAAATTGCATTGCATTATCTACTGATAAAGATGAATATATAGCTACTGGAAGTTTTTATGCTCAAATTTTGTGGATGAAACAAAAATTTTTAGATTGTGGATATCAATTCCGATATATCCCTACAAATTGTGGAAACACAGGTGCTATTAACATTATAAAAAATCCAACTTCTTATTCTAAAACAATAATATTGATGTAAGACACCACTTTTTGAGAGATCATTATCAAAATGTTGATATAAATCTTGAATAAATTGAAAAAAAACATTATCTTTCTGATATTTTTACTAATCCTTTGAATTATGAGAGAATGTGTTACATCAAACATGAGTTAAGAATGATTAATTTTTGTTATGTAAAACATCATTGAAGTGTCACCATTGATGCCTCACTATTCATATCTCACTCTTTATGTCTCACCTTAGATTTGTATCACCTTTGTTTTCCTTTGATTTTTTTGTCTAATATTCTAATTATTATTATTAATTTATTTGATGGATTTGGTATATTCAATTTTAAAATCCCTAAATGATAAAATCAGAACCTGTCTAATTTCATCAAGCCTCTCATACTTTAAACCGTATTTCCAAACCTCCTTCCCTACCATTGTGTCATCCATCCATTTTCTTCTAACTCTCTCAGTTGATCCTAATTGTTAGAATGAATAAATTGTATGAATCTAATTCATAAAAAAGATGACCCTCAAATAAGAATAGTTTTTTGAGTTTAAATACTAAGGAACCTTTTCATTCAAAAATCACAAACCGATTTTTTATACCAGAAAAGAACATCAATTCAAAATGGATTATCTAAAGTATGTGTCATGTACTAAGATTATTGTAAGAAAAAGGTTAAATGAAATCGTTTTTGAATAATAAGAGACCTCTATATCTATAGTTATTGTTTCAATTCAATCAAAAGGTTGAGTTTTATTTTATTGAAAGAGTAGATTTAATGATAATAAGTAGAATAAATAGACACAGATTTGTATTCTCCTCAAGTATATGGGAGTCATGTTAATTAGTACCTCATGAGAGTATCTTTGAAGACCATGCAATAATTTATCCTCCCACTAGTGACATTTTCTATTTTTAAGAGGCTTTAACAAATATAACTAGAGATGGAACTTCTAGAAGACCTATTACTTCGGAGTTAGATGATGAAACTAGGCTACTATTTAAATTTATCCAACATCATATTTTCCCAAGAAAAGGTGACTTTTCTACCTTTAAGTATCAGGATGTATATTTTCTATATCTTATGAAAAAGGTATATAAAATAAACCTGTGAAAATACCTCATTCTTCATATGTGAGATATTATTAAACCAGCTTCAAGATGCACTTCACTCTTTTATTAAAAGTCCATTTCTACTATGTTAAAATACAATGGGTTAGTAGGATAAAATGAAGAGGCTATCATATACTTTTGTGGATTTTTCATTACCCAGGTTATATGAATGAGGATGAAAATAAGCTAAAATTCATGGAAGAAACAATCAGTAGAAGAAAATGAAAATATTTATGAATATTTCAACCCTGATAACCATCCCAATAGACTAAAGATATTTCTGATCCTGGTTTAGAACTAGATGATGTAATGGAATGCTCAGATAAAGAAGTTGAGACAGCTATCTCTAGAGTTGATGAATAGAATCTATCTAATGAAGAAGGAAGTGATCATAATATTCCTAAAGAGCATGAAAAATCTTCACATGAATCTCCTAGACCATTACAATCTATCCCCTCTATAGAAACTCTTCTCAAGGATGGTGATGACAATGATGAGATTCAAGAAGAAATCATTGAATAAAAATGTGTATCTAAAACCCTATAGATTCTTGTATAATAATCTGTTGATGAAAGTGACATGTAATGTGATAAAGATAGAGAAGAATGTGATCTTGATAATGAAGATGAGTAGGATGAAAATGAACAGAAAAAAGAAAATGATGAAGATGGAGAAGAAAAAGAATACGATAAAAATGTCAGAGATAAGGAAGATAAAAAAAGTGATGATGATAGCTTAGATCAATTTGATAAAGATAGAGCTGAAGTGGTGGAAGTGTCTCTATCTGCTAGAGATAAAGATGAGCCATTTGAAAAGTCCTAGAAATATGTTGTTGAAACTGAGGAACCTCAAAAAATGGCTAACACAATGGATCAAAATGACGATATTTAATTTATAGAATCAATTAATAATAAAAACGCAGCATCCTTTTAGGGGGAGAAAAACCCATGTTTGGTAAAAATTGAAGTACCCAACCCTTTTGATACAATTTTTATGGATCAATGGTAGAAATACCCTTGTACTATTTGTTTTGGTTTTGGTTGTCTAGATTCCAATGACCCTATAGGATACTTAATTATGGAAATTCTATTTTTAAAAGAGTTTCATCTTAATCCAGTATCCCTTAAGTCATTTTCCCTATCCATTGATAAGATACCTTAAAACTATGTATGTCAGGATGACTTAAAATATTTTGGAGGGAAACTATTATATGGATTTGGAGTAATTTTGAGATCAAAACCTTCACCTAAAACAACTCTTAGTGAACGTGATGCTTCACTAATTCTGGAGAAAATCGTTGGAAAAATTAAACCTTGGAAGATTCATGAAATTCAGAAAGATAGAATTGTGAATATACATTTAAGTGACGAATTGGTAACTCTAAAATCCTTGGTTAATGGAATTTCATATTAGTATCACGAATATCTAGAAGGCATTGTGAAATATCTTGGATATTCATATTTTGAGTCTTATCAAATACTATAACTCCTCTTATAGTGTTTGATATTGAATAGTTGGGATCAGTTGTTAGAGATGAGTTAAAAGGTGCATCAACCTATTATCCTCCTCTTTTAGAGGCTTTTAATGTTGAGCTTCTTAGATAAATTGTTAGATAAGAATTTTTGGACTATGATGGGTGGTTCATATCAGGAGATCTTGATTTTTTTTGGAAAAACATTGACCGTCTACAATCTATGGTCTGTCTTTATTCCAAAGAGGCCACTTCTACTCAAGAATAGATCACCAAGAATGTAGATTTATAATTTAAAATAGTTTATACCAAAAATCAATTGAATAGTAATTTTATGTATTTTCATGAAAATATAATGATTCCACCAATTACATAGGCCTCCATAGATAAAGTTAAGAAACTTATGGAACTTAGTCGTCCTATTCAATCATTTATGGAAAATAATGATGACTTCAATAAGGATATTTAAAAGGGAGGAGATATTATTATATATTTTATCAATTTACTGAAGCCTTATCTACATGTTCATACCACTATAGTTGTAGCTCAAAATTCCTATCCTATTCCTTCAACTTCTGATGGACTCACTGCTGGACCAGTGTGACCTTCCCCTCATCCACAATACCATTATTCCTTTGTAACCAATCCATTTTCACATTTACCTCATGGACTTAAACCTTTTAACATGACTCATACTGAGGCACTCATAAATTCGAGGCTAGTTATTTACTTAGAATTACCTTTCTCTACTATATCACCTCCTCCTATAGTGCTGAAAACCTCCCCCAAGCCTTCAACATCTTCTCCTAGTACATATGATAAAGGGAAAGAACCCCTAGATCCTTCCATTAAAAAGCCCTAAAATTAGATCTTTTATTTTTTATGGGGAGGTGACTAGAAAATTTTATCAATATATATATTACTTTTTACCTCAATCCTTATAATTTCTATCTATTTTTACCTTTTTTATAATTAAAAAAGGAAGAGAAAAGAATTATGATATAAACCTATAAATTATGGAATATACCTATATTTTGTATTTTATTTTATTTATTCTACAATATTTTTTATGACTTGGATACAATTTATGTTATTCTCTTTACTCTTATAAAAATTTAATGTTCATTTGTTCTTTTATGTTATTCCATATTATATATTAATTGGTTAAGCTTAATTCCACGATTTCTTATCATAAAAAGTGGGAGAATGTTAACCTATATTAGTTTTAATAATCACAGATCATTCTTAATTATGTTTCTATTGAGGTTACTATTTTATTTTAGCATTTTTCATTAGAATACAAATCATAAGAATATTCTAAGTATGAGTCACCATTATCCCAACTCATCACTAAAGCTAACTCACCACTTCTGACTCACCACTCCTGAATCACCACTCCTGACACATCGTTATCCCGTGTCACCTCTAAAAAGAGCCACACTTTCACGATAGATAGGAAGAATTTTCTAACTATGAGTCACCATTCCAGACTCACCGTTATCCTGATTCACCACTCAAAAGAGTCACCATTCCAAAAACTAACATCCAGACACCACCAGAGAGTCACCACAAAAAACACACAAAACTAGATTTCCTTTATCAATTTGAATTAAATATTTCAAAAGGCAAAATTTATGGAATTTAATGATACCAATTAATTTAATTAACTTTTTGTTGAAAATATTAAAATCAATTATAGACTACAGTATGAGGTACAAGGTACCCAAAAAAATCGATAACATTATTTATGTTGGGTGAAGAATATAAATATAAAAACTCAATATAAAAATAAAAAATAGTTTCCTAGTGAAAAATGAGAACAAACAAGACTAAAAAAGTGTTACAAACTAAAAAGAACGTTTTCATGTATGTAGGATTATTCTTCAAACATTTGTAGAACATTTGAAGAATAATAATTTTGTTGTACACCGAGATCACGCATACTTCAGAAGAAAACATCTTTTATAATACTCTTTGTTACAACAACTTTCTGAAAAATGATTTGAGCATCATTTCAAGACACCTTCAAGGAGTTACAAAGATAAAATGCATATCACACAGAAGAGCACTATCCCTTGTACTCTTTTATCTTCTCTATCTGTGTACATTATTTACATCATGAGCAGTGGCTGATTATCTCTGTTTTATGAACACACACCGACTCCTGTGCATAACTAGAAGATACAAATATATACTCACAACTTATATTTCTAAACCTTATATTATCATAGATAATTATAGAAGAGGTCCCTATGTGTTTCAATCTCACAAAAACAATGGAAGATGTATTTGTGACTTGGAAAACACTAAATGTTCTCTTGTATACCACAATATAGGTTGTGGATCAAATTTATGTTAATTTAAACATCTTGGTGGGTGATTTCACCAAGTGAAGAGGACTATGTGTCATCTTCAATTTGAACCACTTATTTTATTTCTACTGTGCCTTTTAAAGTTTTATTTTCACTGCTCTATCTATTTATATCTGAAAACATTTTTTCACTTTGATAATTAATCTTAGATATTGTTTATATTATAATTTGATTTTTTAAATTGATTTCTAAAGTTGAAATATTATTTCTTATTATTCCAAATAAGAACTAATACCTCTTTCATAAATCCTTGAAAAGATAAAAACATGTATGAATATACTTCTTTTGTTAACAAGGGTAAAATTTATTCTGATTTTGGGGATTTTTTAAATCCATTTTAAACACAAATTTTAATTAGGAACTCAATTAACCCCCTAATTGAGTCTCCTACTCCAACCAACAATGATGAATGGACTTGAAAGGAAAATATTCACATTTAAAGACTATTATACTGGTTCAAACCCTACTCTTAGTGTGTTACATGATATTTAAAAGAATAATTGTGGGGGGGGGGAGGGTATCCATGGTGGATTAGGATTTACTTTATTGAGGATACTCTTATTATGGTTTTTCATATGATTTGGGGAGATTCCATGTTATCAATAATTATACTTTATTATTTTCCTCTCTTTAAAGGGGTGTCTTGGGAGGATAAAAATAACCATTTTTATATTGATTATCTTTTCATCATAAGTGGTTATATGGTGTATATGAGATTTTTCTTAAGCATAAATTTTTAGAAAAGAGAAAAAATAAAGTGAGGGTGATTCCTTACCTTTTTTACTTGTATCATGTGACCACTTTGAGCTTTAGGGAATAATAATATGGAATATTTATCATCTATAAATTATTTCATTAGTTTTATCTTTTGATATCATAAACCATGATTTAGAGTAAATGATATGTTTTGAAATTTAATTTATTTACTCCTAACTACATTTAGACTTAGAGACATTTTAACCCTAATAAAAAGTTCATATGATTAATTTTTATCTATGTATTTAAATGGTGATGATACTAGATGCCATGAAGGAATATAATAAGGAGCATGATTTGAGGTATAAGGAAAAAAATTCTATTTTAATTTGTTAGCATTATTATGAGTGGAAATATTAAAGTGATATAAATTTACAAAGGCATGTATGTTGAAAATTAATTGAAAAATATAAATGGAATAATTAAGTGGAAAGGTTATTTTAAAATAATAAAAGTTAAATACTAAGTTGACTCATTTCTCTAAAAAGTGAGGAGTTGATGATATTTTCTTATGTGTTTCCCAAATTTTTTATTCCATATTTCAATCAATTTATTTTATTTTAATTGAATTTAAATCTTGTAAGGGTGAGCATCCTTTTTATTATGTTGATATTTCATCCTTGAGAATAAGTATAAATTCTAGTTGGGGGGGGGTTGATACTTTTATTTCAAGCATACATATTTTGATATAAATTACATTTTTTGTTAATTAATTTCTCATTATTTCCTATTTTTTAATAATTTCTTCATCTGTTGAAGGATACAAAGATTGATGGAAATCATAAAATATAAGAGAAATCAATTAATATGTTCATTCAAAGAGGACTTTCCATGATATTTGTTGATCATGGGATACTTTCACGGACTTAAATTGATGGTACATGATAAAACAATGCAACATTATAGGAAAATAGCCATTCACATCATGAATGATCTATTCATGATGTTAAATTGAAGGGAATTCAAGATGTGAATACAAGATTCACAAAAAATAGAGTTTGGGATTAGGCTGCAAATTTTGTGGCATGACACATATATCACATAGTGAAAGTGTCCAAACATACCTATATTCAACTATTGATGTGGAAAATTTTAGTGGGGACCTATATTTTTGACATAGAACTTCCATAAAATAAAGGTATCGACCTGAGACTATTATGACCATATCAATGGTGAATTAAATAAACCTCAAGAACTCTAGAGATCTATAAATAGAGGTATATGATGGTTATCTCGATATTTTTATCTAGAGAAAAATCTTGGGGTGAGGTGCTTCACTATAGATTCCTCCACTAACTATTCTTCTTTACTTTACATTATATATTTTTTTCTGCCTTATCTCATACACCCTCATTAGTAGGATGAGTTAGTAAATCTCAATGTGCAAGGTGATGTAGATAAAAGGGGAATTAGAATTGGATTTTTATTTTCTTATTTCATTCATTTTGGGTTTCCATAATCAATCAATTTCTATTCTGATAAGTTTATTTATATTTTATCATGACCATTGGGAAAAAATCTAGAAAATAACTTTTAAAATTTTGTAACTAACTTCATTATACTATCTCATGATAATTGAATAGTCTAGCATAATTAATTTTAAAAATAATATTGTGATAAAATTAATTAATTAAAGACCCAAATTACCTGACCACTGGAAATAATAGATTTTTATATTATGGAAGGGATATAAGGACCATTTGATCTCTCTCAAATTGACTCCAACACCAGTCCTGCATCAATGAATTTAATTTCTAAATAAAGTTTCTCTTTAAACCTAAATCTATAAAAACATGACATTCCTTCCAATCATATTTTTGAAAAACTAAAACTAATTCTTTATTTATATTTCATAAAAACTTCAAATAATGAATTTTATTAAATTAATAAAAATAAATTCCATTTTCTCATTGGTTTGACCTCAAAATCACATATGTTTATATTATATTAACTATTCATAATTATTTGAGTCTTTATAAATTATTAGATTGAGTAATCCCTGTAGGAAAATAATGATTCCCTATAGACGATAAAGATGTTGAAGTGTTATTATGAAATGATAAAATATTTATATGGTAGAAAAAATTCTCAATTGAGGATATGGTTACTATTATCTAAGAGTTTATCCAAATTCTGTAAAACTCTAAACCTGAATTTTTCTTAGGTATGAAAGTGATCTGATATTCTCTGGAAATATTATTAATTTTGGATGAATAAAATTGGGTCTTATTTTTTGGTATAAAATCTAGAAATTTAAAAATCTTGGTTTCATCAACATATCTGAGAGTGAAAGTTTGGGGCTATTATACCTCAAAATAATATTTTTACTTCCAAATTTTAAAAATCATAAAACAACCACCTCAACAATCCAAGAACACCAAAAAATGATAGACTAAAACATCTTCTATACTTTTCATGATTACTATTTTGGATCTTATACATCCCAAACTCAATTTACTACTTCTTGGACACCTATAAATCTCAAAAAATGTTAAGGTTCTAGGAACCTTTGAGACTATAAAGATTTTATTCAACAAGGAAGGAAATGTTTGTAGACCAATTAGAGGGTGATGTGTATCATATAGAGGTAATGGAATTTAGAGAATAGATTATAAGATATTAAAGAGGAAAAATTGAAGTATAGGAATTAACATGACACCAAGCAAAACTTTACAAAATAAAAATTTTAGAGAGAGAGACAATGAACTATTATGGAACACCCAAAATGTGATTTAAGATAAAATTATTTTTTCATAATATTTTGAAGGATAAAAAAATATTTTACAATGTATTAATCATTCCTTGACACTTTCATTGTGAGAGTCCAAGATTTAATATGATTTTGTATCTCTACCCTGAAGTAGTGAGTGGATAGGAAGAAATAATATGTGTATATTGACTAGCATCTGAAACACATAACATGATACCATTTTTAACATAAATATTCATAAACACACTTATAAATCTAGAGGTTCAGTTCCTTTTGAAGATTATATTTTTAATATAATATTTTTCTAATTAAATAAATAATATTAAATTTATATATTAATAATATTCTCCTAGATTTCATGATACTCCTATCACTATATAATATTCCCTTGGGAATTATGTAAATAGAGTGAGCTAAAAATTCTAGTAAGAGGATAATCAAGATAACTATGATAGATAAATAACACAAGATTCAATAACCATAACATATAATTATAAATAGGAGGATAAAAATAATAACATTTAAATATTTTATAAAATAAATGACGGAAAAGAACATGATAATCATAATATTGTGTCATAAACATAAAATGTGTTATTATATTTATAAATTGAGTCTCACTACCAAGACATTATAATATAATATTATAGGATTATTTCCATGCACCATACATAGAATCTCATGATATATAAGGTTCACACAATTAATTGGGGGGATGTTTTATAATTTCAATCCAACCCTTATCATCATAATATTTCATGTATATCTTTGTAATATATAAAAGAGATCATTGATAAATCATAGAATGAAATAAACCCAAGAGAAATATGTGAGATAAATAATAATTTCATAAATTATATAAGATCAAGGTATTGTGTAGAATCTCAATAAATAATTATTAATATATATTTTACATTATTATAGAATAAACATTCATGGTTTATGATAATAATAATCAAAGTAAATGAAAAATAATATTTTTTTGAAGAAGTTATATAAATGAAATTTTTTTCAAACTTTGAATTATGTATTTTATATCCATAATAAAGAAAGATAATAGTGTTTATTTAATATTTATTAATGCATTTATTACCATATTTTATTAATTTATTAGATTTATGTTTCTTATATCAATCATATTGGTTTTTTCAGTCCATTACTCCAAAAATTGTTCGGTAATAGGGTAGTGGTCAATGTTTATTTTAGATGGTTCCGTAAAAGATAAAAGTGAAAATTTATAGGGTATTTATCATTTTAATATCAAAAAAGTTCCACAATCCAATTTTTTTCCACAGTGGTTATAAATCAGGAAACATGTCTCGTTAGGCTCATTTTAAGATATTATATTAACCATGATCATTTTTCATAAATATTATTAATATTATGACAATTTTATCATTATATAATATTAATTACGTCATAAAAAATATAATTATTCATAATATAAATTTATAAAACCATCATTGCAAGAAGAAAATATTTGATTCACACCGTCATTCATATAGGCATTTTAAACCATCCTTGATTATTATAAATATCAATAAAATGTCTTTATTTGAATATATAAAGATAAATATCTTATAAAAATAAAAATATGTCCTTTATTTTGTTAATAAACACTATTTTATAAAAATTTAAAAAACTGAGTTGAATAAAGAGGTGAAAAATAATTGAGAGAGCTTTGAATGATAAATATAGTTTTCCTATTTATGATGGCTCCTTTTGACTAGACATCAAGGTTACTAAGAGTATTCTTTTAGTTAGAATGTAACATCACAAAATAGGTAATGAAGTATTTGGTAAAGAATATGGTAGAGGATTAGTTCATGAATTATTTGTGGAAGTGTAGTGGTATGGGTAGAAGTTGGGACTATTTATATGTAAAGGGGACAATATTATTTGAATAATATATTGATTAATTAATCATTTTTTCTCAAGACTGTGAATAACCTTGATTATTGTGAATAAGTAATATAATTAATCAATGTGAGTCCAAAAACATTTATCACTTCATCTAGGGTGTAATTAATTATGAATTTTACTAATAATGAAAAATACAATATTTTACTGTATTTTACTATTCACTGATGTTGTTCACTATTAATGAAATTTACAAAAAACCTCACCCTTACTTAATTTTGATGATATTATTTAAAAAATGATATAAATTCTTACCAATGAAAAATTTATAAATTAACTAATTATAATATTTACTTTTAGTATTCAAATTAGTGTTTTATTAAAGAATATAAAACTTGTTTTCTAAAGCAACATCGTTATACCTATATTATGTAACATTGATTAAGAAATAATTTCATTTTATTTTGATAATTATTTTTACTTATTTTACCATATTAAATGTTAAATATTATAAATTTTACTATTCTCAATGGTGATTATACTATTATATAGGTCTGATTACTATTTAAATGGATAGTTACTATTCCAACGGTCATATAATACTTATAATTCTTATAAATACCTATTATTTTTATGATTATACATTCAATAAATTCACTTTCAATGTTATTTATATTTAATTTAAAATATACCAATATTATTACTAATGTTATATGATTTTTAGGGAAGGTATTTTCATATAAAAAAATGAGATATTACATTCTCCCCCTTAAGAAATTTCTTCCCCAAAATTTTAATTGAAACTATAAGATGAAAATAAAAGAGTGTAATTTTTCTTCCTTGCATTATTAGGTTCCCATGTTTATTATTAATTCTTATAATTGCTTATATATCTTGGAAAAGGTGAGTAATATTATTTCATATCACATTATCACTATTGTCCAAGACCTCCACAAGATACTCCTCATAAGAGAGGGCACGTTCCAACTAAACCACCTTAGGATTTAATACATGTGAGGTATCTCGTATATAATTTCTCAAGAAGGATATGTAGAACACATTATGTAATTTAGGAATATTTTCTTATGAATTCCAATTACTAAGACACAAATCCAATATGATTAAGATTCTCAAATGGGATAATGTGTCATGGACTTAGCTGTCCCTTTTTCCTAACCATAAAGAATCTATTTTATAGACAAATCAAAAGGAATAAATTATATCCTAAATTAAACTCCAAATATCTTAAATGATTTTCATCAAATCTATTTTTTCAACTATGTGATAATTTTGTGTGTTTCTGAATAGCTTGGACATTCTCTATATTTTCTTTAACCACTTCTGGTCACAATATCATATGTTCTCTATCTTTATCCTAGAATATTAGTGATATACATTTCATTCAATAAAGGTATTCACAAGGGAACATCTAAAAACCTGAGTGGAAGATATCATTATATGTGAACTTTATTCTATGAAGATTTTTATTCAATAATTCTTTATATTATATATTCCTATGATCATTATATCTAGAGTTTGAATGACCCTTTTATATTTTCCATCTAACTAAGGATGATATATCATACTATTGTTAGACTCTATATTCAATTCCTTTTAAATGAAATTATATAAATTTTAATCAAAACTTTGATCTCAATCACTTATAATCAATAGTGGTTTTCCATATATCTTCAACAATTCTTTGATGTATATCTTAGAAAGTTGATTGTGTTAGAAATCTTATCTAATGGTGATGAATTGAGTATCATTTCTAAGAAAATACACTACAACCCATATGAAATTATTTCCTTTGCATGTATTTGGAAAATTTATCTCAAAATAAATTGTAATATTTCCCCATTTCCATGTTGGTATCAGTAATTATTGGGTGATCCCTTTATACATGTGTTATTGTAACTTAACTTACTTTCATTCCGATCACTTTTATGTATATTTAAAAATATTATTTTTCATATTGTACCACTAAAATTACTCATATATGTATATTTATAAATATTTATGCTTCTCAAGTGGATAAAGAATATTGATCTATGAGTATTATATAATATATCCTTCATTATGTTAGATTCTAATGGTACACATAATCGTGTCCCAAATAATAAAATTAAATATTTATTAATGTCAATATTTGAGTTATAACACTTCATTATTTCTTTCACCTTATTTTGTATCTCTAAATTATTCCTATAAACTTACTTAATATTATACAAGATATAATGTTTAACAATCATTTAATAAAGGTCGGATGTCTCACCTTCCTTTATGATTCCTATATCAATCCTTCAAATTTATAAAAATATTAGATCACTCTCAATTCTTATAATATATTTTTTGTGGGATATTTTCTATTTGTAGAATCTACATTGTTTTTTACCTTTATAAGATGGTAATAAATTTAGTACTCATAATTATTGATCAACTCTAACCATTTTTTTTGGAATATGTTGAGTTCCTTTTGTGTGAATATATATTTTAATATTTTATGATATGCATATATATCACACTTTTTTCTATAGAGATAATGAATCTCAATCATTAATGAAAATATTACCACTTATAACTATATATGTTTTATTTGGAAACTTTTCTCATATAACTTTAATTTTTTAGGGAATATTATATGACATTATAATTTTTCATAAGTAAACATCCCACTTCATTATTTTAAGTGTATTTATATTTTGAAAAACCTTTACCACTTGAGGGTTGCATGAGTATAGGTGTAATGAATATCTTCTTCTTAAAATTCATGAATCTATCTCCACATTAATATATCTGTATAATATTTAATCATTTCTATGTTAACATGGTTAGTGGATTTTATAATTGTGGTAAATTACTCACAAAAATTGATAGTATCAAGATAATATAAGAATACTATGGATCTCCATCACAGATGATAGTTTGGTACATTCCCCAATTTACATTTTTTCTTTTTAAGGATCAATAAATATCATCTTTAAATAGATTAAATTACCAAGAATGTCGCATGATCCATCTAGAATTCTTATTTACTATAAATTTCATGATACTTCTAATTTCTCAAAGTTGTTTGCACTATACTAAATTTATATTAAAATTCTTCCATTATTTTGGCATATATGAGAATATAATCCCCAAAGAACACGAAATTTTTATCTATGTAGTATCTAAGTATTTTATTCATCAAATACTTAAGAATATTATGATTATTTGTGATCCCTAATTGAATTAATATGAACTCACTGCATTTATATCTTATATAAAAGGAAATATTTGGAATATCTTATCTTTCCACATTCAATTGATGACATCTTGATCAATGATAAACCATTATGAAATAGTATTACCCTTATAGTTGATAAAATAATTCATCAATACATAGTCAATGATACTTGTGTCATCATATTAATATCATGCTAATCAATGCAAAGATTCATTGGCCCATATTTCTTCTTGACCAAGAGGACTAGGGAACCCTATAGTGAATCACTATATTATATAAAACCCTCATATAATTTCTCTTATGGGGTTTTCATCAACTATTTTATCTCAATCAGGGTTTTTATATAGTAACTTCTAGTGAATTTCAATCGATAACACAACCTCTCAATTAAGAAGGATTCCAAACATGTAAATGGGGATTTAATCAATATTTCTCCTCATTATAAGCATTTATTCAAGAAAAATTATTTCATTGTTTGAAATTATTTGAGCAAGATATTTTTTCTCATAAGAAAATAATGTATATACTTAAGATGGAGTTTCCAAAGGATATTTACAATTCTCTTTACACTTTTATTAAATCAAATGATGGTTTCTGATATTGAATGGAATTTCTATCTCCTGATATTTGATATTTACTCAATAAAGATAGAAATTCCATCCCCAATATAACATCAAATTCTATAAATGGAAGTATAAATAGTTTTTGGAAGATTATTCCTAAATATATTAATTGGAAAATAATTATATACTTGAGGAGAAATGATTATAGAAATTGGTGTTCTCACTAATAAATCAACTTCTATCCTAAAGTGATGTTTGGAAATTACTAACAAACATTCATAATAAGATAGAATTATTTAAACCATAATCAAATAGGACATTCAATATTATTTAATAAATAAGAAATTTAGTCATCATAAATTAATTTTCATGATCCACCTAAGAAATAATAATATAATAAGATCATATTTGTTCCATTTTATTTAGATTTTTTTAATTAATTATCCTTAGTGACCCTTTCTATAGTTAAAAGATTTTTATAGTTTATATGTTCTTTTTTTATTGAAACACTACATTGTGAGTGGAATATAGAGTATAACTCTAAGTTATTCCAAAAAATTTATAGGTCTATTCTTTCGTATTCAATATACATAAACTTGATTCCCTCCATTCCAATACTGAAAAACAATTTCTTGTTGCATTGAAGTTATTTATAGGGTTTATGTTCGCACACTTTTGACATGTGGGTAGTTTAATAATTTTTTATTACCCCTTTCAATCTAAAAACTAAAATTATTCTCCATTATTCTCTTCTTATATATTATTCTATGAGACTTCTAATATTAAAACACTTTAATTTAAACCTTAAGGGAATAATATAAATTCACTCATAGTTATTAAAGACATTTATTATTAATGATTATGAAAAAATTGGTTTTAAAACACTAACCAAAGCACAAACATTAAATTTAGGGTCAATGAAAAATGTAATCTAAAAATATTAAATTATTTTAATGTTTTATATATAATACCCAATTGATTTTACCTCCCTTTACTTAAATCTATGGAATTCCTTATCTATTTTAATTTAGTGAGTGAAAGGAATATATTTTATGAAAAAATTTATCTTTAATTATTCTAATTCTCTTACTTTTATTCCATATAAATAATTCATATTATTGATCAGTGTCCACCGATAATTAGATTATCTATATAGGTTATATATGTCTATGATGAAATTTTCTTACATTTATCCTTGGAAGATGAAAAATATATTCTTAATAGAGTTAATACATTACTCAGTGAATGATGAATTAGATTATCCACCAAAATAGAGTGTTTTTTGTCATATAAAAAATTAAAATAAAATTTATTCTCTCTTGGTATAGGTAGAGTGCTCCCCATGGTTCAAGTTATTATTCATAACATGGATCAATTGGTCAAGTAATACCATGAGGTTTTCAATTATTTCTCCCATCATATCAAACACTATGTTCTTTAAATCATTGCATTTATATTTATATTATGGTTGATATGGTTCCACTTATTTTAAACCATTAATTAAAATAAAATAAAGTTTATAATGGAAATAGTGTTATTAATAAATGTAAAGTCCTTGTATTGAACCTTCCATGACCTTTAATTCGAATTTTCCCAGTATAGGGAGTTTTAGGTGAAGGTTTAGAGTATATAGGTAGAGAAAAAGTGATGTTTGAGTTGAAATGACTATTAGAAGGTTGAATCATGTTGTGATAAATTTACAATTCACCATGATAAAATTGATAGAGAATATTGGTTGTTACCATAGCTACCCAGGTCACTCTGGGTATATAATTATGTAATTATTGAGTTAAAAAGTATAAGTCCTCTAAAGGGGATAACTTGTAAATTCAAACTACTGAATGACCTCATAAATATTTCATGATGACCCTGTTGAGATCAAAACATGTTTTTCCCCAAAGTTGAATTTTGAAAAAGTCACGAGGTAGTTGATTTAAAATTTATTAAGCAATAAATATTTTTTAATGATAATTAATGATAATATCTCTAAAATAGGTGCTCAAATAAAAATTCTAATACTATTGTTGTGTATAAAAAATTTTCTTTAGCTAGGCTAGGTATAAATTATTTGCTCAAGAATAAGGCCTTGGATTGACTGATGTAAGTTTTTTTAATGTTTACCATGAGAACTTTGTTATTTTTTATAAATTAAAATTTTATACCCCCTATCTAGATTATCCATACTATAATAAAAATAATCTCAGAGAGTTAGAATATTTGGGGATTGATTATCATTCTTCCACATGGATTAGTCATTAAATTCTAGTGGTATACTAATGAAGAATCAATGAAAGGATTGCATGGTTTCGATGAGAAAATTGAAGAGACACACTTTTCAATATAAGGTAGTATTTTTTTCCTCGTCTATTTCATGGGTATATTATTAATTTCCAATCCTAATTTTTTCAAATTAATTTAGAAATAGCATGATTTTTATTCCTGAATAAATTTCCTCTTAATTTAGGATTTTTTATTAAAACCCTCTTTTTTCACTACTCATATACTTCATTTTAGAAATAAATATGATAAATTTTGATCAATGGATTATCATTGATTACTTATAATAATATTGTTTTTGGTGGTTGGTGATTATCCTTATTTGTATTATACTTGAATCTTAATATTTTGATTATTAATATTATTTTTTGGAATGGAAATTGATGTGAGATGAATGATGAAAAACAATGATGAATGACCAATAATTAATCATCATAGTTTATTTACTTAAAAAATAGTTCTTTTATACTTTATAGATAAATGAATTCATCATTGGTAAGTATAATTGCTAGTTGTTTAACACTGATAGCCCAAGGGGAAGAGTGTTGAGTAATGTGAATGTAAATAGCGATGAATTCTATATAAGGATGCATCTAGAGGGTTAGAGAAATGAAATAGAGGACTTCTAAATTCCATATGTACCATTTTGGTAGTATCTAGAGGGTATTTCTGGAGTAGGCCAATGTGGAATCATGGATGAAACTCAGATATCATCCAAAAAATACATGTATAGAAGTGAGAAAAAATAAAAGCAATGATTACAGTGATGGATAATAACAATAGGAATTTTACACACATCATATGATACATTTATTGTGGTCAAGTTTATAAATGACAATAATAGTGATTAAAATTCCATTAAATTTGGGCACAGAGCTAGAAACCTGAAAGGGGGAATAATTTTTAAATTTCATCACTGTATGATGTGTAGTTTATAACTATAATGCATGTACTTATTTCTGTGTGGTGACTAGGAATTTCATTAGATTTATATATCACACAGGATATTAACCCAGGGTAAATACCATGTACTATTATCATTTAAATTTATGTTTTACTTTAGAGACTAAAGTACAATATGGTATTTCTTTTCTAGAAGTGCATGTCTTATAATGCTAGGTCACATAACATGGCATGTGCCAGAGTACACAACCTGTTAGTCCCTGAGAAATAAAAACGATGTACATAAAATTACTTATTGTATAGTTTGACCCCACATGGAATAATGATGGTAGTATATGACTTGTGAAACTACATTCTTTATTCTTTGTATCCATTGTTGGAATATTATTATAATTGTTTGATTCCTCTTATTACCCAGTGGCATAGTTAACCACCTTTTATGATGAGGTGTGAAATATCCACATATATATTATCTAACCCCTTATCAAATTCACATAACACATAATGAGGTATCATTCCTCCATAGGGGTTGTTACCCCCTCGATATACCAAAACACATCAATGAGGTGTGGTTACCACACTATAGTTAAAGAGATATAGTATGAAAGGGTATAAGTCCGGTAAATGGAGTTTAGGTTCTCCAAAAGATTTAATATCACACTATTCCATCTGTAGAGTTAATTATATTCCTTATAATGGGGTATAGTAACCATATGATATGGAAAACCCTTAGTCTATATACCTTTCTTTAATGATTCACAGTTCTACATTAAGTTTTTAGGGTAGTGACATGGTAATTATTTGGTGTTGAGTTATTTTTAAATTTCAATTTTTATAACATTATTTGGACCCTTTAATCTTAGGGACTTTTTAGAGCTATATTTTTAGTGATTTTGGATTCTTCAATTACCATTGATTTCAAATGATGTATGAATTATAACCGGGCTATTCAATTCTTTCATATTGATTACTTCAGTATTCCGAATAACCCTAGTTTCTTATGAGATATAATCCTTCATAGAGATGAGTTGAAATGGATGTGACTTCCCTTTTTCATTGAGTTTTTATACCTGTAAATCATATATGGGTTTTCTATCTTTCTAGTTCCGATATTTTTCGATCATTTGAATTGACATAATAATTCAAATTTCTCATGTGTTTTCAAAGAATATTATAGGTAATGTTTATAATCACCCCTATATGGTCCTTTTTATTGCATATTTTGTCTCCGTAAGATATGACATAGTTTGGTAGTGAATTTAGAGGATATGGAATAATGGAGTTGTTAGAGCTAATGTATAGTGGCATATGGTGGTATATGATTGAGGTAGTGTCTAAAAAAGTTTATCCTAGGAGTTTTTTTAGGGAGGAGGTTTCTTCTTTTATTGGTACTTAGTTGTTCCTGGTGATGTTTTATTATTTATATGTTTTCTTTCAAATTTTACTTTGTTTCATTATCTAGGATAACTATTGTCTCACATATTCATTTTGTATACAGTTTTTTATTTGAATACAATGTTGGTGTTTGTTGGATATATATATATATATATATATATCATTTATTGGAGTTGTATTTATGTTTTAGGTAAACATAGGTTAAGACCTCCCATGTATGTTTATTACTTATTGGTGATACTGTCTCAGACTAGGAATATTGGATATGGGATTAAGGTGGTACACAGATCTTAACACCAGTCCAAGTGGGATCTTTGTGGGTTGGGTCATGTCAGTTTCAGTCTAGTGTGTTTCAACAAGATTACTGAGGATGGGGCATGGGTCTTATTCAATCATATCTTTATGTCATTATTCTTAAGTTTGGAAATACATTTGGGGAATTATACAATACATTAAACTATAATGGGTTTTATTTTAATTTGACTTGAATATTGATGTGTCATGGTGATAATTTTTTCATTCTGGAATACTTAACCATGTATTGTCATGGATAAAACATTTTTGGTATCATTTCACCATGGTGATTGATGTTTTGGAATACTTATTATCTAGGGTTGATCATCTTTAAGGAGAATGATGATGATTTAACTATGTTCTCCAGATATTCAATCATTATGTATTGAAATTTCCCATTTCACCAAACATTCCATGGTTATATCAAATTTAATCAATTTGAATCCTTGATATTTTTTGAGGATCATGATGTGATTTCTAGATCATTCCACCATTGTAGTTTAATAAATCTTTTCATGATATCAGGTTATGTTTTTTTTAAATGTAAATTCAGGTTCTCTATAAAATTATTTACAATTACTTCAATCTCCTTTAAAACATAGGCCTCTTCTGGATTGTATTCGATGCTCTTTGCATATATTTTTTATGAATCTTGATCTTTGAATTTGTGTGATTGGGATCTCAAAATACAAGATATAGTTTTCTAATGCTCTTCTTAATTTTTTGTTGTTCCTCTATCTTGAGGAGGTTTTTTGTATTAGTTCGGTTTTGTTGAATTGTGGATATGATCATGATGGGGTATGATTTAAAATATATTTTTAAGGGCATAAAAAGTGATTCTTGGTGGAGTGATTAACCTTTATACTCATTCTTGTATACTAACTATTAAATCTTTAGTTAGTTAGGGGATTTCAGATCTCTCTTATTTTAATTACGTTTAAATGGGGAGTTTTCATTCCAATTATTACATTGTAAATTTTTTAAGATAAAAATAATAAATATAATGGATCAGACTACAAAAATTTGAAGTATGTGATGTGATTTTCTGGTGAATTATGAATTTCTATGAAATTTTCTATGTGTTATTACTTCATTTATTGATGTGTGTTTTTATGAAACCCGTTCTTATTGAAGTTGATATAAATTATCTATTAGTCTTGTTGTGAGAAGTAATTTTTTTAGATAAGTAATGAATCTTATATAATTGCATAACTTCTAAAACTAGATATTAGGTAGTACCATATGTGATTTATACATTTTAATAGATGTTTGGAACCACTAGAATTAGTGAAAAAAAATCTAGATGATGTGAGTTCTAAATATAAAGAATGTGCTTCAGAATATGGAACTTACTTACTATTTAATGGAAGACAAAAAAAAATAGACTATAACATTTTACGAGTGAAAGGATTTTCACAGAGATAGATAAAAGTGGTTTATGATCCAAAAACTTCTGTTGGTTATGTAACTATAATAATTGTAAGTTTAGTTTTTATAAATATTTGGTGGGGCCATTTATACTATGTGATTATCTTTAGTGGTGGGGTTATTTATCCAATGAAGGGTCATTTTTACTATGTGATTAGTCATTCTGTTGTAATCTCTTACTTAATCTTTTAGTACATTTTTTATTTTTAGTGGATTAGGACTTATCCCAAACTATGTAAAATACTTATGTTCCTTTTTTTGTTCATAATATCCATTTATTTCCTAATTCATTTTAGGTGCTACCTTTGAGTGACTGTTAGATATTTGGATGGTGTGTGTTTAAGGTGTGTGGATTTTTGGTTTTAGATACATTGATTCATGGAGTTTATTATTACTGGAACTTTATATGTCATTATTCTATATTTGAGATTCTATAAATTAGTTTGTTTCTATATTAATTTATTTGGCCTAATAAATGGTATCAGAGTGTGGTTTCAATTTCTTTTGGAAAACTCAAACAAAAAATTCTATGAAAACATGATTTCATTTACCTTTATTCTTTGTTGATTATGTGTGAGTTTTTTATTTCATAATATATATATATAAGATATAAATGTAATTTTAGAGAAGTTTTATGGATTTTACTTTGGTTTTTGAAAGACATTGGTAAAGGAATATATGTTTTAGAAGGATCTCAATCATCCGTTGATTAGTTATAATCTAGAATAAATGGTCATATAAGAGTTGTAAATACATAATAGGAATTCCATATATGTTTTTAGGATGATATTATCCTATAATATAGCCTCTTACATATTTGATATGAATATATTTCTAAAAAAGATGGATAAACTTGCACACAAATATATGAAGCCCTTTATGATAAAGATGGTGTTTATATTTTAGTAAATTTAATGTTAGGTTTATAAGAATATTAAATGACACTTTTTTAATCATATTAAGTAATTATAAACCAATCCCATGATCTCCATTCATAGAAAATATGAAATACATGAAAAATTGAAAATGAAAAGATCTTTGTAGATGCTACCATTAACTATAAAGCTCTTGTAACATCTTTAAATAATAAAATAGTTTGATTTTAATCACCGAGGATATTCAAATTAAATCCCCTCATATAATATATCCATGATATGACATGATTTTTTTCATTATATGAATTGGATCCATTCGTCCTCCAAGGCATGCTAGTGCCTCAAGCATAAAGGTGGGGGAAGAAAAGTACTTTGGATAGGGTATGTCTAGGCCATGAATTGTGCTAACACCACACAACTAACCATAAAATAGAATTGGATTAATAAATTAACAAATAATACTCATTGGGTGATGACACTTTGACTCATGAATTATAACTCATGATCAAATGAATTAACCTCTTTTATTTTTCACATGCATCAATACTTGTCTATAACTATTTTATGTTATATCTCATGTATAAAATATTTATAAATGATTATGTGAAAGATTTTTATCTTCCCATATCATAAAATGAAATAGAAATCCATCTCATACCAAACATTATGTTGAGGAACAATCATATGATATGTCTGCATATGATAGTATTAGAAGTAGCATGAAATCTTATTTCTTGTTCTATAATTTATGAACCCTTAATCACATCCTGTGATTAAATGAAGTAGTATCATGGTTTCATTAAACCATTTACTACAATTTACCCATATATTATTTGATACAATAAGACATAGATAGTTGAATTAAATCCCTTTTCTATTCATTAATATTTTCATGGAATCGTAAAATAAAATTCTTATCATATGTTAAATAATATTTCAAAGTATCAAATCATATTCTATAATTTACGTATATCATACCATATGATATAATTCAATTATATATCATATATATGAAAGATTTAGCGAATATATTCCCATAAATCCTCCACGTACACTAAATACTGAATAAATGTTTTCCATTTCTCCTTATATTTTATCGTATGTAATAACTTCTGAGACCATATCTAAAAATATTTAAAATTTCATATAAATAATTTTTTGAAAACTATCATTATCTTCACCTTGTATTAAATATCATGTAGTAAATTGTGAATAACTATAAAAAACTTTTTTTAATAACTATAAATCATTTTTTGAGCATCTCTCTTAGTGAAACACAATCCTTATTCAGTCAACCACAATGTGTGACCCCATAATCCTTTATAAAGATGAAAATAAATATGATTCATCTGATCCATAAGTGATAGAAAATATAATCCTCTAGAAAATAATTGATCTTACTCAAGATATAAACGAATCTAATGTGATATCCTGAAAAAAGACGTATATTTATACTTGTTCCTACCAAATATATCTCAATCTTGAATTCATTCTAAAAAATTACCTTTTTCTAAGATATCGAGTGACCACGAGACATGGTATATGTCAATCCCATATTGAAAAATCATATATTCTCATATATTGGATAATAAAAGAACCTTATCGATTAATACAACAAATTTTATTCATCTTTAAAGATAAATATATCACATTCCCTCACCTGAATAGATAATCACACCATATATACTATCATGGTTTGGACACATTCTTCCTGACCTATATTAATCACGGTCCCAAATGTCATACTCATCACATGAGCGGAAAAATCTCATCTTGGATAATCCTCAAATGATAATATGATCAAAAAATAACCCAACCACCCCCTAATTAGCTAAGATGAAATGGTTTTTGTAAGAAATGTATCAAAGTACGAAGGTTATCATTCTAGGTAACTTTACAATACTAGGTAATGGGGACCCTTATATGGTCCATGCAACCCTTGTACACCAAATTCATAGTGTATGACACTCTATATGGTTTATTTAGTTGACCATATAGTGTATAAAACACATTTTATACCTCATGAGATATTTTTTATCTCATAAAAGAATCACTTCTAGAAAAGGAGGATTTACCAACAGTTCTGAACCGTTGGGAAAGGCTACATAACCTTTTGTATACCTTATAACAACATTTCTGTGAACCGTTGGTAAGTAAGCCGTTGGGATAGCTTTTCCCAACAGTTTACATAGAACCATTAAGATATGTTAAAAAAAGTATCCTATCCCAACTATTTTGGGAACTGTTGGGAAAAGTTTTTCCCAACGGTTTCCCCTGAACTGTTGGGAAAACCAACATTTTCCCATGGTTTCCAAGGGTTTCTAAAACCATTGGGAATGTATTTTTACCAATGGTTCCCTTTGAATCATTGGTAAAAACTTTCAATAAACCCTATTCCAATGGGTTGAAACCATTATCAAAGGTTATGCTATGCAAATTTCACAGCAGCCTGCAATTTGCACAGCAATGGCAGGGTGTCCATCTATTCACCCATCCATTCAGGTAATTCTCCGATCTCCTCTCCGATTAATGTACCTGCAATAACCAACTAACACATACATATGAATAACAAATTCATACACATTTAGCATACAATTCATCTGGAACTATACACATCCATAATTAAATCATAATTCATAGCTTAATTATAAACATACATAATTCATTTAAACATACACATTTAAATGTGTTTTTTCTAGAAATGATGTCCATTTTAAATAGAATACATACACTTGGAGTGATACTGGCCACACCATGACTCAGATTGAGTCAAGGATGACTCGTACACATCACAAATGATCCATGGATAATTTTCCAAGAGTATCAACATATTCTGAAATCATTTGGTTGGTTTTCCGTATGTTATTTATTGTCACTTAAAATGTTGTTCATTTCTAAAAAATGAGACACTTTGAGTGGTTTTGGCCACACCATGACTTTTTTTATGGAAGGGTTAACTCATACATGTCACATATGACGCATTGATCATTTTACTAAAGTTTCAACATATTCTGAATGCGTTTGGTCAGTTTTCCATATGCGAGTAGTTATTAATTTAAATGTTGTCCATTTCAAATAAACGTGACACATTGAGTGGTGCCAGCCACATCAGACCTTAGATTAAGCCGGGGTTGACTCGTACACATCACATATGACCCATGGATCATTTTTCTAAACTATCAACAAAATCTGAATACGTTTGGTCAGTTTTCTGTATGTAAATTGTACTTTTCACTTAAAATGATATCCATTTCAAATAAAAGTGAGACACTTCGAGTGGTGACAGCCACTCCACACATCGTGTTGAGGATGGGTTGACTTTTACATGTCACATATGACCCATGGACCGTTTTACTAATGTTTCAATGGAATATGAATGTGTTAGGTCGGTTTTCCGTATATCAGTTGTTGTTTTCACTTAAAATGATGTCCTTTTGAAACAAAAAAGAGACACTTTGAGTGATTCCGGACACACCATGCCTCATATTGAGGTGGGGTTGACTTGTACACAACACATATGACCAATGGATCGTTGTCCTAATGTTTCAACAGAAACCAAATTTGTTTGGTCGATTTTCTGTATGTTAGTTGTTGTTTTCACTTAAAATGATGTCCATTTTAAAGAAAAGAGAGAAACTTTGAATGGTGTCAGCCACACCACACCTTAGATTATGGTGGGGTTGACTTGTGCACATCATATATAATCCATGGATCGTTGTGCTAATGTATCAACACAATCAGAATACGTTTGGTCGATTTTCCATATGTACTTAAAATGTTGTCTATTTTAAACAAAAGAGAGACACTTAGAGTGATTCCGGCCACACTGCAACTCAGATTGAGGCGCAATTGACTCATAAACATCAAATAAAACCCATGTATCATTGTACTAATGTTTTAACAGAATCCTCAAGCATTTGGTTGGTTTACAGTATGTCTGTTTTTGTTTTCAATTAAAATGAAGTTCATTTTAAACTATAGAGATACACTTCAAGTGGTTCCAGCCACTCTGCGCTTCGGATTGAGGCTAGGTAGACACTTACACATCACATATGACCCACTGATCATTGTCCTAATGTTTCAACAGAATCCGAATGCGTTTGGTCTTTTTTCTATATGTCAGTTATTTTTTTTTCGCTTAAAATGTTGTCCATTTCAAATAAACCTGAGACACTTTGAGTGGTATCGACCACACCAGGCCTAAAATTGAAACGGGACTGACTCTTACATGTCACAAATGAATCATGTAACTTTTTCATAAAGTTTTAACAGAATATGAATGTGTTTGGTATATTTTCTGTATGTCAGTTGTAGTTTTCACTTAAAATGCTGTCCATTTTAAATTATAGAGAGACAGTTCAAGTGGTTCCGGCCACACTGCGCCTCGGATTGAGGCTGGGTAGACTCTTACACATCAAATATGACTCATGGAATGTTACCCTAATGTTTCAATGGAATTCGAATACGTTTGGTCGGTTTTCTGTAAGCCAGTTGTTGTTTTCACTTAAAATGATGTCCTTTTGAAATAAAAGAGAGACAATTTTAGTGGTACTGGCCACACTGGATCTTGTATTGAGGCGGGGTTGACTCTTACACATTACATATGACTCATGGATCGTTTTACTAAATAAACAACACATTTTGAATGCGTTTGATCAGTTTTCTATATGTCAGTTGTTGTTTTCACTTAAAATTAAGTCCATTAAAAAAAGAGAGACACTTTGAGTGGATCCGGCCACACCACGCCTCATATTGAGGCGGGGTTGACTTTTACACATCACATATAACCCATGGACCATTTTACTAAAGTATAAACACAATCATAATTCGTTTGGTCGGTTTTTCGTATGTACTTAAAATGTTGTCCATTTTAAACATTAGAGACACTTTGGGTGGTGCCAGCCACACTGTGACTCGTATTGAGGTGTTCTTAACTCTTACACATTACATATGACCCATGGATCATTTTCCTAAAGTTTCAATAGAATTTGAATGTGTTTGGTTTGTTTTACGTATGTCTGTTGTTGATTTCACTTAACATGAAGTCCATTTGAAACTAAAGAGAGACACTTTGAGTGGTGCCGGCCACACCACGTCTTTGATTGAGACAGGGTTGAATCGTACAAGTCACATATTACTCATGCATTGTTTTCCTAAACCATCAACACATTCCAAACGAGTTTGGTTGGTTTTCTGTATGTCAGTTGTTGTTTTCACTTAAAATGATGTCCATTTTAAACAAAAGAAAGACACTTTGAGTGGTTATGGAAACACCATGCCTCAGATTGAGGTGAGGTTGACTCTTAAATGTCACATATGACCCATGGATCATTTTTCTAATGTATCAACACAATATGAATGCGTTTGTTTAGTTTTTCGTATGCTAGTTGTTATTTTCACTTAAAATGTTGTCCATTTCAAATAAACCTCAGACACTTTGAGTGGTTTCGGCCACACCAGGCCTTGAATTGAGGCGGGTTTGACTTTTACACATAAAAAATGACTCATGGAATGTTTTCTGAAAGTTTCAACAGAATCCAAATGCATTTGGTTGGTTTTCCATTTGTTAGTTGTTGTTTTCACTTAACATGAAGTCCATTTTAAACTAAAGAGAGACACATTGAGTGGTGATTTCCACACCGAATCTCTAATTGAGACGAGGTTGACTCGTAAACGTCACATAGGACTCATGAATTGTTTTCCTAAAGCATCAACACATTCCTAATGCGTTTGGTCAGTTTTCCATATGTCATTTGTTGTTTTCACTTAAAATGATGTCCATTTTAAACAAAAGAAAGACACATTGAGTGGTGATGGCAACACCGTGCTTTGGATTGAGGCGTGGTTGACTTTTACATGTAACATATGACCCACGGATCATTTTTCTAAAGTATCAAAACAATCTGAATGCATTTGGTCAGTTTTCCGTATGCTAGTTGTTATTTTCACTCAAAATGTTGTCTATTTCAAATAAACCTGACACACTTTTAGTGGTGCCGGCCACACCGGGCCTCAGATTGAGGCAGGGTTGACTCTTACACGTAAAAAATGACCCATGGACCATTTTACTAAAGTTTCAATAGAATCTTAATGCATTTGGTCGGTTTTCTGTATGTCAGTTGTTGTTTTCACTTAAAATATTGTCCATTTTACACTATAGAGAGACAGTTCAAGTGGTGACGGCCACACGGCGCATCATATTGAGGATGTTCTGACTCTTACATGTCACATATGACTCATGTATCATTTCACTAAAGTTTCAATGGAATCCTAATGCATTTGGTCAGTTTTCTCTTTGTCAGTTGTTGTTTTCACTTAAAATGATGTCCTTTTGAAACAAAAGAGAGACACTTTTAGTGGTTCTGACTTAATCGAGTCTTGGATTGAGGAGAGGTTGACTCTTACACATCACATATGACTCATGGATCATTTTACTAAAGAAATAAAACATTCCGAATGCGTTTGGTCAGTTTTCTGTATGTCAGTTGTTGTTTTCACTTAAAATTAAGTCCATTTTAAACTAAAGAGAGACACTTTGAGTGGTGTCAGCCACACTAAAACTCGGATTGAGGTGGGGTTACTCTTACACATCACATATAACCCATGAATTGTTTTTATAATGTATCAACACAATCAGAAACTATTTTGTCGGTTTTATGTATGTACATAAAATGTTGTCTATTTTAAACAAAAGAGACACTTTGGGTCGTTCCAGCCACAATGCGACTTGGATTGAGGTGCGGTTGACTCGTATACATCACAAATGACCCATAGATCGTTTTCTTAAATCTTCAATAGAATTTGAATCCGTTTGGTCAGTTTTCCGTATGTTAGTTTTTGTTTTCACTTAATATGAAGTCCATTTTAAAATAAAGAGAGACACTTTGAGTGGTGCTGGCCACACCACGTTTTGTATTGAGATGAGGTTGACTCGTACACATCACATATGACTTATGTATTATTTTTCTAAATAATCAAAACATTCCAAATGCATTTGGTCGGTTTTCCGAATCTCAGTTGTTGTTTTCACTTAAAATGATGTCCATTTTAAACAAAAGAAAGACACTTTGAGTGGTGCTGGCAACACCATGCCTCAGATTGAGGTGGGGTTGACTCATACAAGTCACATATGACCCATGGATCATTGTTCTAAAGTATAAAAACAATCCAAATTTGTTTGGTTGGTTTTCCGTATGCTAGTTGTTCTTTTCACTTAAAATGTTGTTCATTTCAAATAAACTTGAGCCACTTTGAGTGGTTCCTGCCTCACCGAGCCCCAGATTGAGGTGGGGTTGAATCTTACACGTCAAAAATGACTCATTCAGCGTTTTACTAAAGTTTCAACAGAATCCAAATGCATTTGGACGGTTTTCCGTATGTCAGTTGTTGTTTTCACTTAACATGAAGTCCATTTTAAACTAAATAGAGACACTTTGAGTGGTGCGTGAAGTAAGAATCTTCCCAAATGGATTAAAACCATCAGATAAAAGACCCAACCTCACATTATGCTCATCATAAAAGTTCTACCCACACAATTGGAACATGAGCAGTGTATGCGACCACTATCTGAAGCACTGTGAAATGAAAAATATATAAAGCTCTCGAAATTGTTTTGAAAATCACTTGAGATCCAATTGGTTTCATACATAAAACATCTTTCCATTCTGTAAAATGAATTTATATAAGTCATTTTTTCATAAACAATTCATTAGGATTGAAATTTAATAGAAAATACATTTAAGTAAATGATAAAGGGAATTATTTCCCAACAGTTTTCATAAAACCGTTGGGAATTCATCACCAATGTTTGGCTTTACCAACGGTTTGATGAGACCGTTGGTATAGGAGCATTGGGAAAACCCAGATTTCCAGTAGTGGATTCCACTAGATGAGGTATGAGTCCACTAGTGAATCATAAATCTATATTTTCCCATCTAACTATCTAAGTCACCATGACTAATCAAAAGAGGCGAGTATGATAATGAAGTTATGAGGATCACAATGAGGATCCTTATCAATATCAATCATATTATTCAGACCTCAAATCATATCTCAATCTCACCTCAATCTCCATAGATATGAATAATCCCATTTTCAACATCCATCAATTGTAATTATAAGAATCGAGCATGTTACATTAATGAATTTTTACAATTCAGGATCTTCATAAAGTTCCAACTGAGTTGTAAAAAATCATCAATTCAATTCAAAACCCCTTATTTAATTAAATATTTAGAAAGGATATCTATACAAACTTCTTTCCAAAAACTAACATGTAATTCTAAACAGGCGTTTAAAAAATCCTTTATTTCAAAACATCTCAAAGGCATTAAAGGATGTTTTACAATTAAAATTTTTTAATATTAATTCAATACATGGGATTACAACCTATTACCACATGAATAAATATCTAATTTAAAATTACCAACTAAATCTCATTTAAAAAAATCATTCCAAGATGGTTCATTGTCATTTCACAAATTAAATCATTTGAAACTACTTAGAAACCATTAAATGGGCCAACTCATTTCATGCAAATCAATTTATTTCATTATTTGAATTAAAACTCGAGACAAAGACTCAATTTCACCAATTAATTCTTTCAGTATTCTTTGAAAATAAATATAAACAATCATGTAATTGAATAATTCATAAATACTTGGTATATATCAAAAATTATAGTCATCAAATTGAAGACTTGTTCAATTCAATGGGGTTAAATAATATTTTACAAGGAATTTCAAGGAAAACATTCATAGAAATGTTGATAAAAATTAATAAACGCATATAAATAAATTTCAAAGTAACAATTAATTAAAAGATGAAGAAAAATCATAAAAACACATAATTAGAAAATCTAGAATCCAACCACAATGAATTTTATATGTTTCATCTTTGATGGACGGTTAAAGATTTAATTAATTAAATGGATTGGAATGGAGAAAGAATAGGTTTAATCAAAATAGAAAAAAAGATATACACATAAAAATCAAAACATAAAACTAAAATATTAGATGAACAACAACAATAAAAAGGTAGTACTTAAATATTTTATGTGTATAAAGAAGGAAATACCTGATTTGAGATGAATGGGATGGAGTTTCAGCAGTTCGAATGGGAGAAGTCGAGAGACGAGCACTGCAGATTTAGGGATCTGTCTCGCGAATGGGGGAGAGAAGCGGCTGATTGTATTTGGGGTAAATCTTTACCAATGGTTTTTAAAAACTGTTGGTAAAGGGTGGGTTGAACACCCATTTACCGATGGTTTCCTAAAACTGTTGGTAAAGGGGTACCCTTTACCAACAGTTCTACTGAACCGTTGGTAAAGGGTGTCCTGGCCCTTCTTTACCAACAGTTTAAAAAAACCGTTAGTAAAGAAGCATGGGGAAAACCTCCCATTCTAGTAGTGAATCCTACTCATTATAACCTTTATATTCCATCATAACCTATAATACCCCATGATTAACATCAGTTAGGGATATCAAAATCTTTTACTTTGAGAGGTCAATTATCATTGTATTTAACAAAATGTATATCAATATAAAAATTTATATAACCAACATAGAAGTATGATAAAATAGAGGTTTTATTTTATATGAAATATATTATATTATTAAATCTCATATTAAGAATATTGAAAAAAACCATATATAAACACTTATTTATCATTTCATATATGAAAAAAATGCGAGATTAGCCATATGTTTGTTTCACATTCTAGGGTTTTGTTAACCCGTTACATATATGTAATTCTAAACACATCTCTACGTGTAAATACGATAAAACGTTCCCACCAAAATATTTATTCAGAAACATCATAAATAAAAATAAAAATAAAAAATGTTGATAGTTAGAAATCATATTCCTATTTTTCAGAAATTTGAACATATTCCAATAGCTTAACTCTAAAACAACAAATGTTACTTATGAAACTTTTATTTTCAACTTATAACTCTTTCCAAGACTAATATCATCTTCCTTGGATCCTATTCCAATAATATTTTTACTTGAATAATAATTAACTATTTACATTACTATTTACTATTACATCCTAATCCCTATTTGGAAAAAATGGAATTCAATTTGTTTTATGACCAGCATGAACCTTTAGGAAATAGTTGTATTAACATTGAAATGGAAACTAAATTTAACTTTATACAATTTTATTTACCTTTACATACCCTAAAATATTTATATATTAAGTGAAAATCACTTATATTAGGTTGGTATAATATTTTATTAGTTAAATTTTCTATGTTAAAACATACTATCACTGGCCTCTTAGAGATTATTCTTATGATAATATCATGTTAAGGTGAAAAAAAAATTTACGTTAGGATATAAAAATTATTTCATTTTAGTAGTAATATTTTACAAATAAACTACCATTATAAGATTATATATAGTATTCATTGTGTTGGGATAATTTTCTTATGAAAATAAGTATTTACTAAAATATGTCATTGATGGGTGGTAGGAACATCATCCATCACATTTTAATAAATATTTAGATAAACACATTATATTGGATAATTTTATTTATCATTGACCCTTTTTCAAAATTGGTTCTAGAATATAATTAATCTTAAACCATTCATATATAATTAATCATATCATTCAGTTAACAATAGATTTATTAAGATGAATAACTTCTCTTATAATTTTAAAAAACTGAGATAATGATACAGATCCTTTTATATTCATATGATCTTCATAAAATTCATTACATTCAAATATTTTATGTAAAAACCCTTTTTTTAATAATTTGAACACAAAATATATGATAAAAAAACATTTCCCTTTATTTTTAACTCCCTCACATTTGAAACTTTTATAAAGTATACATTTTTTATCATATAATATTCAATAATTAAAAAAATCAATTTCTATAAAACATCAACCACATATAAAACTTGTAGGGAGTTTCCAAAACATTTTAGGTATATCAAACCATTCTATATTATGATATCATTAATCCTCCTTCCTGATAAAATATTCACATTTCATTCACCCTGAAAAGCTATATAAAGAAACATTATTTTCAAAACCCATTGGGCACAGGTACTGTAGAAGCGGCGGTACTGTAGATCAGTGGGTATTGTAGTGGCGGCAAAGCACTGTAGCATCGGCGGTACTGTGTGGTACTGTAGCAGTTTGGTTACTATTCATAGAATGGAAAGTGGGCAAAAAAATTGGGCCTACGGGCTATGTAATGGGCTACAAGACCACTGGGCCTTCGGGCTATGTAATGGGTATCCTCTACCTAGTTAAAAGAGGTCTTTGATTTTCTTTAATAATAAAATGAGGCTTCAACCCCAACCTTTAAAAAAATGAAGAAACATTATTGAACTCTATAAAAAACATTTTCTTATTCTAATTTTAAATTTTACCCACTTGTACTTTCTACACAACATTATAAATTAGACATCACATGCCTAGTTCAGATATTATCAACACTTAATAATATCTGTTAATTTTTTTTGAAATCAAATATATTATCTAAATATGTCCACAGATGAAAATAATATGAATTCCTAATCTTTAATAATACTTAAGGAAACCTTTAGACTCACCAAGTAATTTGTATACTCTGTCATATTTAGAGCAATAGTGGAGGATTAAATTAGTTCATTTTTAATTTATATTATTGAAACCTTTAGTGAATCAGATTGTGGTTTATATGAGTTTTGATTCACCTTTATAAAACTTCAACACTTGGTTACTTCAGAATATGTTTCTCTAATAAATAGAATTAAACATTGTACTTAAAAACTTTTCATAAGTTACCAGTCTAATCTATTTATTATAATAAGATTCACCTTCTTAATTTTTAATCTCAAAGTTATGTTTGATAATGATAATTGTATTTTCTATAACAAAATAATTTAAAATATAATTATCATGTTTTATTATCAATTAATAAGGACTTTTTTGAAAAGGTATCCCAACAAAAATGGTGAACACTTTTAATCTACTCATATTCATTAGTAAGAAATTATTTATATTTCACCATGACTTACGATAGTTTGTGAATGTAAATAATCCTTGACAACATATAATAGACAACAATTTATTATCATATAATACATGACTATCAGATAGTTGAGTGTAAAACCTATTTTCAATCCATTATATTGATAAAATCAACTCCATTCATCTGATATCCTAGAAATTATGGGTTAATATCTATAATAAGCTAAGGAAAGCTCCAAGAATGGACTAACAAAGGACAATCTAGGGGAACCCAATTTTATCATGACATACCCAAGGATGATCTATAGTCACTTATTACTTTCTTTATTTATAAAAGATAATCTAACAATACTCACATTTAGTATAACCTACTCAGTCGGAAGATCCAAGACTTACAAAGTTCAATTTTGGATGGAATATATACTTAGTATTTATAATGGGATTTAATCTCAAAACCTCATCTCATGTTATTAATTTTATGTATGCATGCTTTTAAAAATTATGTTTTGGAATCCTATTTCATCCACCTACCCAATATATTCTAACCATATTGATGTGTAACTATTTACAAAACCCATATTTTGTATTACTCACCCAAATATAGAAATATTAAATACTTACATATATCTAGATGCATATCATGTATATGCTAAATGAAATATTCTTGTAAAGAATTATAATTTTATGAGATGAATAATATCATCATGAGTAATACTAAAGTGATAGATAACCATTTCCCACATTTCTAGAAAAATTCATATCCTCAAGTCTAGAGGGAAGTCTGGCCCCACGTTTATCACCCTATATATATTCTACTCAAAAGATAATACAATAAATCATAACATTAAAACCTAGTATGTATAAAATAAATTCAATAACTAGATTAAAACTAATAACTTCAACTACAAACTAAGGCTCAGGTTGATGAAAACTAAATATTATGTCGACAAACATAGAATGTAATGTGACACTTAATAATTTATAAGAAACAATTTATCTCATAAACTAAGGGAAAAATGAAAATTTAGAATATGAAACTGTTATATATTAATTAATTAGGGAATTAATTTTTAAAAAATGACTTTTAAATAAATTAACACTACATAAATTTAACAAGAGATAATCTATTTTGAAAAAATCATAAAACACATCTTAATCAGAAACATTGTATACTTTTATATTTTTATCACTGACATTCCATAATATCAAATATGAACACTTTACATTCATTTTTCATAATATAAACCTTTCATATTAGTTATTTCTGACATTTTACATTGAATATATGATATTTATATGAGTTATAATTATTTAATAATATAACCTTTAACATGTAAACAATTTTCATAATCTATATATAAAACAATTAATATTATTTTAAATTTTTGGAAAATCAATTTATGAAAACCCTTTTGAAGAGGTTAAAATAATTTCCAAAAATAAATTTTTAATTTTAATTATTAAAATTAATTTAATATGAAAAATTTCAGAATTTAAATATAACCAATTTATATTATACATTATTTTTGAAATTTATAAAAACATTTTAAATAACATATTTTGATTATTAAATAAAAATTTATTTCTAATCCATAATGAATGCCATAAAATATTATAAAAATTAATTATAATATTATCATTTAATATTTGAGAAATACCAATTAATAAATGATTTATAAAATTTTATAAATTAATTAAAAACTATTTCTTATTACATAATTTATAAACTCTATAAATTATTATTTACCCCCAAAATAAATTTTATTATTATTTACATAGATTTTATAAATAATTAATTCCAATCATAATTGTATATAAAGATAAATAATATTTTCTTTAAACAATATTATTTTACAATTCAATGGATATCATCTGATAAGATTAATTGGATGTAACTATTAAAATATATCAATTAAACTTTATGATTGACAACTGTAGTAGGTGTTATAGAAGTTACTATAGCTTTGGAACTATTCAACTGAATTTGTCATATATGTTGTAGGGACATCGAGCCACTGTTGTAATTTAGGCCAGTAGGCCTCTAGGACATATCAGGCCTTCCATCCAATGTCTTATGGTTCACATGGACTTTAGTCCATGAAACTGGGTAGTTTGACTACACCGAAGTAGGTCTCAGAAAAGAGTTAGAGCATATAGCATCCACCAGAACCGAGATAATCCGATTTGAAGAATGAGAGGGTATGTAAATTGCAATCATTCCTAGACATCATGTATTTCATTATAATAAAATGATATCCAATCATCCCTATGAGGTGGAAATATACTAACCATCAATAAAGTAGATGTTGTGGAGGGTAATTCTATTATAGTCATACTATTCGTCTATCAGGTCATGTATTGGGCCTTATGCCTCTAGGATTATGGGTCATGTAAGGGTTTCCTCTCAACATAGTTTAGAAAATGGGATTATCCAAAAATAAAATAAAAATCATGAAGGCCTTTGATTTAGGTTGACTGACACGTGTGACATTGTATATTATTTTTAATAATTGTAATTATGTCTTTTTTAATATAAAATTCTTTATTATATATAAATAGCATATGGTGTCATATTTAATGAAAGGGAGATGTCATTTTATATAAACAGAACAAATGAAGGGGTTTAAATTATGTCATAGATTACAATATTTCATATCATACACCATGATATAAAACCCATGGAATAATTTGATAGTCATATTTAATAAATTCTTGTTTGATGTGCAATATGAAATGGTTTTATTTATTTTAACATAATATTTCACATATCTAAATGCATGAGAATATATGGTACCACTGATAGGTTTTTAAGGGGATTAAATAAAACTAGTTCAACTAAAAGTAGACATTATATTCCCATTATAAGATATTTATACATAGATAAAATGAAATGCATTCTAAAATAGAAATTAAGAAAACTCAATAGATGCATATCGTTCTCCATTGAGATTTTTCATCATCTTTAAACAAATAAATGGATTGATGTATAACACTATGAATAACAAAAAAACAACCCCAATCTATGACAAATATATAGGATAAAATTAATAATTCAGTATATGAATGGTATCCATTCATCCCACATGAAATAATAGTGCCTCCTGTGTAAATAAGAAAAAAAATATTTATTTGGGTTGTTCAGGATTCATCTATACATTTTACTCTCATCACACACATCACCATCAAATGGAAGTAGATTTATATAGCCATCATATATTCTACTAAAGTGATGATGCACTTAATGATGTGTTATAACACATTAGTAAATGCATCATTCTCCATCATGTATCTCATGTATAAACGTATGTCCATAACTTCTATCCATACAATTTCATGTAATGGATTCTTATGAAAACCAATGGAGAATATTTGGGCTATAAATATCTTAAACAATTAGTAATTAGGTTTATCATTCCAAAATATATGATGAGGCATAAAAATATGATATGATTTCGTGTGATTGTATTGGAAGTAGACTCTTTAATCACATACTTTGATTCAATTGAATGATGTGGTAGCACAGTTTCATTAAGAAAATCACTATGATCATATGCCCTAATGGTTATAATAATAGTCCATAGACAGTGTTGTTGAAACCCTTTTCAATTCCTTTAAATTTCCTTTAAATTATAAAATATGATTCACATAATATTTAAAAAACTATTTTGTAACATGATTTTATATTATATGATTTAGGTATATAATACAATTTGATATACCACATATATAAACATAAAATATATATAGAATTTAGGGAATATATCTACCTTATTTTAGGTTTGATAATATTGGATTTAAAGTTATAGTTTGATCATTTAAATGAGTTCAACATCATCTATAGTTAACTTGAGTCTATGGGTTTAGTATTGATGTAACTACCACAAAATCCCTCTATGTTATTAATATAAGTAAATATTATATAATGAATTTTTTATAATATAACAAGATTGATATAACATTAAATTTATTTACAAAAAATGTGTAAATATAGACTAGTAAAAAGAGTAATATTTAAGGGATACACAAAAGGAAGAAAAATACATTCACTAAATGGAACACCATAGTCTTGAATTTCCCCATAAAGATATCCCCATCTCGAATGATCATAAAAAGAAATAAAAGAATTTGGAAAACAATTGAAATTTTCAAAGGATGTATTATTTAATTTTTAAGTGGAGTAATGAATGATTATGAAATAATAATGGTTTATTTATATGGATATATGTCCATTCTACATTAATAAAATTATTCAATAAGATAGTTCTTAATTATTACTATAGGTTATGTAGACATATTTAAGTGACCGTAGGGGTTATTTAATCATATAATCAAAATAGTTTTATTTTTAGAGAGTAAAAAATTATTATGTTAATAATATTATTTATGGTAAATTCATAAGTTTAAATAAAATTTATGACACAATTTTATAAAAAACTATTTAAATGATTATATATTATAATGAATTCTAATGTAATTTTTGTAACGGTTGAATTTTTAGTATGCTATAAGACAGTTAAATTTTCAATAAATAAGGAATTTTATTTAAAATTTATATTATAATAGTTATAAAATTATTTTTATGAAATCAATTTCATTTTATATTCATTCAATCAAAATTAGCTTCATTTAAATTATTTTTAATTTTCTAAAAAAATATATCTTTTAACGAAATCAATAAAATTACTGTTTTATGAGAATTGCAGATTTATGACATAATTATTATGTGAACATGATTCAAACATTTATGAAAATTTTATTCAATAAAATTTTAATTTATTATGTATAAAAATGAATTTAAAAATAATAATTTTAATTTATAAATTTATACACTAAATTTTGGAACAAAAATTTGGATTACTAAGACAAAAATAATTTTTGGATTTGGTACATTATAGGTTGGTTGGAAGAAGAGTTTAGGTTTGGGAAGTCCTTTAAATTCACATAATCTAACTCAATCATTACAAAGTCAAAAAAATTAGTTATAATTAATGGATCCCATAAGTGGTTGGATTATATAATAAAATAAGTAATATTTTATCCCGTACAATAACCATCCTTAAGTATATATACCCCGTTTCTATCCTCAATGTCCACACAAAAGCCTATGAGAATGAATTACCTAACAATATCCCTCTCAATATTATCTCTAATTTTTATTCCAAGGTCGTAATGATTCCCTATATTTCTTTAAAAAGTATTCTCCCAAGGTAAGTGATATCTTCCTCCACCTTTTCAATTTATGTACCTATTTTATATAAGTATTTTGATTTCAATTTTTTTATATTTTCAAGTTTTTATAAACATAAAATTTATTTTTATATGATATATTTTTAATGAGATATTTTTCTCTCTCATTTAAACCAATCAAATATTCCTTTGGTGTACGCTTTATGCTGCTGAAATAATTGCCCCCCCCCCCATTTCCATTGAGATGGATTTAAAATCCTTTTTTTCAACAGAAATTGTTTTTATGTATCATTTGATGACTTACATAATATTATATCAATTAAATATCAACATTATGTATCATTATAATACCTTCATAACATGTAATATTGGTCAATATTTCCCGTATCTATAAAACTATCCTAAATTTGGTAAAGAAATGTGTGTGTGGTTTTCCTAAAAATGATATCTTTATTGTTATACTAAAAGTGGATGTGGCACTGGCATGGTTGTACCAATGGGTAATAACCCTAAAAAGGGAACATTGAGTTTTAAACTGATCATCACCTGATGCATGACAATGTTCCATGCTTAACACCTGGTTGGACAATCCCATGGTATTTTCTTTAGATAAATCACATACTCTTTTTGAGCCACAATGAAGGATTTGAATATATGGTATGAGATACACCTTCAGATGAAATTCGTATTCATTGAATGTAACTTTAATCAATTCATTTTCATAATTCCTTCAATTCGAGTACCACCATCTACATTGATAACAACTTATAGTTTCTAAATCTGATTACTAGATATTCACCAAGATAGTTGAATCAACCCATTGAAACAGTTTCCTTCCATTCAAATTTATAAATAATGTTAATGTTCTATTTTAATCTCCATCTTTCCAATGGATTATACATTTATTCTCTGTGTCCATGTTTCTATGTACACATGGTATGGTGGAAATATTATATCTATACAGAATAATCCATCACTACCTTTTCCTTTCCTCATCACCAACCATGAATAACTTTTATTCCATTGAATTTTTATCATAGATAGAATGTCATGACTCTTATTATTGAATTGTTTCCACCTAGATAATTATCCATCAACTTAATAGTAAAATTATTGACCATACCACATTCCATTTAATATTTACGGTGTAAATACCCCACAATTCATTATCTTTACTAAAGGGAATTTACTCAGAGAGATTCTAACTTTCATTGGAAACCAGCATATTTTCCACGTGTCCATACTATGATTATTAATCAATTTATGCATATACTTATTATGTGTCCCACATGAATTAAGTAATATTAAGGTTTCACCATTATAGTGATACAATGCATTGGGTAAAGAAATAATTTATAGAGATTACATATTTATTATACCTTGGTAGCATAACTTGGTAATATTTTATGAAAACATGGTCAAAGGCCATTGTAATATGTTTTATAACACCCCACTGATGATATATGGTAAATGTTTTATGAATTTATCATTTTTATGTTCTATCCACATTTCCACTCTATGATTTATATACTTGTGATCATGTTATGACTCATATACATATGAACAATTTATCATTCCTGTACTTATGAACATGTTATGAATCATGTTCTTATGAAAATGTTATGTCTCTCACACTTATGACCATTTTCCCATATCTTTCCTCATGTTTCACCAATTACATTTAATAAATATCCATTTTCACTATTTATCTCTTACTGGGATTTATAGCTCACCATTTTCTTTTGTAGCCCTATTTCCATAAGAATCATAATTAAAGGGGTATGTATGTGGACGTTACATGTGTAGAGGGTATTTATGGACTAAATGTGTTTTATGCCATGTGTTTATATGTAAATTTACCTTGTTCCCAAAGACAATAAATTTTTTATCTTGGTAATTTTTTGTAATTCATGCAATGTATAAAAAAGTATGTATATTTAACACTAGTTCATACAATGCTAGTCTGGGGCATCATATCTAGTATTAGAGTAGAGTTTGGTTATTTTTAGGAATTTGGATTCATAATATTTGGGTGTATGCCCCTAGGTAGATAACAATTTTCTCTAGTGTCCTAGGTTAAGTATAACTAGTATTCCCAACAATATTAACTTCTCCTAACTATTCTAAATATATCCTTTCAAAAGATTCAATTTACATGAAAATTTGGGTTTAGTAAGTGTTATTCAATGTGTACATGTTTGGGGATTGAACTTCTTCTAGATGGTATAATGTAACGACATGAAATTACTTTTTTTTATTAATAAAAGTACATCTTATTTTATAATGAATGCTTTAAAATATAATCACATAGAAATACTTTTACATTTATTTACACATAATAGATAATATGGACAATAAAACTAGGAATGGTAAAGTGATATACACTTAGAATAAAAGTATAATCACTAAAAAGAAATCCATAGGCTCAAATTCCCTCATAAATATTTACCTACCACAAAGATCATAAAAATAAAGAGATGCATTAGGAAAACATTTTACATTATTAAAGGATGAGTAAGAACCTTTATAAGTAAGGTAGTGAATGATGGATAAATAATGACGGTTTATTTATATGGAAGCATGACCATTATACATTTATAAAATTACAAAATAAGACAGTTGTTCATTATTAATATTGGTTACATAGACACATTTTAGTGACTTTCATGATTATTTAATGATATAATCAAAATTATGCTATCCTAGTAGACAATAAACATATTATGTTAAAAATAAGATTAATTTTAAATTAACATGTTTTAAATAAACGTTATAAAATAACCATATAAAATAATATTTGAATAATAATATATTTTAATTAATTCATATGTTATTTTTATAACCACTAGAATATTTAGTTTGCTACAAAAAATGTTAATTTATCATTAATAAGTTTTTATTTAAAATATAAAATTATAGCATCAAATTATTATTTGATATAATAAATTTAATTTTTTTTGACTCAGAATATAAAAATTATATTATGGTGAATTTTTAGGAATTTTCTTGAAAAATTTATTTTTTTTGTGAAAAAGGGAAAATTAGTATTTTACGAGAAATACAATTTTATGAAATCATTATTATTGGACATAATTCAAAAATTTATCAGATATTTTCTTCAATAAAAATTTCATTTAATAATTATAATTATGAATTTAAGAATACAAATTTTAATTTTGAAATTTATTACATTTTGTAACCAAAAGATGGATTTTTAAGATAAAAATTATTTTTGGATTCATTGCATTAAATTGGTTGGTTTTAAAGATAATTTTTGTTTGGGATGTACTTGAATATCCACCCACTCTAAATAAATCATTAATAAGCCAAAAAAATATTTAGATGTTTTGTGACCCATATGTGGGTTTCTTATATAACAAAATAACTAATATTTTATCCCCTTAAACCACTTATCCTCCAGTATAAATACACCCTTTCTCTCCCCAATTTACATAAAAATGACTTTGAGAAATAATTTCAACATAATATTAATCTTAGGAATCTCTCTAGTGTGTTTCCAAGGTTCTAACAAGTCCCTCTCTAGCATTAAAAAGCATCCTCCCAAGGTAAGTAATCTCTTCCTCCACCTTTTCAATTCAAGTACTTATTTTATATAAATATTTTTATTCCCAATTTTTTATGTTGTCAGGTGTTTATAAAAACCCCATATTGTTTATATAATTTCTTTTCAACAATATATTTCCATTCCCAATCATTAAACCAATTCCAATATTCATTTTGTGTACCTGATATGCTACCAAAATAATTCCCCCCCATTTTCATTAAGAGCCCTTTTAAATTCCTTTTTGTTTCAACATGTAATGTTATTATGCATCATTTTTATAATTTAATTATTATGTTATCAATTATATATCACCATTACCTTTCAATACACTATGTTCATAATATTTTATAATGCTCATGATTTCCCGTATCCATAAAACCGTCCTAAATTTGGTAAAGAAAAGTGTGTGTGGTTTTCCAAGAAACGATATCCCTGTCTAGAAACATGAAGTGGATTTGGATCTAGTGTAGTGGTAAATCAGGGTAATAACCCCAAAATGGAACATTTTTCTTAATATAATCATCACCTAATATAAAACAACATAATTTTATGCACACTTGGTTTGACACTGCTGAGGGATTTCTTGGGATAATTCCCATAAACTTTGTGATCCATAATAAATGATCAAAATATATGAATTAAGATAAACCTTTAATTGATATCCATATGAAATGAATCTACCCTCTATAATATATTTTTTTGAATTCTTAAATTGGTGTACTACCCTTTAAATTTTAAACATCCTATAGTTTCTAAAGTTTATTTCTAGATATTTACAAATATGAAAGTATCAATCCATTGAAATTGTTTCTTTCCATTCTAATTTATAAATAGTGTTCATGTTCTATTTCAGTCTCCATTTTTTCGATTAATTTTACCTTTTTCACCATGTCCATGTTTCTATGTACATGTGGTATGGTGGAAATATGATCTCTATAAAAAATGATCCCTCAATGCCTTTTTCTTGCCTGATCATCTGTTATGAATAAGTTTTCTTCTAATGCATTTCCCTTATGGATACCCATTCATGATTCTTTTTATTGATGGGTATAGACATAAATACTCATACATTTATTGAATGGGGGAAATTATTGACTAAATGATATACCATATATTCTATATAGTCTAATTATCCCATAATTCAATATATCTATTAAAGGCTATTGATGTAGTGAGTTACATACTTTTACTAGATACCCATTTATTTTCCAATGGTACATGCTATAATTATTACTCTATTTATTTACATCCGTTCAATGTAGACCATAATAATTAAGGAATATTAATGGTCCATCCTAATAAAACTCTAATTTATTGGGTACATAAATAATATATAGAGGATACATGTTCATAATACCTTGGAAGCATGAATTGGTAATGTTTTATGAAGCCTTATAAAAAATCCTTGGTAATATGTTTTATAACACCCTATTTATTAGATATGGTGATATTTTTAAGAATATATCATGTTTATGTTATAGCCAAATTTCTATGTGATGCCACATATACTTTTAATCATGTTATTTGTCATGTAAATTTGATCAAGTCATGATTCATATACTTAGGAAGACATTATGCCTCATGTTATTATAATCATATTTTGAATATTTTTTTATGTTCATTTTCCAATATCATGCCTCATATTTCACCAATGACATTTATTAATTATCCATTTTAATTATTTATCAATTTTTTGGATTTATAGCTCACCCTTTTCTTATATTTCCCCATTTCCTGAAGAATTATAGTTAAAGGGATACATATAAGGGAATTACATTTTTAGAGAATCAGTGTAGAAGAAATTTGTTTTTACGATGTATTTACTTTTAGATTTACCAAGTTCAAAAATACATTGAACATCTGATCTTAAGAGTTTCTTATTCATGTGATGTATTAAAAGTTATGTATATTTATCACCAAATCTAAATGCGAGGGTCTGGGCATCGTAGTTCACTATAGTTATGTGGGCCTTGATTATCCTATGATTACTTATGGAATCATGGGATTTGTTGGAAAAATTGTCTGTAATTATAGTATAAATAATTAATTTTAATTTCATGAGATATATGATATAATTTTGAATGAATAGATCACGATGAAGAAAATTTGAGGTGCTATAGGAAGTCTATTTATTATGGAATGTAGAGGATGAAACACATTAAGAAGTCATAGGATTATAAGAGAAAATAGAAGAGATAATATCTATGGGACTTTGGATTCTATAAGTGACTCAACATGTTGAAACTAAATAAGGAAGGAAAATTATAGAAGGAATATTGTGAGAGGAAGATAAAATATGTAAATAATTCTTACACTTCAATATAAAATCCCAAAAATGAAAGGGGGAGTGAAATTTGGTTATAAGTTTCTGAGGGATATTGAGTTCTTGAATTTTTTATTATGGATATTTATTTCATTTAGCTTATAAAATAGGATACTTTCACAATTGTGTGTCTGGAATACAAATAAAGGTTTATCTTTTATATGGAGAGGCATTCAAGGTTTTTAGTAAGGGATATGTGAGAATTCAATATAAGAACATATGCATGCTCCTTTTGTATGGACTCATAAATATCCTAGGTTTGTAGAAGAACCTAATTTACATTGGTTTGATTAATGATGAATGATTCTATATTGTGTCTGTGAATGGTTTGTTAGAAATAACACTAGGTTTTATTGTGGTGTTTATTAGTGTGAAACATAGAAATTGTATCTATCCAATATTTTAGAAGGTGTCACACATTCTGGGAAAATAAATAATGGAATATTGAAATTGTGTTATGAAAATATTGGTCACATTAGTAAAAATTGTTTACATGACTTATCTTTTAAATAATTGATGAATCTATATCATGTGAATTATGAAACATCATAGGGTTATATCCAAGTAAATAATCAAATGGCATTATTAAATACTGATAGGAAGTCACATAAAAATTAGAAGCTAAATCAGATTTATATAGATATATTGGGACCTACATCAGTTTAATATCATAGGGAACACTATATTACATTACATTCATTTATGATTTAACAAAGTGGTAACCCATTTTATTCCAAAAACAAATACATTTTTTTTGTATTTTCATTGGATGGAGAACCAGGATGGAATTATAGATAAGAATAAAAATGATATGCCATCAGTTTGATAATAGTGATGAATATAGAGGTAGAGAGTTTGAGATGTTTTGTTGGAGATATTTAATCTTGATTAAAAATATTATTCCGAAAACTCCTAAGTAGAATGCTATTATGGATCAGATAATTCAGATGCTGAATGCGTGATCCAGAATCATGAGTTAAAATTTCAGTTTTATTAAGAAAATTTTGGCTAATGTAGTTAATTCTATGGATTACGGCATGAATTAGATTCATTTAGAACCATTTTAACAACAACTATTTAAGGAACATTGGTCTAAAAGAAATGTTTAATTTACGTACATAAATTTTTTTATATGTATAAACTATTTCTATGTTAATTTAAAGGAGAGGGATAAGATATAATATATTTTATAAAAAATTTTCTTTATTATCTATGGTGATTAAAACATTGGTTTCAAACTTTAGGATAATATCCACTGATTAGTTATAAAAGTCTGAAATGTACTCTTCAATGAGGAAATATTATGGAAATATCATAATTATAGAGAAGATAATATTGGGAAGAAGGAACCAACATATCAAGTCAAGGATGAGATGAAATTAGGATAGGGTATGCTATATAGTTTATAGAGAATGGAATATAGAGTCTAAGAGGTATAACGTTGTTCTAGAACAGAAAGTGATAATCATGTTCCAGAAGTACCAAAATATGGTATACCGGAATAAATAAGGAAAATTAAATCTTTGGATGGAGTCTTGGATGTGGAATGTCTAAAATGAGATAAATCATAGAAGTTAAGTTATTATACTAGTGTTAAAATTATAGTTCATAGGTTTGATTCCAAAATTTAGTTTCTACTTCTCACATATGGTTGGGAACCCGAAATCCTTGAGGAGGTGAGAAGTATGAGGGACTATTTATAGTAGGAGTTATTAAGGAAGGAATATATTGATTAATTTAATGTTTTCAATACATGGAATATAAAATAACTTCTAAAATTAATAGGGTGATTTTATAATAAATAGGCTTATTCACTGAAGGAGGATGCATATGGTAGAGTTTTGTACAAGCCATGATTAGTTGTAAAGGGGTTATGATAATTGAAGGAAGTAGATTTCAGGGATAATTTTTATCCTATTATAAAACACACAACTATTTTTATAGTTATCAACATAGTTTCAATATAAGGTTTATTTATTAATAAACATGATGTTAAGATAATATTCCTTTATCAAAATTGGGAGGAAGGAATCTATATAGTGAAACAAAAAGGTTTTATACTTGAATGAAATAAGGGAATGTTGTATAAAATCAAATGAATTCTATATGAAATTAATTAGGAACCAATTTTGTGGAATATAATTTTAGTTAATTCATAACATACATGTAGTTTATTTGAAGTAATATGAATCATTACTGTTATCATAAGTTATATAAAGATGTAATTTTCAACATTATTCTTCTTTGTGTTGATGAGTTATTCTTATATATACCTATGAATATAGGTACCAAATATTTGAAGTGTAAATTTTCTTTATGTTTACAAATGAAAGATCTTGGTTCCACTAATTAGATATTGGGAATGAGGATTGGAAGATACATAAGATCCAAAATTTGGTTCTTTTCTTAGTCAGAGTACATACATAAAGTGTTTCTAGGACATGGAATGAGTGAGTAAAATATCATGAGAACTCCCATAGCTAAAAGGATAAAAATATAAATGGAGATGAAAATTTAAATGGATGAAGAATCTAATTAAATATTGATAGTTCTATATACTGCAATATGGAAAGTATGATTTACACCATGATTTTTAAAATATCAGAGATGTATCACATGGAATATGAGGTTAGTTTATTATTGAAAAATATTTAAAAGGAATATTTGGATTCCATCAAGTGGATATTAAAATATATCTAAATCTTATCATATATATCACTTTGTTTTAGAATATATTATCCCTTAAAAGGGTTTTCAAATGTTGACTTTTAGGGAGATAAGAATTCATGGAATGGAAAAACATGTTTTATATTTAAATTTAGAGGTAATCCATGATCTAGATGTCATTGAAATAAATGATAATTGAACCATCATCCATGGAAACAATTTACGTTGAAATTATAGAACTAGGGAAGGATTTAGTATGGTTGAAGTGTATCCTAATGTAAATTTATAGGATGAAATATATAAACATGTTATACTATGATATTCAAATCATAATTCACTAGTCTTGTAATTGAGTGTTTCACTCTTCAATTAAGCATATTCAACTAAAATAACACTTCATATGAAAGATTGTGTAATATGGGTTGTTTGAAATATACAACCCTAAGTTTTAGAAATCATTTTATTTACATAGACTATATGATTATAATTATAAAATATATTTTTTCTATTATTTTAAAAATATTAAAATTAATTTGGAAATAAGTCATACAAGATTTGAATCATGCTAATGAAAATTTATTCATTTATTATGGAACAATAAATAACTATTTTTCTCAACAATGATTATAAAAGGGGTATAATATCAACAAAAATGTTATCATTTTAAAAATATTGGTATATAGTTTATATTGATATATTTATTTATATGATAAAAAATATTAAATTTCATTATTAAGAACATTTTTCCCAATAAAATAATTCATTTCTTAATAGAATAAAATGATACAAATTTATTTTTGAATATACCTTTTATTTTAAAATAAAGTATTTTTATAAAATATGAATTTTATTAAATACATCACTTTTAAAGAATGGTATCAATAAAATGTTTTCATAAAATTAAATTTATTATTATTAAAATAAAGAAATAATATCTATGATATAATTTTAGAATTATAAGGTATATTTATTTAACTATTCATGGCTAAAGAGAACTTTTTTTATTTTGAAATAGTATTTTTGTTATATATTATATGATTTAATTTAAAAGTTAAATTTCTCATATACAGAGTGAAATAAATGAAATATTCTTATATATATAACCAAATAATTCAATATCTATTCAATTATTATTACTCGATAATGAATAAGATTAAATTCATTATTATTTTTAAGAATAAATGTTTCTATAAATATTTTTCACTTCATCATCAGTAATTATGTTAAAATATATTTTTAACACTTTTAGAAATTAAATCCAATAAAATGAATTTAATATTTATAATTAGAATTTATAAATTAGGTAATAAGTTTATTTTAATTTTTAGGCATTAAAAGAAGTTATCAAGGTAAAAGTTAATTACCAAAGTAAGGGTAAAAGGGTTATTTTTAAAGAATTATTTTTATAAGTATTAGGTAATGATTATATAAATAAATTAAGTTGATCTATTATAATTATGATTATAATGTAATTTTTTTAATATATAAAAATAAATATTAAAACATATTTAATTAGTAATGTTTATGAAATTAGATGAATAACACTTTATATTTTAAATAGATTTTTTTTTCTATAATGTTTTTTATATATTCTATGATTTAATTAAAAAATTAATTTTCTCATATTTATAATTTTATTTATATTAAATTGATCCAAAATATTTAATCATCATGTGTAAATTTGTTAAGAATGGTCTTCTTATATTTTTTATTAAAAAATAATTACCATGGTAAATATTTAAACATGGTAAAAGGGGTGACAAAAAGTGTCTTTATTTTTTATAAATAATATGATATTAACTCTTTATTGAAGCCTTATTATGTGCGAGATATGATTACAAATATATAACCAAAATTTATTTACCTGACTCACTTAACTAACATGCGATTGAATCTTTTACCCTAACCCAACTAATGTTTCCAAAGGAATGTCCCTCATTTTCATCTACAAAAGGATGTATCCTCTACCCCTTATAAAAAAACTATTCTGCTGAATCCATATTTAATACCTATACATTTCCATTACAAGATCACACTACCATGTTTGTTATCCCCTAAATAGCATAAAGTTTCCCAATTTGTCTATTTCCAAGAGGCCCTATAAGGGAAGAATCAAACCCTCAACATGAGTATTATCCACTCCTAACACTTTTTATTCTCTTCCTATTCATCAAACTATCCATAAATCAGATAAATAAAATTAATAAAACAAATATTATATCATTATACATATTTAATTATCATATTATATTAAAATAATCTCTTTCATAGACACACTCACCCTCATATTATAACATGTTATTATTTGGGTCAGTTTAACCAGTTACATAAACAATGCTATAAATTGTTTTCATGGATGAATATAGAAACATAATTAAAAATAATATATGTTATAAAATGGTAAATTATTTTATTAATATTATTTTTAAGGGTAACATAAAAACTAGTGATCTATATAATGTTACTTGTTATTATCAACAAATTACTCGGAGCAAGTTGCACATGAATTAAATTTTGACAAACTATAACCACTAATTACATCAAGTAAAAATGGGAATAAAAAAAATAATTGAACCAAAATGATTCCAATATAGTGAATAATATAATAATTATTAACTTGTCATCAATAAATTAAAACTAACATCACTATTACAAAAAATTGTACAAAACCAACAATATTACTAACATCCAAAGATGAGAATAAACTATAACTAACTAACATATATGTATTAAATGATTACAAATAAAGATTATTATAGGTAAATTTAATGAATAAGTTTATGGAATAATTTATTAATTTGTTTATGTTTATTATACATGAAGTTAGAGTGCATCCGACATAATGGGAATACAAGGTAGGGGGTTTCTTCTAAATATTTCTTCTTTCAGACAAGATTTATATTATACACCTATTTTTGTTTATATGGGGTATATTATAAATCATTATATTATTTTATCATGATTATAATTATTTTTCATGGTATTTTTTTATTATATTTCAAGTTATATCTTTCAATGTATTTTGATTCATTTATTACCAATGCCAAATGGTTTTTTGTTAAATCAATTCACATTTGTTTAGTGATAATATTCATTATTGAATCTAGTTTTTATATGTTTAGTCTCTTCCACACTAATTTTTTTATATTTCATTAAATCCTTTTTTTAGTGAATTTAAATATTCAAATAAAAGTATCTTTATTTTATTTATTTATTTCTTTATAAAAATTAATATTATTAAGACTAATTTATATCCATTTTAAAAACTTCATCCCTAATTTGCGTATTATATCCTTCAAAAAATGTTTTCCTTTATTATATTAAAATATAAATACAGATAATATTTATACTCTTAATATATATTTTTATTTTTCAAAATGATCTTTTATAAAATTTTCCTCGATATAGGTTTTTATTTAAAACTACCTAAAAATATTAAAAGTTAACTTCTTTTAAATTTATTTATTTTTGTATATTCAAATACACATTTCCAAAATTTAGATTTATTCATAGTAAAATATCCATTATTTAGTAATATTTTAAAGTTTTTTCTTAAATTATTCTAATCACTATCCTGAAAATGATATTTAAAAGTGACTTGTAATTTTATATTTTTATGATAATGGTAAACATGTTTTAGGGAATATATATTTTTATTTATCTTTAATTTTCATATCTATCCCAAATATATATATATATATATATATTATCGATAATTTTAATAATAAATCTCTAATTTATACTATAACATACATAATTTGGGATATTTAATTGTTTTCAATCTTTCAATCTAATTCTTGACCTCATCTTATGCGATTCTGTTTGAAAATTTTTTTAAACAATTTTATTTTCATGGGATATCATAATGAGATGTAAAGTTGACTTTATGTGTCACATAAGTATTTCTTATCAATACATGATTGATTTTTAATAACCTAGTACCTATAATTCTAGGTTTGATGCTAAAAACACATTCTTCATAATCTCGCTTCAATACCAAGAGTGATGATCCCGGTTAAATTTTAATATATTTCAAATTGATAATATATATCGTAATAATCTCACTCAATTGTGAGAATATTTAGGATTAGTGTCTTTAGAAATTAGCTACATAAAAAACATATTTGACAACACTTTTGAATATGTTTCAATAATCACAACAATGTAGACCCCCTTCTAGAAATATACTAGGTTATACTCATATTTATAACTTAAGGAATGGAAAAAATAAAAAAGGGGTGTGATAAATGATTCGTATGGGAAAATATTATTAATGACTCACCAAAAGGGTTAGATCTTAAGAATATGAGAAACTTTATCATGATATAAATATGTTATTAAAAATAAAAATTAATAAAAGACTTCTATATAATAGAAGAAAATGTAAACTAAAATGACCACAAATATACCATGGAATAAGATTGGATATTCACAAGACAATAATCATGTACCATATAGAATATAATAGTAACATAAATTTAAAATGTATCTTAAGAAAAAGCATAGGAAATCGTAATACTATGGGAAAAATTAATTATTGCCATGAATTATTTTGTGAAAAAATCCAAATAACCACCCATGAGGTTAGGCACAATGAAAAAATCCCAAAACTAAATTTATGAAGATAATTACAATATACACACATCATATTGTGAAAATAACAACAATGTCCATGACTCATGTTGTGAACATAACAATAAAACACATACATCATGTTGTAATCATAATAGTAATTCCTACACCCCATTTTTTAACATATAAACAATGTTCATGAACTATGTTGTTAACATATTTATAAATTTAATTCCACATATAATAATTATAACAATTATGGACATGTTTCATCCTTATCCCATGAGACATAAAACCTTAACCATTAAATTAGATGGTTATTTTAGACCCCAACATTCATATAATGATAATATGTAAACCTATGTGGAATATAAAATCTATCATATATCATATCATAAAGAACCCATGAATATAAAATGGGATTCATGGAATTTATATTTGATATTTCATAAAATGACCTCAATAATTAAAAAAAATAGTTCTAAAATTTAATCATGTAATAAAAATAATCGCAAAATGAATTTAGGGGGTGATTCATGAAAAATTACCCAAAAAGAACATATATATTTTGTAAAAAAAATAGGAAAATTGATGTGAAACCATGGAAAAGATAATTTAGAAAACATTTCATAACATTTTCAAAAACAGATGAAATTACAAGTCACATTCAAAAATATTTTTCAAAAATTCAACAAAATAATAATTTTAAAAAGACCCTTTAAAATATATCCCAAAATGGTTCCTTAATATTAAATAATGGTTATGTAAAAAAATTCGAACAGAAATTATATTATCATTGAAGGAAACAAATTTTGATATTAAAAAATATCAATATTGAAACTAAAAATGTTCAAAAGGAGAATAAAACATTATTTTGAAAATATTTAAATAGAATTATTAATATCAAAAGAAATAAAATATATTTTCATTTCAAAATTATAAATGGATTTTTTTTAGAAATATATAATACATATGAAGAAGAAAAATAGTCTTAAAAGTTTATGCGAATGACTCTTAACAATGTTATAATTTTATTTGTATGAAATTCATCATGGAAGATGATATTAATTAAAAAATCTATTTTCCAAAGATATAAATATAAATTTAAATATATTAAAACTTTAGTGTGTAATAAACAAAACATGTAAGAAAAAGTTAAAAAATAAATGTTATAACTTTATGGGAGGGAGTTGAGTTAGAAAAAACCATTACTACTTTGGTACATTTTGAATCCAAGGTCGTTGAATGAGAAAACAATAAATGAGAGTGATTATAATTTTATTTTCATTAAAATTATGAAACAAATACATAAATAGGTGGTATATACACTACAATAAATACAATAAGTGTTGAATATGACATATTTCTCAAAGAAGTGAAATGGAGATGAGAAAAACCTTTACAAAATTGGTAATAATTGAATTAAAATTATTGAAAAAAAGATTTAGGAAATAAATTATAAATCACTTTAAAGAAACATTAATAATGAGAATATAAGACAATGGGTCAGTCAGTTCACAATAAAATAATAATAGGTTCATAACATGAATTTATGCTTTAATGAATGAGAATTGAGACAAAAAACCGAACCTTAACTCCCAAAATACATGAAAGGTGTTTTACTTTGGAATAATTAAAATTTCCTTATTAATTAAATATTTAGGAACTATATTAAAGTCTAATAGTTTTTTTATTTTTTTTATAATCATTCATTACACATTCATTAGTTATTTAACGTTTATTTTCATCATTATATGTTAGTAACTTTGATTAATTAATGTATGTTTTGTAATGGTGATGTTGATCCCCATTCATTAATACAAATTTAATCATTAAAATATTATTAAATATTATTAAATCATTTTATTTCAATTATTTAGTCATCCCTATTTTAATTTTATAGAAACTATGGGAATGGTTTATGAGAATGAGATCCATGATGAGCTTGTTTCCGATAAATTACTCATACCAACAAATTACTTTGTAATAATTATAACATTATTGTGTCATACATTAATAACCATATTAAAGACAAATATTACTCACTAATATAATATATTTTCATTAAACATATTTTATAACCATCCATGTTAGGTGATCATGAAAATGAAACATGTAGTCCATAGAGGCGATAGTCCACTCATTCGTGTGAGTAATGTTTTCATTTTTCGAATGGTGAATATAAAGTAAGGAAAATATTTATTTATAATTATATAATCCTTAATATTTAAAATATATAATATTTAGTTATTAGATAAATTCTTATATCCAACCATGTAATTATGTGATGAAAAATGAAACACATCGTTCCTGGAGGTGGTAGTCCACACGTACATATAAGCGACATTTTATTTTTTTAGAATTGTTGTAAGGATGTTTGAAAATGATATTTATATAAAAGAATAAAATTTTAGTATAATTATGTTGCTTATTTAATTATTTTAGCATTGATAATATATATTTGGAAAATGTAAAATAAGAAATAAATGAAAAGTAATGAAGGGGTGATTAGGGGGTTCTACTGTACTCTTCGGGAAAAATTATTGAGCCATTATGAAAAGTTACTTTAGTGATACAGAAACATATATAACTTGCGAGAATGATTTGGGAAGGGTTTTGGGTAAAACAGTTTTGAGGTATATGTATTTTCATGTGTGTATATGTAGTGTGGAGAAGCTTTCATTTTATAAGTTAATGGGGTGTGAGTTTTGTAAATACGTAAAACTATAGGTTAAAGGAATGTATCATTAAAAGGGAAGTGGATCCAAAAGTATACAACAATGGAAATGGGATATGGATTTTTCATGAAATATCTCATATAAGAAAACAAGGATAATGGTTTTATATATTTTATAAATTTGCCCCTTTATTTTACTTTATAACCTAATTTAGTTTTAACATGATGACTTATTTTTTACCCAGGTAAATTATTTTCAAGTCTTGAAATAAAATAACCCTTATTATATAAATTTTATAACATTATTTAAAATATGAAAACCGTTTTATAATTTTAAATTTATTATAAGGATAAAAATTATTTATATAATAATAAATGTATAACACATAAAAATAATCTTAAAAAAGAAAAACTTAGAACCAAAATATCAAACATATATTTATAATTTTGACATAATATTTTTAATGGTATAATTTGACTTATTAATTTTTTTTGGAAAATGGATTCATAAATTTTGATGTCATTCTTATATCCTAATGAGTTCATAAAAGTCATCGTATATTATACTATCCATATAGAGATCAATATTTTTTAAAAAATAAAAATAAAACTATCCTAAATTTATATTATCATGAGAAATAAGAAATTAAAATTAATTATTAAAATTCTAAATTCTAAAACATAGTAATTAAACATTTCAATGGAACAATAAAATATAATGAAAAACTACTTTTCCAGAAAATTTCTTTCAAAATATTGGTTATTCTTATTTTTTTTCATATCTATTAATAATTAAATTTGTGTTACCATATTATTTATATAAATAATATATTTTATCATAATTTAACCATAATATATTTACATTATTGAAATATAAATTCTAGTACCAAAAATTGTAATTTTTAGAAAAATAAATTTTTAAATATTAAATTATATTAGTAGTTATTTAGCTATACTAATTGAATTTTATCATTTCATTAACATTAAAAATACACTTTCTTATTATTTATAAATATATTTAAAAATTTATTTACTTCTATATATACTCTATAATTCAATGACTACTTTATAATGATTATATTTGTCATAGAAAAATGTGTCGTTTTTCGTTTTGGTTTAGTGTTTCATGTGAAACAAGATATTCAAAATAGTATATATTCAAAACAAAATTAATACTATAATATTGGGGTGTTCTTGGTGGTATTCTATATAACCCTCCAATGCATTGGTTAATTTTTTATTTCATATGAGATAATTATGTTATTCATTAAAATTATTATTATGTTTTAAAATATAGACATGAGTATTTTTGTTATGTTGAATGAATGATGTGTGACATTATTTTTATCTTAAAAAAGTCATGTGTGAATGATTTTATTGATATCATTGTACACCATATTATGGTATCCTGTTATTATGCTTATTCCCCATTTTCTATGCCACATTTCTATGTTATATGCCTATCTTATGTTATATGACCCATGGTTATTGTCTATTTTCCTATATCCATACACTATGGTATATTTTTTATCATTTAAGGTTACATTTCTTTATATAATACTTTATAGATTACACTTTTGGTTCCACGATCCTTTTAATTATATATTTCTTCCAAGATCATATTTTTTTACATGCTTATGATCTAAACCTTTATTACTCATTGATAACTTTTATCTTACTAAGAATTTTATCTCTATCATTCAATTGTTTTCCATGTTTTTTTGAAAATATATTAATTATTATGTATATAATTAATTATTATATAGTTATTGTTTTTGTATATGTAGAACCAATAATGTGTAAAAAGATATTTATATATATTATCATTGAAGAAACTAAACCTTTTGGTTCTAGGATTGTGAGATTAATTGTGAGATGTATTAATTAAATTATGGAAATGATTTAAAATAATTAAATTTTAATCTTGAGTAATCTTATTTGGTATAAGATTATCGATTAATTATTTTTGGGGATTTAGATTAGAAATAATTAGTGAAAAACCTATGTATGAGCCTAAATATAGTAAAATTCCTAAACTTTAGGTAAAGTATAGAGTTTATGATTTTATAGAAACAAAATTCCTCTCTGGATAAAAAGAATTAAAGTTATAGGCTCTATCTTACATGAAATTAGGGTTAATTATAATAACATGATATTTTAAAGTAATTCCAGGTTTAATATTTTATATGAAATTCAACACAAAACTTAAAGGAACCACAAAATATCATTATTTAAACATGACCATTATAAAATATTAATTGAATTACAAGATATGAATAAGATTAACTGTATTATGACTTAAATATCGAATTTTAAAACTCAATAAAAATTTATTGGTTAATTCTTATGAAATAAAGACTTATTTTTCAGTAATGTCATTTTTTGCTTCAAAAATATGTTTTCTTCAAAAATGATATTTTGATTTAAATGAGATAACATTATAATTAATTTATACCACATTTAAACAATTAATTTTATAAAAAGGATATCATTTCTAAATATATCATATCAAAATTATATTTGGGTGAATTTTGATATTTTTCTGATTTTTTTAGTAAATATTGAAAAATACATATTTTTATAAAATTATAATTTATTTTTATTAAAATTTTTTATTATTATTTTATTTTGATCTTAAATTAATATAATTCTCCATTAGTTCAAAAAACATAATTAATTATATAAAAATAATCATTATCCTTGATTTTGGTATATGTTCATTTTGGGATTAAAAATGTATTTTTCTAACAATAGTTTTTCATTTCATTTTACACATTTATACTAAAATTTATTTAAAAAACTTCTAGAATGTAATTCTTTGAAAATTTATTCTATATTAGAAATCATTAGGTAATTTTTTTTTTATATGTAAACATTTTTTGTCTTAATGAATGGTAACCAAGGTAAATATTTATCACATTAGTATGGATAAATTGGGTGATTTTGTATAAAAATATTCTAAAAATACTTTAAGAAACTATCAAAAAACATTTTTATTTATATTGGGTGAGTTGTTTTATACATAAAAATTTATAAATTTAAAAAATATGGAATTTTGGTTCTATTTTTCTTTGATAATAATTGTTATATTGTATTATGTAAAAGAAAATTCCATAATGCCACTCTCTTTATTTTATTTTATATTATATATTAAATTAGAGATATAAAGACATAATAAGTAAATAAAATTATTATTTTGAACTTAATTTAATTTTTTTGATATATATTTTTTAACTTTTAGGTGTGCTATAATTACATTGAATTCTAAAACAACACTGGAACAATGCTTGTGAAAGAAGAAGAAAAATACTTATAAACGATTTCAAAAACATAAAAAGTAATATTTTTTTGATCAATTATAGCATAAAAATTGTTTTATAGTTTATAATAATGACTATTTATAGTTAAATAGTGTATATTCCAATTATATACCTATCTCAACAACTTAAATTTCAACATATGTGAATAGTTATTAAAATGAATTTAACAGTTTTTTTAGGTTAGATAATATATTATAGAATGATTTAAAAAGCATAAAAGTATTTAAATAAAAACAATGTGGATGTAATTGGTCAAAAATTCCATCCCTTGGCTATTTTTTACCGAATTGTTTCCAAATAAGTACATTTATAACACATTAGTATTGAAAAATGTGTTACCACAATTATGGTTAAAATTGGTTAATGATGAAATTAAATCCATAGATGAGGATCAAAGTATCACATAAACCCTTACAAATTTTATTTATTGAAATAATATCAGAAATAAACTATATTATCATCAAAATTTTGTCCACTTGGTTCAAATTTCACCTAAAACATTACTTAATACATTTAAATATTTTAAGTAATTTCAAACATTTTCTTTCATGAACTTTAAAAGGAAACCACATCTCTTATATTCATCAGACCACCTTTATCCAAATATCATGGAAAAATCTTAAATAAACTCTTATCAACATCCTTATCCAATTTTATATGTTTTTATCTCTTCAAAATATAATCTCCATAAGAAGAAATTCAAAGTGGGGTGCCGAATGAAAAGATAATCGTTTTAACCGATATCTTTCATTTTTATTCTTGTTTTACATCCTTCTATTATATCTTGAAAATACCAACATAATGAAATATGTATCTAACAGAAATATATATGTTATTATGTTAATGTTAAAACCTAATTCATCTCATTTTTCTTCCCATGGGGATTAAAATCATCGTTCGTGCGTACATGTGGGCTACTACCTCTATGAAGCGATGAGTTTTGTTTTTCGTCAACACATCACAATGATAGTAATTATGATATATTTATAAAATATATATGATATTAATGAAAAAATAATAATTATTAAAATATTATATATTACTTTCCTTCTTAACATTCCACTTGTTAAATAAATGAAAATGTCCCTCATGCATACGTGTAGAATACATGCTCCATGAACAAATGAAATTTGTTTTTCACTTATAAAATTAATAATAGATTACTAAATTTTATTTTAAGTAAAAAATTAAAAATATTTAATTATTATTATTATGGAGACAATGAAAAAATGGACCCTTTTACCATGGTCAACCTACTGAAGTTGTTTTTGGGATTATGAACCGAGAAAACTGAAAATGTCTGATATGAACTTAATTTATATTATAATGATATAATAATTGGTAATAAATGAAATAAAATATAGTAAAATAGAGTAATAGACCTAAAAAAGTTCTTAATAAAGTAAATAATTATTATATTTTAATTGTACAAGATTTAAATAAAAAATATTGAATGTTGTGAGATGATGTACTGGATTTTGAGTCCAAATTTTCTTTCTTTAAGTCTTAATCAATTTTAACAAGATGTAGTTTTTTGTGTTGTTTATAAACCACCATATGGAAGAATTTTATCATAATAATATAAAAATTAATGTGTTTAAAAAAAATTCTAATTTCTTTACTTCAATTTTCCATTTATTTAAATGTTATCACATTGTGAAAGATTTTTTAAAACCATATTTTAAAAGTTTAATTTTTTTATCCTCCATATACATGTTCTATAAATTTTTTAATTAATATTAATCATAATATGAAATATAAATTCACATATATTTTAAAAAATTATTTAATTTTGTTATAATGGTTTTAAATATTACTTTTAATAATTTTCGAAAAATTTTATTTTTAATATTTTAATAAAAGTAAAAAATAATATTATTTATGGTATACGAAATGATAAGAATTTTCAATCATCAGAATAATAATTCATTAAAATATTCATCTTCGTTTTTTAATATTTCTTTCAAAAGAATATCCAATTTCATATTCCTTTTGACTTTTTAAATATTTTTCACAGAAAAACGATTTTTATCCTTATTTTTACATAAAGAAGGAAATTAATTTTTTATATGCATTAAACAACAGATTTTATAAGATTTTATGATTAAAATGGAAGTTTCTATGTTTTGTATGTGTGTTATGATCCTTATAAAGTTATCATGATGACTAGTGATCCCAATATATATCTCCAATTATTTTGGTAATGATTATGTTCTTGTGATAATTATATTGCAATTAACTAGGTTTTTTATTCCATATGTAATGTATTTTTAAAGGGTTATTATAAGGGTTCTATGAAGATGAATCCTCACACACCTAAATTAATTTCGAATTATTGATAAAGGATTTTTATAGAAATATTTTTATTTTATAAGGTAATCTAATGATCTTTTTTAAAGTAATGATAATTTTCTTTAAGGGTAAAAATGTTTTTTAATAAATTTTTTTTCATAGATTCAAATGTTTTTTAAGAAAACATCATGATTAATATTTTATCATATATGTTTTCTTATAAAGTTATTTATGGAAAAATTTGGTAGTAAATCATATTTCATTTAAAACTAATAATTATTTGAGCTCAATGTTTATTATGTAATATTAAAACTCACTTATATTTTACAGGATTTTTTAAATTACTAAAAAGTTTCACTCATTTTTTCTATATATAGATTAGTGAAATTTTTTTACTTATCCACATATTCATATAATTATTCATATGTCTTAAGGAAGAGTTTCTACATCAATAAAGTCAAAGTTATAGATATTGGATTTACCTTGAAGGAATTACGTATGTCCTTATAAACAACTTGTTTTGTTGGATGAATGGATATTGTGTGTAAATGACCACTTTTTTTTATTAATTTTCTTTAATAATTCTATAAAACTACAATCCTAAAATGTCCTTGGATATGTAAGTGATACAATATGACTATTTGATATTGTGTGTATTAAATGGATAAAATTTGGTCACATTTTTTGGTATCAAATATGGAAATAGAAATATTATGTTTTTAGCATTGGATTTTGGAGTTTAGTTTCGAGGATATCATTATTGGAATTAAATTAGGGTTTAGTTAAATTTAGTAATTAAAATTTTTTCAAGTGAGTTTATCATATGAGTTACGGATGCCTTAATGATTTTATAATTATATGGTGAATTAAAAGTTTAAATGTATATACACCCTTTGTGAGGGTTTAAGTGATGAAATTTGATGGTGATTAATTTTAACATTGGAGATAGTTAATGAGTTTTGATAAATTTTTGAGGTATATGTAACCATTTTTTTAATATTCTTACAATAAAATTTTAATTTTATGAAGAAGTCCTTTATATTTTTTGGACATAAGTATAAAGTTGTTGATAACATTTATGGTTAATATGATATTTGATGTTGAGTTAATTATGTATTATTATGATAAAAGTGTAATTAAAATTTTGGAAAACATGTTTCATTATAAAAATAACCATGGGATTGAAAAATGATTTAATAAATATGTGATTAATATTATTTTTTTAATAATTTCACTACTTTGGGAATATTATATGATTATAGAAAATATAAATAATTTTATCTAAGATGAGATTTTAGTTTATGAATAAATGTGGAATTATATTATGTAATTATATATTATTTTATTTCTCTTTTATGGTGAATCAAGTTATATTTTGGAAAAGTTTATAATAGTTTTTATATTATAGGATTTGGAAATGTGTTTTGGGGTATGTGAATTTATGAGTGACTCATATTATTTGGATAAAAATGTTAAGTTTATCTGAGAAGAACATTTGACCAAGACTTTTTGATTTTTGAGTTTTGAACTTAGTCAAAAAAAATTTGATGAATTTTAAGGATAATTATTTATGGGATATTTAAAGTTTAACTTTGGTTGTTATTATTGATGATTTGAATATAAAGGTAGTATTTCTAAAAATTGGATATTATAATACCATATTGTAAATTTTTTGTTTAATTTATCTCTAAATATGGGTGGAATAAATTATTATAATTTTTTGGATAATATGATCCATTGGAATATTATTTTAGTGCTTCAACCATAAAAGATCACCTTGAATATATATTTCTTAGAATGAGATATATGATAGAAGTGTAAATTGATCGAAGGAAAACTAAAAGATGAAAATTATGCATATGAAATGGAATGAATTTAAGTAAGTATATTCTTTCATGATATATATCATGGTGTTAAATAAATCCCTCAACATTAGGAAATAGATCTATAAATAGAAGTATTATCCTTTTATGATCATTTTTAAGGAATTGATGGTCTCTTTTCTTCAAAAAAATTATAACACTACATATTAAATAAATATCTTTCCAGACTCAGGCTTTTAATTCATATCAATTTTATCCATAAGTGGATACCTAATTATGTGTTATTCTAGATTACCTCTATATTTCCCTTCTCATGTTTTCAAAAGAATGTTATATTTTCCCTTTTTATGATATGAGTTTCCAAATAAGGTATATTAAAAATTTTATACCATTTATTACTGTGATAAATTTAAAATTGTGAGGATGAAATTTATTTATGGTGGGGGTGAGAATGTAACTCTTTGACATTTCAAAAGAATAACATGTTTGATAGGATATACAACACTAAACCCAAGCATAAATGAGGAAAAAATATTTTTATTTAAATATAACCATTGTATCCTTATTATTGATTGAAAAATATGAATAATAGTAAACTAATTATGAAATATATATAAACTTTTCAAACATGATATAATTTTTTTGATTAATTATTAGAAAATATGAACTCAATTTTCCGTAAGTTCATTTTTTTCATTAAAAATATGTTTTCTTTAAAATGGGATTTATTAGTTTTTTAAGAGAGAATATTATAATTAATTTTTTAAAATTTTATAAATTTTATAGTTTAAAAAGGATATAGTTTTTTAAATAATCATATAAAAATTATTTTATGGTGAATTTTATGTATTTTCTGAAAAAGATGGATTTTGATTTAGCAATGAAAAGTATCATTTTTTTTAAACTGATATTTTTGTTGAATGAAAATATCAATAATTATTTTAATTTTACATTTTATTAATTAAACCATAATTTATATATAAATAATATAATTAATTATATATGAATAATCTTTATAATTTATTTTGATATTAGTTCATTTTTGGGGTTAAAAAAGAATTTTTCTAAAAGCTATTTTTATTGAATTTTACAAATTTATATTAAAATTGATTTATTAATTTTATAGAAATTGAATATTGAGAAATGGATTCCAAATTTTAAATTAGAAGGTAGAAAATTAGTGAATATGTTGACCTTATTTTTTTCATAATGAATAATAACCTAGGTAAATATTTATCTTTTTTGTAAGGGTAAATCGAGTAATTAATGTTAAAAAATACATGACAAGGGTTTTGAAAATATATCTAACACCTGAATAATTTTTTTGGGATATTTTATTTTATAAACCCAGTAAAATATTAAAAATAAAATAATTATGGTTTAATTTGGATTCAATAAAGACCTTTATATTATTTTAATAAATGAAAACTCCAAAACTTCACTCTCTTGATTTTAATTTATCATATATATTAACATTGGAATAATAAGATGTTAGAAAATATATATTTTTTAAACTTATTTAAATTATTTTTATGATAGTTTTTTAGTTTTAATTTTTGGTGATGAAACAATTACCTTAAATTCTTACACAACACTGACACGGTGCTTGTGTAAATGGTATAAAAATAAATGTAAATTATTTTAAGAAAATTAAAAGTAATATTTCTAGATTAATTATTTTGTAACATGAATTTTGTGGATAATAATAAAGTATAATTTATTTTTGAGGATTTTATATTCAAATTACATTCTTATTAATTAATTTAAAGTCAATATATGTGAATAATTATTGAAATGACTTTGATGGTATTTTATGTTAAATAATATATTTTTAAATGATTTAAAAATCATAAAAAACTGTAATATGACAAGGCGGTGGGATATGGTCTAAAATATAATTCAATTACCATTTTGATCTAAATTATACCTCAAAAGTAAATTAAAAAACCTTTAGTGTTGAATTTGTTTTTACTATAATTACGTTAATCATTGTATAATAAACGTGATAAAAATATTATCTTCTAAATTTTGGCCACATGGTTCCACTTGAACAAGAAAGAAAATTATATTTAAAAATTTTATGTAATTTCAAGTATGTTGTTTCCTTCTCTATAAAAGGACACCACCTATCTTATAATATCCACACCACCATTGACCACTTATCTCATAAAAAACTAAAAGAAATATTATAAAAATATTGATCCATCTTATATTTTTTTTCTCTTAAAAATAACAATGGTAGGGTCATTAATACGAAATCCAAAGGAGTTCTCTCAAAGAGGAGGTAATCATGTTAGTTGATTACTTTTTTATTTTTCTTTTGCCTCACAAAATTATCCCTTAACCACTACAATATAATATAATCTGTATATAAAATATAATTATATGTTATTACTGTAATTGAATCCCATTATTCTTCTTATTTTACATCCTATGGGGAATAAAATCACTATTCATGGATAAGTGTGGACTACCACCTCTGCAAAGTGATATCATTTTCTTTTATTACCACCTCAAAAGGCTAGATTATATGATTGATTTAATAAATATATATGATATTCATGAAATTATCATGATTGTGTAAATATGATATATTAATTTCTTTCTTACACTTCCACCCATGAAAAATGATAATGTCACCCATGTTTTCATATAGAATATCACCTCCATAAAGAGATGTGATTCATTTTTTACATCCATATTTCATTATTGATTATAAAATTTTATTTTATGTATAAAAATGATTATAATACAATGATAATTATTTTTTATTTTATGGAACAATTACCCCTTTGACCACGGTCAACCTACTGAAGATGTTTTGTCAATTATGAACATAATGTTTTCTAGATGTCTGATATGAGCTTAATCGGTATTAAAAGGATATAAGACGTGTTAATAAATGAAATAAGAGAGAATATGAAAAGAAAATAAACCTAAAAAGGTTTATTAATAAATTAAACAATTAATATAAGTTTATTATAAAATATTTAAAGAATATACATGGTAAGTTAGTAGATTAGGTTAGGGATTTATAGTCTTAATTTCCTATATTTGAGACTTAAGATATTTTCTCCAAATGTTACTTTATCTGTGGTTTAAAAAATACCACATGAATTTATTTTATAAATATTAATTAAGAAATATTTTTTAAAAAATCCATTAAAATTTAATTTCTTAAATGTTTCATTAATTCAATAATTAACAAGTCATAAAAGTTTTTTCTATAAAACATTATTTTAAAAGTTTAATAGTTTATCTTATATTTTTAATCCAAATATTTTTTCATTATAACATTTCAAGTATACTATTAATATTAATAAATGTATGTTCAAATTAATTTTAAACTATTTTTTATTTTCATTATGAATGTTTTAAAATAATTGTTTTAAAAATGTTCTAAACATTTTATTTTTGACATTTTTAAAAAGGTTTGGATAAAAATTTGTTTAACGTATATGACATGCACATAATTTCCCACGGCCTTGTCGATTGTTCACTAAAAATATTTTTTCAAATCTTTTTAATGGTATATTCAAAACATTATACCATTTCTTGTACTTCAACAAATATTTTTTAAAGATTTTTTGAAGAAGAATTATTTTTATCCTAATTTTTACTAGATGCTCAAAATTGATTTTTCAAATGTGTTAAATAGAATATTTTATGATGTTTTATGGTGAAAATAAAATAGTATATGTGTTTATGTATTTTATATTCCTTGGAAACATTTTATTATTATGATTGAGCCTAATATAGCTCTATAACTCATTAGATAATGATTATGTTCTTCGGAGAATTATGTTGGAGTTAACTGAGAAGGATATTCTATTATAAGGATTCCTATAAGGGTTCTAATATGGGTTATATGATGATTATCTCCTAAGTATACAACATGTATTTTATATTATTTATAATTATTTTTCATTGAAATATCCTAATTTCATAATTTAAGAGAATTTTATTTTGTTGAAAGTAATTATTCTTCCAATTAAGGGTAAAACTGTGTGATTTTACGAAATATTTTTTCTTGGATTCACATGATTTTTTGATGAAGCTCTAATTATCATGATTTAGAATTTATGTTTTTTATATAGTTTTTTATGAAAATATTTAGGTATTAAAAAGGATTTCATATATAATAAAAAATTATTTTAGATCAATGCTTATTATGTTAAAGGAAAACATTCACATATGATCTCATGGTTTGGAAAAGGACTAACATGTTTCTTTTCTTTTTGTATATGTCCTCACTAATATATGTTTGTTATCTATTGTTTTCAAATGATTTTTTATAGGGATTAAGGATGAGTCAAAACATTTATAATGTTACAGTTCTAGATATTGGGGTTACCTTGAATAAAGAAACTATATCCTTATGAAGAACATTATTTGTGGAAAAAATGGACACTGTGTGAAGATGGGAATTTTTTTACGAAAGTGTTTATCTTAATTTTGTAAAACTATAAACCAAAAAGGACCTTAGGTATGTAAGTAATATAATGTTTACATTTTATGTTGTATGTTTTATATGGATATAATTTCATCACATTTATCAGTATCAAATCTAAAATACAATGATTATGTTATTTGTACCGTATTTGGGAGTGCAAGTTCAGAGCTGTTATAGTAATAAAACTAAAAAGAATTGTTATATATTAATTGGATCATTAACTGGTTCAAAAAATATACTTAACTCAAAAACTAGTTTGACACTCATGAGGGTATTTGTTGGTTAATTCATATATTCTATACAAACCATTATGATGGATTTCGACATATTTTTATACAAGTAGTTGGGTTGTAAAACCAAAAAATAAGATAAACATGGATAAACAAGATTTGAAACTAGATAATTAGAGTCATTTACGATTTATTACTTCTAAGATAGTAGTTTTACATTTTATTCAATTGTTAGATCAAGTATTCCAATCCATACAATTCCTTTATTTTAGTCAAGGGCTAAAAATAGGAGTAACCAAGTTGAAAATCGATATGAAGGATAATGTTATGGTTGTTAAAATGAGTAATCAAACATGATAGAACATGGAGTTAAAAATAATACATTTATGGGTAAATATCTATCTCAAGTTATGATTAACAAAGTGAACTCAGCTGAATTTCCAAACACAACAAATAAGAGAAAAATGAAGTGTCTTGAAAGTTCATCTAATAAAGACTATGAAAGAAAGAATATTAAAATTAATATGTGTCAAGAATGTGGGAGGAATTATCTATGGAAATGTACTAATGGAATATGTAGATATTTTATATATGGAATATGAGGGTATAAGGGAAAAACTATTAAGAGAAAACAACAATTTTAGTAAACACAATGGAGAGAAATAAATTTCAACCTATGATACCAATAATAATTCATTGTTTTAAATATATAGGGTTTGAACATTAAGTAAATTATCTCCCCAATCAAAATTATAATGTATATAATAGGCATTAAACACCTTCATATCTAATGGAATAAGGAAGGGCCTATACAATCACCACCACTGAAGTGGACCAAAATAATTAATTTGTTAAAAGTACACTTGTTCTCGACTCTAGATCCATGAATGTATTATTTTATTTTGTTTTTTTAAATTCTTATATATAATTCAAGTTTCATAATAATTTTGATTCACCACCTAAAACATTGGATATTGAATTATCGGTTAAAACATTGGTTGGTGCAATAATAGCATCCATGCTATAAAAATCCTTTCCCAATAAAATATTGTTTGAAAATGATTTATCTATATCTATTGTTTCTTACCTTATTATAATTTGATGAGATATTGGGCATGGATCGACTCTCCCCCGATACAGATCATATATTTTATCAATAAAATCAAATCTCATTGCATCACCTAATTCATCCCATTATCAAATAACTATGAATTAAGGACTATAAAATCTATTAGGAAAGAACTTCCTTAATGTTGATCTTAATTCCAAAACATGGGGGGGGGGGGGTATTTAAGTCAAATGGTTGGGATTGAAATCAATATTAGAGAATTATTATTACAAATGAATATATGAGTTTCACAATCTTACCTAATACAGAGAGGTTGATATTATATCTTGAGTATTTCCTTTCTAATAGATACCCTGAGCTATTTTTTGGGTGAGTAATAATTAAAATAGAAGGGATGATTTTTTTAGGTGGGGGGGTCTGAAATACCCCAAATTTTAAAAAACATTTTCCTTAAACCATATGGCTATAATTATAATGTATTTTTTTTATATTAAAATCACTAAAATTTATTTGGAAATAATTCATACTATATATGAATAAAACTAAAAACACGTTATTAATTAATTGTTCTACAATATAGAAAATGTATATGAAAACATGTATTAAATACCCAAGAATATTACATACCATAGAGGATTACATGCATTAGAATTGAATAAATTAAAATTAGAAAATAAAAAAAAATATCATTAAAATTAGGAGATCTCATGGACCATATTCACCCCTGAGAATTACTATTATTGGAACTAAAATTAAAATAACAAAAATTATCCTGAAAAAAGAAAGGTTTTTTAAATTTTCTTACTGAAAGTATATAGAATGAGAAGTGTTCTTTACGAAGATAGAGTGGAATGAATTTATAAGTGGTAATGAATGAAATATATCCATTATATAGATTTTATAAAATGGGAATATAGTCATATGCTACCTTAACAATAAACATGTTACTATTTTGGATTTAATAGTATATATTTGATATGTATAAAGTTCATTTTGATGATAAAATATATACATTTTCATTACAAATAACCTTTTTATAAAATATTTTATTTTTTAATAAAATAGGATGATAATAATGATGTTGTTAAAATACCTTTGATTTGAAAGGAATTTTTTTTATAAAATATGAATTAATTTTATCACTTTAGAATAATTATATGAAAAAAATTTATTTATATAATTCAATTTATTATTAGTACAATAAATTAAATACATCTATTATATAATTGAGAAACTATGAGGAATAATAATATAATTATTCATGTATAAACAAAAATATTTTATTAAAAAAAATTATTATAAAATATATGTTTTTATGTAAAATTTATATTTATCATATCTAGAGTGCTATTAAAGAATTTTGTTTGTTAATATATAGAACCAAATAATTAAATTTCCATTCAATGACTATTTCTAAGAAATAAATAAAATAAAATAAGATGTTATGCTTAAAAATAAATTTTAATTATTATTTTTATTATGAATGCATACTTATATTAAAATAAACTTTTATCACTATTATAAATTGAATATAATAAAATAAATTTCATATTTGGAAACACAATTTCTAAATTAGGTAATAAGTTCAATTTTATTTTTTGATATTATAATAAGTCATCAAGGCAATAGTTAATTACCACAATAAATGTAAAAGGGTTATTTTCAATGAATTGTTTTTATAACTATTGTGTAATTCATATATAAATAAAATAAATTGATCAATTTTATATTATGAATCCATGTTAATTTTTAAATATATAAAAAATATATTAACCTTTATTTAATTAGCAGTTGATAAGAAATTATATTAAAATCATGTAATATTTTTGAAAATCATTTTTATACAAGTTATTTTTTCTATTTATTATATATTTGAATATAAAATATTATATTAGGAATTTGGGGGGGAAATTACATTCAAACACACTCAAACCCAAAACACATAGACTGGTAAGGTAGGTCATACCCCCCCCCCTCATGGATAACCTTCCCAATCAACCAATATTTTATTACATTATATATATATATATATATATTGACCTGAAGGCCCATAATCACCTTAAGCCAATTATTCCACCATCAACATAGCCCTTTCTTTACCATAACTTATAGAGCATCATATATAATGTTCATTTGAGAACTATTTGGTCGTACGACCAACATACTCAACCCAAGTCAGCACCTTACCTAGTAAAACAGCCAACTGACCGGCCATTCCACCATCCACTGTCATTGATGAAGCCGACACCCTTCATGTCCATGATGTCACTCCATCCATTCTTCCATAATTATATCATGTATTCCCTACATATGTGAAAATCATCTCCACCACTTATTAGCAGCAATTTCTCTCATCACACGAGGCGGTCGTCTCACCTTCCACCTTTTTTTCATCTAGCTGAATTCCCCATTTACACATGGAATAAACGACAAACAATCACCCATAAATAGATTAGGTATAGAATAGAATAAACACTAGTATGTAATAAAAAAAATTAAAAACTTCTAATTAGGTAACATGTTATAGTTGGGCACCCCACAATGTCTATCCTAGGCCCAACCCACCACCTGTTTTCCACACACCCCCGACTAAATTCAAGGGTGTTAGGACTTGAACCATCGCAAGTTTTGTTTCCAGGGAGTTTACACATTACATAGTACCACTTAACCAACCCTAGTCAGCTAAGAATTTCATTGGTAAATGAGGTATATATGGGAACCACAACACACCTATCCCGGGCCCAACCCACCACCTATGTGCCACACACCCCTAGCTAAATTTGATTGTGGAAGAACTCAATCATGCACGAGTTCCATTGATAGGGAGTTGATTCCTTACATATTTACAATTATCTAACCCCATTCAAAAAACATGTCATTAAGTAATGAGGTACAGGTGGTCCACCACCTACACACCACATGCCCCTCACTAAATTCGAGTGTCAAATGACTCGAAGATTCTCTAGTTTCATTAATATGGAGTGACCGCCTTAAATGATACCACTTAAAAGACCATGTTCTACAAATATTTGTGTGGGTAATGATGTATAGGTGTATTTTAAACCAATATTTATATACATTACTTACCTAAATCCCATGTTATTTTATCTCTACCCCTTACCTAAAATAAGATTCCAATGAAATGTCTCTCATTTTCACCTATAAAACAATGATCTCCTCTACCCCTTCTAAACCACTATATTTTTATAAATCTATCTTTGATATCAAAAAATTTTCATCTTCTAGAGTCCTCTTCAATATTTGGTTTCCCCTAGCCATAAGAAGGTTTCATTTGTACCCCATTTCTAAGAGTCCCTCTAAGGGAACAAATAATCCATCAACATGAGTATTGTCCACTCCATAACCTTTTCTTATCTATATTTTACATCCATCACTCCTAAAATTAGAATCATTAACATTATAACTATAATATAACCTGATTATACTTTATTAATAATGATATTATTATGAAAGAATCACTTTAATACTCATACTCATCCAAAGATTATAAAATGTTCTTATTTTGGTTAATTTAACCACATATGTGAACAATTCTATAAATTTCTACCATGTATGAATATGGAAAAATAATTAATATTAATATATTTTAGAGATTGGTTTTTTATCCTTCTAGACTTTGGAATATTTTTGGGAATATTTTCAGAGCCAAATGTTATGAAAACCCTCGATTATAGGGCCCGGTGTGCCTGAAATTAATTTTGTAAAAATATTAAACATATTATAGATCTTGTGAACACAATTTTTTCTGAAAAAATGAAATATATCTTGAATGGAGTCTCATATTGGAAATATGAGACAACTGTTAAATCTACATCACAGGGTTTACCTTACTCTAGATCTAAAGTTGGTCGGTGTCGGGCGTTTTGATGTGGTATCCATTGACAAGTTTGTTTAAAATACAAAAAGTTATTAATTTATTAATTTAAATTTAAATGAACTAAAAAAATTACCCTACAAATATTTCATTGTTATATATCTCTACAGTTAGTCACATAACCCATTGAGTTTTTTAGAGGGGTTTCACCATTATTTATTGACAGATTGAGATCACGATGAACAATGATCAGATCGAGGTGGATTGATAAGCGACAGATGTAGTGGATCATCCTCATCACTGGAGAATACATTATTTACCAGATATTGATCCGATATTGAGGTAGGGATCAATAATTATTTTTTATCCATTTTCCTAAAAATGTGAATCAGGGATAGTAATCTTATTTTGATTCTGTGTTTTCAGACCCATCACATGAGACCTGTTGAAAGAATAATGTTTTCATTAGATTGTGATATTTTAATGCAATTCGTTTATTAAAATTATCCATGATTATTAAATTTATAGTCAAAACTCTTGGAAAACGATTTATACAATTTCGTTCCTGTACCCCCCCATTTAATGTGTTCTTCACCGTTGGCCTATGTGGTCATGATTTAACATTAATGGGAGGGTTAGAGGAGAATTAAACCCCTATAATCATGGAAGATACACATAAAATTAATTAATTAGTGTTTTATGGATAAATTAAGTTATAAAATGGGTTTTATTTCATGGATCTTGGTTCCTTGAATAGAATAGGTGACACAAGACACATGAGATGTGTTATGGATCAACGACTGAGTGATGGATAAAGATGTATGAGATCCAAGTGGTGGGATTCTGGGCATCAATTATAGATAGATAATAGATATACCTAGATATGGGTTCAACCAAAAGATTCAAGGGGAAAATAGCAGTGAAAAAGGTGAGACGATGACGCATGAAGGAAGATAGGCTTTATGTGAAAGTCCCAACTACATTATGTGTATTAGAATGAACGTATGTCGTGTAGTGACCCATATAAAGTTACTAGGGTTTCTGAGTGAGTTAAATATCACACAACATATTAGAACCCAATATTCCATGTGAACTGGTGCTGGTGGCTAGACATTTACTCCAGGAGTACATAACAATAGACACATCCATACACATGTTGTGTACTAGCACATGGCCTATGTACATGAGCATGAAAAGAATCACATGGTAAGGCCCGAAGTGTATAATACATTCTGTGTTGGACACCTACACATCATTTAGTACTACAAGTCCAGTGATCCATGTGTTGTAAAATACACAACTAGGTAAAAGAGTGGTTCCACACGATGTGTAGACACATTTCATGCAGTTTAGCTCTTGAGAAAATTTTAACTCTCATATCTCCTTTATTTTAACTCATATTTTGGAAAGTGGGTATTATATCCTAGTTGCTTTTACATATATAATATGATGGTGTATTTGGTAGTATATTTTTATATGATTCTAAATGTTTTAAGTGTGACACTTCTTTAGGAATCACTCAAGGATGGTAGTGATCATGTATAATCATTACTGAGATGTTGGTTTTGTAAAACCCTAGATTTATGTACTAAGAGGTACCCCCTGATGGGATAGTGTGTTGGTACAATATCTACTAATTGGTACCCTCTTGAAGGACCAAGGCATGGGTGACTTATCTTTTTTGTGGTAACCCCTAACATACTAGGCTGTGAGTCCTCTACTACTGAGTGTTGTGCCCAGACAGATTAGTGTGTGGATCCTCTATCTACTGAGTGGTATCCCCTGATAGACTAAGGAAATGGTCATATGTCTATTTACTAGTACCAAATGATATATTAGATCACAATTCTTCTATCTACTGAGTTCTACCCCCTGATAGACTTAGGAATGAGTACTATATCAATTGGGTGCTACCCCCTAATAGAGTAGGGTGATAATACTCCCTACACTGATTGGAATCCCCTATTGCACTAGGGAACAAATCATCTACCCATTGAGTGGAACCCCCTGATGCACTAGGGAATACATACTCCACTTGGAGATTGTACCCCCTCAACTATGACACATGGTTGTGAGTTGTGGTTCTTCAATATAACTACTTATTTAGACATACATGTGAGATGATGGGCATCAAGGATGCACCTTGGAATGGTTGACAGACTCATCATCCTGGTTTGGGATGTGAGATAAATAACTCATTTCTATCAACATTTTGTTTCTTATATGAACATTTAAATATTTATATCTATTATTGTGGGGATGCCTCTTTACCATTTCTTTGGGATTGAGATGACTTCTTTTATCATGTCTTTTATTTCCCCCTCTTCAGTTTTTAGGGTGTCCTACTAGATATATATATACTCACCTTTACATGTAATTTTCCCCCACATGTCATGTATTATAATGATGAAGGATAGATCAGTGGTGGTTTTGGTAGTTATTAGGGATACTTGGTTGAACTTAAAAGTGTATGGTGGTAGAGGATTAGAGATGAGGAGTTGATCTCTCTAATATTTATCTATTTTGTAGTTATTTTCTTGTTGGGACATCTTTACTAGTTGGGCATGTATTTTAACCCATTAATTTTTAATTCTGTATTATCACTCTCTTCGTTTTTCCTATTGATTATTACATTCATGGTTTATACTCTAGATGTTATTATTTTCTTATTACTCCACACTTCCTCATGTAAATGGTTGGTTTCAATTGTATAGGTACTTTAATCAAATGAATTTATTTTAGTTATTACTTTCACACTCATCAGCAGCCTCAAGCTTATGGAGGTAGGATTGGGGTAGTTTCGACTCACCATCCAATGGCTAGGTGGGCCCTGGTGGGTCGGATTGTGACATATTTTTATCAGAGGTGGTTCAATCTTTGGATATTATTGGGAATTTTTCCCCTTATGAACATTGTTTGTGACCTTAGGGAAATGGTTTAAAAGTTTCTATAGTGTGAATTTCAGGCCAGAGAACCCATTATTGGTGTGGCAGCCGATGTACCCATTCACCCAGATTCTGACCACTTTCTTATCAACTCAACATACCGAAACATCAGTTGTGGGTAACAATTGTACATGAATAATATATGATTGATTCCATTGATTATTATTCTTTATTATTCTCCCCATATAAATTTTATCATTTAACATGGTACACATTTTATTTTATAGTATGTTTCTTCAAAGACATCCATCGAGGTTTTCACAAAAGTGTCGACAGTATGACCCGATGAGAGATGGGGCCTCCCTAAAGGGGCTTAGTCCTGAGGTGGTATTTCTTTCAGACGGTCAAAATGAGGATTATTACCTAGTTGATTAGTTTTTAGATACACCCCTAGTGGTTTAGGTGGATAATACATGTCATATTAAGTCATGGATGGATATTCTGGTTCTGGATGATGATGCACAAGGTTAGAGCGTGTATTATGAGCTTCTGAGGTAGGGATCACATAGGGTGAAATGTCATTTGGACCCACTGGCAGTGGAAGTGTGACGTAGGACTTGTCACAAGAAGCACCATTATTTACAAAGAACTCAGGGACAACTTGGCCCACTAAGGCATTATCTTTTCTTTAATTCTGATGGGTATGGAAATCATTCCAGATATTTTCCTACCCATCATGCTACAGTTTATGAACCACCAAGTAAGAATGAACAATAGGATCATTGATTTTTTCGGGGTAGAGAACACGATGGAGGATATGAGGGGAAAGTAAGAGGTGGTTGGCTCTTTAGTTTGATGCTACCACCACCAACCCTATGTGGGCCACTCCAAGCTTATTGGTGAAGAGCTATGATAGACACATTGACTTGAGGTTCTTTACCTAGAGTTTCAAAGAGGGTTTTGATGTACAATATGTGTTCCTTATGCTTATTATACTATTAGACATAGGTATTAGAACCTATTTATCCTCCTTGGTTCAAGTATTTTATAGGGAGATGCACAGAATCATTGGAGCCTTATGTTGGTGATGTTTGGTGTTAATTTTCCCATTCAAGGAAGATGGATAATTCTCCCCCTAAGATGCATACTTGGTTCATGATACAAAAACATGAGGGTGAGTTAGTGCCTCCTAAAGAGGATTGTGTTGAGATTTGGTGGATGAGTTCCTTCGAATTTTGTGTTTGAGGTCCTTCTAATGTGCTAACATGTTGGAGAAAGCCCTATTTTTTTTGTAAAACTAGTGAGAATGGGAAAGGATGATTTCTAAGAAGAATGATCTCATAGATTCTTTGAGCAAGATTCAATGTTTGATATGTGTATTCACTTCCCAAGTTGAAGTTTTCACACAGATTCATGAGTTACTTATCACTGATCATATCCCTTGTTTGAGACCTTGTGATACTAGTTGATCATTTTTCTTAACCCTTGTATATGAATATCTTACAGGGAATATCATTGATCACACACTTTTACTAATAGTGTAAACTAACTCGAGGAGGATTTAAATCCTTGAAATTAATATATTTTTAGAGTTAGTGAGACCTTATAATGTTTTCCTCAGTATGGATTGGTTTCCAACCAGCCACACTCAGTTGTTACCAGTGAGTGTAGTAGTGCTTTCGGTTTTTTGTGATTAATTTTTCCTCTTTTTATACAAAGTGATCCCATGTAGAGTAGGACGATCTCATGTGAAGGAGGTTACGACCAAATTCTTATCAGCTGGATAGTAATACCTTTGGAGTAGTGGATGTTGTTAGATTATTTTATTTAATAGTAGTGGAGTATAATGATGTATTTCTTGGGTACATTTCGAGTTTTTCTACACATTGAGAGTTGGGTTTCCACAAGGACTCTAAATAGGGACCAACATTTATTTTTGAGAAAATACATCAGAAAAAACCCATTGGTCTATACTAGCTGAATGTGTAGTTGGGAGTTTTTAGATATAGGGGTTTTGTTTGACCTAGTGTGCTCACCCAGGAATCCCATAGTCGATTTCCTAAAGGTTGAATGAGTTCTAATGTTTGGGTGTGATTTGGTGTCACTTGAACAAGGTGAGGTGATGTAGTGTATCCAATCAGAAGAATTTTTGAGTACTTTAAATAGTGGATTGGGGTAAATTGGTTCATATATTTTGATATGAAGATAGTTTATCACAAGATCTTGTTTTGGAGCATGATATACTAGGAGTGGATTTATAAAGCCACTGTTGTTGTTTTGACCTTGGAGTGATACACTTTGTGGAGTTGTATGCCATATAAAATCATGAGACTTATGGATTGGATCCTTAACCCTTCATTGACCAGTTCATAGTAGTGTTCATTGAAAATAGCCATGTTTTCTCAACATTGAAGTTAGAGCATGCAAGACACTTGATGATATTATAGCTTACCTCTAGTTGAATATTTATTACCACTCTATTTCTTTTTAAAGCTATGGATGCACAACTTAGGGATATATATTGAGATAAGATTCATTAACAAACATCCACTGGATATGTTCTTGATGGATTTTCCAAAGGTGGTAAGACCATAATCCTTGTTCTAGGATGCATAGTGACACTAGTCATGATTCAGAAAAAGTTTTTGAGGGTGGGGGTTACCTTAGGAGTATATCTGATGGATGTGAGGATGTACTAGGATCTCATGGAATTATATCAGAAACCAAGAGAGTTACAATAAGTTTTCAATATAAACCCTTTTTGTCTTTTCTACCATAAGGGGATGAACAATAGAACTTTGTAAAGAATATTGGACACTTATTCACGCAAGAGGTAGTGTAGATTTATGGAATTAATGTGATGATAATTGCAGACTATGGTGATTAATTCAAAAAAAATTAGGGAGATGATGAAGGAATTATTTGGGGACTCATTCGTAGTTATGAATAGTGTTTTACTCAGTCACTTGAATAGGTAAAGTGAATTTTTTAGGATATGGTAAGCATAGTTTGTGATTGTATTTTGGTTTAGAGTCCTATCTAGGAGTACCATATACCATTGGCGGAGTTTTAATTTCATAATGATTATCACACAAATACTAGTTTAGCATGTTTTTAATGTCATGTACAAATGACAATATGGGTCACTATTATACTTGTCAAAGCCATAGAACTTTTGACCTAGCATGGGTTCTTGTGATGGCAGGGAGTATAGTTCGTAGGAATTATGGGAAATGTTAGGAGTTCTTTATGGGAAAACAACTAAGGACTTTGGAGGTCAACAATTTAAAAATATTTATCTAGGTTTGTGGGCTATATCTAGGGCTCATAGGGTCTTTATTTTTCATACTTTTAGGCCATGTTAGTGTGGTGGTGTACTAATTTACATCATGACCATAGTAGTTTTGGTTGTTTTGTGTTCTCCACATGTAACAGTTGAAAATTTATGCACATGGATCATTGTGTGACATCAATCTTGGTAATATGGGATGTGACAATGGAGTTTATTTTTTCAAGGAGTTGGTGGGGTTTAGTACTAGTAGGAAATGACCCTTTGTGGGTGTGGGGATACCCATTTGATATCTTAGTATGCAAAAATTTTGTTTTGTTTATTCTATCAGGGGTTTAATTTCATTGAATAGTAGAATAATTTAGAGACTCCATGTTTTCCTTATAATACATAGGAATATTCCTTGGAATATTTTTAGAACTAGTCACTATGACAACATGAAATTCCAAAGCTCTGTGAGCATTGAATTAATTAAATAAAAATATTAATTATATTTTATATCTTGTAGATGTAATGTTTTTAGAAATAATGGATTAAATATTTAATGGAGTTTAATATTGGATATCTAATACAATAGTTGAATTTGGAGGTTAGAGTTTACCCTATATGCGATCCAATATTGGTCGACACCAGATGTTCGGATGAGACAGCTGTTGGTGGGTGGGTTTTAATTAAAATATATGATTAATTTATTTATTCAAACTTAAATTTCCTAAATATAACCATATATGAATATGTTATTAAAACATTTCTCCAAGTTTAGTCTCATAAGCTTGGGATGTTTTTGAGAGGAGGTTCCACCATTCATCATTTGAGGATCAAGCTTGGATGAAGAACTACGACTAGATCAAGGTGGATCGATAGGAAATAGAAGTAGTGAATCATCTTTGTAATTGAAGAAAATATTATTCACTAATAATCGATCCAATATTGAGGTAGGTATCTTTAATTTTTGGGTTTATTCCCCTTTGATTATGTATTTAATTAATAGATTTTAATCTAATTTTGATTCCATATTTTTACACCCATCACTTGAGCCCCATTGAAAGCATAATTTTTTTTGGATTATGATATTTTCATACCATGAATTCACCCCAATTATCCAAGATTATGAAATTTTTTGCCATTAAAATAGGGAAAATAATTGATACACCTTTTTTCTTACACTTTTCCGCCTAATGTTGTTTGTGTGATTCTCTATTGGACTATGGGGTTATAGTTTGACATTACCAAGAGGTTTCAAGTTTGATCGAACCCCTAAAATCATAACAGATACACATAAAAAAATTAGTGTTTTATAGATGAGTCAAGATGGATAATGGGAGGTAGTTTGTGGATCTGGGTTCCATGAATGGAAATAGGCAAAATGAGAAGCATGGGACAAACAATGGCTCACTTTTGAAGTGACATAAGAAGACATATGAGGTTCAAGTGGCCATATTTCATCCATTGATGATGGATTAGGAAAGTAAAGCCCCATATTTAGTAATCCTAACACGATTTAAGGTAGAAAAAATGGTGACAGAGGTGAAAAAATGACACATGAAGTAATATAGACTTTTTGTGAAAATATAGACTATGGGATGTGTATTGGGAAGAACACATGTCATGTAGTGACCCATCTATGATGTCTAGGATTTCTTGTTGAGTTAAAAATGATATTCCATATGGTACCCCCAACATTCCATGTGACCCAGTTCAGGAGGCCCAACATGTACTCTGGGAGTACATGGACTTGGAAACGATTATTCATACACCATGTACTGACACATGGACAATGTACACGAGAAAGGCCAGAATCAGACGGGCAGGCCCGGTGTGGTCAAAAAACATCACGTGGGACCCTAAAACATCATGTAGTAATACATGACCCATGATCCATATGATTTTAAGATAATACCAGATAGAGGAATGGGGCCACACGCTGTGTAGATCCCTTATACACAATGTACTTTTTAAGCGATTTTTACCACTCATATCTTCTTCATTCTGACTCATATTTTGGAATGTGAGTATCCTATATTGAGTGTTTTTTCATGTATAATATTATGGTTTCCTTCTTTTTGATTTTTGATATATGATGTAAGATATTTTGATCACGAAGAATCATTACGTGACACTCAACAATGATAGTGATCAAGAAGGATCATCAAATAGAGGCCTGTGTTGGCGACCCCCACCTCTATCTACCGAGTGCCCCCGATGGACTAGGGAATGTGTTCTATATCTATTACGTGGTTCCCCAAGATGGAATATAGTGTGTTTCCTCTATCTACAATGGCTTACCCCCTGAAGGACTAGGGCGTGTGTAATAACCTGATATTTTATGAGATATATTAATTTTAATTTCATTCATATCTTCTATTGTACGATACACCAAGATTATCATGCGCTATACGCAACACCGTATTAGCTTGCAGTATACGCAACATTATTCTTGGATCATGTTACACAAAATTTCAAGTTTGTTTGATAGTTGTGATTCTACGCAACATTGAGTGTGTATATATATATATATATATTCAATGTATAAATGAAATATGATTGTATTTTGTTATATGCAACAACAAAGGAGTCTGGCACTACACACAACCCTGATTTGGCTTACATTACACGTAATCACGACCTTCCTCGATAGTGTGTGTTGTACGCAATGTCAGGTTTCACTAAACAACGATATATGGTTATAATATTATGAACTATCCGTTATGAATAGTATTAACTATGTTTTTAATTTTATAAAATTATTATTCATCTTACACATTTTCTATAACATGGTATGAGAACAAAATAAATTTTTCGGGTAAAATATGTATTTTTAAAAAAATGCAGTTTTGCCGCCTTTTGATGGTGCACCGACTTTAAATCTAGTTTTGAAATGTTTATAAGTTCAATTTTACAAAATAAAATTATTCTTTGGAATAAAGTTATAAAATTTTACCTTGGAAAAAATTTTCATATTATTCTGATAACTTTCATATTTTAATGAATAGTAAAAACACACTATATTTTAATTAGTAACTACTTTTTTCATAGTAATAACTTATGTGGTTAAATTATAATATTGAATGATTTTAAAGTATAAATAGAATATATTTTTACCATTTAATATAATTTATGTCATTATTATTGATTTTACATTGAATTCATAGGATAAATAAATTCAATCTTTTGCAATGTTTTAAACAAAAACCCGTTTTCTTACGACATCCGGATTAATTTTAATTTAATTTCTGCAAATTCTGTGTATTGAATTTGGAAAAATGGATTCCATATTTGGAATCATTGGGTCCAAATTATATCAATAGACTACTTTTTATTTTTGGGCTTTATGAATAGTAACAACGGTAAATTTTATTTACCATAGTAAAAGGTAAATTGGGTAATTAAGGGTAAATATAATATTATAAAATTAGACTAATACTTGTCTTAATACAATTGGATGACTATATTTCGTCCTAAGTCATATTTGGGTGGAAATGGAATCCATTAGAACCCACTTTGAGGTGATTAAGACATTTAGTTTATTTTATTTAAAGGAAAGTGAAATATGTCTCACTCAACTTTAATAATTAAATTATTTTTAATATAAGTTTATACAAAATATAAATTCGGTTATAAATACTCATTTGAAATATAAAATATTTTTCTTTATCATGGTAATTTATTTGTAATTTTTAAGAGTTATTTAATTACCTTATTATCTTATACATTAATGATGCAGAAATTATTTATTTAGTGAGAAATCAATAATATAGTTTTTATTGAAATAGTAATACATATAAAAAGACCCAAAAATCTGCAAAAAACATATTATTAGTGTATATATAAACCATAATCATCCACTGGCCTAATGTTTGACCATTTGTATCCTTATTATGGCGATTATGTCACTTATAATATTTTATTTTAAATGATTCCAAAGTTGTCACCTTCATAATTTAATAAAGAAAACAATTTACATGTTGTTATTTTAAGATTATAAATTCAAGTAAAATTATTATAATAAAATATTTAATATTTATCTTCATCAAAGGATTTTATTTTTAATTTTTATGCAACAAATAAGTATATTAAATAATTATACAAAGATGTTGTACTAATTATTTTATTAAGAGATATATCAAAAAAATGGTTTTAAAAATATTAAAATAAATATTATATGAACTATTTAATGTGCTCCACTAATTTTTTATAAAACTTAATCATGTTAGGAATCTATTATATATTTTATTTATAATATATACTCTATTTAGATTTTATTTAAATTCAAATAAATGAATTGTGTCAAAATTGACACTATTTTTATTTTATAAAAATAACATATTGTTAAATTGTTTAAAAATCACAAAAATTGTTAAAAATTATAAATTAAAATTTATATATTCTAAAATTTTATAAAGTATCCAATTATGAAAATTAACAACACATAAGTTATTATTTACAACCATTTAAAATTTAGAACATTATTACCACAGATAAACTTAAATAGATTATATAAGGATAAATCAAAATGATAAGGATTAAAATACGATCAACACATGTCTAAATTTTATTGTTTGATGATATTAAAACTCTATCTCATATAATCTTCGAATTGAGTCATTTTTGGAGGTTTTTATGTAGTGTTTGAATTTATATTAAACTAATATTTTTGAGGATTCCAAAGGTGCCCCTCACCTCCCTTATAAAAAGGGAACCTCCTCCCTCTCTTCCTCACACCATTTTGAGTCTTGGAACTCGGCCAACCTATGCCCATTTCACTTACCCACCTCCCAAGAATCCTTATAGAGGTACTGGTCTTCTCAAAAGGCCAACCCTAGTGCCCTAATAATAAGTTTAATGGAGGTGCGTCGAGGAAGAGGTAATCTCTTCTACCGATTATTTCAAGCTTATTTCTTCTTCAACTTATTTTTCTTTAGTTGATTCATTATAATGAAATAACATAAGTATAACTAATATACTGATATGTTATTATAAATATGAAACAACCCCATTTCACCTTTTATCCATCCTATGGAATACGAAATCACCGCGTGTGCGTACGTACAGAATACCGTTTCCACGCCGTGGTGTAATCTCTTTTTCCAACACCACCTTACTTGGATGGGTATAATGGTGTAAAGAATAACTATACATAGTTATTATAACATCATACTAACTCTGATATATTGTATCATCCACTCCAATTCAATTCAATAATTATGGGAATGATATCATCGCTCGTGCGTACGTACGGACTACCGTCTCCACGACGCGATGAGATTCATTCTCAATGATTAACTATTCATGAATGATTATAAAGTATATATAATGAGTAATAATGAAATATATGACATAATAATGATACTGTATTTATTTATATATATATGTATGTCATCTACTTAATTCCATTCAATTCAATAAGGAAACGAAAACAGTGTTCATGCGTACATATGGCCTACCATCTCCATGAACGGTGTATTTATTTATATTTATCGATCTATTATATATATGTATATTCTGAATATATATTATATATAAATAATGTTTTAAATTATGGATGTATTTAATCATGATCTAAGTAATCATATTTATAATTACAAGTTAAAACACGAACGACAAATGGAACAATTTTACCCAAAACGCTACTTTAACATGAATTTACAAAAGAACGGGTAAAATAAAGTCAAAAGTGAACCATATATGATATCATAACATTGAATATGATTTTTTAATAAGTCAATGACATTATTTAAATAATTATACAGGAGGTTCAGATACATACGAAGCATATCAGACATAAGGTAAGGGATACCTATTCCAATCTTATTCTTATCTGAGATTGTTATTCGTAAGTATTTACTGGGGTTATTGTTATCATCCAAGACCATGTTTTCTAAAAGAGTTTTTATGTATGTTTAATTTCCTTTTTACCCATTTTGTCTTTTACTACATGGTATGTATGGAATATTTCTTTTGTTTACATTATGAGATACTTTTTGACTTTTTCGACAAATGTACATGGATTTTTTTTAACTTATACTGCATGAAAGGATTTTTACGGTTTTATAAAGCGTTATTTTAATAAAGCTTCCTTCAAAAGATTTCATGAAAATTTTAAACAAAAATATTTTCTTTTAAAATTTCATGATGTTTTGTGAAAATAAATTCATTTTTAAGAAGAAAGGATATTTTTCTCAAGAATTCATTTCAAGTGTTTTATCAAAACCATTTTCCATCTAAGATTAAATTATTTCATATGTGAATGTTTCAAGTATAATGTCTCTATGATTTACATGGTTTCAATTTTCTTATTATGAAATTATATCCATTTCTTTTATATGGATTATCTGATGATGGTATGATGTTTATGAAACCCATTTTATTCATTGGGTTATTATGAATGATTTAGGTTTATTTTGTGGCACAAGTAAGAATGATTTCATTATGAGAAGGGTGGGAACTATATATCCCTCCAATGTATTGGGTAAAGATTTATATCTCATGAGATAGACATGGATGGAATGGTAAGTTATTCTGGTTCAGTGTTACAGGACTGAAACAAGGAGTGAACTCGATTCAGAAAGGGACTTTGTCCACTAAGATGGTCTTAGAAACAATGCCCTGACTACTATGGAAATCATGACATGTGCTGAATGGTTGCCACAATTACCTGTTTTACTCCCATTATATTTTATCGTGATTAATGTTTCTTTATGATCAATGCCTTACGTACTTCCATGTTTTATGTCATTGCTCAAGCTTTTGACGTTTAAACATTATGTTCAGGTTTTTAAGTTCAAATGTATATGATTTGTTTTATTTTATCCATGCTTACCCTTACTGAGAATTTGAGCTCACCCTCTATATGTTTTTTTCCCTTGGACATAAAGAAAGGTTTTATGTAAGAAAACAAAAGGGGAATATCTTTATGGGAGATGTTGAAGATCTTTCACCACAATTAGAAGATTACGTTCCATGTTTCCAAAGACACTAAACTATTACGGTCCTTGTGTGTCTGTTTTTGTTATGTACTAAGTATTCCGCAAAAAGTAATGTAATGTCCATGTACATCAAGCTCCGGGTCTCTATAGTTGGTATCAGAGGAAAGGTTTAGTCAACCATTGGAAACTAGGATGCGAAAACATTAGTGAGATCCCTAGAGATTTTTCTAAGGTATGTATAGGGATTTCCCTAAGGATAAGTATACGTATAGGATATAGTCCTAAAACAACGGTAAATATCTTATAATATAACCTAAGATGTTAGATATTGAGGGTACTCCCCCTTTACTATGTTGTTTTCTGTAGCATGATTTTTTCCTCTCTCACTATTCCTTTTGAGTTTTAGAAAATGGATGGAAACAGGAAGATTCACGATAATGGAGGACATGACGGACAATGGAATGATATTCTTCATGATCAACCAAATGAAACAGGATTTGGAAGTCCAAATATCGTTATTATGCCTAATCAGCAATCTCATAATATGATCAATAATCTAAACATTGGAAAGTTTCCCGACTCAGATAATAAGAGAAAGATGGAGTTTCATGATGATCATAGAGGAAAGAAAGTTCAATTTCCCTCATGTAAATCATCTGGGAAGAGGCATCATGGAGATTGTTTCAAAGGAACTGGAAGATGCTTTGGGTGTGGAAAAGAAGGACACAAATCCAGTAAGTGCAAAGGAAAAGGTTCAGTTAAAACCATGGACAAGGATAATGGTATTTCTACGACATCAACAATGATTAGATGTTTTAAATGTGGAATATATGGGCATCATGCAAACCAATGCCCTATGGGAAAATATCATGAAGTGAATCAGCATGGTAATATGAGTAGTATTTATGTGGATGATGATGAAGATGCTACAAATGAAATATGAGATGAAAGAAATGATGAATCTCAGTCAGTGGTTTAAGAAGTTAGTGGAATGATTGTATGTTTATAAAGAATAATGTATGGTACTATGGAATAAAGAATCATCTAAGGATTGTTACACTATTGTTTTTTCTAAAGTATTTGGAAGTATATGTTGAATGGTACTGGTAACCATGGAAGGTTATTCAGATATTTTTGGAAAGTAGATGATATGCACATAATGAAGGGATAATAAGATAATGAGATGTTTGATTGTATTCAGGATCTCATGCCTGATATATAGAGTAAGTGATATTATGGTTTGAGTATATAGAATTTTTGGGATTTTGGTATGTGGAAAGTGTGAAAATTTAACAACATTCATGTTTTCACTAAGGTTCAATGGGTATTCATTCTTCAAGAGAATACATGATTAAGGTATTCACATGTTTTTAATTTGACCAACAAGACATATCTTATGATATATTGGGGATAAATGAGGGAATTCACGTGATTGTTGTGTGACATTTCAAGTAATAATTTTCTTTATACTATGAAGTTGGACCGAAGTATTTTAGATAAGCCTAAATATTGGAATGGATTATGTTGGACATAAGTTAGTATTGTTTAAGGATAGAACGTTTTTTGATATTATTTATGGGATGATATAGTAATGTAGTTTTAGAAATAGGACAACCTGCAGGACGGGCGACAACCCATCGCGTCAGACAAGGCTGTGGGAATTGGACCCACAACTGAAGTGCGACTAGCCTTTATCGCCTACCACTAGCCTATAAGAAGTCCCTGGTTAGTAGAAACTAGTTTTATTTTATTAAGCGGTATGATATATGAAGTATAAGTTCATTTTTGGAACCATATACGATTAATCTAACCATAATACGGACTTATTAATTTTTCTAACCTTTTGTTTGAAATAGATGGAATGACCCATCATTCTATCACAGGATCTGCTAACACATCATGAATAACAAATTCAACTTAATTTCTTTAAGGGATGAAGTGGAAATTTTTCAATTCATGAAAAATAGTGAGATTGTACCAAAATCATTTAAGTATTTCTTTTAATTCATCATCTTTAGGGAAATGAACTTGAAAACCAAAAATGGTGTCCCAGTGCCCTTATATCCGATGAATCAGATGGTACTTAGATCATCACAAATCTATGGCTGTGTGATTTTTGGCTTTTTCATAGCCATGTTCTCTACCACTCTCTATCAGAACATGATGGTTAGAATTCTCTTCCATATCTATATTTTCACCTATGTTCTCCTATGTGTAAACCCAATTATTAGTTTATTTGGGTAACCATTACGTTTCATACTTTTGTTTTTAAAGATAAGTTTTGGTATTTCTTTTTATGATGTGGGTTTCAATTAAATAAACATTCAAGTAGAAAACCATTTATAACCTCGACGAATTTTGAGGGAGAAATTCATTTTAAGGGGGGTAGAATGTAACAACCTGAGATTTTATAAGATATATTATTTTTAATTTCATTCATATCTTATGTTGTACAATACACCAAGATTATCTTTCACTATACGCAACACCGTATTAGCTTGTAGTATACGCAACATTATTCTTGGATCATGTTACACAAAATTTCAAGTTTTTTTGATAGTTTTTATTCTACGCAACATTGAGTGTGTATGTATATATATATATATATTTAATTTATAAATGAAATATTGTTGTATTTTGTTATACACAACAACAAAGGAGTCTTGCACTACACGCAACCCTGATTTGGCTTGCATTACACGCAATCGCGACCTTCCTCGATAACGTGTGTTGTACGCAATACCGGGTTTCACTAAACAACGATATATGGTTACAATATTATCAAAAACTAGCCGTTATGAATATTATTAACTATTTTCTGATTTTTATAACATTATTATTCATCTTACACATTTTCTAGAACATGGTATGAGAACAAAATAATTTTTTCGGGTAAAATAAGTATTTTTTCAAAAAATGTAGTTTTGCCGCCATTTGATGGCGCACCCACATTAAATCTAGTTTTTGACATGTTTATAAGTTCAATTTTACAAAATAAAATTATTATTTTGAATCAAGATATAAAATTTTATCTTGGATAAATTTTTCATATTATTCTGATAACATGCATATTTTAATGAAGAGTAAAAACACGATATATTTTATTTAAAAACAAATTTTTTCATAGTAATAACTTATGTGGTTAAATTATAATATTGAATGGTTTTAAAGTATAAATAGAATATATTTTTACCATTTAATATAATTTATGTCATTAGCATTTATTTTACATTGAATTCGTAGGATAAACAAATTCAATCTTTTGAAATGTTTTAAGCAAAAACCCATTTTCTTTCAACAACGGGATTAATTTTAATTTAATTTCTGAAACTTCTGTGTATTGAATTTGGAAAAACGGATTCCATATTTGGAATCATTGGGTCAAAATCATATCAATAGACAACTTTTTATTTTTGGGCTTTATGAATAGTAACAACGGTAAATTTTATTTACCATAGTAAAAGGTAAATTGGGTAATTAAGGGTAAATATAATATTATAAAATTATCCTAATACTTTTCATAATACAATTGGATGACTTTAATTCTTCCTAAGTCATATTTGGGTCGAAATGGAATCCATTAGAACCCACTTGGAAGTGATTAAGACATTTAGTTTATTTTATTTAATGGAAAGTGAAATATGTCTCACTCAACATTAACAATTAAAGTATTTTTAATATAAGTTTATACAAAATATAAATTCGGTTATAAATAATCATTTTAAATATAAAATATTTTTGTTTATCATGGTAATTTATTTGTAATTTTGAAGAGTTATTTAATTACCTTATTATCTTATACATTAATGATGCAGAAATTATTTATTTAGTGAAAAATCAACAATATAGTTTTTATTGAAATGGTAATACATATCAAAAGGCCCAAAAATCTGAAAAAAACTTATTATTAGTGTATATATAAACCCTAATCATCCACGGGCTGAATTTTTGACCATTTGGATCCTTATTATGGCGATTATGACACTTATAATATTTTATTTGAAATGATTCCAAAGTTGTCACCTTCATAATTTAATAAAGATAACAATTTACATGTTGTTATTTTAAGATGATAAATTCTTGTAAAATTATTATTATAAAATATTTGATATTTATATTCATCAAAGGATTTTATTTTTAATTTTTATGCAACAAATAAGTATATTAAATAATTATACAAAGATGTTGTACTAATTATTTTATTAAGAGCTATGACAAATAAATGGTTTTAAAATATTAAAATAAATATTATACTAACTATTTAATGTGATAAAATAATTTTATAGACAAATATAACATGTTATTAATCTATTAAATAATTTAGTTCGAATATATCCTCTGTTTAGATTTTATTTAAATTCAAATAAATGAATAGTGTCAAAATTGACACTATTGTTATTTTATAAAAATGACATATTATTAAATTGTTTAAAAATCACAAAAATATTTAAAAATTATAAATTAAAATTTATATAGTCTAAAATATCATAAAGTATCCAATTATGGAAAATTAACAACACATATGTGATTATTTATAACCATTTAAATTTTAGAATTTTATTACAACATATAAACTTAAATAGATTAAATAAGGATACATCAAAATGATAAGGTTTAAAATAAGATCAAAACATGTCTAAATTTTATTGGTTGATGCTATTACAACCCTATATCATCTAATATTAGAATTGAGTCAATTTAGGAGGTTTTTATGTGGGGTTTAAATTTATATTAAACTAATATTTTTTAGGATTCCAAAGGTGCCCCTCTCCTCCCTTATAAAAAGGGCACCTCCTACCTCTCTTCCTCACACCATTTTGAGCCTTTGAGCTCGCCCAAAATCTTCCCATTTCACTTCCCCACTTCCCAAGAAACCTTATATAGGTACTGGTCTTCTCAAAAGACCAACCCTAGTGCCCTAAGAAGAAGATTAAAGGAGGTGCGTCGAAGAAGAGGTAATCTCTTCTACCGATTATTTCAAGCATATTTCTTCGTCAACTTATTCTTCTTTAGTTTTTTCATTATAAAGTAATAACAAAAGTATCACTAATATAATGATATGTTTTTATAAATATGAAACAACCCCATTTCATCTTCTATCCATCCTACGGAAAATGAAATCACCGCGCGTGCGTACGTACGGAATACCGTTTCCACACTGTGGTGTAATCTGTTTTTCCAACACCACATTACTTGGATGGGTATAATGGTGTAAAGAATAACTATACATAGTTATTATAACATCATACTGATTCTGATATATTTTAACATCCACTCCAATTCAATTCAATAATTATGGGAATGATATAATCGCTCGTGCGTACGTACGGACTACCGTCTCCACGACGCGATGAGATTCATTCTCAATGATTAACCATTCATAAATGATTATAAAGTATATTTAATAAGTAATAATGAAATATATGACATAATAATGATACTGGATTTATGTATATATATATATGTATGTCATCACCTAAATTCCATTCAATTCAATAAGGAAACCAAAACAACGTTCATGCGTACGTACGGCCTACCATCTCCATGAACGGTGTATTTCGTTCTATTTATAGATCTATTATATATATGTATATTCTGAATATATATTATATATAAATCATGTTTTATATTCTGGATGTTAGTAATCATGATCTAAGTAATCACATGAATAGTTACAAGTTAAAACACGAACGACAAATGAAACAATTTTACCCAAAATGCTACTTTAACAAGAATTTACGAAAGAACGGGTAAAATAAAGTCAAAAGTGAACCATATATGATATAATAACAATTAATATGATTTTTTAATTAGTCAATGACATTATTTAAATCATTATATAGGATGTTCGGAGACATACGAATCATATCGGACATAAGGTAAGGGATAACTATTCCAATCTCGTTCTTATCTGATATTGTTATTCGTAAGTATTTATTGGTGTTATTGTTATCATCCAAGTCCATGATTTATAAAAGTTTTTTTATGTATATTTAATTTCTTTATTAGACATTTTTTCTTTTACTACATGGTATGTAAGGAATCTTTCTTTTGTTTACGTTATGAGGTACTTTTTGACTTTTCTGACAAAAGTACAAGGAGATTTTTTTTAACTTATACTGCATGAAAGGATTTTTACTATTTGATAAAGCCTTATTTTCATGAAGCTTCCTCCAAAATATTTAACGACTATTTTAAACAAAAAAAATTTCTTTTAAAATTGCATGATGTTTTGTGAAAATAAATTGATTTTGAAGAAGAAAGGATATTTTCCTCAAAAATTCATTTCAAGTGTTTTATCAGAACCATTTTCCATCTAAGATGACATTATTTCATACGTGAATGTTTCAAGTATAATGTCTCCATGATTTACATGGTTTCACTTTTCTTATTAAGAAATGATATCCATTTCTTTCATATGGATTATGTGATGATGGGATGATGTTTATGAAACCCATTTTATTCGTTGGGTTATCATGAATGATGTATGTTTATTTTTGGCACAAGTAAGAATGATTTCATTATGAGATGGGTGGGACCTATATCTCCCTCCAATGCATTGGGTAAATATTTATATATCATGGGATAGACATGGCTGGAATGGTAAGTTAGTTCGGTTCAGTGTTACAGGATTGAAACAAGGTGTGAACTCGATTCAGAAAGGCACATTGTCCACTAAGATGGTCTTGGCAGCAATGCCTTGGCTACTATTGAAATCATGACATGTGCTGAATGGTTTCCATAATTACATGTTTTAGTCCCATGCTATTTTATAATGCTTAATGTTTCTTTATGATATATTCCTTACGTACTTCCATGTTTTATGTCATTGCTCAATCTTTTTATGTTTAAACACTATGTTCCTGTTTTAAGTTCAAATGTATATAATTTTTTTTACTTTATCCATGCATACCATTACTGAGCATTTGAGCTCATCCTCTATATGTTTTCTTTTCCCCAGGATATAAAGAAAGGTTTTAGGTAAGAAAACAAAAGGGGAAGATCTTTATGGGAGATGTGGAAGATCTTTCACCATGATTAGAAGATTATGTTCCATGTTTCCAAAGACACTAAACTATTACAGTCCTTGTGTGTCTTTTTTTGTTATTTACAATGTATTCCACAAAAAGTAATGTAATGTCCATGTACGTCAAGTTTCAGGTCTCTACAACGTGAGTTCTATATGTACTGAGTAGAACCCACTGATAGAATAAGGTGTGAGTCCTCTATCTACTGAGTGGTACCCCCTGACTGACTAGGTCATAAATCCACTATCTACTGAGTGGTTCCCACCTGAAGGACTAGGGTGTGTTCCTCTATTTTCTATGTGTTAGACCCTTAAACACTGGGGTTCATGTCTTCTATCTACCATGTGTAACCCCCTAATAGATTAGGTAGTGATTCCACTATCTACTGAGTGGTACCCCCTAATGATCTAGGGTGTGTATTCTCAATATGTTGAGTTGAACCCCCCTTTAATAATAGGGTGAATATACTATAACCATTTAATTCAACCCACTAATACACTAGAGATAAGGTCCTCCACTTGGAGATTGTGCACCCTCAACTATTAGACAAAGTGGAAAGGTATGAGTCTTCCCCACAATTACTTTTTCAGACAGACACAAAAGATGATGGGAATTGGTGATGGACCTTATAATGGTTCATAGACTCATTATCTTGGAATCATATATGATATAGATATCCTATTTACATCTCAATTGAATTTTATAAATGATCACACACATGCACAAATCTTGTTGTTGGGATTTTTTTCCCTCATGATTTGGTGTTTATCCGACTTCTTCTATCGTGTCTTTTATTTCTACGTCTTCAGTTTTTGGGGAATCCTAATGGATATGTATATAACCACCTCTGCATGGGATATTTATGCACATTTCATGTCTTATAGAGATGAAATAAAGAACATCAGTGGATTTGGTGGAGCTTAGGGATACTTGGGTTCATTTTACCATTTACGGTGGTTGAGTCTTGGAGATTAGGATTCAAGATCTCTCATCTTTCATTATTTTCTAGTTATTTTTAGGTTGGGACATAATTTATGGTTATTCATGAATTTTTCCTCATTACTTTTTAGTTTTCACTATTGCACTTTTTGTACTCCCTATAGATTATTACACATCTTGTTTATAGTCTAGATGTTACAAATTTCTTGTTACTCTACACTTCTACATAGAGATTATTGTATGCATGGGAACAAGTTATTTTGGTAAAGGCCTACAATTTTATTTATTCCTTTCGATGCTTATTTCTATCCACTATCATATAGAGGCGGGCTTGGGGTAGTTCCAACATAGCCTTCCATCATCTGGGGATTATCTAATGTGTTAGGTAAGGCCATATATGATATTTGTTGTTAAATTATGTTTTAAATACAGTTTTTGGAATGGGAAGTTAAGAAAATAAATGATCTATATAAAGTAATTCGTTATTATCACTAAATTACCATAAACAAGATTATCATGAATTCCATTTTTTCAAAACATAACCATGAATTACATTAAGTGAAAATGGGACTACATAAATAATTGAAAAAAAATGATTCAAAAAATTTAATAATAATGGAATTATGAACATGGTATTGATAAATGTAAACCAATATCACCATTACAAATTTGTATGGAATTAACAAAATTAACAAATTATGAAATTGAAAATAAACTATAACTAATATGTGTGAAGTATATAATTATAAATGAATGGTATAAGAGAATAAATACTAGAATAAGGTTCTTAAATAATGTATTAATATATTTATTCTTATTATAAAGGATATTAGAGTGTGTTCGACATAGTGAAAATCCACGATTAGGGTTTTTCATCTCAAATTTCCTTGTTTGAGGCATGTTTCATATTATGCAACTATTTTTATTTATATGGTGTATATGATAGCTATTTGTAAAATTTTATTGTGATTCCTTTTATTATTCATGATATTTAATTCTCCGTTATACATCTTATCTTTCAAAATAGTTTGATTAAATTATTACCAAAGCCACATGGTCTTTTTTTAACTCAATTCCATTTTGTAGAGTCTTAACTTCCATTATAGAATGCCATTTTTATATGTTTGGTTTCTTCCACCCAATTGTTTTATATTTTATTTCCTCATTTTTAGATAATTTATATTTTTACATCAATTTAGTCTTCTTTTATGTATTTCATTCTTTATAAAAAAATTACATTCTTAAGAATAATTCCAATAATTTTATGGATATTTTACCTATATATCTATTTTATTTATTTAAAATAATGGTTTATTATTTTATATTGAAATATAAATATGGATTATATTATGTACCCTTCATATTTATCTGAATACATTCTTAAAAGTAATTTTTAAAAAAATTCATCAATTTGGGTTTTTCGCTAAAACTACATAAAAATATTAAAAAGGGAATTTCATTTCACCCTTTCCAAATTTCCATATTTCTATCCACATTACCTACCTTTATATTCTTTTATATCAAGGTTCCATTATTAGGGTTATTGTTAATTATCAATCACTAAATGTTCTGATGATATATGTGTTTTGAGAGATTGGATTTTTGGTATCAACTGTTCTAATTATTTAATACATCTTATGTGATAACACTGGAAAACATTATCTAACAAATTTTATTTCCATCGGTTTTCATGATGAGATATATTATTGTTTTCATGTGACACATAAGTAAGGTTTATCAATACATGACTACTTGGTTCCCGTTTATCCCTCTAATGAACTAGTTAATGTTTTGTGTCTAATGAGATCATGATGTTATACAAAGAAATTTTTGTATTTTTTAGAAATTTATGTTTTATTATTCTTGTTATGTTCACAAAATGATGCATGAAAATTATTATTTTTTACACAACCTTATACATGGGACTATTTGTATTTTTATTTTTATATACTATTATGGTTTCATATGTTTTTATTTATGACACATTTTATGCTATATTTCAATGATATATTCCTATGTTATACTCCTTGAATCATGAATATTGTATCTTATTACTGTATCCATACACCTTGGTTTATGTTTGATCATGTTTGGTTATATGTCCTTCCATCACACTTTATGGAAAACTATTATGGTTCCATGGTAATTTTAATTATAAAATTCTCCCATGACCATGTTTCTCACATTCTTATGATCTAATCCTTTATAACTCATTGATAATTTTCCCCTGATTGATCATTTGATTTCATTGATTTATTTGGTTTAATATTCAATGATGAATTATACACTAAATTATATAAATAATTAAGTCTAATGTGGATATTTTTATGGGTGATGATGAAGATATAATGTGTAATTATATATTTATATAGCTGATATACAGAGAAACATAACCTTTAGTTTATGGGATTGTCTGATTAATTGTGAAATGTAATGATTAAATATTATAAATGATGTAAAATTATTACATGTTAATCATGGGACATATTAGTTTGTTTTAGATTGGGGATTAACTAATTTTTGGGATTAGTGTAATTCTCTAACCTGGTTTTTCCCAAATAACACATGAGTGGAGACACCAAAAGACCTCATGCACTTCTCTCCATATGAAAGAGTATGATGACTGATGGTGAGGGGAAAAGGGTATAGTGGGGAGAATATACCCTCTGAAATCATATCCATACACAGTAAACATAAATAAAATATAACAATCCAAACCATAAAGTGGAATACAAGTAAACATAGTATAGTGAAAAATGTTTTCCATAATAGACACACAACAAACTAGGATCCCAATATGGAAGCCAAAATAAAATATTAAAATCTCCAAGAAGACAAAAGAAGAAACACCATTAAATACTCTGGAGTTCTTCACAATACTTATACTAGATCCATTCTCCATAAATAAAACATATACCATAGGCCCCCTTCCCATACCAAGATCCCTAAACATGATTTCTACACATTATTTGAGATTACCATTCAGGTTTTGAGTAATACAACCTTCTAATACACCACTAATAAATTCTAAACATGATTAAACAAGTATAACATGTATATTCCATTATAAATTAAAATGTGTAAGGAAACATAAATAATCATATGTTGAGCATTAATTTTCTAACCAATATACCATGATCCAATCCATACCATCCTAATATTAATTTTGTAGGTATAATTGTAAAGGATATTGGAAGTGGCCAAGAGTTATCCACAATTCATGTTAACATGTCTCCCAACAGTATCAAGGAATCAAGTTAGATTAGACCACAAGGCTATAACACCCTTTCTCCATTAGAGGTCAGTCCTTAAGAATATCAAACCCCATCACTGGTCATAGTTCATGCCTCAAGGGAATCATATCCTATTTATTCCATGGTTTAAGACACAAGGAAATCTTAATCTCTATGACCCTATCATGTGTATAGCCTCAAGTTCATCAAGACCCTACCCCATGTTCAGGTCCATCATTGTAATGGTCAAAAATTGTGTTCACCCATCTTATAAGGGATAATTATTTCATGTCAGCCAACTTATTCATAATACAAATTGTAATACCACTAAAGGTTGGGTAATTACACTGAATAATGTAGATCATATAAATATAGGACACAGTTTTTCATCATGAGAATCATCGGCAACATACAAGTACATGTGGTTAATAACAATCAAGGATTAACAATATACACTACCATAGTTAGGGAATCAAACAACATATATGGGTCTCCCAGGCTACACACACATATTATACCACTATCAATAATTTTGTAACATGAAACACAAACACAATTATAGAATCAAGGAAACAATAGTATATAAGGGCCTAAAAATTGCGAGGAACTTCTTACGTCAAGCATGTTAATCATAAACAATAAAACCTATCAACAAATGATACCCGAGATCGGGCCTATAATCAAATAAACCCTAGAACCAAACCCAACACAATCATATCATGGTTCTAGAATGATATTAAAGAATAATTTAAGTTAATGAAGTAGCTTCCACCCTAAAATAACTCTCTAGATTCTATAATGATTCGAGAATTGATATTGATCAACGGGGGTGTCACTGACTCCCTAGATCATCCAATTTTCTCTGAATAATCCATGAATTAATAGTTAGATGCAATCAAAATATATATTTCTATCTGTAAAATGTATAATTTCCAATTCATCTCATGGAAATAAGGTTATGTCTAGAAGAAACCCAAATTTTGTTTATAGATTACATAAATTAATTCCAAATCAACAACACATTTGGATCCTCCATAATTGAGCTTTGGTGGAGAGGAAATTTCTGAGGGAAGGTTATAGAGTCTAAAATTCTGAGAGGGATACATTATAGGAGAAAAAAAATTCCATAATTTGTAATTAATAACCATTAAAGAGTATTTTCATATCATTAAACAACACACACATGGTTTTGTTTCATGGTTTTCCAAACCATGTTCTAATTATGTGAGACTTACAACCTCTTCTATGAACCTGCATGGTTTGGTTGCATGGCTTGACAAAAAATGAACCTTATTCATGTTCTACCCCTTGTTCCTCTTCCAAAAGTTACACTATTTTATATAGAATTATCATCATTTTCAAAAACGTTTCTTCAACTATACACCCTTAAAAGGCCTCTAAATCCTTTTAAAACAAATCAAAAATACCCAAAACTCAATCCAAACAATTCATTATAAAAAACAGGAATAATGTACGAAATTGACTCATAAAGAACCTAAAAATTAATGGATGTTATAATATAAACCTATAAATACTTCTAAACCTCGATAAGTTTCTCAAGGAATCTTACTCAAACAATTATGCCCATTGAACATGAATATCAATATCCCAATCTTATGATTCCTCCTAAATTCATCCATGCTGCTATAGGAACTGAAAAGGTGTCACTTTATTTCCCTGAAATACTATCTTTATCCAACCTATAATCCACCCAAAGTGCTCCATGTATGATGTGTTAGGATCTATCTAGAAATTCTCACAGTCGATTACATGCACTAAAGTAGGAATTTACCTCTGAAGATGAGACACTTGAAACACATTGTGTATACCTTGGAAATTGGGAGTAGAGAGAAGATAGAAATACATAGTCCTAATACACTTATAAATCTATAGTGTCACAATTAATCATTGATAAATATTTTTTTTCTTATTCAAATGTAAAATATCTAACTTGGGATTAAACAATAAGAAAGCACTACCACCAATAGAAAACTCCATGGATTGTAATGTTTTTTTCAAAATATGATCACTAACTATTCTAAGTAATGATGAATAAGTTTAGGTTCTATTGAAATCATTAATTGGTCTCCTATACCAAGATCAACTCCACCATAACCACCCCACCAACCTCATGAAAACATAGTGGGGAACGTCATGATCAACCATAAAGATACCAAAAGTGCTCCATCTGAATATTCACTTCTACAAATAGGGATTTTAAAAGCGCTAAAAACCACATTTAATAGTGATAGAAAAGCACATTTAATCAATGTGATGATAGGGGGTCCCCTTTAACAATGCTAAAAAAGCGCTGATATTGGGTTCTATTTAGGAACTCTAAAAAAAGCGCTAATAAAGGCCCCATTTATTAGTGCTTTTTTAGCGCCGATAAAGGGCCACCATTATCAGTTCTATTTTCAGCATGGATAAAGTCCCAATTTATCAACGCTTAATTATAACTGATAAAGGCCATGTTTTTTGAGAAAAACTAGCACCTGCACACCTGAGATAGCACCTGCACACAGAACACAAAACAAAACCCACACACAAAACAACTGGAAAAAATAAAACCTACACAATAAAAATTCTAGAAAAATAAAACAGCTCACAAGGAGTTTCACAAACAATGCTATATACATTTTCTTGAAACCATGAATACATTAAAACACACTTCTCTATACATTTTAAACAATGATTTATATGGTTACAATTACAATTATCCAATAAAAAGTTAAAAACATTAATGTTTCATCCTTTTTTCATACGTGACCCCCTTTCAAAAATTGTTTTCAATGGTATTAGTTTTCGAACAAAGTATTCGAACTCAGTAAAAAAATTATACCTATACAAGAAAAAAATATTATGTTAGTAATACAATAATTAAATAAATTAAACATTAATATGAAAGAATACATAAATAAAATGTCAATTTTTAATAAAAAATACATATTTCGGTACGTAGGGGCCCATAATACTAGATGATACTTGATACCTGACCTTGATATGGGTAGGTAAGTTTCCATGATAATATAATGGAGTAATGAAAAGGAAAAAGGTCCACATTGTACAATAATTAATGATTTTGAGAGGTTTATTAGTGTATGGACTTTCCCACTTTCTCTTCTTAGTCCACTTAGAGGAAGGAATGTCAAAAGATAACTTTAGTTTCCAAAGTTGGTGCTAATGGAGGAACAAATGGGCTTTCATTTTGATCAGAAACAATCACACCCATGAGCAAAATTTGAATTGGATAGCCCTGATCATCGGCCTCTCAATCGGTTTTTGAACCAACTTTGGCCACTGTGTCCTTGGGAAAGTAAACTAGAGAGGTGGGAGGTGACCAAATTTTACTATCCTCTTGAAATATCCATGAGAAAAGAATGTTAACCATATTCCTAACAATATAAAAGAATATATGAATGTGATGATAAAAATTATCTAACCTCTTCACTAGATCCATCCAATTCTCCCTTATGATCACTAGTTAAAATTGTGCTAGGAGTTATCATTATCTAAGCTAGGGGTGTGTAATGGAATTGGATTTTGATAGAATGAATCCCCACACTGTGTTCTTAGAGAATTTATTTGACAAAAACGGGATCTTGTTCATAGAAGAATCCTTTGGGAGCGATCACACTCCCAAATCCCTCTATCTCTATTTACACTTGACACAACACTCTCTAGACCTATATGGTCAATGTATTCCACTTATAACTTTCCTGGTATTGGAATACGATTGGAAAAACCACCATAATTAGAACAGATCCCCCACTAACTGGAACATCTTTCACAGGAACCCCATACATTGTTAACAAATATGTTGGCACCCTCCTTGTTGATGGTGTTCGATCTAAGTGACTCATTTTTTTATAAGACATATACCAAGCTATGTGTCTTATGGAAGATGTTTTTTTGTTTGGAATATAAATTTTTGATGATGAGAGAGCCCATGTGTCCTCCTATTCATCCACTATTATTAGATCTATTGCTTTATCACCAATAGAGCCAACTGACCATTCGGGTATGATCAGACCAAGGTATCGACATAAGCCCTGGAGATACCAAAACCCACACAGTGGGAATGTCACTAGAAACCAATGTTTCCTATCAGGTTAACATTATCCACCATTTGTGAGCCACCATGGGATGCATTTCTGAATATATGTAGGGAGGAGTGGGGAATCTCATCTGAATACACTGAAATATCTCCCAAAGAGGTATAATGCATACCACTCATAGAATATCTTTATGTTAAACCAATTGGTTAAAAAAACCTCATAAATGGAAAAAGTATAGTCTTAGGATAAAGTATCACCCTATACATTATTGGTAATTTCAAAGGTTGGTGCTCCATATAGTATAAAAAACTCATCATACCAGTTGACTTTTCTCTTGATCTCCTAGTTATTTAGTGTGATTAGCCAGATCCCACTGATACGTTTCTCAAATTTATTGAAATGGTAACTTGGAATGTTATGAGTATTAATTAACTCATATCCACCAATGTGGGCCCCTATCCAACCCCACCACGATTGGAAGGGGATGAATATCCTGAATAGGGCATACCCCTATAGATGTGGTGAAGTGGGAAATATAACTTATCCAACAAGGGAACAAACAAGTTGATAATCATACCACCTGCAATCACCTCAACCATTATTAATGTAGAGACCATAAATCTACCTTTTTTTTACATAGTGAATAAGTACCTGCTTAGGTACATTACGAATAAGTTTACTAGATGAAGAAGGTGATAGTCCTGGGAGGTGACTAACCATCCCTAGTCATTGAATTGTCACTCTTAAACTATTTTAAAGTGATAACCCTCTTTCCCATTGGATTCTCATGATGACCAAGCCTTCGAATTCTTATTCAGACACTCATGATGATTCTTCTTGATGAAAAAGTCATCCCACTTCTTGAAGGGATGTAAACCACTAGATATGGGTCATTCTAAAAGGATGTTCTAGCCAGATTGATGAGATCTTTCATAATGGGAGGATTCTATTCCATTTCATCCTACGTATATTGGAGATGAATTTACTCATCATACTTTTCTCATAAAACCAACGCACCATAGATCATTTTAATGTCCCATATACTAATGTCGAACTCCCCATACATAAAATGAAATGTGTTCATGTATTGACCATATAAACTAAAAAATTATACAATCAGAATTTCGTTGCAATAAGTAAGTGTTTGGTAACCCTAAATAGATTCACAAAATCCTCCGTTTTTTATATCAACCACAATCTTTGTCGAAGTACACTGAACCAAGAAGGGACAACCCCAGTTTATCCCAAAGCTTCCACCTGGTCGAATAACATAGACAAATAACCACCCAAACATATAATTTGATATAGAATTATACATTTTTATCTTTAAATATGGGTTTTAAGCTCCAAATCATGTCATAACCCTTTAAAATAAATCCACATAGGCTTCAAATATAACTGTTAGAGATGTCCTCTTTGGAGATGAAATTACCCACATATGAGAATTTCTCCCTGAACATATTATTAGTATTAAGAGGTGGGGGGGAGGAATGATCCCTTCATGAGGTAGAGATAATTTAGTATCAATTAAAATAATAAACTAATATAAGGGACAATAATTAGAAAATTGAAAATCCAGGATATTCGTTCCCATCAAGCTTCTAAGATGCTCGTGACTGGATTGAATTACTATGAACTAGTTAACTTCCACACTATCGACCATTTTAGTCCAATAAACTATAGCCTCATCAGCTTCAATTCATGAATTAATTTGCATAATAAGAAAGACAAAATATAGATTAATTATGAAAATAGAGGATTTTGGGTTAAAAATGGACTTGAGTAAGAAAGGGGCACGTTACTAATTAGAAATATCATATTAAGTGCATGAATTCTTCAAAGTCATAGGATCACATGACCTTAATAGTATCACATTATCAAATGAACCTAGGAGATTTATATGATTACACGACCCTTGAATCATTATGTGATCATGTAAATAAGACAAGAATACACAAATCATGGTTCAAGTGAATTACATTGATTATGTGGTTTGTTTATGTGATTTGATCATGTGATGAGATCACATGATTAGTTCATATGAAGCATTCATACAAAGAATATTATGTGACATGATAACATGAATAAAATTATGTTATGTATAGAAAAAACATAAGATCTTTCGTATAGCTATGAAACATTGTGTCATTAGTGAAATAGATTTCCCAATACTCTCCCATCTAGAATAAATTTCACAGAATACCAAGAGTATCTCAGAATACTAAAAGAAAAATAGAAGCCCAAGGGGATTAGTCAGGTACTCACTTTCTTATAAAAAAGTCCTTTTTTCTTCTTCACGAATTTGTATTTGTGGTCTATATGAATCTGGGAATTGATGTGATGCAAGTTCTTTATGAGGTGAGTAGGAACCCAGATTTTGATGGGCATGCATATGTATATATGATGCGGGATTATTTAAGAAATTTATGAAATTCAAGATCTATGGAAAATGATTTTACTATGAAAACATCATGACTACCTATGTGATTGAGAAGACAAAGTGTTGTTTCTCTTCCTGCAAAAGAATATCACATGGATAGAAAATTTGAAAAAAAACGAACCCTATAGGAAATAGTGAAAATCCAATCAACGTTTCATTATATAATTTTTTTGTTCAAATAGACATATTATATCATAACACTACATTTACATCTTTTAAAATGGTTTATTTGGTCCAAATATAAGCTAATAAAAAACTAATGATTCTTTGTGAACATTAATACTTTTGGTTAACTACCACTTAGAAAAGAATCTGATCCAAACTTCTGATCCTGCATCCCCATGATGTTCTCATCTGACACCATCTCTATGATATCATCATTCAGGTTGAGAGACCTAATGTGCCTTGGGATTGGGGGCATCAGTAGGTGCATAAGTCATTATCTGCATAAGTGGATTAACATTTAATTTAGATTACATAAAAGGAACAATGAATAGATAATAACATAATATAACACAAGGTATATTAAAATAAACAAATAACATAATTATTGAACTCTTTTTTTAAAGGATGAAGAGATTTGAACCCTCTATCGACTATGTAAATCACTTCATTGTCTTCAACTCTGACATATAAAATTCCATCTACATTTGGACCATTGAGAAATGATACCAAAGTCCCAATGAAAGGTTCATCCTCCGTTGAAATTTCATCTGACCCTTCAGTTGGTTTGTTCGATAATTGAACAATTTACCAGTTTTTGTTTGTGGGATGTGGAGGATAAATTAATTGTACTGCATGTGATTCCATTATAGATGGTTCTTCTTTCTCCCATTCCTTACTGAAATCAACTTTGATGAATCCTAATTCATCTATTTTAACAACACTCCTATTATCAACCCACTTGAATTGATAAACTGTCACTTGTAATTTCATATAATCCAACTCCCATATTTTTCTGATGATAGAAAATTATAACATATATGCATAAATTGGATTTCTTTCCTTAGCACTGGAAACATGCATTGCTTCATCCACAAGTGTAACCCCACTATTATTCATGGTACCATATTCATCATGTTCATTAGTATATAATGTATAACCATTAACTACATAATCATTTTTAGATAATAAATACACACATACTTTTCCAGATAGCTATTGATGTCATTCTGAAATTGTGTCAGGATTTTCATCTATCTTCTTAAAAATATAGTTCTGAAACCATCCTGTAAACTATCTATTATGTGTATCTAATTTCCATTTTTCATCCCTATAAGGATTCAAATGCCTAATAATTTCTTTGCGGGTTTGAACATACAGGTCAACGTCAAAACCATTATGAAAAACGTAAAGGTGGGATTGCTCCGAATCTACAATATTGATTGTGACAAACTCTCTTCTAGAAATTCCTTCACCCTAAAGTCACCCAGTGTGATGAGATTTAGGTTGGCCAATTATTTCCACACCAGATAGGTATTTAGTACAAAGTTCAACGACATCCTCAACATTAGGTTTTTCCATAATACAACCCTTTTTCTGCCTTTGATTTTTAACATTCCCTTTAAAAATCTTCATATACCATTTAATGTGGTACATCCATCTATAATGTATAGGACCACATAGTATAATTCCTCTCAACAAATGAACCATCAAACGAACCATCGTATCAAAGAATATCAGTGGGAAGAACATTTCCAATTCACATAATATGATAACAATTTCTCTTTCCATAGTTAGCAATAACTCCAGATTTATAACTTTGCTACATATATCTTTGAAGAAAAAACAAAGCTTCATTAATGTATGGAGGAAATTATTTAGAAAAATTCAATGTAATGATATAGAAATTATATATTTCATCAAAACATAGAAGTCATGTGATTTCAAAACCTTTAAGTTTAAATCGTTCATTGAAACGATGTTCTTGATAATTGATGAATACCTATATGGAACCTTTACATCAATTAAGAAGTTGAAAACTAATATATCTCCTGCCTGTAAAGAGTTTAAGCAGTAAGAGGAAGAAATGTTCATTTTTCACCCTTCATTGGTCCCAACTCTTCTCGTATTACCATCTCTACCATGTCCAATATAGCATTAATTCCATCCTTTATTTTTCAGAGTTCATTTAGCAATGCGTCGATGACACTGTCAAATACATTTATTTCAACATACATAACATCAAGAAAATGTATGGCATACAGACAATTATAGTATGGTAATTCAAAAAAAAAAACAGATATCTTTTTCCAAAAAGTTTTTGAAAGGTTTTTAAAAAATGGTATACCAAATTTAGTTTCCACATATTTTAAATTCTCAAACAATTGATCACATGTTAGTGGAGATGGTGTTGTATGTTCTTCTGAACTTCCATCAAATGATGTCATCAAAGATCGGTACTTATACCGTCGTGGTAGAAATCTGCAATGTCCTAGAAACACAGTTTTTGATGAATGTCTCAACCTTATTGATTTTGTACCTTGTTCGCAATTGGGACACCCTTGAGTTCCTTTAATGACATATCCTGAAAAATTTCCATAAGTAGGAAAGTCATTTATCATACCATAAAACGTGATTCTCAATGTTAAATCTTCATTTTTGTAAGAATCATACAATGTAAAACCTGAATCCCACAATAATTTCAAATCCTCGGTCAATGGAGACAAATAAACCTAAATATCATTACCTGGTTGTCTTGGTCCTGATATAAGCATAGATAACATGATTTATTTTCGCTACATGCATAACCACGGTAATATGTTATAGCTTACCAACATAACTAGCCATGTACTATGACTGCTGCTTTGATAACCAAAAGGATTCAATCCATCTATAAATAATGCAAGATGAATGTTTCTCATATCGTTTCCAAATTTAGGATACTCATGATCAATTATCTTCCACTGAGGAGAGTCTGTCGGGTGATATAGTTTCCCATATTTCATTCTTGTATCTGCATGCCATGTTAAATTTCCTATAGTATCCTAACTTTCATATATGTTCATAAACCATGAAATGATTGGAATGTACCATACAAATTTTTTAGGAATAGATTCATCTTTCTTGTATTGAGAAGCACCACACCTTGGGAATTATTTAAGTGATTTGTGGTCCTTGCGAAAGAATATACCATCATTCGAGCATGTGTGTATTATTTCAGAGATCATACCCATCGAGCATAGAATTCGTTTGGTATCATATGTTAGGATTAAGAGATCATTATCTTTTGAGAGAATTTCATTCATGAGAGAAATTATTTCCTCAAAACAGGCGTCACTCCACCCATTGCCTACTTTCAAATTATACAGCTTCAGTATGGCTGACAATGCTATATATTTAGTGCAACCAGCATACAATGTAATCTGTTCACAACTCTTTAACTTCTCAAACAATTTTGGGCAATCACAAAGTTATTCTTCAATTGTCTTTGTCATTTTTATAATACAATCTTCATCATCATTCACATCTACAATCACATCCTCTATACGATCGTCTTCATTATTCACCCTTGTAATCATATCAGATGATCCATAAAACATAGTGCTATCCTAGAAACTACCTACATTCGTTTTCCCCATGCTTATTCCAACATGTATAACTTAAATCTATTCTGTGATAGTTCAGATGTTATTCCAACTCCTCTGGACTAATTTTTCTTAAATAACAACATCCTAAACACGAACAAAATATTTCAGAAGGTTCACATGCATGATCTTTTTAAAACATTATAAACTCTTTCACACCAAATTCATACTCTTTTTTCAACCAATTGAAATTCATCCATTCTTTATTCATATTCATCATATTTGATATAGAAATATTGATATTTAACAAAATAATTACACAAAAGATGTTCTACTAGGTTCATCATCCATCTATAATCAGTGGAACTAGCTATGGTAAACAATACCCTTACCTCTCTATGCATTACTCAGGACCAAAGTAGATTGTACCCATCTTCCCAACGACCTGATCAATGGAACTAGATATGAGAAGCCCTTTCACTTGAATGTTTTAGTATCCCACATGTGATCTATATGCACTATTTTAAACTATTTTTTAGTGTTTCTCTAGAAACATAATGTCTCTAGTCATGAAATATGGTACTATACTAATTTATAGTATGATTTCCAATAATGTTCTTATGGGTGGAAGGATTCATTACATGTGTTGTTATGGTTATTTGACTTGGGTATCTATAAAGTGTCTTATAGAGTCCTCTAGTGAAGTGGTTTTCTAAGATTCAATGTAATTGAACTAGTAACAAAGTTGTGGTTACATTGAAATGGGTAAAGTTTGGATTGATATTAAATGGTGTAAGAACTAAAATATGGAAAAAATAGAATACCAATCCTTCCAACAACCGCAACACCATACAAACACACAATCATGCTCACAATCGTAACACCATTCAAACCAAACAATCGCAATTTCAGACTTTACAAAGCATGCCTTATTCAATTCCGTTTGTTAATTAAGGGGTTCTCACAGAAGTTTTGTCATCCTATGGAATTAATTAATTAATCAGTATACATAAATTACCAATTTTTATTTTCAAATGTTCAATAGGAACCAACCAACATGCAATTCATTTAGTTCGCAAACAAGGACCACCAACGACCACTATTTTCAATGGGATGTTTTTCCTATACATTTCACAACATATCCATAAATATTAAACATTAATAAAATGATAAAAAGATAAAACCAATAAGTATGAGGAGAAAACTCTTTGTGAAGGTGTCATTCAGCACATAACAAATGTGCATTCATGGAAGAGGAGAGGAATGCAGCAGAGGAGATTTACAACTGAAAAAAAACATAAAACGAGAAATCACATGTGAAACAATTTTATTGGTCAATATTGGGATTTTATTTTCAATATATGATATCCACTTTTTGTTTATTTGTGTTTTGTGTATCTACCATTTTCCTAATGTTCAACTTTTGAATGGAACATATCTGATTTTCAGGAGAAAGATCATTTTTATTTTACTCTAATTTAGGGATAAAATATTCCACATTAATTGAATTTTTTTTCAGGTGATCATTACTATCATATAGGGATCATGAACGCCTCTTCAGTAAGTGGGAAGTCAGGTCAGTTGTTGGTTATGATACTAGCATGGATAGTATCCTTACATTTACAATTATAATTGAATCATGTCCATTTAAATATAGGATTTGGGGGGGGGGAGTCAAAAACTAATATATATATATATATATAAATAGTAAGAGAGGTAAAAATTATCCTAGGATATCTAATATAAGTGATGAAAGATGAAACAAACACTGGGTGTGGGAGAACCACCAAAGTGTAGAGTAGGGGGAGGTTGGAAAAGGGAAGAGGGGTTTTAGACGAGAAAAGGGGATAAATATAGTAAAACAGAAAAAGTTCAAAGGGGAAGGGGGAGGGATGGCTAAGGGGTAGGGGGGTTGCATGGGTGATGGGGGAGGGGTGTAGGCTATCTTGGGGTGGGGTGGGCTATCCACTATGAAACAACCATTACGGATCCTAAAGAGTGAATTATGAGAGGGTAAAATTATGTGTAATAGGGGTTTGGGTGATGAGATCGAGTGACTAAGAAGGAATAGGGGAGACTCATTAAAAATACTAAAAAAAAATATTTTCAATTCAATAATAGTGTACATTATGGTGTAGCCTAAGGGTCTATTACATAGTGCACCCTATAATGTCAGATTATTGAATTACCACAAGGTATACACTGAAACACTCATCCTCTAGCCAGAACCATTAAATCTTGATCATGAATTGTGATGTGACTATATGACTCATGGAATAACATCTACCCACCAAAAAATAGTATGGAGGGCATAACATAACCAACCTCCCACATGATCCAATCAAATTAACATATGGAGGGTCCCATGGATAAACTCATAGACATAAAGGAGGACTGAAATATAATAAGGAATCTAACCTCTAACATAATCTAAATCACTAATGCATATTATTATGCATGGATAATAATATATACTATAAGTGGATCATGAGAAGATCATAAAAGAGCTAACATACTACCTAAGAAAGACTAACATTGAATGACAGATCCCTTGGCTAAACGAACATACATAAAGCAGATCCTTGGAAGGTTATAACATAGCCAACCTTCCACATAATCCTTTCCATGTACTGTACCTATAAGGGTTCTAAGGGAGATGTCAAAATTTCATATAGCCATGATAAATATTTTTGTGGGATAATCAATAAATACTATGTACTCAACATGATATATGAATTAAAATAATCTTTGATATATCTCACCCAACAACCTACCCACTGGTTATTCCATCACGAGTACCCACCAAGGCATCTCCCCAATCACACTATGTAGTACAACCACAAAGGGATACAACTCAGGATAACCAAATATCTTGTAAAGGCATAGTCTTTACCAGTAAATTTGACATCAATGTCACTCTGCCCAAATTAACAATCCCTATAAAAACCATTTCAAGGTGATTACCATAATTATTACCTCATAGAAACCTCCAACCATGAGCCTTCCAAAACGATTCATCATAATCTCATTCATATAGTTTCGACCATGGCTATCAGTAATCAATAACATCAACCAATACCACTATAAGACCCATTAGACAGAACTCTTCACACAAAATATCTTTCTAATGTAGAAGAGTAAAAATTTATTACATAAGAGACTCACCTAGGGAATCCGTGCACTATTGGGGAGGCTTCCTGGATGGTCATTGGATAAAGAGGGCGCATCGGATCAGGTCACATAGACAAGTGGACCGTACAAGGAAGAGGAGGAGAAGGAGGTGGAGGATGAGGAAGGAGGTAGCTACAATGTAAGAGGATTAGTTGAAAGTTGGAGGAGGAGGAATAGGAGGCGATGGCGGTGGGGGAGGAGGAGAAGAAGGGTCGCGGTAGAGGAGGGATCGTGGTAGTGGAGGAGGAGAAGGAAGCGACGGTGGAGGAGGAGGAAAAGGCAGCGGTGGTAGAGGAGGAGTGGGAATCATTTCCCAAAACTAAGGTATAATTTCCCTAGTCATTCTCTCACCATATAATGGGCATATCATCCCTCAATTGAATTTCTTTAAGATATCAATATTATTGGAAAGTGCATCTCAAACCATTTGAATATTTCATAAATGGTATAGCATCTCAGATCACATTATTATATGGTAAGTGGGAAATGACACTCATAAAACACTTCATCATATCACATCAAGTATATCATCCCATTCTTTAGGCATATTCAACATATATTTTCAAATAATTCCAGTCTATAGGCCATGTCAGAGTGATTAGGCAGGCCATCTCACACCCAAACAGAGATATTAATCGAGGGGCAGCACTCCCACAACATAAAAATAGAATTACCAATGGGAATAGTGTCCTATAGTATATAAAAACATAAAATGGAATAATAAACATCTTAGAAAATTCTAAATAAACCATGACTAGGTTTTCCTAATACATGAATCACTCAAAGTTAAAGATTAGCCGATCCACACATGCCGAACCCATATCCAAATCCAAAACATGGCTATAACCCACTCAGATATTACAGGTTAGAAGGGGGAGGAACACAAACCCCATAAGTTATTCGAATAAGTCAAATATTCTACGAGGAAACACTAAGTTCCATTTGCATCAAGGCTCACACTGACCTCACATAATCCACACATCTCTTATTCAAGGGAGGCTAAGGGAACCTATTTTGTTCCCTCTATGTTATTTTCTACCAAGGAGAAATACATATTGGTTATATATAAATTAATTACCATTAATTTAATTTTCAAAAATGGAACATATTATACATTGAATCACTCTACATCACATGTAACGATAGAACATAGCTCAAAAATAACTTACCTACTGTTTGGTGGTGAATTTAAAACATCCTACTAAAAAACTCAAAATGGAATCTCTCAATTATAAACTTATCCCATATCTAGGGTAGAAAAAAGACACTTAACCAAGGTTTTGGGTATCATAGTATAACACATGGGAATCCACCAAGGGATCTTAAATGTAATGTTCAACGTATTTTAATTTATTCAAACAACCCCAGAGAGTCGTGGAATTAAGGCATAATACTCTAGGGGTCCATAATATCCCAAGATGTTTTTCCAAATACGTATAGTCAAGGAAAACAAATTGAGTTGATTTAATACCAACTAAACATGGGTGGAAAGACTACATATGACACAATGAATGAAACAATACATAAAACATTGGTAATGGTTTGAAACCACTATCCTAAAAGTGGAGTTGACCCCTTAATAATGCTCAGCCACCATATCCTAAGCTCATCCAGGCTCGATCAAGATGCATCATCAATTTTCAAAACACATGAGGTGGAGGTCATGGAGGAGGAGGATGATTTGGTAGCCATAAGAGGAGGAGGAGGATGAGGAGGCAATAGCGGTGGTAAATTAGGATAAGCTAGGTCCCGGTAGAGGAGGGATCTCGGCGAAGGATGAGGAGAAGGCAACGGAGGTGAAGGAGGATGGTGATGGTTACAGTAGAGGATGATGAAAAGGTAGCGATGGTGGAGGAGAAAGAGGAGGAGGAGGATGGGTTGCGGTGGTGGAGGGGTCGCGACGTAGGGTTCAAATTCTGCAAAGGTTTGAACTGGTGTGATAGAGGAGAGGCAGTTTAGGTTTATTATATAAAAACCATTGGAACCATTATCAGCACTAGTTAAAATTGTTGATAAAGGTATGTTCTATCATTACTAAAATAAAAGAGTTGATAAAGGCCTATCTTTATCTGTGCTTAAAAAGTGTTGATAAAACACCTATTTATCAGTGCTAAAATTATAGCGCTGATAAATACTTATTTTATTAGTCATTTTTTAGGGATGATAAATACATTCCTTTATCAGTGCTAACAAATCACTGATAATGGTATAATTTTAATAATTTTATTTATATTCTTATATATTTATCTAAAATGATATATAGGATAAATATTTATTTATTTATTTATAATTATAACTATAAATAGTATATATTTATAAATATTGGTATATAATTGTTAATATATTTATATTAATAAAATTATAAATACAAATGTATTTGAAAAGTATTTAAATATATATATATATATATCATTAAAAATGTAATAAAATATATTTATTATTTAAATATATTTAATGTAATTTTATAAGTACATTTTTATAACATATATAATTCATATGGGTAACATTATGAATTATTCTGTATACCATAGTATGTAATGCACAAATAAACATTCCTGCATATGATACATAACATTTACGCATATATTCATTGACCAAATTCATTGAAAAACACACATATATTCAATAATTTTAATTATAAATATATATATATTCAAAAGTATTATATATTTATAAAAAAAATTAATATAATAAATGAAATGAATTAATCTAATAAATATAATAAATCTCTAATAAGTATAATAAATATAATTATTATTTATTGTAATTTATTATAATATTATAAATATTTAACTATATATATATATATTTACATTATAATCATAGAAATACTTTTTTCAATTAAAACATTATATATATATATTTAAATTATTAAAAAATATATAATAACTATAAACATTGGGTTTTTATTTAATTTATTCAAATAAACATTATTTTTGAATATAAATATAATAATTTTATATAAATTAATAACAGAAACTTTTATCAGCGCTTTTAGCTAGCACTGATAAAGGCCCACCCATTTATCAGCGCTTTTTTCTTAGCACTGATAAAGGGAAGCGATTCTATTGCCCTGTTTTATGGTAGAATATACTAGAAACTGTTGTACATGAATTCAAACAAGGATTGATGATCATACAAGGATCCAAAAAATTTAGGAATCATGATCACTTTATATCCTCCAATATATGGATCATCCTCTTTATTTGGCTATGGGTCTATGTATAATACATTATTCTCAGTTTTAACTAAGTACCCAAATCTATATGTAATCCCTACTAAGAAAATGAAGTAAAATGCTTATCCTTATTAGATAAAATGATAAAGGTAATTCCATGATAGCATACAATATCCCATACATATAACTTTCCCATATTATTTACAGAATTAGTCTCATGAATTTATTATAAATAAACAACCTTCATCTTCAAATAAACTACTACCCAAATAGCATCCCAACTCATCGATATTTGTGGTAACCTCATCACAAAGTCCATGATAGCATATTTAATATTGCAAATCAGTATTGGAATTTGATAAAGCAAACCATTAGGATTATGGTGTTAAACTCTACCCAATGGCAAGTTAGGGATCCTCAAACAAAACCAGTGATGTCACTGTTTATACATGGCCACTAGAACTGACATCAGATGTCATGGTATATGCAATGTCTCATATTTTCCATGTATTATTTTTTAAAATATTATATGAAATTATTACGAGACCAGACGTAGAGACGACACATCATTCCAAAGCACAGTGATCCCGGAATGGTGGTTTGATTTTCTTTATGTTAAGTGAGTCAGCAATTGTGCGCAGTTGTGACATTTTCCAAACAGATGGCCGAAATAAAAATATGAGGGCACCGTTGTGTCCGAGACAATGACTTTACATAAGAACGGGTCTAACCTCGATTGGCTTGGGTCGGGGAAAAAAGTTAATTTTCAGAGGTCTTCAATAAAATATAATAAAATAAATGGCAATGTTTATTTTATATTTATTTGGAAACATTCGCTACAATGCAATGATGGGGTAGATTTTTAATAATTAAGGCGATTTCATAATGACTCATAAATGTTAACTTGACTCATTAATGCCACAATGTGATGGAAATACAAAATGTGCTTCCCCTTTTTAATGGGTTAATCTAACAATGGTCATTGACGAAAAATTGAGAGAAAACTCTAAAGAATCTGTGAAGCCTTGGAGAGAACTCACAGCGACGAACGATGACGTATCAAAGCTGAGAATCACTGCACCAATGAGTTGAAGGAGCTCGACAATGATGACATCATGAACTCTTCATCAGCGATCGATCCCTTTTGAGGTAGAGGTTTTTTATTTAAATTCTTTTTCCCTGTTTTTGATTTAAATGACGAACATAGATCAACCATGAACAAGTTGACCCATGTATTCGTACGTTCTTGGAGAAGGGTTTCTAATGGAATGTTTTTGGGGATTGATCTATGATTATTGTTTATCAATTTGATCCTACCCCATTTGATCCTACTAACTAGAGCGGATAAACACCATGACGAATGATAATGGAGGTTTGTTCCTCAATTTATTTTCTGGATTTCTTCCCCCTTTATTTTATTGTGCATTCTTCACGTTCTTCGCGTTCTTAGCATTCTTTGTGGGGTGATGAACGACAGATCATTGCACGTCCATTGTTTGATGCAACAATCACAAATTGTAGATCCGACATCGCGATGACCTAGTAGAGTTGTGACATCGATGGTGGCAGACGAATTGAGACAGTTTGGGAATTAACGTTCTTCGACCGTTCATCATGCAGGTGGATAAAATGAATTTTTGTGGTCAATTGGAAGTCTGAAAACAATGAAAATGACTTTGGGATGTTGGGGTGACCCAGATTCTAGAGTTTCATGGTGATCGTATGGCCGAATCGACAAACGGGGCAGTATGGGAGGCGCACAGGCGAAGAGTGCTATTTCTGGAAAATTCTGAGATACACTGCTTGTACTTCTGAAGAACATGACGTGTAGTACCCGTGATGGAGACTGGGGTTTTAGGGGTCAAAGAGGAATTACATGGCATGTGACCCTGGTCACATGACGTTTTGGACTTTCCCCAAGGCTTGGCATGTATCTAGAGGATACAAGGACACAGGGTGTAGTACATGGTTGTGTACTACACCACACAGTCAGGTGAGGCCAGTAGCGTGGGTCACCCTGTGTACTAATTACACGAGTTGTAATACATGAGTTGAGGCTATGTACGTGCACATAGCCAACGTACATGGAACCGACCCCAGATACTCGGACACAATGTGTAATCCGTACCACACGCCATGTACTTATTTTTCTACATGACCAGCCTTACGACACGGGCCGCTGTACACGGGCAGTACCCTGGGTCAGAAGACATGGTGTGTGACTTTTCTACATGACATGAAATTTTTGGAAAATGGCATGGTCCCCTTTTCCACTGTCTCTTGGACATGTTTCATTTGGGTGAGTGCAATTTCTTCTAATTTTACTGAAGGTCAGGCATTGTTTCCTTTTACAAGAGTATGATACCTTTAGCAAGACCATCTATGATAGAGTTAGGAATCCCTCGGAGAGGCCTGTAGTGAGATACTCTATCCATATCATACCCTAAGTAGAGTCAGGCATCGACGTGGCCAACACTACCAGGTGATGATCCTCTATCTAGCTGGTGAATATGGTTGAGTCACGGTATCCACCAAGGCCCTGGTAGTGATCCTCATCTGTGTATTGTGATCTTTCCCACTCATGAGTTTGTCTCCCGTAATGAGTGTATCTATCTATCGTGATCTTCCTACTCCAAAGTGTGTCTCCTGTAATGACGGTAACTATCTCTCATGACGTTTCCGGACGAACAGTACTTCTTGGACGGACGTCATCAGAGCATCCAGACATGTGGAGTGTGTTCTCCCAGAATGATTCCTTCGTGGAATCTTTGAACTGAATCCTTAGACAGGGGTATGTGGTTGTGTGACTTTTCTCTAGACTATGGGTCTACATTTTGAGTATATCTGGTTTTTGTTTCTCTGCTATATATTCTATAGACATATACTGTTTAGAGATGACTTTACCTTTACTTCGTGTATTGCTTTGTGGTTTTTCAGGGTCCTCTACTGTGTATTGTTATACTCACCCCTACACGGGCTTTTCTCGTACGTGTCATGTGTTGTGAAGACGAGCAGCCTTTTGATAGGGCCCAAAGTAGACCAGGACAGAACTGAGCTTTCTGAGTTCCCTACAGGCCGATGCGTTCCTATGGCTATGAGCAGCATTCCCAGTACCTCTTTGTGTTTACAGGTTGTACTTTTCACATTCCAGACTCTTGTTTTTGTGGGCTTGTATTCTGGCCTAGTTTACTTTCTTCACATTACTTTATGTCATACTCTATTGGTTGGGTTTAGTTGTATGCGTGCATTTTTTTTTCCTTAGTGGTTGATTTTACATTTCAGCATTTGTGGGCCTGGATATGTGTGTGTGTGTACAGGTTATTCGGAAATTCCTCCCATGTTAGTGATATGCCTACTTGGTGCTAGTCACCCGCCCCTGTCCTATTGGGGGCAGGCTTGGGGAGTCACAGCGCAATCCCTACTAGGACGGGTCATGACGGAGTGGTATCAGAGGTGGTGGGTTCTAACTTAGGACCAAGAGTCTCTGAGATTGGGTTTGGGGCAACAATGTTAAGTGTTTCGATCTTAGATTTTAGGCCAGAGACTCCAGTGTTTTAGTGGGTGGTTGACGTATCCATACACCATGACTCTGATAACCTGCTTTTCAACTTGGTACGTGGAAACACTGGTTGCGGGTAAATAAAACAAAGGTACATGCATCATATAAGAATGTGTTGTGTTTTCCATGTCCTTTGAGTCAGTTATCCTAATGTACTCATGGTACATATTGTTTTTTTATAGGATGCCCCTGCAACGCATACCTACTAGGATTCAGCAGAACGATCATGAGGCTGACCCCCTCAGTGACGAGGCTTCGACACAGGGACTAGTTCCCCAGGCGTTGCCACCAGGTGGTGCACCTGTGATTCCACCAGTAGTGGATCAAGCCGTTGTAACTACAGTACTCACCAACAAGGAGCGCATGCTTAGCATGCTCCATGAGTTCTAGAGACAGAGACCCCTCTGGTTCCTAGGATAGCCTGACCCTCAAGTGGATGAGGACTAGATTGAGGTGGTGACTAGAGTTTTCCACCTAATGAGGACACTGACATACCAGATGGTGATCCAAAGAGGGAGCCTTCTTTAGGGTTCAGTGGGAAGATGGTGGAGTCTTACCACATAGACTCGCGATGAGGAGACTCTTCTATGGACAGAATCGAGCGACTCTTTAGGGAGTAGTTCTCTCCGGTTACGCTGAGAGTGGTACACATCCAGGATCTTCTTCAACTCCATCATGGTAGTATAACAGTAACTGGCTATTCAACGAGGTTCCCTAACCTCACTAGTTACTCAATGGATATGGTCAGAGATCAGTACTTCAGACCTCGGACCTTCCAGAGAGGTCTACGAAGAGATATCTGAGTTAGTGTCATGACTCTTTGCATTTCGACTTATGATAGAGTTCTTGAGAAGCCCTTGGTGATCGAGAGCTTATTGGCAGAGCAATGAAAGCCGACGACAGTCAGCAGCAGGAAGATAGGTTCAGAGACCTTGGCAGCTGGGAGCTGACATCGGACATAGTGATCTAGACATGAGAGATGACAGAGGAGGACCCAAGATAGGGGATCGACAGTCCAGGGCTCTCAGGCTGGATCCGGTCATCCTAGGGAGAAGTGGTGCTACATGTGCGACAGTAGGGGACATCTCGTTAGATATTGTCTAACACGTCGAGCTGTTAATAGGGAAGCGGTGGATGGAGCACTGAGTCAGAGGCAAAGAGTGGAGTAGATAGACCCGTCAGGTGGAAGATGTGGCAGAGGAGCAGGGAGAGCTGCAGGTGGTGGCAGACGCTTTGACTTACTTCCACCACCACGCCCAAGAGGTCCGCACCAGGCTTAGGAAACTGGGGGACAGGGATGGGGACATCTGCATGTGGTTGAGGCGTATGACCCAGGGGCTCCAGGGATGATACGAGGTATGATCTATGTCTTCTCTGACTTAGCTTCCATACTTATATACAAAGGTGCCAATCATTCTTTTATAGCCACATGTCTTTTGTGAAACCTCGAGATTCAGGTAGAACCATTGACTCTATCCTTATGCTTAGAGAAACCTATGGGAGGAGACTCTATGACCACACACCTTTGTAGACAGTGCGATCTTACCCTTATAGGTGAGAGTTTCGGTTGGAACCTCTTGGTGTTAGGGTCAAGGCCTTACAACGTCATTCACTATATGGATTGTTTATATTCATTCCATGCCCATATTTACTGTTTTAGGCAAAGAGTGTGGTGTGTCCGCAGTGATGGGACAAGGTTTTACTTTATTAGAGAAAAGGAGAACCAGGCAGCACAAGATTGGCTCATGCATAGGAGGGTGAAACCGGTCACTCATGAGCTGGCTAGACTTTCCCTTAGAGCAGTAGATGCGATGAGCTCCCATTACCCAGCAGTTGTGGTGGAGTATGAGAAAGTATTTCTTGAAGATGTTCTAGGACTACCTCCCCTCTGGTAAATCGACTTATGCATAGACTTAAACCCCTGGAGACACTGATTTCTTCATCAGCATATCAGATGGGTCCCACAGAGCTTCGTGAGATAAGGATGCAGTTGGAGGATTTGTAGATCAAGGGTTTCGTGAGACCTAGTGATTCACACTAGGCGGCCCAAGTCTTGTTTTCCAAGAAGGCAAAAAAAATTTGATGTTTTTAATGGATTACTGGCACTTGAACCGGGTGAAAATGACAAATAGGTATCCACTACCAAGAATCGACGACCTCTTGGATCAGATGAGAGCGGAACAGTGGTTCTCAAAGGTTGAACTTTGATCAGGTTATCACCATTTATGAGTATGGGATGAGGATATACCGAAGACGACTTTAAGATGCCGCTACGGTCACTATGATTACTTGGTGATGCCTTTCGGCATGAAAAACGGCCCTGTAGTGTTCATGGGACTGATGAACCAGATATTATAGCTGTACTTGAACCGGTTCATAGCGGTCTCCATTGACGACATCCTTGTGTACTCGGTGTCAGAGGAGGTGTATGTGATACACCTGCGGATAGTTCTAATTGTACTCTGAGAGCACCAGATTTATGGGAAGCTATCAAAATGCCATTTCTAGATACAGGAGGTCCACTTTTTGGGTTATGTCATCTCAGCAGATGGAGTGGCTGTGGACCCAGCCAAGGTGGAGGCAGTGTTATCATGGGAGCCACCTCAAAGTGTGATGGAGGTGCAGAGCTTCCTTGGGTTGGCAGGATATTACCAGAGATTCATTCATGATTTCTCCCAAATATCATCACCGATGACAACCTTGACCAGGAAGGGGAAACCCTTTATATAGATGGAGAAGTTCCAGTAGGCTTTCGAGTAGTTGGGACAGAGTTTTACGATCACCCCATTCTTGAGATTTCAGGAGGAGAGTGTCGAGTACATGGTTTTCTGCAACTCAAAAGGGACCTAGCTTGGCTGTGTTCTGATGCAGAGGTAGGTAGTGATTTCTTATGGTTCACACCAGCTTAGTCCACATGAGAAGAACTGTGTGACCTATGATCTTCAGTTGGATGTGGTAGTCATCGCAATGAAGATGTGGGGATACTACCTTATGGGAGAGTGGTTCATCATCTACTCTGACCACAAGAGCCTCAAGTATATCTTCTCACAAAAGGATATGAATCTGAGGTAGAGGCGTTGTCTAGAGTTCCTCCAAGATTATGATTTCAAGATCATCTATACTCCTGGGAAGGGGAACAAGGTGGAATATGCTCTCAGTAGAAGGTTGATCTCGCAGTTGTTGAGTGAGGAGATAGATCAGTTATCCATGTTGCAGTTATCCTTCATGGATGGAGAGGATGCAGCTTACCTGCAGTAGATGGCTATCACACCAACACTCTTACAATGTGTTAGGGAAGCGCATCTTGGGTATTTTGACTGTGAGGATTTACGTGCTCAGTTATCCATGTGACATACTCCTGATGGATATTCTCAAGGTGGGGAACACATAATTCTTTTTAGAGGACACACTATTGTACCATTAGAATTGCAGGAAGGAATCCTGAGGGAGTTTCATAAATCACCCTTGGCGGTACATCCTAAAGTGGAAAATTTGTACCAGGATCTCTGATGACAGTTCTGGGGGGCAGGCATGAAGAAGTCGGTAGCATAGTTCGTTTCCCGATGCCTCACATGCCAACAGGTGAAGGATGAGCACCTGGTTCCAGTGGGATTAGCTCACTCCTGGAAGTTCCAGAGTGGAAGTGGGATGGAATATCAATGGAATTCATGATATTCTTACCACAGACATCCAAGGGGAATGATTTCATCTGGGTGATCATTGACCGACTCACCATGTCAGCCCACTTCCTAGCTATTAGGGAGCAGATTTCCGTAGAGAGCTTGGGATGCCTCTACGTGAAGTAGATAGTTTGGCTCCATGGCGTCCCTTCGACAATAATATCAGATCGAGATGCCTGCTTTACATCCCGTATGTGGAAGGGATTACAAGAGGCTTTTGGGACTCAGCTACGCTTGAGCATGGCATTCCATCCCCAGACCGATGGTCATACATCGAGGACCATTCAGGTTATGGAGGATATGTTTAGTGCTTATATCTTGGACTTTGGTCACAGTTGGGAGGACCACCTACCACTGGTGGAGATTTTGTAAAATAATAGCTACCACTCCACCATTGTTATTGTGCCTTTCAAGGCATTATATGGGATACCTTTCCGGTCACCGCTTTGCTAGACCGACCCCGGAGAGTCAGCACTCATCGGTCCAGAGTTGGTGTGAGCTACCAATGAGAAGGTGCAGATCATCCGGAAGTGGATGAAGACTGCACAAATCTGAAAGAAGCCTTATCCTGATAGGTGATGGAGACCCCTAGAGTTTGAGGATGGATACCACATATTTATTCAGGTCTCACCTTGACGAGGGTTACATAGATTTAGCCGAGGCGGAAAGCTATCTCTGAGGTTTATATGACCTTTCTAGATACTGTGTAGAGTTGGCGAGGTGGAGTACCACTTGTATATACTGCCACAATTTCATCTGGTACATGATGTTCTCCACGTGTCACATTTGAGGAGTTACGTGCATGACCCATCGCATGTCATCGACTGGGGTGAGCACGACATTGAGGATGGAGTGACATTTATTGAGTACCTAGTGGAGATTGAGGATTGGAATGAGAGGATCCTTCACAGGTGATTGATTCCCTTGGTACACATTCAGTTGTATCATGAGAATATTCATGAGAGCACGTGGGAGTGGGAGGCTCAAATCTGTGCCTAGTACCAACATATTTTTGAGTAGTCTTGTTTTGGCTTTTCGGGGATGCAAATTCACAAGGTGGGGAGAATGTAATGTATCATATTTTTCATGTATTATTTTTTGAAATATTTTATGGAATTATTACGAGACCAAGCACAGAAATAGAATATCATTATAAGGCCTAGTGATCCCAGAATACTGGTTTGAATTTTTTGTTTAAGTTATGGGGGACGACACTTGTGAGTGGTTGTGGCAGTTTCCAAACGGATGCCCAGATTAAAAATATGAGGGCACCATTACGTCCGGGATGCCGACTTTACCTAATAATAGGTCTAACCTCGAATGGTGTAGGTCGAGGGAAAACAATAATCTTCATATTTTTTTAGTAAAATAAAATAAAATAAATGGCAAAAATTATTTTATTTTTATTTGGAAACATTCACTACAGAACAACGATGGGGAAGATTTTTAATAATTAATGCCATGTCATAATGACTCAGAAACGACAACTTGACTCATTAATGCTGCAGTATGATGGAATTCCAAAACGTGCTTCCCCTTTTTAATGGGTAAATCGAACAATGGTCATTGACGGAAAATTGAGAGAAAACTCTGGAGAATTCATGTAGCCTTGGAGAAAACTAATGGCGACAAACGACGACGAATTAAAGATGAGAATCGCTACACCAACGAGTTTAAGGAGCTCAATGACAACAAAAACACGAACTCTTCATCAACGATCGATCCCTTTTGAGGTAGGGTTTTTTTATTTGAATTCTTTTACCCCATTTTTGATTAAAATGATGAACGCAGATCAACCACGAACAATTTGATCTACGGATTCTTGCATTCTTATATAATGGTTTCTGTTGGGATGTTCTTGGGGATTGATCCTTGATTATTGTTTATCCTTTTGATCCTGCTTCATTTGATCCTACTAATGGGTGCAGATTAATTCTGTGACAAATGAGGGAAGGGGATCGTTCCTCGATTTATTTTCTGGATTTCCACCCCTTTCTTCTCTCATGTGTTCTTCGTGTTCTTCATGGGGTGATGAACCATGGATCATTGTGCATCGATTTTGCGACACAACAATCCCAAACTAGAGATCCAAAATCGAGACGACCTAGCAGAGATGTGGCGACGACGATGGAGAACGAATCGAAACGGATCGAGAATTACCATTCTTCGACCATTATTCATGCAGATGGATCAAAACCTGTTTTCGAGGCCGATCAGTGGACCAAAAACAACGAAAATGACTTCAGTACATCAGGGAAGCCTATAATCTAGAGTTTCGTGGTGATCAGACAGCCGGATTGAAAAACATGGTAGCACGGGAGCCGCGCTGGTGAAGAGAATCGTATTTGGAAAATTTCGGGACACAAGACATGTACTTCCAAAGAACATGTCCTATAGTACCAGTGGGGGCGACTAGGGTTTCGAGGGTTAGAGAGGAATCACACGGCGTGTGACCCTGGTCACACAGCATGTTGGACTTTCCCTAAAACTCGATGTGTATCCAGGGAATAAACGGACATGGTGTGTAATACACGACCATGTACTACACCACACAACCAGGTGAGGCCAGTAGCATGGGTCACCCCGTGTACTGATTACACGGGTTGGAATACACAGGTAGAGGCCGTGTGAGGGCACATAACTAGAATACATTGAACCAAACCCATATACTTGGACACAACATGTAATCTATACCACATGCCGTGTACTAACGTTTTCTACACGACCAGCCTTACGACACAGGCTGCTGTATACGGGAAATACCTTGGGTCAGAAGACACAACGTGCGACTTTTCTACATGTCGTGTACTTTTGGTAAAATTTATTGGTACTCATGTCCACCGTGTCACATACATGAAATATTTTAAAGTTATTTTTCATTTAATATACATTTTTTCTTTGTTTTGGGGGTTTTCCAAGAGTTTTAAAGGAAATGGTGGGTTTCCAAAATTTGGGCTAACCCGAGAGCCCATTTCTAGTTTTGAAACTAAATTTTGTTTCTTTAATATCTCCTTCATTTTTCAACCTTTCTCACCCATTAAACTTCTAAAATTACCTTCATTTAACTATTCAAACCACCAAAGAAATCATTTCCCCTTAAAAATTCATTTGTATCTTTGATTTGGTTGATCAAATTAGGTATTGGGCCAACCCGAACGCCTGTTTCTAGTTTTAAATGTTTTTTTAATTATTTCATAAAATATTAATTTTGTATCCTTTTTAGGTGATTTTACCTCTCACCTACTCCCAATGTACCTATCCACACCCCCAGCTTTGTTTGCCCCTCTTTGGAGATTGTATCAGTCGATTATTAGGTCCAAACTTCTCAGGTTTCTAAAATCATTCAGATTTCTCAAGTAAGTGACTATCCTTCTAAGTTCCTTCCTTTTACTTATGATTTAACCCTTTTTTATTCAATACCCAAATTTAAATAAGCTAGGGATTCATAGAAAGGGTTTCATTTTGAGTTTCTTGGTCCAATCATCTTGTTTCAGGTTTTCACTCCCTTGTGGTGTGGTGGTGGTGCGGTTGAAGTTCCGCACTAGGATTTGCGGTTCCTGACATTTTTGGTAGGTGATTCCATGTTTATGCAATCTTTGTGTCTTATCATGCAGTATTAATCATACTTTCAGGTTTATCTCATTTTATTATTTCTGAAAAAAATTAGTTTTATCAGTGTTTGTTTTGCAAATTGATTTTTAAATGATAATTTTATGTGAAATTGGGGGGTTTTCATGGGAATGTTTTATTTGTTTATTTATGGCTTCCATATTAATACTTAATTGATTTTATTGAAATATAACAGGGCTTAAAATAATATTTTGAATTTTCATCCCCTTTGTTTGTTTCTGTGAAAATGGGTTTTAATAGTGTTTGTGGAACATGTAAACTTTTAGTCCCATGTTTGTGTAAAAATGGAGGTTTTTCAATGTTATCATTTCTTGGTTCACAAGGGGATGCCCTAAAAAGGATTTGTTGTTTTAATTGAAATGTATTGGTCTGAAATTTTTTTTTTGGTAAATTTATGTTGTTCACCTAGTGCGCATGTTGGGTTCTTAAGGAGTTTGGTGTGTGAAACATTACAGGATTTGGCGGAATTGTTTTATTAAAAATATAAGTGTTTTGTTGTGTGTTTTAAGTGGTATAAAATGTGATAGATAATTTATTATTTGTGTTTGACCAGTAGTGGTGTTTTATATGAAAATATATTTATGTTGCAAGATGAAATTTATTGAGCACAAAAGGGGAAGCCTGGGTACCTAGGTGGGGCAGATTTGTCCTAGTACGGCTAGTGGACCGAATGGGTTTTGTCCCTATTTCACTTAGAATTTTGATAACGACAACTATAACTAAATAATGTGGATGATTATTAGGTACCAATAGGTTATGGGTATGTTAAATACTATTGGATTATGCACGAGAACAAATTTTTCTATGGTTACTTTACACCGAGGTACGAGGAACATAGGGTCCGAGACAACCTAGTGCCTAGGGGTGTTCCTGATTTTGTTTCTCATTGGATTTGTGGAATTTACCCATATAATAGGGTATGTTTGGAAGTAAATCATAGTATCTAACATTTTTATTTTAATTTGTTAACATTATGAAATTTTTGGATTGAAAACTTTTTTCAATTGAATGTTGCATTTCTTTGAATTTTAACACTATTTCACCTTATGTATTAAAATTTCTTGTTTTGTTCACATTGTATTGCATGATCTTTGGAATCATCTGGTGGTATCCTATTGGGATTAGTATTACACCCTACTTACACCCCTTGGGTGTAAGTAGACCTTATTATGCTTGAATCAAGTAAAGTGAAGGCTATGGGTGATGGCGGTTCGGGGTGTTAGTCCCCATCGTTGGGGCGGATTTGTGGAGACGACTTGCGGGTGATGACCCCCTTGTCATGTGGAGTCCTTGGGGATGTCTTGGTGCTCTATTTATTCGTATTTGGACCTATTTTATTGTCTTTAATCCAATGTATTCAGTTATGGTTTTTGGTTAAGACATGTTTGGCTCGAAAATTTCGGATTCTTATTATTGATTGTTTTCTTTATGTTTTATGCTTTCATACTCGTGTAAATTGTTCCAAAACAAGATTTTTTTTATACTCAGGAACATGTTCCAGCCCGTGGGGATAGGGAACACCCTTATATCCTTTCCATGAGCTGGGTTTGGTGTCAGTATGATGGATACCAGATTCAGTTCATGACAAAATGGTATTAGAGAATGTTAAAGTTTTTGGGTTATCTTGCTATTTTGGGATGAGTCGGGATAGAAAGGAGATAGGAAGGTCGGGGCTCGGGGTTTTGTTTCTGTGTAGGGTGTCTGGACCATACCTCTCATGGAAGTCCTTGAGTCATCAGGGGATGTTGGAATTTACAGATTGACTTCAATTCTAGGTGAGACGTGTGGGCTGCAGACCATATGTGAACATCAGTAGGATGTGGAGTAGTTGTTAATTTATTTACAGAAATTTATTTAGTTAAATTATATTTTATGTATTTGGTTACAATTTTCAGAATTGTGGTATTGACTATTGTTTTGTGACAATTTCATTTTGTAGAAACATGCCTCCCCAGAAAGCTCCCACACACCCACATGAGGAAGCTGGGGAGAGTTCTCCCACACCGATTGATCAGAGGCTCGTGGAGGGTGTGGTTCGGGCTATCCAAGATTTGGGACATAGACCAAATCCTACTCTTATTTCTATTAGGTTAGAAGATACATGTCCTAGAAAATATAAATTACAAGAGTTTCTGAAAAACAAGACTCCTACCTTCTGAGGTAGCTCAGAACCCCAGGAAGAAGAATGGATCGAGATGATCGAGCGTATGTTTGAGTTCCTAGAAACACCCGAGGAGCTCAGGGTTAAGTGTGCTTCCTTTATGTTGGAGGGTCCTAGCCGTAAGTTGTGGGAGTCAGTGCTTCAGGCTCAGAAGAATGAGCAGATGCGCTGGGGAGATTTCAAGGCTATCATCAATGAACAGTACTGCCCTAAGGTGTTGGCTTATGCTAGGTCTAGAGAGTTCATGGAACATGTTTAGGGGAATCTATCTGTGATGGAGTATTCCGACTGTTTCGCTGAGTTGGTTCGGTATGCTCTAAAAATTTTCTCTAATGAGAAAGCAATGACCTAGAGGTTTGAGAAAGGCTTGCGACTAGAGATATACTCCCAGGTGTTCTTGTTTAAGATGAGGACCTATGTTGAGGTCATTAATCGGGCGTGCATGGTGGAGATTGATAGGAATGGCAGGGCTAGTTTCTATGGTTCAGTATTAGCAGTGGGAAGTGGCAGCTCCTCAAAGAATAAAAGGAAGCAGGATGATCATGTGAAGAAAGGAGGTGGCAGTTCATGCCACTCTTCCATGTAGTTTTCTTCTTTAGCTTCTGATGTGAGATCGGTCATGTGCCACCAGTGTGAGAAGCCCGAGCACATCCAACCAGCATGCCCACTTCCTATGAAACCTTGTTTTTAGTGTGGAGGTATGGGGAATTTACAGTGTTTCTGCAGAGTGGCACGTCCACTTTCGAGTGGGGCAGGGTCAGTGGCTTTAAGAGGAGGGTCATCACAGTCCGAGCCATCGAGGACTGGGGAATCTCGATTTGGTGGCCTTGGTGGTAGGGTTGGGTCATTTTCTAGGCAGAGCCGATTTAGGGAAAAACCATAGACTAGCAGTCATCCTTAGGCAGAGACTGGATATCTCCATGTAGTGGATCAGGCACCAGTAGGATCAGAGGCGGGACTGTCGATAGTTCAAGGTACTGTTATGATCGCAACTTCTATAGATGATGCTCTTTTTGATACGGGCACCTCTGTTTCATTTATTTCTTCCCGTTTTGTGGACATGCTGAATTTTCCAACTGATTTGATGTCTTTTGTGATGGAGTTGGTCACACCACTGGGAAAGAAGAAGGAGTAGGGTCTCAGGTGCCCATCATGTGAACTTTCTATGTCAGGGGTCGAGATGGAGTGGGACCTCTTGGTCTTAGATATGGACCTTTTTGATGTCATACTCGACATGGATTGGATAGTACACTTACAGGCACACATCGATTGCTACAGACGGCGTGTGAGTTTCACGGCACCTGATGGGAGTCGTTAGGTTTTTCATAGAGAATGAGATCCTCAGTCAGGTCATGCAGGGCCTCCACTCCCAGAGTTGGGAAGTGTTATCTTCCAGTTATCTTCAATAATTCTAGATGATGGTATTTCCCCTAAAGGTGAACTACCTCATGTAGTGAATGAGTTTCCGGAGGTATTCCCGGATGATTTTTCAGGTTTTCACTCGGAGTGGGATGTGGAGTTTTCGATTGATCTGGTACCAGGAACACATCCAATATCTCTTCCCTCATACCGTATGGTCCCCACCAAGCTGAGGGAGTTTAATATACATCTGTACGACTTAGAATACAAAGGATTCATTTGCCCGAGTGTCTCTCCATGGGCCGCTTCTGTGTTGTTCGCGAAAAAGGCTGATAAATCCCTCAGGTTGTGAATTGACTACCAGAATATGAATAAGGTAATAATTAAAAACAAATACCCTTTTCCCAGAATAAATGATTTGTTTAATTAGTTGAAGGGGGAAAATTGTTTCTCAAAGATAGACCTGCGTTCAGGGTATCATCACCTCAAGGTGAAGGAGTCAGATATCCCAAAGACAACCTTTTGAAGTAGGTACAACCACTTTGAGTATTTGGACATGCCCTTCGGATTGACCAATGCTCCAGTGGTCTTTATGGCACTCATGAACAGGGTGTTTCATCAGTATCTCGATTCCTTTGTTGTGGTGTTCGTGGATGAAATTTTGGTATACACTGGCTCTGAGGAGGAACACGAACATCACTTGAGGATTGTTTTGGGTACATTATGGGATCACCACCTCTATGAAAAGTTGTCAAAGTGCACTTTCTGGATTAGGGAGGTGTGTTTTTTGGAACATGTGATCTCAAAGCACAGAGTTTCAGTGGACCCTGAGAAAATTAGTGCGGTCATGTCGTGGGAGAAACCGAAGAATGTGTTCGAGATCATGAGTTTTCTAGGCTTAGATGGTTATTAGAGGCGATTCATTTCAGATTTCTCTTGGCTTGCTTCATCGAAGACCGCCCTGACCCAGAAAGGGGTGAAGATTATATGGGGTCTAGAATTCTAGGTGTCATTCGAGGAGCTGAAGAGGAGGTTGACTACCTCCCCCCATGCCGATTTTTCTCAAGGCTGTAAAGGGATATGTTGTCAATTTTGATGATTCAGGTATGGGTCTTGGGTGAATGAATATGCATGATGATCACGTGGTTGCGTAAGGCTCTCGCCAACTTTGAACCCATGAAATGAACTACCCAACCCATGAATTGGAGTTGGCAGCGGTGATGCATGCTTTGAAGAAATGGTGTCACTACCTCTTTGGGGAGAAGTTTGTGGTATACTATGATCACTAAAGCATGGATTATACATTCTCACAAAAGGACCTCAACTTGAGGCAGCGTCGCTGGATCGAGTACTTACAGGGGTTTGACTTTGACTTTGTCTATACCCCAGGAAAGGGTAATGTAGTGACTGACGCCTTGAGTAGAAGGGTTCCAGTGCAGGCTTTGAGGAAGTCCAGTGATGAGTGGATATTGTTGGGGATATTTTCTAAGATGCATGTGGAGACCAGGGAACACAGTGGAGGGGAATTCTTGGTGACTGTCCAGTTTAATCCTTCTATGTTGGAGTTGATTCAGCGGGAATAGCCCAGCAATGATCTTTGTCAGTGGTCGAAGTAGTTTCTTCATGGTAGGGAGACATCCTCTGATTAGTCGTCATCTCCTGAGGGCATCTTGTGCTTCAAGGGTCGTTCTATAGTTCCGTTATCTCTACGGAAGGTGGTGAGGCAGGATAGCCACTAGTCTCAGTGGATTGTCCATCTGGGTGCCACTAAGATGTATTATGATGTTCGTCGGCAGTTTTGGTGTCCTGGTATGAGACGAGACATAGCAGACTTTGTTTCGAGATTCTACACATGCCAACAGGTGAAATCAGAGCACCAAAGGCCCTCCTGTTTGCTCCAGCCATTACCCCTTCCGACCTGGAAGTTGGATGTGGTCTCAATGGACATCATTGTTGGATTACCATGTACACCTATGGGTAAGAATTCCATTTGGGTGGTTATTGATCATCTGACCAAATCATCCCACTTCATTCCGATCAGAGACACATCTAAAGTGGACAAGTTGGGATGTTTGAATCTTAATGAGGTGATGAGACTCCATGGTGTTCCATCGGTAGTTGTCTCAGATAGAGAGCCTCAATTCACTTCTCGGTTCTGGGAAGGCCTTCAGAAGGCCTTGGGGTCTCATATTAAGAAGAGAATCTCATACCATTCTCAGACGGATGGTCAAACAGAGGGGGAAAATAAAATTTTGGAGGACATGGTCCGTGCATGTGTATTAGACTTTAGAGGTTCCTAGGATATCCATTTGGGATTGGTTGAGTTTTCTTATAATAACATTTACCAATCCTCTATTTAAATGACTCCTTCTTAGGTGCCCTATGGTCGGCAGTGTCGGTCCCTGCTGTGTTGGGCTGAGGTAGGTGAAACCTCACTGCTGGGGCCGAGTCTGGTGCAGGAGACGTTTGAGAGGGTCATGTTGATTAGGAAACATTTATTGATATCTCAGAGTAACGATAAATCATATGTTGACCGGAGGCGTCGTGACCTGGAGTTTTCTGTGGGTGATAGGGTATTCTTGAAAGTGGCCCCTCGTCTAGGCCATCGTCGATTGGGGAAGCAAGGGAAGCTGACGCCGTGGTATGTCGAGCCGTTTGAGATCGTTGAGAATATTAGAAAAGTTTCATATATGTTGGCCTTACCTTCTAAGTTGATTTCCATCCATGACGTCTTCCATGTCTCCCAGTTGAAGAAATACATCATGAATCCATCCCATGTACTGAGTTGGGAAGAACTGGAGAGAGAGCCTAACTTGTCTATTGTAGAGAAGCCGATGCAAATTGTGGAATCCCAAGACAAGTTTCTTTGAGGGAAGTCCATTCTGCTGGTCCGGGTTCATTGGCAGCATGGTAGTGATACTCATGAGACATGGGAGTAGAAGTCATCGGTTGAGGAGGAGTACCCATTCCTGTTTTCAAATCAAGCTTCATGTTGAATTTACGGGGTAGAAAGTCCTTAATGGTGGAGAGAATTTTCACATAAATGACATATTTTAAAGTTATTTTTCATTTAATTTACATTCTTTCTTTGTTTTTGAAGTTTTCCATGCATTTTTTGAAGGAATTTGTGGGTTTCTAAAATTTGGGCCAACCAGAGAGCCCATTTCAATTTTTGATAATAAATTTTGTTTCATTAATAAATCATTCAATTTTCAACTGTTTTCACCCATTAAACTTCCAAAAGGACCTTCATTTTACTATTAAAACTAAAAAATAAATTTTTGCCCCTTAAAAATTCATTAGCATCTTGGATTTGGGTGATCAAATTAGGTATTGGGTCAACCCAAAAGCCCATTTCCAGTTTTAAATTTGTTTTTTAATTCTTTCATAAAATATTCATTTTTATCCTTTTTCGGTGATTCCACCTATCACCTGCTCCCACTGTACCGAGCCCCACCCCCATCTTCGTTTCCCACACTTTTGGAGATCATATCAGTCGATAATTAGGGCCAAACATCTCAGGTTGCTAAAATCGTCCAGATTTCTCGAGTAAGTGACTATCCTTCTATGTTCCTTCCATTTACTCAAGATTTATCCCATTTTTCTTGAATCCCCAAATGTCTAGAAGCTAGGAATTCGTACCTAGGTTTTCATTTTGAGTTTATTGGTCCAATCCTCTGGTTTTAGGTTTGATCTCACTCCCTTGTGGTGAGGTGCTGGTGCGGTTGAAGTTATGCACTAGGATTTGTGGTTTTTGACTCTTTTGGTAGGTGATTCCATGTTTATGAAATATTTGTGACTTATAATGCTGTATTTATCATAATTTCTATTTTATATCATTTTATTATTGTTGAAAAAATTTGTTTTATTGGTGTTTGTTTTGCAAATGAATTTTTTAATGCTAATTGCATGTGAAATTGGGGGGGGGGGGGGTTCATGGGAATGTTTTATTGGTTTATTTGGTTCATCCCTATTAATACATAAATGATTTTATTGAACCACAATAGGGATTACAATAATGTTTTGAATTTTTTTCACTTTTTATTTGTTTCTGTAAAAATGGGATTTAACAGTGTTTGTGGAACATGTAAACTTTAAGTCCCGTTTTTGTGTAAAAACAGAGGTTTTTCAATGTTATAATTTCTTGGTTCACAAGGGGCTGCCCTAAAAACGATTTGTTATTTTAATTTAAATTTTTTGGTCTGAATTTTCTGTTTTGGTAACTTTATGGTGTGCACATTGTGTGTGAGTTGGGTTTATAAGGAGTTTGGTTTGTGAAACATTACGGGATTTGGAGGAATTGTTTTATTAAAAATCTAAGTGTTTTGTTGTGTGTTTTAAGTGGTATAAAATGTGATAGATACTGTATTATTTGTGAGTGAACAATAGTGGTGTTTTATATAAATATATATTTATGTTTCCTGATAAAATTGACTAAGAACAAAAGGGGAATCCCAAGTACCTAGGTGGGGTGAATTTGTACTAGTACGGCTAGTGGACCGGATGAGTTTTGTCCCTGTTTCACTTAGCATTTGGATAACGAAAACTCTAACTAAACTATGTGTATGATTATTGGGGACCACTAGGTTATGGGTATGTAACCTACTAGTGTCTCGTGCATGAGAATGGATTTTTTTGTGGTTACTTTACACCGAGGTACGAGGTACATAGGGCCCGAGACAACCTAGTGCCTAGGGGTTTTCCCGATTTTGTTGCTCATTGGATTTGTGGTATTTACCCATATAATAGGTTGTGTTTGGAAGTACATTATAGTAGCTAAAATTTTTATTTTAATGTGTTAACATTCTGAAATTTTCGGATTGAAAACTATTTTCAATTGAAAGTTTCATTTCTTAGAATTTTAACGCTGTTTCGCCTTATGAATTATAATTGCTTGTTTTGATCACATTGTATTGCATGCCCTTTGGAATCATCTGGTGTTATCCTATTGGGATTAGGTTCACACACTACTTACAACCCTTTGGTGTAAGTAGACCTTATGATGCTTGACTCGTGTAAAGTGAAGGCTAAGGGTTATGGTGGTTCAGGGTGTTAGTCCCCATCGCTAGGGCGGAGTTGTGGAGACAGCTTGTGGGTGGTGACCCCCTTGTCGTGTGGAGTTCATAGGGATGTCTTGGTACTGTCTTTATTTGTATTTAGACCTATTTTATTATCTTTAATCAAATGTATTCAGTTCTGGTTTTTGGTTAAGACTTGTTTGGCTCGAAAATTTCAGATTCTTATTATTTATTGTTTTCTTTATGTTTTGTGCTTTCATACTAGGGTAAATCTTTCCCAAACCAGATTTTTTGATACCCAAGTACTTGTTCCAGACCGTGGGGATAGGGAATGCCCTTCGGGCCTTTTCATGAGTCGGGTTTGGTGTTAGTTTGATGGTGACCAGATTCGGTTCGTGACACACCGTGTCTTGGAAATGTTTCGTTTGGCTTAGTGCCCCTTCTTCTTGTTCCCCTGAAGGTCAGACATCGTTTCCTTTTACAAGAGTACGATCCCATCCGCAGGACATTCTGTGATATAGTCAGGAATCCCTCAGAGAGGCCCATAGCGAGATCCTCTATCCATTATTGAATATAGGTAGAGTCTGGAATCGACATGACCAACTCTACCGGGCGTTGATCCTCTAACTAGCTGGTGAATCCGGATGAGTCGTGGTATCTGCCATGGTCATGGTAGTGATCCACACTTGTGTATCGTGATCTTTCCCACTCAAGAGTGTGTCTTTCTTAATGAGTGTATCTATCTATCTTGATCGTCCCACTCAAGATTGTGTCTCTCGTAATGAGTGTAACTACCTCTCGTGATGTTTTCCAATGAATAGTACTTATCTGATGGAAGTCATCAGAGCTAACAGACTCATGGAGTGTGTTCTCCAAGAAATATTCTTTCATGGAATCATCAAACTGGATCCCTAGAAAATGGTATGTGATTGTGTGACTTGTCTCTGGACAACAGGTTTGGGGTGTGAGTATATCCAGTTTCGGTTTATCAGCTATAAGTTATGTAGACATTTTCTGTGTAGAGATGACTATACCTTTACATTGTGTATTGCTTTGTGGTTTTTTAGGGTCCTCTACTGAGTATTGTTATACTAACCCCTGCATGGGGTTTTCTCGCACGTGTCGTTTCTTGTGAAGACGACCAGCCTTTTGACAGGGTCCAGGGTGGACCAGGATGGGACCGAGCTTTCAGAGTTCCGTACGGGACGAGGCGTTCCAACGGCTACGAGCATCAGTCACAGTTACTCTTTGTGTTTACAGGTTGGACTTTTCACATTTCAGACTCTTGTTTTGGTGGGCTTGTATTCTGACCCAGTTTACATTCAGCACTTTACATTCCGTCGTACTCTTTTTGTTGGGTTTAGTTGTATGCATGCATTTTGTTCCTTAGTGGTGGTTTTACATTTCAACATTTATGGGGTTAGAGATGTGTTTTTGTGTACAGGTTCTTAGTAAATGCATCCCATGTTAGTGATAATCCTACTTGGTGCTAGTCACCAGCCCATGTCCTATTGGGGGTGGGCTTGGGGAGTCACTGCATGGGCCCCACTAAGACGGGTCGTGATAGTATATCTTCATCGACCCTAGATCAGATAACAATTTTTTATAATGAGAGTCTATCATATACTCTTATATAAAGGTGTTTGTTTTGATAATCTTCTCATATAAGTTGATCACTTCATCATTATCTACTAACCACCATAGAATTGGGTCACCATCTAATAATCATTCTCACATCACCGCACACCTGGGATTTGACTCTTGGCCAGCATTCACCCAGTCCACTATTGAAGACGTGGTGATAAAGGGTTAAAATTACATGATATCATGATATTAAGATACATCCACAATCCATTCATCCATCAAACTCATCATACTCCATTCCTCCAGTGATTACCGCTCACAAAACCCATGTATCTCTGATGTTTTCCTACTAAGAGAATTAGTAACAACCTTACCCTTTCCAAGATCACAGGCCTTCTCAAAGTAAAATGTTTATAGATACTCAACCTAATTCTCTAAACTCATGTTTATATCCCAATGAGAGAGGATATATAAATTTCACTTATGGACCATGTAAATAACAAACTCCTCATTAAATAGATAATGTCAATAACATTTTAGTTCATGGACTATAACTAAAAAATCCATGTAATGCGGTGGGTAGTTCCACTTAAGGGGTACTAGATAGAGTGAACCATAAGAAACATCCTAATAGCTATACATTTTCAAAATTCTTATCCCAACCCAAAAAACCAACAAAATAAAATTTGTATTCAATCATAGGCTATGGAAATATTAGAATTGGATTTTTCATCAATATTATATCAAGCCAAATACAATCACCCTCACATTTATCAGTCTATTTATACTTCAACTAATTTTTGTAATCCCTATCATTAATCCTAACAAGTGGGAGAAATCTGAAATGAACCATTTATAAAATGCAGCCAAACCAAGGAAAATTTTGATCTAAAAAATATTCCAAGGGTGAGCTCAAGACATTACCACTCCCACCTTCTCCAAGTCTATAGTAATTCCTAACTCACATATCATGTAAGTAATGAAATTTACCTCTTGGATTTATATGTTATACTTAGAATTTTTTTTATAAATTATATTGACCAAAGTGTACTCAACATGATTTCAAGATGTCTGACATGAAATTAAAAATTCTATGAATATATAATGATATTTAAAAAAAAGACTATAATGAAAGAGTCAAGATACGGGTGGACGATCTTTTTTATGAGATCCATGAACATTGAAGGGGAAGTTATCAAACAGAATGGCATGAAAATGTAGACATGAAATCTATATATACTCATTAATTCCATCTTAAGAATATCATTTTCTCTAAACTAAAAATATTGATATCCTGAATGAAGATCAATCTTAGATAACCACTTGGATCCCCAAAAATAATCTAAAGACAATAGATTCTTCGTAACAGATACATATTGTTCACTGCTACATGATTCAACTTCCTATAGTCCCATGTAGAGCTATAGGAAACTATACTCCTTCTTGGAAAAAAATTTGGGAGAACCCCATCAATATGTGATCTATCTGATGATATCCTTCAACTTTAATCCTGAAGATGAATCTTGAACTCTCTCAACTTAGATAGTTCCATTTGATAACGAGAAATCATAAAAGGTTACAACCACGAACTAATTTCTATATTTAATTCTAATTCATGATTAGGAATAAGACTCAATAATTCATCTGAAAATACATTCTAGCAGAGATAAATAAAATGAGGGAAATAAGAGGACCCAATATATGGTTCTGCTGTGAGAGATAAAATTACTACTAGAGTAGTGATGTCTCTAATTTAGCTCAAATATATTCTTACTCTACTGGTTTCAACAGACAACTAATCAGTCATCACAAAAGTTTCTCCCTTAGCTGAAATAAAGGTTACCGGCCTCTGAAAGCAGTCAATGTGATCACGAAATCTAGAGAGCCAATCTATTCCAAGGATCACATCAAAGATTGTCATATCCCAAATCATTACATCGCCTATATTTTAACAACTATAAATAATTAAAGGACATTATACACATATCTAGTGATAATCTACATTCTTCCCCAAGGGCATGTCAAGAGAAAAAACATAGAATATAATTTAATTAGTATGTTGGGATCAACAACCTCTTGAGAAGATATAAGAGAATGGGTAGATACAATATCAAAATGACTATTAGAATGATAAAATGTGTCAAGTCTATACCTCATACAATTGATATAACCTCTACACATTCCTATAGAACCTAGTACATCACATACAAGCAGCATTCATGAGATCCATGAACTTAACTATAAGGTTCATGACTCACATGAGTCAATATCAACTAAGGAGTATGAAATATATATTGGGGACCTTGGAGAAATCCTTGTGTTGTAGTTCATGTCAATCCTATACCCATATAGAGACTTCATTTCAATTCCCATGAGTAATAATGTTAGAGAAACCCCATCTTTACATACTACCGAAACTTTCTTAGAGGTGCTAGGTAGAACCTTAGAAAATGTCCAAACTTTTTATAGTCTAATATTCATAGAACCCATCTTATGGTTTTGAAGAAGACATACTCTTCTCAACTTATTTATCAAATTCTCATTTCACATCCTCAGTCTTCCTCATCAGGTTACTAGAATATAAACTCGATGAAGTTGTATAAGGTGAACCTACCCAAGTACTAATGGTTAAAAGAATTCATACTACTCAATACTCATCCGGGTACTTACCAATAGTCAAGGACTTACCAAAAACCTCCAGGTACATTGTTAGATCAAACTTTCAAATATATAGTATGATATATGAACAATTCTTGGTCACAAACTTCCTAGGATTATGTTCCTCATTTCTATCCACGTGGTGAGACAAAAAGAAGTAGTCCTATAAAATGATCAGACTATGTGGATAATTTCATAGATCCATAATAAAGCTCATTTAATTCTTGGGCATGATACAACTTTATCATGTTAGGAAATAATTTCATTAATAATTAGTTCTTGATGGACTCTAAAGAAATACCCTTATATAAACCTACATGTCCTATGACACCCCACCATCTCTTGGTGGGATCCTAGACCATAAATACCACTAGATTGACACTTTATTCCTTTAATTTCCTGAATAAGTCAAATATTCCCTCACTGGTGTGTATCTAGTCCTCATAATATTGTAATCATCTTGTTCTATGAAATCCTAGTAGATGATGGAGCTGAATGTCATGGGAATATTCAACCATGGTCATTTGCACTCTTCCTCCATGGACAAGTACAATATATAAGACTTTGGTATGGAGTGGTTCTAATTCCTAAAACACTAGTGTAGTATTGAGAGTATTATAAGGTAAATCCTCTTACATAACATGTGGGGAAACTAGAAAATCATCCGTAGTTGTATAATTCTATCCATATTCTCCAAGTGGTCATATTAGGAATATATGAGGTAGTATTTTTTAAAATTCCAAATAAACTTTCAATGTTCCCATAATACATAATTGATTTTTTTTAATACAAATCCCTGAAGATACCCACACACATGGTATAACCCTATAACTTATACCCAATGATCCAAGCTAGTCCTCTATACCTACACATTTTTCATAATCACACGCACGCACACACACACACAAATATATATATATAAATATAATATTTTTATACTGATGTTTAACTGACTAATTATAGTATATAAATATCACAGTAGTAAATAATATAGATATATCACTCAATAGAGAATGCAGGCCTATCACAAACCGATATCAAACATCAATGAACTTAATTGAAAACCACAATGAATTACAAAAAAATAATAAAAATATGGAATGTGATCCTACATGCTTAGTCATGATGCACGAATGCACCCAAATCCAATAAAACTATAACAACAATCTCATCACTAGTAACTCAGAGGGCTATTACACATGAGTTGACTAAGAAAATAAAAGCTCCAATGCCCAAGTTTCATACAACCTTTCAAATTTATACCTTTTCCAACAATATCAGAAAGAATATAAAGGAAAATTAGTCTCTGGTACCAATTTTTAATCCCCCAACCTATGTTTTCACAAATATCAGCAGAGTGGAGACACCATAAGAACTCATGTGCACATTACCATACACAGTAGGCTACCGACTAGTGGCGGGGTCTAAGTTGGTAGAGGGGAGACTGTACCTTTAGTAATCATATCCATACACCATTAACGTAAATGAAATATAAAAATCTAAAGTATAATGGGGGAAGACGTGTAAACATAATATAGAAATATATCACCCATGTCAAACATGCAACAACATATAATCCAAAAATAGTAGGAAAACTTAGTAAATAAAAGGTATAAGAATAAAAACAAAGAAGCACCCTATAATACTCTAGATTCCATCATGATACCTCTACAATATCTATTATCCATAAATAAACTATCTATTTTAGGCCCCTTTCCCTTAATTGGATCCTTAAATATGATGTCTACATGAAAATGGAGATGATCATGTAGGGTGTGAGTAATATAATCAAATAGGAAACCACCAATGCATCATTAACAATATTTGACAATTATAAAAAATTTATTCCATTAGAAGTCTAAATGTTCAATAATGAATTAACAATTATATTCCACGATTTTTTGTTCTAACCAAGATATTAAGAGGCCTGACCATACCTGCCTGAGCTCCATGATAGAGGGATAGTAATAAAGGATGTAAGAAGTGACCAATATCTTTATACAATTCTGGTGAACATGGATCTAAATTGTCCTATGGAATTGAGTTTTATTTGGACACAAGGTTATCACATCTATACTTCATCAAATATCAGGCCACATTACCATCATACCCCTTGATTGGTCATAGGTTAGGCCTCAAGGCCCTGATATACTATCTATATATTTGGTCAGGTCACAATTCCATCTTACCCTAAATGACTCTACCTCAAGTTTGGACACAATTACATCATACCAATACTATGTGTTTAGGTCCATCATCATCATCGGCACATGTTATGTGCACTCCCCCCCTAAGTGATAATCATATCATGGTGTTCCACCAATTACAAGTACCCATTGAAATACCTCCGAAGGAAAGGTAATTACTCATTCCAGTGTAGATCATATAAAGGTATAAGACAACATTTTATCATAAGAATTGGTAACAACATACAAGTAAATGCGATCAATATCAATAATGGTCTAACAAGATACACTGATATACTATTGGAATCAAACATCCAATATAGATATCATGGGCCACAAATAAATGTGACCACACTTGGTCAAACATGATATATGAAAAAAAATCATATCAAGGATATATGAGTATGGAAGGGATAAAAAATTTTAAAAACATCACTCCTCTATCTCGTTGATGAAAAAAATTGAAACCCATTAGGATACTATACCCTGGATTAGGGCAACATTATGAGTACTCCTAAAATAGATCTCAACTCAATAACATCCTAGTTTTAAAATAATAATCAAGATGATTTTATATCAAAATGTTTGGCATACACCAACATACCTATTTTCACTCAAACAATTATTCTAGAATAAAGATTGATCAAAGGAGATTCCATCGACACTCTTGATCCCCAACCATTCAAGACACAATCTAATAATTAATTATTATATGGAATCAGAATCAATAGATATAGACATGAAATTTTAGATCTATGATTTATCTCAAGATAATAAGAGAATATCTAGATGAAAATCAATGAACAAAGGTGTTTGGGTTATATAAAATAATTCTCAATCAATAACACACTTGGATCCTCCAATATCAATCAGGGATGGGGAGAAAATTATCGAGGGAAGGAAATGGATTTTTGAGGTTCTAGATGGATATATTTAAGACGAATAAAATTTAAAAAAGGGTAATTAATGGATTTTAGGATCATTAAACCATGATGACAAGGTTTGGTCAAAACAATTTCCTAACCGTTCACCAACCATTCTTGAAATACTGACACTTCTTGGAACCCACACTATTTATCCATACATATTTTAAAATCATTTTCAAACAATTATTTTGGCCAATGTAACATGTCTAAAAATTTCTATTGTGGGGATATAAGGCTTCATCAATCATGTTCACCTTAACTATGTTCTGCCCCAAATTCCTATGCCACAAGCCATAAGATATCCTATAGAATCGAAAATGTTTGGGAAAATAAGGACTCAATTATGCACCCTTATAAGGACTTTAAAATTCCCCAAAAATAATAATAATCCCATTAAACTTAGAGAAGAAAATTCATAGTTGTAAAAACATAAATAAATTATGAAATTAATTCATAAAACAGCTGAAAAAGATGAGGCTATAATAAATAGGGCTAGAAAATATTAGTGAAATCCTCAAAGATAACCCTACATATAAGGGAAATTTTTTTTTGTACATTTTAGTGTGTGTAGTTTCGTAAAAATTAAATACCTATTTATATAAAAATAATTGGATACATGATCTGGATTGGATGAACCTAGGTGTAATAACCTTGAGACTGTTTGATTGGGTATTATCTTGATCTTCACTTAGTGCACAAAAAATGGGCCTAAATACACACCTGTTTTGAAACACCCAAGGTATACGATTTCATTGATTCACATGATCTTTATGAACAATTATAAAGGATTTAAATATATTTTTATATAAATAGTTAGGTTAGAAAACATTTATAAAATCAATATTGATTACCTAGATTAAAGTATAAATAAATATGGTTATTTATGATTTATCCCTTCTAAGTTAATAGATTTATTTTTGATATAATTATTTAATTAAGTATTCTCACCCGTATGATTCCATTATTTTAATAAATATATGGAAATGTGAGGATCCATGTTAATAATGGATGTGAAGGATAATGCAGTGGTTTTTGGAATATTAAACCAAACAGGATAAGACCAAGAGTGAAAAATATTATGGTTACTCCTAACTAGATATCTTGAGTTATGATTAACAATTTGAACCGATTTTAATTTCAAAAAACTCTAATTATTATAAAAATTGATTTTCATGGAAGTTCATGTGATAAAGACAGTGTAATAATGAATATTGGACATGATAAGTTTCTAGAATGTGATAATAAGAACCCAAGAAAATGTTTCAAAGGAACAAAAATATTTTTATATATTGAAAAGGCTGGGAGAACATAATAAACTAGTGAGGAAAAATGTAGAGTTAAGTGTACATAATTGGGAGAAATAATCTTTTTCCTAAGATACCAATAACAATTTAATGTTTTAAATATGGAGTGTTTGTACATAATAAAAATAAATACCCCAATACAAGGCCCAAGAAATATAATAGGAAATAAAACCCACTAATACAAAGGGAAATATGAGGGGATTTTAAAATCACCGCCTTAGAAGTGGATCATGAAACCGAGGAGGATTAAGGTAAACAATTTCTACAATATAGATCTATGAATGTATTGTTTGATTCTGATCCTTAATATTCTTTATTGCCATGAAAGTTTACATATAATTATGATTCAACGACTAAATCATTGAATATCAAATTATCATTGAGATAACCATGTGGTATTATGATTATATCCAATTTATACAACAATTTTTTCAATCAAGGTCTTTGGGAATATAATTCCTACATATCTAGTACTTCTTCACTTATAATAATTTAATATATCATTGGTAACATAATGAAACTCCCTATATATATCTTTCATCAATTATCAAGAAAATAAAGTCTCATTTCAAATCCTAGATCATTCCATTTTCAAATATCAATTCAAGTATGATTTTAAACTCCCTTTAGAAATAACATTCTTAATAAAGGTTTTAATACACAAAAATGGGGGGGGGGGGTATTTAGCTCAAAGGGTTTGGAAGAAATTCAATATTGAGATACACATATTTTGAAGGAATATGTGAGTTTTATAGTCTTACCTAAGATAGTGAGGTTGGTTATATGTCTAGATCTCTTTTTTGTCTGATGGATAACCTTGTAAATTTTTATTAGAGTTTTAATTAAAATTGAGAGTAAGAAATATATTTTGGGAGGGAGGATTTAACAACCTAGTTTTTAGGATAAACATTCTTTACATAAAATATATCTATATAATTAAAAATTATTTTTATATTCTTTTTAAATAATTAAAATTACTTTGGTAATAAGTCACACAAGACCAGAATAAAACTAATAACACTTAATTCATTCATAGTGAAACAATGAAACCATGTATTATATACCATAGAATGTTATATTCCATGGATTATAACATCGATTAAAAGTGTATAAATTAAAATAGAGGAATAAATATGAAATAATAACTTACAAAAGACTAGAAGATCTTATAGACGATCTATATATTTAAAATATTTAAAAATAGAACTAAACCTATAATAAAAAACTCTATGAAGGGAGAAATAATAATAAAAACTAATTAATGAAAATTTATGGAATGAGAAGTGTTATTTGTGAAGTTAAAATGGAAAGATTTTATAAGAGTTAATATGGGAAATATATCCCTTATAAAAGGGGTATATAGACATTTAGTACAATAATGGTAACCAAGTTATCAAGTTTGAATAACCAGTATATAGTTGATATGAAAATAGTGATTCTAGATGATAAAATACCAACATTTCCATTATAAAAAATATTTTGTTAATACAATAATTTATTTTTTAATATAACTAAATAATACAAATTAATTTTTGAAAATATCTTTTATATTAAAAGAATTTTTTCTTTTAAAATAAGAATTTTGTAATATTTTTCTCATTAAAATAATATAATTAATAAAATATATTGAAAAAATTAAAGAGATTACTAATAAAATAATCTAATACCATTTATGATATATTGGGGAACTATAAAGAACATTAATTTAATTATTCAGGAATAAACTTAATTTTCTTATTTACACACATCATTTTTATTATATGTTACATTGTTTTATATAAATGTAAATTTCTCAAATCAACAGTGTGAAAATTAATGAAATTTATTTTTTATATACATTAAAAAATAATTTAACGTCCATCCAATTATTATCCCTTTGTAATTAATAATATCTAATTAATTATTAATTTTAAAAATAAAATTTTCTAAATATATGTTCTTCATGGAAATAAGAATTTGAATTTGGATGGATAATTATTTGATTTCATCATTAGTAATTATTTTAAAATTATTTTTTATCATATTTAGAAATTTAATTTAATAAAATGGATTTAATATTTAGAATCATCATGTGTAAATTATTTAATAAGGTCATTTTTATTTTATAAATTAAACTAAGTTACTATAGTAAAATTTAATTTCCACAATTATGTTAAAAGAATTATTTTCAAATAATTATATTAAAAAGTTTTAAGTAATTTTTATTAAAAAAATTAAAATATATATTTTGAATAATTTATTGAATTTAATTTTTAATTATATGAAAAATAGTGTAACACTTATCTAATTAGTAATTTATATGAAATAAGATTATGAAGAGTTAGTATTTTTAAAATATATTTTTCTATAATTCTTTTCCTATATATTATATATTTTAATTTAAAAGTCAATTTTATCATATTTATTAATAAAATTATATTTATTTGATAAAAAATTTAAAATCTTTGTATAAAAATTTGGTAAGAAGGTTCATCTTATATTTTTCAGTAAAAATATTATTACTATGGTAAATATGTAAAAAAAATTAAAAAGGGGTAACTTAAAGTGGCTTAAATTTTCTATTAATAGAATGATATCAAATATTTATAGAAGAATAGTTTTAGAAATGAGATTTAATTTCATAGGTCCAACCAAAATTTCTTTACCTAAATCACCTAACTCCCATGTGATTTCATCTTTACCCCTCACCTAACATTAGTTTCCAATGAAAAGACCCAGTTATTCACATATAAAAGGATCTCTTCACTACCACTCCCAAACCAATATGTTAATTCGATAAAATCATTAATAAATACATAGTTCTCTCCTAGACCTCTCTTCTATATTTTTATTCCCCTTGTCAAAGTACGGTGTCCCAAATCCTCTATTTCCATGTGTCCCTCTAAGGGAAGAATCAAGCCCTCAATGTGAGTATTATCCACTCCTTAATCTTTTATTCTAAATTTGTTTCATGAAAATATCTTATAATAATATTAATCACCTTAAAAAACCTATATAATCTCATTATTCTTCCATAATAATAATTTTATAAAAATATAATTACTTTAATAGTCATACTATCCCATAGATTAGAGTATGTTATTGTTAAGGTTGGTTTAACCACATACATGAATGATTCTATAAATTTATCTCATCGATAACTATGGAAAATTAATCACTAGTAACATATGATATTAATTGGTAAATTATTTAAAAAAATATAGTTTTTTAGTGGTGTCAAAAGAAATTAATGATCTATATAATGTAACTCATTGTTATCACCAAAGTTCCCAAAAAATGATCATTATGAATTCCATTTTTAAAAACCATAGTTATTCCTTCTATAAAATAAAATTAATTCTAAATAATTAATTGAAAAAAAATTATTCCAATTTTTTTAAAAATATCATAATTAAATTTTTTTATTAATAAGTGAGAACTTATATCACCATTATAAAATATATACAAAAAAATAAAGTTACTAACATCTAATGATGAAAATAAAATATGACTAATTAATATGGGCATAGTAAATGACTATAAGTTTAGATTATAAAAGATAAAATTTCCAAATAAGTTTTTTATATAAGTGAATACTTTTTTATTTTTATTATACATTATTTTAGAGTGTTTATGACCTAGGTTGGATTTAAGGTATGATATTTTCATATCAAATTTCTTCAATTGAGGCATGTTTCATATCATGCTCCAATTTTTTGTTTATATTGTTTTTATACTACATATTTTAAATATTTTATAATTTTTATCTTTAATATACATTATATTTATTTTTCTATTTTAATATATTTTATTTAAAATATTTTGCTTCTTTTTATACCAAATATGTAATGTTTTTTGTTAATTAAACTCCCTTTTTATAAGTCAGAGTATTCATTCAACAACATAATTCTTATATATATTTTTCTTCAACCACAATATTTTTTATATTGACTTTACAACTTATTTTTTAGATAATTTAAAATTTTAGATCAAATTATTCTTATTTTATAGATTTATTTATTCGTAAAAATTAATATTGTTAAAAATAATTTTCATTCTTTTTAATGGATACTTTTCCTCTCTGTCCCTATTATTTCTTTCCAATATTGTTTTACTATAATGTTTTGAAATATAAATATGGATAAAATTAAATGTTATTCATATTTATCATTATATATTTTTAAAATTTAGTTATATAACATTTTCATTGAGTTGTTTTTATTTGAAAAAACCTAAAAATACTAAAAAGAATTTCATTTTAGTTTTGTGAAATTTGTGTCCCACACTCCCCATTTACTAACTTTACAATTATTTCTTATCAAGATTCCATTATTTTGAAGTATTTTAAAGTGTTATTTAAAAAATATTCTCATATCTATCTTGAAAATTATTTTTGAAAGTGACTCATAACTTCATGTTTTTTTGATAATGTTAAAAAGTTTTATGAATTATATTTTTATGATTTCAACTTAATTATCCTATTTATCAAAATAATATATATATTGTATGGGAAATTTTCATGATCTGTACCAAAATTATCCTATGATATAATAATTTTTGGATATTTCTTTTTCGATATCAACTAATCTAGTTCTTGACAAACTTTTTTTGATTCCATTTGAAGATACAATGAAACCAATTTTCTTTCAATAAGTTATCATAATGAGATGTGTGATTAATTTCATGTGGCCCGTAAGTATGGATTATCAGTATATGATGGTTATAGCCCTATATATCTATAAAAAATATTATTTAGTGTTTTATGTATCATAAAAAATGATGTTATACATAACATTTTTTGTTATGTTTACATCATTAGGCATGGTAATTTTTTATGTTCACAAAATAGTGTGTGAAGATCATTTTTTTGTAAATAACCTAATTAGTAGACCTGTTTTGGGTTAGACTTATCCAAAATGTTATGGTTTCCTATTATTTTTTATTTTTCACATTTTCTAATCCACATTTCTATTTCATATGCTTATCTTATACTCTAAGGTTCATGATTCTTGATACCACATCCATACATCATGGTATAAGTTTAATCATTTAATGTTATATATCCTTCTATCACGATTTATGAGAAAATATATTATTTTTATGATGATCATGTTCAGTGACATTCTTATGATCTAACCCTTTATGACTTGTTGATAATATTTCCCTTTCTAGGAATTTGAGCACATTACTTTTGTTTTCCACTACCCTAGGGATTTATATGGATTAATATATATGAAAATAATTCATATATAGAAAAAAATTTCTTTGTTTTGAATTTTTAGAATTCCCCCAATATACATCAAATTTTTTAAATCACTTTGATTGTTAAACCATTAGAGCCTCTCATTTCTCGTTTTTTTTGGATCATTCATCCTCCTCTCTCCTTCGACCACTAGACCATAATCCTCCCATAAAATGGTGGTTTCTTACTCCCTTCAGTTCCCAGATTCCCTCTTCCTCCCTCAAGGACATCCTCATTCATCCTCTACCCCACTTCCTTTACTCCACTAAGATAATCTAAATTTTTCTTAAGAGAAATTTATCTTTTCTTCTTATGAAGGAACTACGTCACTTAAATTTACCAATAAGGAATTTATAAAAGCTCTAGGCTTGCTCTAGTGGACCTGATGACAATTTTTAGACTCTAGAAAGTGATACTTTAAACATTTGAGTCTTTGGTTGTTTCATGGGGAATGTCAAAACCATATAGGGTATTAGACATCAATAATAAATTTTTCTTCATCATTCTTTCCTCCAAAGACTACTTCATGAAAGTGCAGGCTTCTAGACCTAGGTCTTACAGTGGGAGACATTTACATTTTCTAAATTAGTAAATGTTGGCTCATTATGGTCGAGACTCTTCCATGGTGGTGATATGAATCAACCTTCAAGGGCTTCCCCTCCCTCTCCACAATGAGTTATTTATCCAAAATATAAGTGATGATATTGTATCTTTATTATGTGTGGATGAACACACTCTTTGTCTGTGGGAATATTTTATGGCTTGTGTTTGTGTGGATATGGATTTATCTCATCCCTTATTTTATAATATCTTCCTTAAATATAGTGATTCCTTTTCAAGATCTAAATTATTAGTGTATCCTATTTTGGATAACATATTCTTGGTATTTCATCTCTAAGGTCATATGAATTTTTCTTATAGGATGTCCCATGTTAGAAAACCTTTAGAGTTAGATCTGGATCCCAGCTCATCTACAGGGATTCAGAAGAACTCAAATAAGATAGGCCACCTCATCTAAAATCATTCACTTCATTCAAGAGTGTCGACATCTTGTACGGGTTTTGGATTCCTTGAGGTTTTAACTCCTCTTGGATATCCCCCCTGATTACAACGACACCTTCATCTCATTTATCTATGATGGTAAACATGTTCATTAGGTTTATTTATCGTTTCAAGTAGTTTTCATAGGTTCATCAGGTATCCTTCAGTGTTCAACCTCCAAATGTTTCATCATCCACTATTTCAGATTAGTAGGTTTCTTTAGAGTCCCTACATGTTTCTTATCTTATATTATCCTATGATTTTTCATCACTTAATGTGGTATTAAAATTTGTTTTGAAATCAACGGGAATATCCCCCTCATGTTCTTTCTCATATTCATAGATTCTAAACAGATACCAAAAAAGAAGAGATTTAGAATGTTATCTCAACATATCCCCTTAACCTTATCCAACCAGAGATAACTCCAGGTGTATTTCTTTTTAATGATTTCTTTCACAGTTTATAATTCCTATGGATTAGGTACATGGGTAAATACAAACATCAATTCCAATGATTTAAAAAAATAGTAATATTTATCTATTTGTAGTTTATGAAAACAAAAACTCTACTATCATAACTAAGAGTATGTTCATAATATTGGATTATGATAATTCATGCATAGATATTATAAAAACCAACATATTTGGATCTTTTGGAAATCCAAAATCAATCTTTATAAGGTTAACATTTCAAATCAATTCATCCATACCAATGTTAGAAAAAAAATCTACATTCTACATGTTGTTTATTTATGAAAAAATGGAATCCTTCCATGAGGGAGGATCTCAAATAGGGTTTCAGAAATTTTAACCTAAGAGATTCCACTTTACTTGTTGGAGTTTATTTCAATATTATTTTAGAGAATTTAGATAATAAATGTTTTAATAAATATCATAGGAAAGAAAGAAAATATTTCACCTCATTCATGGAATAAACATTCCACCTATACTTGGGATATGAAGGTTCTATATTCACTTGGTGTAAAAATAAAACGAGTTCTAACTGTATGTAGTGTCACATGGATCAGTTTCTAGACAATATCCTTGCTATCTCATATTTTCCCTCATCTAAGGTGACCCATCTGGTCCAATCATTTTCATATCTCTTTCCTATTATGATGTCATTACATAGGAATATAGAACACAATGGGAATTTATTATTCTAAAAAGTATGGATATCTATACCAAGATAATCCTAGTTTGTGAGATAATCCTAGAAAAAGTTGTTTCATGGTAGTAGGTGTATTGTATTTCACAATAAGATATGATGATTTATTGGGTATTTGTTAAAGTGTTCTAATTTGAATAGAACCACTGTTAATGGTCTCTCACTACACAAAATTGAGATTGATCAAATAGAGGCATCCCTTGAAGAATCATGGGATGATTATCTCAACTGTTGGCTTGTTCATAAAAGGAGAACCCTTGTTGAGAATCTTCTAGAGTGAGAGGATGTGGCTCAAGATCTATATTAAGTAGCATGGATTCAATATGGAGATATAAATATAGATACCTCCCTATTTCATTCCATTTTTGTTGATCCAATCCATAGTATTTAAAAAGGACACTATAGAGGGCACATGAAATTGTTTGATATCATTTCATATGTGGGGGTTTACAATTAAAATGATATAATTGGAAACATAACGAAGTAGGAGGAAATCAAGGTGGTTTTTCATTATCTTAACCAATAATGACCCCTAGTTATGATTTTTTTCCAGGATCCTTGTATGTGGAGTCTTAGAATATGGTGAAGTAAGGACTTGTTCTAGAAATCAAATACTTTTTCAACGGAGAAACCATCCTAGAGTTTCTTATGCTACCTCCCTTGATTAATTATAAAATTTAATGATACATATTCATTGATCCAACACATTATGATTAATATGTTAAAGTTACCATAAAGGGTTCTTCCTTCTGTGCTTAAGAAAATAATTTCCCCATTCCTTCCATCATGGATTTATAGTGATCAACATGGTTTAATTCAGCATTATTCCATTCAAGGAGAAATTAAAATCTCATAGGAGATTATTTCTGTTATCAATAAAGATCCCCATGGATCTAACATTTCAATTAATTTTGACATGGACAAATCATTTGATATTATTTAATATAACTTTATCTTGAAGGTTCTATTAGACATGTTCTTCTTAGTTAGAAATTCTAGTTTACTTTTTATATGATTCAACTCCTCTGGGATTTCAATTTTATTCTTGGGTAGAAGATGATGCTTCTTTAAATTTATCTATGGTCTTATAAAGGAGGATTACAAATATCTTACTCTATTCATTTTGTATTAGAGATATCTTAGTAGGATTATTAACAAGAACTAGTTTTAGGGAAATATCATTTCTTATATATGTATGTATCACTCTCGTGGAGTTTCCCATATAAGTTTTATAGATTACATGATTCTATTTTCCAATGGTGAAAATAGTTCATAATAGGTACTATTAAATCATTTTTTCAATAATATAAATAGAGTATTAAATAAATCAATCACAAAATAATTAGTATTTACATTTCAAGAAACTACTTAGAGATAATGTTCCACACCAGTCAATCAAGCTTAGGAATTCAAAGAAGGAAATTTCCAATTTAATACATTGTTGCTCCCATATATTTAGGTCACCTATGTATTAATTACAATGATATTTTTTTAAAATATCATGAATTATATTAACAAATGGAAGCATATATTTCACTCTTATAGATTTCAGATCAATTTAGTCAATTATTTTTTATCCTGGATCCAGATCCATATTAGCCCTTTTCTTATGGTGTTGAAATCTGTTATCAAAGAGATTGAATATCTCATATTCTCTTATATATGGGATGCCCACTCATAGGGAAGGTTCCATAAATGGTGGATCATAGGATGTGGATATTTTATATTCTATGATAATAAATAGGTTGGTTCTATGCTAGGATTTTTGGGATGCCCAACACCAAACATGACCTTCCAACAAGCATGTTTTTATCATGATTTAATTCATTCTATACCGAGTGATGATCAACTGAATATTTTCAATATTATTTCACTGAGAACCAATAAATATAGATTCATTTCACTATATCCCCCTATGGGTACTTTATGAACAAAGTGTATCACATATCGGTGAATATTCATGAACCTATTGATATATGGAAAGCCATATTTGGTGAAAGATGGTCTCAAAAAAAATTAAATTTTATCATACAGTGGGTTTTTAACCAAGAAATACCCACAAATGATGATATCCAACATGAAATACATAAAATGGATTCCAAATTTTATTATTGTATCCATCCAAATGAATAATGGATCTTCCATTAATTTTTTATAGGAGAATGAGCTGAGTATATCTAAAATTCAGTCAGTGTTTTCATGGGAGTTACTTAGAATGACTCTATAATAAAGGACATATTGTAGAAATAGTTTTTGGGTACTGAGAATAACATTCAAGAATTGATGGTTAGATTGATCATATTTCTTGTTGGGTGCTGCTTCTTATAAAACACCAAAATAAAGCTCTCTCAGAAGGTATTAGGAGCTCTAGTTCAAATTTGGTAGTGAGGATAAAATGTGTGGTGGCATAACTTACCAGTCTTATCAAATTTTGGGAAATTTCTCGAACCCTTGGACCCCTCATGTCTAATAGGAGTAATTATGCTCATGTAATCAGTCCCCCTCTTTATTATCATCGCATTTTCTGGAAGCCTCCAACTCACATTTTGAAACTCAATGTTGATGGTTCTTTCTCTTTAGGGTAGATTCATAGAGGATGTTTAATCTGAAATAATAATGGTTTTGTGGTGTTTTCATTCACTACTTATTTTAAAAAATGGGACTCACTCAGGGAAGGGGATATTACTTTGTTATAAGTCATGGATCTATGAAAATCCAATCGCATATCTCTAGAGGTTGTTGAGACTGATTCTATTTTCCATCATGCATCACTAATGAAATAGAACTCCACTCCCTATGTTATTATCTCTCACATTTTTAAATTTATGAAACTCATCATTGATTGGGTGAATATCCTCCCAATATGGAGAAAATTTAATCGACATGAGGATTAACTAGCTTCCAAATATTATCAATTCCACCATTTAAACTCTTTTACTAGTATGGGTTTTCTTCCTAGTGATTATGTGGATATTATTATAGTTGATGATCTGGGACTCAAATTTTATAGAACCCCTAATTTTTTTGGATTCCTGAGTGTTATGTTGGATTTATGTCCAATTTTCATAAATAAAAATATTTTCCTTGGTCTAAATGTAAGATTTATATAGATATTGTTTTGGATATATTTAAGTAATAATGTGTAATAAGAAATTTATGAATGTAATATAAAAAGACACTAAGCCTATAGGTTTTGGGATTGTATTATTAATTATGAGATGTAATTTTTGGATTATTTAGGTAACGTAAAATAAATTCATGTTAATATATATCCATCATAGTTAGAATCAGACCAAGGTTTCATTTTTTTAGATATTATTACTAGAAAACATTATTGAAACCCCTAGGTACAATCTTAAATGTAGGAAAAACATAAATTTTTTTTAAACTATAGAGTTTGTGGTTTCTTATAAATAAAATATATATTTGGATAAAAACAATTGGATGCATTCATTGGCAAAGATGCACCAAGGGTTAATAACCTTGGAAAAGGCTGGTTGGGTTTTGACTTGAACTTCACTCAATTCACAACAAATGGTCCTAATTTCACACCCAGTTTGACACATCAAAACGATATGTTTTAGTTGATTCATATGATATTTATAAAACATTACAAATTATTTGAATATATTTTTATACAAATAGTTATGTTATATAACTTAATAAAAATTAAAATATAAAACTGATATCTACATGAGGGAAATTAGGTTCATTTATGAATTTTTCTTACTACGTTAATAATTTTCAATTTCCCAGGTTTATTGAATTAAGTATTACTATCCCTAAAATTCATTTATTTTGGAAAATGGATAGACCATGGATGAATAAAGACTACACTGGTTATGGAAAAAAATGTAATGGTTTTCCCAATTTGAAACCAAACAAGATAGGAGTTGGAGTAAAACATATCATTGTTATGCCTAACCAGCTATCTTGAGTTATGATTAATGAATTTATCCTAGATAAATTTACAAACACAAAAAATATGATAGAAATGTAGTTTCAAGGATGTTCATGTATTTATTACCATGGGGGAAATAAGATTCAATTTCATACATGGAAATAATGTGGGAATCAACACACAACTCAAAGGAAGATGGATTTTTTTGAAGTATAGAAAATGAGTGAATAATGAAATAAACTTTTGAGTAAAAATGAAGAGTTTGGTTAACACAGTATAGGGAAACAATGTTTTTTCTAAGATACTGCCAAACATTCAATTTTTTAAATGCATTGAGTTCATAAATCATACAAACTAATGGTATAATCTATGGGATAACAAGGATAATATGCATCAATAACCTCCTAGAGAAAGGGAGTACTAATGGGACTATTCAATCACTACTACTAAAGGAGAACCTAATAATGATGTGGTTAAAGGTACACATATTTTTCATTCCTAATTTTGGAATTTTATAATTGATTGAGGTCCTTCAATTTATTATATATCATTAGTGATGGAAATGAATTTTGATTCACCAACCTAGACATTGGATATTGATTTCTTGATGATACCACCAGGTGGTGTGATGATTTCATCCAAGGTATTCAACTCTTTCCCAATTAGGTTTTATGGGAAGATACTATCAGTATATCTAGTACTTCCTCTCATGGTTGAATTTAATGTGACACTGAGCATGGATTGAAATTACCTACATAGATATCTTATCAATTTTTCAATAAAAGAAAATATCATTTCATTCCCAAATCCTCACATAATCAAATATCAATAAGAGGAGGATTATGAATGCCATTAAAAAGGAAATTCATTTATATGGGTTCTAATACCAAAATATGGGGTTATTTAGCTCTAATATTTGAGAAGAAATTTATTTTTTGGATATTACTATTAAATAAGTAAAAATGAGTTTTTTAGTATTAACAAAGATAATGAAGTTGATGTTATATATAGAGTATTTTCCATCCTATAGAAAATAATGTGCATCTAAAGTTGGTGGGGGATGAATTTGCACGGTCGATACCTAGAAGCAGTAACCTCATCGACAGACATTTCACTACCTATATACCCCAAAAAAGGGTTAATTCAAGTCGGAATGGATTTTTCACTAATGATCCTAGATAATTCATTCCTTTTAGAGTTACCTAGGGTTACCTTAAAGACTTTAATCCTTTCACTAGAGGTCTCATCTATCCCCACATCTAGGTCAGGATGAAGTCTATTACATCAGGAAATGGTTATCTGGTGTTTGGGATATCAAAATAGGAGATCCATGATGTCTCCTCCTTTAATTTTTTCATCCTAATCTATTGATTCAGTTCTAAACTACGGTCATTTGAGGTCTTTGAGTGGGAAAAGATTCCATAAGGGTAGTAGTTTGGTTGTTCATAATGGGGTTACCTCTTCCCATCCAGAGTTGAAAATTTCTAAAAGGAATGAAGGATCTATTGGGTGGCTTCATTTTTTTCGATTAGGAATCCCTTCTTTTGCGGTAGATTAATGGGGTTCACAAGTGTGTGTATATGGATATCTTAATGTCACTACTAAAGAGGTACCATCTACGGGTTGGTGATAAGGAATGATTATAGATGTTGATTCAATATATGGGGAAATTTGGATATTTCCTTAATGTAATCATCAAGTAAACTAGGTAAATAAGTATATTAATTACCAACATTAGAGAAAGAGGATCCAAGAATACTATCCCACCCCCTGGTGTTTAGATTTGGGAAAATAGGTCCCAGTTGTTGGAGGCATTGTGCTTGGTGACGAGGGATTCCAATAGGCTGAGGCTCCCTCTTCCCCATTTGATCTGGGATTCTGGGTCCCTCCAGATCATGTGGTAGTAGTCAATACCAATTATTCTCTTTCTAAATTAGGTGTTCCATCTCATTCTTCTCATACTCAGGTAGATGGAGGGGTTGTTTATTATTCTTATAGGAATAAACTTTCTTCTCCTGATGCTGATCTGAATCATTTAGTGGTGAACGTTTTTTCTCCTATGAAGTATAAAAGAAAACATACCATTATGGATAGAGAAGGATTAACTCGCTATAAAGGGATAAATCCCAAATATTATAATCTCAACAGGAATCCCCGTGGGGAAGACTTAGCTAAAAGGAGTTCTAGTTCCATCACTCTTGAATCAGATAAGTTAGATAACAAGGAAACTAAAAATTAATGTAAGGAAGTTGGTTCTCTTAGAAATACACTTGTAAATCTCAAGGTGGTGGAAGTAGGAATCAATAGTACTGAGGAGAGTTTTTTGGTGAATTTCAAGAACCCAATTTCTATTATCTCAGTTGGAGCAGTCACTATAAAAGGCCAAAAAGAGGAATATATTTTGAAAATCCATTTAAAGGAATTTAACAGTGCTACAATACCATCACTATGGTGAATCACTTATGTTTGTTAGTACTAGTTAACAAAGGCAATAAGTGGCATCATGAATTTTCCCAGGAAAACATATGAAACCTATGGGAAGAGGGATTTGTGCTTTCAGTCTAAATGAACTTCAGTGGGTCCTTAAAGGGTATATATGTATTCTACTTTATAATAGGGTGACAACTATTCTTCTTTGAAATAATGTTTTTTAAATGAGGTGAGGCCTCCATTATGAAGCATTAATATGAATATATATAACTCTCCTCCCCTCTCCCTGAGGGGTTATTCCAGAAATATGGTACATGTGAACATGGATAATTTGGATAACATAAGGAGACAAACTATAGGTAAATTAAATTGAATTATTTACTTCTACCCAAGACCAAATCTTATTTTTTGGATTCAACAATTGTATGATCTTGTACATCATATAGTGCATATAACGTTTTATTTTTTTATTATAGAACAAATTGGTTAAGTATTATGAATCTATACTCATTTTGTTTGGTTGTTCAATGTTCATGTTCTCACTCAACTCCATAAATGTGTTTTCTTTGTCAATAAAAAGATAATTTTCAACTCTATATTATGAATACCCTTTCTATTTTGATTGATTAGTAAAAATTAAAATTTCAGTTAAAGATCCCACATTGATTGTGTTGCCATTATTTTCATTGAAGATGGAATTATAAATGGAGTTTCATGACAATATGTGATTGATGAAGAGTGTATGGAGAATATTTTCATAGAAGTTATTTATAATTCCCAAGCATGTTGAGAAAAAATTGGAAGGTTCCATGAAAGTTTAGGCTTTAAATAAAGAATAAAAAAACATTATAAATTTATGTTTTAGATAAAGAATTATAATAGCAAATAAATTTCATACATGTGGTTCAGAAGAATAAAAAATTTAAAAGGTTATGGTGAATGAGTTCCCTCATTGAAATAATAGGCTTAATATAAATATCGGAAGAAGTTGAATTGATATTTTAGTTTTCATTTTGTTTATTTTTTCCAAAGTCATTAAATGCATCAATAAAAAGAATATGGAAAATAATTTCTAGCTGCATTAACCACTCAACCATATCAAATAAAAATTGCATGAGTTGGATCACACAAAAATAATCATAGGTGGAATTTCTCTTCATATAATACCTATAATTGTAGGTATAACCAAGTGGGCACGTGAGTTTGTGCATTTGAGAGAGGTTTCTTACCCTCCTTCTATGGGGAGGCATTGAATTATGTGGGAGAGAACCAGATCCAGTCATACTTCATTGATGGGTCAACAGTTTGAGAATTCTTATTAACATACTACCATCCCAAATTAATCTATGATGTATGAATCCATTTATATATGAACTATCCATAGATTAAAAATCCCTATGAACACAATTATAATGTCAATGTTTTAGTTTTATTCAACAAAAAAAATGATTTTTTACCACACAAATATAAAAATTCATGATCTATATAATAGGTGGGTGTTGCATGAATGATCCAACATGAGTGTTCATGTGAATCTTGAGCAATGATTATAGGGATATCACTCCATGTTTATCAATACCTTGTTGTGATCTATTAATGATAATAGATTGTGACTTGATATTTATCAATAGATGATTATAACAATAAATCCAGTTATTCCTATGGACTAACCTTTACGGAACAAATGTACAAATAAAAAGGATTAATTTTGATCCAATATAATACTGAAGAAGAATCATCTATGTGAGAAGATGGAATTTGAGAATTGGACTCTAACACATTATATAATAATGAAGAATAAAAAATGGTTTTGGAACAACATGATGACCACTTTAGTAATCATGGGGATGGTTGTGGTATCTTTGAAATAAAGATGACACCACACCATGGGAATTATTTGGTTTCCATTTTAGAGGGTATTGTTATTGGAGTTTATTTAGAAAGCTTCCTATAAGAAACAGTTCCATTAAAACCCTAATGAGGTGGTTGTTGTGCTACAAAATGGTGATGAAGTTGATAGATAACTAGGTTTTAATCATTGATATAGAAAACTACAAGAGATGGGACACCACATAATATTTCTATTTATGGTGAGATAAAATGGCTAGGGATATTTCCATATACTATAAAGGTGTCTATGGTGGTGGTATATCCTATAATAAATAAGAAAAATTACAGCTAGATCTATTAAAGGTTAATGGAGATTGTTTTTAAAAAATTTACTCAGATGAATTAGGTAAGTAATTATTATGATTATTATACCAGTTTTTCAAAGATGAAATATTATGATGGCTTCTAATCATGATTCAATCCATTGTGATGAAGATATATAGAGAGGAAAGAACTATAAAGTTTTGGCACTACATTTGAGTTGCAAGACACAATTATTTTTTCCACATCATAGGAATTACACATGATCATATACCAGTGTTGAGTTCATGAAAAATAGTATTATAATAAATTCAAATAATATGGGAAAAAAGGGATGATGAATCTGAAATTAAATGAAACATGCTACCTAATGGATACATGGAGAGACTATAAAAAATATTTTATATGATAAATATAAAAAGGGATGTTTACAAAAGCATAAAAAGAAATTATAAAACTCTACGTTTATAGGAATATTAAATTGGAAGATGTAGTGTTTTTAATGGGGAGATAATAGGAATATTGAATATTGAGTTTTTAGGGACTTCTGAATCACCATGATTTAAAAAATATATGAAATATATTCATATTACATTATATTTATATATGTGTGTGTGAAATGAGGAAGGAAAAGAGTTTATATTTCCTGTGTTAATACAACTACATCCTATGTGAGTCAAAAAGGAAAAATAAGGGAGTGATACCTGACTCTAACATTATTGCATCACATTTTTAGAGTTAAAGAGAATTGGAGAGATAATTCAACACTTTCTGCAACCTTGAAGAAATATCAACTTTTAAAGATAAAAAGAATAAGGAGATGAAGTTGAGGTGGGGAGGGGGAATGACTCTTTTGATTCAATTGATGATTCAAGCATTGACCCCCTTGTAGAGAAGGAAAATTATATGATCAATATACATAGATGTGTTGAGGAGATATAACTAAATCAACTTACACACAATCTTTTCTATATCATCTGTAAAGTTTAGGATCTTATTCTTGAGGGTACATATTATATTCTAGTTCATGTAGTGACATACAAAATAATGTAATAGATATCTTTTAGAAGTTGGTAGAGGTTCCTAGATTAACTAGTGGTTCTTGTATAAACAACTCACCTAAGTAATAGTGGTTCCTGTATAAAAAATTCCACATATCCAGATAGTTTTTGTTCCTAATTTTTAAGATTTAGATGATACCAACCCAATCATTGTGGGTTACTTGAACTGAAAATGTAATTACTATAACTCTATAGTGATAATAAAATACACATACTTAATAAAAGTTGAACAGAATAAGGATTAGTATCTGAAATAATTGAATAACCTTATAAATATTATGTAATTATATTCCTAACTTATATTTCATTGTATAAATTTGTGTTGTTGAGGGCACATTAAATATTTATTCCTCCTAAATGGGGAAGATATTTGTGTGTAAGAGTGTTTAATTAAGAATAAAGATAAAACATGGTAAATACTAGACAGAAACTGATTCACCACCACACTCAATGTCACTAAAGAATCCACCGGGCTCTACAATCTGTATCAAATCATTGGTCTACATCCTTTGGGATCATTTCTTATTTTTCCTTAAAATATTTAAATAAAGTGTATGTTTGATGAAAATTTTGATGTGCCTTAGATAAATGATTCAGATTATATCCCTCCTAAAACTGATAGATAAGTTTTTGATAAAACCTTGAAGAATTGGATGAATAAAGAGAAAAGGATAATGAGTAAAATATCAAATAAGGAAAAGAAGGATCATTTACCTTTTGAAAATGGTCATGGGGATAAATTCTTATCTCTAAAATCTATTAAAAGTGATCCCTTTGAATAAAAATGTTCAATCTATAGTGTGTATGAAGAGGATAAGAATATCAAAACCATTGTGGAGTTATACTCTCATTTTGAATGTTATGTGAAGATATTGAGGTATTTACATACATACTTTGTTTTTTAAAGAACCTGAAAATTGTAAGGCATAATTATAAGATTAAATAGAGGAAATTAGAGAATTCACTAGGAAATAAATTTTGAATGTTCAATACACTTTCACACCTTATTGATGTAAAAGAACAAGAAATGTTACTTTTCAATGAAAAGATATATTTTACTATATTTCTTTCAAAGTAATGTTTGTGATAAGTAGTTATAAAAATGATTCGTGAAATGATGATTCATTCATTGATAAAATTTCGAAACACCTCGATGTATCTAAAACATTTTTAGATAGAGGTTAATTAAAAAAATTGAATATATTTATAACTATTTACAAGAGTAAAATAGCATGCATAAAGAAAATATTCATAATAGAAAAAGGGAATTAGAAGAAAATATTAAAATAGTTAAGGAAGAAAAATTTCCCATCAACATGAAGTGACTTGAGGTTGAGATTAAAATAAAAAATATGAAAACTAATCATACCAAAACATCTTATACTATAGGGAAGAGGAGTGCCACCTCTCATTATTCATAAGTGTATCTTGTCTAAAAAACAAGATCACAAATATTGAAAAAAATAACTTCAAACTGTCTTATGAAACATTTACTTATAAATTTTGGAAAATGGCACCATCCATTTCAAAATTAATTAATCTTGCTAAATATTTTTTTTGGGAAGTGAAATATTTAAATTAAAAAATGTACAAAAATGAATAAGTAATAATTATAAAAACTATTCCACCATTTCTAGGTTGGATAAAATAATGTGTACAAATAGTAGTTCCCCATGAAAATCTATAATAGTATAGAATATTTACCAAAAATATCGAGCTATCAGATATGAAAATTCTTGTCAACAAGAAAACTAATAAAGAAGACTAAGTTGTGTTTGTCATTGATGGTTATCATAGGTTTTTTCATTTAGAAGTAAATTATTTAAATAATATAACAATTTTATAAGTTCCAAAAAGATACAATTTATGGGGGGAAATTCCAAGAAGAGGAAAAATCCAGGAATTATGAATGGTTTCTATAACTCAAAGAGATTTAAAAAACTTGGATATATTTGTGGTGATTCTAGTGGTGGTGGCCCTATAATAATGCATGCCCATAATTTCAGATATCAAAATAAATATGTAAGATACAATTATATTTTTGAAATAAACATCACACCATGGACACATGGAAACATTCCATGGATGTACGTGTTGGAACCAAGTAAAAGTAAAATGGAAATCATTACAAGAAAATAATAAAGTGAATAATTCAATAAAACTCACATAGAATAAGATTCCATATGGAAACATGAAAAAGGATATCAATATACCTAAATAATTCTTAATAATTTGTCTAATAGATTTATAGAAGTAAAAAAGATGGAAAAATCACAAGAAAATATTGTGTTATAGGAAAAGAGTTGATTCTGCATGAAGATCCCAAATTTCAAAATAGGTTATCAGCAAATCAAAACCAAATGGTTAACTAAGATCTATGTGGTAGGTATAACATGGATAGACATAGTTATAATGATTTCATAATAATGTTTTCATAATAAGAAAAAGCCACACAGAAAATGGAAATTTCACCATGTTATGTGTGTGAGAACATCACACAAAAATAAATTATACAAATGACGAGTTCCAAGATGACTAAATCTAGGATATATATGCAAACCAAATCAATATGAATGAATACTATAGTATAATAAATATATTTGTTGAGAAAAAACACTCAAAATTGATTCAAACATTGCATAAAAAATAGAAACACCTCATTTTCTTAATTTATATTATATTTCTATGCTCTTTAATGTATGGAATTTATGGCGAGTCGAGTAGATGTGAGATCTGTTAAAACCAAACATAATTATAGAAAATAAAAAACTATAATAACAATTATATATTGGAATAATATCAACTATTTCATTATAGTGGATCACTTACATGTTTGATATTTAATACTATTTGAGGAAGTAATCCACTATTATAAAGAATAAGTGAGTGCATGCCTTCAGGGGAGGAAAACATGAAGGAGGTGTTGTTAAAAGTAATATCCATGAAAATTTATAATTTATGGATTCCCTTTTTTAAATGGATGAATTTGTCTGAAAATCCCACAATTTTACCAATATTTTGATTATATTATGTCTATTATAAATTTATTGTTCTGATTAATGAGAAAATAAAGATCAAGGGGAGTTAAATACTCACACTTGATTTTTTTTGTTATTTTGTTGAGTTTTCCATGACATATAGTTTTCCTGAATTTTTTTTGATGTCATTCCCTTAAAAAATATTTTTGGATGTCATATCACATGCAATGGAAATATATTGATAACATTAAACACCATGGTTACTCTCTTATTTTTCTAAACAGATTTAGACTATGTAAAAATAGAGTTGATCAACTAGAGGTTCATAGCTAAGAATCCGCATGGTTCCATCCTTCTCTCAATCAATTAATGTTGTGTATAAATTTTGATATGGTAGGATAATTTTATTTAATATAATTGAGATATAATACCTTCATATACATAATATTTATTTTCGATAAGTATGATATAAAATAATAAGAAAGGGGAGAGAATTAATGAATGGGATTATACAAAAGTGAAATAGAGAAACACATATCAACCTATCATTTTCAATAAGTATTAACAAAAAATACAAATGAGAGATTAATGATCCCAATTTGAGTGTTTTATATTTATTTTCAATAAAGTATTATGTAATAAGTTGTCTCATATCAATAAGTGATTTTGGATGAGTGGATAAAGAAGTATGTACTGGATCTTATTTAGATTTCCCAAAAATGTTAAGAACAAATTTCAAATTCTGTACAAGCACATGTTTGATATAATAAAGTATAAAATATAATATATTGAAGTTTTAAATATATAATTACAAGATATAATACATTTATTACTTGAATTTGAGAAAAAAAGAGAGGTGCCTATGGTGAAGGAGTTTCAGTTCATAAAATAATAGTATTAATGAAAATATTGGATAAATATGAGGATTTTGGGTTGGTTGGTTGAGCTATGTTGTTTTGAAAAACACATTATAGGTTTAAAGATAAAAAATTTCCAACCATTTGGTATATTTAGGAACTACCCAACAAATATATTAAATACCTTGAGAATAAGTTCAATCATAACTAATCTTAGGAGGAAAAAAGGTGCATAAAAGGGGTTTTCATTCTTAGAAAATAATGTGAGAATATATGTCAGTCTATGTGGGATAGGGTTATTTTTCTCCCATTTTTAGGGAGTCATGGAAGGTTATAGGAAGGCATCAAATCCATTCAAACATCATAGATGTGTTGATAGAGCACACCCATTTATTAAAAAGTGTTCATCCCCACCACATATCTAATATGATAATCTCGTTACATGTGTTCAATTCAGAGATTATAATTCCACATGTGCTCTTAAAATAATGACTTTTCAGTTTTAATGAACCTAAATATTCATATTTTATTATAGTGCTCTAAGAATTATTCAGCTTCTATGTAATAGAGACATAATTAATGGGAATGATCCACCATTAATGTTTATGTGAAAATCGAGAAATTATTTTGGGGAGATCATTATTTTTTTTATCAATACCTTATTGAAAGATACTAATGAAATTCAAGTGTGTTTGAATATTTATTGAGAAGTAATTTGAATAGTAAATCAAGAAATTTTTGTGGTATAATCATCTGAGAATAAATATCAAAATTATTATTCATTATATAAATATCACAATTAATATGATAAATTATGACCCAAGACTAAACTGAATAATAACTAAATGGGTGAGAATCTTGGAGTTTAGAAGTATTCCATGACATATTTTTTTCTAATGCTAAATAATAAAAGGTATTGAAATATCATTCCATCAATTCTAGTGATCATGGTAATGGTAATGGTATATGTGAAATAAATAATACACCCCACTATGTTGAATATTTATTTGAAATTTTAGAGTGTGTGACAGCTTAAGTTACTTTTTTGTGCTTTATATAGTAAATAGTGAAAGTAAAATGGTGAAGAGGTGGCAATATATCTAATTTATGGTTAGTAAGTCATGATAGTATTGATATGGAATTTAAAAGATGAAAAATGGGAAGTTCTAGTTCACTAGTCTATTGTACAGGGCATGGTGATATGATATAGTTAGGGATATACTCTAATGTCATGTAAATTACAAAGGTTATGTCCCAACTTGTACTAAATAGGTTAAACAAAAACTAAATTTATATAATTTTAATTAATGCTATTTCTATAATATTAATTATAAATAATTTAAGAAGTAATTATGACGATGATTGTAGCAAACCAACCCGATAAAGCCCGAAGCTTGTGCTTACTACCATTACATTGGAATAAGATATAAGTATCACTCATCCCAATGGAAAAAAAATTTAGTAGTCTTGGTAATATATATACATAAATGAGTATTGTATTAAAAATTAACACACAAATTACTATATAATTTTTTTAGGATAACTTTATTCCATCCAGTGTATCCTTACATATCTTTCTCAGTAAACTTCAAGGAATTTTATGGAAATGGAACATAATAAGGATGATCTCAAATGATCAGTAAGGCTAAAATATAGAGGAAAAAATAATGAATCAATGAGAATAATAATTATGGCTTAGAGAATAACTAAAAACTCATTCTATCTAATCAATAAAATTATAAGGAATTTCATAAACAATATAGAAGGTTGAATAACTTAAAATACATGCCATTAAAATAACTGGACAATGAATAAAGAACATGGAAACGTAAGAAACAAAAAACACATTCCATTTAATCAATAAAATGAGAATTCATTGAATATATATACTTTTTAATAGTTAAAATCTCATGGATAATAAATACTGAATCAAAATGTAGGAAATTATTAATTATCGGATGTCATGCCAAAGGAACATGAAAACTTATACCATGAAGAGATTTTATATGATGGTTTAAAACTACTTGAATAACATATTAAATTTCACAACTAATTTTTCTCATGAGAATCCTTTGATGTATAAAGGGGATATATAAAGTTCAGGCCCCACTAGTCACTGCCTACCCAAATCATTCCTCATTTCCGTAATAGATTTAATTAACAAACAACATACCTTATAAAATATATGTATTGAATAATGAATTTGAATTTATAAATATTTATATAGAAAATGAAATAACCATAAAATTAAAAACCATATGTGAACATGATATACGGTTTAGGAAACAATAATATCCATGATAAGTAATGTGAAAATTTAGCAGAAATTTATTATTCAATGGTCACTTGAAAGTGAATATTTCAAGTGGACTACAAAAATGAATCAAGGAAGGGAATATCAATAAAATCAATGGAAAAATAAATCATAAACCATATAGTGGAAAAATGAGTATGGTATCCAAACAAAATTTCACAAGTTGAGTAATATAAAGGTTATTTATCATTGATGAATAGAAATAACATAAAAATATCTTTTAAAAACAATTTGAGGAAAATATTCTTTTTATTTTGAAAATATTTTTGAAAATCATTTTCATTGATTTTTTTACAAAAATTACATTAAAAATAATCCTTTTAAACTTGAAAAAGAATATTTGAATAAATATAATCTACTAAATTCATATATTCAATACATGGTAAATAAGAACATTCCAATTGAAAGGTAAAAAGGTTAGAAAAGTTCCTTGTTCGGAAGGTGAGAAGAAGATTCCTCTAAAAACAATTGAAAAAAGTGAAAATATTTCATTAATAAATCATTTTTAAAATCTTAAAATCATTTTTAAAGCATTTTTAAAAAACAAGTTCTCTGAATAAAGCGAGAAATAAAGGCGGGGTTTATTAAATAAATTCTAAAACATTTTGATTAAAAAATATTATATAAATGGTAATATTACTTGAAAAAAATCCATAATATAATAAAAATAATGTTTTTATTGAACAAATATCATAAAAATTCCTTTAATGTAATTTCATGAAAAAGAAATCTCAATTAGAAGGATATTTTTAAAAAACCCATTAAAATTATCACAATGTTGAAGTGAGAATTGATCAATGAATTGATTATGTGTAACGGCAATAAATCAACATGAAAGTAGTGGATATAAATAAATAGATAGTAATTTTAATTATACACATAATCCAAGAATATTGATAATAATGATGAAGTAATATAACCAAATTAAAAAGGAATTGAGTTATCCAATTTGTTTACAACTTGGTAATTTTATGTTCAAATAAACATAGATGAAACAATAAAAATTAAAACTAAAAATACAATGAATAATTAATTAATCATGATATTACATTTCAATGTTGTAGTATATACACCATATATAAGAAATTAGGTTCACAATAATAATGTATGACTCAAATAAAGGAAATAGAGACGAAGTCACTCTCTACTTGGTAAATTTTGTATTATAATATCCATGAAAGAAATAATTTCAAATGAGGCTATAAATACCATTAATATAAATGTTTTAATGACATAAAATAAAATATGGGTAGTATATACACCACAAAAAAGAAATATTTTGTGAAAATTTTGTATGACTCATGAAAGAAAAAGTGAGACAAGGATATTATACCATGCATTTCCTTTTGGGAAAACATCCTTTAACCTCATTTATAAGGGGTTTAAACATGTTAATAAATTATAAATGGACCATAATAATATTTATAATATCAAATATAATATTATTTTAATATCTTATTACCAATTTTTTAATAAACTTTCATTATTTTTCCTATTTTAGGTGTTAATTGCCTATTTTTTCAGGTATGTTTTGGATTTTTATTTTTTTTCTTATTATGTCAATATTGTTTTAATCATATATTGAATTTATACCATGATTTAATTATCATATATATTCCTTATATATGTATTTATAATAATCCATAATATTTTGAGATAGGAAATGAAATACCCTGTTCATGGAGATGGTCGGTTGTACGTATGCATGAATGCTACTTCCAATTCCGTGTCAGATTAAAAGAATGAACAATAAATGATATATATATATATATATATATATTTGTGTGTGTGTGTGTCTTAAAATTATTGTATCATATTTATATAATTTTTTCACATATTTTTATTAATTCCCTCTTTAATATATTCTATGTACAATGTGAACGAATCACATCACTTTGAGCAGGAGGTAGTCAACATTTCTACAAATGATGATATCTTATTCCCACAAAAAAGGAGTGCATAAAGGTATCTGTTATAAAATAATTCAATAACCATAATGAAATTATTAAGAATATATATATTATATATAAACTATAAATACATCATTATTCCAACCATAAATGTTGGTAAATAGAAGAAATAATGACATCAGTTTTCAAAGCGGTAGTCCGCCGTACACATGAACGATGATTGTGTATCCCATTTTGATATATGTGGGTAAAAGTATAGGTAAAACTATTATAATAAAAATTTATAAATATATATAATATACATATTTTATTATATAATCATGATAACTAAATAATTTAATGGGTGGAGTAGTAAATGAAACAAAGGTTGTTGTTGAAGAACATTACCTCTTATTTGGGAAACTCCCTTTCATTTAAAACAAAATAGTTCCTTGGTTGAATTTATTTCCAATTTTAGGCTTCTTGGATTTGGTTATGGATGATTGGAGATTATTTGGGCATATTTTGGGTGTTAAAAAGGGATTTATTGGTTTTAATAAGTGGTAGGGGAGAGTTTCTTTTTATAGTGGAGGAGGAGTGGCATTCTTCTAAAAATAAATAGGTAAACATTATTCATAGGTCTCTCATACATAATGTGAATCAAATAATGAAATATATTTTATAAAAAGTGTTAAATAGTCTAAATAATTCCATAAAATAGTTTTTTTACTTGTTTTTAGGTCATTTCATTCCTCAAGTTTAAGGTTTAGTCATTTGTTAAGCATACTTTTACCATAATCATTTAAATTAATTTTAACAACATTCACTAACATTTTTGATCAAAAACTAAGTTTACATTATTAGTAAATACAAATAAATATTACTAAAAATATTGAATCCATTTTTCAAAATTATAATTACATAAGTGTAATAAATTAATTTAAATTTAATCCAACAGATGGGAGGATATAGCGAGTTTTTAATGTAAAAATGTCCAAAAGTTTTCTATGTTTTTATATCCAATTTCAAAGTGAAATTTATTCCAATGAAAAAAATTGGATTAATTAATTTGAAATTTATATAATTCAACTTTAAAACAAATCAAAAACAAAATTATACTATATAAATAGACTATACAAAAAATTAGCTTTGAATTAAGGTTCAATATTCTCATTATTCATCAAAAAATGAAATATTTCATAAAAATACTAAAAAATCAACCTACCCCAATTTTTACATTTCTCTTTTTAAAATGAAGATTATTTTTAAATATAAAATATATAAAAGTTCTAATTTTTTTATTTAAAATAGGTTCGCCATAAAAAGGCGGTAAAAATGACTTCAGAAAAATATAGATTTTTATATGTAATATTGTGTTTGCTCTTATTTTATAACTATAAAATATATTGGATGAATTTCAAAACATTTGATTTGATAAATAATAAATATATTATCGTAAGTTAGTTAATACTATTCATAACCACAAATTTAATCTCTAGTTATATTCTTATTAAATTAAATGATAATATTTTATTAATATATTGTTTTTCGGTAAAACTCGATCTTACGTGTAATACATGCTAACTAATTATTGTGTGAATCTCGATTTATATCGTATATTAAATTTATTTAAAATATTAATTATATTATAATGTTTTTGGATATTATATTTCATTATGAACTTGGTGTTTCATGTCATACACACTATCAAATATAATGTTCTTAATCTATAATTTCAAAACATTACATTCTCCTCACCACGATTAAATTGTGTCCTCACAATTTAAAATAAATCCTGGGGATATATTGTTTTATATTTCATAGTTTTAAATCCTACATTGCGAGAAGGTTTTTATAAAACATCCTCTATAATATTGATAATGATAATAAAAAAGTCACATGGAAGAAAATATAACTAGGTCTCTATGTAGGAGATCAATAGGTGGAAGTGAAAATATGGACTTAGAGAAAAAACATATATATTTATATGAATTGATTGAGGTAATTGATCATAAAAATATGAATTTTCAATTGGAAGTTAAGGGCCCCAAATATGTAAATATATGATGATTTAAAATACCATTGGTTAAAAAAATCAATTAGGACAATATTTTAATTCAAGATCATTGTCTTATTATTGGGTAATTATTTTACTGCCTAGGGATATAAGGAAATATACTCAATTTACATATTTCTATAAACAAAATTTTCATCCTTTTTTTATTCTTTTATCAATTTCTAATTCATCCATTACTTCATGAAATGGATATCTAGAAATCAACATTGATACCCAAAGTAATAAAATACACATTTAACAAATTGTAAGTCCCACAAAAGAGTGAAAAGTCATTCAATTTTTCACTAACTTTTCTCCAAAGAAAATATGGCTAAGAAAATAATATTTAAACCTAAAAAGTTACATAACGATTTCATCATTAACATTTATTCTAAATTTTTTTAACTAACATAATTTCACATTAACTAGTAGTTCACAAATTCTAGTGGTAAGTGTGAAACCCTTACTGTCCTTAGGTAATGAGTTTAAGACCCACTGGCATTCTAGATTTTATGTGTTTTCACCCAACACTTGGTATGTCCTTTTTATTAAATATATTAATATGAATTCCAAAATAAATATGATGGAAATCCTTGAAACATGATTAATCACTAAATATACTTTTAACTAAGGTTTTTAATATAACCTCAATTCATAAATACCTCAACAATTTTATTTTAACATAGATCCTTCTTTGGTATAAGTTTTAACCTAGGTCTTTAATTTTATTTATCTATTCCAGCCCATCATAATGATTTGTAATGAAAATTCTAATTATCCCAACGTATTCCCTAAGAGTGTCAAACCCAGATTATAGTAAGACCCATTTCTATATACTAGGATACCTATGAGTCATGCTTGAAAAAACTTTTTGAATTTTATACCTCCGGATACATTTTTTCCAAAACCACATGCACATATAGTATCCATATTGGGAAGTTTCCATAGGGAGACCCACAAAATACCTACTTACCAAAATTCATGGATGTTCTTATATACTTATCCTCAACTATATATTCGAGTTATGTTACCTAAAAAATGTTATGTAAATACAATTTCTAAGGGTTATACTAAACTTGTTATGATACCAACTATTGTGATCCAACCCCAAAAATCCAAAATCGGGTGCCTACGACCATTACTTTGGCATAAGATACAGGTAAATCACATCCCAAAGGACTGTATAGCTTAATTGTCTGGGTAAACTAGATACATAAATGAGTATTATATTATAAATTAATACAAAAATTAAAACATATTTTTTTTTCATGGATAACATTATTCTATATAGCATGTCCTTGTATATATTTAATAGTACACATTAGAGAATCTGAGGTAAAGGAAACATAATAAGGGTGATATCAAATGCATAGTAAGGGCTAAATATAGAGGAATTAATAATGAATCAACAAGAATAATCAGTATGGCTTGGTAAATAACTAAGAACACAAGCCATAAAATTAATATATAGATAAGAAATTTAATAAACAATGTAAAAAGGTAAATAACAGAAAACACATGACATTTAAATAATTGGATATGGCATATTTTTCAATATAAGAAATATAAAACACCTATAATTTAATCAATAAACTGAGAATGAAATGCATCCATATACTTTTTCATAGTGAAAATTTTATGGATAATGAATAATCAATCAAAATTAAGGCTTTTATAAATTACTAGACATCATTTTTGAGGAACATGAAAACCTATATTACCATGACCATTCAAAAGACAGTTTAAAATTATAGGTATAAACATGTTTAATTAGTGTAAATAATCGGTCTCGTTAGAACCTATAAATGCATTGAGAGGATATATAAAGTCTGAGACAATATCATAACTTCCTTTCCTAATTATTACTCATATCGAGTAATCCATTTAATTAATAAACAATATGATTTATCAAATATCCGTATTGAATAAGGAATATAAATTTATCAATATTTCCTCAGAAAATAAAATAACTATAAGAGTAACATATGTAAAAATGGTATATGGTTTTGGAAACAATAAAATATATGATAAATAATGTAGATATTTAGGAGAATGTTTTTGTTCAATGGTTACTTTAAAGCGAATATATCTAAAGGGGACTAGAAAAATGAATCAATGAAGTTAATATCAAAACTATTATTGGCCAAATCAATCATAAACCATACAGAAGAACAATAAAAATTGCAGAGACCCATAGATTGAAATACATGGACACTGCATTAATTTTGTAGAATACTTAACACATAACAAAAACAGACACCCAAGGACCATAATAGTTTAGTGTCTTTGGAAACTCGGAACATAATCTTCTAATCATAGTGAAATATCTTCAATATCTCCCATAAATATCTTCCCCTTTTTGTTTTCTTACCTAAAACCCTTATTTATATCATAGGGAAAATAAAACATAAAAAGGCTGAGCTGAAATTCTCTGTAAGGGAAAGCATGGAGAGAATAAAATAACCCATATACATTTTAACATTAAAACATGGACATAATGTTTAAACATCAAAATATTGAGTTGTGAAATAAATCATGGAAATACATAAGGAATATATCATAACGGAACATTAATCATGATAGAATAACATGAGAATAAAATAGGTATTTGTGTAAACTATTAAGCACATGTTATGATTTCCATATTAGCTAAGGCATTGGTGCCAAAACCATCATAGTGGACAAAGTTCATTACTGAACCGAGTTTACTTGCCATTCCTGCCCTGTATTACTGAACCAGATTCACTTTCCATTCCAACTATGTCAATATCATGAGATATAAATCTTTACCCATTACATTAGAGGGAGATATAGGTCCTACCCATCTCATAATTAAATAATTCTTTCGTGTGCCACAAATTAAATATAAATCATTAATCATAACCCAAATAATAATATGGGTTTCATAAACATCATCCCATCAAAACATAATCCATATAAATCAAATGGATATCATTTCATCATAAGAAAAGTAAAACCATGTAAATAATGGAGACATTATACATGAAACATAAACATACTAAATAATGTCATCTTAGATGGAAAATATTTTTTATAAAACACTTGAAATGAATTCTTGAGGAAAATATCCTTTTTTCTTCAAAAACATTTTCTTTTCACAAAATGCCTTGCAATCTTAAAAGAAAAATATTTTTTTTGAAAATATTTCTGAAACCTTGTAGAGGAATCTTCATGAAAATAAGGCATTATGAAACCGTAAAAATCCTTTCATACCATATAATTTAAAAAAACATCCTCCTCGTACTTTTTCCGGAAAAGTCAAAAAGTACATCGTATGGTAAACAAAAAAAAGATTCTTTCCATACCATGTGGTAAAAATCAAAAAAGGTTAGAAGTAACTTTAAACATACATGGATGAATAGAAAAAATTTCATGATTTTTTTTTGAGAAAAAAATGGACATGGATGATAACCATAACCCTAGTAAATACTTACGTATAAGCAATCTCGGATAAAAATGAGATTGCAAAATTATCCCTTACCTTAGTTCCAATTTCTTTCATACGTGTCTGAAACTCCTGTATAGTGGGTTTAAACATATTATTAACTTGTAATAGAACCATAATAATATTTATGATATCATATATTAATCACTTATGACTTTATATTACCCGTTCTTTTGTCAATTCCATGTTAAAGTATTGTTTTTGGTAAAATATTTTCATTTATCTTACATGTTTGGACTTGTTTTTCTTGATATTATTACTTATATAATTATTTACATAATTCCATAATTTAAAACATTATTTATATAGAATATATATTCAGTATATAAATATATATGATAGATCAATAAATGGAATGAAATACCCTGTTCACGGAGACGGTAGGTCGTACGTACTCATGAACGATGTTTTCATTTCCTTATTGAATTAAATGAAATTAAGTAAATAAAAAATATCTGTACATAAATCCAAAATCATTATTATTTCATATATTTCATGATTATTTATTATATATACTTTATAATCATTCTTGAATGGTTAACATGGAGAATGAATCTCATCGTGTCGTGGAGACGGTTATCTGTACGTACGCACGAGCAATGATATCATTCTCATTATTATTGAATAGAATTGGAGTGGATGATATAATATCTCAAAATCCGTATGATGTTATAATATTCATATATAGTTATTATTTACACCATTACACCCATCCAAGTAAGGTGGTGGTGGAAAACAGATTACACCACGGCGTGGAGATGGTATTCCGTATGTACGCACGCACGATGATTTCATTTTTGTAGGATGTATAGAAGGTTAAATAGAGTTGTTTCATATTTATAATAACATATAAGTGTATTAGTGATACGGATGTTATTACTTTATAATTAAACAAATAAAGAATAGGAAGTACAAGAAGAAATAAATTTGAAAGAATCGGTAAAGGATATTACCTCTTCTTTGACACGCCTCTTCTAAACTTCCTCTTAGGGCACTAAAGTTGATCTTTAAAGAAGAAAAAAACCTATAATATTTTTCTAGGGAAGTTTATAAGTGAAATGGATAGGGTTTTTCTTAACTTTATAGCTCAAAATGTTGTGAAGAGGAGAGGGAGGAGGTTCCCTTTTATAAGAGAGGAGAGGGGCACTTCTAGAAACCTCAAAAATATTAAATTATAATAATCCCAAACCCCACTAAAAACATCTAAATATCATTAAATTTGAACATGAGATGATATAGAGTTGTAATATCATCAACCAATAAAATTTATACATGTTTTAATTTTATTTTAAACCTTACCATTTTGATTTATCCTTATTTAATATATATAATTTTATTTGTGGTAATAATATTCTAATTTTTAAGTTGTTATAAATACTTACTTATGTTATTTTAATTTTACATAATTAGAAACATTATTATATTTTCGACCATATAATTTTCAATTTGTAATTTTTCAATATTATTGTGATTTTTAAACAATTTAATAATATGTTATTTTTATAAAATATCAATAGTGTCAATTTTGGCACTATTCAATTATTTGAATTTAAATTAAATCCAAAGAAAATATATATTTTATAAAAATATTTAATAGATTACTAACTTTTCATATTCATCTAAAAAATTCATGGAGCACATTAAATTGTTCATATAACGTTTATTTTAATATTTTTAAAACCATATAATTGATATTTCCCTTAATAAAATAATTACAACAACATTTTTGAATAATTATTTAATACATGTATTTGTTGTATAGAAATTAAAAATAAACTACTAAGATGAATATAAATCTAATATCTTCCATAATAATTATTTTAATCGATTTTATCATCTTAAAATAACGACATTTAAATTGTTATATTTATTAAATTATGAAGGTGACAACTTTGACATCATTTAAAATAAAATAATATAAGTGTCATAATAGATTTAATAAGGCTCCAAATGGTCAAATATTCGACAATTGGATGCTTATGGTTTACATGTACACTACCAATATGTTTGGGTCAGGTTTTTGTGCCTTTTTGGGTCACTATTAGTTTATTAAAAACTGTATTATTGATTTTCACTAAATAAACAATTTCCGCATCACTATTGTGTCACCATTAATGATAATTATTTAATCCCTGAAAATTATAACTAAATTAAAATGACATAGATAATTTTATTATATTTCTGGTGATTATTTATTTTCGAAGTTTTATGAAGTCTATCAATAAATTAGAATTATTGCACTTATAAGATATAAGAGAGTGACATGTTGTCACTTTCTTTGGTTTTAATAATAATTACATCCTTTTCATGGAAAAAAGTCCATAATATGAATCTATTAAAAAACTTAGGTGATAGGTCGACTTTTATTCATCCAATATAATTTTGGCAGGTGTTAGGGTAATTTTATAATCTTTTATTACCGTTAATTACCCGTTTTACCTATAACTGTAGTAAATAAAATTTACCGTAGTTACTATTCATAATAAAAAGTAGTCTATTAACATAATTTGGACCTAATGATTCCAAATATGGAATCTATTTTTCCAAATTCAAAACACATAATATGTAGTATTTAATTTAAAATTTATCCTGCTGTTGAGAAAATGGGTTTTAAAAGATAAAACATTGCAAAAGATTGAAATGTTTTTACCTATGAATTAAATGTAAAATTAATGATAATGAATTTAATTATATTAAATTGTAAAAATTTGTTTAATTTATACTTTAAAACTATTAAATATAATAATTTAACCATATAAATCATCTAGACGAAAAAATTTGTTTTTAATTAAAATTTAGTGTATTTTTACTATTTATGAAAATTTGAAAGTTTACAGAAAAATATTAAAAAATTAACCAAAGTTAATTTTAATACAAATATTGAAATGAATAAGTTTATTTCATCAAATTTAACTGATAATTGTTTCAATAACTATATTTAATTTGGGTGCACCATTAAAAGGCGGCAAAACTGTATTTTTTGAAAAATACTTATTTTACCCAAAAAATTTATTTTGTTCTAATACCATGTTCTAGAATATGTGTAAGATGAATGATATTGTTATAAAATTCAAAATGTGGTTAATAGTATTAATAATGGGTAGTTCATAATAATTTTATAATAATATATCATTGTTTCATAAAACTCGTTATTGTGTACAACACACGCTATTGAGGAATGTCGCTCTTGCGTGCAACACAAGCCAGGAATAGAGTTGTGTATACTACAAGCTAATATGGTATTGTGTGTAGCATACAAAATAAGAAATCAAAGAAATTAAAAATAATATTTCTCATAAAACCTCGGGGTGTTACATTCTACCCCCCTTAAAATGAATTTTTCCTTTGAAATTCATCGGGGTTATAAATGGTTTACTACTTAAAAGTTTCATTCATAGAAACCCACATCATAAAAAGGAATACAAAAACTTAATTTTAAAAACTAAAGTATGAAATGTAATAGTTACCCAAATTAACTTATCATTATGGTTCCAAATAGGAGTACATAGGTGAAAATATGGATATGGAAGAGAAATCTAACCGTCAAGTTATGATGGAGAGTGGTATAGAATATTGCTTTGAAAAATCCAACAATTACAAAGACATAAATTTGTGATGATCTATGGTATCATCTGATTCATCGGATATGAGGGTACTAGGGAAACAATTTTGGTTTTCAAGATCCTTTCCAAAAAATAGAAAATTTTGAATTAGAAGAAATACTTACTTGATTTTGGTACAATCTCACCGTTTTTTGTGCCTTGAACAATTTCCACTTAATATTTTAAATAAATGAAGTTGAATTTGTCATTCGTGAAGTGTTAGCAGATCATGCGATAAAATGATAGGGTATTCCATCTGTCTCAAACAAAAAGTTATCAAAAGTTATTAAATATACCGAAGTCTATCTATAGTGAGATTAACCGTATATGATTCCAAAAAATGGACTTATACTTCATATATTATACTGCTTAATAAAAGAAAACTAATTTTTACTAACTAGGAACTTATTGTAGGCTAGTGGTAGGCGATAAAGGCCTGTCTCACTTTAGTTGTGGGTTCAATTCCCATAACCTTGTCTGACATGATGGGTTGTCTCCCTTCCTACAGGTTGTCCTTTTTCTAAAACTATACCATTATAACATTCTAGAAAAAAAAGTTTTATCCATAAACAATACTATTTGATGTCCAACTTAATCTATTCCATTCTTTTGGATTATCCAAAATACTTTTGTCTAATCTCATAGTATTAAGAAAAATATTACTAGAGAGGTCATCTACCAAGTATGTAAATACCATCACTTATCCCCTGTATATCATAAGATATATCTTGTTGGACACATTCCAAACATGTGAATACCTTAATCATGTATTCTCTTGAAACATGAATTACCATAAAACCTTAGTGGAAACATGAATGCTGTCAAAAGTTAATTATTTCCACATACCAAAATCCCAAAATTTATATATACACAAACAATGATGTCACATTGTCCTTATATCAGTCCTGAGCTCATTAATAATATCAAACATATTATTTTCTCTGTATCCATTCATTATGTGCATATCATTTTCATTCCAAAAATATCTAAATAACCTTTCATGGTTATCGGTAACATTCAACATATACTTTCAAATACTTTAATAAAAATACTAGTGTAACAATCCTTAGATTTTTCTATATTCCATAGTACCATTAAATTACTTATTAAACATAACTCTTTATAAAAATTAAATCATTCCACTAACTTCTTAAACCATTGACCGAGCTTCATCATTTTATTCCTCAACACTTCATTAATATCATATATCATTTGTAGTATCTTCATCATCATCAACATAAATACTACCCATATGACCATGCTGATTCACTTCATGAGATTTTCCCTTAGGGAATTGGTTTTCATAATGCCCGTACATTCCACATTTAAAATATTTAACCGTTGTTGATGTCTGATGAATACCATTATCCTTGTCCATAGTGTTTACTGAACCCTTTCCTTTCCAATTACTGTATTTGTGTCCTTCTTTTCCACACCCAAAGCATCTTCCATTTCCTTTAAAACATTTGCCTCGATGTCTCTTCCCACATGATTTACATGATGAAAATTGAACTTTATTTCTTCTATGATCATCATGAAACACCATATTTCTCTTATTAGCCGAGTTTGGAAACTTACCAAATTTGAGATTATTGATCATATTATGATATTGTTGATTAGGAATAATAATGATGTTTTGACTTCCAAATCCCATTTCATTTTCTTGATCATGAAGAATATCATTCCAGTTTCCATAATATTCTCCATTAACATGAATCTTCATGTTTCCAGCCATTTTCTAAAACCCAAAAAGAATAGTGTGAGAGGCAAAAATCACACTATGAAAACAACATAATCAGAGGGAGTACATTCAATCTCTAACATCTTAGGTTTAATCCTATGTTATTCATGATCATTATAATAATTCTAGGACTGTAACCTATACTTATAATTAACCTTAGGGACATCCCTAGACATACATTATAAATATCTCAAGGGATCTCACTAAATATTTCGCATCCTTGTTTCCAAAGGTTAACTAAACCTTTCCTCAAATACCAACTGTAGAGACCCATAGCTTGAGATACATAGAAATTACATTAATTTTGTGGAATAATTAATACATAACAATAATACACACCCAAGGACAGTAATAGTTTAGTGTCTTTGGAAACTCGAAACATAATCTTCTAATCGTGGTGAAAGATCTTCAACGTCTCCCATAAAGATCTACCCATTTTTGTGTTTTACCTAAAACCTTTCTTTATATCCTGTGGAAAATAAACATAAAAAGGGTGAGCTCAAATGCTCAGTAAGGGTAAGCATGTATGGAGTAAAACAAACCATATACATTTTTACATAAAAACATGAACACAATGTTTAAACATCAAAATATTGAGTTGTGAAAAACATCTTGGCAGTGCTTAAGGCATAGATCAGAAAGGAAAATTAATCATGATAAAACATAATGGGAAGAAAACATGTAATTGTGGAAACCATTAAGCACATGTTATGATTTTCATAGTAGACAAGGCATTGCTGCCAAGACCATAATAGTGGACAAAGTCCATTACTCAACCGAGTTTACATGTCGTTCCACCATTGTATTACTGAACCAAATTCACTTTCCGTTCCAGCCATGCCTATCTCATGAGATATAAATCAATACCTAATGCATTGGAGGGAGATATAGGTCTCACCCATCTCATAATGAAATAATTATTTCATGTGACACAAAATAAACATAAATCATTTTTCATAACCCAATGAATAATATGGGTTTCATAAACATCATACCATCATAACATAATCCATATGAAAAAATGGATATCATTTCATAATAAGAAAAATAAAACCATGTAAATAATAGATTAATTATACATGAAACATAAACATACTAAATAATTCCATCTTAGATGGAATATAGTTTTGATAAAACAATTGAAATCAATTCTTCAAGAAAATTTTCTTTTTTTCTTCAAAATCATATTCATTTCACAAAATTCCATGAAATTTTAAAAGAAAAGGATTTTTGTTGAAAATAATCATGAAATATTGTAGAGGATGCTTCGTGAAAATAAGTCATTATGAAACTGTAAAAATCGGTTCACGCCATATAAGTTAAAAAAAACATTCTCCTCATACTTTTGCTGGAAAAGTCAAAAAGTACATCATATGGTAAACAAAAGAAAGATTCCATCCATACCATGTGGTAAAAGTCACAAAATGGTAGAAATTAATTTAAACATACATGTTAGAATAGTAAACATTTCATGATTTTTTTTTGAGAAAACATGGACATGGATGATAAACATAACCCCTGTAAATACTTACGTATAAACAATCTCAGGTAAAAATGAGATTGAAAAATTAACCATTACCTTAGGTGAAATGTCTTTCGTACGTGTCTGGAACTCCTGTATAGTGGGTTTAAACAAATTATTAACTTGTAACTTAATCATAATAATATTTATTCCATCATATATGATTCACCTATGACTTTATATTACCCGTTTTTTTGTTAATTCCATGTTAAAGAAGCGTTTTGGGTAAAATCATTTCATTTATCATACGTGTTTGGACTTTTTTGTTCTTGATATCATTAATTATATCCTGATTTACATAATTACATAATTTAAAACATGATTTATATATAATATATATTCAGAATATAAATATATATGATATATCGATAAATGTAATGAAATACATCGTTCATGGAGATGGTAGGTCGTACGCACACATGAACGCTGTTTTCGTTTCCTTATTGAATTGAATGAAATTAGGTAAATGAAACATATATGTACAAAAATCCAGTATCATTATTATGTCATATAATTCATGATTATTTATTATATATCATTTGTAATCATTCTTTAATGGTTAACATGGAGAATAAATCTCATCGTGTCGTGGAGACGATTATCCGTATGTATGCACGAGCAATGATATCGTTCTCATAATTATTGAATGAAATTTGAGTGAATGATATAATATATCAGAATCAATATGATGTTATAAAATTCATATATAGTTATTATTTACACCATTAAACCCATCCACGTAAGGTGGTGGTGGAAAACAGATTACACCATGGCGTGGAGATGGTATTCCGTACATATGTACGCGCGGTGATTTAATTTTCCGTAGGATGGATAGAAGGTGAAATGGGGTTGTTTTTATATTTATAATAACATATAATTATATGGGTAATACTTATGTTATTACTTTATATTGAAAAAAATAAATAATAGTAATTAGAAGAAGAAATACATTTGAAATAATCGGTAAAGGATATTACATCTTCTTTGACGCGCCTCTTCTAAACCTCCTCTTAGGGCAATAAAGTTGTTCTATGAAGAATACCAGGACCTCTAGTATGTTTTCATGGAAGTGGATAAGTGAAATGGACTATTTTTGGCCAAGAGAGAAGGCTTAAAATGTTGTTAAGAGGAGAGGGAGAAGGATCCCTTTTATAAGAGAGGAGAGGGTCACTTTTAGAAACCTCTAAAATATTAATTTATAATAAAAACAAACCACACATAGAAACTTCCAAATATCACTAAATTAGAATATTATATGAGATAGGGTTGTAATATCATCAACCAATAAAATCTAAACATGTTTTATGTTTATTTTAAACCTTATCATTTTGATTTATCTTTATTTAATCTATTTTATTTTATTTGTAGTAATAATATTCAAAATTTTAAATTGTTATAAATACTTACTTATGTTATGTTAATTATCCTTAATTAGATAAATTACTAAATTTTAGACTATATAATTTTCAATTTTCAATTTTTAAATAATTTTGTGATTTTTAAACAATTTAATAATATATTATTTTTATTAAATATCAATAGTGTAAATTTTGACACCATTCAATTATTTGAATTTAAATTAAATCCAAAAAGAAGATATATTCGATCCAAAATATTCAATAGATTAATAACATTTCATATTAATCTAAAAAATTCATGTAGAACATTAATTTGTTCATATATCATTTATTTTAATATTTTTAAAACCATTTATTTGATATTTTCTTTAATAAAATAATTACTACAATATTTTTGTATAAATATTTAATATTATTATTTTTGCATAAAAATTAAAAATAAAATACAATGATGCAGATAAATCTAATATATTCCATAATAATACTTTTACTTGAATTTATCATCTTATAATCACAACATTTAAATTCCTATATTTATTAAATTATAAAGGCCACAACTTTGTCATCATTTAAAATAAAATAATATAAGTGTCATAATCTATTTTATAAGGCTAAAAAGGGTCAAATATTAGACCATTGGATTATTATGGTTTACATGTACACGACCAATAAGTTTTGGTCTGGTTTTGTGCCTTTTATGGTCACTATTAGTTTAATAAAAACTGTATTATTGATTTTTCACCAAATAAACAATTTCTGCATCACTATTGTTTCACCATTATTGATAATTATTTAATCCCTAAAAATTATAAATAAATTCAATTGATGTATATAATTTTATTACCTTTCTTTTTAATAATTATTTTCCTTGTTTTATGAAGTATATCACTAATTTAAAATTATTACACTTTTAAGATATAAGAGAGTGACATGTTGTCACTTTCTTTGGGTTTAATAATAATTACATCCTTTTCATGGTCAAAAGTCCATAAAATGAATCTATTCCAAACCTAAGGTGATATGGGTCGACTTCAATTCATCTAATATAATTTTGGCAGGTGTTAGAGAATTTTTATAATCTTATTTTTACCCTTAATTACCTGATTTTCCTTTAACTGTAGTAAATAAAATTTACCATAGTTACTATTCATAAATAAAGTAGCCTATTAACATAATTTGGACCTGCTGATTCCAAATATGGAATCTATTTTTCCAAATTCAAAATACAGAAGTTGAAGTATCTAATTTAAAATGAATCTCGTTGTTGAGAAAATGTGTTTTTAAAGTTAAAGCATTGCAAAAGATAGAAATGTTTTTACCTCTGAATTCCATGTAAAATTAATGATAATGAATTGCATTATATTAAATAGTAAAAATAAATTATATTTATACATGAAAACCATTCAATATCATAATCTAACCATATAAATCATATTGATGAAAAAAAAAATTTAATTAAAATTTAGCATATTTTTACTATTCATCAAAATATGAAAGATTACAAAAAAATATTAAAAATCATTCAATGTTAATTTTTATATATTTATTTAATTGAATAAGTTTATTTCGTCAAATTGAACTTATATACGTGTCAAAAACTAAATTTAATGTGGGTGCAACATCAAAAGACAGAACAACTATATTTTTTGAAAAATACTTATTTTACACAAAATAATTATTTTGTTCTCATTCCATGTTCTAGAATATGTGTTAGATGGATGATATTTTTATAAAATTCAAAATGTGGTTAATAATTTTCATAACGGTTAGTTCATAATAATATTATAACAATATATCGTTGTTTCATAAAACATGGTATTTTGTACAACACATGCTATTGGGGAAGGTCGTTGTAGCTGCAACACAAGCCAATATTAGTATTGCATATACTACAAGATAATACAATGTTGTGTGTAGTGTAAAATACAAGAAATCAATGAAATTAAAAAGAATATTTCTCATAACATCTCAGGGTGTTATAAAGATGGTATCAAAAAAATATCCCGAGTGGATTATAAAAAAGGGTTGTTGTTTTTAATTAATATAAATTGAATAAAAATATATTTTGAAAGCTTTCTTGAGGAAAATATTCTTTTTTATTTTAATTTTTTTAAAATTCTTTTTTGAAACCCACTTTTAAAAACATTTTCTTTAAAAGTAACATTTTAAAATTTATAATTAAGCTTATAAGAAATGATTGAGGTTAAAAGGGTAGAAATGAATTTAATAAATCCATCTTAAAATCTTAAAATCATTTATTAAAACCTTTTTAGAAAACAATTTTTTTAGAATAAAACTGGTTCTTCATCTGAAGAGTGCAATGGAGTTTGATTTTATTAAAAAAATACTAAATCATTTTGAGTAACAAAGGGTGGGATAATGATAATATTACTTTAAAAATATCATAAATAACCATATGATTATAAAATTAAATTTTTTATTGATAAATTATCATATAAATTCCCTAAATTTAATTTCAAGAATAAGAAATATTGTTTAAAATGAGATTGTGAAATAAAAATTTAAAATGATCATAACTTTGAAATGAGAATTGATAAATGAATTGATTATGTGTATAACATGTAAATACCTATAGAATAAGTGTAAATAAATCAATATATATTCATTTTCATTTTATATATATTCCTATAATATTAATTACAATGAGGTAGTTCTACAACCCAAAAAAGGAATTGAGTTATGAAATTTTGTTACTTGTTGGAAATTTATAGTTTAAAACACATAAGATGAAATAATTCAAATTGAAAGTAAATATACCATTAATAATTTAATATTCATGATATTAAATATAAATGTGACATTATTTACACCATATATAATAAATTATGTTGACATTAATAACATATGCCACAAATAATGGAAATTGGGATGATGTCCCTAACAACTTGGTAAAATTTGAATTTAATCACCACGACAGAAATAATTTAAATTTAAACTCTAAATAGAATTAATAAAAATTTATTCATTACATAAGATAATATAGGGTTAGTATATACACCACACAAAAGAATTAAGTTGTGAAAATGGTGTATGCCTCGTGGAAGAAAAAGTGAGAAAAAATCACATACCCCGCATTTAATTTTGAGTGAATGTCCTTTAAATTCTTGTATATGGGGTTTGAACATGTCAATAACTTATAAATTAACTATTATATTATTTATTTTATCATATATAATCTTATTATTCTATCTTATTACCTTTTTTGAATAATCTTTCATCATTTTTAATATTCTGAGAGTTAATTTCTTAGTTTTTCGAGTATGTTTTGACTTGTTATTTTTGTTATTCTTGCATGGATCATGATTTTATCACCAACATAATGTGAAACATGATGTATTATAATATATATATATATATTAATTATATATGTATTTATAAAAATCCATAGTATTTGGAAACAGGAAATGAAATGTATGGTTTATAGAGACGGTATGTCGTATGCACACATAAACGCTACATCTATTTCCTTATCGTATTAAAAATATTGAAACGTAATTGAGATATCTATATATATATATGTATATTATAATTAAAGTATTATATTTATTTTGTATATATCAGATATGTTTATTAAAATCATCCTTAATACATTCCATGTATAGTGTATACTAATCACATGGCTTTGAGGAGGCGGTTGTCCACACTCCAATAAACGATAATATCGTATTCCCACAAAATGGAGTGAAAAAAGAATGTTTGATAAAATAATTAAATAATAAGAAATAAATTACAAATAATATATATATCATATATAAACTATAAATCCATCATTATTCCTACCTTTAAAGGTTGTAAATGGAAGAACGAATGACATGAGTTCGTGAGGTATTAGTCCACCGAACACTCAAATGATGAATGTGTGTCCCATTATGATGAATTTATGTGAAGGTTCAGTTACAAATATTATCATAAGAAGATAAAAGTATATTTAATATACCTAGGTTATTATATAATCATTATATAGAAATAATTTAAGGGGTGGAGATGTAAATGAAACAAAGATGATCGTTAAAGAACATTACCTCTTATTTGGGTAACTCCTTTTGGTTTATACAAAAAGACATTCTTGGTTAGATTTATACTGAAACATGAGGATTCTAGGATGAGGATATGGATTTGGGGAGATTATTTTGGAATATTTTATGTGATATAAAGGGAAATATATGTGTGGATAAATGGGATGGGTGAGTTTCTTTTAATAGTGTAAGAGTAACAGTCTTATAAATATAAAAAGGTAAACACTATTGAGAGTTCGCCGTTATATAATGATACTAAAATAATTGAAGCTATTTTATAAAATGAATATATTTTATAAATAAATCCATATATTAGGTTTTTTATGTGTTTCTAGTTCATTATGGACCTTATGTTTATGTTTTAGTTCCTTATTAAGCCTAATTTTACCTTAATCGTTGTAATTTATTTTAACTGCATTCACTAATCATTTTGGTAAAAAAACAATTTTATCTTTGTATAAATTATAAATAATTTTTTTAAAAATATTTAATCCATTTTTCCAAATTGTAATCACATAATTGGAATAAATTAATTTAAATTTAATCATGTAGACGAGACGACAAAACGGGTCTTTAAAGTAAAAATGTTTATAAGTTTGCTATGTTTGTATACCCAATTTTAAATTAAAATTTATTATAATGACCTGTATTATATTAAGTGATGTAAAATATATATATTTGAACCGTAAAACTAATAAAAACACAATTTCACTATATAATAAACTAGATTAAAAGGATGTTTTGAATTTAAATTCACTATTTTTCACTATTCATCAAAAATTAAATATTTCTAAATTATTCAAAAAAGTAACCCTAACCTAATTTTATTGTTTTTATTTATAAAATGAATGTTATTTTCATATAAAAATAAATATTATTCCAAAATTTAGGTTTAATATGAGTTCTCTATAAAAAGGCAGTAAAATTACCTCTATAAAAATATAGATTTTTGTACATAATATTTGGATTTCTCATATCTTATCACTATAAATCATATTATATGAATGTAAAAATATTTTATGGGATATATAATATATATTCCCATAATTTAGTTAACAATACTCTTAACTTCCAATTTAATGTATATTTAATATCTTATTATTTTATATATTAATATTTTAAAAATACATTACTATTCGGTAAAACTCAGTTTTGCGTGTAATGCAAGAAATCTCAATATTGAATGCATTAAAAGCTATATAATATATTTAATTTATTTAAATTAGTAATTATTTTGTAAATTTTAGTGATATTATATTCCCTTACACACTTGGTGTTACATGTCATATAGGCTATTGAATATAATGTTATTACTTTAGAATTTTGGTGTGTTATAATTATTATTATGAGATTTCAATGATAAAATATCACCATATTTTTTTAAAATGATTCAAGAAAAAGTGTTGAAGATATACAGAGGAGAAATATTGGAAAATATTCCTCAATAAAAATGAGTTCCATAATCTATGGAGTTTTTTACATCATAATAAGTATACATGATCATATATAGATGCAGGGTTCATTGAGAATATGATTACAATAAATTAAAATTCTCTGGAAAAAATTGAGAAAATAAAGTAAAAATTAAATGATTCATGTGATCTTATAAATATGTGGATTTTCATTCTATATTTTTAATAGGATAAATTAAAAAAGTTTAGATATCTATATTCCTGAATAGTAATGAAGGAAACTCTAATTATATAATATGACCGAATAAGAAGATTATGTTTTTTAATGGTGAGAAAACTAGAACATTGAATATTGAGTTTTTCTGGGAGTTATGAATCTCCATGATTTCTGGAGACTTTAATAAATATATTATCACACCAATATGAGTATATATATGATATAACGAGGTAAAATAGGTTAGTTTGACAATATGACTTATGTTGTATCCTTTTTGAGTCAAAATAAGATAAATTATTGAGATACATCTATCTCAAAAATTCTTATTGAATAATTTTTTAGATGCGGAACAAATGGGAGACACTTTGACAATGTCAAGTGGAACCAAAATTTTACTCATATTGATGATTTAATTTAAACAGTACCAAAAGGTTTTATGCCATTGTGATCAACATACATAGTGGGTTTGAGTTGATAAAAAAGAATTAGATTACACACAATCTTGTTTACATCATCTAGAAAGGTAATGATCTGATGCTTTAGTGTGAATACCATATTCTAGTTGTTTTAGTGACATACAAAACGCCATGATTGATCTATTACTAGATGTTGTGGCAGTTTCTTGAATAATTGGTGATGCTAGAATAAATAATTCCATTGAATACTAGTGGTACCAGTATAAACAGCACCACATATTCAGGATGTTGGTTGTTCTTTCCTTTCAGGATTTTGATGATACTAACCAAATCATTGTGTGTGACTTAAAATTCACTATTAATCACTATAATTATAGAGTGATGATAACATATAAGTACCCGATAATAGTTGAACATGATAGAGAGTATGATCTCATATCAAGGAAAAAACTTATAAATATTTTGTAATTTTGTTCCTGTTTTATTCTACATTGCATACTTTAGTACGGTTTAGAGTGAACGAGATATCCCTTTTTCTTAACAAGGTAATAGATTATAGTGTTAGTGGTATTCATTGATAATAATGTTAAAACTCAATAAAAACTGGGTAGACAATGATCTGGAACCCTCCTAGTGTCCCGACATAATATATTGGGCTCTATAGTGATGTACTAATTTATTTTAGGGGAAGAATTTAACACACTGGGTTTTAATAAAACTTTTCACTACATAAACTATATTTTCTATTATAAAAATGTTATTTATATATTCTTTTAGAATAATTAAAATTAATTATGGAATAATTCTTACAAGATATGAATCAAACTAACAACACTTTATTCATTCATAGTGAAAAAATACGATAAAGTTACGTGAAACCATGCATTATTAATCATGGTTTATTAAATACAATGGATGATTAAACCCATTTAAAGTTCATAAATACAAATGGGACAACATATATTAAACAATAATTTCTTCAAAACTAAAATATTTCATGGATCATATTTACCCAAAAAATCACAATTATTAGAACCAAACCTATAGTAAAAAATACATCATTTAAATAAAAAGCATTATGAAAAATACATAAAAAATAATTAGTTAATGTGATGTGTATTTTTTGAATATAGAAAAAAATGAATTTATATGATATAATGATTAATATAGCTTTTATATAAAGAGTTTATAACCATTAGGTATAATACCATTAAACATGTCACTTGTTTAAAATTACCAGTTTATAGTTGATTTAAATAATGTTAATTTTGATTAAAAATACATTTTATATATAAATAACTATTTTTCAATGAAATAATTTATTATTAAAATAATTAAATGATACTAATTCAATTTTGAAAGTTCCTTTTATTTAAAAGAATTGTTTTTATAAAATATGTATTTTGTTAAATATATCATTTTTAAAGAATGATATATATAAAAAGTTTTGATAAAATTTAGTAGATGATTAGTAAAATAAATTAATGATTTATATGATATACTTGAGGAACTATAAGGAATAGTTATTTAATTACACATTCATAAAAAAATATAATTTATTTAAAAACATTATTTTTATTATATTCTATATTTTTTTCTTTAGAAGTTAAATTTCAAAAATCAAACGTACATAAATTAATAAAATTCCTTTTTTATATATAGAACCAACAGTTCAATATCAAGTAAATTATTTTTTACTTGGTAGAATAAAATTAAATTCACTATTATTCTTAAAAATACATTTCTCTAAAAATTATTTTTATAGCATCTTACGTACTTATCACGAAATCAATTTTTATCACTTTTATATATTGTAACCAGTAAAATAGATTTCAAATTTAGAATCATCTAGAACAACATATATAATATGTTAAATTTGATTTTTCGATTAATATAAGTTTTTGAGGAAATTTTATTAATCACGGAATAGATAATAGGGTTATTTTTAGAGAATTGTTTTTTAATTATGTTTTGTAATTATTATTTAAATAAAATATATTGACCAATTTTAAATGATATGTCTAATGTAATGTTTACATATATATAAAATATATTTATTGTAACATCATAGATTTTATGGTATTATATTTCACCATTTAAGAGTGTGGTTTCAGTTTTGGAGGGATTATGATTTATTTTTGGATGTTTCTATTGAACCTAGGGCATAAAATTATTTTCAGACACTTTTAAAGTGTATGTTAAAGATTACAATGAAAGTCCTTCCCTGGTAGCTGGTATTAATATGGTTTATGTCACAATGATCTTACAAGACATAAAATAATTTTTATTACTTAAATTAATTTTTTGACAAAAAAACTAAATTTTATGTTTTGAAATCATTTTTTAGGGTGAGTTCAACATGAGGCCACATGTTTTCAGATACAAGTGAGTTATGAGGTTTTTGTGCCATAAAATATGTGTTTATGCCATAAATAATTTTTTCCAATAGGTTTTAGTCACATTGGATGTTGGATGATTCTCCGTCATTCGACGTTCATGTTCCTCCCTTGAACCCTAGGTATCCTTAAATTCTATTTTGGGTGTTTCCTCTCCTTACAAATCATTTATTTGACATTTTATCTTTATGTATGTCTTTTTATTCCTCCCCAGTAAGCAACCTTTATTCTTCTTCATTTCCATTAGTCATGATGGAATCATGGCACTTTGTTTTGGATTTTTCAACAATATGGTGACGTTTTGATTCATTATTTATAGATACATTGTATAATATTTTTCTAGGCCAGTCCTATTGTGTGTTGTGGTGCGAAGGGCGTGTGTTATTTGATTAATTTTATGATCTACCACTATGTTATCTATTTTTTGTGGAATGTGATTATAAAATGTGTTAATGAATTCTAGGGCCACTATTGTTGTCATTGTGATCCATATAGTGTTAGTGGATCTAATTGTGGGCATGTGAAAACCAAATTTATGGTAGGTGGTTTTGTATCTAGGATTTTATAATTGAACCATGATATATAATGTTTTATAAATTATTTGAAAATACATTTTCATTATTTATTTGTGTGTGTAAATTATTTTTCTATAAAATATGGGTTTTCCGTTAGTTTTGGGTAAAGGAAAATAGGTGCTTTTAAAGAATTGTGAAATGTGTTTTTAAAGAATGATTGATAAATGAAAATTTTATTTCGAAATTGATTATGGAGCACACTTTTTAAATGATTTGTTAAGTTAAACACATGAGGATACTTGGGTTATTAGGTGGAAGGTTTATCTTTGGACCATTATCCATTTTATTATTGGTGGGTTCACACATGTGGTGTTTCACTACTCTCTAAGCCTGTTGTTCTAGAGACATGATATTGATATTTTGGTGGGATTCACTCATGAGGTGTTCCTCTTATCCTTATTCCAATTCTCTAAAAAATTTCGTCTACAAAAGTCTTTAATTTAGGTATTAGTAGTCTACAAGCCTAACTTTTTTTGATCCTAATAATGTTTTAACTATTCTTTTCCTTTGTATTTACCGAATTTAATAAACCTTCTTTGACTTTGATAAATGTTTATATAAATTATTCTATGAAACTATTTTTCTAGTATAGTTTTGGAACTATGGAAAATGGAATTATTTATCATGATTTTGATATGAACTTAATTATTATTTAATTATTCATTTTTTTAGAGAGAGAATTTTTTGGATTATTTATATAGAGACTTAGTATGGAATACCTTGGTGGGATTCGTACTGATAATGTTTAGCTCAAAACATGCACATCCCTTTAGTGGTGTTTGGACCTAATTATGTATTTTGATATAGGAAATGGCATGGAATGACATTGAGGTGGCGAGGATTTCTATCAACTAGGTACAAGTAAATGGTGTTAATATGGAGTAGTATGATTTTGTAAGTTGTCTTTCCTATTGGACTGGTAATTTTGTTTTTTTCAAAATAAATTGAGTTGTATTGCTTCTTTTTTCATCTTTTAGTTATGGAATATATTTTATACTCAATTTTCATCCACTGTTTATTTCTTACATATATGTATATGATTTTTTTCGACTTCTGGTTGGGTGAAATCATTACCTATGGTTGTTTTTGATTCTCTAGTTTAAGTCTCCAACTTATAGGGATTGGAAATTACCTTTGGGTCTTGCTTCATTTTTTTTCAAAACCTAGATGGATGAGTTATCTGGGTCAGGATATAAAAATTTTGTTATTAGATCATTGTTATACTCAGTATTGAGAATTTTTTAGACGGGATATATAATTTTTATATCTTTATTGTTTGGAATTGGTGAGTTCCCAGCCATATATTTCCATGATAAGACTCATGAAACAATGAGATGTTGGTATGTGTGTCACCAGTGTTGCTTTCCTCAACTTGATCTCATTTTATGATTATAGTTTTCTATTTTGAACTTAGATTATTCTGATTTTTTGATCATTTAACCTATCTTATGTGTGTAGTGATATATGTCTAAGAGATGTTTTACGAGTCCCACAAGGGGAGGTAGTGGGTTCTCTTCAAGGGAATCTGACTTTGGATTAGAATTCTATGAAGGCTATCAGGAACTAAATGTTTACTGTAGACTAAGATTCATCACAAGTATAAAATGTAATTGTTGAGGTACAACTAATAGGTCGGGGATAAAGAAATTTATGTTTAGTGTTATTATGTAAAAACCCACCATTCTTTATGGGTATGAATGATCCCCAAGAGGTGTAGGACTACCTAGATAAGATCAATAAAATATTCCCCTTCTTGGATTCACCTATGAATATCAAGGTATAGTGAATGAAATTTAGAGTTGAGGGTCCCAACAACATATAGCAGGATTCTGTTATACAGTTATATAAGTATGTGGTATTATTTTGGAAGGGTTTTAAAACCATTTTATTCCATAAATTCTTGATATAAGAATTATATATGGTAAATTATTCGGAATTCCTCTATTTTCAATAGGGAGAGCACTCGGTTTCGAAATACACCAAACAGTTCACAAAGATGGTTCATTTAGGTTCAAATATGGTGAAAAAATGATCAATATAAATCTCATAAGTAACAATAGAGTTTTCAATTATATATCATATTGTAGGAATTTATTCTAAACCATTCTAGAAGATTAAAGATAGTGAACAAGTATAATGTGGTAGAAATGGACATAGTAGAAAATATGGACTATTCTATTCATTCTCTTCCACCTAGTGGAATATTTAGTGGTGTTAAAGGGAAGAAGAGGAAGCTGTTTGATCATCTAATGAGTGGCATATATAGTTCTAAGTAGACATCCTACTCTACACTATAATTTACAACTAGTAGTGTACCCCTGATGTTCTATGAGTGTATCAAGGTTGGTCACACCTGAACTTCTAGTTCCATGACTTTGAATAGATGAAATGTTTGTATATTTTATAACCATTTAAAGATATTATTCTAGGCCATGTATGTTAATTTTAATGGTTATAGAACTATTCTCATTGCATCTTTTTTTAGAGACTATATATTGGATATAGAATACATTAACTTTTTTATTTCTTCCCATTTTCTTGATGTGTGAAAACTTTAAACGAAGATCATATCCTTCATCATGGAGTTAGAGTAACCTCATAGAAATATGAGAGAATATGGGTTTTAGTGTGCTTTTTCTCTATTTAAATCTAATATTAATTTAGTCTAGGATTTTTTAATTCTCAATCTTGATCTTTTTAACATCATTATTGGGATGGATTGAATTAATGTTCATCATCCTGAGGTTGATTGTTATCATAGATATTTCACATTCCTTTCTTCCTTTGTAATCTCTTGAGTGTCTCATGGTGAATGGGATCCAAGGTCAATTAATACATGATATTCCTTCCCAGATCGCAAAATATTGTTATTAGTTGATGAATTTAATGCCAATAATGTTTTTTTATTTTCTATATTCCTATGTTTGTTTAATAATATATTGATGTTTTCCAATATGAATTATTTGGTTATCCACCAGAGAGAGAGAGAGGTTAGATTTTTTGTTGATTTGGGGATGAGTACATAACTGATATTGATACCCTGCAGTTATATATAACATAGAGATCTTTAAGACCTCAATATATAGTCAGATTCTCTAATAGTGAATTATTTTATTCACACTAGTATTTCACTATGGGAAGTGGCGATTCTCTTTTCCTTCAAGTATGAATATTCACTTAAATTTTCTGTGGAATATCAGAATATGAATTGGGTAATGATTATGAATAAATATCCATTTCTCCATGTGGATGATTTTTATGACTAGTTAATGGAGAAAATTTGGTTTTATAACATGTGTCTTTGGATGAGTTATCATCATCTCAAGGATTTGGAGTCTAATATACATAAGACATATTTCAAGAGCTGGTGTAACCATTATGAATATCTTTTGATTCCTTTTGGTATGACTAACACTCCTACGTATTTATTGATATAAAGAAATAGTTATTGCATCAATATATAAAAACCAACAATTTTTTTGGGATGATATTTTGGTTTATTCTAGGTCCAAGTGTGAGAATGAGGACCATCTAATTTTAGTTTCATAAATCTTAAAGAGACATCGTCAATATGGTTATCTTTCAAAATGCAGTTTCTTGATTCCATAGGTGAAGTTATTAGGGAAAATTAATTATATATGTGGATTATTATTAATTCCTATGAAGATGAAGGATATATTTTCATGGGATTCAGCGTAGAATGTTTTTTATATTCAGAGCTTACTTAGTCTTACAGGATACTATTTATGGTTATTCAAGGATTCTTAAAGCTGGTGTCACCTTTGAATTATATTACTAAGAAGGGGGTGTGGTTCACATAGAATGTGAATTGGAAATACCCTTTTATGAGTTTCAATTAATTATTACATTGGATCATATTCTAATCTTACCTAATCCTGGTAAGGGATATATTATATTTTGGGCATATTATGTTGGTCGTTCTGGTTGTATTCTTATGAAAGTTGATCATGTGGTGTTTTATGGATATCATATTCTTTTTAAACAAGGAAATAACTTCACAACTCATGATTTGAATATTCACACACTTATGATTGTACTAAAATGTTGGTGACACCATCTTTTTGGGGGGAAGTTCCATGTATTTTATAAATCTAAGAGTCTGAGCTATAACTTTTATTAGATGGACTTAAATATTAGAAATAGATGGTGGCTGGAATACCTTTAGAAATGAATTTAGACATCTATCATTCTCTAGGAAAGTGTAAAACCATCAAGAATGCTCTCAATGAGAATGTGCTATCACATATTGTCTTAGAAAGAAAGGAATAGAAGAACTTTATTAGAATCTTTTCTAAGTTGCATCTGGACTCAGATGAGGATTTTTCAAGTATGGTTCTAACTAGTTTTCAACTATATTTATTTTTACATGAGTATATTCTATAGATTCAGAATCAGGATGATGTTCTTAGAGTAATCAGATAAACCCTTTATAATAATGAGAATGTTTCTAGTTGGTTTATCCATTCTGATGGTATTCTCCACTTCGGGGATTCAATTTTCATCCCATCATCTATGAGGATCTCATCATTTTAGTACAGTCACAGTTCCTCATGGGATATTCATTTGGGAACCAAAAATATTTATTATGACAGGATATAACATTGTTGGTGGATGATTATGAAGAATGACATTGTAGATAACGTGTCCCTCTATTACACCTTCCAACAAATAAAGGAAGATCATCTAAAACTTATAGTTTTCTCCAAACTATTCTAGTTCTAGTTTCGAAATGGGATAATGTATCCATGTAATGTTTTGTAAGATTTACAATAACACATAAAGGGAATAATTATATTTGGGTGATGATTGATTGGTTAAAAATATTTGATCATTTCATTCCAAACAAGGACACCATTAAGGTTTAATATTTGGGTAAACTATACATGCAAGTGGTTTTCAGTTTACATGGGGTCCTGTTTGCCATTTTTTCAGAAAATGATCCCAAGTTTACCTTCTAGTTTCGATAGAGAATCCAAGAGGATAATAGGACATGGGCTTAGTTGAGTACGATGTAAAATCTATAGATAGATGGTGATATGAAGTGTGCTATTCAGATACGGGACGATATAATCCATGTCTATGTCTTGGATTTTGGTGGATCAAAGGACATAAATCTGGTACTAGGTGATTTTGGTTAAAAATAGTTATAAGTCATCCTTTATAATGGTCCCCTTTGAGGCTTTTTATGGTCACCTTTGTATATCACCTCTTTATTAGGTAGATGAGGGAGGTGAATCTTATCTGGGATGAAGCCTTATTTGGGAGATGTTAGTGAGGTTTTATGATATAAATTCAATTTTCGTTAAAGCATAGAATTATAAAAAATACTATGTGGATAATTTACATCATCATTTGGATTTTTTATTAGTGACCTTGTTTTATTAAAATTTTCTTTTCATTTGGGTCAACTTCTTCTTGGAAAATAGGGAATGTTGGCACTGTGATAGTTTAGATCATTTGAGGTAAATAAGTGGCATGAGTGTGTTGAATATTAGTTGACATTATTAAAACTGTGGACAAGTATCCATGACATTTTAAACATATCTCACCAAAAGAAGTACCATCTTTACCACTATCAAGTCCTTTGTTGGGATAAGATCAATTTGGATCCAAGTTTTTCAGTTGTAGACCAGCTAGTGGTGATCATTGATTCTTGGGTGAATGTTTTTCATGGGATATCAATCCAATTGGTCAGAGTGTAATGGTAACATAGATCTGATTCACGTTATACTTAGGAGCATGGATTGTGAGTGAGGGAGAAGTGACCTAACCTTATTCTGGGGAAGCATCCGTCCACATGATTTTCTAGGGATGGATTGTCTTATGGTGGATATTTTGCAACATACTGAATTTTATGTTTAAGAGTGTTTTTTATATTCTAAGGGCTAGGTTTTTTTATTTTCAACAGAAAAAGGTGTTCATGAAACTTGTTAAACATTGTTAGATCATATGGTCTAGCTTAAAATATCATTCATTACCTAGGAACTAGTCGTAAGTTAGTTTATGAAAAAATAATCTTACTGGCAGTAAAATAGTTTTTACACCATAAATCCGAATTATGTCATAAGACCCTTTTTACAAAATTAAATAATTCACCAAGGTAATTTTAATTAGAGAAGAAATGTTTTTTGGCACATATTAGTTATGGACTATTTACAACATAAATGATGTTTTTAATGTATAAATACTTTATCACAACTTTCTTTATTCATATTTGACATCTAATGTTTCTCATTTATTGGACATGTGGATTCCTCCCTTTAACCATAGGTATATTTCCACGTGATTTTGGGAATCTCCACTCCTTCCAGATTAATTGTTTCAATTTTTGATCTCCTTAGATGATTTGTCACCTCTTTTTGGTAAGAATACTTAATAATTATTCTTTTCCATTGGTCCCAAAAGAGGAATGGTGCTGAATATTTGATTCATCAACCATGTGGTGATGTTTTATTTTATCGTTTCTAGATCCACGGTGCGATCTTCTTTTCAGGGTTAGTCCATTATTTGTTTTGGTGTATCAAGTGCATTTTTTGGTGTATTTAGTGATCTAAAATATTCCCTATTTTTATAGAATCTTATTCTAAGATGTTTGAATGGATTTGTAGGCCTATTTTTTATATTTTTGTTCATTCTAGTTTTGGTGGATACTGTTACGAGAGTGTGCAACCCGAGTTTGAGGTAGGTAGTTCCGTATCTAGAATTTTTTTATAAATAGTTACTAATCCTGTTTTATAATTTATTTTATAAATATATTTTTCTGATTTATTTGTGGGACAAAAAGGATTATCTATAAAAGACAGGTTTTACCTTGGCTTTGGGTAATAGAAAATGGGTGTTTTGAAAGTAGTGTGAAATAGGGTTTTAAAGATGGTTTGATAAAAGAAAACAGAAGTCTAAACTTGATAAGGAAAATATCCTTTGAAATTATCTTGGAAATGTAGCACATGGAAAGCCTTATAAACTTCTAGGGAAGGTGTATCTTTGGGCCATCATCCATTTTATTTTTGGAGTGTTCACTCATAGTGTGTTTTTCTACTCCTTAGTCCTTTTGTTTTAGGGAGGTGATGTTGAAATTATTTAGGGGTTAACTCATAGGGTGATTATTTTACTCTTTAGGAATGTATTCTAAGGACTTGAGTGTGAATTAGTTATTGATTATTGTATAAGTAATATGGTAGACTTAAATATTATGATCCTTGGAGTGTTTATCCTTTTATTTGTCTTTATATTGTTATGAATTTGATATACCTTCATTGAATTTGATAAATTTTTATCAAAATTATTCTTTGAAACTATTTTTCTAGTAATTTTTTGTTAACTTTGAAAAAAGGGAATCATTTTATATGAATTTGATATGAAAAACTTTTTCATTTAACATTCCATGTTTTCTTTAAAAGGATTATAATTATATTTGATTATAATGACTTAATATGGAACACCTAGGTGGGATCCTACTGTGCCTGCTTTGGTCACACCTTGCACAACCTTTAAGTGGTGTGAAGACCTGGTTATGTCTTTTAATGGAGGAAAAGGAATGGTTCTATAGTGATTAAGTGAGATTTTTTGTTAGCTTGGTATGGGTAGTCAGTTCTGTGATGGTGGGATGTATCCATTGTCATCACATGTAGTAGTTAGTTTCTATTAGTTGTCCTTATTACTGGACCTGTATATTAGGCTTGTTATAACTTCTTTGTGTTGTATCTCTTCTTATATTATATTGTAGTTAGGTAATATATTTTCTTATTGTTTTTACTCATTTTTTTCTAACTATTATGTTTGTATGTTATAAGTTTTCTACTTTAGGATAGGATAAATTATTCCCTCTAGTTATTATTGACACTCGGGTGCTAGTCACCACCCTCTGGGGATTGGGAATACTGTTTGGGTCATTTTAAATTGAAAGTCAAAAAATAGATGGATGAGTTCTCTACCTTGGAATGTGACATTGTCACTAATTTAATTATTAATTGCTATGAAATTATATTAGGAACACATTATATTTTGAAAATACATTCCTCTACAAAAATAGTCTCTTTTTATATATTCTATGTTTAAATATAAAAGTTTCTTTTTTGATATTTGAAAATTTTATATAATTTATAAATCATCAAATTAAGATTCGATAAGATGGGTTATCTAATATTTCTAGTAAAAAAATAATTATCACTGTATATATTTAATTATGGTAAAAGGGTATAATATAGTGGCTTAAATTTTTAACAAATAAAATAAAATAAAAAATTTATAGAATTGATTTTTTCTATTTCAGATCCCATTCAAATTTTAGCACCAATATTATTTTTACCAAACTCACCTAACTCCCTTGTGATTATATAATTGCCCCTCAACAAATGTAAGTTTTAGTGAAATGTATCTCATTTTTACCTATAAAAGGAGTTCTCTTATACACTTTCCAAATAATTCCATTACCTAAAATCCATATTTAATAATATCCCATTTTCCTCTCATATTTCTCTATTTTAATTTTAGAATAACTTATTCATAAGAAGGTATCCAATATCATCAATTTCCAAGATTCCCTCTAATGGAATAATTAATCCCTGAACTTGAGTATTATCCACCTCATAACCTTTTCTTCTCTATATTTTTCATCCACATATTATAAAATATGAATCCTCTACTTAATAACACCAAAATAATATCATCAATAATATATAATAATTATATTATAATAAAATAATCACTTTTATAGTCATCTTAAGTGATAGATTATAACATGTTATTAATTAGGTCAATTTAACCACCTACACGAATGATGTTAAAACATTATATAATGGATGACTATAGAAGGTTAATTACTGGTAATAAATGATATAAAATGGTATATTATTTCATGAATATGGTATTTTAAAGTTAACCTGAAAAAAATTATAATCTATATAATATAATTCATTATTATAACCGAATTATCCAAAACAAGTTAATCCTGAATTCCATTTTCATAAAACACACCCATGGAATAAATCAATTAGAAATGTGACTATAAAAATTAATTAGAAATAATAATTAAAAAATATTTTATAATCCCTTAAATGTTAACATGGTATCAATAAATGACAATAAACATCTCTATTGAAAAACTTGTATGAAAGAAACAAAATTACTAACAACTGGAGAAGAAAATATAACATAAATAACTAATATGGGTATAGTAAATGTTTATAAATGAAGAATATAAAATTATAAATACATTAATAAGGATATAAAATAAGTTATTAAATAATTATTTTTATTATATAAGAGTTTAGTACATGTACAAACTGCCGGGAATCCAAGGTAAGGATTTTGTTTCCCAAATTTATTCCTTTAATACAAGTTTCATATTATGCACATTTTTTTATTTGTATAAATACCACCTATTTGAAATATTATACCATAATTAAATTTATTATTAATGGTATTAAATGTTAAATTCATTTTCATGTTTTAAAATTTTGGATTCATTTATTGACAAACCCCTATGGTTTTTAGTTAACTCAACTCCATTTCACTGAGTCGTAATCTCCATTCCCAAAATTCATTATTCTATATTTATTTTCTTGAACAATAATATTTTATTATATTTTATTTTATAATTATTTTATGTGTAACTTATATTTTTTTAATATAATTTATCTTCTTTATTGTGTTTCTTTCTATATAAAAAATAACACTACTAATAATAATTACCATTCATTCGAATATCCCTTTTTATCTCTAGGTCTATGTTCAATCTTTAAAAAATGTTTTACTCAATTATTTTGTAAGATATATATATATATTATTTTATAAAATATCTATATTTATATTTATATCTTATTGAAATAAGGTTTTAAATTTTTTTTATTGATGCGGGTTTTTCTCTAAAACTGCCTAAAAATCTTAAATGGGAATTTCATTTAATTTTTTTCTATTTTGTACCATAAAAATTATATTTACTTACTTTAACTTTATTTATTATCATAGTTCCATTATTTGATATTTTTAAAATCATTTTTAAATTTTTTTCCATTATCACATTGAAAATGATTTTTGAGTGTGACTCATAACCTCATATTTTTACGATAATGAAAAAAATATTTTTTAAAATATTTTTTTATGGTTTGAAATTTATTTTTTTCTCAATAAATTAAAGTTATATATCTTATTTTTTATGTATATGATCACTCAAATGATCTAATTTTTTTAAATAATGTAATGTGGTAACATTTAAAAATGTTATTTAACCCATTTTCATTCAATGAGTTATCATAACGAGATGTATGGATGACTTTATATGGAACCCAAATATGAATTATAAATTCATGATGGGAGGGGTCATATATATCCTTCCAATTATTTGGTAATTTTTTATGTCTCATGATATAATGATTTTATGCATAGACATTTTTTATGTTCAAAAATTTATGTGTGGGAATTATTATTATTTACAATATAATACATAAACATTATTATTATATTTACGTCCTTTTGTGTCGATTTATTTGTGGTTAAACATGTACAAAATTTTATATTTTCCTATTGTTATGAATATTCCCTATTTTCTATGAAAAAAATTAGATATTATATTACATAATATTTTTCTATAGATCCGGATTATTATCCCTTGTTCCCACATCCATGCTCCATAATATATGTTTGATAATTTGAAGTTATATGTACATATATTATTATTTATGGAAAAATATTTTGGTTATACAATCATTTTAATCAGATATTTCTCCCGTTATATTATTTTATTAAATTCTAATGATCTAAAACTTTAGGACTCATTGATATATTTCATGTTACTAAATTTATGATCTCGCTCCTTCATTTATTTTCTAATTCTCCCTTGAATTATATGCTAGATTATGTATATAAGGAAGGATTGTATAATGATTCTTGTGGGAGATATTGAATAAGTAATATGTAAAAAGATATTTAAATAAATAATCTCTAAATATATTAACATTTTACGTTCTAAGGTAAATTGATTAATTTTGAGGTGAAATGTTTTAATTATAGAAATGATTTTAAACAAATTAGTGCTAATATTGGGTAATATAATGAATTATGGAAGGATAAAGGGAATCTGAATTTAGTTGATATGATGAAAATTGTTAAAGATAAGGAATTTATAAAGTGCTATTGTTAGTTAGTATGTATTGGATAAGATAGAGTTCTTAAGAAAAATGAAGCATCGACAAACTGGAAGAAGGAAATACACAAAGAGAGATTTGGTTAACTATTCTTGTGTCCTTGAAGAATTGTTTGTGAAGTTTAAAATCCATTATAAAGAGAGAGATTGTGATACATTTTGTGGGAATACATTTTATAAAGAATTACTTAATCCTAAAACTATATAAATTCTATTATTTTTAATTAGTATCAAATATAAGGTGGGTATTTAACTATATGTTTGAAATTAGTGGTAGTAGTGACTAAGAATATGAATGAGGAAAGTGTTAAATATGGAATAAGTGTTCTGAAAACTAACAATAATGCACTAATAACCAAAATATATAGTTATGTAAATTTATTCCTTTGATTGAGTGAAGGTATTCCTCTAGAAATTAGATCCATGTGAATTTTTTTCTCAAACCATGGTTGTCAGAGGAAATATGATTTCAAAAGGTTAGTTTCTATAAATTAGTTGTGAGGGAATTTTATACTATGGGATTAGCCTTTTTTGTAATCATTTATTAGCTTATAATTAGGTGTTATTCATTCAATTTCAATCTCTATTTTAATCATATATTGATGTTTTTTCTCATGGATTTAGACTTCTTTTAAACTATATAAAATCATTGTTTTCCTTGGTTGTTTTCTTAAGACACATTTCTTTCTTGTTCAAATTGGAATTTTTTTTCTCTGAGTTTTTATTAGGTTTTCATCTTGCATACCATATAGGTTGATGGATTCTTAGTTCTAGATACATTAATCTATGGTGTTAAGTATTTATGGACCATCTAGTAACCTTATTCTACATTTGAGGATTTATAAATTGGTCGGTTTTGGAACTCACGCATCTAAATCAAAATTATCACCTTTTATAATTGGTTAATCCAGTTAAATAATATAATGAAGTGGTATCATGTAAATAAATTAAAAAATTTAATGTTTTGTATTCTTGAGGTGTTGAATAAAAATTAATATATAAATGAACAAGGGATATTTTATGTTATTTTTTATCAAATTCCATATTGTTTCTATTATCCTTGAGTGTTCTTTCGTTCTCTAGTTAGTGATATCATGGAATGAAGGGTGGATTTGGAAGGTTTTTGTTATGATGATGTGTGGTTATCATTATGGATACATTATGTATGGTTGATGTTAAATAGTTATTAAATCCTTACTATGGTGATTATTGGCTGAGGTATTATAGAAGTTGATGTGGTGGTGTGGTCTAATAGAACCGAATGTGTTACTTATTCCCTATAATATGTAATGGTATTTAAATTTATAGAATAGTGAATGTGAAATGGGATAAACATTATATTCAATGACTGGTTAGTGAAATTTGAAATGGGTTGTGATAATGCAGTTGAAATAACTAAATTAATTATAAATTTTGACTAGAATTTCTAGAATATAGAAGGAACTACATATCATCTCTAATTAGAACTATAGAACAATAAAATTAAAATATCTTTTAACTCTATAAATGGAGTGGATTTGGATAAATTTCTGGATCATGTTCACTTGAAAAAAAAATTATAAAATTTAATATATAATAATTTAATTAGTTTTATGATATTTTTCTCACTTCAGGTTATTACCATGATTTCTATCCATTCTTTAATCATGGGAAAAAATTTAATTTTAAAATAATTAATTTTATACAAATAAAACAAGTTTTTTATTGGATTTCTTATAGAATACCTTCTAGAATTTGGTAAAAAAATTAAAGTCATACATTTACTACCATTACTGATCATGTGATTTGTATCCAATGACCTAATCTAACTCTCAAGGAAACACATGAGAAAAAAATTTGTTATCAAGGTCTCCCTCTTTACTTAATATGTTGTCACACTAAATTTGAATTATCATTAGTGTTATTCTATACATTTTAATAATATATGCAACCCATAATAATACTCATAAGAAATAAATGGTGAGGAAAATACCCAATGACTCAAATCAACACACAATCTAATTAATACATAAAATAAATTAGATTTGAGTTCATTTTATTCGTATATGAGTAGAATAGTGAAAAATAGAAAAAATAATAATAAATTTAATAAAAATAGAATAAAAACCAATAATGAAAAAAACATTAACAATATTATAATTCATATCTTGAGATTACATCATGTTTTTTCCTCTAGGGTGATAATAGGAAAATTATAACTCAATTAACGAGGAAGTAAGTAAAATATGAGTAAATGAAAATACTATGATATTTTATATCCCCCTATGTTTTTTGATCCACTTATAAGTTTTTGTGTATGTAATTTTAATGAAAACTGGTGAAACTATAATCCAAAAGAAGTTAAGGATCTTTGAAATAAGTGAATTTTTCAAGGAATAATTTTATCCTCCACTTGATAAAAAAATTAGTTTGAATTTTAATAGGGTTTAAATCCACCTAATTTGATGTCCATAAATAAAGATATTTCCCTTTTAAATAAGGTAGGTCTCATAAGTATCAGCAATATTTTCTCCTCATTTTGGTCCTCCGTTGGGCCTTATGTGGTTGGATTTATATATTGAACCATATTTTTAGTTTGAAAATCGTAAGAAATGTTATATTAAAAATTCAAATCTATCTTCCACTTGTATTGTAAATTAATTTTTTTCGTTTTAATTGTTTTTCCTACAAAAAGCTATAAAATGTATATAAAATAAAAAAGGAACTAATTATGGGATATATAAACCCATAAATGATGTATATAACTTTTTTAAGGGTGAACATATATGAAAAAATATATTCATCATCACACCCCAACATGAAAAAAATTTCAATTCTAGGAAAATTCATATATCTAAACCAAATTCCATTACAAAATCAATGGTGGGAAAATTTACAAGATTATTTTGAAAATTAAATTAATAATTTATAATTTTTGAAATAGATTGATATTTTATTATTCTCCTCTCACATTTTAATTTGTTTGATTTCATATATTCACTCATGAAACATGTTTCAACCTACCTTATATTGAATTTATATCATCTATTACTGGAGTGTGAAATATATATACTGTTAGGCTCAACTAAAAATCATGCAATTTATACCATAGGATTAATTAAATTATAACTTATAAATATAATAAAAAATAAGCGTGTTCCAATCATGAATATTTTCATGGTTGTTTGTTGAGTCTAAGGGTTGGTTGGTTAAATGTGAAGAATATAAAATATATAAAATGTTTTCTTTATCATAGAATATAATTCAAGATCAATCATTAAAAGGTAATAAAAATTTATCGAAAAAATTAACTTCTAAATTTATCACCCAAATCAATTTTCCATTACCAATATTATTCCACAAGTCATAAAAAAATCAAGTATAATGAAAGTTTACTCCCCTTAAATATTTTTATGATTATATATATATATTATTTTTAGAGTATGTGGATGGTAAGATAATACATTTAATTAATAATGCTCGATGTCATTTGTTTTGATGTAGTTCATAGATAATAAAAATGAACATAACAAATAATTCAATGATATTCTCCATTTTTTCTAATTTTTATATTTTTTCATCATTAGAAAACAATGGAATTTATAATTTGACCTACATAACTTGTGGTCCTTCCGCCAAATGATAACTCCTCCCAATATTTTCATAAAATGTAACTCATTCCTAGGATTCACATGAAATGTTTCAATTCACCTATACTCAAAAAAACTATATAAATTATGTTTATGAAATGTATAGATGAATGAGGGTAGGTATGGAAAATGTAATTGTAATTCAGATACATATAAAATATTTCATGGTGACTAGGGGATCAATAAGGGTATTTATATAGAAAGGTATCAAATGATAAAATACAGGCTTAATATCAATGAAATTACTCAATCATACTGGTATATTTCTCCATTATCAATGTCATTAATGAATGATAAAACAAAATTCTAGATATCAAACAAAATATGTGATCACTCAAAAATAGTGGGTAATGTAAATAAGTTGGAAACATGGTTTAGAGAACCTATTAAAAAGGTATATTTAATATTTTCAATATTAATAAGACATGGGTTTAAAAAATATATCAAATTTATATAAATGTTTTGGAAATATAAATTATAGAAAAAGATTCCATGAAACACTACATTGAATAATTATTTTTTAAAAAAATAATGAAAATCCAAAAAATAACTAATTATATAAATTTTTTGGATATTCCATTTAATATAAATTTTTATCTAAAAAATCATGAAGAAGAAATCAAAAATTAAGACACAATTTTTTTTGATGAAAAAATAAAATCCAAACAAGATTATGTCTCCCATCCCCACACTTAAAATTTAAATTTTCTATAATGTAAGAAAGTTAAAAAAAATAAACTAGTAAATAAATTTATTGAGAAGGGACAACCAGCAATGTGGTGCTATATATGGCATCCTTTATATATATTTCCTCCATTAGTTACTTTCTTCAATCCATAAAAAAGTGTTTAAGTCACTATGATGGTAAACCTTACTCGATTAAGCTAATGAAAAACATGTATTTCAAAAAAATGGATAACAATTTGTAACAACATATAAAATCGAATAATTTGAATAAATATTATATGATATGATGTTTATTATATAATATGAAATAATTAACTTCTCACTAATTTGGAAGTTCAACTATATCATCTGTGATATGCTTGATCAACTATTTGGTGATCCGACTATTCTTATTTTATCACTTTGAATTTCATTCAAATATTGAAAATTTAATTTCTTATGTTGCCCTTAATTTGATAAATTCAAATTACATTGTCTAACAACACAATATTCATTATACACTACCTCTATCAGGAGGTGACAAAAATTTCAAATATAATCATGTAAGGAAAAATTATCCCGAGAGTTTTAAAAGTTGTGTGGTATTCCCAAAGTGAATCATCAAAGAAAATACTCCAGTCCTTCCCATTAGTTTTTACTGTTTTTATAGTTTTTTATAACATAAAAAATTTAATTTTAACTTTTTAATTAGTTTAGAGATGATATGCAGTATATATTTTATGAACAACAAAATTATTATGGAGAATGTTTTTCATGTTATAATTATTAAAATGAGAACTCTGATCACTAATGATAAATTTTAGAAAACCAATCTTATTAGAAATACAAGATTTCATAAAATTAACAACCACTTGAGAGGGATTATTCCTCATTTCCTTTTCCTGAACCCATTTAAAGACGTAATCAATTGCTAATAGGATGCACAAAAATCCAAATGAATTAGGGAAGGGTCCCAAAGAGACAATTATAGCTGGCTTAAATATTAAGAATATGATTTTGTTTTTGGGGGGTATTTCATTCGTCTTGGAGATATTCCATGTGAGTTTACATGGTGTGGATGACCAATAAACTAATTAATACTACTATACATTTTATGATAATATATTCTAGAGTTGTGGACCTTTAGAGAAATGTATTGAGGAAACAATTGGCCCACATAAGCTTGAGGGAAGTGTAAGAACAAAATATTGATGAACTCGTGTTTTAGGACATATTTATGAATAAATTGGTCACTAAACCTTCTATATAAGTATAGACCATCAAAAATACACGATGATAAATAATGGTTAATTCTTTTGGACCGTAAAATGATAAAATTAGTAGAGAACCTTGATTCCACTAAAACATTTACAATATCTATATACCATGTGGTATGTTCCACTACATCAAAAAGATTTTTTTCCGGGAATAACTCCCTAATAGGGAGGGATGATCAACATAGTGGTCTAATAATGGGAAAATCCTACTAATGTGGTAATATATAACTCTTTTAATGACTATTTTTTCAATAATATCTAATTAAAACACTTTGGGAAAGAACATACATCCTATGGTGTGAGTATAGGACTCAAGATTTTTAATTGAAAACTAAAGGGAATATGATCAAAAAACACAATGGATTTTAACCCAAGGTCACATGAATCGGATTTTTACAAGGAATAAATTAGGAGAAATACATTTTTAGGTGTAGTGTAGTTTTCATAGGTAGGTTCTATATTCCATGAAGTATACGTATTCCATTTTAATTCCTCTCAACCATTGTGATAAAAATACCACAACTATATTATTAAAATCATAACCCATGATATCGAAGCAAATATACCATCTAGGTGGTTTGGTGATTTTTGGAGATGTGAATCTCTTTTTGTTGAATTGAAAGTGTTAATGCATTTATCATTAAGCAAAAAATCGACATCCTTTTATAATAATTGGGATAAGGTAAGTGTGATACTTTTAAATTATTTAATGAATTGAGGGTGAAACCATCATAACCAAAGTAATATCTCACCTTATGAACATAGTTACAGTATTTAATGGAGTATATTTTTTAAATTTTTTATCTGTAATTTTTATTTCTGTATCTATATTTGGAATTCCAAAGTTCCATCCCTTGGTCTATAACAATATTGAATTTTTAATAATTTAACTTGAAATATTTTTTGAGGAATCAGTGAATGAAATAACCAAGGTATGAAAATTAATCATAAAATAATTATCCATAAATTGTAAATCATCCCAGAAAACATCTAGGAAATGCTCAAGGTACTCAATGAAAATACTAAACATATAATGTATAAAGGTACTGGGAGCATTAAAATGAAAAAAACATCATTAAATATGATAATTAATTGAATGAATAAAAATATAAATTCTTTTCATAATTCTCCAGAGCTATATAAAATTGAAAATAACCAAAATATATATTAGAGAAATAATTAAGGGACTTACCATTCAATATTTTCAACATTTGGTAAATAAATGGTGAAGGAAAGTGGTCATTTAATGTGTATTAGTTAAACTAATGTTTTTTATATAGCCTCACCAACTATTTTTCATATGTGTAGGACAAAATTCACTTCATCCATTTGAAACTATTGTTATTCATGTTTTCGTAGGTACTATTTAAACTCATCTAACCAATTTTCTATCTAATATGAGATAAATGATACCAAAAATAAGTAAATTTTTTACCATTATTTTTAAAACATCATGGTGTTTTTTATTTACCCAAAATTAATATTGCGTTAATATCTTATCTTCATTCCCTAAAATAATGTTTTTCATGAAAATAGATTGAATTATCCAAGGAGTATCAGATAATGTCCATCTTATCACCTTTTTACACTATCTCAAAAAGTTTAATAGTTTTAATTCCTCCACAGAATATGGATTAATGGAATTAATTATATAATTTTTTTAATACCATAATATATAAATATTTTTAATTTATGTGATATGGTTTTAATTCCAACACATGTGGCCCTCATATTAGTTTAGGATCAACGAGAGGTGGTGGGGGTGAATCATTAAACAATTATTACATATTCTTTTTATTTTTTCTTATGAAAACAATCTATATAACTTGTTATAGTGTGTTATGTCTCTTATTAAAATCACACACATTGAGAAAATGAAACAAAAAATGACCCCATAGTACAAGGATCACTATAAAAAACTATTTTCAAATCTTTAACATGATTCATACTCACCCAAGACCATACATTCATCTAGAGTTATAGTTTACTACTCAAAAGTAGTACCCAAAACTTGAAATTACCTTGAATATAACAAGAACATATTATGTATTATAATCAACAATTTATATTACAACCAGAAAAGAATATACTTTACTTTTTAATACACTAATAGAACATCCCTATCTCTTGAAAAGTCTCTGATAAGTTTCACAATTGTCATGAAATTTTTTTAGATATGGATTATCCTTCTCTAACAATTATTATCCACAAAAAACATTATTATTATACTTCATATACTAATTATATAGAATTAGTTTTAATTCATTATTCTATACCACACAAAAAACTATGATTCTTATATATAAATTTGTGTGCTCAATTCTCCTTCTTCCTCAAATTTTTCTTTTTCAATATACATTATTGAAAATAATATTCTTATTCTATATGAAAAAAGTTGAAAAAAATATTCCAAATATATTTCTAGGATAATCCTAAAAATTATTCTACACTATCTTGCATTTTCTCTCTGTACACAACATGCAAAACTCATGTTCAACTTTTATCTTACACATATGTAAACTCAACATCAAATATGAATTAGAATTTAAAATTGAAATTAAAAAAATTAACTTAATTTAACTATTTCCAACTTATTAATCATATTTTATCACTTATTATTTAGTTATGGGAACTACCAATGTAATCAATAATATTATTCACAAAGTCATTATATTCACCCAAACATGATAAGTAAGTTTTAATATGTTATTCTAAAATTTCTAGTTCTCATTATTGTGTGACACTATATTATTTATAGCTGAACACTTTTCTACCATTTATATAGGACTGTAAAACATAGAGTGACACTAATCATCTTGGAGTATTGTATTTAACCTAAAAAATATCCCAAATATTCGACAAACATAGATTAACAACATGATATGACTCTATTTTCATAGAATAATAGTTCTCTTTTACTCCTCCAAGTATGCATGAACATGGTGTGATAAACATCATGAATATGTGAAATAATCTTCATAAAATTAATGTTTGACACATATATTGCATCATGAAATGACTATTATGTTAATATTGTTACTCTAATTTCATGAAATTATGTATCATTTATGGTTTTTTCCATGGAGTGATAATCCTATTGACAAAGTCACTCTGATTTATGACTTTTTAATATCATATAACTTTACCAAATTTAAACCTATAATATTCGAAGTTATAATTAGAAAATAAAGGGTCCTAGAGAAAATTTACATATTCCAATTCATAGTAGATTGACCCATGTGTAAAACGGAATTAACTGAATGTTCATTTTAATTATTCTCAACTAAAAAAACTCTTTGAAAAATCCAAAATATATTCAGATCATATAATAGTATTTACATTTTATGAGTTTTAATATGATTTATTTATTGAATGAAAATCCGACACTATAAACCTATCAACTCCTATTATAAAATTATTATTCCCTTGACAAATACCTAAATGTCTAGATATTCTTATTTGACTATAAATCTCACAAAACATTAATTTGGTCTCAATAATCTTTCCAAGTTCATAGTCACTTCATTATCTCACCTATAAGATCCTACCCCTCACCCATTGGTATTGGATGAGGTTGTGGGTTTTACTGTCCTAAAGTGACATCCACATGAAACTAAAGGTGGGAAATATATTTTTAGAGATTCATAAATAATTAAATATTTATTTACCTTTGAAGATAAAATTATCAAAAAAATATAACAAATGAAAACCAAACCTCTATATGATCTATGAGTTCAAAAATTCAACTCAACATATCCCAAAAAAACAACCATATCATAGTACAAGAAGATACCATGTGAGATAAACAAAGAAACAAATTTCAAAAATACCCAAATAATCCAATACATTAACCAATATCTCCCCAAAATCTCAAAGATCAAACTCAAAATATCGTGACAATGATATCAAGAAACATCAATAAAGAATTAAGATACCTATTCATTACTTGTGTCTCGTTATGCTTTATGTTTCCAGATTTATTCGATGGTACACCTCTGCATTCATTATCAACGTCAGAGTTCATGTAAGCATCATGTATCTTCGATATTAACCTAGTGGATAATTTTATGTTTCATATATCTTTGGTGTATGAATTCTATTGGTTGGTTTTTGGTACATAGGGGCTTTAAGAATGTTCAACAGTTGGCCTCCTCGACAGAAGAGCTATTATGGTCTGGTTTGCCTTGGTGGATGATTTTATTTGAAAATGGTTCAGTGCTCCCCATAAATGTAATTGATACGGCTTATACATCTTTAGATGATCATATGATTTTCATAAGAAATTGGATACTCCCTCTGTCATGAAATGGAGAACTTTTTATGAACTCCCATTTCCATTTCAAAACCCTTTAATTTTATAGTTGTTAGGAAATATGGAAGGAAGGTTTCTATATTCTGATAGAAAGATTCTCTCCTTGAGTCACATGATTAATAGATAGATATGTGTGGAATTCTATGAATCAAGGAACTAGTGGAGTGGGTTTCGATAATATCTGGGGAATAATTTAGGTGAAAATAATTTTTGATCTTTGAATCTTCAGTTTCCCATTACGCATTGTTTGGGTGCTTGGAAAGCCTATCCCCTTATTGTCACAAGGGAGAAATAAATGGTGGGATTAACCAATTCTATGTAATGATGATCCAGTTGTCTAGGATAGTGTAGTTGTACCTAATAATGTCATACATTAAGAGACAAAATCTTCAAATGATTTGAAAGTTTTCAAAATTGTTTCTTGCTTGAGGTGTGACTTAGAGGAGTGCACATTGATTGAGTAGGACTCCCCTGATCTAGGAAAACCTGAGTTGATTCATAGTTTTGAGGCCCTTAGCATCAGGTTAAAGTCACACCTTTTAGAAGAACTGCAATGAAACTGGGACCCAGAATAGGAGTTTTTGATTATGGAGACAGTTGAAGGATAATGTGGTGGTACTCAGGAATGTTTGTAGCAGGGTACTCCAGTGGATATGGGCCAATGAATGAAGAAACTATGCCATGAAAAAGTCATAACCAAATAAACATCAAAATTAGTAACAATTTTAAGGAATTAGATACTGAGGGGTTGAATATGGACCAGTGAGTGGCCCAATATGTAGATAATGAAATTGATTAGAAATGTTTATATGGGGATGAGTCTGATGAGGATTGTACATTTTATTTTTATAAGGACATAATAGGTTGAAGACTCATCAAATACCTTTACCGCTCATGGAAGAAAAAGGGGAAGAAGACTATATGGGATTCTGGGAGTTTTAATTTGACCAAAGGAATGAAAAATAAAGGAAGCAAGGAATACTCATACATTCCAAAACCAATGGAGAGTAGGTCTGTTACATAAAATAAAACCAATGGATATCGATATTTTTCCTAATATTATTGATCATATGCATTTAAAATCTAATGTATAATATTTTGATAATGGAAAGGCTATGGCTGAGGGTGCCATAATAGACCAGTAAGGTAAGATCGGGGAAAATGAGGTCACTAACATGAATAAATTGAAGCATTTTTTACATTCACAATAAACAACGGTGGAGGGGGGACTCTTTCTCAATTCCCCGATATATTTGACTAATAGGATAAAGGTAATAAGGCTTACTATGGACACTAATAATGAGTAGAGTTCATGGGTGAAGAATAAATACCTTTCACTGGTAATGGTATTAAATGGAGGTAAGAAAAATCATGTGTAGTAAAATCAAACATTGGAGAAGATGGCTGATTACTTTGAAGACCATATAAATGAAGATCTAGAGACCCATGTTTATACTCTCTCAGAGAAACTATTTAGGGAGAAATTATCTAATATGATCAATCTATTTTTAATGACTTTGTGATGTGATTTTATTCCTTCCAACTGATTGAACTTATATAGTTTCTCACATTTCCTTAAAAGTGTTTTGATAATAAAAATTCTCATTTTAAGTTAATTCCCAAAACACTCCACAAGGATAAAAATTCTTAGAACATTATATGAAATAGTTTTAAAACAATTTAATAGAGTTTATATCAAAACCAAAGCAGTTTTCTAGGTAAAGAAATAAAAAATGTTGCTAAAACATTATCATTACATTTGGAATATTATTTTCCTTGCCTACACACATAATCACTCACAAACACACTCACAATCGACATTCATGTTACCATTCTTGGTGGAAATTCATGACCGTAATCTGTCCCTCTAAGGAAGGAACTTTATGAAAATTATCCATCCCATTCAACTCAGACCCAACCATTTATGCCAATATCATTCTAATTCATTTCAATAAAAATTATTACTTTATCTTTTAAAATATTTTTGAAAACTACTTTACATGAAACAAACCAACCCACAATTTTAAAACAAATATTTTGAAATTATAAACAATGGGGTTTTCCAAAATATATTAATTTTCAACAATTCCCAAGACTATACTAAAACATGATTTCCATCAAGAACTACACAAATACATATCAATAATTTCAAGAAAATAATTTAATTAAGACCAATCCATCAATTTCTAAACAAGTGGAATTAGGATAGAATCCACCTATATCTCAAACATTGGTGAAAACGATGAACGACACAAAAAATTCAATAACCCATCTTGCTTCATCTCGATCTAAAATCATATCATTCTCTATTTAATAAATTAAAATATATCACATCATGAATTAAAATAAAAAACATGGATCTATCCCTAGAATATTATATCTAAGATTTCGAGAGAGAGAGAGAGAGAGTGTGTGGTAGAAGAGATCTAAGGAAATCGATGTTGAAAAAAAACATTCCAGTGATTATATATCTCAAATGGACTTTGGATCACCTAAAACATACTCCTAGATAAAAATGAATAGCCTTTCAATTTTTTGGAGGAAAATGAGTTCATGTTATGGCTATATTTGGGGAATAATGAGCTGTTAAGGGTAAAACCCAATTTAGTTCAACAATTTTTATATCTAAAATTTCATAGATCATGGTTATAATGAAAAGATAGAAAAATTATGTACTAACCATGCATGAGATACTGTCTCAAACCACACATCACATGGTTGGATCACATGGTTATAAAAAATCTACACCAACATTGTGTTTCTCCATTGTCTTAATGTGCATGGTCTCTCTTTTGTATCTGTATGGTTTCGAAAAACCATACACTAAATGTGTACCTACCCAATGCTCATTGTTTTCTCTTACATGGTTCCCGGGAGGTGTTTCATGGTCTCTACTATAATAAATAGGGAAACTGAAGCAAAATTTATATATCTCTCCCAATATTCAAGATGAGACTGTCCTTGAGATCACATAATTACCAAAATATCTCTTATAAAGGATTATATATAAAAATATATGAAATGAATTTCTAAAAAGTGGAATTTGATATTGTATAAACCACAAAATATAGTATCTATATAAAATGGCATGTCTTTTGCAGCATTATCAAGATAGAATGGGAATACCATAAGTTTTGTAAGGCCTTTAGTGAAATTGTGGGGCGTTTTTGATGTATCAAACAAATTTTTACTCCTTAATGGCTTTATATTATTATTTACAGAAAATAATATTTTTGGAGGATATGTGTGAGTTCCAATCATAGGGGTAACTCACTAAGATTTTAATATGAAATTAAAATTTAAATAATAGTATGTTTGATATCATATATTACATGAAACATGGAACTAAAATGTGTCTCTATATATTTTATTACAATACATTATGAGAATAAGATTTAAGGCGTTATTATGAATTTAGAAGAAGTATAGAAACTCAAAGTAAATAAAAAGATAATAATAAATTTATTCATTATATATTATTATTTTTTGATGAAATATTATAATTAGAGGATATATAATCAATGTGATATGATGAAATTTATTCAATGAAAAAAACGATATTTTTTCAAGGAAATATTTTTAAAGATTTCTGTATTTTATGTTAATAAATTAAGTTATTCACCATTAAAATATTATATATAAAATTTTAATGTACAAAATCTAAATTGATTATAAAATTATAAGAAATTAGATTAAGTACAGTTTATGATTAAAGGGGTCATTTTTCTATAAAATAAATTTTTATTCTTATTTAATATTACAAATTAAATAATAAATTTTTATATTTTATTATTTTAATTTGATTAAATCAACTTCATTTAAGAATATATAAAGTCAAAATTAGTTTGTGTTGGATTTTTGTGATTTTTCTAAAATATATGATTTCTAGGAGAATAGTTAGAAACGTTGTTTTGACAAATATAATCACTTTTATGACATCATCATGGAATAGAATTAAATTTAAATTTTGTGATTATTTTTTTGTAAATAAAATATATATTTAATATTTCAAATAAATCATTTAAAAATATTTTAAAAAAGTTATAAACCTATGTTTGACATTATAGATTCAAAGTGATGTTTTATTAGAATAAAATTATTATTTTTTGTCATTTTTTAATAAAGAGTTATCAAGGGAAAATTACATTTCGACATGTTTTTAAAGTAACATAACTTTAATTTTTTAAATAAAATATAATAAATTTATTATAATAAATTTTATATAATATTCATGTAAATTAATTTCTGTGATTATTCATTTTTAAAAAACTTTTTTCATTACATTTTGTGAACTTATTCTAACATACATGGTAATAGTAAAATACGTATTTTTTATATCTATTAATATTTATGAATTATAAACAAATTTTACCTTACATGGAAACTATTAATTATTTTTGTATGTGACACACAATAATGAGTTTCTCTGAAATATTAAGTTACATGCAAGACAGAGTCAATTAAAAATTAATATATTTTTATTATTATTATTTTTTGTGGTATTTATCACCTATCCATTATATCAGTAGGGAATAAATTAAAATCACTATATCAGGTTTAGACATATTTATAAAAAAAATTGCACTCATACAATAGATTTTATAGGCTTAAAATAATAATAAATCCAATTTTAAGCATAAAAAGTTTTATATATTTAATGATGTTTTTACAGCCTTTTAATGGAGATACTATTTTAATTATTTTTTTGGCACTTTTATAATTTTAAAATTAAAAATATATTATTTTTTAAAGTGAAATTTCAAAATTTACTTTGGGTGAATTTTTGGTATTTTTCTAAGAACATTCCCATTTTGATGAATATTGAATAATACTAAATTTTAATTCAAACCTTTTTTTCATCAAATTTTATTACATAGTTTAACTATGATTTTTATTGGTTTTAATTTATAATAATATCAAAATTATATCATTAAAAATAATTTAGTTTATTTTAAACAATTTCAAATTGAAATAATATAAAAAAACAAACCAATATTTTCAACATTTTCACTTTAAAAACTCGTTGTCACATCGCATCTGTGAGGTTAATTTTAAATTAATTTCATACACTTCTATGTTTAGAATTTATGAAAATGGATTCCATAGTTTGAATTAAAATAATTTATAATTTATTATATGTTCAAATTAGATTTTATCAAAATTATTCGTGAAAGAAATTAAAATTAATTACAGTGATTAAGGAAAAACTATCTTAATTAATGACTAACCAAGGATACAAATGTATAAAAATGACCATAAACTTATAAAAAGTATTTTATGGATATATTTTGATGAATAAACCACAAAGTACCTATAATGGTCTATTTTTTAACCATTTAGGGAAAAGTAAGACAAGGGGAGCACACAATTATTTTAAATAATGCCCATTGTGTCCTTTCCCCTCTTATAAAAGGCATCCTCTCCACCCCTCTATTTACACAAATAAATCCATTTTGTATCAAAAAAACCTTCCCAAATAATCTCACAACATCCCTACCTTCACCCTAGAGTCCTCACCTTTGTAATAAAGCCATCTAAGAAGTACATTGATATAAACCTGAAGGAGTTAACCGAAGTAGATGTAAATTTCATCAACATGCATTTATTACATTATTGCCTTATCTAATCCCTTAATTTTTTATTATTACATGATCATATAATAATATTATCATAATAAATATACTGGTTTGTTTTTATTCTATGGTTTTTTAACTAAAAATATACAAACTTCCATAAAATGGGTAATGAAATTACCATTTGTGCACGACAAACTACCACCTCAGCTAATGAAGTCATTTTTTTCCTTTACCACATCTCATGGTTGAGAATTATGATGAAAAAAATATTTTCATATGATATATAAGGATATATGATATTTATAATGTATTCATACTTCATAAATATTTATATACACATACCTTTTTTATTTCTATTTTGTGTAAATACAAAAAGGTCGTTGGTGGATGTGTGGACTACTACTTTCTCAAAGATATGTGATACGTTCAGACTATACCTGGAATGTATTATGGATGGTTTTAATAAAAAATATGTGACATCAGTGAAATCAATATGATATTAATGAAATAATTACCCTTTATAAATATAATATATAATTCTCCTTATTTCCCTTTCATGCATTGAAAAATTGATAATGTTGTTCGGGGATGTGTGGACTACCACCTCCTCTACACGATGTGATTCATTTTACATAAAAATAATTATATATAAATATATATAAGATTAAATAATATTTTATTTATTATATAATGTTCATTATGGAAATATAAATGTTACTTACCTACTTTACATAAGGGTCACTAAAAAATAAGAACATTCCTCATGTGTACGTATGACCTACCATCTCTATGATTGTAACATTTGTTTATTTTTAATAACCATTCATTATGATTGTTTTTAAAATTATAATTTATGTAAGAATATGATAATTATTTAATAATTATTATTCTCTATATTTTTATTTAATGAAATATTTAACCATAGTTGACCTACCAAATTCATTTTTGACACATAACTTGAATATGGTCAAAACACCCGACGTAAACATAGTTTTTTAATTATTTCTTTGATGAATTTTATTAATTGAAATAAAATTAATAAATAACATGAAAAGCTTTATTAATAAATTAAATAATTATCATAACTATTTTATTCTATAATATGAAGACACACATGATAAGTCAGACCCAAGTTAAGAGATTTTGTTTTGACCTCCTTATATTGAGACATTTCATGATGATATGCACCATTATTCTTTTATAAGGTGTCTATACAGACCCTTTTAAATTCCATATCTATATTTTATCTATCCACCAACTATTTAATTTTTTTATAATGTTTTTCTTTCATGGAGATTGTGATTTAAATTTTCAACGTTTTATGGAGTGCTTTGTTTGTTTAAAGATTTAATCCTTTCATCTAGGTCAATATTCTTGATATTGTTTTATATATATATATTTATATGTTTATAAAAGTATTATAAATGAAATTTTATTTATATTTTTAATTTCGTTATTTTTTTCAAAAGGAAACCTTTTATGTTTCATAAAAGGAATATTTTGAAAAATGGAAAATGAAATGTCGTATTTTTTAAGTATAATAATAATTAAATTTCATGTTATCAATAATTTTATTTTATTTCTAGATTCCTTTGAAATAATAATATTTTTTATTAAAATAATACCATATTTTATTTTATTTGGGTATTTTGGTATTGAAAATGAGTTTTCAATGAAAATAGTGTTCTTGTTATTGAAAATGGGTTTTCAAAATGGATTGATTACTTAAACATCTTAAAATGTTTTTTGTGATTGTAGATGAAAAATTACGATTCAAATGTTCAAAATTGAAATATTTTATGTGTTATGATTATATAATGATACTTGTATATTAGATGGGTGGTTCCTTAATAAAACAATGATGGGTGGTTCCGGGATTAATCAAGGATGGGCGGGCCTGTGTTAGTCCTCAAATGCATTGGGTGTGAAAGTTGGTTGTATAGATATTCCATTTTTTAGAGTGACATGAATAGAATTTTTCCATATGTCTATTATATTCACCAGAGTGATAAATATAATTATGTCCCAATATGCCGTTATGTATTTTCTCTTCTTTTTATGGGTTTTATGTAAATCTTGGTATTACAAAAAAAAGGTATGAAATGAGCTTATTTTCAATGGAAACTATTTATAATTTTTTATGGGTTTAAATGTATAACTTTATGAAAATTTTATCATGGGTTTTAATATTTATCAATGGACTAAAAATTTCTTTCTTTTACATCCCTTATTGTTCTTTTTATACTCATCCAATATTTTATATTGTTGTTCACAGTATATAAGTATGAGTGATGGATTACAATAATTCATACTGAATATCATAAAGAGTTTTAATAAAAGAGATCATTTTTTATTTTAAAAGTTTTAAATTATGGAAAAATAGTTTTTGTTCGGTAGTGTTCACCTTGTATTTAATTGTTTTTTATGTATGATTTGTGGACTAATTCTTCCAAACTCAAAACCTAAAAAGTTCCTCAATGTGAAAGAAAGTATAATTATTGAATTAACTCAATATTATGTAAATTTATTTAAGGATGAGGCCTTATAGTTGGTATAAAAGGAAATGTTTAGACAAATTTAGAGGTTTGGATAGTGTTGATAGAATTCAACTGGAATATTTTAATTTATGTGTATGTTATAATGATATAAAATTTAAAGATTTATATGTTGCTTAATCTAAAGTATTATTGTTAAAAAAATTACATAGAAGAAATTAAAAATATATATTTGTTAGGAACCAAATGAAAAATATCATTTTGAATATGCATCCTAAGATGGTTGGAATATAAATATAACAGTTTCTTATAATAATGGCTCAGTTGACATTAAATGTCACTTTTGTTCCTATTTTTCTTGTATTGGTGTGTTCTTATCAAATTTTTTTGAATATTTTTATTGGATATCTATCACACTATCTAATTAAACATGAAATTGAGTTAGGATTATCTCGAATTTATAATTTGATGTTTTCTCAGAATGTGAAAAGAAGACTGGTCAATGCTTCTATTTTAGCCCATCCCTCTAGAAATGGTGAATTTTTCATCAACATTGATTTTTTATTGAAATGACTTCATTGTGGCATGATGTATAATGATAAGGTAATTATTTATGATTTATGTTAGTTGAAAAATATTGAGTTAAATGACCCTATAAATTATTTGGAATTAGCTACTGTTATTTTTTTTTTAAATTTTTAGAGGCATCATTTTATAATGTGATGTGTGAAACATATAAAGATCAAAAAAGTTTGAAGTATATATTCACACTAAAGAAATTGAACTTGATATAGAGGAGATGGATAAATTTAATCAAATATTATGATATCCCTATTCATTATCATCCTGAAAAAGAAAACATGGTGGATGGTGATTTGAGTCAAAAAAAATAATGCTATATTAACCAAGTTACATTAGAAACATTATCCATTGGTTAATGATTTTATGAATTTTAGAGCAGAATTTTTGGAATTAGAGACATTCTCTATTTTGTTTCAGGTTTTAGTGTTGTCATATTTTTCAAAAATAATTAAGAGAGCTCAGATGGGAGATCAATATTTAAATGAAAAGGTAAAATCCATTAAGAATGGTAAGTCTCCTAATATTAATATTGATGAATAAGGTATTTTTGTGATTCATAATTGAGGAAATATTTTTTGACTTAAGCTCATAGTTCTCCATTTTATATTCATCTAGGTAACACTAAGATGTACAATGAAATTTAGATGTATTAATGGTGGGAAGGAATGAAAGGAGATATTACATAATTTATAGTGAACTATTTCAATTTTCAGCAGGTAAAATTAGAGAAACATTTATCGAAGGGGATGATAAAACATTTTCTAGTTCCTATGTTGAAAATATAGAATATATCAATGGATTTCATGGTTGGTTTTTGAAATACTTCTCAAGGTAATAATGCAATTTAGGTTATTGATGATCAATTAACTAAATCTGCACACTTCTTTCCCATTGAAGATAAAGTATCTCTAGATCATATTTATACATTTATTTAAAAGATATTTTCAATAAAACCTTGATCCTAGGATCACATATATTTTTAGAGGACTTCTAAAGTCATTGGGTACTGGATTAAATTTTAGTACAACTTCTCATCCTCAATATGATGAATATTCGGAGTGGATGATTCAGACCTTATAAGATATGATTTTTTCTTTCTAAATTAATTATTAGATAATTTGGGATAAAAATCTTTATTTGGATGAGTTTTATTATAATAATAATTTTCATTATAGTATACAGATTTCCCCTTTTGAGGAATTATAAGGGAAGTGATGTTAGACACATGCTTTTTGGTATGTTTTAGGAGAAATTATATTAATGGGATCAGAGTCGGTAGGGGAAATAGAAGAGAAATTTTAGTTTATTCAGTGATACATAAGGAATGATCAGAGAAGGATGAAAATTTATAAAAATAACTAGAGAAAAGATCTTTAATTCGATGTAGGAGATGAAATCTTTTTAAAAGTTTCTCTATGGAAAAGTGAGATGCATTTTGGTATGAAAGGGAAGTTGAGTACACGGTTCATTGGAACATGTGAAATCCTAGATAAACTTGTATCAATTTACTATAGAGTGGCCTTATCTATTCTTTTTTCCAAGGTACACAATATATTTCATGTTCAATGTTAAGGAAGTACTTATTGGATTCATCTCATGTTTTGAGTCCTCAAGTAGTTCAGTTGGAAGAGAATATTTCTTATGAGGAACACAATTTTTAGGTTCTTGAACATAGATAGAAAGTGTTGAAGAATAAGGTAATTCACTAGGTGATGTTTTAATGTAAAAACCATAGGGTTTAAGAGGAAACATGTTAATATGAAAATGATTTGAGGGGAAAATATCCCCACTTATTTGATAAGTGAATAAAATTACGATGATGTAATTTCTAAAAGGGGGGAATGGTGTAACATCCTAGGTAATAATAAAATAATTATTTTTCATATTTATTAATATCTATTAATTATATAGTTATTTTACCCATAAATGGATTCTATGTACGATAGCATACTTGATACAAAACAATTAGTTTCTCTAAAATCTTATGTAACATGCAACACTAATACATACTGAAAAATAATAGATTATTATTATTATTATTTTAAGTGGTGGGAATATCATAGATATTATATTAGTAAGGAATGAATATTACTAACTATATTATGTTTATACATAATTATATAATGTTTTTACACCCAATAGATTGTATAAGATTAAAATAATAATTAATCCAATTTTAAACATAACAAGTTGTATATATTTAAAAGATACTTTCGCCGCCTTTTAATGGAGAACATAAGTTAAATAATTCTTATGAAACTTTTATAATTATTATATTATCAAATAAAATTATTTTTTGAAAACTGAATATAAATATTTACTCTGGGTGATTTTTTTTTATTTTTCATTGAACATTCATATTTTTAAGAATAATAAATAATGGTAAATTTTTGTACAAAATTGATTTTTCATCGGATTTATTTATGTAGTTACATTTTATATTTCATTGGTTTTAATGTAAAATTAGTTAAATTTTTTATAATTTAAAATAATTTAGGTCATTTGGAAAATTTTAACAATTAATTTAGATATTAAAACATACCAAACTTTTGAACATTTTCACTGTAAAAACACATTTTCACATCTCATATACAGAATTAATTTTAAATTAATTTCCACTTATTCTATGTTGAAAATATAGAAAACTTTATTCCATATTTTAAATAATAACAATTTATAATATATAGTATGGTCTAATTAGACTTTTTTTACCATAAATATTAGTGAATGTAATTAATATTAATTATAGTGACTAAAGAAAAAAAATGAAATTAATTAATTACTAAACCTGGAAAATAAGGTGTAAAAATTACCATACACTTTTCTAAAATTCATTCTTTGGCCATATTTATACCATAAAACCAATAAATATTTGAAAAGGCTAATTTTTATCCCTTGGTGTACAAGTAAAATAAGGGTAGAACACAATAGTTGGCCTACCAGGATTGTTTTGGACACATAAACCAAATATGGTCAAAACACATAACATAAAATTAGTTTATTAAAAAGTTTTTCACAACATTATAATAAGTGAAATAATAGTAATAATAAAATTTAAAAGGGTTATGAATCAAGTAGATAATTAACAAAATTTTATTATTTAGAAAGATAAAGTCACCCATGAGAATTCTGACCCAGGTTAAGGGATTTCACCTCATTCACCTTTCATTGATGCATTTATTGATGAGGTGAAACTTTATTCTTTTATAAGGTGTATATATAACACTATTGATAATACATATCCTTATTTTATCTACATTAATGTTATTTAATGGTTTTTAAATTTTATTCTTTCAGGGGGATTATGATTTTTATGTTTGAAGTGGTTTGGGGAACTTTGGATGTTTAGTTATTTAATCCATTATTCCATATAAATATTCCTGATATTATTTTACATATTTATTTATATGGTTATAAATGTAATATAAATAAAATGTTATGCCTATTTTTAATTTAATTCAATTTTTTTAAAAAGTAATCTTTTTATATGTCTTAAAAGAAATGTTTTTGAAAAACAACAAATAAAATGTCCTATTTTTATAGTACGATGATAATTACCATTCATGTAACCTTGAATTAAATTTGATATTTAGATTACAATAAAGTATTACATTTTTTATTAAATGAAAACCATATTTCCTTTTATTTGGTTTTTCATGTATTGAAAACAGATTTTCAAAGAAAATTGTGTTTTTTTAATATGGGTTTTGAAAATGGTTTAATTATTTTAACATCTTGAATTTTTTTCATGTGATTTAAAATGAAATTTTATTAGAAAACTGTTGAGAATTTGATTATCTAATGTGTTATGATTATATAATAATACTGGTAAATTTGATGGGTGGTTCCATAATTAAACAACTATTGGATGTTACCTGACAAACCGAGGATGGATTGGTCCATGACAGCCCTTTAATGTATTGGGTTTGGAAGCCAGTTACATTGCTATTCCATTTGTGAGAGTAACTTGTATTGAAGTGAGACCATATCATTATTCCATTTTTAAGTTTGAAAAGTATAATGATGTCCCAAAATACATTTATGAATTTTATAATCTTCTTATGGATTTTATGGTAATATTGTGATTATAAAAAAGGGCATGAAATAAACTTATTTGCAAAGGAATGTATTTACTACTTATTAAAAGTGAAAGGTATTACTTAATGATAAATTTATTATTGATTTTAATGTTAATAAAAAAACTAATTATTTCCTTATTTTATATCCCTAACATATATATTTATGAATAGCCCACATTTTTAATGTTTTTTCATAGTATTTAAGGATCAGTAAGGGATTGGAAGAATCGCTGTTGAATTTTCAAATTAGCATTCCTAAAAAAGGTCATGATTTATTTTAAAAGTTTTAGATTATGTGAAAATTGATACATTTTGGAAGTTTCCACTTTTTATTTTATATTTTTTTATCTATGAGTTATTTAATAATTGTCTAAAACTCTAAACCTAAAATTATCGTCAATGTTAATGAAATTAAAATACTTGACCTGACTCAATATTATGTAATGTTTTAGGGCTGGGGCCTTATACTTATATTAAAAGAAATTTTTACCACATATATAAATTAAATTTTGTAAAATGGATTCCATATTTGGAACAACTATATTTAATTTATGTAATAAGGTTTATATCATTTTTATTCCTAATGAATAACCACTATGAAAACAAATCGCTTGTAATGGTTAAAAGTTTCAATGAGGGGGATAAAATAAGTGATAAGGATTAAAATATAAAAATAAAGTGTATTAATATTATTTTAGGAGTTTATTTTTATCCTCACCTATCAAATATTAAAAACTCTATCCACTTTTTTACAATTTCCTTTTAAAATGGAATAATTTTATTTTAGTGTTAAAAATATTTAAAAAAATGCCACTCCCCTCACATATACAGGACCCCCCTAATCACTTCACATATAAAACCACTATGATCATGTAATATTGACAAATATCTAATAAAATATATACCCAATACCCTTATCTATGATCTAGATTATTTTATATTCACAAAAGACTATCCCGTGAAGGTATAATAAGAGGTCCAGAGGACGATACCCATGGAAGTGGTAATCAACACAACTGAGCTCTTACATGATTATTTCTTCTTATAACTCATAGAAACCTTTGGTGACAACTGAGAAAATATAAACTAATTATCACTAGCATAATTAAATGTTATTAAGTTTATTTTTGTACAAATATCTACCTCATTTCCATTTAATGTAATATGAAAAAGGACACTCATGTGTATATATGCATTACCTTCTCCATGAATGAGGTATTTCATTTTTCATTAAAAACTTACATGGGTGATTATAAATATTTTTCAATAATTATATAATATATTATTATTTGATTAATATTATGCAAGATTAATATTTTTGATATCGAACAAGATGTTCTTACTTATTTAATAGTTATTACATGTTCTTGTTCTGGTCAGTTTTTTCACCTAAATGATCTTTGTAAAAAAACATTAGATCACTAATGATTAATGAATTTAACATCATGGTAATATTATGTATTAATTAGTTATTTAATATTTCTTGATAAATATTAAATGGACATATACATATTTTTTATTCACTAATAAAATCTATTCTTTTTATCAAATAAAATTTCAAGAAGATATTTTTTTGTTTTCTAGGAAAATTTTCATCTTATGTTCCTTGAAAATATCATGGAACTCCAAAAAAATATAATTTTTCTTATAATTATATATATCATAAAACCATTATTTTGGTGTATGATCCAAAATAATTAAATCCGAACATATATGGAATCTTAATATTTTACAAAAAATATTTGTTTTAATAGATAACAATTAATATATTTGTAATAAGAAATTATTATTGAATGAAATAGAGTAATATAAATACAGATATGATTGTTATATAAATTTAAAATAAATTTAAATTTCTTATATAATAGGTTAAAGTTTGTTGGGCCCAAAAAAAGTCCACAGTAAGGGTATTCTTAACTCATTTTCCTTTTATTGGGTCGTATTTTTTCTTCATTGACTATTTTATACCAAGATTATGTGTTCCATGTCATATTATTTTTTTAATTTATATTTAAACTTTTCTTATTTGGATTTATGTTTTATTCACTTAATCAATTCATTGATATATTATTATATTAAATATTAGGATCTTTGTTAGTTTTCATTGCCTCGATTTAAATTTATTGAGATAGGTTTAAGATTAAGATCTATATTTTCTTTTTTATAGTGTACGTACTACCAATTTGAAATATTATATCATGATTTAATTTCATTAATGGTAAATAAAATTTCATTTTATGTTCACTATTTCGAGGGTTTTGTATTCAAAATTCACCAAAGCCCTAAGGGGTTTCTTAATAATATCTATTTTTATCAAGATTTCTTATGTTTCAATTTTGATCAAATGAATTATATATTATTATTCTCATAAACCCCATATATTTCATTCTAATTTATTTATTTTTAGTTTTTAAAAGTATTATTTCAATTTTCCCACTCTTTGGTAATGAAAATAAATAAAATAATTTTAATAGGATAAGCCATCCTTATTTATTGTTTTCAGTTTGGAATCATTATCTTCCATATCCATATTCTCTATTTTGATTGAAAAATTATATTTTATGTAATTAAATTATTTAAAAAGTTAATTTTATATAAACTTTTCGTTTAATTTCAAATGAATAAAAGGAATCATTTTATCATTTTTCAAATATTTCATTTTTATCTTTTTTTTCCAAAGTGTGAAAAGAATCTATTTTAAGAGTTTTTTAAAGATAAATATTTCCATCCATCATAACAATTCCTCGTTATATTGATTGTTTTCAAATTTTTATGGTTTTATAATTTATTTTCTATTATTATTCCTTTATTATTATTTTTTTTAATTTTAAAATAAAGTATATTATTTTTCTAAATGTTTTTAAAGGGGACTTCATTTTACCTATGATGATTTTTAACATTCACCCCATATTTGTTACTTAACCATATTTGATTTTAAATATTATTCTACTATAAATTAATTTATAGGACTCTTTGACATGTCATGAAAATTTTTTCCAGATATATATATAATATAATTTTTAAAACAAAGTTACAAAAGATTTAAGAAAACTATTTTGTAAATTTTTCTTCCATTTTTACGCTATATTTTAGAAAGATCATTCTACTGTATAGTAATTTTCATGATTTACCTATAAATTTGGGTTTTATATACATAGTTTTGGTGATTGAGTAATTGAAATCAACCAATTAACTTACAGTTTACATCATATATGATACAATAAAAAAATTTCTTGTAATCCATTATCTTTCCATGGATTTCTATCTTTGTAAACATTATTAAATGATTATTATAATCAAACAGGGATAATATCTACTAAAACCATCGAAATTATTTGTATGGAAGGATTATGTTGATGTTTTAAGGAAATATTCAAGAAACTGATTTATTTTTCATTGGTTAATTAAGAATTAATGAAATGATGATTGACCTTATATTATCATGGAATACATATTTAAAACATATCATTATGTGTGGGGTTGGTCAGTTTTAACCCTATAATGCATTATGTAATGTTTTATGTCTAATGATCTAAAAATTTCATATGGATGGTTATCCCAAACCTATGAGGGTACACTAATATACATGGGTTTTTATCCCAATACAACGATGTGATGAATTTCATGGTGGGTAGCCATGACATGAAAAGTGTCTACTTATTTTAATGCATATTTTTAATTCTTATGATATAATTTCATTACTCAATATTGTTAAATTATTATTTATAATCCAATATTAAATAATTTTTACCCTTGTATCACTGGTTATGATTGTTATATCTTATGATAATTACATTGATTATGATATCATACCCACATACTAATATTATAACCACTTTTTATTTTTGATTGATAATGATTACTTTTACCCTTACTAAGCATCTGAGGTCACCCTTCATATGTTTTCTTTTTTCTAGGTCATTAATAATTATGTAATGTAATATATGTCTATAAGGGTATCTAGTGTAGATAATTTATCGTGATATATCCAGAACATATAGTAAATGAATGAATTATTGGTTTAGATGAAAAAATATCCATTATATGAGAATGATATGACTTTTTATCAGTTAAAGGTTTTCCCCAATTCTATAAAGCTCTAAAACTATAAGGTTTTTAGTATGTAGGTAACTCAGTGTTAGTTATGGATATTGTAATTATGGATAGTTAAATTTGGGTTTCCTCATTTGTTATGAAACGAAATATATAAAGAGTGTTTTTAGCATTAGATTCAAATGTATGGGTCTAGAGTATGGTTTAGATAACTTTATAGGTTAGGATTTTATCATTTAAAAATAATTTAAGTGTTATAAATATATTCTAAGGTTGATTAGATTAAGGATTATATTGAGTTAAAAGGTATAAAATAACTTTTGAGGCCATTTATGATAGGATATTAAGGTGATTAATTCCATTTAAGGGATTTTTATTGGTTTTTAAAATATAATTGATTTATATTTAATATCCAGGTTTAACATGTGATTTATTATAAATGGTTTTTAGGAAGAATGTTATGATATATTTTGGTGATATAAGATTAAAGGTATATATTTTCTCTAGGGAAAATACACTCTTTGATTTTTAGACAATTACAGTTAATTGGTATAGAAGATATCATATTAAGGAATATGATAAATTATTGAATAGTATGGGATTTTATGTCAAATAATTTGAGATTATATGAGGGATAATTATTAACATAACTTTTAAAAGCACATATGATTTTTTGTGTGGTGATTTTGTTTATTTTTCAAAAACATTAGTATATATTTTAGAGTACATGATTTTGACATATAGAGTTTTATTAGGTGACTTTATGATTGATTAATTATGTTTGGTGACAAATTTCATGTTTATATTTAAAAAATATGTTGTGAAAGTATATTTGTATTTCATTATGTACTATCTTTAGTCATTTATATATTTTTTGTTTTAATATATGTTTAGTGATGAATGTAATAATGTTTTATCTATTCTTTTGATCTTATAATCCAATTTTTAATCTTTATGAATGGAAAATTCATCATGGTTACTTAATATTTATAATATGAGATAAAAAATTGGTGATTATTTTTCAAACAAAATTTAATTATGAAATATTTCTTATATCACGGAAGAAAATCAGGAAATTATATTTTCTAATATTCTCTATTATGATGGTATAAGAATTATTTAACAAAAGAAAGAGGAATATAAATATATCATGTATTATGTGGAAAATATCACTTAGCTATCAAGGTATTATTTTTGAAATACATTTAAAATTAATACTCTTACAATGATACATATGTGTTTATAGAAATATTTATTTAATAAATACTATGTTTCATAGTAGAGACATAGAAATCAATTATCATGATAAAATCTATATCATATCATTACATGGTCATGATACAATAACTTTGGTAAGAAGAAATTAAAATTTCATGGAAGATAATTATCTAAGGGGGGATAACATAACACCATAATATTTTAATATTTAATTATCATTTTAAATAATATTATGTTCGATATATTACTTAAAAGAAACACTGAACTAAAATGGTTCACTATTTATTTTATTATAATACATATTTAGAATACAATTAGAAACATCATTAATAAATGTATAAAATTACAGAACCTAAAATTAAATAAAAATTTGATAACTAATTTATTCATTACATATGATTATTATTTATTGATTAAATTTAATTATTGAAGGATAAACAATTAATTCTATATTTTTAAATATATTCAATGTTTAAAAGGGATTTTTTCAATAAACTATTTTAATGTGTTGTGAACTTTATTTTAATTAATTAACTTGATCATATTTTAAATATGATATTAAATTTTTTAATATATTAATATTAAATTAATTTGAAATTGGTATGAAACTAGTTTAATAACACTTGATGTCTAAAAGAACGATTTCTCTATAATAGATTCTTATATTTATATTTAATATTTTTTAGAAGATTAATTTATATAATTTTTAATTTTAACTTGATGGAATAAAAATAATTTTCGAATTAGTAATTTCATAATTAGAATAGGGAGATGTCTTATGAATTTTTCTAAAGTGTTTGTTTTTAGGTGAATAGTGAGAACTATCGTTTTAACAAATATTGTCACTTTTATGAATTCATCATGTTATAAGAATGGTTATAAATTTATTGCAACATCTTTATTTACCAAATAAATATATTAGTAGTAAAATAAATCATTTAAGAATATTAAGTTGAATTTAAAATCTTCTGATCAAAATTTTAGAACCCAAGTGATGTTTTATTTAAATAAAGAACTATTTTTTAACATTTTATTTAATTAAAAAATTGAAAGGATAAATTGTATTATGAATTAGTTTTAAAATATGATAAATATATTAGTTACTAATATATTAATTAAAATAGTGTGAATCAATTCTATATATGATTTTTATATAAATCGATTTTTAGGGTTGAAAGTGAATTGTTTTGAAAACTATTTTTAATTGTGTTTTTCATACTTGTATTAAAATAAATTCATAAAAACTATATAATTTGAAACATTCCAAATGGGTTAAAAAAAATTTAATCGTCATATTCAAGTAATGTAATATGCTCCATTACATTTTTAGTCATAATCAATAGTTACTATAGTAAACTTTTATCATCGTGGTAAGGGTTAAAATGTTTAATATGGGTGTTTAACTATGATAAAATTCATAGAATATCACTAAATCTTGTATAAATATGATTATATGATCTTATTTTGACCCTCTATCATCCTATATTAAAACCTATTTACATTTGGGTCCACCATACATTGAACCTTAATTTATATTACTTTAACGTTATGAATATTTTCAAGAGTGTCACTCCCCTCATTTATTAAGGGACCCCTCATATCCTCCCTTATATATACACTTTTATCACATTATATTTACCATGATATACCAAAATAACTCTAAAAACACTTATACATTACCAATAAGATCTAGACATCTAAAAATACTAACCAATTAAGGCTTAAGATATGATCCAAACTAGGATACACAAAGAAGTGGTAATCAAATTTACTAAGTTCTTTCATGTTTCTTTATTCTTACACCTCATACAAATCTTTTATATCTATATAAAATAATGTAATAAATATAATTTTTATACTGAGCTATTATTATATGGAAAAAATAATAAATACTTACCTCTTTTCCATTTAACAGAAAATGAAAATGTCTGTCATGTATCGGTGTGGTCTATCGAACATTGGAATGGCGTGTTTTATTCTTCCTTAATTAAATAAATAAATGGTTTTAAAAATGGATTTAATGAATATATTGATATTAATCAAAATTATTAATCCTCTATGAATGTTAAATTATTAATATAGAGTAACATGTTCTTATTCATTGAATAGTTATAATGTGTTCTTGTTTGTATCGGTTTTACTACATATAGGTACATTGTTATAATTTTTATATCTTGATTTATTAATGAATGTTATTTGATGGGGATATTATGTAAAATTATGTATTCATATGGTTAAAAAAATTAATGGTTATATATATATATATATATATATTTTATTCACCTATAAAACAAATTATTTTTGTTGAACCAACATCTAAAAAATGATATTTTTCATGATTTTGATGAAAATCATCAAGAAGGGTTCTATGAAAGGTCATGGGAATACATAATAATATTAACAACACTCTCTAAACTTTTAGGAAGATTATGTATATTATGAATCCATAGATAATTTAATTAATCCTCACATATGTAAATATCTTAATTACATGAATTTAAAAAAATATTCAATTAGAGTATATATCCATGATCATTTAGGTTTTGTGTTTCATAGGTCTAGAAAAATAATAGACTGACAAAAACCATGTCTTTTTTAAACTAATAAACATTGTTTCCCACTATATTAGTAACTTCAAAATCTATAAAATTCAATAATACATCCCAAAAATTTCTTCACATAAGATACACTTCCAAACACATCATATATATTAATTTTATTCACAGATTTGGGAAATGGAAAAAAAATAAAGGAAATAGATAAGATGCTTAGAAAGGGTAAATATATGTAATAATAATAAATGATAAAAAGCGAGTATAATCTTTGTGTGTGGGTATAATCAGTATACATAATAATGTAATTCCCAAAAAAACATAGATTATAAATCATTCAATAAGTAATAGAATATCATAAAGGTGTAAAATATCTTAGAAAATGTTAATAAACATGGAAATTTAACATATCCTTGAGATGACGGGTTCATATAATAAAATAGCATCATGAACAAAACATAAAGACATTGAAGAACCACAAGAATATAAATACCTTGTGATTAAAACCATTATTATTAGGTCTATGTTAAAAAAAAGATTATGTCCATTCCTGAAAATGTGGTCAAACTCATTATAAAAATATATTTGTGAAAAAAATCACTATGTCCATTTCTGACTATATCATGAGACATAAAGTTTAACTAATTCAATATATAGATACATTAGACCCCATATAAAATCATTATTAATTATTTTTGTCATAATAACTCTATAAATTATCATATATAAACGAAATAAAATTTGGATTCCTAACATTTCCATATGCTACTACAAAAAATACTTCAAAATTTAGATCAATGGATACCAAACTATCAAAAATATTCATCACATCGTAATCCCAATGAAACCGATTTGGTATATATTGAACTTTAGAAACACTCTAGGTAAATACCATTCCTATAAGATAAAATATGGTATTTAAACCATACATATTAAGGTTATATGGTTTAGTTAACAAATACTTAATCAATATATGTATGGGTGAATAGGAAAATACATTTTAATCATTGGAATAAATAATTGGGTATTAATAATGGAAATGAATTGGAAGAAAAATTATGGTTATACACTAAAGACGATTATGAAAGAAAGAGGCAGTGATGGATCAATTCACTTATATAGTTTTAACATTGCACAGATAAATAATCAATGGGTAATATAAGAATAAATTTAAAATAGTGGTATAATTTTATTCTGAAAATAATAATGAAAAAAATTATCTTTCCACAATACAAATTAAATTAAAATCATTGAATAATTGAAAAAAAAAAAATTTAGTTTATAAAATAATGGAAAGTGGGAAATTATTTTCACAACAAATGGAAAAAAAAAATTTAAGGGTTTTAAAAATAATTTTATTTTATTTCTTTTATTAATAATGTATAAGTAAAAAATTGATCAGTTTCTTTTTAAAATTCATTTTCAAAAGAATTGAAAGAAATTTTTGTAAATATATTATAACATTACTTCTTAAGAAATATCCAATAATGCATTTTTGTAAAATAAAAAAAATGTTTTTAAAGATAAAACCTGGAGTGGAAGACAAAAAATATAACTAGGATATCTAAAACCTTTTAATATTTTGAAATCCCTTTAATAAAAAATAACCTCATAAATAGGGAAATAAAATTTACATTTGAAAATAAATAGTGTAAATTAATTAATATTATTATTATAGTTTAATATGAAAATAATTCTATTTTAGCAGTTATATAGAGGTAAGATTATTTATTTATCTTATTAAAGTAACCTCATAGTTGATCGCTAAAATTTCAAAAATAAGTCGACACAAATTCCAATGTCACAAAACATTACTAAAATAGGTATTAAAGGAGTACCCATTACATTTAAATAATTGAATGTAAATATTCAAGGGTCAACGGTTACATTATTGGTTTATTTTATGTGGATATAGTTATTGGGTATATATTTTTCTCTATAACTCATTTTTTACCAAACTTTGGGTTATTTAAGGCATTTGATTTACTTTTTTTAACTTTAACTCTAATTTACTCTTAACTTGGTAATTAATTTTAAACTTCAGTAGTTATATTAAACATAAAAACTAAAAATTAACTTATTTGATAATTTTAAAATTAATATTGAAAATATGAAAATAATTTAATTAAATAACTTTTATATTGGTGAGAAATGTTAATTTTATAATAAACACAGAGAACTTTTAAAAATGGGTTTTAGAAAAAAAAAATGCCCTTTTAAGCTTAAAATTAATGTGTATGTAAAATTTATCAATGTTATTAGCTTTCTTGTAATAAATTAGTTTATAATAAAATAAACAAACATTTTAGTATTTCAAATAAATAAAAGAAAATATATTACAATCAAAATGTTTAAATAAAACAAAAAACTGAAAATAATTTTTTAATAGGATAAAAATGTCACTTAAGTTATAACAACTAAAAATAGGTTTTAGAAGTTCAAAAAAAATTTAAAATATTTATTTATACTCCTTAAAAAATATTTAATAAACTAAATATTTTATAATAATATAGGTCTTTCCCATATATTGATAAGTTTATTAAATTTATAATTTTGTAAAAATTGTATTTTCACTATTCACATATAAATCAATTATTTTAGAAAAATCCAAACAAAACCTAAAAACATGATTTTAACATTATAAATTTAGAAAATATGATCATTTTAACTAATTTTAATTTTAAAAATTATGTGTTTATCTTTCTAATTAATATACAATATATAAGGATAAACAGATTTAATTAAAAAATTCATTTTTGAAAATTAAGCATTTTTAATATTATTTCATATGAATATAGAATTTAAATAATTCAACATATTAGTTCATATATTTGAATATCTTAAATTATTATAACAATATTTTAATATGGGGGAATTTAATTTATTAGAGTAAATTGCACAAAGAATAATAACTGATTATTTAAAAAAACATTTTTAATATTAATTATTTATCCTTTAAATATAATAATTTTAAATTGATTAATATCTTTATATTTACTAGTGGTTTTATTACTCTTAATTTTTTTAATAATATTTAACTAATATTTTCCAGCCCATTTCTGTTCGTTGTTGAATGTGAAACAAGATATTAAAGATAATAATAATTTGGATAAAAATATATTACAAAATATAAGGTTGTTATGAAGGTACAATGGCCAGAACCATCATATTGAAACATGCATGGAAGACTAAATAATTCAAACAAAAATATTGGTTTTAACAAAAAAATTATAAGAAAATGTGTAATAAGAAATTTTAATTCAATGGTGTCTATTAAGATAAATATAAATATGCTATTGATATAGATGTATTATAAATATAAATTTATTATACCTGAGGTTAGAGTGTGTCTAACCATGTATAGGTTAGAGTTAATGGGATTCTTAACTTAATTTCACTTTATTAGGTTATATTACTTCTTCATTGACTATGTTATTCCAAGATTATGTGTGTTATGACTTGTTAATATTTTATATTTTATTTACAATTTTATTATGTGGTCTTATTTTTGATTTACATAATCAGATCATGGATTGATTCTTACTTCAATTATTATGATCTTTATAAGTTTTTGTTGTCACAATTTTAATTTCCTAGGAAAATTTTCTTATTGAACATAGTTATTTATTTTACATTGTTTAATTATATACAATTTGAAATATTATGTAATGATTACCTTTTATTCATTGTAAATAAATTTTTATTTCATGTTTTCACTTTTATTGGGATTTGATTCAAAAATTACAAAAGATGTAAGATTTTATTTTACAATCTCACCCTTTATTAGGATTATTTATGATTCAATTTCTATTGATGGAATTATATGACAATATTATCATAAAACCTATATATTCTCATTAATTATGGTAATTTTATGGATTTATAGGTATTAGTTTTTATTTTCCCTCTCTTTGACACTCCAAATCAATGAAATATTGTATATAAGAAAATGCAACCTCATTTCTCCTTTTTCTGGTTGGGAATATTTCTCTTCTTTATCTATATTCATTATATTATTAAAACTTGTTCTATTACGTACATTAATAATTTATAAACACAATTTTATGTAATCATTACCTTTATTTTAGAATGTTTATAAGGAATTATTTTTACATTTCCCAAAAAATGTATTTTTTAATTTCATTAAAAAAATGAAAATATTGTTTTTAATTTTTTTCCATATGAATAGATTTTCCTTCCATAATTAAAAATATTCATTATTTAGATCGATTTACATGTATCTTTGGTTTTCCAATTTAGTATATATTCATAGTATTCTATGAATTTTTTATTTTTGTGTTAAATAAAATTGTAATTATTTTCATAAATATTTTGAAAAAGTATTTAATTTTACATATGTATATTTCAATCTCACACTCCAAATTTACTTACAGACACATAATTTCTTTTCAAGATTTAAATATTATGAATTATTTTCAAATTTTCCTTTATATATATGTTGACGCTCCTTCCGTCACAAAGTTTAAAGATTGGAAAAGGGGAATATCTTAGCTCCAAGTGATTCAACCTTTGGACAAATATCAAAAAATTGACAAAGGAAGGAATAAGAAGAATATTGCGCCAGGGTCCTGCAAGTTCTGCAATGGTCGCGCACATACACCTGTGCACTGCAGTTGGTCACGCAAGTCACTTGCGCACCCTAAGTGATAACCGCCTGGGGTCTTCTCCAAACTATAAATAGCCCCAGTGGGCCCCCCATTTCAGGAGGAAGTTTTTCCAGAATTCTGATATAGATCTTTGAACACCCAAGTCTCTTCTTCAGGTCTTTCAATCACTTCTAAGGTAATTATTTACCTAGAATGGAAGGTCTGAACATATGACTAAGGTCTAAGTGTTAGAATTCACTAAAACTTGTGTGCCTAAGTGGTTTTACCCTTAAGGGAAATGGACACACTTTTGAGCCTCCCTACTTCTTCACCAGAACATGCACGCTATCTTCTGGAAAGCCTCTAGGGATAATACCAAGGGTTTGAGCCAAGTCTCGCCCAAGTATTACCCTAAGGGATGAAAATCGCGCAAGTAACCATGTGCCGCACAGGTATACCTGCGTGACCAGGGGCTTGCACGCCCACTCAGTACCTGTATGCCTTCCTGGACTTTCATGCCCCTATCTTTTTGGGTGCCTTTCCAACCCATATCACCCCACCTATACCATTCCTCCTCTCCTATTCAAGATTCAGTCTTCAAGACACTCTTCAATGCCATTTATGGCATGATTTCTTGATTTACTTTTTTTATCTGAAAGGAACTCCATGTAACATCTCTCAAAACATAGTGATTTTTACATCTTTATGTCACCAAAGATTGAGTGTTAATTCATTCATCCTCATCCTTTAAAGGTGAGATAATCCTTAACCTGGGCCTCCTTCTATAGAGTAAGCTCCAATATTAAAATTCCCAAATATTGGCCTCCTTCTCAGGAGTAAGCCCCAACCATAATTTTCTTAACCTGGGAATCCTTTTTAGGAGTAATCCCCAGTCTCAAATATGGGCCTCCTCCTTAGGAGTAAGCCCCAAGTCCCTTTAATTTTCAAATCCCTTTAACTTGGACCTCCTTTTCAGGAGTAAGCCCCAGTCTTAATTTCCTTTTGATCTAGGCTTCTATATCAGGAGTAAAACCCAATCATAAGTCCCCTCCCAACATGGTCATCTTCCATAGGAGTAAGCCCCAAGATTAGAGTATCCAAATCTCCATGAATCACATATACCTTTATGGACCATGTTCTTTGATTTCTTCCCTGAATTAAATCATAATCCTTATCTATTTGGGCAGTCATACACACATAATCCCCATACCATTGCATCTTTCGTGAACAAATTATCTGGTTTCACCAATACCACTTTTTTCTCACACCGAGCATGACTCACGTGAGATTAGTGTGTAAAATTAATCATGACATCTTTCTTTGAGCCATAAATCATGCACAAACATTATACTCTCTTACTCTAACTATGTGGGTTCTGATTCCTTTTCCAAAACAAAGGATATGTATATAGCCCATCAGCGGGTACGATCCCAACTCTGAAATAATCCATGTCCTCCTGAATGACAATAAACTTCAAGTGCCCCACTGAGTTGCTTTAAAACCATTATGGTCATCATAATGACCAAGAGACTGTTATGTATTTAAGGATACCATAAACTAAGAATCTCTAACAAATAAAGATGATTCTTCATCAATGAAGAACCTCGAATAGATATTAAAGATTCTCTGAATTTCCTACATATCAATCATTGATTTTCAGACTAAAGGAAATCTCATTTTATACTTGGTAATGTAATAAGGATTCATGAACATAACTTAAATCTATAAATAGAGTCCCGGAGTAGACAATAATTCCCCTCAAAAAGGTGTGATGAGTCCGACCTCCCATCCTCTCGACCAATGAAAATTCCTAAGCCTCATCAGTCCACAAATAATGAGTGCCTACCTTTGGAAAGTAGGTATAAATAGATATGGAATCATTGGATGTTTCTAGTTCTACGAACAAACCTGTTAGAAATCGATTGGAATATTTGAACCTTCAATCAACGAGGTTATCCCCAATTCTAGAGGAAACAAAAAATGGTGAACCCGACATGAATCCTTAACCATGTTAAAATAATGTTTTACTTATTTGTTAGGGCCCTATTTAAAACTCAATGAGAGGGACAACAAAAACAATCATTTATATATGTGCTCATCCAAAAGATGTAGTGGTTGAATTTATCTGGATTACGTCTGTTATATCAAACAGGCACTCTTTTCCAAGATTTTCTGCATTCTATGAAATGGATGCTCTCAAGTTCACACCTATGAATACTGCTGTTGTGAATACCGCTGCTGTAAATGCCACTCCTGTTACTCCTGCTAGATCGTCATCCGCTCTGAGGATGACATCACCTACTCAGTGTCTTCAATGCTGGGTATCAAACACGCTGGTTAAGGAGTACCGTCAAAATGGTAATATTCCAACTCTGGAGGCAGCTCAATAAGCCCTCCAAGTGAACAATTCACCATGGTCATCTGGACAGTGATGACCAGTGATCAAAAAGCAGGCAGTGCTAACCACCATCTCCAACCATTTCGGGTCATTCTCCCCGGAATGCAATCACCATTCGCTCCCTTATTCTGGGGAGGTGAGTGTGCAGGTCCCTCAGGGCCTTAATTCAAGTAGACAAGAGTTCTTACCAAGGGCTCCTAATAACAATCGCCGCCAGACTCGTGCGACAGTGCGCCCACAACATGATAAGGGAACCGACTCCAGGCATTCGGCTTAGGTTCCTCAAACTCTAGCAGGAAAGGCAAATCGCCAGAGGAGAAATCCGATTAACAGTGAGCAGGTTCTCATCTCTGTCATCACCGGATAAGTCCACCAACCTAACTTGGTGTTAAGAAACGAGTACGCACACACACCTGCCCGTTTTAATTCCACTGTCCAGCAGACTCATCTGGCAGCATCACCCCAATACTAGAAGGCAATTTCGGCGGAGTACTACAGGCCGGAACATATACCTGTTTATACATCATCTAGTAAGTAGGCTCGTCTGAATACATATGATAGAGCTCATCAACCACGTTCGGTGAAATGCAATCAGCGGGCACATACACCTTCTAGTATTGATCAAGCCTACCAACAGTCTCGCTTGGTAGCACATGGAGAAGTCAGTCATAAAGCTTCGGCGACAAACAGGAGGAAGACTCAACTTTCTGCCCCCACAGTTGTGTACTGTCAGGATTCACTGACAAGAAAAGGAGGACAGGAGTAGGAACATACACCTAATCCAAGCATGGAATGTATGTATATCCTCATTCTGGTAGCTGAAGTCACCAATCATTTAATATCAATGGTGAAAGAGTAGAAGCAAATCCCTGCTCATATTCTGGATGCTTGCCAGGATATTACAATAGCTTCAGCAGCATCTCAGGGAAAGACACATAAATCAATCCCTACCAGTGGAGTGACGCATCAACAATTCACTCCAGAACAGACACACACATCTGTTATAGTCCAAGAGGATTGTGGAGGCATACTCCCCCATATTATACGAACAACCATGTAAGAAACATACACCTGATTTGAGTAGAGATTGTCAACCTAATCTGGAAATCTCTCCTGATTAGGCACATACACCTGCTCAAAGCAGCCACTTTCATCAATAGGTGGATTCCAAGGAGAGTAAGAAGGAATCTAAGAAGAAGACCCGCCCATCATAGTCATGAGATCAAGAACCAATCTGTAACAAGGCCTTGCTTGATGTTGGAGTTCTTGAAGCCCTCAGACAGTTATCTGTTGGAATTCAAGATTCTAGTCCCTCATTTCCCAACAGTGGGAACATTAATTCTGAAGGTCTTCAACATACACTTCCTCATGAAGGCTTGCTTCATGAAAATTCGATCAATCTTGAAGTTTCATCTTCAGATGAGAGCCACAAGAACCCTATGTGTGGTCAGAAGACCAAGGAGAAAGAGATCTCATTTTTTGTTGTAACCCACCATGGTGGTCCTCCCCATGATGATGAATTCCACTGCAAAATTCATCTCCACAGTAGTGATTCACATTGTCCGGAAAATTATCTAGTGGACAATGTAGTGATAAGAAATCCCTCTTATCTAGAGGCACTTGAAAATGAGAAACCAATCATGTCTGATGCATCATCGCTAGCAGGTGAAGTACTTTCTCAATCAGAAGATAGCCCAGGGTGTAGGTCATTCTCTGAACCACCCCTAAGTCATGAATCTTCTAGTTTGATCAGTGATTTCTCTACCAATCTTGTTGAATCTGATGAAGAAACAAGGAAGAACTAGCTCTTGTCAAATCTGGTTGAATAATCTTCATTGAATGATAAAGAGGAATTATGAACATGAGAAAACAACTGAAAAAAGGTGAAGTGCCAGTCATGTTTTGGCCTCTGGATAACTCTCAATATTACATTCCAAAGATGTTGACAGAAGATGGAATTCATGATATTCCTCTCAACATATGGAAAAATCTTTGTTAGTTGAAAAATTAACTATTATCTTATAATGAATATGAAAATAATGTTAAGATAATAGAAGGTTTACAACGTCAAATTGACTTGGAATCTCTATCAGTCTATCGATATCCGAAGGCTGAAAAGCAATAGATATCCCTTCAGCGTTCATGCCGTGTCACACTAAGAAGATTGCGCAAGTTAATTTCCAATGCCCCATCTGGTATTCATGTCAGAGGATGGGGTGTTCATGGAGAACTACATTTCATTGTGCTCTCCAGTCATCAAAGCCCTCCAAAAATGGTCTCATGCAATTTTATTGCCCGTGGCCGGCCACAGTCAATGGGATTTGTTTGTAATCAAAAGCTTTCCCAGGAACAGGCATCAACTAGTTCTTCTCAAAATCATGAATACAGAGAAAACATTGATTAATTTCTCCTACATCAAGCAAACGAGAATATTGAACAAGCCTCTCTTATGGAGCAAGAACATCTTCAAGTGACAGAAGTGTCGAAAATCATCCAACGGTATTTCGAGCTTGGTGATAAAAGTGGGTACAGGTTGATGCATCCAGCTAATTTCCAGACTAAGGTCCGCAAGATCAAGAGAGATTTTAATAAAGTCTCAGACATAGCATGTCAAGAGCCACCTCAGCTCGCCAGACTGGGGACTCTTTTAAACAAACCCTCGGAATCAACAAATAGGATTCGAGGAGTTGATCAAAGACAACAGGAACAGCCCCAGTCCACTGGACTGGGGACTTTTTCAAATCATCAATCCCCTCCTCATCGAAAGTAGGTCTTCTCTCAATTGGGGAAGAAGCCTCAAGAGGAATGAAGATCTAAATTATCAGGATATTCCCTCCAAATTACGGTTCTCCAAGAAGTTTCAGAGGGATCAAACCAACAAAAGGCAATATCTCGTCAGGGGCATGGCAGAAGACAATATCACAGAAAATGCTGATGGAAGGGATGCAATGCATTATGCATCAATCAATGTCATCAATGCTATTGTTGATGATCCACTAGATGTGGCTCACTCAGAGGGATCAGATGAAGAGGTTCATGTTCAAGAATTTGTATGCACAGACTCAAATGAAGAATGTTTGCATACAAGAAATCAAAGGTTTACCCAAAATCTGGGTGTTCCTTCAAATAACCCACTTCCCCCTCTCTGAAAGGGATCAAACAAGGGGAAGGGAAAGAATCATGTTACATATCCTTCCTCTGGAGAAGGCCAGTCACTCTCACTAGAGAAAAGGTTTTCACAACGAGAGGAAGAAATGAAGGAATTGAGAAGGATGAATGCAGAACTACTTCAAGGTAGTCTTCCTCCTAAGCATGCTGGAGTCAGTTAGCCAAGGGAGTTTGTTGCAGATATTAAGATGGATCAAGAATATCCTCTTTTATCAGTACACACTCACAGGTCTAATCCTACGGGTCAAGTGAAACAACAATTGGTAGTGCTTCCATCAGTTGCAGTACCAGCTGACATACCTATCCAAGATCCAGTCATTGCACCTGCCCAAGTCCAAGTTCAACCGGATGTTTCTCAAAAGTTAATAACTACCATTAAGTAATTAACAGCTCGGTTAGATACTATGAAAGGGAAGAGTGTGCAGGTTCAACCAGAAAAGAAAGCTTACCCTGAATGGGTAGATTCAATCTCTCCCCCATCAAGTTTTGAGAACACTGTATTCCTAATTTTTAATGGATCAGGTGACCCTGAACAGCATTTGACGCATTGTGTGTCATGTTGCGATCCTATGATGGGACCTCCAGAGCAGTAAGAAGGAGTGAAACTCATATGCTTTGTGTGAACCTTGCAAGGACCAGCCTTTGTCTGGTACACAAGCTTGCAATCCCGGTCAATTACCAGATGGGAAGATCTCCATCAACGATTTCTTCTTCAATTCAGCTCAACTTTTCCAAAGACAACAGTTTTCGATCATACAAACTATAAGCAAAGGGATAATGAAAGGGTCTCGGATTTCATTTCTCACTGAAAGGGATTAACATATTCCCTGATCTTAGCACTCTCTCAAGAGGAACTATTTCCAATCTGTGTGGAAAATCTGCGTGATGAAGTACGCACACCACTGATACCTGTGAAATACATAGGAGGGTTTTGAAACCTTACTTCAATAGCTCAATAGATTGAATATTCTCTTATACATACTAAGGCTAAATCTCGTGTAATTCTATCTGCTCCAGAAAGGAGAATGGCTAAAGAAGAAACTGCTACATGTTTGCTTAAACAAGCACCTATAACTGCTTCTACTTCAAAAGCTTCATCTTATCGAAGGGCTCCACCTCCTAAGAGCCAACAACAAAGTCCATTTCGTCAAGACGATCAATGATATCAAAGACGAAAACAATTTGAGGATCTGAAGAGCAAAACATAATCTTTCTGAAATGAATAAGTTCCTGGTTACTTCATTTCGGCTCTGGAAAATAACTTGGTTCAGTTGCCAAGGCCCAAAAGTCCAAACAAGGAGGGAGATAAAGATCGTTCCAATTATTTCCCCTTTCATAAAATGTTGGGGCATCCCATCTAGGAGTGTTTTGTTTTCAAGGACCTTCTATAAAAGATGGTCGACTCGGGACAAGTCAAACTAAAAGGCTCTTCCGCCTAGGTAGCATGTGTTACTGCTACAGTTCTAGAGGAGGAAGGCGAGTGGAAAGAAGTTAAAAGCAAAAATGCACAAAAATATGATTATTGGATGGTCAGAAAGACGATCAACCGAACTCATGCTATTTTGGGAACACAATTGAATAAATAAATTGTGCCTTCTGCCATGAATGCCGTAGCAAAACCCTCTTCACCAGAAGGAAAATTCTTAAAGAAACAGCATGATTCAATGAATGAAAAAGAATCAGAAGAAGATGAGTATGTGTCAAATCCTAAGTTGTATTTCACTCTGGAAGACTTCCTTCCATCTACTTCAAATTCACGAGCACCATCCCACCAAACACCATAGCCTAAACAGGCTAATCAGGCAGAGTCTTCATTGAATAAAGAGTTGATCTTTGGTTCTCGGTAATATGATTCAATTAAGAGATCCATATGCTAATCGTAGTTTTGATTTTGATGAGCCTGAAATCCTTATATCAAATAGAGGAATCAAAGGAAGTTTCAGAAAATTAGGATACAGGGGAAGACGTGGATCTTTCAGAAGCCACTATTCTAATTCTAACCCTGCTAGAACTGCGTACGTAGCAGAAACTCGTGGTAGAGACCTTCAGTGAGCTCAGCAAGAACAAGCAAGTTCTTCCACCAATAAAAAATTCAGTCCTAGAACAGTTATTTTGGAGGATCGTTTGGGGGATCCATCTTCATCCTCTCAACAAGTAAATAGATTTAATCGGTCTAATCTTCCAAAACCAGAAATATTGCCAAATCCTATCCCGATGCAAGATGAATCATATTCCAAAGAATCAATTTACAAGGCACCTTCTAAAGCACATGTTCCTATTGGGAAACGCAGAACTCTATATCAAAAGTATGATGTATTGAAACACTTGGCCCAAGTACCAGCCATGTTATCAATTCTGGATGCTTTGAATCTGTCAAAAGATCTTTGGGGGGCACTCATCGAGGCTTGGTCAAGTCCTTAGGAGTTTTAAACTGAGATTCCTGCAGCTGAAGTCTATCACATAGAGAATAATCTAGCAGAATGCCATGCAATAATATATTTTACTAATTACGATGAAGATGATGTTGTGCATGGGCATATTAGACCTTTGTACTTATCTGGAAAGGTCAATGGCATAGACATACGAAGAGATTTCATTGATAATGGTTCAGAAGTTAACCTCATGACCATTCGTACACTTCATCGATTGGGCCTCATAGAATCTGATTTATCTCCTTTGACTATGATGCAACAAGGATATGATAAAAATAAACAAGAACCACTGGGCTATGTTTCACTCAGAACTAAATTTGGAGATCTTGTATCCAATTCAGATTTCATGGCTGTTGATCAGGACTCAGCTTTCAACATCTTGCTTGGAAGACCCTGGCTACATCAACATGCAGCTATCCCTTTATCACACCATAAATGTCTCAAATATTGTTTTGATGGTCAATTTGGGACATTTTATGGTTATAAGGCCCCATTCAATACATGTGAGTCTCAATACTTTGAGGCATAATTCTATCACATAAAGGGACAGGATAAATCCAGAACCAAGGAGATTACCAAAGTTAATGCTCCATATGGTTTGGAGAAGATTCCAGTAAATCCATTTACATAGGTGAGTATAGATTATGTGTTGTCTATCAGCCAAATTGATAAGATAGACCCAAATCAAAATACTCTTATGGAATGATCCATAATGTCAATTACGGAAATCGATCCAGACAACATGGTAGAAATTGGTAACCCACCAAGCAGCGATGAAAGCCCAAATGGTGATGTCTTCATTTCATCTAATGAAATCCAACAAGTCTATACTCCGCCAATCAGGAAAGAAGAAGTTATAGCAACATCTGAGGTGAACAAGGATGTTGATTCTCAATCCATCATATCCTCTTTATTTTCCAAGGAAGACCCTTCATCATCAATTGGGTCGGAAATGGAAGCCTCTTCTTCATGATGCTCAAGTTTTAACATCTCTTCTGATCATGGACATTTTGCATCATCATCTACTATGAAAGTTGAAATGGAAGAAATAACACATGTTGAAGAAGAAGAGGAGGATATCCGAGATTCTCCTCCAGCATTTGATGAGGGTATCTCTACCACTGTGGATGAACTCAGAGAAATAAATCTGGGTACAAAAGAAGATCCACGCCCCACTTTAATCAGTGTGGCCATGAATCTTGAAGAAAAAGAGATTTATATTTCCTTTTTAACGAAAAATTGAGACATATTTTCTTGGAACTATACAGAGATGCCCAGGCTTGATCTTGATGTTTCTACTCATCATTTGGGTTTACCATAAGAACATCGAGGATTTAAGCAAGCTGCAAGAAGAACACACCCAACATATGCTTCCAAAATTGAAGCTGAAGTGGATAAACTTATCAAAGATAACTTCATCATAGAAGTTCAATATCTCAAGTGGTTGGCTGATATTGTCCCTGTAAAGAATAAGAATGGACAAATTAGAGTTTTCATCGATTTCAGAGATCTTAATCGGCATTGTCCTGAGGATGATTTCCCAGTTCCAATTACAGAACTTTTAATTAATGCAAAGGCTGTATATGAAGCACTTTCCTTCATGGATGGATATTCTGGATATAATCAAATCCAAATGGCCCTAGAAGACGAGGAATCCACAGCCTTCAGAGCCCCTCAAGGTGTATTTTTCTATCGGGTAATTCCCTTTGGCTTAAAGAATGCAGGTGCAACATATCATTGTGCCATGCATCATATCGTCAAACCCTTTTTAGGGAAGTTTGTTGAATGCTATGTGGACGATTTGGTGGTCAAATCCAAACAATGTTCTAATCACTTGGCTGATTTGGAAGTCATATTCCGCAAGCTTCGACAACATAATTTGAAGATGAGCCCCGTAAAATGTTCTTTTGGGGTAACCTTAGGAAAATTTCTCGGCTTTGTTGTACTCCATCGTTGTATTGAAGCTGGTCCTGAGAAGAAAAATTCAATCCTTGGTTTGTCACCTCCTCGAAATTTGAACGAATTAAGAGGACTTCATGGACACTTAGCCTATATTCGACGTTTGCTTGCCAATTTGGCAGGCAGAAGTTTACCCTTCACCAAATTGATGTAGAAGGGAGTCACTTATAAGTGGACTGGAGAATTTCAAAAAGCATTCGATATTCTCAAGAAATACCTCTTGAGTCCACCGGTACTCATGCCACTTGTTGAAGGAAGACCACTTATCCTATAAGGCCCCAGCCTTAAACCTTACTTAAACTTGAGTTATTACAAGATTACACATTGAGGATCTTTTCAGGTTTAGAGTTTTAGAGAATTAGATCATGAAACTTGCATTACATTCCACATTTAAACAAGGTGGTTACATAAAAAACAATATTCATTCTTCCCATCAATGGAAACCTATTTAAAATAAAACACGGATTCTTTCTTGACACATCCTTGACACTATCGTCACATCATGTACCTTTCCCTTGACCTGTGAAAAGAATTTCAAAAACTTGGGATGCGCATAAAAAGCTCCGTAAGGGTTATAAAAATATGGAAAGGAAACATGAGTTTATATATACATAAGAATGAAATCATACTTTACCCATAAAACATAGGCATATCAAATCATGAATAAATCATAGAAAACATAAGACATAAAGGTAACTTGAGGCATTCATAACATTCTTACGTATGGAGTAACCCTCTTGGTTACGTTTGGAATACCCATCACAGTATATTCCCTAAATCTCTTTGGAGAAACCTTAACGTTTCACTCCTTCGCGTTACCCAATGCATTGGAGAGCTATATCGGGCTCACTCGCCCTTAGTTTATCACGGAACCACCCGTTCTTCATAACAATGCCCAAGAACCATAACATAATCGTATCACATAAACATGAATAAAGGAAACATAACATTTCCACATTTCAATCACAATATAACATTTTAGGATATTGAAATAATGAATCCATTCAAAAAGAAACCATTTCCAAAACCATTTAAAACATTTAATAAAGAGATTTTTGAATCAAAGTGTCTCATACCACCTTGAAGCTTTTAACATTTTAAACCATTAATATTCATATAAATAAATCCTTAAAACCATTTTGAAAACATGGATATTAATAAGAACACATAATTAAAACATTTAAAACGATATTTTGGTTAAAGGGGTCTTACCAAAATTAGAGACACTTGAATACAATAATCGAGGAATAACATTTAGTCGGAACTTTATAATATCATGAGAATAAAAGGATTCATGATATAATACTCCAATGGACAGTATATACACCATATAAGAGTGAATTGGTGCATAACAACAATGAACCCTCAATAGAAATGTCAAATGTGATGAAATCCCTTATAAAGAAGGTATCCTTAAATTAAGGACAAATAATTCTCAAAAATATGTGTGAAAAATATATATACACCCAATATAAGTGGATATTAAGTGTAAAACAATAAAATGTCATTCACACATATTCAATGGATGACATATTCAATGACTACAAGTTGAACCCAAAGAAATCGAAATTGGGGTAAAAAGTTCCCTTGATAGCCTAACGGCATCACATCAAAATGAGTTGATGAGAGATAAAAAGTGTATATCATCACTTGGACATAAAATTTACATCAATAAGGATGTATGAGAACATATCCCAACATAAAAATATGTAAATTAAAAGACCCAATAAAAGAAGTCTTTTAAAAAAGAGGAGGGTGAAAGGTTCCTTTACCGACTTGGGTATCTTTCAAAACATACACCCCATGAAAGAAAGACAATAGGTCATTGATGTAAATACTCATAAACAAAAGTATATTACACAAAGAGTAGAATAATGGTCAGTACATGCACCACTCAATGGAATATGTGGCGAATGTAGCATAAATCTCACGAGAATAAAAGTGAGATGAAAAATCCCTTACGAAAACTCGGCAGCCTAACGGTGCCACTCAAAACTTCCAAAATGGATTGATGAGAGAGAATAGGGTATCTCATATCATGAAGATAAAAATTACAGTAAATGTAATATAAAATAACATCCCAATCATAAGAAATGTGAGCTTAAAATAAATGACATAAAAGAGTGTACTTAAAAAGAAAGAGAGTTGTAGGATCCCTTACCTCGGGTCCGACTTGACTCGATCGTTCTTTAATCTCCTGAATAATAAACTTGTGTTAATTTCTAATTCCTTAAGAACCTTTTTCAAGTTTATTATTACTTTTATACCACTTATTACCATGTCATAAACATTATGTAATCATTTAAGTTAATAATATTTGTTTTGCCGATATTTGGTTCTTAAGTCGAAAGTGGACTTCTTACAATTACATGTTGTTCATGTGCCCAAATGTTTATTATATCCAGAATTGTATTCATTATGTAGATATAATATATGTCATATATATCCAGTACATGCATGAATTTATAACATTACATAATCATTTAGAGGTAAGAAATGAAATGCACCGTTCATGGAGATGGTAAGCCGTACGTACGCATGAACGCTACTTTCATTTCTATTTCATATTTTATAGAATGGAATAATAATGATATAAAGTTGTATTATAATTCCAGTATAATATCATATATAATATCATATTTCCATCCTTTATACATCCCACATATGGTATTTAACGAATCAAATCACTTTGAGGGGGCGGTAGTCCGCACTTCCTTAAATGAAGATATCGCGTATACCCATAATGGAAGCCATAAAGGTAAGACAAAAATGAAAAATACAGAAGAATAAACAAAACATAAACATATTATATATCATATATAAAAATAGTGACATCATAATGGACACCGTTGAAGGTGTTAAATGAGTATTGAACAATCATCGTTTCGGGAGGCAGAATTTCACCATCCACGGAAACCGTATGTTCTTTAACCATTTTATGTAGTTGTGTGAGAGTGTAGCTCGAATAAATCTTATAACAACATCCTAGTATATTTACGATACTGTTGTTGTTACAAAAGAAGTAAATAAAAAGAGTTTAGGGGGTTGGAGAAGCAAAATAAAACAAATGAATATGAGAGAATGAATTACCTTTAAAAGTGTAACTCCTTTTGATTTGAGCCTAAAGGCTTCCTTTGAAAGGATTCTTCCCAAAGAGAATACTCTAGTATGAGGAGAGGGATGTGGAGAGAGTAAATGGGCAGGGGTTGTCCGAGACAAAGGCTTGAGGAGTGTGTTAAATGAGGTAGAGGTGGGGGCCTTTTATAAGAGGAGAGGAGGGGCACTTTTGGAAAGTAAAGAAATATTACTTTATTTGAAAATGTGTTTCGGTTTCAAAAGGTCCCACATTGATATAATTCGAGGATACGGTGATAAGGCTTCGAAATCCACTCATCCAATAAGTTTTGGACATGTGTAGTTCATAGATTTTACATTGTCTTTCCATTTTATTTAAATCGTCAAATAATGATGTCATCGTTGCATCATTATTATGTAATAAATAATTTAATTTATTTAATGTCTAAAAATTATAAAAAACTACTATGATGTAGGAAATCTTTTTAGATTTCCTATGAATATTTATAATCAAAAATATGACTTGTATAACCCCACTTAAATTTTTTTTTAATAAAACATATCGTGTTTGTGTCAATTTTACTTTTACATTAAATAAAATGTTATTTATGTCATTTCCCAACCAAAGTGGATCCATGGGGTCCCTAAGTTGACCCATGGCTTGTCTTGGTCGGCCATGATACAACCAATGAGGGTAAGACATGTGTCGAGCTCATCTTATTTTATTAAAGCATTATTTTTAGCTTAAACTACACTAATTACAACTAATCGCGATTAAAAACTTAATAAGTTACTATTCACCAAAAAATTATTTTTATCCCATTGAACCGCATTTTACTTCTTAATGACAACCATGTATGTCGGATTTTTGAAATTCAAAACAAAAAGATGGCAAAATTTCATTTAACCAGAAAAATCAGTTTTTATAAGTACCACTTAGTGGTTTCACTATTCATCAAAAATTGAAGTTTTTCAGAAAAATCCCAAAAATTCACCATAAGCTATATTTGATATTCTGAATTCAAAAATGAAGTCCATTTTACAAAATTCAAAACATATAAGTCACATTAATTAATATAATACTTAATTCCCGCTGTCATGTCAAATAGCGTGTTTTATGAAACAATAAGTATCAAAAGATTGACACTAGTTTAAGTCTGATTTCAAAGTGAAATTGATTCCAAAGAATACTATTGGATTTAATGGTAAAAATATTTTCTAATTTCACTTTAAAACCAATTCAAAATTTAATCTAATCATATAAATAAATTATATTAAAAAGTGGTTTTGAATTAAAATACAACATTTTACACTATTCATTAAAAAAATGAACTTTATCGGAAAGATACCAAAAATTTACACAAAGTAAATTTTGATGTCCCGATTCTTAATAAGAGTTTTATTTGGTCCAAAAGAATGTATAAGAGTGATCAAAACAATATTTAATGACGGTTCTCCATCAAAAGGTGATAAATGAACCTTTAGTGAAAACTAGGGCATATACGCCTAAAATTGAATTCTTTCCGTATTTTAAGCCATTATCTTTTATTGGATAAATGTAAAAACATTTAAAAACATATATAATCATATTTTAGTTATTTCTATCCATTCCCTCCATTACAACGGCTACATGTTAACTACCATTTAAAATAATATTATTTTATTATTAGAGTGCAACGTAAGATTCCCAAGAAACTCGTTGTTGCGTGTTGGGTACGCCATCGAGCATAGCGTCCCCTTTAAAGTTATTTAAATATTTTATTCACAAATATGGATAAATATGAAAATTTCATATTCCTTATTTACCTAGGGTGTTACATCCTTCCCCCCTTTTGGGAATTGCGTCCTCGCAATTTTAAAATTGCGCTTGGAAACATCCTTGAAAGTCCCACATCGGAACAAAAGTCGGTAAAACAAACACTTTAAAATAGAGAGAGATAAGTACAAAGGTCACCCGAGTTAACCCATACTAGGATTCTATGTATGAAAATATGGACATGGAGGAGAAAACATAGGGTCATGTTCCGATGGAGAGTGATAGAAAACATGTTTAGGAGAAAGTTAACAATAAGAAAATCACAAACTTGTGATGGGTTAAACGGTATTCAATTCCCCAGTAGGAAAAGTTAATAGACAACATTTTTGTTTTAAGTTACTTTTTATTGAGGAATTTATTCATAAGGAAGCATAATCACTTATCATGTTGACTTTCAACTTTTACTAGATTCCTTAGTCAAACTCATATTTTTTCTAAAAGACGAGTATTTAGGGAGACTTGTTCGCATTAAGAGTACTATAATCAACTTCTAGAGAATCACCTAATCCCCAAAAGAGAACTATATACATCCCATGTATTTAGGCTTTAACCAAAACCAAAACCAAAAAGGTTAGTACAAGATCAGATAATCCATAAAAGGATAACCCCTTATAAAAAGAAAATCTATTCTTAATCTCCAAAATTTGTCCAAAAAAACCCAAAGTTCAACGAGGACCATCCGATAAACAATTTGTCCATAAAATTCTTCAAAGTAAACCAATATAAGATTGAAACCCAAATATTTTAAGGATTTATTCACATAGTCTTCCAAGTTAAATCATAACATTTATCTCCAAACAACATCAGTTGCTCCTAAAGTCTCACATTGAAAAGTAATTATCCTAATCACATATCCTCCAAAATCAACTTACTCTTAATTCATAAAATCATATAACTAAAAAGAATCAGTCAAACTAACCAGGGAATTCACGTATTCTAGTGGTAGACGATAAATACCAGTCGCACTTTGGTTGTGGGTTCGATTCCCGCAGCATTGTCCGAAGCGACGGGTTGTCACATGGTCTGCATGTTGTCCTTTTTCCAAAACTATATAATTCTCAAATTATTACCCAAAAAGGGATAAAATCATCAAAAATAACCATAACATAATTTAACCTCAATTTTTTCTCATGCCTTTCACTTCAATCATAACATATGGTAACCCATAATTACCTCAAAAGTAAGGATCATATAAACCCAAATGGTTCTTTATAACTATGTCCACAAAGAAAAGATAACTATTACTTGAATAAAATTTGCCTATATTAAACATCAGGGTTACACATAATATAAAAAGTCTTCTAATGTAACCCCATCATCAAAAGAGACTTAATACTCTTAATAATTTCACCCTAACTCTTGAAGCCCTTATATGTTGACATCTTACTCATTCAACATTCTTCATGATCCATTATCCATTCCTTTCCAACTTATTCCGAAATACCTCTTTCCTACAAACAAAATCATGAATCATATCCTAAGATTCCAAAATAAGAAAACAATAGTCATGAAATAGTACATACCTTTGATTGGTCATTGTCATTTTCTTCATCCTCAATCGGAATGGCATTAGGTATTGGTAAACGAATATTGGTACGCTCTTGGTGACCCCATTCACGAAACTTCTTCATAGGACATGTGTTTGTATAATGACCATGCACACCATATTTAAAACATTCAATTGATCCCTTAGAAAGAACTTCTTTCCCTTTCCTTGAGTCAACTGGATGCTTCCTTTTTCCATGGCAGGTTCTTGCTTTATGACCTTCACTTCCACATCTATAGCATATTTCTGTCCCTTTGAAACATTTTCCTAGGTGTTTCTTTCCACATCTTTGACACATAGGTATTTGAACACACTTACCATTATGATTATTACCTGTACTTCCGTAGGGATTTGTTTCTTGCATATATGATGCCTTAGAGAAATATCCAAGGTTTAGGTGGTCAATCATGACTCCAGATAGTTGGTTGAGGATAATCAAAAGAGTTCTCATTGAAGCTCCCATATCATTCAGTTGCTTGCTCAAAAAACTATCACAGTTTCCTTTACATCCACTATTACTTTGGTGCCTGCTAGATCCAGCCATTTACTAAAACCAAAAAGGTCAGTGTGAGTATATCAACAAAACCATCATGTACTAATGAGTAATATAGAAAATAAGATATACTTACTCATTCACTTTATCTAAAACTAAGACTCTTTCTGAAATCCTAACCATTATGGTAATTGTCAATTATGCTTAAAGAATACCCTAACCTCTAAAGTTATCTAAACCGACCTTTGATACCAACTATAAGGCCCCAGCCTTAAACCTTACTTAAACATGAGTTATTATAAGATTACACATTGAGGATCTTTTCAGGTTTAGAGTTTTAGAGAATTAGATCATGAAACTTGCATTACATTCCACATTTAAACAAGGTGGTTACATAAAAAACAATATTCATTCTTCCCATCAATGGAAACCTATTTAAAATAAAACACGGATTCTTTCTTGACACATCCTTGACACTATCGTCACATCATGTACCTTTCCCTTGACCTGTGAAAAGCATTTCAAAAACTTGGGATGAGCATAAAAAGCTCCGTAAGGGTTATAAAAATATGGAAAGGAAACATGATTTCATATATACATAAGAATGAAATCATACTTTACCCATAAAACATAGGCATATAAAATCATGAATAAATCCTAGAAAACATAAGACATAAAGGTAACTTGAGGCATTCATAACATTCTTACATAGGGAGTAACCCTCTTGGTTACGTTTGGAATACCCATCACAGTATATTCCCTAAATCTCTTTGGAGAAACCTTAACGTTTCACTCCTTCGCGTTACCCAATGCATTGGACAGCTATATCGGGCTCACCCGCCCTTAGTTTATCACAGAACCACCCGTTCTTCATAACAATGCCCAAGAACCATAACATAATCGTATCACATAAACATGAATAAAGGAAACATAACATTTCCACATTTCAATCACAATATAACATTTTAGGATATTGAAATAATGAATCCATTCAAAAAGAAACCATTTCCAAAACCATTTAAAACATTTAATAAAGAGATTTTTGAATCAAAGTGTCTCATACCACCTTGAAGCTTTTAACATTTTAAACCATTAATATCCATATAAATAAATCCTTAAAACCATTTTGAAAACATGGATATTAATAAGAACAAATAATTAAAACATTTAAAATGATATTTTGGCTAAAGGGGTTTTACCAAAATTAGAGACACTTGAATACAATAATCGAGGAATAACATTTAGTCGGAACTTTATAATATCATGAGAATAAAAGGATTCATGATATAATACTCCAATGGACAGTACATACACCATATAAGAGTGAATTGGTGCATAACAACAATGAACCCTCAATAGAAATGTCAAATGTGATGAAATCCCTTATAAAGAAGGTATCCTTAAATTAAGGACAAATAAATATCAAAAATATGTGTGAAAAATATATATACACCAAATATAAGTGGATATTAAGTGTAAAACAATAAAAGGTCATTCCCACATATTCAATGGATGACATATTCAATGACTACAAGTTGAACCCAAAGAAATCGAAATTGGGGTAAAAAGTTCCCTTGACAGCCTAACGGCATCACATCAAAATGAGTTGATGAGAGATAAAAAGTGTATATCATCACTTGGACATAAAATTTACATCAATAAGGATGTATGAGAACATATCCCAACATAAAAATATGTAAATTAAAAGACCCAATAAAAGAAGTCTTTTAAAAAAGAGGAGGGTGAAAGGTTCCCTTACCGACTTGGGTATCTTTCAAAACATACACCCCATGAAAGAAAGACAATAGGTAATTGATGTAAATACTCATAAACAAAAGTATATTACACAAAGAGTAGAATAATGGGAAGTACATACACCACTCAATGGAATTTCTGGCGAATGTAGCATAAATCTCACGGGAATAAAAGTGAGATGAAAAATCCCTTACGAAAACTCGGCAGCCTAACGGTGCCACTCAAAACATTCAAATGGATTGATGAGAGAGAATAGGGTCTATCATATCATGAAGATAAAAATTACAGTAAATTTAATATAAAAGAACATCCCAATCATAAGAAAGATGAGCTTAAAATAAATGACATAAAAGAGTGTACTTAAAAAGAAAGAGAGTTGTAGGATCCCTTACCTCGGGTCCGACTTGACTCGATCGTTCTTTAATCTCATGAATAATAAACTTGAGTTAATTTCTAATTCCTTAAGAACCTTTTTCAAGTTCATTATTACTTTTATACCACTTATTACCATGTCATAAACATTATGTAATCATTTAAGTTAATAATATTTGTTTTGCCGATATTTGGTTCTTAAGTCGAAAGTGGACTTCTTACAATTACATGTTGTTCATGTGGCCAAATGTTTATTATATCCAGAATTGTATTCATTATGTAGATATCATATATGTCATATATATCCAGTACATGCATGCATTTATAACATTACATAATCATTTAGAGGTAAGAAATGAAATGCACTGTTCATGGAGACGGTAAGCCGTACGTACGCATGAACGCTACTTTCATTTCTATTTCATATTTTATAGAATGGAATAATAATGATATAAAGTTGTATTATAATTCCAGTATAATATCATATATAATATCATATTTCCATCCTTTATACATCCCACATATGGTATTTAACGAATCAAATCACTTTGAGGGGGCGGTAGTCCGCACTTCCTTAAATGAAGATATCGCGTATACCCATAATGGAAGACATAAAGGTAAGACAAAAATGAAAAATAAAGAAGCATAAATAAAACATAAACATATTATATATCATATATAAAAATAGTGACATCATAATGGCCACCGTTGAAGGTGTTAAATGAGTATTGAACAATCATCGTTTCGGGAGGCAGAATTTCACCATCCACGGAAACCGTATGTTCTTTAACCATTTGATGTAGTTTTGTGAGAGTGTAGCTCGAATAAATCTTATAACAACATCCTAGTATATTTAAGATACTGGTTTTGTTACAAAAGAAGTAAATAAAAAGAGTTTAGGGGGTTGGAGAAGCAAAATAAAACAAATGAACATGAGAGAATGAATTACCTTTAAAAGTGTAACTCCTTTTTATTTGAGCCTAAAGTCTTCCTTTGAAAGGAATATTCCCAAAGGGAATCCTCTAGGATGAGGAGAGGGATGTGGATAGAGTAAATGGTCAGGGGTTGGCCGAGTCAAAGGCTTGAGGAGTGTATTAAATGAGGTAGAGGTGGGGGCCTTTTATAAGAGGAGAGGAGGGGCACTTTCGGAATGTAAAGAAATATTACTTTATTTGAAAATGTGTTTCGGTTTCAAAAGGTCCCACATTGATATAATTCGTGGATAAGGTGATAAGGCTTCGAAATCCACTCATCCAATAAGTTTTGGACATGTGTAGTTCATAGATTTTACATTATCTTTCCATTTTATTTAAATCGTCAAATAATGATATCATCGTTTCATCATTATTATGTCATAAATAATTTAATTTATTTAATGTCTAAAAATTATAAAAAAATACTATGATGTAGGAAATCCTTTTAGCTTTCCAATGAATATTTATAATCAAAAATATGACTTGTATAACCCCACTTAAAAATTGTTTTAATAAAACATATCATGTTTGTGTCAATTTTACTTTTACATTAAATAAAATGTTATTTATGTCATTTCCCAAACAAAGTGGATCCATGGGGTCCCTAAGTTGACCCATGGCTTGTCTTGGTCGTCCATGATACAACCAATGAGGGTAAGACATGTGTCAAGCTCATCTTATTTTATTAAAGCATTATTTTTAGCTTAAACTACACTAATTACCACTAATCGCGATTAAAAACTTAATAAGTTACTATTCACCAAAAAATTATTTTTATCTCATTGAACCGCATTTTACATCTTAATGACAACCATGTATGTCGTATTTTTGAAATTCAAAACACAAAGATGGAAAAATTTTATTTAAACAGAAAAATCAGTTTTTATAAGTATCACTTAGTGGTTTCACTATTCATCAAAAATTGAAGTTTTTCAGAAAAATCCCAAAAATTCACCATAAGCTATATTTGATATTCTGAATTCAAAAATGAAGTCCATTTTACAAAATTCAAAACATATAAGTCACATTAATTAATATAATAATTAATTCCCGCGGTCATGTCAAATAGCGTGTTTTATGAAATAATAAGTATCAAAAGATTGACACTAGTTTAAGTCTGATTTCAAAGTGAAATTGATTCCAACGAACACTATTGGATTTAATGGTAAAAATATTTTCTAATTTCACTTTAAAACCAATTCAAAATATAATCTAATCATATAAATAAATTAGATTAAAAAGTGGTTTTGAATTAAAATACAACATTTTACACTATTCATTAAAAAAATGAACTTTATCGAAAAGATACCAAAAATTTACACAAAGTAAATTTTGATGTCCCGATTCTTAATAAGAGTTTTATTTGGTCCAAAAGAATGTATAAGAGCGATCAAAACTATATTTAATGACGGTTTGCCATCGAAAGGTGATAAATGAACCTTTAGTGAAAACTAGGGCATATACGCCTAAAATTGAATTCTTTCCGTATTTTAAGCCATTATCTTTTATTGGATAAATGTAAAAACATTTAAAAACATATATAATCATATTTTAGTTATTTCTATCCATTCCCTCCATTACAACGGCTACATGTTAACTACCATTTAAAATAATATTATTTTATTATTAGAGTGCAACGTAAGATTCCCAAGAAACTCGTTGTTGCGTGTTGGGTACGCCATCGAGCATAGCGTCCCCTTTAAAGTTATTTAAATATTTTATTCACAAATATGGATAAATATGAAAATTTCATATTCCTTATTTACCTAGGGTGTTACATCCTTCCCCCCTTTTGGGAATTGCATCCTCGCAATTTTAAAATTGCGCTTGGAAACATCCTTGAAAGTCCCACATCGGAACAAAAGTCGGTAAAACAAACACTTTAAAATAGAGAGAGATAAGTACAAAGGTCACCCGAGTTAACCCATACTAGGATTCTAAGTATGAAAATATGGACATGGAGGAGAAAACATAGGGTCATGTTCCGATGGAGAGTGATAGAAAACATGTTTAGGAGAAAGTTAACAATAAGAAAATCACAAACTTGTGATGGGTTAAACGGTATTCAATTCCCCAGTAGGAAAAGTTAATAGACAACATTTTTGTTTTAAGTTACTTTTTATTGAAGAATTTATTCATAAGGAAGCATAATCACTTATCATGTTGACTTTCAACTTTTACTAGATTCCTTAGTCAAACTCATATTTTTTCTAAAAGACGAGTATTTAGGGAGACTTGTTCGCATTAAGAGTACTATAATAAACTTCTAGAGAATCACCTAATCCCAAAAAGAGAACTATATACATCCCATGTATTTAGGCATTAACCAAAACCAAAACCAAAAAGGTTAGTACAAGATCAGATAATCCAGAAAAGGATAACCCCTTATAAAAAGAAAATCTATTCTTAATCTCCAAAATTTGTCCAACAAAACCCAAAGTTCAACGAGGACCATCCGATAAACAATTTGTCCATAAAATTCTTCAAAGTAAACCAATATAAGATTGAAACCCAAATATTTGAAGGATTTAGTCAAATAGTCTTCCAAGTTAAATCATAACATTTATCTCCAAACAACATCAGTTGCTCCTAAAGTCTCACATTGAAAAGTAATTATCCTAATCACATATCCTCCAAAATCAACTTACTCTTAATTCATAAAATCATATAACTAAAAAGAATCAGTCAAACTAACCAGGGACTTCACGTAGTCCAGTGGTAGACGATAAATACCAGTCGCACTTTGGTTGTGGGTTCGATTCCCGCAGCATTGTCCGAAGCGACGGGTTGTCACACGGTCTGCGTGTTGTCCTTTTTCCAAAACAATATAATTCTCAAATTATTACCCAAAAAGGGATAAAATCATCAAAAATAACCATAACATAATTTAACCTCAATTTTATCTCAAGCCTTTCACTTCAATCATAACATATGGTAACCCATAATTACCTCAAAAGTAAGGATCATATAAACCCAAATGGTTCTTTATAACTATGTCCACAAAGAAAAGATAACTATTACTTGAATAAAATTTGCCTATATTAAACATCAGGGTTACACATAATATAAAAAGTCTTCTAATGTAACCCCATCATCAAAAGAGACTTAATACTCTTAATAATTTCACCCTAACTCTTGAAGCCCTTATATGTTGACATCTTACTCATTCAACATTCTTCATGATCCATTATCCATTCCTTTCCAACTTATTCCGAAATACCTCTTTCCTACAAACAAAATCATGAATCATATCCTAAGATTCCAAAATAAGAAAACAATAGTCATGAAATAGTACATACCTTTGATTGGTCATTGTCAGTTTCTTCATCCTCAATCGGAATGGCATTAGGTATTGGTAAACGAATATTGGTACGCTCTTGGTGACCCCATTCACGAAACTTCTTCATAGGACATGTGTTTGCATAATGACCATGCACACCATATTTAAAACATTCAATTAATCCCTTAGAAAGAACTTCTTTCCCTTTCCTCGAGTCAACTGGATGCTTCCCTTTTCCATGGCAGGTTCTTGCTTTATGACCTTCACTTCCACATCTATAGCATATTTCTGTCCCTTTGAAACATTTTCCTAGGTGTTTCTTTCCACATCTTTGACACATAGGTATTTGAACACACTTACCTTTATGATTATTACCTGTACTTCCGTAGGGATTTGTTTCTTGCATATATGATGCCTTAGAGAAATATCCAAGGTTTAGGTGGTCAATCATGACTCCAGATAGTTGGTTGAGGATAATCAAAAGAGTTCTCATTGCAGCTCCCATATCATTCAGTTGCTTGCTCAAAAAACTATCACAGTTTCCTTCACATCCACTGTTACTTTGGTGCCTGCTAGATCCAGCCACTTACTAAAACCAAAAAGGTCAGTGTGAGTATATCAACAAAACCATCATGTACTAATGAGTAATATAGAAAATAAGATATACTTACTCATTCACTTTATCTAAAACTAAGACTCTTTCTGAAATCCTAACCATTATGGTAATTGTCAATTATGCTTAAAGAATACCCTAACCTCTAAAGTTATCTAAACCGACCTTTGATACCAACTATAAGGCCCCAGCCTTAAACCTTACTTAAACTTGAGTTATTACAAGATTACACATTGAGGATCTTTTCAGGTTTAGAGTTTTAGAGAATTAGATCATGAAACTTGCATTACATTCCACATTTAAACAAGGTGGTTACATAAAAAACAATATTCATTCTTCCCATCAATGGAAACCTATTTAAAATAAAACACGGATTCTTTCTTGACACATCCTTGACACTATCGTCACATCATGTACCTTTCCCTTGACCTGTGAAAAGCATTTCAAAAACTTGGGATGAGCATAAAAAGCTCCGTAAGGGTTATAAAAATATGGAAAGGAAACATGAGTTCATATATACATAAGAATGAAATCATACTTTACCCATAAAACATAGGCATATCAAATCATGAATAAATCCTAGAAAACATAAGACATAAAGGTAACTTGAAGAATTCATAACATTCTTACGTAGGGAGTAACTCTCTTGGTTACGTTGGGAATACCCATCACAGTATATTCCCTAAATCTCTTTGGAGAAACCTTAACGTTTCACTCCTTCGCGTTACCCAATGCATTGGACAGCTATATTGGGCTCACCCGCCCTTAGTTTATCACGGAACCACCCGTTCTTCATAACAATGCCCAAGAACCATAACATAATCGTATCACATAAACATGAATAAAGGAAACATAACATTTCCACATTTCAATCACAATATAACATTTTAGGATATTGAAATAATGAATCCATTCAAAAAGAAACCATTTCCAAAACCATTTAAAACATTTAATAAAGAGATTTTTGAATCAAAGTGTCTCATACCACCTTGAAGCTTTTAACATTTTAAACCATTAATATCCATATAAATAAATCCTTAAAACCATTTTGAAAACATGGATATTAATAAGAACAAATAATTAAAACATTTAAAATGGTATTTTGGTTAAAGGGGTTTTACCAAAATTAGAGACACTTGAATACAATAATTGATAAATAACATTTAGTCGGAACTTTATAATATCATGAGAATAAAAGGATTCATGATATAATACTCCAATGGACAGTACATACACCATATAAGATTGAATTGGTGCATAACAACAATGAACCCTCAATAGAAATGTCAAATGTGATGAAATACCTTATAAAGAAGGTATCCTTAAATTAAGGACAAATAAATCTCAAAAATATGTGTGAAAAATATATATACACCTAATATAAGTTGATATTAAGTGTAAAACAATAAAAGGTAATTCACACATATTCAATGGATGACATATTCAATGACTACAAGTTGAACCCAAAGAAATCGAAATTGGGGTAAAAAGTTCCCTTGACAGCCTAACGGCATCACATCAAAATGAGTTGATGAGAGATAAAAAGTGTATATCATCACTTGGACATAAAATTTACATCAATAAGGATGTATGAGAATATATCCCAACATAAAAATATGTAAATTAAAAGACCCAATAAAAGAAGTCTTTTAAAAAAGAGGAGGGTGAAAGGTTCCCTTACCGACTTGGGTATCTTTCAAAACATACACCCCATGAAAGAAAGACAATAGGTAATTGATGTAAATACTCATAAACAAAAGTATATTACACAAATAGTAGAATAATGGGCAGTACATACACCACTCAATGGAATTTCTGGCGAATGTAGCATAAATCTCACGGGAATAAAAGTGAGATGAAAAATCCCTTACGAAAACTCGGCAGCCTAACGGTGCCACTCAAAACTTCCAAAATGGATTGATGAGAGAGAATAGGGTCTCTAATATCATGAAGATAAAAATTACAGTAAATTTAATATAAAAGAACATCCCAATCATAAGAAAGATGAGCTTAAAATAAATGACATAAAAGAGTGTACTTAAAAAGAAAGAGAGTTGTAGGATCCCTTACCTCGGGTCCGACTTGACTCGATCGTTCTTTAATCTCCTGAATAATAAACTTGAGATAATTTCTAATTCCTTAAGAACCTTTTTCAAGTTCATTATTACTTTTATACCACTTATTACCATGTCATAAACATTATGTAATCATTTAAGTTAATAATATTTGTTTTGCCGATATTTGGTTCTTAAGTCGAAAGTGGACTTCTTACAATTACATGTTGTTCATGTGGCCAAATGTTTATTATATCCAGAATTGTATTCATTATGTAGATATCATATATGTCATATATATCCAGTACATGCATGCATTTATAACAATACATAATCATTTAGAGGTAAGAAATGAAATGCACTGTTCATGGAGACGGTAAGCCGTACGTACGCATGAACGCTACTTTCATTTCTATTTCATATTTTATAGAATAGAATAATAATGATATAAAGTTGTATTATAATTCCAGTATAATATCATATATAATATCATATTTCCACCCTTTATACATCCCAGATATGGTATTTAACGAATCAAATCACTTTGAGGGGGCGGTAGTCCGCACTTCCTTAAATGAAGATATCGCGTATACCCATAATGGAAGCCATAAAGGTAAGACAAAAATGAAAAATAAAGAAGCATAAATAAAACATAAACATATTATATATCATATATAAAAATAGTGACATCATAATGGCCACCGTTGAAGGTGTTAAATGAGTATTGAACAATCATCGTTTCGGGAGGCAGAATTTCACCATCCACGGAAACCGTATGTTCTTTAACCATTTGATGTAGTTGTGTGAGAGTGTAGCTCGAATAAATCTTATAAAAACATCCTAGTATATTGAAGATACTTTTTTTGTTACAAAAGAAGTAAATAAAAAGAGTTTATGGGGTTGGAGAAGCAAAATAAAACAAATGAACATGAGAGAATGAATTACCTTTAAAAGTGTAACTCCTTTTGATTTGAGCCTAAAGTCTTCCTTTGAAAGGATTCTGCCCAAATGGAATCCTCTAGGATGAGGAGAGGGATGGGGAGAGAGTAAATGGGCAGGGGTTGGCCGAGCCAAAGGCTTGAGGAGTGTGTTAAATGAGGTAGAGGTGGGGGCCTTTTATAAGAGGAGAGGAGGGGCACTTTTGGAATGTAAAGAAATATTACTTTATTTGAAAATGTGTTTCGGTTTCAAAAGGTCCCACATTGATATAATTCGTGGATAAGGTAATAAGTCTTCTAAATCCACTCATCCAATAAGTTTTGGACATGTGTAGTTCATAGATTCTACATTATCTTTCCATTTTATTTAAATCGTCAAATAATGATGTCATCATTGCATCATTATTATGTCATAAATAATTTAATTTATTTAATGTCTAAAAATTATAAAAAACTACTATGATGTAGGAAATATTTTTAGCTTTCCAATGAATATTTATAATCAAAAATATGACTTGTATAACCCCACTTAAAAATTGTTTTAATAAAACATATCATGTTTGTGTCAATTTTACTTTTACATTAAATAAAATGTTATTTATGTCATTTCCCAAACAAAGTGGATCCATGGGGTCCCTAAGTTGACCCATGGCTTGTCTTGGTCGGCCATGATACAACCAATGAGGGTAAGACATGTGTCAAGCTCATCTTATTTTATTAAAGCATTATTTTTAGCTTAAACTACACTAATTACCACTAATCGCGATTAAAAACTTAATAAGTTACTATTCACCAAAAAATTATTTTTATCCCATTGAACCGCATTTTACTTCTTAATGACAACCATGTATGTCGTATTTTTGAAATTCAAAACACAAAGATGGCAAAATTTCATTTAAACAGAAAAATCAGTTTTTATAAGTACCACTTAGTGGTTTCACTATTCATCAAAAATTGAAGTTTTTCAGAAAAATCCCAAAAATTCACCATAAGCTATATTTGATATTCTGAATTCAAAAATGAAGTCAATTTTACAAAATTCAAAACCTATAAGTCACATTAATTAATATAATAATTAATTCCCGCTGTCATGTCAAATAGCGTGTTTTATGAAACAATAAGTATCAAAAGATTGACACTAGTTTAAGTCTGATTTCAAAGTGAAATTGATTCCAACGAACACTATTGGATTTAATGGTAAAAATATTTTCTAATTTCACTTTAAAAACAATTCAAAATATAATCTAATCATATAAATAGATTAGATTAAAAAGTGGTTTTGAATTAAAATACAACATTTTACACTATTCATTAAAAAAATGAACTTTATCGGAAAGATACCAAAAATTTACACAAAGTAAATTTTGATGTCCCGATTCTTAATAAGAGTTTTATTTGGTCCAAAAGAATGTATAAGAGTGATCAAAACTATATTTAATGACGGTTTTCCATCAAAAGGTGATAAATGAACCTTTAGTGAAAACTAGGGCATATACGCCTAAAATTGAATTCTTTCCGTATTTTAAGCCATTATCTTTTATTGGATAAATGTAAAAACATTTAAAAACATATATAATCATATTTTAGTTATTTCTATCCATTCCCTCCATTACAACGGCTACATGTTAACTACCATTTAAAATAATATTATTTTATTATTAGAGTGCAACGTAAGATTCCCAAGAAACTCGTTGTTGCGTGTTGGGTACGCCATCGAGCATAGCGTCCCCTTTAAAGTTATTTAAATATTTTATTCACAAATATGGATAAATATGAAAATTTCATATTCCTTATTTACCCAGGGTGCTACATATCCTCTATGTGATAGCTTTAGAGCGATCATTGGGTGCCTTTCTTGCTCATAAAAATGACGCTGGGAATGAAAATATCCTCTACTACCTCAGTCGAACTATGCTTGAAGCAGAAACCCGGTATTCAAGTATTGAGAAGTGCTTCCTGGAATTAATCTTTGCAGTTCATAATTTGAGACACTACCTACAACATCACGAGGTCCAATTGGTATCTCACAATAACCCACTCAAATTCATCCTTAGTCATCCAATGCTTACAGGACGTCTGGAAAGGTGGTCAGTTATTTTGCAGCAATTCGACATTTAGTATGTGTCTCAAAAGGCAATAAAGGGCCAGGCTCTGGCTGATTTCCTGGCTGAACACCCTTCAGTGGAAGACATATCATCAGATATTGAACTCCCTGATGAGGAAGTCTTCTCTATTCATGAAAGTCCTCAGGCATGGGAAATGTATTTTGATGGTGATTCCAGAAGTCCAATATGGAGGAAAATGGAAAATCCTAAATTCAACAAAGTTGGCTTAGGAATTGTGCTCATTTCTCTAGAAAAGGTAGTGTTACCTTATTCCTTCTTATTGTGGGAAGGTGGTACAAATAATGAAGCAGAATACCAAGCTCTCATCACAGGCTTGGAATTGGCACTTCAAGCATATGTGAATCACTTAAAGGTGAAAGGTGATTTAGACTTGGTAATCAAACAAGTCAATGGAGATTTTGCCATCAGAAAAGAAGAACTAATCCCTCTGTATGATTACGTCAGAGAGTTAATGGCGGAATTCCCTTCGGAACCGTCATTTTCTTATGTCCCATGATCACAAAATGCTCAAGCTAATGCACTGGATAATATATCCATAGCTCTGGTAGATCCAAATCGGGACGAGATAACCATCAGTATTTCCCACAGTCGTGAAATTACACCTTATGTTCAAATCAGAACAGAGGAAATTAATGAAATTAGTCCCATTCCTGAACCATAAGGTCATATTATAGGATGGTTGTCACCTATCAGGGAATACCTTCAAAATGGAACACTTCCACCTGATAGAGCCGAGAAAGAAAAAATTTGGCGACGTGTGGTCAGTTTTACTCTTTATGATAGCCCAGATCACCTAGAGAAAATTCTCTACAAATGTGGTTTTGATGGAGTTCTTTTTAGATGCATTGATAGTGAAGAGACAATGGCTGTCATGAAAGAAGTGCATGCAGGAGTCTGTGGTGCCCACCAGTCTGGACATAGACTGTCTGATCAGATTCGAAGGCTTGGATACTTTTGGACTTCAATGATACAAGATTATGTTGATTTCAAAAAGAAGTGTCATTCATGCATAGTACATTCCAACTTCATTCATCAACATCCAGAGTTTCTTCATATAGCTAAATACTCGTGGTCATTTTCCACATGGGGAATGGATGTGGGGGGACCTTATCCTTCAGCTACGACCAAGAAGTTATGTATATTCTTACTCCTACTGATTTCTTTTCGAAATGGGTTGAGGCAATACCTCTTAAGGAAGTTTGTTCTAAATGCATTTTTAGCTTCATTAATTCTAACATCATTACTAGATTTGGTGTCCCTCATACCATATTGACGGAAAATGTCACCAACTTCTGTTCATCCTAGGTGAAGATGTTGTATCAATAATATAACATCAAATCCAACCATTCATCCCGGTATCATGCAGCGGCCAATGGCCAGATAGAATCCTTCAACAAGAATCTTTCAAATATACTGCAAAAGATGGTGGATAAAGATAAGAAATCATGTCCTGATAAACTCTTTCATGCTTTATGGGCTTGTCGGACTACTACCCGCACTACAACGCGGTCAACTCCATATTCATTGGTATATGGAACAGAAGAAGTCTTTCCAATTGAAGTTCAACTACCCTCGCTCAGAGTTTCCATTTGTGATCAATAATCTAAAAAATGAACAATCTCAAAAGCAATTGAATGAATTTGAATGGTTAGATGAGAAAAGATTGTGTACTTTGCACCACTTGGAAGTCTATCAGAATCGAATAGCACGAGCTTTCAACAAAAAAAGTTCGCCTTCGTTCATTCACTCAGGGAGAATTGGTATTAGTTATCAGAACTCCAATGATACCAGGAAAGAAACCTCCCAATATTGAGCCAAAATGGGAAGGACCTTACTCAATACATAGGGTCTACTCCAATGGATCTTATTCATTAATCTCAATGGATGGAGAACTCATCACTACTCCAACCAATGCCATATTTTTTAAGAAGTATTTTGTATGAACACAAAATATATCATCATTGGTCTGGTATGACCTTAAAATACACCACCTTCTAGCAAGACGTTAAACTGTATAACCAATTGTCCATGCATATGACATTAATCTATTTGCATTTTTTCATCCAACATGACGTTAAACTGTGAAAACGTTCCCTAATTAGTCCAACATGATGTTAAACAGTGTCCCCTTCATCATCCTTTCTATATGACATTAAACTATAAAGCAACGGTCCATGCATACAACCTTAAACAATTTGCACGTCCTTTACGTCCAGCATGACGTTAAACTGCACCATCCACAGTCCGTGCATATGACCTTAAACTATTCATACATTCATCCAACATGACGCAAAACTGTATCCTCCCTTTTTTATCCAACATGACGTTAAACTGTGAAAAAGTCCCTAATACATCCAACATAACGTTAAATAGTGTACTCTTTTGTCCTCACTGCATGACATTAAACTGTATAGTCCCCCCTTTGTCCAACATAACATTAAACTATATTGTCCCCATCGTCCTAACTACATGACGCTAAACTGTACAGAAATCCATTTATATGTCTTACATGACATTAAACTGTACTTTTCCCCTGCTACATTACACTAAACTGTGTAGCACCAATAGTCCTAACTGCAAGACTTTAAACTGAATAGTCCCTTTATATGTCCTACATGACATTAAACTGTGTATCGTTAAGGTTTTTGTTACCTCTTGTTTCTCACACCGAGTATGACTCACGTGATCTTAGAGAAAATTTCAAAAATAACACCCTCTTTGGGCCTCAAACCAAGTGTAAGTCCCAACACCATTTTTAGGTCGTTGTCCCCAAGAAAAACTTGATCATTAGTTCATTATTTAAATTGAACTATTGGTACTTTGATCCTTGCCTTCCAGGATGGGTACGTAGGCAACCTCCCAATGTTCAAGCCCAAAACCAATCTCTTAAAATTGGTTCACCTCCATCTCATATTATGTTGATTCGTGAAACCATCCCCAGAATCAGTATCTTTACATTTTTTCACTTTCGCCCTCGCTATACGACGTTAAACTATACAACACTTTTGTCTAGTATGATAATAAACGATAATATTCTTTGATACTATAAGGGAATCATTATTTACATTGATTTTCAATCATGTTTCATTTCAAAGACTACGTGCATACATGGAAATACCTGAACCTTTTATCTTGGGTTAAACCATCATTGCACTAAAATTTCCTTTCACCCATCAGATGTACAAACATAATTTGTACAGAGGGTAGTTCTAGAACTATGTGGTCTTGATTCCCATCCTTATGGGATATATAGGAATGTTCGAGTGTCCCTCGAATCCAGCCCCAAGTCTTTTGGGCCAAACCCCAAATTCCTCTTTCAGTCCCTTGGCTAAAAATTCCCCATGAAAATATACACTATGTATTTCTTATAATGGTCCGAGCTCTGTGAACTTAAACTAAGATCTCCAATCCTTTTGTCCCACCTGATGATAAACTGTAGTTCAAGAACTACGTAAGGCTTGATTCCCATCCTTATGGGATATATAGTGAAGTCCAACATTTCCAATCGGGACCTGGCCACAACATGATTATGGTTAGCATTGATCTGTGTATCTCTATATATATTGGACAATACCCATCTTTAGGTGTCATAATCCTAACCTTAAATATTTTCAGTTCTTCATAACCCGTTTCTTAACTTCTAATAACAAAAAGGTTTGAAATTCTGAGAGTTCTTTTTCCTGACCATGCAGCACGTGCCCTTAGGCGGCCTTGCATAAACAGTTTACATAATGGACCTGTCAGCCAAAAGATGCTATTATTTTAATATGAAGCCAATGCCCTTAGGTGGCCCAGCATAATTCAACCCCCTAACGGGTTTTTCAAATAGTGGTAACTTCATTCTTGGGAGGAAAATCTCTTTCTTCTTTATTTCTCTTGACAATATGTAGAGATTTGCAAAAATAGCCATCTTTAACATATTTGTCCCATATCCTTTTTCATGATCTGAAAGTATTCAAGTCTATGGTTTATATTCTCCTTCCCTACGTTTGGGTTAGACCTTCTTAGGTGTGATATCCATCCAGTTCTTCAATAATCTTGTTTGGAAATATCTTCTCCATATTCAAGTACCTCTTTCCATATAGCAAACTCTATACTCTAGAAAATTTGAATCTCCATAAACATTCATGGGCTTTTTAACACTAAGAAAGTAAATTTTTGAGAGTTCTTCTACTTGACTATGCAGCATGTGCCCTTAGGTGGTCTGGCATAAGTAGTCTACATAACGAACAGGTCAGCCAAAAGATTCTATTTATTTGACTATGAAGCCACTGCCCTTAGGTGGCCCTGCATAATTAAACCCCCTAACGGGTTTGTTAAATAATGTTAACTTCATTTTTGGGAACTACTTCTTTTAATGCCTTTTAGATCTTTTTCATATCATTCCTCATATTCAAATATTCTTAAGTCATAGTTTACATATTTTCCTTCATACTTGAGTATGGTAATATGTTTTTAGATAAATTGTCAAGGAATTGAGTCAATTTTAATCCACTTCTGTCAAAGCTATTTCAACCTTAAACATTAGCCTTTTTTATGTCCGACGTCCATGACATTAAACTGCCCACACAAGATAAAGGAACTCTGAGTAAAAGTTAAGTTAAAGCTCACTAAATATACATTTTGTATGATTTAGGTAATATTGATCAATTAATAGATTCAAAGTTTTTAGGGTTTTTTACATTAATCATAGTAAAAATCAAACTATGCTTTCTAGGCCCATAGTCTTAGGTAAAATTTAAAGTGGGTAGCAGGAAAATACGTGCACAAGTGATTGAAGATGAAAGAATTATTTCCATTTTATGCACAAGAATTAGTGGGACATCCACAGATTGGAGCATCTTCTTTTTTTCAGGAAATGACAAAAGACTGTCAACATAAGTCTTCACTTGATGAACCGCATCCCGAAATTCATCAGCAGCTACTTGAAGCTCATGCACTCGACCAACTTCACTCTTTTCAGCCCGATGGAGTGATTTCTTGGCATCTACAATGGTGTTCATACCATTATTTTCAACTCCCTCCAGTGAATTATTGAGTTGGTCAAGTTCCCCAGTAACAGCATCTAACTTTTGATGAAGGTGCATCTTCTGGACGACTTTTTTTTTGATCTTATGCTTCAGATCTTTCATCATGGCAGCATAGTCAGCCCCAACTCAGGATACCGCAGCCTCAAATTTGCTGATGTTAACTGACAGTTTCTCCCTGCTCAGATCTTCACGACACTTTTTCTCCGGCTCCCTCCTAAAGATGAATTGTTTCACCGCGGTATGGATCTCTTGGTATCCAAAACCTCCAAGTCCTAGCATGACAAACTGGGATAAAAATCGAGGTATATTTGATGATAGCTCTTCTAAAGGCACCTCAGATATTATTTTCCATATGTTTTTCCATTCCTTGTGTCTTGAAAAGATGAGTGCCATAAGCACCTCCGGATCTGATTCAACATCATTATCACAGGGGTTATGTAATCTGGGATTAATGCACTTAAGGAAGTGTCATGTTCTGCTTCTTCCCCCCTGATCCTGGTTTCTTCACCTTCTACTGCTGTTTGGGAAAAAGTTGAGACATCACATCCAGTTCTAACCATTGAAGTTGATTTCCCTGTTTGATCAATTAAATGTATGGTTAGTTTCATAGAATAATAGAAATTGGTTGTCTATCTTGAAAACTCAGTACAATCATTACCTAACACTAGATCAGTAACTTGAGAAGACTCCTCCCTATCTTTCACAGTTTCAACAAGATCTTCAAGATGGGTCTCAGGAGGTTTTACTGGGTTTAGCTCCAATTGAGCTAATGTTTCTGCAATGGTAGGGTTGGCATCAGTGTCCACACCCTATTTAGGCATTGGCAGTTTAGCAACTTCTATGGATGGAACTGCATATTATTTTCAGTCATGATTAGAAGTGTAAATTATAAAAAAAAAATTATAGGGCGAAGGATAACACTCACGCCCAAGGTCTTCTAAATCACCTGATAACTTAGCATGATCATAAAATTCTTAGAAAGACATTCCACGATTCATCATTTCATCCAATGATATTTCAGAATCTTGGTTAGTCTCACCAGTGGGAGCATTTGATGTATCCTCTTGGCGACCCTCATTCATGTGGCCCCTGACCGTGGACAGCTTCTTCAGGAAGGATGGCAAATTTAGTTGTTGTGGCCGCCAATGATTCTGGTGCAGGTTCTTCTCTACTTATAGCAGCAGCATGAGCAGTACTAGGAATAGATGTTGGATCTTTTTTAGAAGTAGCCAAGTTAGCCTGAATTTACGTTTGTTCCACAGCACCCTTCGTAGTCCTTAAAGGAGGATTAGTCCTTTCCCTCAGAGGGGAAATTGAATAATCCCCTGCAATCCCAAATAAAATGAGCAATCTTCTTCATGGTTTAAGATTCATGATTATTTGAAGGACTTAACACTACTGATAAACTGTTTAGCGGTGGACTTTCTCCTTCATCACCTTTGTGTTTTTGGATTTTTTGGAGTGTCGGCAGTCTCCCTTATTGGCCCTTGAATTGGAGAATGGAAATCCATGTGAAACTCTTCATCCATGGCCTACTGGCCTGGAGATATCTTTCCTGGTTTATGAGGAGATTAAGCAGTAGCCCTGATGGAAGTACCACCAGGGATATACTGTGGTGAAGGAACCTCAGAAGTTTTGGCAAGCTGCAAGATGAAGAAAACAATTTCCTTAAATAACAAAGCTTCGATTGAAATCAAGTTGAAAAGAAAATAAGGAAATAAAACTTACATCTTCAGGAGCCAGATACTCATGCCACTCCTCATTAGTGGCGTCGTGATCCATAATTTCCTTCACCTACTTGGTGATAAGAATAGAATCTTCGGTGGCATATATATAGGCCTTCAACTCTTTGACATAGGCTCTTACTTCATCAGGGTTATCCTTGAAATGAATATTTTCAAGAGCCTGAAGAGTCCCTATTCCAGGAAGATGTAACCATTCACATAGCTCTATCCAGATAGTTTAAGTATCGTAGTATACATCCCGCCATGTCTGGATGGCCTCTGGTCATAGATATGCAGGTGTACTAGAAGGTTGTGAAGAGGGTCCTACAACCTTGGATTTTAATTTCTTTCTAGCTCCTGCAACTATAAAAAGAAAATTAAAACTTGTTACTCTATAAAGTTACTGGAAATTAAATTTCCTCAATAATGTAACTCACTGGGAGTTGATATAGTAGCTCTCTTGATTCTGATAGGAGGATTATATACAGAACGTGGCTGCTTTGACGCATGTTGTATCTCCTGAGAATATGATGAATCAGCCTGAGTTGAAGAACTCGGTGAATCAACTTCTGGAGTGGAAGAATCACCTGCCACCTGAATTGTTTCATTCTCAATGGTTCTCTTCTTCTTCCCAACCTGATAAACAGGTTTATTCAATATGTCCTTAGGATATGATGCTATCAAGTTTCCAGCATACCATATGGTCAAATTGCTTACCGCCTCAGTATCTGGTAAGTCAAAGACTGCCCTAGTCCTTTCCATAGCCATTAGCAACCATAGTTGTCGAGATACCATTGGATGCTGCTCTGATATCACGTGCACTGGAGGAGATACAATCGTTTTTGCAGACACTTGAATTGGCATGCAAATCGATATGGAGCAGAGGCCTCACATATAATTTCCCCACCAATTCAGGTGGCCAGTACACCATCTCTACAAGCCAGCATATAAGACCTCTATTCCAAGCTGGCTGATCCATCATCATGAAATCGCCCAGACGGCGGATTTCCATAGGGAAAGAAGTGAAATCCCTTATGCATACCCAGACATGGCCTAATATCATAGGCATTGAGGGCCAAAGGACAAACTCCAGAGAAGGCCTACACAGACAGCCTGAAAGAACTTCCGAAAATCGGTATTCCATTTTGAACAGCATATGTCTGGAAGTGAGTGGCAATCCATCCCCATTAAACATGGAATGGTCCCACTAATCTCAAAAGAGACTTACCAATATAGACATGGAGTAAGATCCAGTGAATCTTTGCCAAAACTGGGGTAGCGAACCCCACCATCTTCCTCTCAGCCAACTTGGTTGCATTAAAGAAGGTCCATGGCCTGACGCCTCCCTTTGAATCTCTAATTGGAAAAAGATAGACACTAAGCCATAAAGATAAAAAACCTTCGAGACAGGTCTTCTCTGGGATTTTATGATTTACTTCATACCCCCATTTCTCAAACTCTCCTACTTCCAGAGTCGGCCAGAATGTACCAGGAACACCTCTCTTATATGCTCTAAGGAAGCTAGTAGGATGAGTACAGGTGGGCCCCTTTTCCCTCTTCTTCTTTAGAAACACATCCATCCATTCCTCTAGGTGAATATACCTTCTAGAATGAGTCCTTGAAGTCTTTGAGATTTTGAGCTTATGATAAATCTTCAATAATTCTCGAACCAAATTTGGATTCTTCTCTAGATCAATAATGGTTGCCTTTGGAGGGATGAATTCGTCATACATATCACACAGTATTGGAACCCCTAAGATATTGTAGACATCCCACAAACTAATGCCTACTTCTCCATGGGTCAGATGGAAAGAATTAGTTTTCGGGTTCCAGCGGCTAAGCAACTATGGTGCAAAATTATCATTCTTATAAATATACATCTGCCCAGTCCAGACGGCTTCATAAATTGTAGCTCCCTTCAGATCCTCGACAAACTCTCCACAAGTTTGCTGCACCCAATAATCCCACATCCAATTTGTCTTCACCCCTCCTCCAAAACAGAATTCCCATTTCTCCTTCCTTCCTTTGGATTGATCCATATGAATGTTTCGAAAGACTGAAGGATAACAATGTGGTTGCAGCTTAGGCTTGTGAAGTTTCAGATCTGGAGCACACGAGGTATGATGTATTATATAATCTTTCTTTACTATTCCACCATTTGAAAATGTTCCTACAATTGAGACATTCGCTGAAGAAACATTGGTATATGACTGAAACTAGGAAGGCGGGAGATAGTTCTTTGCCTCTAGAATATTGACATATTGCAAGTGACCATGGCCATATAGAGGTAGATAGATGCTGTGTGGGAAATCACGATGATATTTCATCAGATACTTTGCGAAGTCTGGAAGAGTGCATTTGTAGATGGAATAGTAATTCTGGCCAACGATGTCCATCATTTCATCAATTATTTTTCCTGCCAATTCATCAGTCGTTCCAATTCTCTTTGGAGTCATTTTATCTGCAAAAAAGTTGAATAATTAACTCTTAAAGTATTTTAATTTGTCATAAAATTTATGAAGGATTTGAAGAAATTGGCTAAGTCATTTAGGCGCGTAAGTCCCATAGTTGGCGTGCAAGTCTCCTTTGATCGCGCAAGTATTGGTTACACAGGTATCACCACGCAAGTCCAAATACCTTAACAGAAGTGCGATGCAAGAACCAAGAAGCGTGAAACAGCGGAATCACTTGCGCGGATGAGCAGAAGCCGAGAGCCAAGCTGTGCGCCTAGAGTAAGAAATCCGTGAGAGCCGAGTGCTTTGTGCGGAATGAAGACCCTTATTTATAGACGTGTCCATAACCCTTCACGCTGTACCCTACGCGACCAAAGTCCGTACCCCAGCATACCTGAAGCTCATTTGCGCGCCTTACACTGCATGCCCCAATTTCCTTTTGATCCTCGATTTCCTCAGATTCAAATCCTCATTTCTTTTGGATCCAACTCTGAGGGGGGACTTTCGTTGACTATCATTTCACCACAGAGTTTAAAGATTGGAAAAGGGGAATATTTTAGCTCAAAGTGACTCAACCTTTGGACAAATATCAAAAAATTGACAAAGGAAGGAATAAGAAGAATATAGTGTGCCAGGGTCGTGCAAGTTCTACAATGGTCGCGCAAGTACATTTGCGCACCACAGTTGGTCGCGCAAGTCACTTGTGCGCCCTAAGTGATAACCGTCCAGGGTCTTCTCCAGCCTATAAATAGCCCCGGTGGGCCCCCATTTTGGGAGGTATTTTTCCAGAATTTTGATATAGAGCTCTGAACACCCAAGTCTCTTATTCAGGTCTTCCGAACACTTATAAGGTAATTCTTTACCGAGAATGGAAGTTCTAAACAAGAGGAGTAAGGTCTAAGTGTTAGAATTCACTAACACTTGTGCACCTAAGTGGTTTTACCCTTAAGGGAAATGGACACACTACTGTTCCACCCTACTTCTTCACCAGAACTTGCACACCATATTCTGGAAAGCCTCTAGGGATAACACCAAGGGTTTGAGCCAAGTCTTTCCCAAGTATTACTCTATGGGATGAAAATCACGCAAGTACCCATGTGTCGCGCAGGTATACCTGGGTGACCAGGGACTTGCGCGCCTATGCAGTACCTACGCGCTTGCCAGGACTTGCGTGCCCCTATATTTTTGGGTGCCTTTCTTGCCCATTTAACCCCTCCTATACCATTCCACCTCTCCTAGTCAACATTCAGTCTTCAAGACACTCTTCAAACCCATTTATGGCAGGATTTCATGATTTAATTCGTTATCTGAAAGGAACTTCATGGAACATCTCTCTAAACTTAGTGATTTTTACATCTTTATGTCACTAAATATTGATATTTCATTCATTAAACCTCATCCTTTAAAGGTGAGAGAACCCTTAACTTGGGCCTCCTTCTAAGGAGTAAGCCCCAATCTTAAAATTCCCAAATATGGGCCTCCTTCCCATGAGTAAGCCCCAACGATAATTTTCTTAACCTGGGATTCCTTTTCATGAGTAAGCCCCAGTGTCAAATATGGGCCTCCTCCTTAGGAGTAAGCCCCAAGTCCCTTTAATTTTCAAATCCCTTTAACATGGGCCTCCTTTTCAAAAGTAAGCCCGAGTCTTAATTTCCTTTTGATATGGGATTCTTTCTCAGGAGTAAAACCCAATCATAAGTCCCCTTCTAAATTGGGAATCTTCCTTAGGAGTAATCCCCAAGATTAGAGTTTCCAAATCTCCATGAAGCACATATACCTTTATGAAACATGTTCCTAGATTTCTTCCCTGAAGTAAATCTTAATCCTTATCTATATGGGCAGTCATACACGCATAAGCCTCATACCATTGCATCTTTCATGGCATAATTGTCTGGTTTCACCAATACCTCTTGTTTCTCACACTGAGCATGAGTCATGTGAGCTTCAAGTGTAAAAGTAATCATGAAATCTTTATTTGAGCCATCAATCATGCACAAACATCATACTCCCTTACTCGAAATATGTAGGTTCATATTCCTTTTCCAAAACAAAGGATACGTAGGTAGCCCATCAACGGGTACGATCCCAACTCTAAAATAATTCATGTCCTCCTGAATGACAATAAACTTCTAGTGCCCCACTGAGTGGCTTTAAAACCAATATGGTCGTCATAATGACCAAGAGACCGTTGTGTATTTAAGGATGCCATCAACTAATAATCTCTAACAAATACATATGATTCTTCATCGATGAAGAACCTCAAATACATATAAAGGATTCTATGAATTTCCTACATATCAATCATTGATTGTCAGAATAAAGGAATGCTCATTTTATTCTAGGTAATGTAATAAGGAATCGCGAACATAACTTAAATCTATAAATAGAGTCCCGGGGTAGACAATAATTCCCTAAAAAATGAGTGATGAGTCTAACCTCCCATCCTCTCAACCAATGCCAATTCCTAGGCCTCATCAGTCCACAACTAATGAGCACCTACCTTTGGAAAGTAGGTCCAAATGGATATGGAATCATTGGATGTTTCCGGTTCTACGAACAAACCCATTAGAAACCGATTGGAATGTTTGAACCTTCAATCAACGAGGTCATCCCCAATTCCAGAGGAAACAATCTCATTAAAAGATTTTGGGTAGTGACATAAAACATATTTTTGAAAATAAAATTATAAAATCATTAAGAAAGTTCTTTTTATAGATTTTCTTACATTTTTTTCATTATTTATATAAGATCTCATTGGTATATAGTAATTCTCATGATGAAAATTTAAATTTTATTTTTATATACATATTCATGAAAATTTAATCTTTAGTTTGAACTGATTGAATTATCTTTTTCATCTAAGGTGATACCATAGGATAATGTTATTCATCTCATTTTCTTTGGATGTGTTTTTCCTCTATGTCAATATCCTTTAATGATCATTATTCTTCAATACAGATAAATGTTATTGAAACCATCCAAAATATTTCTCTAGATAGATTAAGATGACGTTTTATGTAAAAATGCAAGAATCCAATTTATTTTCAATAGGCTGATTAATATATAATGAAATGATGATTTATTTTATGTTCTAATGGCATATATATGTATTATTTATCATTATATGATGCATGGATCCATTATTTACATACATCTCATTGGGAAATGTTTAATATATAATCATCTAAAATGGGTACATGTAATGTTCACTTAATTTTACGTGGGTACATGGATGGTTAACCAAAGTCCACAATGATACATGGGTGGTAAGTCCATGCCTACTATGTGATGAATTTCATAGAGGGTAGAACTGACATATGATTTCAATATTTATATTACTTCCACTTTATAATGACTATGATATGATTTCATGGATTATTGTTATATTATTTGATTTATATAAGATGATTAAATAATTTTGATCCATTTTCTATTGGGTACGATTAGGATATAGTATATCAATCACTTTTATTTTTTTATCATACACATATTCTCATCTTCTAGTCACATATGAATTTTGATTAAAAATGTGTATGTTTACCCTTAATGATATTTTTAATATCACTCTTATTATGTTCAATTTACATAGGTTAAAAAGAATTATATTATAAAATATATCTCTAGAAGGGTATCTTGTATAAATAATTTAGTGGGAGATGTTGAAGACTTATGGTAAAATAATGAATTCAGGGATTAGTTAGAAAAATATCCATTTGATGAGAAAGATTAAATATTTTTCTAGTTAAAATTTTACCCTAATTCTCTAAAAAAACTAAACCTAAAAGGTATTGGGATTATAGGAAACTCAATATTGTTTATTCATATTATTGACTAGTACTTACCACTAGCCTCTACATCCAAGTGACTGGGGTTTGATTCCTAGAAGCCCCTTCATGGGACTTATGTTGTGGGTGGTGATTCAGGATCTAATGTTGGTAGATGTTGACATCACATTGATAAAAATGAGTGACATTGGAAGGTTTCCAAACCCATGAAACAGACTTCTTGCCACAGAAACATTGGTCAAATCAATGTAATGGGATTTATATGGAGTGGGTCAACCCTTGGGGTTGTGGTATGTCCTTATAGGCCTAGGTGTGTGTGTTATTTCATTTTTTTATAACCTCTTGAATCTTTAATAATATTGCATAGTTAAATTTTGGTCACCTCATTTAGTATCAATTCATGTATGCAAATAGGATGTTTCTAGCATCATATTCAAGTGCACAGGTCTGGTGTGTGTCTGTTGGTATTAGATCATAGATTAGTTAAAATTAGAGTTTAGGGTGTTATTAGTTATTTACAAAGGAAGATTTATAAATATCATTAAATGTTGATAATTTTATGTTTGATCTTATTTTTAAAGGTATAAATCCCCTTTTGACGTCTTATTTTATGGGACATCATGGTGATTAATGACATTTTTTGGAGTTTTTTACTAGATTATTGATTTATATTTACCCCTTAGGTTTATCAAGTGATTTACATTGATGTTTTTTTGGAATAATGTTATGATATATTTTTTTACATAATATGGAAGGTATAGATAACCTTTAGGGGTTATATATTCTTTGATTTTGAGGTAATTATGGTTAATTGGGATAAATGGTTACCATATCAAGGTAAATAGAAAATTATTGACTACTATGGGACTTAATATCGAATAAGTTGATATTATATGAGGCATGAATATATAACTAACTTTTAGAAGTATATGTGATTATATTTTGTTCATCCATGCTATTTTGGGAAAATATTAGTATATTTTAGAGGATAAATGAATTGGGTATATAAATTATTGGCATGTAACTTTATGAATGATTAATATTTTATTCGAGATAAATTTTAATTTTATTTTTTAATAATATCTAACAAAATCTATTTTATTTTTGGGTTTTGAATTGGTTAGACACATTTTGAAGAGTTTTATGGTTAATTATTTATGGAATGATTTGAGTTGAATATTCAGTGTTATTATTGAGGATTTTAAGATTAATGATTTATTTTTTTCATATGAAGGTTTATTCATATTTCACAGCATATTATCTTTACATGTGCTACCAATTTTAGTTTTAGTGGATGTATTGAAATAGGACGAATAACTTTTTATACATTTTGTGTATCTTAGGATAAAATTGTAGTGATTTAGGCAAGATGAAGATAAATATTTTGAGTCTTATGTGGAAAAAATTGCTTATTTATCAAGGTATGATTTGATAAAAAGCACAATGTTTCTTTGTAGTGACTGAGAAATTAATTATTATGATAAAATATAAATATAATTATTTTTTAGGGTAAAAATTTCATCATAAATATAATAGATCAAAAAGTATGGGGATAATCCTCTTTATTAAAAACTAAAAAGAAATTATACTGGAAAAATAGAAAACCCATAACTCGCCCGTAGGCCCAAAAGTAGATAGCCTTAGAATATTGTGGCATGATAGACCGGTAGGACAAAGCCCATTACAAAACCCAAAATCTTGGAAAATTCAAATCCCATCAAGAACACTGATGAAAATCATCACCACCATCAATCCACCTGAACCATCTGGGATGAGCCTACACACACTCAGCTTGAAAATCCGACCAAACCATCCGCACATGAGCCACCAAAGACACCATATCCATAGCCCAATGAAGCAACCCCACCATCTATTTCAGACGTTGAGACTGGACTCGTCGAGTCATCGAGCCTCTACCACACAACTACCCTCCACGACTCCTAGATCTGGAGATACTATATTTGGAGCTGCCTTCTGATGGAGAACGACTGAAGATGGCCTTCAAATTCCACCTCACCGCTCGTCAAAGCCAGCTCAGGTATACCACTGGTGGACCCTACCACTGCACAAATCGAGCCTCCGCCGCACAACCTCCCTCTACTTAGAGAGACTAAATCTAGAGCCACTGTCTGAGGGTCCACCTCATTGACCATCGAAGCCAGTTCACATTTACCACTAACTGATCCTACCGGTGTATGAGACATGCCTCTTCCACACAACTACCCACCACCCCTCCCAGATCTAGAGATACTATGTTCTATAGATTACATTACCCCCAACACCATACTAAAACAAATATCTATATAAATTATTATAATACAATATGATATACAATGAAAAAATAATTATGAAATTAAAATAAGTGTATAAACTAAAAGAAAATAGAAAATGATAATTAATTATTATATTACATGTTATTGTAATTTTTTGATCAAATTTAATGACTAGAGGATAACTCGTTAATGGGATATAAATAAATTTATTCAAATTTAATAATGTAAATTTTTTCAAACATGTATTTTTAAAGTGATGTGTATTTTATCTTAATAAATTTGATTAGCCATATTTGAAATATGATATATAATATTTTAATTTATTTACACTAAACTAACAATAAATTTATATAAAAAAATATTAAGAACACTTGATTTTTAATATAGTTATTTCTTCAATAAAATTACTTTTTTCTTTATATTTCACATGTTAACCTTAAAACAATGATATTATATATTTTAAAATTTTAATTTGATGAAATAGACTTTATTTTTGAGTTTATAAGGTCAAAATTACATTATGTTGAATTTCTTGAACTTTTTTAAAATCGTTTATGTTTAGGGAAATAATGAAAATATCATTTTTGAAAATATCATTATTTTTATGAACATATCATTATATATGAATGACCTAAAACTTTATATAAAATTTTTATAAACCAAATAAATATTTAACAAATAAATTAAATCATATTAAAATATTTTTTTTGAATTTATAAATGTGTCATTGACATTTTTAAACCAAATAATGTTTTATTCTAATAAAAGAACAGTTTTCAATCCTTTTCGTTATATAAGTTTATGCGAGGATACATTTTTAATTAAATTAGTATTAAATCCAAATGAATCTACAATTTTATTGTAATCCAATTAATGTCATTATAATGAATTCCATGTATTTTTTGTGTAAAAACATTTTTATCCTTAAAAACCTTATATCTAAGATGTGTTTTTCATTTTATTTTACCTTAGTAAAAAACTTTTACATTGGTAAGGGTTGAACAATTTAATGAGGGTGTTAAACTAAAAATTAATCCTTCAAATATCACTAAAACATGTCTAAATATGATTTTACGGGTTGATTTATACACTAACTTATCTAATCATTGAACCTATTTTCATTTTGTGCCACCTTCCACTAAAAATGATGGTTTTATTTTAATGTTGATAATATTTAGAAGATATATACTCCTCCCACTTATAATGGTAAACCTATTCTCCGAAATTATACACAAACTTTTTTCACCTTATCTACACTGATATCCACCCAAATCAGTCCACACAACTCTTATTCACTGCCTAGAGGTTTTGGTCTTCTTAGAAGAACACCCCAAGAAGGCTTATGAAGAGATCCAAAAAAGGATACCCTGGGAAAATATAATCGAATAAACTAGGTTCTTTCAAGTTTATTTCTTCTTAAAATTCCATCAAATATTTTAAAAACACCTCACAATAATAAAATTAATGTACGAAGAAATAAATATCTACATCCTTTTCTATTAAAGTTAAAAAAGACACTCATAAAAACGTGTAGACTACCACCTCCATGAACAACATATTTTGTCTTTTCATTAGCACCTTACATGGATGGTAATAAAAATTTGATTATTGAATATATTAAATATTTATTATATGATTAATCTTCTAAAAAATTTATTATATCAATATACAATAACATTTTCTTACTCACTCTATCATTATAACATGTAATTATTTTAAACAATTTTACCACCAAAATAAACATTGTTATAATTTTTGTGTTATAGATCATTGAGAGATTTTTTCTAAGGTTAATATTATGAAATATTGATTTATTTAATATTTTATAATTATTTTTTAATGTTTATATATATATATATTGTTCACTTATAAAATCAATTATTTTTATAGAAGTGAAATTTCTAAAAAAATATTTTTTTATGCTTTACATGAAAATATATGCCATATGTTACATGAAATAACCAGAGGAATCCAGAAATATATCAAAAAAATACTAAAAAGATCACTAAATTTTGGATATGATTCTACCATGATAACTTTACACATACTAGAATCGTTGAATCAAATCACATGTGAAAAGATAAATAGTTAGTACACAAATATTAATTTAAGAAACAATTATTTATAAATAGGTAATAAGAAATTATAAGGGAATGGTATATAGTAATATAAATCTATATATTTTTAATAGGCTTATTTATTACAAATATTAATTTATTATATAAGAGTCTAAAGAATGTCTATCCAAGTGGATGTCTGAGGTAAGGGGATTCCTAACCCAATTTCATTTCATAGGGTTATATTACCTTTTAATTAACTATGTTATTCTCAAATAATTTTTGTTATTAATTATCCTTTTTTTATTTTTTTATTAATAATTTCATACATTTATTTACAATTTATTCAAATAAACACTACATTTACTGATTCTTACTTCAAATGTTATGATGATTGTACATTATCTTTGTCTCAATTTCAATTTCATGAGACATGTTTCATATTGAGAACCATTTTTTATATGGTGTAATTGCTTTACATTTAAAATATTATATAATGATTAAATTTCATTCATGGTAAATAATATTTCATTTTATTCTCTCTCTTTCAAGTGGTTTGGATTCAAATGTTATTAAAGTCATAAGAGTTTATTTTAAAATCTCACATTTTTTCATGATTGTTAATGTTTCAATTTACATTGTGATTATTATATTTTATAATTATCATAAATACCATATATTTTATTCACTCATGGGTTTTTATACGGTTTAAACATATTATTTTCTTTTTTCCTATCATTTGTACTGAATATCACTAAAATAATGTTTATAAGAAAATCTGACCCTATTATTTTTTATTGGATGAGAATCATTCTATTCCATATCCGAATTTATTATTTTTTCTAGTATGTCTTTTGAAAAAACAAATGTTTTAAAAATTCTAGTTTATAAAAACATTTACTTTAATTTCAGGTTTTTAAATCAATATTTTTGAAATTTTCTATAAAATAAATTTTAAATTTCTTTAGTAAAGTGTGAAAATAATCTATAATTAATCATTTTTTGCAAGAACAACATTTTAAACACTCATGAAAGTCATTCCATATTTTTATTACATTATATTTTTTGATATTTTTACAATGTAGTATATTTTCCTATTATTCTATGAATTTTTTATTTTTATATTAAAAGAAACGTATATTATTTTTTAAAATGTTTTGAAAATGGATTTCATTTTAATTGTCTATATTTTTATCTCCCACCCAAAATATTATTACTTATAGATAGTTTTCATTAAAGTTTTCATTATTGTAATTTTTTGGCATGTCCTCTTTATATCCCTTGAAAATATTGTTTGATGTGATATATAAATACATTTATACTAAAAAGATACAAAACATTAAGAAAATTATTTCTAAGATTTATATTCTATTTTTCCTATCAATTTATAAAATACTTCTCTCTTTTATATGAATTTACATGATGAACCTCTAAATACTATTTTTATATAAATATTTTGTTTGATTGTATTTTTTATCAACTGATTAAATATTTCATTTTATATAATGTGATGTAATATGAAAATTTTTTGGAACCTATTTTATTTCTATGTGTTTTTCATCTTTTTCAACTTCTGTTCATGATCATTATGATTCACCAGGGATACCTACTAATAAAACCATCCACCTTATTACGCTATATGCATTATGATGATGTTTCTAGGAAATATTCATGAAAGGTGTTTCTTTTTCACAGGTTAATTAATGTTTTAAGAAATTATGAATTATTTTATGTTCTTATGAAATATATATGTGTGTGTGTGTGTGTGTGTCTGTGTGTGTGTGGTATTTCATTATATGAGAGGCATGTCAGATATAAACCTCCAGTGCATTAGCTAATATTATATGTCTGATGAGATCAGAATGGTACAAGGGTGGTTATACCAATCCAAATAGGTTACACGAGCGGTTAACCCAATCTCAAGAAGGTACAAATATTGTTATCCCAATCATACTATGTGATGGATTCTATAGTGGGTAGGTTTGAAATATGATTACTATTCTTATGTTAATATCACTTTATAATATATAAGATATGATTTCATGACTCAATATTATTAAATTAGAATTTATATTCGATGACCAAAAAATCCCTTCTAGAAGAAAATATTCTGAACATTTATTAAAGAAAGAAAAAGAAAGTACAAGAAAAAGATAGGCGAGGTCAAATAATGAGATTTTCCCTTATTTGAAAAAAATATACAAGCAAGTTAAGGTTAATAATAAGCCATGTCATTTCCATAATTAGAATCATTATTAGTTTCTCATTGTGATTTGTATTTTCCTTGGATAAAGATCTTGAGGATATCTGCATTAGCGAGATTTGATAACATTGAGGAAGATCTGGTGGACACAGTTTGTCGTATGTTAAAATAATCCCTAAGTGTCTTCTCATCAAAGGAGTCGAGTCGAATCCCTTACTATCAATCACCTTTTCATCAACATATAAAAATGAATCTTTAAAAGAGGCGTGGCCGCTATTTCTTAATGCCTTTAGGGTTGTGCTTCTCACGCCCTCATCAGCAGAGTGATTACCCCACATCTCAGAAATCCTTGAAGAGGAAATATTTTTTTGAATTTCCTAATGATAATCAACATTCTAATGAGCAATTTGATTAAAATAATCATCTTGTATTGTTAGAGAATTATTGTTCACCTACTGTATGAATCCCTGCTCTAGATGCGGTTGTGTAGGGATGTCTTGTGAAGCATCCATGGGAACCTGAACATTATCATTGTCAACAACCACGTGAGCTTTCTCAATTTAGAGAGGACTAGAAACTAGATCATTATTTTGAACACTTGTGGTAATAGTACTTCCACCACCATTATCTAACTTATTATGTACCTTCAATTTCTTCTTGTAAGAGGTCTCATGATATCCTTTTATAGAACAAAAGCAGAAGATGAAATTTTTAAGACATGTCTCTTTGACATTTCCATTTTCTTGATAGTCCACACATAAATTAGGAAGTCTTTCACACTCAACCATAAGAGGGATATCATCAAGCAAAGCTGAGAGCACTATATGATTGATCTAGAACATACATAAATGAACTTCCACAAGTACCCTAGGAAAATTCCCAAACATGGCCACCTTAGTGGCTCTACCCATTTTAATTGGAATACCAACAGTAGAAGAAATATCAAAAAGAATATCAAGATTCCATAAAATTCAGTTTTGACCAATAATTTTAATCATGAATTGGGAATTATTATTTTTTAAATAAAATGGAGTAAATAAAAAATATCATTCTTGACAGAAGGTCATAACTAGATTTAAAGAAATGGATTTGATCCCCCAAGCACTATGCTTCATTTACTATGGTGAAAAAATTATATGTAAAAATACAATACTCATGGGTATACATTTACAATACAATTAATTCCATACATAATAAAGCTTTGGACAACATCATCAACTTTCCAATGTTTTCCACCTGTATGGAGCATTGTCCTATAAATGATAGAAAACATGGATGTATTAAATCTATCAAGAATAACCACTTTGTTAGTAATCACACAACCAGTATCACCCCTATTTGCAGTCCAATATAGAATAACATCCTAGAGATGTGTGGAGTGCCTTCTTCTAGAATCCCTATCAGCTACTAGTGAAGATCTTCTCTCAGTCTACTATACCCTCCCTATCTCGACAATCTGAGGCCCATCAACACCAATAGTCATAGCCATCACCACGACACATCGATAAGCTACCATGGAATCAGAACATGGTCTATCCCTGATGAATTGAGGGTCGCATAAACCAACATTAACTAATAGTGTTAAATAATTGCCTCTTGAATCCATAATAGATGATTCAACCCACATCGATCTACCAGATCTGTTCACATCAAAACAACATCCACTATAGGATATTTTGAATACATATGGTGAAATAATTAATGCTTGGTTTATAGTAAACTATTTCATTAGAAAAAAATCATATTGTTTTTTATTATTTAAAGGGTTTTCTTAATATTGATAAACTATAAAAATGAAAGGTATTGTGTATATAGGTAACTAAATGATGGTTTTTAAAATTGTAACTATGGATTGTTAAATTTTTAATTCTTTAATTATTATAAAAAAGAATGTAAAATTGTATGTTTTTATCATTGGATTGGGGGTACGAGACTAGGGATCTTCTACATATCAAAGTTATTTAATTACATTAATTATTATATATACACATATTAGTACTCCACATTAATGGTGAACAATAATTTTAAGGTTTCCTTATTTATAACCATGATTTGAAGTGTTTTTATTTTAATCTTACTTTTTTTGGTAGACCTTTAGGTTCTATAATTATTTCTTCAATGATGGCTGACTGATCTACCATAGATGATTGAAGGTGTGTGTGTGAAATATTTTTCTCAATTTCTATGTTAATTTTAAGTAGTTTTATTTTTTTATTTTGTTCATGAAAATATGTTTGATGAGGTATTCTTTATTTTATTTATTTTTTAAAAAATTCATGTCAGGAAAAATAAAAAGCATTTTCTAATTATCTATTAGAAACCAAAGATAAGTTTGACGAAGAAAGAGTGAAAAATTGGAAAAATAAATACAAAAAATATTAATTTTAAATTAATATAGGAAATGGTAAAGGAACGTAAAAGATATAAAGGGAAAATATTAATATAAAATAAATAAACAAGTAGAAAAAATGACCTTGGATACATGGAAAATTTTCCAAAATATTATTATTCTATTGAATATGTCAATTTAATTTTTTTTTAATTTTCTTATAGTATAAAAGAAACCCTAGGTCTACTATGTTGGGAGAGATAGATAAATAAAATTTATTAGAATTTAAAAAATAGAAATAGATAGGGGTTGGGTATATTGGGTTTTGCGGTTTATGAAACATTAATGAAATATAAAATTTAATATATGATAATGGAAGATGTTTTATGAGAGTGTGATCACCCTAGATAATTCACATGGTTGTCATATGTTATAAATTCAAGGGAAATGGTTTAATTTTTAATCATTGATTTTAAACAACTAAAACTATGTTTTTTATTTATTGTATGATGAATTCTAGGGTTTGGTTTGAAATTTAATTTGATTCATTAACTACAATCAATGATTGAGTGATTTGTGAATTTTTAACCCAAACTCTTCATTGAAACATAAGATAAATACGATGTGTGGTACATTTTTTATGTACTTAATATATCATAATAGTAAACATGAATTATCATGAGTGTCATCTTATATATTTAATTAATCATTTAAACCCATTAGAATACTCGTATAAAAGAAAAGGTATTGAGAATACCAACTATCTCAAATCATCACACAATCCATTTCTATAAATTAGTAAATAAGGCTTTATGTTACTTTTATTTCTATATGAGTATACAAGTTCCAAATATAAATAAAGGAAATTTTTTAATAATTAGAAAACACAAAGTGAGAATTTAAAATATCACAAGAATGATTAAAAATTAAAGCTCAGGATTATATCATAGTGTTCAAGGTGATCATAAGAAGCTAAGGGATTTGAGGATAGATAAGGAGGAAAATTATGAGTAAATAGACATCCTAAACTCTCCTTTATCTTCCTATGTTAAGACTAACCTACACATGTGGTGTGTGTTATTTTAGTGAAATTTATTAGAAATCATATCTAAAATAATTCACAAATATTTGGTATTGGTGAAGTGATAATTTGGTAAATTTCTTGAGCAATTGAGTTAAATATTATAATAACTTAACTATATAATCCATACATGTTTTTTGGATACATTGGTAATTTCTTTATATTCATAATAAATTTGGGATCCTCAAAATTTGATGTTTATAGTCCATGATATGAACCATTTAAATAAGGTAGTTTGAATATTTATCACCTTCAATTTATCCTCAATGTGGGTTTCCAATGGGAATATTATTATTAGATCCAAATATTGAACTATTTAAAAAAAATTGAATCACATTGGACTATTAATCCTTAAAAAAGAAATTTTTAGTTAATATCAATGTAGGAAATTTTATAAAAAAACTATTTACATGTTTTCCATTTGTACCACAATGTGTCTTAATCATTTTAAACATGTTACCAAAAAAAATATTTTGAAATGTATATGGACTGAAAAAGTAACAAATTACCAATTAAATAAGACAAAAAAAATTATATCATATGTATAAGGATAAAAATATATAATCAATCAATGTAAAATCATAGAAATTTATATAATATACTATATTGATAAAATAAAAGTGCTTAATGTGGTTACAACTGAATAAGTGTGTGTAGTTAAATGAAATTTATATTTGACAAGAATTAAAATGTTGAATAATGAACATAATGTGTCTAGTAAATATATAATCTTGAAATATATATAAATGTGATCAAATGAGATGCTGTAATTTTTATATGGATTTTTTTTTGTGGATGTTTGGGTTAGTTGTGTTATGACTTGAAATGATAGTAGTTGTCTCCATGAAATGGTGTACATAAAGTGATACTTTCAAGTGTACGAATAAAATGAAATTAGTTTATTATTTTAACCTTATTATTGGGATTTTTTTGTCCATTAAATACATTTTATTTTTATTTTAATTTCTTATGCACCACCACCCATTTCCGGTGACCTTAAAAACTATTATATGAGGTCATGGGCTCTGGTTGTTTTTTGAACATCTTGGATGAAGGTGAAATGAATGGATAACTACTCACCCTGTCCACCCTCTAATCTATATATAACATATGTGGTGATATCTTTTGGTTATAATGTACGGGTTATAATTTTTTGAGTATAGAGTGTCTTCGTTTTGGTTGTGATGGATTCATGGTGTGAGTTGTATGTAGAACAAGGATGGAATTCCATTCATTCCATTCAATTTTATGTTACATTACTATGGTAATTATTTGATGTGTATTTATGATGTGATGATATGTTATGTATTTGTCTTTTCATTATGATTTTGTTTTGGTATTTGATATGTGGTTATTGTTATGTGGTTGTGGCTGTATGGTTATTGTAATGTGGATATGGACAAAGTAGTAGTACATGATATATATAGTTGTTCTATCATGGTGGCTAGATTAGTTTGGAAGTTTATTTAGGGCACCATCTTGATATTTTATTATTATTATTATTATTATTATTATTATTATTATGTTATAATAATTTTTTGGGATACTTGGTCAGTTATCTTTAGTGAGGTGGGGTGTGAGTTTACCTAGTGTAGGTGTGGAGTTGGATGGGATATTTATTAGCTAAGGCATTAGTATACTTTTTTCACATTTACATGAGAGGTTTTAAAAAGGATTATAAAATTTATACAAGAATTATGATCCCTATATTTATATATAATAGAGACAAAGAGAGAGAGTGTGTGTGTACCAGATTCAAAGGGTAGTTAGTGACTGGTCTATAACTCATTAGTTCATGGTGATCATTGGCATTCAAGGAGTTTCTAACATAATAATTTCTTCAGGTAATTTATTTAGGAGACCATTGATTTTTTATGTATACATGCTTTAGGTGATTATTGGATGCTTATTATTTATGTGATGGAGTTCATTGGTCATTTGTTATTTTATTATTATTGTATTTAAGTTGAGTACCTCCTATATGGGATGCAAGAACCCTTGTTTTTCTAGATTGTCGTTTTGAGAATAATTTTGAATTTTTTACATTCAGATGCTCATGAGGTGTAAAATGGTTCTTTTCTACTAGAATATGATCTAGGATAGTTTTTCAAACCACTATGTTTGTCACAGAATAGGGTGTTTACCGAAGGACATGAGTTTGGTGGAACGTCGAGCTATTCAAATTTTGAAAGAATAATTAACAATTAATATTTATTTAATTAAATATTAAATTATTTGAGCAGGTTTTTCTGTACGTATATTTAATAAAAGTGTCGGATTGAGATTCCATCTTCCTCATTGGGTCTGAAATGGGTATTTTATCCTAGGAAAGGCATAAACTTGTGTCGGGCACTATGGCCAGCCAGGGCCCATTTTTCTTTTTCTTTCTTTTCTTTCCTCATTTTTTCCCTTATCATTCTTCCTCCTCATCCTTGCGCACAGCTCCTACACCTCTTACTTTGTCCTTATCTAAGGATAAATGGGAGAGGGATATTCAATGGGAGTTGGAAGGCACGATAGGTACTGTTACGAAGCCCTTGACCCGATGAGTCGGCGTATAACATTCGTTGGTGGTGAAATCAACCGAGGCATCGATAGTCTCCTCATGAAGGTAGGATCATTAGTATTTTAACCACATATTCCATTTAAACATGTTTTTTATGTTCTTAAATCTTATTTATGCTTTCTTTTCACCTCTTATGGTCAGATCTGTTGTTTTGGGGGTGAAAATGAGGTTTTCGGGCGATCTGAGGGATTTCCCATCGGGAAACCCAGGTTATATGGAATGTGTTCTATGGGAACACACTATGTGTTCTTCACATTCGAGGAACAAGATGTTTTCTATAGTACACGATGTGTTCTTTGAGTACACGTCGTGTGGTGTCACATGGCCATGTGTGCATCTGTGTGATAAAGAACATGGGTTTTTTTGTTTCTAAATAGTACACACTGTGTACTATTACCTAGGTAGACCCTAGTTTGTTTTGTACATGTATAAGTTTATATCCATGGGGAGGGATAGAAGTACATGAGGTGCACTATAAAGTAAACACCATGTACTTTTTCCAGCATAGTGTTTTGGGTTATTTTTTCCCTGGAAGTTAGAATTGGGCATGTGAGTAGTTCATTCTGAGTGTTCTTCAATGTAGATCGAAGTGGATGAATCATAATTACATTGAGAGGTCATCTAAATGATGTTTTTGGGGTTGTATCAAAATGGAGAGGTTATGCCTCCCATTATCAATTACATTTGTCACCTGAGAGTGAGACTTGGTGTGGATGATAGGTTTTGTGTTCAGACCAGCCTAGTAGAAAAATTTAATATCAGATGGTCTATGAGATATCTAATATGAACTATGATTTTGAGGAAATTTCCCTTGTTATATATTCCCTTCTAGCCTATAAGGCCATGATAATGGATGCTTCCAAGGATCATCTGAGGGATTCCTTTTCTTATGTTCTGACCTCGGGAGTTCCTTGTAAGATTTTTCTCTTGTTCTTCTTTTAGTGGATCCATGTTATAGGATGCCTCTATTTTTCATCGTTCGAGGATTTTGTTTAGGATTCATCCCTTGATTTTCACTAAGGATATCATGTCATATTCTTTCACTCGTGTTTACCTGGAGGATCCTGAGTATTTTATCTCCTCAGTGTTTGACTTGAGGGACCCAAAAGGTGCATGTGGTTTGACCGACCTAGAACTGTTACATCGGGTTTGGGTAGAGGTGGTGTTCAATTGTCACCTAGAACCCATACCGAACTGGTAATCCCATGGGGTTGTGTCTGTAGTGTTGGGTTGGGAATTCAGGCCACCCTCACTCGTTATTTTATATCTGACTTGGTATTTCTAATGAAATTGTGGTTACTAGAGGTGCTTCCTGTTTATTGGATGATGAGCTGGACGTGAGGCATCATTATTTCTTTTGGGATGCCCAGATGTTTTTCTTAGGATCCATATTGCTTATTGGGATGCTCATACATGCTTATCTAAGATCTGACTTCTGATTCATGTTATTTATGAAATTTTTTGTATACCTAGAAGTACTAAATAGTACTTGGATGTTGATAATGAATGTGTATATGTATATATCATGATTTATAAGTTTTTTGGATGACCATAGGCGATTCCTGGTATCCGACTATTAATCATTGCTTGATATTATGGGAATATTATACCCTGGTGTTTAGATCATGAGATCTTTCCTAGGTGGTCGTAGGCTATGTTGGAACCAAGGGTTTAGACCATGAGAGCTTTCCTATGCGGTAATATTCTATATTAGACCCGAGGGGTTCAAACCATGAGAGATTCCTATGTGTTCATGTGCTATGTTAGACACGTGATGTTCATATCGTTAGGGATTCCCAGGTGGTCGTTTGTATTTGATCGATGGATTTTTGACCAAATGAGTTATACCGAGAAAGAATTCCTAGCGGGTGACAAGTGGTGGGGATTATTACGCTCTCTTTGTCCAATGATTGGAATGATTACACTCTTCCAGATCAGTTAGGATTGACCATCAGTATACGGCATCCTTCTTTACATAATTGAACGTCGGTATAAGGTATCCTTCTTTATAGTTTTGACTGTTGGTTTACATCAATATAGTTGTGATTGGAGGTAAATACAGGTGAAACCAGGTGTGGGATCAATTTTCCCTAGTGGTGATGTAGCTTTCTCAGAGGTATGATTCATGTGCTGGCCGAAGTAGGTTTTGTGTCGATCAGGATTACAAACCCAAGGATCAACTACTATTGTGGTTTCTTATTGTTTGATACACATACTGATGAATATTCATATCTATGTATATATGTATAGGTATGGGACTATACAAGTTCACATATATACTTATGGACATCCATTTTGGCACTTTTCATTTGAATGGGATTACGGACCCTGGGTTCAACTATAGTTTCATGTTGTCTTTACCTTCTGTTTAGTTGTTCTTTATCTTGGATGAGCACGTTTCTTTTGTATACACATTAGCAACATGGTTATAGGTTACTTGTTCAGGTGGCCTACTGGGATTCTTATTCACCACTGCACATGCCCCTCAGTGTATGTGTAGACTATATGTCTACTTTTCATGTTGAGCATGAGTTACATGGTGGATCGGTATAAGGACAAATGTTACATGATTGATAGGAGCTTCTCGAGTGGTTCTACTGGTCAGGCTACTGCAGTTCGATAGTGTTTAGAGATTGGGTACATGGTTTGGCACGGAGTGAGTAATTGAACCCTATACTTTTACTTTCAGTTGCTTTTGTACTTGTATCTGTATGGTCAGACCAGTGGGTGACCAGTGTTATATTTTATTTCATAGTTGTTTGGGATTTTTTCAATATTTTACTATAACATCTTGTTCTATTTTCAATTATTTTCTTCTTCTGCACTCTATTACTTTTTGTTGTGTATGTTAATTAGTTATTTCCTTCTTTATACTCTCGTATGAGTGTATTGTATCCCTATTGTACCACCTTTACACCCTCGCTGCTAGTTGGTAGCCTTTGGCGTATGGGGAGGCACACTTAATGCATTGTGGTGAACTGGCTCAGAGCACCGAGTTAGTGGCTTCCAGGATGGGACGTTAAAAGGTGGCATAAAGGCGGTGTTCTTCTCCTAGTCTCTACTATTTGGGACTTGGTAGACAAGAGTATTAGGAATGTTCCACATCCTTTGATGGATATCAGAATGGAGTGTCATGAACACTTATTCTGGTAGGAAGTCCTGCTTTCTAGGGTTTAGGATTTCCATTCTAATTTTGCAATATGACAGTTGTATATGATTTTTTCCTTTAGTGATGCACAAGTTGTGTGTGGGTGTTTTGATTTACTATGGATATCTGGCTCTTGGCCAATGGTAAGATTCTAGAGATGGATTTTGACTCTTTTCTAGTAATGATAAGAGGTATCTCATGCATCTTTCTAGGCATATAGGATTCATATCATATAGTCCTTATTGTGTGTGGATTAGAGAAAAGTGAGACCTTTGGGTCTACTTACACATACTTTTACACTAATGGCAGGTTATTTGGATCTACGTTGAGGTGTTTTCTCCGGAAGATGATAAATCAGTCCTCGTGCATGGACGGTGTAGTGACCCTAGTAGGTCAATATCGAATATGATTCCATTTTGGTCTGATCTTTTTTTGGGAGTTGTTTCTCAGGTTTCTGGTTATCTAGTCAGATAATAGAGTACGATTCCAATAGATACTGGGACTTTTTTGTTGAACTGCACCTCCAGGGGGTATTTATGTACATGGATACCCAATGAGTTTCTGTTTTATTTTCCTCCTACTCGGTTGTGATCTCCAGGGAGTAGTTCCTTATCAGGATGATCAGAGAGGATCAGGGCCCTTATAGGTTGTCTCTTCTATTTTTACCTTCATCAATCATTTTTATATTTACCTATTTTTTAGGATTTGGATCTTTTTGGGATTGGTGGTTGGACCTTGTGACCTAGTTGTGAGTCTTATCTTGTAGAGTTAGGTGGGAGACCTAGAGACCGTTCATTGAGACTGAGACCCTTATAGGTCAACATCAGTTTCATTCTAGGAAAAACTATGTGAGAGGTTGTCCTATGTTTTCTGATACCTTTTAGGATTTGATCTTTTTTTTACAAATACTGGGTAGGGATAAGATTACTCACCACGTACGTTAAATTACACACCCTATAATATTTCCAGCTTAGTGGTTTGGGGTATTTTTTCCCTAGAAGTCATAATTGGGCGTGTGGGTTGTCCATTCCGAGTGTTTTTATACATATATCAGAATGGTAGAATCCTATTGACATTTAGAGGTCATCTAAATGATGTTTTGGGTAATTTATATAAATGGATAGGTTCTTCCCCCAATTATTGAGTTTAGTTGTCACTTAAGTGTGAGACTTAGCGTAGATGATAGGTTGGTTGTTCAGACCAACCTAGTTGAGACCTTTGATCTGAGATGATTTTTGAGCAATCTCTTGTGACCTATTGTTTTGAGGACATTCCCCTTGTGATACTTTCCTTATAGCCTATTATTCCATGAGATAATATGGCTACAAGAATCCACTAATGGATGAATTTCCTTATGTGCTGAACTAGGGAGTCATTTGTAGGATCTCTCTCATATTTTACTTTGTGAGGATCTCTATTATAAGATTCTTGTGTTGTTCTTAATTCGAGGATTTTGTGTAGTATTCCTCCCATGATTTTCTCTAAGGATCCCTTGTATGATGAATTCACTCGTGTTTCCCTGGAGGATCCCATGTAAGACGCCTCCTTATTGTTTTACTCGAGGGACCCCGTGGGTGCCCCTGTTTTGACTGACTGTGCACTATTACATCAGGTTTGGGAAGAGGTGGTGTTTGAGTTTCACCTAGAACCCATATTGAACTGGTAATCCCATCGGTAAGTGGATGTAGTGTTAGGTTGGGTGTTCATAACACCTTTACTAATTTGTTTATATCTGACTTTGTTTTGAAGATGTAGAAGTGGTTACTAGAGGTGCTTCCTTGTTTTTGGCTGATGAGCCTAACTTGAGGCATCTTTTTTTATTTTGGGATGCCTAGATGTTTTTCAAGGGATCTGTATTTCTTATTGGGATGCCCAGATGTTCTTATCTAAGATCCGGCTTCTGATCCATGTTATTTATGATATTTTTTGTATTCCCAGAGGTACTACCTGTGACTTTTTTATTGATCATTAACGTGTATATGTATATATCATATTGTGTATGTTGTTGGGATGACCAGTGGTGATTCCTGGTATCCAGCTATTGAGTATGAGAATGGTAAACCCTGGTATTAAGACAGTGAGATCTTTCCTAGGTGGTTGTATTTAATGCTGGACAAAGGGGTTTAGACCATTAGAGATTTCCCAGGTGGTCGTATACTTTGTTAGACCCAAGGGGTTCAGATTTTGAGAGTTACCTAGGTGGTCGGGTGCTATGTTAGACCTATGGGGTTCAGACCATCACAATTTCCAAAGTGGTTATGTGTATTTTATTGATGGCTTGTTGAAAAAAATGTTTAGACCATGATAGCTTTCCAATAGGGTGAGAAGTGGTGGGGATGATTACACTCTCCTCGTCTTATGATTGGAATGATTACACCCTTCTAAATCAGTTAGGGTTGATAGTTGGTACACTGTATCCTTCTTTATAGGATTGACTATCGGCATGGGGTATCCTTTTTTATAGGGTTGACAATCAGAATACTGAAATCTAGTTGGGAATGGATAATAGTATGGGTGAACCCATATGTAGGATCAGTGTCCCCCTATGGTAACATAGCTTTCTTAGAGGTATCGTTTTGGCACTGGCCAAAACGGATTTTGTGTCAATTGGCATTATAGAACCAAGGATTGACTACTATTTTGGTTTCATGATGTTTGATACACATACCAACAAATATTCATATATATATGTATATATCTATAAGTATGAGACTATACATATATATGTATATAGTTATGGACATCCTTGGTGGCACTTTCCAATTGATAGGGATTACAGACCCTGGGATCGACTATGGTTTCATGTTGTATTTACCTTCTCTTTAGTTGTGCTTCAGCTAGTCTAAACACATTCCTTTTTCATACACATTAGCAGCAAGGTTATTCGTTACTTTTCGGGGTGTCCTACTGAGATTCTTTCTCACCCCTTTATATGCACCTCGATGTACGTGTATACCATATGTTTTCTTTTCAGGTTGAGCATGTTTTACATGGTGGATATAGCTGATGTCCAGGGTTTCATGATCGAGTGGAGCTACTCGAGTGGTTCTACTGGTCGGGCGGGTTCAATATGATAGTGTTTAGAGATCAGGTATGTGGTTTAGCATGGAGTGAGTAGTTGAGCCCTGTACTTTTACTTTCAGTTTGTTTTGTACTTTTATCTATATGGTTGTCCTAGTGGGTGACTGGTATTGTATTTTATTTCATATTTTTTCATGATTTTTACTACATTTTACTATTACAACTTGTTCTATTGAAAGTTTTTTACTACTTCTGTACTTGGTTACTTCCTACGGTGTAGTTTACATAGTTTTTTCCAATTGATTACTCCGGTATGAGGGTATAGTCTCCCCATTGTACCACCTTTACACCCTCACTGTTATTCGGGAGCCTCTGGCATATGGGCAGTCGTACATGAGGCCTTATGGTGAACTAGACCAGAGGACTGGGTTAGTGGATACTGGGTTGGGATTTTACATGTGATTTTTTATATCCTTGATGAAAGCCACCTATCCATGACATGTTTAATATAAGCTTCCAGGGTCACTCTCATGTTCATTGCTTCCCTGAGAGGTGTTCCTTTGGGTACATCTTGATAGAGTGGTATTAAATATAGGGATGATAGTTGAGAAGAATTTTTGAATCTGAAACTGGTGAGAAACACTTGGGTTTGATAGGGAACAATTTTTATCAAACATCGTATGTTATGTGAAAAGGGATTGTATTTAAGAAACAAGTATTTATGTCCCCCTATGATCTAATGTAGTGATGATAATCATACTAAATATACTAAATTTGAGGAGTCTAATGGTGGAATAGAAATTTAGGTCAAGTGTAGACATCATACTTATTTTCACCATCTTTGAACATTAGGGATTTTATAGAAATTAAAATGAATCTAATGAAATAAAATTAAAGAAGATCTATGTTCTTGGGTATTATAGTCTATGAAATTGTTGTGGGGTGGCTAGTGGAATGAATCCTCATGAATTTTTTCATGGGAGGTACAACAAGATACCTTGACTTATTATTGGAGGGTTAACCTAGTAGATGTGGTGGATTTTTATAGAAATAATCTATATGAATTTTAACATAAATGATTGGTGAATTATAGGGGGAATATAATAGATTAATATATGTTGTTTCAGTTATAATAGATTGATAATTATTTCACTTTTATCTACAAGTGGAAGAAATATTGGATCCCATTGTTTATTAGTTTCTTAAGGGAATCTACTCATAACTCATGGATCTTATTATTGGGTGAGTGTGCGGAGTTTGTAGTCTCATGTGATGATTTTTTGAATTAGTTTCATGATAAATTCATCAATTTAATGTTTAATGTGTCTATAAGATAGAATTTTCTCTCTCTTTTGTAGGATATATCGGGTGTCCAAGAGCTATGTTTCCATTTCAATAATATTACTTCGTTTTTTACTAATGTTTCACCTGATTAGAAGTCTATGGGGTGATATTTTGTTTGGGGGAATTATTTCTAGAGTTCCAATAATAGATCACCCTATTTACATTAACAATTTATTATGAGGTTTTGGTGAATTCATAAGTGATAGAGAATATACATGTCTTAATTAGGTTATCCTGAGAGGAAATCCATTATAACTTAATAAGGAGTGAGGCAGTTGATAAAGGTTCTTAGTTTTCTATGATTTTGAGGTTTTGTTCATCTGAAATTCAGTCTCAAAATTGTATATCAATATTATCTAGAGTTGAATGTTATTTATCCACTACTAGGATTTCAGGTCATATATGTTTTTCTTATGGTGGTCATGGCCATCAACAGTTACAGTGATCAACTAACCCCATTGTTCTTTGTGAGATAGGGGTGAATTTACTATGTGTCCACAATAGAACTTTCCCTTCAGTCCATAACAACAATAGTGACAATTTTTGTAGGATAATGTTAAATTTAGAGAATATGATGTAGTTAGAGGGTATCCTTGTGATGTTCCTCATTCATAGGGACACATAGATGAGCTTGGTTATATAGGTGGTCACCAACAAAAGAAAAAAGGTAGAGGGGCATGGTATTTACAATTTCATACTATAGACCGCCTAGTACATAGAGATTTAAACATCATATAAGGTACCATATTATTATATTTTACCACATCTCATATAGTGTTTGACTAAGGATCCTTTTACACCTTCATTTTTCTAATGATATTGTGATATCTTGAACTTATGTTAGAGAGACTTCTAGTGTCACATGTTTTGTTTATACGAGTTAGATATTGGTCTATATTTCTAGAGAAATTTAAGGGATGTGATTTGATGATGTGGAGACACCAGATATTGATATATTTATTCTTTCTTATAGATTCGAATACATGACTTCATTTTTTAAATGGTTGTTTTTTATTTTATACATGTTTTAATTATTAATTTATATGTAATTCTGATTTCTCTCATGTATAAGGTGATAATACAACATTTGTTACTGAAAAATATCCTCTTATAGATCTCCAGAATATTGATACCCTTTATTATACATTTTAGAGTTGATATTTGAGTTACTATGGGTTTACAAGATAATATTTATGATATATGAATAATAATTTTTTAAAGTTTTTCCAAAATTGGTTTTCATTCAACCCTATCAATGTGATATAATGTTTAAAATGGATCTACATCATGGAATATATACAATTTTAATCTATACTTAATGGATAACACCTTTTAAACACTACATTTTGAGTATTTTGAGAGATGATCAATTTTATAAGGGTTTTATCAGGCCCAATGTGTCTCCATGGGGTTCTCTATACATTTTTCTTCTAAAAATATAGTTTCCAATTTAAATCCATGCATTGAATAATTTTGGTTGAATCAAGTTATTGTGAAGAAAAACTATACTCTTTGAACGATTATATATTTATTTTAATATTTTAAAAATGTTATTAGTTATTTAAGGTCAATCTATAGTATCTGTCTCATTTGATAACGGTGAAATAGGAATATATTTAAAAGGAATATTTAGGTGTAGTCATAGGCACTTCAATTTCATAGTTATATCATTTGGATTCAAGAATTTTTTATTTATATTTATGGGATTGATGAAATTTATCTTCCTTTAATTCCATTACTAGCTTATTTTAGTGTTCATCAATGACATCCCCATGTATTTGATGTAAGATGAGGTTTATAATGAGTATTTGAAGGATATTTGGTAGGCTCTTAGATGATATCATTTGTATGGGAATGTGACTATGTTCTAGTTTTTTACATGCGAGGTAGAATTTATTAAGCATATCATGTATCATTTAGGTTCTTCAATTGATCTTTCAAAGACGTTTGTTACTATTTCTTGGTGGTTCCTAATAATTTTACGTAGCATCATAGATTACTTACAGACTATTACTGGAGGTTTGTGTCATATTTTTTTATATTTTGGACCCTTTGATAGCCCTAACTAGATGTTAATTAAACATTATATGGATTTATTAGTCTAAGGTAGTGTTTCAATACCTAAATCATAATATTAACAGCAATCCTATTGCCATTTTCAAATTAAAGAGTTATGGCTGAGGTCATTTGTGATGTATCTCATCTAATCTTGGGGTGTGTTTTGATGTAGTAAAGGGGATTGATTTAACATGGTTCTCAATAGTTACATTCCCATAAGTGTAATTATATAACTCATGATTTTGAGTTATTTGTGGTGGTGTTTGACCAAAAATTGTGGTTACATTTCATCATTATTGGGGACTTTGGGATCCTCACTAATAAAAAAAGTATAGGGAGTATGTTGAAGGATATATAACCTAAATCCATTATGAATGTGATTCATTTAGACATATAATAAATTATAATATTTTTATATCATAATTCATACCATTATAAATAATACAACCACCTTATCAAGTCATATTTTACATTTGAGAAATATTATATGGATTAAAATTATTATAATTTTATGGTAAAATATAAACTAACGTCATAATATTTCTTTGTTGTAGAATAATAATTTTTATCATTCATGAGTATACCATATTTGGTTATCATTAAATAAAAACATTTAATAAGATGAAGTATATGCGTGGATCAGTTCATTCAAAAAAATGAATTCAATAATGGATGATTCCATTTAATAATGTGATGTAACAGATGATTAAATTCATGGTTCTTTAAGAACATCCTTGAGATATTATAATGTAGAAACCCTATTAAGGATGGGTGTATGAACTATTTTAATTCTCATGGGAAATCCTCTCCATGTCCAAAAGCTAGTTTCTTCTTCCTCCCTATGTATTTGAGGGGCACAAGAATTTTATGGGTGATGAGTGAGTCTAGATTAATCATAGAGTCATTTATTTCAACCAACAGATAGATCATAGTAATAGGAGTTCAATGGCTATCTTTGAGTGAAAATTATCATACATGGTAATGAGGATCATTTCTATGGAGATCAACAATGGAAGGTATAAAGAAATTATTCATTTTATATATTTTTATGGATTCTATTTTCAATCATGGATGATTTTGGAAATTTGGGTTTTTATTGTTTCTATTGTATTGATTAGGCATTAACGAGTATTTATAATCAAAATATTAGTATCAGAGAAATTTGGTGTTTTTAAATTCTCAAAAGTACTGTTTAAAATGAAGACTTTATATACCATTTTGTATATAATAGGGTTTATCATTAAATAATGTATGAAAATGAAATAAGGTTATCTATAAGACATATGGCTTCATAATCTGTGATGGAATCACTATATATCATATGCAATATTTTAATAAATGATTCATTGAAATACTTCATATTTCTTATATCATAAAATATGACATATGATAACATATATTCAAAAGGCATTGACCAGTGTGAAGAAAATAGTGTCTCATATCACATAATAGATATTGCAGCATTTTATAAAACCTGATATCCCAGTTTCCACTTGCATGGTTTTTCATAGAAATGCTATATGATAAGTTGTTATATCAAGGCACACCTAATTTATCTTATGTGGACCCTATGACATATCACAGATCATGACTATAAATTGTCAACTAAGATTGATAATGCATTACCATGTTTATCACTAAGGCCAATTTATAATTTTTTACAATCCTTGTATACTGTTAATTATGATATTAATTAATACTTTAATTTTTATTAATATCAATTTCATATAGAAATAAATGGTCTATAAATTATTTATAATTAAATTTAAAATGTATTATGAGATATTTAATTGATTTATAAAGGTTTTTGTAAATTATTTATTTACAATTAATTAGTATAACGTTTTTGAAATAATTATTAAATAAATATTCAACAATATAATGATTTAATATTAAAATAACTTTTTAAATTATATTTAATTACTTATAATTTAGCTATAAAATGTTTATAAAGAAACTATAACTATAATTTATAAAGTGTTTATAAACTAAAAAAATAAGGAAATATATAAAGGAGTAATATATTTAATATTATAAAAAGTTCTTAATCATTATTTTGAATTATTCGAATTTAAAGGGCCTTATTTGGGGAAATTAATTCAACTATATCAAAATTAGTTTTAATAATTGATATGATTGTAGTTTAAATAATATTAAATCTATGATATTCGGAATATTCATATACACAATTCAATATATCATATATTTAATTAAATTCCATATAAAGAATAATATGATGGTGTTCATATTTGGAATAAACATAATGTGTTAGCATTTATTCTAACTATTTAATATATAGAATTCATAACTAAATTATAAAGTTTTTATATTTTATTTTTTTTATGAATTGTTTATAAATGTTTATCGCATAATTAAATATATAAATTTCCCGTTTATTTATAAATATTACACACTTTATTCAGGGTTATAATTTTTATATATTGAGTATGTGTATACTCTATTTTAAAGTTTTAAACATATTCTATGAATTTATATTAATATATATAATGAGTTACATAAAATATATAATAATTGATTTAGTTTTCTTCTACCTTGACTTTGGCTTGTACGTGGTTATGAGCTTAAATTAAGAAGTAAATTATGATTTATACATATTATGTGTTAGAATTATGAGGTAATTGAGATGTCTCTTGAATAAAGTATCCTTTGATAAAGGAACTTTGGCTTCAAACTACTCACCATCCTAGAGGCTTTCTGCTTTTCTAGAAAAGTGGAAGTGGGATATCTATCAATCTAAGATTACACTTATGGGGATTTTTAATTTCATTTGATTATAGGAATTTTCATGAACTAGTTTCGTATACCTTACATATGAGATGAATTTTGATGTCTATAAATATAATTTTTATTTAATTTGGGTTAGTAAAATAATCTATGTGTTTTGTAAATAGTAACACATAAATATGGTTTGAACAAACTTATTTAGTGAGAGGAATAACATTCCAAAATAAATCATTTGAGTCATGCATACATGTTAAATGAATATATTATAAAATGGGTGTGATTAAAAACCCTTAAAAATTACAAGTGTTATATTCCTTCCATAATGACACCTTTCAAGACCTTGATCATTTTATATGGTCAACCATAACTGTTAGGTGTCGATGAATTATCATGTACCAGGAAATAAATTAATGCAGTGAATCTAACTTTTAGTCTCATCATTCTTTGTCTATGATTTGGGTTAAAATTATTTAGGAAACCCTAATATTTAAGATATGAAATAAATAAATTTTATATTATCCATATGATGGATTCAAAAAAGTGTGGTCCACTCAAATGTCCAAGAGTCATATATGATATTGTAATGACCCGAACAATTATAAATGAATTTTTCCTTTGTGATATAATAAAATGTTTTAATATTTAATATGGTTGTAGAAAACAGAGGAAATTAATTGGTTATATACTTGGATTTAAATAACCTTTAATAGTATTATTGTAGCTAATATAACTATTAATTATTGATCACATGAATAAAATAAATATAGGCCTTTATGAAATCAAATTGACACAAGGGGAGGAAGTGATGGACTCATACAATAGGATTGTACCCTATAGATCTTTTGGGGGAGATAGAATCATTGGGATATTCCTTTGACAAATTCCAAGCAGAAATCCAATAACATAAGAATGATTGAAACCGTTTACAGGGGATGTTTAAGCTCATCAAGACCACAACACAAACCATGTTCGCCAAAAGACCCCATAAAAGTCCCACTACTATGCACCATACTCCTATGGCATATGCCAGTGTAATAAAGGGATATGTTTCAAGACCTTAATAATATGAATATGTATGCTATATAGAATAATAAATTATTTTTTATTTTTATTGTTACTTTACAAATGATTTTGATTTTAATTTATTTAAACACAAACTGTTTTTCAGGTTAAATTACAATTACATTTATTGTTATATTTTGATGAATTAAGATATTTTTGAAATAAATATAATTCTAATAAAATTTTATTACGAAATAGGTTTTATTAATTATAAATGGTCATATAATTTTTATGAAGAGAAATGTACTTTTTATAAGGGTTCAAAAATAGTTATTGTCAAACACCCTTCATTTTTTCAATAAATGTAAAGTATTATTTTAATAGTGGAAATGAAAATATTTTAAAAAAAATTATTTTGATAAAATTAATATTATTTTGGATTCAAAACACCAAAATTATCCAAAGGTGAATTTTTCATAATTTTCTAAGCCAGTCAAATTTTCAGGTAAAAATTAAATACCGTATAAATATAAACTGTGTTTCATGACATCAAAATAACCCAAAAATGAAGTGGTAAATACTATAATGGGTATGATAAGACAAATATATGTTTTCAATTTAAAATAATGTGATTTTAATTTAACTTGATTAATTTTTTAAGCCTTTATGAATCCTAAAAAAAATTAATATATTTAAGAGATTTTGATTATTTTATTTAAAAGTGTGACTCCCTTTAACATAATAAAATGAATTATTTTAATATTTCTATCCATTTTACTAATAAAATAATTTAAACTATCTCTCTTTGGAAAAAAATGGTATGGTTTTTTGTTTTTAATGTTTTATTATATAGAGTCTAAAACCTATGTTTGTGAAATATTAAAGAATTTACCTCTCATCTCCTATATAAACCTACCAAATATCCCACTTCTCTTCACCAACAATCCTTGTGTCACATTATTATTATAACCTAATATCTCTATAATCCTCCTAAGCTACCCGAATATCTCAATAATTTTCTATTCAACATTTTGGAGTCACACACTCAAGTAAGGGTTCTTTCCTTTCTCATCTTTATCAAAGTTTATTATCTTGTTATGCCCTTTTATTTTAAATAAAAAACTATGGAATTTTATTTAGAACCTCCCCCACACACCCTTTATTATGTATAAATGATGATAGATAGTTTCATATCCCATTAATTACTCCCATGTACACCTGTTTCCATAACAAAATTCAATAAACATCATTTCCTTTCTCTTTTTCTTCAATGTTATTTATTATCATATGCCTTATTTTTATAATTATAAATATTTTGACATGTCCTTCCAAATAACTATTATTTTATAATTCATGTAAAATTTATGATAAAACCATTTATCTCCCATAAACCCATTTTATTAATTTTTAAGTGACGCTGTTATAATGCCAGAATTTTCCCATAATTTTCCATGCCAAACCAATTGTGTAGTGAATACCGTACCCTTTTACTATCAATAATGTTCACTTTTTTGCTCATAAAAATTTCTATTGGGTACTTACATGAATTTATTCCACACTCCATAATCATGGAATAAATTATGATGATGAATGAATCCATTTTTTATTATCTATGCGGCATAATTAATCATGAGAATGAAATGAAAGTGAGAGGTGTACCCCGTATTATATAGTGCTCTAATGCATTGGGTAATTTTTAGTATCATGATACATCATGTTGGGATAGGGGTATACCATATTATTTCTTGGGACTTCCACCATCAGGAATTCTTGATGGTTTATCCTTGGACTATGTTTATGATGTAATGTTTTAACTTATTGTCACATTTTCCATGTTATGATTATCATGGTATATCATGCCTTATAAGTCATGTTCCTTTATGCCTCATTATAAGCCTTGTCTAACTTGTATTATTATCTTCATGTTATTCCATGTTTATTCCCTTAATGGATTTTATGGATTACCCTTTTCATATGTATTTCCCAAGGTTATCCAATGCAGTTTTAAGCTAAAGCATGTTAAATAAGATTTCTATAAAGATGTTGTAATTTATGTTTAAATTTGTGATGAAATGTTCTTAATTTTAAAATACACAATAATTATTGATATTTCAGGTTTAATTAACTGTAATTTTATGTAATAAAATCATGAACCAATTTTGAATGAAGATAAGGGTTTTTATTGTTGGTATTTGATGAAGAGTTTATTTAGTTTTGGGATTATGATTAAAAAACTCTAGAAAAGTCTTTAGAGATAAGACTAAGTATTAGAATACATCCCTAAAATTTTAGTCAGTATATATTAATTGTTTTATTAAGAAAATACATCTCTGTTTTGATTGTATAGGTGGATGTGGTTCTGGCACAAATATACCCTCGAGTAATAACAACGAAAAGGTGTTTCGAGCCTGACTCAATGTAAACAGGTACATGACAACAAGGATTACTATTCACCTAGTTTGACACTCCCTAGAGATATATTTTGGTAATTCACAAGCCCATTATGGACAATTATTAAAGGAGTAAAAAATTCACATAACAGTATATGTTAAGAAATTGATGATGGATAAAAAATACTAAAGCCTATAAATCCATAAGTTAAGGAAATACATGTATGTTATAATTTATCACTTTATTATAATTAAATTCCCATTTATGTGTTTAGATGTCAAATATACTCATACTTAATTTTAATATTATTCTATCCAATGACCGAAAATAGGAAGAATCGTGTAAAAAATCAACGAAAAGATTAATGGGATGACTACCCTAATGAAATTCCCAACCCAAAGGGAGCAATAATCATACACTTCATGAAAATAATCTCTTATATGACTTAGGTTATGAATAAAAACCTAGATCAAGAGGAGACTCTACCCCCCCCCCCCCACCCAGAGAGAACAATCTACAATCGGTAGCTTCATGTGGAAAAGGCCTCCTACTTTCAACGGTTTGTCTGATCCCTCATAGAATAGTGGATCAAATACATTGAAAAGATATTATTTATCCATCCATTTTCTGAAGAAGAGAAGGTTCTTCTAACTATTTATCATTTTGAAGGTGTATCTGATCAATGATGGACATTGATAAAAAAAATATGAAGCCTGGGGAAGAGATAAATGCAACGGTGTGCAAGGATTTTTGGAAAATATTTTACAATAAATATTTTTCTCACACTCTCCATCTAAAAAATGGAAATGGATTTCTTATCCCAAATGTAAAAAAATATGAAAAATATATTGGGTCGTATGATGTAAAATTCACAAATATTGCATGATATGAATCTTTCTTTGTCATTCCCCAAGATTTTAAGGTTGACCACTTCATTAGTGGGATAAAACCTAGCCTATGAAAATCCCTTGTGATCCATGACTTTGATAGCCATGAAAAATTTTTATGATGTCCCCTCAAAGTCGAAATAGAGATAAAAAATCTCAGGGGAATCATGGCAATAAGAAGCAGAAAGTGGATATCTATTCTGGTAGTCTCATGGATAGGTCTAATGATTCTAATAAATTTTAACATCCCACTTTCCAAGGATGTGGAAAGAGATAATCAAGAAATTTTCTGAAGGGTATGAGGAATTGACTTAGTTAAAGGAAGGAAGGGAACATAGCCAATGATTGCTGGAAAGAGAAACATGCTACTGTGATGGAGGAAAGGAATGATATTGTCAACCCTCAATGTATTGTTCATTTCTACAACTAAAAGTAATTAAGACACTTTTCAGACAAATTCAATAAGCCAATGGTTTTTTAAAACAACCAATAACTTCCAAGGTAGAAATGGAATGATTTCTTCCATCATTGTGATCGAAGTGAATCTCGACAACTAAGTGGGTATAGTTTTTCTAGTTATTCATTCAAGAATAGAAAATATACTATTTCATTCTGGTTCAACACATTCCTTCATGTCACAAAGGTTTAGTATAACTATTCAAACACCACAAAAAATCATGAAATTATAGATGTTGGTGAAAATGTAAAATTGGGAAATTATTTTATCCCAAGTATATAACTCCTCCCCTATTAAAGATTTTGGGATAAATTTCCAATCAGACCTTTTCTTACTCCCATTAGTGTAATTTTATGAACTTTTTGGAATGGATTGTTATTCCCAAGATAGATCCAACATAAATTATTGTGGGAAAGAGATCACTCTCCGTATTGAGAATCAATCTTTGATTATGTACAAATGCAAGGAGAATTATGAATCTTATTTAGCACCATCATATAAAGTATGGAAATTATTGCCTTATTAGAAAGGGTATCTATCTGAAATGATTTAGTTAAAGAAATAATCATCCTTGAATACATGCCTATTATGAGGGAATATGTTGATGTGTTTCCCAAGGAATTTCCGAGTCTCCCTCCAAGCTGAGATATTGAATATTCGATCGAGCTTATACATTGGTCATCACCATTACACAAGAATCCATATATAATTGATGTTGTGGAAATTGAAGAGAAAAATAAAAAACTACAGTATAATATGGATAAAGGTTTCATATGACCAAGTGTTTCACCATGGGGTGTAATGGTCCTCTTTGTCACGAAGAAGGATTAGTCAATGTGCCTTTGCATCAATTTACATGAGCTCAACAAGATCAATATAAATAACTAGTGTTCTTTTCCATAGATTAATTACTTTTTTGATCTTCTACATTGATTATAAAACTTCTATAAGGGGGATCATCAGCCCGGATATTACCATGTTAGGGTGAAGAAGGAGGATATCCCCAAGACCACTTTTCATACACGGTATGAGCAATATGAATTCATAGTAATTCCTTTAAGACTCATTAATTCTCTTGAAATATTCATGGAATTGATTAATAATATCTTTAGGGATTACCTCAACGAATTTTTGGTAGTCTTTATATATTATTTTCTAATATACTCCAAAATCAAGGAGGAATATGAGGAGTATCTGAGTATTGTGATAAAAATCGCGATAAAGAAGAAGATTTATGCCAAGTTCATTAAATGTGACTTTTGGTTGAACATTATCTCTTTATTTGGGAATATCATCATAAATAATAGGATATCTATAGACACTTTGAAAATTTAATCAATTGAAGGATGGTCGAGGCCAACATCGGTGACAGATAAACATAGTTTCCTTGGGATAGATAGGAATTATCACTGATTCTTGAGAACTTTCTCACGATTTTTAAACCCTCTCACAAAACTAACATGCAAGGGAGTAATTTATTATTGGAATTATGAATATGAATAAATATTTAAGGTGTTGAAAATGAGGCTTATCGCTATGCATGTGCTCACACTACCCACAAGTGGAGAGCATTTTTTGGTGTTCAACAATGTTTTGAAGAAGGTCTTGTGGTGTGTGTTGATGAAAAATGAAAAATTCAGTGCCTATGCTTTATGTTAGTTGATATGTAATGAATTAAACTACACAACACATGATATAGAGTTGGATTTAGTGATTTTTTACTTTAAATGTTTTTCAACATTATCTATTTGGGGAGAAGTGTTAAATATATGTAGATAAAAAAATTATCAAATATGTATTCACATAGCAAGAGATCGATATGCCCCCAATGAATATGGTTAGAGCCGATCAAATAATATGTATGCTCAGTCCACTACCATCTTGGGAATGAAAATAAAGTGACATAATCTATAAGTAGAAACGATCCAAAAATTCTATCATTGATAAGGATTGAGAGGTACTTGATCTTTTATTTTTGTAAAGGATGAACATGGGAATCATAAAAAAAGTAATATCCTAAATCATTTCACAAATTATTGGTCAAAAATATCTTCTAGAGAGGCTAAAGGATACTCAAATAGTTAATGTGGGAATTCAAGAAGAAATGGAAGCTATAAGGAAAGGTAAAGCCTTTTATTTCAATGTTGATGGAGAAGGTGTTGTGAGATTTGGGTCCAGAATATGTTTACCATAAAATCCTGATCTAAAGAAGGAGTTGATGGATAATTCATATAAATCAACCTTCTCCAACTACCCAGGAAGAAAAATGATGTATAGAGATATCTGAGAACACTATTGGTGGGACCATATGAAGAAGGATATCACATAATATAATCAATATGTATTGTTTTTCAGCATGTAAAATTGGAAAGGAGAAAATCCAAGGGTATGATACAACCATTACCCATACCAATGTGGAAATGTGAATACATCACCATGGAATTTTTCACTGATCTTCTAAAGAAATAAAGAGGTAATAATTATATATGGGTTGTGGTGGATCATCTTACAAATACTACACAATTCATTATAATATGAGTGGAATTATCACTGGATCAACATTAATGGATATAAATCAGGGAAGTGGTTAGGCTGTATGAATTAACACTATCGATTTAATCCAATAAATATCTAAGATTAACCTTTATGTTTTGGAAGAGTCTTCACCACACTCTAAATACTAAGTTGAACTTCATCACAACCTATCACCTACAAACACATTTTCAATATGATAATACTATCTAGACACTTGAGGATATGTTGATATAATTCTTAATGGACATCAAAGGAAGATGAGATAAACATCTTCCTCTGGTGGAGTTCTCTTAAAACAATAGTTTTCACATTAGCATTGAAATGGATCCCTCAGGATACCTTTATGTGAAGGGGTGCAAGAAACCAATATGGTGGGATAAAGTTGGGGGGAAAACTACTAGTTCCTTAAATGGTTGAGGAAATCATAGACAAGGTTAAGACTATTCAGAAATATATCAAGGATGCTCAGATTCGACAGAAGAGCTATGATGAAAATTATTGATGAGACCTAGAGTTTGATATTTGAGACATGTTATTCTTACACATATATATATGTGATACAATAATGAGATATAAAAATAAGGGGAATATTATTCCAAGATACAAGAGTATTTTTGGGATATTTGATTGCATCCAAGTAGGGGCCTATCGACTTGAACTCCCACCTAAACTATCTTGAGTTCATGATGTATTCCATGTATCACTCTTGAGTATGTACATACCCAACCCCTCGCAGGTACACAATCCAGAGGAGGTACCATTGAAGAATTATCTTTATTATGAGGAGCTGCTAGTGAAGATATTAGATCATAGAGAAAAACTTCTACAAAATAAGACAATGCACCTTGTTAAAGTGTTGCAGAGAACCACCAATTCTGAAGATGAAACATGGGAACTGGAGAAAGTATTGAGACATAATTACCATTATCTATTTTAATGGAGGTGAAATGAAAACTCAAAGGGTTAAATTTCTCAAGGGGGAATATTGTAATGACCCAAACTGTTATAAATGAAGTTTCCCTTTTCGATTTAATAAAATTTATTATTATGTAATATGGTTATAGAAAACACATGAACTTACTTGGTTATATATTTTATTTAAAATTCCATGAGGAATATTAACTTTTATAATATATCTGTTAAATAGTGATCACATTATTAATATAAATATAGGACTTTAACAAATCTAATTGACATCGGCAAAGGAAGTGATTACCTCATCCAGTAAGATTGTAACCTATAAAGACCATTTATTGGAGTTTCCAATGGATATAATATCGATGATATTTTCCATGGAACAAGACAAAGAGATATCCAACAAATTATCCATAATAAAAACCGTTTATAGGATAAGTTCAAGCTCTTCGAAATCACAACCAAAACCATGTTCACCGAATGACCCCATGAAAGTATCACCATCGAGCACCTAAATCCTAGGGCGTACATCGATGTAATAAAATTATATGTATCAATACCTTAATAATATTAATATATATATATTTTAATTGATAATTAATTTAATTTTAATTTTATTACAAATTTATAAATGATATTGATTTTGATTCAATGAAACCCAAATTCTATTTTTAGTTAATATTCAAATTCAATAAAGGGAATTATTTTGAATAATTAATGTATTTTTTAAATAAATAGTATTTTCATAAAATTTTGTTATTAAATAAGTTTTATCATTTATAAATTGTTATCTTATTTTTATGAAGTGAAATGTACTTTTTATAAGGGTTTAAAAATTATTATTCTCAAAAGGCAATATTTTTTTCCACCAATGCCAAATATTATTTTAAAAATAAAAATGAAAATATATAAATATTAATTTATATAAATTTAATATTATTTTAGGAATCCAAACATCTTAATTATTTAGTGGTGAAGTTTTCATAATTTTTAGAGACAATCAATTTTTTGAGTAAAAATTAAAAACCATACAAACATACAGTTCATTTTACGATATCATAATGACCCAAAAGTGATATAATAATTACTATAATTGGTATCCTAATTCAAATATATGTTTTACCCTTCATATAATTTTATTTTATGTTTTCTTTATTACTTTTATTAAGCCTTTATGACTACTCCAAAACATTTAATATATTTTAGAGTTTTATATTATTTTATTTAAGTGTGACTCACCCCCACATAAGAAAAGGAATTAGTTTAATATTTTGATCCCTTTAACTAATAAAATAATAAAAAATTTCCCACATTGGGAAAAACCATGGTTAAAACCATGGAATGGTTTGTGGTTTTGAATATTTTATTATAGAGACCAAAACCTATGTTTGGGAAATATTGATGAATTCATCTCTCAGTTCCTATATAAACCAACCCAATATCCCACTCCTATACACTAGAAATATTTGAAGGATGTCCTTACTCTTCCCTAGTATCTATATAATCCTCCAAAGTCACCCTAATCACTCAATAGTCCCCTTTTCAAGCTTTTGGACTCACACACTCAAGTAAGGGTTCTTTCCTTACTCATCTTTATCAAAGTTTCTTTTTCATGTTATACCCTTTTTTAAATTACTAAATATGGGGTGTGATTTATCACCTCCCCCATACTGACCTTATTATTTATAAATAATTATAGACCCATTTATCTTTCATTAATCTCTCCCATGTACACCCGTTAGCATGTCAAAATTTTCATAGCATTCATTCTTTTCTCTTTCTCTTCAAGCTTATTTATTATTGTATGCCTTCTTTATCAAATTATAAATGTCTTAACATGTCATTAAATGTACCAATTACTCTAAAATTAATGTACATATTATTATATAACCATTTTTCTCTCATCAACCAATTTTATGAATTTTTAAGTTACGCTGCCGAATTATCCCCAAGATTTTCCATGCCAAACCAATTGTGTAGTAAATACATTATCCATTTTTTATCAAGGGTGTTCAATTTTATGAACATATAACTTCATTAGGGAATTAAATTTATTTATTCCACACTCCCTTGATCATGGAATAAATTTTTATGATGAATGAATCTATATTTTATGATCTATGTGGCACACTTAAGCATGAGAATGAAATAAAAGTGACGGGTGCACCCGAAATTATATATCGCACTAATAAATTGGATAATGTTTGGTATCATGATACATAATATTGGTATAAGTGTATATATTATTCCTTTTTGTTAATTTTTCTAAAATTAATTATTGCTAGTTTATCCTTGACCAATTTTTATGATGTAGTGTTTTAAGTCGTTGTGACATTTACCATGTTATGATTATCATTCTATATCATGTCTTGTTATTTGTGTTCCTTTATGATTTATTGATATTAATTTTCTAAAATTTATTATTATCTTTATATTATTCCATATTTATTCCCTTACTAGGATTCATGAATCCCCCCTTTATTTTGTATTTCTCTAGGTTATCCAATGCAATTTTAATTTTAGGCTTGTCAAAGAATTTTTCAATAAAGATGTTGTAATTCATCAAAAAAGTTGTAATCAAATGTACCTAATTTATAAAGTCACTTGACGTATATATCTTTTGGGTTGAATTTAAGTGTAATTTTATGTAATTAAATCATTTATTAATGTGTAATAAATTCAAAGTGTTGTTATAATTATGATTGACATTTCTATCTACACATGTATTCTTGAGTTATTTATATTCTTAATCATTATAAATCATGATGAAATATATATCATAGATAAACTATTGGATATTATTAATTTAAAATTGGTCATCATTTTAGTGGGAGACTATTTAACATAATTATTTATTAAATGAATATACAATATGATACTCATCTATTAAAATATTTTATTTGCAGATAATTAATGTCATGTTTATACAACTTAACCTTAAAATAAATATATAAAAGTATAAGCTTTATGTAATAAAAATCCTATATAAGTATACAAAATAATTAAATGAACTTAAGAATAGTTGAAAATTATATGTATCTAATAAATTCATTTTTGAGTAATCAAAAAGTCAAAATTATTAAAAAATTGATTATACATGCTTATGAGAAGTATATAATGATTCACTTATGGTTTAAAAGTCAATAATTTATAAAATAATCTAAGTAAGTACATTCTGAACTCATATATTAAATACTTTTGGATATATTAATAACTTGGTGAGACTGAATATATCCTCTATGACTTTTTCTGGGTATTGAATTAAGATTGAAATCATCATTGTAAAATATTGAACAATATGAATGATCTCAACAATGTTTTACCCTCTTTCTCAATGTATTCAGAAAAGAAAATTAATTCATGTGATTTATAGATTTCGGTATTTTGTTTTCTATACAAGTGGGAAAAATTTATACTAGAAGAAGAAATAATATTTGATAATTCTAAATAAATTTCTTCATGTAGTTATCAAAATTCATTGAAACCTAAATAATACTTTAGGATGGAAGAAAATATTTTTCATGTGATGAAACTATCTTGAATACCGGAATGATTTTTGGATTTGTTTAGGGTCTATGGGAGGTATCTATGATATTAAAATTATTTATTTGGTTTTGAAAAGGTATGTGATAGTGAAATTATATTTTATAAGTTTTTTAAGTATATAAGAGTTCAATAAATAAGAAAATAATTGATAAATATTGTATATTTAATTAAAATGATGAAATATAGGGTTGTTGAATAGAAAAATTAAATGTAATGATATATATCTCATGATCAGCTGGATTTAAGTAAATGGCACGCATCTTCTTCTAATTTCTCATAGATGATATGAGATGTTGTATTCCAAGAAAGAGTTATTATGAAAAAATAGTGATGTTATTTTAATGAAAAATATTATTGAATCACTATATCTTATAACATGTTTAAAATAATTGAGTATAACAATGTTTTGCCTTGGATAAATGATTTTATATAGATTTTTTTACATATTATATTTTTTTAAAATATTCTTTTGCGTACATTTCTTAAAACACATAAAATATCATATAATATATGTATTTATTTGTTTATTTGTAAAATAGTCTTACTAAAATAAATAATTTTGTTTTCTAAAATAAAAGAGTTTTTTATCTTGAAATGATATTATGAAATTAATGTCATTTTATAATAAATTTTATTTTATTAATCAATTAAATATTAAGAAAAATCATATTTTCTATAATTTGATTTTAAAATAATAATAAATATAAAATATGGTCCATTAACGGCCAATTATTCTGTTATAGTGACTATATGTACTGTTAAATAGAAAAAATTTGGTTAGCTTGGTTACAGTTAAAGTAGTGTTTTTACACGATTACATGTGTTTTTGTTAAAGTTAATTTGAAACACCTAAATGATTTATAATTTATAACATAAATATAATATAGATAATCAGTGATTGAAAATTACCTAACAATTATCAATCTAAATTAGTCTTTAATAATAAATTACATAGGTTATAAAACACATTACCATAATAAAAACCCAAAATCTTAAAATAAATAAATGTAAGTATTGAGGAACAAAATGTTTAAAAATTGTGTATAAATTTTTATTAGAGGTATTTATAGACCATATAATACTATAAAGACAATATTTATCAGTTTTTTATTAACTTAATGTAATATCGACCTCCCAATAGAAAATAATTTTGAATGTTTACAATAATGTCACTCCTCAGCTATAAATAGTTACGTACTCCCCTAACTCCTTCACACTTATAACGCCATTTGAATAAAAAATATCTAACCAAATTAATTAAGAAATCTCCTCCCCTCATCCAATAATCATTAATTTTTGTATAAATCCAACAAACTAATCTATTAGTGAAAACCAAATGGAGATACCTGAAGAAGAAGAAGAAGTAGTGTTAATCAAAAACGTTTTTCTTTTATTTTTTCCTCAAAACCCTTAAATTATTTTTATATTAAAATAATAATAACCTAATTATATTTAATATACATATATATTATTATTTTAAGGGTATTAATAATAATAACAGATGCTTCCATCAAATGGGCAATGAGATCATCGTTCGTGTTTATGAAGGACTATCGCCTGACAAACCGATATCGTTCAATTGTCCATTACCACCTCTTAAAGTTGAGAATAATTATGAAAATTATGTTTATATTTATGTTATATATATGTTATATATGATGAATTTATAATTTTTTAAATATTATATTAACCATAACTTTGTGCTCCCCTTTTTGTGAGAATATGATAACTTCGTTCGTGTGTACGGCGGACTACCGCCTCATGAAGCGTTGTGATTCATTCTTGTTTTACCTAGAATGTATTAAGGATTCATTTAATATAAATATATAATATATATGACAAAATAATTGTAATTTAGTGATAACATTTACATATATATATCATTTACTTTTCTTTCATTTGATATGACTAGAAAACAAACAATATCATTCATGCATACTTACGACCTTCCGTCTCTATGAACGATGTATTTCATTTACAATTTATATTAATATGGTTATGTTGTTGATTTAAAATATTCATATATGTATTATACAAGAGGATTTAATGTGTACAATGGAAGTCAAGACTTAATGAATGGTATTTCCATCTCACTTTTTACTTTTTTGAAACACATGCTATATTCACCACATATCTCTTATATGTGGTGTATATAATTCCCCAAAATTTATTTTATGATTCTTATCCTAAAATTTATTTGTATTTTTATATCTATTTTTTGGATCTCTCTTTGATGGGGTTTGCGGTTCAAAAGTTACCAATTCGATAAGGGAATTTTGTCTCAATTTTCCTTCTTTAAGACACATGTTATGTTACTAACCTATATTATTTAATGAGGTGTATATAATTCCCCTTTTAAATTTTATACCAAAAATATCCTTTTCTAATGATATTGAAAGCTTTGTGTAATTTTATACATAAAATGGGGATTATGATTTAAAGTTTCCAAAATGGTAAAAGCTAATTGCTACAATCTCATCATTTATCGGGATTGTTTATTATTATGATTCTATTTATGAAATATATATATTATGTACTTATGGATAAAATTACATTAAACACAGACACACCATAGACACACTGTCCTGAAATGCAGTTCATATCTCCCCTAAGTGATAACTCACTCAACTATCAGGATTGTTTATGATTAGGCTTCCTTTTATTCTCCTTAAGAAATTTTTTATGTAATATTTCAAAATCCTTATCCATCTAAGATGAAATACTTTGATCTGTTTTATTATTTGCTTGGTATATTATCCAGGGAAACCATTAATATTATTTCTTTTAATGGTTTATATTTAATATTGATTGTTTTTTATCAAACCCATTTCTCTTACAAGGGTTATACAATGAAAAAACTCTTATGGAACCTACTTCTTTTAATGGTTTATTCTATGATGAAATAATTATGAAACGTATCTGTTATGAATAGGTTATGGTATGATGAAATTTTCATGATTACCATTTCATTTCATGGGTTACTATATTATTAATGTTTATGACCTTATGGCACACATAAATATGGTTTTCAATTATGAGACAGGTGGTACCTATATATATCTCCAATTAATTGGGTAAAGATTTATATATCTCATGAGATATGCATGGATGGAATACGGGATTTACTTGGTACAGTAAAACTATGTTTCCACTAAGGATGGTGGTGTGTCCCACCCAGGAGGTGTATTCACTTATGCATGAACCTGATTACATTTTCACAATGTTATGTGTAAACCTGATTACATGTTCACAATTTTATGAGTAGGCCTAGTTTCATATCCTTAAGATGAAGAGAGGGCATAATTTTATATCATTAACTTAATGAGTGAACCTATTTCTATTTATAGGATTTCAAAATGTTATAAGATGATGTTAATTCTATAAGTCTATGTCTTATAATAATTTTACTCTCTCTTGACTCATGTTGAATGATTTACATATGATTCAGGCGACATGAACTATCAATATTTATTCCAGGATTTATGTTTATGATATTTGATATTAAGGATATGATTTTACAATGTTATAATCATGTTCTAATACCCTTATTCTTATTTCATTCTTATATAACTTCGTTATTTACAATTACTGAGAATTTGATATCACCCTTTCTTATGTTTCCATCCCCCAGGTTTTGAAGAATGTTTTTAAGTTGGGTATTCCTATGAAGAGTACTAAAGGGGAAGATCTTTATAGAATATGTTGAAGATATTTCATCAATTTTAATGAGTATGTTTCCATGTTTCTAAATTAAATAAAAAATTACAATCCAATCGCATGTACTTTTTAATGTATTGAATAATCATCTAAAAATATTAAATATCCATATATGAAAATCGTATTTCATTATAGTATTTAATGTGATTGGAATTTTAACTACCTAGAACCCTCCCTCCAGATCTCATCTAAGAAACATAATATTTCTATTTCTATATCTTATTTCAATGAAGGTGACACCATTTTAACACATCAAACCATATATTAACAAACTAAAATATTAGATCACTTACATGCCCAAATTCTATTTAGGTTTAGAATTTTAGTATATTAATAAAAACTCTTTCAAAGTGAACATTTCCACATAGAATACATTTTTTCAACAAAATATGTTCTTTATAAATAAATTCTTGCTTAGCTAAAGGTAAATTCAATATTGGGAGATCTGAATTTTTTAACCTTAAAACCCATCTTTAATCCATAAAAAATAACTTGAAAATATGGGATGATAAAAACTAATATCAATAAGGGACATATAAAAAGTAATAAATAAATAAACTTGTTAGTCTACGAATACTCAAAATAATTTTATATTTTCATAATAAACTCTGAGTTCTAATTATCATATACTTATAAATTAAATTAGTTTCACTACCCAAAACTTTTCATAAAAACATTTAACAAAAAATATTGAAAGAAATATAAAAAACATAAATTTTTCGTTGCATTCATGAAAAATTAACAAAAACCTTTTCAAAAAAATAATGCATTTCACCCATAATAAATAGAATATACTTTATTTTTAACATAATTTCAATAGATTACCTTGTTAAATCATAATATTTTCATAAATTTTTTTATTAAAGGTTGAGGCCGAAGCCTCATTTGTATTATTAAATCAAAGCAAAATACCTCTTTTAATTGGTACATTATAGTCATATCACTCTTACAGACACCTAATCAATTAGAGAGCTATATTGGGCTCACTTATTCCTAGTTTATAATGGAACCACATATCCTTGGTTTATAATGGAACCACCCATAATATGTCTATAATGGAACTACACATCCTTAGTTTATAATAAAATAACCCAACATCATAAACAATTCCCAGAAACCATAACATAATTTTAGACATGTAATATTTTATTAAAAATTTATTTACACCCATAAGAAAATCATATCTAAATATGGAAATATTCATTCCATTTATTTTTTTTAAAAATACTCTAAAATATGGAAAATAGGGTTTTTATTTCAAGAAAACATAAAATCTAGTTAAAAATAAAAATATAAAATAATGGTTATAGCGGTAGCAAAAAACTGTTGATGTAGTATACATTAAAATAGAACGATCCTTTTGATTTTTTTTCAAAACATTCTGTATAAAATATGTTAAAATATTTCATTAGAAAAACTTTTAAAATATGTAAAAAGTGACCTAAAATTTCTTTTTTAATCAATTAATTTACATATAAATAAATCAATAAAATATTTTTAATAATTTATATATGTAAGAAAAATATTTACAAAATATACCCTTATATCATTTAAAATAAGTTTTTTAAAGTAATGTGTCCCTTACCTCGAGTTTGACTCATCATATATGTTATTTATATTATTAAATGTTAAAATTATGTTAACCAGTTACTCTCTAGGAAATATTTTACATTTTATTATTCTTTTTATTTTATTTATTACTTTGTTGTATATAGTTACTTATTCAATTAAGTTCATGTCAGATGTTTTGATGATATTTGTCTCATATATCCAAAATAACCTAGATAGGTTGGTCGTGTTCATAGTTTTAATTATTACATAATGAAGTTAATGAAAATCATGACATAATTTCCATTTTAATTAAACAATTATACTTTTATCACTAACTATTAAATATAGTTATGAAAAAAAGAACTATATTGCGATCATGGAGATGGTAGGTCGTATGTACACGTGTGTAACATTTTCATTTTTCAAAGAGAATGATAGAAACAAGGTAAGTACCATTTTATCTATCAAGGATTATGATTATATTATAAATATCATATAATTTATTTAAATATATTTATATAAATCAACCATGTGATGTGGTCATGAAAAATGAATCTCATCGCTTCGTGGAGGTTATAATCCACATGCACACATGAACAACATTATAACTTTTTAATGAATGGAAAAAATAATAAATTATATGATATATTATATATAAATAATGATAAATATTTCATTAATATCATATATATACATTAAATTCATAATTATAACCATCCATGAGAGATGATGGTTGAAAGTTAATTATGTCCGTTCATGAGGCAGTAGTCCGTTGTTCACACAAACATTGGTTACATTTCCCATGATAAGGAAAAGAAGATTGATATAGTTCATTCCATTAAAATAAAAAAATCATGGCACATTTATGATAATAGTGTAACTATTTCACCATGTATTATGAATATTTTAAAGAGGTTGAATAAGAAATAAAACTAAAATATTCAGTAAAAAGTTATACCTCTTCTTCAGAAAACCTTTTTTATTTAAAACTTAATAACTTTAAGGATAGTATTCTTCTAAAAAACTAAGAAATATAGAAATTGGAAGGTATTTTGGCAGTTTTATTCCAAACTATATTTATTTTTAAGTCTGTAGAGGGGAGGATATGGGTGGCACTTTTATAAGTTAGGGGAGCTATATTATTGGAATTTCATAAAGTTTTAAATTAATATAAACTAATTTTCAGGGAAAATGGATCCAAATTTATATAATATGAATATATGATGATTATTTTCCAAAATAATCTCATATGATAAACGTTTCATAAGTTTAGGTGAATTTTTCACCCTTATATATTCGTTTTAACCCCACGTTAACCCCTTTGATAATTACTGTGATATCAATATTTTATACTCTTTATAAGTCAATAAAATTACAATACAAGAGACCCATAAATTGGTAATGGCTTATATTTTCAAAAATATATCATTATATTAGACAAATATAGGTTTATTATGAATTTAATATCTTTTTAAAAAATATATTTTATTCTAAAATATCATTAATGTCATTTTTGTATCTATATGATATATTTTAAAATAACATGCATGTAACTCGTGAAAAATGCTTCCAAAATGAAATGAATTAGAATATGGGAATATTTTATTAGTATAATTATCTAATATAATTTTTTCAAGGTTTATATATACTTTTAAGCATTATCTATTAGTTTTACCCCTTAGTTAACCAATTTTTTTCGTACTCATGGTAATGAATTTTTCAATACTAGAGGGTTATAATTTTACTTATAAGGTGAAAAATGGAACATAAATGTCAAAGGTATGAATTTTTAGACCATTTAGAATCCTAAAATTTCTCTTGTAATATTTATAAGTCTTTTAAATAATTTAATATATTTAACATAAAAGACTATTAATGTCATTTTAGGAACTATTCAAATAATTTGACTTCGAAAATACATGACTGTATATAAATTTGAATATAATCCTTTACCACACCTTTAATTTGTCATATTTATCATTAAAATATATTTTATTATTTCACTAACCCAAAAAATATTATTTTTATAGTTTTTAAAATCACCTATCTAATTTTTCAACCTCTTTGAAAAACATCATGTCGGTGTTTCATACCCATTTCACAAAATATTTTAAAAATTAAAAGAAATAAAGTTACATTTTTTACTTTACCATTACTTAAAATATTATAAATATAAAAATAAAATTCAAATGGAAAAAGGTCATATATTCTAATTTTGGATGATTAGGGAATAAATTGAATCATCCAATGAAATTAAGTACATAGTTGGAATGTCTGAATGGCCCAAGGGCCTTTATTTTTTTTTATTTTTATAACCCCCCTTTCAAGGGATGAGGGGGAACCCTTAAAAGTCTCATAGGCTTAGTGATTACCCAGAACATAGGATTAAGAGATATTACATGACCCGAAGGGCTTAGGGAATTCAACCAGACTATAACTACAAGGAACTGCCCCTCCCTAGCATCGGCATCATGATGGTAGCTCTCCACCTTCCCATGATCGTCTGGATAAGCTTTCTGTGTAAGCATAGGATAGTCCTGATGGAGTATCCATACCCTCTATTTCTTTCAAATACATTGGTTCTGCTCTGCTAAGTGTGCATGATCTGAAACCTACTCTAGGGAGGCTCCTTTTTTGTAGAGTCTGTTTGGGGAAACTGCTTGTGGACCAAAGGCATTGAGGTGGCCCGAAGGCTTGGAGGTAGCTCGAAGGTCTTAATAGTGGCACAAAAGACCTACTGACATGAATGACTAGGTGGAACGAAGGACTTAAGGACTCTGAGCCCAAACTGGTGGCCCAAGTTGAATTGTACCAACTGATACAGTATTGAACAGTTACTACTATAGTACCTGCTACAGTACCTCTCGGTACCAACTATAGTGCTACTATAGTACTGGTACTGTAACATCCCAAGTAAGTAATGAATAATTGATATTTTTATCTATGTTTATTAATTATTAAGATAGTGTTATAGAGGCTTAAAATGAAAATAAATACAATCTTATGCATGGAATACACTAATATTCTTAAAAGATTGTTTTAGTGCCTTTTGATGGAAAACCATTTTTGAATCTATATTTTGACAATTTTATAAACTATTTTTATCAAAATAAACTTATTCTTTATGATTGGGACATCAAAATTTACCTTGTGTGAATTTTTTGTATTTTTCTGACAATGTTCATTTTTTAATGAATAGTGAAAAATACTGCATTTTACATCAAAACTACTTTTTAATCTAATTTATTTATATGATTAGATTATGTTTTGAATTGGTTTTGAAGTGAAATTAGAATATATTTTTACCATTTTATCCAATGGTGGTCATTGGAATCAATTTCACTTTGAAATTAGACTTAAACTGGTGTCAATCTTTTGATACTTATTGTTTTGTAAAAACACGCTATTTCCTCTGGCTGTGGGAATTAATTATTAAATTAATTAATGTGACCTATATGTTTTGAATTTTGTAAAATAGACTTCATTTTTGAATTCGGAATATCAAATATAGCTTAGGGTGAATTTTTGGTAATTTTCTGAAAAACTTCAATTTTTGATGAATAGTGAAACCACTAAGTGATAATCAAGCAAACTGATTTTTCAGTTAAATGAAAGTTTACCACTAATTTGTATTGAATTTTGAAAATCCGACATACATGGTTGTCATTAAGAAGTAAAATGTGGTTCAATGATATTATAATAATTTTTTGGTGAATAGTAACTTATTAAGTTCTTAATCACGATTAGTGGTAATTAGGGTAGTTTAAGGTATAAATAATACTTTAATAAAATGAAATGACCTAAACACATGTCCCAACCTCATTGGTTGTGTCATGGCCGACCAAGACAAGCCATGGGTCAACTTGGGGACCCCATGGAGACACTTTGGTTTGGAAATGACATAAATAACTTTTTATTAAATGTTAAAGTAAAAATGACACAAACAAGAGATGTTTTACAAAAACAATTTTTACATGGGGTTATAAAGATCAGATTTTTGATTATAAATAGTAATTGGAAAGATAAAAAGATTTCATAAATAATAGTATTTTTTTATGATTTTTAGACATTAAATAAATTAAATTATTTATGACATAATAATGATGCAGCGATGACATCATTATTTGACGATTTAAATAAAATGGAAAGATAATGTAAAATCTATGAACTACACATGTCCAAAACTTATTGGATGAGTGTATTTCGAAGCCTTATCACCTTATCCACGAATTCTATCAATGTGGGACCTTTTAAAACCGAAACACATTTTCAAATAATGTAATATTTCTTTACTTTCCAAAAGTGCCCCTCCTCTCCTCTTATAAAAGGCCACCACCTCTACCTCATTTCACACACTCTTAAAGCCTTTGGCTCGGCCAACCCCTGCCCATTTACTCTCTCCACATCCCTATCATCATCCTAGAGGATTCCCTTTGGGCAGAATCCTTTAAAAGGAAGCCTTTAGGCACAAATCAAAAGGAGTTACACTTTTAAAGGTAATTCATTCTCTCATGTTCATTTGTTTTATTTTGCTTCTTCAACCCCCTAAACTCTTTTTATTTACTTATTTTGTAACAACACCAGTATCTTCAATATACAAGGATGTTGTTATCATATTTATTTGAGCTACACTCTCACACAACTACATCAAATGGTTAAAGAACATACTGTTTCCGTGGATGGCGAAATTCTGCCTCCCGAAACGATGATTGTTCAATACTCATTTAACACCTTCAAAGGTGGCCATTATGATGTCACTATTTTTATATATGATATATAATATGTTTATGGTTTCCTTAAGCTTCTGTTTTTTTCATTTTGGGCATACCATTATGGTTTCCATTATGGGTAAACACGATATCTTCATTTTAGGAAGTGCGGACTACCGCCCCCTGAAAGTGATTTGATTCGTTAATATCATATGTTGGATGTGTAAAGGATAGAGTTAATGATATTATATATGTTATTATACTGAAATTATAATATACTCTTATATCATTATGATTCCATTCCAGAAAATATGAAATAGAAATGGAAGTAGCGTTCAGGCGTACGTACGGCTTACCGTCTCCATGAACGGTGCATTTCATTTATTACCTCTAAATGATTATGTAATATTATAAATGCATGTATGTACTGAAAATATTTGACATATATGATATCTACATCATGAATACCATTCTGGATATAATGAACCTTTGACCAAATTAACAACATGTAAGTGTAAGAAGTCTATTTTTGACTTAAGAACCAAATATCGACAAAATGAACATTATTAACTTAACTGATTACCTGATGTTCATAACATGGAATAAAAGGAATAATGAACTTGAAAAAGGTTCTTAATCAAGTAGAGATTAACTCAAGTTTATTATTCAGGAGATTAAAGAATGGTCGGGTAAAGTCGGATACGATGTATGGGACTTCGTCTCAATCTCCTTTCATTGAGGCATATTTTATTTTATACACAACTTTCTTTTATACGGTGTATAAACCCCTTTGACTTTTCTGTTTATTCAAAAGGAATCGTTTTTATACGAAGCGTTTACTAAAAGACAAAAGGGAATATTTTTGTCGTACGTATGCGGCGACAATGACTTCTCCGCCGTCGTGACCGTTATTTGAGTTCCGGTATCCTCTACAAGCCATACCTTCTTTTTAAAAGAAAAATAAATACCATGTTTTACTTTTCATTTATTTTAGTATTGAAAATGGTTTTCATAATGTTTTTATATCAATGTGTTGTATTGATATCTCGTGATTGAAATGTGGAAATTTTATGTTTCCTTTATGCATGTTTTATGTGATATGATTATGTTATGGTTCTTGGGCATTATTATGAAGACGGGTGGTTCCGTGATAAACTAAGGGCGGGTGATCCCGTTATTGCTCTCCAATGCATTGGGTAACGCGAAGGAGTAAAACGTTAAGGTTTCTCCAAAGATATTTTAGGGAATATACTGTGATGGGTATTCCAAACATAACCAAGAGGGTTACTCCCTACGTAAGAATGTTATGAATGCCTCAAGTTACCTTTATGTCTTATGATTTCTATGATTTATTCATGATTTTATGAGGTATGTTAAAGTGATTATGTTTTATGGGTAAAGTATGATTTCATTCTTGTGTATATATGAACTCATGTTTCCTTTCCATGTTTATTTTTATAACCCATACTGAGTTTTTATGCTCATCCCAAGTTTTTGAAATGTTTTTCACAGGTCAAGGGAAAGGTACATGATAAGATGATAGAGTCAAGTATGTGTCATGAAATAATCCATGTTTTATTTTAAATGTGTTTCCATTGATGGGAATGAAGAATAATATCTTTATGTAACCACTTTCTTTATATGTGGAATGTAATGCAAGTTTTATGATCTAATTCTCTAAAACTCTAAACCTGAAAAGATCCTCAACGTGTAATCTTGTAATAACTCAAGATTAAGTATGGTTTAAGGCTGGGGACTTATAGTTGGTATCAGAGGTCGGTTTAGATAACTTTATGAGTTAGAATTCTATTAAATGATTATCCAAAAATATTTTTTTTCTGAAATGATATAGCATTTAAAGATTACCATGTTGCTTCATCTAAGAAATGTTTGTTCAGAATGGTTTTCCGCAGAGGAAACAGGGAAGCAGTGCTAGGAAGGCATACAGAAGGAAATAACCTTCCGAATCAGCATCCAGAATTGGTTGGAACTGAACAGTTTGTTGCAGTAATGGCATAGTAGACTCAAGCGATAAATGGCGGTGGTATCCATGCACGAGATCAGCCAGATCAACCACAGAGGAACATGTCAGTGGTGGAACATTTCATGAGGCAACATCCACTATCATTCAGAGGATCATCTGACCCTGTGCTAGCTGAAGGGTGGATTAAAGCACTGGAAAAGATTTTTGATGTCATGGGGTGTTCAGACAATCAAAAGGTTAGTCTTGCTATTTACCGTTTGGAGGGTGAAGCAGATCAGTGGTGGTCTATGGTTAAAAATATTAGGGACACCGATGAGATTGATGCTCTTGACTGGGATGAATTCAACGGTATGTTTCTTGAGATGTATTTTCCTAAGGCTGTTCGACTTAGAATGGAAAATAAATTCTTGGAATTGAGGCAAGAGGAAGACTCAGTGGCTGCCTATGAAGAAAGGTTCACTCGATTGGCAAGGTATGCTCCAAATTTTTTCGAGACCTTGATAGTAAAATCAATCGTTTTTACTCAGGATTAAAGCCAAAATATCGAAGGGCATTAGCTTCTCGTGAATTTAAAAGTTATGAAAAGCTTGTTCGATGTGCTGAGAAGGTGTAAATGTAGTTTGCCGATGACCAAGTGTTCTATAACAACCAGCAGAAGAAGAGACCTAGGTGGCAGGAGAAAGGTAAGAATTATTCAAAAAAGTCTGATGGTAAGAGAACTTAGTTTCCAGTTTGTGATAAATATGGCAAAAGGCATGCTGGGGAATGTCTTCTGAATTCTGGAAAGTGATACCGATGTGGTAAGATGGGACATAAGGCTCATGATTGCACTGAAAAGGATCAAGGTGAAGGTAAGAACAAATTTGATTTACAGTTAGTGAAATGTTTTAAGTGCAATGAGATGGGTCACTATGAAAATGAGTGTCCGACAAAGAGCTTGAGTGATGGGAAGCAGTTAAACTACAAGCAGAAAGGGGTGGTGAAATCCTTTGCAACTACTTCAGCAGATGTCGGTCCATCAAATAGAGATTCATAGTTTCCTTGGTTTGGAAGGCTATTACCGAAGGTTATTTAGAAATTTTTCACGGTTATCTAGTCCAATGACTAAGCTAACTTGGAAGGGTGTTAAGTTTATCTGGAAAAAAGAATGTGATGATTGTTTTCAGGAATTGAAAAGAAGGTTGGTGAATGCTCCAGTTTTGGCACTACCTTCCATGAATGGTGAGTTTGTTATATACAGTGATGCTTCATTGAAAGGACTTGGTTGCGTCCTAATGAAGAATGATCAGGTAATTGCTTATGCTTCACGACAGTTGAAAACTCATGAGGTAAATTACCCTACACATGATTTGGAATTAACTGCTGTTGTTTTTTCTTTAAAAATTTGGAGGAATCATTTGTATGGAGTAAAGTGTGAAATATATACCCATCACAAAAGTTTAAAGTATATATTCACTCAGAAAGAGTTAAACATGAGACAGAGGATATGGCTAGAATTAATCAAGGATTATTATTGTACAATTCATTACCATCTAGGAAAAGCAAATAAAGTGGCTGATGCTTTGAGTCGAAAAAGTAATGCTTCATTAACAATGTTGCATTTGGAACGTGATCCTTTGGTTAAGGAATTGATGAACTTTGGCATAGAAGTTGTTGGTGCAGGAATTCCTTCTGTTTTGTTTCATGTATCAGTGAGATCATCTCTATCAGATAGAATCAAGCAAGCACAGAATCAAGACAGTGAGTTGTAGAAAAAGGTAGAGCTGGTTCAGAAAGGTAAGTTGCCTGAATTCAACATTGATAATGATTGGGTTTTGAGATTTGGGAAGAGACTGTGTGTGCCTTGTGATTCACAGTTTAAGAGAGAGTTGTTATGTGAAGCTCATAGTTCTCCGTTTTCAGTTCATCCGGGCAGTACTAAGATGTATAGAGATCTGCGGGAGTATTACTGGTGGGATGGAATGAAAAGAGATATTGCTGATTTTACTGTGAAGTGTTTCACTTGTCAGCAGGTTAAAGCAGAGCGGCAGTTACCGAAAGGGATGCTTCAGCCTTTACCAGTTCCAGAGTGGAAATGGGAGAATATATCCATGGACTTTGTTGTTGGATTACCGAAGACATCTCGAGGTAATAATGAAATCTGGGTTATTGTTGATCGCTTGACCAAATCTGCTCATTTCCTTGCTATACGAGATACTTTCTATCTTGATCAACTTTCCCGTTTGTATCTTAAAGAGATAGTCAGGTTACATGGAGTTCCTCTCTCCATTGTATCGGATCGTGATCCCAGGTTTACTTCTAACTTTTGGAAAGGCCTTCAGAAGTCGTTGGGTACTGAATTAAATTTTAGTACAGCTTTTCATCCTCAATCAGATGGGCAGTCAGAACGAACAATTCAGACATTGGAGGATATGCTACGAGCTTGTTCTATGGATTATCAGGGAAGTTGGGACCACCATCTTTCTTTGGTTGAGTTTTCATATAATAACAGTTTTCATTCCAGTATACAGATGGCACCATTTCAGGCATTATATGGGAAGCGGTGTCGAACTCTAGCTTTCTGGGATAAAGTGGGTGAAAGGAAGTTGATGGGACCAGAATTGGTAGAAGAGATGGCAGAAAAAGTTCAGCTGATTCAGAAACACATGAGAATAGCTCAGAGCAGGCAGAAGAGTTATGCGGATAACCGGAGGAAGGATCTATCTTTCGAGGTAGGTGATCATGTTTTTCTCAAGGTTTCTCCTTGGAAAAGCGTGATGAGATTTGGTAAAAAAGGAAAGTTGAGTCCAAGGTTTGTTGGACCATACGAAATTCTGGAGAGAGTTGGATCAGTTGCATACCGAGTGGCTTTACCTCTGAGTTTATCTCAGGTACACAATGTTTTTCACATTTCGATGTTGAGAAAGTATATTCCAGATCCATCTCATGTTTTGAGTCCAGAGGTAGTTCAGCTGGAAGAGAACCTATCTTATGAGGAACAACCGGTCCAGATTCTTGACCATAGGGAGCAAGTGTTATGGAATAAGGTGATTAAGCAGGTAAAGGTTTTGTGGAAAAACCACATGATTGAAGAGGCAACATGGGAATCTGAAAATGCAATGAGGGATAAGTACCCCAATTTATTCGATAAGTAACTAAATTACGGGGACGCAATTTTCTAAAGGGGGGAAAGATGTAACATCCCAAGTAAGTAATGAATAATAGATATTTTATCTATGTTTATTAATGATTAAGATAGTGTTATAGAGGCTTAAAATGAAAATAAATACAATCTTATGCATGGTATACACTAATATTCTTAAAAGATTTATTTAGTGCCTTTTGATGGAAAACCATTTTTGAATCTATATTTTGACAATTTTATAAACTATTTTTGTCAAAATAAACTTATTCTTTATGATTGGGACATCAAAATTTACCTTGTGTGAATTTTTGGTATTTTTCTGACAATGTTAATTTTTTAATGAATAGTGAAAAATATTGCATTTTACATAAAAACTACTTTTTAATCTAATTTATTTATATGATTAGATTATGTTTTGAATTGGTTTTGAAGTGAAATTAGAATATATTTTTACCATTTTATCCAATGTTGGTCATTGGAATCAATTTCACTTTGAAATTAGACTTAAACTGGTTTCAATCTTTTGATACTTATTGTTTTGTAAAAACACGCTATTTGCTCTGGCAGCGGGAATTAATTATTAAATTAATTAATGTGACCTATATGTTTGGAATTTTGTAAAATAGGCTTCATTTTTGAATTCAGAATATCAAATATATCTTAGGGTGAATTTTTGGTAATTTTCTGAAAAACTTCAATTTTTGATGAATAGTGAAACCACTAAGTGATAATCAAGCAAACTGATTTTTCAGTTAAATGAAAGTTTATCACTAATGTGTATTGAATTTTGAAAATCTTACATACATGGTTTTAATTAAGAAGTAAAATGTGGTTCAATGAGATTATAATAATTTTTTTGGTGAATAGTAACTTATTAAGTTCTTAATCCGGATTAGTGGTAATTAGGGTAGTTTAAGGTATAAATAATACTTTAATAAAATGAAATGACCTAGAAACATGTCCCAACCTCATTGGATGTGTCATGGCCGACCAAGACAAGCCATGGGTCAACTTGGGGACCCCATGGAGACACTTCGGTTTGGAAATGACATAAATAATTTTTATTAAATGTTAAAGTAAAAATGATACAAACAAGAGATGTTTTACGAAAACAATTTTTACATGGGGATATAAAGATCCGATTTTTGATTATAAATAGTCATTGGAAATATAAAAAGATTTCCTACATCATAGTATTTTTTTTATGATTTTTAGACATTAAATAAATTAAATTATTTATGACATAATAATGATGCAGCGATGACATCATTATTTGACGATTTAAATAAAATGGAAAGATAATGTAAAATATATGAACTACACATGTCCAAAACTTATTGGATGAGTGGATTTCGAAGCCTTATCACCTTATCCAAGAATTATATCAATGTGGGACCTTTTAAAACCGAAACACATTTTCAAATAATGTAATATTTCTTTACTTTCCAAAAGTACCCCTCCTCTCCTCTTATAAAAGGCCCCTACCTCTACCTCATTTCACACACTCTTCAAGCCTTTGGCTCGGCAAAACCCTACCGATTTACTCTCTCCACATCCCTATCCTCATCCTAGAGGATTCCCTTTGGTCATAATCCTTTCAAAGGAAGCCTTTAGGCTCAAATCAAAAGGAGTTACACTTTTAAAGGTAATTCATTCTCTCATGTTCATTTGTGTTATTTTGCTTCTCCAACCCCCTAAACTCTTTTTATTTAATTATTTTGTAACAACACCAGTATCTTTAATATACAAGGATGTTGTTATAATATTTATTTGAGCTACACTCTCACACAACTACATCAAATGGTTAAAGAACATACGGTTTCCGTGGATGGCGAAATTCTGCCTCCCGAAACGATGATTGTTCAATACTCATTTAACACCTTCAATGGTGGCCATTATGATGTCACTATTTTTATATATGATATATAATATGTTTATGTTTTCCTTAAGCTTCTGTTTTTTTCATTTTGGGCATACCATTATGGTTTCCATTATGGGTAAACACGATATCTTCATTTTAGGAAGTGCGGACTACCGCCCCCTGAAAGTGATTTGATTCGTTAATACCATATGTGGGATGTGTAAATGATAGATTTAATGATATTATATATGTTATTATACTGGAATTATAATATACTCTTATATCATTATGATTCCATTCTAGAAAATATGAAATAGAAATGGAAGTAGCGTTCATGCGTACGTACGGCTTACCGTCTCCATGAACGGTGCATTTCATTTCTTACCTCTAAATGATTATGTAATATTATAAATTCATGTATGTACTGAATATATATGACATATATGATATCTACATAATGAATACCATTATGGATATAATGAACCTTTGACCAAATTAACAACATGTATGTGTAAGAAGTCTATTTTTGACTTAAGAACCAAATACCGACAAAATGAACATTATTAACTTAACTGATTACATGATTTTCATAACATGGTATAAAAGGAATATTGAACTTGAAAAGGGTTCTTAAGCAAGTAGAGATTAACTCAAGTTTATTATTCAGGAGATTAAAGAACGGTCGGGTAAAGTCGGATACGAGGTATGGGACTTCGTCTCAATCTCCTTTCATTGAGGCATATTTTATTTTATACACAACTTTCTTTTATACGGTGTATAAACCCCTTTGACTTTTCCGTTTATTCAAAAGGAATCTTTTTTATACGAAGCGTTTACTAAACGACAAAAGGGAATGTTTTTGTCGTACGTATGCGGCGACAATGACTTCTCCGCCGTCGTGACCGTTATTTGAGTTTCGGCTTCCTCTACAAGCCATACCTTCTTTTTAAAAGAAAAATAAATACCATGTTTTACTTTTCATTTATTTTAGTATTGAAAATGGTTTTCATAATGTTTTTATATCAATGTGTTGTATTGATATCTCGTGATTGAAATGTGGAAATTTTATGTTTCCTTTATGCATGTTTTATGTGATATGATTATGTTATGGTTCATGGGCATTATTATGAAGACGGGTGGTTCCGTGATAAACTATGGGCGGGTGAGCCCGTTATAGCTCTCCAATGCATTGGGTAACGCGAAGGAGTGAAACGTTAAGGTTTCTCCAAAGAGATTTTAGGGAATATACTTTGATGGGTATTCCAAACGTAACCAAGAGGGTTACTCCCTACGTAAGAATGTTATGAATGCCTCAAGTTACCTTTATGTCTTATGATTTCTATGATTTATTCATGATTTTATGAGGTATGTTAGAGTGCTTATGTTTTATGGGTAAAGTATGATTTCATTATTGTGTATATATGAACTCATGTTTCCTTTCCATGTTTATTTTTATAACCCATACTGAGTTTTTATGCTCATCCCAAGTTTTTGAAATGTTTTTCACAGGTCAAGGGAAAGGTACATGATAAGATGATAGAGTCAAGGATGTGTTAAGAAATAATCCATGTTTTATTTTAAATGTGTTTCCATTGATGGGAATGAAGAATACTATCTTTATGTAACCACTTTGTTTATATGTGGAATGTAATGCAAGTTTTATGATCTAATTCTCTAAAACTCTAAACCTGAAAAGATCCTCAACATGTAATCTTGTAATAACTCAAGATTAAGTATGGTTTAAGGCTGGGGCCTTATAGGTACAGTACCAAGAAAATATGCCTCTACATGGTTTCAAACCTGTGTATCATGGATTCACATTAATATACCTCACCAACAGGGCTGAGGCTCATGTGTGTAAAGTGTTTGAATGAATTGGAAACCTTATCATAATATTTTTAACCTAAATTAACCAATTTTACTCTTTACTATGGTAATGAAAATTTACTATGGTTACCATTCATAATAAATAAAATAAAATTTCCCTATTTAAGAAAATTATACATTATAATTTCATATATGGAATCCATTTTTCTATATTAAATTCCTAGAAATCGTAGAAATCAATTTTCATTTAAATTATTAAAACACAATGAAAAATAATTTTTAGAAAAATGGATTTTTAAGAAAAAAAATGAACGTATAAAAAAATATGGTATAATGATGATTCAAATGTAAATAATTAGATTACATATAACGAATGAAAACATATTTTATTTTGATGATCATAATGTTACTTTTAAAATACATTATTTAATGAAAAGAAATGGCAGTATTATAAAAATCAGTATTTTTCACTATTTACTAAAAATAAAACATTTCCTAAAACTATAAAAAAAAATTAATAGAGATCATTTAGACATTCTAAATTAAAAAATTATATCCTTTCTATCAAATTAAATTTATAAAAATTATACAAATTGATTACAATGTTCACTTAGAAAAAATAAATACTAACCATTTTGAAAGAAAACATGTTTTTGAAGAATAAAATGACATTACTGGAAAATTGAGTGATTACTTTATAAGAATTAAATTATAAATTTTAATTAATTAATACCATTATATGTATTTAATATGTAAGTAAATCCAATTTATACTCACTAATTAAATGTCTAATTTATAATCATGACATGTAAATATTATTATTTTAGAGTTTGTTTAATCTCGGTGTTGCGTGGTGTATATGCTATCGAACATGGTATGTTTTCTAAATATTAGGATATGAAATCGAAACCCCCAAAATAAATATCATTCCAAAAATTTGAACTTGATTTTGGTAATTAAGGTATTTACATTTGAAAATTCATCTACTGAAAACCCACATCATAAAAAGTGTTAATAAAATATTATCTTGAGAATGAAAGGAAAATTTGATGTTCATTTCGAATAACATATCAAAAGGATTTAAAATTAGAGAAAAATAGTTGGAAGTTAAAATATAGAAATGGATGGAAAAATTAATGTATTAATAATAATGATGAGGGACAATGATCATTGATCACAATAAAGTAAATGGTCATGAGAAAGTTAATGATCAAAATTCTGTGAACCAAAGAAATGTGAAGAAAATTGTTTAATTATAAAAAATGATTGTAATAAGATAAATTTTTTGTGTCAATGTAATTTTTCTAGAGTTGAGTAATTTGATTACCATCTGGACTAAGAATATATAGAAATAAGCTTAGTTGATTTTGTCCAAATCCATAAACTAAATTTCCATCCTTTGGTTGTGGGTTTCAATATGACTCAAACTTTATCTCATCTTTGAATCCAAATAGTTAATATTCTGAATCACTAAAATATACTTCTAATGGATTACATAATTATAAAAAATGATGAAAACTTATTCTTCCCACAGCTAAACATTAATAAAAACTCAAATGGTTACCACAATGTAAGATAAATCCCAAAATGAATAATCCTTTATATGAAGAAATACAAAATTAATAAAAAAATACTCAAAAATAATTACCAAAGTTCAAAATAGATAATTTGATAAATAAATATCCATTAAATTCTTAAAAATATTCTCGACTAAGTTCAAAAAACAAAATCCAGAAGGATTTGATCCCATATTCTTCCAAGATAAATTTATTATTTATCTCTAATCAACATTGGTCACTCATAAAGTCATACACCAAAAATTTATTTTCCATAATTGTATAATCTAAAAAATATTCTAATCCTTTTAATAAATAACCTGAATTTTCAAAAACACATATTAAAATCCTGTATTATTCTAAAATATAATTCAACCTTTATCCCATAATTAAAATATCATCTTATCCAAAAATACTTCCATTTAACTTAATCATATATATATTTCCTAAAATAGTGAACTTCCTCCAAAATAAAATTAATCACTTAATAATAAAATTACTTGTCAATACCATGGTTATCTATATAGTAAAAAAATATGTTTCTAAAATATACTTAATATTTATCTGTAAATTTTATTAAGTAAAAAATCATTTCACACTAACTTGGACATCAGATAAGAAAATGGTAGGTGCATAACCTTTGTCACCCTTCGGTTTTTTGTTCAATTACCACATCCTTACCAGATGAAATGGGATGTCTGCCAACCTACTGATATCCCATTTTCAAAAATAATATTAATTTAATTGCATTATTACTAAAAAAACATGTGATAACCATATTCAAAATTCAACAATATATTATTATTCTTCCAAAATATACTAATTATTTTATCCCAAATTACCTCAATAACCTTGTTATTAAATAATTATTAAACCCCAAAGGTTATATCATCACCTTTAGCTTACATATTCAAAATGTTATAGCATTTTTAGAAAATATCCCTTTACATTAATCTTAATGGTAATATATACTCAAACCAAATAAAATTACTCTAAAAATATCATTAGTCGCCCTAAAATCCCATAACTTAAAACCTCGAAAGGGGTTCATTATACTTTGAACTTATAATCAACCTTATACATACAAAATTATGTTGATATTTTTAAATCTTAAGTTAACATCATATAAAAACATCATAATCTCAAAAGTTATCTAAACCACAATCTAATACCTATTTTAATTGTCTCGAACCTACACTATTAGGTTCGATTCTAAAAAAAATAATCATTATATTTTTTAATTTGATATTGATAAACGTGACCCAATTTTAACCCGTTAAAAAAATATCAAATAAAACTGATACATTGGGTCACTTATATACCCATGGAAATTTTACGTTTAGAGTTTAGGTAAATAGTAAAAACTCTTACAAAGTGGAAATTTTCAAATAGTATCATTTTCCACGCAAAACAAGTTCTTTATAAAGACATGTTTTTTTATCTTAAGGCAACTTCAATATTTTTAACTCCATATTTGTAAACATTTCCACTCATTCTTATTCCATGAAAATAATTTATATGGTGGGATGAGAAAAAAATCTCGGTAATGGATAAATAAAAATAAATAATGAATGAAAAAAATATATTATTCTAGGAATAATCATAATAATTTTACATATTAAAAAGAAACATTGAGATAAATTAATTACTTACATACACAAGAAAAATTTAATGACCCAAACTTTTATAAATAAAATTCCATTATGATTTGATGTTTTATTATGTAATTTTGTTATAGAAAACATGTGAACTTGTTTTGTTTTATTCTATCTAATTGGATTCAAATTGACTTTAATAGTTTTTATCATTGATAATATACCTGTTAAACAATGATCATGTGATTAGTATAAATATATATATGGTTTTAATGAATCTAATTGAAAAAGGCAAAGGAAGTGGTGGCCTCATCCAGTAGGATTGTACCTTATGAAGCCCATTTTGGGGAGCCTTCAAGGGAGATAACATTTCTGGGCTTTTCCCTAGACCATGAACAAGTTGGGATCTAATCATTTAAGCTTGAAAAAACCTTTTTATGAGATAATTTCAAGCTCATCGAGATCACAGCCCAAACCTTGTTCACCGAATGACCCCAGGAAATCTGCACTATCACGCACTTTACACTTAAGGAAAACACTACTATAATAAAGGTTTATTTATCAATACCCTTGAAATAAGAATATGTAAATTATTTTTATATAATAATGAATATATTTTCATCCTATTATTTTTATAATGTAATTTATTTTTAAAGAAGAAATAATATTTTCTTAGTTAATAACCAAATTAAATTAAGAAATCTTTTTTGATGAATTATTGGAATTTTGAAATAAATAATAATTTAATGATATATTTTTATTATATAACTTTTATTAAATATAAATGATCATATAATTTTTATGATGTCAAATGTAATTTTTATTGGGGTTAAAAACTCTTTTTGTCAAAAGAAACCGTGAATTTTCAATAAATATTGGTTTAAATTTTAAAAGTAAAAATTTGAATATATAGAAAATTAATTATATAAAATGGATATTATTTTTGGAATTAGGGCATCAAAATTATCCAATAGTGAATTTTTCATAATTTTCTGAGACAACCAATGTTTTGGGAAAAAATTAAATTCCGTAGAAATAGAAAGTGTGTTTTATGGGATCATAATGACCCAATAGAGATGAAATAAAAACTATAAAAGGTTTCCTTGTTAAAATATATGTTTTCCTTTTAAAAATGTGATTTTAGATATATTCTATTTTTTCAAAGAAATAATTAATCATCCAAGAAATATAATATATTTTAATATTTTAAAATCATTTCTTTGAGAGTATGACTCAACTCCACATAAGGAAGGGAATTATTTTATTATATTTATCCCTTGGAAATATAAAATAATTTAAACCACTACCTTTCTATAGAAAACATAGGAAAAATAATGGGGTGTTTTGTGTAATTGAATATTTTATTATGTAGTGTCTCAATCCAAAATAATAAGGAAATCTCCCTCCACTCTTATATAAACCCACACGAACTGTAATGCCCGGACCCCAGTTACCAAGAGTCGGTGCATTATTACCTAACATTGGAATGATTACAAAATATCAAGTCTCGAAAGACATATTAGTTTAGTAGTCTTGGAAACACTAGATATATTCATAAGTCTTACACTACATCATAAAGTAAAAAAACTACAACAACATCTTGTCTTCATATCCCCTCATATTATTACTTCTTCATATCCTGGGAAAAATAAAACATTGAAAGGGGTGAGATCATATGCTCAGTAAGGATAACAATATAGAAGAAACTTTCATAAATAAGCATAAACATTTAGGGCAATGTATAACTAAAACAAAAGCCTTTTAAACATGAACTTTAGCATAATATGGAAAAGATAAAATGAAATAATTCCATTTACTTATTAACATGGATATTCTACTATTCTATTAACTACATGAAATATCAATAACCACTTTCATAATGTTGGAATGCATAATTCCAGACTATCATAACCACATAGTCAAGGCCTCGTGCCAAGACTACAAGTAAGATTTTGTCAAAGCCTTGTGCCAAGATACTAGTTTGTCTCATGAGACCTACTGATGATTCAAAGAGCTATAGCAGGCTCCACCCATCACTTAATAAGTCCAATTCATTCCTCATTTGAAAATTTAGAAATATAACTTATTCATTCGTATTAAAACTAGCATATGAAATATCAATACTTTAACCAAAAACCATGAATGGTATAAATATAGAATATCCACAGTCAAACATAACTCATTCGATACAATATTGAAGATTTTATTTTATCGGATTAACCTCAATCAATAATAATGAAGGATATTGACATAGATTAAAACAATCATCAAACTATTGAGAGAAATATCCCCCTTTTCTTGAAAACATTTAAAGTTCACACTATTTTTCAAGAATCCATTTAAAATGGATTTTTGAATCAAAGTGTCCCATACCACTTTGAAACTTTTAAAAGTAATTTTGATTTGAATTATTTACTGTCCTTATAAATATATCCTTAAACCATTTTTAAAACATGAACATTAATGAGAAAGATTTAGAATAAAAAAAATTGAAAACATTTTTAAATGATATTTTAGTTAGAGTTCCTAACCAAAATATAGACACTTGATTACAAATAATTGAGGTAATAAAGACTTTTTAATATCATGAGAATAATGGAATTCATGATATACTATGTCAAAGAACATTATATACACCATATAAAAGTTATTTGGTGTATAACAACAAAGGAGTATCAATGGAATGTAAATTGAGATTACATGTCTCATAAAGGTTGTATCCTAAGGTTAAGGATAAAGCAATGACATAATTATGTGTGAAAAATATAAATACACTCAATATGATTGGATATTAAGTGTAAAACAATCAAAGGACATTCACACATATTCATGTAAAAACAACACCAATGAATTGGATGTTTAACTCAAAAAATGGAGATTCAGTAAAAATTACTCTTATCAAGTTCATACCGATGACTTGAGAATTTATCAACGGAGTGATTATGTGTATCAAAAGTATATCCACTAAACGGGGAGTAGAAATTATGGCATAAGAAAATGCATAGTGAATCCACACATAATCATGGAGTAAAATAGTCAATCAAAATATGCCTAAAGTTGAATTAGTGTAAATTGAAATTTTAAATTCCCTTATTGATTTGGTAAATTACGAAACATACACCCATGAAAGAACGATCATAAAATTATTATGTAGATATCCATAAATTAAAGTATATTACACAATTAATACAATCATGGGTAGTACACACACCACATGCAATAAATAAGTGGTGAACAATGGAAATCTCACGGAATTAAAAGTGAGATAAGAAACCCCTTACTTTTTACTTTTTCATTGGTCGAGGGTAGGTTAGCCTCCTATATAATGGTGAAATAATTTTTATTCAATTATACAAGAACCATATACATTAATATGACATCATATATGATCTTTTAAAATTGCTTCGTTAATAATATCTTAGTATTATCGTCGTTTCGGGTGTTAACTTACTCATTTTATTTTATATGTTTTGTTACAGAAGTAATGTTTGTTATGGATAGGTTGTATCTTATTCATATACATAATGATATCAAGTCCTTAAACATTATTTTTAATCATAAAATGAGAATTATACTTTTATGGATACGATGGAGAATGAATCTCATCGCGTTCATGGAGACGGTAGTCTGTACGTATGCATGAGCGACAATATCATTCTTTTGATATTAAATTAATATATAAATGGATGGTATATAATATATACAGAATAATTATCATGTTATATTTAGTATTTATATCAATTAAACATCATTATCATACCCATCAAAATAATAATGTTTTGAATAACAATTACACCACGACGTGGAGACGGAAGGCCGTATGTACGCACGTAAGGTGACATGTCATTCAAAGGATGGATAGAATAATGAATATGGTTGTACCATATTTATAATAACATCACAGTATATAAAAGATAGTGGTGTTATTATTTTAGAATGGAAATAACAATGAAAGAAGAAGTTGAAGAAGAAAGGAACATGAAAGAGGGTTGTGAAAACATTACATCTTCTTCGAGTTCTTACATTTGAATTGATCCAAAGGGCTCCATAGGTTGGATTTCGGATCAAAATAAAGACTCAAGGTTGAATTGAGGGAAGATGAGAGAATATTTGGTCAGGGGTTAACCGAGACAAAAGGCTTTTAAGTGTAATTTAGAGAGAAGGGGGAGTACCCTTTTATAAGAGCGGTGAGGGGAACCTTTGGAAAAGCTAGAAATATTATTTTATAACAAATTCATATTCGGTTTCTAATTCACTCTAAAGAGGATTAATGGTTAAGGTGGGTGTGGGTCTAAATCCTTTCAACTAATATATTTTATATTGGTTTGCATCACTATATTAATCATTTCATTTATATTTAACTCTAAGTTAAATAGTTTGACATTTACCACGTCTCTTTGTATTTTTATATTATATAGTTAATAAACTTACTATATACCTCCAAGAGAACCCCAAGTGGTCCATTAATGATACAAATATAATAATATATTTCCTTTTTCATAAACATAGATTTTTAGGAATAGAATATCAATTAATAATATAATATTTGTTTTAAAAACTCTTTTATGTCAATTTTGACACTATTGGGTAATTTGTTTTTGATAATTTCGTAAAAGAATTATTTCTTTGAAAAAAAATTAAATACCCTATCCTAATATGTCATATTAACCAATAAAAGTATTTTAATTCATAAAAAGTCTCAAATTACATTTATTTTGATATTTATAATATCAATTATTTTAATATTTCACTAATTAGGTAATTACTACATCCCCATTGTGTCATAAATAAATTAAATTATTTAATGTCTAAAAATTATAAATAAAATACCATTATGTAGGGAATAGTTTTAGATTTATAATGAATATTTATAATAGAATTTATCTTATGTATAACCCTATATTAAAAATGTCTTAGTTATTAAACTTTGATTTTATCTCTTTTAACTCTTCTTTGAATTAAATAATAATAAATGTCCTAATCTAATCCAAGTGGACCTAAATGATAATAGTTTATTCATAAGGCTTTTTATGGTCGAGATACACTTGTCCAATAAAATTAGGACATGTGTTAGGGTAATATTAATATCATTTTAACATTAATTTCCCTATTTACTTTTAACCGTGGTAAATAAAAGTAAAAAGTTACTATTCACCCAAAATTATTTTCATCTTATTGAACCACATTTTAATCCTTGATATTAACCATGTCTCTCAGATTTTAGAAATTCCACTCCCAAAAGTATTAAAATTAAGTTTTATGTGAATTTCCAAATTCTCCTAGGAGGTGGGTAAAAGATGGTAAAAAGTTCAATGAAATGTATATATATATAATTATTCTAAACTAAATTCAATGAATTACAATGAACATATATAGGTATTATGTATCTATTTTGAAATTAATTAAATTTCAATAAAATGAATAATTATTTAAAAAATCGGTTTTAAACTATAACTCAGTGTTTTTTCACTATTCATCAAAAATTGAATATTTTTAGAAAAATACCAAAAATTCACCCTAAGATAATTTCAATATTCAGAATCCAAAAATGAAGTCCATTTTGAGAGATAAAATTTATAAATCTTCAAAAAGTGGGTATTACTATTACTAACGGCTAGTTTGATTGGATGTGGTGTATGTTAGAACTCGAAGTTGCTTACAACACACGCTACTGTATTATTCAAAGAGAAGAATACCATGGAAGTTTGGGGAGTTATATTCTAACCACCGTCAAATAATTTTGTCCTTGAAATTTTTAAAATTGGGCTTGGGGATATAATGGAAATTCCCACATTGGAAAAAGAGTCAATAAAACTATCACCTTAAAGGAATGAAAGAGAAGTAGAAAGGTCACCCAAGATAACTCATACTAGGATTCCATATAGGAAAACATTGATATGGAAGAAAAACGAAGTTTCAAGTTTTGATGGAGAGAGATAGAAAAAATGAACAGGGGAAAGTTAACAACAAGAACACCACAAAATTGTGATGGGACAAACGGTCATTAGTTTCCTAGTATGAAAAGTATATGGACAACATTTTTTTTAAGTTACATTACATAAAGATGAGGAATTCATTTAGGAGATTGACTAAGAAAATGAAACGATATACTTACTTTTTAAGTAGAGTTTCATTATTTAATAAATTTCCACCACTAACTCATTTTTTTAAACGATGAGTATTCAAGAAGACATGGTCACACTGGAATGGCTAGAATAAATTTCTATAGAATCACACGATCCATGAAGGATAAACTATATATTTACCCCGTATTTAGAGATTAATCAAAACCAAAATGGTTAGTACAAGATCTGATGATCCCCCAAAAGGATATTCTGTAAGAGAAAGACACACTAAGCTTAATTTCTAAAATTAAACCAACAACACCCGAAAGTTAAATAAATACCATTCAATAAACAATTGTCCTTAAAGTACTTCGATATAATCCAAACTAATATTGAAACCTAAAACTTAGAAGAATTTGGTTATGTAGTCTTCCACGTTAAATTGTATCTCCAAATGACATCAACTACTCTTAAAGCCACATACTTAAAAGTAATTAACCTAATCATGTATTCTCTATTATAGGTAAATCATTTCCATAAATAACACAAATCACTATAAATCCACTATAAATAAGTAGATAAAAATCCACCATTACTCCTCAAATAAAATCTCATAGTATTCTAGTTTCCTTGGGCATATAGTGTTCCCAACAAAGCGAACATCTTCCAATATTACATTTATCACTTAATCACCAAATCATTTTCCTATAATAAGGGTATTCATTTGATAATACATAATAACCCAAATCAACTTATTATTGGTCAATAAAATCATTTAACTAAAAATAATTAGTCACACTAACCAGGGGCATCACGTAGTTCAGTGGTAGGCAATAAATCCCAATCGCACTTTGGTTGTGGGTTCGATTCCCACATCTTTGTCTGACGTGATGAGTTTTCACATGGTGTTTGTGTTGTCCTTTTTTAAAAACTATATTTTAAAACATTACCAAAATGAGATAAATTCCTCAAAATAACCATAAAATAATTTTAATCAGAAATGTTATCTCATACCTTGCATTTTCATTCCAAAATATAATAACTTGTAATTGCCTCAAACCTAATGATCATATAAAACCAAATGGTTATTTATATCTATATCCAAAAGGGAAAAATAAGTCTTCCTCAAATATCATTCTCACATGGAAAACTGCAGGTTCACAAATACAAGAGAAAATTACTCCAAAGTAACCTCATCAACAAGGAGCACTAATACTTTTAAACATTTCTCTAACCATTTATTTCCACATAGATTATTCTTTGACACATAAAATATCCTATAAAATAGGGAATTTACTTAGGTAATGGCCAGGTCCCCTACATTTATGGAAAATGACTGTAAATTGATTTTTGAGACCTTTTTTATTTTCTTCCATAGTACTCTTCATTTTTTCTCAGCAATTATTCACATTATGTCCTTCTTTCTCGCACGTAAAGCATTTCTTTGTTCCGTTGAGACACTTTCCTGGGTGTCTCCTTCCACATTTCCTACATGGTAGAAATTTTGGTTTCTTTTCTCCAGGGTCTCCACTACTAGAGATCTTATAATTCATCATATTTCTCTTCTTTTTTGAGTCTGGGAGTTTATTAATATATATTTTATTGATCATATTTTTGGAAAACCGATTTGGCATGAACACTATATCTTTTACGACTATCAACATTCCATTTTTTCTCATTTCCACCATTGTTCCCACCGTGTACATCATTCTCAAAGTTACTATGACTTCCTTGGACTCCAGCCATTGACTAAAACCAGAAAGAATCATGTGAGTAACAGTAATCATAAAATCATTTAGAGAATATCATGACACCATATTCTCAATTTGAAACACCTTAGGATTAACCAAGGTCATTTATTCTAATCTTATATTAAAATAATTCAAATTGTTTTGCAAATAAAATGCAAATTATCCTAATCATATTCCCCAGGAGAGTCGTAACCAAAAGTGTAGCAATGACCGTTGTCATGTACCAGTTCCAGATCGAGTCTTGCTCAAAGCAGTGTTTTCGGGTTTTACCCCTAGGTACATCTGTGCCAGAGCCACCTCTACCTGCTGGTATCCAGATAGGGATGTATTTCTTGGAAAACTCACAAAATATATACAATAATAGAATTCTAGGAAGTTTTTCTATACTAATCCTCAAAGTCTATCTCAGGGCAATGTGCTCTAATCAGAGTTTATCTAAATCTAGTTTCCAAGGTTTGTCCTAAACTGCCTCTGATACCAACTATAACACCCTGACCCCAGTTACCCAGATTTGGTGCATTATTACATAACATTGGCATGATCACAAAAGATCAATTCTCGAAAGAACGATTAGTTTATTAGTCTTAGAAACACTAGATATATTCATAAGTCTTACATTATATCATAAATTAAAAAAACAACATCTGGTCTTCATATCCCCTCATATTATCCCTACAGGTCATTAATAAATCACTTCTTCACATCCTGGTAAAAATAAAACATTGATAGGGGTGAGCTCAGATTCTCAGTAAGGACAACAATATAGCAGAAACATTCATAAATAAGCATAAACATTTAAGGCTATGTATAACTAAAACAAAAGCCTTTTAAACTTGAACTTCCACATAATATGGAAACGATAAAATGAAATAATGAAATTCACTTATTCACAAGGATATTATACTAGTCGAATAACCACATGAAAATTCAATAACCACTTTCATGATGATGGAATGCATAATGCCAGACTATCATAACCACCTAGTCTAGGCCTCGTTCCAAGACTAGAAATATGATTTTTTCAAGGCCTTGTTCCAAGACACTAGTTAGTCTCATGAGACCTACCGATGCATCGAGGACCTATAGCAGGCTCCACCTGTCACTTATTAAGTCCAATGCATTCTTCATATGAAAAGTTTGAAACATAATATAAGTATTCGTATTAAAACTAGCATACAAAATGTCAATAATTTAACCATAAACCATGAATGATATAAAAATAGCACATTCACAGTCAAACATAACTCATTCAATACAATATGGAAGATTTTATTGTATCATATTATCCTCAATTAAGAATAATGAAGGATATTGACATAGATTAAAATAATCATCAATCTATTAAGAGAAATATCCCCCTTTTTCTTGAAAACATTTAAAAGTCACACTATTTTTCAAGAAGCCAATTAAAATAGATTTTTAATCAAAGTATCCCATACCACTTTGAAACTTTTAAAATTAATTAAAATTGAATACTTTATTGTCTATATAAATAAATCCTTAAACCATTTTTAAAACATTGACATTAATGAGAAAGATTTAGAATAATAAATCTTTAAAACATTTTAAAATGATATTTTTGTTAGAGTTCTTAACCAAAAGAGAGACACTTGAATACAAATAATTGAGGTAATAATTTTTTTTAATATCATGATAATAAAGGGATTCATGATATACTATGTCAAAGTACACTATATACACCATATAAAAGTGATTTGGTGTATAACAACAAAAAAGTCTCAATGGAATGTAAATTGAGATGAAATATCTCATAAAAGTCGTATCCTTAGGTTAAGGATAAATCAATGACATAATTATGTGTCAAAAATATAAATACACTAAATATGATTGGATATTCATTATAAAACAATCAAGGGACATTCACACATATTCTTGTAAAAACAACACCAATGAATTGGATGTTTAACTCAACAAATAGAGATTGAGTGAAAATTACTCTTATCAAGTTCATACTGATGATTTGAGAATTTATCAATGGAGTTAATATGTGTATCAAAAGTATATCCACAACAAGGGGATTGGAAATTATGACATAAGAAAATGAATAGTGATTTCAAACATAATCGTGGTGTAAAATTATCAATGAAGTATGTGTAAAGCCGAATGAGTGAAAATTGAAATTTCAAATTCCCTTATTGATTTGGTAACTTACGAAACATACAACCATGAAAGAAGGATCATAAAATTATGATTTAGATATCCATAAATTAAATTATATTACACAATGAATACAATTATGGGTAGTATACACACCACATGCAATAAATAAGTAGTGAACAATGGAAATCTCATGGAATTAAAAGTGAGATAAGAAAACCCGTACTTTGTACTTTTTCCTTGGTTGAGGGTAGGTTAGCCTCCTATATAGTGGTTAAATAATTTTTATTGAATTATAAAATAATCATATACATTAATATGATATCATATATGATCTTTTAACATTGCTTTGTTAATAATATCTTAGTATTATCGTCGTCTCGGGTGTTAACTTACTCATTTTGTTTTATATGTTTTGTTACATAAGATGTCTTTTTTATGGATAGGTTGTATCTTATTCATATACAGAATGATATCAAGTCCTTAAACATTATTTTTAATCATAAAATGAGAATTAGACTTGTATGGATACGATGGGGAATGAATCTCATCACGTTCGTGGAGACGGTAGTCTGTACGTACGCTTGAGCGACTATATCATTATTTTGATATTAAAACAACATATAAATGGATGGTATATAATATATACAGAATAATTATAATGTTATTTTAATTATTTACATCAATTACACATCATTATCATACCCATCAAAATAATAATGTTTTGAATAACAATTACACCACGACGTGGAGACAGTAGGTCATACGTACACACGTATGGTGACATGTTATTCAAAGGATGGATAGAATAATGAATATGTTTGTACCATATTTATCATAACATAACAGTATATAAAATATACTCGAGTTATTATTTTATAATGGAAATAAAAAATAAAGAAGAAGTTGAAGAAGAACGGAACTTGAAAGAGGGTTGTGAAAACATTACCTCTTCTTCGGGTTCTTCCTTTTGATTTGATCAAAAGGGCTATATAGGTTGACTTTCTGGTCAAACTAAGGCCTCTAGGTTGAAGTGAGGGAAGTTGATATAATATTTGGGCAGGGGTTGGCTGAGCCAAAAGGCTTTGATGGTGTAAATTAGAGAGAAGGTAGAGTACCTTTTTATAAGAGGGGTGAGGGGCACCATTGGAAAAGCTAGAAATATTATTTTATAATAAATTCATATTCAGTTTATAATGGCTAAAAAGTGGATTATTTAATTTTTAAGGTGGTTATGGGTCGAAATCATTTCAACTAATAGATTTTAGATAGGTTTGGGTCACTCTATTAACCTTATCATTTATATTTAACTCTTAGTTAAAGAGTTTGACATTTACCATGTCTCTTTGTATTTTTATATTATATAGGTAATAAACATACTATATACCTCTAAGATACCCCCAAGTGTTCCATTAATGATAACAATATTATTATATATGTTCTTTGGCCGAACCTTAGATTTTTAGGAATTTAATATCAATTAATAATATAATATTTGTTTTAAAAACTCTTTTATGTCAATTTTGACACTATTGGGTATTTTGTTTTTCATAATTTCATAACAACATTATTACTTCAAAAAAATTATATAAACAATCATAATATGTCATATTAACCTATAAAATTAGTTTAATTCATAAAAATTCTCAAATTACATTTATTTTGATATTTATAATATAAATTAGTTTAAAATTTCATTAATTAAGTAATTACTGCATCACTATTGTGTCATATATAAATTAAATTATTTAATGTCTAAAAAATATAAATAAAATAAAATTATGTAGGAAATATTTTTAGGTTTCTAATTAATATTTATAATTTAATTTACCTTCAGCATAACCCTATATCAAAAATGTTTTAGTTATTACACTTTGATTTTATCTCTTTTAACTCTTCATTGAATTGAATAATAATAAATGTCCTAATCTAATCCAAGTGGTACTAAATGATAATATTTTAATACTAAGGTAATTTTGGTCGAGTTACACTTGTCCAATAAAATTAGGACATGTGTTAGGGTAATATTAATATCATTGTTACCCTTAATTACCCTATTTACTTTTAATTGTGGTAAATAAAAATAAAAAAGTTACTATTCACCAAAAAATATTTTCATCTCATTGAACCACATTTTACTCCTTGATATTAACCATGTCTCTCGGATTTTTTAAATTCCACTCATAGAAGTGGTAAAATTAAGTTTTATGTGAATTTCCAAATTCTCCAAGGAGGTGGGTAAAACACGGTTAGATGTTCAATGAACTTTTTATATATCTAAAATTATTCTAAACTAACTCAAATAAATTACATTGAACCTGTATAGGTATTATGTATCTATTTTGACCTTAATTAAATTCAAATAAAATAAAAAATTATTTAAAATAAAAAATCGGTTTTAAACTATAACTCAGTGTTTTTTCACTATTCATCAAAAATTGAATGTTTTCAGAAAAATACTGAAAATTCACCCTAAGATAATTTAGATATTCCGAATCCAAAAATTAAGTCCATTTTGAGAGATAAAATTTATAAAATTTCAAAAATTGAGTATTACTATTCATAACGACTAGTTTGATTGGCTGTGGTGTGTGTTAGAACTCGAAGTTGCATACAACACACGCTACTGTATTATTCAAAGAGAAGCGTACCGTGGAAGCTTGGGGTGTTACACGATCTCCCATTTATCATCACTAAAAATCCTTGAATCATGTAAAACCTCTAATATATACAATCAATAATCTTCCCATGGAACCAAAAGATTCCAATAAGCCTCTGCCATACCTTTTAGAGTTATACTTTTAGGTAAGTGATTCTCTATCTCCTATTTGTACCAAGTGCTTCATTTACGACATTCCTTTTAAGTTCCATTTGATTAAGTTGGAATAAATTATTACTGATCCCTATTATAGTAAATTTGATGTTTATATTATGGGATCCCCTCTTACTATCACTTATCCCTCTTATAAACCCTAATGTACAGACATTATTATGCCGAAATTCCATACATGATTTTCTACCCTCCTATTTTATCAAGCACTCCTTTTATGTTATGTATTTTAATTTCAATTTTTACTATGTTGGGATATGTTATTAAATTTTACCCTTACTAAATATTTTTTTATAAAATTTTATAGTTTCATTATATTTAACCCCCTAATAATCTTTGTGTACACATGTTACCACACCAGAACTTTATAAGGGTTCTTTCCTTTCCCCTATTTCTTAAAGTCTCTTTATTGTGTTGCATGTTCTATTTTCAATTCCTTATTTTGGGGAATGTATTTAGAAGTATCTATTATGGTCCATCTCATTTATAAATAATTAGATGCCCATTTAACTCTTATCAACCCATTTTAGGAATTTATATTGGACGCCATTATGCTGTCGAAATTGCACAGTGGTTTTCTATTCCATCATAAATATGTAGTGAATATCGTACCCATTCCACTATCAAGGTTATTCACCTTTATTAAAATATAATAATTTTATTGGGTACTTATATGTGTGTATTCTACACTCCTTTATCATATAATAAATCATGATGGTGATTGAATCCATGTTATATGATCTATGTGGCACACTTAAGCATGATAATGAAATGATTCTGAAGGATGCACCCTGATACCACTCTAAAGACATGAGTAATTTTTAGTATCATGATATTTCCAGATGGGGAAGGGGTTTAACTGATTATTTTATGGGACTTTATCCACCATGAAGTCTTAGAGGTTTATCCTTGACCTGTTTTTATGATGTAGTGTTTCAAGTTGTTTCTACATCTCCTTTGTTATAATTATCATGATATATCATGGCTTATTATTCAGGTTCTTTTTATACCCCCATTGATATTCCAATTGTCTAACATTTTCTCCCTCATTTTATGCATTTTTTATTCCCTTACAGGGATTTTTATCTCAACTCTTTCTTATGTATGCCCTTATGTTATCCCATGCAGTGTTAATTGTAGAATAACATTTTTTTCATGTTAAGGAAGTTTTCAATATAGATATTTCCTTTTATGTTTATTATTGTTATGTAATGTACCAAATTCACAAAAGATGCTAGACCTATCAATCTTTTGGGATGTATTAAGTGTGAATTTAGTGTAATAAAACATGTAATAATGTGTAATAAAGAGAAGTTTTATTATAGTTGATATTAGAGGGCTGGTTTAGTTATTTTTGGGATTATTATTAGAAAACTCTTGATAAGTCATAAGTATTAGAGAACCTTAGAGAATAAATTAGGGATAAGACTATTTATGAGAAAACATCCCCAAATTATGGTAATTTAAGAGAAAGTGTTCTATCAAAAAAATAAACCTAAGTCTAGATATTACAAGTGGACGTGGTTCTGGAACAGATGAACCCTACAGTAAAAAATTTTACATGGTGATCTAGGTCTTACTCGGGGATACCTGGTACATGAAAATAGGCTCTATTGTGCACTTGGTTTGACACTCTCGAGGTATATGATTTGGTAAATTCATAATCTCATTATGAACCATTAGTAAGGAAACAAAAATTCCCATATGAGTATATGTTAAGAAGTATATCATGGATAACATATAATGTAGCCTCAAACCCCATAAGTTAAAGGGATAAATGTAATTTATAAGTTATCCCTTTAATGTAATTTGATTCCTATTTAAGCATTTAAGATACTAATTCCTAATTTTTCTATCATTCTAGATAATGGATGAAAATATGAGGAATTGGGTAAACAATGCATATGAAGGGCAATGTGATGCTGGACAAAATGATATTTCCAATCATATGGTAGCTCCAGTATGATGTATCATAATTATTCCCAAAATCACATTTATCAATATGAACCTTATTTAATTCCCATATACATCAAGGAATAGTTACATGATATCTCATGAAAGTCCATCTGGTAAAGGTGATAAGGGTAAAAAGACAAAATTTCATTCATGCAATATGTGTGGAAAGAGGAACCATAGGAAATTTCATAATGGTATTAGGGGATTTTTTAAGTGTGGAAAGATAGGGCACAAAGTATCCAATTTCCATGAAAAATGGATAATCTGATGGATGGAAACAAAGTTCAATCTAAGGCATCATATACCATTATATTCCATAAATGTGGGAAAGTAGGCCCTTATCCAAGACAATTCTCTATTGCAAGGGCTGAGAAGTGTGATGACCATCAATAATCTCCAAGATCAAGGGAGAAAGGAAAGTGAAATGCAGAGATGGATGATGATGAATGAATTACATGTGACCACTAATTCAAAGTGTTATAAGTCATATTGTATTTCAATTCATGTCTTATCAGTATATCTTTTATGTTTTCAAAGAACATCGTGTCCCCACTAGAAATGATATTAAATCATTAGGGAAGACTTCTATGAGTATTGTATCACTTGTTGTTGTTTTTAGGAATGTTCTACTTGAAAATAGTATAAGTATCCCTTTGGTATAATTTGCTGCATTTATAGGTGTGGATCAGATTTCCTTATATAGAACCAACATAAATTGTTGATAGAATGAAATCACTCTCTGTATTATGAATTAACCACCAATTTTATACAATATAGAAGAATCTAGATGGGTAAATGTGCCTTTGGGTTGATTATCTTGAGCTCAATATGATCATGATAAAGAATAGGTAACCTTTTCCATTAATTGATTACTTTTTTGATCAGATATGGGAATCACAATACCTCTCCATGGTGAATCTATGGTTGGGATATTACCAAGTAATGGCGAAGGATAATGATATCCCCAAGACTTCTTTTCATACAAGTTATAGAAACTATGAGTTTATATAGATTCCTTTAGGACTCACTAATGCTCCACAAATCTTCATAGACTTGATTAATAGAGTATTTAAATATTACCTCAACAAATTTGTGGTATATTTATAGATTATATTATAATATACTCTAAAACTTAGGAAGAGTATTAGGAGAATCTGAGCACTATGTTGAAGACCTTTCGAAATTAAAATATCTATGAAAAGCACAAAAGCGGAGAGTTCTGGTTGAAATAAGTCTCATTCATGTGTCATGTGATCATAAGCAATAGGATATCTATGGATCCTTCAAAGAAAAAAGTAATTTAGGGATGGAAGAGTACAACATCCCTTAAAAATATCTATATATTCTTTGGGTTAGCTAGATATTACCACCAATTTATGCGATATTTCTCACAATTTGAAAACCCTTTTTCCAAGAGAAATCGGAAGGGAGTCATGTTTTCTTGGAATAATGAATGTAAATAAATCTTCACATAGTTGAAAATAAGGTTTATCACTAACCATATACTCACACTACCCAAATGTGGGGAACTCTTCTAAATTTTTAGAAATACTTAAAAAAGGTATTAGGATGTGTGTTGATGAAAAACGACAAATTCATTGCCTACGCCTTAAGGAATTTGAAAATTCATGAGAAAAACTATCAGTCGCATGATATGGAGTTAGAAGCTATAATCCTTGTGTTGAAAATCTATAGACATTATCTATATTGGAAAAATTGTGAGATATGTACTGATCACAAGATCCAAAAATTTATATTTACATAGAAATAACTTAATATGATATAGAAAAGATGGTTACAGTTCATCAAAAATTACAATTAACCAATCCAGTACCATTCTAGTAAATCAAATAAGGTGGAATATTATCGAAGTGTAAAGGATACAAAAAATCTATCATCAATGTGATTTGATAATTATCCTGCTTTCTTAGATTTGAAGAGGATGGGATTGGGAATCATAAAGAAAGTAACATCCTAAATACTTTCACAGATTATTGCTCAACCATATCTTTTGGAAAGGTAAAAGGCTTCTCAAAAATATTACGTGGGAATTAAAAAGAAATTTGAAACTATAATAAAAGGTAAATCCTTGGAGATAAATATTAAAGAATAAGTAATTTTGATATTTTGTTGAAGATTATGTGTTCAATTAAAAACAAATTTAATGAATGAACTATCAGATGATACCCATAGTTTAAATTTACCCATTCACATATAAAACACAATGATGTAACAGGATGTATAACATCACTATTGGTGGAAAAAAAATGAAGAAGTAGATCATTGAATATAAATCAAAGTGACTGGTATGTTGGAAAGTGAATGATAAATGGTAGAAGCATAAGGGGATGATATAACCATTAAACATACCAACATGGAAATGGGAAAACATGACCATGGAATTTTACCCCAGATTTTATAAGACATCCAAATAAAACAGTTATCTCTAGGTTTTTGTGGATCATCTTAAAAAGAAAACACACTTCATTGAGATTTGAAAGGATTTCTCACTGGTTCAATAGGTTCAGATATACATCAGATAAGTGGTAAAAATGTATGGAGTAACACTGTTTATTATATCTAATCGAGACCAAATATTCACCTCTACGTTCTGGAAAATTCATCAACATGATTTTGACACTGAGTTGAAATTCAATAATGTGTATTAACCACAAAATTATGTCCAATATCAGCAGACTATCTAAAAAATTTATGACATGTTGAGAGAATTCACAATTGGCTTCAAAGAAGGATGGTACCAACATCTTCCTTTGGTGGATTGCTCTTACAACAATTGTTTCCACTCAATTATACAAATGGTTCCCTATGAAGTCATTTATGGGAAGAAGAACTGAACACTAGAATGTTGGAAAGAATTTGGGGAACAAAAACATATATGTACTGAAATGGTTGAAGAAATTGTGGAGAAGGTTAGAACCATCTAGTATCACATCAAAGCTACTCAGAGTCGACCAAAGAGCTATGCTGAAAATCTTCGACAAGACCTTGATATTGATGTTAGATACATGGTATTCATCCACATATCTCCATGGAAAAGGGTGATGATAGTTGGGAGAAGGGAATTCTTAGTCCAAGGTACATAGACCATTTTGAGAACCTTTATCAAATTAGAGTAGTGGCTTATCGACTAGAACTCCAACCAAACTAGTCTCAAGAAAATGATGTATTCCATGTATCCCCCTTAATAAATTATATACCATACCCATTACATGTACTCAACCCAGAGGTGGTTCCAGTGGAGAATGAAGTTTCTAATGGTGATCATCTGGTGAAGATCATAGATCTTAGGGAAAGACATCTAAAAAATAAGACAATTTCCCTCATCAAAGTGTTGTGGTGAAACCACATGTTTTAGTAAGCAATGCGGGAACCATATGAGGTGATGAAGTATTGTTACCCTTATCTATTTTATGTGTTGTAAAAGGAAATATTGAAATAAAATGTTCTAAAGGGGGGAAGATTGTAATGACCCAAAATTTTATAAATAAACTTCCCTTGTGATCTAATGTTTTATTATGTAGTATGGTTATAGAAAACACATGCAATTACTTTGTTTTATTATATAAAATTGGATTAAAAATACCATTAAGAATATTTACCATTGATAATATAGTCAGTAAAAATGATAATATGATTAGTGTAAATATAGATCATTAACTAATCCAATTGATGCATACAAAAGAAGTGATAACCTCATCTAGTAGGATTCTACCCTATGAATCCCTTTTATCTGAGATTCTAATGAAGATAACATTTATGGGATTTTCCCAAAACCAAGCCCAATCTGAGATCCAATAACTTAATCATGAGAAAAACCATTTACAGAAGAATTTCCAGCTTATCAAGATCATAAACCAACCATGTACACCGAATGACCCGATGAAAGTCCCACGAATGAGCATTATACTCATAGGGAATATACTGGTGTAATAAAGGGATATATATCAAGACCCTAGAAATAAGAATATTTATATTATTTTTCATAGAATAATGAATATATTTTCATCCTATTATTATTACTTTGAAAATGATTTTTAAACCGCAAATAGTATTTTTTGGTTAATATTCAAATTCAATAAAGAAAACGTTTTTGACGAATTAATGGATTTTTGAAATAAGTAATATTTTAATAAAAAATAATTATTAAATAACTTTTTTAAAATATAAACAATCATATAATTTTTATGATATCAAATGTAATTTTCATTGGGGTTTGAAAACTATTATTGTCAAAAAACCCATCAATTTTTAATAAATGACAGTTTTTATTTTAAAAGTGAAAATTAAAATATCTATCAAATTATTTAGATAAATGAATATTATTTTTTGGAATCATGATTTCAAAATAATTTAGGGGTTACTTTTTCATTATATTCTAAGACATTAAACATTTTTGATAAAAATTAAATACTGTATAAATATATGGGGTGTTTTATGACATCATAATGGCCCAATATTAATGTAAAAAATACTATAAAAGGTGTCCACAGCTAAATATTTTTTTTATTTAAAATAATGTGATTTTAAATTTATTTGATTTGTTTCTTAAATCCTTAATGAATCCTCAAAGGCTTATAATAAATTTTATGATTTTGAAATCATTTTTTGAGAATGTGACTCACCTTAAAAAAATAGAAGGTATTATTTTATTATCTTCATACTTTGTCCATATAAAATAATATAAACCACTACCGTTTTCCATATAACATGGGTAAAAAACTTGGGATGGATTTTGGTATTTAATATTTCTTTATTTAGTGTCCAAAACTAAAATAATAAATAAATTCCCCTTCTTTACTATATATACCCAACCAAGCCCCCATTTCTCTTCACTAAAATTACTTCATGAATGTCCAACCTCTTACCTACACTCTATAGATTCTTCCAAAGGCTCCCTCAAGATCCCAATAATCCTCTCCCAAACATTTGGGTATCACACATTCAAGTAAGGGATTTTATCTCTCATCTTTTTACCAAGCGATTAATTTACAACATGCCTTTTAAATCCATTTTTTAAATTTAGGATACATTATTACCTATACCACATAATATCCCTTTTTTAAAATTATGAGATCTCATTTCACTATCAGTTATCTGTCTTATTATCCCTTATGTATACCCATTACTATTCCAACATTCCATAAGGGAATTTCCACCTTCCTCTTTTATCAAGCTCTACATTCATGTTATGTATTTTAATATCATTTATCCTATGTTGTTATATGTTATTAAATATCCAAATTAATTAAAATTTTATTTGTAAATTATTCTAGTTCCTTTAACTCTCCTTTAACCATCTTTAGAACTTTTATGTGCACTCATTACCATGCCAAAACTTTGTATGGGTTCTTTCCTTCGTCCTCTTTCTTCAAGCCTTTTTATTGTGTTATGCATACTATTTCAGATTCCTTATGTTGGGGAATGTATTTACATGTATATATTACATTAAATTTCATTTATAAACAATGATATACCCATTTCATTCTCATCAACCCAATTTATGAATTTCTATATGATCCTATTATGCTACCGAAATTGCACCATAATTATCAATGCCAAAATAACTGTGTAGTGAATACCATACACATTCCTCTATCAATGATATTAACCTTTATGCATATATAATTAAATTATTGGGGACCTATATGTATATATTACACAATCCTTGATTGTGGAATAAATTATGATTATGGATGAATTAATGTTATATGATTAGTGTGGCACACATAATCATGTGAAGGAAATGATTATAAAGGGTTCGCCCTAATAGAACACCAATGAATTGGTTAATGTTTAGTATCATGATACATCATGTTGGGATAGGGTTTTAACTTATTCATTTAATGGAATTTTTCCACCATGAAGTCTTGGTGGTATATCCTTTACCAATGTTTATGATACAGTGTTTTAAGTTGTTGACACATCTCCCATGTTATTATTATCATGATGTATCATCCCTTATTATTCTTGTTCTTTTTATGCTCTATTTATATATTAATTATATAAAATGTATTTTATTCCTCTTGTTATTCCTTTTTTACTCCCTTATTGGGATTTATAGCTCACCCCTTTCTAATGTATGTCCTCAAGTTATCCCCAACTGGGTTAATTAAAAAGGAATGTTTTGGTCATGTAAAGGAATTTTTCAATAAAGATGTTGTTTTTCATGTTTCAAGTTATTATGTAATGTTCCAAATTTACAAAATACACTATACCACTCAATCATTCGGGTTATATTAACTGTAATTTTAGTATAATAAAACATGTACTAATGTGTAATAAAGAGCATGGTTTTTATAAAATCAGGTTCACTAACAAAATATTTTCATAAAACATTATATAAGTAATATTCAAGAAAAAAACTCATAAATATTTCTTTTCAATAATGAAAAAGCATACTAAAAGTTTCAAAACAAGTTACCCATTTCAACCTTAAGATGTATCCTATACATTCTTTTAAACATAAGCTTAATATATAACTTTATGAAATAATTCTATTTATATAAAACACATATAAAACATAGATAAATCATTTAGGTAATATGGGACATCATTTTTATATCACTCTTAAAACCACTATATCAAATACTAAATGTATTGCCTAGATATACGCAGCTGACCCATTCATGGTTTATAACAGAACCAACTATCGATGGTTTTTAATAGAACCACATTTCCTTCGTCTATAATGGAACCACCCATACATGGTTTATAATGGAGCCACACATCATAATAAATAACTCCAATGTAACATATAATAATTTTAAAACATGAAAGATTGTATAAAAATATTGTTTGTACCCATGTGTAAAACATTTCCTAATATCAAATTAACCATTCCATTGGATAATTTTTTTAAAATACATAGAACAAAGGGAAAGAGATTTTTTTATTGAATAAAACATAAACTCTTGTAAATTAATAAAAAATGATTATGTTGGTGGTAAAATCCATTGGTGTCTTATATGTTGATATATATAATTCATTTTTCCTTTTTTCCAAAAATTCTATATAAAATATATAAAAATATTACTTTTGGAAACCTTTTAAAGTTATTAAACTGTGAAAAAAATTTACATTATAATTCATTTATTTTCATATAAATACCTAAATGAAATTTTTTTAATAATATTGAAATAGATAAAAATATTTATAAAATAATCCTTTAAAACATTTAAAATGGGGTATTTCATTTAAAGTATCCCTTACCTAAAGTATGACCCATGAAATACAAAATTTTTATTAATAAATAATAAAATTATGCTAATTAATTAATTTATTAAGAACACTTTTAAGGTTTTTATTTCTTTTATTTCATTAATTAACATTTTATACACAATAACTTAATCAATTAAGTTCATACCATATGTTTTGATGATATTTTGTTCATGTGTCCAAATTAAATTCGGTAGGTTGACTATGGTCAAAGTGGTAATTATTACATCATATCCCTAATAATAGTCAAGAAATAAAAATCATTATAATATATCAATTACAATTTTAAAACTAACCATGAAATATGGTTATGAAAAATAAACTATGTTATAATCATAGAGATGATAGTTCATACGTATGCCCAAGTAACATTTTCATTTTTTGAAGAGCGTGATACAATGAAGGTTGTTTAAATATTATCTTTACATTATTATCATTATATTATTAATATAAAATTATTTATTTAAATATATATATATATCACCCATCTAATTTTATCATAAAATATTAATCACGTTTCTTCATGGAGGTGGTAATCCACACATATACGTGAACAATTTTATCATTTTTCAATGGATAGAAATTAAATAAAGTAGAATATATATTATATTCATAGAATAATTAATATTAAATAATATATATATATATATATTAAATACATAATTATAACCATCCATGATTTGAATTGATGTAAAAATAATTACATTGTTTCGCTAGGAGGTAGTCCTCCATACACATGAATGATGATTTTGTATCCCACTTGACGGAAGAGGTTATGTATTTATATTATTAAATTAAAATAAAAACATATAAATACATGTGATATAATAGTTTTATTATAAAATTATTTCCTATTAATATTTTAGGAGCTATAAGAAAAAATAAAACTAAAACATTCGGTTAAAAGATATACCTATTCTTCATACAACCACTTTTCTTTACACCTAAAGCCCTATAAGGTAGGTGTTCAACCCAATATAAGACCTATATAATATGGAATGTGATGATATGATGGTATTTGGTTTAATATTATCTGAACTAAATAGATATTTATGTGTGTGTAGAAGATGGTAGGGGTTGATCTTTTATATGTGAGTGGAGGTACATTCTAGGAATTTTTTAAAGTATTAATTTAATATAAATTAATTTTCAAGGTAAAATAGATTAAAATAAATATCATTCAAGTATATTATTATTACTTGTTTAAATAATATCATCTAACGTTTTTACAAGTTTTGGTGATATTTTCACAATTATCACTTTGTTTTAACCCCCTTTAACACTTTTAACAATTACAGTGATATCAATGTTTTTTACTATTTAGGGGTCTCGAAAGTAACTATAAATGGATAAGTGGAAAATAAATGGACCATGGTTGATATTTAAAATAATACATCATTCCATTGTTTGAATATATTATTTTTCTGAATTTTAAAACATTTCGTACAATATTTTTTATTATAAAATATTGTTGATGTCTTTTTTAGGAATGCATAAAATATTATGATATATTTTTTATCATTGAAAATAGTTAAAAAATGAAAACCATTATAATATAAATAGTATATGGTATTAATATAATCATAAAATTAATTTTTTATAGGTTTAAATTTCATTTTAGCCCTTATCTTTGGGTTTGACCCCATGGTTAACCAGTTTTAACCTAAACAGTGGTAATGAATATTTCAATATTAAAGAGTTATAATTTTAATTATAAGGTAAAAATTGGATTATAAAGGGAAAATGTATGTAATTATAGAAAATTAATAATCATAATAATCTTATTCCATGATTTTAATGTCTTTTTAATAATTTAACATATTTAACATAAAATACTATTATTGTCATTTTAATAACTATTCACAATATTTGACATTGGAAACGACATAACTGCAAACTCAAATATAAATAATTTACACACCTTTAATATTTTATATTTATATTAAAAATTCATATAAATTATTAATCATCTATAAAATATTCCAAATGGAGTTTTAAAAATAATTTACTTTATTTTTCTACTACTCGCACAAGCACTTTGTCGGTATTGCGTAAGAATTTAAGGTAGTTATTTCATCAATAAAAAAATGAATTACCATGAAAAACAGTTAATTAATATTTTAAATAATATTTTATATCCAAATATAAGTTTTTTATCTATATAAATAAATTTTATAAATATTAAATTCAATAAAGTGATAATTTTCAATTTAACTTTAGAAAAAATAATATAAGGGTCAAAATAAAATCTAAATGGAAAAGGACAAATTTTTTATGTTTGGATGATTTTGGATGAAATATAATAATACAATCAAATTAAGAATTTTTTTTAAAGATTATGAACCCTTGTTACAGTATTTTAAACCATAATTAACACATTTTACCATTTACTATGATAACAAAAATTAGCTGTGGTTACTGGTTATAATGACAAAAAATAAAATGGATTTATTAACCAAATTTTGAACTACTTATTTAAAATATTAGATCAATTTTTCAAAATTAAATTCCTATACGTGGTAGAAATAAATTTTAATATAAATTCATAAAACGTAATGAAAACACGTTTTTAGAAAAAAAAATGTGTATTTAAGCACAAAAATTACTCACACCAAAATCATGTATAATTATGATTAAAATATACCTAATTAGATTGTAAATAAAATTTAACTAATTATATTATATATAAATAAATAATTATTATTTTACTTTGAGATAGATTTCAAAGCATAATATTAATTTCAATTTACTTTATTTAATGAAAAGAAATGATAGTTTGACAGAAATTGGTATTTTTCACTATTTGGTGAAAAAAATATAAAATTATCAAAAAATAACCCTAAGTGAATTCTGACATTATAATTTAAAAACTAAAATCCTTTTTATCAAAATAAAATTTATAAAATTTTGATAAATTAATTACAACATTTATCATAAAACTAATAAAACACATTTTTTACGAAAGCACGTTTTCGAAGAATAAAATGACTTCATTAAAAAACTGATTGGTTAGTTTCTAAATATTAATTAACACACTTTCATTACATATTCAATATATATATATATATATATAATAATTTCATTAATACTATTAATTTAAACAAATTTAATAGCTAGTTTATGACTATAACATTTTAATATTAATTTTTTATGGTTCATTTAAGCTCGATATCATGTGTGTATACACTATCGAACATAGTGTTTTTTTAAATATCATGACACTATAGATATAATAAATAAATTTAATTGGTTGGTATAAAAAATTAAACTCATTTATAAATATTTTTTGTAATAATATAAAGGGAAATTTTTATCACTATTGCATTGATAAAATTCAATTAAGGTATCTAAATAACTAATAAGATCATTTGGTGTTTTTGAATCTATAGTTCAAAAAATTCACTCACTAGGTGCTGTCAAATTTTATTTTAATTAACTAAATATAATATGATTATATTACAATGAAATATATTTTTGATATGAATAATATATTAACACTAACTTAATTAGTAATTGATTGGAAATATAAATAAGAAGAGTTAATAACTAAATTTATTTTTGTATATAAATAGTCATTTACATTATATTTAATGTTTGCATTTAAACGTTAATATCCATATATTCTAGAATTATAATTTAAAAAAATGAAATTCAATTTTTTATTAATCCTAAAAATATTATATTATGAATAATTTTGGGTTTTTCTAAAAAAAATATTTTTTAGTTAGTTGTATAAAAATATGGTCTTTTATAAAATCATTAGGACATAAGCCTGAAATAAAAATATATGAAAACTTTTTAATATAAAAATATATATTTTATAATTAAAATTATATATTTAATAATATAATGTTTAATTAAAAACCCAATATTTGATATTTTAGAACTAATGTTATATTTATCAATAAAACTATTTTTATGTGCTATAAATTTATTATTTTAAAATTAATTTTATCACTTTTTTAAAAAAATATCATTAAATTTGGAATCAAAATTTTCAATTCATATAAAAATTATAATTTTATTTTTTTACTAATAAAAAAAGCTATCAAGGATAAAAAAGGAGCTATTATAGTAAATGTAATATATGGTAAATGTTAAAACTCAGAAGAAAATGCCAAAAAACTAAAAACATTATCTAAAAATGTGTGTTAAAAAGTTTTATAAACCAACACTCAAATATTATTCACTATGTCCAAATTTTTTATCTACATTGCTTTAACAATTCACCTCATATTACCTAAATTCTACTCCCTCACTGATAAAAGGAGACATTAACAAACCTAATTCTCTTCAAACTAAAATCCCTTTATATTGAAAAGAATGCTACAAAATCCTTCCAAAATAAATCTAGAAACATATTAGTGTTTTTATATCCTCAACATACCACCACTCAAAGAAATAATCCCAATAGAAAAGGAGTTATTCTAAGGAGTAAGGTAAAAATTCCAAAATCACTCATTTTCATTTATATTTATTTAATTATTCTTATTATACCACAACGACTATTTTAAAATATTAAAATAATTATATCATTATAATTATTAAACATAAAATTTGTTATACTAGTGAAAAAGACACTAGTTGACTACCTCTCTTCTCTATAAAAGAATGAAAATCTCGTTCATTTGTATGTGTGGGTTATCGCCTCCTAAACCAAGTATGTGATTTTTCACCACTACATTACATCGATAGTAGTAAAATTGAATTTAACAAATTAATATGATATTGAAAAAAAATTATGATTCTAAAAAGTTAAACCCATTTATTTCTTCTTCACATTATATTAAAAATTAAATTGTTTTCTATATACAAGTGTTGACTACCGCCTCCATCGAATTTCATATTTTATTTTTCATCACTGCATTACACTCTAGGTTATACAAAATTTTTGATAAAGTTATATTATATTAATTATTTATATATATCCTGAATTTGGTTTTTGGAAATACGAAAAAAAATGATAATCATTATGAAGTAATCCATTAATATTAGTATATTACCCGAAACAAGATCGACATAGATCTCATTATGTTCGAACTTGTCCATATATAACATAAAATGAACTTTGGGATGTATCAATCAGTGAAACACAATGGATTAATTGTATTTTATACCAAGGAAATGATTATCATACTATCAAACAATAGGGTTTGATGTTTCCATTATGAAACATGTGTGAAACAATTAATATTACAACATATAATTATTAAATTATGAAAAATGTAACTATTGAACATATAATAAATGAATATAAAAAAGTATCAAAAAAGGTTATATGTATTAATAAATTTTTAACATTATTTATAAAGATATTTATTTTTATTATATATTAGTTTATATCACATTCATGGAATCTAAGAATTATGGAATGGATTTCTCATCTAACCTTTCATTCTTTGAGTCATATGTCATACTCACCACTAGTTTTATATTTTTTGGTGTATATATATAAATATGGATTTTTTATTATTATTTAATGTAATTTAATGGATTTTAAAATCCATCTCATTTTCTATCTCTCAGGGATTTAGATATAAGAGATACCAAAGTTGTAAGGCTTTCTTTATCTCAATTTTGTTTCATTTAGATATTCTATGTATTAAAAACTAATTTTTTCGTGGTGTAAATAATAGATATGGATTTATTTTTAATATAATTATTATAAAATTAATGTCGTTAAAAATTATATATTATATTAAACCTTTCATGCGTTTTTTTTTGAAAGGAAATGATGTTGAAAGGTATTATTTCCAACCTCATTTTTAAATCAAGATTATTATGAATGATGTTATATCTCGGTAAATAATGTTTGAATTTCATCAATAAAATCCCAGTAATTTACCTATAATCTAGTTATTATTAGTGTTTCACATATCCTCTTAATTTGTTTAACCTAGGTAAATAATTTATTAGATGTGATGGTTTGGAGAGAAACTGAAACTCCTTATTCTTTTCGATCAAGAATTTTCCTCCTCTATGTCTATATTCATTGGATTATTTTATTGAAATCATAATATATGATTCAATAAATGATTACGATAATTTTATATTATTTTTAAATTTTTTATTCAAAATAAAATTAAGGTTTTTAAAATGATTTTTTTGGTTAAAAATGTGAAAAGATCAAAAATCTTTTTCATGTGAACACATTATTTTACAACAATGATTATATAAACATATTTATTTTCTTGTTTTATAATGGGTTTCAAAATTATTTCTAATTCATGTTTATTTTCAAACAAAAACAAACTATCATTATATTTAGTAAAAGTAAAATTTTGATTTTAAAAAGGAATTCTTGATTTTAAAAGGGATTTTAAGGATTGTAGCTTTAAAAGAAGCCTCTGGTGTTATTATGTCTTATCAAATAATGATTTTTAATGACTATTTATTTTATAAAATTTATTTATTTAAAACTCATTTTAGTTTTAAAGGATAATACATAAATTGTTTTATCAATATCAAAGTATTTTGTTTTAATGGAAAAAAAAATAAAGGAGATCTCAAGAATTTCAAAAAAAGGATATTTATTCTTGATATTTATAATGATTTATTCAATAATCCTATTTGATAAAAGGGTTTTGATAACAATAATTATATTTTATTTTGTGTTTTTTTTCAATACACACGGGTTTCATCAAGGAGTTTTTAAGCCAAGTGATCTTATTGTAAATTTGTCTTCAGTGTTTCATAAAATCTTAGTGTTTTTAATGTTTAGAGATTCAATGTAGAATGTTTCACGAATGATGGATAAGGAAAAAAGAAAATAAAGTAAGTTACATGATTATAAGAAGTTTCACAAATGAGAATTTTACCTGAATGTTTCATGAAGAAAGGGAGCTTCATGAACACAAATGAATAGTTTTTCTAAATGAAATTGGTCATCATGAAAGATTAGAAAAAGGATAAAATGTCGATAAATATGAGGCCATTCATCAAATTATGATTTCAAAATTTTTTATATGTGATAATTACTCTGATTTTATGAAGCTTTTATGCGAATGTAATAATTAAATGAGTCTTGAACTTTTTGTGAACACAGGTTTTTCAAAAATAATGGTTGAGAATTAATTAATACAATAGAATTTTATTGACGTAGTTCAGTTAAAGTTGGTATTTTTTCAATATTTTATGTTTTATAAAAGCTAAAAGTTTTATAAAAGTTGTTAGTTTCAGAAATTTTATAGTTCTTTGAAACAAAAAGGTGGTTTCAGGAAATAGGGTGTTTCATGAAAGTTACTTATGAAAGGATAATTTAACATGGGAAGAATTTATAGGATGTATTGAAGTGTCATAAGTTGATCTACATGATGAAAAACATCACCTTCATATGATCTAATATGGAATCAGACCAAATGTCAATAAACTGAGAAATACATTCATGAATGTAGTGGTCAAGGGGGAGTCTATGGAAGTGATCTGACTGAGTTAGTGTGTTATCCCTAACACTACTTTTAAAGGTAGTGTTCCTAGAGTAGAGTAACCATGTTTGATCAATTTTAATCAACAATATCTAGTGACATTAGGTGGATATAGTTATAACAAAACACACTATTGGCATTCATTACTTAGACTATCCTTTAGTGGGGAACCAAATAAAAATATTTTGATATGTTTCTATTTCTAGGTATGGGTGTTAGATAATTTTGTGATTCCATTTTACAGGTTTAACAAGTTCCTACCAACATTGGGATAAGATCCATCTTATTTGAAAAACATTTGACACCCTGATTTACCCCTCTACTCTCTAGATGTTCTATGGTATTACAAGTGGTATCATATGGTACAGGTTTTAGGAATTAAATCTATCCTTTATTTTGTTTTAATGGATAATTCACTGAATATTATGTGATTTCCAATTTTTTTGGAATAATCTTCCAGATTTGGGAAAATAGAATTAGATCTCATCTACAATCTTTTATAATGGAAGTTCTCAATACCACAGTTCAAGGAATTTCGGTTAGTGATGTGATAGGTATTTCTATGACTAAAAAAGATTGTAAAATGTTTAATGTAGATTCCAAATCATAAAATTCTCTTACTATAACACTATCTAATACAATTTATTTGAAGGTGATGAGTTTAAATACAACCAAGTACATGTTTGGAGAAATAAAAAATATATAAAAATGTGATAATAAAGTAAAATAGTCCAAACAATAGGTTTTTCGCAATCATTTAGATGATTTGAAAATACATTCATATGAAAATTATTATATATTCATTAATAAAATTACTGATGTAATTGGAGAAATTTGATGACATGGGAATAAATTAAGTATATTTACATAGTGAAAAAAATATTGAGAATTATTCCAACACTATACAATCAAAAAAAATTAACCCATGAGGAAATGGATATGACTTAGATATATCCTATTGATCTAATAAGTAGTTTGGTGGCTTATGAATTGTGATTCACATCAAAAGACATAACAATTTGATTAAAAAAGGAAATGGAATTCAAATCCATGAAAAAACTGGAATTTCTAATGTTAGTGTTGATGGAGACGATGTGGATGATGAACTTATTTATCTTTTTTCATGAAAATTAAATAGTGTAAAATGGATATTTAAAGAAAATATTCATTTGGCTTGTTTTTTGTTTTGGTAAATTATGGAACATTTCTATTTGGTGATCATGGATATTTGGAGATGCATAAATTGAAGTGAAAAACAATTCAAGGCTTCAGAGAATGTTCCCACTAAAGAGAGACTACTAATCATGAATGAAAATAAATAGGAAGATATTTTTTTAAAATAGGAATATGATGATAAAGTCCTTTTAGAGGATATAGAACAATAGTTTAAATCAAATTTTTAAGATTCCATGACAGTTATAGATGAAAAGGAAGAACCTATAAAGGAGAAAGGCATTTACTCGAATTATTTTTTTGATCTTAAGGTGAAATTTAGAGTGATATTGATGATCTTGGCATCAAAATATTGAAAAATATAATGATTGTATCTTTTTTGAAAGTGGCACCAGAGTCTGTGGATCATCTTGAAGTGGAGATTGACCAAATTCATGGAGAGACATAATAACATTTTAAAACCCTTGAAATCTCATAAGAGGTTTTGAAATTTAAACTAAGGATTAAATAAAAGGAAAAAGTTTTAAGTTACCACATGTAGATATTGTAGGAAAAGGATATGATAGTTGAGGTCCTTTATGAAGATGTGTTTTTGTTAATGAGAAAACATGAAAGTGAATCAAAATCAATGTAAATGAAGAAGAAAGTATGTTATGGAAGGTTTTCATATAAAGAAATTTTGGAAAGTGTTTAATTTTATTCTTAAAAGTATATAAATTCTTGAATAGTTTGAGATCTATTTTGTAGGTATAAGTGGAATTGGATGTTATATAGAAATTCCAAATGTGGGAAATGAAGTAAACCAAAATGAAGGGAAATAAAAATTTGGGTATATCACAATGGCTCTTGAAGTCCTAAAAGCGGAAGATTAAAACCAGATAGATAAGATGGGTGGAAACAATTCACAATTATCTAGATATGATCTCTAATAAAATACCTATACACAAAATAGAGGAAATGTGGTTGAATGGAAGTGAGAAGATATTTCCACTTTGGAAATGTCAATTATGAGCCATTATGGGCCTTACCATGTATTAATATGATGTGGAAAAGAACTATCTAAATGAGAATAACATATAAGTCAACAAAGGGAAATTAGACAATTTCCATCAACATATAGAATAAATTATTCCAATGGATATTTTTTTCAGTGTTCTAACTTTGGTTATAAAGCTATTTGTTACAAAGAGAGAAAAGGTGGAAACTATAACTAAAAAACATTGAGACAAGCCAATACCGGTGAACCAAGAATAATTACCCTTGAAAATGAGTATTCTCTTCTAGAAGAATAATTTGAGCATGATTCAACAATTCATGTTGAAAAATATATTTTAGAGTCCATCTTATGCCCCTACTCATCAGGTATCTCATGGAAGGAAAAAAAGAATATTAGGAAAGAAAATCAGGAAAAGATCACTTTCAAATCTACATATAATAGTAGCACCTGGATTATTGATATAAGATTCTCATCCTACATGATAGGAAATTATTTTTTTTAAATGATAAGGAAATGTTTTATGGGACAATGAGAATCAATAATGATAGTTCCATAATGATCAAAGGCCAGGGAAATAGAGAATTAGAAAATTTAGAGCTCAAGAATATAGAAGTAATCTATGTGGATGACTTGGGTCATAATATCCCGAATGTGAGTTATTTTTTTGACTCTAGACTAGTAGTGATATTTAATCAGAAAGGGTGAACCATTCTAAAATGAGAGTTAATTCACCCACGAAATACTAGAGAAAAATTGTAATTTATACCAAGTAGAAAATAATAAAAACACTTGTTTCATAATAATTATGGAGGAAAAACGTTGTTGCATCGGATTTTGGGTAATATTAATCAACATATCATAGAAAACATATCCAAGATCTAGGATGTTTCTAAAATTCCCAATCTGAATAATGATCGAGAAATGTTATGAGAAACATGCATGCGAGGAAAGATGCTCTAGAATTATTATCGATCAAGGAACAAAAGGACATTAAATCAACTTGATCTAGTCAAAAAAAATATGTTTCGTGCAATTAATATGCATAGCATACATGTAGAGGGTTATTTAATTATTATTTTTTATAATTTTATTAAAATGGAATGTGTGATTTTTTTAGTTTAAATAGGAATTGATTGACTGCATGAAAAGATATCTCTGAAGAGTTGAGAATGAAACTGGCCACATAATCAATATATTATGATCTGATAAGGGAATAAAATAAACATCCTTTTAATTTTACAATTACATTGTAAATCAAAAGAAAAAGAATGAGGTTTGTTTAGTTAGAACACCTCAACAAAATGGGGTCACTAAAAATAGAAATTGATAGATGAATAATTTTCCCAAAACATTCCTTATTGAGAGTTATGTTTCTCGTCATTATTAGAAAGAGGTTTTTCATTTTTTTGATGAACACTAAATATAAAACAAGGCTATGTTTAGGAGAGTATAAGACACCATATAAGAAATAAAATGGGAGGAAACCCCCACTAAATTAATTTTTTTTGTATTCGAAGATAAAAGTTACAACCAAAATAAGGATGTTAATCGATATAAGTATAGTAATTCTAAAGATGATGGAATATTCCTTGGATACTCAATGTAGAGTAATGCCTATAAATGCTACAAAAAAAATCATAGAAATATTTTTTTGTTAAATAATGTCAAAGTAATTTAGGATAAAACTATGAATAACTAGAGGATCTCATATGTTGATATGATTTAATATGAAAATTTAAATGGAAAAGGGACATATTTAAATATAGAAATTATGGATGGATTTGAAAATATTTAGTGATCTCAAAATGATGATGATTTAGAAGTATAATTATAAGTGGAAACCACTATTGTAGGAACTATAATAGAACCTCATAAAATAAATAAAAGAGAATAATTTGATCAATACAAAATCATTGGGGATTTTTCGAAACCTACACAAACAAGTAGAATTATTAATGAACCACATTATGATCTCCTATCAGTTATGGAACCAACCTACATTGAATAATTAGTGAATGATTAATCATAGATTAAGTCCATGAATAAAGAACTATATAAAATTTAAAAAACAAAACTTGTGTTTTTGTCAATATATTGGATAATCGTATTGTGATTGGAACAAATAGGGCCTTCAAAAAAATTCAATGGTATAGGAAATCAGATCACAAACAAGAAATTATTGGGGTGTATAAGATATGAAAATATTTAAGGCATTCTTGTTGAAGAAATATTTGATCTAGTAACTCAACTGGAGTCTATTTGGATCTTCCTATCCATGGTGATTTAAAGAGGGTACAATGTTTATCAGATATATGTGAAAATGTAATTCATAAATGTTTTTCTAGAATAAGAAGTATACATTGAACAAAAAGTGGTTTTTATGATTGGAAATGATCAAAAAATGGATTATATATTAAATAAGGCTCATTATGGTAAATAGTAGGTAACACAATCATGGTATTCTCAAATGGATGCTCATCTGAATAAGATAAAATTTAAAACATGGGGCTTCAACCAAAATCTATATGTGAATAATTATCAAGGATAATAATTTATAGTGATTATGTATGTGGATGATACTATATTTTTTAGAATGAGGCATGGTTTAGTGGAAGAATTTTCTAATATTGACTTCGATTAAGGTTGGTAAAAAACTTAAAAATAATGAGGATGGAAAATTTTTAAATCCCAAATTATACAAGAGGAACATTGGAAGCTTATAGTTGACTATGACAATTCAAGATATCATCTTTCTAAAAATTTTAACATCTCACACCCAAAGTAATATGAAATAAGATCATTTTGCAGTAGTTAAAAGAATCTTGATATATATTCAAGGTACTCTAAACTCAAGATTATACATTTTAGTATGAAGGGATAATGAATCATCAAAAAAATTATGTTTACTATGATGGATATATGGTGGTTCAGAAGAGCACAAGTGGTGGTTCATTCTTCACTAGAAATAAATGTTTGGTCTAGTAAAGAAAGAAACTAGAAATCGTGTCTCATAGTATGGATAAACCATGGTATATCTCTAATAAAAAAACACACACTTATCCCTTTTAGTTTAAGAAAAAAATTAATGATATTGGTGATGAAATAAAATAACTGATGGTGATACATTATTAAAATAAGAGCATGATTGAGCTTGTAAAAAATTTGGTCTAATACTCTCATACCAAACACATTAAGATTATATATCTATTCATCAAAGAAAAATATGAACAAGGTGAGATCAATATGGTGTATGTTGGATATAATGATCAAGTGTTTAATTTCTTTAATAACCCTATGGAATCCCAAATATTTGAGAAATGTTAGTTGGGCCTCAGTTTTAATTCACATCCCATTGCATGGGGAGGTTATGATTTAACCTGTAACACCATTTTTTGTTAACTGTTTTAATATTTTTATGGATTTTTTGTAGGTATCTGGAAGATATATGGTCCAGTGGTGTTTATTTTGAGCACCAAGATACAAATATAGTTTCTTTGTGTTTATTTAAAAAGGCAGAAAATGGTTGAAATTCAGTAGATTGAAGGATTTTAGGAAAACATTGCAATATAGGTCTGTGTTCCGTCGTGGCAAGAAATTTTATCTTGAACCCTTTATTTTTTACATTAAGATTTCCTCACATATACATAGAGTGATGAATGTTTTATTTCATATGTTTCAAGCTTTTTGTTTGAGTCGGGTGATTTATTGAATTTCTATATAGATTTTCAACAAACCCAATGGAGAATATTTTTTGAACCAAGAGTTTTCACAGCTATAAACAGATTCTATTTTGTGTTTTTTTCAATCAATAATAGATTTATAAAGTTGTTTTCAAACCAAGTGATATTATGGTATGTTAGGTGATTATAATAAGTTATATGAATGGAATATTTACACAGAAGTTTTTTGAATAATGGGAGTTTCACGAACACAAATGAAGAGTTTTGTGAAAAGGCAGGGGGAGATTAGAATTTTTTTCAATGGGAGTAAATTTCTATAAATACATGGCCACTCATCATATGAGGACCAGAAATGTTTTGGAGAAGGTTTTATCACTCGGATTTTATTAAGGTTTTATTTGAATGTAATTATTATGAGAATCAGGTACTTAATGTGTACAATAGTTTCATGAAAAGATGGTTTGAGAATTAATTAATGCTAAGGTATTTCTATAACGAAATTTCATAAAAGTTGATATTTTCAAAATAGTTTTATGTTTTGTGAAATTTTATAGTCTCTTGAATGTTGGTAGTTACAAAAACTGTTTTGTTTCAAAAAAATCTAATAGTTCTTTGAGACAGAAAGGGGGTTTTGGAAAAAAGGTATTGTGAGAAAGATACTTACACGATAATAATTGAATTTTAGAAGAGTTTTTTGAATGTATTGAAGCATAATAATTTCAACTATATGATACAAAACATCACCTTCATGTTCTGTGATATATAACCAACCCTCAAGCTGATAAATTGAGAAAGACATCACCTAGATTAGTGATCAAGGGGGAGTCAACATAAGTGATTTGAAGGAGGCAGTTTGTTATCTTTAAAGTTATTGTAAATATAGTGTGTCTGGAATGGGGTGACCATGTATGACTAATTTTAATACACAATATCTAGAAAAGACTAATGGATTCAGGTATAACCGACAAACTATCATCATATTCTCCCTAGACTATCCCTTAGCGGCGAACATAGTAAAAATGTTGTGTTCTGTTTCTATTTTTATATATGTGTGTTTGATAATTGTCTAATTCCATTAGATAGGTTTAATATGTTCCTACCAACCTGGGAAAAAGATCAACCTCATTTGAAAAAAAATTGACACCCTGATTCACCCATATATTATCTAGGTCTTCTAGGGTATAAAAAATATAAAAATGGTGTTTTAAATAAATTTGAAAATACTTTGAAATTAGAAGAGGGAAACCTGGGAAAATATTTATTATACCATTCACCTTATTCATCTCGATGGCTTATGATGATGATTTAATAAATTTTTCATGTAAATCATTTATTTTTCATATGTTAATTAAGTTATGATGAAATGATTAATTTTTATATGATCTTGTGGAAAAATTATATATGTTTTTAATGATTGGAGTCCTATATATCCATCCAATTCATTCTATACTTTTTTCCACATTAGTTACATGGTGATGAATTTTATTTTGCAATCTTAGTTATATTATGACATATTAAATTATTTGACCAAAGTGAGATATTGAAACATTAAATCTTTCCATTTTAGTGAGATGATGAAACATTAAAATTTTTCATCTATGTACAATGATGACGCATTAATTTGTTATATATATGAGAGATGAATTCACCTTAAATATTTTCAAATCATTAATATTATAATAGGTAGATGTGGTTTTGTTATCTCAATATGTTATAATTTTTTATGCTTATGTTTGTTTCATAGTCTTATGTTTTGAAATGTTATCTTAATATGATGCATCATATGTTATTTTTTGATCCGGTCTATATTCCTCAATTTATTATTGATAATCTATTTTTATTTTGAGTATAATTTTATAATGTTATGTTCATGGACCTTAACCATGATCTCATCGTATATACTTATATTATGCTCACTTATGATCACCAATTATTATCTATTATGTTTACCCTTACCAAGTATCTAAGATATAACCTATCTTATATTTCCATTACCCATGTTATGAATATAATTATATCCTTGGAGATATATTACATGGGATAAATTATAGTTTGCTTATGAAGAAGTATTCAAAATAAGATTTTTTATATAGCTAGTCTCCAAATAAACTAAACCTTTTTATTCTTGAGGTTGTGATATTATTTGTGAAATGTAATGAAAAAAAATTAATACATATATGTTTTTTTATTAATTAATATAACCTGGTATCAAATACAATTTTAAATAATGTTCTTTTTAAGCTCTGGATATGGGAGTGTTGGTCTGGGGTGTCTCAGGGCAGTTTGATCTAATGATTTTCTACTTGGTTCTAAAGTATGTTATTATAATTGATCTCTATATTAAATTATTATAGTAGTAGGATATATCTTGAAATCCAAGTAATAGACTATCGTTTATTAATTAATGACCTATTAAGATTCATAATTAGAAAAATAGTAACTTCAGTTCTGATAAAATGTGATATGAATTTATCCAATGTAAAAACAGCTACTAATAATTATATTTCAATGGGTTTTAGTGGGTCCGGGTGTCTTCAAATGTTCTCAAAGAATAAGTAATTACTTGAGACTTCTAGTAAATATTTTTTCAAAATACTTCTTTAATATAATGGTTTTATGAATCATAAGTCAATTTAAAAGGTTCTCCTAGTTGGTTGTTGAATCACTGGTGGTGTGATCAATTTAATCATTAGTTAATCAAAATATCCTCTAAAGTTGTCATCAAAAATATGTTCATCATATTTAAAAATAAATTTTTTAAAAAATAAAAACCTTCAAAAATTTATTGATGATAATCCAATAAAATGAAACATTCACCAGAAATGATCATACATGATTTACATAGGTTGATAAGGAAATTCATTTATTACTTCAATTTATGACTTATCCAATTCAATTAAATTTTTTTGGTATAACATACCTATGAAATATTATCATTCATACCATGAAATGAAACCTTCTGAATATTCTCACAACTCTCTTTTGAATTAATATTTTATAAACATTATCTATATTTTTTAAAAAATGACCACATGAGTTTCAAAAAATAATGAATCCATCTAAAGATACTTTGATTAAGTCTTCTATATTATAAAGAAAACTAACCAAGAATATGTGAAATTTACCAATAGTATTATCAAACCCAAATGGAATCTTTATATATGAAAAAGTTACATAAAGGCATAAAAATGTTGTTTTCTCTATATCCTTATGTGCAAAAGGAACATAAAATTAACCATAAAATCAATATAAAAAATAATAATGTATACTTATTTATAATATTTATAACATTTAATCGATATAGGGAATTAGGAAATTATCCTTTCTAGTGACATGATTTAATTTATTTTAATCTCTGTACACTATCCTTCTATTATGAATTCTCATAGGGATTAATTCATTTTTGTTATTTCTTAACATGGAGAATCCAATTTTTCTAGGAACTATGTTAATGGGGTTGGCCCATCTTGAGTCGGAGATGGGGATGATTATTCATGCCTCTAACATATTTCTTATTTATTTGACTACAACCTTCATATTGGTTATATCTAGTCTTATTTGGGTATTCTTATTTTCTTTTAAGGTTTGTTATATTAGAATTCTAGACCTGAATTTTTTGGATTTACTCAAGCTATGTCTCATAAATGTCATTCTATTTCTTTAAAAAAAATTAAAATTTTAATTATCCTTTTATATTGGTTTTAGGATATGTTTGTATTAATGATAACTAGTTTTTTTATCCTTATATGTGATACACATACATAATATTGGTTATTCATGGTTTAAATTCTATATTTAGGGGATGTTCAGAGTTTGAAGACAAATTTAGGCTTCTCACCTACAAAGATTGATTTTTTCACATAATATGAAATATTATATTTATAATTATTTAAAAATAAGTCAAATACATCAAATAATTTAGGTATTTTTTCGTCTTATAAACTATAAATTTTATTTTTAGATTTTATAACATTATCAACTAGTGCAGATTCAAATCTTAATTGGTTTTCTAAAGTTAAAATTTTTTATAGCATAGTAGATTCTTCACTGGAATTAGACGACTTGGTGTATGATAGGGTAAGAATCATAAAATCCTCCTAATGAAATATATTTTAATGTAAGATGTTAAAATATACAGTTCTCTCACCAAACTCAATAGTGAGAGTTACTTCAGAAATATTAATGATGTTTTTAGTTATATCCAAGATAGGTCTAGCTAGGATAATGAGTGATTGTGATGGATTTTTATAATTCTCCATGTTTAGGACATAAAAGTTGTATGTAAAGTTTAAATTATAATCCCAAAATAGCACAACATCAAATATTATTTCTAGAAATATATTTCATTTATTTTAAAGTTAAATAACTTCTATTTTTTCTATCTCTCCCATATGTTAATAAGTAAAAATATAAAGAGTATTAAAATTTATAAAAGAACCTATATCATAAAAAACAATTTATAGTCATAGAACCATTGGTTTAATAGATTGAAAAAGTACCTTGATCATGAAATTTATAAGAAAATGTTTATGTAATCAGGGTTGAATGACTTCTCCTAGGGTTTATTCTATCATTTACATAGAGTCACTTCTTTTTGGAACATATAACCTAAATGAAACTGGGATAATTTTATTTTTATAGTGATCAAATGAGAGGGATGGTGATTTAAATTTTCTATAAAGTGTCCAAGATTTCTCTTTTTAATTTCCTTCTTAGAATATTTCTTTATGGGATCATCCTATATTGGAATAAAAGTTCAATATTATTATTCAACCATTATGTTTTTTAAAAGGGTGTCACATTTCTCTTTTTATTTTAGCCAAAACTATCTTCCTTTATTTCTCCTTCTTCCCTATATAGGTTTATTGGGTTATATATTGATTTCTCAAATTTACTTTCTTTAAAACAAGGTTGGTTTTTCTTATAATCATGTGTTTCTAGGGGATGTATTTCATTACCACTTATAGTGGTCACTAAACTCACATTACCATTAATATTTGGATCTTGTTGATATGTATAATTTTTTATATTTTTAAAAAATATTTCTATAAGACTTATATGTGGTTACTAAACTCATTCAATTTATTCCTCAACTCCTTGACCATAGATCCTTTACGGTGCTATAATGGGGATTTTGAACTTTTTTAGGGTTGTATAAAGGTTTTTTTTACTAGAAATGGGTTGGTTGATTAGTTGGTTGTATAAAAATATACCTAAATAGTCATTGGAAAGATGGTTTTAGTGGTATTACTATTGGTTTGGTGGATTGGTTAAAGTTTTTGAGTCCCCAAATCCAAATTAAATTTGGGAATTATGTCTCCATCCTTGATTACGTAGGGTAAATTTTCCTTTCTCTTAAGTTTCTATAGAATTTTCCATTCCTTTTATCTCAACACAATAATTAGACTAATGATTAGGATAAAAACATAGATCACATACCTTTATGGGTGTTAGCTGTTTACTTTATTATTTTAAGGATATCTATCTAACCAGGGTATTCAATTCCTACATATAGTATTACAATAATGGTGTGAGTCATATGACCTTACCTCATGAATTCCTCACATACCAATACCTATTATGCCAAATATCTAGGAATTTATGGTTATCCACTCTATCAATCCTCTTACATCCACTGGTGATTGGTCAATTATATCCCCTCTCAAGGATGAATCTAGTGGATTTATGTCACTTTCAAGAAATACTTGAGATAAATATACTATGAAGTAATTGTATTATATAACCTGAGGTGGTTAACATGCACATAGTTTCTTGAAACTCTCCCAGTACCTATGTAGACTCTCTATATAACTCTCCTAATGCTTGTATAGTGTAATATATTTCCTTAAAAAGTTATATGATCTTAGATTATAGGGTTTAATATTTGGAATAAGCACATTTACAAATCATATTATTCATTTACTTCACATGGTTATAGTCTATACAACCACTCCATTTTTCTCCATCCAGTAAGAATGAGAAATTTCTCAACATCAATTGCTTCTCTACCACTCCTATTAGATTTAGTGTTGAGTAGGATTGTATACACACCATGATGTTCTGGTTAAGGTATTCACTTAAAATACCATTGAGTCTATATGAAAATTGAATTGAAATTGATTTTAGTTCAAAATTGGTTTGCATGCCAGGTGTAAAAATGGATATTTTTATTATTAAATTTTAGTGAACAATGTTCACTCATTATTTTTTAGGATATCCTTAAATTTTATCAATCTTATAGGGAATATTGAATGTTTAACTATACTTCGTGAAGGTAATATCTTCAAAATCATGGTTGTAAATTGAGTTCTATAAGTTTTGATAGTAATGTTCTCTCAATATTGGGGATATGGGAGAAAAACATTCAGTGTTTGATATAGATATGCAATATATGTAATATATATTTTGGAACCACCTACTTAGAAATATTAGTATGTTTCTAACACATATATCATGATGTGGTGACAAAATAATTTTTTTTAGAATGTGTATATATAGTATAGTAGAAACCTATAAAGTTGTTTATATAGGGGTTCTCTAAATCTATTAAAACTTTGTAGTTATTAAAAAAGGGGTGATTTAACTTATTTCATTTTTATATAACGGGGATATATCACCCCAATATTTTTAATTTGTTTCCTTTGAAATAAAAATTAAGTATTCAATAGTTTTCTATACACGAAACGATGAGATTAAATAAACCATGTTATGCTATCAAAATATTATTATTTTCTATGACAGTTATCACCTAGTCATTATATCTGTAGATATAAATTAGAATATGTAAATTATGGAAAATATTATTTACACATCTATCGAATTAATTCGCTTCTAATCAATTTATAAACCAATTTGAAAGTAAAATAATATGTTTTTACCAAAAAACCATTTTCTATACACGAAATGAATTTATATCTTAATAAACAAAATTAATCACTATTTATGAATAATTTTATTCAAATTTATATTCTATGTATTCAATAAAATTTTCTAACTTTTATCAAATGGTGTATACTAGTCATGGGATAAGAATAAATCTAGTTATATGTTTAAAAACACATTTTTCTAAAAACATTTTCATTGAATTTTGCATGCTTATCGTAAAATGGATTTATACCATGTCTACAAAGTTAATCATTAAAATGAATTAAATTTTTTGAAAAAAAAATATACCAATTACTAAAATATTTAAACTATATTATTGGTCATTATGAAAAGTGATCATGGTAAATATTTTTCACCTCTCTAAGGATAAATCAGGTAATTAGGGTTAAAATAATATCATAGGCCTTTAAATATATACATCACAAATTTATTATTTATATTGGATGAATTTATATTTACAATATTTATTAAATTTTAGTAGATATTGAAGCATGTTTTCATTTTTCTATAATAACGACCTTAATATTAAGTAAAGAACAAACCCAAAATGTCACTCTCTTTGTTTTAATGTCACTAATATTATGTAATAGGGATTAAAGGGGTTTATATATAGTTATAAATTGTTATTTGAAATATTAATTAAATTTTTTGTCATCATAAATTATTTTTATCTTTTAATTTATTAAATATTTACTTTAAATGATTACACAGCACATACACAATGCTTGTGAAAGTAGTAGAAAAATCAATGTAAATGGTTTTAAAAATAGAAAATTTTATATTTTTTGGAATAATTATAGTGTAATTTAAAATTCATGGTCAATATTATGTAAAATTCGTGGTTAAATAGTTTATATTCGAATTTTATGCCTCTGTGTAAATATTAAAAGTAAATATTTGTGAATAGTTCTTCAAATGACTTTAATGGTATTTAATGTTGAATAATATGTTATAAAATGATTTAAAATAATTAAAATTTTGGAAGGGGAAAGTGAAATATTATATGGTCTTAAATTTTATCCCTTTAAAACAAATTCTAATTGTTACCTTATCTATAAATTTATAACCGTATAGTATTGAAAAATTGTTTACCATGATTAATTTTAAAATTGGTTAATGAAGGGGTAAAACAAAATGTTAAGGTTCAAAATTCAATATAAACCTATCCAAATTTTATTTTTTGAAGGGATTTAAATATAAAACCATCTCAGTTTTGAAAGTTTTACTATTTGGTTTCACTTTCACATGAACATAAATTTATTATATTTAATTCATTTATGTAATCCCATGTTTGTCCTTTCCTTCACTATAAAAATACACAACCTCTCCTCTATCCTTCACACCAGCATGAGCCACTTATATTCAACAAAACCAACTAAAACCTATTATAAAATAATTAGATATGTTTTTTATGTTTTTTTCTCCACAAAACTCCATCTCTATAGTCCTTAAGATGAAATCTAAAGGTGGTCTCTCAAAGGGGAGGTAATCATTTTAACTGATCTCTTTTATTAAATTCTTATTTAACCTCTTTTAATTATCCATAAACATTATAATATAATAACATAAGTACCTACCATACAGTTAAATTTTATTATGTTAATTTCATAACCATATTCATCTCATTTTTTCATCAAATGGGAAATGAAAGTATCGCTCATGTGTACGTGTGGACTACCACCTCCATGAAGCAATACAATTTATTTTCCATCACCACATCACGTGGATGTTTATAATTATAGATTTATTAAATATAGATTATTTTTAATATATTATTATGTTTTTTAATGGTTAATTATATTTTATTATTCTTTCATTTTATCCATCACAAAATGGAAGCATCAATCGAAAGTACGTACAGACTACTATCTCCGCAAAATGATGTAATTTATTTTTCCTAACTTTTATACTTGAATAGTTATATTAGGTTATATAATTATTTAATATGATACTCATGACATGATATAAATTATTAAGATCATCAAACCATGATCAAAGCACAAGGATAGAAACTTCTGAACTGAAACTTTCATAAAAAATGAATCATTTAACACTCAAAATGATGATTTAATAAAGAATTATTACTAATGGGTTATTTAATGATATAAGACTATAATATATTATATTATAAGTATGAATATATTTATGGAATTAAATTTTAATAAATTTAAATTTTTTATATAGATGGATAGATAACTTACTAATCAATTCAAACTTGAGGTAAGAGATTTATGATCGAGTCTCATTTTAATTTGGATTTTTTATACAGGAATTCACATTGAGGTAAATTATATGATCATTATATAATAAACCCATTAAATTTAATTATAATTTAGAAATTTCTATAGAATAAATGTTTTACTTTTATTTTCATCTCTATAAGTACTCAAGATACTAAAAGAATGAATTTATGAATCCCATCTTTATTTCCCTCTACGGTCGAAAATCCTTTTTTTATTCATCCATGTTTAAAAAAAAAATAATAATTTTAGTAATATAAAATTATTTTTTGAAGTTATGTTTACACTTTTCTACTTTTGATAAAAAAATTAAAATAATACTCTTATTGTTCTCGAAATGAGGTACTCTTTACCAAATACATGAACAAAATCATTGTTTTAATGAATGCGACATGAACTAAATTTCCCACCATCATGAACAACCAATGATTTTAATATTTCTTTAATTTTATCCATAAATATTAAAAAGAGTATGTTTTCCCAAATAATTTTCAAAATACTAGATTATAAATAAATGATTTCAAAATTAATATGTTATTTTCCTCAATAAATATTCCAATGTATTTTAAAGGAATTTTTATCCATGATAACATCATTTAATGTTAATTATAATTTTTTGTGGATATGATATAATGATACAAACATTATAATTTCTCTAGATTGTTTTTTAAACCTATATATTCTACACGGGTTATTCTATAATGATATGATGAATTTTTTATGATCTTGGGGTGGCATATATATGAATAGATTATTATTATCTAACAGGTGAGCTCATAATTATATAGAGCTTTGATAAATTGGGAAATGATTGATGTTTTATTATCTAAAAGGTTTCAAATGTTATTTTCCCAAGTCTAATAGCGGGTACATGGGGGGTTATCCCAGTATCGAAAGTGGTTACATAGGAAATTATCCCTAGCCTAAAAGATGGTACATGAGAGATTATCCAAACTCTAAAAGATGGAACACGAGAGGTTATCCCTAGACTGACATAGGTATTTGGGTGGTTATCTAAAGCCTAATATGTGATGGATGTATTAGTGGGTATTATTTACATAATATTTATATGATTATGATTATTCTAAACTTTATGACACTATTTTATAACATGATGTTATGCCAACATTATTCTCTCATGGATCATAATATTTGATTAATTTATAATTTATGCCTTATAGACTTACAAGATTTATTCCATTACACCTGATTATGATCCAGGAATTTCTATATAGGGGGTTTTAAGTTTAATATCATCTTCTCATACCCTTATTTTCATGTTTTTCTTAAAATATTGTTGATATATATCTTATTTACCTTAACTGTTCATCTGAGATCACCCTTTTGTGTTCCATTTTCCCTAAGATATGAATAAAGGTTCTAAGTATGACATGTATAATAAAGTTTAAAATGGGTCTCATAGATTATTGTGGAATTATTGATATGGGGTAAATCTATTATATAATTTAGTTTTTAGCTTCCCTGATGAAACAACCCTCATCGCCAGTTAGATTGACTTTTGATCATTTTCTGACACATACACACATGAAGGTAAATAAATATTTACAAGGTTCAGCTCTCAAAATGAGAAGGCCAGTCCTTGGAATGAATTTGATTCCTTAGAGATCATACAACCCACTAGTTTAAACATGTAGGTAAAATCGTAGGGATTATCATTGAAATTACGTTACATCAACAATACTAATTGTGATAGTACTCCCCACATTGTTACAATGATAAATAACATGATATCAATTAGAAGAAAACCTTCTAATCATAGCCTTCATTTTTTATGTAGTTATTCTCTTATTTCTCTCTATTAACGTGTATAAACTCAGGTAATATCAACTCAGTTTGTGTAAATTTGTACTAACCCTTCTTAATTTTCTTCACTTCTTAACTACTCTCTTATTTCCTTCTTCTTCTCTCTACTTTTATTCTTATTTTTTTATATACTTCTTCTTACACACAACCTAAACTTTTTTATAGAAGTAAAATTGAAAATCATAAGGTTAAATTTGAATTTTAAAATTTTAATTCAATATAATAAATTCCTTAAACTAACTCAACTACTTTTATTTCATTTTTAGACTTTGGATATTTTGGGTCTTCTAGATACCATTTTTGCTTTCATAAATGACCTCATATATTGAGTTAGGGAGCCCTTAGATCTACTAAAGTTTAATATAATCAAAACAACTCATAACTGCGTCAAAATTTAACAACCCTAGTTTTTAAAATATTATCATTTTAGAATAAAATTAATTTTGTTTTTAGATTTCTTTATATCCAAGACCAGGTTATGTTTATGCAATAAACAACACCGAGTTAGCTTACATTACATGTAAGACTAAGTTTTATCATCTTTTAATAGTGCACAAATTTTAAAACTAACTTTTTATACTTTTATAAAAAAAATAACATTAATTTTAGAATACAAAATGTTAAAATTATAAGGGTGATTTTTTTGGATTTTTTTAAGAAGTTTTGTTTTTGATTAATAGTGAAAAATACTACATTTTAGTTGAAAAATTTATTTTATTTTAAATTATTATTAATGTTAAATTATTATTTGAATAGGTCTTCAAGCCAAAATAGATCCATTTTACATATATTAACACAATTTAGGTCATTTGGATAATTTTTATATTTAATTAAGATATAAAAACTTAATTATGTTTTGAACATTTGTACTTAAAAATTTTGATTTCTCACCATCACTGTCAATTTAGCTTTAAATTTAATTTTGTAACTTCTATGAATTTAATTTGAAAAAAGAAATATATGAACATTTTTAATTAGTATAGTATTTATATTATAATAATATTAACAAAATTTTAGTGAAATTGATTAAAATTAAGCACAATGATTAAAGTATAATTACGCTTTATAAGGGACAAAACATTAAGTATATGGGCCAAAATGACCTTGAAACTTGTCCAAAATCAATTGGATGAAGATATTTAGTCTATATACTATATTGGTTCTAATTGTATGAGTTACTGGGATACATTTTCCTGAAAGTGACCCATATAATAAGTTAAGTACAGAAAAACACACACAAAAAAGTACTTTCCTTTTAAATCCTTTAGTGCTTTGATGTTTCTAAGAAGATACATATTTTTGGTTATAAAAAAATAATTTTAAATTAAAATGATTTTTTATTAACATAATAATTAACCATTAATTTTTATATATGATATAATTACATTAAACACTTATAAAATTCTAATATAATGATTATTTAGTTAATAATAAAATAAAATAAATGATGTTAAAAACATTAAAATAAAGTGAATTTAATGAATTATTGTGTTCAATTGTTTTTTTAGATGAATATATCCTTTTACATAGCTCAGAAATTAATATATTTTAATTCCATTATTGTTTTTATTTTATTATTTAAAATTAAATTTATAATGTGAAAATTAATATTAATATTATTTTGTAATAAATAATATTTAATTAAATGATTTATAATTAATAAAAATCATATCTTTTTTCAGGTGATTTTTTATTTTAAATAAATAGAAAATAAGTACAATTCATGGACCATTTTATCTTTTAATATTATCATATTTTCCCATATATAGTAAAAACATTGTTATCATTGTTTGGGTTAATGTAGTGTTTTACCCGTTACAAACGCTTGTTTTAAAATTAATTTACAATGCACATGGGATTATAATTTTATAAATTATATATAATATTTTAAACTAAGTGGGTATATATTTTCTAATAAATCATACTTTAATTTATTCTTAATGGTTAGATTACATAGTACGGAAAAAAAGTTTCTTTAATAAATACCAAATTCATAAAAGTGATAAAACACAAAAGTTAATGAACAAAATTATAAAAATGAAATTTTATTTGTGGCGGTTTGAATCAAACATAATTTTACTTTTATTAATTATTTGTCAATTTTTTATACACATTAGAAAATGGCGAACTCCCAATAGTTCTTTCCCTTTTCAATTTACAAGAATGTCATTCCCCCTACCATATAAAAAGTATTCAACCCTAACACATTATCTCAACTATCAAGCCATTTGGATCATCAAAAACCTTAAAACATTGCTCCAAAAAATTTCTTCCCTAAACCTATAAGAATAAATTTAGACAGAAAGCAATCCATGTATGTCATTTGGTGAAAACAAAACGGTGTTACCTGAAAAAGAGGTAACATTCTTCAACGATCACTTCTATTTTTTTTAAACCATTAAATTATTTTTATTACATGATTATATAATAAAAAAAGTATATTTAATATACTTATATGTATTTACATTAATATTTTGACCTACACATACAAGTACTACCATCAAATGGGTATCAAATTTACCATTTGTGTGTATGGCAGACTACCACCTCAAGTAACGATGTCGTTTTTTTCCTTTACCAACTATAATGGTTAGGAATTATGATGGAAAAATGTTTTTATATGATATATATTATATTTGTGATTTATTAATACTTATTTAATTTTTAAATTACATATAAATTTATGTTTTTTATTTTTTGTAAATATGATAAAATAGTGGGTGGATGTGTGTATTACCGCATCCTTAAAGCGATGTGATACATTTACTCATTATATGTAATGAATTAAGGAATGTTTGAATTAAAAATATATGAGATAAAAACATATATATAATATTAATGACATAATTACCTTTAAGGAAACAAAATATATCTTTTTTTATTACCCTTTTCTCACACAAAAAGGAATGTGATAACGTCGTATGTGGATGTGTGGACTAACACCTCCTTGAAACGATGTCATTCTCTTTTCATCACATGATTTATATATATTAGTATATATTATTAAATAAAAAGGTATTTATGGTATAATTACTATTCTATAAATATAAATGGTTACTTACCTTCATTACATAATGATTATTGAAAAATGGGAATGCTTCCTATGTGTACGTACGACATACCATCTCTATGATTATAATGTTTATTCATTTTTCATAACTATTGTTCATTATTAGTTTTAAAAATATAAATTATGAATAAATATTATATTTAAATTATTTTTATTATTCTGGATATGTTTATAAAATGACCCCTTTGACCATAGTTGACCCACCAAATTCATTTTGGACACATGAACCAAATTTGGTCAAAACACCTGACGTAATCAAAATTGTTTAAGTTATTGTTTAAAACATTATAATAAGTGAAATATAAGCAATGTTAAAATTTAAAAAGGTTATAAATAAAGAAAATAATTAATTTATGTTGATTATTCAGGATGATAATGTCACTTGTAACAAGTCAGACTCAAGTTAAGGGATTTTTGCCTCAATTTTCTAGGCCTAAGGGATACACCGATTTCGCAACATACTTATTTTGAGTGGTGTACCTACTACCCATTTTGATATATTACATCACTATTCCGTTTATATTTATAGTGTTTAAATTTTTCATGTTAAATGATCTCATATAAGGTGTTTTAACTTGAGAATTACTAACTGGTGAAAGTTATCTTTTAATCTAACTTTTTTTTGGGATTGTTGACTTTCTCTAAAAAATCACTTTCTCATAATCATTGGCCATTGGAATTTATGAATATTTTTGATATACATAATATTGTTTAATGGATATTATTATTTTATAAAATTTATACCATATACACATATGGTTTTTACTTTTAATGTAATTTTATTAACATTAGATATATTGATAAATATGTATCTTTTATTAAATACAGACATTTGATGATAAGGCGCATTGTTTATTAATTACATAATTTATTTGATATATCCAGAATTATTTGGACTAGAAAACATGGGTGGGTACCATTTATAGATACCCCCTTGAAGCATTGGTAGTCTCATAGGATGAATCAGTTGGCAAATTTATAGTAGTTTAAACTATCTTAAGTTTATATCATGATAGTATAGTGGTTAATGTGCCAGATACATGACTTCCAATATTAATTTATTGCCTCCATTCAGAATTTATTTCTATTATTATCTATAGTATTTTCACTATGTTAAAATCTATTTATGCATTTAATTTTTATACTATTGATTAAATGGAATATGTTTTAGTTATTTATCGTAGCAGATTTTTTATGTCTTATCAGGTTATTTTAATGGTATGAGTTCCCAATTATTTATATTTCTATGATGATTTATTTTCAATGATTAGTGATATATTCTGTTGTACATAACACTTATTAAGTACTTGATATTGTCCTAATTTTGTTTTCTTTCCCCAAGTTATTAAAAAGATATCTTTGAACGAGTTTTCAAGGATTTTGTTTATTAGAATGTTTTATGTCTTATGGGTTATATTATTTTCTAGGGGTAAAATGGGTATCATGTATATATATTCTTTCGAAAAATACTAAATTGAATGGTCCTTGGAGATCTGAATATTGTATCTATGCCAATGTAATAAAGTATTGCACTAGATTTCAGCTTACTGGCATTGGGTCATTATAGTTGGCATCAGAGAATGTCTAGTAGAAATCATGGAAACTAGATTTAGGAAACATAGATAGGGTAACATAACTCTAGGATTGAAATTAAGTATAATTAGATAATAACTTCCTAAAGAAACAATGTTTATGATTTTGTGATTAAATAAACATAAAATTTTCAATTAATGTTAATTATATCTCTAGTTTTGGGATGATACGTTGTGTTTTATAGTGTTATGATCTAATATAATATATTAAATTGTTTTGAAATAGAACCTGAATAATGAAGGGTATCAATAATCATGGAAAATTTAGAGGTTTACCTACTAAAATATTTGATAAAGATGGTATTATAATTGAGAATGTTATAAATTTATTAAAGAAACTTAATCAAGTTATAAAAAATAACCTTTCCAAGATAAAGTAGCTTATTCCATAATGAGATTATCCAATATTGGATAGGTTTATAAGATATAGGCCTCTATTATTAAATGTAACTACTTATCCAATGGTGGATGAGTAGTTGATTATGTCTTTTGGAGAACATATTTATGGAATTTAGATGTGATGAAAAGGAACACGTTACACTTTAAATGTATTGTATCAATTGTGATGTGGATAAATAATAGTCTTTGATCTAGAATATTATAAAGGAAGTTGAAATAGAACTCATGGAATATAAATATTTTAAGGACACAATATTTAAATAATATTTTATTATTGAGAAAAAAACCCAATATGAAGATAAATTTCTTTTTTATAATTAAAACGGAGGAAGAAATTGGTGCAAAGTATGAATCTATTTTTATAAGGTTATCAAGGTATTCTATTGATTTCATACACAACACATAGTGCAAGATTGATCACTTCTTTAAAGGGATTAACCAATGTCTCAAAAGGGAACTCAATTCTCAGTAAAAATCTTCATATGAAGAAATTGTTTTATATGCCATAATAGTAGAGAAGGAATTTTCAAGATCATAAATATTAAAGGGAAACTAAGAAAATAATAGTATGGTAGAGAAAAATACGGATAAAGGTAATAAGGGAAAGAAGGATTTTAACACATGTGATAAATATAAAAAAAATTGCCTAGGTTAATGTTTGAAGTGAATGGGAGTTTATTATAAGTATAGAGATAAGGTTCACCATGCTAAAGAACTAAAAGAGAAGAATAAGAAGGCTATTATTTAGTGTTATAAATAAAAGGAGATGGGGAACTATGAAAATGAATTCCCCAAGAATCAATATAATATACCTTATTATAAACTAATAGATCAATTTCAAGCTTATGATATTGATATAACCTAAGTGTAATGATTAATTTCCTCTAGTATTTGGACACTTTAATGATGTTTCAAATGTATTTTATTGATGATATCCAAGTTATAAGTATTATGGATTGTATAACGATTGTACTGCAATACTTTTTCATCAAGGATTTAAAATCTTGTGTTGATTCATACCTATAAACAAGAAATTTGATTTAGTAGAAAGTCAAACATTTTGGAAGGAAAATGGTTGAGGTAAATATATGACTTAATAAATTCCTAATATTGTGGTAATAAAATTTGGACAGAGAGATGATTCATGTGGATAAAGTAAATTAGTCACTACAAACTACCTTGTTAATGATTCAAATGTGTTGGATCATAATATTTTGGAATTTTTAACCATTTATTAAATGGTTTAATTTGATCTTTAGATTGGGTATTCGAGGTTAATATATTAATTCACTATATGATTCATCTTGTGCTAAGAGGTTATGTAGAAATATTTCAATGCACAATCAATGGAAAATATTGTGTTAATAGGAATATATATTTACTTATATACTTAGAGAGTGAAAAACTTTATCAACACTAGGAAAATGGTCTTGAAACAAAAATATTGTCATTTTATCATTATTTTTAATGATATTAGTGATCCCTATTCAGACCACGAGTTTATGGTTTTTTGGTCAACAACCTTTTCATGAACATTTTTTCTATCTCTCTCTTTGAGAACCTGGAAGTTAAATATCTCTTCTATGTCCAGGTATTCACTAATTTTCTCCTATTTGAAGAAAAAGTTTTTTGGTGAACATAAAATTTTACTTTTCAATATTATTAATAATAAGTGTTACTAAACCTATTTATGATGTGGTTTTTTCAACAATATAATTTTCAAATATCAAACCCTCGATTACTAAGATGAAGTTTGAATTACGAGAACACAATTTAATTAAGGTGGGTAGAATATAACACCCCAATAAGATTCAATATTTTCCTTCTATAATAAAATTAATTTTTTTCTAGATTTATTTATACTCAACACCATGTTAATATTACACATGACACAACACTGGGTTTGCTTGTGTTGCATGCAAGACTCATTTTTACCACCTTCTAATGGGGAGCTAATTTTAAAACTAAACATCAATACATTTATAAATTTTATTTTTCAAAATAAAATTAAATTTTGAGTATGTAATGTAAAAATTATATTATGGTGACTTTTTGGTATTTTTCTGAGTTGTTTCATCTTTTGATAAATAGTGAAAAATACTGCATTTTAATTGAAATCTGACTTTTAATTTAAATAATTATTAATGTTAAATTAATTTTTGAAATGGTTTTAATGTAAAAATATATTAATTTTATATATATTAATCCAATTTTGGACATTGGGATCATTTTTATATTTAATTTATATATAAAAACTTAATGAACGTTTAAACATTTTCACTTTAAAGACTCACTTTCTCACCATGTCTATGAGGTTTGATTTAAATTTAATTTTACCACTTTTTTAAATTGAATTTAAAAAATGGATATAAAAGTTTTTAATAAGTATAATATTTATATTATAAAAATATTAACATAATTGTTTTACAAAAAATATTCGTGAAAGTGATTAAAATTAATTACAGTAATTAAGATAAAATTAAGCTTAACAAGGGAATATACCTTATCCTTAAGGGAAACAATGACCTATAAAATTATAAAAAAATCCATTTTATTCCAATATTTAGAGCATATAATATCTTTTTTATAATTTTATGAGTTAATGGGAAACTTGATCATGAAACTGAACAACATGATAAGTTATGTAAAGAAAAAGACAAAAGAATGTACCCTCCTTGCTTTTAATTCATATAAATATTTGGATAATGGAAGATGCTACATTGTTTTGGTTATAAAAATTATTTTTAAATTTAAATCAGTTTTTTTATCATGATAATTTGACATTATGTTTTAGAGGTGGTATAATTACATTAAATACATAAGAAAAGCCAACGTAGAGATTATTTAATAAATAATTAAATAAAATAAATAATGATAAAAACATTAAAAGTAAACTAAATTTAATATATTATTGTGTTCCATTATTTTTTTGACGTAAATATAATGTTACACAACTGAAAAATTAATATATTTTAATTCTGATATTTTTTCAATATTTTTTAAATTCAAATTAAAAATAACACCATCAAAATTGATGTTAATGTTATTTTATAATAAATGATATTATATTAAAATATTTAAAATTAATAAAAATAATATCTTCTAATAAGTTATTTAAAAAAATTAATAAATATAAAATATGTCTCATGTATTTAAAATTGATCTTTTATAACTAAAATATTGACCCATATATAATAAAAACATTGTTAGCATAGTTCGGTATAAAGAACTATTGTGCAGGTTACATACGCTTGTTTTGAAATAAATTTCAAAAGACATGGGATTTTTATTTTTGAAATTATATATAATAATTATAATTTAGTTTTTCTGTAGTTTCTATTAAATCTCACTTTAATTTTGACTTAATTTTTATATAACCATCGATAAAAAACTTGTTACTTTAATAAAAACCAAAATGAAAAAATTAGAGAAACATAGAAGTTAAGGAATAAAATTATAAAAATTAAATTATTTTTTTGTGGTATATTTTTTTCATCGACCATAATTTCACTTATATCCATTATTTTTCAATTTTTCACATACATTAGTTAAGGGAGACCACCCAATATTGCTTACCATTTTATATTTACCATAATGCCACTCCCCCCCCCCCCTCTACTATAAAAAGGAACTCACCCCACACAATTCCTCACACCTTTCAAACAATTTGTCTCATTAAAACCCTTAAAAAATTTCTCCTCAACATACCTCCCCTCAACCTAGAAGTCTCACTTTGTGCAAAAATAAATCCATGTAAGTCCTTTGGTGAAAACCAAAATGAGTTACCCAAAAAAATTGGTAACATTCTTCAACGATCACATTTGATTTATTTATTTCTAAAACCATTAAATTATTTTTATTACATTATAATATAAAAACATAAAATTTGAATGTATAATGATATTTTTTATGTTATGGTTTCTACATATACAAACACATAATTCCATCAAATGGGTAAATAATTTATCGTTCATGTGTATGATAGACTACCGACATGCGTAATGATGTCGTTCGTTTTTCCTTTAATACCTATCATGGTTGAAAATTATGATGGAAAAAATATTTTTATATTATATATATGTTTTTTATGTTGTAATCATACTCATTAAATTTTAATATACCACATACCTTCATGATTTCCATTTTTTCTAAATACGAAAACATCATTTGTTGATGTGTGGACTAGCACCTCCTTAAAGCGATGTGCTATATTTACACATTACATGAAATTAATTAAGGATGGGTGTAATTAAAAATAAGTTATGTACAAAAAATATAGATGATATTCGTTAAATAATTACCTTTATATAAATATAATATATCATCTTCTTTATTACCCTTTTCACACACTAAAAAAAGTGGTAATGTCGTTTGTGGGTGTGTAGACTACCACCTCCTTGACATAATGTGATTTATTTGACATAAAAATAATTATATATAAAATTATATATAACTAAATTAAATGGTATTTATAATTTAATTACCATTATTTAATGATATAATATTACTTACCTTCTTTTCATAATGATCATTCAAAAATGGGAACGTTACTCATGCATTTGTATGGTCTACCGTCTCCATGATTGTAACGTTGGTTAATTTTACATAAATATATTTTATGATGGGTTTTAAAATAATAATTTATATAAAAATATTATAATTATTTCATGTTTATTATTCTGGATATGTTTATACAAAGACCCATTTGACCATAGTTTACCCACCAAAGCAATTTTTGACACCAGAACCAAATTTGGTCAAAACACTCGATATAATCTTATTTGTTTAAATAGTTTTATAAAACATTGTAAAAAGTGAAATAAAAGTAATAATATATGAAAAAAAATTATAAATAAATTAAATTATTAACATAAGTTTATTATTCAGGAATATGAAGAAACACATGACAAGTCAGACTAAAGGTAAGAGATTCTTGTCTCACTTTTCATTCCATGATCCATACCAAATTTTCACCACTTACTTATTTTGAGTGTTGTATATACTGAAAATTTATATATATTATATCATGAATAATTTTTTCTTTATGTTATTAAAAGTATTACTTTGAATTATCTCATCCAAGGGATTTTAACCTAAAAATTACCAACTGGTAAAAGGTATCTTTTAATATCACTTTCTTTTGTGATTGTTAAATTTATCTTAAACCAATCACATTCTCATAATAAATTTTCATTATAAATTATACTAATTTTTTATATCCATGTTCCTGTTTGTTGGATATGATTATTTCCTAAACCGTATACCATATTTACATATGGTGTTTACTTTAAATGTTATTTTATTAACTTTTAAAATATTAATAAATGTGTATCTTATATTAAATATGGATATTTGATGGTAAGGAACATTTTTTGTTAATTAAATAGATTATTTGACATATGAGGACTACTCTTTACTGATATCCATGGGTGTTTCATGGTTATATATAGCCCCTTGATGCATCTATAGCCTTATAGAATGAATCAGTTGACCAAATTAGAGTACTTTAAACTATCTTGTAAATATATCTTGACAGTATAGTGGTTCATGTGAAAGATACATGATTTACAATATTAAATCATTGCCTTAATTAATAATTCATTTTAGTTATTATCTAGATGGTTTTCATGATGAAAAAATCGATGGATTCATTTCATTTTTAGACTACTTATTAAATGGAATGTGTTTAGTATATTTAATTTTCCGTTTTATTTAAGCCTTATCTAATTGTTTTAATGGAATGTGTTCTTATTTATTTACCATTACATGTATATTTATTTTAACTGATTCATGACAAATTCCACTGTACTTAACCCTAAATGAGAATTTGATCTCACATTTATTTTATTTCCTTTCCCCATGTTATGATGAAGTGATATTTGAATGAGTTTGTAAAGATATAGATTATTAGAATTTGTTATGTATTTTGTTTTATTTTATATTCAAAATGTAAAATGGGTATCATGTATGTATCTAGTAAAGAAAAATGATTAATTTACTGGTCCTTTTTATTTTAATGTATTATTTATTCCAATTTAATAAAGTAATTCATTGGATCTAGGTTTATAGGGGTTGGTTTATTGCACAAAACCCTCGACATGGCTTACAAAATGGTGTGGTACAAAATAGTTGGTTGGTTTTCCTTCAAAATACCTTTTTCAGTAGTCACATTCCTTCTAGATCTTTTATTTTTTTCCTGAAACTCCACTTTTCAACTACAACTTCTTATACCTTGAGTGTGGTCTCTTCTATTGGTTGTTTTGAATTAAAGATCCACCTGTTGACCATGGCCTAATTTAACATCCACCATGGGAACAATGGTTTTCCAATTTCACACTAGTATAATAGATGACCTATATGAGGACCACCACAAAAATATTTTAGATGGATATTTTATACAAGAACATCACCAATGAAATATGAGCATAAAAATTCACTCTTCAATCGGAATGGCCATCCTGGCCACTTCCCCATCTTCACTGCATTAGCTGCTAGGGTGTATCCTTGTACATGTTGGAAAACTCCTTCACAAAATTACTTCCACCATGGTAATATCCTTGGAAAGAGTCAAAAATATTCTAATTTCCTTCAACACTTTAAGAAATTCATGAATCATGATAAACCAATCATAATTTTTATAAACTTAAATATCATTACACTTGGAATAATCTTATTTAAATAGAAAAAATGATTTATATATTAAAAAACAAACATACTAAATCACATCCTATTAAAAAATTATTTTTACTCACTTATCAATATAAAACATCTCATATTCTCTTGGGATCAAAAATCTCCCCACGTTGTATTTTTTTGTCAACAATGAAACATAAATCACTATAATATTCTTAAAAATTAGCAATAGATCATCATAAAAATTTTATAATCCCACATGAGTCAAATAGGCATTGTAAATAAGAACATTAAATAAATTATACAATGTTTCTAATAATATAGTCATATATATATATATATATATATATCTTCCTAAACACAAAATTTAGAAAATTAAATCAAAACTTCATCAACACATCAAACCTATTAAGTTATACTCCCACTTATACTAAACTATAATATAAATCCCCACATGTTGATGATGTAGTTTACACATTTTGAAAACTCTCTCTAAATATATAATCCCTTTCAAGAGAAAATTACCCCAAATATAACATATATCAATATATACTCCCCGAACATTGTATACTCCCCCTTTGAAAAATAATAGTAAGATAAACATAACAGAAAGATTTATGTTGTCAATTTTCTCACCCTTTGACAACAATATCCAAATGAAATATTAGACAGGGGAAAATAGAACCATAAATTTTCCCAATTAAGATTAAGGTTGAGAACCTAAATTAAATATCAGATTCTGAAATACTTTATCAGATAGTTTCATGGTGAACACATCTACAATATGCTATGTTATAATGAAAAATTCCAAATTTAACTCTTTCTTCCCCACATTCTCTTTGAAAAAGTGATATTTGATATTTATGTGTTTGGATGTTCAATGATGAAATATATTTTTTGAGATATTAATAGCACTTTGATTATCACATTAAAATAATAATGTTAACTTAAATTCAACTATAAAATCTTCAATTTGGGTTTTAATCTAAAAATTGTTGTGTTAAGGAATGGGTTGAAGCTATATATTCTTCCTCAAAAGTTCTCAAGGTAACTAATTGTTTCTTCTTTGAATGCCAAAAAACACATCATTCATCAAGAAATAAATCCTCACTAAATGTATTCATTCTATCATCAACACTCCTTTCCCATTTTCATATAAATAACCAAATAGATCTGTCTTCCCATTACTATTATATTTTTATCCACAATTTATTGTTCCTATGATGTATTTAAGTAATATATTTCCAACCATGTAATGAGACAATTTTGGGGAACTTTGATTCCTATAAAAATGTGTAACTTCATGCATAATAATCAGTCTTGAAGCTGTAAGGTATAACAAACTACTAACTACCATTTGGAATTACCTTAAATCTATATTATTTCCTTGTTCATCTTTAGAAATTATAGGTCCAACTATAATATAGGTAGAAACCATATTCTAATCCACCATGCTAAACTTATCCAACATTTCATTAGCATACATCTATTGAGATATGAAAATAAACTATTTTCTTTTAGATATTTGCAAACCAAAAAAGTATCTCATCTCACCAAGAATAAACATTTTGAAAATATTTTTCCGCTAAATCAATAATTTTGAATTTTTTTAAAACACTTTTTATGTTTAAGTGTGAACCTTAAAAAAATTCAAAGTGGAGAAAATTCAAACTGAAAATACCACTAATACCAAAACCAACATTATGTGCCAATGTAAAATATATTTGAAATTCAAAAATGCCATTAATGATTTCCATCCACCACATATCCATCATTTAGGTCAATAATTTAAATTTTAAAAGTCAATCAAATCAAATATTTGAGAGATGTACCATGAATACTTTATTTTAATATGAGCAAATCAGGCCATGAGAACCATTGTGTGAATCAAGGTCTGACATGTCAAGTCACAACATGTCCACATTATCAAGTCCATCATCAAATCACCACCATCATCATCCTATGAAAATTGTCAACATCACCATCATGTTTCACCACAAATGTTGTTATCATCAATAGTGTCAGCTGTTAGACAGATTGAATGCCGACCGACATCGGTACCTTGAGATCTTAGCCCCATTGTCATCTCCAAATGGAAAAACCCAAAATTAACATTGTGGAAAAACACCATTTCCACCATTATAAAACATCATCATTGTAATTGTTTAAACACCATAATTGATTACATAAAACAAACATGTATATCGTACCTCCTAGAGATCATTGTCCACTCTAACTACACATCCCTAAACCTCCATGAAGACCACTACACGAGACTAACTTAGAAATGATCATTTGACTAGGACATCATAACAGAGTTTGACAAGAATAAGGCCTTACTGAAAGACCACACCAGAGACCACATCAACAAAATCTAGGAAAATAACTACAAATAACACTAACTTTTCTACTTCCAAACCTTATAACATCACTAGATAACTATTTGGACACACACTAGAAACCCATAAACTTGGAAGAGATGAAACAGAAAAGTAATGCAAGGAAGGAAAAAAGGATACAATGAAAAAACCATGGGAAAAGCTTCATCCCTAACACCATCACCATCCCAAACAACCCTAAATCCCCATCAATCTCGACCAAAAATGGTGTCTTGTATGGCTGGTAAGGCAATAAGCGAAGTGGAGTAGCGTTGTAAATCGTGAGCTAATGAAAGGAGCATCACTGGATACCACCACCAACAGCCCAAATCGTGGGAGTGTCATAAATTAAAACCAAGTAGGGTTTATTCATGATATTTTCATCCATAAGAAGGAACTAATAGAAGAATATACATAGGCAGAAATAATTGAAACGAAAATGGAGAAGAAGAATCACCCCAGAGAGAGGCCTCTCACCATAAGGGGTTAATGAGAGACAGGGAGATGCAGACCTGGAAATATTCCCTAGCACTAGGAGAAGATAGGAGACTTCGAGAGTGGGGAGTCATCTCTAATAGTTTTGTCTCCTTTTTTATTTTATTATAAAACTCATTATAGACTCCTATATCATTTTAATAAAAAATAATATGATCTACATAAACAATAATGGTGATAAATATATTTTTATCATATTTAATTTTGAAATTATTGTCTACTCTTTATTTTACTAAATTTCTACCACTTAAAGAAGGTTTTAAACTTATAGTTCGAAGATTATGGTTCTTAAAATATCCCATATAAATCTTTATTAAACCTAAAAACACAATTCTCATATTCTTTAACGGTTTCTCAATATAAACTTCTTTTCCAATTAATTATTGATAATGTATTAATTTAAATCCATTTGAAATATCTTGAATTACCATTGTGCTAAAATTTAAAGAATAATTATTATGGTTTTAGGTCTTATAACTAGTTAAAAAGTATCATTAAGGAAACTTATTCAACCTATATAGATAATTTTTCACTCTAATATTTTTTTTATTTCTCACAACCTCTTTTTCATTCACATTGTTTCATAAAACCAGCTTTGTTTTGGAAATGTGCGTATATTTAGGTTTGGGTACAAACTCCCAAGTCTCATTCTCATCAATTTGATCCATCTCTTCATTAATTTCATTAATCCCATCTTGATTTTTTGTTGGTTTATGTATATATCTTGGTCCAACTTGAGAAAAAAATGATATATGATTGGATGTCTTGAATTGTCATACAGTTTGAATATATGATCCATGATTTAGAATCATATTTTAAACCTAAACATACTTTTTAAGATTTATATTTTTTGAAAAATAATTTTATTCATCTCTTGAATTTGTAGAATAAACTTCTTCTATTTTATCTTCTTTACAATTTTCATCTTTTTTTTAAAATTCACATTATTGTTCATAAAAACATATTAATCATAATCACTTCTAGAACTTGTTTCTTTATAAGGGTTCACATTAATTATGTCTTACAAAACATTTACATCAATAAAATCAATAATATTTCCTGTTTTTTTTTGTTTTCATAATGATACCTACATCTATTTGGTGGATGTCCAAGGAAGATACCAGCAGCACCTCTTCTTTCAAATTGGCCCAGATTTTCACCTTTAACTTTCATAATGAAAGCGATAAAAAATACTCTTAGATACTTCAATATTTGAGATTTATTTTAATCCATATCATGTGATGACATGTCAAATTTTTTCTTATAAATACATTGATTTTGAATATGTTTCTTTTCATTAATGACTTACCTCCAGAAATAATGAGACATGTCATTATGAGAAAACATTATTTAATCTACCCCCATAATAATTATATTTTTCATTCAGCCACACCATTTTTTTGAGGTTTGTGTAATGAAATGATTTCTTTATGGATACCATATTTTCAAGAGAAACTTCAAATATTCTATTGATATACATAATAGAATTATATATTTGAATATTCTTCAATGAGTTACTACATTGTTTCTCTCCACTTCCCCATAAACAGTTGAAAACATTTAGAGCCTAAGATGTATATGTCATAAACATAATACATGTAATGGGATTAAATTCATCAATAAATAAAATAAAATATATATCTATGTTTTTTATTCCTTCCTCTTGGACAAATAAAATATAGAGTAAATTAACTCTAAAGGATGGATAAATTGTATTTAAACATTGTTATGTGGAGTATTCATAATCTCTCAATTTTGGTAAGAGTAAAAAAACCAATTCGTTTAACTTTTCAACTTAGGAACATAAATAAATTTTTCTCTATAAATATAATTACATATATTATTTTTTCTAAGATTACTAATTCTTTGTTGCCATAATTTATTTTATTCATTCATGAAAAAATAGTAGGAATTTACACCATCGCTAATCTAAAACAAATTGTTACTTTTTCACAATCCCCTTTTCAAGATACATCCATATTTCATACTCTCCACAGAAACCCATTTTATTCAAATACGACTTAATTTCCTTCATCACATTATTAAGAAACACTAAGAATATTGTCTTTCAGTCCTTTATCATATAATTTATTATTGAATTTGAATTAATCTTCACTAGTCAGTATTAATCTGACACTTTGATTTTGAGTGACCAATAATTTAAAAAGTTCATTGAGACTAAATTATATTTTTCAACATCCTTGAGTAGATTAATATCTCTTTTCATATGATAGGAACAACCATTTTCCATGATACATAGACATTCTCCTTTGGATTTTTTATAGGAAACTTTTAAAAACATATCATTCTCTTTTCCTTTCTATTTTCTTGTTTGAGACTTCTAAACACTACCACTTGAGAAAATTTGTGATGTTATAATAATAAGAAATCATTTTGAAAGTTAACTATATTTATCCAAACATTCAAAAACATATTCCAATGGTTGAAATCTATTTTTAGTTTTCAATTTATATTTCTCAGGTTTTCTCTAATGTGTCTTCCTTTAAATGGGGAAAATACCCCTAATTTTTAGTCTCTGAAACTATTTAAACTCATCATTGTATTGATAATTAAACTCGTTATCATTTCAAGGTTCCCAAAACCTCATCAATTATAAAAATATCCATATAAATTAGATCATCCACTAAAACCATCATGTTATCTACGAATATAAAGTTATCTTTCAAACATATTCCAAACCTTAATCTTGTCTCCTTTTTATAAACCCAACTTTTTGTGATCTTAATAAACATAATATTTTACATACCACATTTTCTCATCATTTTTTACTTCTCTATTTTTAGAATCTTTTTCAATAAATTTAATGAAATCTGTATTTATAGAATCTAGAAAACAACATTATTTTTATAAAAAAAATCTTCTTTATTTCATTATTCTTACTGGATATACAAGGATTATATTATTTTTTATCTCTTTATTTGGGAAAATATATTCTAATTCCCAAGAGACTTTCTTTTACAAGATCTTTCCCCAACCTCATAAACAGAGTTTAAGAAATTAAAATTAATTGTTTAAATTTATTTTTCTATACTTATTAAAAAAAATTAAATGCTCATACTCCTTTAATTTTAATTAAATCCGTCTTACATTTTTAATATTCAATTCCTATATTAGAAAAAAAAATTATTCAATTAGTTAAATTCTCTTTACAGCTTTATTTTTTAATAAATATCAACTGGTTAATTTCTTCTAGAAGATTGATTTTCCTTATTCTATTTTTTTATCACCTTTTCCAAATTAGAAAACTTTTATAGAAAATCCTTTAGTTATATTTTTAGTAAAAATTCAATCTTAGTTTCTTTATTTTATTTTAATTAACTAAGACATTTTCTAGTAAATTATTATATATTCTCCTTAGGATTGGTATGTTTTTCATCAAAATATATTGACATTTATATTAACTCCTCTTCATCACTACTATAAATACTTTCACATTTGGATAAAAAAAATAAATTTTTAAAATTTTTAGATATAATTTCACTTCCCTTTAGTTAAAATCCCTAATTATTCAAAAACTGATAATTTCTTCTTAAACAATATTCTTGGTGCTTCCACTTCTTCATCATTAACTCAACATTATTTTAGCATAGGATAATTTGAAAAAAAATCAAGATTTTCCACACCGAGTAAATTTTAGTGGAGGCTTACAATTTAGCCTTCAATTTCCTCTTCCTAAATTTATAGAGATTGAATGAATCATCTTATCAAACTTCTGACCAAAATCGGAATGAGAATTTTAATAATTAGATTCTTATTTAACATCAACCTTTCCATCAAATTTTATTATTGTTCATAATTAAAAGACATTTCTTTTCTAACCATTATGTTATTATTAATATCACTATATTTATTCATTTTAAAATATACTAAAACATTATAAAAAATTAATAAGAGAAATATCACATAGATATTTTCTTCCAATGCAGGGACTTTATAGTCAAACTAATCTGGTAAGATATGAAAATTATTTTCAATAATAATATAATAGTTAAATTTATAACTATTGCATCTATTTATTCTCACAACATTATTCACCCAAGTGAATAAACTATTGATTGTTTCATCATAAATAATCCAAATATTATCCTACATAAGGATCCAAAACTAAAATTTAGCACATTTAACTTTGGTATTTCATTTATAGATATTTTTAAATTTATCCCATGTGAATTTAGTGGTCTTGAGTACTTGAAATTTTAAAAAAAAATCACCTTCTGAGAGGGTTAAAAAATAACAATTATTTAATGGAAATAATTATCCAAATTCCTTTTATCTTCTCCTATCCAAAAAATACAGTTAGCACAGGGGGTAATTTATCCATTATGATATACAATACATCATAATAGATCTATAATAGGAACAGAATCATCATATATTTACATATGTGAATGTTTTTCCCATCAATTGTAGAAATAAATTTTTATTCTTCGAATTATGATTTTTCATGATCTGTACTAGAAATTCAGTTACAATCACTTCAAAAAGAGATACAAACTCTTTCTTCAAACCCATACATGATAATAACCAATGAGTGGAACCTTTCCAATGATATAACTTGAAAAACCACCTCATGGATTTGTAAGGAATCACTAGGAGGGGTGAATCAGTGATATAATTTTTTAAGGTTCCTCGATGAAACAAACCTTATCACTAGTAAAAGTGAACTTTTATCACTATAGAACACACACACATTAAGGGAAAAATATTTATATTTTTTACCTCAAAAATTGAGATGGATACTACTTAGCATGATCCGGATTCCATTAAGATCATATGACACACCAGTTTCAACCTTTAGTAATAATGTGAATGGTTTATCCTTGAACTCTTACTGAAATAAGTCTCTTGAATGTGAAAGTGATTCATAAACTATTTTAATAATAAATAAATTTATATCAATAATGATAAATCCTGAAAAACGTATATTTCATTTATAGATTCATTGTTTCTCTTCCTTCTATTCTTCAACCTATATAAACTCAAGTAAGGTCTATTAAATAGGGGCCAATTTATACAATCCATTCTTCTTCCACTTCACTTATTATTCTACACTCTTCTTCTCTTCATCATCTCTCTACATTTTATATTTTTTACTTTTTTAAAATTAATATTACACATAACCCATACTTTTCCACAACAGTAAAATATCAAATCATAAGGGTGAATTATAGTTTAAAAATTTGAATTAAAACTAATAAATTCCATTAACCATATCAACTAATCATGATTCACATTGAGTATTTACATCACGTTGGGTTCTCAGATACCATTTATGCTTCCAAAAATGAACTCATAGATTGATTTAGGGATCCCATAGATTATCTTAGATGCCACATCATCAAAATTTATCATAACTGAATTAAAATACATGGTGTGGTACAAAATTGTTGGCCACTTAGCCTTAAAATTTTCCTTTTACCATGGGAATAATCTATATGGATTTTTTTATTTTGGCTTGATACTCCAATTTTCGATCACAACTACTTCTACCACAGGTGCAGTCCTGTCTATTGGAAGTTTTGAATTTGAAAATATACCCACAGACCATGGTCTACTTCAAAAACCACCACAATTGTAATGGTTTTTCTAGTTCTCATTGTCGTAATTGAAGTCCCCCAAAGGGACCACCATATCCGCTTGGACTTGTCTGTTTTTCACAAGAACATCCCCAATGCACCATAACCATAAAAATACTATCTTCAATGGGCATGGAATTCCTATATTCTTCTCCATATTCACTATGGAAACCAATAAGATGTTACCATGGCCATAATGGGAAATTCATTCACAAAATTCCCTTTGACTTGGGCATGGACATGGGTGGACTAACTAATCTTTTAAGTGACCTAAACACATTATTAAATTCTTAAATTGTGATGAAATAATCAATGTGTTTATAAACGTGAATATCATTACAATTAGAATCCAATTATTTAAAAAAATATTATGATTTATGTATTGATAAAAAATCCAATATACTAAATAATATCCTCTTCACCAATTCTTTATCTATAATTATTATAAAAAGTTACTTTAGAAACTCTTGGGATCAAAAAATAGAGTTAGTTATGAAGAACATAGTGGGATATGATATAGATTATGTTATAAGAGTTGTTTATATCTCCATGTTTCGAAAAAAACTAAACATTTAAGTATATGGCATGGACCTTAATGATATATAATGAATTTTCATATGATAAAATGTAATATTTATAAAATAAATTTTTGGATTGTTATAATTGTTATCAGACAAATTATTAGATATTTTATGGTAATTAAGATGAGAAAACATTAATGAGAACCCTTGGGATAAGCCTAAGTATATGAGAACATCCTAATTTATGTTAAATAATGGATTGTGGTTTTCTTGGAAACTAAATCATAGTCTGGATACTAGAAAGTGTATTTGGATATGAAATATATGCACCTTGGGTTGAGAACTATGAATAGAGTTAAATGGGAAATAACACAATTTTTATTGGAGCATGATGAGTGGTATTACATCTACACACTCAGCGACACACTCCCATGTGATATTAATAGGATAAATAAAATTTTAATTTTGAACCATAAGGAGGAATTTGAATAGATGATGATTAAGGATGGCCTAACTTAAACCTGATATTCCATATGTTGAAAATATTTTTTCATTATTAAGACATCCTATGAATTATATTTCATGAATATATATGAATGAATAAAAATTTCAAGCTGTCGATGGAGGAAAAGGAGAGGAAACCCCCGTCGTCGCACCCCGCAGCTTCGGCTTCCCTAGCTCATCCTCGAAGCCTCAATCTTCACGCGTTTGATGTGTTTCGACTCGCAAATCAAATTCTTCCGACTCCAGAGGAAAAGAAGAAGGATCATGATGCGCTGAATAATATATCATCTTTTAAGGGTTTTTTGGGAGGTTCTTTCATTCCCCTTGCAAATCGCGCGCCCCATCGTATTATTCGGAAAGGGTCAACAGCACATGTTTCAGCCTCGGAAGATGCAATTGCGGCTAGGATTGATCTATGCAAACACTCATTTATCGCCTGCATCTCCTCAATGAAAGGTATGAAACCCTGGCGTACATCGGATCTCATCTCTCGGTTAGCTGATATTTGGGGATTCAATGATTTCAAATGTGTGTCGCTCGGTCGTGGTCTCTTCCACATTCTGTTTCCCTCAGTGGAACTCAAAAGCAGTGCTTGGAGTATCGGCTCCATAAATCTCAGACCAGGTACACTCCGACTTCATGAATGGAAATTGAATTTCAATTTTCTTGATTTTAAGGATACCTGTGCGCAAGTATGGATAAAAATACACGGTCTCAACTGGGTTTTGTGGCACGCTGAGATCCTTTTTGATATTGCATCTGCTATTGGGGTTCCAATCAGGATGGATCAGGTTACAGAATCAGTTTTCTATGGTCATTTTGCTCGGGTCCTTGTAGAGATTGACCTTAGTTCTACTTTAATAGATAAGGTGATTTTATCTACTCAACAGGAGGATATTTGTCTTCGGATTGAATACGAAAGCATTCCTCCATTCTGTGTTCCTTGCCAAATTATTGGGCATGAAGAATCTGCATGTAGAAGAAATATTATTTGTGACAAGTGTCAAATTAAAGGGCATGATAAACATCACTGTCGGAAGCCAATCAAACAAGGTATGGCTCAATGCATTGAGCAGAATAAGATTGCTACTGTTATTGGTCAGGATTTGATAAAAGACTCTGATAAAGAACATGTTGTGTCTGCTGAAAAGTCTCAAAGGTCTCTTGATGAAGAACCCAAAAAGGGAATTTCTGAAGTACATATTAAGACCAATACTCCTTCACAAAAAAACAAGAGAACTCTCTTATCCTGGGCAGATCTTGCTAACGCAATCCAGCCACCTGTTGAAAATTCTGGCATGGATGATATGAATGAAGCATCATTCAAAGACATATTAACAAGAGGTCTCGGAGATGATGAAGATGTCAAATCAATTGATAGCCTTGATGCTATGGAAAATGCTGCTCAAGAGGAAGCAGACTCCTTTCTAAGACAAGAACAGATCTTTGTCAATGCCAAAAGCAGAAGAGGCAAGGAAAAGGACCTTCCTATCTCAAGGAAAGCTAAAGATAGGAAAGAGATGACTGCTGTTTGTAACAATATTTCGAAAAAGGACAATAATAGGGTTCAAACCCCTGATCAGTATATGGGATTCTTCCCACTGGAAAGTACTCCTAGAGCCCAAGACTCGGCTTCCTCCAGAAAGTCTTCTTCTCAGGATGTCAAGTACACCCTCAGCAAGCATCAAGACCCCACTCCAACTGGGCAGTATAACCAGACAGATTCTCTGAAGGAATCTATCCAGGACCCCCCTGCCCTGCATATTTCTAGTCTGGAGGGCAGAACCCAGCCTTCGCCAAGTTGTGGCACCCCTCAATCTCAAATTCTGAAGGTTTCAAAGCAAGTGAGTACCTATAACTCGTTTCAATTACTTGAATCTTCTAGTAGTGATGATGACAGAAAACTGATTGAAGTTCGGGATGAAGCTATGTCGGTGAACACGGAATTAATGTCTGAGGTCCCGGATGATGGTGGCGATCCCTGGATACAGGAAAAGACTGGGAAAAGGGGGAGACAACCAAGTAAAACGGGTGCTCCAGCATCTATTCATGGTATGAACACTCGATCTCGAGTGCGCTGTTGAATTTTTTTCTGTTTCTGCTTTGTTGTTTTGCTCCTCCTTTATCTCTACTGTATGACTTTTTTATTTAATAATAGAGGATTGCGCCTCAACCTTTTAAAAAAAAATATTTCATGAATATATAGTTTTTGACTATGATTATTATTTCTCACACTATGGTTTTTTGTTTTATTCATTTTCTAGAACCTGAAGGAACCATGTCAACCCTAAATTTGATAGATAATGAAATTATTTTACTCCTGAGATACGAAATGTAATAGTATTTAGAATAAAAAATATCATTTCTATGATTATGAAACTTTCTCACTAAATAGATCATTTAGATCTTCCAAATGATCAAAGGAGTGAACTATGTTTTGTTGAGACCTTTATAAGGAAACATCCACCTTCATTTGGTTATACCACTAATACACTAGTTTCTATGAAATTTATTAGTACCATTGAAAATATATTTAATGGTGTTTAGTTTTTAGAGCATGAAAAAAATATTTTTTTATTTTTCATTTGGAAGGTGAAGAAGATCAATGTTGGATTCTCATCAAGAACACAAGGAAAAAATAGAATATATGGAGTGGGATGAGTCTAGATGTTTACTTTTTAAAAAGTACATTTCTTGTATTCAACATTCAAAAATTGCGAAAGAATTCATCGAGATAATGAATAATGATAATGAATACATTAGTACCAATGAGGAAACTTTTACAAGACCTATGAGGTATGCTTCCTGTATTATCATTAAACCATAAATTAAGATAGATTACATCTTTTGTGGCTTTAAACCAAGTCCTTAAAGGGTATTATATATAAGGATCTACAATATCTATGATGAAATTATTTGATTCGCTATAAAGGTATAAATAAATATTGGATTTAACCTAAAGTCTCGTGGTTTTGGTAAGAATATAAATATTGAATTAAAATGAAATTTTATTAACAAAAATCATAGAGAGGATAATATGAGTATTACATTATGCTAGTAGTGTCATAAAAAATTTATTAAATTATCTTATGGGGAATAATAAATGATTTAACCATGTAAAGGAAGGTTATCGAGCATTAAGATGATGAAGTGATGGGAATAAGTTTTCTACTGAAATGAATAGAGAAAAATATTCACAGAATGCACCACCCACACTCTAGTGTTTCAAATTCAAGTAGTATAGAAATTATCCTAATTAGTGCTTGAATATGAGGGTTAATGATTATGGTTATTGTTAAAAACCTCTTAATCTGAGATACAATAGTAAATATAGTGTAATCGATATTTCCTTTGTGGGGTATGATAATGAACTGGTAAAAGTTACACTTACCATCCACTCTAAAACTAATAATATCTTATTTTATTCTAGTTTTACCCATTATTTTATATCTACATAATTTTATAAGGGTATAACAATACCACCCCAACTACTAAATGTTGAATTATAAATGAAAAATCCTTATGGTATGATGATCACATCTCAAGTCAATAATTCCTATCTGATTGATATTGATAGGAATGTACTTCCTTTAAATCTGATAATTCTTATTCTAATTAAATTTTATGTAAATTTTGGAATGGATTAGTTTTATTTATATAAATCACATATCAATTAATGAGGAATGAAAGTTAAATTTTATATTCTAAATTAACTTAAGATCACCTATTGGTGTAAGGATAAATTTGAACTTATAATGAGAATATCATCTGTTATATGGGTCTTGATTCAAATTCAAAGAGTTTTTATCTCATATAGTTGGGGAGAAACTCAACATCAAAGATATTCTTATTATTCATGAGTTTCTAGGTGTATTTATAGAGGAGTTTTCTAGTCTAACATTGAACGGTGAAGTTGATTTTTCAATATAACTAATACCTAGTAATATAAAGTTTTCAAGGACTACATATATAATGGATCTTATTGAGTTGTAGAAATTTAATAAGAAACACTGGGGGAATCTTGAAAACGTATTAATTCAGAAAATTTATTAATTATGAGGTGAACCTATTATTTTTGTTTTGAATAAATAATGATTAACGTAACTCAATATTAATTATCAAAAAACTAATAATATAAAGATCAATAATAAGTATCATTGTCCCTATATTGAATTTTTTTTCAATTAAGTATAAGGAGCTCAAAATATTTTCAAGATTGATCTTCAATATAGATAATAACATTTAAGGTTAAAAAGTGAAAACATATCAGAAATATGGTTCTATATGAGGTAGGGACACTATGAATTTATTGTTATTCCATTTGGTCTTACAAATCACCATGTTATCTTCATAGATTTAATGAATAGAGTCTTTATAGATTACTTTGATAAGTTTGTTCTAGTATTTATAGATGATATTATTATATATTATAAGATATAGTAAGATCATTAATATCACTTGATAATTATACTAAAGACCATAAGAAATTATAATTTTAATGAAAAATATATCAAGTTTGAATTTTGGCTATATAAGGTTATTTGTTTTGTTATATAATCTAAAGTGAGGGTATATTGGAAGGTTCGTCAAAGAAATAAGTTATTGAACATTGGAAAATAACAACCACTATGACGAAGATCTACAGATTTCTTGATTTGGAAAGATATTGTCATTTATCTATAGTGAATTTATCATGTATATATAATCCATTCATCATGTTAACTTGGGAGATATTCAAGTTCCTTTGGATAGATGAATGTGGGGAAATTTTCAAGGAGCTAAAAATTAGGTTGGATAGTGCACATATTATCACAATACACTACAATATATATGGTTTTATGATATATAGTGATTAATTAAAGAAGGTAATGGGGTGTTTTTTCATGAATAATGATATAATGGTTTTTTATTACTCATTTCAATTGAATTTTTATGAGCATAAATAAATTAATTCGTTATTTAGAGTTAGTTTTGCTAAATTTTTCATTAAATATATGAAAGAATTATCTTTCTAGGAAAAGGTATCATATATATACTGATCATAAAGTTTTAATGTATATATTCTTTCAAATATATTTGAATACTAACTAGAGAAGATAGTTTTAGTTTATTTAATATTATGACTACTTAATACATTATTTCCTTAGGAAGGTAAATTAGGTGGATAATGATATGAGTAAAAATGATCATGCAAGCTTATATATGATTAGGATAAAAATGATCCAATATTTCTATATTTTAGAAGGACCGATCTCTAAATAATTTTGTAATGGGAGAAATATTATCTTGATAAATGAGTGTTCAACCATGTATCCAATGGATGATTAAAGAGGTTAATAAGGAACATTTAGAATAGAAAAAGAATTTGTGAAATGTTCATGGGCTTAAATTTAACTATGATTGAATGATAATTTTTAGTAACTAATTATGTGACCCATAAATATTGAACTTGAAGGATGATTTGTTCGAAGAATGTCATAGCTCATCATTCTCCATTCATACTGGTAGTATGAAGATGTATTGAAATATGAAAGAGTATTTCTCCTGGAACAATATAAGGAGAAATATTATAGAGTATATATCTCAGTGCATAGAATGACAACAAATTAAGGATTATATATAGAAGTCTAATAGGATGTTATAACCATTACCAATACCAAAATGTAAATGGGGAAACATCAACAAGGATTTCACCAACAGACTCCCTTAAACATCTAAAGGTCATAATATTATTTGGTTTGTAGTCAATAACCGTATAAAATAAGTGAATTTCATATCCATCTTGAAAAATTACCCTTTGGCTATAATTTATTTATTATATATTAAGGAAGTGATAAGGTTTCATGTACTGTCACATTCGGTTGTATCTGAACAACATATGAGGTTTACCTCAAAGTTTAATAAAATTATTCATAGGAATCAAGATATTGATTTTTTTAGTACTACTTATTATAATCATATTAATGATAAGTATGATTGAACCCTTAAAACCATATAGTTTATGTTTAGATTAAATTATATATATTTCAAATGTGTTTCTATAAACACAATTCTCTAGTCAAGTTTTCTTACAATAATTCATTTCAATCGAGCATTCTGATGGCTCCTCATGAAGACCTCCTTAGAAATTATTATAAAACCACAATGTATTGGGATAATGTTCATGAAATAATAAAATTGGGATATAATAAATCTTATAGAATAGAATAAATTGTCAAATCCATTTAGTAGCACATTAAAGTGGATCATAGTGGACGAAATAGTTATTCTAACAATTACCAATGAGATCTGGAATTAAAAATTTGTGGGAAGGAATTCTTATGAATATCTATATGTATGAAGTTTAGGATATTTGGAAAGTATGTAATGTTAAGCCCTAGGTATATTGGTCCCTTCAATATTCTCGATTATGTACGAACTATATCTTATCACTTGTCACTTCCATTGAACCTCACTCATGTTCATGATGTATTCCTTATATCTCTCTAGAGGAAATATATATTTGAATCATAAAATGTAATGAACTCAGATGTGGTTCCATTGGATCTTGATATTACAAATGAATAAAAAATATTATAAATATTCAATTATAGAGATAAAGTGCAATCTAACAAGACCACTCACGTGGATAAAGTTCTCAGAATGAATCATAAATTCAAAGAAGCAGTATGGGAAGCCATGGATGTGATGAATCAGATATATTATATTTTTTGTATTAGAGTGATATAATTTCAAGGGAAAAATTAAATTTAATAGGGATATAATGTAACACACCAAGATTTTATATTTACTTACTTTGAAATAAACTTGAAGTATTTAATATCTTTCTTTACATATAAAACATTGTTTAAACAAACACCCTTATACTATTGAATTATTATTATTTATTATGAAATTTATATAATAATTTTTGGAATTTCATGTATGAGTAGGACAAGATAAATTATAATAATTTTTTTTCACACATATAGAACGGATTCATTAGTTATCAATTGATAAAATTTTTAATAAGTTAAATATATGTACTTTTCTAGAAAACTATTTTTATGCATGAAATGTTGTTTTATACTAATAAATTAAATTGATCAATATTGATCAATGATTTTAATTAAATTTATATATTACATATTAACTAAAATTTTAAAATAATTATATAATGTATTAGACAAGGCATGGGATAATAATAAGTCTAGTTTTATGCTAAAAAACATTTTCTAAAAGTGGTTTTCATTTTGTTTTTTATTATTATTTTAAAATGAATTTCTATCACATCTATAAATTTAATCCTAAAAATTAGATTGCATATCTCTAATAAATGTATCAAAATTTGGTAAATAATTCAACTTTTACTTTTGGTCATTATAAATAGTAATCATAGTAAATATTTTTCACCTCAATGTGAGTAAATCAGGTAATTATGATTAAAAATAATGTGAAAAGTATTTAAAAATATATATAACACCTACAATATTTCTATTGGATGAGTCTAGTTCTACCATACACATTAAATATTATAATATATGGAAACTTGGTTCTATTTTCCTTTGATAATTACCTTAAAATTATTTTTAGTCAATAATAAATCCAAAAACTCACGATCATTGTTTTAATAACTCTAATTTTGTTTCATATCGATAAAATAATTTATTTTTAGTTATAATTTTTTGTTTTGAAGATAAATTTTTTTATCACATTAATTTATTTTTTATTCTTAGAGATTCAATAATTACCTTAAATGATTACACAATGCTAACACAACTCTTATGTAAGTGGTAGAAAATCAAGGTAAATGATTTTAAAAACACGAAATGTCACACCCATGACTTTTTCTTAAATTCATTACTCATTTAATTTCCATTACCGATTTGTTTTGGGGGTTTACCACTCATTTTGGTGAAAATGGTGGGTTTTGAAAATTTGGGGCAAACCGTGAGCCCAAATCCAGATTTAAAAACAAATTTTGATTCTTATATAACTCCATAAATTTTTACTATTTTAAACCCATTCCACTTCCCCATTGGCATACCATAATATATTAAAATCACCATATCCTTTTGAACCACATAGAAATCCCAAATCATGATGGATTTGGGTTTTTAATTAAGGTAATGGGCCTGCCCGTAAGCCCATTTCCTGCTTTAAATTAATTTTTTAAAATTCCAATATATCATTCATTGTTTACTGTTTTTCAATGATTCAACCTCCCAATCGAAGCCAAAAACCTCAGCCTCACCCCCTGTATCTCGTTTTCCTCTTTGGAGCTCATATACCCCTCGGATTGGGACGATCGTTGTCAATCTTTCTCAAATCGACCAGATTTGATGAGGTAAAATGAATCTTTCATAACTACTTCAATTTTCATCCTTTTCCCCACATTTCAGTCCCCACATGACCTAATATGACTCCTTCGGACCTCCATATCATTTTTGGGTACTTGGAGATTCATAGTTAGGTGTATTGGGGCCGATTTCTTCAAGATATTTCAAGTAAGGGAATTCCTTCTTGGTTCCTTCCATCCTCTTTTAGTTTTATTTCATATTTCATGAAGTTCCTCATGTCCAGAAGTTAGGTTTTGATCCTAAGGTCTGATTTGGTATCTTTTGGGTCAATTTTTGGTGGTCTAGGTCTGGATTTATATTCCTTGTGGTGCGGCGGTGGTGCGCTTAAGGTTTCGCACCAAGTTTTGAGGGTTTCGACTCAAAAGGTAGGTGATTCCATGTGTAACGATTTTATGATGAGTTAGCTTGCTTGTTTTATTAATTTAGTATTTTTATAATCTATCTTGTGTGGTTTGAAAACTGTTTTTGATGAATTTGGTTAAACATTTAATTTTTAGTTGTATTTTAGCTTGAACTTGGGTACTTTTTATGTGTGACTCTTGGGGTAATGTTTGGGTTTAGTTTATAACATATAAAAGTGATTTATTAGTCTTGAAAGGGGCTGCCAATTCTGTTTTGTTAATCCCTTATTATCATGTGGGCCTTGAAAAGTGGTTTTTTTTAATGAGTTTAAGGTGTAAAACCGTGTTGTACTTTTTGAAGGAGATTTATGAAAACATGTGTTTTTCATGTGTATCTTTGTGGTATTATTTGATGTATTTTTATAAAATTTGGGGGTGCTTTAATAATTGTTTTAGGGCTGAAAATTCTGTTTTGGATTGTTATTGTTATGATTTTGGTTTTGAATGAGGGGTTTGAAATGGGTTTAGTGTGCAAACAATGGTTATACCTCTTGGGTTTGTTTTATAAAAATTGCAAATGTTTTATTTTGTTAAACAAAATTGGGAGAGGGTGTATATGTACTGTTTGGGTGAGTGTGTTCACCTAATGTGGGTTTTTGAATGGTAAAGTGGTGATTTGAGATGTCAAACATTTTTAGAATGTTTTATAAATTGCCGAAATGTTTTACTAAATTGTGTTTTGTGTGCAAAACACGGGTGTGGGATGTTTCGTGTGAGTTTATTGATAAAATGAATTGTGAAGGTGATAAGGGTATTATGTGAAATGTGTTTGGGCTGTTATGTGAGTTGAATATCTTGTAACGGTTTTATAAAATCGTTTAAAGGATTTGTGTAAGTGTTAAAGAAATGTGAAAAGTGTTGTAGGGAATTTTGGTGTGAGTTTGATTTCAAAATGCATTTGAATAAATCGTGGAATTTTTGACTTGTGTGATGTACATGGGGCTGTTTGGTTAATGTGTGATGTGGAATTGATATTTGCATGTGAAAACTATAATTCGTGTATTGTTTAACTTGTTTGAGCACAAAGGGAAAACCCGGGTATCTAGGTGGGTGGACGTGTACTAGTATGCTAGTGAATCTGTGGGGTTTGACCTCAGTTTCACTTAGCAAGATTGACGCTTACAACTCTAACTAAACAATGATGATGATGATTGGGGACCACTAGGATATGGGTATGATCCCAACTAGTGGCTCGTGCATGAGAACAGATATTTTTTGTGGTTACTCTCACCGAGATACGAGGTACCTGGGACCCACAGCTAGCTAGTGCCTAGGGGTTATTTCCTATTACTTGTGCTCATTAGATCCTTTGTACTTACCATAGGTATACAGTATTGTTGGCTGGAAAATTCAGTAGCATTGTTATTTATTTTAAAAAAAAATTCCTTTAAAATTATCTCACATGGAAACTGTTTTCATTTATCATTTCATCCTTTAGAAAATTGTAACTAGCATTTCTTATTTACAAAACATGCAATGATTTTTGTCATGAAATGTTTATCACATGGAATCTCATAGAGTTGGTATCCTACTGGTCTTTTTCTCACACCCTACTTACACCTTTGGGTGTAAGTAGACTTTCTTATTTTATCTCACAGGTTTGGGTACAGGTTTTATACCTTTGGTTCGGGTTTTTAGCGGTCCATCATGATGGAGTGTTGTGGAGATGGCTTGAGGGCGGTGCCTCTTTCCATGTGGAGGTTCTTGGGCTGTATTTTCTTGGGTTTTTACCTTTGTAATGGTCTTTAAAAATTGTTTAAAATTGTGTAAATCAGTTCTGAATTTTTGAAAAAGATTATTTGGTTTGAAAAATCCAGATTCGTTTCATTGGATTTTTTTGTCGTTTTAAGTTTATAAACTCAGGTAAATCGTTCCCAATTATCATTTTATGATACCCGGGCACTTGTGCCAGCCCGTGGGGATCGGGAACGCCCTTCGGGACTTGTCACGGTCTGGGTTTGGTGCCAGTTTTGGCGGCGTCCAGATTCGGTTTGTGACAAAATGGTATCAAAGGAGGTTCACTCCATTGGAGTCATGTTATTTGGGAAATAGTCGGGATAGTCTAGAGTTATGATTGTTGGGACATGGAATTCTGGTTATGGGTAGTGTGCTTGATCACCACACCACATTTCCGGATTCAAGTCACCAGGGGATGTTGGGATTTGTCTAGGTCTTTTGGTTTTCTTGGTTTGATGATGATTAGGGGAAATGAAAAGAGAGTTGGGTTAATGGTCTCAATGAGCTCGCAGGGTCTGGAAAGCCATGTGGAGCCGGGGATATTCCCTAGAACACTCTCTGTGACAGTGAAGTGATTGGAATATGGCTGCCAACCATATGTCCAAGTCACCCACTGAAACAAGTTTCCTCTCGCATTGTCTGGTGTTCTTTAGTTTTGAAATCTTGGAACTTTGGTTTTAAAGTGACTTGGTTTTAGGAAGTGTAATGTTTTTGTGAAATGATTTTCAAATAAATATGGAATGGTTTGATTTATGAAATGGTAGAACTGAATATTCAGAGTTATTTTGAAATGGAAAATTGTGTTCTTACACCTCTTTTGAAAGCAGAAACTATATTGAAGTTGGTTTTGAAAAAGTGTTCCCATTAGAGTTTTATAAACTATTAAAAGTTTTTTTAATGGGATGAGATGTTTTGAAATTGATGTAAATAAATTGAATGTGAGTTTTCATTAGATAAATTGTGCCTTTCTAAAAAGTTTTTTTTAATGCGGTAATTTGAGTTCGACCTCCTGGTTAGCGGTTTTGATAAGAATGATGTGTTGGTTGACCGTTTTGGTTTTGAATAGTGGAAAGAATCAGTGCATTGACCTTTGTTATTTCCATGAGTGACCACATGCATGGGGTTATATGGGATGATATATGGTTGATGGCATGACTGGATGAGTTCCAGGACGGATATGAGGAGGGTGCCTGGTGTGGCACAAAAACATGCATGTGTGAGGCCCATGGGGTACCATTGGTGGATACGCTCACCGCTGAACCGTTTTTTTTTTCAGAAATGGTTTTAAAGAAAAACATGTTTTCTTGATGAATAGTTTGGGATGGTTTTTATTATGGGTTTTTGAAAATGTTGATGTTGTGGGATGTTTTGAGTCGAAGAACCCCTCCTGTTCGAACTGTTTTGTTTGGGGTTGTGTTTGGTCAGAAAGCTGGGTAAAAGGTCCGGTTAATAGTCTCCTATGATATATGTTTTAGGACACCATTAAGATGGTTACATTAACGAATTTGGATCTATTTTGTGGTATGTTTTTACCAATGGACCAGCTTGGTTGGGTCCTTGGGTTCTCTCTTTGGATAAGGTACGCCCCATTAAGATTTAGTGCACAACTGAAGTACAATGCGGATTGTTTCACCATTAGAAAAATCCTCCAGTTGATCAATGTAAGGAATATTTTCTTGAGATTTGTGGAATGAGTCTACACCATTTACTTTATTGGTTTTTTTTTTGGATCCTCTTGTTGCGTAAGAGTGCTCGTGGATGGTTGAAAGAGACCATAGTTTCTTAATCTACCTAATTCGTCGAAGGTGAAAGTTGTCTGGGGTTGTCATTATGGATAGTGTCTAAGAGGGCCTCTATGTCCTTCATAGTATCTTCGTAGAAGGGGTTTATGTTAAACTACCAGTGTGGGAAATCTGGACATGAGAGGCTGATATGGACACTTTCTGGAATGTTGTGATATTTGGTGATATTTTATAAGGCCCCCCTCCTTGTATTATTTCTCTCAGTCGCTTTGGACTTGTTCGGTGACGTGATGTGATGTAACGTGCTCGTTTGATTGTAAAGGTGAAGTTGTATAATATTATGTGAGTCTATTTTTTTTCAAAACTGTTTTTCCTTTTGGGAGATCATGACATCCTCTATTTTAGAGGAAGGTGTTTATATGTGTCCTTTATTTCTGTTGTTTCTCACCCGAAGAAGCAGGGTGTGATGTGAGTGCATCCTCTAAACCCTTATTTCAGTGAATTTAAAAGTTAGGGTAAAGTGAGTTCTGGAGTGTGTTATGTCTGGGTGAACCCATCTCAGATTGCGTGTAGTTGTTTTTATCATCGGAAGAAGAAATTCTATTTGGGGGTTTCCAAATCCTAACTGTGAGGCCGAAGATTCTTCAATCATTGCAGCTCCAGCCATAGTTCCCGGAGAGAAGCTGGCACGTACTCAAAGGAAATCCCATGGTATTTTTTAACCTTGAACAAAGAACTGCTCTTAGTATGATAGATGGGAATAGTTTAAAAATTTGGTGTTTTCATCTTTCTTCTTTTGTTCCCATTTGGTGGAAAGAGGTGGAGTGCCTCATCCCCATGTTATCTCCCAATGACTTTCTTTTCCCCTGTGGTTTTTTTTTGGGTTTGGGTAAAGGTTTTGGATTTGCCTAGACATGTTGAGTGAACATTTATTAGTAACCATTCACCAGAAAACCATGTTGGTATAAGGATCCACATGGTTAGAGCACAGTTTCCCAAACTGCGCGGGCTAATCGTGTTGTCGCCCCAACACTTTATGTTTTCGGGTTTTTCTATGCCGGCCCATATTGGTCAGTTAAGATGGATGGTTTTTATGGTGGGGAGAACCATTATGAGTCTCATGTATATTATTTTGAAAATTCCTAATGGGATTCTACCCCTTGTACTACGGAGTTTGTTCGGGGCTCCCCTATTAGTGTCTTGATTCTTTCTCGGAAAAAAAAATTAAGTTGTCTCTTATGGTTGGGGAGCCCATTTGTGTATCCTTGTACCAGAAACTCACTTTTGTACATGGTATTGGATTGGATGTGGGTAGTCTCGTTCGGAGCTATATAACCACATACATATTCCTTGAGTAAACGTTGGGATTGGAGATTTCCCAATTGTTTAGTTATATCAAGGTAAGTGTAACCTTGTTCGATGTTCTTGTTTGTTTGGGTAAATTTCTTGAGCCTTGTTCAGATAGCGTTTGAGGAGTTTTGTTTTAGGATAAATCTTGAATGTTCTTCATAATTTCAGTAATGAGGTGTATGTTTTGGTTGTGAATTATTCCTTCCTTAATTGATCACTGGAGGTGTTTTGACCTTTGGGGGCGAAGCTTAGCAAATGAGTCCATTTATGCCTTCCGGTTGGGTTTGGTTTTTGCTTTATCCGTGATGTGGCTTTCCGGGGGTGGAAAGTTTTATGGTGGGGAGAATGGTCACACCCATGACTTTTTTTTAAATTCATTACTCATTTAATTTCCATTACCGATTTGTTTTGGGGGTTTACCACTCATTTTGGTGAAAATGGTGGGTTTTGAAAATTTGGGCCAAACTGTGAGCACAAATCCAAATTTAAAAACAAATTTTGATTCTTATATAACTCCTTCAATTTTTAATATTTTAAACCCATTCCACTTCCCCATTGGCATACCATAATATATTAAAATCACCATATCCTTTTTAACCACATAGAAATCCCAAATCATGATGGATTTGGGTTTTTAATTAAGGTAATGGGCCTGCCCGTAAGCCCATTTCCTGCTTTAAATTAATTTTTTAAAATTTCAATATCTCATTCGTTTTTTACTGTGTTTCAATGATTCAACCTCCCAATCGAAGCCAAAAACCTCAGCCTCACCCCCTGTATCGCTTTTTCCTCTTTGGAGCTCATATACCCCTCGGATTGGGACGATCGTTATCAATCTTTCTCAAATCGACCAGATTTGATGAGGTAAAATGAATCTTTCATAACTCCTTCAATTTTCATCATTTTCCCCCCATTTCAGTCCCCACATGACCTAATATGACTCCTTCGGACCTCCATATCAGTTTTGGGTACTTGGAGATTCATAGTTAGGTGGATTGGGGCCGATTTCTTCAATATATTTCAAGTAAGGGAATTCCTTCTTGGTTCCTTCCATCCTCTTTTAGTTTTATTTCATATTTCATGAAGTTCCTCATGTCCAGAAGTTAGGTTTTGATCCTAAGGTCTGATTTGGTATCTTTTGGGTCAATTTTTGGTGGTCTAGGTCTGTATTTATATTCCTTGTGGTGCGGCGGTGGTGCGCTTAAGGTTTCGCACCAAGTTTTGAGGGTTTCGACTCAAAAGGTAGGTGATTCCATGTGTAACCATTTTATGATGAGTTAGCTTGCTTGTTTTATTAATTTAATATGTTTATAATATATCTTCTGTGGTTTGAAAACTGTTTTTGATGAATCTGGTTAAACATTTAATTTTTAGTTGTATTTTAGCTTGAAATTGGGTACTTTTTATGTGTGACTCTTGGGGTAATGTTTGGGTTTAGTTTATAACATATGAAAGTGATTTATTAGTCTTGAAAGGGGCTTCCAATTCTGTTTTTTTAATTCCTTATTATCATGTGGGCCTTGAAAAGAGGTTTTGTTTAATGAGTTTAAGGTGTAAAATCGTGTTGTACTTTTTTAAGGAGATTTATGAAAACTTGTGTTTTTCATGTGTATCTTTGTGGTATTATTTGATGTATTTTTATAACATTTGGGGGTGCTTTAAGAATTGTTTTAGGGCTGAAAATTCTGTTTTGGATTGTTATTGTTATGATTTTGGTTTTGAATGAGGGGATTGAAATGGGTTTAGTGTGCAAGCAATGGTTATACCTCTTGGGTTTGTTTTATAAAAATTGCAAATGTTTTATTTGGTTAAACAAAGTTGGGAAAGGGTGTATATGTACTGTTTGGGTGAGTGTGTTCACCTAATGTGGGTTTTTGAATGGTAAAGTGGTGATTTGAGATGTCAAACATTTTTAGAATGTTTTATAAATTGCCGAAATGTTTTACTAAATTGTGTTTTGTGTGCAAAACACGGGTGTGGGATGTTTCGTGTGAGTTTATTGATAAAATGAATTGTGAAGGTGAGAAGGGTATTATGTGACATGTGTGTGGGCTGTTATGTGAGTTGAATATCTTGTAACGGTTTTATAAAATCGTATAAAGGATTTGTGTAAGTGTTAAAGAAATGTGAAAAGTGTTGTAGGGAATTTTGGTGTGAGTTTGATTTCAAAATGCATTTGAATAAATAGTGGAATTTTTGACTTGTGTGATGTACATGGGGCTGTTTGGTTAATGTGTGATGTGGAATTGATATTTGCATGTGAAAACTATAATTCTTGGATTGTTTGACTTGCTTGAGCACAAAGGGAAAACCCGGGTATCTAGGTGGGTGGACGTGTACTAGTATGCTAGTGAATCTGTGGGGTTTGACCTCAGTTTCACTTAGCAAGATTGACGCTTACAACTCTAACTAAACAATGATGATGATGATTGGGGACCACTAGGATATGGGTATGATCCCTACTAGTGGCTCGTGCACGAGAACGGATATTTTTTGTGGTTACTCTCACCGAGATACGAGGTACCTGGGACCCACAGCTAGCTAGTGCCTAGGGGTTATTTCCTATTACTTGTGCTCATTAGATCCTTTGTACTTACCATAGGTATACAGTATTGTTGGCTGGAAAATTCAGTAGCTTTGTTATTTATTTTAAAAAAAATTCCTTTAAAATTATCTCACATGGAAACTGTTTTCATTTATCATTTCATCCTTTAGAAAATTGTAACTAGCATTTCTTATTTACAAAACATGCAATGCATTTTGTCATGAAATGTTTATCACATGGAATCTCATAGAGGTGGTATCCTACTGGGCTTTTGCTCACACCCTACTTACACCTTTGGGTGTAAGTAGACTTTCTTATTTTATGTCACAGGTTTGGGTACAGGTTTTATACCTTTGGTTCGGGTTTTTAGCGGTCCATCGTGATGGAGTGTTGTGGAGATGGCTTGAGGGCGGTGCCTCTTTCCATGTGGAGGTTCTTGGGCTGTATTTTCTTGGGTTTGTACCTTTGTAATGGTCTTTAAAAATTGTTTAAAATTGTGTAAATCAGTTCTGAATTTTTGAAAAATATTATTTGGTATGAAAAGTCCAGATTCGTTTCATTGGATTTTTTTGTCGTTTTAAGTTTATTAACTCGGGTAAATCGTTCCCAATTATCATTTTATGATACCCGGGCACTTGTGCCAGCCCGTGGGGATCGGGAATGCACTTCGGGACTTGTCACGGTCTGGGTTTGGTGCCGGTTTTGGCGGCGTCCAGATTCGGTTTGTGACAAAATGGTATCAAAGGAGGTTCACTCCATTGGAGTCATGTTATTTGGGAAATAGTCGGGATAGTCTAGAGTTATGATTGTTGGGACATGGAATTCTGGTTATGGGTAGTGTGCTTGATCACCACACCACATTTCCGGATTCAAGTCACCAGGGGATGTTGGGATTTGTCTAGGTCTTTTGGTTTTCTTGGTTTGATGATGATTAGGGGAAATGAAAAGAGATTTGGGTTAATGGTCTCAATGAGCTCGCAGGGTCTGGAAAGCCATGTGGAGCTGGGGATATTCCCTAGAACACTCTCTGTGACAGTGAAGTGATTGGAATATGGCTGCCAACCATATGTCCAAGTCACCCACTGAAACAAGTTTCCTCTCGCATTGTCTGGTGTTCTTTAGTTTTGAAATCTTGGAACTTTGGTTTTAAAGTGACTTGGTTTTAGGAAGTGTAATGTTTTTGTGAAATGATTTTCAAATAAATATGGAATGGTTTGATTTATGAAATGGCAGAACTGAATATTCAGAATTATTTTGAAATGGAAAATTGTGTTCTTACACCTCTTTTGAAAGCAGAAACTATATTGATGTTGGTTTTGAAAAAGTGTTCCCATTAGAGTTTTCTAAACTATTAAAAGTTTTTTTTAATGGGATGAGATGTTTTGAAATTGATGTAAATAAATTGAATGTGAGTTTTCATTAGAGAAATTGTGCCTTTCTGAAAAGTTTTGTTTAATGCGTTAATTTGGGTTCGACCTCCTGGTTAGCGGTTTTGATAAGAATGATGTGTTGGTTGACCGTTTTGGTTTTGAATAGTGGAAAGAATCAGTGCATTGACCTTTGGTATTTCCATGAGTGACCACATGCATGGGGTTATATGGGATGATATATGGTTGATGGCATGACTGGATGAGTGCCAGGACGGATATGAGGAGGGTGCCTGGTGTGGCACAAAAACATGCATGTGTGAGGCCCATGGGGTACCATTGGTGGATACGCTCACCGCTGAACCGTTTTTTTTTCAGAAATGGTTTTAAAGAAAAACATGTTTTCTTGATGAATAGTTTGGGATGGTTTTTATTATGGGTTTTTGAAAATGTTGATGTTGTGGGATGTTTTGAGTCGAAGAACCCATCCTGTTCGAACTGTTTTTTTGGGGTTGTGTTTGGTCGGAAAGATGGGTAAAAGGTCCGGTTAATATTCTCCTATGATATATGTTTTAGGACACCATTAAGATGGTTACATTAACGAGTTTGGATCTATTTTGTGGTATTTTTTTACCAATGGACCAGCTTGGTTGGGTCCTTGGGTTCTCTCTTTGGATAAGGTACACCCCATTAATATTTAGTGCACAACTGAAGTGCAATGCGGATTGTTTCACCATTAGAAAAATCCTCCAGTTGATCAATGTAAGGAATATTTTCTTGAGATTTGTGGAATGAGTCTACACCATTTACTTTCTTGGTTTTTTTGGATCCTCTTGTTGCGTAAGAGTGCTCGAGGATGGTTGAAAGAGACCATAGTTTCTTAATCTACCTAATTCGTCGAAGGTGAAAGTTGTCTGGGGTTGTCAGTATGGATAGTGTCTAAGAGGGCCTCTAAGTCCTTCATAGTCTCTTCGTAGAAGGAGTTTATGTTAAACTACCAGTGTGGGAAATCTGGACATGAGAGGCTGTTATGGACACTTTCTGGAATTCTGTGATATTTAGTGATATTGTATAAGGCCCCCCTCCTTGTATTATTTCTCTCAGTCGCTTTGGACTTGTTCGGTGACGTGATGTGATGTCACGTGCTCGTTTGATTGTAAAGGTGAAGTTGTACAATATTATGTGAGTCTATTTTTTTTCAAAACTGTTTTCCCTTTTGGGAGATCTTGACATCCTCTATTTTAGAGGAAGGTGTTTATATGTGTCCTTTATTTTTGTTGTTTCTCACCCGAAGAAGCAGGGTGTGATGTGAGTGCATCCTCTAAAGCCTTATTTCAGTGAATTTAAAAGTTAGGGTAAAGTGAGTTCTAGAGTGTGCTATGTCTGGGTGAACCCATCTCAGATTGCGTGTAGTTGTTTTTATCATCGGAAGAAGAAATTCTATTTGGGGGTTTCCAAATCCTAACTGCGAGGCCGAAGATGCTTCAATCATTCCAGCTCCAGCCATAGGTCCCGGAGAGAAGCTGGCACGTAGTCAAAGGAAATCCCATGGTATTTTTTAACCTTGAACAAAGAACTGTTCTTAGTATGAGAGATGGGAATAGTTTAAAAATTTGGTGATTTCATCTTTCTTCTTTTGTTCCCATTTGGTGGAAAGAGGTGGAGTGCCTCATCCCCATGTTATCTCCCAATGACTTTCTTTTCCCCTGTGGTTTTTTTTGGGTTTGGGGAAAGGTTTTTGATTTGTCTAGACATGTTGAGTGAACATTTATTAGTAACCATTAACCATAAAACCATGTAGGTATAAGGATCCACATGGTTAGAGCACAGTTTCCCAAACTGCGCGGGCTAACCGTGTTGTCGTCCCAACACTTTATGTTTTGGGGTTTTTCTATGCCGGCCCATATTGGTCAGTTAAGATGGATGGTTTTTATGGTGGGGAGAACCACTATGAGTCTCATGTATATTATTTTGAAAATTCCTAATGGTATTCTACCCCTTGTACTACGGAGTTTGTTTGGGGCTCCCCTGTTAGTGTCTTGATTCTTTCTCGGAAAAAAAAATTTTAAGTTGTCTCTTATGGTTGGGGAGCCCATTTGTGTATCCTTGTACCAGAAACTCACTTTTTTACATGGTCTTGGATTGGATGTGGGTAGTCTCGTTCGGAGCTATATAACCACATACATATTCCTTGAGTAAACATTGGGATTGGAGATTTCCCAATTGTTTAGTTATATCAAGGTAAGTGTAACCTTGTTCGATGTTCTTGTTTGTTTGGGTAAATTTCTTGAGCCTTGTTCAGATAGCGTTTGAGGAGTTTTGTTTTAGGATAAATCTTGAATGTTCTTGATAATTTCAGCAATGAGGTGTATGTTTTGGTTGTGAATTATTCCTTCCCTAATTGATCACTGGAGGTGTTTTGACCTTTGGGGGCGAAGCTTAGCAAATGAGTCCATTTATGCCTTTCGGTTGGGTTTGGTTTTTGCTTTATCCGTGATGTGGCTTTCCGAGGGCGGAAAGTTTTATGGTGGGGAGAATTGTCACACCCATGAATTTTTTTTAAATTCATTACTCATTTAATTTCCATTACCGATTTGTTTTGGGGGTTTACCACTCATTTTGGTGAAAATTGTGGGTTTTGAAAATTTGGGCCAAACTGTGAGCCCAAATCCAGATTTAAAAACAAATTTTGATTCTTATATAACTCCTTCAATTTTTCATATTTTAAACCCATTCCACTTCCCCATTGGAATACCATAATATATTAAAATCACCATATCCTTTTTAACCACATAGAAATCCCAAATCATGATGGATTTGGGTTTTTAATTAAGGTAATGGGCCTGCCCGTAAGCCCATTTCCTGCTTTAAATTAATTTTTTAAAATTTCAATATCTCATTCGTTTTTTACTGTGTTTCAATGATTCAACCTCGCAATCGAAACCAAAAACCTCAGCCTCACCCCCTGTATCGCTTTTTCCTCTTTGGAGCTCATATACCCCTCGGATTGGGACGATCGTTATCAATCTTTCTCAAATCGACCAGATTTGATGAGGTAAAATGAATCATTCATAACTCCTTAAATTTTCATCCTTTTCCCCCCATTTCAGTCCCCAAATGACCTAATATGACTCCTTAGGACCTCCATATCAGTTTTGGGTACTTGGAGATTCATAGTTAGGTGGATTGGGGCCGATTTCTTCAAGATATTTCAAGTAAGGGAATTCCTTCTTGGTTCCTTCCATCCTCTTTTAGTTTTATTTCATATTTCATGAAGTTCCTCATGTCCAGAAGTTAGGTTTTGATCCTAAGGTCTGATTTGGTATCTTTTGGGTCAATTTTTGGTGGTCTAGGTCTGGATTTATATTCCTTGTGGTGCGGCGGTGGTGCGCTTAAGGTTTCGCACCAAGTTTTGAGGGTTTCGACTCAAAAGGTAGGTGATTCCATGTGTAACCATTTTATGATGAGTTAGCTTGCTTGTTTTATTAATTTAGTATGTTTATAATCTATCTTGTGTGGTTTGAAAACTGTTTTTGATGAATTTGGTTAAACATTTAATTTTTAGTTGTATTTTAGCTTGAAATTGGGTACTTTTTATGTGTGACTCTTGGGGTAATGTTTTGGTTTAGTTTATAACATATGAAAGTGATTTATTAGTCTTGAAAGGGGCTTCCAATTCTGTTTTTTTAATTCCTTATTATCATGTGGGCCTTGAAAAGAGGTTTTTTTTAATGAGTTTAAGGTGTAAAACTGTGTTGTACTTTTTTAAGGAGATTTATGAAAACTTGTGTTTTTCATTTGTATCTTTGTGGTATTATTTGATGTATTTTTATAACATTTGGGGGTGCTTTAATAATTGTTTTAGGGCTGAAAATTCTGTTTTGGATTGTTATTGTTATGATTTTGGTTTTGAATAAGGGGTTTGAAATGGGTTTAGTGTGCAAACATTGGTTATACCTCTTGGGTTTGTTTTATAAAAATTGCAAATGTTTTATTTTGTTAAACAAAGTTGGGAAAGGGTGTATATGTACTGTTTGGGTGAGTGTGTTCACCTAATGTGGGTTTTTGAATGGTAAAGTGGTGATTTGAGATGTAAAACATTTTTAGAATGTTTTATAAATTGCCGAAATGTTTTACTAAATTGTGTTTTGTGTGCAAAACACGGGTGTGGGATGTTTCGTGTGAGTTTATTGATAAAATGAATTGTGAAGGTGAGAAGGGTATTATGTGACATGTGTGTGGTCTGTTATGTGAGTTGAATATCTTGTAACAGTTTTATAAAATCGTTTAAAGGATTTGTGTAAGTGTTAAAGAAATGTGAAAAGTGTTGTAGGGAATTTTGGTGTGAGTTTGATTTCAAAATGCATTTGAATAAATAGTGGAATTTTTGACTTGTGTGATGTACATGGGGCTGTTTGGTTAATGTGTGATGTGGAATTGATATTTTCATGTGAAAACAATAATTCTTGGATTGTTTAACTTGTTTGAGCACAAAGGGAAAACACGGGTATCTAGGTGGGTGGACGTGTACTAGTATGCTAGTGAATCTGTGGGGTTTGACCTCAGTTTCACTTAGCAAGATTGACTCTTACAACTCTAACTAAACAATGATGATGATGATTGGGGACCACTAGGTTATGGGTATAATCCCTACTAGTGGCTCGTGCACGAGAACAGATATTTTTTGTTGTTACTCTCACCGAGATACGAGGTACCTGGGACCCACAGCTAGCTAGTGCCTAGGTGTTATTTCCTATTACTTGTGCTCATTAGATCCTTTGTACTTACCATAGGTATACAGTATTGTTGGCTGGAAAATTCAGTAGCTTTGTCATTTATTTTAAAAATTTTGTTCCTTTAAAATTATCTCACATGGAAACTGTTTTCATTTATCATTTCATCCTTTAGAAAATTGTAACTAGCATTTCTTATTTACAAAACACGCAATGCTTTTTGTCATGAAATGTTTATCACATGGAATCTCATAGAGGTGGTATCCTACTGGGATTTTGCTCACACCCTACTTACACCTTTTGGTGTAAGTATACTTTCTTATTTTATGTCACAGGTTTGGGTACAGGTTTTATGCCTTTGGTTCGGGTTTTTAGCGGTCCATCGTGGTGGAGTGTTGTGGAGATGGCTTGAGGGAGGTGCCTCTTTCCATGTGGAGGTTCTTGGGCTGTATTTTCTTGGGTTTGTACCTTTGTAATGGTTTTTAAAAATTGTTTAAAATTGTGTAAATCAGTTCTGAATTTTTGAAAAAGATTATTTGGTTTGAAAAATCCAGATTCCTTTCATTGGATTTTTTTGTCGTTTTAAGTTTATAAACTCGGGTAAATCGTTCCCAATTATCATTTTAGGATACCCGGGCACTTGTGCCAGCCCGTGGGTATCGGGAACGCCCTTCGGGACTTGTCATGGTCTGGGTTTGGTGCCAGTTTTGGCGGCTTCCAGATTTGGTTTGTGACACGAAAAGTATTTTTTTTTTCAATGAATTATTGGTTTAAATGAATTTTATGGTTAATAATAATTTATAATTGATGTTAAAATAGTTTAAATTATAAATCCATAACTATATTGATGTCATTAAAGACAAAATATATGAATAGTTCTTAAAATGAATTTTATGGAATTTTATGTTAAATAATATAGTATAAAATGATTTAAATTTATAAAAGAATTTAATATTAGACAAGGGAAATTGGATAAGGTATAAATGTTTTTCCCATTGCCATTTTTGGATCCATTTCCCACCTTAGACGTAAATTTATTACCCTTTAGTATTTAAGAAGTAATTACCACAGTTAAAGTTAAAATTGATTAATAGATCAGTTAAACCAAAAATAAGGTTTCCAATGAGATATAAACCTATAAAAATTTTATTTCACGGTTGTATTTAAAACCTAAAATATATTATATTTTAGTTTTTTGAAACTTATTTCAAAATTATAATGAAAAAAATATTATATTTAAATATTTTATGTAATTCCAATCATGTCATTTCCTTCGATATAAAAGGTCACTGCCTCTCCTATATTCCTCACACCACCTTGAGCCACTTAGCCGAAAAAACCCTAACAAAACCCCTTGTAAACATACTTATCCACGTTATATAGGTTTTAGTATCTTAAAAATATCATCCCTAGTGTTCTTAAGAATAAATCCAAAGGAGCCCTCTCAAAGAGGAGGTAATTGTTTTAACTAATATCATTAATTTTAATTCTTCTTATACCTCCTTAAATTCTATACTAACCATTAAAATATAATAAAATTAGTATATATCATATAATTTAATGTTATAATTTTAATTTCATAACCTTATTCATATAAGTTTCCCATCAAATGGGAATGAAATAACTTATCGTGCGTACATGTAGACTACTACCTCCACAAAGTTATATGATTAATTTTCCCTCACCACTTCACATGGATGTTTATATTGAAGGGTTTTAAAAAAATATGTTATTTTTTTTAATATAATGGTTCTAAAAATTTTAATTACTATTTAACTATGTTTTGTTCCATCAATAAACAAATAGAAACATCACTCTTGTGCACTTACAGACTACCGTCTCTAAAAAATGATGTAGTTAATTTTCTTCCAATGATTTATATGTATAGTAATATAAGTTTATATAATTATTACATATGATACTCATTTAATGATTAAAATTGAGTATATTATGTAACCATGATCAAAGTACAAGGTTCAGAACCATTGAACCAAAACGTTAATGAAAAATGAAACAATTACAACCCGAAAATGATGTTTTTAATAAATAATTATTTATAAATGGGTGTTGTAATGTTATAAGTTGATCAAATATGATATTATAAGTACAAATATGTTTCATTTATATATTAATAATAAATTTAAATTTTTTATACAAGATTTTATATCACCTGTGAAGCAAGAATAACATAAGGGATGTGATTTATGTTTCAATATCATTTTAATCGATATTATTTATGCCTAAATTTACATTGAGGGAAATCATATGGTCATTATACGATAAAAAAACATTGTTTTTTATCCTCTAGTTATATTTGTAGATTATATATTTTTCATTCATTTTACTCTCATTAAGAACTCAATATATCGAAATAATTGTTTTAAGAAAACTGACTTTCTTTCTCTCCACAGGTGGAAATCCTTTTTTCCTCCATATACATGTTTTTGAAAAATATTTTTGAAAATTATTTAAATAATATAAAATAATATTTTAAAGTTAATTTTATAAACGTTTGAATTTTTACAAATAATGTTAAAAAGTGTTTTCAAATCATTTTAAGAATGGCGTAATTTATACTGAAGGTGTGAACATAATATTTGTTTTAATGATTGCAGCATGAAATAAATTTCCTACTTTCATGACTGCTTGATAATTTAAAACTTCTTTTACAATTTTCCATAGTAATTTTCAAATTATATTTTTTCCATACAATTTTTATATTTTTATATTTGAAATATCTAAAATCAAAATGAAAATTCTATACTTCCAAATAAATATTACATAGATCTTTTAATGTTATTTTTAATCTATGATAACATCTATTGATGTTACTTATGCTTTACTATAGATATTATCCAATGATTTCATCCTTATTCTTTGTCTACATGGTTTGAAATTTTGATAATGAAATGTTTACAAAACCGCTTTATTTTCCATGGGTTATAATATGATGATATGATGAGTATTTTAGGATCTTGTGTCCTATATATTAATTTAATATGATTATGTGATGGTTTTGACTTAAATTATATAGCCCTATAACGAATTTGGTAAAGATTAATATTTTATAAGATTAAATGTTACATGGGAGGTTCTCAAAATCCTAAATGAGTTTATATGGAAGGTTAACCCATGATCGAATGATGTTACATGGGAGGTTATCCCAAGACCAAGATAGGGTTCATGGGAGGTTATCCCATTCCCAAAAGATGGTAAATGGAAGGTTATCCCAAGTTCAAATAAGGTAAAATAGTTGTTATCCTAATCCAAACATGTCCTGAACATATTTGTGGGTAGCATTGACATAATATTTATATGATTATAATTATTTCACACATTATGACACTATTTTATGACATGATCTTATTCTAATGTTATGCTCTCATAGTTTTGGTTATTTTATTCCTTTATGATTAATGTCTAATAAACTACCAAGCTTTATATAATGACTCATAATTATGATCAAATATTTTTTTATGATTTTAAAATGTTAATAATAGGTTCTCATACCCTTATTATCATCTTAAGATTCAATTATCATTGATATATCCCTTTTTTACCCTTACTAAGCATATAACCACACTCTTTTAATTTTACTTTTCCATAGAATATAAAAAAATTAATTGTGATATGTCTAAGAAGGGTTCCAGTTCTGAAGAACATAGTGGGAGATAATATAGATATTTTATATAACAGCTTTTTATGTATCCATGTTTATAAAAAAGTAAAACTTTAATATTATAGAGTGGGTCATAATTATATATAATAAATATTCATCTAATAAGATGTAATATTTATGTATAGAATTTTCGGTTCGTTATATGTGAATTTATTAAATCAAGAGACTGAAACCAAGACAATAGGAATAATAGGATAAAGATTGAATATCTGATTATAATGTTATCAAAGTATTTTCTTTAAAAAAATGTGACATGAAATATTCATCCAATTCAGGCGCTGAAAAATTTATTAAAGAAAATGAAGGTTGATGTAACGCCCGGACTGCAGTTACCCAGATTCGGTGCTTTATTACATAACATTGGCATGATCACAAAAGATCAGGTCTCAAAAGACTGATTAGTTTAGTAGCCTTGGAAACACTAGATATATTCATAAGCCTTACATTACATCATAAAGTAAAAAAACTAAATCAACGTCTTGTCTTCATATCCCCTCATATTATCCCTACAGGTCATTCATAAATTACTTCTTTACATCATGTGAAAAATAAAACATTTAAAGAGATGAGTTGAGATGCTCAGTAAGGATAACAATATAGTAGAAAATTTCATAAATAAGCATAAACATTTAAGGAAATGTGTAACTAAAACAAAAGCCTTTTAAACATGAACTTCAAGATAATATGGCAAAGATAAAATGAAATAATTCCATTTACTTATTCACATGGATATTCTACTAGTCTAATAACCACATGCAATATCAATAACCACTTTCATAATGATGGAATGCATAATGCCAGACTATCATAACCACATAGTCAATGCCTCGTGCCAAGACTAGAAATAAAATTTTGTCAAGGCCTTATTCCAAGACACTAGTTTGTCTCATGAAACCTACCAACACATCGAGGATCTATATCGGGCTCCACCCGTCACTTACTAAGTCCAATTCATTCCTCATATGAAAAGATTGAAAACATAACATTAAAATTCGTATTAAAACTAGCATACAAAATGTCAATACTTTATCCACAAACCATGAATGGTATAAAAATAGCACATCCAGAGTCAAAAAAAACACATTCAATACAATATGAAAGATTTTATTTGAACAGATTAACCTCAATTGAGAATAATGAAGGATATTTACATAGATGAAAATAATCATCAAAACCGTTTGAGAGAAATATTCCCCTTTTTCTTGATTACATTTAAAAATCACACTATTTTTCAAGAAGACGTTTAAAATAGATTGTTGAATCAAAGTGTCCCATACCACTTTGAAACTTTAAAAAAATTAATTTTAAAACATTAATGTCCATATAAGTAAATCCTTAAAACCATTTTCAAAACATGGTCATTAATGAGAAATATTTAGAATAATAAATCATTAAAACATTTAAAAATGTTATTTTAGTTTGAGTTCCTAACAAAAAGAGAGACACTTGAATAAAAATAATTGAGGTAACCAAAACTTTGTAATATCATGAGAATAAAGGGATTCATGATATACTATGTCAAAGTACATAATATACACCATATAAAAGTGATTTGGTGTATAACAACAAAGAAGTCTCAATGAAATGTAAATTGAGATGAAATATCTAATAAAGACTGTATCCTTAGGTTAAGGATAAATCAACGACATAATTATGTGTGAAAACTATAAATACACTAAATATTATTGGATATTCAGTGTAAATCAATCAGAGGAAATTCACAGATGTTCTTATAAAAACAACACTAATGAATGGGATATTTAACTCAACAAATGGAGATTGAGTTAAAATTACTCTTATCAAGTTCATATCGATGACTTGAGAATTTATAGCTGGAGTGATTATGTGTTTAATAAGTATATCCACGGAAAGGGGAGTGGGAATTATGACATAAGCAAACAAATTTTGATTCCACACATAATCTTGGAGTAAAATAATCGATGAAGTATGTGTCAAGCCGAATGAGTGGAAATTGAAATTTCAAATTCCCTTATCGAGTTGGTAACTTAAAAAACAGACACCCATGAAAGAAGGATCATACAATGATGATGTAAATGTCTATAAATTAAAGTATATTACACAATTAATACAATCATTGACAGTATAAACACCACATGCAATAAATAAGTGGTGAACAATGGAAATCTCACGGAATTAAAAGTGAGATAAGAAACCCCTTACTTTGTACTTTTTCCTTGTTCAAGGGTACTTTAGCCTCTTGTATAATGGTTAAATAATTGTTATTGAATTATATAGGAGTCATATTCATTAAGATGATATCATATATGATCTTTTAATATTACTTTGTTAATAATATCTTAGTATTATCATCGTTTCAGGTGTTAAGTTACTTGTTTTCTTTTATATTTTTTGTTACATAAGTCATGTTTGATATGGATAGGTTTTATATTATTAATATAAAGAATTATATCAAGTCCTTAAACATTATTTTTAATCATAAAATGAGAATTATACTTGTATGGATACGATGGGGAATGAATCTCATCGTGTTCCTGGAGACGGTAGTTCGTACGTACGCACGGGTGACAATATCATTCTTTTGATAAAAAATAATATATAAATGGATGGTATATAATATATACATAATCATTATAATGTTATATTTATTATTTACATAAATTAAACTTCATTATCATACCCATCAAAATAATAATGTTTTGAATAACAATTACACCACGACGTGGAGACGGTAGGTCGTACGTACACACATATGGTGACATGTCATTCAAAGGATAGATAGAATAATTAATTTGGTTGTTCCATATTTATAATAACAACCCAGTATATAAAATATAATTTATTTACTCTTTTATAATGGAAATAACAAATAAAGAAGAAGTTTAAGAAGAAAGGAACTTGAAAGAGGATTGTGAAAACATTACCACTTCTTTGGGTTCTTCCTTTTAATTTGATCAAAAGGGATCCATAGGTTGGATTTATGATCAAACTAAGGCCTATAGGTTGAAGTGAGGGAAGTTGAGACAATATTTGGGCAGGGGTTGGCCGATTCAAAAGTCTTTGAAGTTGTAAATTAGAGAGAAGGGGGAGTACCCTTTTATAAGAGGGGTGAGGGGCACCTTTGGAAAAGCTAGAAATATTATTTTATAATAAATTCATATTTAGTTTATAATGGCGAAAAATTGAATTATTTACAGGTTAAGGTGGGTATGGGTCAAAATCCTTTCAACCAATATATTTTAGATATTTTTTGGTCACTATATTAACCTTATCATTTATATTTAACTCTTAGTTAAATAGTTTGACATTTACCATGTCTCTTTGTATTTCTATATTATATAGTTAATAAACTTACTATATACCTCCAATAGACCCCCAAGAGGTACATTAATGATACACCTATCATTATATAAGTATTTTGGTCGAACCTTATATTTTTTGGAATAGAATATCAGTTAATAATATAATATTTGTTTTAAAAACTCTTTTATGTCAATTTTGACACTATTGGGTATTTTGTTTTTGATAATTTCATAACAGCATTATTACTTCGAAAAAAATTTATATAACTAAACCTAATATGTCATATTAACCTATAAAATTAGTTGAATTCATAAAATGTCTTAAATTACATTTATTTTGATATTTATAATATCAATTATTTTAATATTTCAGTAATTATGTAATTGATGCATCTCCATTGTTTCATAAATAAATTATAATATTTAATGTCTAAAAATTATAAATAAAATACCATTATGTTGGAAATCCTTTTATATTTATAATAAATATTTATAATCAAATTTATTATATGTATAACCCTATATTAAATTTTTTTTAGTTATTTAACTTTGATTTTATCTCTTTTAACACTTCTTTGAATAAAATATTAATAAATGTCCTAATTTAATATAAGTGGACCTAAATGATAATATTTTATTCCTAAGGTTGTTTTTGGTTGATATAAACTTGTCCAATATAATTAGGGAATGTTTTAGGGTAATATTAATATCATTTTTACCTTAATTACCCTATTTACTTTTAACCGTGGTAAATAAAAGTCAAAAGTTGCTATTCACCAACAATTATTTTCATCTCATTGAACCACATTTTACTCCTTGATATTAACAGTGTCTCTCAAATTTTTGAAATTCCACTCACAGAAGCGGTAAAATTATGTTTTATGTGAATTTCCAAATTCTCGTAGGAGGTGGGTAAAAGATGGTGAAAAGTTCAATATAATTTTTATATATCTAAAATTATTCTACAAAAAATCCAATGAATTACATTGAACTGTTATAGGTATTATGTATCTATTTTGACTTTAATTAAATTCAAATAAAATAAATAATTATTTAATCAAAAATTCGGTTTTAAACTATAACTTAGTGTTTTTGCACTATTCATCAAAAATTGATTGTTTTCAGAAAAATACCAAAAATTCACCATAAGATAATTTTGATATTCTGAATCCAAAAATGAAGTACATTTTGAGAGATATAATTTATAAAATTTATAAAAGTGGGTATTAATATTCATAATGGCTAGTTTGATTGGCTGTGGTGTGTGTTAGAACTCGAAGTTGCATACAACACACGCTACTGTATTATTCAAAGAGAAGTGTACCATGGAAGCTTGGGGTGTTACATTCTCCCCGCATTAAAATAATTTCTTCCTATAAATTTTTAAAATTGGGCTTGTGGATATAATAGATAGTCCCAAATTAGAAAAAGAATCAATAAATCTATCACCTTAAAGGAAAGAAAGAGAAGTACAAAGGTCACCCAAGATAACTCATACTGGGATTCCATGTAGAAAAACATGGATATGGAAGATAAACTAAGTGTGGAGTTCTAATGGAGGGGGATAGAAAATATGATTAGGATAAATTAAACAAAAAGAAAGCCACAAACTTGTGATGGGACAAACGGTCATTAGTTTCCCAGTTGGAAAAGTATACGGACAACCTTTATTTAAGTTACATTACACAAAGATGAGGAATTAATTTACGAGATTGAATATGAAAATAAAGAGATATACTTACTTTTTAAGTAGAGTTTAATTCTTTAATAAATTTCCACCACTATCTCATTTTTTTAAATGATGAGTATTCAAGAAGACTTGGTCACACTATAAGAGCTAGAATAAACTTCTATAGAATCACACGATCCACGAAGGATAAAATATATATTTATCTTGTATTTAGAGATTAATCAATACCAAAATGGTTAGTATAAGATCTGATGATCCCCCAAAAAAATATTCCTTTAGATAAAGAAACACTAATCTTAATTTCTAAAATTAAATCATCAATACCCCAAAGTTAAATAAATACCATTCAATAAACAATTGTCCTTAAAATCCTTCAATATAATCCAAACTAATATTGAAACCCAAAACATAGACGAATTTGGTTTTGTAGTCTTCCACGTTAAATTGTATCTCCAAATGACATCAACTGCTCTTAAAGTCGCATACATAAAAGTAATTTACTTTATCATATATTATCTATTATAGGTTAATCAGTTCCATAAATAACCCAAATCGCTATAAATCCACAATAAAAACGTAGTTAAAAATCCACCATTACTCCTCAAATGAAATCCCATAGTATTCTAGTTTTCTTGGGAATATAGTGTTCCCAACAAAGCGAACATCTTCCAAAATAACATTTATCACTTAATAACCAAATCATTTTCTTATTCTAAGGGTATTAATTTGATAAGACATAAGAACCCAAATCAACTTATTATTGGTCAATAAAATCATTTAACTAAAAATAATTGGGCATACTAACCAGGGACTTCACGTAGTTCAGTTGTAGACGATAAATCCCAATCGCACTTTCGTTGTGGGTTCGATTACCACAGCTTTGTCCGACACGATGGGTTGTCACACGTTCTGCGTGTTGTCCTTTTTCAAAAACAATATTTTATAACATTACCAAAATGAGATAAATTCCTCAAAATAGCCATATATAATTTTAATCAGAAATGTTATCTCATACCTTGAATTTTCATAACAAAATATAATATCTTGTAATTTCCTCAAACCCAATGATCATATAAAACAAAATGGTTATTTATAACTCTATCCACAAGATAAAAGATAAGTCTTCCTCAAATATCATTCTCACATGGCAAACTACGGGGTTACAAATACAAGAGAAAATTATTCCAAAGTAACCCCATAAACAAGGAGCACTAATACTTTTAAACATTTCTCCAACCATTTATTTCCATGTAGCTTCTTATTTTTCCAAGAAAATATCCTTTAGAATAGAGAATTCACTTGGTTAATGGCCAGGTCCCCTACATTTACGGAAAATTACTGTAAATGGATTTTTGGGGCCATTTTTATTTTCTTCCATAGTAATCTTCATTTTTCCTCGGTAATTCTTTACTTTATGTCCTTCTTTCCTGCACTTAAATCATTTCTTTGTTCCATTAAGACACTTTCCTGGGTGTCTCCTTCCATATTTCCTGCATGATGGAAATTTAGGATTCTTTTCTCCATAGTCTCTACTGCTAGAGATCTTATCATTCATCACCTTTCTCAGCTTTGTTGAGTCTAGGAGTTGGTTAATATATATGTTGTTGATCATATTTTTTGAAAACTGATTTGGGATGAACAATATATCTTTTACGCATATCAACATTCCATTTTTTTACTCATTTCCACCACTGTTACCACCTTGTACATCATTCTCAAAGTTACTATGATTTCCTTGGACTCCAGCCATTGACTAAAACCAGAAATCATTGTGTGAGTAACAGTAGTCATAAAATCATTTACAGAATATCATGACACCATATTCTCAATTTGAAACACCTTAGGATTAACCAATGTCATTTATTTTCATCTTATATTAAAATACTTCGAATTGGTTTGTAAAGAAAATGTAAATTATCCTAAGAATATCCCTTGGGAGTGTCCGAACCAAGAGTGCAGCAAGGCCCATTGTCATGCACCATTTCCCATACGAGTCTAGCACAGAGCAGGGTTTTTGGTTTTTACCCCTAGGTACATCTATTCCAGAGCCACCTCTACTTGCTCATATCCAGAAAGGGATGTATTTCTTGTAAAACTCACAAAATCTATACAATACCAAAATTCTAGGAAGTTCTTATATACTAATCCTCAAAGTCTATCTTATGGGCTATATTCTCTAACCGGAGTTTATCTAAATCTAGTTCCCAAGGTTTGAGATAAACGTCCTCTGATACCAGTTGTAACGCCCTGACCCCAGTTACCCAGATTCGGTGCATTATTTCATAACATTGTCATGATCACAAAAGATGAAGTCTCGAAAGACCGATTAGTTTAGTATTCTTGGAAACACTAGATATATTCATATGTCTTACATTACATCATAAAGTAAAAAAAACTACAACAAAGTCTTTTATTCATATACCCTCATATTATCCCTGCAGGTCATTCATAAATTAATTCTTCACATCCTGGGTAAAATAAAACATTGAAAGGGGTGATCTGAGATGCTCAGTAAAGATAACAATATAGAGAAAACTTTAATAAATAAGCATAAACATTAAATGCAATGTATAACTAAAACAAAAGCCTTTTAAACATGAACATCAGAATAATATGGCAAAGTTAAAATGAAATAATTCCATTTTATTATTTACATGTATATTCTACTAGTCGAATAACCACATGCAATATCAATAACCACTTTCATAATGATGGAATGCATAATGCCAGACTATCACAATCACATAGTCAAGGCCTCGTTCCAAGACTACTAATAAAATTTTGTTAAGGCCTTGTGTCAAGACACTAGTTTGTCTCATGAGACCTACCGACAAATCGAGGAGCTATGGAAGGGTCCACGCGTCACTTACTAAGTTGGATGTATTCCTCCTATGAAAAGATTGAAAACATAACATAAACATTCGTATTAAAACTAGCATATGAAATGTCAATACATTATCCACAAACCATGAATGGTATAAAAATACACATCCCCAGTCAAAAAAAACTCATTCAATAAAATATGGAAGATTTTATTATAACATATTAACCTCAATCGATAATAATGAAGGATATCTACATAGATGAAAATAATCATCAAAACCATTTGGGAGAAATATCCCCCTTTTCATGAAAACATTTAAAATTCACACTATTTGTCAAGGTGTCGTTTAAAATAGATTTTTGAATCAAAGTGTCCCAGAACACTTTAAAACATTAAAAAAATTAATTTTAAAACTTTAATATCCATATAAATAAATCCTTCAAACCATTTTTAAAACATGGACATTAATGAGAAATATTTAGAATAATAAATCTTTAAAACATTTTAAAATGATATTTTAGTTGGAGTTCCTAAACAAAAGAGAGACACTTGAATACAAATAATTCAGGTAATAAAATCTTTATAATATCATGAGAAAAAAAATATTCATGATATACTATGTCAAAGTACATTATATACAACATATAAAAGTGATTTGGTGTATAACAACAAAAAAGTCTCAATGGAATGTAAATTGAGATGAAATATCTAATAAAGACTATATCCATAGGTTAAGGATAAATCAAAGACATAATTATGTGTGACAAATATAAATACACTCAATATGATTGGATATTCAGTGTAAATCAATCAGAGGACATTCACACATATTCTTGTAAAAACAACACCAATGAATTGGATATTTAACTCAACAAATGGAGATTGAGTTAAAATTACTCTTATCAAGTTCATATCGATGACCTGAGAATTTAAAAATGGAGTGATTATGTGTATAAAAAGTATATCCATAGAAATAGGAGTGGGAATTGTGATTTAGGAAAATAAATTGTGATTCCACACATAATCTTGGAGTGAAATAATCAATGAAGTATGCGTAAAGACGAATGAGTGGAAATTGAAATTTCAAATTCCCTTATCGATTTGGTAACTTACGAAACATACACCTATTAAAGAAGTATCATACAATAATGATGTAAATATCCATAAATTAAATTATATTACACAATGAATACAATCATGGAAAATACACACACCACAAGCTATAAATAAGTGGTGAACAATGGAAATCTCAGGGAATTAAATGTGAGATAAGAAACCCTTACTTTGTACTTTTTCCTTGGTCAAGAGTTGTTTATCCTACTATATAATGGTGAAATAATTTTTATTTAATTTTAAAAGAATAATATACATTAATATGATATCATATATGATCTTTTAACATTTCATTGTTAATAATATCTTAGTATTATCGTTGGTTCGGGTGTTAACTTACTCGTTTTCTTCTATATGTTTTGTTACATAAGTTGTGTTTTTTATGGATAGGTTGTATCTTATTCATATACATAATGATATCAAGTCCTTAAAAGTTATTTTTAATCATAAAATGAGAATTAGACTTGTATGGATACGATGGGGAATGAATCTTATCGCATTCATGGAGACGGTAGTCCGTACATACGCACAGGCGACAATATCATTCTTTTGATATTAAAATAATATAGAAATGGATGGTATATAATACATAAAGAATAATTATCATGTTATATTTATTGTTTAAATCAATTACACATCATTATCATACCCATCAAAATAATACTGATTTGAATAACTATTACACCACGACGTGGAGACGGTAGGTCGTACGTACGCACGTATGGTGACATGTCATTAAAAGGATGGATAGAATAATGAATATGCTTGTACCATATTTATAATAACATCACATTATATAAAAGATACCGGATTTATTATTTTATAATGGAAATAACAAATAAATAAGAACTTGAAGAAGAAAGTAACTTGAAAAAGGGTTGTGAAAACATTACCTCTTCTTCGGGTTCTTCCTTTTGATTTGATCAAAAGGGCTCAATAGGGTGGATTTTTTGATCAAAATAAGGCCTCTAGGTTTACTTGAGGGATGTTTAAAGAATATTTGGTCAGGTTTTGGCCGATCCATAAGTCTTTGAAGGTGTAAATTAAAGATAAGGGGGAGTACCCTTTTATAAGAGGGGTGAGGGGAACCTTTGGAAATGCTAGAAATATTATTTTATAATAATTTCATATTATGTTTATAATGACTCCAAAGTTTATTATTTAAAGTTTAAGATGGGTATGGGTCGAAATCATTTCAACCAATATATTTTAGACAGTTTTGGGTCACTATATTAACCTTATCATTTATATTTAACTCTTAGTTAAATAGTTTTACATTTACCATGTCTCTTTGTATTTTTATATTATATAGTTAATAAACTTACTATATACCTCCAAGTGACCCCCATGTGGTCCATTAATGATAAACCTATCATTATATAAGTCATTTGGCTGAGCCTTATATTTTTAGGAATATAATATCAATTAATAATATAATATTCGTTTTGAAAACTCTTTTATGTCAATTTTGACACTATTGGGTATTTTGTTTTTGATAATTTCATAACAGCATTATTTCTTAGAAAATAACTTATATAACCAATCCTAATATGTCATATTAAAATACAAAATTAGTGGAATTCACAAAAGTCTCAAATTACATTTATTTTGAAATTTATAATATCAATTATTTTGATATTTCATTAATTAGGTAAGTACTGCATCACCATTGTGTCATAAATACATTAAATTATTTAATGTATAAAAATTTTAAATAAAATACCATTATGTAGGAAATATTTTTAGATATTTAATGAATATTTATAATCGAATTTATCTTATGTATAACCCTATATTAAAAATGTTTTAGTTATTAAACAATGATTTTGTCTCTTTTAACTCTTCTTTGAATTAAATAGTAATAAATATCCGAATCTAATCCAAGTGGACCTAAATGATAATATTTTTTTCCAAAGGTTTTTTTGGTTGAGATAAACTTTTCCAATAGAATTAGGACATGTGTTAGGGTAATATTAATATCATTTTTACCCTTAATTACCCTATTTACTTTTAACCATGGTAAATAAAAGTAAAAGTTACTATTCACCAAAAAATATTTTCATCTCATTGAACCACATTTTACTCTTTTATATTAACCGTATCTCTCAGATTTTAGAAATTCCAATCACAGAAGTGGTAAAATTATGTTTTATGTGAATTTCCAAATTCTCATAGGAGGTGGGTAAAAGAGGTTGAAAAGTTTAATAAAATTTTTATATATCTAAATTTATTCTAAACTAAATACAATGAATTACATTGAACATATATAGGTATTATGTATATATATTAACCTTAATTAAATTTAAATAAAATAAATAATAATATAAATAAAAATTCAGTTTTAAACTATAACTCAGTGTTTTTTCAATATTCATCAAAAATTGAATTTTTCAGAAAAATACCAAAAATTTACCCTAAGCTAATTTAGATATCCGAATCCAAAAATGATGTCCATATTGAGAGATAAAATTTATAAAATTTCAAAAAGTGGGTATTACTATTCATAACGGCTAGTTTGATTAGATGTGGTGTATGTTAGAACTCGAAGTTGCGTACAACACACGCTACTGTATTATTCAAAGGGAAGCGTATAGTGTAAGCTTGGGTGTTATAGTTGAAATAAATGCATGAGGATTAACAAGATTACACCATCGGCTAATTTAGGTTGATACATGTTGAAGTGAAAAAAAGGAAAATATTAATGCTCACATTACATCATACCCACCAAAAAAACTGTTCCTTGTATATATAAATTATCTCATCCGATAAAGGAGGTAACTCCAAGTGAACACAGGCACCTCAAAAGAAACAATATGTATCCTCAAGGAGAAAAATAAATATGAGTATTATGAAACATCAACTGTCTTGTATGAAAAAACCAATGGAATGAATGTTGTGTCATCACTAAAGATAAAAATACTTATGTGATCATAGACAAGAAACAACATAATGAATTAAACATCCAAAAAAATAAGGATCTCATAAGAAATGATATCATCATATCAATGCATTTTCCTTCTCATTCGAGATGGAGAGACAACAGCACAAGTAATATCATTTCCCCAAATAAGTATCGCATTCTTAAATGCCAAAAAAAATCTCATCAAGTGAAGTACATCTGTATAGAAAAAACATAATGAAAAACATTAAAGAAAATATCTTTTGATCAATGTGAAGAAAACATTAAACTCTTGTTATTGCAAAATTAACAAAGGAAACTAAAAATGTTCATCAAGAAATCACTACATGCATCTTCTTAGTATAAACATCACTCTAATATTGGAATTAATGTAAGAAAAACCAATATTCAATGAATTTTTAGGATATGGAAATAATATATAAAAATTTATAATATATTAATATAGAATTCATAATCTCTATAAGAATATCCTTAAAGTATCAAATCAGTGGTCCAAAAAAATAAAATCAAGGTATCTAGCATAACAATCTCTTAATAAATAACAACACTCACTAAAATCAACAACTAGAATGCATCCAGAATCTCAAGGATTAGAATTAAATGAATTCAATAAATACATCATCATTACTTCAATATAGAAATATCAGACTAGTGTCACTAATATGACAGCCAAAAAAATACATCCATACTTCAATGAATCCAAACACTCCACATATATCCATAAAAAGGAGAAATTATAAGCAGAGTGATTTCAATGTGATGTATATGTACTTAAATATATGATGTTTCCTAAATTATTCCAAAATTTTAGAAATCATTTGTTTTTTTATTTATAGATAAATTTCCATAGTGACTTCATCATATTTGTATTTTCTATAAAATAACTGCATCTAGTTCCTCCATCCAAGATATCAATTCCTCCCCTAGGATCTATGTGATCCTATATGCATCTTTCAAAGTAGGATCAACATCATCATAAAATATTATGAATTTTGAAGTATCATTACCAAAAGGTGTGATAGAGGGTTCAAAATCAATAGGTTATGGTGGGGGTCTATTTTTTGTGTCCTTTCATCATTAAAGGATCAAATGAAAATTTTAGATTCTATGTTAGAATAATATCTATCTTTTTAGAACTTCTTGGTATTTTGGGTCATGAAATCATCTAAGTCATTCATTGGTTGTATTCCATTTTTAGAGCTCAATTTCAAATAAGCCTCCTCAATATGTTAAGCTTGATCACCATCATTGTAACTCCTTGACCCTAGTTACCCAGAGTCGGTGCATTATTACATAACATTGGCATGATCACAAGAAAGATCAAATCTCGAAAGATCGATTGGTTTAGTATCCTTGGAAACACTAGATATATTCATAATGTTTTATATTACATCATAAAGGGAAAAACTATTATAACAACATATTTTCTCCATAGTCCACACTATTATCCCCTCATAATATCCCCGCAGGTCATTCATAATTTACTTCTTCACATCCTGGGAAAATAAAACATAGAAAAGGGGTGAGCTCAAATGCCCAGTAAGGATAACAATATAGCAGAAACTTTCATAAATAAGAATAAACATTTAAGGAAGTGTGTAACTAAAACAAAAGCCTTTTAAACTAGATCTTAAACATAGTATGGCAAAAATAAAATGAAATAATTCCATTTACTTCTTCACATGGATATTCTACTAATTGAATAATCACATGAAATATCAATAACCACTTTCATAATAGTGGAATACCTAATGCTAGACTATCATAACCACATAGCCAAGGCCTCGTGCTAAGATTACAAATAAGATTTTGTCAAGGCCTTGTGACAAGACACTAGTTTGTCTCATGAGACCTACTGATGCATCGAGGATCTATAGCGGGCTCCACCCGTCACATATTAAGTCCAATGCATTCCCATATGAAAAGGTTTAAACATAACTTTAACATTCGTATTAAAAATAGCATACGAAATGTAAATACTTTATCCATAAACCATGAATGGTATAAAAATAACACATCCACTGTCAAAAATATCACAAAACCTTAAATACAATATATAAGTTTTGTATCATAATAAATCAACTTCAAATAAGCGTAAAATCCATCAAAGGATGTTGACATAGATGAAATCAAAACTCTTTTTAGAGAAATATCTCTTTCTATTTTGAAATCATTTAAGAGTCATATATTTATAAAATAAAACATATTCTTTGAAAATATTCTTATAATCTTATAAAGTAAGCTTCGAAGATTTTATAACAGCGAAAAATAGCTGCACCTTCTGTATAAGTTAAAAAAACATTCTTACCTTAATTCTGTCGAAAAGGTTAAAAAGCACCTTGTTTGGAAAATGACGGAAATATTCCTTTATAAACCTCTTATAAAAAGTCAAATAAGGGTATAAATGACTTTAACCCATATTCTTGTAAATAGTAAAAATGTTTTGAAATACATTTTTAAGAAACATGGATGTGGATGATAAAGAGATCCCAGTAGATTATTACGTATAAACAACCTCAGATAATGAAGAGATTGTGAAATAACCCTTACCTTGTACTTTTACTTGGTTGGGGGTAGGTTGACCTCTTGTATAATGGTGAAATAATTGTTATTAAATTATACAAGAATAATATACATTAATATGATATCATATATGATCTTTTAACATTGATTTGTTAATAATATCTTAGTATTATCGTTGTTTCGGGTGTTAACTTACTCGTTTTATTTTATATGTTTTGTTACATAATCCATGTTTGTAATGGATAGGTTGTATATTAATCATATCCAAAATGATATCAAGTCCTTATATACTATTATTAATCATCAAATGAGAATTATACTTGAATGGACACGATGGAGAATGAATCTCATCGCGTTCGTGGAGACGGTAATCCGTACGTATGCACGAGAGACAATATCATTCTTTTGATATTAAAATAATATATAATTGTATAGTATATCATATATAAATAATCAGTAGCATGTTATATTTATTATTTACATGATTTAAACATCATTATTATACCCATCTAAATAATAATTTATTGAATAACAATTACACCACGACGCGGAGACGGTAAGCCGTACGTACGCATGTATGGTGACATGTTATTCAAAGGATGGATAGAATACTGAATATGGTTGCACCATATTTATAATAACATCACATTATATATATGATACTGGAGTTATTATTTTATAATGGTATCAATAAAGGAAGAGGAAGTGGAAGAAGAAAGGAACTTGAAAAAGGGTGGTGAAATCATTACCTCTTCTTCGGGTTCTTCCTTTCGATATAATCAAAAGGGCTCATTAGGTTGGCTTTCTGATCAAAATAAGACCTGTAGGTTGTATTGAGGGAATTTTATAGAGTATTTTGTCAGGGTTTGGCTTAACCAAAAGGCTTTGAAGGTGTTAAGTAATGAGAAGGGGGAGTGCCCTTTTATAAGAGGGGTGAGGGGAACCTTTGGAAAAGATTGAAATATTAATTTATAATAAATTCATATTCGGTTTCTAAAGGCTAAAAAGTTGATTATTTAAATTTTAAGGTGGGTATGGGTCAAAAAACATTCAACCAATATAATTTAGACAGGTTTGGGTTACTATATTAACCTTATCTTTAAGTATTAACACTAAGTTAATTAGTTTCACTTTTACAATGTCTCTTTGTATTTTTATATTATATGGTTAATAAACATACTATATACATCCAAGAGACCCAAAAGTGGTACAGTAATGGTACACCTATTATGATATAAGTCTCTTGGCCGAACCTTATATTTTTCGGAATTTAATATCAATTAATAATATAATATTTGTTTTAAAAACTCTTTTATGTCAATTTTGACACTATTCAATAATTGATTTTTTTTGAAACTCGTAACAGAATGATTACTTCAAATAAAGTCAATTAAATCAATCCTAATATGTCATATTAACCTAAAAAATTAGTTTAATTCAATAAAAGGCTCAAATTATATTTATTTGGGTATTTATAATATCAATTATTTTAATTTTTCACTATTATGGTAATTACTGCATCATCGTTGTGTCAGAAATAAATTAAATAATTTAATGTCTAAAAATTATAAATATAAAATAATTATGTATCAAATCATTTTATATTTCTAATGAATATTTATAGTTGAAAATCCAACATATATAACCCTATGTAAAAAGTGTTTTTCTAAAAGATATATGCTTATGTCATTTTTGTACTTATTTTAACTTAATTAATATAAAGTGTCATTATCACTTAAAAGTGGCTCCATGGGGTCCACAAATCGACCCAAAGATGCCCATGGTCGGACATGTATCAACCAATAAGGTTAGGACATGTTTTAGAGTAATTTTTTATTATTATAATATTATTTGTTAAACCCTTATTTACCAGATTTACCCTTTTACCATGGTAAGTAAAATATTTACCGAAGTAATTATTCAAAATGTCTAAAAATAAAAGTTACATATTTACACAATTTCAATAACCTGATTCAAAATATGGAATCCATTTTTCCAAATTAAAAACACAGAAGTGGAAGAAATTAATTTAAAATTAATTCTCGTTGTTAAAACAAAAAGCGTGTTTTTAAAAGATAATAACTATCAAAAGATTGGCACTTGTTTATGTCTCGTTTAATTGTGAAATTATGTCCAATGACACACATTGAATTAAATGTTAAAAATATATTCTAAATATACTTTAAAAACACTCAAATTCATAATTTATCAATATCAATTATTTAGATTAAAAATTAGTTTTTAATTAAAATTTTGTAATTTTCACTATTCATCAAAATATGAAAGTTATCCGAAAAGTACCAAAATCTCACCCTAGGCTAATTTCGATATTCCAAATCAAAAATGAATTCCATTTTGAGAGATATAATTTATAAAATTTTAAAAGTAGGTATTACTGTTCATAACGGCTAGTTTGATTGGTTGTGGTGTGTTAGAACTCGATGTTGCGTACAACACACCCTATCGCATTACTCAAAGAGAAGCATACTGTAGAAGCTTGGGGTGTTACATTGTAAATTTTTTTTATGTACCCATTCTAAAGAATAAATTTATTTAGTCAAATTGAATATATAAAAGTTTAAAATATTTGATTGAAAAAGGAATCACTATTAAAGTTGGTAGAAGTGCATTTTTTGAAAAATACTTCTTTTATCTGAAAAAAAGAAATTTGTTCTTAAATTATGACTAAGAAACTCATAATATGGATTCTAAAATTATAAGGATTATATAAAGTTTAAAATTTAGTTAATACTATTCATAACCTCTTTTGAACGGCTTTTTTGGTAAGTCATGTTGTGCTTTAACTCAGTGTTGCGTGTAGTGCAAGTTATTGAATTATTTTGAAGAAATAACACACTATGAAATCTTGGGGTGTTACATTCTCCCCTCCTTCAATAAATTGCGTCCTCGCAATTTGATATTTTTCTTCGAAAATAAAAGGTTGAAAATAGAAAATATCTTTGTGGGAAAACCCACATCGGAAATTGGGTTACTAAATTTTAGTCTTAAAATGAGGAAAAAAGAAATGAAAGGGTCACCACCAAATTATGATCTCGATTAGGAGAACATTGGTGGAAATTAGAGACATATAATTGGAGGAAAAATGTAAATATTTATAGGTATTGATTGAGGTCATTAATCACAAACTAATGTAAAATTGAGGTCCTTAAATTCATCAATCTATGATGATTTGGAATACCATCGTTTCAACAAAACATAGGGTATTAGGATAACACATTTTTGGTTTTAAGATTCCTTAAATAAAGTATAAGAATTAATTTCTTCATAGAATAAGAGAAGAAGAAAAATATATTCTTGACAAGTAGAGTTCCATCCATTAAATAATTTCTACCACAAACTCATCTTTCACTCTAAAGGATAATAGAACGTAAAAAAAATTATATTTATCCTATTCGTATAGGGTTCTAAAAAAACAAATTTATAATTCATTTACGAGATCTTTTAAAAAAACTACATTATTTAATCCCATACGTGGGCCAGTGGTAGGTGATACACCCTTATCGCCCTACGGTTGTGGGTACAAGTCTCGCGGCCTTGCCGGACGCAACGGGTTGCCGCCCAACCTCCGGGTTGTCCTTTTATGGAAATCCAAAAATAATCCAAACTAGAACTATCCAAAATGATTTAGTCCAAAAATGAAGATCCTTTTTGCTGCATAATAACATGTGAACACCTTCATCATGTATTCTTTTATAACACTGCAACATCCTGAATTACCATAAAACCTTATTGATTACATTCATGATCCCTTATTCCTTAAAAAATAATGGATATACTCCTTCAATCCAAAAATGTTGTAAACCCCAACAATGATGTAATATACAAATCATTAATCAGTTTCAAGGTAGTCAAGAATATCCAATATAATTTATCCAAATCAATCATGTATTATTCAAAAATCACTACCTTAGTATCAGAAATATATTATGGTTTATCATTCTCTCAACCATATATTTTCCAAAAATTTATCCTTCTATTCAGTCACTTTTCTTTGTTCCACACAATCTCAAATCCTTAATGAAATAGTACTACAGTACAATCCTTATATACTCCATAATTATTATAACAAGTACATTGTTGATACAACACTCAAATGACATAATCAACATATGGACTCTAATCATTCCTATTCATATGTGGTAGTATCAAAACTTGATTATTATCCAATAGCATCATTTGCGGCATAGTCTGATGACTGGGGAATAGGTTCATGTAGTGTCCAAACTCCTTGCAAATGAAGCATTGTACATTTGAAACCATTTTCTTACCCTTGTCGTCACGTACTTTGTGCCATTTTTCTCCACACTTATAACAAAATCCCATTCCTTTCAGGCAAGTTTCAGGGTGTTTCTTCCCACAGTTATCACATATGGGAAAATTATTATTTTCCATGTTCCCTTTATTCATCTTTCTCTCTTCCATCCTTTTCTTCTCTTGCTTCCCTTCAAAGCTATAGGACTCAATAAACTCTTTAGTTATCTTATCCACACATGATACTATTTATTCATATGATGATAATACGTGGGAGATTATTTCCCTTATAAATTATGTTTTAATACCATGAAAGATATTATCCTTCTTAATCGTTGGATCATACGTATTACTGGAGTTCACGTTCCTTCTACTGGGTGCCATTTCTATACAATAGCATAAACTAGGCCAGTTTATGAATTGCAATAAATAACTCCTAATGCAAATTGAATAGTTTATGGATATAATCTATAATCATAAAAAATGTTTTCTTTGAGTAAGTATATACTCATGAGCCCTTCATAATGGTTTGTAAATAAAATGATAATTATCTTAAGCATATCCCCCGGGAGTGTCGTAACCAAGAGTGCAGCAAGGCCCGTTGTCGTGCACCAGTTCCCGTTCGATTCTAGCTCAAAGCGGTGTTTTCGGGTTTTACCCCTAGATACATTTGTTCTAGATCCGCCTCTACCTGCTCGTATCCAGACAGGGATGTATTGCTCTGAAAACTCACAAAATCTCTACAATACCAAAATTCTAGGAAATTCTTCAATATTAATCCTCAAAGTCTATTTTAGGGCTATATGCTCTAATCAGAGTTTATCTAAATCTAGTTTCCAAGGTTATTGCTAAACTTCCTCTGATACCAACAGCAACGCCCCAACACCAGTTACCCAGAGTCAGTGCATTATTTTAATACATTAACATGATTACAAGGAATCAAGTCCCAAAGAACCGATTAGTTTAGCAGTCTTGGAAAATAGATTACATACATGAATGTTATATTGCACTTCATAACATACAAAACAACATAAATAAACCTTTATGAATGTCATTATTCCATTGTCTTAACCCTTCTTATCAATCACAATATTCTTCTTAGAATCCTCAGAAAAAATAAAACATAGAAAGGGGTGAGCTCAAACACTCCATAAGGGTAAGCAATACAACGAAAACCTTCATAAATAAATATAAACATTTAAGGCAGTGTATAACTAAAAAAAATCCTTTTAAACTTGAAATCAACATAGTATGGCAAAAATAAAATGAAATAATTCCTTTTACTTATTCACATGGATATTCTACTAATCGAATAATCACATGCAATATCAATAACCACTTTCATAATGGTGGAATGCATAATTCCAGACTATCATAACCACATAGCCAAGGCCTTGTGCCAAGACACTAGTTTCTCTCATGAGACCTACCGATGCATCAAAGAGCTATAACGGGCTCCACCCGTCACATATTAAGTCCAATTCATTCCCATATGAAAGGTTTAAACATAACATAAACATTCGTATTAAAACTAGCATACGAAATGTAAATACTTCATCCATAAACCATGAATGTTATAAAAATAACACATCCATAGTCAAACATATCACAAAACCGTCAATATAATATATAAGTTTTGTATCATAATAAATCAACTTCAAATAAGCGTAAAATCCATCAAAGGATGTTGACATAGATGAAATCAAAACTCTTTTCAGAGAAATATCTCTTTCTATTTTGAAATAATTTAAGAGTAATATATTTATAAAATAAAACATCTTCTTTGAAAATATTCTTATAATCTTGTAATGGAAGCTTCAAAGATTTTATAACGGCAAAAAATAACCTCACCTGCCATATAAGTAAAAAAACATTCTTACGTTAATTCTGTCAAAAAGGTTAAAAAGCACCTTGCTTGGAAAACGACAGAAAGATTCCTTTATAAAACTCTTATAAAAAAAGTCAAAAAAGGGTATTAATGACTTTTACCCGTATTCTTGTAAATAGTAAAAATGTTTTGAAATACATTTTTAAGAAACATGGATGTGGATGATAAAGAGATCCCAGTAGATTATTACGTATAAACAACCTCGGATAATGAAGATATTGTGAAATAACCCTTACCTTGTACTTTTCCTTGGTTGGGGTAGGTTAACCTCCTATATAATGGTTAAATAATTGTTATTAAATTATACAATAATAATATACATTAATATGATATCATATATGATCTTTTAACATTGATTTGTTTATAATATCTTAGTATTATCGTTGTTTCGGGTGTTAACTTACTCGTTTTCTTTTATATGTTTTTTTACGTAAGACATGTTTGTAATGGATAGGTTGTATATTAATCATATCCAGAATGATATGAAGTCCTTAGATACTATTATTTATCATCAAATGAGAATTATACTTGAATGAACATGATGGACAATGAATCTCATCGCGTTCGTGGAGACGGTAATCCGTACGTACGCATGAGAGACAATATCATTCTTTTGATATTAAAATAATATATAATTGGATGGTATATCATATATAGATTATCATTATCATGTTATATTTATTATTAAATTATTTACACATCATTATTATACCCATCCAAATAATAATTTATTGAATAACAATTACACCACGACGTGGAGACGGTAAGTCGTACGTACGCACGTATGGTGACATGTTATTCAAAGGATGGATAGAATACTGAATATGGTTGTACCATATTTATATTAACATCACATTATATATATGATACTGGAGTTATTATTTTATAATGGTATCAACAAAGGAAGAGGAAGTGGAAGAAGAAAGGAACTTGAAAAGGGTGGTGAATTCATTACCTCTTCATCGGGTTCTTCTGTTTGATTTGATCAAAAGGGCTCGTTAGGTTGGATTTCTGATCAAACTAAGACCTGTAGGTTGTAGTGAGCGAAGTTGAGAGAATATTTGGGCAGGGATTGGCCGAACAAAAAGGCTTTGAAGGTTGAAGTAATGAGAAGGGGGAGTGCCATTTTATAAGAGGGGTGAGGGGAACCTTTGGAAAAGCTAGAAATATTAATTTATAATAAATTCATATTCGGTTTCTAATGGCTCCAAAGTTGATTATTTAAATTTTAAGGTAGGTATGGGTCTAAAACCATTCAAACAATATAATTTAGACAGGTTTGGGTTACTATATTAACCTTATCTTTAAGTATTAACTCCAAGTTAATTAGTTTCACTTTTACAATGTCTCTTTGTATTTTTATATTATATTGTTAATAAACTTACTATATACATCCAAGAGACCCCAAAGTGGTACATTAATGATACACATATCATGATATAAGTCTCTTGGATGAACCTTAGATTGTTGAAGATTTAATATCAATAAATAATATAATTTTTGTTTTAAAAACTCTTTTATGTCAATTTTGACACTATTCAATAATTGATTTTTTTGAAACTCATAACAGAAAGATTACTTAAAAAAAAGTCAATTAAATCAATACTAATATGTAATATTAACCTATAAAATTAGTTTAATTCAATAAAAGACTCAAATTATATTTATTTGGATATTTATAATATCAATTATTTTAATTTTTCACTATTATGGTAATTACTGCATCATCATTGTGTCATAAATAAATTAAATTATTTAATGTCTAAAAATTATAAATAAAATATAATTATGTAGGAAATCTTTTTATATTTCTAAAGAATATTTATAGTCGAAAATACAACATATATAACCCTATGTAAAAAGTGTTTTTCTAAAAGATATATGCTTATGTCATTTTTGTACTTATTTTAACTTAATTAATATAAAGTGTCATTATAACTTAAAAGTGGCTCCATGGGGTCCAAAAATCAACCCAAAGATGACCATGGTCGGACATGTATCAACAAATAAGGTTAAGACATGTTTTAGGGTAATTTGTTATTATTATAATATTATTTTTTAACCCTTATTTACCGGATTTACCATTTAACCATGGTAAATAAAATATTTACCGAAGTAATTGTTCAAAATGTCTAAAAATAAAAGTTACCTATTTAAACAATTTGAACAACCTTATTCCAAATATGGAATCCATTTTTCCAAATTCAAAACACAGAAGTGTCATAAATTAATTTAAAATTAATTCCCGTTGTTAAAACAAAAAGCTTGTTTTTAAGAGATAATAACTATCAAAAGATTGGCACTTGTTTATGTCTCGTTTAATTGTGAAATTATGTCCAATAACAAACATTTAATTAAATGGTAAAAATATATTATAAATATACTTTAAAAACACTCAAATTTATAATTTATAAATATTAATTATATCGATTAAAAAGTAGGTTTTAATTAAAATTTAGTAATTTTCACTATTCATCAAAATATGAAAGTTATCCGAAAAGTACCAAAATCTCACCCTAGGCTAATTTCGATATTCCAAATCCAAAAATGAATTCCATTTTGAGAGATATAATTTATAAAATTTTTAAAAAGTAGTTATCTCTATTCATAACGGCTAGTTTGATTGTTTGTGGTGTGTTAGAACTCGATGTTGCATACAACACACGCTATCACATTAATAAAAGAGAAGTGTACCGTAGAAGCTTGAGGTGTTACATTGTAAATTTTTTTATGTAATCATTCTAAAGAATAAATTTATTTTGTCAAATTGAATATATAAAAGTTTAAAATATTGAATTTAAAAAGGAATCACTATTAAAGTTGGTAAAAGTGCATTTTTGAAAAAATACTTCTTTTATCTGAAAAAAAGGAATTTGTTCTTACATTATGTCTAAGAAACTCATAATATGGATTATAAAATTATAAGGATTATATAAAGTTTAAAATTTAGTTAATACTATTCATAACCTCTTTTTAATGGCTTGTTTGGTAAGTCATGGTGTGCTTTAACTCGGTGTTGTGTGTAGTGCAAGTTATTGAATTATTTTTAAGAAATAACACACTATGAAATCTTGGGGTGTTACAATAATTATGTAAGGACTCATTAGAATCAAAGTGTGTGTTTTCCCCTCCTCTATAAAGGATTCTTGAGTTTTACTAGGATCATCTAGATCACTCACTAAGGTGGGAGAATTTGTGGTGGAACCAAGAACACTGTGATCAAAAATGAAAAAAAAATCTTAAATATCATTGACCTAAAATGAATGACTCATGGGCTTTCCAGAACGATAATTGTCTGCAACTAAATCCTTATCCTCATTAGTCTTCTCATTAAATTATTTTTCCCATTAGGTGGGTCTGGAACCCTAGAAGGTCTAGCATCAAATGTGCAACTCACGTTGGACTCTTCCAAAACACGATTTTGTTTTCCCTTTTCAACCCATGTTAGTTTCTAAGCTATAGGACGTACTTCCATTTAGACATGGTCATTTAAAGCATATCCAATATTAAGGAAAGCACTAAAATAGTTGGGGTATTTTCATATACCACTTCTTGGAGGAATACAAGATTTTAATTTTTAATCTAAATCTAATATCTACCCTAACCCTAATAATAGAGGGTTTTAAAGGATTTATCGTCGTAAAGTCCAACTTTAAAGGATTTACAATAAGTCTGGAAATCAGAAACTAGTAAGATTGATTAAAGAAGTGAAGTGAGGAACTATTGAAAATAATCTATACTAGAACAATATGATACTAAGTGTAAGGATAAAAATCTAGGGCCCATTTGAGAAAATACATAGAAAGACCCCCGAGAAACCATGAGCATCTCTCCAAAATCTATAATACTCATTTTCAGAGGAGTGGAAAAAATGACATTACAATCATTTAATAAGCCAATATGGAGACCTAAAAACCAAATATAAACAATATATTTCCATAATAAGTTCAATTATTGTCTTTATTTGATAAATTTTCCAATGAGAAAAAATATTAAATCCAAATAAAGAAGATTTACCTCATTTGTTGAGAAAGAAATCACTGAGTATCCTTTATGATGAAAATGATATAGATCTATGTATGAGTAATATTAGATAATGACATACACTCTAGGATAAATAGAATTGATAGATATTCTAGAAACAGAATTGGTGAAGCATTAAGGATTTAAATTGGGGTTTCTCTTTTGATTTTCTTGGAGTAGGCTCATCGGAATCTACGATATCTTCACTCGACCCAATGTTTTCATAATATTTAAATATGTGATTATTCTTCTTAATAACTGATGAATGAGAGTTTCCAAAAAGACTTAATCCCACACCATATATTTAATAAATGTTTTGAATATTAAATTATACAGAAATCATGTTTTCATCTACCCACCATCATATGTGTGCAAGGTTGAATAGTAACATACACCTAGTCCCCTTAGGAAATTCCAAATTGAGTTTTATGTTTATTATGGAACATAAGCATGTTACACTAATTTAGTATAGATTTCATTAATATCCAAGAACATCACCACTCAATTTTTCATATTTCGTAGTAAATAAACTAAACAGAGTACATGAAAGATTTAATATCTCAAACACAATCACATTTAAAATAACATGACACCAATAAATTTATAAACCAATTAACATATGTAAGTGTTTAATATTTTAAATTTAAAAACTAAATAATGTTAAATAAATAACCCCACCTTCCCTGATCACTCAATAATTTAACCTCATCATGCTAAGGATTACATAGGAAAAAGAAAAATAATAAGGTATTATAGGTAAGAATAGTAAAAAAATAAATTTTAAAACACTGAAAAATGACAACATCGCACTAAAAAGAGAGAATATAAGATAGATCCCCTTTATAATAGCCCAAAACATACCTTTATGTTATAAGTAGAAGAAATCTTATTTTATAATAAATATTTTATTATTATCACATATAAATACTGTTACATATCATAAAGACATTACACTTTATGAAAGAAGTTTAACTATAATAGTTAAGAATAGTATAGGGAGATAAATTAACAAGAATAATGCACAGACTAAAGAAAACAAAAAATAAAAATAATAATGCACAGACTATAGAAAACATTATTGGCCCGAATTCATCCATAAATATTGTTCCTCTCATAATGAACATAAAAGGAATTAGAGGTATTAGAAAAATAATAAAAGAAGTCAAAGGATGTGTAAGAACCTATATAAATGAAGTAGTGAATGATAATGTGAGAATTATGTCCTATTTTTTAAGTAAACATGGTTATTAAAAATTTTAGTTATTGGCCAAAATAGCTGATGGTAAACATGAATATTGTGTAATAAGACATTTGTATGATATTATAATTAGTTAGGTAGATACAATAAAGGGACCGTTGGGAATTTTTTTATAAAATAACCATTATTTTATTTTTAGAAACTAAGAATGTGTCCAAATTCCATTAAAAATATTTTCTACCCAAAATTTAAAAGGTTTAAAAAAATTCTATTAAATGAAGTTATAAAATATTTTTTCAAATGATAAGGTAAATTAATAAATTCCTATGAAATTCAATATACTTAGAATGTTTACTACATAACAAAAATGGTTTATTTTTCATAAATAATTTTTTTAAGAGATAAAACTACCATATCTAAAACATATTTTGATATAAAATATTATTTTTTAAATCATCATATCATAGTTATTATATGGTGAATTTATTGTCACTTTCAGAAAAAATTATTATTTGGGTAAAAAAATAACACTTTTAATGAAATACGATAACTATTATGATATAATAATGATATTATATTTAATTAAAATTTATTAATACTTATTATTGATCTAAATTAATTTAATTAACAACATAAAAAAATGTTTTTCATTTAGAAACACTTTGTTAACATTTTAGGTATATGGTTTTATCTTTTATAAAAAAATTATTTTTATGTTTTTTATGAGTATCATATTAGAATTAATTATTATCACTTTTCTAAATTGAATCAATTAAAATGGATTAAAAATTTTTAATTAGAAATTTCAAATTATTAAATAATTTTAATCATAATTTCATTCTCAAAAAATATTATAGCAGTTATAAAATGATTTATTGCATTGAAGGTAAAATATTGTACAATGTTAAAATTAAAAGGTAAAGGCATAAAATACCTCAAAACAACATTAAATAGGTTTTTAAGGGTTTTAATGAAATTGAAATAAATAAAAATTAATTATCAACTAAAATAATTGAAATATATTCTAACCAAAAATGGTTAGCTTTAACAAAAAATAATAATTACTTAAACCCTTTAAACCATACCTCTTTAAGTATAGATACCCACTCACTTATCATTGCCATACACCAAAATTCTATTTTGTCTAAAAATATATATCTCATGGGGTATCTTCTATTTATCCCTCTTCAATATTGAATAGTTCTATTGATTTTAAGGATTGGCTATAAGTTAATAATCTCAAGAGACGTAAGTGTTTTCTCAATCCCCCCCTTCATTTTCAAGTATAATAATTTTATTACAATATCTTATTAAATTAAATTTTCATATAGTTACAAGATATTTATTTATGTTATTATCGTTTATTTAATATATTATTTATGATATTTTATTTAATATTTCTCAGTATATCATTTTCCTATGATTTTACTCTACGGAAATAAGGGTTTCCCACCCCTCCTTTCCCATAAGCTTTGTGAAATTTTTTAAATTAATTTTTATTTCAGTAGAAAATATTATAATTATAAATTGAATTAATTTACATAATATGATATAAATCATATATCAACATTTAATCTCATTAAACTACCACCACAAGCTGTTACAATGTTCACACTTTCTCATAGCCATAAAATAATCCTAAATTCTATAAAATAAAGTATGAGTGGTTTTTTATATCAATATAATAAATTTATATATGATTAAAGTGGATTTTTATCAAGAAAATATATACCTAGGGTAATACACTCTAATATGGGGTATTTAGTATTAACTATATTTTCACTTGGTGCATATTAGAGGCCTTACAATACACATGATTTGACACTCCCATGGGATTTTCTTTAGAAAATCCACATGTTCTTTATGCCCCACAATGAAGGATTAGAATATATGGTATGATATATCACTTCAATTTATAAATGTACCCTTATTTAATATTTATTAAACTACCTTATATAGGTTTAAACCTCATTAAATTGTTAATATCTTGTATTTTCTAAATGGATACTCGCCTATATAGACATAGTAATTATTTATGGGGGATTCATTCCAATCCATGTTATAAAAAATGACTATGTTCTCTTTTAATATCCATTATTATCATGTATTTTAGCATTCTTATACATGGTCATGTTTCTATATACGCATGGTATAGTGTAAATATGATCTCTATAAAGAATGATCCATCACTAACTTTTTCTTTCTTTATCATAATCTAGGAATAACTTTTCTCCCAATCCCATTACCATATGGATAACTATATATGATTATTCTTATTGAATTGTATTCACAAATATACCAATCAATAAATTGACTAGGAAATCTATTGACTATATTGTATCCCAGTTTTTATATATGGTGTAAATGCCCCCTAATTCATTATCTTTACTTAAGGGTATTTATGTAGATAGATACTCATTTTCATTGGATAACTATTTATTATTAATGGGTTCATGATATACATAATTATGGATATATGTATTTTATTACTATGTGGAACATATTAATTAAGTCATATGAAGGGTGCTCCCTAATATTGTTTCAATGATTTGGGTAGAGAATTATTCGATAGAGATGACATGTTCATGATACCTAAGAAGAATGCATTGGTAATGTTTTATGATACCATGGTCAAAAGCCTTGGTAATATGATCTAGGAAAACATAGTGATAATATATGGAGATAATTTTATGAATGTATCATGTCTATAATTTATCCACGTTTTTATGTGATCCCTTATGTATTTATGATCATGTTATGACTTATGTAACTATGATCACAGTATTCCTCCTTTCTTATGATCATGTTATGACTCTTTTCCTTATGTTAATATTTTTATTTCATTTATCTTGCTTTAACCATTATAATCATTTATGAAATATTTTTATTTTTTATCCCTTATTTGGATTTATATCTCTCTATTTCATTATGTTTCCTCATTTCCCCGTGAACTGTAATAAAAGGGATGAATATAAGGGAATTACATGTGTAGAGCATCTTTATATAAGAAATGTGCTTTGTACCATGTGTTTAGTTGTAAACATACCTAGTTCTCAATGACACTAAACATTTAATATTGGTAGTTTTTTGTAATTAATTTGATGTATTAAAAATTATGTATTTTTATCATTGGATCTAGAAGTGTGGGCATGAGGAATCTCCGATAGTATCAGATAGGATTTTGGTTATTTTTTGGGATTAGGATTCAGAATATTTTTGTATAGATCCTTAAATGGAAAACAATGTTATTTAGTGTAATAGGTTAATTATAACTAGTATGACCCCGTATAATTAACTTCTCCAAGGTATTCATAAGGTTTCCCTTCAATTTATATCATTTACATAAACATTTGGGATTAGTAAGTGTTATTAAATGAGTAAAATTGAGTGGATGAAATTTTTTTATGGGAGCAGAATTTAAGACAACAAAACATCCTTTATGTTATAAATAGATGAACTTTCATTTTATAATTATTTTTTTATTATGAGTATAAAAAAATAATATTACATATTATAATAACATTACACATCATGAAATAATGTTTACCATAATAACAAATAAAAATATATAGATATATATGAAAACGTCTAATTTACACACTAATGAAAACTCTATAGGCCTGAATTCCATCATAAAGATCGTTTGGGTCATAATGTCAATAAATAGAAGGATACAAATTAGAAAAATGATAAATATTTTAAAAAGGATCTGTTAGAATGTTTGTAAGTGATGTAGTGAATGATGAAGTGAGAACGATGGTATATTTATAGGTAAATATGGTTATTTGTAATTATGTGTGTTGACCAATATGAATGATGGGAATTTTAACATTACTTAATAAAACAATTGGTAATTATTATTGTCAGTTAGGTAGATATAATAAAGTTACCGTTGGGAATTGTTTAATATTGTAACAGAAATAGTATTTTTTGAAGCTATAAATATATTTAAATTCTATTAAGAATATGTTTTATGATAAATTTAAAATCTAAATATAATTTATTTTAATGAAATAATGATATGAAACACTATTTTAAATGATAATATAAATTAACAAAGTTTTAAATAATTTTATAATGGTCATAAATTTTATAATTTCATTAAAACAATGTATGTTTAATAAATAGGTATTTTATGTAAAAGTTTAAATTATCATATATAGATATTTATTTTGATAAAATAAATATCATTTTTGGAGTTAGAGTATCTACATTTTCATAATGTTAATTTTTTTAATTTAAAAAATAATTATTTTCACGTTAAAATGTGCAATTTACATTTTTTAGCAAACTACCATAAATCTTATGATTTAACAATGATATTATCCAGAATTAAAATATCTTAAAATTTATTATTTAATATTAATTTTATTGAATTTATATCATAATATGTAATGATTTTCCTTTAGAAAACGTGCTTAACATTTTTGATCTACAATTTTATCTTTTCTAAAAGATTATTTTCATATGTTATATGTGTATCATATTAGAATTAGTTTTTATCCATTTTATAAATAGAATTGGGTAAAATGGATTAAATATTTGTAATTCTAGGGTTTAAATTAGTAAATAAGGGAAATTTATTTTTGAGTCACAAAAAAGTTATCGTAGAAAAAAATAGCTACCACAATGAAGGTAAAATAATGTACAAGATTAAAATTAAAAGGAAAAGGTATAAAATACCAAAAGGTGACACTTTTAAATAGTTCATAAAGGGGTTGGATGAATATATGTAATGCCCCAACCCCAGTTACCCAGAGTCGGTGCATTATTACATAACATTGGAATCATCACGAGAAAGATCAAATCTCGAAAGACCGATTGGTTTAGTATCCTTAGAAACACTAGATATATTCATAAAATTTTACATTACATCAATAAGTGAAAAGCTACAACAATATATTGTCTCCATATTCCACACTCATATCCCCACATACTATCCATGCAGTACATTCATAAATTACTTCTTCACATCCTGGGAAAAATAAAACATAGAAAATGGGTGAGCTCAAATGCCTAGTAAGGATAACAATAAAGCAGAAACTTTCATAAATAAGAATAAAAATTTAAGGCAATGTATAACTAAAACAAAAGCCTTTTAAACTAGAACTTCAACATAGTATGGAAAAAGTAAAATGAAATAATGCCATTTAATTATTCACATGGATATTCTACTAACTGAATAATCACATGCAATATCAATAACCACTTTCATAATGATGGAATGCATAATGCCAGACTATCATAACCACATAGCCAAGGCCTCGTGCCAAGACTAAAAATAAGATTTTTCCAAGGCCTTGTGCCAACACACTAGTTTGTCTCATTAGACCTACCGATGCATCGAGGAGCTATAGTGGGCTCCACCCGTCACATATTAAGTCCAATGCATTCCCATATGAAATGGTTTAAACATAACATAAACATTCGTATTAAAACTATCATACGAAATGTCAATATTTTCACCATAAACCATGAATGGTATAAAAATAGCACATCTACAGTCAAACATATCACAAAACTTTCAATATAATATAGAAGTTTTGTATCATAATAAATCAACTTCAAATAAGCTTAAAATCCATCAAAGGATGTTAACATAGATGAAATCAAAACTATTTGAGAGAAATATCTCTTTTCTCGAAATCATTGAAAAGTCACACATTTATAATGGAAGTAATTTAAAAGAGATTTTTGAATCAAAGTGTCCCATACCACTTTGAAACTTTTGAAAAGAATTATCATTTCAAAACCTTCATGTCCATATAAATAAATCCTTAAAATCATTTTGAAAACATGGACATTAATTAAAAATATTTAGAAAGATAAATCTTTAAAACATTTAAAATTTTGATCTTGATAAAGAGTTCCTTTCAAAAATTCTTAAAATATTCATTTTGAAATCATTTAAAAGTCACATAATTATAAAATAAAACATTTACTTTGAAAATATTCTTATAAGCTTGTAAGGTAATCTTTGACGATTTTATAACGGCGGTAAATAGCCGCACCCGCCGTATAAGTTAAAAAAACATTCTTACCTTAAACTTGTCGAAAGGTAAAAAGTGCCTTGTTTGGAAAACGATGGAAAGATTCCTTTAAAAAAACACATAAGGGTATAAAATGACTTTAACCCATATTCTTTGTAAATAGTAAAAATGTTTTGAAATACATTACGAAGAAACATGGATGTGGATGATAAAGAGATCCTAGTAGATAATTGCGTATAAACAACCTCGGATAATGAAGAGATTGTGAAATAAACCCTTACCTTGTACTTTTCCTTGGTTGAGGGTAGGTTAACCTCCTTTATAATGGTGAAATAATTGTTATTAAATTATACAAGAATCATATATATTAATATGATATCATATATGATCTTTTAACATTTCTTTGTTAATAATATCTTAGTATTATCGTCGTTTCGGGTGTTAACTTAATCATTTTGTGTTATATGTTTTGTTACGTAAGCCATGTTTGTAATGGTTAGCTTGTATCTTTTTCATATTCATAATGATATCAAGTCCTTAAACATTATTTTTAAATCATTAAATGATAATTATACTTGAATGGATATGATGGAGAATGAATCTCATCGCGTTCGTGGAGACGGTAGTCCGAACGTACGCACGAGCGCCAGTATAATTATTTTGATAATAAAATAATATATAATTGGATAGTATATCATATATAAATAATAATTATCATGTTATATTTATTATTTACATGAGTTACACATCATTATTATACCCATCCAAATAATAATATATTGAATAACAATTACACCACGACGTGGAGACGGTAAGTCGTACCTACGCACGTATGGTGACATGTTATTCAAAGGATGGATAGAATACTGAATATGGTTGTACCATATTTATAATAACATCACATTATATATAAGATACTGGAGTTATAATTTTAGAATGGTAATAACAAAGAAAGAAGAAGTGGAAGAAGAAATGAATTTGAAAAAGGGTGGTGAAAACATTACCTCTTCTTCGGGTTCTTCCTTTTTATTTGATCAAAAGGGCTCCTTAGGTTGGCGTTATTATCAAAATAAATCCTCTAGGTTGTAGTGATGGAAGTTGAGAGAGTATTTGGGCAGAGTTTGGCCAAACAAAAAGGCTTTTAAGGTGTGAAGTAATGAGAAGGGGGAGTTCCCTTTTATAAGAGGGGTGAGGGGCACCTTTGGAAAAACTAGAAATTTTAGTTTATAATAAATTCATATTCGGTTTCTAATGGATCCAAAGTTTATTATTCAAATGTTAAGGTTGGGATAGGTCTAAAACCATTCAACCAATAAAATTTAGACAGGTTTGGGTTACTATATTAACCTTATCTTTTAGTTTTAACTCTTAGTTGATTAGTTTGACATTTACCATGTCACTTTGTATTTTTATATTATATAGTTAATAAACTTACTATATACATCCAAGAGACTACCAAGTGGCCCATTAATGATACACCTATCATGATAAAAGTCTTTTGGACGAACCTTAGCTTTTTATGAATTTAATATCAATTAATAATATAATATTTGTTTTAAAAACTCTTTTATGTCAATTTTGACACTATTCAATAGTTGATTTTTGTGAAACTCATAACAGAATTATTACTTAAAAAAATCCAATTAAATCAATCCTAATATATCATATTATCCTATAATATTAGTTTAATTCATTAAAAGGCTCAAATTATATTTATTTGGGTATTTATAATATCAATTATTTTAATTTTTCACTATTATGGTAATTACTGCATCATCATTGTGTCATAAATAAATTAAATTATTTAATGTCTAAAAATTATAAATAAAATATAATTATTTAGGGAATATTATTAGCTTTCTAATTAATATTTACAATCAAATTTATCTTATGTATAACACTATATTAAAAATGTTTTAGTAAATAAACTTTGATTTTAACTCTTTTAACTCTTCTTTGAATTAAATAATAATAAATATCCTTATCTAATCCAAGTGGACCTAAATGATACTGTTTTATTCCTAAGGTTGTTTTTGGCCGAGATACACTTGTCCAATAGAATTAGGACATGTGTTAGGGTAATATTAATATCATTTCTACCCTTAATTACCCTATTTACTTTTAACCGTGGTAAATAAAAGTAAAAAGTTACTATTCACCAAAAATTATTTTCATCTCATTGAACCACATTTTACTTCTTGATATTAACCGTGTCTCTCGTATTATCGAAATTCCATTCAAATAAGCGGTAAAATTAAGTTTTATGAAAAATTCAGTTTTTTTAACTACCACTTAGTAGTTTCACTATTCATCAAAAATTGATGTTTTTCATAACAATGCCAAAATTTCACCCTAAGATATAATTGATATTCCGAATTCAAAATTGATGTCTATTTTACAAAATTCCAAACATATAAGTTTCATTAATTAATTTTATAATTAATTCCCGTTGTCACAACAAATAACGTGTTTTTAAGAAACAATATATATCAAAAGATTGACAATTGTTTAGGTCCAATTTCAAAGTGAAATTAATTCTAATGAACACCATTGGATAAAATGGTAAAAATATATTATAATTATACTTTAAAACCACTCAAATTCATAATTTATCCTATTTATTATTTTGATTAAAAAAGTTGTTTTTAATTAAAATTTTGTAATTTTCACTATTCAACAAAATATTAAAGATATCCGAAAAGTACCAAAATTTCACCCTAGGCTAATTTTGATATTCCGAATCCAAAAATGAAGTCCATTTTTAGAGATAGAATTTATAAAATTTAAAAAATCAGGTATTACTATTCATAACGGCTAGTTTGGTAAGTCATGGTGCGCTTTAACTTGGTGTTGCGTGTAGTGCAAGTTATTGAATTATTTTGAAGAAATAACACACTATGAAATCTTGGGGTGTTACATTCTCCCCTATTTTTATAAATTTCATCCTCGCAATTTGAAATTTTTCTTTGAAAATAAAAGGTTGAAAATAAAAAATATATTTGTGGGAAAACCCACATCGGAAATTAGGTTACTAAAATTTAGTCTTAATATGAGGAAAAGAGAAATTAAAGGGTCACCACCAAATTATGATCTCGATTATGAGAACATTGGTGGAAATTAGAGACATATAATTGGAGGAAAAACATAAATATTTATAATTAGTGATTTAGGTCATCAATCACAAGCAAGTTTAAAATTGAGGTCCTTAAATTCATCAATCTATGATGATTTGAAATACCATCGGTTCAACAAAACATCAGGTATTAGGATAACACATTTTTGGTTTTAGGATTCCTTAAATAAATTATAATAATTAATTTCTTCATAGAATAAGAGAAGAAGAAAAAATATATTCTTGACAAGTAGAGTTCCATCCTTTAACTAATTTCTACCACAAACTCATCTTTAACTCTAAAAGATAATATAACTTAAAAATAATATTCTATTTATCCTATTCGTATAGGGTTAAAAAATGAATTTATAATTCATCTAGCAGAACCATTACAAAAACGACATTATTCAATCCAAGACATGACGTGGGTCAGCGGTAGGTGATACACCCTTGTCGCCCTTCGGTTGTGGGTTCAAGTCTCGCGGCCTTTCCGGACGCGACAGGTTGCCGCCCGACCTCCGGGTTGTCCTTTTATGACAGTCCAAAATAATCCAAACTAGAACTATCCAAAATACTTCAGTCCAAAATTTATAAGGAAGTTAAACACAATAAAGATCCTTTTTTCCACGTAATAACATGTGAACAACTTCATAATGTATTTTTTTAAAACAATTCAACATCTTGAATTACCATAAAACCTTATTGATTACATTCATGATGCCTTATTCCTTAAAGAATAATAGTTATACTCCTTGAATCCAAAAATGTTTTAAACCCAAACAATGATGGAATATACAAATCATTAATCAATTTCAAGGTAGTCAAGAATATCCAAAATAATTTATCCAAATCAATCATGTATTATTCCAAAATCACTACCTCGGTATCAGAACTATATTATGGTTTATCATTCTCTCAACCATATATTTTCAAAAAATTTATCCTGCTATTGAGTCACTTTTCATTGTTCCACACAATCTCAAGTCCTTAAGGAAATAGTACTACAGTACAATCCTTATATACTCCATAATTATTATAACAAGTACATTGTTGACACAACACTCAATTGACAATTTAACATACGAACTCTAATCATTCCTCTTCATTTTTGGTAGTATCATAACTTGATTATTATCCAATAGAATCATTTGCGGCATAGTCTGATGACTATGACATAGGTTCGCGTAGTGTCCAAACTCCTTGAAAATGAAGCATTGTACATTTGAAACCATTTTCTTACCCTTGCAGTCATGTACTTTGTGCCCTTTTCTTCCACACTTATAACAAACTCTCATTCCTTTCAGTCAAGTTGCAGGGTGGTTCTTCCCACAGTTATCACATATGGGAAAATTCTTCTTTTCCCTCTTCCCTTTATACATATTTCTCTCTTCCATCCTTTACTTCTCTTGCTTCCCTTCAAATCCATAGGACTCAGTAAACTCTTTCCTTATCTTATCAACACATGATATTATTTTTTCATATGATGATAATACATGGGAGACTATTTCTCTTATAAATTCTGTCTTAAGACCATGAAAGATATGATCCTTCTTTCTCTTTGGATCATGTGCATTGCTGGAGTTATCATTCCTTCTACTAGGCGCCTTTTCTAAACAATGGCATACACTAGATTAGTTTATGAATAACAATACCTAATCCCAAACTTGTAAAACACATAACATAAATTAAATAGTTTATGGATATAATCCATAATCATAAAAATGTCTCCTTTGAGGAAGTATATACTCATAAACCCTTAATAATGGTTTATAAAGAAAATGATAATTATCCTAAGCATATCCCCCTGGAGTGTCGTAACCAAGAGTGTATCAAGGCCCATTGTCGTGCACCAGTTCCCGTTCGAGTCTAGATCAAAGTGGTGTTTTCGGGAATTACCCCTAGGTACATCTATGCCAGAGCCGCCTCTACTTTCTCGTATCTAGATAGGGATGTATTGCTCGGAAAACTCAAAAAAATCTCTACAATACCAAAATTCTAGGATGTTTTTCTATATTAATCCTCAAGTTCCATCTTAGGTCTATGTGCTCTAATCAAAGTTTATCTAAATCTAGCTTCCAAGGTTTGTACTAAACTTCTTCTGATACCAACTGTAACGCCCCAACCCCAGTTACCCAGAGTCGGTGCATTATTACACAACATTGGCATGATCACGAGAAAGATCAAATCTCGAAAGACCGATTGGTTTAGTAGCCTTGGAAACACTAGATATATTCATAAAATTTTACATTACATCAATAAGTGAAAATCTACAACAATATATTGTCTCCATATTCCACACTCATATCCCCACATACTATCCCTGCAGGTCATTCATAAATTACTTCTTCACATCCTGGGAAAAATAAAACATAGAAAACGGGTGAGCTCAAATGCCCAGAAAGGATAACAATAAAGCGAAAACTTTCATAAATAAAAATAAAAATTTAAGGCAATGTATAACTAAAACAAAAGCCTTTTAAACTTGAACTTCAACATAGTGTGGAAAAAGTAAAATGAAATAATGCCATTTACTTATTCACATGGATATTCTACTAACCGAATAATCACATGCAATATCAATAACCACTTTCATAATGATGGAATGCATAATGCCAGACTATCATAACCACATAGCCAAGGCATCGTGCCAAGACTACAAATAAGATTTTTCCAAGGCCATGTGCCAAGGAACTAGTTTGTCTCATGAGACCTACCAATGCATCGAGAAGCTATAGCGGGCTCCACCCGTAACATATTAAGTCCAATTCATTCCCATATGAAATGGTTTAAACATAACATAAACATTCGTATTAAAACTAGCATACGAAATGTCAATATTTTCACCATAAACCATGAATGGTATAAAAATAGCACATCCACAGTCAAACATATCACAAAACCTTCAATATAATATAAAAGTTTTGAATCATAATAAATCAACTTCAAATAAGCTTAATACTCATCAAAGGATGTTGAAATAGATGAAATCAAAACTATTTGAGAGAAATATCTCTTTTCTCAAAATCATTTAAAATTCACACATTTATAAAGGAAGAAATTTAAAAAAGATTTTTGAAAAAAAAGTGTCCCATATCACATTGAAACTTTTGAAAAGAAATATCATTTCAAAAACTTCATGTCCATATAAATAAATCCTTAAAATCATTTTGAAAACATGGACATTAATTAAAAATATTTATAAAGATAAATCTTTAAAACATTTAAAATTATGATCTTGATAAAGAGTACATTTCAAAAATTCTTAAAATATTCATTTTGAAATCATTTAAAAGTCACATAATTATAAAATAAAACATTTAATTTGAAAATATTTATATAAGCTTGTAAGGTAAGCTTTGACGATTTTATAACGGTGGTAAATAGTCGCACCCACCGTATAAGTTAAAAAAACATTCTTACCTTAAATTTGTCGAAAGTTAAAAAGTGCCATGTTTGGAAAACGATGGAAAGATTCATTTAAATAACACATAAGGGTATAAATTTCTTTAACCCTTATTCTTTGTAAATATTAAAAATGTTTTGAAATACATTTCTAAGAAACATGGATGTGGATGATAAAGAGATCCCAGTAGATAATTGCGTATAAACAACCTCGGATAATGAAGAGATTGTGAAATAAATCCTTACCCTGTACTTTTCCTTGATTGAGGGTAGGTTAACCTCCTGTATAATGGTGAAATAATTGTTATTAAATTATACAAGAATCATATATAGTAATATGATATCATATATTATCTTTTAACATTTCTTTGTTAATAATATCTTAGTATTATCGTTGTTTCCGGTGTGAACTTACTCCTTTTCTTTTATATGTTTTGTTACGTAAGCCATGTTTGTAATGGTTAGGTTGTTTCTTTTTCATATTAATAATTATATCAAGTCCTTAAACATTATTTTTAAATCATCAAATGATAATTATACTTGAATGGAGATGATGGAGAATGAATCACATCGCGTTTGTGGAGACGGTAGTCCATAGGTACGCACAAACGACAATATCATTCTTTTGATATTAAAATAATATATAATTGGATAGTATATCATATATACAGAATAATTATCATGTTATATTTATTATTTACATGAGTTACACGTCATTATTATACCCATCCAAATAATAATATATTGAATAACAATTATGACACGATGTGGAGAAAGTAAGTCGTACGTACGCACATATGGTGACATGTTATTCAAAGGGTGGATAGAATACTGAATATGGTTGTACCATATTTATAATAAAGTCACAGTATATATAAGATACTGGAGTTATTATTTTAGAATGGTAATAACAAAGAAAGAAGAAGTGGAAGAAGAAATGAATTTGAAAAAGGGTGGTGAAAACATTACCTCTTCTTCGGGTTCTTCCTTTTGATTTGATCAAAAGGGCTCCTTAGGTTGTCTTTATGATCAAACTAAGGCCTCTAGGTTGTATTGAAGGAATTTGAGAGAGTATTTGGGCAGATTTTGGCCGAACCAAAAGGATTTATGGTGTGAAGTAATGAGAAGGGGGAGTGCCCTTTTATAAGAGGGGTGAGGGGCACCTTTGGAAAAGCTAGAAATTTTAATTTATAATAAATTAATATTCGGTTTATAATGGATCCAAAGTAGATTATTCAAAGTTTAAGGTGGGTATATGTCTAAAACCATTCAACCAATAGACTTTATACAGGTTTGGGTTACTATATTAACCTTATCTTTTAGTTTTAACTCTTAGTTAATTAGTTCGACATTTACCATGTCACTTTGTATTTTTATATTATATAGTTAATAAACATACTATATACATCCAAGATACCCTCAATTGGTCCATTAATGATGAAACTATCATGATATATGTCTCTTGGCCGATCCTTAGATTTTAAAAATTTTAATATCAATTAATAATATAATATTTGTTTTAAAAACTCTTTTATGTCAATTTCGACACTATTCAATAGTTGATTTTTGTGAAACTCATAACAGAATTATTACTTAGAAAAAAGTCAACTAAATCAATAATAATATGTCATAATATCCTATAAATTTAGTTTAATTCATTAAAAGTCTCAAATTATATTTATTTGGGTATTTATAATATCAATTATTTTAATTTTTCACTATTATATTAATTACAACATCATCATTGTGTCATAAATAAATTAAATTATTTAATGTCTAAAAATTATAAATAAAATATCATTCTGTAGGTAATCTTATTATATTTATAATTAATATTTACAATATAATTTATCTTATTTATAACCCTATATTAAAAATGTTTTAGTAAATAAAAATTGATTTTAACTCTTTTAACTCTTCTTTGAATTAAATAATAATAAATATCCTAATCTAAACCAAGTGGACCTAAATGATAATATTTTATTCCTATGGTTGTTTTTGGTCGAGATACACTTGTACAATAGAATTAGGACATTTTTTAGGGTAATATAAATATCATTTCTTCCCTTAATTACCCTATTTACTTTTAACCGTGGTAAATAAAAGAAAAAAGTTACTATTCACCAAAAATTATTTTCATCTCATTGAACCACATTTTACTTCTTGATATTAACCATGTCTCTCGGATTTTAGAAATTCTATTCATAGAAACGGTAAAATTAAGTTTTATGAAAAATTCTGTTTTTTTAACTACCACTTAATAGTTTCACTATTCATCAAAAATTGAACTTTTTCATAAAAATGCCAAAATTTCACCCCAAGCTATAATTGATATTCCGAATTCAAAAATGATGTCTATTTTCCAAAATTACAAACTTATAAGTTTCATTAATTAATTTTATAATTAATTTCCACTGTCACAACAAATAGCATGTTTTTAAGAAACAATATATAACAAAAGATTGACAATTGTTTAGGTCCAATTTCAAAGTAAAATTAATTCTAATGAACACCATTGGATAAAATGGTAAAAATATATTCTAATTATACTTTAAAAATTCTCAAATTCATAATTTATTACTATTAATTATTCTGATTAAAAAAGTTGTTTTTAATTAAAATTTAGTAATTTTCACTATTCATCAAAATAATAAAGTTATCCAAAAAGTACCAAAATTTCACCCTAGGCTAATTTTGATATTCCAAATCCAAAAATGAAGTCCATTTTGAGAGATAGAATTTATAAAATTTCAAAATTAGGTATTACTATTCATAACAGCTAGTTTGGTAAGTCATGGTGCGTTTTAACATGGTATGGCATGTAGTGCAAGTTATTGAATTATTTTGAAGAAATAACACACTATGAAATCTTAGGGTGTTACAATATAAGTGTATTTTTAATAATTAATTATCAACCTAATCCACTGACATTGATTCAAACAAAAGTGGTTGGATTTAACAAATATATAATCAATATTTAAACCCCTCAAATTACCCTTATAAATTATAAATACCCACCCCTATTCACATTATCCCATAATGAAATAAAAATTTCTCTCACCATATTTGGACACATAATTTAAAATAAATTTATTTTAGAAAATCAGTTTTAAGGGTTTAGTGAAATTCCTATCTAAAATTCATCTAAGACCAAACTCAGACCACATAAGATTAAATTCTATTTCTCCCTTATCAATCAAAAAATATATATATTTTTTAAGAGTTAGATCTAAGTTAATAAGCTCAAGAGAGTTAAGGGTTTCTTGAATCGTTCTCTTTGTTTTTCAAGTTTGATACTTTTGTTGTAATGTATTTTTAAATTAAATTTTCATATAATTCCATTCTTTTTATTAATGTTATTATATTCCTTCCAATATATGTTTTAAGGTATTTTATTTATTTTCTCTCATTATAACCATTTTCAAAGTCCCTACTCTATAGAAATAAGGGTCCCTCACCCATCCTTTCCCATTACCTTCACAAGACTTTTTAAATTTTATTTCATTTCAATGGTAAATGTCATTATGCACCATTTTTAAAATTTACTTACTTTTCTAACTAGGAGATATCATTGTTACTTATCATTAAAATTAATTAATATGACCTTATAATTCTCAAACATTCCCATAGCTATAAAACCATCTTATATTTGGTAAAGAGAAGTGTTTGTGGTTTTCCTAGAAATGACTTCCCTTTCTAGATACTACAAGTGGACATGACTCTATAATAGATGTCTATAGGGGTAATAACCCAAAAAGTGTGGATTTTTTATTAACATGATCTTCACCAGGTATATGAAAAATAGGCCTTGTCGCACACATAGTTTGACACTCCAAGGGGATTTTATTTGGATGATCTATATACTCTTTATGGTCTATAATGAAAGATTAATATATATGGTTTGATATACACCTTAACTTTATGAATGTACCATTATTTACTATTTTTAACTTATATTTTATAGGGGTACAACCCATTATAATGTGAATACCTCATAGCATATAAATGGATACTCACCTAGATAGTCATTGTAATTATTTACTGGGGTTTATTTTCCACTCATGTTTTAAGAAATGTTCTTTTTCTCTTTCACTTTATATCATTCTCATGGATTTTTCCTTTATTCTCTATGCACATAATTGTATATACACATGTTAAGGTATAATTATGACCTCTAATGAGAATGATACCTTACTTAGATAGTCTTTCTTTATCATCACCTATGCATAAATTATATTACAATGCATTTCCCATGTTGATACCAATGTATGATTCTTCTTATTGAAGGGTGTTTTACTAGATACTCATCCATTGATTAAATTGGGAAAGTATATACTAAATTATATTCCATTTTTTCCTATATGGTGTAATTTCCCCATAATTCATTATATTGTTTGAAGATTACTTACATGTAGATATAATTACTTTCATTGGATATCCATTTTGTAATGACCCGAACATTCATGAATAAATTTCCCATTCTTTTATTTAGTTAAATGTATTATGGATATAGCAAACACATGCAATTTTTATTATTATATTATATTGTATTGAAAAGACCGTTAAGTATCATTACCAATGATAATATATCCATTGAACAAGGATCACATGACTTGTAAAAATATAAGGTTTTAACAAATAATTTTGACACAAGCAAAGGATGTGGTGGCCTCATCCAGTTGACTCGGGCCATATGAAGCTCAGTTATTAGAGCTCGGAAAGGAGTAAGCTTCACTGGGCTTTTCCCTTGATCATGCTCAAGTTGAGATTCAACACATTAAGCTTTAATAGAATCACCTACTGGGGAAGTGGAAGTTATTAGAGATTACAACCCGAACGATGTTATTCGAGCCACCCCAAGAGTCTATCACCATCACACACCTTACCCTTAGGTCTTATACAGGTGTTATATGTGGTTATGGAATAAGGAATTAGTTAATTTTTTGTATAATCCCTTTTATAAATAAACCTCTTATTCCATTAATTCCTATATGAGAATATTTTTTCTTAATAATATAATGAATCAGAAAAATTGATTTTTCTGGTAAAATTGTAATTTTTAGAAATATATATATATTATTATATTGAACTGAGGTTTTATTAATATTTTTAGTATAATAGTATTATAAGAACACTCATTTTAATTATATGTTTTAATTATATTCCTTATTATTTTTACTCTATAAATGATTAAGTATTTCGTTTGATGAGAATTATATTTTCATACGATAAAAGTGAAATTGTATTTTTAATTAAAGAATTTATTTCGAAGAATTAATTAAATTTTGGAATTAATAATATTTTAATAAAATATTGTTATTTTATAATTTTTATAAATGATCATATAATCTTTATGAAGTCAGATTTAATTTTTATTAAGGTTTGGAAAATGTTTTATATCAAAACCTATAAATTTTCAATAAATGATGGTCTATATTTTAAAAGTGAAAATTTAAATATTAGGAAAATTAGTTGGATAAAATAAATATTATTTTTGGAATCAAGATATCAAAATTATCCAATAGTGAATTTTACATAATTTTCTGAGACAATAGAATTTTTTGTGTAAAAATTAAATACCGTATAAATATATATTGTGTTTTATGAAATCATAATCACCCAATAGTGATGTAATAAAATACTATAAAATGTATATTCGACCACTATATGTTTTTCCTTTAAAATATTGTGATTTTATATTTATTTTCTTAATTTTATGATGCCTTAGGGGACCATCCAAGACTTATAAAATATTTTAACATTTTAAAATGATTCCTTTGAGAGTGTGACTCACCTCCATCTAAGAAAGCCTAATATTTTGATAAGATCGGCCATTGTCCTTATAAAATAACTTTTTCCACTCTCCTTTTTCAAAAACTATCGGATGGTTTGTGGTTTTGAATATTTAATAATATAGATTCCAAAACCTTAGTATGTGAAATTTTAAAGAATTCCCCTCTCATTTTCTATATAAACCCACCCAAGATCCAACTTCTCTACACTCAAAATCCATAGAGCATGTCCTTAATATACCCTCCTCTCTCTAGAAACCTCCCTAGTGCCTCAAGCTCTCAATAATTTCCTCATCAGTCTCTTGAAGTCACACACTCAAGTAAGGTATTTCATCTTTTCTCATTTTTTCTAAGTTTCTTTATGTTATTATACCCTTTTATTTTCAACTAACAATATTGGGGTATTATTTCTCACCTCCTTCATACTTCCCTCACCATGTTTTAAGTATTATATACCCCTTTATTTCTCATTAACCCCTCCCATGTACACCCGTTATCATGCTGAGATTTTATAAGAGTTATTCCCTCTCTCCTCTTTCTTCAAGCTTCTTTAATATGTTACGAATTCTATTTTAAAAGTTCATGTGTTGGTACATGTATCTATATAACCTTTTAATATCCATTTCATTTATATGTGATTAGATATCCATTTCTCTCTCATCAACCATTTTTATGAATTATTATGTCACGTCGTTATACTACCAAAATTGCACTGTAATTTTCCATGCCAAAATCATCATGAAGTGAATACCATGGACATTTCTTTATCAAGGGTATTCACCTTTATGAACATATATATACTTATTATAGATTTTAATATATTTATTCTATATTCCTTTATCTTGCAATAAATGATGATGTTTAATGATTCCATGCTATATGATCTGTGTGGCACACTTATGCATGAGATGAAATGTTTAGAAGGGTGTGTCATGGTAGCACTCCAATGAATTAGGTAATGTTTAGTATCATGATACTCTATGTGAAATTAGGGCTTACTCATGATAATTCCAGTTCAATGTCGTCTTACTCATTCTGATTCATGTGAAATGAGGGTTTACTAATTCTAATCCATGTGAAATGTTCCTTGGCTCAGGCTAATATCATGATGTATGTCATCGCCACATTTCCATGTTAAGATATTCATTATATATCATTCCTTTATGCTCATGTTTCTCTTGTTCTCCATAGATTTTACTATTTCCTAACTTGTACTTTATTCTTCATGTTATGCCTTTTTACACCCTTATTAGGCTCTATAGCTCACACTTTTCTTATGTATGTTCTAAGGTTATCCCGTGTAATTCTATGTACGAATGAATGTTGCGGTCATGTTAAAGAAGTTTTCAATAAAGATGTTGTATTTTATGTCTAATGTTTTCATTTAATGTACCAAATTTAACAAAACCTATACCTCTCGGTCCTTGGAGTTGTCTTAAGTGCATGTTTATGTAAGAAATAATATTTATAAATGTAATGAATGGTAGGGTAGTTATAGTTGGTATCAAAGAAAAGGTTTAGTTATTTTTTGAATTACAATTTGAAAACCCTAGTGAAATACTTAACTATAACACTATGTATAAGAAAAACATCCCTATATTTTGGTGAGTATTCAGTAAGTAGTTTATCAAGAAAATACCCTTAAAGGTAAATCCTTAAGTATAAGACAATGATTTGGTAAATTCATAATCTTAGTATGAACCATTATAAAGGGAAAAAATTCCCCTAAGGATATAGATTGGGAAGTTGATCATGGATAACATATATTGAATCCTAAGATTTAATATGTTAAGGAAATAAATGTAATTTATAAGTTATCCCTTTTTTCATTGGATTTCCATTTATGTGTTACCCCTAACTTTCCTTTTATTTCATCCAATGCTACTAATATGAGGAATTAATCTAAAAATCGATGTAAAGATCAATGTGATGACTATTCTAATGAGATGCCCAATCTGATGGGAGCGAGAATAGAAAACTTTTTCACAATAATATCTCACTTAACTAAAGTTTTGAATAAAGACTTTGTTCAATATGAACTTCCACCCCCCCCCCCCAAGAATGAACAATCTTCAATAGAGATATTCATGAGACAAAGGACTCCTACATTCAATGGATCATATGATCCATCAGTCTTCGAACAATGGATCAACTCCATTTAGATGATATTCTCCATCCTCTAAGGTTATGAACAAGAGAGTATTCTTATAGTTGCTTATCATATGAGGGTCAACCTGTTCAATGGTCGACACTAATCAAAAATAAGATTCCTAATAAAGAGATTGAGGCATTGGAATGGAAGAAATTTTGGAAAAAAATGGATAAATATTATCCTCACACTCTCCGACATAAGATGGATAGGGACTTCCTTTCCCTCATGCAAAAAGACAAAAAATCCATTAGAGATTATGAAGAAATCTTCACAAGTATTTCATGACAGGCCTTTGGCTTTGTCATTACCACTGCATGCAAGGTGACTGCTTCTTTGGTGGGTTAAGACCAACCCTACAGATATACCTAGAAATCCGTGACATTGATTACTAGGAATAAATTGTCCGATGTGACATTAAAGTAAAAATAGATATCGGTGAATCTCATGGGTATCATGGGGATAAGAAGTGGTAAGTGGACTTTAATTATGGTGATATGATGGATAAATCCAATGGTGCTAAGAAATTATAGCACCCCACTTGCCAAAGTTGTAGAAAGAAGCACCCCAAAAATTGCCTAAAGGGGACAAGGAAATGCTTTAGGTGTGGAAGAGAAGATAACTTGTCCATTAATTGACAATAAGAAATACTTGATGCTTCGACATAGGAGAGGAATGCTCCATTCGACCATCAACACATTGTACATTGCTTCAACTACAAATAACCAAGGTACTTTTCCAGCCAGTGCCCTAATCCAAGGGTTTTATGAGGCAACCAACTACCTCCTAGGTAGTAAAGGAGATATTTTGACATCACTACCTCTGAAAAAAATCTTGACAATGAAGTGGTGATAGATACGCTAGTTATTCATTCAAGAATAGGGAATGTACTTTTTTATTCTAGTTTTATGCATTCTTTTATATCCTGAAAGTTTAGTAGAATAATCCAAATAAAACCACAAATCATGGAATTAGAGATGACACTGAGAATAGAAAATGGGGCAATTATTTCATCCCATGAATATAACTTCTCCCCTATCACAATTTTTTGACTAAATTCTCAGTGAACCTCATCATACTCCCTCTAGGGGAATTTAATGCAATTCTTGGTATGGATTGGATTTCCCTATATAGAGCCAAGATAAATTCTCTTGAGAGGGAAATCACTCTCTATATGGATAATAGGCCCCCATTTCTATACAAGTTCAAGGAGTATGATGAATATTATTTAGCACCATCATCTCAAGAGAGGATATTACTGCCCTATGAGCACATGTATCTTGCTCAGATGACTGAGTCTATGGAAGAAAACATCCGTGAAGACATGCCTATCATGAAGAAATTCTCTAAAGTGTTTCCTGAGGAATTTTTTGGTCTTCCTCCTAGAAGAGATGTTGAATTCTAGATTGATCTTATACCTGGGGCATTTTAAATATCCAACAATCTATATTGAATAGCCATTATGGAGCTTGAGGAGCTCAACAACCAACTATAGGAGAATCCTAATAATGGGTTTATATCCCAAGTACTTCAGCATGGGGTGCACCAGTCCTCTGAATAAATAAGAAGTATGGGTGAATGTACTTTTGCATTGATTATCATGAGCTCAACAAAATCCCAATAATGGACAAGTTTCCTCTTACACGAATTGATGATTTTTTTTGTTTGCAATGTGCAACACAATAATTCTCCACGGTGGATCTGTAGTCGGTATATTACCATGTAAGGGTGAAGAATTAGCATATCCCTAAGACTACTTTTCATACAAGTTATGGGTACTATGAATTCATAGTTTTGACTTTCGAACCCACTAATTCTCTAGAAATCATCATGGACTTGATGAATATAGTCTTTATAGATTGCCTTGACAAATTTTTGGTTGTCTTTATAGATGATATTCTAATATAATCTAAATACAAGGACGATCATGAGGAGAATCTAAGCATTTTAATAGAGACCTTGTCAAAGGATAATCTAAATGAAATATATAAAAATTTTGAGTTCTGTTTTAAGGATGTTTCATTATCGGGTTATATAATCACAAGCAATGGAATATCTATGGATCCCTCTAAGACAAATGAAATTGAGGGATTGTCGAGGACAACATCTATGATAGATATTTTTAGCTTCCTTGGGTTAACTTGATATTATCATCAATTTGTGATAAATTTCTCATGATTGTAAAACCCTCATACCAAGGTAAATCGGAAGGGAGTCAAGTTTTCATGGATTGATGTATGTGAAGATATATTCAAGGAGTTTTAAAGGATGATTATCACTGTATCTGTGCTCAAACTACCCAAAAGTGGGGATATTTTTGTGGTATTTAGTGAAATGTCAATGAGGGGCGTGGGCTATGTGTTGAATCAAAATTAAAAAGTCATTTCCTATACTTCAAGTCAATTGAAATCTCATGAGAAAAAATATCCAAAATATGATCAGGAGTTGGATGTTGTAATATTCGCTTTAAAAATTTGGAAACATTACCTCATTGGGGAGAAGTGTAAACTATATACGGATCACAAAATCGTCAAGTATATATTCACATAGAAAGAGATGAATATGTGACAATGAAGATGGTTATATTTAATCAAAGACTATAACTTCTCAATACATTACAACCTTGGGAAAGAAAAAAAGGTGGAAAATACTCTAAGTAGAAAGGACCCAATGATTCTATTATTAATGAGAATTTAAAAGGATCTAATCTTCTTACATTTAATGAAGATGAACATGGGAATCATAAAGAATGGAACATCATCAACCCTTTCACAAATTATTATTCAACTGTCTCTTTTGAAAAGGATAAATGATTTTTAAAAGGATGATGTGGGAATTCAGAAGAAAGTGGAAACTATCAAAAAAGGGAAATCCTCGGAGTTCAATGTTAATGAAGAAATAATTTTGAAATTTGTCTCAAGACTATCTATTAAACTAAAACAAAATCCTTTTAAACTAGAACTTCAACATAGTATGGAAAAAGTAAAATGAAATAATGTCATTTACTTATTCACATGGATATTCTACTAACCGAATAATCACATGCAATATCAATAACCACTTTCATAATTATAGAATGCATAATTCCAGACTATCATAACCACATAGCCAAGGCCTCGTTCCAAGACTAAAAATAAGATTTTGCCAAGGCCTTGTGCCAAGACACTAGTTTGTCTCATGAGACCTACCGATGCATCGAGGAGCTATAGCGGTCTCCACCCATCACATATTAAGTCCAATGCATTCCCATATGAAATGGTTTAAACATAACATAAACATTCGTATTAAAACTAGCATACGAAATGTCAATATTTTCACCATAAACCATGAATGGTATAAAAATAGCACATCTACAGTCAAGCATATCTCAAAACCTTCAATATAATATAGAAGTTTTGTATCATAATAAATTGACTTTAAATAATCTTAAAATCCATCAAAGGATGTTGACATAGATGGAATTAAATCTATTTGAGAGAAATATCTCTTTTCTCGAAATCATTGAAAAGTCACACATTTATAATGGAAGTAATTTAAAAGAGATTTTTTAATCAAAGTGTCCCATACCACTTTGAAACATTTGAAAAGAAATATCATTTCAAAACCTTGATGTCCATATAAATAAATCCATAAAATCATTTTGAAAACATGGACATTAATTAAAAATATTTAGAAAGATAAATCTTTAAAACATTTAAAATTATGATCTTGATAAAGAGTGCCTTTCAAAAATTCTTAAAATATTCATTTTGAAATCATTTAAAAGTCACATAATTATAAAATAAAACATTTACTTTGAAAATATTCTTATAATATTGTAAGGTACGCTTTGATAATTTTATAACGGTAGTAAATAGCCGCACCCGCCGTATAATTTAAAAAAACATTCTTACCTTAAATTTGTTGAAAGGTAAAAAGTGCCTTGTTTAGAAAACGATGGAAAGATTCCTTTAAAAAACACATAAGGGTATAAAATGACTTTAACCCATATTCTTTGTAAATAGTAAAAATGTTTTTAAATACATTTCGAAGAAATATGGATGTGGATGATAAAGAGATCCTAGTAGATAAATGCGTATAAACAACCTCGGATAATGAAGAGATTGTGAAATAAACCCTTACCTTGTACTTTTCCTTGGTTAAGGGTAGGTTAAACTCCTTTATAATGGTGAAATAATTTTTATTAAATTATACAAGAATCATATATATTAATATGATATCATATATGATCTTTTAGCATTTCTTTGTTAATAATATCTTAGTATTATCGTCGTTTCGGGTGTTAACTTAATCATTTTATTTTATATGTTTTGTTACGTAATCCATGTTTTTAATGGTTAGGTTGTATCTTTTTCATATTCATAATGATATCAAGTCCTTAAAAATTATTTTTAAATCATCAAATGATAATTATACTTGAATGGATATGATGTAGAATGAATCTCATCGCGTTCATGGAGACGGTAGTCCGTACGTACGCACGAGCGACAATATCATTATTTTGATATTAAAATAATATATAATTGGATAGTATATCATATATAAAGAATAATTATCATGTTATATTTATTATTTACATGAGTTACACATCATTATTATACCCATCCAAATAATAATATATTGAATAACAATTACACCACGACGTGGAGACGGTAAGTCGTACATACGCACGTATGGTGACATGTTATTCAAAGGGTGGATAGAATACTGAATATGGTTGTACCATATTTATAATAACATCACAGTTTATATAAGATAATGGAGTTATTATTTTAGAATGGTAATAACAAAGAAATAAGAAGTGGAAGAAGAAATGAATTTGAAAAAGGGTGGTGAAAACATTACCTCTTCTTCGGGTTCTTCCTTTTTATTTGATCAAAAGGGCTCCTTAGGTTGGATTTATTATCAAACTAAAGCCTCTAGGTTGTAGTGAGGGAAGTTGAGAGAGTATTTGGGCAGAGTTTGGCCGAAACAAAAGGCTTTTAAGGTGTGAAGTAATGAGAAGGGGGAGTGCCCTTTTATAAGAGGGGTGAGGGGCACCTTTGGAAAAGCTAGAAATTTTAGTTTATAATAAATTCATATTCGGTTTCTAATGGATCCAAAGTTGATTATTCAAATTTTAAGGTGGGGATAGGTATAAAACCATTCAACCAATAGAATTTAGATAGGTTTGGGTTACTATATTAACCTTATCTTTCAGTTTTAAGTCTTAGTTGATTAGTCTGACATTTACCATGTCACTTTGTATTTTTATATTATATAGTTAATAAACTTACTATATACATCCAAGAGACTACCAAGTGGTCCATTAATGATACACCTATCATGATAAAAGTCTCTTGGACTAACCTTAGCTTTTTATGAATTTAATATCAATTAATAATATAATATTTGTTTTAAAAACTCTTTTATGTCAATTTTGACACTATTCAATAGTTGATTTTTGTGAAACTCATAACAGAATTATTACTTCAAAAAAAGTCAATTAAATCAATCCTAATATATAATATTATCTTATAATATTATTTTAATTCATTAAAAGGCTCAAATTATATTTATTTGGGTATTTATAATATCAATTATTTTAATTTTTCACTATTATGGTAATTACTGCATCATCATTGTGTCATAAATAAATTAAATTATTTAATGTATAAAAATTATAAATAAAATATCATTATGTAGGGAATATTATTATCTTTCTAATTAATATTTACAATCAAATTTATCTTATGTATTACACTATATTAAACAAATTAGTAAATAAACTTTGATTTTAACTCTTTTAACTCTTCTTTGAATTAAATAATAATAAATATCCTTATCTAATCCAAGTGGACCTAAATGATATTGTTTTATTCCTAAGGTTTTTTTGTTCGAGATGAACTTATCCAATAGAATTAGGACATGTGTTAGGGTAATATTAATATCATTTCTACCCTTAATTACCCTATTTACTTTTAACCGTGGTAAATAAAAGTAAAAAGTTACTATTCACCAAAAATTATTTTCATCTCATTGAACCACATTTTACTTCTTGATATTAACCGTGTCTCTCGTATTATCAAAATTCCATTCACATAAGCGGTAAAATTAAGTTTTATGAAAAATTCAGTTTTTTTAACTACCACTTAGTAGTTTCACTATTCATCAAAAATTGAAGTTTTTCATAACAATGCCAAAATTTCACCCTAAGCTATAATTGATAATCCGAATTCAAAATTGATGTCTATTTTACAAAATTCCAAACATATAAGTTGCATTAATTAATTTTATAATCAATTCCCGTTGTCACAACAAATAGCGTGTTTTTAAGAAACAATATATATCAAAAGATTGACAATTGTTTAGGTCCAATTTCAAAGTGAAATTAATTCTAATGAACACCATTGGATAAAATGGTAAAAATATATTATAATTATACTTTTAAACCACTCAAATTCATAATTTATCACTATTAATTATTTTTATTAAAAAAGTTGTTTTTAATTAAAATTTTGTAATTTTCACTATTCAACAAAATATTAAAGTTATCCGAAAAGTACCAAAATTTCACCCTAGGATAATTTTGATATTAAAAATCCAAAAATGAAGTCCATTTTGAATGATAGAATTTAAAAAATTTAAAAAATTAGGTATTACTATTCATAACGGCTAGTTTGGTAAGTCATGGTGCGCTTTAACTTGGTGTTGCGTGTAGTGCAAGTTATTGAATTATTTTGAAGAAATAACACACAATGAAATCTTGGGGTGTTACATTCTCCCCTCTTTCTATAAATTGCGTCCTAGAAATTTGAAATTTTTCTTTGAAAATAAAAGGTTGAAAATAAAAAATATCTTTGTGGGAAAACCCACATCGGAAATTAGGTTACTAAAATTTAGTCTTAATATGAGGAAAAGAGAAATGAAAGGGTCACCACCAAATTCTGATCTCGATTATGAGAACATTGGTGGAAATTAGAGACATATAATTGGAGGAAAAACGTAAATATTTTTAGGTAGTGATTGAGGTCATCAATCACAAACAAGTTTAAAATTGAGGTCCTTAAATTCATCAATCTATGATGATTTGGAATACCATCGGTTCAACAAAACATCGGGTATTAGGATAACACATTTTTGGTTTTAGGATTCCTTAAATAAAGTATAATAATTAATTTCTTCATAGAATAAGAGAAGAAGAAAAAATATATTCTTGATAAGTAGAGTTCCATCCTTTAACTAATTTCTACCACAGACTCATCTTTAACTCTAAAAGATAATATAACTTAAAAATAATATTCTATTTATCCTATTTGTATAGGGTTAAAAAATGAATTTATAATTCATCTAGCAGAACCATTAAAAAAACGACATTATTCAATCTAGGACATCACATGGGTCAGTGGTAGGTGATACACCCTTGTCGCCCTTCGGTTGTGGGTTCAAGTCTCACAGCCTTTCCGGACGCGACGGGGTGCCACCCGACCTCTGGGTTGTCCTTTTATGGCAATCCAAAATAATCCAAACTAGAACTATCCAAAATACTTCAGTCCAAAATTTATAAGGAAGTTAAACACAATAAAGATCCTTTTTTCCATGTAACAACATGTGAACACCTTCATAGTGTATTCTTTTAAAACACTCCAACATCTTGAATTACCATAAAACCTTATTGACTACATTCATGATCCCTTATTCCTTAAAGAATAATAGATATACTCCTTCAATCCAAAAATGTTTTAAACCCAAACAATGATGGAATATACAAATCATTAATCAATTTCAAGGTAGTCAAGAATATCCAATATAATTTATCCAAATCAATCATGTATTATTCCAAAATCACTACCTTGGTATCAGAACTATATTATGGTTTATCATTCTCTCAACCATATATTTTCCAAAAATTTATCCTGCTATTGAGTCACTTTTCTTTGTTCCACACAATCTCAAGTCCTTAAAGAAATATTACTGCAGTACAATCCTTATATACTCCATAATTATTATAACAAGTACATTGTTGACACAACACTCAATTGACAATTTAACATAAGAACTCTAATCATTCCTCTTCATCTGTGGTAGTATCATAAATTGATTATTATCCAATAGCATCATTTGCGGCATAGTCGGATGACTAGGACATAGGTTCACGTAGTGTCCAAACTCCTTGAAAATGAAGCATTGTACATTTGAAACCATTTTCTTACCCTTGCAGTCATGTACATTGTGCCATTTACCTCCACACTTATAACAAACTCCCATTCCTTTCAGGCAAGTTGCAGGGGGGTTCTTCCCACAGTTATCACATATGGGAAAATTCTTTTTTTCCCTCTTCCCTTTATACGTCTTTCTCTCTCCCATCTTTTCTTCTCTTTCTTCCCTTTAAAGCCATAGGACTCAGTAAACTCTTTACTTATCTTATCAACACATGATATTATTTTTTCATATGATGATAATACATGGGAGACTATTTCACTTATAAATTCTGGCTTAATACCATGAAAGATATGATCCTTCTTTCTCTTTCGATCATGTGCATTGCTGGAGTTATCATTCCTTCTACTAGGCGCCTTTTCTAAACACTGGAATACACTAGATTAGTGTATGAATAACAATACCTAATCCCAAACTTGTAAAACACATAACATAAATTAAATAGTTTATGGATATAATCCATAATCATAAAAATGTCTCCTTTGAGGAAGTATATACTCATAAACCCTTAATAATGGTTTATAAAGAAAATGATAATTATCCTAAGCATATCCCCCGGGAGTGTCGTAAACAAGAGTGTAGTAAGGCCCATTTTCGTGCACCAGTTCCCGTTCGAGTCTAGATCAAAGCGGTGTTTTCGGGATTTACCCCTAGGTACATCTATGCCAGAGCCGCCTCTACTTGCTCGTATCCAGACAGGGATGTATTGCTCGGAAAACTCACAAAATCTCTACAATACCAAAATTCTAGGAAGTTCTTCTATACTAATCCTCAAGGTCCATCTTAGGTCTATGTGCTCTAATTAGAGTTTATCTAAATCTAGCTTCCAAGGTTTGTACTAAACATCCTCTGATACCAACTGTAACGCCCCGACCCCTGTTACCCAGAGTCGGTGCATTATTACACAACATTGGAATGATCACGAGAAAGATCAAATCTTGAAAGACCTATTGGTTTAGTAGCCTTGGAAACACTAGATATATTCATAAAATTTTACATTACATCAATAAGTGAAAAGCTACAACAATATATTGTCTCCATATTCCACACTCATATCCCCACATACTATCCCTGCAGGTCATTCATAAATTACTTCTTCACATGCTGGGAAAAATAAAACATAGAAAAGGGGTGAGCTCAAATGCCCAGTAAGGATAACAATAAAGCGGAAACTTTCATAAATAAAAATAAAAATTTAAGGCAATGCATAACTAAAACAAAAGCCTTTTAAACTTGAACTTCAACATAGTATGGAAAAAGTAATGAAATAATGCCATTTACTTATTCACATGGATATTCTACTAACCGAATAATCACATGCAATATCAATAACCACTTTCATAATGATGGAATTCATAATGCCAGACTATCATAACCACATAGCCAAGGCATCGTGCCAAGACTACAAATAAGATTTTTCCAAGGCCTTGTGCCAAGACACTAGTTTGTCTCATGAGACCTACCAATGCATCAAGGAGCTATAGAGGCTCCACCCGTCACATATTAAGTCCAATGCATTCCTATATGAAATGGTTTAAACATAACATAAACATTCGTATTAAAACTAGCATACGAAATGTCAATATTTTCACTATAAACCATGAATGGTATAAAAATAGCACATCCACAGTCAAACATATCACAAAACCTTCAATATAATATAAAAGTTTTGTATCATAATAAATCAACTTCAAATAAGCTTCATACTCATCAAAGGATGTTGACATAGATGAAATCAAAACTATTTGAGAGAAATATCTCTTTTCTCAAAATCATTTAAAAGTCACACATTTATGAAGGAAGTAATTTAAAAAATATTTTTGAAAAAAAGTGTCCCATACCACTCTGAAACATTTGAAAAGAAATATCATTTCAAAAACTTCATGTCTATATAAATAAATCCTTAAAATCATTTTGAAAACATGGACATTAATTAAAAATATTTAGAAAGATAAATCTTTAAAACATTTAAAATTATGATCTTGATAAAGAGTACCTTTCAAAAATTCTTAAAATATTCATTTTGAAATCATTTAAAAGTCGCATAATTAAAAAATAAAACATTTAATTTGAAAATAATCTTATAAGCTTGTAAGGTAAGCTTTGACTATTTTATAACGGCGGTAAATAGCCACACCCACCGTATAAGTTAAAAAAACATTCTTACCTTAAATTTGTCGAAAAGTAAAAAGTGCCATGTTTGGAAAACGATGGAAAGATTCATTTAAAAAACACATAAGGGTATAAATGACTTTAACCCATATTCTTTGTAAATAGTAAAAATGTTTTGAAATACATTTCTATGAAACATGGATGTGGATGATAAAGAGATCCCAGTAGATAATTGCGTATAAACAACCTCGGATAATGAAGAGATTGTGAAATAAATCCTTACCTTGTACTTTTCCTTGGTTGAGGGTAGGTTAACCTCCTGTATAATGGTGAAATAATTGTTATTAAATTATACAAGAATCATATATATTAATATGATATCATATATTATCTTTTAACATTTCTTTGTTAATAATATCTTAGTATTGTCGTCGTTTCGGGTGTTAACTTACTCCTTTTCTTTTATATGTTTTGTTACGTAAGCCATATTTGTAATGGTTAGGCTGTTTCTTTTTCATATTCATAATGACAGAAAGTCCTTAAATATTATTTTTAAATCATCAAATGATAATTATACATGAATGGAGATGATGGAGAATGAATCGCATCGCGTTCGTGGAGACGGTAGTCCATGCGTAAGCACGAGCGATAATATCATTCTTTTGATATTAAAATAATATATAATTGGATATTATATCATATATACAGAATAATTATCATGTTATTTTTATTATTTACATGAGTTACACATCATTATTATACCCATCAAAATAATAATATATTGAATAACAATTACGACACGATGTGGAGACAGTAAGTCGTACGTACGCACGTATGGTGACATGTTATTCAAAGGGTGGATAGAATACTGAATATGGTTGTACCATATTTATAATAAAATCACAGTATATATAAGATACTGGAGTTATTATTTTAGAATGGTAATAACAAAGAAAGAAGAAGTGGAAGAAGAAATGAATTTGAAAAAGGGTGGTGAAAACATTACCACTTCTTCGGGTTCTTCCTTTTGATTTGATCCAAAGTGCTCCTTAGGTTGTCTTTATGATCAAACTAAGGCCTCTAGTTTGTAGTGAGGGAAGTTGAGAGAGTATTTGGGGCGAGTTTGGCCGAACCAAAAGGCTTTTAAGGTGTGAAGTAATGAGAAGGGGGAGTGCCCTTTTATAAGAGGGGTGAGGGGAACCTTTGGAAAAGCTAGAAATTTTAATTTATAATAAATTCATATTCGGTTTCTAATGGATCCAAAGTTGATTATTCAAAGTTTAAGGTGGGGATATTTCTAAAACCATTCAACCAATAGAATTTATACAGGTTTGGGTTACTATATTAACCTTATCTTTTAGTTTTAACTCTTAGTTAATTAGTTCGACATTTACCATGTCACTTTGTATTTTTATATTATATAGTTAATAAACTTACTATATACATCCAAGAGACCCCCAAGTGGTCCATTAATGATGAAACTATCCTGATAAATGTCTCTTGGCCGAACCTTAGATTTTTTAATATTTAATATCATTTAATAATATAATATTTGTTTTAAAAACTCTTTTATGTCAATTTCGACACTATTCAATAGTTGATTTTTGTGAAACTCATAACAGAATTATTACTTATAACAAAGTCTATTAAATCAATACTAATATGTCATAATATCCTATAAATTTAGTTTAATTCATTAAAAGTCTCAAATTATATTTATTTGGGTATTTATAATATCAATTATTTTAATTTTTCACTATTATGGTAATTACTGCATCATCATTGTGTCATGAATAAATTAAATTATTTAATGTCTAAAAATTATAAATAAAATATCATTATGTAGGGAATCTTATTAGATTTCTAATGAATATTTACAATCGAATTTATCTTATTTATAACCCTATATTAAAAATGTTTTAGTAAATAAAAATTTATTTTAACTCTTTTAACTCTTCTTTGAATTAAATAATAATAAATATCCTAATCTAAACCAAGTGGACCTAAATGATAATATTTTATTCTTAAGGTTGTTTTTGGTCGAGATACACTTTTCCAATAGAATTAGGACATTTGTTAGGGTAATATAAATATCATTTCTTCCCTTAATTACCCTATTTACTTTTAACCGTGGTAAATAAAAGTAAAAAGTTACTATTCACCAAAAATTATTTTCATCTCATTGAACCACATTTTACTTATTGATATTAACCGTGTCTCTCGGATTTTAGAAATTCCATTCACAGAAGCGGTAAAATTAAGTTTTATGAAAAATCCTGTTTTTTTAACTACCACTTAGTAGTTTCACTATTCATCAAAAATTGAACTTTTTCATAACAATGCCAAAATTTCACCCTAAGCTATAATTGATATTCCGAATTCAAAAATGATGTCTATTTTCCAAAATTCCAAACGTATAAGTTGCATTAATTAATTTTATAATTAATTCCCGCTGTCACAACAAATAGCGTGTTTTTAAGAAACAATATATATCAAAAGATTGACAATTGTTTAGGTCCAATTTCAAAGTAAAATTAATTTTAATGAACACCATTGGATAAAATGGTAAAAATATATTCTAATTATACTTTAAAACCACTCAAATTCATAATTTATTACTATTAATTATTCTAATTAAAAAAGTTGTTTTTAATTAAAATTTAGTAATTTTCAATATTCATCAAAATATTAAAGTTCTCCGAAAAGTACCAAAATTTCACCCTAGGCTAATTTTGATATTTCGAATCCAAAAATGAAGTCCATTTTGAGAGATAGAATTTATAAAATTTCAAAAAGTAGGTATTACTCTTCATAACAGCTAGTTTGGTAAGTCATGGTGCGCTTTAACTTGGTCTGGCGTGTAGTGCAAGTTATTGAATTATTTTGAAGAAATAACACACTATGAAATCTTGGGGTGTTACAATATAAATGTATTTTTAATAATTAATTATCAACCTAATCCACTGACATTAATTCAAAACAAAAGTGGTTGGATTTAACAAATATATAATCAATATTTAAACACCTCAAATTCCCCTTATAAATTATAAATACCCAACCTTATTCACACTATCCCATAATGAAATACAAATTTCTCTCACCATATTTGGACACATAATTTAAAATAAATTTATTTTAGAAAATCAGTTTTAAGGGTTTAGTGAAATTCCTAACTAAAATTCATCTAAGACCAAACTCAGACCACATAAGATTAAATTTTATTTCTCCCATATCAACCAAAAAATATATATATTTTTTAAGAGTCAGATCTAAGTTAATAAGCTCAAGAGAGTTAAGGGTTTCCTGAATCATTCTCTTTGTTTTTCAAGTTTGATACTTTTGTTATAATGTCTTTTTAAATTAATTTTTCATATAATTCCATGCTTGTTATTAATGTTATTATATTCCATCCAATATATGTTTTATGGTATTTTATTTATTTTCTCCCATTATACCCATTTTCAAAGTCCTTACACTATAGAAATAAGGGTCCCTCACCCATCCTTTCCCATTACCTTCACAAGACTTTTTAAATTTTATTTCATTTCAATAGTAAATGTCATTATGCACCATTTTTAAAATTTACTTACTTTTCTAACTAGGAGATATCATTATTACTTATCATTAAAATTGATTAATACGACTTTATAATTCTCAAACATTCCCATAGCTATAAAACCATCTTATATTTGGTAAAGAGAAGTGTGTGTGGTTTTCCTAGAAATGACTTCCCTTTCTAGATACTACAAGTGGACATGACTCTATAATAGATGTCTATAGGGGTAATAACCTAAAAAGTGTGGATTTTTTATTAACATGATCTTCACCTGGTATATGAAAAATAGGCCTTGTCGCACACGTAGTTTGACACTCTAAGGGCATTTTATTTGGATGATCTATATACTCTTTATAGTCCATAATGAAAGATTAATATATATGGTTTGATATACACCTTAACTTTATGAATGTACCATTATTTACTATTTTTAACTTATATTTTATAGGGGTACAACCCATTATAATGTGAATACCTTATAGCATATAAATGGATACTCACCTAGATAGTCATAGTAATTATTTACTGGGGTTTATTTTCCACTCATGATTTAAGAAATGTTCTTTTTCTCTTTCACTTTATATCATTCTCATGGATTTTTCCTTTATTCTCTATGCACATATTTGTATATCAACATGTTAAGGTATAATTATGACCTCTAATGTGAATGATACCTCACTTACATAGTCTTTATTTATCATCACCTATGCATAAATTATATTACAATGCATTTACCATGTTGATACCAATGTATGATTCTTCTTATTGAAGGGTGTTTTACTAGATACTCATCCATTGATTAAATTGGGAAAGTATATACTAAATTATATTCCATTTTTTCCTATATGGTGTAATTTCCCCATAATTCATTATATTGTTTGAAGATTACTTACATGTAGATATAATTACTTTCATTGGATATCCATTTTGTAATGACCCGAACATTCATGAATAAATTTCCCATTCTTTTATTTAGTTAAATGTATTATGGATATAGAAAACACATGAACTTTTTATTATTATATCCAATTGTATTTAAAATACTGTTAAGTATCATTACCAATGATAATATAGCCATTGAACAAGGATCACATGACTAGTACAAATATAAGGTTTTAACAAATAATTTCGACACAAGCAAAGGATGTGGTGGCCTCATCAAGTTGACTCGGGCCATATGAAGCTCATTTATTAGAGCTCGAAAAGGAGTAAGCTTCACTGGGCTTTTCCCTTGATCATGCTCAAGTTGAGATTCAACACATTAAGCTTTAATAGAATCACCTACTGGAGAAGTGGAAGTTATTAGAGATTACAACCCGAACGATGTTATTCGAGCCACCCCAAGAGTCTGTCACCATCACACACCTTACCCTTAGGTATTATACAGGTGTTATATGGGGTTATGGAATAAGGAATTAGTTAATTTTTTGTATAGTCCCTTTTATAAATAAAAGTCTTATTCCATAAATTCCTATATGAGAATATTTTTTCTTAATAATATAATGAATCAGAAAAATTGATTTTTCTGGTAAAATTGTAATTTTTAAAAATATATATATATTATTATATTGAAATGAGGTTTTATTAATATTGTTAGTATAATAGTATTATAAGAACACTCCTTTTAATTATAATTTTTAATTATATTTCTTATTATTTGTACTCTATAAATGATTAGGTATTCAGTTTGATAAGAATTATATTTTCATACGATAAAAGTGAAATTGTATTTTTAATTAAAGAATTTATTTCGAAGAATTAATTATATTTTGGAATAAATAATATTTTAATAAAATATTGTTATTTTATAATTTTTATATATGATCATATAATCTTTATGAAGTCAGATTTAATTTTTATTAAGGTTTGGAAAATGTTTTATATCAAAACCTATCAATTTTCAATAAATGATGGTCTATATTTTAAAAGTAAAAATTTAAATATTAGGAAAATTAGTTGGATAAAATAAATATTATTTTTGGAATCAAGACATCAAAATTATCCAATAGTGAATTTTACATAATTTTCTGAGATAATAGAATTTTTTGTGTAACAATTTAATACCGTATAAATATATATTGTGTTTCATGAAATCATAATCACCCAATAGTGATGTAATAAAATACTATAAAATGTATATTCGACCACTATATGTTTTTCCTTTAAAATATTGTGATTTTATATTTATTTTCTTAATTTTATGATGCCTTAGGGGACCATCCAATACTTATAAAATATTTTAACATTTTAAAATGATTCCTTTGAAAGTGTGACTCACCTCCATCTAAGAAAGCCTAATATTTTGATAAGATCGGCCATTGTCCTTATAAAATAAATTTCTCCACTCTCCTTTGGAAAAAACTATCGGATGGTTTGTGGTTTTGAATATTTAATAATATAGATTCCAAAACCTAAGTATGTGAAATTTTAAAGAATTCCCCTCTCATTTTCTATATAAACCCACCCAAGATCCAACTTCTCTACACTCAAAATCCTTTGAGCATGTCCTTAATCTACCCTCCTCTCTCTAGAAACCTCCCTAGCGCCTCAAGCTCTCAATAATTCCCTCATCAAGCTCTTGAAGTCACACACTCAAGTAAGGTATTTCGTCTTTTCTCGTTATTTCTAAGTTTCTTTATGTTATTATAACCTTTTATTTTCAACTAAAAATATTGGGGTATGATTTATCACCTCCTTCATACTTCCCTCATCATGTATTAAGTATTATATACCTCTTTATTTCTCATTAACCCCTCCCATGTACACCCGTTATCATGCTGAGATTTTATAAGAGTTATTCCCTCTCTCCTCTTTCTTCAAGCTTCTTTAATATGTTACGCATTCTATTTTAAAAGTTCATGTGTTGGTACATGTATCTATATAACCTTTTAATTTCCATTTCATTTATATGTGATTAGATATCCATTTCTCTCTCATCAACCATTTTTATGAATTATTATGTCACGTCGTTATACTACCAAAATTGCACTGCAATTTTCCATGCCAAAATCATCATGTAGTGAATACCATGGACGTTTCTCTATCAAGGGTATTCACCTTTATGAACATATATTTACTTATTATAGAGTTTAATATATTTATTCTATATTCCTTTATCTTGTAATAAATGATGATGTTTAATGATTCCATGCTATATGATCTATGTGGCACACTTATGCATGAGATGAAATGTTTAGAAGGGTGCGCTATGATAGCACTCCAATGAATTAGGAAATGTTTAGTATCATGATACTCCATGTGAAATTAGGGCTTACTCATGATAATTCCAGTTCAATGTCGTCTTACTCATTCTGATTCATGTGAAATGAGGGTTTACTAATTCTAATCCATGTGAAATGTGCCTTGGCTCAGGCTAATATCATGATGTATGTCATCACCACATTTCCATGTTAAGATATTCATTATATATCATGCCTTTATGCTCATGTTTCTCTTGTTCTCCCTCGATTTTACTATTTCCTAACTTGTACTTTATTCTTCATGTTATGCCTTTTTTACTCCCTTATTAGGCTTTATAGCTCACCCTTTTCTTATGTATGTTCTAAGGTTATCCCATGTAATGCTATGTACGAATGAATGTTGCGGTCATGTTAAAGAAGTTTTCAATAAATATGTTGTATTTTATGTCTTATGTTTTCATTTAATGTACCAAATTTAACAAAAACTATACCTCTTGGTCCTTGGAGTTGTCTTAAGTGCATGTTTATGTAATAAATAATATTTATAAATGTAATGAATAGTAGGGTAGTTATAGTTGGTATCAAAGAAAAGGTTTAGTTATTTTTTGAATTACAATTTGAAAACCCTAGTGAAATCCTTAACTATAATACTATGTATAAGAAAAACATCCCTATATTTTGGTGAGTATTCAGTAAGTAGTTTATCAAGAAAATACCCTTAAAGGTAAATCCTTAAGTATAAGACAATGATTTTGTAAATTCATAATCTTAGTATGAATCATTATAAAGGGAAAAAAATCCACTAAGAATATAGATTGGGAAGTAGATCATGGATAACATATATTGAATCTTAAAATTTAATATGTTAAGGAAATAAATGTAATTTATAAGTTATCCCTTTTTCATTGGATTTCCATTTATGTGTTACCCCTAACTTTCCTTTTATTTCATCCAATGCTACTAATATGAGGAATTAAGCTAAAAATCGATGTAAATATCAATGTGATGACTATTCTAATGAGATGCCCAATCTGATGGGAGTGAGAATAGAAAACTTTGTCACAATAATATCTCACTTAACTAAAGTTTTGAATAAAGACTTTTTTCAATATGAACTTCCAACCCCCCCCCCCCCCAATAATGAACAATCTTCAATAGAGATATTCATGCGACAAAGGACTCCTACTTTCAATGGATCATATGATCCATCAGTCTCCAAACAATGGATCAACTCCATTTAGATGATATTCTCCATCCTCTAATGTTCTGAACAAGAGAACCTTCTTATAGTTGCTTATCATATGAGTTTCAACCTGTTCAATGGTCGACACTAATCAAAAATAAGATTCCTAATAAAGAGATTGAGGCATGGAATGGAAGAATTTTTGGAAAAAAATGGATAAATATTATCCTCACACTCTCCGACATAAGATGGATAGGGACTTACTTTCCCTCAAGCAAAAAGACAACAAATCCATCAGAGCTTATGAAGAAATCTTCACAATTATTTCTTGGCAGGCCTTTGGATTTGTCATTACCACTGCATGCAAGGTGACCACTTCTTTGGTGGGTTAAGACCAACCCTACAGATATACCTAGGAATCCGTGACTTTGATTGCTAGGAATAAATTGTCCGCTGTGACATTAAAGTCAAAATAGATATCGGTGAATCTCATGGGTATCATGGGGATGAGAAGTGGTAAGTGGACTTTAATTATGGTGATATGATGGATAAATCCAATGGTTCAAAGAAATTATAGCACCCCACTTTCCAAAGTTGTAGAAAGAAGCACCCCAAAAATTGCCTAAAGGGGACAAGGAAATGCTTTAAGTGTGGTAGAGAAGAGAACTTGTCCATTAATTTCCAATAAGAAATACTTGATGCTTCGACATAGGAGAGGAATGCTCCATTCGACCATCAACACATTGTACATTGCTTCAACTACAAATAACCAAGGTACTTTTCTGGCCAGTGCCCTAATCCAAGGGTTTTATGAGGCAACCAACTACCTCCTAGGTAGTAAAGGAGAGATTTTGACATCACTAACTCTGAAAAAAATCTTGACAATGAAGTGGTGATAGATACGCTAGTTATTCATTCAAGAATAGGGAATGTACTTTTTTATTCTAGTTTTATGCATTCTTTTATATCCTGAAAGTTTAGTAGAATAATCCAAATAAAACCACAAATCATGGAAGTATAGATGACACTGAGAATAGAAAATGGGGCAATTATTTCATCCCATGAATATAACTTCTCCCTTATCACAATTTTTTGACTGAAATTCTCAGTGAACCTCATCATACTCCCTCTAGGGGAATTTAATGCAATTCTTGGTATAGATTGGATTTCCCTATATAGAGCCAAGATAAATTCTCGTGAGAGGGAAATCACTATCTATATGGCTAATAGACCCCCATTTCTATACAAGTTCAAGGTGTATGATGAATATTATTTAGCACCATCATCTCAAGAGAGGATATTACTGCCCTATGAGCACATGTATCTTGCTCAGATGACTGAGTCTATGGAAGAAAACATCCGTGAAGACATGCCTATTATGAAGAAATTCTCTAAAGTGTTTCCCGAGGAATTTTTTGGTCTTCCTCCTAGAAGAGATGTTGAATTCTAGATTGATCTTATACCTGTGGCATTTTAAATATCCAACAATCTATATTGAATAGCCATTTTGGAGCTTGAGGAGCTCAACAACCAAGTATAGGAGAATCTTAATAATGGGTTTATATCCCAAGTGCTTCAGCATGGGGTGCACCAGTCCTCTGAATCAATAAGAAGTATGGGTGAATGTACTTTTTCATTGATTATCATGAGCTCAACAAAATACCAATAATGGACAAGTTTCATCTTATACGAATTGATGATTTTTTTTGTTTTCAATGTGCAACACAATAATTCTCCAAGGTGGATCTGTAGTCGGTATATTACCATGTAAGGGTGAAGAATTAGGATATCCCTAAGACTACTTTTCATACAAGTTATGGGTACTATTAAATCATAGTTTTGACTTTCGAACCCACTAATTCTCTAGAAATCATCATGGACTTGATGAATAGAGTATTTACAGATTGCCTTGACAAATTTGTGGTTGTATTTATAGATGATATTCTAATATAATCTAAATACAAGGATGATCATGAGGAGAATCTAAGAATTTTAATAGAGACCTTGTCAAAGGATAATCTAAATGAAAAATATAAAAATTTTGAGTTCTGTTTTAAGGATGTTTCATTATCGGGTTATATAATCACAAGCAATGGGATATCTATGGATCCCTCTAAGACAAATGAAATTGAGGGATTGTCAAGGACAACATCTATGATAGATATTTGTAGATTCCTTGGGTTAACTTGATATTATCATCAATTTGTGATAAATTTCTCATGATTGTCAAACCCTCATACCAAGGTAAATCGGAAGGGAGTCATGTTTTCATGGATTGATGTATGTGAAGATATCTTCAAGGAGTTTTAAAGGATGATTATCATTGTATCTGTGCTCAAACTACCCAAAAGTGGAGAGATTTTTGTGGTATTTAGTGAAACGTCAATGAGGGGCTTGGGCTATGTGTTGAATCAAAATGAAAAAGTCATTTCCTATACTTCAAGTCAATTGAAATCTCATGAGAAAAAATATCCAAAATATGATCAGGAGTTGGATGTTGTAATCATCGCTTTAAAAATTTGGAAACATTACCTCATTGTGGAGAAGTGTAAACTATATACGGATCACAAAATCGTCAAGTATATATTCACATAGAAATAGATGAATATGTGACAATGAAGATGGTTAGATTTAATCAAAGACTATGACTTCTCAATACATTACAACCTTGGGAAAGCAAACAAGGTGGAAAATACTCTAAGTATAAAGGACCCAATGATTCTATTATTAATGAGAATTTAAAAGGATCTAATCTTCTTACATTTAATGAAGATGAACATGTGAATAATAAAGAATGGAACATCATCAACCCTTTCACAAATTATTATTCAACTGTCTCTTTTGAAAAGGATAAATGATTTTTAAAAGGATGATGTGGGAATTCAGAAGAAAGTGGAAACTATCAAAAAAGGGAAATCCTAGGAGTTCAATGTTAATGAAGAAATAATTTTGAAATTTTGCTCAAGACTATCTATTACATAAAATATGGAGTTAAAGAATGATCTTTTGGATGATGCACATAATTCAAATTTCTCTTTTCACCAAGATAACACAAAATTGTATTAAGATCTTTGAGAGAATTATTTATACAATAACAAGGAAAAGGAGATCACTGAGTATACATCAAAGTCCTGGTATGTCAGAAATTGAAGGCTGATAGGTAGAAGTATAATTGGATGATGCAACCATTACCCATACCAACATAGAAATGGGAGAACATCACCATGGACTTTTTCACTGGGCATTCGAAGACATCCAATGGAAATAATGTATCTAGGTTCTTATGGATCATATTACAAAGACTAAACACCTTATTTCAATTCGAGAGGATTTTTCATTGGATAAACTATCATGGATATACATTAGAGAAGTTGTAAGGATATAAGGAGTTCCATTATCGATTGTATCCGATCGAGATCCATGATTCACCTCTATATTCTGGAAGAGCCTCCAACATGCTATAAATACTGATCTAAAAATCAGTATGGTTTATCATCCTCAAAAAAAATTCCAATCAGAGCAGACAATCCAAACACTTGAGGAGATATTAATAGCATGCTCAATGGACTTCAAATAATAATGGGATCAACATCTTCATCAGGTTGAGTTCTCATACAATAACAGTTTTCAATCAAGCATCCAAATGGATCCTTATGAAGCCCTCTCTGGGAAGAGGTGCAGAACACTGACATGTTGGGATAAACTTGGGGAGTGGAAAATCATAGGTCTAGAAATGGTCAAAGAAACGATGCAGAAGGTCAAAACCATCCTGCAGCAAATTAATGCTTCTTAGAGTCGACAGAATAGATTTGTTGATAATTGTCGACAAGACCTATAGTTTGATGTTAGGGACACAGTATTCCTCTACATATCACCGTTTAAGAGAGTTATGGGATTTGGGAATAATGTAATTCTTAGTACAAGTTACATTGGCCCTTTGGAGATCCTTGATCACATTGGAGGAGTGGCCAATCGATTAGCACTCCCACCGAACTTGTCTTAAGTACTTGATGTATTCCATGTACTACTCTTGAGGAAGTACATAACTAACCCATCGCATGAACTCAATCTATAAGTGGTACTATTTTAGAATAACCTCTCGTATGAATAGATATAGGTGAAGTTCTTAGATCGTAGTGAAAATTTCTATAAAATAAGACAATTCCCCTCATCAAAGTGTTGTGGAGAAACCACAAGTTTGAATAAGAAATGTGGGAACTAGAGGAAGTGATTAGACAGAGTTACCCAAAACTGTTTTAGTATGGAAAAATGAAATTTCTATGGTGGAATTTCTTAATAGGGAGAGGTTTTAACAACCCAAAAATTCATGAATAAAATTCCTTTTATTTTATTTAATTAAATTTCTTGTGGATATAGAAAACACATTCTATTTTTTTACTATATCCAATTGGATTTAAATGACTATTAAGTATCATTAACATTGATAATATAGTCATTGAATAGTGATCACATTACTAGTACAAATATAAGGCTTTATCAAATCCTTTCGACATAGAAAAAGGAGGTGATGGGATCATCCAATAGAATATGTTCGTACAAATCTCATCTATCAGATCTCAAAAAGGATGTAGTGTCATTGGGATTCTCTCATGACCAAGACCAATCTGAGCTAGAACACGTTAATATTGAAAATAATATCCTATGATAGAAGTGGAAGTTAATACAGAATACCACCCGAGCGCTGTTATCCGACCCACCCCAAGAGTCGGTCATCATCGCACACATTACCCTTAGGTCATATACAGGTTTTATAAGGGGTTATGTAATAATTCATCAATTATTATTTTGTGTAATCCCTTTTATAAATAAAAGTCTTATTCCATCAATTCCAGTAGGAGAATAGTTTTTCTTAAAAACATAATGAATTAGATAAATTTATTTTTTTGGTAAAATGGTACTTTTTAGAAATATATAATTTATTATACTAAACTATGTTTTTATTAATATTGTTTTTATAATATTATTATAATAACACTCCTTTTAATTATAATTCGGGATTATATTCCTTATTATTTTTACACTATAAATGATTAAGTATTAAATTTTGATAAGAATTTTATTTTCATACGATAAAACTGAAGTTGTATTTTTATTTAAAGAATTTATTTTGATGAATTAATGATTTTTTAGAATAAGTAATATTTTAATAAAATATTATTATTTTATAATTTTTATAAATGATCGTATAAATTCTATGATATCAAGTTTAATTTTTATTATGGTTTGAAAATTGTTTTGATCAAAATGCGTCAATTTTCAATAAATGATGGTTTTTATTTTAAAAGTGAAAATTGACATATTTATAAAAATATTTAGATAAACTGAATATTATTTTTGGAATCAAGACATTGATATTATCTAATGGTGAATATTTCATAATTTTCAAAGATAAGAAAAAATTTTGGATAAAAATTAAATACTGTATTAATATATATTGTGTTTTATGACATCATAATGACCCAATAGTAAAGTAATAAAATACTATAAAGTGGATATTTGGAAAATATGTGTTTTACCTCTAAAATAATGTGATTTTATATTGGTTTGATTAATTTTATTATGCCTTAGTTGACCCTCAAAGACTTATAATACATTTTAACATTTTAAAATGATTTCCTTGAGAGTGTGACTCGCCTGCACATAAGCAAGCCTAATATTTTAATAAGTTTGGAAATTGTCCATATAAAATAATTTATTCCACTCCCCTTTGGAAAAAATTATGGTAAAAAACATTGGGATGGTTTTTGGTTTTTAATATTTAATTATATAGATTCTAAAACCAATGTTTGTGAAATATTAAAGAATTCCCCTCTCATTTCATATATAATCCCACCCAAGCTCCCACATATCTTCACTCAAAATCCTTTTATTAGGTACCTAATCTTCCCACCTTTCTCTAGAAACCGCATAGGGCAAAGAAGGCTCTCAAGAATCCCCTCCTCAAGAACTTGAAGTCACACACTCAAGTAAAGGATTTTTTTCCTTTCTCATTTTTTTCCTAGTTTCATTATATTGTTATACCCTTGTATTTTAAATTAAAAATGTTGGGGTATGATTTCTCCCCTCACCCATACTTCACTACTTATTTTTTAATGGTAAGTTACCTCTTTATCTCTCATTAATCCCTCCTATTTACCCTCGTTACTGTGATGAAATTTCATAAGAGTTATTCCATTTCTCCTCTTTCTTCAAGTTTCTTTCTTATGTTACGTCTTCTATTTCCAAATTTCACGTGTTGGGACATTTATCTATATGACCCATTTACTTTAAATTTAATTTAAATGTGATGATATATCCCTTTATCTCTCATAAAACATTTTTATGAATTATTATGTCACGTCGTTATGTTGTTGAAATTGCACCGTGATTTTCCATGCCAAAATCATCGTGTATTGAATATCATTCCCATTTCTTTATCAAGGGTATTAAGCTTTATTATAATAGACATGTTGATTATATAGTTTCTTGTATGTGTTCCACATTCCTTTATCATGGAATAAATGATGATATTGAATGATTCCATGTTATATGATTCATGTGTCACACTTATACATGAAATGAAATGTTTATTAAGGGTGCACCCTGATAGCACTCCAATGCATGAGGTAATTTATAGTATCATGATATTCCATGTGAAATGAGGGTTTACTCAATAAAATTCAAGGTCAATGAGGGTTTACACATTCTAATTCAAGTGCAATGTGATCTTACTCATGATAATCCATGTGCAATGAGGCTTAGCTCATGCTAATATCATATTGTATGTCATTGCCACATTTCCATGTTATGATAATCATGTTATATCATGACTTCAGGTTCATGTTTCTCTTGTTCTCCATCTATATTCCTATTTCCTAACATGTAATGTATTCTTCATGTTATTACATGCTTACTCCCTTACTGTTCTTCATAGCTCACCCATTTCTTATGTATGTCCTCAGGTTATCCCATGAAATGTTAAGTACGAAGGAAAGTTGTGATATTGTAAAAGAAGTTTTTAATAAAGATGTTGTATTTTATGCCTTAATTTATCATATAATGTTCCTAATTACCCAATACAGTAGACCTCCTGATCCTTGATGTTTTCTTAAGTGAATGTTTATGTGATAAATCATGTTTAAATATGTAATAAAGAGAAGGGTTGTTTTACATTTATCTTCCCCAAGTTCATGTTATGATTATTTATGGATTTATATATGTTATTATTATATGGAACACATGAATCAAGGCATATAAAGGGTGTTCCCTAAGAGAAATCCAATTCATTAGGAAAAAATAATTAATCTCTAGATATGACCTATTCATGAGACCTTGACAACATGTATTGGTAATGCTTTATGATACTATGGTCAAAATCCTTCGTAATATATTTTATGAAACCCTGGGGATGATATATGGTGATATATTAATGATTGTATCACATTTATGTTGTAGCTTCATTTCCATGTTATGACTCTATACTTATGATCATGTCATGCCTCATGTACTTATGATCATGTTATGAATCATTTATTAAGATCATGTTATGACACCTATCCACATGTTCATTTTCTTATATTTTGCCTCATGTTTTATCCATGATGTTCATTTATGATCCATTTTCATTGTATTTCCCTAAATGGTATTTATAGCACACCATTTTCTTATATATTCTCATTTCCATAGGAATTTCAATGAAAGGGATACATATAATAAAATTATATGTCTGGATAATATTTGTGGATGAAATGTATATTGTACCATGTATTTAGTTTTATATGTGATTATTTTTTAAGGACACTGGTCTTTTGATCTTGGTAGTTTTATGTAATTCATGTGAAGTGTTAAAAACTATGTATATTTAGCACTAGATCCAAAAGTGTGGGTGTGTAGTATCTCACCCTTCCTTGTAGACCTTCCTTGCTTCATATCCATTCTCCATTTCCTTCTACTTCGACCAGTCAAATATTTTTAAATATTTTCTTCCTTAAATTCCTTTCAATATTTATTATCCTTCTCTATCTTCTTTAACAGTTGTGATTAAATCCTCCATAAAATCTCATGCTTTGACATTTATTATTTTTCTTATATCATAAATCATATTTTAAGATGGAAAATAATTTTAATGATTCAGGTAGACAAGTAAAATTATCTTTCATTCATACTAAGGTGGCAACAGAACTTTTGGTTGCATCATCTATAATCCTTATGAATCCTTCCTTATATCATTCTTCATATTCTAAATTTTTTAAAGGATTAAATCATACAGAGATATAGAAAGATGTGTACTCACAATAATGTCTCATGTGCATTAGAATAACTCATTCATGTTGTAATTATGTGTACATAGTGTAACAAATTTAATGAATTAGAGTGACTCATACCCACCAGAATGACTTGTATGCACTAGAATGACTTATAAACTCTAGAATGAGTCTTATACATATTTGAAAGATATCTTATATAGAGTTTAAGTGACTATTACAACAAGATCAAATTACTTTTACATAGATTACATAGATAAATTTATCTCCCAAAGATTAAACCAATATCATTTCCCTTGAAAACATAAAAAAAATAAAAATAAAAGACTAACAAATTAATTTATTATAGAAATAAATTAAATTCAAAACTGTTCCATATTAATAAATTTTCCAAAAAATAAAATAAATTATCACTTCAATTACAAAAATCTATATAAATAATTTAATTAATAAATTTGAGTTAATAAAATAAATTAATGTAAAAACTTTGACCATAGTATCTTAGAGTTGATGGTTACTTTATTACATTGGTTTTAAATTAATATATTTTATCCCAAATGACCTAATTGTTTATGAATCATGGAAAAATAGATACATAATTGAAATTCACATTAAATTTGAAAACATAAAATACAACATATAATTTTCTTTGAGAACACCATTATTTGTTTTTAATATCCAATCATATCAATCATAATACACTTCATGGCATACTGAATAAAGTAATCATAAGAAATTTTTGATCTATAATGCTCAATAAGGGTATTCATACAATGAAATCTATTAAAAATAAATAAGGAATAATCAATATGTTAAGATAAATAGCATAAACTCATTCCATAAATAAATAACATGAACATGATGAATAATTTGGTGGGAATAAATGATGGTCATCTAATTTCATATAAATAATCACATGAGATTGAAAATTATCCATAGATATTCTAACTAATCAAATAATCACATGGACATCAATAATTGATATCATAATGAGGGAATTCGTAATGTAGGATGTCATAACTATATCATTTGGACCTCTCTCTAATACATATTTCATAAATGTGTAAGACCTCATCCAAATACCAAATCTTGTTTGTCTCATGAGGCATATAGATTCATTGAGGGGATATAGTGGGGTCTTATCATAACATAATTATTCTAATGCATTCCTCATATGAAAATATAGATACATGATAAACACAAATATTTGTATTGTAAGACTATCATATCTAATGTTAATAATATTCTCAATCAATAAAAATAATCATGAATAATATCTAGTAATATTGATAATGGTGTCAAAATAATACATATCTAATAAAACTAATCATAAACCATTCAGATATGTAATAAAGTATGTTATTATTACAACATATTCTGAATTAAACCAATCGTAAACCATCTAGAGAAATAATAAGGATGCTTAATTACAACCTAAACCTAATAATGAATAAGTAAAATAAGGTTTTTCATTTATGAATAAAAATACCATAAAATATCATTGGACCATTCTTGAGGAAAATAAAATTTCCTCATTAAAAGTCACATTTTTAAAAAATAAAATTTTCCATAATATTAGGAAAACCATTTTATTTAAAAATGGCTTTTTAAACTTGTTAAAGAATATTCAAAATAATGAGTGATCATGATGATATGAAATTCCGTATATGTCGTATAATTTAAGAAATACATTATTTTAACATTGTTAATAAGAGGTCAAAAGGTCTTTGGAAAATAATAAGATGATTTTTTTCAAAACATTTTTGTAAAAATTCATACATGGGTAAAAATGCCATGACATGGCCCATTGAGGTCTGTCCCATGACTAACCCAAGACCATCTCCAATAGTCCAAAGGATGGTGACCCGCCCGTAATAGGCATGTTCCATAAATGGAAGGAATTGACCAAAAGAACCTATACACATGCACACATCCCCATGCCCACACAATGATGAAATGTAAGATAAATGAAACAATGCATGCATACATCTTTGATCACACTATAGAGAACGATAGTAAAATCAGTGACAATGGGAAAAGGGGACAAATAAAAGACAAATAAAAAACTATAAAAGTATAACCTAATCCATGGGAAAGTACTAATTCAAAAATAAAGCTCCCAATAAAACACATCGGTCTGTAAAGCTCTATCTATGCTCCCCTAGTTCCATGTTCTCTAAGGATACCATCAAAAGCCTCGCCATCTACATAAGACATGACATGTTTGGGAAAATCCCATGCAGGTGTGATTATAAAAATACTCCTTAAGAAACCTAAAAATCACAAAAAACAAAGCACCATGTACATTTATCTCAATAAAATATATAACAATCAATGTATAATAGAAACACAGAGATATAATCATGAAAAACGCCATGATACCAGGAAATCGTAACCAACAGTCAGTCGGAGGATTATTTTCAAAGAAACACTAGTTCCAAAATAATACACTCCAAGATCAAGGATATCATCTGAGACACTTGAACAATTAGTCTATCTCATTGGGACCCACCCAAGAAATCTCACTGGTATAATAATACCCTGATACACAGGTAGGGGTCATGTCCAGAATCATTGTGGGACAACACGAACCCAATCTTGATCAACCCACTACATAGGGATCACATTTAAATTATTCAAAATAACCTAACAATATGGAATGATAAATGTTGAATAAGTGACCTACTTTTGTAGGTAACATTGATTCTTCAAATTATATCTTGGGAACAAAGGATGATAGAGCACCGCACTCTAGTCTCACGGAGGGACACCACAACTCTATCTAAGACTCGACCCTTATAGGGGATCATAATCATGTTATATGGATGTAATGATCCATTGTACTCTCATGTAAAAGTGACAAGGGAATACACTAAACCAATAATGATCCAAAATAAGAAAATGAAGTTCCATAAGCACTCTTGAAGGGGGTACATGGCATGTACTAGGGGTATACAGTGTGACCATCTATCCCCTAGCTACCCATGTGGATGATCCTCACATGACATGTATTCTACAAAAACATGGTGTGTAGAAAGAGTAAATAAAATTTAGATACATATGGTGTCCTATCTGTTTCCCTTGGTTGTGTCAGTGTTCCGAATCTGTGTCGGTGTACCAACCTTTGTATGTCAATCTGTTTCTATGTATAACTACATGGTGTTCCATCTAGATGTGTACATTAACCCATGTTTTTTTACTCTCAGAAGTACATGTAGAGTCAAATGAAAGGGTTCACACACCATGTGATGTGGGTCACATGTTTTTTGATCCTTAAATCGGGACCAAATCCTAGTATCACTGCCAAGGGGCCCCACAATGCATGTAGATACGGTTTACATGCCGTGTAGCTCGTATTTTTCAAGAATCACATATTTGATCTTGTGCATCCCATCCCTTTATTTTTACTTTAATAAAAAAATATCCTTACCAAAATATTGTATATTGATCCTTATTGGGTCCTCTCATCACTGCATAAAACATTCCAGGCCTTCGACCCACTCAAAAAATAGATTGATGCATTGTTCTTCATTATGTGCTGAAGAATGTGAAATCAGATATCTATGTCATTCGATCAAATTCCTCTACAACTTTTCCCCTTTATCATTTCATGATAATCCAAGATATGAGATGTCAAATCATTGTTCCAATAAATTGGTGTGAAATGATTGATTGATCATCATATGTCAAACCCTAGGCCAAAAAAAATGTACGTGGCAAACAAATAATCAGGGGACAAAACACAAGAAAAAATAAGAGGAATGGACCATGGTCGATGTTCATGTCGATACCGATTCATTTCCATGAGATTAAAAATAAATAAATTAATAAATTTAAAATGATTCTCTCAAAACCTGATTAGATATTTCCCATCCTATAATCCAATAAAACCGTGGATCAACCTTTTCATCAATTAATTCGTGTTCATTATTGAAATTAGGAACATGGAATAAATACAAACAATATATTCTATACCTAGATTTTATATTGATCAATGGAAAAGATTTTTTGTGTTGTCGTTGTTGATGATATATATAGTCTCTGTTGGTATGAATATCCATGATCTAATCTTGATCCATCGTCATCCACCAAGAAAATCTTTTCAATGGTTTTTCTGAAATCTCTAGGGTTCGAGTGGCCAACTATGATTAATTTATATAAATATATACTTGAAGAAGAAATATAATTCTATGTCAAGACATAATCAAAATAAATTAATTATTTCTTCTATTTCATTTAATTATTCCCATGATGACTTTTTCCAAAAATGCCTCACATTGACAGAGATTATATTGCGCTTGGGTTAAAACCTGCATTCTAAACTCAATAGTTCCCTCAGAATTCAGACCGGATATTCCATTGGGGAGTTACTATAATTTTTTCAGAAAATTTTCATGTGTTATATTTAGTATGTTCAATATATTTTAAACATTTAATTTGGGTACATCGAGCCTCAGAGTCACATGTCATCTCAACACCTAGTCCTGAAAATAATCTATATAAGGTCCAAAAAAAATATTTCGAAAATATGATACATTAAATTTTCTTCACCATTGGTCATTATATTCCTAAAATCCAAAAAAGTGTTACACAAAGATATCTGGATACTACTCATGAATCTAAGCCTTTCACTCATACATGATCTACTAAAGATTCTCCTACTGCCACAGGAAACACACAAGAGGAATCAATCACCCATGAAGGATCCTCTCCCACTGATCATTGATATGCACCGAGTACTCTACAAATTTATTTATATCCTTGATTACTAGATTTCAACTGTCGATAATGTGTGATGGATCGTGCACATTCCTCCTTAGTTGTAACACATGGAAGACGTCACGTACCCAGAACAAATGTAGTGATAGGGCTAAGTGGTACTCCACCTCACCAACTCAACATAGTATCACAAAGGAACTAATTAATGTTACATATAACTTCTCATCATGGACAAATATCCTAAGTCCATGTTGAGGTAATACTGTCAATAAGACATGGTATCCTTCCTCTAACTCCTTACATATTCATCATTGGTTTTCATAATACTTCTGATGGCTATGTGAAATCCTCATCTACTCTTGGATGACCTATACCTTCTCTGTAAAATATTCTTCCAAATTCAATCTCCTGAGTGTCGAATCACTTGTATTAGTCTAAAAAATTGGTTACCATAAGGGTCTCCTATACAAATCCATGAATGGTTCCATGCGAATGGTGGAATGGTAGTTTTTATTGTACACAAATTACACCAAGGGTAGGTGATCCTCCCAACTATGGCTAAAGTCCAACATCCAGGCCTGCATGATTTCTTTCCAAGACCTAGATTTTCCTCTCTGGCTAGCCATCATTCTGGGGATAAAATTGTAACGACCCAATATTTTTGAGTAGTATATTAACTTACTCTTAATGATTTAATAAGATGTTAATGGTTAATGCAGAAAGAGGAGTCGATGGCTTCATCCAGTAGACTCGACCCTTATGAAGCCCACTTATCAGAGCTTGGGAAGGAGGTAGCATCTGTGGGCTTCGCTTTGGACCAAGCCCAAGCCAAACTCCAGCATGTCAAGCTTGAACGAAAATGCCTACGGGAGAAGTTCAAGATAGTAGAGATTACTACTAGGGCAATGTTATCTGAGCCTCCCTCAGATTCTCTCACCGTAGCACACCTTACACTTAGGTCTTATGGCGGTGTTATAAGGGGCTATGTGACGAGACCCTAGCTTCCTTATATAATCTTTTGCGATGAATGAATTGAGATTTCTTCCTTTAGTGATGTTTGTGAAATTTCAAATGTCCATATAATTTTAGAATGTTTTTTTATTGAAGAATTTTGGAAAAAATGATATTTTAAAATATTTATGAAAACTCTAAATAACTAATGATGTGTAATGATTTTCAAAAAATGGTCTTCTACAAAAGTGTTCAGTAAGGAATTTGGAGTCTAATAAGATCAACTTAATTTTTGATGAATAGTAAATTATGAATAGTGATTTTACACTTAGGATTAGTAATGTGACCAAATGGATTAGTAATTTCACTCAATGAAAGTTTTAATATAATTTAGACACCTAGATTAAGTAATGTGATTCAATAAAATGGGTAAATAACGGTTTCATAAATTATCAGTCAAGTATTAGTTTTTTCAGATGAATAGTGTTTTTTAATTAAAAATTTAATTAAAAATAATTAGAAAATTATTTTTATAAAAAGGACTTTATTTTTGAACTCAGAGCATCGATATTATGTTAAGGTAATTTTTGGGGATTTTTCTGAAAAAAATGAATTTTCGATGAATAGTGTTTTTATTTAAAAATTAAATTAAAAATATTTAAAAAATTATTTTTATAAAATGGATTTCATTTTTGAAATCAGAGCATTGATAATTGGTTAAGGTGAAATTTTGGGATTATTCTGAGAAAGTTGAATTTTCGATGAATAGTGAAAATATAGTTTTTAAGTTACGGGTGTTTAATGACATCATTAAATTATGTATTAAGTATATATTCAATATGGTAGAATTATGAATAGTAAGATAAGGTATGAGGTGTCCCAAGTGGCCAATACCATGGGAAAATACCATGGGCAAGCCCATGGTTTTTCCAAAACCACTAGTGAGGTGTCCCTTGGCCATTAATGACTTGTCCTCTCACTTTCCCTATAAATACCCACCCTTTCCTCCTTTATTTTTCACTCCCAACTCTCCCCCATCGATGTTCTGGTCTTCTTACCTTCCAAGTAGTCCTCCCAAGGTTCCCCCAAGCCCTCAAGGTCCAAAACTTTGAGTTTCAAGAGTCACGTTTTAAGGTAAGGGATCTGACCCCTCTCTTTCTTTTCATGTAATTTCTTTTATGTCGTTCCTTTTATGCTCCATGTTCTTATGTGATAGGATGTTCTTTTCTATTCCTCTTACTTTCCTTTTAATTTTTATATTATGAGAGATCCCCTATTACTCTCATCATTTCATTTTATGAAAGTTTAAGAGACGTCGTTAGGCTGCCGAATTTTTAAGGGATTCTTTCACCCTTCTCATTTTTCAAGTTAGATTTTCATGTCAAGTCTTTCAAGTTCCTTTTTATTATGTTGTGGTATGATCTCTATATCTATCATACTTATCTCTTATGATCATATGATGAGAGACCATATTTTATCTTGTCAATTCATTTTTATTGAAGTTTAAGTGGCGCTGTTAGGCTGCCGAATTTTCATAAGAGAAATCTAATTTTTGTCTTCCTTCCATGTTTTTCATTTCAAATGTTATGTCCTTCAAACTTCATTACCATGTCCATATATCCTTCTTATTCTGTCCCCCTACTGTTTTATGGATCAATTGTGGGTGGGTGACCCATGTCCCCTCTCTTTTCAATGTTTTCTAAAACCCCGAAACATAGTCGTTATGCTGCAGAATTTTCGTCTCAAAATGCCTCTCTCTTTTCTCAAAATTATTTTATGTTATAAAGTGAATACTCAAAGCTCTTATTTCTACAAGTTTATTCACATATATATCAAAATGTTCTATTTTAAATTCTTGGATTTACATACATGAGACCCGCTTTCCCTTTTCGTGGGTTTAAAGTGACGTAAAGATCATGTCTTTAAAGTAGTTTTTAAAACATTATGATTATGAAATGAAACCCATTTATTTTATGCTATATGCGTTATTTATGAAATGTTTGATGATGATATATGTGGCTCACATGGTAATAAATGAAAATTTAACAGTGCGCCCTGATAGCGCTCTAATGCATTGGGTAATGATGTAACCACTAGAGATTACAATTTTCAGGATACCTTGGTGAATAACCTTGGTAATTTTCAAATGACACCTTGGGGATGGACCTTGGTGATATGTTCATGATTTTTTATGTTAAATGATGTAGCCACATATTCAAGTTATGAAAAATGTTATTTTTATTATGAAGTGCCTCATGATTTCTTTCTCATGCCTTAAAGTTATTTTCATGTCCTTATTGAAGTATATCAAGTTCACATGTAAAATGTTCCTCTTGTTTCCCTTACTGGGACTTCTGCTCACCCATTCTTTTGATGTATGTCCCCAGGTTATGAGATGCAATAATGAACTTAGGATGAACTTAAGGAGAAGCCTTTCAAGTGTTTAAGAAGAATGCTTTATGTTGTTTTCATGTATTTTGTTCCTGGTTTCCAAGACACTAGACCTTAAAGATCCTCAGTTATGTGTAATGTAATGAAAGTTTATGTTATAAGAAGACGGGATGCTATAAAAATGGAATTATAAAGTGGAAATGATTCCCCTTGGATTCATGTGATCCTCTTCATAATTAGTATTTGAATCTAGCATCAAAATCAAAGATAATATTTTTCAGGAAATCCATGGAGTTGGGTTATCTCTTGAATTTAGAGTCATATCAAGCTCTCTATTTAACTCTTCTCTAAAATAGTTAGCAAGTGGTCCGACATGGTGATTCAGTCTACTACCACCTAGATGGAATCATGTCCCCTGTACTTTAATTTTCATCCCTTCACAAATTCCATAGATACCCCATTCTTCTTCCACTCTAGTACATCAAGGGGTTTAGCTAATCCTTCTAGGAATTAGTGTTCATCCTTAAGTTGAATAAAAGTAAGGCATTGAAATATAAACATTGCAACACTATTCTTTATATCTGGCCACCAAAACTAATGTCATATGTCCTGGTACTTCTTCTCCACACCTTTATGTACTGCCAAATTGGATGTATGAAACACTAGAAGGACCTCCTCTCACACCATCAAAGGTACCATTGTCCATCCTCTAAAAAGGATAACATGATCCCCACATTCATAATATATATCAGGATCACATACAGTGTATATCTGAGTACGTAATATCTCATAGTCAGTATCTCCATGATGGAAATCCTTGAAATTCTATAAAAGTGGTGGGGTAAGAACCATCGACTGAATATATGAATTAATATCCTTTTCCATGAAGGGCTACTGTAATACGACTAACTACTTTTATCCCTCAAAAAACAACTAATAACAATATCTTCTATTGATATTCTTTTTTGCAATGTTCCCCTTCCAAGGTGTATAAAAAACCTCAATGTCATAGTACTATAGGAACTCTATCTATCACCTCTAACTCAAGTTAATATCCTTCTATGAGAAGATATACTTGAGACTCTTGTGGTAAGAGTAAATGATAAACTGCTCACCCATCAAGTAGTTTAAACACATCTTCAATGTGAAGATAACCACTGCTAACTCAATATCATGGGTCATGTAGTTCTTATGATGTCATCTCAACTAACGTGAAACATAGGCAATAACTTCTTGCCTCTGCATAAACACACAACCAAGTCTGGTCCTTAATGCATCATAGAAAACTACTTACATGATACCCTCCTCAGAAAATTTTAAAATGGGTGCACTCGTAAATCTATTTTTTAGATCTTGAAAGAACTAATAGAACATTTTTATCCACTCTAAGTGCTTCCCCTTCTATGTTGAGGCTGACAAAAGTGCTAAAACTCTAGAGAAATCATGGAAAGACATGAGATTTTACCCTACCAACCCTAGTAAACATTTCACCTTGGTAACACTCTTGGGTGGATACCAAGATGTTATTTCCTCAACCTTCACTGAATCCACTACTACTTAAGATTCTTAGATGATGTGACTCAGGAAGTGGAACTCTCGAATCCAAAACTGACACATTCAGATATTCCCATAAAGCTGGTGCTCTCAAAGTGTTTCTAGGACTATACTCAAGTGTCTGATGTTATCCTCCTCATAAAAGGAATACACTATGATTTCATCGATGAAGACTACCACAAACTATTCTAATAAGGGATGAAATATCTAATCCATGAGTCTCATGGACACTACAAAGGTGTTTTTCAAGCTGAACGACATCACCAGGTACTCATAGTGACCATAATGACATCTGAATGTTGTCTTCAGTATATCCCCATCTTGTACTCATAGTTGGTGATAGCCTGGCCTAAGGTCAATCTTCAAGAACCATTGTGCCCCTCTCAACAGATCTAAGTTTTTGTCTATCCTAGGAAGTGGATACTTATTATTCAGGGTCAACTGGTTCAAGTGCCGGTAATCCACACATAACATCAAGATCCCCTCCAACTTCTTGGAAAATAATACTGGGGATTCCCAAGGGGGAACACTAGGTCTCACAAATCCCTTCTACTTAAAGTCCTCTAACTACACCATCATCTCTTGAAGCTATACCGGTGTCATCTGATATGCTGGTGCAAATATTTATGACATAATGGTATGTAAGTGGATGAATAATTCTACCACTAACTTGGGAGGTAAACCTTGTACATCCTTAGGAAAGATGCCCTCATACTCATCCACCACTACAGGAAACTAATATTCCAAAGAATCCACTACTTTGGGAGTCAATATAGCCAACTATTGAGTAATCAGCTACACTCTCTTATGATCAAACTCATCCTTCTCTGACAAGGTCTCCTTTTCACCCATAAAGGAAAACCTCATTCCATTTCCTTGGAAACACTGCATCCTCAACTTAAAATATTCAAACTGGGTATGAATTATTGATATCCATTCAATACCCAATATGATGACCTAAAACTTAATTGCATGAAAAAAGTGACCCCAAACAAAACTCTCACCTCTAAGTGTCAGATCGCACTGTCAGCATAAGTGTGCAATCTCTAAGTCACCGCCTGTCAAAGTCTCTAACCGTAAAGGTTGAGTTAAAGGCTCAACTGGAATCTCTAAGTCTCAAACCAGAGATGTGGAAATAAAGGAATGGATTTAACTTGTGTATACCAATACTCCAGCTAAATTAGACTACACATAGATTAGACCACATATCATTCCTAGAGCCTTGGGGTTATAGTCCTCCACAGCCTGAAGCTTTCCTCGTCCCTGCCCTCAAGCTCCATGATCCTGGTATGCACCACTTGGGGGTAGTGTTAGAAATAGGTTGAACCTCTGACTACCTCATGCTACTCTTATGGCCCCTTTTCCACATCTGCTAACCTATGGACCTCCCTAATCCTTCCTCTATCTCTACCTCAGTGGTCCTTCAACCATATCATGATCACATGTATGATGGGTTGGATAATCTTGAGCAAGATGTCCCCAACCTTCATAGGAGAAACACTACATGTCCCTTGGCTGATTCAATCCTCCCTAAAATCCCTTCACCACTAACCCCAAGTCCTGGGATTTCCTCCTGAAGTGTTTGGCCTACTTGGATACATGTGAGTTCTATCAGCTACCTACTACCAAGGTCTCAACTACTAGCTTCCCACTATCGATATATGATCAGTCAAAAATATCTCCACTAACAAAGCCGAATTAAACACTCTAGCATAGGTTAAGATTTAAATTTATACCAATAATTCTTTAATGTACTGGAGTAAGCCCAACTCAAAGATCTGATAGTTGAAGACCTAGTCTCGCACCATATCTAAGGACTAACGTGAGATATCAGTAAATCTTGTTGAGTATACTACCATGACCATACCTCCCTGCTATAGATTAAAACGCTCATATATGTGTACTGATCACAATGTGGTCGGACAGAACTCCTCTCTGAAGAGATACTCAAATTTTTTCTAGAATATATTTCTCTCGTCATGTGACTGGGTCACCAATATCCACCATCACCCAATAAATCCTTGAAGAAGACTATCTATGAGGACTACAATCTGGTCGGTCGGCATCCTCACTAGTCATAAAAAATGAGTGACTACCTCTGGATAGTCCTCGTCCACCTAGGGTTCTCTCACACCCTGTAACCTGAGAGTTCACTACTTCTGAAACTTTTTAAATGAACTCAACATACATGTACCCCCAGCTAGTACTTCCAACTCTATCCACTTGACAATGGGTGGTGGAATAGCTAGTAAACCACCCATAATTTATATCTCTGATATAGGCCCCTATACTGATGCCTCATCTCAAGGCATATCATCCTCATGATCATGCATTGGAATCCCAGTTGGTTGTCTTCATGGAAGCGTCTTGAAATAAAATTAGATGCACCATGGTCAAAAGAGTATATCTGAGGAGCTTAATCAAGAAGGGATTGGAAAACACAAGCATTATTGTGTGAAGTATGTGCCAAAAATTTTCCACACAACCAAATCTTATATATACAATGTTAAAAGGCATGTGATCAGAGTCCTGGTGTATTGATACATCAGTCATCGCAAAAACACTAGAGTCCCTAACCTATAAATTTAACTCAAAACACTAAAAATGATTTTTCCAAACCAATATAACTAACTATTGTACTAAGGTAAAACCTCTTCTAATACCACTCTATCATGAACTGACCTGCTGAGGTTCGACCCATCACTACCCCAACCGCACCTACAATAGGCTTGGGGAAGGTGACCAGTACTGAGTTGGCATATCTGAAAAATGGAAGGAATTATCCTAAAGTACCTATACACACAAACACACACATCTCTAATCCCACACTATGTTGAAATGTAAAACAACTAATAAATGCATGCATACAACTAAGATCCAACAATAGAGTATGAAAGTAAAAGTGATGAGAATGAAAAAAGGGCCAAACACAAGCCCAACATAAAACTGTAAAAGTATAACCTTTCCCAAGGGAGAGGACTGAGTTAAAAATCAATCTGTTGGTTAAAGTCATCCTTTAAAGCTCCAAATATGTACACCACATATTCCATGTCTTCCCAGGAAACCATCAAAATGGTATTCATCTTCATAAGTCACGACACTTGCGGGAAAAGCCCATGTAGGGTTGATAATAACAATACTTAGTAAGACCCCCCAAAAACACTAAACATGAATAACCAAGTACATTCATCTTATTACAATATATTACAATCAATATGTAAAAGAAACACCCAGATATACTTTAGAAAGACACCACACCACTAGGCAGTCATAACCAACTATCAGCCATAAGTTTCTGCTCGAAGCAACTCCCAATTCAGGATATTCCACTCCTTGAGACATGTTGTCATCAAAGATACTTGATGAAGATGTCTAGATCATTGGACCCCACCGTAGAAATCTAGTCATTCTAAGAAGACCCAGATACACAAATAGAGGATCATGATTAGGATTGATAGGGGAATCATGAACCTAATCGAGATCAAAACTCTATGTAGGGGATTTTATGCCAACAATTCCAAAAATGCTTCCTATATGTACTGCTAGATGGAGGATTAATTCCCAACTAAATGAGGTTATATAGATTCCACAAAATCTAACTAGGGAAAAGGGATGATAGAGGATCACACTCCAGTATCATAGGGGGACACCACAACTCTATTAAAGAATTGATGGGAAGAGGGTATCATAATCCGGTTATATATATCTAATGCTACATTTTACACTCAAGGAAAAGGACCGATGGAACATACTCAACCTATAACATTCTAAACTAAAAAGAGATCCAAAATCAATCTTTAAGGTAGTACATGACGTGTACTAGGGGTACATGGTGTGTGTAGAGATCCCCTTACCTTCCCGTGTGTAAGAGCCTCACACAACATCACTACTACAAATCTAGGTTTTCCCAGTGCAAGGGATTTAATATTTCCAGCTAAAAACATTGTTAAGGACCCCCTTTGTCAATACTAAAAAAATGTTGTTAAAGGGGACTTCATCGGTGCTTTTTTACAAGTAGTGATAACGGTATAGTTAAAAAATATATATTTAATTAAGAATAATATATTAATATATAAATATATTTATTTTGATATAAATGTAATATATATTTTTTAAAATATGTTTTAGATAAGGTAAATAAACATTTACAGTTAATATATGATGTATTTAGTGAAAACTCCTTACAAAATAATTAAACAATATTTTTAATTAATAACTTGATTATTATTATTGAGTAACAATTATTTAATATCAATTTGAAGTTAAAACATAAAAAAATTAACAAAAGATCTAAAATAAGTTGAAAACACAACATAATCATCAAATGACCATAAATTTTGATCTAAATGTTTGTTTGGGATCTACCACATATCAAATCAAATCCTATGATGAGATTTATTCCTTTAGTGATAGAGGTAAACCGAGGTCATGTTTTTCGAGGCCAAAAAAGGCACAAAAGTCCGCCAAAACTGAGTTTTTAATCAGGGTACCCTGATTTTTTAACATTTGATGGATTTTCACCCTTTTTAAGGGGGTATTGTTTCTTGTTTTTGGTGGAGAATGAATTTATTTCCAGGTGAAATATTCATATTGAAATTATAGTTTTGAAATTTTATTGTTTTTTACACTTTTATTTTATTTATAATTAAATATATGCATGTTTACTTATATTTACTAATAATAAATCACTTATATAAATATATATATATATCAATATATTAATGTGAAAATGCATATTATAATATATGTAAATAAATACATATTCTAAAAATGTATTTAAAATAATATATATTCATTTTTAACATTATATATACATATATATATCTATGTGTGTGTGTGTGTATTAATAAACAGAAATATATTTATATTATAATATAATATATGTAAATTAATATAATATATAATATATTCATATAAATATAAGTATACTTATATCACACACACACTCACATATATTGTAAAATTTACTTAAAAATAATTATATGAATATATAAATGAAAAATATATATGTAAACATATATATAAACAGAAATATCATTAACCTAAATCCAAACAACATAGTGTAGTGTTAAAGTCATTCCATCATTGAATGAGAGGTGTAGGGTTTGAATCCAAACACGTGTGCATGAGGCAGGAAATTCGCAAAGCGACGATATAAGGGGTAGTGGGGTGAAAAGAACTGATAAGGGTGGGGTGTTATTAAAGGTGTCATGGAAGCACTGATAAAGGTGGTCAGGATCATTGATGTTTTGGGAAAATCTATTTTTACCCCTTTAGCATCACTACCTTTATCAGTAGTAAATAATTATTGTTAAAGGCATCTTTTAACTGCGCTACAAAAATCACTCTTAAAAGGAGGCCTTTAATTTTTGTCAAAAAAAAGAGGCCTTTAACAGTGCTAAAAAACTTTGTTAAAGATGCCTTTTAATAGCGCTTTTTCTAGAACTGTTAAAGGGGGCCTTTAACAATGTTTTTTCACACTAATAAAATTTTTAGACTTTTAACTGCAATCTAATTGTTAGCGCTTTTTTAGCATTGATAAATACCTATTATATCATTGTTAAAGGATTATTTTGTAGTTGTTCATGTAGTCTCTAAACACATGGAATGTAGAAGGAGTACATGACATGTAGAGGGACACAGTGTCCTATCAGTATCACATGGAAGTGTCTGTGTGCTGAAGTCGTGTCCTTAAACCAGCTCGGGTATGCCAATACATGTTTTTGTATAAGTACATGGTGTTCCATCTGGTTTTGTACATTAACATGTGTCTTTTTTCTTTTTGAAGTACTTGTTGAGTCACATATAAGGGGTCACACACCATGTGATAGGGGTCACAAGCCGTGTGATAGGGGTCACACTCCATGTGATCTTTAACTCAGGTCGAAAAACCAATGTTGTAGCTATGCGCCCCCCCATGGTGTGTAGATTTAGTTTACATGTCGTGTAGATCATATTTTTATAAAAACACATATTTTCTCCCACACATCTAAAACATTCATATATCCTTAGATCATTAAATTTATTTTCCCCAATAACATAGATCGATCCACTTCAAGTCATTTTATTGCCTAATAACATGTTTTGGCCCTTTCATTCACTTGGAAAATAGATTTATGCTTTGTTCTTTTTTGTGCGCTAAAGAATGAAAAATCGGGTGTCTACACCATGTAATATGCTTCCAATACTACTGTATCACCTCTTTTAGGTCATGATAATACCATATCTATGATATCAGATTTTTTTCCCAAGAAATGGGTGTGAAACGATCGATTGATCGGGATATGTCAAACCCCGAGCCAAACGAAGAATGCCCATGGTGAATGAAGAATCGGGAGAGTAATTCACAATAATAGATATGTGGAACATACCTAGATCAATGTTCTTGTCAATATCAATTCATTTTCATGATATTAAAAAATAATAAATCAATATCCTCAAAATATTTCTCCCAAAACTATGTTATATTTGACCCATCGCACAAGATGATTGAACTGTGGATCAATCTGTTCGTCAATTAATCCATCGTCATCGTATAAATCAAAAGCATGGAATAAATCCAAAATAATGTCCTACCTGATTTTTGGATTTATATTTGATGAATAACAATTGTGTTGACAACATTGATGAAATCTATGGTCTCCTTTGGTGTGATGATCCACAATCTGATCATGATTTCTCATCGTCTGCCAAGAATAGATCTCCCACAATTTCTCTAAAATCTCCAGGGATTTAGTGGCCAAACCTGGGGAATTTCTATAACCATATACTTAAATGAGAAACAAGACTCCACATCAAAACATAAACAAAAAAATGAAATAATTAATTCATTTCATTTAATTACGCCCATGATTACTTTTTACCCAAACATCCCGCACTAATAGTGATTATGTCGGGTCTAGGATAAAACTCACGTTCTGAACTCAATGGTGTCCTGTGACTTCGAATTCGGGATTCTGTTTGAAATATATTCCTCTTTTTTTGGAAAATTGTGTGTTCATGATATTTAATATATTTAATATATTTCAAACATTTATTCTGGGCACATCCGTCCTCAAGAATCACACATTATCTCAGTACCAGTTCTCAAAAATAATCAATATAATGTCCAAAAATAATACATGTAAAATACAAGAAATTAAAAAAAATGAATTTAATAAATCATTCTTATAGTTCTAAAAACATTTTTTGAAAATATTATTATAAAAAATGTGTATTAAAGGAAAATGTTTTTTGACCAAAGAGGGAAATAAAGACAACTTTTCTTTAAAATAAATTCTAAATCATTTTAAGTACCAAAGATAGGAAAATAGTACCATTACATAGAATTTCCTTGAATAAGTAGAGGATATAAAAATATATTGGGTTTAATATAGATATATTTAATAACTCTCCCAATGGAGACTTAAACATAAACAATCTTGAATAATAAAGAAGATTGTGAAATAAAACCTTAAAACGTTTTTTACTTTTGAATTATAATCCCATTATAAGAAATAAAATCAATTGAAAATTTTAATACCATGAAGAAAAATAATTTCATTATATAACATATAAATTTGTTAATACATATACCACAAAAAATAAATAATTGGTGAATATGGAATATATCTAATTGAAGTAAAAGAAAGATGAGAATCCCTTACCTCATGTCTGATTTCCTCCATACGTGTCTGTACCATGGGTATAAAAAATATAGATTTATTATAAATATATTATAAAAAAATATATAAGTAATGCCATTTTGTATTTACCTAATACCTTTTTTGACCTTTTTATTAATAATTGTTTTTTAAATCACTATTTCATGTGATAATTGTTATTTTCATGTATGTTTTGTAATGGAAATTTCAACCCTTTCTCTATGATCATGGATCCATAATTTAGTTAATGTTAAAAATTATATAAATATCATATATAGTCATTATAAATTTTTTTATCATAGTAAATAAATTTTATAGATAATAAAATGAGTTACATAATTAATGGAGACTGTAGGCCATATGTACACATGAAAATTGTTTCAATTTTTACAATATATAGGGAATAAGAAAGATAAAAAAACATTTAACCTTCCCAAAACAATTATTATATAAAATATTTCATCTATATTCATTAAATATAAACTTATTACCATTCATTTGAAAATAAATGAATAACATTCTGCATCACTACATGGAGGTGGTAGTCTACTCATATGCATGAGCGATGTTATTGTTTTCCAACAGATTAGAAGGTAAGAAGGTATATGTGATAATATAATTACCAAAGTATATTAATGTAATAAATATCATATAATTATTTTAAATCCATAATTATATCCATCCATGAGAGGTGGTGATGGAAAATTAATTGCATTAGTTCATGAGGTGGGAGTCAACCATATACACAATCAATGGTTTCGATTCCCATTTGATGAAAGATGACAGAGATATAGGTTATTCCATTAACATAAAAACATACCAGTATATAATAGAATTTTTTTTTATTATTTTAGAATAACTGGATAATATTTTAATAAGTTATAAGAAGAATTGAAATGACAATGTGTGGATAATAAATTTACCTCCTCTTCAGAAACTCTCAATAGGTTTTTACCTATTTCATTCCTATATTGAATTTCTAACAAAATGATGGCATGTAGGATGTGGGGATGGATTTAATTAAGAGATATAGGATATTATTTGAAAATAAAAATGATTTGGAAGTGTGAAGAGGATATGAGTAGGGGTGTCCTTTGACTAAAAAACAAAATTAGCGGCAGTTTTTTAGAAAGGATTATGGACAACCCCCTCTAAATTCATTTTCTATGTAAAATAGATGGGTTATGAACAAACCCTAATAATAATTTAATTTAAAGTGGGTTTTTCAACCTCATCTATATTCATATAATTTTTTTAATATTTTGTTGGATTTTAGATGCGGTTATGAATAAAAATGATACTAATTTAATAATTAGTAGTGTTATATATTTAGTTGGATTTTAGAGGAACCATATATATATTTATTTAAATTTTGGAAATTATGGGAGATATACATATAATGGATTTTCTTAAGAAAATAGTGGGGGTTCATAACCCCATATAATCTCTTAAATTATTGGAGGTTTTGAATCCCTCTAATTCAAGTAATTATAGGGGTTTTATGAACTACTATTATTCCATTAAGATAAATGGGGTTTTAACCCCCTCTATTTTATAATTTTTAAAAATTAATCACATAAAAATTTGAGTCATTTTTTTGAACACGATTGTTAAATTTTAATTTAGAGGCAATTTTAAAAAAACCACCTCTAATTTATGTTGATATTTAATTGAAAAAAACTTTAAAAAATAGAGGGTATTTTAACCCCCTTCTAAAGTAAATCTCTTAGATTAGAGGGGGTTTTAAACCACTGTAACATTTATATTTTTATGAAATCATTTCAAATTTTGTAATATATAAGTATGTGTGAATATGAGTTTGTGTGTATATATATATATTATCTAAACACATTAAATAAATTCATTTAAATACATTATAAACCTATATATATATAAATACTCTGTACAAATACCTTAAATAAAAACTCACATATTTAAAAAAATGTATACATATATAAATATTGGTATACATAATATAAATGTAATTAAAAATATATTTATTCAAATATATAAAAATTATATGTAGTTTTATAAATACTATACATTTATTATTTATGAAAATATATTTAATATAGAAAAAATATAAATGTAAATAATGAATAATTATATTATATAAATTATATTATAAAGATTTATTATATATAAATTTATATATATTAAAAAATTATAATATATATATATTTTAGCAAACTATATTAATTATAAATTAATATAGTAAATATAAATATTATTTAATTATATTATATATATCCAATTATATGAATGTATTTAATTTTTGTGTGTTTGTATATATGTGTATATATGATATAATATAAATGTATATAATTACATAAATAAATATCTAATATAATTGTATTTAATAAAATATATGTATAATATAAACCATAAAATAAAATTATATTATTTATAAATCCAACATAAAATTATTTTAGTTTAAAAAATAGATGTAATAATAAAAATAATAATTAATAATATTATAGTTATCATACATACACACACATAGAGATATATGTATATGTATATATATAATTATATAAAAATAATTAAGTAAATATATATAAATATATATATTATAATTATATTATGTCTATAAATATTATATAAATATATAAATACACACAAAAATATAAATGTATTTATAAACACAACCAATTAACAGAATCATTTGGGCATGCACATGAATTACCCACCTGAATTGAAGGGTCAATTCTAGCTAGGGGAGGATTTTTACCTGTGAGGAGGGAAATAGGGGCGTGCATGTTGAGCAAATAGGGGGTGGTGTCCACTACAAAATGCATTATATAAATATATTAAATAAATATTGTAAATATATATTATAAATAAACATGTATATAATATATATATATATATATGTATTTAAGTATATAAATAATTTATATAAATATATTTATAAATATATAAGTATATGTGTATATAGATAACATATATGTAAAAAAAATATTTATTTGAGTGTATGTAAATACACAATAAAAATATACATTATATAAATTTCAAAACATAAAACAATATAAATTTATTATAATATAAATACATAAATATACAATAATTATATTAATAAATTAATTTATATTAATGTATATATATATATGTGTGTGGTTGTGTGTGTGTGTTATATTTAAATATATTCAAAAACATTATGAAAATAATATTTATTTGAATAAATTCATAAATATATACAAATAAACCCTTGTGTACAAAATAAATAGAAAACTCAATCTACAAACTGGGTTGGGTGCTACAATTATATCCATGATATCCCTCCTTCAGACCCCAAGAGAGGCGTTTTAACATCAGGTGTGTATAGGGGAGGGAGGGGGCATGTATAGAAGGAAGGGAAAAGGTGTATAGGAGAGGGAGGGGCTAGGGGAATACCTGGACATAAGAGAGACATTTTAGAGTTGGAGTACTGGGGGTGGAACTAATTCAAAAAAAATATCTAATTTATAAAAATTTGTGGTTTAAAAACTGACCCTAAATTTGTAAATGAATTAGTGGGGGTTTAAACCCCAATTAAAAAATAGTTGATTTCAAATAAATAAAATAGGTTTACAACCATCCCAAAAAAATTAAATGAATCAGGTGGTGTTTCGACCATCCCTAACAGATCATATTGTGAAAATTTTATGTTGGAATTTGGGGGGGGTGTAAACCCACTCCAAAATAAGCATCGCTAATTTTCACCATACCTTACCAGCACTTCATGAAAAACTCGAAAAATAACATAAGCTACCTATTTTAGGTAAATTTTACTGAAAACTCCAATAATTAATTTACATGGGGTTATAACCCACTTTAATCTAAAAACTAACCCCCTTTAATGGCTGTATTTTTTATAGGGTTTTAAAAGCGGGGGAGAGGACATAATTGGAATTTGTGAAAAGAAAAAGAAATACCCATGTTTTTTAGATGACCCAAGGAATCAAAATGGGCCATTATAAAACCATAGAAGATATAAGGTTGAAATATGGTCATAAAATAATAATTATACAATTTTTATGGTCATTTTAACCCTTATAATGTTAGTTTAACACTCTGGTAAACCTCTTTTAACCTTCATCAAGGTAATTAATTTTTATTATTTTTAATATTCAGTATGACCAAAAATTAAGTTGACCATTTTATATAATATTAATCATAATGATTCCAAATATGGAATCCTTTTTCCCAAATTCAATTCACATAATAGGAAAAAATTAATTTTAAATTAAACCCACATACGCGATAAAAAGGCAGTTTTTAAAAGAGGAATTTTTCATATGTATATTAGGAGTTAATATCAAAATTAAATATAGAATTTATTTCAATGAACTAAATTGTATTTATTATAATAAAATTACAATAATTTTAGTTTTAAAACAATTTTAAACCAAAATGGAACTTTTAAATCCTTTAAAGGAAAATAAATTTTTCAATAAGAATTTTTATTTTCACTATTCATTGAAAAATTAAACCTTTCAGAAAATTATCAAAACATCACTCTAAGATAACTTTGTCATGATGATTTCAAAAATTAATTTAATTTTTTGAAATAAATTTAATGAAATGTGTAAAAAAATAATTTTAAGTTATCTGTTCAAAGCACGATAAACGGACTTCTGGAAGAATAAAAATTTTCAGAAAACATTTATTTTTTTAAATGATTCTTACTTTATTTCTAATAAATAGATAAACATTGAATTTATTTTCAACATTTTTAGACCATATAATTTTAATAATTTATTCAATCTTATTTATACCATTTAATTTAATGAAAAGATTACAAAGGTATACAGATCATTTTGACTCAGGGTTGCATGCATAATAAGTTATCGAAGAGATTAAATTTAAAGAAATATATTTCCAAGATCATTTAATCTTGGGGTTCTATTTTATATATACTATCAAACACATTTTCCTTATTTTAAAATCACATGGTGTTATATTATCCCCACTATTAATAAATTGTTTCCTCATAATTTGAAATTGAACATATTAATCAAAGGTTTTCCATTTTAAAATACCTTTATTAAAGTCACACATCTTAAAAAGGGTTAAAAATAATTCCCCTTGATAAAAGAGGATTATAAGTGTGAATTAAATCTATAACAACATAACTAGGTTTTCAATTAGGAAAATATAAGAGGTAATTGAAAATATATACATGGAAAAATAATAAATAATTATAAAGAGTGATAGAGATAATTGATCATAAGAAATTGAACAATCAAGGGAAATTTAAAGAGTAAAAAACATAAATTTGTGGTGTGATAAAAGACCATTGAAACATAGGATATGAAGGTAATAAGATAAAAAAATAAAGATTTTATTTCTATAATCGAGGGATTATTTCACAATCATTATAGAGAACACCCAGAAATATACATACTATTACATCCATTGGATATGCTTTAATAAATTCTAAATTCATTTCTTACTCAAAAAAATTAATATCTAGGATGAAAAAATTTTAATCCTATATTACTAAAATTAACTATTAATGGATAATAATTTCCATAAAATATTTAAAAGTTATTTTTTATGTCTCTAAATATTTACCAAATAAAAAATGGTTAACACAAGTTATCCAATAAAATACAATAATCTCAAAACCTCAAAAATAACACCAAAGGGTTAAATTAATATATTCCATAAGTATTTATCCAAAAAATAGTTTAAGTTAAAATAATTTCATATTAACAAAAACATAACATAGGTCAGTGGTAGGAATTGCACACTTGTCAACCTTGGGTTGTGGGTTCAAACCACATGACCTTGCTGAATTCGACGTGTTGTCACTAGAATGATAATTTTTATTTTTTCTAAAACAATATTAATATAATTCATTTAAAATTCCAAAAATATGATGAATATTATAAAAATATAATTGCTCATCCAATAACATTTCTCCCAAAGGGTTTTCTATATAAATTATTATATTTTTTTGAAATAAAATAATATTAATTGACTATAATCACCTTAATAGATATGATCATATTGAAACTAAATTTTATAAATACTTTTCATCATATATCCAAAACAATGTTAAGGATTTATTCCTTAAATATACTTTTCTATAAAACATATACTAAACCATTATGTTGTATTACCATAAATGCATCCAACAATATCATTATTCTTGATAAACTCCAATAGCATAAAGCCTCAAAAAGGGGGTTTTAATTCATTAATATTTTTATCAACCATAAAATCATAAAACCCTGATATTATTCATAACTATTAATTTAATCATACATGAAGACATATATAAATCCAAAATTCACACAATCCTTATATGTTTTTTGATTCTTATAACCAAAATACCATTAGTAAAAATAATTCTACAATATAGTTCTATAATCCAAATACATAATAACATTAATCATTATACATCAGTTTTAGTAATAGAATACTCTTTAACTTTATCCCTTACCTTATTCTAAGGTTTATTCCCATGACATTTGGGTAATTAGTTTCTATATTGACCTATCTCATTACAGTTAGACCATTGAACATTAGAGGCTTCTTTCTTACCATTACATTCATGTTCTTTATTCCCTTTTTCTCCACACCTAAAAAAATCGAATTCCCTTTAATCATGTACAAGGGTGTTTCTTTCCACAATTATCACATGTGGGAAAATACATCTTTCCCTTCTTCCACTTATCCATTTTTTCTCTACCATCCTATTATTCTATTCTTCCCTTAAAATCAATAATACTTGGATAATTATTTATTTATCATGATATCACATGATATTATTTCCTCTTATGATGATAAGGATTGGGAGACTAGTACCCTTCTACGTATTGTCTTTAATCCATCAAAGAAATTGTCAATCTTATTCTTTGTATTATGTACATGGTTTGTTGTATGTCATTCTAATCATGTAAATTATTCTTCATACATAACAAAATATTATCTTCCTTTAGTCATAGATTCCGGAAGTTTATCTCTATACCTTCTGATTTATAATGAGGAAAATATTTTTCCAAGATGAGTAACTTTAAATCCTCTAACTTAATGTTTTCTATGTATTCTTAATCCTTTGGGTTTTGATTAATGACCACCATGGATCTATATCTATTAAGAGAACTCCCATGAAAACCATCTCCCTTTTGTTACATCCTAGAATTAGAAATATATTATCTAAGGAACATATACATTTCTCATCAATAATTGTAATTCCGTTCACCCTGAATGATATAGGATTATGACGCATGAAGTGGTATAACATTGTTACACTACTTGGTAGATTATAATTATGCTCCATACATGAAATTTTATTTCTAATCATCTTATTAGTCCACCCAAATATAGTTATAATTTTATCATCTCTAGTTGTATCTCAAGTTCAAGTTTCAATATCTTTCCAATAGGAAAATCCATACATGAAGTATATGTATTGATATAGTTCACATTACTTCTCTATGTGACATTTCTAAACTATTTAATTCACTATATTAGATGATAACATTATGAAACATGATTTATAATCCCAAAATATGTTAAATACTTAACTTAAATTGAAAAATATATGCATAGATAATTTCATAATCATAAACATGGTTTTATTGGGAATTTTTTCAAATCATAAGAATATTTTAAAATGCTTTATAATGGTTTGTAAAGAAAAATTGATTTATCCTAAGAATATCCCCTAGTAACGTCATATAAGGTTTGTAATAAGGATTTTTTTTCATACACCATGTGATACTTAAGTCAAATCCCAGTGTACCATTTAGAGAATTATTTCCCCTAGGTGCAAAAATTACATAACCATTTCTACTTTTAGTATCCAACCATGGATGTATTTCTAAGAAAACCCATATAACCCCTACCTTAATAAAACATTAGGATTTTATCATGTACTTAGACTTTCTAAAAGTCAATAATTGGTTTATGATCTCTAATCTATGTTTTCCTAAATCTATTTCCCCAGTATTCTGTTAAACCTTTCTCTAATAGAAACTATAAAAAATGTGAACCTATTAGCCTATATATAGTAGTTAATTTATTAAATTGGTGCTAGATACAAGGGATCATGTTACAAAAGGAAAAATTGTTTAATAATATAATAAAACTAGATACATACTTGAAATTATGATTACATTTTAAAAATTAAAATCAAAAATTAAATTTTCTATTAGAACACTGTTATTTCCTTTTTTATATCCCTACATATCAATAATAATACACTACCTGTAATCCTAGGGGAAGGATATATAATAAAGTGGTGAGTTATAATGCTCTGTATTAGTATTCATACAATGAAATATATCATGAATAAATAAGAAATAATCAATATAGAAATGTAAATAACTTAAACATGTGAAATTTAATAAATAACATGAACACTAATAATAATATTGTAAGAATAAATGATGATCAAATAATGTTATATAAATAATAACATGATCTTGAAACCCATTGATATCATAAATAATTTAATAATAATATGAAAATTAATAAATAATCTCATAATCAGGGAATGTATCATGTCATATATCATAATTACCCCATAAATTCTTAATGCCAACAAATCTTTCATAAATGAGTAAGGCCTCAGCCAAATACCCAAATTAGTTTTTCTTATGAGACCTACCGATGCATCTAGGGGATATATCGGCCCTCTCCCATTAATTACTAAGTCTACTACATTCCTCATAAAAAGGATAGAAACATGGTAAATGTAAACATTCATATTAAAAACTAGAATAATAAATTTTAATAATTTTCCCAATGAATAAAACTAATTATAAACCATCTAAAGTAATATAGTGAATAATATAAAAATATATATCGTAATTCAAACTGATTATAAATCATCTGGTGAAATAATAAGGATGGTATCATTACAACTTTTCTTCAATAAACTGATTATAAACCATGTAGAGAAATGATAAGGATGGCACCATTACAATGTTTCTATAGTGTGGAATTAGTAAAATTAATGATGTTTTTATTTATATTTATAAATACCATTAATATATTATTAAAACATTCTTGAGGAAAATAACCTTTCCACTTTGAAAATCAAATTATTAAAAACTGAAATTTCCCAGAATATTTTGAAGAAAGTTTTATTTTAAAATAACATTTTAAAAATGTTAATAAAATCCTTTAAACAATGAGTGGTTATGAAGATAGGTAATTATTTACATGCCAAATAAGTTAAGAAAAAAATTCACAATTTTTTAAAAAGGTTAAAATTATCTCATTTGGAAAATAACAAGAAGATACGTTTAAAACCATTTTTAAAAAGTCAAGAATGTGTAAATATGTATTTAATAAATTATTTTTATATTTTTAATAACATTTTGGAAATTATATTTAGAAAAAATTGATATGGAAGGAAATGAATTTTTAACCGAAGAGATAAATAAAGTTATTTTTCCAAAAAAGTATTCTAAATAATTTTATGTGTCAAATAGTGTAAAATTTTACTATTACTAGAGATGTATATTCATAAATATATGAGAATAAAATATATTGGTTTTAAGATATATATATCAAATTTGTCTCCCAATATAGACGTAAACATAAAAATCACGAATAATAATTATATTGTGAAATAAACCCTTACCGCTATGGTAAATTTTGAATCGTAAACCACATGAATAAAATAACATCAATTGAAACTTTTAATACCATTAAGATAGTTAGTTTTATGATATAAATTACAAAAGGGGAAACAGATACACCACATAAAATAACTAAGTGGTGAATATGGAATACATCTCAAGAAAGTAAAAGTGAGATGAGAAACCCTTACCTCAGGTATGATTTCCTTTGTACATGTTTATAATTCCTTTATAATAAATAAAAATTTATTACACATATATTATAAAAATATACTCATATATTTCAAACCAGATATGATTTACCTATAGTTGTTTACCTGAATATTGACAATTCTATATCCATTAATCATTTTTTTCTAAAAAACACTTTATGGTTGAGTGAGAACTAATAAAATCACTCTTGTAGTGGTGAAAACCCATAAAACTAAGGCTATAACCGTAAATCCTCAACATAAATACCTTAAGATACATCCTTCTCCCTCTAAAGTCAAAATATGAATCTTCGTGCATGAAATTATAATGATTACTGATGGAGTTAGTAGGAATCCTACCCATTTCTACCACATATTGTATGCCAATGACCTTATTGACACTTCTTTATTAAATCACTATTTAGGGTGATAATTTCTTCATTTTTCATGTATGTTTTGGTGTTTTAATTTTAGTCCTTTTTATTTGATCATGGTTCCATAATTTCCAAAATTTTAAACATGATATAAATATTATATATAATCGTTATATAATTATTTATAATAGTCTATAAATGTTAGATATGGGAAAACGAGCTACAAAATTCATAGAGATGGTAGGTTGTATGTATGCATGAATGCTACTTCTATTTTTCCAAAAGATGGAACAAAATAAATTAAATAATATTTCAACTGACTAGAACTACTATTATATCAAATATTTATTTTATATTAATTAAATATAAATGCATTACCATCCAAGTCAAAATAAAATGAAATACATTTCACATCGTTATGTGGAGACTGTAGTCCACACATACACATAAGAGACATTATTATTTTCCAATGGTTTAAAAGTTAAGAATTTATAATTGATATTATTATTTTTAAAGTATATTAATTTCATAAGTATCATATATATATATTAAATCCATCATTATATCTATTCATGAGAGGCAGTGATGGAAAATGAATTGCATCGGTTCGCCCGACAGTAGTCTGTCATACACAAAATAGATCATTTGGTTTCCCAATTGATGTAATATGAGATGGATATAGGTTATGGAATTGATATAATAATATATAAGTTTATTGGATATACTAGTGTTATTATTTAATCCTGGTTTTATAAGATTTAAAGGAGTTATATGAATAAGTAAAATGAAAACGCATGGTTTAGAAGTTTACCTCTTCTTCGAACAACCTCTTTAAGTTTATACCTGATGCCATTATAGATTAGATTTATGATAAAAAAATAATATAGGATATAAGGAGGTATTTAAGGAAGAGATTGAATAATTTATTGGCTAAACCAAAAGGATTAGGGAGTGTCGAGAGGAGACAAGAGTCGGTAGCCTTTTATAAGTGGGGAAGAGGACACACTTATATTTTTTTAAAATAAAAAGTGATACCCATGTTTTTCACATTAAAAAAGGCTAAAAAATGTGTCATTATCAAATTATGGAAGTTATATGTCAAATTATGGCCATAAAATAGTAATTTTAAAAGTTTTTTGGTCATTTTAACCCTTATTGTTTTAGTTTATCCCTCGGTAAACCCGTTTTAACCTTAACAATAGTAATCAATTTTGATTTTTTTTATTTTTAATTATTAAAAAAAAATTAATGGACCTTATTATATAATATTATTAATTATTATTAAATATATGGAATCAATTTTTTATAATTACATTCATATTTTTGGAAATTTTTAATTTAAAATTAAACCCACAAATGCGATGAAAAGGTGGTTTTTCAAAGGGAAAAATTTTCATAAGTATATAAAGTATTAATATCAAAACTCAGTATAAAAATGATTCAAATAGCCTAAATTTTATTTGTTATATTATCATTTATCCAATTATACTTTTAAAATAATTTTAAATTAAAACATAACTTTTAAATTATTTTTATGAAAAGGTTGTTTTCAATAAAAATCAGTATTTTTCACTAATCATCAAAAAATTAATCTTTTCATAAAATTATAAAAAATACAATATAATATAATTTTTAAGTATTGATTTCAAAAAAAAATATTTTTTAAAAATAATTTTCTAAAATTGGTAAAAACAATTTTAAACTATGTGTTCAATGTGAAACAAATCCACCATTAAGAAAAATATAGTTTTTCAAAAAAAATCATTCAAATGATTATTAGTGTATTTCTAATAAATAGATAAACATTGAAATTATTTTTCAAATTTGTAATCCTTATAATTTACATATTTTAGTTATCATTTTTCATACCCATAATATTAATGGAAAGGTTATTACACCATATAGTTCATTTAGACTTAGGGTTTCATGTATCACAAGCTATGAAATACGTTAAATTTAAAGAAATATATTTTTTGGATCATTTATGATTGGTATTGAATTTTTCATATGATCTCAAACACAATGTTATTATTTTGAAATATTTAGGTGTTATAATTTAATAATAACATAATATAATTAATTTATTGACTCTATCAATAACTGATTAGAGAAAGATAAATGAAGAACCTATAATATAATAAGACTATCAAATTGATGGATGGTATCAATTATTCACTCGTACAGAGGTAAAAAATATTTTTATTAGTCGTGAATTTAAAAACCTCTATTATATCTCTAATAGAGTATTGAACTATACATTAAGATCCATTGAGGGATGATCTAACCTCTAATCCTCTCAACCAAAATGCAATCCAAAGTGTCGATGGTATATCCCATTGACCACCTACCAACATATTTATGAATATATAGAACATTCCACTGAGTGTATGATATATATAATAAAGATTCTAAGGAGGGAATTACCCTATGTATATGATATATTTAGGATGTTAGGGGTATTAAATTGTCATGGGTGTATGATATATTTATGATGGTCTGGGGAGAAGATTCCCCTAGGAGTATAATGTATTTTTGATGGTTCAAGGGAGGATATTCTTTTGGTTGTATTATATATTAATTATGTTCATAGAAGGATATGAACCTATATGTATGTTATATTTATTATGTTTTTAGGGAGGATATTCCCCTAGGTGAACTATATATTTATATTGGTTTCAATGAGGAGATTCCCCTAGGTATATGATACACAAATGATGGTTATGGGGAGAATATTTCACCTGGGTGTATGATGATCAATTATGGTTTTGGGGTGGTCATAAGTTTCCTTTTGGGAGTTTATATTACATGTTTAGAGATATGTGGAACTAGTTTAAGTAGGTATGTTTAACCCCAGGAGTCACTATAGAACCCAAGGAATGATGTTGATTTATTTTATAATGTTTCAATTGTTATTTTTTTTCTTTTGAGAATATTTCATCATATATGCACTACATATACTGGTTATATTGTAGACACTATTAGCGGTGGATTATTGAGTTATACTCATGCCCTTATTGGGAGGCCCCAGAATATTAGTACCTGAGAAGCCCTTAGGATCATCAGTACAGGTATAGTAGAGGCTCAACATCGGATGGTTATGTTGGAAAGTGTTGATGGAGTCTAGATATGGGACTGATTTGGTAATTAGGGCCAGTTTAGGGTATCAATTTATTTACTTATTATTGAGTTGTATATGATATAACAATTATATATATATTTTATGGCTACCTGACTCCTGTGACACAATATATAGTTCATTTTTTTACAATACGGGTATATTATTCATTTTTGGTTCTTTGGATTGTTTCATTCATTTATTATTTTCAATATTGTAATGATTGTTAATATTATATTTTAACTATTTTATCTAATTTTATATGAAGGTGTTGTATCCCCCTGGTTTCACCTTATTCTCTCACTACTAGTCTATATACTCTAGTATATAAGTAGGGGAACCTGAGGTTTTGTATCACTTTTATATGTTTTCTATATATTGAACTAGATCTAGATTTTATAAAGTGGTAACAAAGCATTATTATGTTTATATTACTATTTGGTATATGATAGATAGTAGATAAGGCTAGAAAAAAATTGACATGGATTCTACATCATGTGCATGGTCATCACCTGCATGAGTTGAATTCTATGATTTCAGGGAGTGGGCATTACTATTCTTGGTTTTCAATGTTATGTTTGATTTTTTTAATGTAATGTATTGAGAAACTAAATATTTGGATTTTTTCTTGGTATGGATTAGAAATAAGAATTCAATCATTCATTATATCAGGCACATGGGTTCACATGGTAGGTGTTTGATTATTGTTATAGTGGCACTAGTTCAAGAAAATGAAATATGTTTTGGATGTTTAAGGTATCAGAAATAAATAATAATTTTTTTCTTAAATAAGATATTGGTGGAAATATATTTAACCTAACCATATGTTTATGGTTTTCCTCATACAAATCATCTTAGGGAGATGTTATTATATGCACATAGATCTAACCTTGATCCTTTGGGTCGGTATTCTGGTATGTGGAAACTCAGTGAGGATTAGTTCCCTAGAGTGGGTAGTGTGATTGATTTTAATATACTTGATATATATATATATATATATCTGTGTGTGTGTTTGTGTGTGTGTGACCCAAGGTGAGTGTGTTTTCCTGTGAGTTTCCTTGTGATGTTTGAGATGGGAGCATGAATGTTTCTCCATGAGTTATAACCTTTGGGCCGTGTAACCAATAGGATTGATGGGAGATCCTAGTTTCATTGAGATGTGACTCATTATATCAATGGGTTCGTGTAATGATTTAGTAGTATGATTATTTACTATTGATGGTATAAATTGATATAATGTATGATAGTATCCAAAGATAGGGGTTAGTCAAGGCATGAGGTTTACTTTAGAGACAAGAATCATATTTAGATTTTTTATGGTTGGTATTGATTCACCAGATATGAGATCAAGTATATGGCATAGGCCTGGTAATTGATTATCTATTTTGGATGTTAAATCATGGGTATTTCTTATTTTGTGCTTGGTTTGAAAAGCATGAGAGGTATAGTCAGCTAATTAAATAGGCCTTTGAGACTAGGAATTATGATATGGGAACATGTTTGATTCTAGGTATGAAAATTATTTTGGAATGTGAGTCTAGTATTAATGGGATATAAAAAATTATGTCTTTCGTAAAATTTTATGGAAAGGTATATCTTGGGTGTAAAACTATTTTGGTAAGATTTATTTTTGTTACAAAAGTTGTTGAGCTCTATTTTCATATTTTAAAAATTTATTCTCCCATACCATCAGTTAAAAAAGTGAAATTTTGTTTTACATACATGGTAGGTGGATTGGTTAAACTTAAGAATATCCTAAGGGAGGTGATATTGGTGTCTGATTAATAATTACTAGCCTTGGAAGAAATATAAAACATGTTGATGGGTGGATTTGAATAAATCTCTAGGTTATGATTATTGATTTGTGTATGTCACATGATTCTAGAGGTGAGATCACTATGAAAGATATAAAAGTGTTGTCGTTACATTTTATGCCTTCCAATCATGTGAATAGGACATCTTTGGGATGTATGTTTTTAGTTCCTTGAAACCTATTAGGAGAAGGACCTCGAGGGGTACTGGTATAGGGTGATGGGTAGGACCCCTTACATCCCTGAATTCCTAAAGTTCATCAAAGGATTATTGATCAGCTCGGTATATTATCCAATTTTGATAGAATTATTATGCGATATGATGATGAAAAGGTGTAAAAACCATGTTATGGAAGCAAAATAATGACAAAAAAGGTATTATTCTCCCACAATACTAAGAATTGTGTGGGATAGAATATGGGATACTCTGAGTTATGATCAAGGGTGACTTGACTTGTTGGGATAGGTGAATTAGGATATAATTTGTGTGTAATATGAGATCTATATGATATTATGGAATAATAACCAATGGGTTATAATATTATGGATGTAAAGAGATTGTTAACTAATATGGTAGATGTGTTGTGTCCTATTGTGAAAAGTAAGGTGTGGTATGATGGTGATTGAGTTTTCTGAAATTTCAATGGGGATGACTAGCTAAACATGATGGATAAGGAATTGGGAGAGTACATTAACTACACTATATTGGGAACCAATGTGATTAGGAGTTCCTAGAGTGATTAGATAGGTCACATAGAAATATGCAATGCACAAGTTTCATAATAATGGAATAGATTATTGATCTTGAGGTAGATACTTCAGGGTCAGATGTAAGACCGCGATTTATTGGTAGTGTTTAAAATAGATTCTATCAGTAACTAAGTTATCATTAAAACCTATAACATGTATCATAGCATGAGACAATTCAAGAAATATGAGTGGGTCTTGTGGGTGTCAATGTTATTTTAGTGGTAGATATTGATACGATTTTCACTCGTAGATGGGTGATAATGAATGTTTATTATTGGGGATCACACCATGGATTTTTAAATAATGTGGCACTCATTTAGATAAAATTTTTATGAATGTTGAGGGTGAAATGTATTTTGAACCATCTTAGAGCTAGTTTTAATTTTCTGTTGGTTCATAGATATAAGTGGGGGAGTTGTGTGTAGACAATGTAAGATACTATGTAACGACCTAAACTATTATAATTAAAATTACCCCTTTTGATTTATTTAAATGTATTATTATTTATTATGGTTATATAAAATACATGAAATTATTTGGTATTATTATATCCTATTTAAAAGACCATTAAGTATCATTACCATTGATAATATAATCGTAGAATAGTGATCACATAGTTAGTATAAACATATTGTTTTAACAAATCTAATTAACATAGAAAAAGGAAGTGATGGCATCAACTAGTAGGACCATACCCTATGAATCCCATTTACTAGATCTTCCAATAGAGATAGCATCATAGGGATTTTCCTTTGGCCAATCCCAAGCTGAGAACTAACAACTTAAGCATGAGAAAAATATCTTATGGGAAAGGATCAAGCTCATTGAGATCAAAGCCCAAACCATATTAATCAAAACACTCCATGAAAGTCTCACTATCCCACACATTACTCTTATGGACTTTTCTAGTTTATAAAAGGGATATAAGTATGTACATTATTTTTTGGCATTTTCTATGGGATTATTTTTTTTCATCCATTTTTTTCTACATTATAAATTAATTATATTGTGATATAATAAAAAAAATATTTTTGGGTAATATTAAAATTCAATTAAGAAAATTATTTTGTTGAATTAATGGATTTTTTAAATAAATAATATTTTAAAAAATGATTTTATTAAATAATTTTTTTAAAATATAAATGATCAGGTAATTTTTGTTAAGTTAAATGTAATTTTTATAAGGGATCAAAAACTATTATTGTCAAAAAACCCAACATTTCTCAATAAATGTCAATTCTTATTTTAAAATTGAAAATACACATATTTTTAAAACAAAATTATATAAAATGAATTCTATTTTGTAATTATAAATTTCAAATTATCCAATAGTTAATTTTTCATACTTTTCTGAGAGAGTTGAATTTTCAGGGAAAAATCATATACTGTATATATATACACTGTGTATTATGACATAATAATGACAAAAAAGTGATGTAATAAATATATTAAAGGCAATAAAAGACCACATATACGTTTTAATGTTAAAACAATGTGATTTTATTTTTATTTTGTTTATTTTATAATTTTGTTATGAATCCTCCAAAAATGTTAATATATTTTATGTTTTTAAAATCATTCATTTAAGAGTATGACCCAACTCCACATAAGTAAGGGTATTATTTTATTATGTTTGGCCATTGTCCCTATAAAATAATTAAAAACACACCTATTTGGAAAATACAATTGTCCAAAACCATTCATAGGGTCTGTGGTTTTGGTAATTTTATTATAGAGTCCAAAACCTAAGTTTAAGAAACGATAAAAACATTCTCCACTCTTTTCTTATATAAACCCACCAAATAACCTATTTATCTTCACTAAAAATACTTTTATCATGTACTTACACCTCCCTCACCTCCCTAGAGTCCTCTCAAGGTACACCCAACCTCTCAAGAATCCCCTCTCAAGCATTTTGAGTCACACACTCAAGTAATGGACCCTCTATTTGTCCTATTTATTCAAGAATCTATTTAATTTTATGCCATTTTATTTTTTATTCATAATATTGGGGTTTTTTTCAAAAAACTATAATTTACATATAATTTATAAATAGTTATATATACCCTTAAATTTCATTAATCCCTCCCATTAACATTTATGTGCCCCTATTATATTGTAGAAATTTCACTGCAATATTTTATGCCAAAAAGAATGTATTGTGAATACCCATACCCAATTCCAACCAAGGTTGTTCAACTTAATGCACTTATAATTATTTTATTGGGAAATTACATGTATTTATTCCATACTCCTTGATCGTGGAATAAAATATGTTGATGAATGAATCCACATTGTATGATCTATGTAGCACACCTAATCATGAGAATGAAATAAAAGTGATGGGTGAGCCAATAATTATATAACACTCCACTGATATAGGTAAATTTTAGTCTCATGAGACCTCATATTGGTATATATAGTGAACAAAATTTCTTTATGAGATTTTTCCCATCATGATTTCTTGGAATTTATCATTTACCTTTGTTTATGATGAAATGTTTTAAGTTATTGCCACATTTCCTATGTTGCATTTATGTTATCATGATATATATTTTCTTATCATTCATGTTTTTTAATCTAATTACTTTTATGCCCCATTGATATTCCAATTATCTAACATGTATTAACTTATGACATGTTTATTATCTTACTGGTATTTACAGCTCCCTACTTTCTTATGTATATCCCAATGTTATCCCATGGGGTTTTAAGTATGACCATGTTAAAGAAGCATCCAATAAGGATTTGGTATTTCCTATTTTAAACTATTATGTGGTGTACCTAAATCCTGAAGATACTATAAGTGTTGATCATTTAGGTTTTATTAAGTGTAATATTATATAATAAATCATAAATTAATGTGTAATAATGAATAGTTTTGTTATAGGTGGTATCAAAGGAATTCTTTAGTTATTTTTGGGATTTGGATTATAAAACACTGGTGAAAGCATTAGGGGTATGAATATGTATAAGAAAAATAAAAAAACAAATTTATAAGTATAGAGTAAGTGGTTTATCATTAAAATAAATTCCTATTTAGATATTATAACTGTACATGGTTTGGGAAGAGATGTACCTAGGGTTAACAACTCCAACAAGATGTGTCTATCCTAACTCAGCATAACCTAGTACACGACAATAGGCCTCACTAAACACCTGGTTTGACCCTCCCAAAAGATATGCTCTAGTATATTCATAAGATAATTACAAGCCATCATTAAGAGAATAAAAAAAATTCTATAACAATATGTGTTACCAAATAGATCATTTATAACATATATTTATTCCTATAAATTCATATGTTAAGGAAATAAATGTATTTATAAGTTATCCCATTAATTTAATTTGATTATAGTTGATGTGTTTAATAGTTTGAAACTAATCATTCTTTAGTCTATTTTGGATTTAAAAAATTGTTAGAAACCAAATAAATAAAGTTAAATGTAGGGTTATAATCCACAAATCTATGCATTTATTCATATCATAACATTCTAGTAGAATTATTCAAACGCCACCGCAAATAATTGAAGTAGTCATATTAATGAAAATTGAAAAGGGGGAAATTATTTCATCCCAAGTTTATAAATCCTCCTATCACAATTTGTGGGATGAAATTCCTAGAGAACCATGTCATACTTCCCTTGGGGAAATTTGATGAAATTCTGGGTATGTATTAGTTTTCCTTATATAGATCCAACAGAAATTTCCCCAAGAGAGAAATAAATATTTATATCATGAATCGACCCCAGATTCTATACATTTTCAAGGAGGATGATGAATATTCATTAGAATAAACATCATAATAATGTATATTATTTCCCAATGATCAAGAATATCTAGATCAAATGATTGAGTCTAAGGAAAGAATAATCCTTGAAGAAATGCTTATTGTGAGGGGATACACTGATTTTTTTCTTTATGAATTGATTGATCCTTATACTAGATGAGTGGTTAAATTTTTAATCGAGATTATATCTGGGGTGTTACTATTATATAAGACTCCATTTTGAATGGATGTTGTAGAAATTGAGGAGATTAAAAAAGAACTATAGGAGAATCTAGATAAAGGCTTCATATACCTAGGTGCTTCACTATGGGATCCACCAGTCCTCTTCTTTAAGAAGAAGGATGGGTTAATGTAACTTCACATTGATTATCATGAGATCAACAAGATAATTATAAAGAAAAATTTTCCTCTAACACATATTGTTGGCTTGTTCAAACTCTTGCATAGATAAAAATACTGTTCCAAGGCAGATCTTTGGTCGAGATATTATCAAGTTATGGTGAAGAAGGCGGATATCCCCATGACTGATTTTCATACATGGTACGGAAGTTCTGAGTTCATATTAATGACATTACGATGCACTAATTCTACCTCAATCATCATGGAAATTATGAATATATTATTTAGATATTATCTTTAAAACTTTATGGTAGTATTTACAGATGATATTATAGTATATTCCAAAATTAAGGAGAATCCTGAGGAGAATTTGAGTAATATGCGAAAGAAATTACAAAAAGGGAATATTTATTCCAAGTAAGTCAAATTTGAGTTTTTATTGAAGGAAGTATCATTTTGGGGTAATATCATTACAAGGAATGGGATATTTATGGTCCCTTTAAGGATAGAATAAATTGAATGATGGATGAGGCCAACATCTGTGATAAATATTTTTAGTTTCCTTATAATAGCTGGGTATAATATTTGATTTTTGAGAAGTTTATCATGATTGTCAAACCTTTAACCAAGATAACGCAAAATAGAGTAATTTTTTTGTGTAATTATAAAATAGAATAGATCTTCAAGGAGATGAAAAGGATTATTATCATTGTACTAATTCTTACACTACCCATAAATGGAGAAATTTTCATAGTATTCGGTAATGCCTCAAGTATATTTTCACATATAAAAAGATTAATATGAACCAACAAAGATGGTGAGATTTGATGAAGTAATCTAACTTATAAATCCTCTACCATCCTGGTAAATTAAATAAAGTAGTGGATTCTCTAAATAGATTGGATCCAGAAATTCTTTTATTGATGAGAATAGAGAGGGATCTGATCTTCTTATATTTGGGAAGGATATATATGGGAATCATAAAGGAAAGAAAATAATTAATACTTTCACAAATGATTACTAAAGCATCCCTTGAAGAGAGGTAAAAGGGTTATTAAAAAGTTTATGTGGGAATTTAGAAGAAAGTGTAGTCTATATGTAAATGTAAATCCTAGGAGTTTAATGTTAATGAAGAGAGAGTTATGATATTTGGATCAAGACTATATGTACCATCAAATCCTTAGTTAATGAATGAGTTTTCAAATGATGCACATAGCTCAAACTTCTCCATACTTGCTGAAAGTATAAATATTTATTGAGATCTCAAAGAACACTATTGGTGGGAAAATATGAATAATGAGATCACAAAATATACATAAATATTTATTGTGTGTCAGTAAGTGATGGAATAAAACCAAGGGTATGATGAAAACATTAACCATACCTACATTATAATAGGAAAACATCACAATGAACTTTGTCACTGGTCTTGTAAATTCATTAATAGGGAATAATTCTATCCAGGTTGTTGTGTACTGTCTTACAAAAACTACACATCTCATTATAATTTGAGAATATTTTTTACGTGATCAAATTTCATGAATATACAACATAGAATTTGTGAGGCCTCATGGAGAACCATTATCAATTGTATCCGATTGAGATCTGAGATTTGTCTCTAAGTTCTAGAAAAGTATCCAACAAGATCTAAAAATTGTGCTGAACTTTAGCACCGCTTATCGCCCCCAAAATAATGTACAATATGAGCCAACTATCTTGACACTTGAGGATATTTTGATAGCATTATAAATTGACTTCAAAGGAGGATGGTATCAATATATTCCTCCAGTTGAGTTCTCTTGTAATAATATTTTCCACACAAGTATCCAAATTGGTCCTTATAAAGCCCTATGTGGTAAGAGGTGTAGATCACTTACATGTAGGGATGATGTTGGGAAAAAAACTACTAGGTCCTGAAATGGTTAAGGAAATGGTGGTAAAGAGTTAAGACCATTTAGCAACACATCAAGACTACTCTAAGTCAATAAAATAGATATACTAACAATTGTCGATGATTGCTAGAGTTTGATATTGGATACATGGTTTTCCTCCACATATCTCCATGGAATAAAGTATTGAGATTTGATAAAAACATAAATCTTAGCCCAAGATACATCAGCACCTTTGAGATCCATTATCGCCTTAGAGTGATATCCTACTGACTTACACTCCCACCAAAAATATCTCCACTACAAGATATATTCCATGTATCCTTCTTGATAAAGTACATACTAGGCCCATAAAAGGTACTCAATAAATAGGTAATACCATTATATAATGACCTATCCTACGAGAAGTAGTCAGTGAAGATTTTATATCGTAGAGACAAAGTTCTATGAAATAAGACAATTCACTTTGTCAAAGTGATGTAGAGAGACCAAAAGTTTGAAGAAGTGATGTGGGAACCAGAGAAGGTGATGATAAAAAGTTACCCTAATCTATTTTATTGTTTGAAAAGAAAATTTCAATGGTGGAAGGATGTAACATCATGAACTATTATAAATAAAATTCAAATGGTTGATTTTATTTAAATATCTTATTATGTATTATGGTTGTAGAAAACACATAAAATTCTTTGGTATTATTATATCCTATTTAATATAATATTAAGTTTCATTACCGTTGATAATATAGTCAATGAACAATCACATGGTTAGTATAAATATAGTGTTTTAACAAATCCAATTTACACCAACAAAGGGAGTGATGGTCTCAACTAGTAGGATCACACTCTATGAATCCCATTTATCAGAGCTTCTCAGGGAGATATCCTCACTAGGATTTTCCCTTTACCAATCCCAAGCTGATATCCAACAACTTAAATATGATCAAAATCATTTATAAGATAATTTCAAGCTCACCGAGATCACAATCCAAACCATGTTTGTCAAACCACCCCATGAAGGTATCATTGTCACACACCTTAATCATAGGGAGTTTTCTGTTTTATTAAATGTATATATATCAAGACGTTAGAAATAGGAGTATGTACATTATAATTAATTTAATAATGAATAAATTTTCATCCTATCGTTGTTAATTTATAAATTATATTTGTTTTGATACAATAAAAAAATAGTATTTCTGGTTAGTATTAAAAATCAATTAATAGATTTATTTTAATGAATTAATGAACATTTGAAATAAATAATATTTTAAAAAACTATTTTTATTAAATATTTTTTTTAAATATAAATTATCATATTATTTTTGTGAGGTCAAATATAATTTTTATAAGGGTTTGAAAACTGTTGTTAATAAAAAAACACAATATTTCTCAGTAAATGTGGATTCTTATTTAAAAAGTGAAAATAAAAATAATTATATAATTATTTTGATAAAAATAATATTGTTCTTGGAATCAGAACATCAAAATTATCTAATGGGTAATTTTTCATAATTTGTTGAGAGATTCGAATTTTTTTGTAAAAATTAAAAGCTATCGAAATATATGGTGCATATTATGAAATAATAATGACCAAAAAGTTATGTAATAAATACTATAAAATGTATCCATGGTTGAATATATGTTTTAAAATTAAAATAATGTGATTTTATTTTTATTTGGTTAATTGTATAAATCCATTATGAATCCTCCAAAACTATTAATATATTTTAACGTTTAAAAATCATTTCTTTAAAAGTATGACTCACTTCCGCATAAGTAGGGGTATTATTTTGTTAATTTCTGCCCTTGGACTTATAAAATAATTAAAAACACTCTCATTTTTCATAATATAATGGAAAACCCCATTGTAAGGTTTGTGGTTTTGTTTATTTTATTATATATAGTCCAAGACCAAAGTTTCAAAAATGATAAAAAAAATCCCCTCTCTTTTCCTATATAAATCCAACCAAGACCCCAATTTTCTTCACTAAAAATACTTTGAATGCATCCTTACTCTGAAATACCCTCCCTATAGTCTGCCCAATTTTCCTCCAATCACTCAAGAAGTCTCTCTCAAACATTTGAAGTCACACACTCATGTAAGGGATCCTCTCTATCTCCTCTTTATCCAAAAATCTCCTTATTTATTCCCTTTTATTTTCAATTAATAATGTTGGGGTGTGTTTTTATAAATGCCAAATACTTCTCATATGATGAGATACCCCTTTAACACTCATTAATCCCTCCCATGAACATTTATTCTCCCCCGTTATGCTGCCGAAATTTCACCGCAGGATTCCATGCCAAACAAAATGGGTGGTGAATATCCATATTGAATTCCTATAAAGGGTGTTCACCTTAATTCACTTATAATTCTTTAATTTGGGACTTATATGTATGTATTCTACACTCTTTGATCATGTAATAAAATATGTTGATGAATGAATCCATGTTGTATGATCTATGTCACACACATAATCATGAGAATAAAATGAAAGGGATTGGTGTTCTCATAATTATATGGTTCTCAAATGCATTAGGTAATTTTTATTCTCATGATACATCATGTTGGGAGAGAGGGTGAACTTGATAAATTTATGGGACTTTTTCCATAAATAAGTCATGGAAGTTAGTCTTGACTTATGTTTATAATGTAGTGTTTTAAGTTGTTTCTATATTTCCCTTATTTCCTTTATGTTATCACGACATATCATGACTTATCATTCATGTTTATTAATCTCATTCCATTTATTTCCTATTGATAATCCTATTGTCTAATATTTATTACCATATTCCATGTTTATTACATTATTGGGCTTTATAACTCACCCATTTCTTTAGTATGTCCCCAATTTATCCAATTCAATTCTAGGTACGATCATGTTAAAGAAGTTCTCAATAAATATGGAGTATTTCCTATCTTAAATTTTTATGTCATGTACATAATTCATAAAGACACTAAAAATTTCAATCTTTTGGGTTTTATTAAGTTTAATATTATGTAATAAATCATGAATTAATGTGTAATAAAGAATATGGTTGTTATATACTATAATTTGGGTATCCGTCGATGAGAATCATATAGAGTCGGTACATTTAAAAATTGATAAACACTGGATGTGGAATAATAATTGGTTGTTACAAATCGGTGTCTATTTCATAAATTGACTAATAGGGTTACCAAGGAAGTTCATGTAAGATTCATGATGGGACATTTTATGGTTAATAATAATTATGGAGGGTATATTTTAAAGAAATGTGTCATTATAGGTTAGTAAATGGGAAATAAGAATTTTTATTCCTAGGAGAGGGGAAATTTTAATAATCACAATTCTGATCAAAATTCCAAGTGTTGGAATTTGTTGAGGATGTTTTTTAATGTAATTGAATTCTTGGGAGGTGTATCGGGTGGTCGAGTGAATGTTTAGAAAGGGTCAGAGTTGTATTTATTTGATGTACATGTTGAGGTAGGTTGTGAAATAGGGATGATCTAATGGTAAAGTGGTTTTTGAATTATTTGAAAAAGGTTAAAAAATAATAGTTTAATTCTATTTTAGGTTTTGATAAATTATTTATTCCAAATGCTATAAAAATTGGGATATAAGGATTTATAAATGTTTGAAAAGTTCATAAGGATGTTTGAGAAGCGTTTGAAATGAAATTATGGTGACTAAGACCTATAAAAATGATCTGGGAAGCCTATAGATTAATTTTGAATGTTTTTGGTTTTGTAGTATATTTTTAGAAAATTGGAAAACTCTAATATATAAGGGTAAAATCATTTGTTCTATGAAAGTAGATCTTAATTAGTCTTAAATTTACAATTTCTAGACAGGATATATATGTGAGATCTGGTTTTGGTTATGTTTTGGAGGTACTAGAATTATGTAATATCAAATATAATTTCTAAAAATTGATGATGATGGGGGAGTAATGTAACAAACACCTAGAAGTCTAAAAGTTTGGAAGTAGTGCTTCTAGAAATAGTGTTTCTGTAATAAATCCATTAAAATAATAGTCTCTATAATAGGTACATTTTATGAAAATAAGTGTTGAGTTTAGTTAATATAGATGTTATATGTTCAAAATATGAATTGCAGAAGTTGACTAAATGGATGTTGTGAAGTTCATGTAGTCATGTGTTGCTCTATAATTAAATAATTGGATGTTATTCTAGAAGTAAAGGAGTTCATGAAGTATGAGTCCTGATGATGAAGTGTTTGGATACTAAATTCATTATTATATATTGATTATATGGATTTATTCTATATCTAAAAGTCATATTTCTAGAAACTTTGTGTCAAGAAGTTGCATGTTAGAAGATATTGAAGATTTCTGAGAAGGTTATTCCAAAGATATTAGGGTCAAAATTATGTAAAATCTTGGAGTCACACTATGATTCTTAAGGGCCGCTACTATATTAAATGTCTATAAATAAAGTTTATTAGAGGTTATTCATAGAGTTCATCAAATATTATATGTAAGGGTCAAAAAATTTGTGAAATATCGAGAAGCAGAATCCTAAATATCAAATTAGTTACTTTTACATATTTATTAGAGTTTTAGGTATAAAAGATATTTTTGAAGAAAATTAAGATTATATTATGTATAAAATAAATCATTCATAATATATTAGTTTATAATTTGTGTATTAAAAAGTCACATAATGCAATTATAAGTGAATATATCTATGTTTGGTGACTAAGTGTTAGGAGCCCCTATGATACATAATGGTAAGTATGAAAATTCATAAAAGTATATCAATGGAAAAGGGAATACGTAAGCATTATTTGGATCATATTTAAGAGATAATTATATTAATTATAATGGTAAATTCGGATTATTAGTAACACATATAAGAGTACTTTGGTAAGATTAGTAGAGTTGTCTCATAAGATTATTTCTAAAATAAGAAAATGGTAGGAATTTCATAAGGATGATTTCCATATTGAGATAATTCTTTAGAGTTCAGAAGAATGGTTTTCAAATGAATAATTAAAAATAGACAAATAACATATATACTTTTTTAATATGGATTTTTATGGTGCATGGAGGTACCATACTTTGTGGGAAAAATAAGATGGTATGTAATGGTCTTGTGATATATAATTGTAAGTGACTTAGCCAAAATTTAGTGTGACTAGATTTTTTTTAAAAATTAAAAACTCAGGGAAGGATATCCATTTTAGTATATTAAATTATATATTCCCTTTAGTATGTAATCATTTAAAAAATGTTTGAGCAAGGAAAGGATGATTCTGACTTACCGTCTACTTCTTCATCCCTTTGACCTTCTTAGTCCATTGCGATCTAAAGTGAGTCGTTTCATCAATTAAAACCAAAATTTATTTATTATTACATAGTTGCTAACCTTTTTGGTCTATTACTGATTTAATGTATCTTAGTCTAGGGTTTTATGAAAATTCGACCAGATTATGGTCTAATCATGCTGATGTGATAGGGTTTTTATTTAGTTTGGGTATAAAAGATTCTGGGAGGATAAACACACAAGGATTTTTATGGTTTCGTTGAGTTGTTTTTATATCATAAATAATTTTTTTATTTCCATCAATTTGGATTAAATTAATAGATGTGTTAAAATAATAATATTTTTTACTTTTATGATAGAAGTTTGGGTGGGGATTGAGGGTGGTGTATACCCCTTTTCTCATGTATTAAACTATTTGGGATCACATCCTGAGTGATTCAATAAGATTATTCCCAAATAATTGTCTATGAAACAAACTATACTATGAATTTTTAGAATGGTTAAGAATTGATTTGAAATTCGTTAATTTTTTGTTGGAGTTAGGAATTCATGTTGATAAGAAATGCCCAATTAGACTCGGGTGATCCTATGTAAAGGTTTTTTGTATTCTCTTAAAGGTAATATCTCATAATTAGATATGGGGTCCCTAAAAATAGCTTTATGGTTTCTATACTTCATTTATATTACATCTAATACGAATTCTAGCCACTTTTCTATGATAAAACATGAAATATAAATGAATTGTTTCCTTTAAACTCCCATGTGTACAATGAATGTGTATTTTTTCATGATAAAACCTTGAACTCTAGTCTTTTTCCTTAGACGCCAATGGTTTGTAATTTTAAAATAAGTGTGTTCTATATGAAACTAAGGCCCTAAAGGGGTATAAACTCAATGGATGAACATTAGGAATCTTGGATTAGGTTCTTTACTTCCCTTTAATTACAGGGGTGTGATGGATTAGGAATGGTTACATTATGGTCAGACCAAGGGGATCCTTGAGTTACATTATAGCCTCTTCTCTACATTGATGGATGTTATGAACTTTGATTAGTGGCCCTGATCCAAAAGTAAGAAATGCATTAAAGGAACCCATGTTGGGTTTCTAAATTTTTTTGGGATCAAGTTAGATGAATGTGATGACCTATGATAAACCAATGGATGAAATTGGTAGGTAAGTGTGGTGGTATCCCTGGTGAGTATGGTTTATGACTTTGTATGAGTGATAGACACTCTTCAGTTGAAAATTAAAATGTTAATATTTGATATTTGTATGAATTATCTTATTAATAATCAAAGAAAATAATATGATTGATAAGTTCTTAAACAATGATATTACAAAATGCTTTTGGGGAAATACATGGTCCCCCTAGGTGGTGTTATAAAAAGGTTTTGGTGAAGTATATGTTTTCACCCTTGGTTATTTCACAAAAGGGATCTAAATTTGAGACTCCCCTAAGTGTATTATATATTTATGATGTTATAGGGAGGATATTCCATTGTTTATATGATATATTTATATGGGTTATGAGGAGGATATTTCCAAGGAATACGATATATTTATGAGGTTTCAAGGAGGAAATTTCCCTAAGTGTATGATATATTCACAATATTCTATGGAGGAAATGTCCTTAGGTATATGTCATATTTATGATAATTCCAATTTACGATATTCTATAGGGGAAATAGCCCTAGGTGAATCTAATATTCATGATAGTTCGAGGTAATATATTTCCCTAGATGTGATATTTATATATATATATGATAGTTCTGAAGAGGATATTACCTTGGGTGTATGATACACTTTTGATGATTTTAGAGAGGATATGTACTATGGGTGTATGAATTTATATGATGGTTTAGGGGTGGATGTTATATGTCTTTTTCATGTTTATATGACTTGTCCAAATGAATCTGATGATATCCGGATTAGGTATAGTCAACCCTGGGTGTCGCCTCAGATCTTGGAGATTGATGGTGATTTATTTCATTTCATTTCAACTATTTATTAATTATTATAATAATAACACATCATAGATGAACTACATATACTTGTTATATTACATAAACCATTGTTATTGGACTACTATATTATAATCACACACTACACGGACAACACTAGAAGATTGGTATCTAAGAAAACCTCATTATTTCTAGTATAATTTTGGTAGAGGCCTGGTATTGGACAGTTTGATTGAATATATTGAATGGATTCAAGAGATGGGATCAGTTTGGGATTCGAGATCAGGTTTTGGTTTATGTTAATTTACTTGTGGTTGAGTTTTATGTGATCTTCCCACATAAAATCTTGTTGATATCAACCTGATATGTGGATTGATTCGTATAGTTATGGTGGTTTGGACTGTAATTTTTATTTATTAGTTTAGATATTTTTATAATAGATTGTATGAAATTTATTATATTTTTAACACTCTGATGTGAGGATATAGTCTCTTCACAATGTCACCTTGTCCCTTGAAGCTAGTGACTAACCATTGGGGTACATGAATGTGTTTTAAGGTCATGTCGAACTATGATCTAGTGAATATAAAGTGAACTAGGATAGGATGTTACACTTGGTTCCCGAGTGTTCCATGAGTATAACTACGTAGGCTACCTCTAACGTTGTCCTCAAAAAGTCCAGTAAATAATTTTTTTTTATTGAAATGGAATATTAATAAATAAATAACATATCATCATGTCGACTATTCCCACCAAAACACATGAGACCACATCTTCTTAAGATACTGTTTTAATTTCATGATAAACCAATGGAATAAACACACCATGAGTGGGGAATAATATATCACTATTGGTTCTCTTCCCTCAGGAAAATGGGGTAGATCTAAAAGAAGAAAAATTAAAAATATATTAAGTAAAATTAATAAATGGATGAAATGTAAAAACATTAAATAATTTCCAAGTTTACCCTATGAATGGTACCTATGAACCTAACAACATCGCTCTAGGATAACCTACATGACTAAATAGCACACTATAATACCTTTTCCATGGGTCCCTAGTTTTCATATAAGTTGGACCCTTAGCTTTGATCACCCTAGTCTCTTTCCCAATTCCTCAAAACCCCAAGGTGTATTATTCAATCCCTAAAAAGGGGGAGTGAACCAAAAGAGATAGTATTTGAGTTCACAAAATGTCAAAAACACCAATAACCTTTATGTGGAACCACTTCCCCTAGTCTATTAACACTATGGTGAAGGACCCTCCCCCAACTATACACTTGTGTAACCCTCTTCCAAAAGAGTCAGTGGAGACCCCCTACAACTAGAGTAACGATTCACCCAAGTCATGTCGTATGGATCGTCACTTCTCCCTATAATCACATGGGTGAAACATTCATCACTTCACTATAACATTTCTTAAGAAAGACCCATATGACTGAAAAGCAAAGTTTTTATTTCAAAAACACTTTTGAGGAAAAATGAGAAAATGAACATCCCTACTAACTAATAATAACCCCAAAATGAGCTCATGAATTCATCAAAGAAAAAAATTAGGATGCTAGATTCATTTAATCTAAATAACCCCAAAATCCATGCAGTTAATAGGATATCAGGATCATCTTGTAGATGATATTCAGTATTATCTTCCATTATCTTCCAAGTTTTGATATCTTCCTCCAAAGTGAAATTTCTTCCACTGAATCCTCTCAACAGAATGTGTTCATTCTTGCCAGTCCACTTACTTTTATCCTCATTAATGGATAACTGAATCAATCTCTCATACATCTATTTAAAAACCTCTATTAAAGCATTGGTATTGAGGAATTATTCTAACATTTCCTCCTTGGAATTTAGACCAAGTTACATGTTTTTCTGGGCCCCCCTCTCCTATTTTTCTTCTTACCCTATTTGATATTTTATCCAACACTACACACTCCAGCACCATGAATCTGCCCTACAATACTTTTCTATCCATATTAGAAGTCTTATGGATCTTCATACATGATACCAACATCACACTTTAAATCAAAAAATGTCCCCCTAATTTAGCTTCTATCCCATTGATCCTTTACCTTCCTGAAAATCGGGTTATTTTTATTTTTATGTTATTTGAATAATCTCCCCCCCTCCCTTTATGGACCGATAAATTACCACAACTAATGTTTCTTTATTTACCTTTCCTCGAGCTATTCAAGGCCAAGGATTTATTCTCATAATCATAATTAGATTAGGAGTCCTATTCTTTATCACTTGGATCCTCATATTCTGAATACCTTATGCTGAAATGTTTCTATTTAAATCTTGGGATAATAGTTTCAAATACTTTAGGATCCATATTTTCTTTTAAAACATCATTCATATTCAAGAATCAGTATTGATTTTTGAGTGCCTTGTATGCACTGCATTGGTTAGGCACACCAAGACCATAGTCATTGTAGAATTCAGATCAATGATTTTATATTCCTATTCGAGAACTCTAGAACCTATTTGATAGCCTTCTTCAGTGTTAGAAGAGTGCTTCTCATTTTACTATCCTTTCACCACCCCTCAGACCTTGACTCTATTAGAAAAGGAGGGATTAATTTTGGAACTAGGCACTCCCAAGGCTAGCAACTTGGGAGTATCTAGAACCGGAATCAACTAAGAAAGGATATCCTCTACACTGGGGTCCTAATTCATATCCTTTTACTCAACTAGGAGAGGATCCAAAATAAGAGTTTGTTTAGAAATCAGAGCATGACCATGAGGATTACTGAACTCTAGATCAGTAAGATAGGTAATAGTGGACATTATATGATCACCCTTGCACCCCCGATGACACAATGAATTAATGTGACCCAATATCTTGTATGATGACCAAATATCAGTCAACAATTCCAATGAAACATTATATTTTCACCTAAATTCTTTACTAATAGATATCAAACCCCCTTTTATCAGTGGTTTAGAGACGTGTACCTCAACACACCAATGTGGTAAAATGAAATGGTTAACGGAACTAGTTCTATTATCCGTGCATAAAAAATGACTGACCATATTCCCCAACATATGAAGGATGGATGAATTTTAAAAATTTAAGGGTAATTTACGAAGACCAACCATGATTTTTTTCATTAAAGAATCAAATTTCATATGTAGGTCATTTGACCATATAACGATTTTTAAATAATAACCCTGGTAGTAGTAAGGAGATTTGGACCACACTATTATCAAATCCACCTGTAAGGAAAACTAAATCATAATATGATGTTTATTAATCAAAACAATGACTGTTTAATCAATAAAACCCTGATATTTGAAAACAAATCAATCCAACAAGCCCACCAAAGGTTATAGGTGAGTGAAACATGCCACAAAAGTCATATTAAGCAGTGTTGAGGCTTCCATGAACTCCACCAACAAAAACAAAAGCTATGTAAATCCATTGAAAAGATAAACTACAATTGGTAATAGCTTAATATCATGAAATAGCAGGCAAGATTTGTGCAGTAGAAGGGGTGAATTAGTAGGGGTGGGAATCTCCAAAATACAAGGTTAGTCCCAGCAACACTGGATGGGAAAGGGACTATACCTGCCAGTATCGTTGGCTATGGATTTGAAGGAGCAAAGTAAAATCATAGTCACTAAAAGTACGTGTTCATGGGAAAATCCCTTATCATTTATCCCAACCATTAATAGGGTCAGGCCTTAATAATATCTCTCTAATAGTACTTGGGAAAAGATAAAATTTCTTCACTTGAGTATTACTTGGGAAAATTATTTTTGTTGAGTCGGAAGTTCTACTTATTTCATTTCCATTACTTGTTTTGGAAGTCACAAAAACATTCTTAAAACATGTTTGTTGTCTTTTTATCTACAAAGTGTTTTAGTGTTTTTTTGTAGAAAATAGATTATATATTATCATACTTAGGAAAAAATTTAAGAATTGAGAATATAAAATTAATATTCTTCACTATAATTATCATAAGGAGTGTGTGTATGATAAATTGGACTCACTTTTATGAGACCAAAAATTAGACTTTAGTCATTTCATTCATACTGAAAAAAATACATTTCAATAAAAATAATATTGGTAGTACTACAATCATACTAACACTCATAAATATTATCTTATTAACATTGTTAAGGAATTTTATCAGACTGACTATGTTTATAATCAAAATAAAAATATATTTTTTCTAATTTAAGGAATATCAGTAACACTATGATGGTGTTAATGAAAACGACATTAGACATTCATTTAAGATGATGTTTTAAGCACCAGTTGTCTAAGTTCATTACAAAAAACATGGATATATAACTATTGGGAGATAGCCTATAAATATTAGTTTATTTGAAGAGTTTAGATCAAATTATTTTTCACTCTCAAATTGTTTAAAGAATACTAAGCATAAACTAGTTGTTCTTAGTTTTTTATTTCGTTAGAGAGTTTTATTCTTAAGGAATAGTTTTTAAGGTTGTTTTCTTAAGAACATTTGAAAATTTATTCTCTTACAGTAGTTTTTATGATTGAGGGATTCTGGGGATACAATGATATTGAATCTGATCTATCGAATCGAGGTATTCATGGGAAATAAAGATATTGTTGATCATCATATCAAGGTATTTTAGGGATAGGAAGACAGTGAAAATATAATCATTATATCAAGGGATTTCCTAGTAAGGAATGACATAATTTACTCTAAGTATTATATAGAAGATGCTTTTACTAAAGGTTATTTACTACCTTTATCTTAAGGTTAAAATAGTTATTTATTAATATAGGTTTCAATTCATTGTTAAAATTATACAGTTGTTTTATTTATTTTTTTAAAAGGTTTTTTCTACTGCATTTAATAGAAAGTAATCGATCGTATTCATATTTCAATTATAATTATTTTACCGTATTTTTTATGTTTAAGGTAATCACACTGTGATATAAATCATAATCATTGTGATTTTTATTTTTACTTTGATATAATAAAATGGATTTGTAGTCTTTATTTTGTGACTTTCTTTATCAAATGGACTCCAAGTCTGATAACCTTACTTTAAGAGTCTTCTTTGTTAATTAGATTAAAGATTCTAAATAAAGTTTTTTAAACATTAATTAACCCCCCCCCCCTTCTTGTAAGTATATCCATCTAAACAATTTCTTACAATACTAAAATTGGTGTCAAAGAAAGTTTCTAATATTTATTAACTTTTTGTGTTTTTAATTTATCTACTATTGGATTTTTCTGTAAAGTTTTATTATAAATTTTCTGTTTATAAACTTTTTTTAGACTAAGTTATATCGATAGAAAATAAGTTATATTATTTTAAGATAGAAGTTCTTAATGTCAGGTCTATAAAGTGTCTAAATCCAAAAATACCACCTATCTTTGATGGTGCTAATTATGACTCCTAAAGAGATATAATGAAAACTTTTTTTATCAACACAGGAGTACAAAATTTTTTATGCTTACTAGTGACTAAAATATTCCTGATAAGGAAGGTTCTACTTTTGCACATCAAGAAAAAAATATTATCAGTTAAATTATAGAGTAAGGAATATCTTTTTATATTCCATGACTAGAATTATTTATAGACATATATCTTCTTGTGAATCTAAAAATAGTATATTAAAAAATAACAAAGTCACATGTTTTGGTACTTTTATAGATTTTGAGACAAGAAGATCTATAGTTAGAGTAGAATAACAGTCCTTTGATTTTAATCAAGATAATTAGTTTCAAAGATACACCAGCGGTTTATGAATATCATAAATTTTTTAAAATCTACTAGGGAAAAGGTCTTGAGGATTAAATCATTTTTGAGAAGATTATTGATATCATTCCCAATGAGTGGGAATCTAAAAGAATAACTATTTATGAGACAATACAAATTAATATTTTTAAATTAGATGATTCAATTTTAACACTTATTTAATAAAAGGGTAGACTCAAAATAGATGATGATAAAGTGAAAAATAAAAATGGTGGTGTTTCCTTTGGTTAAACATCTACTATGCCTTCTAAAGTACAATCAGGTTAGAAATTTGTTATGTGTTTGAGAAAGAAGAAATTTGATTTTCAATATGATTCTAGTACTTATGAAATTTTTTTGAATGAGTTAGAAAACTTAACCGGAAGTATGAACAAGATATTTGGTAAGAAATATTTCGAATACTAATATAATAATGGTCATTTGGATAGAAGTGATAAGAAAGATAAAGGCACTTGTTATGAATTTAAGAAAGAAGGAAATATTAGACCAAATTGCCCAAATCCTTAGAGGAAATAAATATAGGAAATAATTCAGAAAATAAATCCAAAACGTATTATAAATATAATGTAAATAAATTCTTGAAATCTGCTGACACATGGAGTGTTAGTGGTGGTGATTCTTTTAAAATTCCATCAGATAATGAAAATTTGGGTCACAGAAATATATGTCTTTTTTATAATGTTCCCATTGTAAACAATTATATCATTTTTAAGGTATAAAAAATTGAAAACCTTAAAAAAAATTATTTAAATGATAATTATATTGATGATAAAAATTCTACATCTTCTGATGTAGAATCTTCCTCAGAAGAAGATAATTATCTGCGATGTTATGATGAGGTGTATCTTTTTTCTAAATTTCTCGAAAATGAGAATTCTAAAATTTTCAAAAAACATAATAATGCTAAGGAAAAACTTATTAAGGCTGATTCAAAAATAAATTTTTTAACTAATAAAATATCAAATCTTTCAAAAGATTTTAATGAGACTATTTCTGAATAATATTTTTTTTTAAATATTTTAAACATGTTTTTTAGAAAGATTTTTTAGAAACAAAACTTAATTCTATTACTAACACTAATGAGGATAAAGATTCAATTGTAAAACTAAAATCTGAAATCTCTAGTTTGAGAATAAGTTTTCTGAACATAACCATTGGTAAATAAAATTTTGATAAAATTTATAAATAAAATAAAACCTCATGGTAATAGTTATGGAATGGGGTTTAAAAGTATGAAATCTATTTTTAGTAACAATTATTTTGTTCCTAAAAGTGAACCTTTTTATACTATGTTCCAAAGTAGTGGGAACTTGGAAAATAATTGTTCCTTGAATAGAATACAATCATTATAACTTCATAAATCTCATTTTTTTTAAGTAAATGTAATTTTTCGAAAACAAAATTAGAAAAAAATGGTTAAAAAAATTCTAACAATACTAGGCCTAATATGGTTTGGGTTATGAAAATATAATCTTTTTGTTTTCAGGATAACAATGAAATTATCAACAAAAAAATTGGTTACATGGATAGTTTTTTTCTAGATACATGACTGGAAAAAATAAATATTCAACAAGATTATCAAAATTAAAGGTGGAAAAGTAACTTTCGGAGATAATACTCAAGGATATATTATCAGTATAGGTAATATTTTTCTTATTGTAAAAGATATTAATTAAAGTTTTTTTATTTTTTATGGGTCTTAAGAAAAACCCCATAAGAATAATTCAATTTTGTAATGATTGTTACCTAGTGAGATTTTGGAAAGATAAATTTTTTGTACATAGTTAAAGGTTGAATTTTTACTTTCTTCAAATCGGCAAGATAATGTTTACACACATAACATATAAGACCTTAGGATCCATGCCTTACCTTGTATTAATGAAACAGAAGATCATTATAGGTTATGGCATAGAGGGTTAGGACATTGTGACCTTAGAAACTTATCTAAGGTCACTAAGAATTGAGTTGTTAGGGATCTACTAGAAATTATGTTTGATTCTTATAAAGTGTGTAACCATAGTTAATATGGTAAGAATCATAAGTCATGTTATAATTCTATTAGTGAAGTATAAACTTATTATGCTTTATATTTAGTGCACTTTAACTTATTTGGTCTAACACAAACTGAAATTATTGGTGAAAATAGTATGTATATTTCTTAGTTTAGGATTACACTATATATATACATTTATTTTCTCCCAATGAAATATGAATCAATTTTTTATTTTGAAATCTTTGAATCCAAAGTTAAAAATGAGAAAAACCTTCTTTTGTTAAATATTTATAGTGATCATCGTGGAGAATATGTAAATTCTAATTTTGAAAATTCTAATAGAAAGAATGGAATATAAAATATATTTTTAGCACCAAGAACCCCCCCCCCCAGCAAAATGGTGTATTGAAAGAAGAAAAAAATTATTCAAAAAATAACTAGAAACATGTTGAGTGAATATTCAGTTTCTAATTTTTTTTGGGTTGAATCAGTTAATACTACCTATTATACTATAAATATATTTTTAAATAAACCTTTTTTTAATAAAACAAATTATGATTTGTGGAGAGGAATAAATCCAAAAGTTTCTTAGATAATGCTTTTGGTTTTAAAGTATTCATGCTGAATAAAAAAGAGAAATAAAATAAATTTCCACCAAAATCCTATGAAGAAATATTTCCAGGATATTCCACTACTTTTAATGCTTTTAGAGTTTTTAATGAAAATTATTATACTGTTGAGGAAATAGGGAATGTAACATTTCATGAAATTTATCCCTTTTTCTTAAAACATCCCCAACCAACATCCTCGAATTTTATTTCTAAAACTGATCTTCAACCTATGTTAGAAAGTTCTTCTCATACGGAAATAAATCAAGAATTAGTTTCTGAAGTTATTCCTCAGGAATATTTTATTCCTACTATAGAATAATAGACTTTTGAAAACCTAATAAGATGGTTGTTTCCTAGGAATCATCCTTGTAAAATTATCATTGGTAATGTAGATCAACCAGTTAGAACTAGAGGTTCCTTCAGAAATTAAATTGAACATCTAGTTTCCTTATCCCAATTTGAATATGAGAATCCTAATGATCCATTATGTGATGAGATCCAGATTAAGGAAATGTAATATTAACTCAATTAATTTTAGAGGAATATATTCAGTAATTTATTTGAACGAAATTCAGAAACTTATATAATTTTAATAAATTTAGATTTTGGAATATGTGTGATGAAAATGGAATAATTGTTATAAATAAATATATACTTGTTTCAAAGAATTGTAATCAATAAGTTGGAATTTGTTATGAAGAAACTTATGCACCATTAGAAATACTTGAATCTATTTGAATACTTATAGACTTTGAACCATTATTTAATTTCCAAATTTTTCAAATGGTTGTAAAGTGTTATTTTCCTAATGGATGTTTTTATGAGATAATTTAGGTTGAAAAACCACTTGGTATTGAAAATAAAAAACATCTATAACATGTTTATTAACATATCAAAGCTTTATATTGTCTTAAACAAACCTATAGATCTTTTTTTGACAGATTAACTGGATTTTTGTTACAAAACAAATCAAGGGAGATGAAGATCCAACTCCTTTTATAAAATATTTTGATAAAAATATTATGATTGTAAAACTTTAGGCTGATTTAATTATATTTGGTTCAACCCAAAAATATTTAATATATGTATTTACAGATCTTATGAAATCTGAATTTAAAATGAGTATGATGGGTGAGTTGACAAATTATATTGGTTTTAAAATTTAAGAAAAATAATAAGGATCTTTTATATCTCAACATAAGTATAAAAATTATATTTTTAATAAATTTGGATAAATAAATACTAAAAGTATTGTAACTCTCATCAATACGTAAAATACTTTAGATCTTGATGAGTCTGGGAAAACAATTGATCAAAATATATTTAGAGGTGTGGTAGGAATATTACATTACTTAACTACTAGTCATCCATAGTTAATGTTTTAAGTATGATTGTGTAAAATATATCAATAAAATCCAAAATAATACAATTTTGATTCTGTAAAAGGAATTTTTCATTATCTTAAGGGAACTAGGGATTTAGGAAATTTCTATTCTTATGGAAGTTTTTTCAATCTAAAAAGTTTTCAAGATGCTAGATTTGGTGGATCTATAATGGAAGGAAAACTACATTGAGAACATTTGGTTTCTTAGAGGATTTTTTTAGTTTCTTGTTTGTGTAAAAAACAATACTCAATAGAACTTTCCACTACTAAAGCTGAATATGTGGCAGCTGGAAGTTGTTTTGATCAAGTGTTATGGGTGAAACACATACTAAATAAATATGTCATGAGTTTTACTAAAACTCAAATACTTTTTTATAATTAATATTCCATTTATTTAAGTAAAAACCCATAACATCACTCATTTTCTAAGAACATATATATAAGATATCATTTCCTTTGGTATCACATACTTAAAGGAGATATAATTTTATGATTCATCGGAATGAAATTACAACTTGCTGACATATTTACGAAACATCTTAGTTCCAATAGATTTGAATATACCAAATTGATGTCATTAATGATAAACATGATGTATTTATTTATATCTACTTATTTTTTACCGATATCCATACATTAAGTTACTATATTTTATAATAGGGTACATATTTTTTATGTTTTTTAAAATTTTATGTTTTCCTTACAAATTTTAGTTTTCTAAAAACATTAGTTTTTATAAAAAAATGTAATATGTTTTCCAAAATCATATCTTTTTTATAAAATTTTTGAATTTGTAATTCTAAAAATGAAACTGAGATGCTAAAAATTTTATAATATTTATAATCTCAAAATTTTCTTTAAAAATATTTTACGAATTCAAAATTTTCATAATCAGTTTTCTATAAAAAAAATTGTAATCTATTTTAAATTTCAAAACTATCGTATTAAGGTTTTTTTTCAAAACTATAATGATTAATTTTCATACTGAATATATTTTATTTAATCTTTATTTTAAAACTATCATAATATGTTCAGTTTATAAAACCCATGAATAACAAGTTATTCAAACCGATGAATCTTTCCACTCTAAAAGGTATTCTTCTATTCTTTTAATTTTTTCACTTATTAAATACAATAGTTTATAATTTTTGTTTTCATAAAATTAAGTTTATAAAAATTGTTTTCAATTTTATTAAAAATGTTTCTAATTGGAATGATACTCAATCAAATAAAACTATTAAAAACTCAAGAGATCCAAAATATTTTTCAAAACATTCTTCAGATTTATTTCTTCAAATAAAAATGGATTTAATTCTAAATTTTTTACTATATTTTGGAATTTGAACCATCATTATAAATCCAATATAAGTAAGGACACCACTTTTATCCAACATTAGTTCTTCAGAAGTCTGTTCTCTTGAGTTTCTGTACCATTCATGTTTCCCGGTGAAATTGCATTCGTTTTCATCTGATTCACCGGTTTCATCCCCGAATATAATGACACACAAGGAGGATTTTGAAAAGTGATTTTATTAAAATAAATTTTTTTAGAGATATATTTTTATGAAAAATATGATTTAACTCTGAATAAGATAATATTTTTCCAAGGCTAGGAATCGATGTGTGTCAAAAAAACAAATAAGGATTTTTTATTTTTTCTATCATGATTTAGTTCATGAGTTTTATGCATACATTAAATTATTCAAGGAAGATAGAAAATATAAAATTTATTAAATTATTTATGGAAAAAAATTATAATTTTTTTATAATAAACTTATAGATCTTTTTGGAATCAAGTCAGAGGTTGATTATTTTTTTCCATCGACTAAGTTGTCCTAAAGTCTTAGTACTTTTAACTAAAATATATCCAAACAATATTTTTTTCCATTATGAAAAATTGAGAAAGGTATCTAATTTAACTCCCAAAAACAAATTAGTTTCCATATAGATTCAAGTATTTATGATTCTGAGAAAAGCGTATAGAGATAAGTTGAAGGTATCAGATATCTTTGTACTTGATTTCTCGGAGAACATTTGAAAGCTAAACCTAGTAAAGTGCATCCTTATCACATTAGAGAATATCAAAACATATTAAATAAAATAATAGACTATTATGATCCAAAATTATATAATAAATATGTTTGTAATATGTATGTAAATATTTTAAATTGAAAATCATTCGATTCTAGTAAGATAAAAAACTATTTTATTAGTGATGATACAATGTCAAGGATAAAGATTCTTTTAGATGTAAAGAAAAAAATGTTGATAAAGTTGATTGAATTATTTTGAATTCCCATACATCAAGGAAACATGAGGAGGAAAATAAAAAATAAAATAAAGGTTGGTAAATCTCTTCCAAATAAAATAAAGAAAGAGAATAAAATTCTTAATTATGTTTTAAATGAAATGATAAAAAATGAAGGATGAGAAGAAACTAGGGGATTAAAATTATGGACTCAACCTTTATAAATATAAATCATTGAAATTTGTTTCTCCCAGTAATTTATAATAATAATCAAAGGGTAATAAACTAAAGAAAAAATTGAAAGATTCCCAACTTTTTGAAAACATTTTGAAATCAATTGAAAGAGTATCCAAGAATATAAAATTTCCTACCTCTCAATATGATTAGGTTAATAGAGAAGGTGGTTACATTATTGATGAAATAGTTGTGTTTCATGCCAATATTCATTCATTTTATAATAAATTTAAATAAAAAGTTATTTATGAAGAATCGTTTGTAGTAGTTCAAGAAAAAGAATCGTTATTGAAACCAACTGGTAAGATAGCTCACAAAACTACTAGGAATCCATAAAAAGAGAATGGTAAGGAAATCGAGAAATAGGTTGATGGAGAAGGAAAAGATTAAAAAATAGAGAATAATGAAAATAAGAATAATATAAATAAATATTATAATAATTTCGAGTTGATAAAGATAAATAATATGGAGAGGAAGAAAAATAAGGGGATGATAATGAAGAAACAAAATCTAATAAAGAATCATCAGAGTCATCCTCACCAGGATTACCTTTTAAGACTGATAAGGAAGAAAATTCTACTAGTAATCCGGAATAAGTATGATCTTCATAATAAGAAGTAGATCCTTCATCGAAGAATGAAAAATAAGATCAATATTTAAAGGAAAAATCTAAGGATAAGTCCAATACTAATGACGATATGGATATTATTGAATTATAAGATGATAAGAAACTACCTATGATAGTTGGAAATTATGGTTCCTAATATAGATAAAAATGGAGAAGATTTTTTTTAGAACCATTAGGAAAAAACCTCTTGATATTGATTAAGATCAATCAGATTCAGCTAGAAATATAGCACAAAAAGGTTTTGATAATATTGTTAATTCTTTGAGATGTTTGGAAGGAATTGTTCAATATTTTCCAAACCTAGAGAAAGAAAGTTAGTTAATTAAAAATATTTATAATTATAATTCATAATAGATAAAAGTTTTAATAGAGAAATTCATTCAGATAGATGCATAGTTGAAGAGTTTTTAAGAAATTTCTCAAACTCATAAAGGGTCATGTAATCAGATGGTGAAGTAGTATCAGCAAGTTGACTCCGATATTAAAAATCATGATCAGAAATTTGATGACATAAAGAATCTTATGGTAGAGTCAGAAATTTATTTCTACCAGTTATCATCGAACATGGAGGAAAGTGTAAAGTTTGTGATATAATTTAGGAATTCCACTAATGAATGTACTGAATATTTAAATACTTTGAAATAGAAAATATATGAAATGGAGTTAGATATAACCAGACTCTAATCTGGAGAAGCAAAAAAATTCTATGAAATGGAGTAGAATAAGATGTTTTATAAGGATATTAAAAGTCTGAAATCTAACATTTAGAAGTAAGCTACTCTAGAAGATAATGTAGAGAATAAGGAAAAAGAACAAAAGGAGTTTAATAATATAAATGATTTTTTGAAAACCATGATGAAGAAAGATTGAATTTATTTCCTTTTGAACTCTTGATGTATTTTCTTTTTTAAAACATTTGACTATTTGTAATTAATTATCTTCTCATCTAAATATGATTTTTCTGAATTCTATCAAATTCTGAATAGTTTAATGTTCTTAAATACTTTTTTTGGATGGTAAGTTAATTCAATGTATTTTTTTAATATTTTTCCTTTTCTAAAGTTTTAATAAACTCTAAAATATTTTCCATTCATTTGGAAAATCCAAAATGGGGGAGAAGATATTACAAAGAGGGAGATGAACTTATAAATAGGGATTTGTAATATAAAGGTGCAGTTATTTCGAAAAAGGATAATATTTATTTAAAGGCGAGTACATTATCCTTAGTGGGGGAGGATTTCCTAAGGGGAATAATTTTTTATTAATGAAAGAAATATTTCAAAACTCCGTCATATTCAACATCATATTCAGATCAGTTAAAAACCTAGGTAGAGTAAAGGTTTAATGAATAACTTTTAATATGAAGTTCTTAAAAGAAAAATGTTTGTAATTTTTTTGAAAGTTATTTTTCCATTTAATTTTTGGGTCTGTGATTTCCAAAAAGGGGGAAATTGTTGAGTCATAAGTTCTAATTATTACCTTTCCATTCCTTTTATTTTGAAAATCACAAAAACTTTCTTAAAACATGTTTACTAACTTTTTATGTTCAAAGTGTTTTAGTATTTTTTTAGAAACCATTATATTTTACCATACATAGAAAAAGTTCTAAATCATTATGAATATAAACTTACTATTCTTAATTATTATTATCCTAATGAGTATGAATCTGATAAATTATACTTTCCATTACCACATCATAAATTAGATTTCATTCACGTTTATTATACTAAAAAACTGTGATAATCAAACTGATACTGGTACTGATACAATCATAATGACACTCATAATGATTATTGTATTAACATTTTTAATGAATTATATCAGACTGAATAATTTTATAATAGGACTAAAAATAATTTTTTCTAATATAATGAATATATTTAACACAATAATGTTGTTAATCGATACAACATTTGGCATTCAGTTACAATGAGCTATCAAGTGCCAGTTGTCTGAGGCCACTATAAAAAACATAGAAATATGGCCATTTGGAGATCACCTATAAATACAGAGTTTTTTTAATAGTTTGGATCTAATTAATTTTTTATCTCATTTCAACTAAAGAATAATTAGTGTGAACTTCTTGTTCTTAGTCTTTTGTATTTCACTAGAGATTTGTCTTCTTAAGGAGTCCTTTTTAGGGATGTTTCCTCAAGAACATTTGAAATTGTCTTTGCATCCTATCATTGTTATGATCAAGGGATTATAGGGATAGGTAGATAGTGAATATGATCCATTGTATTGAGGGATTTCAGGTCTAAGAAGATAGAGAATACCGTTGTATTGAGGTATTTCATGGATAGGAAGACAGAAAAAATCTGATCATTGTATCAAGGAATTTCCTGGTAAAGAAAAATATAATTTACTATAAGTATAAAACAGTTTATGCCTTTAGAAAAGATTATTGACTACTTTTATATTAAGGTTGAAAGAGTTCATTTTTTAATATTTATTGTATTTAATTCTTACTATTATATATCTATTCTATTTCTTGTTTTTTTCAAGTTTTTTTCTATTACATTTAATGGAAAGTGAGTCATCATATTCATCTTTCTATTATGATATTTTTATTATATTGATTCTATTTAAAATAATCACACTATGATATAAATAGGATCCATTTTTATTGTTATTTTGACTCTGATATAATTGGATTTATTTCTAGTTCATATTTTGTGACTTTGTTCATTAGACGAAGTCCAAGACTAAAACCCTTTCTTTAAGGGGTTTTTATGTTAATTATTTTAAACTTCTTAAACTAATTTTTTTGAACTAAATAACATCACCCCCCCCCCCTCTTGTATGTATGTACATATAATCTATTTTTAATATCTTATAATTTCCACTCGCACCAGGATCACATGGGTGAGGTAATATTATATGCATTCACTATGGAAAACCATCCTCTTATAATCTTGAACCAAATAACCATGGACACCCTAGTTATGATAGTAGACAATTCGTTCACCCAAATTTTCAATTTAGACCTTCAGTGACAAACACATCCTCTAAATCCATTGGATACATGGAATCAAAGTATGGAAACATGTTTTAATTGCATACAATCATGTATTCCATTGATAAAAGGTACCTCCCATATGAATCATTCAATAGATAGGGTCCTCAGGGGGGTCACAATATTGTATTTCCTGGATAATTTGTCTCATATTCCTAAAGACATCTGTGAGAATTCCCTAAGTACAAGTATACAAACATGGTCGACCCAGATCTGAGTCAGATTTTCTGAGTGGTATGGTGGACGCCTAAGTAAAACTGAGGAGAGTAGAATCCAAAATTAGAAAATAAAACCCTAATTCTATATTTAAAATCTATTAATTAAGAGTAGACCCCCTACATGATTCTTAAAATGAGTAACATATACCCCTTCTATTTTCTGAAAATGCATGTATAATTGCTTTGTAGACCCTGAGGGTGTCATTATTAATGGAAACCACCTCATATCCTTATCTGCTCCGATCCTGTGTGAAAAAATGGGATCCCTCACTGACCCTTTATTGGTTTTAAAAATAGGAAAGAGGATGAGAATAATGGAATCTCTCCCATAGTAATAATCTAGGCTTTATCATAGGATTTCATATCCATCAAGCCTTCCTTATCCCCTCCTCATCCATCAGTTCATAGGGAGCATATTCATCATGGTAAGTCTTTGTTTTTATTCATAATTCAAACCCATTTTTATGATCCTATGTAAAGAACTTGATCCTATTTGATTACTTTTTCCTCACACCGAGAATTAATAACATGGTCTTAAAGGTCTAAGTTGATTATTCTATAAACATAATAATAAAATTATTCATCATGGTACACCTTTTTCATGTGTAATGTACAATCATATTAACTTCATGTCAAGGGACCACATTCCCAATGATAAGTTCCATTAAAAGGTCATATTCCAAAGGAAGAACTGTAGAGAAACCTCATATGTGCAATCCTTTCTTAATCCTCTATTGTTATAGCTTTTACAAAAATAGATATATTCAACATAAAAAAATCATGGACACTGATTTTTTTCTTTATGGGTTATGAAGGATCCCTCTCTAAGGTTTCATCCCCACATCTAATAATCAATTGTCCCCATAAAAATCTTAATAGAACCATGTCAAAATGTGTGGAATACACCCTTATTGCATTATATTAAACTGCATGACATAGTCATGTCACATGACCTTAAACTATGTTACACAAACCATGTGATCTTTGGCTTTTTCCTCGAGGGAATACAAAGGATTCTTCTATAATATTAAAACCCAATATCATTAACCTTGTATTGTCATTTTCATTAACTCATATTCCCCTTGAGATAATTTTTCTCTTTTCTTCTCCTAGACATACATCTATGAGTCTATAAATCTCATCCATTATGTCCATATTCCCAACAGACCATCCTCTCATTAGTCCATATTCCAGATAATATCATCCCCTTCCAAGAGGGTTATATTCCCTTCAGGTTTTATCATATCACCCTCATCATGCCATACTCCTAATGGGAACTATCTTCACATCGAAATATTTTTTATGAGATCAAACCAATATCATCATGTCATATTACCAATGAGGTTAACCAAAAATGGTCACTCATATGTATGTACCACACCCACTATAGTTATTCATCTTTTGTTTTGTTGTCATTCTCATAGGTCATTAAATAGAATGAATTGATCCTTATCACATGACCTTAAAAGTTATAACATATACCATTAAGTGGGACTAAACTACATTGATTTTGATTCCTTTAACAATGATATGTAAGAAGCCACTTCATGGGACCAATCCCAACACCTCAAATACCTACCACCATCCCAGATGTTGATAAACCCTAGAGTTCCATGTTGTGTAGCATTAAAACACAGTGACCACCATACCAACCTCACTAATTAATAATATGTAAAAAAAATAAAGAACCTCTAATATATATATATATGATCATATTAAAGGGATGACTATGATATGTATATACATTAACATCAATGTAATTTAATAACTTATTATTAAAAGGTACGGTAACTGCTCCAATATTGGGATTTGGGAAAGATTCATAAACAATACTTAAATCTATAAGACAATCCAAATATAGGAAACAATTCCCCCCAATAGGGTGTTATGAGCCAAACCTCACATCCTATCTACCAATGTGAGTCACTAAACATCATTGGTAAGAAATCATAATGACCACCTACTTTTAGAAAGTAGGCTCATATCTTATCAAAAATCTTGGATTCATTGTTTGTTTCCAATTATAAGAATAAAAGATGTTGGAAACCATCTGAGATAGGTGTAGTGATTCGATATGAGGATTTTTATGTCACACTTAACCCCTAAAAAACTAATAATTGGGATACCTCATCCTAGATTGAAATAAAAAAGGTGAACCTTATATTAATAATCTAATAAATCAAAATAATCTGGTTTCCCATACGTTGGTCCATTTTATTTTTCATATTCAAGACAAACAAAAATGGTAAACCTGGACTGAATATTTTATTAACCAAATGAAATCAGGGCATTGGGTTTCCTGCACATACTTGGTTAAGAATGTTTTCTAACTTTTGATATTTCATTGATTGATATTATTATTTTTATATCTTTATAAAAATAGGTACCGTTTTTAAGATTTCTCTTTGATCCAATGATATGGAATCATTTTTGTACAAGAATTATAGTTCTTCAACAATGATATATCTTCTACAAGTATAATGAAAAGGTCCCCTATTCAGCATCTCCGTCACCAGGTAGAAAACACAATAGTTAGGGAGTAACATCATCACTGTATGACACTGGCCCTAGAGGATACACACAAGGTACTTTAGGAATTGAATACTGCCATTCCATCCAATCTAAGGAAGACCACAATAAAGTTGGTGATACCTTTCACAACCATAAACCACTTGGTAGCCTATATATAAATCATGACCGCCAAAATATTCCGTGTCTAACGAGGGTGGATTTGCGATTAAACCATGAATTCACCCTAGTTAAGGATTCTACTAGGATTGATCATGTCAACTGTCACCACTAGATTTATGAAACTACATCTCCTTATACAGATGTTGTGGGAGCTACCTGGTTGGTCACACCCTCATTCACTTAGACCCAAGCTTCTATGAGATCTTTGTATACTCAAAAATATATAGACCATAAGTTTTTTGCTCATGTTCCCACTTCTATTGAAGAAACCCATAGAAATACTATAGTGGAAACTAATAAGAAGGATCACATCCCTATTTGAAAATATAAAGTCTACCAGAATATTCTTGTAGAAAGAAGGGGGTATGCATATATTCCTACCTCTATGCACAAATATCATCATAATACCCTGATGTAATATAGAGGAGAGGAGTGTGTTCATACTCCCACTTCAATTTAAGATGTATACCATCATATCCTAGTGATATAAAATGAGTATGCTCATATTCCTACTTAAAGGCTTATAAAGTTCTAATATATTATGGTATCAATGGAGGATATTCCCCAATATATTTCTCCAATCACAAATAAATATGAACATACTCCTATTCCAACCACCATAGTAGTATATTAGTATTTATCACATGACCAGATAGATAATTCATCGAAAGCACCAATTCTTGATCCCATTCTATATGATTATCAACATATTCCTATAAAGTACGAGGTATAAGATCAGGCTCATATCCCCATTTCTACCAGGTTTTGTCGAACTAATATGGTAGTCACCCAAGGTGCATATTTTGGTTGAAGATATTTGGAAGTATATTCTAAAGGCATACTAGGATCAGGAAAAAATTCATATTTCAACTAAAGTTCATCCAAATAACTTAGCATTCACCTCAGGATACATGCATAACCCTGTGAAAAATTTAGAAGCTTTTAAAAATATTTCAGCATCTTATAAGAGTAAGGTGCATATTCCTTTTCCACAAATGAATAACTATACCAATATCCATAAAATTCTATATAGAATAAGGAATATATACCTTATATTATTATGGAGTTCTACCATAATATCTTATTTTGGAATAAATATCATAATTGGGTTCATATTATAACACCCAAAAATGAAAAATGTTTAAATGACTACATGATTTGACTCATGTGAACAAGGACAACCTTTATTTTCAGGAGCCGACCTAATTAGAACTTCCCAGTTAGTCATGCTTGGCTTGGATTATTGATCAAGATGGGTGACATTCTAGTAAGTTTCCTAAGGTGTGTGCGAGTGAGGAAAAATTACACTATAAAGAACATGTGTTGTTCTGTGGGGATAGTCATTAGTTGGTTGACCCATTTGGGCACATGTTTGGGCCCCAGGTAGGGGACCATGTGTCTATAGGGAAAATGCTGGTACCAGGAGGGACAAGACCCAACAACCATATTAAGGTGGGGTGTTTGTGCTGTTAGGGAGGTCCTAGATGTTACATAGGTATCAGAGGAGCAACCCAGCCTTATGTGTGGTGGCGCTGTCTGGGTTGAGATATAGTGTCCACAATGAGGATGTTGTTATCTAAAGGGGGGGTGAATGTAACACCCCAAAATGATAAAGGGATTAATGACTAAATGATAATATTCATTTAAACAAGTTTTTTATTTCTTTTTGGGATCCTACATGATTAGAACTCCATAGTTATGCATAATTGTCCTGAAGTGGTGGTTAGGATGGGTGACCTTTTGGGAATTTTTACAAGGCATGTGAAAGTGAGGAAAAAGAACATGTGTTGTCTTGTGGGGTATTCATTAGTCAGATGACTTGTTTGGGAACATGTATCGGGACCATGTATGGGAACATCTTCCTGGGAGAAACCGGTGGTACCTGGAATACTAGAACCTGATGACCATGTTAATTTGAGGTGTTTGTGCTCTTAATGGGGCCCAATTGTTACACATATCTTCTTTTCAACCATGGATGGTTGGCATATTCAAGTAACTAGCCAAATATTGGCTCATATTCCTTATAATTGTTTGGAAACTTACCATCATATCCCATAATTTTCCTAGAGGAAATCAAGTATCCCCACAATATCCAATGATAATCGTAGGCATACTCTATTGTCCACCATGAAACATGATTATATCCCTACTTAACATCAAATTGAAGGTCAACATATTCTGATGACAGTGAAGGGTGACTCTTATATTCCTAACCTACACAATTTATACATCCTTGAGTCCATATGATTCAAATTTATAGTGTCTCAAGGATCAGCTAAATCTTCATATAAACTAGATGGAAATATCTACCATAGAATTCATCCTCGTGATAGCATAAAGATGGATTATGAGGACCAAATCCCTGACATCCATTGTGTAAAACCTCCCAATTTTGATATCTCACAAAGGGAACAAAATCCTCCCATTTTCATGGAAACTTCATATTGAAATGTTCTCAAAAAATAGTGGTAATTGTATATGGTTTACCATCAATTTTTAGTGACACCTCCCCTCATTTATTAGATGACCCATAGTAGTGACCACTATACCTACATTTTATAGGTTTTGATTCATTATTTGTAGAAAGGAGACCTCTATGTTCTAATCAATTAGTGGGATATGAATCTAAAGAAGAGGCTATCATGAATATATGGAAATAATTAACCAAAAAAATATCATGAATTTGTGATATCCTATTTCCTCTTCAAGTTATGACAACCCAGATGTGTTAAAATAGGAATGAGTTACTTACACCAAAACCTATGGGTGATTCTTCATCAGATAAAGGCTAAAAACTATCCTTCTTGGGATATGATGGTCACCTTCTAGTAGTAAATATGATTTTTATCTAATAAACCTTTCTATTTTATCTATAGATTGATATAAGAGGTAAAAAAACACTACGAGATCTTGTGACAGGATTTTACCCATAGTTTTGTAAAACCTCAAGAAAATAATTGTTAATTCCTCATTTCATGTATACATATGATGATTGGGAGAGTATAAATTTTTACACTTTACTTCATTCTCAGGTCATAAAAGTCCCCTAAATACAGAATCCTATAATTTTATTGTCATAGGAGATGTCATTAGTCTGGAGAATGAGCATTCCAATTGTCCAATATAAAAAAAATTCCTCTTGTTTTTAAGGAATAAATGGGCCAAAACTGAAGGGAGTAGGACATTGGTAGAATCTCGATCCATGCCTCCAAAAAGGTCAAGAACACATTCCCTATGATATAAATAAAACCTCAGGATTCAAGGAAACTCTCAATAGAATGTACCTCACATTCTAAGCAGGAACTACACCCTCTCATGCTCAAGTGAAACTGAACTAAATCAAGAGTATATCATCGCTATATTTCATTGCAACTATCTATCAGAAACCCCAACCTAGAGTGTTGAGTCCATTTTTAACATCACCTCTATCGCTGGGGTCATCAAGTCCTCAATGAGTCTATGTGATATCGGTAACATATCCAAATAAACCCTAGACAATAGGGTTTGAGGTATTTTTACCACAGTCACCACCTTTTCAATTTCCAAACTCTGAGGATATTATGGAAGTATCAGTGGTGGAAATACATCAGCCTCAATAGTTGGAGGAATTTTTACCATATCCTCTGAGAAAATATTTATTTTCAAGTTCAGGAAGTAGTTTCAAGTTTTTTATTCTATAGTCATTCCTACCGCAACATGGAACACACATTTCATTTAGGGCTTGTCTGATAAGTACGGTTAGAGAGCCCCTTAGGATCACTATTAAAAGATCGTAAATAGGTATGTTTTTTATAAAGAAAACCAAACCCGACAAGGGTCACAAGATAAAACACCCCATTATTAAAAGGGGTTAAGGGAAAGACCACTACATAACAATTGATGTAGATACAGGTAGTGTAGAGTAACTGTATTACTTAGGTGATGATGAAATTATTCTTGCTGCAAGATATTTCTTAGTGAATGTCTTCCCTATAAATATTGTAGATAATAGAGACCAAGACATGGAAATTGTGGAACGAAATGGGGAAACAATACCATGAGATACAGGTTATTAAAAATCATAGGATAAGTCTATCGGTAATTTATATTATAGGAGGAACCAAAACTTTCTACCTCCAAACTAGAGTTTCCATACCCTTATTTCCATTCCACTAGAGATGAAGGAAAATGTGTTGTTACGTCTCACGTTCCATAAAGAGACCCTATTGTACTCTCTAAGTAATAAAGGATGATGTAATATGAGGATGATATATTAAATATTAAATGGATAAATGAATAATTACTTAGGGGAAATATTCCCACTAGGTATCACCTCCATGAAGAATAAAACACCTCTCCTCCCTCTCACCAGGGGGTCGATCTACCTGCAAAAGTATAATTGGAGCACCATGTTGGCTATAGATCTAAAAAACAAGTTTATTTTAAGGCAATAATTTTGGAGGACCCTGATTTCCATCCTTTATGACATCCAATACCCTCATATTGAGATTTTAACCCAATATCATTATGAATTAACTATCAGTAGATGGCAGATTTTAGATGACCACATTAATCTTCACATGTTACTCACACTCATAGAATGACTCAAAAAATGTTATCTAAATAAATACTCAACAACATAGTGTCTCTTATCAATCAAATGGAATTTAAAGAAGTAAATCATACCCCCAGTTCAACCCAAAAGGAATCCATATCTGAAATGGGTGGATGTTAATTGGCCCCACCCAACTTTAATAATCTTATGTTCCCAACCTTCAAATTCATGGTGGATTTGGAGTAGCATCTCTCAAACTTAGTATCCTGATTTGACCCTATGATGGGCCCTTGAGAATAGAAATAGGTAGAGAAACTAAGTTTTTTTTGTATACTTTTGTGGGTCCAATTGATTTTTTGATATAGTAGTTTATCAGTCAGGTCCATCATAGGATGGGAAGACCTTCTCGATCAATTACTTTAAAAATTTATCTCCACACTAACGATAACAACAGTTGTTGATCTCATGAACTCTATATAGCATGAAAATTAATGGTTCTCTTAATTTATGACTATATAAAAATTCTTGATGTACTATCTCAGTATTCCACTATCACGGGGTTCATAATTGGAAATTTTTTTAGAGAAACTCTATGATGATTCAAAGAAAATCCTCATCCCATTAAAATATCCAGCAGATTTTTGGGAGTTTAAAAACATGACATAGATTCTATATGATTATATTTTTTGAAATAAGACCAAATATTATTCCAAATCCATATCACTATAGAAAATTTATATTAATAAAGAAATTAATATTATTATACTCAAACCCATGTCAGTGACTTATAAATCACTCAGGAAAGATTCAAATCACCCAAAACCTCCCACTGAGAATCGACAACAAAAAAACCACCACTATCTAAATGTATAGAGAGATCAAGGTTTCCCATGACTTAAATATTGTAAGATAAAAATTTATTCCATCTGAAATAAATAAGTTCCTGGATATTTTCTCATGGATATGTAAAATAATATCCAAGCCTAGGAAACATGATGATATCGGTCTCAGTAACCTTATAAACTATTTCCCATTTCATCAAAGTTTGGTACACACTATCCAATACTATTATAGCTCATAATAAATCCTATTGATCATGGTCGACTATAGATATTTGATATTTGGATAATCACCAGTGCAAATGGACCATGTGTCTGATACCCAATCATAGAAATGAGGTCACTAGAAAGAAGTTTTGACTATGAATGAATGAAATTTTGATGAATAAATGACTCAGAAGATGGTTGATTGGGATCATGTAATTCCCATGACACAACTCTATCAACTGATTATGGTCCCAACACCTTCCAAACTATCCAAAGGTATTCCATGAAACCCATTCTCTAAAGGCAGATGAAATTTTATTAATTAAAATTGGGCATAAGAATAAGAGTCTCGTTCCACTCACAAATCATCCTAGAATATTCCATATTTCTTTACCACATCATTTGGAGAATGAGAACAACCCCACCCAAAGAAATACTTATCAGAAAAATAATATCTCTTTAGTTTTGATAACATATTTCATTTATAAGGCCCTTTTTCTGATGATCAATATGCATATAATGTGATTTTAACATAATTGAATGGGGATCCTAAGGAAGAATCCATAGAAGATGAGAGAATATGGGAAGATACAATCTTGGATTAGATCAATATTCTAGACACATCCATTTCAAATCCATATAAATGGTCATGGCCCATGGTCAATAGATTCATTAATCCCATTTGAATCTTGGAGATACCTTAAAATATTTCAACAGTTATCCAAAACCAATTGTATTGGAAGACTAGTTGGTGGGTGTGCAGTTTTCTACTAACCTAGACAAGTGGGAATAGAATCTCAGATCAACTCATGAACAACATGTATACAATCAAATTTTTATCATGGGAAAGATTCATCTAACTCAAACTCTTCATCCCCTAAGCCACAGGCCACAAAGCATCCCCACATTAGGAAGCATATACCTCTATAACAGAAATGTCAAACTTTAAAATAGTTTCTAGTTTTCCTGGTCAAGCTCTTAATCATGTATTCTCTGCATCCACAAAAATAAGTCAATTAGGTTTTTGATGAGGCCCTATATATTCCCCAATATTTTGTGATATAAGTCACTATAAATGGGTCTATTTGATGGAAATTTCATCTTTTGAATTCCATACCACTATCTCATTCACGTAGAATGATTGAGAAGAAGAAATTAAAGGGAATATTATACCCTTTTATGTTTTTGAAAACCAATACAATTTAGATATTCAAAAATATTAGTTTCATGTTGGATTTGTGGATAATATTATCCCAGTAAAAATCCTTCAACATTTGGGATACAATGAGGATGACTAATATACCTTGAAGATAACCATTCAGGGCTATGATAAGAGTGAGAAAATCCCCATGGAACGTTAAGACTCAAGGACCAGTTTTGAGACCTTGTTCTTAATGCTGATTTCATTATTATCCAGTAAGTTATAATATATAATGTTCTACTTGGAAGACCTTTACTTCATAGACATGTGGGGATGTCATATTCATATCATAAATACTTGAAATGATCCATCGATAGAAATTTTAGAATGAAATGTAGTGATAGAACCCCATTTGAATATTATGAATCCTAGTACACTAATGTGTGTTTCTAAAAGAGATAATGAAATAAAATGTTCTATAATACCCTAGAGATTGATCAGAAAAAATTATGTATCACTTATTAAACTAATAATGTAATCAGGTGAAAATATAGTAAATCATTGTATTTGATAAAACCTGTTGTCCCATGTCTATATAAAATAAGTCATTCCAGCTGAAGCAGTCCTATCAAGTGACATTATACTCACATCTAGGGATACTGATGCCTCGAGCAAGAGTACTCCATTTTAATCATCAAAATTTTAGGGGCCACTCAATCCCTTATATGGATTGGATAAATACCATTTTCCATTAGAGGAAATTAAAAATTTCCCCATGATGTATCTTAAAACTTTAAATTCAATGTTTATTTTTCTCCAAATTATGGAAAATAAGAAACAATATTAAGTGATCCCAATCATGTTACACATTCTTCGGAAATCCTAGGGACCATGAATGAATTCTTCTACAAAATGATGGTCAAATATGATCCCATAGTATCTAATAGTATTAAGAAAAATTCCATTGATAGTGATATGGAAGATGAAGAGGATGAAATTAGAAATTCTCGGAAAATATTTGAGGAATAATTCTCTACCACCATCAATAAGCTCATAAATATAAATGTGTGTATAGAATAGGATATGTAGTCCACATTGATTAGTTTCACTATGACTCTAGAATAGTAATAGATGTATATATCCTACTTTAAAAATCACCATTATATGTTCTACTAGAATAAAAAATAATATTTGGTCTATATCCCAATGTGACCACCCATCACCTGAGCCTATGAGATGATCATCAAGGATTCAAGCAGCCATCTAAAAGAATTAATCCATCATGAGGAATAGTTATAATATTATTATAATATTAAATACAAATTCATTTGAGAGGTGAAATGCTTGTAATCACTCCCCACGTCATTTCCATTTAGTAAAAAATGGGAAGATCATGGTTTGCATCAATTTTAGGGATCTAAACTGGAATTGTCTAAAAGAAACTTTCCCAAATTTGATTACAGAACTCTTAATTGATGAGACTGTGGGCTTCTAAGACCTTTCCTTTATGTATGGTTACCTAGGGTATAATTATATTAAGATATCCCCATAAGATGAAAATCCACTTATTTCATGCAACAATATAGAATATTCTTCTACTAGGTCATGCCATTTGATTTGAATAATGTTGGTGTCACTTTATAATGTGTCATACATCATATCTTCAAAACCTTCCTAGAAAGAATCATGTAATGTTATGTCAATGATATATTTTTGAAGTCTCAAAATAATTTGATAATGTCACCAGCTTTCAAATAATCTGAGGAAAATTGTAGTAGTATAGCTTGAAAATAAACACTTTAAAGTGTTTCTTTAGGGTAATTTTAGGTAAATTCCAAGGTTTTATGGTATGCCACTATAGAATAGAGCTTGATCATGATAATACTAGTGATATTATTTTAATTAAACCTCCTTAAACCTTAAAGAGTGAAGAGGGATTTATGGAAGCCTCACTTGAATTAGGAATTTCAAAACTAGTATGGATGGTAAATGCCTCAACTTTATGAATTTGATGAATAAGGGACTCACTTATCGATGGAACAAATATTACTAAGAATCCTTCAAAAATATATTTTGATATCTAGTTCACCCACCAAATTTTATTCCACCGGTATAAGGGAAACTACTCATCCTAAATAAGATCACTATGAAGCGATATCTTGGTGTACTTACCACATGGGAAAATAATTTAGGGAAAGAAAATAGTCTCTACTATCTTATAAGAACAATTCTAGATACCAATAACTAATATTAAGATATTTAGAATAACTTCATTGTACTTGTTTTTTTAGTAAAAATGTGGAGGCACTACTTATAACACTAGGAGTTCTGCATGTTCTCTCATATTGACCATATCAATTACATCCTCAACCACCCTATAATTGCTATGAATCAATCCTGATGCAAAGTTATCCTGCAATAACGAGACAACCAAATCATGTCATAAAAGGAAATTAGAGAGAAATTGGTAGTTAATTTCCTTATTCCACATCCTTTCTCGATAAGTATTCCAAAAAAATATCAATCTAACAAATGAGGATGTTTATATACCCACAAAACTCCCCAAATGTGGGAGATTTAATTTTTAGGGAATCAAAAATGACTGACTGAGAAATGAATGGATATATGAAAGATTAATCAAGTTTCTCTGGGGACTATCTTTGTGTCCCTGACCAAGGCAACCTTCCGTATTCTATATTTCTATACAAATTCCTCACCAACAATGAGGCATAATATTAGGTCCTTCTTGTTTGACTAGATCTATCTTTCAGCTTTACATATCCCATCTAAATATAAATGGAGAATCATAACTAGTAGTTAAACAAATTAATGGTGAGTATGATGTAAAAAAGAAGAGTTATAACCTCTCACTAGATATGTGAGGATACTAATGGATAAATTTCATTTTGAACTGATTTTGAATCATGTATCCTACTAATAAAAGGCGCATTCTGATACAATGATTAATGTAACCACTTCCCAATAAATCCTTTATTAGGTCAAGATTGGCTTATACTTCACTCTCTAAATTTTAATCTCTTCGTTCATCATCTGTGACATGGAAAATTTCAATCAAATTATCACTTCCCTAAGGCATGATGTTCATATTTTAACTATTAGATGGATGAGCCCCAAAATGGATACGTATAAAATAGGAATGCCCCATTGGGTCAAGAAAAAAATATTATATCCAACAATGATAAGTGGACATAACCCTTTTTTAAAGGTTTAATGAATAGAATTTTTTTCATAAAATAGATTTTGACTTAGTCCACCTTGTATACATCAAAGAAGGAGAGACACTCACCACCATACAGGATGTCCATGTAGGATATTACAGTGCTCGTCTATTAGGAAATATAATCTCCTAATAACTTATGAGGCTTGATTATTTTAAAAAAAATGATACTCGACTACATGGAATTCACCAGGAGGTTTCATTCCTATCAAATACATGCTACTTTCACTCATCAAACCCTACAGTTATTGTATACTATGAAATACTTCTGAAAATTCATTGTATGGGGAATAGATGTTACAGGGATATATCCCCCAACTACAGATTGGAAGATTATGTACATCCTTGCTACTAATAACTTCTTCTCTAAGAGGTCTAAATTCATACCCATTAAGAAAGTTGGGATGAATAATATCATCAACTTTTTGAGGTTGAACATCATTACCATATTTGGTGACCCTCATATTATATTAATGGAAAATTACACCATTTTTTGTTCTTTAAAATTGAAAGTGTTGTATCATGATTATAGTTTCCACGCCAACAATTAATCTTTCTAACATGTAGTGAAATATTGGAAGATATAGTCTTCCAATAAGATTTTTTCAAACATATTCCAAAAAATAGTTCAAAAAGACAATAAGTCTTATCTTGAAAAACATAAAAATGACTCATGGTAATATTGTAATACAACTTGAACTACCCCACAAGAGACCCCTTGTTTTCTTATCTGTATAATAGTGGTCACAATTCCCAATGAATTTTAGTTTCCTTCACTTTGAATCACTATCCATGGTTAGCTCTTAGAAAATAAATAATTATAAAAGTGACTTGATAAGTTAAGAATAATTGATGAGAAGAGGATATATGAAATGCACATTCTCTAATTCCATCATAATAGGATTTCTTGATCCATAAATAATAATGTCTACCTTTACATGTTTCTCTAAGGATAGTTGATATTGTTTCTCATCACCCTAATGATACTAGGTAAGAATCATCCAAAGTCGGAACCAAATTGGAATGAATTTATATCGTGCATATGGTTTATTCTAATAGACATTACTTCTTGGTAATGATGTACAATGAATACATCACTCCCCATACCAATGTGATGTTTCTCAAGAAATAGTTTTGTATAATTCTTAGTTCATTACCCATGTCCTGATGGAAAGACGTTAAACTACACATTATCCAAGTCCTAGTGGTAATAATTTAAATTTCCAACATCCAATTCATGGTGGAAAGACTCTAAACTACATAGAACCTATGTCTTTACCATATTAAATTAAAATGATTGGTCGTAGACCCTACTATAGGACATTAAACTACAACATGTAAGTCCATAATACATGAATCTAAACTTATTATAGTCTCCCATTACATTTTTCCTCTCTTTCCCCTACTTGATATCTTCATCCATGTAGATGCTATTGGATCCTAATAAACTAGTTTATTATTTAATTAATGCCCCTATTACTCACATATGGATCATATATATGTAGGTAATCATCTTGTAAAATAATTTTGTAAATATTTATTCTTATGTTATCAAGATACGTAGTGACGTCGAGATCCTCTAACCTAGGCTAAACCATAAATTTCAAAAAAATAGGTTTTCCCCTGTGTATAAGTTAGATCTATGAATGGGAAATTTCTTTAAGAACTACATATAGATTGATCACAAACAACATAGGATATATAGCGATGATCATATCTCATTTACTGGGCCCATCAAAAAATTTCAAAAACAAATCCCCACCTCTGCCTTAGGGTTTGAGACTTTCTGGAAATACTCTATTTTCCCAATAGAAGTAAACTAAGGTGAGGCTTAGTATTCTTTCCCAATACATGATATTGATCTATGTGGAAGATGAATAATGAAAAATGTGTATATATAAATAAAATACCACTTCCTATGTATGTTCTAGACCACAAGTTCCTACTAAAAATTATTCTCTCCATAAATAGGATCTCAATCTATGTAGGAAAAATTCGAGAACTATGTATGGCTTAATTCCTATCAATGAAAGATGTTTTGTGACACTAGGAGCCTATATTCTAGGCCCATATAAAAAATCAAACTAAAATTACCAATCTCCCTTATATACACACTAGATCTATTTTTGAGAATATAATTTCACAACTATTTTTGTCTTGATTCCTATATCTATAGGATATAGTTACACCCAAATCTCTAATCCTCGGCCCAACCACAATCTTTAAGTAATATTACCCCATGCATATGATTCAGATAATTCAAGGGAATTTTCTTGTAATAACTTTGGGTAGATTGATTCTTATATCTATTGGAAACATATTTATGTTAGGGATTCCTATATTAATGATAGTCACAATTACAAAAAAATCATCATTTCAAATTTTTATTTTTTATTTACTAGAAAAACATAAATTTTAAGGATAACACTACACTATGTCAAGACCCAACATTATTTCCTTGTATATGAATAGGATTTGTGTAGAAAAATCTAAAGATAATTTCCCTACTTTGATATGAGATTGATCTATATGGGATTCCTCATATTTGGGTTCTTTATGAAACTACACTAAAACATTCCTCACACCCAAGCACAAGCTTGATCTAGATAGATAATTACATATAATAATATTGTGTTGTCTTGATTCATATCCTTATAGGATACATAGAGACACTCATATGGGTCCATTAAACACAAATTATCCCACCATATCTTCTCGACCGAATATATCGCTTATCATTCATGATGGGCCTTTTCGTTTTTCAAATCCAAGATGAGTTTCTTTTACTGCACATGCAAATAAAATCCACACAAAACTAAAAAAAATAGAAAAGGCACCCCTCCTAAATATGATCAAGATATATGAAATATCCTTTAGCATGGGTTCCCTTATTTATAGAATTATGATTAAAAAAATACTATTCTCCCGAAATATGAGTTAGATATTTGAAAGGGATTCTCATTGTATGAATTATATGTGACCTAATTTCTATTATCTCAATAGAGACTAGGATCTTAAATTAAAGTCCAAGACACAGGTTCTATCAACATAAATTCCATTATCTCATATTCATGGGATCTTTCATTATAGTTAATTTAATTAACCTACACTGAGGAACGAGAGATCAAGGAAATTACACATTCAAGAATTTATAAAATACACATAGACCTATGAAAATATAATGTGTAACCCATATTTCATGTCCCTAATTTTTCATGCACCCCATGGAATCAAGGTATGAGTTTTTATCCAATAAAATCTTGTTAATTACACTGAGCATGACTCATATGATCTTAGAGTTCTTGGTCGATCACCCTATTTGGTTAACTAAAAGTTTCATCACTAAATATGTGAGAAAAAAATGGACTGCATTACAGGACCTCAAACTAATAAATAATGGTCTAATACTATATACTCTATTTACTTACATGTGAGAAAAATATATATAATATCCCGTGACATATGGCTATTTATCCATAACCTTGTGCAAGGATGAAAATATCCCCCATATCCAATAACCCCAAACCAATTCAAGGTGTCTTTAACGTAGCTTTTCATCACTCATCCTACTTGTATGATGTTAAACTAGGTTTCATAAAGCCATTGTAGAAAGACATTAAACTACATGAAATCAAATTCCTTGTCACATGATGTTAAATATAATAACATCTAAGTCTTATCCATATAATTTTAAACTTTAAAACATCTATTTCTTTCTCACGTGATATTAAATTGCATGACATTTGTACTATTTTGATGAATGTTAGAAGAAACAAGACATTGCCCATTTTCACTTGGAATACTTTCATCTCATTTCTAAAACATCTTAGTTAATAAATAATACTTTATGTCTTGATGGTATCAGGTTTCCAAAAAACTTTCAAGGATATCGGTATTAAGTGTATCCATATTCAAGGGATACCTCTATTTGGATATGTATGCATGCCTCTATTTATCTCTTTTATATGAAACTTCAGTCTGTTCTTCCAACAATAGGCGTCTTTATCCAAAAAAAAGGATCCTTTTATTTTTGTATACCCTAAAAATAATACAAATTAATTTTTACTTTGAGTATGGAAAGCATTCGTCCCTTATGTGTTTTTCTCATACCATTACTCAGGATATGAGAACCTTGACCCATGATTTATAGCATTCCCATCTGATTTTCAAAAGGTTTTTAGGGTATTATTAGCCATGGGAACTGTAATTGGGTTATTATGTCCACTTCTTCTATTTTCCATGGTCCACACATCATTACCTAAAACATTGTGCAATCTAAACCACGTATTATAACTGTAATCTATGTGTGGATTATTCAATATAGTGTGACATTATAAATTTTCCTTGCATAGTCTAGATCACATGAACCTAAATTTCTAGTGAAATAGACAAACAACTAATCAAACTAAAAACTCATAAAAAGTTGGTTTGATTAAAATTCAAGATTTTGCTTACTAATCATAACACTTTAGGATATTTGGAAAAAGTTATATCATAAATAAAAGAGTTAAAAATTTCTTAAATTCCATATTATGAACCAAGATAAATTTGAGACAAGATATATATATTAAATTCTCATGGAAAAAGTTATAATAATGATATACCATGTCCCTTCACATTGAGGATGTGTTAATTACATGGTGAAAAAACTTTTATAATGTCAGAACCCTCCTTGAATTTCTTTTCCTCCACAACTTAAATCATTTCCCAAGTGTATGAATCTAATTAAACCATCCATGGCCATTGGTAATGAGTATATCTGGTTTTGAGGGTTACATTTACTTGGTTATAATAAATTCCCTAGTTTAGATCTTTTATATGTGACCTCATTCTACCATTACAACCATAGTCATATTCACCATAATAAAAAGATCCTTGGATCTTTGTGTATACTAAAAACATCGTAGTGGATTTTGTACATCAAATATGGTCAGTAGATAACCCTTCTGTGTCTGTCTCATCTTATCCTCCTTGATTAAAACTATTAAAAATGTGATTTACACAATCTATAATCAAGTTATTCAAGAGTATTTGATTTCCTAAATGTTACACCACTACATACCATAATCATTCTTAGGTAATGGATGTGTTGCCTCTTCATTGAACATTTTTATGGTCCCAATCATATAAAACTAAATTTCATGGACAATTAGTCTGATTTTCAATACCTTAAACTTTCCAAGGAAAGATAAGAGGTACTCAACAGAATGAAAACCTAAAAAGTGTATTATGGGAAAATTTTGAACCTCCACTTGTAGGGTATGCACCTTGCATGATCAAGAAAAAATTGAAAATTTAAAAACAAAACATAAGATGCATAAACATTGTTACAACACAATACATAAAGTATGTCCTAAGAAAAATACATGTATCTACATGATATGTATCCCCTATGTGAAACTTAGGATAAAGTATGGGTAATAAAATAAAAATATCCAAATATTATGGGACACACTATATGATCCTAGAAATAGTCAAGTTATTCTTGCTTCTCCCTATCCTAGAAGAAAGTTAGAGCATTTATTTTTCATAATAAGTTGACCCAAATCAAACCTTGTATCTAAATAATTCATCATCATTCAGAGTGAACCAACTCTAGTGCATCAATTATGGTGTTTATATCAATATCTATTTGTGGTCCATTATTTGGAAAAATTCATCATCATCCTGAATGGACTAGGTCTATTACAATGATGATGGTGCTTAATGTTGGCTCAGATATGGTTGTAAAGATGAAATAAAGTGGGTGAATACCCATTTTAAGCTTTTTAAAATTAATTATAAAATTATCATAGTAATATTTATTCAAACATAGTAGTTAATAAATATTAGTTTGGTGTAAAAACAGTGAAGTATTGAAATAAAAATAAAGAACAAGAACACTCGTATTTTAATAATAGTTTGGTTCACAGAAAACCTACTCTAATCTTAAATCACCTATAACTCAATGGGAAGATAGGTACTCACTAAAACAATGTAATAAAATGTCTATTATAGGTGCAGACTCAACCTTGTCTATTACAGGCTAGATCAGACCATACCAACCATTTCTGAGAATAGGAAGAACCTATGATTTTCTAAGGAGAATTATTAACCTATCACTCAGACTTTCATGGGTGTAGATAGAACCCAGTCTATTTTATAGGATTGACCAAACCATTGTGACTTCCAATTGAAAAAGTAAGAAAAAACCAGACACTACCTTTTAATATAGGTATAACCATATGTGAAAACTCTAAAATATATAATTTTATAAAAAATAATAAAACTAACTAGACTATCGGAAGGTTTCATTGATGAATTACGGTGTATAAATAGTGATATTTGGCCCCTCAAAAATAGATGCAGAATACAAAAACTTTGGAAATCAGTAATTCCATATAAAAACAGAAAAATGTATACATGAAGTTCTCAATCTCTTCCTTATTTATTTCCACTTCTTGCATTGGCCCTTATTTATAGATGAATTTATTCAATGGATATTTTTCCTTAGAAAACCCATGAATATTATCATAATGATGTTTACTAATCTCTTAAACATATATTTAAAAAAATGATTAGAAATAAAAATAGAAACGTTATTGTTACCTATATTTTTAAAATCACAAAAAACAATAATTCAATCACCACGCTTCATTCCTAACATTATTGCATCAAGGAACTTATTCCACTTTGGGAAAGAGGAAAATATTATAATCATATACATATAATAACTGTAAAATTATTGATTAAAATCGTGTTTAAAGAAAAAATATAAATATTATGTGAGGGTAAGCATGTGTTTTCGTGGATTATGTAAGGATAAAAATGATTTTCAATGGGTTGTATAAGGGTGAAATGTAAATTTTAAAAACAACCTAAAGGTACTAGGAGATGTGAAAAGATAAGGAACTATTTATTTAAGGATTATCAGAAGCTATTTAAAGCTAAATAGCTCACTTTGTAAGACATACATTTTTTACATGTTATGTAAGAGTAGCATAGAATTGTGTGAAGGAAAAATAGGAATTCTATAAACTTTATAAAGGTTTCTAGTATTCTACATAATGATAACTTTAATTTTTCATAGTTTATGTAAGGTTAAGATTAAACTTACAAAAAGGTAAACATAAATTTAAAATTCACACGTAAGGGAAGCTTAGAACTTGCATAAATGTAAGCAACACATGCATAAAGGTAAGCAGAGACTGCATAAAGGTAATAAGTAAATTCAATACCATGAAAAATGGTAGATATATGCTTATTTAAAGGTCACATAGGGGTACATCATAAGTTTTTTAAGGGTGAAACAGTGTTTAAAAGCCTTATTTAAAGCTAATAAAGAGCTAGAGTAAGTGTAATACATAGAATACAAAGCATGTGTAAAGGTGCCTTTAAAGATTGAATAAAGGAAGAATGAAATTTCTAAAGATCATGTAAGGGTAAAAAGAACAATATAAGAAATATGTATTGGCAAAAAATATTTTGAAAATTAATTTTTTGTAAGATAAAAACAAAAAAAAATTATGAAGAATAATAATAAAAATAGGAAGAAAATGTGAAAAAATTAAAAACTACAATTAAATTCAACAAAATTTCATTAAAAAGTAACAAATCAAGATTAAAAATAAAATAATTAAATTTCTATAATAAAATTAAATGAACTTATATTGATCGAGACAATTTTGATTAAAATATAAGTTAATTGAAATATATAATTTATAATGTACCAAAAAAAGAGATGGATATAAAAATAGAACTATTCAACTAAAATAAAACATTAATTCCCATAATAAAATTAAAAAATTTCTAATAGATATTGAATAACAAAATAATAGGAGGTTTTGATTTTATTGAAATAGTAAAACTCCATTTCCCAAAAACCATAGTGTATTAACACCCACAATCTCACCATTTTAAAAATTAACAAACCAATATTTAAATTCAAAAACTAAAAAATATTTTCCCCCATTTTTAGATATATCAAAAAGAACAAAAAATATTTTATAAAAATTATTCCCCCTTTTTAAAATCAATATCCACTTCTTATTAAAAAAATAATCACTAAATACTAACTAAGATGAAATATTATTCACCTGACTTTTATTAAAAACAATAAATCCCAAGATATATTCAATTTTAGAAATGGTATAACCAATTTACAATATATAAAATGATTACATAACAAATTAACATCCCGCTTAAATAAGAATAGAGAATAAAAAATATATAGTCAAAACTCCATCAACACACATTTAATTACAACTATAAGACTCATAATCCCAAACTATAATTTTCACTTTACCTGTAAAATAGAATTTTCATCATGATATACAATTTAATACAAAAATGAAAACTCCCCCTAAATTATTTAAATTTACTCATAACAAAAAGGTGGAGATATTAAGCATGTATCCAGCTCTCTCACTCACAAAAGATCTCCTGGATTCTCCCACACTACCACAACACACAAACCAAGGTAATAGTCTATCCTCACATGATCTCATCCTACCAATCATCGATTACCATTGGGAACTCTGCAAAGGTCAGTCAATAATCAAATTCCAGCTCTCCCTAGCCAAAAACATGTATAGGATCACACATGTATCTCCTCAGTTGTGACACATGGAATAATTCACGTAGTTGGACCAACTATGGGGGCAGGATAGGTGATATGAAAACTCATTAACCACTCTAGGATCTCGAACAGTCTGATGAACCTTAGGTATAGTCTACCTCCCAAAAAAATCTCTATAATCCTCATTGAGGGAAGAATCTAAAGAACATAGGGTATCCCAAGTCAAACTCCTCTATTATATGGTGTTGATCTACATAAGATTTAAATCGGAATTGGATTGTTCTCATCCTCTCTCAGATCACCTAGAACTTCTCAGTCATCGCCTATACCATATCTATCCCAAAAAGAGATGTCTCATCGATCTCAGTCCAGCATAAGGGTGAACTTCAAGGTCTCCTATATAGGGCCTCAATAGGTTTCTGGTTGAGACTATATTGACAACTACTATTATAAACTGACTCTACCAAATGTAAGTTATTCATCTAGATTTGGATGATGTCTAACATGAAAAATCTCAACATATCCTTCAACACCAAAATAGTGGGATTTGTCTACCCATCTATTTGGGGGTAAAAAGTTGTACTTATCCTCAACTGGGACCTGAATAAATCATGAAGTACTCTTCAAAACCATGATGTGAACTACAAATTCTGATTGAATACAATCATTTAATTATTCCCATGGAGGCATATTGTTTTCTACACATACAATTAACCTAAACTCTCCACTGATCTCTAATCCATGATGGAAAGATTGGGCGCTAACTTGGTAAGTTGGTCAGTTATCACCTAGATGGAATTGTGGTACCTACCTATTTTTAGAATCCCAATCAGGAAGTACATGGATATTACATCCCATTTCTACTCTGATATCTCAAGAGGCTGTAATAAACACACTTGAAACTAGTTACCAGCCTTCACATTCAGACAAGTGAGATGTTGAGAGACGAACTCTACCACATTCCACCTCATTCCAGCACACAAAAACTACCACTAGAGTTCTTTATACATCTCCCAAACACTAGGTTGTAAATCCAAAACAGATGCATGAAACCCCCTCATCACTTCTTCTCACAATGTGACAATAACCACCATCTATCCCTGGAAAAGGATGATGTGATACCCTCCTTTAGAGAATCCATATGGTGAATCTTCTGATGATATTTGTTCATGTATGATATCATAATAGATATATCCAACTAAACCTATCTCACACATTGGAAAAGTTGAGGGTTCAATACTATCCACTAAAGATAATGTTTACCCCTATCTTCCACCAGGTTCAACTGCAAGGAACCCAACTACTCAAATTCCTCCTCCACCATACAAGAACAGGACTTCTTGATAAGGGAATCTGCCACCATGTTTTCCTTCCTAGGAGTATAGACTATCTTAAATTCTTATTCCTACAAGAACTCCAACCAGTTCCTCTATATCAAGTTCACATATCTCTTAATGAAGATACACTACTACAAAATAGGCCTTTAACAGCACTAGAAATGGCCTTTATCAGTTCTATAAAGCACTGACTACATGACTGAGGTTAAAATCCCTAATCTTTTATCATAATTAATAAAGTATTCCTTTATCGGTGCTAAAAAAACCACTGAAAAATGGGACCTTTATCAGCGCTTTAATTTGGCACTGTTAAAGGCACCATTTATCAGCGCTTATAGAATCACTGATAAAGTATACCATTATCCATGCTTATAAAAGCACATATAAAGGTCCTTCTATCATTTCTCATTGAAGTGTTGATAAAGTATAACTTTATCAGTACTCATAAAGGGCCATATTGCAATGTGTTGTAACAGCACACCGTAGCACCAAAAACACACTGGATATCAACAAAAAAATTTCCCAATATAGGATTTAAAAGAAATGAAATTTATAACACAAACAAAAGAAAAAACACTATTATATAGATATTTCAAACATTATTTTATGCAATTATATAAATACAAATTATTATGTACAATCAAAAACATCAATGTTCCTTTTTATTTTAATCGATAAATGACTCATGTTATTTCCAAACAAACCACCCCTACTCAAACAAAAGAATTCACCAATATAAGATAATAATTTTTATGTTAGTAATAATATAAATAAATTAATTAACATAAAGTGTTAATTTTACAAAAATTTCTATCATTTTTAAATAAAAATAGGCACTTAGAGTCATACTGGTCACACAGTGTATCCGGTTGAGGTGAAATAAATTCCAACATGTCTCAAATGACTTGTTGATATTTTTCCTAAAGTATCAAAACAATATGAATGTGTTTTCTTGGTTTTTAGACTACCATCTTTCCTTTTACTAAAATTCATTTTAAATTGGAAACACACACTTTTGACACATTCTGATCACTTCATGTATCAGTTTGATGTGAAATATTTTCCTATACATCATAAATTACTTATGAATTTTTGTATTAAATTATCAATAAAACCCAATCATGTTAGATCAGCTTTTAGTGGGGGACACGTTTTGAACTAAAATGTCATTTTTAAACTGATAACAAGAACTTTGAGTCATACCAGTTCCATCATGTATTGGATTGAGGTTCAACTAATTCCTACACGTTAAAAATGACTTATGGATCATTTTTTTAAATTATCAAAACAAACTAAATTTTTTTAATTGTTTTTAGTATGTCACTTCTATATTTTACTAAAATTTCATTTTAAACTTAAAACACACACTTTGACTCATATAGATTACATCATGTATCAGTTTGATGTGAGACTGATTCCTACATGTCAAAAATTATTTATGATTTGATTCCATAAAGTATCACAAAAATATGATCATGCTATCTCGGTTTTTGGTGAGTGACACTTCTTAAAGTCAAATATCAATTTTAAACTTATAATGTACACAGTGATTTAATTATCTTTTTTACTAAAATTAGTATCAATTTTAAATAGAAAGAAGTACTTGGAGTCATACCAGTCACATCGTATGTCGGATAGAGGTGTGTCAGATTCCTACATGTCCTAAAGTCTCAAAATAATCTTAAATATCTATGTTACTATGAATTTCATTGAATTTATTTGTCTAAATGCCAACATTTCATGAGAATCTTCAAACAAACTAAATCATCTTGAAAAAAATAATCTACCTTTATAAGAGAACAATTATTATGAGTAATGCTAAAAATAAATAAATTGAACAAAAATATTAAATAATACACTAATTTTATAGACAATGATTTTACTATGAAAATATCAAGATCGCATCCTTGATTAAGTTGTGGAGGGAACTTGAAGGAAACTGATAAATTTTAACACTACATGGGTGAATGGTTTTGAGGGAGAAGAAGTATATAGAATATTTTTGTAGAAAGGCATGAAATATGGATAGAGAACCCCAAATCGAACAAAAGAATCCACCTATATAAGAAAATAATTATTATGTGAGTAATACTAAAATGAAATAAATTAAAAATAAATATGAAAAAATATATTAATTATCTATATAATTATTTTACTATGAAAACAAAAAGATTACCTCTGTAATTGAGAAGACGTAATTTCATTACTCTTCCTGTAAAGGTAGTGAGGGTAACTTGAACGAAAGTGATAAATGCACCACTATAGGGGTGAAAAGGTTTTGAGGGATAATAAGTTTGTGGAAGTTTTGTGGCATAAAGGAACAAAATATGGATAGATCTCTCCAACTCGAACAAAATAATAGACTTGTATAATAAAATAATTATTATGATAGTAATACTAAGAAAAATTAAACATAAATATGAAATAATACATTAATTATATGGACAATTATTTTACTGTGAAAACATCAAGATTACCTCTGTAATTAATCATTAGTAGAGTTGTTTCTCTTCCTGCAAAAGAAGTAGAGGTAACATGAAATAAAGTGATAAATTTACCACTACAAGGGTGAAAATGTTTTTGAGGGAGAAGATGTCTGTGAAATTTTTGGTGTAGAAAGTCATGAAATATGGATAGAGCACCCCAACTCGAAAAAATGATTCCAATTGTATAATAAAGAAATTATTATGTAAGCAATAATAAGAAAATAAATTAAACATAAATATGGAATAATACATTAATTATTTGGCCAATGATTTTACTATGAAAACATCAATATTACCTATATAAATGAGTAGAGGTGGTGTATTTTCTCTTATTGAAAATTCAAGACATATGGATAGAAATATTATAAAATAAATTAACTCTACCATGAATAATGAAAATTAAAACATTGTTTCATTGTATAATTTTTTTGTAAAATAAAGAAATTATATCATAAAATTACTTTTATATATTTTTAATTGGTTTCCTTTTTTATAGTATGTTCTTATAACAGATTGGTAACATAATCATGTGTAGAATAAATTGTATTCATGAGTAGTCAAACACTTAATTTAGATTATGTTAATAATGTAGATAACGAGTAATATTATGGGAAAAAACATAAAATATTGAAAAACATTGTTAACTTCTCATTGAAATCTGTTTATTTCTTTAAAGAATTCAGGGATTTGGTTCCTCTATCGAGAATCCAAATCCCCAATTTGTGTTACCTATAATGTATAATACATTGTCTATATTGAAACCGAAATGAACTGATTGTGATGTACCAATGAAAGTTTAAACCTCGATTGAATACATAATTTAAATAAAGAGAAAAAATGCAAGCACATTTTCTCAATTTTGGTGGTGTGATGTGCGTTTTAAAATAAAATGACACATATATGTTGAAAAATTGAACACATAGTCATACCAGTCACACCACGCATTAGATTGAGGTGAGTTTTATTCTTACACTTCAAAAATGACTTATTATTCATTGTTCTAAAGTATCAAAACAACATGAATGTGTTTTCTGAATTGTGAGTAGGTGAGTTGTCCTTTTTACTAAAATTGATGTCAATTTTAATTAAAAAGGTGAACTTTGAGTCATATCAGACACACTATGAATCATATTGAGGTTTTTTTAATTATTTTACATCTCAAATGGCCTATAGATGATTTTCATAAAGTATCAAAACAATTTGAATGTTTTTACTTAGTTTTTAGTATGTTACGTTCCTTTTTTACTAAAGTGTCATTTTCTAGAAACATGCACTTTTTCCTATATGAATCACATAATGTATCATTTTGATGTGAGATCAATTCATACATGTCAGAAATGACTCATTAATCAATTTCCTAAATTATCATGAAAATCTGAGAATTTTTAAGAGTTTTTAATGAGTGACATTTTTTGAACTAAACTGTCAATTTTAAAATGATAACAGCCATATTGAGTCATAAAACTCACAACGTGCGACGAATTGAGGTGTAGATTATTTTCTCCAACTCCTTCCAAAACAAAGCACCACATAACTATATAAATGATATATTGAAGGGTGGGAAATAAATAGAGAGTTTGGAGACTGAAGAATCTGAATACGCAACTACAGTGCGACGCAGCCTAGGGCCCTTGGGTTTCTATAGTGTAATTTCACCTGATTAGTAAAAATTATTGTAATTAATTTGTTTTATTTGATGTGGAGGAAGATTTAATGATTAATTACTTTCATTTTTATCCTCAAATTTATCCACAAGGATCAAAATAAAAATTTAATAAAATAATTGGTTGAAAATTTTTTATGTTGTTTTTTTTAATAAAACATTGTTTTTTTAGTAGGTTTTATTATATTAAAAAAATTATAGGGATTAAATGATTGAAAAAAAAGGTTTATGGAGTTTTTTACTTCATTCAAACTTACCTATATAGGCAATAAATCTAAATAGGGTTCACGCCTTCCACCGTCAAAAACTAAAAAATGGAGGTCTCTCCTCATTCGATACATAGATAAATAAATTAAATCTATCAAAATATCATATATATATATATATGTTATATATATATATATGTGTTATATATATATATATGTTATATATATATATATATGTTATATATATATGTGTTATATATATATATATGTATGTATGTATGTATTATACAGGTAAATTTATTTGAATATAATTATATATTTGTTATCATATTTAAACTTATTTAAATATACAACATATTATTTGATGTGTGTATATATATAATACTATATTTTATAATGAGTCTAAAAAATCACTATTAATAATTATTTTTAAATTATATTAATTATAAATCATTATTATTTTTGGTGATTTTCCCATCCCAATTCGCATCGCACTGGGTATATTGGTAGGGTGATATGTTCCCACAAGGATTGGGTAGTGTATCCTTTTTGTGTTATTAAGGAGGTCCCTCATTTTTATGATCCTAGTGGGCGATTGCAGAGGGGGTTATGTGTCTATGAAATCGGCCTATGTTAGGTATGATGTCCTCAGATGGTCTTCAATGGGTTTATTCATGGAGCCAAAAAACACCGAACAGCCATAGTATCCATGATTCATGGACCCTCTTTCCAAAGGCAGGTTCTCATTGGATGATGATTTTTCCAACAACACTTCAAGACTCCATTGGTCAATAGGATGAGATATTGGGCTCATCGCACCCTTTTGGAGGGAGTTATTACCAACTTTGGGACTCTCTTATAGATTTAAGAAATTTTCATATGTTCGTGAATCCTTGGTTCTTTCCTGAAGGGTGTTTCCACATATTACCCATGGGTTGTAAGATCAATCAGGGATATGCATAGATTAGGAATTTTATATAAAACTCTAGATTAATCCCTATGATGAGCCGCTATGGTGTTCATTTCCATCTAGGGGGATAAAAGTTTCTCTGATATTGGGATTTAACCCATGATATGGGTTTCCTACGTATCCTTTTTTGAGGAATCATAACTCACATAGTTCAGTGTCACTTTACTAGACACATCACCTGTTAAGGTCATGTGACAAGGACCCATCTTTGCAGTATAATTTCATGTGGCAAGGACACCTAGGCTAAAGCTACCTAGTAAGGATCCAATGTGGGGATTACGTAGAGGCTGCCCGAGATTCCCAGGAAAGATATGGTATCCTGGATGAATATTAACCAACTAGGAATATGGCCCTGAGAATTTTAGGGTTCATTTGGTGTCGGATTTGGACTATAGAGAGGCTTAATACGTATCCTAGTTGACTACAAATCAAATCCCTCACAGTTCAGTTTGAGTTTTGATTTGATTGGGGATTATTTTTGGGAGTTTCTCATTTTAATGGGACATGATCTCTCATTTCATGGATGAGATGATGTTGACGTCGCACCTGGATAAAGGCATAATACGTATCCTAGTTGAATTCGGAATCAGAGTTCTCATAGTTCATTATGGGTGGTTCCAAAGTCCTATTATTAGAGTCCTCTAAGCCCACATGATCTATGCTTGGTTTGAGAAACAAGAAGATGTGAAAGATTCAACAAAGTCACACATTATCTTTTCTACTAGTGAAAAAGGAATATTCCAAATCCTATTTCAGGGAAACGGTGGATGAGGGTGTGGATCAATGAAGCCTTCAATGTGAAATGATATTTAAGGTCATTTGGTCCGTCTTGTAAGGTTAGGGGCTAACTCCAAGTGGGATTCCCTAGAATGTGTTCTGGGAAATGGGAGGAATGTTTCTTCTCGTAAAAAGGTAAAGTCATCATGACTCCTTGAAATAATCATTATCCCTCATTGAATGGAAAAGAAAGTGATTTACCTTGATCCCTAGAACAAGGAGGTTTATGTTAGTATCCCAAGGTTGGACTCTGGGTTACCATGGTAATCTAGACCTAAGAACATTTCTGAAACCCATACAGATGTGGGGATTACATTCATGACTCCTCTTACCATTTGTATTGAGACTCATAAGGGTGTGTCGATGCACCCTATAGTCTATTCATATGGGCCTAGTGGCTTTGGAAGAGGCTTTGGCCTGATTCTATTGGACTGATTAATGGAGAGGATTCAAAGGATGGGATGAATATGTAAGGACTTGATCGACACTGGAGGGTGGAAATACCAAAGATACCCTCCTCTGCGTACCATTTGTTCATGCAGGGTAGGGTACCTTTCACCTAGAATTTTTCTATACTAGTGAAAGTGCCATCTAAGTACCATAGTGGTATGCAGAGCTGGATGTGGTCCATGTACCAGAGTGGTACATGGGTTAGGATATGATTCGCATACTGGGGTGGTACGCGACCTCAGGCTCTGTTCTCATACTATGATGGTATGTGGTGCTAGAGTCCCTATATGTGGCATAATGTTATACTAAACATGGTTTAGTCCACATAGGTTTATGCTACGTGGTACGGAAGATTGAAGAAGGGGAACTAGTCTCGTAGTTCGCACGGTTTCATCTGCGAAGGAAGTATGGTTCGCAGTTCACCTTTTAGATTCACGATTTTCCCATATTATTATGATTTATTATATTTATGGTTTATGGTGAAATTATACCTACTGTAAACTATTCATCTTTCTATACTTCATTGACTTCTTTCCTTTTAATCCTTCTATTCGTATAATCCTATCTCCCCTCAAAAATCCCATCCCTTTCACGACTCCCCTTTGGAACATTTTATAGATTGTTTTAGAGGACGTATCTATAGGAATACAACACCTTTTTCTCAATCCTATGGAGGGATCATCTGACCCACAGTTGACTCATTCAACCAAGGCTCATGGTTTTGTGATTCACAGTGGTGGAAATTATCACCTCAATTCCATGAATGACGTGGTTCATGGGGAACTTCCAGCCCATCCTCATCCACGAACTGTATAGCCTGCAAGGATGCTATGTCGGGGTGCACCTCTCTGTCATATTTTCTCCGGTGATGTGGTTTTAGGTTGACCAATTACTTTACTCATTCATTCTATGAACCACATAGTTTTTTTCTAATGCTTCATAGGCCATCATTTTTCAGACTACCCATGCACCACTAGTTTCATGGTTTTTGCCTTCTGTGAACCCTTTCCAGAAACTAGTACACATACTAGTAGGGTCATTTTTGAAACTAAATTCCTTAATTATTTTCCACCGATTTACATCCCCACATTCATCCCTCTCCTATATCAATTTTCCGGGAGTATTTTCTTTCCCTTTTCGGATTTTTTGGGACCCTAAAAATGCCCCTCATCAGAATGGGGTCTGGTCAGAATGAAGAGGTGGCTATTACAATATAGAAAATGGTCTCAAAGTAAACTGGTTTTTTTAGAAAGGTGGATTATTTGAATACCATTCCTATATATAGGGGTCCCAATTCATTTTTCTTTTACCTGGGTTTCATAAAAAAATTACTCCACAGATCATTATCGACTTTCCTTGTTTCCGCGTACCAGCTTCTTCGTGAGATTTGTTTTCCAAAAACTACACCTTTCATTATTTGATCCTCTTATTATTCATATTTTCCTCAGTCATGAATCGTCCATTGGATCTATGAATCGAACTACACCCAAATATGAAATTCCACCTAGTAAGATACTACATAGCTTCCCTATCCTATGGACTTAACTTCAAATCTAGTGAACTGAACATTAAATTTCCAAATCATATTTTAAATTTACAAATTTTCAACATCCGCATAGTGGGGCTTGGTATGTGGATTTCTTATTTCTTGAACCAATCAATATACTAGAAAATGGTTTTTAGGCGAGCTTCTTACGGTGTATTCACTATACTGCAGGTTCATGGGTTTTCACTCTACGTACTACTGGTTTACGGGGAATTAATTTTTCATATTGTTCCTAGTTTTCAATGAATGAAGCCTTACACTGGGTAGACTTCTTTGGTCCTTTGGTGTTTTTTGGCCTTTTTTTCAAAAATTATTTTAATTGGATTAACCCTTTTGAATGGTATTTTTGTTATTGTTGGAAAGAAATGTATATTCCTCTTATCTCGATGGAAGCAGTCAGGAGGAGGGCATACATGGTTGAGAATTTTGAAGATAATCTTCGTACTATTGTTGTTCCTCAAAGGGGTATCATCCGAGGTCTCCTTTCACTGATGCTAATAGCCTATCCACTATCCAATCAACTGCTAATTTATAATTTTGGGCTCTAATATGATGCTCCTTTTCCAGGGACTGATTCTTGTAATCTTATCACAAATTTCAGAACATCCCATGAGAATAATAGGGAAAACATATCAATTTCTAGAGAAATCATTAGTAATTTGAGTTAGGAGGGAGAGTTTAATCGGAGAAACTCTATGTGGACTCAGAGCGGCCAACACCCTTGTAGTACGTCATTAGAATCCATTGTCCTATATTATCTGACTATCCTTAACCTGCCACGAGGCAATCCTAATGGGGGATGGATCTTTAAATTAGACCTTGAATTGGGAGGATGTTTTTCTGATGAGTGGGATTAGGCATTCTGGGTTCATCAGAACCACTTGGAAGCCTCTGTGTTGCTAAAAAAATTTGATCTATATCAAGTGGTGTGGGCCTCCGAATTCGCTATCTTTTCATCGTGCAAGATACTTCTTGAGCTGCTCAGTCGTTTATGTATGGGTACCAATACATTTCACCTATCCCATGGTGAGGTGGTGATCAGCCGATGGTACATCTACCTGATAGGGGGACATCCTATCCTTCGTGATATGTATAATGAATTTTTACCAGTGGCCAATACGTGGAAGAATGTTGAGAAAGTATCCCCCTTGGTAATATAATTATTGTTAATAGTGGAGAGACTACTTGGTCATCCCCTTCACATTCATTCACTTATCTCATCTGAAGATTGGATAGGTCTATTATTTCAAGTGAATGGGATAAAGCTGAGGGTTTATTATAGCTGATCCCATATGACCTAGAAGTCATGGATCATCTTGGTTATTACTACGCTGCCTTAGAGGTAGGTCAATACCCCACCTGGGGTTATGAAATCCTCCAAGACATGCCTCCAGAGCTTCGGTGGGAAGGGTTCATTTCCATGTTCCTAAGTGGGTGGTTTTTCCCCTCTTGGTATGGTTATACCAATGTTAGGGCATGCACTTAGATGATGGAAGGTTCATTGGAAGAGGGACATCCCATTAACTTGGTTGTTCCTATTGTTTCCCAGATCTATGAATTGTGAGGGAAAATAAAATAAGGGAAGCACCTACATCGTCTTAGCAGGTCATTTTAATCATTATATGGAATGATGGTAGAGCGGTTACCCTACTATGGGTACCAACATGCTACCATAGTTTCTCATTCTAACTTCCTCCCATCCTTTCGTAACATTTCCTCCATATGGGAGAAACACTTGAGTGTAGAAGGTAGGATTGAATTACAAACAGATGTCTCCCACTTCTCTTTTGTGCCTTACACAGTGCCTCATGGTATAATGATAAATACTAGTAGAGGCTCCCATGAAGAACATTCTTATATAATTTCACTTTGACATGGATTTTTCACTGCATGCATAGACAGGGTTACCATTTTCTAGCCATATGTTCCTTATAGGTTTTCTAGGAAGTTTGGATGCCTTTAGAAAATCACATCTCTCCCTGCCACCCTGGTGAAGTAGGAATCTCACCCCATAATCCATCGCTAATTGTTGTTGGCCATGATAGAGGAGGATTCTAATGTGTATGTACTCATTCCTCCCATAATAACCTCAACTTACCTATCATTATATTATACCTAGATGTGGGTTTCTTTCTATCACGTTGGGGTGTTTGAAAGGCCAGTTTTGTGGGTTCAGATACCATTGGCTATTTCAGATCATGTCTCAATCATGCCAGTTCACCATTTGTTCCCCTTCCTATAGTGAGAATCCTTTCTTCCCTTCATCAAATGCATTTGAAAGGGGATACAACCACACAATCTATTTCTATAGAGAGTGATTCAGATCCTGAATATTTTCTCGATGTGGTCCATGGTTCTACCGAATCTGGTCTGAGTAAGACATCACCCAATGTTCTTGAATTCACTGTTTTCCCCCCTCATTTAGTCTCAGAGGCCAAACCATCTACTAGGAGGGAGATTCCCCTTTCTTGGGTGACTCAACTCTGGTCACTTCCATCCACTACAATGATTCTTCCTCATTGCATACCTACCTTGGTGGAGGAGGACCAATATTTCTATGCTATTGGGAGGCATTGTGCTATGAAAAAGAGGGAATCGAATAAAATTCATATACTTGTTGTGGAACCCCCCCCCCAAATATTTTTCCAATGAGGAATATATATTTCGACAACTAATTTCTGACCAAGGTTCGGGAGACTTTGATTAGTAATGCATGCATCTCCTTATGCAGCAAATTGTTATATCTTGAGAGGATATTTCCGCTTGTGAATGCGACCTAGATCGGTTCAATTCTTATCACCACCAAAACTAGACCTTCCAAGATATTACTAACAAGTTGGATCATCTGGAAGTTGAGGAGGCTAGTGCTCATAACCATGTGATCGTCCATATTGAGGAGTTGTGTGAGTGGAATTCTCACATGGAAAAATTTAAAGTGAAACTGGAACTATCAATTTTTAATTATGAGGTCTTCCAATATAAATGGAATGATACCCATATTTTAATGAAGTGATTACACCCAATAGTTGATGTTGAAGCTGAATAAAGGGTTGTTTTGGAAGAGGAACTTGATGGCCCTCATCGGGTCGTTGTTAACTTGTTGGAAATAGAGAGTCTGGCATTGTTGTAATCTATTGTTCTACCCAGCATTACCTTTGTTTTGACATTAGGCAGAGGCTCCAAATTGAGGATCCACCACCCTCATTCTCACTTTCCTTTCTTATGAAACAAAAAAAATCTTTCCATTGTTCCTATTTTATTCTTTCCTGTTAATATTAATCATTAATGAACAAAGGAATTTTAAAAAAATAATATCAATTGGATATCAATTTGAATTGTAACCCAGGATAAAGGAATAATAATTCTATGCTCTAATTTATGTTTTCATAAACTATTGGGATCAACTATCATAGTTTGACTTTTTCTAGGGTCGCGTGGAGAATGCTACAAACTATGTTCCTTCTTCGTTATCACCCTAATTTTTTCCTAATCATGTGCTGTAGACATAGAGATTAAAACAAAACTTTAGCTTGTTATTACCTTTATTAGTTTCCATCCTCAAAATATTTGCATCTATTAATGATTTTTGATTGATTGATGTTTTGCCTAAACGTATATAGCATAGATTTGGAGAGCTTGCACTCAATTTATATCTATGGTGCCCTTTACGAGTTTCCATCATGGAGAGTGTTGTCTCTTTTTCATTTCATTTTAGATTCCTTCCCTCCTAACTATCATTAATGATGTTTTAGGTTGAACAGATTTTACCATGACTTGCAGGGTGAGGGCCTCATTTTAGGATTCACTAACCGAGGATTCCCTAGAACCTTTCAAACATGGTTGACGCATTTTTTTCTTGACCCTGACTCAAGATTTATTGATATGGTTCATGATATGTGTCTTGGAATACATGGGGAATACAGAGATAGAAAAATCATCTCTTGAGGATGAATTTTCATTTGGTTGACAGGCCATTTTTTGAGGGCAACAAATGCAGAGTCGCTAGGGAATGATGTGCATAGTCAAGTAAAGACATTCGTAGGACACTTTCCTTCCATTTCCGATGGAAAATAAATTTTTATGTAACATTATATTTAATTTTCTATTAATAAATACAATGGGTTTCCATTTTAAGTAATTATGTCTGAAGTAATAAGGGAATTTTTATTGTCTTTGGGTAGAGAATCGATCCCACAAGAATTTGGTTTGTGTAAAGGAGGGTTAAATCTTGGTGCAGTTTAACACCATAAAACCATGAAATTTAGGATAATTTTTTTGAAATCATCATAATCTATCTTAAGGAGGGTAACTGATTCATTTATTTCGTAATAGTTTGGTTAGAAATATCCTTAACATTTAGGCATCAAGAGGGGGGAATATGTAAACTGTAATCTGAGGGGTTTCCGAATCCAAGGGCTGAGGTGGGACATAAATGATGTAAGGGTGTATGTATGCAAGAAGAAATACTCCTGGGAACAGATTTACCTTTGGTTGATAGTCCATTTTCGTGTGAAAAATATGAAAATCCTTCGGGGCATAATGTTCATATTCAAACAAAGGTGTCCGTCAGACACCAGCCTTCTACTTCCGATGTCCAGAGAGGATTATGGAGGTTCGAACCTTTTTGGACACAGAGTATGGATCATGAAAAGATGAATTACTTAACATGAATAAGGTTTATTAACTATTTAACTTTATTAAAAATTCATCGAATTGGTAAAGTCATCTTTATCCAATCCATGTGAGTTGTTTCCTAACATTGGTCTGACCCTTACGTGGGTAGGGATGGCATATTGTTTCGTCACAACTAGATCTGATTATGAGATTTAGATATCACTACATATCTTGTGATGATAGGAGTAAATATATATTTAGTTCTTTTATGGTTTTCCCATATGTGGATCTGATTCGTGCATATGGATGAGCATTTCTATTTTGGACATAGATTCACCAATGAGGTGAGAGCGTATGTCAAACCTCCTTATATAGATTGATTTTTGGGGTAGGGTCCTAAGGGGAAATACTCTTGGACATGGAAAAACCTAAAGGTGACTTCAATGTATCAGTATCAATCAGTTTAAACAATATTCAATCGGTAAATCTATGTAGAATCCCTAGTTAACCAGAGAGTAATCGATTCAGGGTGTTTTGACATGTCCAGGAAATCGGTAGGAAAGAAAGTGTAACCCATGGTTTTGAGGGTTCATGTATAATTAGGAATGGAATGGGGAATAGAATCTATTATGTGTAAAATAATAGGAAAATCTTATCCTAGGGATGAATTTTCCTTTGGTTGATAAGCCATTTTTGTGCGCAACATATAAAAGCCTCTGATTTATAATGTGAGTATTCAAACAAAGGTGTATGCAGTACACTAACCTTCCATTCTCAATAGCCATGAAGGGTTATAAAGATCCAATATTACTCAGATCATAGAGTCTGAAAAATAAACATGGTTGTTTTGGACATGTCCTAAACACTCAGGTCATGATTATTCACAGAATTGGGAGTCTCTCTATACATATTTAACCTATATGTGAGGCAGGATATTTTGACTCCCTTGTCAGATCGGGGCCAAGTTTTGAAGATTCAAGCATCCTGAGACTAGGTTCCCTACATAGATTTTGGTCTATTTATAAGGAGTTGTGGATTTTTAGCCCTATTCGGTGTACCTTGCAGTTTTGTTATGTCATGCAGTTGTGACTTGGAGCCATATAGATCAATGTCATGTGGTGAGGATATCTTCTGTATAGTTTAATATTTTGTGGAAAGGGCGTTGAAAACACAATTTAATCATCATAATACAGGGTTGAAATTTCAATGGGGTCATGCATAATTATGAGATAATCAAGTCAGGATATTCCTGGAATTCCCCAGACATGAGCAGGGAAGAAGGTGTAAACCATGATTGCTAAGGGCCTTGAGTCATGAGGAATGACATGGGACTTAGAATATATTAGGCATATGACAATAAGAAAAGTATCTCATTGGGATGAGATTTTCCTAGGTTGACGTTACATTTTTGTGTATAATATATGTAGATCCGCTGGGGCATAATGTGCATAGTCAAACAAAGGTGTTCGTAGGACACTGACCTTCAATTCTCAATAGTTGTGGATGCTTATGGTGACTTGAGATTTTTTGGGGATTGATGGAGGAAAAGAGGACGTTTAGGATTGTGAGGAATGTCCAGAACATGATTAGTTTTGTAGTAATAGATCCTTTACATAGATTTTATTCATATGTAAGGGAATATTGGTCTTTTGGATGCTTTATAAGAGCCTATATTTGAAATCCTCTACATGTATTTTTATTTCACATGCGGGGAATCAGGGACTGATTTTTCTTTTTTTGTTTTAAATGGCTGGATCCAGGATTCTTTGATCAAGGGTCACTATGTATCTTATTATATTGAGAAACAAGATAGATTCAGTTCTTATGATACCTTATAGTTTAATGTTATGTCGTTACGACTTCTTTGTCCATTCAGTTTAATGTCATGTGGTGCAGACTTCTTTCGCCATGCAGTTTAACGTCATGTGGTAAGGACTCATGAATTTCCCTATTCATGTATGACTCATATACAGGGGAAAGAATTTGTTTCACAATGGATGGACCTAAGAAGGCCTGGGTGTCACTATGTGTACCATTGGTGGATGGGAATTAAGCCTCATGTAATTTTGGTATCCTGTGTAGTTTAACGTCATACAGCAGGGATGCAATTGAACCGACTTGAAAAGTATGAGGCAAGTGAAGTGTAAGGATTGAGCCCCATGGAGGTTTCCTACATATCCCAGTTAATTGGAAATCAAATTACACATAGTTATTGAAGTAAATTCCTTGAATATTTATTATTTATATGTGGGAAGTAGGGCATTCTTTTAAGTGGAAATGGGACCAGGATGAATAATATAGGTGTCACTGTGTATCCTACGATAGCAAGAATCAATCCACATGTAGTTCTTTGGTGTAGCATGATAGGTGACTGATGTCGGTGACAATGTTCCCTTGGGTAATAACATTGTTGGGGTAATTCAATTTAACATCATGCCGTAAAGACAAAAATTATCCCCTTGCAAGTCTGACATGTATGCAGGGATAGGGGAATTATTGATTTTTACTGGTGGCTAGAGCATGATGTAGAATCCAAGAAACACTATATATCTTGTGATGGAGAGAATAAAGCTGAATGTAGTTTTAAATACCCCCTCCCCCCCCCCTTGTGCCAGTTTGACCTATTCACAAAGAGGTGGGAATTTTTAACCATGCCTTCAAGATTATGTGAATATTGTACTCCTCTCTGCTTTGTCTTTGTGGGGAAAATCCTGACTGGCATTCTTAAGCTCACAGGAGTAAAATCAATGTGAGAAATGAGGAATAAAGAGGATTTCCCTTGTAGTATAGAGGTGAAAGAGGGTACAACCGAGGCATTACATGTTATGTGGTGGATGGACCAAGACTTAGGTTCAAGGTGTGTGTATGTATCCCATTGATGCATAGGAATCAAGCCATACATAGTTTTAAAGTGTGGCACGGTAGGTGACCGATGCCGGAGACAATGTTCCCTTGGGCGAGAACATTGTGGGGTCCATGTAGTTTAACATCATGCATCTAAGACAGATTCACTATGCAGTTTATTTTCAAGATATCATGAAATCTTCCCTACTATTTAACATCATTTGGAGAGGATATAGGTAGCGCTATGTAGTTTAATTTCATACAGCTAAGACGGTTTCATTGTAAAATTTATTGACATGTAATCAGGACATCTTCTGTACCCTTTAACGTCTTGTGGAGAAGATGTAGGAAGCACTGTACAGTTTAATGTCATGCAGCTAAGATGGATTCATTGTGTAGTTTTTTTTCATGTGATCAGAACATCTTATGTACCATTTAACATTGTGTGGAGAGGAAATAGGCAGTGTTTTCTAGTTTAACATCATGCAGCTAAGATGGTTTCATTGTGCAGTTTATTTTCATGTGATTAAGAAATATTTCGTACCATTTAATGTTGTGTGGAGAGGATATAGGCGGTGATATGTATTTTAACATTATGAAGCTAAGACTGTTTCATTGTGAATTTTGTTATCATGTGATCAGAACATCTTTAATACTATTTAACGTCATTTGGAGGGGACATAGGTGGCGCTATAAAGTTTAACATTATGCAGCTAAGGCGATTTATTTGTATAGTTTACTTTCATGTGATTAGTACATCTTCCACATCATTTAATTTCTTGTGGAGAGGATGTAGGTGGCATTATTTAGTTTAACATCATTTAATTAAGATGGTTTCATTACGATTACAAAAAGAACTTCTTCAGAAACCTTGCACTGGTAGTGGTTATGGTGAGTTGTTCAACTGTTGAAATCCTGGGATATGCTCCATTGAAGTAAAATTCGTGTATAAAATATGGTCCTTCCCATTTTTTCACCATTATTGGAGGTTTCTTATTCACTAGTATCGGGGTTCTAAGGACCAAAACAATTTTTCTTTTAAGGAATTTTCAGATGGGAACCTTTTTATTGAAGGCTCATGCAATTCAATTTTGGTAGACTTTAAGATCATACAGAGTGTTCAATATTTTATCTTACAACCACTTCATCTCATCAAACTGTTTTTGATATTTTTCTTCTAAAAATAGTTGATCATATACAGCGACACAAAGATATGTCAGTTTAATTTAAATGGGAAGAACCACTTTATTACTATATACTAATGAGTATGGGGTTTCTTGAGTGGTGGTGAGGGTTGTGGTCTAGTAAACCCAAAGATCACAGAGGAGCTTTCCCGACCACTATTTCATATCTTTGTCCACCATCATTTGGAGTATTTTGGATAGGGTCTTATTTAAATCCTATATCTGTCTGTTGGCCACTACATGAAAATGGGGAGAATGGTTGGCCTTGATACCATAATCCAGGTAGATTTTTTCCAATTAAACAGAGTAGAAATTAGTGTCGTTTTCCGTCAGTATTGTGTGAGGGACACCAAACCTAGTGATGATATTGGATTTCATAAATCTTGCAATACTTTTTTCCTCTGAATTCTTGAAGGGATGTGGCATCTGCCCATTTGGAAAAGAATTCAGTTACTGTGAGAATAAACTTAAATTTATTGGTCATGGATGGATTATATGGTCCCACAACATCCATTCCTGAGATGGAAAATGTCTAAGAGTACTTAGCTTTGTGATGCAACTCCAGAGGTTGATGGATTAAATTGATATGGACTTGGTAGGAACGACACCTTTTGGTGAAATCGGCATAATCCTATATAATGGTGGGCCCATAGTACCCAAGCCTATGAATTTGGTGAAAGTGTTTGGATGCTGATTAGTGTGCCCTATAAGTTCTGGAATTCACTTCTTTCGTGATGGTGCTGGTCACTTCTCTATCAACACATCCGAGAAGTATTCCCTCAAGGCCTATTTTATAAAGAACCTTATTCCAGTTTTTGTCATCATATATCATGAAATTGACTTCTATTATTTAGATTTTTCCCTTCTATCCCCATCTGGTGGGAGTTCTCCCTTTTGAATATAATCTACAATGGGAGTCATCCAGTCGGTGGTAGGACCATATGGTTTGGAGATGGAACTAATCTCATTAATTTATTTTGTGTTGGCCTAAAAATATGGTAAAACCATCCAATATTGGGAAATAATAATGAATGTCTAATTCTGATTCTAGTTGGCAAGATTTGTGGCTGCATTTACCAATGCATCGACTTTCACATTTGTTTGACTAGGGAATGTAATCCAATTTCGGTTCTAAAGGTAATTAAGCCATTATTTTTTTAACATAGTTCATCAAAGGGACCAGATACTATTTCTTGATAGTATATTCACCATTGAATTTCTTGATGACTAGTTCTGAATCGAATTTTGCCATTAACTATCCATATTTCACCTGGATTTCTAATTCTAGTCTTATAATGAGGGTCTGGTACTCTGCTTCATTTTTTGTACATCCTTCTAATAGTAGTAAGTAGTATGGAAGCATTACTTTTTTTTATGAGTATAACTCCTAGAACCACTTTGTGGAATTTGGGGTTTTCCATTATTCTTTCTATCGGGCTTCTGGAGGAACCTTCGAACTAAAATTCCCACATCTAATAGTTCTCTTTGATATAGAACAATTCCCCATTAGGTAGCTCAACGTCTAATGGGGCCACTCCCACTGAGGGATTCTCGGCTAGAAAATATGCTAATGCACATCCATTGATAGATTTCTATGGTATGAACCGTATATCAAACTTCTTCAAGATGACTACCCACCATGAAAAGTGCATAGTTAACATTTAACAACTGATAATATACTTTAGTGGGTTGCTATGTGAGGCCAAATGGACTTCATAGTGATTCAAATAATGTATCAGCTTCTAGACCTCAAATTTTAATGAAATGAAGCTCTTATTGATATTTGAATAATGTTTCTCAGGATCAATCATGGTTTTTCTGAGATAATGGAGACTATTATCACTTCCGATATCATTTTTATATGTGAGAAAAGCACCTAGGGATCGCTCTAAGGTTGTTATGTATAGAATAAGTGGTCTTCCATTGATAGGTGGCATTAGCACTTGTGGACTCAAGACATATTTCTTGATATTTTCGAATTATTCCTGACAACATTAGTCCATTTACATTCTACCCCTTTATTTAGCAACCTGATGAAGGGAAAACATTTTTCTGCAAGGTTGGATATGAAGCACTGAATGTAAGCCAGATTCCCTTTGAGTCCTCCCAAATCAGTGAGGTTGCGATGCAGTGACATGCTAAGGATTGATTTTTTCTTCTCAGGGTCTAATTTGGTGCCTCATTGGTTCACGATGAAGTTGAGGAATTTCCCTAAGTTGACATCGAAAGCACATTTTACAGAGTTTATTTGCAGACTTTTTGTCATAGTTTGTTGAAGATGGTTTCGAGATCCATTTAGATTGTATGAGCGTTGTCATTATTTAACTACTAAATCATCAACAAAAAATTCAACAAAATAACCTATTAAGGGTTTAAAAATGCGGTTCATGGAGCGTTGATATGTGGAACCAGCATTTTTTCAAACCAAAGGGAATCACTTTATATAAAAACACTCTTTGGGGAGCCCTGAAGGAGGTACATTTGTCATCTTTTTGGGACATTTTGATCTTGTTTTATCTTTAATAGACATCCATTAATGATATATCATCATTTCTAGCAGTCATGTAGGTCAACATTTCCATGATCAAGACTGATGAATCATCTCTCAGCCAATGCTGATTGAAGTCCCTGAAATCAATGAAGACCTCGATATTCCCGTTTTTCTTCTTTATGGGGATAATTTTTTCTAGATAGATGTGGTATTGGACCACCTAAATGAATTTTTATTTTATTATCTTGTTGACTTCAGAATCTATTTTGGTATCGAGTTTCAGTTGCATCCTTCTGGTAGATTTCTTGCAACCACGATGATTTCTGTAAATCCCAGATGGTGAGTGGCCACCTCTGGATAGAGACCTGGAATTTTCTTATAATTCTAGTTTAAAGCATCTCAATTATAATTCAAGAGATAGGAATATATCTCTTTATATTTTGGAGGCATTTCCACACTAACCAAAATGGGTCATGGTTCTTCTTCCATACCCAGGTTGATTTTCTTGAGTTCATCAATGGTGGTAGAAATACATTCCTCAAATGTTGGATGGGCCTCCCTTAAGTCTTCTTCTTCTTCCTCTGTATCCTCATCATCTTTCTATTCATATTCTAATGTGGAAACAATCCCTAAAATGATTTCTCCATAGTTTAGGTGGGATTTTTAAGTTTTTCTGTAAGGTTTCCTCTTCTGCCTCGGCTACTAGCAGAGGCTTCTCTGGGAAATATATAGTGGAGGGTAAAAGATTTTTCTCATCTTTATTGAATGAATATAAACTTCATCCTACCTCAGTGGGTGGGTTGGAAATTTTCTTGAGTTTTGAGGTCGATTAGGGGGTATTTTTATCTGACCCCCCCCCCCAATTATCTCATGATTCAATGATCTTCTCAACATCATCAGGCTCGGAAGTCATAACTGAAATCATGAGGCCTACCGAATACACATCCAAACTTGGACTTGGTGTTTCAATATGATTGATTGGTAGAATGTATTTTTCCCCAAGATTATTGAGGGGATTGGTATGAAACATTTTCAAACCATTTGGGGTGATGAACCAATCAATTCCATCATCTAAGGTTTTTCTCTCCTTTAGATCGTAGCACCCTGCATCAATGTAGTGTGACTCACAAGACTCGAATAGGTCCTTATCAGCTTATAGTGTCCCAATCTATCCATTAATGCTATAATTTAAGAAATGATGGTATGATTAATGGATTTTTAAATGATTATCCAATCAGGCCCTTATAAGGAGAGCATTGAAGTACATATTATTTCAGACCACCGAAAATTATGTGTGAGTTATGTGGTCACCAAACCGCATTTAAAATTTTATTTGGAGCAATATCTTATACCCACTTTTGTCGTATACCAACAGGGTTCTTGTGCAGGGTGTAATATTATCTTCATTGCAGCCAAGTTGATGGAGTATATATAGAGGGAGGAAATTAAACCTATAGCCATTTTCGATTAATACTTTTCAAATATCAATGTCATCTATTGCGCCAGACACGTATAAAGTTTTGATGTGTCCTTACATGATGGAATATTCATCTTGATCTGTGAAGGAGATAACTACATGACCTTCTACATAATTGATTTCTATCTGGTATACTTTAGTAGAGGCTACTTAAGCTTCAAACTCCTAGGGACTTAGCAAAACATCTATGAGAGCTTCCCTGAGATCTGCTGATATATTTAGTGTATCTATGATTTTGATCTTAGATAGAACTGAAGATAACTATTTAAAAATGTTATATTTTTTATCTAATGGTCAGATCTTCCAAGATTTTAGATTCACTTTCATAGGTTCTTTTGTAGTTTTAACATTTTATGAAGACGGATCGGACCCTAGTACCTGATTCGGAGGAGCTTCCATTATTTGTGGACTAGGCCAGTCTTATCTTCTCACATTAGTCATTTGTTCTTCCTTATATGGTTAATTTTGAAGAATGGGACCGAGGTGGTTTTCTGTGGGGGTAGGGAAAAATTACGGCCCCTGTTGGATCTTCTAGAGGGTCCTTCGATAGGTTTCTGTTACACTGACAGTTTGACCAGGGTTTTATCCATACACTTGTTTTCTACCATGTTTGTGTCTCCCTTGGTATCCCTCTCTTATGTGGCTTCTTCCTTCAACTCCTCGATTGGGTATGGAGGACTCTGGTTTATAACCATACTCATCATCGAAGAGTGGATCCATCAAATGGATGACACTGATGGAGCCAAAAATAATCTCCTCTTCTAATGATGTCTTTTATTTATCATCTTCTTCTGACTATGCCATTTTGTGGGGCAGTTTCCATTTCTTCAGGTTTGCGGGAAAGAAATCTGAGAGTTTCAAATCCAACTTTGGCCTTGGTGAAAGTTCATCTTCCTATACATTTCTTACACCATTCTAATTAGAATTATTTTTTTCCAGTTCTCCTCTGCAGGATTGTGGAGCTGAAGATGATTGTTTTTTTTATTAAGAGATATTGAAGGCACAGTTGGATTCTTCAACTATGCCGAGAGTATTCCATGAGATTGATTGAATATCTTCTGGGTGATCGAATTATCAAAAAAAATTCTAATTTTTCTTAACAGATATTTTCCATTTCCCTTCTTTGTATGGACCAAAGTTGGAAACATATGCCACTTGTGCTGGAAATAGTCCCATATTTACCTATCTAGAATCTATCATCTTTTATAGGAGGCCTTTAAAGACAAAACACTCTTGGATATTGTGCCACAATATTTGATGGAATAAACAGTAGTTTCGCTGATCATCAAGACCTACTTAATCATCCCACTTTGGTATAGGAAGTTGAAACAAGTTCCAATTCATGGAGGTTATGAAGTAACCATGGACTTGGTCATCTCGGAACGAGTGTAATTTATTTCTGAGTTCCTAAAATTGATTTTTATTGGCCCTCCTCTACTAGTGTTGATGGGGTAGGGTGTCTGCAAATGTCTAGAGGACCTTGCATGGTTTGGTGGGGGCTCTGTAACTAGGACTGGTGATGGGGTGGATTAAGCATGACATAATCCTCTTAGGCTCATCCTACTCTTTTTACTAGGGCTGACAGGTTTTCTTGGGACTTGATATTGGTCCATTGCAATGAATCCTCTATCCTTTGAGTGATAGCAATGAATTCTTGGAACCCACTTGTGTACTTCATAGGAATGAGTGGAATTCTCAGCTCATCCTAGATATTATCGATGCATATGCAAAGAAAATCATCTTGGGAAAGTTGTAGGTTCAAAGAATAAGTCAGACATTTCCATCTAGCAATGAAATCTGAGAATCTCTCATTATCTCACTATTTGTAGTTCATGAGATCACTGACTATTGTTTTTGGAATCATCAACTTGAACTTGAAATGGAACTATTTCCAGAGATCCTCTCATCCTGTTGTTGAGTTAGTCTACAAATGGGTGTACTATATGAAGGATGAAGCATGTAGAGTTCACACAAAGAAACTGAGTTTTACAACCTCTTATTACTACGGAGTTCCCATCATGGGATCACAATAAGAACAGTAGTGCACTAGATGCTGCTCTAGGTCCCCTAAGACATTGAACACCAAAAATATGGGATTCCTGAAATTTAGTGGAGGTGGGACATTACTCACATAGTCAGGGTAAGGCCTCTATTCTGGTTGTACTAGAGTATGATGTCCTTCCATTACTTCCAATCGAGTAGTTAATAATTTGATAGTATTTAGGGGCCCCTAATGCATGTCCTATTGGACCTGAGCATCGTCAGGTGCAGTAGGGGGCATGATTGGATGTGTCAGTGCTGTTTTACCTAGAAGCGGATGCCCAGTCGGGGGTATCCTTTGTGCATTTTCCTAAATCTTTTCTAGTTGCTTCCCTAATAGAGGTAAATCTTGATGTCCTACCAAGATTGGGTTCAAGTAGACTGATGGTCTTGGTGCTACCCTGAATGAACCCTCTAGACTTAATTTTTTTGTATGGATGATCCCGTGACATAGAGGGATGTCATATGGATTTTTGTATTGATGCTTCACCTAAGAAACATACCCTATAAGATGGATTTATCTTAATATATCAGCATTGAGTCACCTTAGTTATTTTATTTCTTCCTCCTGTCGAGCGAATCTCTCCTCAAGTGTAGGGGAGTAATCCTCACAGAGAGGAGGAGGTAGTTTGTAGACCTTCTTCTTATTATTCTCATTGTTGAGGATTCGTGTGGGAGGTAAGGGAGGATTTATTGAGGGGCAACCCTAGTTTAATAAAACTCTTTTTTTCTGTATTTCACACCCCTAAACATGGTGTGGGTCATCTCTGAGAGGAAACACTCTTCTCTAGTTTCTTAATTATTTGATTATTTTTAGTGAGTTTTGTGGGGATGTTGTCCATGATGTTCACTAATTCATACCGCATCTGGGGCAACGTACCAGGTGCTGGATGGTAGGATAGATTCTTACACCCTTTATTGGATATTTTCCGAACATTCTATGATACTCTTCAGGTTTCTTGGTGAATAATGACTCCAAGGGAGCCCTGATATGACCTTTTTGTATGACTTTATCCTAGAGGACATCAGTCCTAAGATAGGATGGAATGGGTGACCCCCCTCTCAATTGTCCTCCCTAGACAGGAGAAGACTGATGTACGTTGTGTATAAATTTGAGATAAAAATTCCCCCAGCCCTGTGGGTTGGGGTTTCTCCCATTCCTCAATTGATAGTCCTTGGTATGGATTTTCTAGTATTATGGGGTAATTTTGGGTTAAAAATCCCCCCAAACCCATGGGTTGTGGTAGATCCCATGTTGTGGTAGATGTTGCTTCAATTTACACCTTGTTGATCTTATGCAATCCTATGCGTATGTGAGCCAGATATGGTGTCAGGTCTGCACGTGAATTATTTGATTCTGGGGATATGAGCATTGATCGTTGATTGGATTCCCTTAAACTGGAAGCCTGATTTATGTTCTTAGTTTCCTAGATCAGGAGCTTCTCGATGTCTTTCTCTCATCGGTCCTGATGCTTTTGAGACTTACTCAAGGCCATATTTTGTTGATCATTCCACATTTCCTAAGCATGACCTTTTTTTGAATACTGTCTTTTGGTAATGACATTACAGTATTTCATTTCCAATGTGTTCTGCTAGATGAATAGTGGGGTGAATTGTAGGGCTCAATGTTTTCCCCATATCTATATATAAACACCATACAGGGTGTCACTGATATGAAAACACAACTTATGCAGCATATAGAGGTAGACCAGCAGAGGTTTTTCAATTGCCTATCTAATTTTTTCCTCTGTGTAGATAGGAAGACTTCTAGGTTGATTTCACAATGAATCTTTCCCAAGATGTTAACATGATCTTCATAACTATCATAGAGCAAAAATTTTACTTTTAACTGGTTGAGAATTTTTTAGTTATTGAGGCAAATGTTATGCATAAATTCTTTTGTCAACTCTTTTGGTATGATGAACTAAGAAGTGTTCATGGGATAATACATCACCGGTATGTCATCCCATGATATTTATCTTATCCCAATCAATATATCTCTTTTTTGTTCCTTTAGGTAATCTTCTTCTTGATCCACTCGGTTTGACTGCTCCTTAGTTATTTCGTTCCAAGAAGTGGGGCAAGCAAGAGTCTTATTGACATTTGAATAGTATAAGGGAAATTAGGAAGAAGAGTGTGGCCCTAGTCCATCCTCTTTTTGAGAAAGGTTATCACTTTTCATAGAGAGAGTATCTCATATGTCATAATCCATTTTTTTCAACCACCTTGACAAATGAGGACTTTATCGCATTTTACCCAATGAGGGGAGGACCTTCTTGTTGGCATAAATTTAGATTGTGAGGCAGACCTTTGCAGTATGTGTCCTGATGATGATGGCTACTATCACAGCTTACTGTCTGGTTGTAGAGAGGACTTATACAGAGTATACCTTGGGGAGTACCTTTAGGGAGGCCCACAGTAAGGGGGCCTTCTTTCTATCTGGAATCATTCAGAGGAGGGCCTTTACAATGACTGTTATTATGGTGAGGACTACCATCATTGCTATGTCTGTAAGGAGAGTATCTATAATGAACACTCTGGGTAGGGGATTCATGATGTACTGAAATGGGCGGAGGGCCTTCTAATTTCTTAATTTCACTATAGGGATAAACTTTTTAGTTATTTCCGTTATGGAGAGGATGACCATCACAGATTGATGTCCGACCACAGGGAGAAGCATATCTATAGCGTATATCCTTGGGAGGACCATCATGGTGGACTATAGTAATGGGAGTTCCTTCTTTCTATTTTATATTCTAGTTAATGGGAGGTAAACTTGACATGCATCAGGGAATATGCTCTCATGATCGATCGTCTCTAGTCCACAGAGTAAGCCCCCGTGGGTGCTATGGGGAGAACCTTCAGAGCTGCTAGTAGTGACATTGCGGGGAGGACCTATGCAACTGCTATTGTCACTTCTTTAATTTGGTAATTGAATAATAAGATCTTAAGATTTTATTGATAAATATTTGATGTTGTCATGAATTCGAACTTCTAATAGAGCAGAATCATGAATGTGCTCTTCATTTTCTAATTGCCTTTGGCACCATTCAATTTTGTGTGCTCTCTTGTGGAAAACAAGGGTTGCCTACTGTTGGTAATGATATTCATGCACAGGTCCATGTCTAATTGGTTTATTATTTCTATCGGTATATGTCGATGAACATTTTGAGTTATGTAAGGGATATATCCCTCCCTTTAGTGAACACCACATTTGACCGGTGTCCCCAGGGTGGAATAGGTATTTTTTCCCAATCTGGTTTTCTTTGTATTGTGTAATATGGATGTAGACCCTCTTGATCTGGATCATGGATGATGGTATGATTAGGAGTGATTATTTGATTTGGTGGATAGATCACCCCTCTTGGGGAGATCAGGTTGTGGGACCGACCCTCGATTTTTCCATCAAATAAATGACATCTTGAAATTTCTAGGGGATATTTTCTGGAATCAATTTCTAAACCTCCATCATGGCTAGGATGTGATGAGATATTTCTTTTGATGTAATGGGTATGGATGCTCATTTTAATGTTGGGGTGGGAGTTTCTACCTCCTCTGGTCCTCTGTGAGCTGTTAATGGGTATTGTTGGTCCTCCTGTGTTAAGGTAGAGGAATGATCCTGTCACTGGATTTTTTTTCTGGTTGCCACCATATTTTTCTAGTGGGATTTTTATTTATCATAATGAATTTTTGTTTGATCATTTTCCACTATATTTGTCTCATGGGATTAATTTTCATTCGTAATAATTTAACTCTTCTAATATTTAATTTCCACTATATTTGGCTAGTGGCATTCATATGTGCTGCCAGTGTTGTATAACTGCCCATAATTTTCTGCCCTATTGAGATAGATGGATTCTTGTGTTAGTTGGTATTTGTGCCTACTTATAGTTGAGTGTCATCATATTTGGGTGCCAGGTTTCTTGTGCATTGGCATAGATTTTCATCTGCCTTTAATTTTTCACTCTATCTGCCTAGTATGACCAGTGAACACTGCCAGGAAAGTGAGTTTGCTTGTATTTTCCTGCCCTATTTTTATGGTGGAATTCAACAGGAGGGGAAGTATTGTATGCATGCCCGTTGTTTTTTGTCTCATTTGTGTAGTGGACAACTTCTTCCGGAACATAGGGGATAACAAATTCCTAATTATGCATTTTCCACCCTCGGTGGGCATCTCAGGGGGCCCATGTCCTTTGGACTTCATCAGGTTCCATCAGTATGGGATCCTCCTCAGTGTGAGGATATTAGTTTGTACACCGCTGATGGTGATGTTCTTTGGAAAGAGCCCATGAGCGGGGGTCCTATTCATTTTGGATGAATTCATGGGTGTCGACTTCATCTGCCTCCCTAAGATATGGGATGTACTTGTTATCGCGCTCTAGGGATAGAATCTAGAAACTGTTGGAGATGGCTAACGGGGCCATCATGTGTTGAATCCTCGGTCGTGGCTGAAGAGGTAGTTGGTGATCTTTAGCTGATTGGAGGGACTACTTGTCATCCTCCTTTTAAGGGAGAGTACCATTTTTATGGTACTATTTGATCAGTGTGTATGAAACCCAGTGTTGAAAAAATTGGGTAGGTGAGGGGGTCATGTTCTTCATTGAGGATCAGGCTACCCATGTGGTCGCTGACATGGTTATCTGAGTGATTTTTAGAGATGCAATTTGGATCAAAGAGAGATCTTATAAATGCCTAATTTATATATATGACATATAAAAAAACAAATCCTTGTCAAATTATCATCTAATGATCACATTGGAAATTGACGAACTTGCTTGTCCCCATTTATTTTGAATGAGAAAGGGGCTTAAGGTGGGGTAATTTGCCACCTTAGTGAAGTATTCACATCGGGTTCACCATTTTTGTTTCATCTGGATTCATATTGCACCACGTATATTGATAGGGTGTGATAGTACCACTGGGATTGGGTTGGTTATCCTTTTTATGTTATTAAGGAGGTTCTACATTTCCATGATCTTGGTGGGTGATTGTAGAGGGGGTTATGTGTCTATGCAATCTACCAATGTTGGGTATGATGTCCTTTGTATGTTCTCCAACTAGTTTATTCGTGGAGCCAGAAACACCCAACCGCCCTGGTATCCATGATTCATGGACCTTGTTTCTAAAGGCAGGTTCTCCTTGGATGATTATTCGGACAACAGCACTTCAGGAATCCCTTTGGTCAAGAGGATGGGAGATCAGTCTCATCACATCATTTTGGGAGGAGTTATTCCCTACCCTGGGACTCTCTTATAGAGTCAATCAATGTTCATATGTTTCAAAATCATTGATTCTTTTTTGAATAGTGTTCCCATTGATTACCCATGGGTTCCAAGATCAATCATGGATATGGATGGATTAGTAATTACTGAGATAGCACTAGTTTAATCCCTATGATGAGGCGCACTAGAGTGTATCGTCATCTAGGGGGTGGAAGTTTCTTTGATATTGGGATTAAACCCATGATATGGGTTTCCTACGTATCCTCTTGAGAGGAATCAGAACCCACATAGTTTTTTTTCTTAACTGGACACATCGCTAATTAAGGTCAAGTGACAAGGACCCATCCATATAGTTTAACGTCATGTGGAAAGGATGCCTTGGTGAAAGGTGCCTAATCATGATCCAATGTAGGGATTATGCCATGGTGTCCCGAGATTCCAAATAAATGTATGGTCTCATGGATGAATATGAACCTACCAAGAATATGAACCAAAGAATTTTAGGGTGATTTGGGTATCAGATTTGGACCTTAGAGAGGCTTCCTATGTATCCCATTTGACTAGGAAGCAAATCCATCGAAGTTTGGTTTGATTTGTGATTTGGTCGGGGCATACGTGTGGGAGATGCCCATTTGAAGGGGAAATTATCTGTCATTTCATGGATGAGATGATGTGGAGCTCGGTCCTGGATAAAGTCTTCCTATATATCCTAGTTATGTTGGGAATCAGAGTTCTCGTAGTTCATTATGGGTTGTTCCAATGTCGTATTATCACAGTACTCTATGCTCGTGTGAGCCATGATCAGTGTGAGAAACAAGAGGATGTGAAATAACCAACAAAGGAACACTTTCTCTTTTCTGATAGTGGAAAAAGGTGATCCTAGGATGGAAGATGCTAGGGTGATGGTGGATGAGGGCACGAAGCAATGAACCCTTCAATGTGAAAGGAGATTAAATGTCATTAAGTCCATCCTAAAATGATAGGGGATTACTCCAAAAGGGATTCCCTATAATGTGTTAGGGGAAAGGGGAGGAATGTTTATTCTCATAAAAATAGAAAGTGAACATGATTCATTTGACTGATCACTATCCCTCATTGAAGGAAAAAAGCAAGTGATCACCCTTGATCCATAGAACATGGAGGTTCGCATTAGTATCCCAAGGTTGGACTCCGGGTTACCATTGGAATGTATACTTGAGAACACTCCTACAACCCATACTGATGTAGGGATCACTTTCGTAACTCAACTAACCAAGGGTATGTAGACTCATAAGGGCACACTGATATGCCTGATGGTCCATTCATATGGGTCTTGTTGATTTGAAAGAGGCTTTGTCCTAGTGCCCTGATTCATGGAGGTAATTCTGAGGATGGGATCGAGACAGAAGGGAATGATTGGTACCGAAGGGTGGAAAGTCTAAAGATACCCTACTCCACATACCATTAGTTCATGTAGAGTAGGTTACCTTCCACATAGCATTTTTCTATGATGGTGGAAGGGTTTTTCATGTACGAAAGTGGTATGTGGATCTGGATGTGGTCTATTTACCGGAGTGGTACGCAGATCGGGATATGATCTGCATACTGGGTTGATACGAGGCCTTAGGCTCCGTTCGCGTACTATGGAGTTATGCGGCGCTAGATTCTCTACATACATCTAAATTCTATTATAGGAATGATTTCATCCACATAGGCTTACACTAAGAAATACGCCAGATTGAAGAAGGGGCATTATTCTCGCAGTTCGCAGGGATTCATCCGCAAAGGGACTATGGTTTGAGGTTTGCATTTTAGGTGTGTAGTTTTGTGTATTATTATGTTATCTTCTTTTTATGGTTTGTGAAGCATTTATACCTTCTGGAAACTATTTTTCATTTAGTATTTCACCAAATTCTCACCTTTGAACCCTTTCATCTATAGAATCCCATATCTTTTCAAAAATCCCATCCCTTTCACGAATCCCCTTTGGATCCTTTTATAGAGTGTTGAAGAGGCCTTATCTAAAGGCACATGACACCTTTTGCCGAAGCCCACGGAGGTATCATCCAACCCTCAAATGCTTTTTCAACCAAGGATCACAGTGTTACGGTTTGCAGTGGCTTATATTACAGCCTCAATTCTGTGAACGATGTGATTTGCAGGGCACTGCCAACCTTTCCTCATCCGCGAACTACTTATTCTATGCGGATGGTATGTGAGGTTTCACCTCTCCATAATGTTTTCTCCAACTATTTTATTCACAGATGACCGACACCTTTACTCATTCATTCCACAAACTATCTATTTTGTTATCCAACGCTTCGCAGGCCAGTGTTTTGTAGACTGCCTGCTCACCGCTCAGTTTGCAGTCTGTGCCTTCCATGGAACATTATCAGAAACTAGTATATGGACTAGTTTGGTTCCTCTTACAAACTATATTCCTTCATTCCATTCCTCCAATTTTAATCCCCACATTCATCCCTTTCCTTTATCAATTTCATGGGATTATTTTATTTCCCTTTGTGGGTTTTTCGAGACCCTACAGTAATTGTGTATAAAATATAATTATTTAAATTTTGGAAAGTTTAATTATTTAAAATAACATATATATAGTTACCTAATTTTATTATTTTGAAAGTAACATGATTTTAAAATTTTCATTCGTTATTTAAGTATAAATTATATAACTGTTAATTAAATGTATATATAGACCTAAAATGTATATATAGACTTAAAATGATGAATACCTAAAAATAATTTTTAATATATATAATTTGATAACTTTTATTCTATTTTTTAGAACAAATGATGTAGAAAACTAAGGATTATAGGGATACCATCAAATATGCATTGACCTATGCTTGATATTTTAAGGAGGTCAATAAAGAAGTTGAAATAAAAAAATAAAACACATTAACAAGATATATCAAAAACAAAGGATAAAAACACACAAACCCTTGAAATGTCTATCTGAAACACATTTAAACACATATATATATATCATGGAATTTATAATACACAGAATTGAAAAACAAATGCACATTGAAACATAATTTTTAATGAAAATAAATATAATCCCTTCCTAATTTAGAAATCTAGAACCATAATTTATGAACAAATAATTATAAAATCACCCTTACATTATAAGTTCTAAAAAATAATATAAATAGATAAAAATATATGTGTTTTTCTGTGTGTATTTTTATATAATAACATTAAATTGATAAAAATATATGTTACCCTTATAGCAGAATATCACAACATAGTAAAATAAATAAAACAACAAACTAATTTTGAAAATGGAGATCTATTGAAAACAACAAAATATGGTATCACCCTTACTAAAAATTCTCTTAAAATAAAACAAAAAATTTTGAGAAAATTAATTTTTAATGAAAAAACCCTTACATTTTAAAATTAAAAAACAGTTTAAATAAAAAAATTACATTACATGAATTGTATAAAATCAGATTTTGTTTCTATATCGCACCATCATCGGACTAGGAATTAGTTTGTTAAATCAATTTTCTCAGAAACTATAAATGAAATTGATTCCAAACTAAAATAAAATCTAGGGTATAGATGTATATTGCGAATAAAATTTATTCAAAACAACATTTTAAAAAGTCCAAAACAGGATATCTAAAATAGTAGTCAAACAACCAACAGATCATAAACAAAATAAAAATAGAATACAACAACTGGAGAACAAATATAGAAATAAAATCAGAACCTAAAAAGGGAAACAAAGGCCTACCTCACTAGGTTGAATAAAATCTTAGACCCTCAGATCTAGATCTCCATGTTTTATTCGAAAACCCTAACTGAAATCAAAGACTGGTTTCCAGACAATGTACAAGAAACTAGAGGTAGTGGGTTTGTGTGATTCTAGTGGCTTTGTGTAACTTGACCTTCAATTCACCGAGGAGGAGGAAAGGAAATGGGTGGCTTCCACAGAAAGCTTCTAATATCATGACGGGTTAGCAATAGGTTGGGTTTTTTAATTAGATTGGGACACTTTTATCAGTGCTTTTTTAAAATCACTCATAAAGAGTCCTTTTATCAATGCTTATTATTTACGCACTAATAAAAGGCATATTTATCATTACTGATAAAGGTAGGTCTTTATTAGTGCTAAAAAAACCCCTGATAAAATCCATATTTATCATAATTGAAGTTTTATCATTGTTAAATATGACTTTTATCATTGCTTTTTTTAGTGTTGATAACGTCTCATCTTTATCAGTGCTAAAAAATCACTGATAAAGGATTTATAATTATAATTATAAATAAAAAAATTTATAACTATATATATATATAAACTTAATAAATATATATATGAATATAAATAAAGTAAATATATTCCTTATTAAAATATATTTATTATAATTTTATAAATATTTAAATATATAATTAATTTTTTAAAATTATATAAATATTTTTTAAAAATAATATTTATATCGTTATATATATTTATATAATTATATATATACTAAATATATATAAATATAAATATAGTAAATATATTCATTATTTATGTAAATTTATTATAAATTTAATGATGCTTTAAATATATAAAATGATTTATTATAATCATTTAAATACTTCTAAAAATATTTATTTATTTATAATTATAAATATATAATTTTATAAATATAGTATCTATAATTTTAAATATATTTATTTATGAATATATTTATTTATAAATATTTTTGATAAATATTTTTTTACAAATATTTTTTTCACATTATTAATGAATATCTAATTTTAAGTGCATGCATGTTAAAAATGAGTGAAATTGAATAAATTAAAAATTAGTATGCTTTAATAATATTTAAAAAATCGATAAGTTTTGTGTGTGTGCATTGTATATAAAAATAAGTTAATTACATATATGTGAAATCTATATAACAAACATTTCATCTATGTTAAATTGAAAAATCAAACGTCATTCAATTATATATCCATTACTCTATGCAATTAGTTAGTATTTATAATTCATATTAATTTTTAATTATAAACCATTAATCACTAAATATATGATTATATAATGTAAAATTCAAAAATATTTTATAATATTTAAATCATATTTATATACATTAATATATATCTGTATATTTAATATATATTATTTATTAACATTATAAATAATCATATAATTAATAAAATGTTTAATATTTTCTCAATTAAAATATTTTTTATTTCAATTTGTTTAATTTTAATTTTACTTATCTATATATTTAATACATAATATTTATTAGTATTTATAACTTATATATAGTATAATCAATTTATTAATATTTATCAATAATTATTTAATTAATAAAATTTGTAATATTTTTTTTCATAAACTCATTTTTTAATTTTTTTTATTTATTTCATTATTTCATTTTAATTTTTCAAACCCTTATCAATGCTAAAAATTAATCATTGATAAAGTTCACCATTTATCATTGCTAAAAATAAGGCACTGATAAAGGGGACCCTTATCATCACTAAAAAAAGCAATGAAAATGGTTAAATTTATCAATGATTTCATTAGTGCTGATAAAGATTCCATTCATTAGTGCTTTTTTTAGCAGTGACCAATACCAATATTTTTGAACTTCGGTTTTCAGGTAGTGACATACTTGAGACATTGATGGTCTAAGTAAATAATAAAGCATTATCCCTAAAAACAGTACCTCCACATCCTCATAGAAAATACCACCACTGCCAACTCTAGGTCAGGATTCATATAGTTATGTTCATGGGGTCTCAACTACATCAACCCATATTGATCATTATTATCCTTTGAATCAACACATAGCCAAGCCCAACTCCATAGTAATCTCCATAAACTATGTACCCTACACCCTCTTCTGGAAATATCAAAATAGGAGCACTCATTAGCCTTAACCTCAAATCCTCATAGTATCTCTAACATTTCTCAGTCCTGGTAAAAAAATCTCCTTCCCTTTTCAGGTTAGTCAATGGGATTATAATCTTATAGAATTATTTTGTGGACCTCCTTTAGTACCCCATCAATCCAAGAAAACTCTGCACCTCTAGCATTATCTTGGGTGGATCCAAATAAATCTCTATATCAATCTTCACAAGGTGCACAATGAATCCATTATAAAAAAATTACATTCCCTGGAAAGTGAACCTTTCAAATCCAAAACTAGCACTTAGAGAGCTTAACATAATGGTGGGGCTCCCAAATCAAGTCTAGGATCATCTTTAAGTGTTGTAAGTGTTCCTTATATAATAGAGAGTATGTGAGTGTGTAATCAATACAAACATGAATTGATCCAAGTATGGATTGAATATCTGGTTCAGTAGATTCATAAACATAGTGTGAACATTTTTCATACCAAATCGTGTCACCATGAACTCATAGTTTCAATAACGACATTAGAATTCCATATTTGGAATATAAGCCATACTAACCATCAACCGGTGGTAGAAAATCATGAGATCTATCTTCAAGAACAATCTTTTTAATCATAATTGATCAAATAATTCATCAATCCTTTGTAATGGGTATTGTTATTTGTCATGGCCTGATTCAATAGATGATAATAAACATAGATCTACAATCTCTAATCAACATTTTTCACAAAAAAAAAATTAGAGATAAAAAGGGGGACACACTAGGTCTGATAAAACCATTCTATCAAAGTTCCCCTAACATCACCATCAACTATCAGAGATTGGTGGGGTTCATAAGATATTCCACAAAAGATATTGGATCTCTTATGGTGTTTAGGTCAATGAAAAACTCCATCTCCTTCCTTGAAGGTAGTCCAAAAAATTCTTCAAGAATGGCGTCCATATAATCCACCATTATTGAAGGAAACCAGATGCCTAAAGATCCCACTATGATAAGGGATAAACTCACAAACTGATGGGTGATGGGTTATAGCTTCCTATTCTTAACCCGTTTGCTCTACCAAGATACCTATATCACCAAATAAGGAAAACCTCATCCCATCCATCTGAAAAAATATGAATCATCTACAGTGACATTTAATATAGGCTTGGACCATGGAGAATTAGTCCATAAACAAGATGACATCATATGGTCTCATCATGATGACCATGATGTCCCAACAGAAACTCTCTTCCCCAAGTCATAGATCACACTGCCAGCAGAAAAGCGATATAGAATAAGTGTTCCCTGTATGAACCTCAAGCCAATTTTATTGGGCTAAAGTCTCAATTAGGATCTCTATATCTCACACTAGGAGTAAATAGATGAATTAATAACTAACACCTATGTATAATAGTACTTAAGAAAGATTATAATAAACATATATTTTACCACTAATCATCACATGAGTTATCAGGTCATAAGCCTCTATAGCCTACAGCTGCCCATGGCTCTAACCACAAGCTCCCTGATCCTCGTATGGGTCTCCTAGTGGTGGTAGTGGAAGGAAATCATAAATTCATCGACCACCTCCATTCAGGATCCCCACCTACTCCCTTATAATCTTTGCCTCCCTAGGGACCGCCTTGTCCATGCCTAAGAGAACCATGATCACAGGGCTACCACTGTCAAGGCGGTCCATCAACTATCTTTCTTCCCTCCTCGGTATTTCAGGTTGGGAAATTATGTTCCATGTGATCACACCCATCACATTCATAGTATCACCACTCTTTGGTTTTCCCTTGTCCTTTTCATTCTCCCTTTTCCACATGACCACATGTCAAAGTCTGGCCATGGGGTGTTCTTCTATGTCATGACCCCACCATCTGGAACCTACTTCCTACTACAGAAGACTTATCCCCATGATGTCCTTGGCTAGATCTAGATACATATCATCCCTTATATAGGAATATCTTTTTCGCCAATGTCCTCTCTATCACTCTAGCTTATATGGGAATTCATAGGGGTACCACATTAGCACAGATTTCTCTACAGAGACTCAGCTTGAACATTCGTTCCCAGCGTAAACATCATGAATCATGTCAAGGGAGTACTGCATAAGGTCAATAAATCTTGTGTCATACTTAGAAACTTTCATCCTTTTTTACTGAAGATCCAATATATCCTAAATCCAAACTAATCACAAGAATGAGGGGTATTACTCCTAAAAAAATATCTATTATAAGTCGAACCATGAGAGTTCAAACTCACCATGCATCTGCATGAATAAACTCCACCAGTTTCCAACTACTTTGTCTAAAATAATGGCTACTAGCACAAACAAATGATTAGCCAAGGTCTAAAAAAGACTAGGACCTGATATCACCTCTTTAATCTAATCCTCAATTACCAAGGTATCTGGGTCACCATGTAACCTCAGGAGCCCCAAGTGCTGGAACTTTTAGAGTGTGATAAGTCTGCATGAATCCTCATCCAACTATTATGGTATAAAATTCTACTTGACATGTAGGAATTTTCCACCTACCCACATTGAGGAAGGATCTCATGAGATAGACCCTTAAGTGAGGTCTCATCACTCATCAAATCATCATCACAACCCATAATTGGTAACCCATTTGGTTATCTTCATGAAGGCATCCTAAAAATTGATCAATATATACCATAGTATGAATGGAGTATATATATTGGGGGATAACTCGAGAAGTATATTCAAAGGAATCAATCCTTTATGATAAATGTAAAAAATTTAATTTCATCTAATGTCCTAGTATTCCATGTCTACAAGTATGTAGTTATACTCATGGTGAATGTATGTGTTTGTCGTTGTACTAACATTGGGTTCCCTAGCTTGAAAACCACACTTGATGCACTTTTACACCATCGCCCAAAATTATCAACCAAGCCACATAACGGAGAAAATTCAAAACATCTTTAAATGGTATAACCACCTCTAACACCAATCTGTTATGAACCAACCCATAGAGGCCCGCCTAGCTGGTGAAAGGCTGAGCCAAAACTACCCCAAGACCCTCTCCTTTGGCATGGGGATTGAGACAAGAATTGATGATTCATAACTAAAATGGGAGGTATTTTCCTAAATTACATGTATGTATGCACCCAAACATCTACATGAAGAATTTAAGAAGAATAATAACAAATTATATTAACATCTAGAGTAAAAAAATCATTTAATAATCATCACATAGTGATTCATTGTTCAATTCCACCCTTACACTGGTGTTTTAAACTGGATTTGTAATGAATATTGAAAATAAAATAATTAATTTCTTTTCATGTATGATTCTAAGAATTAATTTTTATCACTATTTAATTGGTGATTTATACTTTTTTTGGTGTTTACATTGTAGGAGGAGGTGATTTGGAGAACACGTGATGGAATTCAAGAAAAATGGGTCAAACTGCACGAGTGCCCAACAATGCATGTAGACATTAATATATAATATGGATAATAAGTGCATACAATTAGGATAAAATGGGTTTATGAATTCAATCCATTATGGGATACATTTATCTAGAATATCATGGATCCCAATTCGTCCATTTGGAAGCCCAAAATAGGCCCACAATGTGAAGGACTTCTAGGCAGGCCATATTAGACCACTCTTCTATACTTGTCCCATAAATCAGGACTCGAAGATCCAATTGGGATTCTTCGATCTTTCTTGGACATATAACTCATATTATCACCTCTCCACCTAATTTCATGATAATTTAACGTTTTTTGGGTAGTAAAAAATCCAGAAAAATAAGGATTAAAAAGTATGTCATGAATAGTGACCTAGTCCCTTAGGCACTTGACTTATTTTGTGGAAAGTGTGATGTTTTTGTCCATCAAATCACTCCTATCACTCATTCTATGAGGTTTCACGAACATAGGTGAAGGATACTCTAATTTTAGAATCTTTATTCACCCATTTTAGTTCCCTTCTCCCTCATGTACTTCTAAACCTCTTATTGATCAATTTGGGGGGTATCCTTTATTGTAATCCCAAGATCCATGCTTGTAATATTCATAAGGTAATTGAATTTCCAGGATTTTTGTCAATTATTATTAATTTATACCTCCTTAATTTTTTTTTGATTCTATTATGATCAAATACAAATCAATGGAACAAGAATCCTCATGCTTCCATGCATAACTCGGATCTTGTGATGATTTGAGTGTGGTTGCCTCTTTTTTAACCCCTTCCCTTTCATGAGTGTGCGAATGAATTATGTTGGTTGATATATTCTAGGAGAATGAACCCATTAATATTAATGTTCTTTTATTGTGTAACATTTTATCATTGATACAAATCTGGTCAACTCATCACATTTTTGATGTGATGCCTTGATTGAGTTCCATCTTTTACATCAATCCACGTTTATTGATTTTGAGCGGTCGTCGATAATCAATATATTTGATCGATAAAATACTTGGTGGTATCCTCGAAATAACTCACATACCATACTGGTTTCATTGTTTATAAATCAAGGAATCAATTATCCTTCACATTCCATTCAGATTGATGATGGATTGTGAATCAAGGGACACTTACCCGTGTTGATCATGATTTCTCTATCTTGTTTCTCTCACTTAGTACTACAGTTTCAATTTGTGTTTTAAAATGAAAAAATAAAAAGATTTATAAATCCCCATTTATATTATAGTTTCTTAATTAGAACCTCCTTTTAAACTTAATGATCTAAGGATCTGTTGAGAGACGACCTAGGGTTGCTTCTATACTACAGAAATTCTAGTTAAAAATAAACAATTAATTTGACACGCATGACAACTCGATCAAATTTTGGTGCTGTTTATGGGGATCCAAGATAATTTTCTTCTTTATTTACTTATATTTATATATTTTACTTCTTAATTAGTACTCTGTTAAATTCCCCACACCCATTTTATTGTTTTTTTTTTGTTTTATGTTTCTATTTTTGGTTGTTTTGTGTGTTCTTCCCCTCTCTCTCTCTATCTATAACTCTTCTTATTCTTATCCATATATCTCTATATAATTATGTATTATAACATTATATTCTACTTTGACCAGTCATAAGTGATTTTATCTATATTCAATCATAAAAAAAATTAACTATATATTTTCATAAACCCGATCCTAAAAAAACTACTTGAATTTGACCCAAAAATTGAAAATAAAATTCACACACAAATCATGGAATCTAGAGAAGGTCAATCAAGTAACACTGAGGAAACCCTTTTTTAATCTCAATTGGTCTGAAACCAATCCAAAATTGAACCCAAGAAAACCCAAGAAAACATGGTTTCAAATAATTGAACCTTAAAATAACTGACCACCCAGGATGTGGAGTACCAACCAGCGTACATCTAATATCCCAAGGAAGCAGCCAACTTTGAGCTGATATCAGACTCATCCACCATCTTCCTAAAATCCATGGTCTTCCCGGTGAGGACCCTCATAAAAACCTTAAGTATTTTTAAATAGTGTGCTCCACCATGAATCCCCAAAATGTTTCTGATGACATAATTAAGTTTAGGTCCATTCCTTTCTCCCTTGATGGTGTAGCCAAAAATTGGATATACTATTTTCCTACCGAAATTGGGGGCTGAAATGACCTAAAAAACTGTTTTTATAAAATTTATTCTCTTCCTCCCAAACTACATCAATTAGGAATGAAATTTGTGGTACTAGGAAATAACAAAGAGAGACCCTTCATGAATGCTTGGAGGGATTCAAATGACTTTTCTCAAGATACCCCCACCACCAAATTAGTGAAAAACTGTTAATCCAATACTTTTATGAGGGAATTATCACCATGGATCATGGAATGATTGATCTGGCATCTGGTGGTGCCTTGGTTGATAAAACTCCTTCGGCTACTCAAGACTTAATAGCCAATATGGGTCAAAATGCCAAAAGATTTTGGTATATGAGATATTTCACCAACCTAAGGATTTCATGTGGTAATTCATTCATCTCTAGAAAAAAAGGTAGATAACAAGCTTGATGAGATACATACCTTTCTAAGACAATTAGCTCAGGCATAAGGTAACTCACAATATCCTCCTATTCCATTACATTATGGTATTTATTCTGACAATACTCATTTTTCTGACTAGTGCCCCCAACTTCCATATTCACCTGAGTCTTGTGTATCTGTGTTCCCTGAGCGTCCATTCCAACAAGCACCTCCCATCAAGTAAGAATAATTCAAAACAAATCCAAACCCTAAGTGGCAAACACAACACTTGTACTAATAAGGGGGAAGCTCAATCTACCCCAATCATAATTGGTATCATCAAGGCCAAGGTATGCGACCTTCTTAACCTTCAACTTCTCAAAAAAATCATCATCCTCCTCCCAAATATGAACCAAGCCTCGAGGATATGGTGAAGAAAATGGAAACCTAGAACCTACATTTCTAAGAAACCACACAATAATATATTCAATACCATCTAACTCAAATACGGAAATTGGAAAACACTATCAGTGATCTTAAGATGCAAGGTTCTGGAAAACTACCATCCCAACCCATTTTCAATTCAAAGGACAAATGTAATATATGTGCAGTTACTCTTCGTAGTGGTAAAGAATTTTCTCCTTCTAACGATTCTTCCCAATAGGTATGTCCCCCTCTTGAAAAAACTCTTTCTCTATCCATAAAATATTCCAATTAAGCAAAATAAAATAATATGGGTAATAAAATTATCATTAATGATTTAAATGAACAATTCATTCCACTTCCTTTCCACCAAAGACTCTCTAAACCTAAGAAGAATTTTGGAAATGATATTGATAAAGAAATAATAGATACATTTAAAAAGTTTCAAGTTAACTTTCCTCTATTAGATTCTATTAAATAAATCCCTCTATGTGCCAAATTTCCTAAAGATCTTTGAACCCATATAATGAGGCTGAAGGGGAATGAGAGAGTCAACTTGGGAAGGAATGTTCTAGCCATGATTCAACCTGAAATGCCAATGAAATTCAAGTATTCGGGCACATTCATGATACCGTGTACCACATGGGAGACATTATTTTTAGATTCTAAGTTATATTTAGGTGCTTCCATTAATGTAATGCTCCAATCCATGTATACTTCTCTACAGGTTGGAGAGCTTCAACCAACAGGCATTGTCGTGCAACTTTCAAACCGAAGTATGACACATCCAACGTGATTGATTGAGGATGTCCTTATAAGAGTGAATAATCTAATCTTCCCCACTGATTTATATATTCTTGTGATAGAATATACATGATCACAAGGACATTATCCTCTCATACTTGTGAGTCCATTCATCAAAATAGTAAATACAATCATCAACTTTCACAATGGTACATTTTTCATGGAGTTCAGAAGAGAAAAGGTAAGTTTTAACATCCTTGAGGCTGTGAAACACCCTGTTGAAGAGAACTCCACTCTTTCTATCTATTCAATGGAAGTTATCTCAAATAATGAACACACACACAATTCTCTCCTCAACCCATACTCTAATCCAATTTCACCTTTTTCACCCTTGGATTATTTGAGTTTTGATTGTTGTTTTGAGTGTTCTGTGGGTTCTGAAAAGTTTGAATTTTGGGCTTTAATTGATGAGTGTGTTCATTCTGAGGTACCCATGACCGTTGATTATTCTAAAAATATAATTTCAATAGATTATTTATCCTTAGAGAATAAACATGATCATATAGACATTTTAATGGACCTCACTCCTTTTAAACACCCTCCCTGAATCTAGAAACCACTGGTTTTGGAACTTAAAAAAATTCCTACTTATTTAAATATGCATATCTTGAGGGTATTGACCAATTTCCTATCATTATTACTAATAACCACTCTCCACAATAGGAATTGAAACTACTTATCCTTTTAAGAGAGTGTAAAAAGGCAATAGGATGGACACTGGCTGATATTCCTAAGATTATCTCATCAATTTTTATGCACCATATACTTTTTGATGATGATCCTAATCCCATAAGACAATCTCAACACTGGTTGAATCCCACTCTCCTTGAAGTGGTAAAATTGGAAGTTAGTAAATTAATTATTGTTGGGATCATTTATCTTATATCTGATAGTAAATGGGTTAGCCCAGTGGAAATTATTCCTAAAAAATAGGAATAATAGTTTTGTCAAATTAAAGGAATGAATTGGTTCCAACACGTGTGAAAAGCAGCTGCTGAGTTTGTATTTACTACTGTCGACTGAATCAATCCACGCGAAAGGACCACTTTCCTCTACCTTTCATTGAAAAAATGTTAGAACGATTGGTTGTTAACTCTCATTATTGTTTCCTTGAGGGATATTCAGTTTATTTCCAAATCCATATAGCCCCTGAGGATCAAGAAAAGAAAACATTTACCTACCCATTTAGCACATTTCCATATAGAAGGATGTTGTTCAGTCAATGTAATTCTCCTGGTACTTTTCAGTGATGTATGTTGAGTGTTTTTTATGAGTACATTGAGATTTGTATAGAAGTATTTATGAATGATTCCATGGTGTATGGTTCTTCTCTTTATGATTGTTTGGAACACCTAAGTTCTGTCCTCTTCCGCTGCATTGAAAAAGATAATTTCTAAAATTATGAGAAATTCCATTTCAAAGTTCACTGGGGGATAGTTCTAGGGAATATAATTTCAAATAATGGAATTCAATTTGATAAATCTAAAATTGAATTAATTTTATCCCTTCTATATCCAAAATATGTTTGTGAGGTGTGATCTTTCTTGGGATATGCTGGTTTTAACCGTCGATTCATTAAAGAATTTAGTAAGATCGCACTTCCATTGTCCTAGTTATTAAAAAAAAGTTTCTGATTTTGTTTTTGATAAAAATTGTGAGGATGCATTCAATTAACTTAAAGGAGTCTCACATCACCTCCCATAATCCAACCTCCAAGGTGGGATCTCCCCTTAGAAATTAGGTGAGATGACTCTAACTTTGCAGTTGGGGCTGTTTTATTACAAAGGGTTGAGAAGGCTCTTCATGTCATTGCATATTCCTCACGTACCCTTGACCCTGCCTAGGTAAACTACACAACCACTGAAAAATAACTTTTTTCTATTGTTTTTTCCTTAGAAAAATTTATTTTATATCTTTTTGGGTAAAAAGTCATTGCCTTTTCTGATCATGATGTCCATCGTTTTCTAATAATGAAACCTAAATCTAAGCCCCACCTCATTCGGTGGATGCCCCTCCTCCAGAAGTTTCACCTTGATTTTAGAGATAAGAGGGGTGTAGAAAAATTTTTATCTGACCACATTAGTAGGATTTCTCCACTATTGGAACACCATGTTGACTCATCCCTACCCATTGGAGAATTCTTTCCTCATGAGAACCATTTTAATATTTTGGAACTTACCCCCTGGTATGTGGGCATTGTGAATTTTCAAGCAACATCTAGGGTCCCCACTGATTTAAGAACTTCCAAATCCCAAATACCCAAACATTATTCTTGATGGTATATTTGGGATGACCCATATTTTTGGAGAATTTTTTGTGACCAGGTAGTTAGTCAATGTGTCCCTGACCATGAGTTCACCTCTTTTTTGACCTTCTTTCACACTTTGGATTGTAGGGGCCACATTGGCTCTCAACTTACATCTTGGAAGGTCCTTGACTCAAGAATTTATTGGACAAAAGTTTATAGGTATGCCCTTAGATTTTTCAAGTCACGTATTCATTGTCAACTCACAGAGAATATCTCCAAGAGGAATGAAATTCCCCAACAGCCCATGTTATTCTACAAAATTTGTAATGCATGGGGCATTGACATCATGGGGGATTTTCCAAATTCATTTGGCTTTTTGTACATCTTACTAGTTATGGAATATGCCTCTAAATGGGTGGAATAAAATTCCACCATGATTGATGACTCCCCAGTAGTTGTTGATTTTGTGAGGTCTCAAATTTTTAGTCGGTTAGGTTTGTCGAGATTCATCATTAGTGACCATGGTTCAAATTTTTGAAATAGTAACATGAAAATTTTTATTCGTAAGTATGGGGTTTATCATAAATTCTCCACTTCATATCACCCCCAAACTAACGAACAAGAAGAAATCTCAAATCTGGAAGTTAAGAGAATCTTGGAAAAATGGTACAACCCAACAAGAAAGAATGGAGTTTGCACTTAGACGATTCACTTTGTGCGTACTGTATAGCTTTTAAAACCCCAATTAGAATGTAACCATAAAGAATTGTGTTTCTAAAGGCTTTTCACCTCTTGTTGGCGGTAGAACACCATTCATAGTGGACTATTAAACAATGTAATATGAATCTTTTAGATACAGGTGAGCATAGGAAGTTGCAGATTCAAGAGTTAGAAGAAATTCGATGTGATGCATATGAGAACTCTCGAATCTATAAAGAGAAGAAAAAGGCTACCCATGATAGCATGATTCATCATATGAAGTTCCATATTGGTGATTGTTTTAATGTACAATTCTAGGATTAAGCGCCTCCCAGGTAATATTCATTCCTGATGGCTTGGTCCTTATACTGTTACTAATGTTTACCCTTTGGTGTAATATATATTTTCCATGATTAGAGTGGATGAAGTCTTACTATCAATGGGATGTGACTTAAACACTTCTGTGAGGATTTTATAAAGAATCTGGTGGAGTAAATACACCTTCTATAACAACATAATAGTGAAACACACCAGGTTTTATCCTTCCTTCTCACATTCTCAATTATTACAATGAGGACACTACACATTGGAGCTGTGGGGGTGGATACATTCCGGAGTTCATTAATATTTTAATCATCTTTCTTCTATCTTTCCATTTTTCCCTCTTTATGTCATTTTAACTTTTCCCCATCCTTCTAGGTTCATTAGGATTTTCATTATCTTTCTTCTTTCTTCTCTTTTTTGCCCTCTTTATGTTATTTACACTCTCTCCCATCTTTCTTGGTTCATTATGATTTTCATCATCTTTCTTCTTTCTTATATTTTATTACTATTTTATGGTATTTTTACGTTCCTCCCCCCTCCCCCACCCCTTATGGTCACCAAATCATAGAACATACTAAAAATTCATGTTGAAATTTTTGATTCCATGTTTTTTTAACATTTGATGAAAACCTGTCTCTATTATGGAATGAATGTTTGTATGAATTTAATATTAGGGAGTTATTTTTAGTGAATTGGTTTTCTGTCAATGATATAAATGGTTTTATCTCATTGAAACCTTTGAGATGATTAATTCCCCTTGTGTGAGTAGTTTTTTGGAAAACCGTGTAACTAATATCTCCACACATTTTTTGCACTAAACCACAAAGTGTGAATATTTCTTACATAACAGAAGGTAAATCTATTTTAGGTTAATATTTTTCAGCTTTAAATGATATTTACATATGTTTTCTCCTTATCTGATCTATTTCATTACTTTGTCAGATTAACCTATTTGTGTGTACCTAATATCCGATTGTTATACGCCCTCAAAAAAATCAAAAAAAATTGGTAGTGTCCTAAGCAGGTCAAAAACCACTCCTCCTCAACCATTTATCATGTTAAAACTATTACAATTAGTGTCATGAGAAGATCAAACAAGGTTTGAGAGATGAGTGTGAGATTTTTTCTAAATACAACTTCTTAACAAACAAAAATAATAAATGAGGGGAGTGATGAAATGTGAAATATATGGGAATATCTAGGTTGGGAGCTTATGTTTTGACTTCCAGGAATACTTAAGTGAGTGGGTCTTGAAATATAATTGTAAAGGGTGTAGGGAAGGTTCGGTGGACAAAATTATTTAAGCTGAAAAATGTTAAAATAACCTATATTTATTGGATAAAAAGTGGAAAGAATAGCATATAATGGTTTTCACAAACACAAGGAGAGTTAAAGTCCTTGTTCACTTTAGAATTCCATGCTTAATTTGGTATCATGAATCTCTTAGAATTTCATTTTGATATGATTTATGAGACATCTTTATCTATTTTCACATGGACGAACTCCTTGGAGTGGTTTGTGCATTGATCACATTATTTTAATGAATTAAATTTTACTCAAATGTTAAATCCTTATGATGTTGGGAATATATACTTTCATTACCATTTTTTGGAAATGTGACTTTTCCCAGGAGTGAAAATTTTTAGGTGTGGGGGTGTGATCACATAGCAATTCACTATTCAATTCCACCCTTAAACTGTTGTTTTAAAATAGCTTTGTAATGAATATTAAAAATATAATAATAAACTTAATTTTTTTATTCAATTAATTAATTTTTATCACTATTTAACAGGTAATTTTTACTTGTTTTTGTGTTTACACTGTAGGAGGAGGTGATTTGGAGAGCCTATGATAGAATTCAAACAAAATGGTCCAAACTGTGTGAGATCCCAGGCATACATGTGGTCATTAATATGTATTGTGGATAATTATTGCATAAAATTTGGATAAAAATGGATGTATGAATTAAAAACAATTTGGGATACATTTTTCTAGAAGATCATGGAGCCCAATTCGTCCATTTGGAGGCCCAAAATAGCCCCAGAATGTGACGAAATTCCAGGCGGGTTGGATTGGACGACCCTAATGTATGTGGTCCATAACTCAGTTATCAAAACTCCAATTGATATGATTCTATCTCCATTATACTTATATCTCAATGGTGGACCTCTCTACCAAATTTCTTGACAATTGGATGCGTTTTGATCAGTCATCCAACCAGATAAAGAAAGATTAAAAAGTCTGTCCTAAATAGTGACCTAGTCCCTTAGGCACTTGACTTATTTTGTAGAAAGTTTGATGTTTTTGTCCATAAAATCACTACTCTCCCTCATTATCTTAGGTTTCATGACTATTTGTTAAGGATAGTCTAATTGTAGAAGCTCTCTTCATCCAATTTTGTTCCCTTCTCCCTCATGTACTTCTAAACCACTTATTGATCAATTCGGGGGGTGTCCTTTGTTGTAATCCCGAGCTCCATGCTTGTATGCTTCATAAGGTAATTGAATTTCCAGGTTTCTTGTCATTTTTTCTTCATTTCTACCTCCTAAATTTTTTTTACTCAGTTATGATAAAATAAAAATTAAAGGAACAAGAATCCTCATGCTTCCATGCATAACCCAGATCTTGTGATGATTTGAGTGTGGTTGCCTCTTTTCTAACCCCTTCCCTTTCAAGAGTGTGCGAATGAATTATGTTTGTTGATAAATTCTAGGAGCTTGAAACTGTGAATATGCATGTTATTTTATTGTGGAATATTTTATCATTGACACAAATCTGGTCATCTCATCACGTTATTAGTTGATGCCTCGATTGAGTTCTCTATTTACATTGACTCATATTTGTTAATTTTGACTGGTTATCGATAATCAATATCGTTGATCGATCAAATACTAGGATGTAACCTAGTAATAACTCACATAACATACAAGTTTCAGTGTGTATGAATCAATAAATTAATGATCCTTCACATTCCATTGAGATCGATGGTGGATTGAGCGTCAACGGACACTAACTCAGGTTGATCACGATTTCTCTATCCTATTTCTCTCACTTAGTATTATAGTATCAATTTGTGTTTTAAAATAAACAGACCCCAAATTTTATAAATCCCCATTCCTATTTTATTTTCTTAATCATAACCTCCTATTTAACTTAATGATCTAAGGCTTCGTCGAGAGACGACCTATGGTTGTTTCTATACTGCATAAATTCTAGTTAAAAATAAACAATTAATTTGACGCGCTCTACAACGCGATCAAATTTTGGCACCATTTCCAGGGAGACAACATCATTTTTTTATTTCCTTATATTTTTTTATTTTACTTCATAATTATTACTCTTTTCAATACCCCACCCCCACTGTATTTTTTTTGTTTTGGTTTTCTGTTTCTATTTTTGATTTTTTTTTGTGTGTTCTTCCTCTCTCTATTCTTCTTAATCTCTATATCACTCTATATAATTATGCAGTATAGCATTATATTCTCCTTTAACCATTCTTAATTGGTTTTATCCATATTCAATCATAAAAAAAAACTTCACAACTTATTTTCATGAACCAATCAGATAAAGAAACACTGCTTGAATTTGACCCTGAAATTGAAGAGACACTTCACAAACAAATCAAGGCATCTAGAGAAGGTCAATAAAGTAATACTGAGGAACCCCTTGGGGAACCTAAAGTGGTCCAAAACCAATCCAAAATTGAATCCAATAAAACCCAAGAAAACATGGCTTCAAATAATAGAACTTTAAAGGAATTGAACATCCTAGATGTGGAGTGCCAGCCCGGGTACATCCAATATCCCGAGGAAGAATCCAACATTGAGCTGACATCAAACCTCATCAACCTTCTTCCTAAATTCCATGGTCTTCCCGGTGAGGACCCTCATAAATACCTTAAGTATTTTCACATTGTTGGTTCCACCATGAAACCCCAAAATGGTTCTGAGGACTTAATTAAGTTTAGGGTCTTTCCTTCCTCCTATGATGGTGTAGCCAAAAATTGGATATACATTTTTCCAAATAAATAAGTCCCAACCTAATAATAAGTAGAAAATAAACACTTAGAGTACAACTATAGATATCTAAATCTGGCCATCGTACACGGTCTAAGCACCAGAGTATCCCTGTTCTCCTCTAAAATCACTTTCAATCTTTCCTTTATCTTCATAAGTCACAACACATGTGAGAAAATCCTATAGAGGGGTGTTTATATACATACCTAGTAGGAAACCCCAAGGACTAGAGAGGGAGAAAGATAATAAACATAGAAGTAGTAAACTCAACCCAAATCAAGAGGGAAACAAAACCCAAAAGCATATATATATATATATATATGTATATGTATATGTATATATATTCTCATAAATGAAACTCCTATGATAGAGAAAGGGGATATTCATCTCACAGCCCAGCTGAGGATGATGAGTTTGCCTGCAACTCCAAAGTTTTATCATCAATGCCCAACATCTCACCTTCCTTTCTGAAAAAGTAAATCCATGAAAGACCCAAAACTCACCATTGTGCCACACAATCGTGGTGGAATAATATTTAAGTAGAGGATCCATGCCCTAGTTCATCAGAGGGGTACCACTCAGTAGGTAGAGGACGGACTCCCTAGTTTGTCTTGGGGCACCAATTAGTAGGTAGAGAACTCACTCCCTAGTCTTTTATGGGGGTTCCACTTAGTAGGTAGAGGAACCACACCCTAGTCTATCATAGGGGTACCAATCGGTAGGTATATGACCCATGCCCTATTATGTTAGGAGGTTACCACTCAATAGGTAGAGAAAAAACTCCCCAGTCTATCAGGGGGTACCACTCAATAGGTATAGGACCCTATTAATTTGGAGGGTATCACTCAATAGGTAGAGGACCTACTCCCTTTTCTATTAGGGTGTACAAATCAGTAGGTATAGGATGCACACTCTATTCCAAAAATAAGGAGCATCACACTTGGAAAAGCTCGTTTCTTATCTCAAAATCCAATATGAAGTCCTCCATTACATTGTATATGGAAAAAGAATCAAGATAGGTAGCTCATAGGCAAAAATCCAAGTATAAATGAAGGATATAAGAAAGGTATACATTTAATAAATAAATACACAGTGTGTAAGGGGGTGACATGGGATGTGACCACACCTAGTCCCCTGGTAGGTTCATATTCAGTACATGGCTTTCTAGCCATGTTGTACTACACTATGTGTAAGTGTACTACATGTTGTGTCTTAGCCTCCTAGGGTGAACTATGTGCTACTGGTCATGCTCGTGTATGTCAATTCATGCTTGTGTAGTCCTAGAGTAGAAAGAATGTCCTCTTAGAGTACATGATGTGTCCTCCCAAATGGGGTACTTGGCATGTAAAATAGGTACATGGCATGGCTTCCCATGGAGGGTTACATGGCATGAGGCCTAGACACATGTTGTGTGATCTTTATCTTTTCCCAAAAACCCATGTTGTTATAGAAGGGGGGCTACATGGAGTGTGTTTATCCAAGTACAAACCATGCAGTAAAGATTTTCTCAAAATTTAATATATGATATGTGGATCCCAAATCCTATATTTTCACTACTGAATCAAGCATTTCACCACCTGAAATCAGTAGAAAACACCTCCATTGGTTGATTTCGTCCCTTCGATGGTCAGAAATCAAAATCTTCCCACCCTTAGGAATCCATTAGCACATATTTCATGCCTCCCATACCACCGCCATCTCTAAATAAGATCCTAAATCTAGAAATCAATCACCACTACCTGAGAAACACTAATTTGATCATTTCCCACACACACCATGAATCTAAGGATCTAATCATGCTCGGACCTCCCTAAAACTGTTGAACCACGACCTCATAGGCCAATGGAAATGAATAAAAAGAACATGTAGGGAAAAGAAACAAGAAAAATGGTGAATCAATAGTCGGGAAATTTTTATTTGAAAATGATCACATATTGTGGATATTTTGGGTGAGAGGCATGTCATAATCAAAAGTAAATTGAATAAACAAATTAATTTGATACACTGTCTCATTAAACATATTAAATTAATCACAGATCAAATAATAGTATATAATAACATGCCTAATATTTTAATAAATGATAGAAACCACAATTTACAAGCCCTACCTTAAGATTGGATCAATCATTGGGGAAGAGATCAATCTCAAGTGATGAGGATGATTCTTTGGGTCCACTTCCTAATGATTCGTCTCGATCTGATCATTGGTCATCATATAATCTCGATCCACTAATAAAGGTCAGTGGATCCCCTCCCAAAAACCTACCAAATCTATATGAATAACCCTAGAAAACATTCATAATGAAATATTAATATAGGATTTCATTTAGTTCATTTGAATTAAAATAAATAAATTAATGACTTCTATTAAATTAAACACACCTGCCAAAGGTTGCCTCATCAGAACATCCAGCGCCAAAAAACATTTAGTCACACATAAGGTAATATTCATTCTCTAGATTCAGCTGTAGTCCTGTAAAGGTTGCGAGGGTCTATGGTGGTATACTTGGAGAGTACACCCTCATGATCAGAGTGTAGCATAGGAGAATGAAATAATTGTAAGAAGCAGAAATAGTAATAAATAACTAGTAGAAGAATAATAAACTATCCATATATAATAAATAGGGGGAATATAAATCAATATCATATAGAAAATGATACTAATTTTATAATGATATACAAAAGTGTTAGTACATGAGATACAAGTTGTAGGAATATGCAACGTTCTATACAAAAGGCAAAACAACAAAAAGCTATCTCCACTTGCATCATGATCATAGGATCGGCCCTCTACTATTGTACTCTATCCTAGGGCAGTATGTCAGGAATATATATATGTACACTTCCCTTTGTCCCAACCTACATCCATAATGTTTTTTTGGGTGTAAACTGGTGTCCCAATCACGGTTGGAGATATACTCTATAGGAACCCACTAAAGGGATTGAGAACTATATAGTAAATAAAGATAATATGAGAAGTATTTTGGTAATAATAAATATAATACAATGAATTAATAAATCATATCAGATCAGTTTCTTCGTGGGATACTCGATCAATAGTACCTGCTTTAGCCTAAGCCAGATGTATCTGAAATGTTTCCACCTGCATGTATATATATATATATATATAATGGTATGAATATACATATACTTCATAAAAATATAGAAATATATGGGAATATGTAAATATATATATATATATAATAATTAGGACCCATGGAATAAGCCCAAGGTATCCATACATACTTACAATCGGTTTCATAACTCTCGGGGCATATAAGCATGGAGATGTAACTCGATCGTTCACTACTAGAAAAGAAGGTTATACCAATAGTTTTAAATTGTTGGGATAGGCTGTAAAACCATTGGTATAGCCTATACCAATGATTTTCCAAACCGTATGCTAGTAAGTCGTGAGGAAATCCTTATACCAATGGTTTGATCTGAACCGTTGGTATATTGTTTTTTTAAATTTCTATCAATGTATACCAACAGTTTAGAACTGTTGGTATTGTATTTTTTAAGAATTATTATACCAACAGTTTTCAACCGTTGGTATTGTGATTTTCCAGAACACCTTTACCAACGGTTTAGAACCGTTGCTATTGTGTTTTTACAAAATTCCAGAACACCTATACCAACGGTTCAAACCATTGGTATTTTGTTTTTTCAGAATTCCAGCACTCTTATACCAATAGTTTAGAACCATTGGTATTGAGTTTTTCCAGAACTACAGCACAACATCCCCCCTCCAGTAGCCCCTCCACTATACACCTGCATAAAAAATATCACAAAAACCACATACATACTTAAAACAGTATAAAACACATAAAACCATCAAACTCTTCCAACCATGTCATGTACTACAATTCCCTATTTCAATCTTCATATGAAAAAATCATCTAGAAATAATTATCCTCACCCCTGCACAACCCCCCAACCAGCACAGCCCCCCCACCTCCCCATCAAATTCTAATAGGTATAATAGTATGAGAAATACCTATTAGAGTTGAATAAGAGTTTGAAATTGGCTCATATCCCATTTTTTTCTGATCCTAGATTTTGTTATGTAATGATTTGTGATGAATTTTCCATTGAACTTGTATTGTTTATAATATATGGTGAAAAGGAATTTTATTAGGAGTCTCATCACTTATGTCCCCATGAGTGAAACTACCCAACTCATGAAAAAGAGTTTGCGACTATCGTTGATGAGTGTAAAATTCAGTTGTATTCACCTAAAATGATGTCCTTTTGAAACAAAAGAGAGACTTTGAGTGGTGTCATCCACAATGCACCTCGGATTGAGGCGGGGTTGACTCGTACACGTCACATATGACCTATGGATCATTTTCCTAAAGTTTCAATAGAATCCGAATGTGTTTGGTTAGTTTTTCGTATGCCAGTAGTTGTTTTCACTTAAAATCCTATCCATTTCAAATAAAAGTGAGATAGTTTGAGTGGTACCGGCCACACTATACCTTATATTGAGGCGAGGTTGACTCGTACACATCACAAATGACCCATGGATACTTTTTCTAAAGTATCAACAGAATCTGAATGTGTTTGTTCCATTTTCCGTATGTCAGTTTTTGTTTTTACTTAAATGGTTGTCCATTTCAAAGAAAAGTGTGACACTTTGAGTGGTTATGGACACACCATGCCTCAGATTGAGGCGGGATTGACTTTTACACGTCACAAATGACCCATGGATCGTTTTCCTAAAGTATCAACACAATCCTAATGCGTTTGGTGGGTTTTCCGTATGTCATTTATTTTACTTAAAAGAACATCAATTTTAAACAAAAGAAAGACACTTTGAGTGTTACTGGCCACACTGGCCCTTGTATTGAGGCGATGTTGACTCGTACACGTCATAAATGACCCATGGAAACTTTTCTTAAAGTATCAATAGAATCTGAATGAGTTTGGTCGGTTTTCCGTATGTTGGTTGTTTTTTTCACTTAAAATCATGTCCATTTCAAATAAAAGTGAGACACTTTGAGTGATACCGGCCACACCGTATCTCGGGTTGAGTTGGGGTTGACTCTTACATGTCATATATGACCCATGTATATTTTCCCTAAAGTTTCAACAGAATTCGAAAGCCTTTTTTTGGTTTTCCGTATTTCCAGTTGTTGTATTCACTTAAAATGATGTCTTTTTTAAAAAAATTACAAATACATAATGGAGGAATAAAAGGTAATGATATTAAGAAAAAAAAGTTACATAATGAGTAACAGTATATAAGGAATAAAAGTTATAGAAAGACTGAATGTGTGGGAACTAATGTTAGGAATTTGAGGAATGATAGTTACATAATGTGCAATATCAATTGTAATAAGATGTTATAGAACCCAAAAAATATATTTGAATATCTAGTTTACGGAAATACAAACAACCTAAGAACTTTTGAATCCCTCTCTTGCTGCACCAAAACCATCAATGTTTCATAGCATCTAAGCCTGAATGCATCAAAATTAATTTACATTGTTCAAGATCAATTTCAGAGTACAACCTATCTCTGTCATAAATGACATAGTGATCATGCAAAAAGAATCAAATGAAATATACAAGCAGGTACCATTTAGGGAGGGACATGATTTCCTTCATTCTTGGTAGCACTTCATAAGCACTGACATTGAGAACTCTGACTTCATGGTCTACATCAAAATATTATAAACCATTATTTTTTTATCTTCTTATAGTAATTGTTGAGTTTTATAAGACATTTGTAATAAGTGAGCCTAATTCCATTAGAAGGCTAGAAAATATGTATAAAAATGGAAATATATCTAATAATACATTAGTGTTATTCATAAATGGAAAGAACCAGTATTCATGATAAATGATCCAATTATTGGAGATAGTAACTTGAGAACCAAATGCATCTGCAACGAAGAAACCCTCCCTAAAGGTCTGTTTGAAGAGGACATCATCAATGATCAATATTAGGAACCTTATAACAATATTAGTTTCCAACCAAGGAGAATTTTTTATACCATGTTTAAAACTCACAAGTTGGACCAAATGAGATTCCACTTCAGAAATAACCATTTTGTGCTGACTTCATATCATAAATCCCAGAAGAAGAGACCTGTCATTTTTATTAAGAGAAGACCCATCACAAAAGACACATTGAACTTCACAATAACCAAACCGTTGATTTCCCTGAATAATTTTCCATAATGCATCTGCACAGCTAAGAAACAGTTTTCCATGTTTAACTTCTACATTGTAATGGGCGCATTCCATCTATGAAATATCCCGAGTTTGACATACCAATCCTACCTCTCAATGAATGAAATTTGTAGCTACAATTTTATGGCCACCACCAATTCTCCCACTTCCACAAGAAACCCATGAATATATTGTTCTCGGACTTAAAATAATAGTAGAAAGCATAAATTATATTGGAAGAGGATTGAAAATTTATTCTCAACAAATTGAAATAGTAATCCTGAAGTAACATACATTTAAAAGAATAAAAGGAAACAAAATCAATGAAACATGCAGCACCTCCCCCTCCCACCTCAGCCCCCCCCCCCCCCCCCGCGCAGCCCCTTCCCCCAGCACTCCCCCCTGGCCAACCTCTTCCCCCCACCCTACCCAGCCCCTTCCCACAGCAGCCCCCTCCCCCCTGCCCAGATCTCCCCCTCCTGTCCATCCCTGCCCATCTCTTCCATCAAGTATAACATATCTTCTCCAAAAAAATTCCATGTTTCGTTCAACACAACCTGTGTAATAAATGATGGAAACAAATGATAAATCAACATGTATCTAATTTTCTGACTGGATATGATCAACATGTGAAAATATAGGTAATACACTACCTGTGATGGCTGGTAATATTGAAGGCTGGTTGATTTTACATAGCCCATTTATTCCACCAATTGGATCAACAACATTTGTCAATGAAAAAAAACAGTACTACATCATGAGAAGTAATCGACCTGGAGAACATAAAAAAATAGTAGTACATCATGTTAATTAAATGATAGGGATAGAATATTGCCATAAAAAGTGTAAAACATAAAAAACATTAGCATAAACAGTGGAAATGTTATTAAAAAAATGATGTAATACATTTGAAAACATACCAACCTGCCCATCCCCTACCCCTCTCCTCCCCTCCCCCCCAGCCCAACCTTTTCCCCCAGCAGCCCCCTCCCTCCAGCCATCACCCAGCCCCTCCCCTCCCCTCCCCTCCCCTCCCATCCCCTTCCTTGACCTTCCCTCCAACCTACCCAGTCCCAGCCCCTCCCCTCCCCTCCCCTCCCCCCTGCCCGCCCTTTTCCCCTAGCAGCCCCCCTCCCCTCCCCTCCCCCCTGACCAACCTCTTCCCCCAGCACCCCCCTCCCTCCTGCCATCATCCTCCTCTCCCTGACCCTCCCCTCCCCTCCCCTCCCCATCCCTACCATCCCCTCCAACCTGACCAACCCCTGCCCCTCACCTCCCCTCCCCCCATACCCACCCTTTTCCCCCAGTAGCCCCCTCCCCCCTGTCCAACCTTTTCCCCCAGCAGCCCCCTCCCCTACCCTCCCCTCCCCTCCCCTTCCCTACCCTCCCCTCCAAACTTCCCAGCCCCTACCACTCCCCTAACCTCCCCCCTGCCCACCCTTTTCCTCCAGCATCCCCCTGCCCCTCCCCTCCCCCCCTGCCCACCCTTTTCCCCCAGGAGACCCCTCGCTTCCCCTCCCCCCTACCCAACCACTTCCACCATCACCCCCTCCCTCCTGCCATCATCATACTCTCCTTGACCCTCCCATCCCTCCCCTCCCCTTCCCTGACCTCCCCTCAAACCTGCCCAGCCCCATCCCCTCCCCTCCCCTCCCCCCTTCCCACCCTTTTCCCCCCGCATCCCCCTCCCCCTTGCCCAACCTTTTCCCCCAACAGCCCCCTCCCTCCTGCCATCACCCAGCCCCTCCCCTACCCTCCCCTACCCTCCCCTCTCCTCCCCTTCCCTACCCTCCCCTCCAACCTGCCCAGCCCCTGCCCCTCCCCTCACCTCCCCCCCTGCCCACCCTTTTCATCCAGCATCCCCCTGTCCCTCCCCTTCTGCCCACCCTTTTCACCCAGCAGCCCACTCCCCTCCCCTCCCCCCTGCCCAACCTCTTCCCTGAGCACCTCCCCATTCATGAAATAAGTTTACATGTAGATATAGTAAAATTTAAAAATAAAAATACATACTATGTATCCTTTTCCCCCAGGAGACCCCTCGCTTCCCCTCCCCCCTGCCCAACCACTTCCACCATCACCCCCTCCCTCCTACCATCATCATCCTCTCCTTGACCCTCCCATCCCTCCCCTCCCCTTCCCTGACCTCCCCTCAAACCTGCCCATCCCCATCCCCTCCCCTCCCCTCCCCCCTTCCCACCCTTTTCCCCCCGCATCCCCCTCCCCCTTGCCCAACCTTTTCCCCCAACAGCCCCCTCCCTCCTGCCATCACCCAGCCCCTCCCCTACCCTCCCCTCTCCTCCCCTTCCCTACCCTCCCCTCCAACCTGCCCAGCCCCTGCCCCTCCCCTCACCTCCCCCCCTGCCCACCCTTTTCATCCAGCATCCCCCTGTCCCTCCCCTTCTGCCCACCCTTTTCACCCAGCAGCCCACTCCCCTCCCCTCCCCCCTGCCCAACCTCTTCCCTGAGCACCTTCCCATTCATGAAATAAGTTTACATGTACATATAGTAAAATTTAAAAATAAAAATACATACTATGTATAAAAAATATGGAAACACTTTAATAAGAAATTCATAAATATGTGTAAGAAATCTGTTAAAAAAGTAAGTATGATAAATTTGGAAACACTTCAATAAGCATTCCATAATTTAGTTGGAATCCCCAAAATTCCTTGAAGATCCACCATTACTAAAACAGAAATCATCCTCTGAACAAAATGGAAATTCAAAAACAGCACAATTCACTTCAAAAACACAAAAATAAGAACATTATCAATAATATTTCGAGTGATTGTTTTTTAACATTAGGATGACCATATTAACTTATCAAACCAGATATCATACAGGGAATCATTTATTTCATTCTAATTCTATATATAAATCTATTCATATTAACCTATAATGGTGACCATAAAAAAAATGGAAACCGTTTTTCATAATCATTAGGGAAACAGTTATTCATAATAAGTCATTAAAAACACTATGTATGAGAAATTGGGAAATAATTGTATAAGAAATTAGAAGAGATAGTTTGGATGAAAGGTAACATAACAAAATGTGTATAGAAAAGGAATTATATCTTAAAATATGGTTGAGTTATTCTTAAACAGGGTCTACTTTTAAATGAGCAGAGTACATGTAAATAAAACAATCTCATATATAACTCTTAATAATGAATGGGAAAAATGTATAGGTGACACTTGAAATAATTGAAACACAAATATGATGTTTAATAGTTTTGGGGTTTTAATATACCCTCACTAAATAAAATATTACTGTGGATTTGAAACATTATATATACAATCAATAGTGTTGGTCTCAAGTAATGTTTTCATTAAGCATTAATACTTAAGTATAATTAAAAGGTTTTTGTAGCTACAACCAAGAAAATAAAATATTTCTTTTGATAAAGTATCCAAACCAAGTGAAGAAGGATCCTTGCCGGAAATTTTTATTACCAACATAGCTCCATGAAATAGTGAAGCGTGAAGGCATTAAGGACAAGGTACATTGAGAGAACATGTGAGACCAGAACAGAGAACAAAAAATAAAGCTACAATCATGACCTTGGTATGATCAAAACAATAATGTACAATTACTACTTGCAATAAGAATCAAGTGAAAAAAAGATATCTGATAACAACGTCCCTATGAAGCATAGGAAAACCCCATATTGGAAAACCAAGTTCAAAAATAAAGAGTTATACAGAATTCAAAAATGTAATGGATCAATTTTCCCCTGATCACCATCACCATTGTCATCATCAACCTCATCCTCACCGCCATCTCTGTCCTTGTCGTCGTCCTCGTCATCGTCCCCATGTTCATCGTCAGCCTCATCCTCATCCTCGGTCCCATCCTCACCCTCGGCCTCATCCTCGCCCTCGGCCCCCATCCTCTCCCTTGGCCCCATCCTCGCCCCCATCCTCATCCTCATCCTCACCCTAATCCTCTTCAGCATCCTCGTCATCACCAGAAACTTCATCATCTCGACCGCCACTAAATTTAATTTCTGGTGCATTGGATAATGCACCCATCGACGACATAAATGTCTGACAAGCCACACTGGCCTCTAGTGGAAGTGATGAAGATAAAGCTTTCATCAGTTTCTTAAATTCTTTGTCCCTTGTTTAAACTTGTTCTTCCAACTCTATAACCCTTTTATCAGACTGTCTTGCATGCTCATTGACCTGTTCCAACTCGGTGGTACTAGAATGGATATCTGGAGAGGACCAATACCTTGTCGGGACTATATTCTTACCACGTTGGTAGCGTACTCAACCAGAGTGCTCCTATCCCAAAACCTGATATAAATGATCGTGTGGCCCAAAATTGTGAGGCTCTTGGGCATCAAGAGGCTCTAAAGCAGCCTGTTAAAAATATTAATAGTTTATTAAATTTTAAAATAGATATTAAACTTTGAAATAAACAAATTAAATCTTACAATCTTTTCTTGGGTTGGTTCATTTACCGCAGTTCCATCTTTTTTTCTTCTACATGAGCAAAACAATTTTGCTCGAGGGATACAACCTTCAATATTTAATTTTTGCTTCTGTACTGACATTGAAACAATATAAAGTTCAAGTATAATCATATATTCAATATTCAATAAATCACATAATTTAAGTAAGAAACAATAAAAAGGGAAAGTCCTAAAGAAAATTTATAAACAACCGTATCCTATTAGCTGCCTCTCATGATCTGACATAGTTGTGCGCCCCAAAGTGTGGAGGTATTACTTTGAATCAATGTTTTTTTTGTTTTTTCAGAAGATTCCTAAATAATTTTTAATAATAAATAAGATTATGTTAATGAAAAATATGAAAACACTCATTTAAATACCTCAAATGAGATTAATACCTTAAATTTGGCAGTCGCCCAATGGGTAATCATTTGGCGATATTGCTCTATCAGGTAGTCATCCACAATAGGTAATGTCTCTAACTCCGTGCCCACTCTATCACACCATCCAACATACAGGTCAAGCTTATAAGCTCTCCAAATCTCTCCTAGCTCTTTTAAATGTGTTTGGTCGTGCACCTTCGCCATCAGGGAAGTTTAAACCAAAGCTGAAACCCAATAGGTTAGTTCATATAAAGAAAAACAAAATACTATATTAAATCCAATAGATTTTTTACCCATATTTGTGCCCACGCATTATCTTTGAATTTGTGTGGCAGATGACTCCAAGAGAGAGGGCTGTCGGGAATGATATCGGATTATTTGGCTAGAGTCGCCAAAAAACCCCGATATTCCTGCCCAGATTTCTCAATACTTTTTCCATCAACATTGTATTCAACCATCAACTGTGTCTGGCGGTTCCATTCCGCATGCAAGTGAGTACTCCCCCTCCTCTGCCTCCTATCTTTAGATGAATCTGTTATTAAAGAAAAATAATATCACTACAAGTTATATTAAAAAATAAAGTTTGGTATAAAAATTTGATAGAGTTATATAAATATACATGTGGTAGTCAGAACAATGGTTGTCAATAGATATGCAGAAGATGAAGGAATATCCTGTACAGGTGGAGTGTCCCTCAGTGTATGCTCCTCAGCCACATACTTTATCGCACCAGGAGTCGAAGAAGGTGGAATATAATAGCTTGGAGATAATGAACTAGAAGCAAAAGATGATGGCATAGACATCTGGCCAACTGGTAGTGTAAACATTGGAGGTCTAAATATCCCATGTGTCCCTGAAGACATGCCAGGATCAAAATGGGCTGAAGAAGATACGTTTGTGGTAGTGGATCGTCTAACTCTTTCCCCACGAGCCCTCGTACCACCGGCCTCAATACCGGGACCACTTGATGATCATTCATCTCTGACACCACCCCCCCCCCCTCCTACCACCAGCCTCTCTACTGGGAGCAATATCAGGCTCGTCGTTAGATATCCCTCGTCTAGAGGGTGGATCCTAAAAAAAAGTTTAACACAAAAGTAAACACATGATATTATAAGTTATTGAAATATTTATATTTGAAATAAAATACTCACAACAGGGATGAGTGGAGGAACACCCATCTGTACCATGCGAAGATTATTATCTGTCATGTTTTTCCGTCACCTCCCTTCAATGGGAGTCATTTCCTACAATGAAAACAAATATGGAATTAATTAGAAATAGATAACTAATGTGTAACCCAAAATACAAAATATAGAAAAACAATTCTGATAAAAAAACATAAAGTAAAAGAAGATTTATGGTGGTTTGAAGGTAAGTACTAGGATACACACTCTAAATGATGTAGGTGAAACATGTAGGTGATAACACGAATGTATGATTCTATATATTTCCCACCACAACTTCGGGTTCACAATCAACTCTGACAATTGAGCTATTGGTGTCATCATAAGTAATAAACGGATTGCTTCCAATTGTAGTATGGATAGTGTAAATTTCATCATCACCATCATCAAAAACATGTTTGGGATTTACTTCAATAATTACACTGAATTTAAGATGAAGATGATCTTTGACATAAAAAACTTGTTTCACCATTGATTCCAATAAATATGGTTCATCGGTGGCAAGAGTGCGAGTCATGTCAATAACTCGAAATCCAAAACCATCAATAAATGTTCCTTGCCTCGTCATTGAATCAAACCATTGACATTTCATCATCGTGACTTGACCATGCGAGTAATAATCCAAAATTATTATTTTCTCCAAGACTCCATAATAAGCAACATTTTCATAACGAGGTCTAGTATCCGATGAACTCGTATAACAGTATGTTGTGGCAGTTAGCATAACACCATTATGTTGTGTTCGCATGTTTCTTTCTCATTCAGTGATAATAAATTTGTATCCATTGATCACAAGTGATTTACAAGCACGAACCATGGTATTAGGACCAAAATACAAAGCTCTTATTTCCTCAGAAACAGAGTCTACAGGCAAACTTGATACCTAAAATATAAACAAATAGTAAACTTAATTAAATATTATTTTTATTTAGTTATTACAGAAATATTTTTACCTTCAAATTCAACCAAGCAGAAAATCCTTTGATATGAAAAGTCTCTTTCCTTCTCAAAGATAAATAACGATGCTTTCTATATATCAATTATTAATGTTCCCTGTAGATAAAAATAATAATAGTTTAACAAATATTTAAAATTACAAGAGATAAGATAAGAGATACATGTACAATTTACTTACTTTAAATACTCATCGAACAAATCACAATTGAACAACACTGTGCGATGTGCCATCTCCCGCTCTTGAAGGCTTAATGTCATCAATGTATATGATCCTGAAATTCCTCCTATCTGAGGAAGTGATGGAAAATTGGGTTCAATTTTCCCCATACTTTTCTTCTTCATTTCTCATTGGTCTGTTTATTCTCGTAGTAAGATCAGATAAATACATTGATCAGAAATCTATACATTCTTGACCCAGGTAACCTTTCACAATAGAAACTTTAGGATAATTCTTATTCTAAACATATGATTTCAATGTGAACATGTTTCTTTCAGTTGGATACATCCAACCGAAAACAATGGGTCCTCCAAGAATTATTTCGGTCGGAAGATGGATAGTTAGATGCAACATGCATGTAAAAAATGATGGAGGGAATATTTTCTCTAACTCAGACAAAATTAATGGTGTCTCTGCTAACAGTTTTTGCAAGAAGTATTTGGACAACCTCTTAGCACAAAGATCTCTAATCAAATAGCACAACCGAATAACTGAGACTCTAACATTATTGGACAAGAGATGACGGATTTCTATTAGAATCAACTCATGCAAAAGGACGTGATAATCATGAGTCTTCAAAGATGTCAACTTCAACTCTTTTCTGTTGACCCATTTTAATATATTGCTTGAATAGCCATCAGGAACTTTAATAGTCTCTAGCATTTCCAGAAATTGATTTTTTTTTAGCAGATTTCATCACATAAGAAGCATATGGAACTTGCCATTTATTTTCACTGATACAGACAGGATGCAATTCTGGTCTGATCCCCCAATATACCAAGTCAGTCCAAGATCATAAATCATCTTTTGTCTTCCCATTGACATTTAGAATAATCGAAAGAAACATTTCACATATATTCTTTTCAATGTGCATTACGTCTAAGCAATGACGAAACAAGTTGGTTGACCAATACTACAACTCAAAGAATATACAATTCTTCTTCCATTTGTAACAGGTATCATTGGAAATATTTTTCTTCTTTATAGATTTCATTACACCCTTCCCAAATGAATAACTGAAATCCTTCAATTCATTAATCACATCAGTTCTGTACATACGCTGAGGTGGATCGTCATTCTCCATGGGTATTGTCAAATCTTCGACAATTGTATCTATATGGATGGTTCATTGGCATGAATCGTCGATGTCCCATAAAACTAAAACTACGATAATATTTTAGTCTTCTCGATCGAGTGTTTCTTCATACAAACAGGACATGACAATTTTCCTTTTTTGCTCCATCGAGACATCATTTCATAAGCAGGAAAATCATTGATCATCCACATAAGCACAGCACGCATCTAAAATATGTCTTTCGAAACATGCATCGTATGTGGGCACACCCACATCCCAAATAAGTTTCAACTCTTTTATTAAAGTTCGCATGTATACATCTATATCATTGACGGGATTAGAAGGACCAGATATCAGTATACTCAAGAAAGTGTAAGGATTTTTCATACACAACCAAGGGGGAAGGTTATAAATGTGTATGAAAACCAGCCATGTGCTGTGCGAAGTAAACATCTGCCCAAATGGATTAAAATCGTCACATGAAAGACCCAGTCTCACATTACGCACGTCAGCTGAAAATTCAGGATATCGAGCATCAAATCTCTGCCATGATAATCCATCTGCAGGGGTGAACAAACTCTTCATTATTCTTTTTTCTCTCTCGGTGTCATGCCACCACATTTTTATGGATATTTCATCAGAAATAAAAAGGTTCTATAATTTTGGGATCAATGGAAAGTGCCACGTTACTTTTTTTTGGCACACTTGATGGTGTTCCATCATCTTTTGGCTTCCATCAGGAGGTTCCACACTTGATACAATCATTTCTTTCATTAGTTTCCTCCCAAAATAAGTTGCAATCATTCGGGAAAGCATGAATTTTTTTTTTGAGAATTCAAGTTTATCAACTAACTTCCATTCCATATAGTGGTTTGAGGGAATATCTAAATTATCTAGAAGTAAGTCCTTCAAGAAGGTAAGAATGTAATCAATTTCAGTATTTGAAATCCCATACATAGTTTTCCCATGAAACAATCGGATTAAAAATTCCAACTTTTTCATTTTACCACATTGCCGATATAGTGGAGTCGTCGTAGCATCATTCAATTTTTCCACCCAATCAACATATTCATTTTCATTGGACGCATAATGTTTTCTTGTATCGAAATATTATTGGCTAGACATGCTTTCCTTCTCATGATGCTGAATAAATGGAAACTGATCATATATCAAACTCTCTAATTCAGTCCTATCATTTGGATCATCAACATTTTGAGATTCCATTTTCTCTCCATTGTGATACCACACATAATAGTCTGTTTGGAAACAATATTTGGTTATATGATAGATAACTACTTCATGACTCAAACAAGGTCTTCCAACACAATTAAAACATGGGCAGTGTATGCGACCACTATCTAAAGCCTTGTCAATTGCAAAATCTAGAAAGCTGTTCAAATTATTTTGAAAATCGGTTGAAATCTGATCAGTTTCATACATCCAACTTCTATCCATTCTGTAAAAAAATTTCAATAATTCATTTAAAATCAATTCAATAATATTTAAGTTTAATCAAAAAATGACAATTGTTTACTTTATATAAAATCATAACTGACACATTACTCTACATGAGAATCATATTAAGAAATACAAAAAAATACAGTGTATATAAAAAAATAAGATACAGAATTTCTAATGCCTATATTCAAGGATTTCCCAGTAAGATATTGGAAGTGGATCAAGGAATACATAATCCTTAAGGGTCTTGTTGGGAGTAAATGAGTTTTATACTTTAACTTCTTCAGGGAGATCAGGAAGAGGAGTAGGATGAGGATCAGGGGCGTGTTGGGACCGTCCAATGGGGGTGTGGGGTGTCCAGGGGGTGTGGGGTGTCTAGGGGGTGGTGGGGCCATCCAGGGGGTCAGAGGTGTCCAGGGGGTGGGGGACTGTCTAGGGGGTCAGGGTGTCTAGGTAGGCGGGCTGTCCGCGGGGGTGGTCAGGCTGTCCAAGGGGGTAGGGGGAGTCCAGGGGGGTGGGCGGGTTGTCCAAGGAGGTGAGCGGGGTGTCCAGGGGGTGGGTGGGGCAGTCCAGGGGGTACGGGGTGTCTAGGGGGTGGGTGGTCTGCCCATGGGGGTGGCAAGGTTGTCCAGGGGTGGGCGGGCTGTCCAGGTGGGTGGGTGGGCTGTCCACAGGGGGTGGGCGGGCTTTCCATGGGGGTGGCGGTGCTGTCCAGTGGGGTAGGGGTGTCAAGGGGGTGGTGGGGGTTTTCCAGGGGTGGGGGCATCCAGGGGGGATGGGGGTGTCCGGGGGGGTGGTGGGCGAGTGTCCGGGGTGGGGTGGGTGGGCTGTCAACAAGGGTGGGGGGCTGTCCAGGGGGGAACATGCTGTCCAAGATGGTGGGCGGGTGTCCGGGGTGGGGTGGGCGGGCTGTCAACAAGGGTAGTGATAGGTTTGGAAATTGAACACCTAGAGTTTGATGAGGAAATACTTATGATTATGGATTGGAATCTTGGTAGGTTCTTAGAGTGGGATGGTCCCTCTGAGTGTATAAAATGTATTATGAAATGTTTTAGGGAAATATAATTATCATACAGGGTATATGTCTATAAGGTGATAAAATTATATTTTCATAGATGTAAGATGGTATTTTATGGATTTTTGGGACTAAATGAATCTCAATTAGTTAATAGAGATGAAGAAGTTCTCCATAACAAATATTAGGAAAAATTGATCTATTACAGGACATTTTGTTGCTTTCTATGGATTAATATCCTTAAAAATACCATTTGTAGTGGGTCATATAAAGAATCATTCCCATTATTGAGTTTAGGAGTATATGTGGTATTTATTATTATTTTCCATGACTTTTGGGTTGATAAACACTATAATTTTCTTCATAGATCTCATGAATATGATTTTCCATCCATATAATGTCTCTTTAATCATTATATTTATAGATGAAATGAAAATATAGTTTATGAAATTATTTTTTAATGATTGACGCTGTGGCATATTAATGATTACAATTCAATAAATTTTGATTGATAAAAATAATTTTGGGTGTCAATATTGGATACAACAGACTAAGAGATCTTGAAATTAGAGAAGCACCAGGATTTTGGTCTATCTAAATCTCAACATCATGTCAAGGGGGTATCATCACAACCACTTCATAAAAAACAAAAACAAAAACCCTAACAACCTTTTTATCCTCTAACATAATAGCTTTAATCTATTCAATAATGTATGAACAATCACATAAACTAGGTGGTCCACATATCAACTTCCCACCTAAAATTCCCACTCAATAACAAAAACTACATTTTTTCTATCCCCATATGATTACACAACCCTCCTTCAGAATAATTTGATAAAAATCTGTAAGGAATATAACTAGTTGATTCATTTTATGACATAGTATAGGTATATTTATATGAAAAGAATACCCCCACAATAATCATGCATCCCTGTCATCAGTCTAAACCCCTAGAACACATAAAAGAAGCTAGTATACATTTAATAAAATATTTAACACCATAAGAATGAAAATAAACTCTAAATATAGTTTGAGAGGATATAATGGTGTGTGTGAAAAAAAATTATATTAAATCTATTTAAATGAATATGGAACAAATGAGGGTTTATAATACACTAAGAGTACCTCAAACAATCCAAAACCACTATAGCGCCACATATTCAACTTCATGAAACAGGACTTGGAAATCTTACCTACGTCTTTACTGATGACCACCTAATTGGAACACTCTATTTATGGTTCTTGAACACAAGGAAAAAACTATGTTTGGTCTCTACCAACTCAATCACCCCTTGTACATCATAATCTTGTTTCCTCTTATACTAAAATGGTCTCACTGGAAGATACTTCTAATGCTGGTCCTAAACCATTCATTCTCAACAAAATAATGATCAAAGAACCATTAGACACATCTTAATGATGATAAAATCTCATCACATATAGGTTAAATCAAAACAGAAACAAAAAAACATATACACATCAAAATAAAAACTAAAAACTGAAATATTAGATAAATTTCAATAAAAATAAGGTACCAATTAGAAAAATACCTAATTTAGGATGGTTCTGATAAGATTCGGCAGGAGATTCAGCACCTTGGATGGGGTGGAGGAAGAGGAAGTCGAAGGAGATCCAAGATCGCCAAGCTGCTCCTGTTTAGGGTTCTGTATCGCAAATGGGGGAGAGGACGGGCCGTTGTTAATTTGGGGGAAAGTTTTACCAATGGTTTTTAAAAACTGTTGGTATATATTTTCATGCCAAACCTATACCAATGGTTCCTTAGAACCGTTGGTAAAATCTTCCCTGAACAACAACTATGCCAACGGCTCTCATTGAACAATTGGTAAAACTCCCCTAAACCACATCTATACCAACGATTCTAATTAACCTTTGGTAAAAGCTCCCACAAACACTCCTATAACAATGGTTCTAAGGAACCATTGGTAAAAGCTCCCCTAAACCATCCTTTACCAACGGTTTCATGAAACCGTTCGTATGGAAGTTTGGGGAAAACCCCACATTCTAGTAGCTGTTCTAAAAGACATGTAAAAAGAAAGTATAGATCCCAATAATTTTATTTTTGTTGGTAGATGCATCATTGGTTTTAATTAATTTGGATCCTAGTCCTATCCAAGTTGTTCCATAAAAAAGAACTCAAGTATCAGTCTAGGTGCACAATAATACCCATTATCATAGGAGTATGTCCAAGGTGTTCAATATAAGGAACCAAAGTATCAAACTTGGCATAATATATAGGTAAAACCCACTGAATTGTTTCATAGTATACTACATAAGGAACTATGTAACTCTCATGGAATTGTATATAAACCTTTCCCACCGTTCCCACCCAAGGTAATCCACTAGAGAACTAGGTATTACTCATGGTTAAAGTAAAGGCGTCTACATAGGGATCCCATCTAAGGTGTTTTATAAACGAAACCATGTATCACACCCAAAGTGTTGCAATTCAACTACATTTTCTAATTTCTAAGATCGATAATCCCTTCCAAGGTTTCCTTCATTAGGGACCCTTTATAACCCTCAACTTTGTGTAATGGAATGGTCTTAACTAACATTAAACTCATAACATTCAAAAAATACATTTTATTCATGTTGGACCATTCATTTAATATGGTTAATTCCAGATAAAACAAGAATATTAATGTTTTATACCCATTTCCATCCATTTTCCTTTGGTTAAAATCAAAATATATTACATTCATAAGGTGAAATTCAACACACCTCAATTGGTGGTTCATTTTAATTTCAAGTCATGAGGCTCTTGAGCCTTTAAGGAAGGAACGCCATTAGGGGTGGATCACATCAAGGTGGTCATCCTCCAATGTTGTTTTTTGATTTTATAAGACTATATTAAGAATTGAAAAATCATTTTATTTAGTTAATTAGACATATGAGAGGCATTTTCATAAGGTTCTAGTACACAACCCAATGGAACACCACATAAAGCAATGATACTTTAGGGGAAAAAAACTAGAACTCCTTACATAGGTTGTTAAATGAACCCTTATCTATTATTGGATTTATATATTATATAGAATATTAGAAATCAAAAATAAAAAAATGTTTAGAAAATATGTCGTATCATCTTCCACCAACATGGTGATGAAAATGGAGAGATAAACCGATAAAGTAATGAATATGAATGAGGAGGTTACCATAGGCTATCAAACACAACCAATAGATAAGTAGATAGAAATGGGAAAAATATCATAATTTAAAAACAATTTTTGAGGTAAATGGATACCTCCATCAGCTTGGAGAGGATCTGCATGAAAATAGGGAGGAAAACTAAGGGATAAAAAATAAATGAAGGTAGAGGAAAAATTGTATTCTAAAATATTTTTAAGAGGTACAATGTTTTTTCACACAGTTTTCCAAACGATTTTTCTAAACTATATGTCACCATTAGTTAAGTGGAACTAAGTTTGAGTCCTTGGTCACATGGTTTGGAAAAATTGTGTGACCCTTCCATCCAGCTGGAACACCCCGCACAGTTGTGTGGTCTAAGGTACATCGTTGAAACTAACTATATAACCCTCTGCAGTTTATTTCATCAACTGCATGGTTGATTTTCATGGTTATAAATAATTGTTATCTAACTGTTTGGATCATTCATCCTATCCAAACAATCCCTAGACACTCCCAAATCACTCCTTATCCTCTTAAGTGCATTACTAGAGTAAAATGAGGGGGTTTTAGTAGTAATTTAAGTATTTTTACCACTTAAAAAGGATAGAACGTTACAGGTTATCACTTTAATAATAATAATAGAAATTTCATCTTATAAAGTATTCTCTATTTTTTCTAGCCTTTTTTCATTAAAATGAGGCATAATTCCATTATTTTAAAGTAATAAGTTGCAAGAAGGAGTGATTTTTTCAAAGTGAAGATTTCTTCTTTCATTTATTTCATTTATGTTCTCATATCCAATCTTCCTCAATCTAATTCTACAATATAATTATTTTTCATTAACATCATTATTCCTCTTTAAAAATTATATCAACATAATATAACTCTATAATATTACTCATTCATTAGTTATAACAAATTCTTATTTGTGTCTATTTTAGCACCTACATGAATGATGCTATAATTTTACCATCATGAATGAACAATAAAACTTAAATACTGGTATTATTATGTAATAATGAATAATATAAAAAAATTTCATAATTTTATAGTGTTAATATATAACATTTTATTCATTAGTAAAATTTATTTTTTTATTGAATTTTAATTAATAAAAAATGATATTTTAATCATTAATTTCAAAAAATCACCAAAACTTCCAAAAAGTTACCCCTAGACTTCAGAAATACATAAAAAACCTAGGTAACATCCATTTAAATTCTATCGGAGATGAAAAAATTATCAAGGATCTAGGACTGGAACTGTCATATCAATGTTAGCACGGAACAAACCTGACAATTAACACTGGAATATTAAATTTAACAAAGAATGTTTAATAATTTGGTAATAAATAATTATAAATTAATTATAATTAATATAAACATAGATATTACATAGATCAATAATAAACCCAATATGGTTTTATAGGAGGTTAAAGTGTATCCAACCGAACATGAATCCAAAGTAACAGTTTTTTATCTCAATTTTCCTTAATTGAGACAGATTTTGGATTATGCATCTATTTTTATTTAAAGGATGAATATACTTCCTATTTAATAATTTTTATCATGATTATATTTTTATTCAAGTTTTTTAAATCTCTATTTCAAGTTATCTATTTCAAGGGCTCCTGATTTAAAATTTTCCAAAGCTGTAAGGTTATCTTTTCTAGTATCACTTTGAATTCAAAATTGTCTATGAAAAAAATTTCATTGGGGAAATTTTTATGGTATATCTCTCTAAAAAACACTATAATTTTCCCTAATTAAGTTTCATATAGTTTTTGAAACTCTCCTTACCATTTCACTTCCCTTTGGTTCATAATTCAACTGAAAGGATGTTTGTGAGTGGATTTGGCCTTATCTTTTCCTTTTTATTGGTAATCTTTCTCCTCAATATCCATATTTTCAAATGTTTTTATACAATGTACTTATCCATTCATCAATAATTTGTTAATTTAATTTTATATTTACTTTAAATTTCTTTAAAAAAAGTGTAAATATAATTTTTTAATGTTTTTCACAGTCTCTTTCTCCCATAATTTTCTTTTACTTCCTTTAGGAAGATTTCATTCCAAGTTTTTATGGTTTTAGAAGTAAGTTTTATTCACTTTAACATTATTTTTCTAAAACATTTATTTTTGAAAAATAAATTACATTTAAAAACAAAATTTATCAAAAATAAAAGGATATTTATTATTATTATTTTTAAATAAATTTTATAATAGATTTTTTCATCTATGAAAACATACTTTAATGCTTTTATTATTTACTAGGGATATTCTCCAATGATACCATCTATCGTATTTCTCTGAATGCCCTATGATTGTGTAAACCCTCCTAAAACTGATTTTTTTCATGGTTTAACTATATAATTACGGAATAATAAATTTTACCTTGCTCATAAGATATATATATATATATATATATATATATATATATATGGGTATGGTTTATCATTATGTGATTGTTGGGTCTAATATAGACATTTAATATATTGGATAAAACTTCATATTTCATGATATAATGATGTTGTGTGGGTACATTATTTAATTTTACTATGATCCTATCTTTTTCAGGGATACGATTTCATTTAGCTATGTTCACACTATATTCATGGAAATTTTTATTTGTAGATATGTTCACATAACTGTTTAAGGACATGATTTCATATAGCTATGTTCACAACTCTATGAATATACATCATTGATTTTATCTATGCTAATAACTCTATGCATGGAAATGATTTCATTTTTCTATGTTCACAACTATGTGCATGGTCATGATACAATTAGCTATATTCAAAACTCTATGCACTCACATAATTTTATTTATCTATGTTTACAACTCCTTGAATTGACATTATTTTGTTTATTAATTTTCACAAATTAGTGTATGGAAATGATGATGTCTATATATATTCAAAACTATGTGTGTTGACCTAATTTTGGTTAGCTATGCTAAAAAAATTATTGCTTATTAATGAATTTTTTTAACTTTTCGATATTATACTCTATGGCTCAAGATTATTTGATCATACTTACACACTCCTATGGATCATGCTCTATGTTATACCAAATTTTATGTCATGAATCATGACTTATGATCTATATTTTTTGGGTATAAATTTTTTGTGTTATTTTCAAGTATCTTTATTATGTTCTCACACCCACAAGTTAATATTATTCTGACTTGTGATTTTCAATTGACATCTATTATTTCCACCCCTTAGTGAGCATCTGATCACACCCCTATATTATGTTTCCATTCCTTGGGTAATGAACAAGTGTGATATGTATGATGTGTATACAAGGGTATCATGTGAAAATGTTATTTTTGGTATATGTTGAACAATGTTTTCAAAATAAGTTGGTTATGTTTCTTATATCCAAATACAATAAACTTATAGGTTCTAGGGTGCGATATATGATGATATATAATGTATATTCCTAGGAAATTGGGTAAAATATTTACAAGTTATTATCATATTTTCTTAGTCATAATTACTGTGGGATTTTTTTATTTTTGGGGATTACATTAATAATTGTAAGAGTACCTAACTTAGTGAAACATTGGTTAAAACAAATTCACCATAGGTTGAAGTGAAAATTTCATGGATTAAAACATCATAGTATTAATCTTTCATATGTATATGATTTTTTTTCACCAATATCCTAATGATATTAATGTTTATTAATCATGCTAACCATTTTAGTTTTATAAAATGATATAAAATAGAATCATAAACTGGATGTGGTGACATCTATGATCATTAATGAAAAATATATTATTTATTTCTAGTTCTATATATTCCTTTTTATATTTCATATTATATAATGATATTTATTCATATCCCAAAACATTGGATATTGAATTATTTATGAAAAAAAAGTGGTGTGATAAATGAATCTAACGTAAATTAACCTTCTCAAATTAATATTTTTGATAATATACATCCTACAAATCTAGTTCTTTTTCTATTTTTTGAATCTAATGTTATATTGATAATGGATTAGATCTCCCTACATAGAGATCATATCAATTATGATCATAGTTAAATCTCATTTAATATTCCAAATCATGTTATTTTAAAAATATAGTGATAAATATAATGATAAACTTCCTTTGGAAAAAAATTCCAAAATGGGTATTGATACCCAATAATGAGGGATACTTGGCACAAATGATCAGGGGAAACTCAACATTCAATGTTTTTTAATTTTATGGGTATATATTTTTGTTTTTCTAGATTAAATGTTTAGTCCTTCCCTATAACATGAGGTTGATTTTTCAATTTAACTCATAACTTGTTTTATGCTAATATAAATGAGTCATTAAATAATACCCCCATTGAATTTGAAGAATTAAAGAAACGTCTACAAGAGTATTGAGACCCCATATTTTCATACATAGATATTACATTTCTCTAAATAAATATTCATTTCATTACACAAACACGCGCTTGGGGATCATAAAGTTATAATGCCTATTTAAACTTGGAAACATAGACAAATGGTTCATAAAATATCTACTTTGCCTCCCACATATTTCTTCATAACTAGAACCATTTTTGACACACTATACGTAATACCTTTCATCATATCCAGGGTAATTGAAATATAATAAAATGGTGATCTTATATTCTTATTAAGGGTAAACAATGGATATATCAATCATACAATTAGACTAAGGGAATAATAACAATAACATAACATTTGAAAATTATACCCTCTGTATTAAGACACATAATCTTGAGTCATAGAAGAAATCTTCATAGTTTATAATACATGAATCACCAAGGAACATAAGACATGGGAGAGTAAAATTGGAACCAGACATGGAATTTTGGAATACACATAAACATATAAAATAATTACCTTATTCGTAAATGATCTTTTCCAACACTATAATAGTGTAATGGGTTCACTCCTCAAATCATCGTGGTAGTCAAGGTTCACACCTAAGAATATCATGGTAGACAAGGCCCCTTACCGAACTCAATTCACTCCCCATTATAGTCCTTTTTTATCTCTTGATATATCACTATTTATTGAATTAATTAGTGGTAGATATAGGTCCCATGAATCACATAATTAAAACCAAACATATGTGTGAAACAGGGTAATAAAACATTCATCGTATCAGAACCCATGAAAATTAATGTGTTTTATAAACATTTCATCATAGCATAACCTATGGAAAAGAAATAGGTTTCATAAATAGTATGTCATCATAAACATAAACCAAATAGATAAATAATAAGGATGGTATACTTGGATAATATCCCAATTAAATCATAAGTAACAATAAATAATATTATATTATTTGGAAAATTATTTTGAAATATCACATGAAATAAATCTTGAGAAGAATATCCTTTCTATTTTGAAAAAAAAAATTTTAAAGTATCTCAATTATAATGGAAAAAAATTATTTGAAACTAACCTTTTAAGATTTTAATAGATGATTAAAATCATTAAGTCTTCATGATGGTGGGAAAAAACCCCTCATGTTGTATAAGTTAAATAACATTCCTTCCGTAATTTTTTCAAAATAGCCACAAAGAACCACATTTTCAAAATGAAAAAAAGATTCCTTTAAAACCATTTTATAAAAATTCAAAAAAGGGTAAAAATGATTCTAAACATTAGTAAAAATATTTTTGAAAACATTTTTATAAAACATAGACATGAAATATAAATATTCCCAAATGGATACTTTAATGTAAACAATGTTAAATAATGATGAGATTGTGAAATAAACTCTTACCAAAAATCTCACCTTCTCTTGTTCACATTAAAAAATATTGTATAATAAATATATATTTATTATACATTTTTTAAATGACCATATATCTATTTTACCTTTTATGATTTATTTATAACATATTATCAACCATTTATTAATAACATGTTATTAAAATCATTGTTCTGGGGGATAACTACTTCATTTTCTAAATAGGTTTCAGTTCCATAGTCTATGTCCTTATACTTTGATCATGGTCCCATAAGTTTCATAATTTTAATAATAGTATAAAAATAATATATATTCATTATATACATATTTATAATCTTTTATTGAAATTATAGTGATAAAAATGAATTACACTGTTCATAGAGATAGTAGGTTGTACGTACGCATAAAGGTTGTTTCAATTTTTAATATGATAAAATGGAAGTTAAATAATAATACACATTTTAATAATAATTATTATGTTATATATATCAAATATATTTATAAAACTCAACCTTATTACCATACATGTAAAATATAAATAAAAAATTAAGCACATTGCATCGTAGAGATGGTAGTCCATATGTACGCACGAATGACATTATAGTTTCCAAATTGATTGAATTATAATAAGTTCAACATTATATTATCATTATATAAGTATAAATATTACATAAATATCATATATAAACATTAAACATATTATAATTTTCATCCATAAAAAATAGTGATGAAAAATGAATTGTACCACTACGTGGAGACGGTAAGTTGTATGTATACACGAGCGATACATTCACTTCTTATTTGATGGTAAACAGGGTGTATAATGGTTTTTTAAAAAACATATTAAAATTTATTTTATATTTAAGATACGAAATTTATTATTTTATGATGAATATAATATATTTATATGAGTTAAATAAGACTATAAAAATAAAGTGATCAGTTAAAGCCATTACCTATTCTTCAAAACGATTCCTTTAGATCTTCTCTAGAGGGACTAGGGTTTGGTATATTGAGAAGACTAGAACCTCAATGATTTTTTATATAGAAGTGTGTAAAATAATTTGGTATATTTTGGTTGATATAAAAGTCACAAAATGGTGTAATGAAGTGAATGAGGAAGTTCCCATTTAGAATTGAGGTGAGTAGTACTTTTGGAATTACTCAAAATATTAAAATATTATAGGACTATTCTAAATAAAAATCCTTCCAAATAGCCTATAAACAAAAATGGTATGATATTTTCAACCATTTATTTTCCTCTCCATTATTATTTAATATTTTTAGGATTTTTAAATAATTTAATAAAATATTAATCCAATAAAATATCATTATAGTCACTTTGGATACTTTTCATAAATTTGATATTGGAAACATCAAGAAAAGATTTTAAAATAAAACAAAATATTTTAATATATTTTAAATATGTCATTTTCATCTAGATAATTTTTATTTCACGGTAAATATCTCAAATTATGTCACTTTTACTTTTTTAATATAATTTTTTATTTTCCTTTTAATTGAATATTTAATGCATCAGTGTTGTGTAAGTATTTAAAGAAATTATTTACTTACTAAAAATTATAAATAAACTTCCATCCAAAATATAATTTCATTAGGCACAAAATTACTTTTAATATTCATTCTTAACTAATTTGTGTCCCTATGGGAACACATAAATGATATTTAAAACTAAGAGAGTGGTATTCTGTCACTTCCTTTTGTTTAAATAATATAAAAGTCATTTTTTAGGAAAATTGATTATTAAATAACTCAATTTTAAACCTTAGGTATTAAGGGTAAAATTTAATCTATCCAATAAGAATTATGATAAATAATTAAGTTCTTATAACTCAGTTTTAAACTAGATTAATTTGATTTACTATTTTTTTAGATGATAAATTTTACTATGGATACTATTCATATTGACCAAAAATAAAAGGGCCCTAATTTACAAGTTTGAACATCCATATTATAAATATGTAATTTATTTTGTCTAAATAAATAAATATAAATTTTAGAAATTAATTATAATGTAAGTGTGAAAAATGGGACAAAAACTTCTTTTGAGGAAGAAAATACATTTATATGCATAAAACTAGATTTATTATTATCTTATGCATAGAAAGATATTTTTCAAATATATAGAAACTTTTATAAATGAAATAATATATAATTTTAATTAAAATAATTCACTAATAGATATTAATTTAAAATATTGTTATAAAATTCATTGTATGATTAAAACAATTTTTCAAAAAAATGCCAGTTTTATTTTAAAATAATATTTCTTTCTAATTATAATAATGATTTTTTCATAATTTATAGACCATATATTTTTCATGATTTAGTTATTATTATTCATATCTTCTAATTTAAAGGCTACGAGATAACAAAAAACATAATATTTTAATAATTCTACGTGGTTCTTTTAAACTCATTGTTCTCTGCAACGCTAGCTATCAAAGAAATAAAATTATTTAAAGATAAAAAATTATTAAAAACCTCAGGTTTCTTCAAATGTGAATCTATTAAAAGGTTTTATATGAATAATCTCATCATCGTAGGGTGCACCATTTATCCATTTCAAGAAAAAGTACGGTTCAGTATATTTTTTCATTGATTATCATGAAATTAATAAAATTATGATCAAGATAAAGTATCATTTACCTCTTATTGATGATATTTATGATAAAATTATATCATATAAATACTTATTTAACGTTTAACATTTATCTCAGTACCATTAGTGAGATCCTATTTTTTTTCAGGTGCATCCCTCTTTAAAGTTTTTGTTAACCTCTTGGATTCATTTCTTTTTTTTGTTATAAAATTGTTATCAATCCTTGATTGGGGTGAGTTGGTCAAAGGTATGAAGAAGTGTTAATGGGATTACACCCCAGTATTTTATGTTATGTATATTGTAAATATAAATTCAATTTATTCAATAACTTATGCCACACACAACAACAAGCTTAAACGAAGCATGATATACTATTAAATATTAACCTGATCGTTGGAATAGTAATGTGAATGCTAGGAATAGAAATCTAGAAGTTAGAATAATAACCTCACCTATGAAAGTAACAATAAAATTTAGGTACCTCATAAATGAAAATATGATATATTTATATCATAGAATAACTAAATATATGTTTTAAAAATGATAAATTAAGTGTTGGTATTTTTTGATACCAAAATGTTTATTTATAATTTTATAATTAATATAAAGACTTAAAATAAAATTTATTTTCATAAAATAGATTCATAAATTAATCTTTTGTTTTTTTATAATTATAATATAATTTTATGATTCTATAATCAATTTTTGAAAGTGTCTAAAATCGATTATAATATTAGACTCATTATTTTTCTAATAAATGATGATTTTATATAAAAATTGAATTTCACATATTTAGAAAATTATTTTCATAAAATAGAGTCTATTTTTAAAATCTAAATATAAAACAATTTTTGTCAATTTTTTGAATTTCTCTAAAATAGTTGATTTTTTTATGAAAAGTGAAATATATTCATTTATGATATTTAACATTATAAGTTAAATACATGAATTTTTAGTCATTAATGATGTAAGGATCCATTATTTAGAACTCAAATGCACTAGTTACTATAATTAGTTACAATAATCAACACTATTTATATTTTTTATCCAAAATAATAAACAAATGAAAAAAATTATCAAAATACACCCATCTTCTCCATTATAAAAATCACCCCTCACCACCCCTTCTTCTCACACCTTTTAAGCTATGAATAATTTCTAAATTATTACCAATTACATTACCAAGACTCTTCTCTATTCCCAATACCTACAGGTCACACCAAAATACCAAATCCACATGTCTTAAAGAAGTTACCAAGGAGACAATATTCAAAAGGTAAAATCCTCCTACTTTCTATTTTAATTTATTTTATATTATTATTATTACCTCACCATCCCTATAAAAAGTGGAATGGTAACTTTAGTATCATATATATACTATAATTTTATTTTTCAAATTTATTATCAATCACCAAATACCTTCTTTGCTTATTTTATTTAAAAAATGAATACATCATCTCCGATGTGTCGATTTACCAGCTTTGTGGAGGACAAGTTTTCATTTTCCATTTCCGTTTTCAAGTATAGTAAAAGAATCAATATTATGGTTAAATAAGGTTTTAATATAGATTTTATAAGTTATATCATGTTCTATATCCAATATATAAATATAATATTAATAAAATTACACATGTTCGTAATGGTCGTAAAAATAATCAAAATAAATTAAAACACTTTCATCAACATTTTATCAAATGAATCATCCTCATATCATATAACCAAATAATATATGATACCATTTAAACATCTAGGATTTCTTTAATAATAACTAATTTTACATCTGCAGAAGGTATTCCCATTTTAAAATAACTCACAAATTTATACTCAAGGGAACTGACCCTAAAACCATGAAACAGATGCTCCTAGAATAATGAAATTAAACATTATAACTCTTTGAAATGGACATAAATTAATTTATTAAAATTATAATAAATAAAAAATATGTTTAATAGGTTATTAATTAAGTAATTAAGGAATATAATTTGATTATCCATGAAATTAAGTACAAGTATAGAACTCTTTTAGACATAAGGTAAGGGTTACTCATATCACTTTTACTTCTGTGAGATATATTCCCTATTCAACCTTTAGTTATTATCTGTAGTGTACATAATACCCTTTAATATATCATATCATGAATCTATTTATCTTTATTTAATTCAAAGTTTTATTTTATGATCATTAATTTTTTGGGGCATATGGTTTGACTAATTACAATGTGGAAAAGGAATTCTTAACCCAATTTTCATTCTTTTGGTTAAACTTCTAATCCACTGATTATGAAATACTATTATTATGTTTGAAACAACTTTTGATTATCGTATGTTGTATTTACACTTTTTTTATATGTATTTATAGCTGATACACATAATTTATTCATTTGGTTGATCATGACACTTTATTTTAAAAATACTCTTTTAAATGTTTCTTTTTCAAACTTTAAAAGAATGTTTTTTAAACTAATACAACTTGAGAGAATTTTCCCAATTTCATGATGCCTTGATATCTTGAGGAATGATTAAAAAGTTTATAAGGCTATTTTAAAATAAAATTTTTTTCTTTTATAATTTCAAATATTTTTTAATAAATGATTTCAAATAAAAGTGGTGCTTCTCTCAAGAATTTATCGATGATTTTATTGGAGTATTTTATTCTATGTCAACACACTTTTTTGGATATTATTATTAATTGAATTTGATATATTAGGATATAATATATCATATTTTATTGAAATTTTTTTGATAGGTTTGACTGTGGATTTTCTATTTTGATACCATTCGTCATATTACATTGGATGGTCTATGATTATACTTACTGATTCGGGAAAGTTACTAACATTTCATATACTAGTTTCAATATGAATGTATATGTTGATTATGTTTCACCCCTGTCATATGAGGAATAAATTGGAATTACTAAGTGATGGTTGAGACCTGTTATATCCCCTCGAAGCATCGGAATGTATTATTAGACAAACTAGTTTGGGTATTGGCTAATGTATTACCCGATTATGAATGGTGTCTTGGCCAAAACCTTAACAATATGTTTATTATGTCCCACATTATACATTCCATAATTATGAGATAGTTTATTGATAATACATGTGATTATTCAACAAGTATAATATCCCTCGTTAATTTTCATTCTCATGATATTATTTATATAGAATTTTTTTATCATCTTTTATTTCTATCATATTTTGATGAATAGTATGTTTTTATGTCATGTGTTTTTATTTTTTCACCTTTCCTTATTGTTTATGCTTATTTATGATAGATTATAATGTATGATTACCCTTACTGATAATATGATCTCACCCCTTTCTTATGTTTTATTTTTATAGGGATAATAATATGTATATGATGATTGAAATTTTGGGATAATCTAGGAGAACAAGGGTATTTCCAATATAGTTACTATGTTGTATTCCATTTCAAGTTGAAATATAATACTTATGTTTGTATCCAGTTTTCCAAAGATACTAAACTATTCATTCCTTTGGGAATATATTGCTTGTACTTTGTAATAATGAAATAAAGTAACCACTAACTATGAGCTATAGGTCATGGGGTCTTTACAGTTGGTATTAGAGAAAGTTTATTAGAAACTTTGGAAACTAGATTTATGAAAAAATATATTAGGGAAATATAACCCAATAATTTACTTTGAAATTATTCCCAATGTAACCAACCTTATGATTCTGATATTAGTTATATATTAATTTTTTGTAAGTGTTTCAGTAGTTTAAAATTTTCATAAACTAATCTAGTGTATTCTATTGTTGAGAAATGGGACCTAGTGGAAGCAATAGAAACTGTATAAATGTACATATTCCGTAGAGATATTGACCTTATATTCAAGATAATAATGTTGGGTTTCGATCTTCAATTGGTGATGAATAACTTATAACTATACTGGGATAACTGACTTGATTTATGAGAAGTAGCCATACTTGAATGGAGTGGCATGATACATAACATTGTGTAACTATGTTAAAATGATTCATGATACAAAAATCTCCATCATTAAATGGGACTACAAAAACATTTATAGATGAGCAATGGATAAGTAACTAAGAGAATATATTTCTCTCATTGGGAAGTAATGAAAGAGAGAAGGTTATCATTATATTTTATTGTCTCTCAGGAGATTCGGATCAATGGTGGTCATTAATTCAAAACAAAAAAGAGGAGTAAGAAATTGAAAATGCATAATAGAATGATTTTAAGGAAATTTTCTTGGAAAAATATTTCTTATGAGAATAGCAAGCAGATATGAAGAGAAAATTCTTGAGTCTGAGTCAGAAAGAGGATGAAAACATTGCTAAGAATGAATCCAACATTACAAGGTTAGAAAGGAATGTCGTGAAATACATACATAATATAAAGATAAAAATTTACCATTTATTTTATGTTATTAATTCAATTATCTAGAGGTTACTAGTCTCCCAAAAATTATCATCATAAAAGGATATAGTATTATGTGCCATCAAGATGGAGAAATAATTTTCCATGCCATATGGATTCGAATGGAAGAAAGATAAGAAGAGGGTTTCTAGGTACTATAGAATATAAAATATGTAAAAAGGGAATAAGGGAAGAATATAACTTACAAATTGTAATAAGTGTGGAAAGAAACATCATGGAACATGCCTATTTAGAATGGGAGTTTATTACAAGTGTGGAGAAAAATTCCACCATACTCTTTATTTCAAGGGAAAGAAAAAAGTTAGAAATGTGCATTGATTAATCTGTAAAGAGATGGGACACTATTCACATGATTGTACTAGACATCAAGGAAATTTTCCCCAGAAGAGGACAAGATAAATATTCCATGATTATACAGTCACAATAGCTAAGGTTGAAGTTCCTAATGACATGATGTCAGTTACTTTAATCATCTATTCAAATTTACCTAAATATCTATTTTATTTGAGATCATTTAATTATTTTATATCTTCCTAGTTTTTTATAAATATTATATATTTTCAATTCACCTAAAAAAGGGAGTATTCAATAAAAACTCATAGTGGAATCCTTATTTCAATAAATTTGTTTCAAGAAGTTACAATTATAAAACATAAATGTGCTCTAATTGATAATGTTATTATCATACATATGTTTTATGTTTATATAATAATTGGTATGGTATGGATTTCAAAATAAAATGAAAAATTTTATAGCAAAGAGAACGAAATTATAATTCATGATGATGATATGGAACTTCTCATTTTTAGAGGGGATACTTCACCATTAGAGTCATATCTGGATCCACCTCTAGGATCTCTTCTAAATCAGACTCTTAGAGAATAAGAGAAGATAAAACCTACTGATTAAAAAGTCGATCTTTGAATTGAGGATATACCTATTATACATGATTACATTTACGTATTACAAAATTAATTACCTAGACATCCTCCTGAGTGGGAAGTATAGTTTTCTATTTATTTAATCCCTGATTCAAGACTTATATTGAGTCATCCCTGTAGAATGGCTACGGTGGAGTTAATAGAGTTAAATAAACAACTAGATTAATTGAGTGGTATGGAATTTATACACCCTAGTGTTTCACCTTGGGGATCTCTTGTTCATTTTTTTGATAGGAAAGATGGATCTATGAGGTTGTGCACTAACTATAGGAGATCAATGATTTTTCAATAAAGAACAAATTTCCTCTCTCTCACATTTATGACTTATTTGACTGAATTCACAAAGTTTTTTATTTTTTAATGATTTATATTCATTCTAGTTATCATAAATTCAGTGTAAAGAAAGAATATATTCTAAAGACAACATTTCAAACAATGTGTGGAAATTATGAGTTTATAGTGTTATCATTTGTATTGAATAATGCACCTTCTATTTTTATAGGACTAATAAATAGAGTATTCATGTAATATCTCAATAATATTTTATGGTATATATAGATGATATCTTGGGGTATTTTAAATGATACAAAGACAATTATAACCACTTGTGGATTGTTCTGGAGACTCTTAGAAGAAAATATTTATATGGGATGATTATAAAGTGTGAATTCTTGGCTTAAAAAAGTTTCATTTCTTACCCATATTGTCTCTGAGTATAGAATATCAGTTTATCATGAGAAGACAAAGGTATTCGAGGAGTGACCTACACCAAAAAATGTAATCAAGGTACATATTTTCATTGGTTTAGTAGGTTACTATCGGTGTTTCATTCAAAAAATCTGATTAGCTATCTTTAACCAAGATTACTCATGAAGGGAATAATTTTATTTGGAAAAATTAATGTGAAGAATGATTTGAAAAATTGAATAGGATATTATTCAATGCTTCAATATTTATTCTACCTTCATAAAATGATGTATTTTTTATTTATAGTGATGTGTCAAAGAAATGACTGGGTTATGTCCTTATTCGAAATGATAGAGTTATTGCCTATGTTGGTCAAAGTATGACCCTCAAGAGGGGTTGAATTGAGTTCCTATAAAAATTTATTTCACATATATATATTTAAAAGTTCCCCTAATTTAAAATAAAAATAAATTAGTTAAACAAAGTATAATATTTATAAAAGTGTTGATATTTTAATATATTTCTCAATGATTTATTAGTTCTCATTTGAAATAATAAAAAATATTATTTTAACTTTTGAAATAAATTTACTAGATCAAAATATAATATTTCCATTATATAATATTAACAATCAAATTAAAGTGAATTTTTCTGATCTAAATAAAAACAACAGAAAAAACATTAAATAATATAGAGAAATTAAAATGAGAGGTTCAGTCTCAAGTTGAGACTTACTCCTATGCACTTGGTGATCACCCACCGCCAAGTAGTTTATATAAATAAACTTTGATCCACACCCTAGATCTGGGTAAATAGTAATATAAACACTATTCATGTCAACTTGACATCTTCCATAGTTTTTGGGGGAGTGAAAAAAACAGGTAATGTAGGGACTTCTTTTACTTTTATTTGTGGGTAGTGTAAGGTGTAAATGATATTTTGTCAAGATCTCAGTGTATCTTCATGTTTTTAATATGAGTCAGTGTGTGTTCATAAAACAAATAGACACCCACACTAATACTAATGTAAAAGTAGTAAACAAACAGAGAAAAATAAAGATAATTGAGTTTAAAAGCTCTGTATGATTGGAAATTCAGATTTTGACTCATGGAATATATCTTGAAATGTAGCTAGAGTCAACTTCCAGAAATAAATAGAAAAATAGAGTGTTGTGAGAGCTTATATCTTATGTTTTTAGTGAGTTAACGATTTCAATGATGTGTTATTCCCCTATATTCATGAGTTTCTACAAAAAATTCTTCAGTTTGAGTTCGTAACAATATCTTCATTTTTAAATAGTTAGTAGTTCTTTAGTTTTTCTCAGGCATAAGACTTCTCCACACTTCTTTTTATTTTAGATCAAGTATTATATTTCTACACTGAAGCTGACAAGAAGCATGATCTCGATCACATCTAGGTATCTCATACCTCATATTGTAGTCTGACAATGATTTAATGTTTGTCCATAAAAGACATAAAAAGTCATTAAAATAAATATAATTAATTATTTTCTCAAATATGTCGGTTTGAAATAAATTTGAATTTAAATGATAAAGTTAGAATAGGCAGTGTCTCTGAATGGTGTCTCTAGAATGGTGTCTTGGAATGGTGTCCCAGGAATTGTGTCTCAGGATGGTGATTTGTTCAAATCGTAGGTTGACCTGATGGTGACTTGGCTATTGGAAGATCACACTTTAAGAAAATTTTAGATATTGGAAAGTCACTATGTAGGTAGCTTTATGTGACGGTGTCTCATACTTTGTGAAAATTATGAGGTGAGTTGTTAGTAGGTTGAACAACAGTGTCTCTTCCTTTGTTATAATTCAACATCTGTGCTGATGGTGAGACATTTTACAATGATACATATTAATGGTAGGTTTGCATCAATGGTAGCTCATTATTTGTTGATTTTCTTCCATTAGTGAGATGACCAACAGTGATACAGTGAGTTCACCTTAACGGTGACTCATCCATAACAGTGATAGTGATTCCATATTATTAACGAATCATACTTAGACATATATTTCAAACCTGTCTTATGATGTAAAACACTAATAGATTATATTAATCTTATATGTAAACATAATTAAACATGAGTAAATATAATTTAACTTGATAGAACTTAATGAAGCATAATTTGTGAGCATGAAAATAAGAGGAGGCCAACAATATCCACCTTTTTATGAACAAAAATCATCATATTAATAGGATATTCAATATGATCAAATTAAAAAATATAATTTTTCTCTCTAACACCTCATGAAGATTATGAGAGATTAAATTATGAGATAAAAAATAAAATAAAAGAAAATACAATTATTATATTTCCATACTCATTCTCCCACTTTTGAGATTATCAAAAAGAGATCATAGATAATATAGGAAAAGAGATAATTTATTTCACGGTAAAAATAGAGTACATGTAATGATAAAAATGTTCAAAATAAATCTCTATCAAAGAATAATCCAAAATCAATTCATCTCCAAGTATCCATGAATACTTTTCCCTTATCAATAGAAGTTGATGGAGGAATAAGAGGTATAGAAGGAGTTGATGTATAAAGAAGATGAATGGGAACTCTATAAGGAAAAATTGTGGTAAGACCTTGAGAATTAGAAGGGTGGGTTTTGAGAACTCGATAGATAATAGTCCTTATATAAATAAGATCCTGAGATGGAGACATGGGAAAAGGTACTAGGGTTGTATGAAGAGGAGAAAAGGGTTTTGAGTGACAGCAACTCTGAAATGAAGATTAACTAATTGGTAGACTGATCATGAAGGCATATTATTAGTCATAGGTCTAATGGGAGAGGCTTCTAGTGTGATAATAGTAGTCCTCGGAACATGCAGGTATGTATTCAAAATGTCAATGAAGTACATGATTATCTTTCCACCTTTATCTATATCCATAGTAAAATAATCCTTATTTTCCATGAACATCTGAAGGGCTCGAATGAGATCCTTATGTTGTTTCAATTTTTTCATGAATCCTTGAGTTACTAGAGGAAACCTCAAATTATCATGCAAGTATTTGAAATGACTATCCAGTAAATGTATGGAATAAATTCTTTTAAATTATAAATCTATTATCTTGGTTCTATATTCTTGATCATTATTGAACCCTTTCATGTAAGACCTTGCCATTATAGGCACATGATTATTATTCTTTCTAATTTTTATTAAGCTCTCATAATTTTAACTACCCATATTATTTTATAGTTATTCTCTGATCAGTGATCTAATTATATCAACATTAAAGGAGTCAATAGGATTAGCAGAAGAGGTGGAGGAACCCTTTAATTTCTCTCTAATAATGGATCTTAAATGATTGAGGTTAAGTATTAGAGTATGAGGTGTATCATTATTAATGATATATCTCCAAGGATTTTTAAAACACCTACCAAAGATTCTATATACATATAATATATCCCTTTAATAATATGAATTAAATCATCCAGATCATCAATAAATCTCTTATTCTTCATATTCACTTCCTAAAGCTCAGAATTCATTTAAGGTTGAATTTGGTTGAAAACTATCTATGCGCTTATGATAGCATTAGTTTCACTGAGACTTGGCACTGGTGATGGTTTAGGTTTGAGGATATTATTAACTACTGAGAAAAACTCTCATTAAAATACATTGAAGTCATTTTGATTCACAAGGTCAGCAAGAATGAGTGAAATCGAAGAAGCTGGAGAAGGAGTCACTACTGGATCTGATTCATAATAAAAATATGGATAGTTCAATCCAAGAGTGACATATCCAGGGGATCCTTTCTATCCACCTAATATTTTCATCTCAAAAGTAGTAAGAGTTGAAACTATAACTCTATGAGACTTTGGCTCCCCCTCAACAGGTTCTTTCTTCCGAACATAAACTTGTTCTATCATTTGAACAGCTAGAAATTATTCCTCAACTAAAACTAACTCTATATCCTTTTGAGAAACCAAAACGGTCATATTTTACATTAAAACAATTTCAGTATGGGTTTTAGATTCCACAGTAGGTTCTTTATTACTAAAAAGATGATCAGATTCACTACCAGCTTCACCATCCGCGTTACGAATTTCTTCTTTTTCTTCTTCTTCCTTTTCAACACTTTCTTCCTCTTCACTATATTCTTCTTCATATTCTTATTTATTCTACTTCTCTTAATTATTCTCTTCTTCTTCCTCTTCACATCCACTTCAACTAACATTCTCAACATCTTCAGACTCTTCTATTTCCTTTTCATCATCATCATCTAGGATAGATTGCCTTATAGAAATATCTTTTAGAGGTCTAAGTGGTTTGTAAGTAATTATTTCAGGAATTCCTAAAATATCTTGATCACCTATATCATAAAAAGAAGATTATTTTCCTTTATCTAAATTAGATTCTTATTCCTCATCTGAATACTCAATAACTTCATTTAGTCCTAGACTAGGGTTAACTATATCCTTTTGTCTTGTGGGGTGTTGAACAGGATTGAAATCTTTATAAATTTTCTCATTATCTTCCACCCACTATCTCTTCCAAGGATTTTATATAATCCTTATTATTTTACATATAGACTTTGTAATGAAAAATAAATAACACTTTGTGATAGTTTATTAACATTCAGTCACCACTCATTTAAAATTTTAACATGTCATAAATAAGTTTGTAATAATAAATTGAGGTGGAATCTGAATGAGGACTGATCATATCAGAAATATGGAACATAATATATCATAAAAGGTTGATCATGTGACCTTACTTCATTAGATACATCAAATAAACATCTTGATACTTCAAGGAATAAAAATACCCTTTCCTTGGACACAATTGATGATTAATAAACTTAAAGACTAACTTGCATTCTCTAACCAGTTCAGTTGCTATTGGTCTTTTTTTATTCCATCACTGGTCATCTCATTCAAGGCTATTTCATAAATAAATATATCACTAGAAGGAGGATCACTTCCTTGATAATATTTAAAAATACCTTCATGAGGAACATTTATACTCTCATTCCACTACTTATAAGAAAAAACAACTTTTTTCCATCTATTCAAGACTTGATCCAAAACTCCTTTATGGCCTCAAGAATAAACTCCACATATAGATAAAACTCATGAAATAACATTGGATAGAGAGTCCACTTGTTATTAGAGAACCATTCCAACCAACCTCATTCTTCCAAAACATTTGATTGAAGATATTTACTTGATAATATAAATTCTGAATGCACTTCCTTTTCGAAAATGACTATTCTATTGGAAAGAAAAAGGTTAACAGGTTTGGGTTTAGGGTTACTCAATTCTCCCTTTTTCTTCTTTTAAGGAAGATACTCATCTACTGATTTCTCAAATAAGCACTTCACTTGATCCATTGTGAAGCTTTTTCTTCAAAGGATGAAGTAATTAGAGGTTTGGGAGAGAAAGGTTCAGTTTGTGGAGTAGAGTAGATGTGAAATGATTTTTATTGAATCTATTTTTATCATTTTGGGATTTTATAATCATAAATTGATAATGTGGAATAAAATAAAGTAAAAATAATTAAAATTTTGTTTTTAAGTGTGATCAAGAAAAATAACAATTTAAATATCGGTAAGACACAATGGGGGTGTTAATGGTGAGTTGTCAGCGGTGAGTCCCAACAGTGAGTCGTCAATAGTCAGTCCTAATGGTGTGTCATCAACAGTCAGCCCCAATGGTGAGTCATCAGTGGTTAGTCTCAATGGTGAGTCATAAATAATCGTTCCGAATAGTGATTCATCAATAGTTAGTCACTCAAAATTGATCATCCTTAACACATGTCTGATATAGCTCATTCTCTCATAATTTAATGGCTTAGTAAAAATATCAGCAAGTTGATGTTCAGTGCCAATGAACTCAAGAGTTACATCACCTTTTTGATAATTATCTCTCAAAAATGATTTTTAACATCAATATTATTTGTTCTTGAATAAGGAACTGGGTTTTAAAAATGTTAATAGAACTTGTGTTGTAACATTTTATAGGGACGTGCCTAAATTGATATCCATAGTCTAGTAATGTGTGTTCCATCCATAAAATTTGACCAAAATAAATACCAACAGTTATGTTTTCAACTTTAGTATTAGATGATGCAATATAATTTTTATTCTTACTACACTAGGAAACTAGATACTTTCCCAAAAAGTGACATGTTCAAGAGGTTATTTTTTTATCTAACTTAAAACCACAAAAATTAGCATTAAAATAACTAACTAAATTAAATTGTTTTCCTCTAGTATAGAACAGTCCTAAGTTGGTAGTATATTTGAGGTTTTTGAAAATTCTTGAAATTCCAAGAAGGTGTAAATCTCTTGGATTTTCTTGAAAACAAGAACACATAAACACACTAAACATAATATCAGATCGTCTAGCAGTTAAGTAGAGAATACTTCCAATCATACCTCTATAATTGGTTTGATCCACTAATTTTCCAGCCTCATCAAGATCCAGCTTACATGTGGTACTCATAGGAGTATCACTACTTTTAGTGATATCCAAGCCAAAATGTTTTAGAAGGTATTTAGTATATTTACTTTGATTCAAAATAATTCCTTCCTTATTTTGAAAAAATTGAAATCCATGAAAGAATTTGAGTTCACCGATTAAACTCATTTCAAAATAATTTTTCATCATTTTTGAAAATTAAATACATAAATAATTCTTTTAGGATCCAAAAATAATATCATCAGCATATATTTTAACAACTAAAACCCATTTAGAGGTTATTTTTATGAAAATAGTATGATCAAATATACCTTTACAAAAACATTTAGAAATAAGAAAATTGTTGAGCCTATCATACCAAACTCTAGTAGCCTATTTTAAACTATAAAAATATTTTATTAATTTGAAAACATGATTTTGAAATTGAGGATTTCTAAAACGGGGGGGTTGTTAAACAAAATCATCCCCAACTGTATAACCATACACAAATTCACTTTTAACATCCATTTGATAAATTTTGAAATTCATAAGTTATAAGAAATATTATAATGACTTCAAGTAGGGCTACTGGTGAAAAAATTTCTTTATAGTCTATGCCTTCCTCCTGACTATAACCTTATTACATGAATCTATCCATGTTCTTTACTATAGTGCTAGCTTTATCCACTTTGTTTTTGAACACCCACTTAGTACCTATGGTCAAGGTGTATTTGGGTCTATTTATAGGTTTCCATAATTTTTTTATTTCAACTGATTTAATTATTCTTACATAGGAACCATCTATAATTCATCATTAATTGCTTCATTGATGTTATTAGGTTCAAGCTATGAAAAAAAGACTCGATGTTCAACCTGATTCCTTAGATAATCTTTAGTCTATGTTTATTTGTCTAAGTATCCAACTATATCATCTAAATAATGGTTTTTAAGAGTTCTAATAGGTCTATAAAAGGAAGGGATATCCACCTCAGGTTCTTCTATAGGTTCGGGATCCATTTGGTCAGAATAAGGATATTTTTTATAACTAGGGGATTTTGCTTCTTGTTTGAAAATAGAATCAAAAGGTTTAGAATCTAAGTCTTGATATGACAGATTATCCTAAATACCTTATAAGGAGGTTTCAAATTCATGTGGATCTATTTAATCAAATTTTAAATTCATATATTCTTCCACACAATTGTTTCTCTTATTAAAGGCTCTATAGTATTTACTAGAGATTGAAAAACCTAGAAAAATTTCTTCATCACTTTTGGAGAAAAAATTTCAAGATTACATTTAGTATTAAGGATATACACTTTACAACCAAAAACATTGAAGTAATTAACCTTGGGTTTTCTATAATTCCATGGCTCATAGGGGGTTTAGGATGGATCTAATTAAGACTCTATTGATTATATATAAATTTTTATTCACAACTTCTTCCCAAAAATAAATAAGTAGATAATATTCATTAAGCATAGTCTAGGATATCTCTTATAAGGTTCTATTTCTCCTTTCTATTACTCCATTCTGTTGGGGTTTCCTTGGAGAAAAAAAGTTATGACTATGGACATTTTGTGAGAAAAAAGATTCAAATTCTTGATTTTTAAACTCACAACTATGGTCACTTATTAAGGTTTTAATTTAAAATCCACTTAAGTTTTCTATTGATCGAGAATACTTAGTGAAATAATAACATGATTCACTCTTTTGATCTTAAAGGAAGGTAAAAGTATTCCTAGAAATGTCATATACTAGAATATATACATAGTTCTTCCCATTTAAACTTTAAACTCTAGAAGGTCCAAAAAAATCCTTGTAAACCAACTCTAGCGGTTGAGTAGTTGAAACTTCTTTCTTTGGTTTGAATGATATTTTATGTTGTTTTCACATTTTGACTAGGATTACAGACTTCATCATTTAGAAACTATATTTTACGTAGATCCTTTACTAATATGGTATGGTTTCTAAGAGGGTGAATTTTACAATGTTCTATTCTCTTATTCTAGATCCAAGACTCTTTATGAAATTCACTCAAAAAACAATCATTCTGTAAGACGAAAGAATCTAGATTTATAGGATATACATTTTCATTTTTAAAATCAGTAAAGACTAAATCATTTTTATAATTGAAAACATTACAGGAATAATTTTCAAATTTAACATGAAATACATCATCACAAAACTGTGAAATTATAAGTAGATTGTACATAAAACTATAAAAAATAACATTATAAATTAAAACTAAGTCAGTGTTATCGATTTGGCCAAGGCCAATAATTTTTCCCATTATATTGTCAACAAAGGTGACATGTCCACCATCAATATTTATTAGCTTCTTGAAGCTGGATTAGTCTCATGTCATGTGTATTGAATACCCATTGTTCAAGTACTATAAGCACTTACAGGATATCATCAAATTGATTTCCTTGAGTGAATTTTTCATGAAACACATGTCGGATTTTTCAACATTTTCATCATTAGATGATTTTTATTCATTGAAGTTATCCTTAGAGGAACTTTAGGTATCCTTCATAGCCTTCTTGTACTTTCTATATTTTTCCTCATACTTATTTTTGTACTTTATTTTTGTACATTCATCCTTCACATGTTCTTTCCATTTTCATTCATAGCAGATTATTTCATTTGTATTCTTTCCTCTTTTCCAATCATTTTTCCAATTTCTATTATTTTCATATTTCCCTTTGTGGCTAGGATTTCTAAAGAAATAATTCCTTCTATAAAATTTATTAAATATTATGGATAACTAATCCATTTTATAATAACTATCAGTTCATGAATCTTTATTACTAGAACTTTCATCATGAAATTGACTTTTCTCCCTTTCTTTGGCAGAAAAGGTTTTGAAATCCATTGACATTATTTTAGGTTTATCATCTTCTTCTTTATTAACCTTCATATCTTCCTCAAACATCATCAAAATTTTCTATAATATCCTTTATAGGTATTGCATCAATTTCACAAGATTGTATAATTGATATTGAGCTCCCTCTCCATTTTTTTGGAAGACATATCTGGATTTGCATGATCTATTCATTTGCAGTGATTATATTTCCCAATGAGATAATTGTATTTACAATATCATTGAACCTGATGTACATGTACCAAATAGGTTCTTCATGATTCATTTTAAAGTTATCATATTTAATATTATATGTGTTAAGACTCATTTACTTAATATTAGTGGTTTCATTATGTGAAACAGCTAAAGTATCCCAAATTTCAAAGGTTGTTTTACTTGTGAAAATCCTATTCAATTCCTCATAACCTATAACACAATATAATTCATTAATTTATTTGAAATTATTATTATAGGATTCCTTAGTTTCTTCATTCCAGGTGTTTCTAGCAGTATTAGGAATTTTATACTCATCTATTATAGTAGACCATGTTTCAAAACCCATGCTTTCTTAATGAATTTTCATTTTAATTTTTCATTGTGCTTAATTTGGGGCATTGAAATAGGGAGTTCTATTAGTAGCGGCACCTTCTTGTATATTATCAATTTTAAAGAATAAAAAAACGTTTTAAGGAACAAAAAAATTTTAACAGAAAAAAAATTTCAGAACTTTAAAAAAAACAAAAATCACAGTTGAAAAGACTTGAAAATGTTAAGACTTTGAAACCTGGAGAGTAGGAAACATTTGATGATAAATGTTGGTTGGATTAGGACACTCAATATAGGGGTTAATTGAGTTCTTATAAAAAAATCAAAAATATATATTTAAAAGGTCCCCTAATTTGAAATAAAAATGGTCCAGTTAACCAAAGTAGAAGATTTATAAATGTTTTGATATTTGAAAAGATTTCTCAAATATTGATAAGTTCTTAGTTAAACAATAAGAAATACTATTTTAACTTTTGAGATAAATTTATAAAATAAAATTCTAATATAAACACTATCTAATATTAACTCCCAAAGTAAAGATGAGTTTTTTAATTTAAACAAACACAACATAGAAAAACTAAACTCTAAATAATATCATGTAATTAAAACAAGAGGTTCATTCTCAAGATGATACTTAGTCCTCCCCACTTAGTGATCACCCTCCACCAATAAGTTTATATAAATAAACATTTATCCACACCCTAGACCGGGGTAAACTATAGTATACACATTTTTCGTGTCAACTAGACCTATACCATAGTTTTCATGGGAGTGAAAAAACAAGCAGGCCACACAGGGACCTCTTAAACTATTATCAGTGGGTAGTGTAACTTGTAAAAGATATTTTGGGAATATATAAGTGTATCTTCAAGTTTTTCATAGGTGTCAATGTGTGTTCATAAAAAATATACTCACATACACATTTCTCATAATGTTACAGTAATTCAAAAGTAGAGAAAAAATAAAGAGAATATACTTAGAAGGCTTTGTGTGACTAGCAGTGTAGCTTCCAACTCTTTGAAGATATCTTGAAATGTCTCTTGAGTCAACTTTTAGAAATAGATTGCAAAAAAAATTCAAGATGGATTTTGTCTTCTATTTCTAGTGAGGTATTTATTTCTTTCATGTGTTATTATCGTTTATTCATATGTTTCTACAAAAAGTTCTTGGATTTGAGTTCCCAACAGTATCTTTGTTTTTCTATAGTTAGTAGTTCTTGATTTTTCTAAGGCACATGACTTCTCCTCCCTTATATTTATTTTTGATCAGGTATTAACTTTATACACTTTAGCCAAAAAGAAAAATGATCTAGATCAATATAGGTACCTCATACCTTGTACTACAGTCTCACACTGATTTAAATACTTCCTAAAAAATATAGAAAAACTCATTAAAATAAATAGAAGTATTATGTTTCACAAATATGACTATTAAAAATAAATTTGAATTTAAATGATAAAGTAATAATTGATGGTGTATCTAAATGGTGTCTCTGGAATGGTGTCTTGGAACGATGTATCAGGAACGGTTTATCAGGAATGGTGTCTCAGGATTGGTAAGTTGTTCATATGGTTGGTTAACTTGATTTTGATTCAGCTATAGGTACCTTATACTTTGTGAAAATTCTAGATATTAGTAATTTGCTCGGTCGGTAGATTGATGCGACGGTATCCCACACATTGTGAAAATTATGAGGTGATTTATCGGTAGGTTGAACAATGGTGTCTCATCCTTTTTCAAAATTCAACAATTGTGCTCATGGTGAGATATTTTACAGTGATTCATATTAATGGTAAGTCCATATCAATAGTAGCTCATACTTAGCTATTTTTCTACCATCAGTGAGATTTACAGCATTGACACAGTGAATTCCCTATAATGGTGACTCATCCTTAACAATGACAATGAGTCCACCTTAATAGTGACTCATACCTAAACATATATTTCCAACCTATCTTATCATGTAAAACAGAAACAGATGAGATTAATATTATATGTAAATATAATTAAACATGAGTAAACATAAATTAACTTGATTGAACTTAGTGAATCATGATTTTTGATCATTAAAACAAGAGGAGGCCAAAATATTGCATCAATGAGGTTAAAAACTCAAGAACAGAACTATCCAACGCATTATCTTGAGTTAGCAACTATAATATTTTATATGAATATATAGAGATTCTATCTCTATGGTGAAGTATGTGAGGTATATACAGACCACATGAGTTTGAAATATATAATCTCACAAAAAGAACTCAACATGAGGAAAAGGCGATGACTCAAGCTACCCAAGGATTATGATTTTTTAATACACTACTACCTAGGGAAGGAAAATAAGGTAGCAGATGCATTGAGTGGGAAGGATCATGGAGTTCTAAAGAAAACGAGGATTGATAAAGATCCTATCTACATCAATCTAGTAAATATGGATATGGGAATAATCTAAGAAGTTAAAAAATTGCTAATTTTTTAAATGGTTTCCAAACCATATTTATTATAAAATATAAAAATTTCTCATTCTGATGATGGTAATTTTCAAAATAAAATTAAAGTTATGAATGATGGGAAGTTTGTAAACTTTGTAAATTAGATAGAATTTTAATATTTGGTAAGATTATTTGTGTTCCCTCTATACCCGAGCTAAAAAGAGAATTATTAAATGATTATCATTTCTCAAATTTCTCTATACACCCAGGTAGCACTAAGATGTATAGATATTTGAAAAAATATTTTTGGTGGGATAATATGAAGTGGGAAATTTCTGATTATGTATCTAGATGTCTAGTTTTTTAATAATTGAAGGCTAAAAGACAATATCTTAGAGGATTAATACAACCTATACCTATTCCTATATGGAAATGGGATGATATTCCAATGGATTTTTCCACTGTATTAACAAATTCTTCAAGAAATAATAATGCAATATCGGTAATTGTTGATCGAATTACAAATTCTACATATTTATTTTCTATAAGGGAGGATTTTCCACTAGATATCCTTGAATGGCTCTATATTAATGAATTTTTAATCCTTCAAAGTTCACCTTTATCTAATGTTTTTTTTCTATATCCCCAATTTACAAAAAAAATTATAAAAGAGTCTTCAGAAGGATTTATATGTTTAGTTTCACTTGAGTACTGTTTATCACTCTCAAACAGATGGATAGTCTAAATGGACTATTAAAACATTATAATACATATTGATATCATTATCAATTGACTTTAATGGTAAATGGGATCAATATTTACCTTTGTAATATCTTTTCTACAATGATATTTTCCATTCTAGTATTCAAATGGTTCCATATAAGAATTATATGGAAAGAGATGCCATACTCCAACTTGTTGGGTTGAAGTTGTTAACAGGTTACTTATAAGACCAAAAATTATTGAAGAGAAAAAAATAATGGTAAATACAATTCCGTCTCATATTAAATAATATTAAATTAGTAAAAATATTTATATAGAAAATTAGATAAAGTATTTGGAGTTTCAAGTGGGAGATCATATATTTGTGAAATTATCTCCACGGAAGGGTGTCATAAGGTTTAGCAAGAAATAAAATCTGAGCCCCAGGTACATCAGAATATTTTAAATTATAGAAAGAATTGTATATGTTCCTTATATTTTGGTGATGCCACCTAGCCTTTCAAAAGTACATGATGTGTTCCACGTCTCTTCGTTAAGGAAGTACATGTCAGACCCAATTCATGTACTCACCTATGAATAAATAAAACTAGAACCTAATTTTTTTAATGAAAAGAGACTATTGAGACACTAGAGAGAAAATATTGAGATATTAAGTTACTTGACTAGTAAAAGAAATTTGGAGAAACCCTAAAATTGAAGAAGAAATATGGGACCCTGATGATGTTATGAAGAAGAACCAATCTCATCTGTTTAGATGGTAATACTCATGAAAATTTTAATGATGAAAGTTTTTGAATGAGGGAATAATATAACACCCCAAAGTTTTAGAGTATGTATCTTCCTAAAATAAATTCAATTTATTTGATAGATTATGTTGCATAAAACACCGACCTTAAATAAACCATGATATACAATTAAATATTAACATGACCATTGGAATAGTGATGTGAACATTTGAAATAGTAGTCTATCCATTAGAATAATAACTGTGCCTATGAAATTATAAATAAAATTTTGGTATCTCATAAATGAAAATATGATATATTTAAATAATTAAATAACTAAATAAATGTTTTAAAAATGATGAATTAAGTGTTAGTATTTTTATGAAACATAAATTTTTTTTTAAAATTTCATAATAAATATAATGACTTAAAAGAAAAATTATTTTCATAAAATAGATTCATAAATTAATATTTTGTTTTATTATAATTATAATATAGTTTTATAAGACCATAAATAATTTTTCAAAGTGTTGTAAAATTGGTTATAATATAAACTCAGTATTTTTCAAATAAATGCTGATTTTATTTAAAAATTAAGTTTCTCATATTTAGAGAATTATTTTCATAAAATGGAGTCCATTTTATAAAACTACATGTCCAAAAATGATTAGTTTATATCATTTGGATTTCTCTAAAATAATTGACTTTTTGATTAATAGTGAAATATGGTAAAAAAAATTATTTGACATTATTAGTTAAAAACTTTATTTTTTGATTCATAGATTATATAATCACCCATTAGTTTAAACTCAAAAACACTGGTTACTATACTTATTCATAAGAATCAACACTATTTATAGTCTTTGTCCAAAATAGTAAATAAATGAATACAATATTCAAAAACATCCCCTCTTCCCCTATAAATACCACCCCTCACCACCCATTCTCCTCACACCTTATAAACCATAAATATTATATAAATTCTTCCCTATCACCTTCCCAAACTTCTGCCCCACATTAAATACTTTTTTCTTACCAAAAGACCAAATCCAAGTCTCTTAAGGAGGTTTCTAATGAGATGATGTTCAAGAGGTAAAATCCTCCTTTTTATCTTTTAATTTATTTCCTTTTCTTATTCTCTCCTCAACTCCCTAATCCAATATGGAATGGTATCACAAGTATAATATATATACTGAAATTTAATTTTCTAATGGATTATCCATAATCAAATCTCTTCTCCTCTCATTTTATTTTAAAAATGAAAACAACATCTGTGATGTATTGATTCACTACCTTCGTGGATGACGAGTTTTCATTCTTCATTTATATCTTCAATGATAGACATAAGCCAATTATTATGGTTAAATAATATTTTAATATATATATATATATTATATGTTATAAAATTTTCTAGAACAAATATTTAAACATAATATAAAATAAAATGACACAAGTTCATGATCATTGTAAAAACCATCAAAATAAATTAAGACATTTTCATCAACATTTTCTATAATGAATCATGATCATTCCTTATATAAGATGATATATGAGACCATTTAAACATACTAAAGTCCATTAATTCTAAATAATTTCACTTCTAGAGAATTTATTCTCTTTTGAAAAAAAAACTCTCATATTTACACTGAAGGGAACCGACTATAAAACCATGAAACAAACGCTCCCATAACAACAAAATTAAGCAGTATAACTCATAAAAAGTACCATAAGGAAAATAATAAAATTATAATAAATAAATTTTATGTTTAAGAGGTTATGAATTAAGTAATTAATTAATCTAATTTTATTATCTATGATATTAATTTCAAGTGTATACCACTTTCGTACATAAGGTAAGGGTTTCTTTTATCAATTTTCCTTCTATGAGATATATTCCTTATTCAACCCTTATTTATTATTTGTGTTGTACATACTCGATATTAATATATTAGATCATTTATCTCTTTATAGTCATGGAATTAATTGTTTCATTTTATGATAATTAATTTTATGGGGCATACGGTTTGACTGATTACAAAGTGGTAAGGGGATTCTTAACCCAATTTCCATTATTGGGGTTAAACATCATCATATTATTATGTTTGAAATGATTTTTGATTATATTATATCGTATTTCTACTTATTTTATCTGAATTTATGGGTAATACACATAAGTGATTCATTTGGTTAACACTCACACTTTCTTTTAAAAATACTCTTTTAAATGATTCTTTTTTAAAATTTAAAAGGAATGTTTTTAAAAAAAATTACGACATGAGTGGATTTTCACATTTTCATGAAACATTAATCTCTTTATGAATCATTTAAACGTTTAAAAGTTTATTTTCAAAGAAAATATTTTCTTTTATAATTTCAAAATTATTTAAATAAATGATTTCAAATCAAAGTGGCATTTATCTCAAGAATTTATCAATGATTTTATTAGTGTATTATCATATATGTCAACACCCATTTTTTTATCTTATGATTAATTGAGGTTGATCTCTTATGATACCATATATCATATTTTATTGAATTTTGTATTATCATTTTTAATGTGGATGTGCTATTCTGGTACCATTAATCATATTACACTGGATAGTTTATGATTATATTTATTGCTTGGGGAAAGTTATTAAAATTTAATATTCTATTTTAATTGTGAAGGTATTTTTTGATTATGTTTACCCCCTTTCATATGAATAATGAATTGTAATTATAAAATGAATTCATGGGCCCCTATAGCCTCTTGGTGCATCGGTAGGTCTCACGAGACACACTAGTTTGGGTATTGGTTGATTTATTACCCAATTATGTATGGTGTCATGGAAGAATCTTTAACGTATGTTTATGATGCATTTCATTATGAATTACCTTATTATGAGATAAGTTATTGATAATCCATGTGATTATTCAACTAGTATAATATACATGGATAAGTTTCATTCTCATGTGATTATTTATATGGAATTACTTGATCAGATTTTATTACTACCATATTATTATCAACATTTTGTTTTAATGGAATTTGTTTTTAGTTATTCACCTTTCATATTGATTATGTTTATTAATAATGTCTTCCATTGTGCTCTTACCATTACTGAGCATTTGAGATCACCCATTTCTTGTGTTTTATTTTTCCCAGGATGCCAAGATGTATATTATGATTGATATATAGGGATATTATAGGATAATAGGAGTGTTTACAACTGAGTTACTATGTTTTATTAAATTTAAATTATGTAATACTTATGTTTTCATGTAGTCTTCCAAATATACTAAACTAATTGATCCTTTTGGATGTGATTTCATGTACTTAGTACCAATGTAATAAAGTAACCACCAATTATGGGCTACTAGGGATGGGGTATTCATAAATGGAGTTGGAACATACTCAATTGTATGGTGGGCTACTAGGTGGAGCTCTAAGATACACCATAGTTTGGGTTGTAGCAACGAGGAGCTCAAGGCTATGACGTTGGGTCATGGAGGAGGAATTTCGGAGCTACTACAAATTATGGATTAGCTCCACTATAGATTTTTTGTGGTGTAGGTCCTTTCTTGGTGGATGAGCTATGTGGAATGGTGATGGTGTCTATGGTGTATGGTTCATGGGGTTATTTTTGTTCTGTTTTGCCAAATATGGTACCCATGTAGCATGGAGGAAGGTTGTGACGTGACTCCTACCTTGGCAAGGGAATGGTTGTGTTGTGGTGTCCTCAGTTATGGTGTGGTCTATCCCTGGGTAAATAATATCTATATTAGGAACCTAATAATGGATATTAGTTTTAATTTTACCAAGGGAGGTTGTGGAGTGCTCCCCTAGATTGCATTGTAGTGTACCCTGTGTCAAAAAGTTCGGCGGCATGGCTAAGTAGGTTACGCCAATGTCCTCTTTTTATCAGATTTTCCATAAATATCACTAAGACCCTCTTAAATTTTTTTTATCCTTTGTTATTATCTCAACTTCTAGGAATCACAGATATACTTTTGAAGGATTTTTTACCTTCTTTTAATTGTATTCAACCCCATCCTTCCAGCCTTGAGTTTTGGGCTTAAAGTTTAAAGGTAATCCTTCAAGTTTCAATCCTTATTCTCATTATTTTATTTTCCTCATATAGAAATTATTTTAATAGTTTCTCTAATCATCATTCAAGTAAAGGGTGAAGAAACCAAATGATATCATGGATTTCAGAATTTTTTCTATGCCTTCTTTTATTTTGAGTTGGTTTGTCTAGAACTATTATTAGTTTTTTGTTTCATTTATTCTAGCATGTACATTATTTTTTATCACAATAGAACATCATAAGTATGACATAAATAATTGTATTATCCTCTGTTCAATGAGTTACACATGTATATACCAACTATTTTATTTCATCATGTCATTTGGTGCAGATACTACGATATGAGGTTTCCCATTAGGTGTTCTCTCATTTGACCTTACTTTAAAACTTATTTGATTGATGGATTAATATTATGATCTATCATAACTTAAGAAATTGGATTGATTTATTGAGATATAATCACATGGACTAAAATTGGTTAATTTGTGCACTAACAACCTCGGGAGTTTAAAATGATAATTAGAATGGGAATTCATAAAATTGGGATGATCGCCGGGATTTCTGACCTTATATGATGTAAATTTATGGTTAATAGGAAGTGTGACAAATTGATCATAATGGATTATGGTGATATGTGTTATGTTTTGTTATTGGTTATATTGTAATGATTATGGGTCATAGATCTATTATATTGTAATGCATATAGGGATTTTCTGGGTTTTACTATAATTCTTAAAGGGTTTTACCTAGTTATGTTGTAATTATTATAGGCCTTGGCCCAGTTATACAATAATTATTATAGGTCTTATCGTGGTTATTCTATCATTTTTATAGGGCTCTTATCGGTTATCCATAATTATTTGTGGCCTATCCCATAGGAGGGCAATGGAAATGGTTGTCATGGTTCCATGAAATGATAATAGATGTCCGCATAGGTTCCAAAGTAGGTTGGAGATGACCTTGGGTGTCCTCCATGAGCACAATGTTCAATATATCAATTTCATATATAGTTTTAATTAATTAAATAAATACCATGTTTATTACTTTATTTCATTCACTATATATCTTGGAATGGATTTCTTTATACATGGTGTTTTCAACGTACAAATTTTATACTCACACCCTGGACGAGCTGTCATTTGGTACCTAGATAAATTTCATGGATGCAAGTTTAGATATAAGGGAGGGACTTTGAAATTAATTTTTTCTTACATAATGGGTTAGAGCATGAATAGAGGACCGACATGGGGTTCAATATTTGGTGCATGGATCCTTTTTTTAGTATTCTTAGTTTTATTTTATTTTACATCTATCTTGTTATTTAGTTACATTCATCTTATCATTATGTGATTCTATTATTTTTTTGTTGTTAGAATTGTTCATTTTTCTTCTATGGATGCCTGGTTTTTTATTGTATTATTTTCACTATTTCCTCTACAGTGTTATTATTATATGCTATATTTATACAATTTTATATAAGGTATAGTGTCCCCACTATATCCCTTACACCCTCACGTCTATTCAGCATCCTATATCATTTAAGTAAGTACAGTTGTGGTCATGTAGCCAACCCGACTTGGTCACTTGAGGGAGCACTGAGTCAGGAATATGAAAACGGTGTATAAGAGCCTTTGGTGTATTTTCTGTTGATTTATTATTTGGTAAAGGTATAAAGGAGACTATAATGTGTTGGGAATTGTTAATGATATTGTGCGTGGGAGTATCTAACCCATGAATAGGGGAAAATCCACATTCCCATGGATGGTATTGTTATTAAGGTTGTTAACTTGTTAAAGTTATGACGTTATTTCACCTTGGGTGTTTCACTTATTATGTGATTTTTATTATTTCTTGATATTTTTTATAATGGCCCATTATGGAATAAGATGAGTGAACATACATCATGATAGGAACATATAGATACACTTTTACATTAATTATTTATGATAAAGAAATATTTACTACATATGACATACTTTCCCATATGTACTATGAAATGAAATCCATTATTATTCTAAATAAATTAAATGATGAAAAAATTGTTATGTTATGTCAAATCAATTGTTAATCAAAGTATAGAGGAATATTTATATAGGTTTCTTTATTAGTATCACATTTTGATATTTATTTTTTGTGTCCTCATGTTCTAACGTGTGCATTGGTCTATATAGATAAAATGCATCTACACCTTCTTCAAGTTGAGAATCTAGACTGTTGTAATCAGTAAAATCCTAAAGAAACTGATTTGGAACTTCTTATAACTCTGGAGAATCAGATGTAAGATCAACATCAAGAAATATTCATAAGATTCATAATATTTATATATATGGATACTATATATACCCACCGATGGTATCTAATATGAAAAGAGAGTTCCAACTACGATATCTTCCTATGTTCATATGGGAGCGAGGCCCCCATGAAGATAAGCTCTCAATTGATTCTATCAATAAAATCATTGTGAAAATCAAAACACCCACAAATAAGAGGTTAAATCTTTCTTCTTATATGCTTTGAGGACCAACCAATTGTTTGTGGGACATCTTAGAGCAAGTTGTAATGTAGGAGGAGTTATCTTGTAAAGATTTCAAGGAAACGTTTCTAAGCCACTTTTATCGAGAGAACTTGAGGGATGAGAAGGATCGTGAGTACATGAAATTGACATGTGAGGGTATATTAGTGATGTAATATGTTGGATGCTTCACAGACCTATAACACTTTCTCTATGATTGGTTTTTTATGAGGTCTTCAGGGTGAGGAATTTTGAGTATGGGTTTCACTATGAGATCATGTCATAGATGAACTTATTTTACCTGAGAAGATTTACAGATATGATAAATTAGGATCTTATTAGGGAAGGAAATTTGGGAGAGGCCTCGAGTGGTGTAAAGAAAATTTTAGTATGGAAATATATGAGAAATCCATATGGCAGTAGGAAGTTCCACTATGACAGTAACTATTAGGGAAGTAGTGGGAAGAGAAACCAAGGGAGTGGGAATTAATCTCATGATAGTGGCCAGTTTAGTGATTTTAGTGTGGAAAGTATGGACACAAGTGACCTAATTATCCTTACCCCACTTTTTAATGTCCGTATTTCAATAGTATGGGTCATCATAAAAGGTTTTTTAGAACCCCTTAGTAGCCAAACAACTATAGGTATTTATGGTAGTAACTGTAATTGTGTAGGGTCTTAGCTACTCCTCAATAGACCAATAGTTGTAGTTCCACCACATGTTCAAGCTGAGGAAGGGGACATGGTACCCAAGTGTATGAGATATAGTACCATTCATAGGGAACAAAATATGAGAGTTATGATGGAGCCCAAGGAAGTGGGGCAATTTAATTGCATGCAATACTGTCTGCTCTGACTAGTTTGGATACAGGACCTTCTACCTTCAATGGTATTAATCTTGTTTAATCTACCTTTGATTTTGTTTTATTTGATAAAGGATCCTTGTGTTCCATTTTACTAACTCAATTTTTCTATGGTTTGGGTCTGGTTGTGGAGTTTTTGGATGGAATTTATAACCATTAACATGACATTGGGAGTATAGTCAGAGAATATCAAACATTACAAGGCATGTTCTCTAGAAATGGGTGGCTACCATTTCCTTTGGGATATTTTTTGTTCTGTAAATGAAAGGATTTGATTTGATTCTTAGTATGGACTAGATATTTCTATACCAAACTCATGTCGATGTTTATCAGAGGTGAGTTACCTATCTATCTCTAGGATGGGGAATCTATATCCATCAAGCAGAGTGGGATCCTCAAGCTGGTCATGCAGAACAAATTTAGTGAAGATTTGATTATCTAACTACTCAGACATTGATCCTTATTTTAGATGATGTTGAAATTTAGTAGGATACTTTTCCTTCAATGGTATTCCATTTTTAGTTTTTCCTTCCTAAATAGTTATCTAGCTTACCTGTAGTGTGGGAGATCGAGTTCATGATTAAGTTGGTGTTAGGAAATGAACCAGTTTCTATCTGGCATATAAAATAGTACTAGTAGATCTTTGTGAGTACAAATTTTAGTTGTAATACCTATAGAACAAATCATTCATATGGCCTAGTAATTCACCATGGGGTTCTCCTATTCGTTTTACCAATAATACTAAGGGGACCTTGCACTTATGTGTGGATTATCAAAGGATAAACCAAATGAAAGTCAAGAACTAATATCCCCTTCTGTGAATTGAAAATCTCCCTTATTAAATGGGAGGTTCCATTATATTCTCCAAGATCAACCTAAGTTTAGGGTACCATTAGTTTAGAGTGATTCCATTAGACATAGCTTGGGCTACTATTAGAATCATGTATGGCATGTATGAGTTCATGGAGATGTCTTTCAGCTTAAAAAATGTACTAGCGATATTCATATCCTTAATAAATCAAATATTTCATCCATTCCTAGAATATTTCGTGTTTATTTTTTCGATTAAATCCTGGTGTTATCCCACTATACAAATGATAATGATCAATATCTAGAAATCATCTTGAGTATATAAGAGAGCATTGTCTTTATCCCAAAATATCTAAATGTAACTTTTGGATTGATTATGTGAACTTATTGGGCCATTTCATCATAATGGTATGAGTGTCAGTGAACCCAAAAAATGTTGAAACCATTATATCTTGAGAGAAAACTAATAATGAATTTGAATTTTTAATTTTTCTAAATTTATCAGGATATTATAGACTGTTTATTCAGGACTTATCCCATTTGGAAGCACCGATGTCTGGGGCTAACCAGGAATGGGGTGAAATTTGTTTTTTCAAATTATTATGAAGGATATATCTAGGATCTAAAGATAAATATTAATTCAACACTACTCCTAACTTCAATTATGTCGAGAAAATATTATAACATTTACTTTGATTCTTCTGAAATCGGACTCAGAGTAGTTTTGATGTAGGAAAATGGAGTGGTTACTTATATATCTAGATAACTAAGATTGCGTGAGAGGAATTAACCTACTCATTATTAGGATTTAGTTTTGGTAGTTTATACTCTAAGTTGTTGGAGACACTATCTATTTAGTGAGAGGTTTTTGGTGTACATAGACTACAATATCATCAAGCACATCATTTCTTAGTGAGACTAAAATCTCTATCAGAGGTGGTGGGTTGAGTATATAAAGTATTTTTACTTCTTGTTGGCTTACATGATAGAAACGTGTAATTTTATTACTGATTATTTGAGATATAATACGTGGAAATATTAATTATACGATTATTTTGAAGAGTGGTGGTTAATTTCACTCTTTACAAACATGAATATCGATATTCAGGAGACTCAAGGATATATAACTCTGACATCAACATCTATTATCTCCATTATTCTTGACTATACCAAGATATATCAATTATATTATCTAGAGGTCCAAGATCTAAGGGAAAATTATTATGGTGAGGATCCACTATTAGGATGGTCTCTTAGCAGTGGTGATGTCCTTATTTTCTATGGTCGAGTATAGGTTACTATGGGATTTCATGAGGGCCTAATGAGAGTATTTCATCCTTATAAATTGGAAGCACATACATGTCTAACAATTACTTATCTTGATATCTATAAACACACCTAGTAGCTATAAATAATGAAGTATATAGTGGTCTTCATGGAGAAATTTTTCACCCGTCAGTAGGTCAAGGTTGAGTATTAGTGCCCTGTGGGATTATTAAAACCTCCATCCATTCCATAATGTAAGTGGATTGATTTAACTATAAATTTTATAAAATTATTTCCTAGGACACCCCAAAATAATAATATTTTATGGGTGAACTTGGATACATTGATGAAGGTGTCCTACTTTTTTCCTATCAAGAAGACATTCACCGTTAATGATATGGATAATCTCTATGTGTGGGGGAAAGTTTAACTACATGGTGTACTAAGAGGTATTTTTATGATCAAGAAAATAATTTAATATCTTGTTTATGTCATTGTCATTATAAGTCACTAGAAGCATAAGTTATTCTAAGTACACCCTATCATCCTTAGACTGATGGCTAATCTGATTGGATGATTGAGATTTTGTAGGATATGTTGTGATATTATGTGTTAGATTTTAGTGGTTCTTGGGAGAAACATACAACACTTATGGTGTTCATTTATTATAATTTATTCAAGGAATTGATCCAAATGTCTCATTTCAAGGCCTTAAATGAAAGGCCTTTTCATTCACATCTTTGTTAATTAGCAGTAGAAGAGTTCGTTCTCATTTAACTTAGTCTCATAAAGGAGATTTATGAACTTGTTAGGTTGATTTGAAAGTTTTTGGTGGTCATGTAGGGAAGGAAGAAATCATATATTGACCATTGGAGATGACCTATAGAGTTTCATTTTAGTCATTATTTTTCCTTCAAGATTCATCAGGATTCCAGAAACACTTTATCTTGAAACCGGGGAATCTAGCATTTGGGTTTATTGTGCCATTGAGATAGTGGAATGGTCTATCTAGTAAAATACCATTTATCACTTCCACAATGTTATAGTTCCATGCATGACATGTTACAACTTTGGAGACATCATGCTTACCCTTCTCATGTGATAGATATTGATAATTTTGAGATGTACTATTATGCACCCTTTTAGGAGCATATGATTCATATTGTGGACTGTAGTGAGAAGAATCATCAGGTAAATACCATACCTCTTATGTGATTTTAGTGGTAGCATGACAGTGTATAAGAGGATACCTAGGAAAGGGAGTTATATATGTGGATATAGTGTCCAAACTTGTTCTTTGATACCCTAGGGTGATACTTGAATAATCTCAATGATGAGATGTTATATTGTGGTGAGGTTGTAATATCTCATATTTTTTCATGTGTCTACCTATTTAAAGTTTTATTTAACCTCTTTGAGTTGGTCATTTTTTTTTAAACCTTTTTTTTATTCTTTTTGTTATAAGTTGATTGAATGTAGGAAGCATGAAGAGTGGAGTTGAAAAAACTTAAACTGTAGGGTAGACTATGGCATAGAGCTCAGGGATACATTATAGTGTGGGTCACTACAGTGTGGAGATCTAGGTTGCGGTGTAAGGCCCTAGAAAAATTATTTTTGGGGATACTTTGAATTATATGATAGTCATTCCATATATTTGTTTTGTGGAATATTACCTAACTAGGAGGTTTTTGTCTGTAGTGTAGTGATGGTGGCTGTGGAATAAGGTTCTTGGGGTTATATGTGGTAAGTTCTTCCATATCTGGTACCCCTATGATGTGAAGGAAGGTTATGGTGTGACACCTACATTGGAATGACAATGGATGAGGCATGTTTCCCTCAGTTGTAGTTTGGACTATCCCCAGGTAAAAATGATTTGTGTTGTGAACCTCGTCATAGATCTTGGATGCACATTGGGCAAGGGAGGTCGTGGTGTGGTCCCTTTGATGACATCATAGCATACCTAGTATCAAATGGCTCTATAGATTGTACTTTTAGGCTTCACAATGGTCCTCTTTTTATAAGACTATCCATAAATACCCCTAAGTTCCTCTAAACACATTTTGATCCTTTTTTGTCCTCTCAAACTTTAGGTGTCTTGTATTTACTTTCAAGGGATTTTTCCATCATATTCATCAGATTAAATCCCATCCTTACTACCTTGGGGTTTGGATTTTTATTTTTAAGGTAATAATTTCAATTTCTCTTCTTCTTATTAATATTTTCTTTTCCACATGGAGAACCTTTGTTGGCAGTGTCTCTTGTCATCACGAAAGGGATAGTAAAAGGAAAAAAATGTTATCCTAGACAATGAAATATTTTCTTCATATTCTTCCTTTTTAAGGTGGGTGGTCTAGAACAATTTTATGTTGTCTATTTCATTTATTATAGTATGTTAAATATTTATGATCATAACATCACACCATGTTCATGAATTAAATAATTGGTTTATCCTCTGTTCAATGAGTTACATGTGCATAGGCCTCCTATTGTATTTTTTCTAGTACTTTGGTGTTGAGAATGATACATACGACCACTTGTTACATGTACCAACCTATGGCTATTCTTTTGAAATTAGATTATTTATGGATTAATATTATATGATATAAATTATGAAATTAGGGTAATTTATTAATATATAGTCACACTAACTAAATTTTTTTCATTATAACACTAACAACCATGGGAGTTTAAAATGATAATGGGAACATGAATTGATGAAATTCGGATGACAGTTGGGATTTCTGACCCTATGGGATGTAAATGAATGGTTAGAATCTAGTGTGTTGAATTAATCCTAATACATTATGGTGACACATATTATTCTTTATGCCTATTTATGTTGTAAAGATTATAGATCCTAGTCCAATTATGTTGTAATAATTTGTGGGCTTGGTTTCATTATGTTGTAATTCTTATAGGTCAAGGTCTAGTTATGATCTAATGTTTATATAGCTTGTCATGGTTATGTTTTAATTCTTATAGGTCCTAGATTGGTTGTTTTTTAATACTTATATGTTTATGTATGGTTCTCCTATGATGATTTTTGGGCTATCCCTTGGGAGGGTAATGGAAATGGTTGGAATGGTTTTGCGACAAGCTCATAGATATATGTCTTGGCATCAAAGTGGGTTAGGGCTGACCCTGGGTGTCAGCCCAGAGCTCAAGGTTCAGTAGATTTATTTCATGTGTAGTATCAATTGATTAAATTAATACCATATTTTCACTTTATTTCACACATTATATATCTCAGGTTTGATTTTTTTAGAAATTTTGGTTTCAAGATAATAATTTGTACTCACACCCTAGATAGGTCGTTGTGTGGTTCCCAGAATGGTTTCATGGATGCAGTTTAGGATAAGGTCAAGGGAAACTATTTTGGACTGTTTATTTCTTGATGGGTTGTATCATGGAGACAAGACCAACATGGGGTTTGGGGACAGGGTCTTAGAGTCATTGTTGAGTCTGCTTTGTGTGGTTTTGTATGACATTTATCTTTTCATTTAGTTACATTCATCCTGTTATTGTTTGATTATATTATAATTGAGTCATTAGATTTTTTATTTATTCTAATATGGATTCATGGTTGTTGATTATATTTTTTCCTCTATTTATGGTACTATATTATTATTTTATAATATATTTCTAATCTATTCCATAGGGTACAGTTTCTCCACTATATACCTTATAACCTAACTTCTAGTTGGTAGCATTTGGAATTTAGGGAGACACACTGGAGGTCACATATCTAACCAAGACCAGTCACTTGATGGAGCACTATTTCATGTATGTTACGCCATCAATTAGGGGAAAATATATTAGTTATAACCAATGTATCTTTTTTTAAAATATATAGACATTATGAATTCAGAGTGATGTCATTCGGATTTATAATGTCCCCTACTATCTTAAAAGATTTGATGAAAAAAAATCATTATATATTACCATAAAAATTTTGTGATGGACTTTATTAATGATATTATATAATATTCTTAGAGAAAAAAATAACATGAATAGAATTTAAGGATTATGCTAATGATCTTATAAAAGGATAAACTATAGGTTATGTTCTGAAAGTATGAATTTTGGGTATAAAAAGTATCATTCTTGATTCAGGTAATTATGAGTCAAGGTATATATATATTATTTAAATAAATATATAATTGAAGATTTTTCTAAACCAACCAATGTGATAGAATTCCATAATTTTCTTTGATTCTCTGTATAGTATCGACATTTTTTGAGAAATTTCTCATGATTTTTAAATCCACTATCTGATTTAACATAGAAGGAAGTTATATTCCTCTAGATATAGTCATTTTAAGATATATTTAAGTAACTAATGAAGAGTTCAGTCACAAAACTTGTATTCACAATACCCTATAGTTCAAAAGGTTTTGTGATATATAGTTATGCATCAAAGAAGGGATTAGGATGCTTCCTCAAGGAAAATTACAAGGTGATAGCGTGTTCATTACATTAATTAAAACCCCATGATAAAAATTAACTGATGTATGATTTTGTGCTAGAAACAACAATTTTTCAACAAATATATTGTGGATTTATCTCTATAGAAATAATTTTGATATATATGCTGATCACATGAGCTTAAATTATATATTCACACATAAGTATTTGAACGTGTACCAAAGGAGGTGTTCGATGTTGATCAAAGACTATGATTACTCAATACATTACTATCCTATAAAGGCATAAAATGTGGATGGTGCTCTAATTATAAAGTATGATGTAATCTTATACTTTCAGAGGACAGAAAGGGCCCCAAAATTAATGGATATTCAAAGGATGGGTATGATATTCACAACAGAAGGGATGAAATGTCACGACCCGCCCTCGGGGCCCGTGCCGTGACTACCCCAAGCCCGCCTTCCATAGGCCAGGGGCTGGCGACTAGCACCAAGGCGTAAATCCCAACAAAAAGGGAAGGCATTGCCTTTGAAAAGTAAACAAGAACCACAGAGTAAGCAAGCGGAAAAGTAAACACTAAGTAAAAATGGTACAAGCTGTGCTGAAAGTAAAAGGGGCCAGAAATACAAGCCCAACTGTAAAGTAAAACTGAAAGGAAAAACAGCAACTGAAAGGAAAAGCCGCAGCGTCGAGCCGTCCTCTGGAAGTCCCACCTGAAGGGTGGGTACAGATAGCCTTCACTGCTCCTCGGGCCCACCTGACCGCTTCGAGTACGTCCCGCCCAGTGGTCCACCTCCAGGTACTATCCTGCTCCGCACGCCTCCACCACGATCAGTGTTGTCCATCGTCTGCAACCAACACAACGTAGTGCGGGCATAGCCCGTGCAGGGGTGAGTATAAGCTACTCAGTAGGGACCCCGAGACCCCCAAAGGTCTCCTGAAATCCACAAAGGAAAGATACAATCACGAAGTAACATATGACACGGCTTAGGTATATGTTCATACATATACCTAAGTCATCAATTCCCGTTCGGCTCCAACGTCTGAGCCCAAGCACAACCCAGTCCACACAGGAAAGCAAAACGTATACCCACACAGGATAGCACAACACAATCCACAAGGAGAGTAAACAGTAAATCCACACAGGATAGCTCAACACAATCCTCAAAGGAGAGTAAACAGTAAATCCACACAGGATAGCTCAACGCAATCCACAAAGGGGAGTAAACAATAAATCCACACAGGATAGTTCAACACAATCCACAGAGGAGAGTAAACAGAAGATTCAGCTCACACAGGTATACTTCGTCGAAAAGGTGAAAGGGATGATCAGGTATGGATACCGAATCATCTACGCTGGTACCCACATAGGATACAAGACCAGCACGGCTGGGACCCACATAGGATACAAGACCAGCACAGCTAGGACCCACATAGGATACAAGACCAGCTGTCTTCATTGATTCATCTATACTAGGACCCACATAGGATACAAGACCAATATTGAATCATCCAAGCTGGGACCCAGATAAGATACAAGACCAGCACAGCTAGGACCCACATAGGATACAAGACCAGCTGTCTTCATTGATTCATCTATACTGGGACCCAACATAGGATACAAGACCAGTATTGAATCATCCAAGCTGGGACCCACATAGGATACAAGACTAGCACAGCTAGGACCCACATAGGATACAAGACCAGTTGTCTTCATTGATTCATCTATACTGGGACCCACATAGGATACAAAACCAGTATTGAATCATCCAAGCTGGGACCCACATAGGATACAAGACTAGCACAGCTAGGACCCACATAGGATACAAGACCAGCTGTCTTCATTGATTCATCTATAATGGGACCCACATATGATACAAGACCAGTATTGAATCATCCAAGCTGGGACCCACATAGGATACAAGACCAGCACAGCTAGGACCCACATAGGATACAAGACCAGCTGTCTTCATTGATTCATCTATACTAGGACCCACATAGGATACAAGACCAGTATTGAATCATCCAAGCTGGGACCCACTTAGGATACAAGACCAGCACAGCTAGGACCCACACAGGATCAAGCCCACACAGGACCTGTAGCACTGATCCACGTAGGATCGCTGAGTGTTGTAGTCGTCTCAGTCCACTGAGGATCTCTGCACAGTCGTCGTCGCAGTCCACTGAGGGTCTCTGCACGGTCGTCGTCGGAGTCCACTGAGGATCTCTGCACGGTCGTCGTCGGAGTCCACGGAGGATCTCTGCATAGTCGTCGCTGTCGAAGTAGCAGTCGCAGCCAGCACTAGGGTTCTCGCACACAGCAAACTCGTTCGGGAGGGTCCGCTCCACGAGCCGAGAGGTTGATACATCAACTGTCACAAAGACCGAAGTTGATGTATCCAAAAGTACTGTATCACCAACAGGAACTCAACGTCGCAGACGGCGCGTCAATCGGACGCCCGGTTTGAGAGTTATTGGCTTTTTCGTCCCAGGGGCCCGGTTGGTTTTTAAGGCAAAACCAAACCGACCGTACTCCACCTGCTTCCAAACCTCAGGCGGAGTATACCAAAATATCCGTCTCACTTAGAGGAATTCAACGAAACAGACGGTGCGTCAATCGGACGCCCGGTCTGTTAGTTATTGGCCTTTCCGTCTCACACCCACCCTGGGAAACTTCCCAGGAGGTCACCCATCCTGATTACTGCTCTAGGCCAAGCACGCTTAACTACGGAGTTTTAACCACGTAGGCTCTCGAAAAGGAAGGTGCACCTTGAGTATAGTATACCGAAACGACCGTCTCGATCCAAGGATCGCGTTGCCGCTGACGGCGCGTCGTTCGGAGGCCCGTAGCTCACGTTATGGGCGTTTGAACGAAAACCGTCCGAAGACGGGGGGTCCGGGCCCGGGCCGACCCTGCCCGACCCCCCCCCCCCCCCCGGGAGTCGGCCGAACCGGGTCGACCCAACCCGGTCCGGTCTGGCCAGGGCGCGGCCTGGCCCGGTTCGGCCGAGCGGCCGAACGAACAAGGCGCCGCGGGGCACCGCCCCCGCGGCCTGGTGGTGCCCCCCCCCCCGCGTGGGGCCACGCTAAGTCAAGGACGCGGCTTTTCCGCGTCCGGGTGCACCGAACCCGCGCGGCCACGGGTTCCGCCGCCGCCGCGGCTTCAGCCGCGGCGGCCTGTCCGGCGGCGCGCCGAGGCGACGGCGCTCCCGGCTACCGGCGCCGCCGCGCCGCCGACGAGTTCCGCGGGCCACCGGGATCGCTCTAGTGGTCCTATTTTTTTCTTGCCTGCGCCGTTGATCCTCCCGGGACTCGTCCTTCACTGCGGAATCATCAAACATCTGTTGCGGCACGTTCCATCGTCGCCCGTCAATTCCGCACAAAATGAAGAACGGCGGAGGGTCGCCGGGCCGTGTTCGTTTGGCCCGCACCCTCCGCGTTAGAGATAAACAAACGGGAGAAATTTAAGTTCAACACATGAACGCATATCCGAAACAATTTTTAATCAAATAAAATTGTTTCATTAACGGGTTCCTCATTTGAACGGAAACAAAAATTTTAATAAATTTTAAAATTGTTCACAAAGCCAGTTCTTTACTTTTTAAAGAAACAATTACGGGAATATAAAAAGAAAATGGGTAATTCCCAAAATAAATCCCTACCTCCTTGGTCATCGCGCGTGAGCGTTCTTCGCGGAATTGCCCGTCGCGGAAGGTGGAGATCGTCGTGTCGTCGATTTCCGGGTTCGGCGTTCTTCGCGTTCTTCGCGTTTTTCGCGTTCTTCGCGTTCTTCGTGTTCTCCGCATTCTTCGCGAAGGAGGAAGAAGATACAAGGATTCTGTCTCAACGAGTAATCCTTCAAAAGATTTTGGTTGCTCTTATTTTATTATTATGTCAACACACAAAAACGGGTAAGAAAAGACCCATCAATTCGTTGAATTAATTCAACGAAAGAAACAGCTCATTTAATTTACGAAATAAACCGCCCAATTAAATGGTCTGTTAAGAAATTAAGAAAACGCGTCAGTTGACTTTCATAATGATGGGCTTTCGCGAGTGCGTTACTTAGCGGAAAGAAACGGCGGGGCTCGTGCGGGCCCCACCTCACAAATATCCTACCAAGGGGGTAGGATATTTTTGGATAGCATCCTATCCAGATCAACTCAGTTTAAGCCGTCTTTAAGTGGCTTCAAGTGGCTTCCAAGTGGCTTAAGTGAAATAAAATAAAGTTGTCGTAAAATTATTTTATTTCTTAACTTTAATCCCGAAAATTAAAAACCACACCCGAGCAAACGCAACTCCGGAAGAGGTGTTTCTAAGTGAATACCGGTGCTGCGATTTCATCGGTGCCCTCAGAATTCGATTTCGGGCACCGGTTTAAAAGTTAGAAAACCCGCTCATCCGTTCACTGAACGTACCCGAGCTAAACTTCGGAAAATGATTCCGGACACACCGGGCCTCGGAATCAGGCGCCGTCAGAAACTGCGTTCTTGTAAAATTCCAATAAAAATTAAGAAAAAAAATTCCTTGAAATTTACGGGTCTTTACATTACTCCCACCACAGGGCTTTACGTCCCCGTAAAGCTTCAACACAAACTAGGGATACAATGGCGGTACTGAGCACGCATCTGAGCCTCCCGCTCCCAAGTGCTCTCCTAAAGGTTCCCGTGATGCCATCTAATGTGCACAAGAGGAATAGATCGCCCACATAGGACCTCTCTTGTCGATCCTCTATCTCCACCGGGACCTCCGTAAAAGTCTCCCCATCATCCATGTCTAGCTCCCTCGTGGTCAATGATGTGCATCGGGTCGTGCACATATCTCCTCAGCTGAGATACCTGGAAGACGTCGTGAACCTGGTGCAACTGAGGTGGAAGAGCCAGGCGACAAGCCACCTCGCCAATCCTGCTGAGGACCTGGAAAGGCCCGACAAAGCGTGGAGACAACTTGCCACCTCGGCCAAATCTCCGCAAACCACGTCGAGGTAAGACCCGCAAGAAGACGTGGTCGCCATCCTCGAACTCTAGTGGCCTCCGCCTCCTGTCAGCATAAGACTTTTGCTGGCTCTGATCTGTACTCATCCGCCCCTGGATGACTTGGACCATCTCCGGCCCCACAAAAGCTGCTAAGATTTCTTCTTTGCCGATAAGAGAAATCTGGTCCCATCCCCTGGATGAACCACATTCTTTGCCTAATACAGTCAATCCCGATATGGATGATACTAATCCATACCAAGGATGACGTCATTAGGCCTCGACGCTACTACCAAGAGATCCAACCATTACTCTCGCCTCCAAGGGTTGATTCACACTGTCGGCATCAGTGTGTGGTAACTGGGTCTCCTCCAGTAGATGTCTCACAAGTGAGGGTCAAGTCAACAGTCAAAACTGGAACCTCTTAGTAACAACACAAAAGAGGACAGGAATGAAAACATCACAAAGGTATGCGTCTTTTATTATTGCATCTCATAATACAAAGACGCTACACAATAGCAACAAGGAACTAGAAGTACAAAGGACGTATCCACTAGTTCCGCTCCTGTCCATTTGCTCCCAGAGCTCCATGATCGAAGGCCTCAGCTGCCTGAAGCTGAGCTCTCCCATGTCCACCAACTCCCTGCGGTCGGGGTGGACCTCCTGGTGGTGGTGGTGGAAACACCTCGAAGTGTCTCCCACCATCGGCTACTCGGCCAGCTCCTCTGCCTCGTCCGCCTGTACCCTGCGGACCACCGTGGCTGAATCTCTATCTGGGTGGTCCCTCTACCGCCTGCTGCTCATCTGTAAGACGAGTCGGGCAGTCTCGATCCATGTGACCTCTCCCACTGCATGCGTAGCAATGTTTGCCCCTCGCGTAGCTGGCTCTCCTTCGGGTGCCCCGCACAACCGAATCTTCATCCCGTGACTGCCCATCTGATGGTCTAGCCCACTTGGACCTCTGCATCACATGTCTACTGCCAGCTGCATAAGACCCTGCTACGGGTCGTCCTGCGGAGAGCCCTGTCACTGGAGCCTGCTCGGCGAGAAAACTCTCCACTTGAAGGGCTCTCTGTAACACCTCTGCTTGTGTCGGAATGTTGAGGGAGATCATCGAAGCCCTGATCTCGTGCCTCAGTCCCTGCTCGAAGGTCCGGGCCCGGAAGAACGGGTCCCGTACCATATCTGTGGAGTAGCGCGAGAGATCAGTAAATCTCGCCGAGTACTAGGCCACTGTCAAGCTGCCCTGCCGCAGCTGAAGAAGCTCCTGTATGCGTACCGCACGGAGGGTGGCTGGGACGAACTCGGAGCGGAAGATGCTCTCAAAGTCCTTCCAGGGGAGTGATGCCTCGTCGTGCACCTGGAGCATCAAGATCCACCATCGTCCTGCTACTGCGTGCAGTAGGCTCGCCGCGAGGATCACCATGAGGTCTGCTGGTGTGCTCACTAGCCTGAAAACTCGGACAACCGCCTCCAGCCAGTCCTCGACTGCCTGGGGGTCCGTCTCCCCACGGAACCTGGGTGGTCGCTGGCACTGGAACTTGTGCAGAGCTCCGAGGCGTCGTGCATCGTCAGCTGCCAGTGCTGGAAGCATCGGGGGCTCGGCGGGTAAAGGTACCGTCGGTGCCTCCGCTGACAAGGAGCCCTGCACCGAGGCCTCGTCGCTCGGTGGGCTGTCATCACGCTCCACTCTCGGAACCCTAGCTGGCTGCCGTCGTGGGGCCATCCTGAAAGAAACAGGTGCGCCACGGTCAGAACAGTATACCTGGTGAGCTGACACAAGTAATCACAAAGAAAACTTGAACACACATGCAATCAATGTTTTCATGCATTAAGTCGGAAATCAGAAGTCAGGGTCCTGGTGTACGGATACGTCGCCCGCCGCACCAACATTGGACTCCCTGGACTGATAACCACACCCAATACGCTAAACACTATTGCTTCACATAGAAGAAAGATCAGAGTCCCCGGTAGAACCGACCACCTCTGATACCAATTTGTCACGACCCGCCCTCGGGGCCCGTGCCGTGACTACCCCAAGCCCGCCTTCCATAGGCCAGGGGTTGGCGACTAGCACCAAGGCGTAAATCCCAACAAAAAGGGAAGGCATTGCCTTTGAAATGTAAACAAGCACCACAGAGTAAGCAAGCGGAAAAGTAAACACTAAGTAAAAATAGTACAAGATGTGCTGAAAGTAAAAGGGGCCGGAAATAAAAGCCCAACTGTAAAGTACAACTGAAAGGAAAAACAGCAACTGAAAGGAAAAGTCACAGCGTCAAGCCGTCCTCTGGAAGTCCCACCTGAAGGGTGGGTACAGATAGCCTTCACTGCTCCTCAGGCCCACCTGACCACTCCGAGTACGTCCCGCCCAGTGGTCCACCTCCAGGTACCGTCCTACTCCGCACGCCTCCACCACGATCAGTGTTGTCCGTCGTCTGCAACCAACACAACGTAGTGCGGGCATAGCCCGTGCAGGGGTGAGTATAAGCTACTCAGTAGGGACCCCGAGACCCCCGAAGGTCTCCCGAAATCCACAAAGGAAAGATAAAATCACGAAGTAACATATGACACGGCTTAGGTATATGCCCATACATATACCTAAGTCATCAATTCACGTTCGGCTCCAACGTACGAGCCCAAGCACAACCCAGTCCACACAGGAAAGAAAAACATATACCCACACAGGATAGCACAACACAATCCACAAGGAGAGTAAACAGTAAATCCACACAGGATAGCTCAACACAATCCACAAAGGAGAGTAAACAGTAAATCCACACAGGATAGCTCAACACAATCCACAAAGGGGAGTAAACAGTAAATCCACACAGGATAGCTCAACACAATCCACAGAGGAGAGTAAATATAAGATTCAGCTCACACAGGTATGCTTCGTCGAAAAGGTGAAAGGGATGATCAGGTATGGATACTGAATCATCTACACTGGGACCCACATAGGATACAAGACCAGCACGGCTGGGACCCACATAGGATACAAGACCAGCACGGCTGGGACCCACATAGGATACAAGACCAGCTATCTTCATTGATTCATCTATACTGGGACCCACATAGGATACAAGACCAGTATTGAATCATCCAAGCTGAGACCCAGATAAGATACAAGACCAGCACAGCTAGGACCCACATAGGATACAAGACCAGCTGTCTTCATTGATTCTTCTATACTAGGACCCACATAGGATACAAGACCAGTATTGAATCATCCAAGCTGGGACCCACATAGGATACAAGACCAGCACAGCTAGGACCCACATAGGATACAAGACCAGCTGTCTTCATTGATTCATCTATACTGGGACCCACATAAGATACAAGACCAGTATTGAATCATCCAAGCTGGGACCCACATAGGATACAAGACCAACACAGCTAGGACCCACATAGGATACAAGACCAGTTGTCTTCATTGATTCATCTATACTGGGACCCACATAGGATACAAGACCAGTATTGAATCATCCAAGCTGGGACCCACATAGGATACAAGACCAGCACAGCTAGGACCCACATAGGATACAAGACCAGTTGTCTTCATTGATTCATCTATACTGGGACCCACATAGGATACAAGACCAGTATTGAATCATCCAAGCTGGGACCCACTTAGGATACAAGACCAGCACTGCTAGGACCCACACAGGATCAGGCCCACACAGGACCTGTAGCACTGATCCACGTAGGATCGCTGAGTGCTGTAGTCGTCTCAGTCCACTGAGGATCTCTGCACAGTCGTCGTCGCAGTCCACTGAGGGTCTCTGCACGGTCGTCGCCGCAGTCCACTGAGGCTCTCTGCACGGTCGTCGTCGGAGTCCACGGAGGATCTCTGCACAGTCATCGCTGTCGAAGTAGCAGTCGCAGCCAGCACTAGGGTTCCCGCACACAGCAAGCTCGTTCGGGAGGGTCCGCTCCACGAGCCGAGAGGCTGATACATCAACTGTCACAAAGACCGAAGTTGATGTATCCAAAAGTTCTGTATCGCCAACAGGAACTCAACGTCGCAGACGGCGCGTCAATCGGACGCCCGGTCTGAGATTTATTGGCTTTTTCGTCCCAGGGGCCCGGTTGGTTTTTAAGGCAAAACCAAACCGACCGTACTCCACCTGCATCCAAACCTCGGGCGGAGTATGCCAAAAGATCCGTCTCACTTAGAGGAATTCAACGAAATAGACGGCACGTCAATCGGACGCCCGGTCTGTTAGTTATTGGCCTTTCCGTCTCACACCCACCCTGGGAAACTTCCCAGGAGGTCACCCATCCTGATTACTGCTCTAGGCCAAGCACGCTTAACTACGGAGTTTTAACCACGTAGGCTCCCGAAAAGGAAGGTGCACCATGAGTATAGTATATAGAAACGACCGTCTCGATCCAAGGATCGCGTTCCCGCTGACGGCGCGTCGTTCGGAGGCCCGTAGCTCAAGTTACGGGCATTTGAACGAAAACTGTCCGAAGACGGGGGTCCGGGTCCGGGCCGACCCGGCCCGACCCCCCCCCCCCCCCCGGGAGTCGGCCGAACCGGGTCGACCCGACCCGGTCCGACCCGGCCCGGTTCGGCCGAGCAGCCGAACGGCCAAGGCGCCGTGGGGCGCCGCCCCCGTGACCTGGTGGTGCCCCCCCCCCCCCCGCGTGGGGTCGCGCTAAGTCAAGGACGCGGCTTTGCCGCGTCCGGGTGCACCGGACCCGCGCGGCCGCGGGTCCGCGGGTTCCGCCGCCGGCGAGTTCCGCGGGCCACCGGGATCGCTTCGGTGGTCCGATTTTGTTTCCGCCTGCACCGCTGCTCCTCCCGGGACTCATCCTTCACTGCGGAATCATCAAACATCTGTTGCGGCACGTTCCATCGTCGCCCGTCAATTCCACACAAAATGAAGAACGGCGGAGGGTCGTCGGGCCGTGTTCGTTTGGCCTGCACCCTCCGCGTTAGAGATAAACAAACGGGAGAAATTGAAGTTCAACACATGAACGCATATCCGAAACAATTTTTAATGAAATAAAATTGTTTCATTAACGGGTTCCTCATTTGAACGGAAACAGCAATTTTAATAAATTTTAAAATTGTTCACAAAGCCAGTTCTTTACTTTTTAAAGAAACAATTACGGGAATATAAAAAGAAAAGGGGTAATTCCCAAAATAAATCCCTACCTCGTTGGTCGTCACGCGTGAGCGTTCTTCGCAGAATTGCTCGTCGCGGAAGGTGGAGATCGTCGCGTCGTCGATTTCCGGGTTCGGCGTTCTTCGCGTTCTTCGCGTTCTTCGCGAAGGAGGAACAAGATACAAGGATTCTGTCTCAACGAGTAATTCTTCAAAAGATTTTGGTTGGTCTTATTTTATTATTGTGCCAACACACGAAAACGGGTAAGAAACGACCCATCAATTCGTTGAATTAATTCAACGAAAGAAACAGCTCATTTAATTTATGAAATAAACCGCTCAATTAAATGGTCTGTTAAGAAATTAAGAAAACGCGTCAGTTGACTTTCATAATGACGGGCTTTCGCGGGTGCGTTACTTAGCGGAAAGAAACGGCGGGGCTCGTGCGGGCCCCACCTCTCAAATATCCTACCAAGGGGGTAGGATATTTCTGGATAGCATCCTATCCAGATCAACTCAGTTTAAGCCGTCTTTAAGTGGCTTCAAGTGGCTTCCAAGTGGCTTAAGTGAAATAAAATAAAGTTGTCGTAAAATTATTTTATTTCTTAACTTTAAGCCCGAAAATTAAAAACCACACCCGAGCAAACGCAACTCCGGAAGAGGCGTTTCTATGTTAATATCGGCGCTGCGATTTCATCGGTGCCCTCAGAATTCGATTCCGGGCACTGGTTTAAAAGTTAGAAAAAACCCGCTCATCCGTTCACTGAACGTACCCGAGCCAAACTTCGGAAAATGATTCCGGGCACACCGGGCCTCGGAATCAGGCGCCATCAGAAACTACGTTCTTGTAAAATTCCAATGAAAATTAAGAAAAAAAATTCCTTGAAATTTACGGGTCTTTACATGAAATCCTATAATTTTCAACAAAAACATAGTGCACTATATGGGGGCACCACCAAGAATTTTTCTTTTATTATAAGGGATATTAGGATGCTAGTTTAGAAAAAAAATCTAGTTTTTAATCAACCAACATTGGTTTTAAGATGACATGGACCTTATTTCCAAATGAAGGAAATTATTGGTTATTTTCCAGTGATCCTTTGGGAATGCATTGGTTAAGGGGATGGGAGCTCAGGATCATCTCACCATATTTAGGGAATTATTTCCTACTCTATGAGTCTCTTATAGATTTAATATTTGTTTGTAAATAATTCCCAAATACCAATGAAGAACTATCTACCTTTTTTCTATCGATTTGATCCAAACCATGTATCGATGTGAACATCTATATATATCATCTCTATATTTATCTTAATGATTTTATAGTTAAAATCAACATAGTTAGCCACTCAAGAGTATATCAGCATCTCAAAAGGTGATATTTTTAGTGGTGTAAGAATCAATCCCTTAATTGGGGATTCTTATATATATGTGTGTGTGTGAACGGAACCATGACCCATGTATTTTGTTTTCACTTAATGGGACACATCATACATTTTAAATTTTTATGAAAAGGACCATTTCGGTTCCTTTTAAGGTCATACAACCATAACCCAGTGAACTTCCTTTTATTTTCATGTGTTTGGGGATTATGGAATGTTGGGATTGAACCTTATAAGGGTATCTTAAATGTCCTAGTAAATGATAATAAAAGACCATAGAGTTCAACTTTCACAATTTAATTTCATGTTTCAAAACCAAACCATGATTTTAGCATAATGTGATAAGGACATACATTATGTGAAAGGTTACTAGAAAATTTTTGTGTGGGACTAACACATAAGAATACCTTTTTTAGTTCATTATATTTTTTTTAATAAAATAAGAGATAGGATTATTGCTTGTAATTAATATTTCCATTTGAGTGAAAGATGATTAGTCAGGAATAAGGCCCTTTGAGTGGAAGGTGACTCATAGAGAATATAGCCGTTTGAGTAGAAGGTGACTTATAGGCAATATTTCCCTTTAAGGAGGATATTTTATAAAGTATATGACACTTTGAGGAGGATTCATAGTGGATAGGTCCCTATAAGGATGATTTAGGGCTTATATATGGGTTTCCCATATGTGTTTATATACTTATTGTTTGTTAGTAATTCAATAAGAAAATATAAGGCGATTCATTGGGAATAAGTCCGAATAAATAAATATATGGGATTGCACCTGATAGGATCACCTCATATGTGTCAACCTCTTTCCTATGGATGGTTGTATGAGTAAGGATGAGTAAATTCATGGGGAAAATGGCTCAGTGAGAATAGATAACTCATAGATAGTATGGACCTTCTAGGAAGGACTAGAGTCTGATACCTGGTAGGAATCATGTATGTACACATCTAACCAATGGGTTCTAAGGATGAGACCATTAATGAGGAAATGATTAGGGTATACACCTAAATAGGAAGCCCTAATGAGTTTCTACATACGTTAAATTGATGGATGGATAAGGAAGCAAAACTAAACCCATGGGGAATAAAGCTTCATGAGGAAGAGGTTATCACTTACGTTTGTATCACTCAACCAGTGCTCAAGAATAATAGGAATGAATGCCTCCTAAAGGTACCCATCCTAGTATGTGACTAGGTGAAGGTTGGATTTTGGGGATTATAGTAAGTAGGAATCCTTTTCATAGATTTCCATATCTTATTGATGATTCATAGTAATGAAATAATTAATGGTAGCATATTTGGGGCTTATACCTAAGGAGGAAGTCCATAATCTCATCACTCATTGAGTATACCAGGAAGGATAACTCAAAATGGGTATAGCCAAGATGATTATATTGATTTGAGGGAGGTCTCATCAATATTCTCTTGATAGGATCCCACATTATCAAGGGAGTACAAGATCCTTACTTCCTTAGGTTTCTCATTGGTTAAGGAGGAAAATCATGGAGATTCCTTTAATGAGAGGAATAATTGATCAATGGTGTGTACATGAGTGTAAATAAACCAATCATATAATTCAAGAGGTTTTTTAGAGGTCCTAGAGGGGTACCACTAGGTAAAGAGTTTATCAAGGCTAAAAATTTCCCTCAATATATTTTAGGAAATCTCATTATTCCATTTGAGAGACCTAGTAAAATGATGTTCCCATAATGATTTCATAAGGGTTTGATATGAGATTCTAGGAAAATAGTTTTCTATTAGGAATTATTTTGTGAATTGGTTTCCATAGTGATTATAGGGATAATTGGTTTCCCTAGTGGTATGTAAGGATGACTGGTCACACTAATATTGGATAAGGAAATATTATCTCCCTAGACACAAGGTAAGGTAGATATCACATACTGGTAAAAGGATTAAGTGATGGTTTACTTATATATTGAGTCATTGGAAAGGGTTTTCCCAGCTGATATGGTGTAGGTATAATTTAGGGCCCTATTAAGGTTAGGGAGAATTAGTCACCCTAGTGGTAGACCAAGGTGATGGGTCTCCCTAGTGAAAAGGTATGGGTGATGGTCCTCCCTACTAAAAAGGACTCCAAGTATGACTTGGGTGAGTAGAAACATAGTGTAGCATTAAATTAGGGGTTTTATAATATTCTAGCCTAGTTCAACCCATAATGTCACCTAACTCGTCCTTCCACAAGTCCTGAAGTGCGTTCCCAATCACTACGGGCTGGAAAAGATTACTTGGGTATCATACAAGGAAAATTGGGAATGGATTCACCCTTCAAAATACATATGATCATATAAAATAAATCATAGTAACACATAACATATTAAAAATATATCATATTTCATAACAACAAAATCATAAGGTAATGTATAGAAATTTATAACATGGTAAAGAAGAAAAAACTAAAAGGCCATCAATATAGAAATCGAAGAATCCCATGAGTCTATCTTTATATGACCATGTGTCACCACCATTACAACCCACCAGAAGGAAACACAGTCTAGGAGATCTATCCTTTACATAACTCTCTTCCCTTTACAAGTATCCAATAAAACCAAGTCTGTATATGCCCAAAGGAATATGCATGGTGTGAATTAAATAATCCCAATAAGATACCACCATGAATCTATACAATCTCTATCCACATTCATTCATTAGTTCCTATATAAAATATATTTCAAGAACATTTCAAAAGAAAATATTTATTTACATATAAAATCATCTTTTGGTTTTCATTTAAAAAAACATTACATATTTTAATTATCAAAACAATATAGATTAATATTTATCTAGGTGGAACAATCAAATAAATAATCCATACATTCATTCTTCGATAGCTACATCAAGTTGTTAAATAAGCATATCAAATAAACCTACATGTAATTTATTCACAATGAATCAAAGGGGAATCCATGACTCATTAGTGTACACAAATTAAATGCACAACAGAACACTAGTCAGAATAATTAAATCCAAATGTTTGAAATCATAAATCCCCGAGTAAGGTTACCCATTAGAAACCATGTCATCAAATGCACCAACCCTAATGATAACTTACTCCACTAAGGATCGTATATGTTTAGTTTTCCCTTTTTCCCTAAGGTCTTCCAATGTGATATATATCATCCTTACATTTCAATAAATATAATCCCACAATTAATAAAACATTTTATATTGAGGTGTCTCACTGCTTCCATACTTAAAACCCCATTTCCAAATCAAAACCATTTTTAAGGAATTTAATCAAAAACATTACGTGCATAAAATTTAGTTTTCAAAGAAAATAAATTTGAAAGCACTTTCCTTTTCCACTAAAAATCATGGATATAACTCATGAATATCAAAAATTGAATTTTATACATCAAAACCAAATGTGAACATTACAAGAACATAATAATTTCAAGGGATTGACAATAATATAGAGATTCCTGCTATGCCAACAGAGATAAAGATGTCACCTTCAAAACCCACAATGAGAAATGAACTGATCATGTCCTCACATGCCTAAATACAAGATAAACACCATAAATTCCCCATAAAACACTCTAAATATTAAAATAATATCCTATTAGGTTTCCAATGAGACAAAGTAAAAAGATATAAAGAGAATGTATACATAAAATAGGAGAATTTGATATGAAATCTAAACATGCCTCAAAGGGATCCAAAGAAATAAATCAAGGATCACTAAGAAATCAAGTGGATAGTCCTCTATAGTGTTATGGAGGGGGTGGATTGAGCTAATAAGGGATTCATAGGATATTATAGTTTAAAACCATGGGCATTGGGGAAATATTCTATTTTAAGAAATTTGGATCAACTCACATAGTTAGGGCACACGATTAGACAAACATATGCTAACCATGAAACAAACATTGTACCTTGAAAATAAAGTTTCATGGTTTCCTAGTAATATATGAATTGTTTGAAAATGGTGTAGCATCCTCTAGAACCAAACCCAAAAATCCACATGGTTTTTCTATAGACTGGAACAGTTAGACAAATTGATCTCAAACTGTGAAAATTGCCTATTGAACCATAGTGTTCCTATCCTGTTTCCACAAAAACTATAAATTTCTAACCCCCATCTCTCGAAATCCTTTAAAATATAAAAATTGGTAAACCAAGATCAAAATTAAAAGTACATGTGACAAAAAGTTCATCACAATTATCCTCATTGAGAAAACTTACATACCCATTAAGTATTGGATTCATAAACCTGAAAAGAGATAAGGCTATCATGGCATCATCAATGTATCACACTAAGATGTCTCTTAATTGTCCCTATTAAACTTTCAACTCACTCAAACTAATGGGATAATATTTCTAGGAATAACCTTATCCTATTGGGACACTCTTTGAACAAGTCATTCAATCACTGAGGTGTCATGTTCAATTTCATCATCCTCCCACTCAATCACATGGGAAAGATCTAGATGGTACTTATTTAGTTGGTAAACCTGAAACACGTCATGGCTAAAAATCAAACAAGAAGGTAAGTCTAAATTTTAATATACCCTCCCAAGTCTCTCCACAATATAAAATGGGATAACAAAATGAGGTGTTAACTTACTCTGGCACCCCAAATACCTATATCCCTACTGAGGTGAACCGTTTAAGAAAACCCAATCACCTACCTCAAATTCTAATGGATGAGGTCATCTATTTTCATATATTTATAGAAATTGTGAGTTTTCATTAATATTATCTAGATCAATTGTATAATATCCAACATCTATTGAATAATTCTATGTCCAACCAATTATCGATCACTAATATTTAATTAATAAATAGGTGGTATAAAAGGAATCCAACACAATTCTATAAATGGATCCATCCTAATTTAAGCCAGATAACTATTTTTATAGGAAAATTCTGCTAAGGAAATATGTTTCTCCCATGAACCACTAAATTCAATAATGAATTCCCAAAGCATATCATCAAGAATAAATATGGATCACTCAATCTATTAATACATCTATGGATGATATATCTTGGTTAACTTAAAATAAGAACCACATTTTTTCAAAAATCCAATCCAAAACTAGGATGTGAAGTAAGGGTATTTATTGAAAATGATAGTTAATGGAACACCATGGAATTTAGAAATATATTTTATATATAAATTTCCAAGATCATTAACCTTTATTGACTCCTTGATAATCAAGAAATGAATTGATTTCATGAGTCTATCAATATTCACTGATATCTCATCCTTACCGCTATGAGTATGAGGTACCCAATTAAAATATCCATGGCTATCTTATCCCATTTACATATTGTAATGGGAAAAGGTTACAGAAAACCAATAGGCCTCAGTTGTTCTACTTTAATTATTTGACATGTAAGGCATTGAGATGTAAAAATATCAATAGATGGTCTCATTACCGGCCACCAAGAGTGAAATATCATGTCATAATACATCTTGGAATCTCCATGGTGCATAGAAAAATTATATTGATGTTTATTATCCATCAATTACTGCCTCAGGTCTATAAAACCAACCATCAAACCTCAGAAGTGAAACCCACCATGGTGATATTGATACCACTCACCAAATCTCTCCCCACCATAAATAATCCTATTAAAGAACTAAAACTTTGTATTCTCATCCTGTCTAATTAAAATATTATCATCCATATATGATCCATCCTAAGAACAATCTATGAAAACTTTCCTTTATCTCTCCCTTTGACCAAGAACATCTCAGTAAGAAAGTCCATCAAGAACCACTCTTCCACTGATTCCTTCACTACCTAAGTAAATAATTTTATCCTCAAAAAAAATATGAAAAAAATAATAATTTTTTAGGGGTGAATGAAATATAAAAATCAAAGGTATGAAGGTGTACACCTAGAATAGTAGTCTCAATTCTAGATCACTTTGAGTGAAGATATTCTTTAGACTCTTATGGTATAAATATACTATAAACCACTCCCTAAAGAGGAAGTGGAACCAAGTCTTAAGAGTGTGAATCACTACCGGAAACTCAAGATCATGAATGGGATAGTTATTCTCATGAGGGAATAAACAATGAGATCTATAAGAAAACACTTGTCTTCCTTACATAATAACCCAAACCAAACCCATTCTTAAGGCATCATAGTAGATTTAATATCCCAAAAACTAACTCAAGAAGGATCAAGACTCGAGTTGAAGTCAATATCACCATCAAATTCTAAAAATATATTTGTAACTGATCAGTCCTAGCAAACATCGCACCCTTATGAGTTAACTTATTCATAGGAGATGGAATCAAAGAGAATTCCATACCAAGAACTTATAATAACCAAATAATACCAAGAAACATCAAACCTCAAACACATTTCTAGGATAATCCCAAGACATTACATCCAAAATATTATTAGGATCAAATTAGACACACTTCTTAGAAATCACATGGATAAGAAATTTCATCTCCTAAATATAGAACTAATATTTGGATAGCTTCTCATATAGATGATGCTCTTTCATGATTCTAAGAATGATATTCATATACTCAACATTATATTGCAATAATCTATAATAAATAAGGATACCATCCACAAAAAAAAACATAAAAAATACAAGAACTGATAAAAAAATTGATTTTTTAAATTAATAAATATTAAAATAGTGTTAGTAAGTCCAAAAAGCATGACCAGATACTCATAATGTCCAAACCTTCTTCTGAACATTTTCTTACGAATATCTTTCTCTCAGAACGTCAGCTGATTATACATAAATCTCATAACAATTTTTGAAAATAATTGTCCTCCCCTAAGCTGATCAAAAAATTTATCAGTCCTAGGAAAGTGATATTTGTATTAACTGTCACATGGTTAAGTTTCCATTAATTAGCAAAAAGTCATATATTCCCATATTCCTTCTTTGTAAATTGTATTAGTGATTCCCATAGTGAAACACTAGGATAAATAAATAACTTAGCCTCAATATACTTAAGATGAATCTTTAATTATTTCAATTTAGTGGTTTTTATGTGGTATAAATGTACAGAAATGAGACTTGTCCTTATAAGAAATTATATAGTAAACTATAATTACCTCTTAGGTGGAAACCCATAAAAATCATCTTGAAGACTTCAGTATACTCACTCATCACCATTGGAAGAGGGAAACTAATATATGGATCAAAAATATCAAGAAAATAATCCAAAAACTAGCATGAGATTATCTGATCACTTAGGACAATGAGACATACTCTCCTAGATCTAGGAGCCTAGTCACCATTAATGTAATGAGTGGATCCATCAGAAAAATAAATTGGACCCAAAGATGATAGTAATCAATCCATTATTTATAGTTAATTATCCAATACATGCCAATAATGAGATAAATTTTATGAAGATAAATAACTAGAAAATTACATATAGTTCTGTGCTCAGATATCATAACATGACATTAGGTAAATCTAAAACCTTTCTCTAAATTCTTTCCCATTCGAGTGGAAAGAGTCATCATGAAATGAATAAACTCTGAACGCAAACCCAACACATCAAAAATCATAGATGAGATAGAGAATGGATTTCACCAGTATCAAATAATACCATAACCATAGAAGAATAAATATAAAACATGTATATCATGGTAGTCGATCCTACCTCTGACTACTCTGGTGTACACTTCACTACAACGATACGTCCAGTCTCATTCTTCCCTTTCTTCATGACCTGAGAATCACCCTTGAAACAAGGTTGATATCCCGCATACTTTTCCACATTATATCAAAACTGAGGGCCCTTGGTAAAGGTGGATCCATATCTACTACCTTGGGATACTATCTCATAGAAGTGTTGAAGATGGATAGATTTCCCATATGCATGAAATCCCTTAGGTGATAACTTACAATAAATTTTGAGTTTTCTATTTCCTTCAAACTGATAACAGACCACTTGACCCTACCCTAAAATATATTATACATCCCTGCCACCACCTCAATATTGTTCAACCCGCTTCCTCTCTAGAATATTAAGATGTTCTTATTGAAGGAATAATATTCTATAGAAAAAAGAGGATAGAAACCCCTTATAACAAAATATGATTCCTTTATCATAAATTGAATTTAGATAATTGAATCCAAAAGGTTAAATTTATAACCAGGGATGCTAGAAATACTCAAACTTTTTATAGTAACATGAGGTTTTTAATGAAAGTTAGTTTTCTAAGCACACTCCCACACTGTCTCCTAAGATTTTATAGTCCTATATCTAGTCTACCAATACCCCCATATACAAGAGGTTGATAGAAAAGTATGGGAATAGGCTTTTAACAAAAATATACTTTGATACCAATTTGTGACTAACCAACATGGGTTAAACCAAAATATCACTCAACTTAGCCTACAATGAGGCTCAAACCATGTTCCCAGTTACCATGGCCTAGATAAAATCACTTGGTTATCATACAAAGAAAATTGGGATTGATTTAACACTATAAATGTTATTTGATCAGATATAATTAATTAGAATATCAAAGTTGATATCCAAAATACATCATATGTCAAAGAAGTAAAACCATAAAGGTAACATCCAATAATTAGATAGAAATTTCTAGATAAAAAAACTAAAATAACATCAATATGGAACCCAAATCAACCCATGGGTTTTTCTCCACCTGAACATGTTTCTCCAGCCACCCAACCTACTAGAAGGCGACATGATCCAAGATATAATTCCTTTACATGATGCTCTACCCAACACTAATGTTGGGAAAAACCAAGTCTACATATACACAAAGGCATACATTGGGTGAAAACTAAACGATCCCAGCCGGATAACACCATGAATCAATACAATATTTATCTACATGAATCCATCAGTTCTTTTATAAAACATATTTCAATAACATTTCAAATGAAATTATTCATTTACATATAAAATAATCCTTTAGTTTTCTTTTCAAAAACATGTTATATTCTAGTAATAAAAAATGTCATAACATTTATCCCTTTTGAACAATGAGATAAATAATCCAAACTTTCATCCTTCGATAGCTATATCAATTGCGTAAATAAAAATATAAAATAAACCTTCATGTATTATATCCCCAAATAAAAAAAGTGAAATCCATGATATGAGGATGTACAAAACTCAAAAACACAAATAAAAACTATCCATCACAATTGAATCCAAAACTTTGGGAACCTTGGTCCCCTAATAAGGATACCGACTAGAAATGATGGCATCATGGGAACATTCCTTGTTGATATCTTATAACACTAAGGTTCACATGTATTTACGTTTCCCCCATACCCTAAGGTATCATAATGTGATATATACAATAATTATGTTTTAATGAAACTAAACCCATATTTTATAAAAAAAAATCTATAGTGATTCCACAAAACTTCCATGCATGAAAGACCATTTCCAATTCAAACCCATCTTTGAGGAATTTTATCAAACACATCATGTTCATAAAATCTAGTTTTCAAAGAAAATCCATTTTGAAAACTCTTTCCAATACCACCAAAGATAATGACCATAACTAATAAAAATCAAAAATTAAATTTCGTAAAGTAAAATCAAATGATAGTTTCACAAGAACACAAGACTTTTAAGGGATATACCATTAGATAGAGACATCTACCTATAAAATGGATAGAATGATGTAACCTTAAAAACTAGTGATGTGAAATAAATATATTAGGTTCTCACAAGACTATATCCAATATAAAAACCATCAATTACCTATAAAACCCTCTAGATATGGCTATAAAATCCGATTAGGGTTTCAATGAGACAACTGATGAGAGGTCAAGAATATATCTAGAGAAAATAGTGGAAACTAAGATGAAATACAAATATACCTTAAATGGATCCATCCAAATTGATCAAGGATCACAAATAAATCAAGGTGGGAGTCATATATAGCATCATGGAGGGGATGGATTTAAATAATAAGGGATTATGAGGATATTTGAGTTAATAATAACCATAGGAAGGGATGCAATTTTTTATTTTAAGAATTTCATATCAGGTTTTTTTGTTAGGCCGCACGGTTATTCAAATGGTGTTCTAAACATGTGGTAGCCACTATATCTTGAAAACCAAGTTTCACAATTTCCTAGGAATAGACACATTATTTGAAAAATAGTGTGATAACCCCTAGACACAAACCCAAATATCTATATTGTTTTACTGGTGACTCACATGGTTTAAAAAACCATACCCAAAGTATAAAAATCACCCCTGAAACTAATAGATTTATATCACACATCTTCCACTAACCATGTGTCTAAACCAAACATCATTCTTGTTTCCCCAAAATCACCAAACATTTGTCACCCATCTTCTAAAATCCTTTTGAACCTAAGAAGTGGCAGAGAAAGGTCAAAATTAAACATATGTAATGACCCAAAATTTTATCAATGGGAATCCCCTTATTATAATTATGTCATATAGTATAATAAAATAAAATTGAATTATGAACATAATACAAACAATATAAATGAATAGTGAATGAAATAAGAGGTATTTCTAGAATTTAAGGAATCTATAATGATGAAATAGTAACTTGAACGTAGGAATAGTAATATAAACGTTATGAATAGTAAACTAGCCAATAAAATAGTAACCTCACCCATGAAGGCATGAATAAAATTTAAGCATTCTATAAATGCAAGTATGATATAATTATATCATAATATAAGTAAATAAATATTTTAAAAATTATTAATTAAGTGTTTGTATTTTTGTAAGTTATAAATATTTAAATAAAATTTTATAATAAATAAAATGATTTAAAAGAAAATTTATTTTCATAAAATGTATTCATAAATTATTGATTTTTTTCTTATGATTTTAAGATAATTTTATGAGACCTTATTTAATTTCCCAAAGTGTTATAAAATGAGTTATAATTTTAAAATCTATATTTTTCAAGTAAATGAATATTTTAATTAAAACCTAAATTTCTCATACATGGAAAATTATTTTCATAAAATGTATATATTTTGTAAATTATACACAATGAAAAATGTTCAGGGTGAATGTTTTGGGATTTTTCTAAAGTATTTGAATTTTTTTGAATAGTAAAATACGATAATTTTTTATAAATGCTAAATACCTAAATTTTTGATTCATTTTTGTGGTAAGGCTGAGGTAGTCACAATTATTTCGAACTCAAATACACTAATTAATTTATTTAGTCACAATAATCAACACTATTTCTTTTCATGGGCCAGAATAATAAATTAATGATTAAAATAATGAGAAAACACCCCTCTCCTCCACTATAAATACCACCCCTCACCACCTCGTATCCTCACACTATCCAAGATTTTATCCTTGTCCAAATTATGACCAATACACTTACTAAGCCTATCCCCCAATTCCATGATCTCTTTTTTTCACCAAAAGACCAAAAACTTTTTCCTAAGGAGGTTCTCAAGGAGGAGAGATTCAAGAGGTAAATTCTTCTTTCATTTTCTTTAAGTTTATTTTCAATTTCTTTTCTTTTCTTATTCTCTCATCACATCCCATTCTCTAAATTTAATTATAACTACATTATCTTAAATATACTATAATTTTATTATGTTAATGGAATAATCCATTATCAATGCCCCATATCCTCTCCTTTTTTTCTAAAAAATAATTCATCATCTGTAATAAGTAAATTTACTAACATCATGTACAATGCACTTTCATTTTCCTTAAACACCATCATGGATGGTCATAAACTCATTTTTAATGGTTGAAAACAACTTTTAAATTTTATTTTATAAGCCATTTAATTTTTAAGAACTAATATGTATGAATAATACTAAATTAAAAAATGAAACCAGTTCGTTGTGATCGAAACCACCAAAATTAACCTAAAGAGTTATCAATAACTATTTATCTAATAAACCATCCTCATACCATATAACCAATTTATTTATAAGATCATCTACCCTTATTTATGTTCATTAAAAACTAATAACTTCAATTTTATATTTCTACTTCCATTTTACATGAACTTTTATACTTTTTTACAAGAGAACTGATCATTAAAACTAAGCAAATGGGCACTCTCAAATGATTTAATTGAACACTATAACTCATCAAAAAGTTCATAAATGAACTTAATAAAATTATAATAAATAAATTAAAAGTATAAAATGATCTATAATTATTAATTAATTAATCTAATTTTATTATTCAATACATTAAGATCAATTGTAGAACCATTTCTTACATAAGGTAAGAGATTCTATGAGAACCTCAACTTTTCCTTCGGGTTACTCTTTCTCTATATTTACCCAAATTTATGATTATTTATTTTTAAATAATTCTTCTAAATTAAATATATATGTTCCAAAATTTTATATTGAAATCCTATCATACCTCTTTGATGGGTAAATACTTGTTTTCAAAATTTTCACTTCTCAATTCTTCCCGATAAGAAAGCCTGATTCAAGAGAACTTCCTGATTTCATACCCATTTACAAGTGCACTCCATAATATGTTTTACGCCACCATTATTTTTCTAAAATCACTAATTTTATAATTAATAACAATCTCATTTCATTTCTATTTTTATAGAAACAATTATTCATTTTCCCTTTTAAAGAATCTTTAATATTTTCCTTAAATCGCACTAAAATATTTTTTTCTAAAGTTTCTCAAACACTATTTTTTACATGTATTCACTTTAGTTTGACATAACTTATCATGATCTCTGAATATTTTCCCATATGAATATCCATGTAAGATTTAAATATTTTATTTCTTGGAAACCATTGTGATATTCCCTTATGTTATGCTTGTTGACATGATTATGATACCCAATTCCTTCCATGGGTAACACTTAAGTTTATTTTTAATTAATTATCTATTCTTTTTCATGTGTAACACATATTCATGAATATGTGATGATGGGTTCTCCAAACACTATTATGAGACTTTGTCCACCAAGTTATATATTCTTATCGGTTAGCCTTGACTCATGTTTATTTCATGTTACATGTTATTTACACATTCTTATGATTCAATGATTACATGTTCCCAAGTTATACATGTTATTCTCAATTACGTTTATTCATGTTTTATGCATTTTATTCCGTAATTTTATGACTTCTAACCCATGTTCTATGTTTTATTTCTTTTCTTATTTTCCTACTATGGTTTTTAGCTTTTCCGTTTTGTTCATGTACTCCCCTGGTTATCCTATAAAAATGTATCAACTCAATAGAAGTTAGGATATCATTATATAAATTAAATAAAATGTGTTTTATTTTGGTTTCAAGATGTTTAGTTATATACATGATCTTCTAAATACACTGAAATTTATGATCCTTGGCTTGTAATTTGATGGTAAATTATGTTTAAAATCATGTAATGATATATGAAAAATGATAGGGACTCTATAGTTGGTATTAGAGAAACAATTTAGTTATTTTTGGGATTAGTACTAGAAAAATATACTGAAATCCTTATAGGTAAGACTAAATATGAGAAAAAATCCCAAATTTTTTTTTAGTATAGATTAAATTTTTTATCAAGAAAATATATCAATTTCTAGATACTATAAAAATATGTGGTTCTGTAATAGATGTACCTAGTATTATTAACTCTGACAAGGTGTTCCGGGCCTGAATCAAGGTAACCTGGTACACGAAAATGGGCCCTACTGTGCACATAGTTTGACACTCCTGGGAGATATGTTTTGGTAAATTCATAAGATCATTATGAACCAATATTCAGGGGAAAAAATGCCCATAAGAGTATATGTTAGGAAATAGATCTGGGATAACCTAGATTTAAATAAATGGAATAACAAGTTAGGATATACTTTTACTTTATAATTTTATCCTTTTCTGATTAAATTTCCCTTTTATATGATTATTAGATAAGTATTCAAGACAAATAATTGCACTTTATTTCTCTTAGTTAATGGATGTAAATAGAATAACTCATTCCAAAAATCAATGTGATAGTCAATGTGATGATTACCCTAATAAAATGCCAAATATAATCACAACAGGAGCTCAAAATGTCATGGTAGTACTTTCTCAACTGGATCAAGTTATGAATAATAACTTGAATTACATGGAATGTTATCATTCTTCTAAGAGAGTGAAAGTTTTTGTTTAATACTTTATGCAAAAAGGTATCACATGTTTAGTGGATCTTCTGATTCCCCCATCATAAAAAATTAATTAACTCCACTGAGAATATATTATTTTTCCTCCAGTCCTTAGAAGAAGATAAAGTTGTGTTGGCAGTTTATCATTTTGATGGGGAAGTTGATCAGTGGTGTACACTGATCAAGAACACAAATCCCAAGGAGGAAATTTATTATGTGTAATGGTTATATTTCAAAAAATGTATTTTTGAACAAATATTGTCCCTGTACAATCCATCTTAAGATAGAATGGGAGTTCATTAGAATGAAGTAAAAGGAAGATGGTTCTATCGAGGCATATGAAGAAAACATCACAAGGATTACAAGTTACACCTACTTTTATTTCATGAACACCAAAAGAAAGGTGTATTTCTCATTTAGTGTATTAAATACAATTCTATGAAAAATATTGTTGATTCAAGACATTGATATCATTGAAGAGATTTTTCATTGTTCCCTTAAGGTTGAAATAGATATAGAAGACTCTCAGTGGTCTTGTGGAATTGAGGTAAAAAATCAAAAAATGGATTTTAATATGGGTGGATCGACAGATAAATTCCATAATAGAAAGATGACCCAACATCCCACAGGGAAAACGTGTGGGTTAAATCATTATGGAAACTGGTTAAAGAGGACCAAGAGATTCTTAAAATGTATAAGATAAGGGAATATGGATAATAATTTTCTAAGTGATATGAATAATATCACTAATACGGAATAAGAAAGGAATGTTTGGATCAAAAATCATCACATAGTGCAGTGTTTCAACTTTAAAGAACATGGTAATTATGCAATCCATTTTTCTAAGCCAAGGGTTATTGGAGGAAATCGACAATTTCAACCTCCAAGGCAGCAAGGAATGGATTTTCTGTAAATAATACTAATGTGGAGCTCGATAAAAATATGTTGATAGGTGTGTTGGTTATTTATTCAAAACTGGAGAACCTACTATTTTATTCTTGTTTTATAAATTCTTTCATATCATTCATGTTTATCAGAACTATTAATTTATCACCTCAAAACATAGATGTTATGTTATCTTCAAGAATAAAAAATGGGTAAATTATTGCATCCAAAACATATAACCCCTCCCTGGTTAATGTTTGTGGAATAAACCTCCTAGAAAATATTTTCATACTTCCTTTGGTGTAATTTTATTCTATTTTGGACATGTATTAAATATATTTATATAAATCCAACATTGGATATCAGGAAAGGGAGATCTCTCTTCACATCCCGAAGCAGCCTTCAATTCTGTGCAAGTATAAGGAGGAAGATGAATCTCCATCAGAATCATTGTCATAGTTGTGGATATTGTAGAATAATTAGCAAGAATATCTAACTCAAATGATTGAGAAAAAGGATATTATCATGATCAAAGACATTATCAACATGATGGATTATACTAATGTGTTCCCTGAAGAATTTTTTGACCATCCTCCTGGCCGAGAGGTTGAGTTCTCAATTGAACTTATTCCTATATCTCTTCTAATATCAAATAAATCATATAAAATGGACACTATTAATCTTAAAGAATTTAAGAAGCAATTACATTAGAATCTGGACAAGGGTTTTATACATCCAAGCACTTCACCATGGGGTACACCAGTCCTCTTTGTCAATAAGAAGGATCGATCAATGTGTGTTTACATTGATTATCATGAGATCAATAAAATCATGAAGAAAAACAAGTATCTGCTACCATGGATAAAATAATTGTTCAATCAGCTGCATGGGGCCATTTATTTCTCTATGATGGACCATCGATCAAGATATCACTAGTTAATGGTATGGAAGGAAGATATTCTCAAGACTAACTTTAGATCAAGGTATGGACACTATGAGATCATATTTATTCCATTTGGAATCACTAATTCTCTAGTAATTTTCAAGGATTTAATTAATAGAGTCTTTAGATATTACTTCAACAAATATTTTTTAGTATTTATTGTTGATATTCTGATATACACCAAGAGTAATAAAAAACACGAGGGGAATTTGAATACTATGATAGATACTCGAAGAGATAAAATTTGTGAAAATTATAGTAAATGTGAGTTCTAGATGAAGTAAGTATCATTCTTTGGGCTTGTTATCACTATAAAAGTAATATATATGGACCCTTCCAAGACAAATGCAATAGAATAGTGGTTGAGGTCAACATTTGTAAGAAAGAACTGTAGTTTACTTGGAATATCTGTGTATTGCTGATGATTTTTGAAGAACTTCTCACAATTCTCAAACCCACTAACCAAGATGACTCAAAAGACCAATCAATGTAAATACTTCTTCAAAGAGTTGAAGAAGAGGCTTATCACTACACCAGTTCTCACACTTAAAAAGAAGTGGGGAACTCTTTATGGGGTACATTGATGCTTCAATGAAATAATTTGGTTGTGTACTAATGATAAATGATAAATTGATAGCCTATACCTAAAAAAGATAAAAAAAAATTCATGAGAAAAACTATCCCATGCATGATCTTGAGTTGGAAGCTATGATATTTGCATTGAAAATATAACATCATTATCTATATGGGGAGAAGTGTGAGATATATACTGATTGAAAGAGTCTCAAATATATAGTCACATAGAAGGGGATTAATATGCACCAGTTAAGTTGATTAGAACTCATCAAGGATTAAAACTAATCAATCCCCTAACATCCAGGTAAGGAAAATAAGGTATCGAATACCCTAGGTAGAAATGATTCTGCATCTTTATCAATGATGAGAATTGAGAAGGATCTATTCTTATTAGACCTACAAAGTATATACATGAGAATAGTTAAGGAAGGAACATCATTAATCATTTATCAAATGATTTATCAACCATCCCTTTTGGATAAAATAATGTACGATCAAAGAAATGATGAGGAAATTAATAAGAATGTGGAAACCATGAGAATAGGTAAATCCTTAGAGTTCATAATGGATATGGAAGAAATCATGATATTTGGGTCATGATTATGTATATCATCTAATCCAGAGATAAAGAAAGAGATTTTAAATTATGCACATGGCTTAACCATCTCTATTCACCCAAGGAGCATAAAGAAGTATGGGGATATCCAAGAGAACTATTAGTGCGACAATATGAAGAAGGAGATCTCTGAATATACATCAAAGTTCCTAGTATTTCAACAAGTAAAGGCTGAAAAATATCAAAGGGGATGATGCAACCACTACCCATACCAACATGTTAGTGGTAGAACATTAACATGGACTTTTTCACTGGACTTCCAAATAATTATAGAGGAAACAATGTTATATTTGTTGTTGTGGATCTTCTTATAAAGACATCTCGCATTATTTCCATTCGAGAGGGATTTTCATTAGATCAACCTACATAGATGAACATCAAATAAGTGTTAAGGCTGCATGGAGTACCATTATCGATTGTATCTGATCGAGATCTAAGATTCACCTCTAAGTTATAGAAAATTATCTAATATTCTCTAAGAACTGAGATAAACATTACTACGACCTATCATCCTAAAAATGGTTTTCAATCTAAATAGACTATTCAGAAACTAGAATACATTTTGATAGTATGTTATATGGACTTAAAAGGAGGATGGGACCAACATCTTCCCCTACTTGATTTCTCTTACAAAAATAGTTTCCACTCAAGCATCCAAATGGCCCCATATGAATCCTTCTATGGGAAAATATTCAGAACACTGGCGTGTTGGGATGAAGTCAGGGAACATAAGATGCTAAGACTATAAATTTTTAGATAAATTGTGGAAAATTTGAAAACCATTTATCAGTATATCAATGCATCCTAAAGTCGAAAAAAGATTAATGCATACATTCATTGACAGGACCTTGAGTTTAAGGCTTGATACATGGTAATTTTTCCGTATATCTCCATGAAAGAGGATCATGATATTTGGGATGAAGTGAAAGTTAAGTCCCAAGTACATTGACCCCTTCAACATCCATGATCGTTTTGGAGTCATGGCCTATCGACTATAACTTCCAACTACCATGTCTCAAGTACATGATGTAATCCATGTATCCCACTTGAGGAAGTACATACCAGATCCTTCATATGTACATAATTCAGAGGTGGTACAATTAGAGAATAGTCTCTATTACGAGGAAAATCTAGTGAATATCTTATACTTTAGAGATAAATTTCTATGCATCAAGACTACTTACTTAGTCAAAGTAATATAGAAGAACCATAAGTATGAAGAGAAGAACCATAAGTATGAAGAGTAAACATGGGAACCATAGGAAACAATGAAGGATAAGTACCCATGCCTGCATTCCCCATAGTATGTAAAATTAAATTTCAAGGGTGAAAATTCATAAGGTGGGGATAATGTAATGACCCAAAATTTTATCAATGTAAATTCGCTTCTTATAATTATGAAATATAGTATAATAATAAAATCACATTAAGAACACTATAAAAAAATTATAAATGAAGAACGAATGAAATAGAAGTTATTTCTGGAATTCAAGGAACCTATACTGATGAAATAATAACCTGCATTTAAAAATAGTTATATAACCCTTATGAATAGTGAATTGGCCAATTGAATAGTAACCACACACAAGAAAGGATAAATAAAATTTACTAATCCTATAAATCAAATTATCATATAATTATATCATAGTATAAGTAAATAAATGTTTTAAAAATTATTAATTAAGTGTTGGTGTTTTTTTAAGTTATGAATATTTAATTAACATTTTATCATTATTATAATTATTTAAAAGAAATTTTATTTTCATAAAATTTAGAAATAAATAAATATTTTTTTGTCTTTTTATTTTAATATAATTTTATAAGACCATATTTAAATTTTCAAAGTGTTATAAAATCAGTTATAATTTTAAAATCTATTTTTTTCGAGTAAATGATTATTTTAGTAAAAAATTAAATTTTTCATATTTAGGGAATTATTTTTATATAATCGAGTTTATTTTTTAATTCTACACATCCAAAAATGGTTCGGGTGAATTTTTTTATTTTTATAAAATTCTTGATTATTTGTGAATAATAAAATACGATAATTTACAATAAATGTTAAATACTTGAATTTTTTAGTTATTGTTGATGTCAGGTTGAGGTAAGAACCATTAGTTAGAAATCACAAGAACTATTTACTATATTTAGTATAAATAATCAATACTATTGTTTTTCTTGAGCCAAAATAATAAACTAATGATTAAAATAATGAGAAAACACCCCTCTCGTCCACTATAAATACCACCTCTCACAACCTATCCCCCCCACACCTTCCAAGTTTTGAGAATTGTACATATTATTCCCAATAATCATTCCAAGACCCTTCCCCATTTATAGTATCTATTGTTCTCATCAGAAGACCCATAGCTTTTCCCTAAGGATGTTCTTAAGGAGGATAAATTTAAGAGCTAAATTCCTCTTTCATTTTCTTTAAATTTATTTTCAAATTATTTTCATTTCTTATTATTTACTCACCTACACTTATCCAAGATTCATGATATCTAAATTATCTTAAATATTATATAATTTTATTATTTTAATGTAATAATCCATTATCAATACCCCTTCTCCTATCCTTTTGTTCTAAAAATGAAATCACCCCTGTGATGTGTAAATTTACCGACATCATGGAGGATGTGTTTTAATTTTTCATTAACCCCATCAAGGATGGTCATAAAACCATTTTTAATAACTGAAAACAGATTTTAAAATCTATTATATAACTCATTTTATGTTCTGTAACTAATATGTATACATAATAATAAATTATAAAATGAAACAAGTTCATTGTGATCGAAAACTGCCAAAATTAACCTAAACAAATATCATTAACTATTTGTCTAATGATTCATCCTTAGACCATAAAACAAAATGCATTATAAAAAAATTTAACCTTTTTATGTTCCTTAATAACTTACAACTTAAATTATAGGTTTTTATTTTCATTTTACATGAACTTTCATACTCTCATGCAAGAGAACCGATCTTGAAAACAAAGAAAACGAGCACTCCTAAATGATTAAGTTGAACAATATAACTCATCAAAAAGAACATAAATAAAATTAATAAAATTATTATAAATCAATTAAATGTATAAATGGTTATGGAATTATTAATTAATTAATTTAATTTTACTATTCAGGAAATTAAGATCAAATGAAAAACTATTTCTGACATAAGGTAAGGGATTAGAACCTCCATTTTTCCTTCAGGTTACACTTTATCTCTCTTTACCCAAATGTAATGATTCTTTATTTTTAAATAATTATTATAAATTATTTTTATATGTTCCAAACTCATATATTCATATCATATCATCCCTCTTTTATGGTGAAATACATTTTCTAAAAAGGTTCTCTTCTCAATTATTCTTGATCCACAAGCCAAATTCAAGGGAACTTCCCTATTTCTTACCCACTTCTAAGTGAACTACATAATCTACTTTAATCCACCATTATTTTTCTAAAATAACTCATTTTATCATGAAAAAATACCTCTTTTAATTTTTGGTTTTATACAAATAATTTTTATTTTTCTGTTTTAAATAATCTTTAATATTTTCAATAAACCGTATTAAAATGTTTTATTTCAAAAGTTTCTAAAACACTATTTTCTACATGTATTCACTTCAGTTTGAAATAATTTATCATGATATATTCCTAATTTACCTTATGAGTGTCCATTTATGATTTACATATTCTCTTTCATGGACACCATTAGGATATTACCTTATGTTATTCATTTTGACATGATTATGATACCCAATTATTTCCATGGGTGACCCTTATGTTCATATTTGATTTCTTATATATGATTCTTCATGTGGAACAGATATTCATGAACATTTTATAATGTATGTTCCCAGATATCGCTCCAATGAATTTGGTAATGTTTAGTTTCTTGAGACATCATGTTGGTACAGGGAGTGAACCTAATTCCTTTGGGGGACTTCGTCCACTATGTTATATAGTCTTGGTAGTTATCCTTAACTCATGTTTATTTCATGTTATATATTGTTTCCACATTCTTATGATTCCAAGATTACATTTTCTCATGTTATAAATGATATTATTCCTTGTGTTTATTCATGTTTTGTGCCTTTTATGTCATCATGTTATGCCTTCTTACCGTTGGGTGGTGTTTTATTCCTATGCTTATTTCCTTGATGGGATTTTTTAGCTTGTCCCTTTTGTTCATGTATTCCGGAGTTTATTCTATGTATATTTATGATCTCAATGGAAGTTAAGAGATCATTATGTAAATTAAATAAAATATGTTTTTTTGGGTTTCATGATGTTTAATTATGTACCTAATCTTCCCAAGACACTAGATTTTATGATCATTGTCTTGTAATTTGATGGTTAATTATATTTAAAATCATTAATGATATTTGTAAAAGGATAGGGACACTATAAAATACGTGTTCCATGGAGGATTTCATGGGTCCATCACCCAAGTTTTAGAGAACAAGATAACAATTTTCCTCCCAAAAATTTTTAAATGTGTTAAACTTACTCATGACACAATTACCCAATTTTTTAGTTAATCCACTAAAGTGTTTAGATTAATTTATCTACATAAAGGGGGTTTGGATACTAAGGCATGTAGATGATTTTTCTCTCAAGTTGTACCTCTTAAGTGTCCAAATATTTTCATTGAGGACCCATGGTAGACTATTTATTAGAAAATATGAGGAATAAGGTGCATCAATGATGGGTGTGGAAGTTGGTTAATGTAAGTACCAGAGTATGGATGATATAACCACTAATCTTGATACCAAGAAATGTTTTGGGTGATTTTTGTACGCATATTAAAGAAGTTGATAGGTGAAGAATAAATTAATTGGAATCAATTGTTGTGTTTTGTTTTTTTTTCAATCACATAAATCATTTTTAAAATTTGGTGTTTCATGATGATTCATTTAATCTGAGGATTATTCCATGGTTTTGGAGTGATTAAAATAATTTCGAAGGTATTTTGAGGTTTAAGATTTATTTTTTAAGTTAAGGTTAAATAACCATGATTTTGGATTGTATGAAATTATTATGCTGATTTTTTGGGAAGAGGAATCAGAAAAGATACACCAAAAAATAATTTTGACTATCCATGGTTTATGGAAAGTAATTTGACCTTTCCATAGTGTAATAGATAACATGGAATAGAAAAAAATGGTGATATTATATTTTAAATTGGTGTTTAAATGATTTTTTTAGTTTCAAAGTTTCTATACCATAAACCAAGAGTCTCAAACATGTCATAGAAGTAGCCATGCCAAATGGCGGCCTGATATGAGTTTCAATTTTGTAATAGTCCTAAAAATATAATAATGCATTAATTTTTTCTCTATAGTAAATATAATACTTTGTTTATCCAATGAATTAGAAGGTTTCTTGGAATATAAATAGATAAGACCATGTCATGGTTCAATTTTTATGGTCATTTTAATATGTCCTTAAAGTATCTGGGAAGATTTTTATTAGGGAGTTAAATGGATTAATGGTTGTTTAAGGATCGAAAATGGAAGCCCTATTTTGTGGATAATTTTATAGTGAAAGAAAAATTCCTATATTAAAAGATGAGTACACACCATAACATGTTACTGTGTATTTTAAGATAAGTTTTCAATGTGTTTCAAAATGGTTGGACTGAAATGGAATCCAAAAATGTTGTGGTTCTAACACCTGGATGTTTTTATGAAATATTCTTTTCTAAATAATTTTAATTATTCAACATCTTGCATTGCATGAAATTGTGAGTTCAAATGAACTACAAGATACCCTTATTATAAAATGACCATTTTAACCTAACCATTATGTTAGTGGGAATAAATATAACTAACTTATGCAAATGTATGGTGAACTAATCTACTACCAAATATTTATGAAAAATATTAATCAATTATATATTTTTATATTCATATTAATAAATTTAATAAATTACTATTAGTAAATAAAATTAATGAAATATATATGTTATATACTTAATAAAATATTTTTTATATTCATCCAATAGATATTTTTTCAAAGGGTATGAAAAAACCCTATTTGATGTATAAAAACTTATATTTTTCAAAAGGGTAATTTTCCACCTTTTAATGGTTAACCCCATTTAAATTAATATTTTGATATATTAATAATTTTTTTATGAAAACATAAACACATTCATTGGAAACGTATTATAAAAATTTACTTTAGATGAATTTTTAATATTTTTCTGATAAAATTTAAATTTTTATGAATAATAAAAATACACTAAGTTTTATTTGAAAATAATGTTTTCATCAAAATAATTTATATGGTTAAATTGTAATATTGAATAGTTTTAAAGTTTAAATAGAATATATTTTAATCATTCAATATAATTTATTTAATTATCATTAATTTTACATTGAATTTAGATGTAAAACCATTTTAATATTTAGAAATGTTTTAACTTTTAAAAATCTTTCTCTCTTTCTGAAAATGAGAATAATTTTAAATTAATTGCTAAAAATTATGTGTTTTGAATTTTTAAAATTTGATTCCATATTTGGAATCAGTGGTTCCAAATTAATTAAATAGCTTTATTTAATTTTTGGGTATTATGAAAAGTATCATAGGTAGTTTTTATTAATATCGTAAAAGGGTAAACCAGGTAATTAATGGTAAGAATATTATTATAAAATTACCCTAAAACTTATGATAATATCATTGTATGAGTTTTTTTCTATCTTAATAATATTTCGGTCAAAATGGTGTCCTTTGGAAGCCACTTGGAAGAGATTAGGACATTTAATTTATTTTATTTAAAGAAAAATTCAATATGTCACACTCAAATTTGAATAACTATATCATTTTTATATAATGTTGTAAATAATATAAATTTGATTATAAATAATAATTTTAAATATAAAATATTTTTATTTATCATGGTAATTTATTTTTAATTTTTATTAAATAAATAATTACCTTAAATACTTATACTTGGATGATATAAAAATTAATTAATTGACGAGAAATCAATAGAAAGATTTATTAAAATACTAATAGACATAAAATGACCCAAAAACATGAAAAAATATTATTTTTTAATTTATATCTTGTCCATAATCATCCAAGGATCAAGTTAGTGTTCATTTGGAGCCTAATAGAATAAAATGTGACACTTATATTATTTTATTTAAATTGATGTTAAAGTTGTCACATTCATAAGTATAACATTTTAAATTTTGGATTTTATAGAAGATAAATTAGACTACAAATATTCTCCTGAAATCTATTATATTTATATTCATCGTAGTATTTTATTTATTATTTTTCTTCAACAAATATTTATATTAAGTAATTACACAAAATTGGCATAGTAATTATTTTATTAATATAGATAACAAATTAATGTTATTAAAAATATTAAAATAAATATAATTTTGGATAATTAATATTTATCATTAATTTTATATATTACCCTGACATCTTAGTACTATAATAAAATAGATGGTTAGAAGTTAACTTGTTCTCTTAGTATTTTTAAAAATCAATTAATTGAATAGTGTCAAAATTGACACTATTCATTATTTATCAAAATAATGTTTTATTAAATTGTTAAAAAATCATAAAAAAAATTATAAATATCTAATAACTGTTTTATGGTATAGAAATTTCTTAGTTATTTATTTATGGTATTATTGAAATCAAATAAGTAAATATTTCACCCTTTTAATATTAAAATATTTATTACCCTAGTTAAAAATTAAATAGAATATCTAAGTGTTAATTAAAATTATAAGGTTTAAATTGACATAAAAAACTTGTATAAAATATATTGGTTGATGATATTAAAACCCAATATCATATAATATTTAAAATTGGTACATTTCTATTTTTTAGCATTGGGTTGGATTTTATTACAAATTAATATTTTTTGGGATCCCAAAAATGCCCCTCACCTCAATTATAAAAGGGAACCTCCTCCATCACCAATTCACTTCAATATTTAGCATTAAATATCTTCCATCACCTACCCTTTTATTTTATAAACTTTCCTAGTTACATTATAGAGGTTCTGGTCTTCCTCAAATACCAACTCTAGTGCTCAAAGAAGAGATTTAAAGGAAGCACGTCGAATAAGAGGTAATCCACTCTACCGATTCTTTCAAACTTCTTTCTTATTATACTAACTCTTCATAATTTTTTTCACTATAAAGTAACAAATAAATTATCATTTATTTACTGTGATTTTATTATTATTATAGAACAAACATTTTCCACTTTCTATCCATCCTATAAAAAATGAAATCCCTACGCGTGTGTATGTACGACTTATCATCTCCACACGGTGGTGTAATATTTTTTCACCACTGCCTTACTTGGATGGGTATAATGGTGTAAATAATAACTATATATGATTATTAAAACATGATATTGATTATGAAATATTATACACCATTCAATTCAATTTTATCAAATAATTATGGGAATGATATCGTTGCTCGTGTGTTTGTACGACCTACCCTCTCCACGACGCGATGTGATTAATTCTACAAGATATTCATTAAATCATGATTATTTAAATGTATATAATAAATAAATATGATATATATAATTTTAATATCTTTTTGTAATGATATAAATATTGCCTATGAAGGAAAATCGAAAGTTATATGACAAAACATGCAAAAAAAATGATGCAGTTAATAACCAAAAAACAAGTAATAATGAAATTTTATTAACAAATGGATGATAATATAATCATATATGATATCATAAAAATGACCATGATTCTGAAATAAGTCAATGAAATTATTTAAATCATTATACAAAATGTTTGGATAAATACAAAGGAAATTGGACCTAAAATGTTAGGGATAATTTCACAATCTCATTATTATCAGAGATTATCTATACATAATTATTTACTGGGGTATATTTATCATCCATGTCCATGTTTCCTAAATATGTAATATTATTTATATTCTTCTATAATTTTTAAATTCAATTTTTCCCATTGGTTAATTTTAATTAAATGGTATGAAAGGAATCTTTTGTCGTTATTTAATATGAAGTACTTTTTAACTTGTCTAACAAAAGTATGAGGAGAATGTTTTTTTAACATATATGACATGAACATATTTTTATGTATTCATAATGCCTTATTTCCATGAATATTACTTAAAATTATTTATAGTTTATTTCTAAATAAATTCTTTTCTTTTAAAATTGTGCATCATTTTGACAAAAGAAAACCTTTTTTAAAAAGAAAGGATATTTTTCTCAACAATTAACTTCAAGTGTTATATCAAAATTATTTTCCATCTAAGATGGAATTATTTAATATGTTTAATTATCATGTATGATATCCTTATTATTACTATGATTTTATTGTGTTTATAATGGAATTCTATTTATGAAATCCACTTGTTTTACATGGATTATGTTATGGTGGAATAATGTTTAAAGAAACTCATTTCATTCCTTGGTTTATGAGGAATAATTTATGTTATTGTGGAACACATAATAATGATTTCATTACGATATAATTTAGAAATATATCTCCCTCTAATTCATTGGGTAAATATTTATATCTCATGGGATAGACATGGTGGGAATGGGAAATGATCTTGGTTCAGTAATACAGGGCTAGAACGAGGAGTGAACTCAGTTCAGTAATGGACTTTGTCTACTATGATCATCTTAGAAATTATACTTAACTAATATAAAATTATTCTATATACTTATTTTTATTCTAAAAAACATCATGTCTTATTTTAGGAATTTTGGGATTACATTCATTTATTCTTATGAACTTTCATGATTTATCCCATGGAATGATATCACGATCTTTTATATGTAGGATAATAATTTAAAATGTTATGTTCTTATGTCTTATGATTATAATGTGATTAATATATCCTTTGTTTACCCTTACTAAGCATCAAATCTATCCCTTTAATATGTTTCTTTTCCCCTTATCCTAAATATGGGTATTAAGTAAGATATGTCAAAATGTGGTCTAGTTATAATGAAATAAGTGGGAGACAATAAAGATGTCTTATAAACCAATTGTTTATGTTTCCCAATTTATAAAGACACTATAATTATATAGTCCTATTGTTATTTTTTTATATTTTGTAATTAATATTCTTCAACTTTGAATTAATATCAATTTATGTAAATTATGGGGAGTTATAGTTGGTATCAGAGAAAAGGTATAGTTAACCAATGGAAACTAGGATTATAAAACATTAGTAAGTACCCAAAGCATATGTCTAAGTATAGGTTACAATCCTAGTGTTTTATAAATGATCATGAATAACCTAGGATAAAACTTAAAGTGTCTTAAATTTAAATGTTATTCTTAATTATGTGGTTTTTCCATTATGATGAGTATTTATCACACTATGATTCTTGGTTTTAGTCAATGGATGGAACCTGAAGGAACTACGATAATGATGAATGAAATGGGAAAAAAAAGATTGTCCTCTTGAGAAAAAAAATGTTATGGTAGCTATAATGAAAAATTTTGTAGTTATGCTCACACAACTTTCTCAAGATATGAATTAGACAGGACTTCCAAAAAAGCAAAGGAGGGAACAACATTCTGTCGAGTCCTTCAAGAGGTAGCTTCCACCTTATTTTTCTGGGTTTTATGAACCATTAGTGGCTGAAAAATGGATCAGTACCACTAAAAATATATTTTCAATTCTTCAAAGTTCATAAAATGATAAAGTCATCTTAGTTGTATATCCTTTGGAAGGTGAAGCTGATAAATGGTAGAAACTTATCGATAATATGAGGAAAAAATATGAAATTGAATCCATGGAATAGTACAAGTTCAAGTACTTATTTTTCAATAATTATTTTCCCTGTATTCCTTGAACAAATATGGATCTGGAGTTATTTGAACTTAAGAAAAAGGCTGATGAATTCGTTGGTACCTATTAAAAAAAATTTACAAGATATATAAGGTATGCTTCTGGAATTATTATCTAACCTGAGACTAAATTGTATTGATTCTTTAGTGGCTTAAAACCCATGTCTCTGAAGCAAATTAGCCACAAGTGACTTCAATTTCTATGAAAGAATCATTCGATGTGCTCTCAAGGTTTAGATGGAGATTTTAGTAACTCATCATTCCTATGGGTTTGATAAGAAGGGAAAAATAGAATTCAAGGGAAAATCTAAAGACCACACCAAAAAGAATATGAGTTACCCTTATGCTCAAATTGTGGAACTAAACATGGAGGAAATTTTCTTAAAGGTATTAGTAAATGTTTTAATTTTGGAAAATAAGGTCATCGGGAAGTAGAATGCTGAAGTGATGGAAAATATATGTCTAATGATACGAATAGATAAAAGGCTACATAGAATGCACCTCCTACACTTCAATGTTACAAGTGAAAGGAAATGTGTAATTATGCAAATAAATTCCATAATCCTAGGGTTATTTATGATGATCGATGTCAGCAAACTCTAAAGGCTGAAGAAAAAGGAAATCTACATTCGATCAAAATTGGTGATGTGGAGTACGATAATGAAGTAGATAAAGGTACACATACCATCCATTATAAAGTATAAAATGTTTTATTTAATTCTGGATCCACCCACACTTTTATTTTTGAAGAATTTTAAAAGGGTATCATCATATTACCACAATAATTGGATGTTGAGTTAGCTATGACAACTACTAATGGAACAATGATTTCATCAAAAGTTTATAATTATTCTCTAGTTAAATTTTGTTAGAAAGTGCTTCTTATAAATCTTTTTATCCTTCCTATAGTATAATTTGATGTGATTATTATAATGGATTGGATTTCTTTATATGGATCTCATATCAATTTTTAAGTAATGTAAGTTATATTTCATATTCTAGATCAATCTACGATCATCTAATGATGCAAGGATGAATATAACCATCCTGTAGAAATTTCTTCCATCTTATGGGTCTTGATCCCAATAAATGAATGTTATTTATCTCAAATTGTTGGGTATAAACTCACAATTAAAAATACAAACATTGTATAAGAGTTTAATGATGTTTTTTTGGAAGAATTTATAGAAATTCTACCAAATCATGAGGTTGATATTTCAGTATAACTCATACCAGGTGTTATGCCTATTTCAAATACAACTTATATAATGGACCCAATTGAGTTGTATGAATTGACGAAGTAAATCCCAGAGAATATTTAAAAGGTATTAATATGCACTATTGTTTTACCCGGGGGAACACCTTTTCTAATTTTTTTGAAGAAATATGGATGAATGAGACTCTGTATAGATTATCGAGAACTTAACAAGATCATTATCAAAAAAATACTCTTCCCCACATTGATGACTTATTCTACCAACTACATAGAGCTCAATACTTTTCCAAGATTTATCTTTGTTTAGGATATTTCCAATTAAGGATCAAGAAGGAGGATGTACCAAAGACAGAATTCCGTACAAGGTATGAACACTATGAATTTATAGTGATTCCTTTTGGTCTTACTAATCCCACGACTATCTTCATGGATCTAATGAATAGATTCTTTAGAGACTATCTTGATCAGTTTTTGGTAGTCTTTATCGAAGATATTCTTATCAATTAGAAGAGAAAGGAATAGCATGAAGATCACTTGAGAATTGTGCTAAAGACCATGAGAAAGGATAATCTTTATTAAAAATTTACCAAGTGTGAATTTTAGAATCAAAAGGTTTCATTTTTTCATCACATAATCTCAATATAGGGTATATAAATGGATCTAGTAAAAACAGAAGTTATTGAAATTTGGTTGAGACTAACAATGCTAATAACGATCTAAATATTTCTTTGTATGGATGTATATTATCGGCATTTTGTAAAAAATTCTTCATGATTATCTAATCCACTCACAAATTTTACTTGGAAAGGAGTTAAGTTTGTGTGGACAGAGTAATTTGAAGAGAATTTCAAAGAGCTCAAAATAAGGTTAGCCAGTGCACTTGTTCTCACATTACCTTGTTGTGGTGAAAGGTTTGTAATCTATAGTGATTCATCCAAGAAGGGTACGGGTTGTGTTATCATGAAAAATGATATGCTGATATATTATACCTCATGAAAATTAAAAAACCATGAGAAAAATCACCCAAATCATGATTTGGAGTTAACTACGATAATCTTTGTATTAACGATATGGAGGCATTATCTTTATGGTGAAAGGTATGATATTTATATTGAACATAAATGTTTAATATATATTTTCACACAAAATGAGTTGAATATGTTCCAAGAAAGACAGTTGGGTTTTATTAAATATTATGATTACTCAATACATTACCACCCAGGGAAAGAGAACATGGTGGTAGAAGATTTTCGTAGAAATGATCTTGTTATCCAATACATGATGATGGTCGTAAAAGATACAATATTTATATATTTGTGAAGGATGAATCTAAAAAATTTAAAGGAAGGAGAGAAATCCTATATTTACCAATTGAATGTTCAACCATCCATACAAGTGAATATTAAGGGGATACAGGAAGAAGATGTAAGGCTAAAAAGAATTTGAAAATGTTCCTAAATTCAACTTTGATTGTGATGGAATAATAAGGTTCATGAATTGGGTTTGTATTCCTCCCATACCAGAATTAAAGAAGGATATATTGGATGAGGCTCATATTTCTTCATTATATATTCAACTTGGAATCACAAAGATGTATAGAGACCTGAAATATTATTTCTGGTGGGATGGAATAAAAAGAGATGTTGTCAAATATGTATCTTGGTGCTTAGTTTTTCAGTAAGTTAATACTAAGAGACAGAAGTCAAGGGGTATGTAACAAACATTACCCATACTATAATGGAAATAGGAAAACATCACTATGGACTTTTTTTCATACTTCCCTAAATATCTAATTGAAATAATACTATATGGTTTATAGTTGATCACCTTATGAAGTTGGCACACTTCATTTCTATTAGAGAAGATTTCTATATTGATCATATTTCCAAGATATATATAAAAAAGAAGAGGTAAGATTATATAGAGTACCAATTTCCATTATATCTGATCAGGATCTAAGGTTTACCTCAAAGTTCTACAGAAGTACTTAGCAGGCTCCAGATAAAGAGTTAAGTTTTAGCACTACTTGTCAGCCCCAGATAGATGGTCAATCTGAGAGGACAATTCAAACTCTAGAAAACATGTTGAGAGCTTCCTCTATATATTTCAAAGGTTTTTGGGATCAACACCTAACTTTGTTGGAACTTGCTTACAACAATAGCTTTCAATCTAGAATTAATATGGCTCCTTATGAAGCAATCTATAGAAAGAAGTTCATAGCTCCATCTTACTATGATGATGTTGGGGAAAAAGTTATTAAGACCAGATCTTATTGATAAAATGGAAGAAAAAGTAGATCTATGCAACAAAACATAAGAGAAGCTCTAAGTCGACAAAAAAGTTATGGTAACAACTAAAAAAATACCTAGAGTTTGAAGTGGGTTATAAGGTGTTTCTAAAAAATATCTCTCTATAAGAGATTAATGAGATTTGTAAAGATTTAAAATCTAACCCCTAGGTATATCTATCCTTTTAAAATTCTAGATCGTGTTGGGAAGGTAGTTTACTGATTGGTGATTCCACCAAATCTCTATCAAGTTCATTATGTTTTCTATGTATCTCTCGTGAGAAATTACATACATGATCCTTTACATGTACTAAACTCAGAATTCATACCGCAGGATCAAGATCTTTCTTATGAAGAACAATTAATAGAGATTCTGGATCGTAGCGAAAGATTTCTGCGAAACAAGAACACTCACTTGGTTAAAGTTTTGTGGAAGAACCACCAATTTGAGGAAGCTATGTGGTAACTTGAGGATATGATAAGGGAGATATTTCCTCATATATTTTTATCTAAGGGAAAATTTTCAAGGGATAAATTCATTTTAAGGTGGGAATAATGTAACACCAGAATGTTTTTATGAAAAATTTTCTCTAAATAATTTTAATTCTTCAATAGCTTGCATTGCATGCAATTGTGAGTTTAAACAAAATATGAGATGACCTTATTCTAAAATGACCATTTTAACCTAGATTTTAGGTTAGCAAGAATAAATATAACTAACTTATGAAAATTTATGGTGAAGTCATCCACAGCCAATTATTTATGAAAAATATAAATCAATTATATTTTTGTATTTTTTGTATTAACAAATTGAGTGAATTAATATTAGTAAATAAAATAAATGAAATATATTTTTTATATACTTAATAAAATATTTTTTATATTCATAAAATAGATATATTTGTTATAGGGTATGAATAAATCCAATTTGATGTATAAAAACCTGTATTTTTTAAAATGGTAATTTTCTCCCTTTTAATGGTGAACCCATTTTAAATTAAGTAAATGACAGGTTAATAATTTTTATTTGATAAAATAAACATTTACTTTGGAATATGAATATAAAAATTTACTTTGGATGAATTTTGAATATTTTTCTGATAACTTTCAAATTTTAATGAATAGTAAAAATACACTAACTTTTAATTGAAATCAATATTTTTCATAAAAATAATTTATATGGTTAAATTATAATATTTAATTGTTTTAAATTATAAATTGAAAATATATTTATCATTCAATATAATTTATTTCATTATCATTAATTTTACATTGAATTTAGATGTAAACTCATTTCAATCTTTTGCAATGTTTTAACTTTCAAAACATGCTCTCCCTTTCCGACAACGTGATTAATTTTAAATTAATTACTAAAAATTATGTGTTTTGAATTTTGAAAAATGGATTCCATATTTATAATTAGTATTTTTAAATTATTAAAATAGGTTTACTTATTTTTGGGCATTATGAATAGTAACTTTAGTAATTTTTATTAATACGGTAAAAGGGTAAATCATGTAATTAAGGGTAGGAATACTATTATAAAATCACTATAACACTTTTATTAATATCATTGGATGAGTTTATTTCAACCTAAATCTTAATTGGGTCCAAATACTATCCTTTGGGATCCATTTGGATGAGATTAGGACAATAAATTTATTTTATTTAAAGAAAAATTCAATGTCTTACACAAATTTTAATAACTATATCATTTTCTACATAAGGTTATACAAAATATAAATTCAATTAAAAATTATCTTTTGAAAGATAATTTCTTTTATTTATCATGTTAATTTTTTTTAATTTTTAAGAAATAAATAATTACCTTAAATACTTATACTTTGATGATGTAAAAAATAATTAATTGATAAGAAATAAATTAATTAATTTTTATTAAAATACTAATCACAATAAAAAGATTCAAACACTTGTCCAAATATTATTGGTCAAGTATATCTTTATCATAACTATACTAGGGTCTAGTTAGGGACCATTTGGATCCTTATAAAAGATATTTTGACACTTATATTATTTTATTTAAAGTAATGTTAAAGTTGTCACATTCATAAGTATAACATTTTAAATGTTGGTTTTTTCAGAAGATAAATTTGGATATAAATATTTTCCATTAATATAGTAGATTTATCTTCATCATAGTATTTTATTTTTAATTTTTACTCCATAAATAAGTATATTAAATAATTACACAAAATTTATGTAGAAATTATTTTATTAATAATGATAACAAATAAATGTTATTAAAAATATTAAAATAAATATAATTTGGGATAAATAATATGTATAATTAATTTTATAGATGAAATTTTACTCTTATTAATACTAAAAATAAAATTAGAGGTAAACTTTTTATATTAATATTTTTAAAAATTAAAGAATTGAATAGTGTCAAAATTGAAACTATTAATTGTTTATCAAAATAATGTTTTATGAAATTATTTAAAAATCACAAAACATTTTCTAAAAATATATAATGATTATTTTATTGTCTAAAATGTTCTAAGTTATTTATTTATATTCTAATTGACATCCAAAAGGTAAATATATTACACTTTTTATATTGAATTATTTGTTACCTTAATTAAAAATTAAATAGAATAACTAAGTGTTAATTAAAATGATAAGGTATAAATTGACATAAAATTTTTTATAAAATCTATGGGTTGATTCTATTACAACCCTATATATTCTAAAATTCTAAATTGGGATATTTTTTAGGTATTTGGATTGGGTTTTATTTTATTATAAATTAATATTTTTGGAGATCCCAAAAATGCCCCTCACCTCAATTATAAAAGGGTGCCTCCTCTGCACCTCTTCACTTCAATTTCAGCCTTAAATATTGGTCATACCCTAAGATTTTACCTTCTTAATTTCAATATTTATATTATAGATGGTTTTTACTTCTTCAAATACCAACTATAGTGATCAAAGAGAAGATTTAGAGGAAGCACCTTGAAGAAGAGGTAATCTCCTTTACCGATTCTTTCAAAATTATTTCTTCTTCTACTTCTTATTCATGATTTGTTTCATTATAAATAAATAACTGCAGTATAAATTATATACTTTGATGATATTATGATTATGGAAGAACAATATTCTACTTTCAATCTATCCTACGAAAAATGAAATCACCATGTGTGCATACGTACGGCTTACCGTCTCCCCACTATGATGTTATCTATTTTTCACCACCACCTTACTTGGATAAATATAATGATATAAAATAACTATATATTATTACTAAATATTATATTTATTCTGAAATATTATATACCATTCACTTCAATTCCATTCAACAATTATGGGAATGATATTGTTGCTTGTGCATATGTACGGCCTACCGTCTCCATGGTACTATGTGATTCATTATACATGATATTCATTAAATAAATATTATGTAAATATCATTTTTTAATGATATAAATATGACTTATGAAGTAAAACCAAAACTTATTCGACAAAACATGCATAATCATATGAAGCTGTTAATACCCGGATAACAAGTAATAATGAAATGTTATTAACAAACAGATGCTAATATGAACATATGTGATATGATAAAAATTAATATGATTCTAAAATAAGTCAATTACATTATTTAAATCATTATACATTATGTTAGGATACATACAATGGAATTTAGTCTGAAAAGGAATGGGATAATTTCACAATCTCATTATTATCTGGGATTGTCTATACGTAAGTATTTACTGGGGTATGTTTATCATCCACATCCATTTTTCCTACATATGTAATATTACTTATATTCTTATACAATTTTTAGTTAAATTTTACACATTTTTTAATTTTTATTAAATGTTATGAAAGGAATCATTTTTCATTATTCGATACGATGTACTTTTTGTTTTGGCTGACAAAAGTATGGGGAGAATGTTTTTTAACTTATATGAAAAGAGGAGGAAGAAGAATAAATACGCTATAACACAATGGAATTTTGATTCTATCAAAGTCTCTTTGGTTGTTTAAACAAATTATATATCATTAATTAGTCTGGGATAACTTTTAACAATTTAGATACATATTATAAAACATTATTAGGGAATAAAACTTACTCATTTTTATTCCATGTGATGAAACTATATTATTTTTTATCTCAATTGAATCAAGATCATGTCAGGTAGTATCAATTTTAATTGATTTTTTAACTTTATAAAAAATATATTATGAATACTATGTGTGTGTGTATTTTTTTGTAGAAAATAAATATTATATTCACTTTAATAGGTGATAAAGTTCTTTTCTAAAATAAACTTAAAAATTAATTGAATTTACTAATTCACTCCCACCCCTCCCAATGAATTACCATTAAAGTTGAGGGTCCTTCTCAAGTGGTATCGTATATAGGTTCTATTTTTTTATGATATGTTGTTTGGAGTTTGTAGATTGGAGTTAATGAGTTTATATATATAAGAATATTTAGTTTATGAAATTACATTTTAAATAATGGATCACTTGAATTTGGTGAACATTAAGGGTATTCCCACATTCAAGTAGAAAAACATTTATATTTTAAAATATTGGTTGATTTTTTATTTATTATAAATTAGTTTAGACATATTTTAGGTGACAAAAAATGGTTTTACTATCCATGTTGAAGGTATTACTAAGAAATAAGTTGATATAATGAACCCATATAATGATTTACAAGCTCAAAATTCTATCATTTTATCTCTTTTTGAGAAGAATTTTATCAATGTATAATGGATCAAGATAGAAAATGACATGTGGGATAAGTTAAGAAATATATATTATGGATATTAAAAGGTGATGAAAGATAAACTATAGGTTTATTTATTGAAATATAAATACCTAAAAATGATGAAATATGAAATAGTAGATTACTTATTCACTTGAGTTAATGTCATAGTGAGCATCATTAGTGGTTTTGGTGAAACAATATAGGATATAATGTTTTTTGAGAAGATAATATGAATTCTTCCAGAAACTTTTCATGCAAATGTTTCGATACATGAATATTTTTATTGAGGAACACTTTTTTAGATGATTTATATAGCATTATTATATCATATGTGATACACAAAGTAATTATCTTCAAAAATATGCATCAAGATAAAAGTGTAATTTCATTTAAATACTCAAAGAATAATAAATAATTAGTTTTGTAAGTATAGGATTATGAAAAATAATAAGATATTAAATAGAAGTTTTAAAAACTCATCTTCCACATCTATAGAAATGTGAGAAGTGAAAAACGATTATTTAGGGGGAATATTCCCCTAATTTTTTTTATGTGTGGGTCCATTATACAATTTTTTTAAAACTATCCAAATTTTAAAGAAGAAGAAATCAGCGAATATAGGGATGAGAGTCCAATGAGATCCACTATAAGTAAAGAAAAAAAATCTGATAAATCAAAAATTTTATCAAAATTTAAGGGTAGGAATTTCTCAACTTTAAAAAAACAGAAATTCATTATTGTTGTTTGATGATAGTGATAGTAGTGAATAAGAATACTAATTTTATAGTTCTAGTAATATTTATGGAAAACTAATGATTGTAATTTTGAATGATTAATAATTCAAAAATGATAAAAGTAGTGACATAAGAAGTAATAAAGAAAAATAAATATAATTCATATGGAATTTAAAACCTAAGGAATATCTTTCAAAGATATTAAATATAAGGAAGGTGATCAAAAATTTAATCAAAGGGGATCAATTTTCAAGAAACAAAGATTCTACACATCTTGATAAAGAGTAAAGGCCACTAAAATATATTTATGAATTAAGAAATTATATTTATAAATATAATACTCTAAAAAGTGAAATGTAATAATGGGTTAAAATTAATAATATGGATTTTGAGTCTCTCAAAATGAATTTTATCAATTTTGAAAGAGTTGGATAATTACAAATAAAATTTTCATAATTATATCCAAGTTAATATAATATTCATGAATAAGGTTTTGGAATAGATTAAATAATCATAGAATTATGAGTCTTAAGTTGATACGAAAATATTACACTCAAAGGGTGAAAGAAATCTTGGAACTATTGGTAGAATTTCTAGGTTAATGTTATAGGTTAAGGAAGTCAATTGTTTTGGAAAACCAAGTTCATTATAAAAAACTAGAAATTATGGGAACAATAACATGATGGTAAAAACTACTAAAAATAGTGATTATAAAAATTATTTAAACATTACTAGATCAAATAATAATGTAATAAGAGAATAAAACAATTTGGTTCATAAAAAGGACATTGAATTGATGACCAAAGGATGGAACAAAAGAAGGTTTCAACATCAGGATAAGAAACCTTTTTCAATGGTAAATATGAATTTTAAGGTTATTAGTATAACCTTGAAGGATTTGGGAACATGGAAAGAAATTATAAGTTTAATTAATAATACTCTTATGATCCTAGAAAGTTTAGGAGGTAAAGTTTTATGAACGCACTCTAAACAAAACGATAAAAGAAAAATGAAAATTATAAACTAAATAAATTTAAACAATTAGAAGAAATTTTTAAATTATGTGACTACGTGAGTAAATTTTTTAAATATTATATAAAGAACCTACCATCCTAATTGAGTATGAATTTCAATACACAAAATTCTCAGAATAACAAAGAAAAACTCAAAGAAAATACTTTTATTTTTGAAGTTTCACATAAAAAATCTAAAATGTAATGTTTATAGATTTTGGATAGTGGATTCTATTTAAATATGTTAAGAAATTTAAATGATTTGAAGGATATTGAAAATTGTAAAGAAGGTTTGGTAACCTATAGAATAGTGGTTCACTTAAATCAAAGGAGTTGAATTAACAGTGATAGGAAATGAGAATCTGAATTCCGAAGATGTTTTATATGTTGATGGGATAAAACATAATATATTAAGTGTGTCTCAACTATGTGATGAATTTAATGAATTTTTTTATTGAAAATATTAGTTATTGGTAATGTATTTAAAATATATATGTCTATTGATAAGAGGAAAGTGAGTAAGGGGAAACTTATTTAAATTTGTTGATGCTGAAGATTTATGCTACCTAAGATTAATAGAGGAGAATCAATTATTGAGTCGAAGGCTTATCCATCATGGAAAAAATAACATGAGAAATATTATAAAAGGAAAAAAAATTATGATGTTGTTATATTGAAAAGTGAGAGAAACTATATATCATTGACATGTAAAAAGGTAAATATTGTTAATTATATTTAAAAAAAGTTTCAATTTATACATGTCATCTATTGAAGCTAATTTATTTAGAAATTTGTGGGCCTATTATGAAGTAATAAACAAGTTTAAATAATTATTATATTTCATTTATTGAGTAAATTAATCACATCACTTGTGTTGTGTTTATAAATCACAATTAGAGGCTTTGAAAATTTTCAAAAGTTTTATAAAAACTACTAAGGTGTTTGGTTTTTCCTTAAAAACTATCTTGATAGGCAATGGGGAAGAATATATTAGTGGAATATTTGAATAATATAATGCGAATAATGATATTCACATTGAACTGAGTGCACCATACACACTAAAACAAAATTATGTTCCAAATGTAAGAATAAAAGTTTAGTGAGATAGCTCATGGCATGTTAATCAAGCATAATACTTATCATTATTTCTAAAAACAAGAAATTAGTGTAGTAGTTCACATTAAAAATTGTTGTCCATACAGACCAAATTCTAATATTTCATCATATGACATATATTATAAGTATTACCCAAGTCTGAAATGCTTAAGGGTGTTTTAAATCTCTTTTATAATCAATGATAAAGGTGAAAATCTTGGGATGTTTGGGTAGAATGGAGTTGATTTTATCCTCCAAGATTGTCCTCCAAAAGGAATAGAATGTTATTGTTAAAATAAATATACAAGGATGAATTTGGATATTACATATGTGAAATTGTTTGAACACTCAAATAATTATAAGAAATTCAAGAATCAATTTCTATAATTGTTTATGAAGTTGATGTTTTTGAGAAATATAATGATGTTTATGAAACTAATTCAGAAGAGGTATAGGATGTAGATAATGATTCATCCAATTGAATATAATAATAAAAATCTTGTTTATCTCAAACAATGATAATAAATCAAGTATAGGTATGAAATATTTTAATAGGATAAGGAAGGTGTGTACAAATGAGAAAAACATTGAGGATGGAAGCACATACCTCATTATGTATTCATATTAAACCAAGACATGTGAAAGATGTATTTGAGCATCAATAGTGGGTTGATTATATGAATGAATAATTAGTTTAAATTAAGAATAATAAAACATGATATTTTGTACCCAATCCTGAATATGATAATTTTATTGAAAAAAATGGGGTATTTCAAAGAAAGCTAAACAAAAAAGAGAAGTTGTAAGAAAAAATAAAACAATTGTGTGAAAATGGTTCTCACAAGTTGATTTAATCGATTGTAATGATATAATTATACTAGATTATAGACTAGAGACTATTATTATATTTCATTATATTATAGAAAAAAGTTAATACTAGATTTTCTAAATGGATGTTACGTCCATCTTCCTCAATGGATGGTCAGAAGAGGAATTATATATTCAGAAACCCAATGGTTTTTTCTTAGTAAATAAAAAAATTATGTTTTGAGATTAAATAAGGCTCTATATTCGTTAAAAAAATCTCCATGATCACGATATTCCAATTTAGATAAATTATTAAACTAGTTAAATTTCAAAAAAAAAGGTAAGATTGGACAACAATATATACATTAAAGATAACATATAGGTATCACTTATTTCAATTATCTATTTATATGGTTCCATTTTTTTTATAAATGAAGCAGTATGTAAATATATTTCTTTGAAAATGAAGAGGTCATTTGAAATATCAATGGTTGGAGAAATGAGATACTTTTGGGGCTATAAATTTCTCAAGAGGAAGATCATATCTTTATTTACCAAGATAAATATTCTCAAGAACTTATAAAAAATTTTGAAAGAGAGGATTAAAAGCTAGTTTATACACCACTTTCAATGGGATTTCAATTGAGTAAAAAGAAAAGGTGAAATAAGTTTACCTAAGAAAATTATTTAATCTTATTATTAGTTTAAATTATTTGATAACATCAAGACTAAATATTTATTATGTTGTTAAGTTATGTTTTTTCAATCAAATTACACCAATAGAGTCTAATTTATTTACAAGAAAGAGAATTATTATGTACATTACAAGCATAAATGACTATGAACTAAAAAATGATAGTAGGTGATAGCTTGATCTATTTGATTATATAGATTAATATTATTCGAGAAATGTTGGTGATTGAAGATCAACATCCGATAGAGTTTTCTTTTTGTTTGAAATTTATGTATATTCTCAAACAAATAAACAATTTTTGGTGCCCTTGAGTATAACTGAAGCAATATATGTGGATAAAACTCAATTTACGACCTAATTGATGTGGATAAAGACTCAATAGGTAGATCTAAAAGTGGGAGTGAAGTTTCCACTGATTGTGGGTTGGGATAATCATAGTTTTATCAATATATCTATAATTATGGTTCAACATTACTTATAAAAGTATATTTAGAGAAAATATAGCTTCATCAAAAATATTGTAGAGAAAAATGTCTTGAATCTTAAATTTTTCAAACAATGATGAAAATTGAAAATTTGTTCACTAGGACACTGCCCAATGTTACATACCTAATATTGAGGTTGATTATGGGTGTTTAACCTCATTCCTAACAAGGTTCATGCATGGTAAATATTTCCAATATCTTACTTTTTCTTTGGTTGTTTCTATCAAAGATAGATAAATAAAACATAAATCATTTTATGATTATTCCATTATGAATTTAAAAAATATATTTAAAAATAAGGACAAAACTATATGGTGTAATTTTCCAAATATGGGTTTTTAACCTAATAGTAGAGAGATCTATTATTTTGGGAGATCATGTATTCAGAAAGATTTTTTAAAATTGGTAAGTTGTTAGGTCAATTTTTTGGGTGTGTGAGTTGTTTTGTGAGTTATAAATTATTCTAATAGTTTAGGGGATCACGAATGCAAGACCTTGTTTTAGATAGGTTAAAAGAATATTTTTTAATTAGTGTAAGAAGAATTTAAAGTGGAAAGAGAATTAAATTAGTGTATGTAAGTCACTATTATGTATATAGAGACATTATTGTTCAATATTTTTTCCCTATACTAATTTTTCTCATGTAGGATTATAATTATTGACTGATTATTAATTTATAAGTTTAATGAGTTTAAAAGTGATTTACTTTCCTTAATTTCCAAAAACTTCTATAGGCAGGATTATTGAGAACAAATGATATTTTTAGTGATTGTTTATCCCGTGTTGAAGAAAGTGAGAAGTAATGAAAATTTTAATTGCATGGGATGAATATTTAGTATTTTTTTGTAAACAGATAAGTCATGTTAAAACTCATATGTTTCATTATCATTTATTTGAGATGAAGTTCATACCCATTGTTTTAGAATTATTGGAAAAACATAGAATTTGTTTTTAGATTTAAGAATGTTTTTTGTATCAACTGTGACATCGTCGAACTATGGTAATTTATGAAATTAGCATGGATATTTTTTAGGAAGAGGGAAGGGAAATGATACATATAAATTTAGTGTTTTTACTATCTATGGTTTGAGGAAAGTGATTCAACTACACCGAGGTGAAATGGAAGACATAGCATAGCAACAAAATAGAGAGTTTATTTCTAAAATTTTTGTTTTAGTGGTCATTTCAGTTGAAAATTTTAACCGAAGGTAATAATGAGGCTTGAATATATTTTGTATGTAGTTTCGGTGAATGGTGGATAAATCTAAGTTTAAATTTTATAAATTCATCATAAAAAAGTGATGCATAAGTTTTTTTATCTATAGTATGTGTGACAATATACTTTTCCAAATAATAAGTAGATTCCTGATAATCTAAAAGGAAAATATCACATCATTGTTCATTTTTTTTGTTTTTATGATAAGTCCTCAAACTATTCAGAAGACTTATTCCTAAAAAGTGAAATGGATCAGTAGTTTTTTTAGGCTCAAAAAGGGATACCCCAAGTCATGGTTGATACTATGGTGGGATAGTAAAATCTATCTCAAAAATTACTAGTGGAAAACATTCCATGTTATTATGTGTGTTAAGAGAAGTTTTAAAAGAGGTATAGAATAGTTTGGATGAAATGGAATCCAAACCACAATGATGAAGTAATGTGAATTTACGATTATAAGAGGTTATGGTTTTTGAGTGGATTGGATGATGTGTCTTAGTTGATAATACAAAGGGATACTCACACTCAATATCTAATTATTCCAATATTATCAATGGTGACTAATAAGTCTTGGATAATCCAAAGGGATAAAATAAATAAAGATAAGTAGAGAAGTATTTGAAGGTAGTTATTGGTTTGAATTTTAATTTTAATTTTTAATTTTAGTTTAATAAAATATATTTCTTTTATGAAATATGTTATACACACTAAAATAGAAATATATGTAGAAGATGAATTGGAATAAGTGATCAATTTGTACTGCTAAAATAAAATAAGAAGAAGAAATATAATAAGAGGAAGTAGAAGCATCACTACAATAACATGATGAAAGTTTGATTCTGCTAGATACTCTCTTATTATTTACACAAATTTAGTATCTTTTATTAGTGGTGGATCGCATTACACAATCAGAACAAATATTATGTAATGTTATTAAAGTATAAACACTATTTTTTCATCCCACAAAAACTATTGGATTCTATGATCTTAGGTGAATATGGATCATGCCTAGGAGTAGTTACTTTTTAAGTTTTGAGCTTTGTAAAAGTAAATAAAGATTATTTTGTGTGTGTGTTACTTATTTCATAGAACAATGATATTATATGCACTTTAATTGGTGATGAAGGTTATTTCTAAAATAAACTTATAAATGAATTGAATTCAGTGATTCCCCCCATCCTTTCAATGAATTACTACTGATCTTGAGGGTGATTTTTGTAGGATTTTATTCCCTAAAACCAACTTCTATATACTTTATGATAACCTATATTCATTTTTTTGAATATTAATAAACTCTTTATCATATCATAATTTTTCTTTTGCATAACATAGTATGTGATTGTGTCCTAAGAGTAATTATCACACTAAAAGGTTATAGAAGTTCCCCGATATGATGAGAAACTAGAAGTTATATGAAAGTATTCTAAAATATATGTTCAACAGATATAAGAAATAATTTTAGGGGAACAAATGATATATGATATCAAGGGTGGAGACTCATATGACTTTGAGGAACCTTATCACGGTATACTCCCTTGTTAATATCCATTGTTGGATATTATGAGAATGATACCCGTCAATAAGAAATATAAAATTATATGTGTCATTGGATGTTCCTATATGTGGACATGTTTATTTATCAATATACTTTAATATTATTATTAAAGAGTATTACAATTCATGTACTTTTAAGTATTGATGAAAATTATTATGACATATGTTCGCAGTGAGGTAGGAAACGTTGGGTGTGTCATGAGTATTATTTCATTAATGAATAATGTGATAAAGGATTTGTACCTTGTGTTATTTAATAGAAGTTGTTATCTGGATCCCTATGATGGAAATGATATAACCTAAATAAATCCATGATCATGGTGTTCTAGAGTAAATTTAGATTTCTGGAAAGTCAAAGGAAGATACATCAGTCACATAGGTTGATAGAACCAGTATGAATCCTTCTGGGCTAGTGATATCACAATAAATGGATTATATTACACAATAAGTATATGTATGAGGTATTATGTTGTGGTGGTATTAATTTATTTCTCAATGGATTCCTTGGTGGGTTGTTAGATGAAAAACTTGTACTTTTGGATGCTTCGCCTCATGCTGTTGAGAAAGAGGCCCAGAGAGTCACATAATAAGTGTATCTATAATTTGAGTTAAATAATATATTATTATTTATTATTTAAAATTTTTCATAAATATTATTCCTACATGTGGTTTAATAATTATTCTTTTTTTCTTGATTGTATATATTTCATCACAAGTTATTTGAGAGAATATTATTTGAGTAGAATATTTAATAAATATTTATTTTCTATTTAGTGAATGTAATATTTATTTATTTATTAGATAATAATTCAGTGATATTTATTTATTAAATAAATAGTCATTATTCAAGGCCTGATAAATATTGTGCCAGAATTTCTAACCGTGTTTAATGAATTACGTATAAATTATATTTATTTAATATTATTTTAATAAATAATAATTAATTTAATTCGTGAGTTTAGTGCAAGTCAAGAAATTATAATATTATTATTATATAAATTGTTTTCAATAGGGATTATGAAAATAATAAAGCTAACATAAAAAATTATTAATTTTTAACCCTAGAAGTATATAAACCCATTTATATTATTTTCAAAGGAGATACAATTCATCTATTTTTTTACAATGAGGTGTGCAGAGAATCATTTAAAGCCCTAAATTTCTCCCTCTCTAAGAATGTTATCAAGAACAAAGATCAATGCTCCACCAACACTACTCTCAAGTCTAGAGGGATCGAAGAGAACCCTTCCTCTTAGTGGTTCTTGGGGTGGTCCAAGGTGAATGATGGAAGTGATGGGATCTACTATACTATTACCTAGAGATTCCTATAGTGAAATTTGGAGGTTTGTACAACATGTGTGGATCAATGCTGGAGGGAATGTACTCTTAAATACTACAAAAAAATAATGGTACAATGTAAAGACATTGTTAGATCCATCAATGGAGAATGAATTTCTAGAAAGGTTATTCTATAATTTCTTAAATTAATTATAAATAATATGTGATGATTTTGCACTTTGGTTCCTTAATTTATCCATTTTCTATATTCTTTGATTCAATCTCATTTATCATAGAATTTATCATTGTGTAAATCTTAGATTAATCATCGAACATGACAAAAATAAATGTTGTGAATTACCAATACAACACTTCAACTATTCTAGGAACCTACAAGTAGTATCAGAGCAGTCACATAATTATTTATAATTATTTCAAGATCATTGATTAATTTTCTAATTTTTCATTAGTTTTCAATTCTATTTTATTCATTCTTTAATCCAAATTATAATATCTAGTTTCTTCCTTTTCATTTCTCAAAAATAAAATCAAAACAATTAAATTTACAAATTAAATAAATTATAAGATCTCATGTGAAGGTTTTTTGGAGTCTGCCCAGATGACACAAGATTACACTCAAGGTAACTCAGAGGTACATGCTCTATCATAGTGTTTACTGCATTCTAAATTCATTCATAATTTATTCAAGACATGTGAATTTATTACACATCATGAATTTATTTACACACCACTTGTTGACCTAGTTATATTGGTGTATGGTAATCCATAGTGTAGGTCATGTAACTTATGTACCTAACTTTTAGTTTTTTAGTTATAGGCAGGTCGTGTATCTCTTACACGGCCTACATGATTGGTGGCCATATAGATGGAAGGCCAATTCTCGTGTAGCCAATCTATATGTCTTTCACTCCAACATTTTTCACAGACCAGTTACACACTAATTCCCTATGTGTTTTTCAATAATAGTGGCTCATAATACTACACACCATGTAAATTTCAAGGTACACATCGTGTACTTTTTCCAAATTATGTAGAATTGAAAATTAATTTACTACGGTATTAGAAATTTATAAACATGTGTTTGTTGTGTTCATTAATTTGATAGTACATTCAATGAGATGGTTTTTATATAAAAAAAATTTAATTAATTACTATTTAATGTTTAGATGTGTATATCATGTATAATTTGTATTATAGTTATTACTCTATGCATATTTAAGCATAACACACTACGTAAATACCATGAGTTCCATGTGGTTATAAAGTTGATATTAAATTCCTTGAAATTATATGATAATTCATGTATGTCACATGTCACAAGAGTAAATATTATAAGAGTATAATACACATTGGGTAGTTCGGATGGGTACTCATCACGTTTCCTCCAAGGTACATTTTTTGTACATAGTTAATTTTAAATAAATTTATTTAATTTTTTAAAATTATGATGGATGATAATATCAAAAAAAATATGATAATTAAGATAAAATAAATCATTAATTAAATATGACAATTAATTTATTTGAGAGTGATTTATCTTAAATAAGAATGATTATAATTGAATGCTAATTTTATTAAATGTGTAATTTGTTATATGAATGTGAATAATCATGATCTTAGACCAAACCTTTGTATGTGATTGGTTTTTTAAATTTATTATTAAATTAAATTTCCAATCTACATGTCATATCTCCTCTCATTATTTAAGGTAATACATGCTTGTGGTTTCTTCTATATAAACCCCTAAACCTATCCTTTGGTTCCCTCACCTGTATATGAGTAAAAGCATATATAATGAATGGATCTACCAAGCTAGTGGAGTCAGTTCAAGTTTAGAGTTGAGGTGAAACCAATCCAAAGTAGATACATATGTGGACAAGTGGAAAACTACAACACAAATAATAAATGGTTTAAGGTGTTTTCCCACTAGTTCTATTATTAGTTTATCATCCACTAGATAAACTAACCATTACTAAAAATCTCATGATTATACCGCTATATTATTTTATTTCTATCATGTTATATAGTTATTTCATTATGTATGTCTTGTTGTTATTCCATGAATTAATTAATTAAAAATAATGCAAGATAGAACTAAAATAAATTGGATTATGCGTAAATATTGTCTAATATATGGTTAATCGTTTATGTAAATCAACTTAATATTAACAGGCATGTAATAAATATAACAATTGCAAATTTAATCATAAAAGATCAAATCCCTCAATTATATTTATTAAGTTTTTATATCCTTACAATAATTTTTTTAAAATCAAACTATAGTTCAATGTGCTTAAAAACCAAATTTAGGGTGATTTCAATTATTGTGGAATTCTAACATGAAGTTTTGGGTTGAATTAGCTTAGTTCATATAGAGGTTTGACAACTAAAATCAGACTTAGTGTAACTAATAGGAAAAGTTTGAGGAAATCCAATTTAAAAATTTCAGGATTGGGGATTCCACTCAACAAATCAAGGAACTATGAGTTAATGCAGTAGAAATTTGTAATACCTTCCTAAAACCTATCAAATTTTTTGACTGGCCAAGTGTGTGGTAATGATAAGGGGAATATGGATCCTTGACACTAGAATATCCAAGAAATAGAATATTCTGAATCCAATGGCGAGGGATATTAGGTTTTGATAAGATAGTGGGAGATTAATAAATATAATATTTATTTACTTGTATAAATTTTATCAGATAAAGGTATAAAACTATACTCATCTTATTTTTATTTTTAGTAATAAAAATTACTTAAAACTTATCATAGTGATCCATACTTTAGAATGATAACCTTATCACAATTAAAATTTTCTAATAATGTAAAAGGTGCTTAGATGTTGTCCTACTCTCTGAAAGGAATTTGTATGTACTGGAAGAAGTTATTTATGATGTGCTTGGTAATGAGGCTAGTGATGAATATTTATCTCTTTATGAGAAAATTTTTACTGATTCTATAAATGTTTGATTATTAATTCTATCATCCATGACAAATGAGCTTCTAAATAAATATGAGTACATGGATTCATATAGCATGATGTCTCATCTTTGGGATCTCTATCAATAGAAAGTGATATGAGAGAGATATAAGATCTACAATGCTCTATTTATAACTAATCTTGGAGATTCAAAACTAGTCAAGCCTCTTGTAGTCAATATTATTAGCTATATTGAATGATTATAAATCATAGAGATTAAATTCCTAGATAAGTTGTTCATAGATATCATACTTTACTCACTACCCATTTCCTTATCTAGTTTATTGTCAATTATAACATGATAAATAATGATAAGAGTCGTTAGGAACTTCTTACTCTGATTCTCTAGGTCAATAAAGACATGGGGAATGACAAACCCATAGTTCTTATGGTAAATAAGAAAAACATGAAATAGGGAAAGGGGTCCCAATACTCAAAACAAGTCTAAATCTCCTTAGAATCATCCTTCCAAAAATAGGAATATCTATAGGTAGGGTAAAGAAAAGGAGGAAATATGTTTTTCATGTGGCAAGAAATTCCACTAGAAGAGGAACTGCACCCAAATGAAATTTGAAGATAAATTTTCATTCGTTATCGAGTGTAATAATTCAATATATACACATCAGATATTAGATATATCTTGTGGTTCTGACATATGTATCCAAATTCAAGAACCAAGTAGATTCTAAAATATTCCTCGAGGAGAGTTTCATTTTTGGGATGCCAATGGAGAAATCATGCATAATTTATCCATTGGTTACTACCACATTTCATTATCAATAAGAATAATATTTCATTTAAATTATTATTATTATGTACAAACTATTTACAAGAACATAATTTCTATATCATGGAAAGACACAGAGGGTTTTGTTTTTAAGTTTGGAAATAAAAGTTTCTTATTTTATAAAGACAGTTTATATTATAATATGGTGAATTTAAATAATGTTATTTATGTATTAAATTTAAAAACCAATTATTGTAAATAGATAACAAATCATGTTCTAATGAATCATATAATACCCAACTGTGGAATCACCATCTTGGTCATGTAAACAAGAAGCATTGGATAAATCTCTATCTAGATATTTATTTATACACTTTTTAGCTAAACCCACTTGAAAGATTTCTTGATTGTTTACAAGTCAAAACGGCCAAACCGCCATTCAATGGACAAGGTGAAAGGGACACATAGATTTTAGGATTGGTACACACTAATGTGTGAGGACCATTTCCAATAAAAGCTACAGTTGGGTATTCCTACTTTGTAAAGTTTACAGATTACTTGAGTAGATATTTCATTGTCAACTTGATTAGATATAAGTTTGAGTACTTTGATAAATTAAAATAATTCAAGAATGAATTAGAGAATAAACTTAGAAAGAATATAAAGAATCTTCAATTCGATCTAGGTGATGAATATCTTAACCAAAAGTTTATTGAATTTCTATAGGAGTTTGGGATTCTATCTCAACTCAATCCACCTTACACACCATAATAGATTGGTATTAGTGAAAGGATGAGTCATACCATTTTAGACATGGTATGTTTGATGATGTTTCATATAGATAATTCATTATCCTTTTGGGTATATACATTACAAACTCTGTCATACACAATAAATAGAGTACCAACTAAAGCAGAAAATGGAATTACCTTCGAGTTATGTAGTGGAAATAAACATTTTTTCCATATACAAATGTATGGGGTTGAAAGGAAATTTTTAAGGCCTTATCAGGAAACAAAATATCACCCCAGGATAAAAAAAAATTATCTTTATAGGTTATCTTAAGGAAATAAAGGGAAAATACCTATACAACCTCTCATACAACAAAGTCATTTCTCTAGACAAACTATATTTCTTAAGAGGGATCACATCCTCAAAAGGGATAGTGAGAGAAAGATTTAATTTGATGAAGTTAATGATAAAGATATACAAGAGATAGTAGAGGAAAAAATCCATAGGTACCTATGGAAGAAGTAGTTCCCGAAACACAAGTACTGTGTAGATAACTAGAGAGGGAAGAGAACCATAAAGATATGGTTTTCAAGTCACTGAATATGGTGACTCGTTATTGGTTGAAAATTATGAACCTATAACCTAAAAATAGGTAGTATAGGGATAAAAAACTACATGATGTAAAGAATATATGAATTATAAAATGGATTCCATGTATCAGAACCAAGTTTAGGTTCTGGTCGATGTGTCAGTCGATGTAAATTCCATAGGGTGAAAATGGGTATTTAAGACAAAACTAGATATCAAAGTTAAATTAAATACCAATAAATCAAGGATAATGTATAAAGGTTTTAAATAGAATCAATGAATTGACTACTATGAAACATTTTCACCAGTTTCCATGTTTAAATCAATTAGAATTCTACTTGCTATAGCATTTTACCATGACTATAAAATTTGAAAGATGGTTTTAAAAACTCATTTACTTAATGTAAACCTTTAGAAAGATGTCTATATGACACAAAAAAAAGTTTTTGTGACTCCATGTGATAGATAAAATATTTTAAAGTTGCAGATATCCATTTATGGATTGAATTAAGAATACAAGTTATGGAACATTTGATTTGATGATGCAATAAAAGAATGTTGTTTCGTTAAGAATGAATGTGAACCATGTGATTAAAATTGGTTTAGTGGGAATTTTTTCATTATCCTAGTATTATATATTGATAACATATTACTTATTGTAAGTCATATGATTGTCTTATAGTTTGTTAAGGACTAGTTAAACAAGTGTTTCTATAGGAAGGAATTAGGTGAATCAACCAGTATTCTAGGAATCAAGACCATTCATGATAGATCCAAGAGAATACTTAGACTAAGTCAAAGTTTATAAATTAAACAAATACTACATATATTTAGTATGGAACAATCCAATAGGGGATTGGTTTTCGTGTCATGTGATATATATATTTCTATGAAAGTGTGTCCTCATGCACATTAGGGGAAAGATATATTGAGTAATATCTCATAAGTTTAAATGATAGGATTAGTCATGAATGTCATGTTATGTGATAGACATGATGTTTTTGATGCATTGATCATGATTGTATGATATCAATCTGATCCAGTAGAAAACTATTAGTCTGTTATTAAGCCTATCCATAAGTACCTAAGAAGAACTAAGGATATTTTTATAGTGTATGGAGGATACGAGGAGCTAGTCATCAGGGGTTATACTAATAATAGTTTTTAAACATATCATAATGATTTAAAGTCATGGTCAGGATATGTTTTATGTCTTAATGGAGAAGCTATGAGCTGGAAGAGTTCAAAGAAGTCAGTTTTCACGGATTCTATAGTGGATTCTGAGTATATAGAAGCTTACAATGTATCCAAGAAATCCATTTAGATATTAAAATTTTTCTCGGAGATTGATTTGGTACCTAATAGTAAATAAACTATCACATTGTATAATGATAATAATGAAGTGGTGGATATTTCAAAATATTTAAGGTCGCACCAGCAGACAAATCACTACTTCGAAAATATCACATATTAAAGTATTTTTATTAGAGGGTTGAATTTTCAGTAATAAAATTACACATAGAAGAAAATGTGGTGGACCCCTTGAATAAAGACATATCTTGATACAAGCATGAGTATCATGTGAGAGATAACAAACTGAATATTTTTAGTTGTTAGATCTAGTGAAATTGGGAGCCTATTAGAGTTGGTGACCTAGAACCAACTTATTTGTACTTTATGAAAACTTGTATTCATTTTTTTAATATTAATAAACTCTTTATCACATCATGATTTTTCTTCAACATAATATAGTATGTGATAATGTCTTAAGATTAGTTTTTGTATTGAAAGGTCATATAAGTTCCATACTATGATGAGAACCTAAAAGTGCCATGAAAGTATTCTAAAATATATCTTATATAGACAAATAAAATCATTTGATGGACACAAATGATACAGGATATCAAGTGTGGAGACACCAATGGCTTTGAGAAACTTTTTCATGGTGTACTCCCTTGGTAATATCCAATGTAAGGAATTATGAGAATGAGACCCTCCAATCGGAAATCCCAATTTATATATTTCATTAGATGGTCCTATCTACAGAAATTTTTATTGATCATTATACTTTAATATTATTATTAATGAATATTATAAGTTATTTACTTTGAAGTATTGACAAAAACTATGACGACATATGTTCATGGTGAGGTAGGATATGTTGGGTGCATCACGAGTAATATTTCATTAATAAATAATGCAGGAAAATATTTTTCCCTTATGTTATTTAATACAATATTATATCTTGATCTCCTTAATAGAAATTATATAGCCTAAATAAATCAATAGCCATTGTGTTCAATAGGAAAGTTTGATTTCTAGAAATTCAAATAAACATACATCAAGAAAATAGCTTTATAGAACCAGCATATAGCCATATTGATTAGATATATCACAATAAATGGATTATATTATATAGTAAGAGTTCATATGAGATATTATGTCATTGTGGTAATAAATTCTTTCTCAATGGGTGTATTTGTGTGTTTCTAGATGCAAAACATATGCTTTAGGTTACTTCACCTAATGTTATAGAGAAAGAGGCCTCGAGGAAAACACACTAAGTGAATCCAAAATACTAGTTAAATAATATAATATTATTTATTATTTAAAAATTTTAATAGACATTATTCTCACATGCGGTTTAATAATTATTGAAGTTTTCTTAATAGCATATATTCCATCACAAATTATTCGGGATAATATTATGTGAGAAGAATATTTAATAAAAATTTATTTTCAATTTATTTAATATAATATTAATTTATTTATTGGTGAATAATTCTGTGATTTTTATTTATTAAATAAATAGCTATTATTTCAGGGCTGATAATTATTGTGGATGAATGGTAGATAGGGTTTAATGGTCCGATGAGAAATAATATATATTTAATATTATTTGAATAAATAATATATATTTTAATTCATGAGTTTAGCACATGTCAAGAAATAATAATAATAATAATAATTTTATTTTTATTATTATTATTATTATTATTATTATAGACACGGGGTTCCACATAGATTATGATATTAAAAGAGGGTACATATTAAATTATTATTTTCTAACCATAACAGTATATAAACCCAATTATATAATTTTATTGGGAGATCTAATTAATTTTTGTTGTGCACAATGATATTTAGATAGAATACTATCTAATACAAAGAGAGATCCCTCTCCAAGAACCCCCTTAAGAATGGAGAGTGATCATCTTCCACCACCACTATCAAGTCTAGAAGGATCGAATAGAACCCTTCCTTGAAGTAGTTCTTGGGGTAATCAAAGGAGAATAGAACAGGTGATATGATCTACCATGAGGACACTTGAATATTTCTACAGCGATATTTGGAGGTTAGTGGAACATGTGTGGATCACCATAAGAGATAATATACCTCTGATTCCTACAACTAAATTATGTTAAAACATAGAGGTATTGAAACATCCATAAAAAAATATATAATTTCTCACAAGGTAATTATTTAATTTCTTAAATTAATTATAGATAATATGTGATGATCCTACACTTTGGTTATGGTGTTTATCCATTTTATATATTCTTTTGTTCAGATATGTTGATAATTGAATTTATCATCATGTAAATCCCAGATAAATCATTGATCATGACAAAAAGAAATGATGGGCATGCCCTATCCAACTCTTCTATTGCACCCAGAACCTAAACTTTTCAATTAACTATACCAATATCAAAATAAGAGAACATCATCTTATATTTCATCATCAGTCTTCCTAATACCTTAAATGGATATACTACCATCTGGTTAGTGGTGGATTAACTTATAAAGTATGAACATTTCATTTTTATTTGAAATGATTTCCCACTTGAGCAAAAAGAAGTTGTAAGACTGTATACAGTACCACATTCAATTGTATTTTATTAAGATCCAAGGATCACATTATTGTTATAAAAAAGTTTCCAAAAAAGTCATATATAGATCTAAATTTAGCATATGTTATCAAACTCAAAATGAATATCATAATAAATATATTATTTATACATTCCAATATATGCTAAGATTTTTCTCAATGGATTTAAAAGAATGTTGGGATCAAAGTATTCCTTGGGTTAAATTATAAAATTATAATAGTTTTCACTATAACATCAAAATGTAACTAAATAAATCTCAATATAGGAAGATATAAACAATGCTGACATATTGGGTTAAAGATGGATAGAGGAAGTTATTGGGACCTGATCATGTTTAAGAAATTTTGGATAAGGTTCAATATAGTTAGTGAAATATCAAACAAACACATGTTTATTGAAGATCTATGTCAATAATCACAGATAATATCTAAAGTTTTAAGTCATTGTAAAATTATTCCTTCAAGTATATACTTGGAATATATTTTTGAGATCCAGGAAGAAGGGAAAGCTAATTCCTATATACATTTGTATCTTTGAGATTCTTGATCATGTAGGGACTATATCTTATCACTTAAAACATTCACCAAACCTATATCGAGTGTATTATGTGTACCATGTATCACTTTTAAAGAATCATATATCAGATCCATAACTTATACTAAACTAAAAAGATATGCAATTAGAACATGATATCTCTTACAAGGAATAATCAATACAGATTATGGATCATAAAGATAACATGTTATGATACATGAACACAACCACAAGTTTTGTGGAAAAAAAATAATTTTGAGGAATCTGTATGGTAACCTAAAGATGTAATGACATGAAAGTTCCTTCGTTTTTTCATCTAGGTCATGAAATTTTTAAGAAGAAATTATATTAAGGGTGTAAAATATAACACCCCAAAACATATAGTTCTAATTTTTCTTATAATTATATCATAAATTATCTTACACATAACATTGAACTAAAACAAACCAAAAAAAATTATTGTGAAAAAATATTAAAATTCAAGATAATAATTAATATATTCTAAAAATTTAATATGAAACATCTTAAGGAAACTACAAGATGAATAAAACTACAAGTAATAAAAAGACCATAAAGAATAAATCTTCTGCCTCATTATTTTCTATGAAGATCTAACCATCGATAATAATGATGGAAAGAAATAAAAATATAAAAAATATAAAATACATTTTATTAATGAATTAAATGAAGAAGATAAATGATTTCAGATATATACATAAGGTTATATATATAAAAATGTAATATGATAATTATATATATGGTTGTTTGAATATAGTTATTCGATACATGGTTATTGGATATATGATCATTAGATATACTTATATTCAATACATATATTAAATTATATTATTTTTTAGAAACAAATTAAAAAAATAATTTAAAACTAATAAGTAATGTTAGAATGAAATAAAAAGTTAATAATAAATTAAAATTATTTACTATAAAAATATGTAATTTTATTATGAATTTATCTATTTATAAAAAAATAAACATTATAAAACTAATATATTGATAAAATTTAATGGTTAGAATATAAATAATTAATGAGATAATCTACTGTTAAAAGACCTATTTTTCAAAGAATAGTTTTTCTATATGTTTTGAATTTTTATTTTAACAAATTAAATCGATATCTATTAAAGAATAATTTAATTAAATAAATTATACACACACACATAGAGAGATATATATATATATTCAGATTAATTACTCATCATTTAATGATTATTATTTGGTATGGAATAAGTATCAATTCATTTTTATTCTAAAAACATTTTTGTCTAAAAAATTGGTTTTTATGCAATATGAATTATTTCAAAAATTAATTACAACATGGATTAAAATTAATGTTATTAAAATTTTATTTCTATATGTATTAAAAAATTGTTTGAAATAATATAGGGTTTATTAATTAATATTAAATAAGAATAAAAATACCTAATGTTTAAAAATTCATTTTTCTACAAAAATGGTTTTTTCAATATATATTATGTTTTTATTTAAAAGTTGACTTTTTCACATCTTTAATTTTTATTTGATTAATTTGAGTCTGAATTTGGAAACATAATTTTTATATTTGGTAATATGGGCCATATTATATGTTTATTAAAATAAATAATAAACATGACAAATAACAAAATAATGTAAAAAGGGGTGAAAATACAAATTATAATCACTTGAATTTGGTATAATTAACTTGATATTTTGAAACTATAGGATTATTTTATTAGGTTTGGGATTAAATCATACATGATGCACAAATATTTTCTTACCTAACTCACTTAACTCCCATATGATTCCCTTTTTACCCTTCACCTTACTCAAGTAATAAATATCCTTCATGTTCACCTATAAAATGAGGTCTCCTCCACCCACTCTAAAAAAATTATATCTTTAAGTTTTATCTTGAATATATACCCAAATTATATCTCCAAAATTCTTATTACACTTTTGGTAGAATTTGGTCACAATAAGTAGGCCTAATCCCTTTACTATGAAGGAATATATTGTAAGAATGGGATATTTTTTCAATGTTGGAGACAAGTTATTATTCATTATTTTTATTTGAATTCTCATATCCACTCTTCATAAATATAAATATCCTATATAATAATATAATATTAACATAATTATACTTCTGTAAAAATTAAATTATTATAATATAACTCAATTTTCTTACTCATTCATTAATTATAATGTATTACTTTTTGGGTTGGTTTTACCACATACATGAAATATCATATAACATTTCCATAATGAATGATTAAGAAAAGATACATATTATCAATATGATATAATAATGAATACTTTAATATTTTTTCACAATTATTTAATTATAATATATATAATTATATTCATTAATAAAATCAATTCATTTTATTGAATCGTAATTCACAAAAAAAAAGATTTTAACCGCTCTTTATAAATCATCACCATAAATTAAATAAAATGAGTATTGGAATTAATAAATATATAAAATACACCTATGTAAAATAAATGGAAATTATTGATGTGATAAAAAATTAGAAAGTATTAAGGATAAATATAGTCATATCGAAGCTCGCATGGAACAAACGGAATAATTAACACCCAAATATTAACTTTAACCAATAATGATTCAAAAATGTGTAATAAATAATTAGAAATGAATGTTATGGAGTAAAATAAATATAAATATATCTATTATGTAGATTAATAATAAATATAAATTGATTATACATGAGGTTAGAGCACATATGGGCAAGAGGGAATCCAAGGTAAGGGTTTTCCTCACAAATTCCCTTCATTGAGACATGTCACATATTTTAATTTATATGGTTTATATACTACCTATTTGACATATTTTTCTAGAATTATATTTTTGTTAATGATATTTAATGTTCCATTTAATTTTGTATCTTTAAATGGTTTTTATTCAAAATTTACCAAACTGTAAGGGTTTATTTTCTAATCTCACTTTCAATTCAAGAATGTTTATGAATAAATTTACATTAATATAAAATTGAATGTTATTTATCTTTAAAAACAAGTATTTTTTCTTATCTTCTGGTTATTTCTAGGTTTTACATGTCTCTCTAAGATTTCATATAATGACCCGGGAACTTATATAATAACTTGTTTTCAATTTAAAATTAAATAGTTAAATTAATTATAAATGTATAATAAAATAATTGGTATTTATAAATAACTAACATACACTAATAGAATAGTAACATCACCTATAAGAGTATAAATAAAATTTATGTAACTTATAAGTAAAATCGTGATATATTTATCACTACTAGAAAACTAGTTTTATCCAACCCTAGGGATTTAATGGAACTAGATAAAATGATGTTAAAGACCCCCTTTTTCAACACTAAAAAAAGAAATGTTAAAGTGTGTCTTTAATAGTGATTTTTTTAGTATTGTTAAAGGGGGTCATTAACAGTGCAAAAAAAGAGTTATTAAATGGGGCATTTATCAGCACTTTTTTACAAGAGTAGATAAAATTGTACTTCAAAAAATATATATTTAATTAAAAATAATATATTAATATATAAATATATTTATATTTATATAAATATAGTATATATTTTTTATAATATGTTTTAGATAAGTTAAATTGGCATTTACACTTAATATATAAAATATTTAGTTGAAATAACATATAAAATAATTAAAAAAATATTTTTAATTAATAATATGATTATTATTACCAATTAATAGTCATTTAATATCAATTTGAAGATAAAAAATCAAAACATTAATAAAATATCTAACATAAGTTAAAAATGGAACTTGAACTTCAAATAGCCACAACTTTTGATCCGGTTGTCCGTTTGGGCTCTACCACATATCAAATCAAATCCTGAAACAAGATCTATTCCTTCAAGGATACCATTAAACATCTTTCACATTTTTCAAGTCCAAATAAAAAATATAAGGCCTCCAAAACTGATTTTTTAGTGGGCGTAACCTGATTTTTTAACATTCGATGATTTTTTAGGCATGATTATGGGGGTATTTCTCCCTTTTGTGGGGATTGAATTTATTCCCAACTATTACATTCATATTGATATTATGGTTTAAAATTTTATCTTTTTTTACAATGTACTTTTATTTATAATCAAATATATAACAATATATGCATATTTATTATATATTACCACATAAAAATTTCATTTTATAAATTAATAGATAAACATATTTACATATATAATATATTTATTATCATATAAACATATATATAAACACGCATATATATATAGATAAAAAAATGTAACGAAATATATATATAAATATATAGATATATCATAAAATGTGAAGAAAAACAGTATAGGGGATTGAAAAAGGCATTCATTTATATGTTGAAGGTCTAGGGTTCGAAACCCACTAGAGGCAGGGCTCACATAAGAGGGTGGGATTATCTAAAGTTATGATAAAAGGGAGGGGAATCACTGATAAAGGGGTGCAGGTGAGAAGCACTGATGAATGGGGTGTGTGGGGTGTGGGAGAAAATTATATAGCCTTTATCAGTGGGGCCTTTATCAGTGTTTTTTAGCACTATTAAAGGCCCCCATTAAAAGTCCTAAAAAAGAACTGAAAAAGGAGGCCTTTAACAATGCTAAAAAAGCACTGTTAAAGGACTATTTTCATAGTGCTTTTTTAGCACTGATAATAGTTTCAGACCTTTAACTACGCTTAAATTATTATCAATTTTTTAATGCTAATAAAGTCCTATTCTAGTGATTTTGAAGGCCGTTTTTTTAGTAGTGTATATCATGGAATAATTAAATAAATGTTTTGAAAATGGTAAATAAAATGTTGGTATTTTTATAAGTCATAAATAATTAATTAAAACAATTATTTTTTAAATAAATGATGATTTTAATTAAAAATTAAATTCCTCAAATAAAGAATATTATTTTCAAAAAAATTAATTCCTTTTCAAATTATACACATTGAAAAATGGTTAGGGTTAATTTTTTTTATTTTTCTAAAATACTTGATTTTTTGTGAATAGTAAAATGTGTTAATTTATAGTATATATGCATTATAAGTTAAATAAACTATTTTTAGAGTCATTACTGATTTAAGAACCATAATATATAATAATTCTTTATTATTTTAAAATATTTGGAGATAATCCTCAAACTATTCATAGGCTTGATCCAAAATAATAAACTAATGAATATAATAATGAGAAAATATCCATCTCCTCCACTATAAATAGAACCCCTCACCATATCTTCTAATCACACATAAAATACTTGTATATTGTTTAATTTAAATCCAATTACCTTAAAAATCCTCTTCCCCATTTATAGGACCTTATGGTCTCACCAAAACTCCAAAAACAAGGGCCTTAAGGAGGTTCTGAAGGAGAAGAATTCAAGAGGTGAAATCCTCTTTCATTTTCTTTTATTTTATTTTCAATTATTTTTATTTTATTATAATATATTTACCTCCCCATATATAAGTGAAATAAAAACTGAAATATCTTATATATACTTTAATTTTATCATTTTGAGGGAAAAATCATTATCAAACTCTGTTTTCTCTCCCTTTTGTTCTAAAAATGAGAACATCATTCATGATGTGTCAATTTACCACCATCATGGAAGGTACACTTTAATTTTTCTTTAGTTCCTTCAAGTATGGTCATAAAACCATTATTAAGGTTAAATAATATTTTATTATATATATTATAAGTTGTTTAATTTTCTGTAACCAATATATAAACATGATATTGAATAAAAATATATAAGTTTGTGATGATCGTAAAAAACTACCAAAATAAATTAAATAATTTTCATTAATGTTTTATATAATGATTTATCCTAATATCATAAAACAAAATGATATATGGTATAATTTAAAATTATGGAAACATATTAACACCAATTTATTCCACTTTTAGTATTTTATTCCATTTTACAAGAAAATCCATAATGAACTAACCATCCAAACTGTGAAATAAATACACCTGAAACATTGAAAATAATAAAATATTATTAATAAATGGGTAAAAATATGTTATAAGAATATAATATAAGTAATATAAATATGAATATTTCTCTTTAATGTATTAATAACACTCTTTAAACCATTATATTGTAGGTTTTAACATATTTTATTTTAGACGAACCAGAGGTAAGGTAATTCTTAACCCAATTTCAATCCTTTGGGTTAACCTTCTACTTCATTGATAACGTGGTACTAAGATTATTTGTAAAATTAATTTTGATTATATTATGTTTTATTATGTTTATTTATAGTTTATACACATATTCCACTATTTTTATCAATTCTCTCTTTAATTATATGATATTTGTAATGGAATTTTCATTAAAATTCTCTTTTAAATTTATATTCTTAAAAAATTAAAATGGAATGTTTTTATGATGCAATTATTCATGTTTTATGATTATTTTATGGTTCTTGGTAATTTTTTATGATGAATTATGGGACCTATATCTCCCTCTAATTTATTTGGTATGTTTATGTCACTACTAGAAATTGGACCATTAGTGGCCACCATTGGCAATTGCTAATGGTCTTTAGAGACCACCTTGAGAATGATAATGGTAGTCGCATTAGGCCTATAGTAGTAGGGCTATAGCAACCACCAATGGCGGTCTCATAGGTGACTTAACGCTCATCCAAATAGAGGTCGCTATTGGGTCGAGCTATAGCGACTGCCATTGGTGGTCGATATAGGTAGCCTAATAATTGGCCTACAGTGATCTCCAATAGTGGTCTCTGAGCTTTGAAAAAAAATGAAATACTAGCGACTGTCATAGGGGGCCACTAACTTGGGAAAAAATTTAAAAAAAAAAATTATAGAGCTACTTCTCAAGAAGTAGAAACAGATCTAAAATCAGAAGAAAAATATATATCAATTCTAAATAGTAGAGAAACCAAAAGAGTTGGACTAATATTATTTTATATCTGGTGAGTAACATGATCATTAATAAAGGCTTTTTTTCAAATGAAATCTAATTTCATTCAATACATAAACCACATATGTGTTGGAGTAAGATTATTCTATATCTGGTGGGTATTTCAAAATGGAGTAGGTTTCTCCACTATCGATGGGAAACATGAAAGATATGAGGGGATAGTGATATTGTTTGACACCCCATGGGTTCTGTTGTATTTTTTGATAAAATATGTGGAATTTTTCCAATATGATTTTTCAAAAATATTGGGAGATTGACAGACACCCATAAAGTGAGGTTTAGTTAGACATGTTGACAAGTTGGTTGAGGAGGAGTTTGAAGTTGTGAGAAAATAGATTTGATGGATATATATATATATATATATATATTAGATTTGTTGAAAATGAGATGTGGTGGATGAAGAGTGGTGATGGAGCTTGGCCATGTGAGGGAGTTCATATATTTTAAACTATAAATGTAGGTGTTTTCAAGTCTAGCATGTAAGCTTACACAATATCAGGATGCTTCATGTGAGAAATTCTCTAAGTCAGGGAAATTTCTCAAGATCCATTCAAAATGATTTCTTTCTCCAGAAAAAAAAACTTCAGATACCATCAATGGGTAGATAAATCATCCATGTTTACCACTCCCTCTAATATGGGGTATATATGAAATCTATGGGCATTAAAAACTAATAATATAGATTAGTATCTTGTTCTGTGGGGATTTAACCGCTATTTTAATGGGTCCTACCTCGAATCATCAATATTTTCCTCTATATTTCAGAAATGAGAGGATTCCTTGTTGAAATCTCATTTACCAGCCCTATTACCTCATTTTCTTAATCTTTATCCTCTACCAACCCCTTCCACTTGCAAATCCCCACCTCCACTCCCCCCTAGACATCCCCCCCCCACCCTGGACTTAACCCCCCACTCCTTCCTGGACAGAACCCCCTCCCCCCCTACACACCCCTCCCCCACTACAGACCCCCCCCCCCTCCTAGATATACCCCCACCCTGCACCCCCTGGATAGCCCCCCCCCCCGGACACACCCCCTCCCCTTAGACAACCCCCCTCCCCCTTAGTGGGTCATGCCCATAATCATCAATATTTTCCTCTACATTTTAGAAATGAGAGTATTCCTTGGTGAAATCCCATTTACCTACCTTATTGCCTCATTTTCTAAACCTTTATCCCCCTATATCCCTCCTTCCCCCTACAAAGCCCCCACCCCCTCCCTAGACACACCCCCTCCCCCATGGACACCCCCTCCTAGATATACCCCCACCCTTGGACACCCCCACTCCTTCCTGGACAGACCCCCTCCCCACCCTACACCCCCTCCCCCACTACAGATCCACCCCCTTTCTGGATAGACCCCCCTTCCCCCCCCCCCACACACACACACACGTACACACACACCATGCACACCCACCCCCTCCCTAGACACACCCCCTCCCCCCTGGACACCCCCCTCCTAGACAGACCCCCACCCCCAAAAAGCACCCCCACTCTTTCATGGACAGACCCCCCACCCTGCACCCCCCTCCCCCACTACATATCCCCCTTCTAGGATAGACCCCCCCCCCCCCACACACACACACACACACACACCATGCACAGTACCCCCTGTGGACACACCCCCTCCCCCCATCCTGGACAGACCCCCCCCCCTCCCCCAACCTTGAACAACCCCCCTCCCCCCTGGACAACCCTCCCACCTCCCCAAACATCCCCCCACTTCCAAGACATACCCCCCCCCCCCAACCCTAGATAGCCCCCCTCCCACCAAGACAGACCCCCCCCCCCCACTGCAGACCCCCTCCCCCACCTCATCGAGTTCTAAACCAATATTGAAGGAATTTTACTAGTTGATTCAATAACCAATTCCACAAGTTACACAGCTTTCAACCCCGCACCAACCTACCAACAATCCACTTTCCTCTCAGTTTTCAGAGATTTCCTCCAGAGTATAAATCCCTTATCTAGGCTCCATCCAATGCTATATCTGAATCAAGAATTAGGCATTAATCACGGAACCATATATTCATAGGGCTATTTAACTTTGGTCTTATATATTCTCCAAGATAATCCAAAGGTCATTCTTATGCAAGGCCAATACCTTCTCACAAGAGAGTTCATTTAATATTAAATCAGGTTGATAATCCCCACCATAATAGTATCATTATTATTACCTCAAAACACTCACATCATTCTACCTAGACCTCGACTCTTCCTATGTTGAACACAATGACTAAAAATGATTGTCAATTTACACTTGATTTCTAAGATACTACCAAGTATTTTATACACCAAGATTACCCATAACAAAACTTACTACATTCAATGATTGACATGACTTCTAAATTTTAGTAACCAAGGTGTGGGACATGAATTTTGACCTAGATAGTTTTTATCCCCTCCGGAATTTTTCTACATGAATACATAGTATTTCTAATAAATGACAAACTCCGGTCAATAGCAGAATGGTACCTAGATCTATATTTGGTTTTTTCTTACACCACAGAGACATCTCCACACACACACTCCTTTGGGATACCAAGTGCTCTCATATTCACATTGAACATGTCAGTTTCTAACTATATGGGTGACCCTAAACTAAATTCCCCAATTACCTACTATTACCACCTCTTTGGAGATCAACCACATAAATAGATACATTCTTGATGGTCAACTCACCACCTATCTCTATCGTTTCAAGGGACCCCACATGTAACCACAACGTGAATTCTCATGCACCAATTCATTCTTATAAACCCATGATTACCTTACTCTTTAATATATCATGGTGATTCCCCCATGAGTCAAATTCACATCTATTATGTCAACACCCACCACTCTAAGGGAATCACATCCCTCGAAATAGTTATAAGCATATCACAATCTCACTATACTCATAATAAAATGCTCACTTGCATAGGTCTATCGAGATGGAAACCTTCCCATATCTCTTTCCAATTCACACTATGTTGGTCCACTCACCAAACCTTTCATCAATTTAGCTAAATTATACCCACCAAGGTATCTAAACCTCATTATGGTAGGAACACCTTCCCGCAAACATCTCTACTATTATGAAGGTTTTAAGGCATATTAAGGATATTTTATGGCCTACTATGTATAATAATTATATCTCATCACATACCTCTACTTGAAGGTCACAAAGGAACCTACACTAAGGTCCACTACACTTATATAATTCACTTTATTTTATATACACCCCATATGGGGTTCATGTTTCTCAAGGAATACAATTATACTTATACTCTTAGACATCTATGGTCGAGATATATAGTCAGTGTACAATGGTCTGTCATGGACCTTGGCACTTTCCACATTTAATTAGAATGAAATAAATTATAATTAAATTATTTAATTAATTTATAAAGGTTAATCTCTTGATGTGGTGAAACTGCACACATCACATTTCACATTAATCATGTATAAACCAAAGGGTTATTCCCAAGAAACCACTAACCTTAATTGATGTTATTTCCTTTAAATAAGCTTGACCACCTTATAAGATAGTATAAGATCTTGCATCAACTGAGGCTCCTAACCTAGTCCTAAAATTACAAATAATCATTTATAACATTTTATAATTAATTATCATATCCAATTAAATTAATTATATTGATTGTAATTCATTTAAAATTTTAAAACAAAAAGTCATAAATGCTTAATCAATCACTAGGTTGCCTCAATTCACTCAAACCATGAACAAACACACATAGAGGTTCCATGGAATACACAATATATTGTCATGGTAAAACCCAAAAAAAATGGTATCTATTTAATAGGTTATTTTGGTAAACTAAGCTGAAAACCATAAATAAAATCATCAGGTGACTTACCTTTGATGAAACAGCATGAAATAACATACACTCATTCTCTCAAGAAATCTTCTATCTACACCAAGAAAAATCCCCATCATATCGTACAATTTCCACCATCCTTTGGTGGAAATTTCCAATAAACCCCAACATAAATCTTCTAAAATTATATACTATGGATGGAAACCAAAACAAAAGTAAAGGGATAGAATAACTCACTCCAAATCATCATGGAATAATACCAGAAATATATCCCCTCTCAAGGTGGATCAAAGGAGGGACAAAGTGAGGTAGAACCATCAAGAACTAGCCTTCTCCTAATGTCCAAAACCCTCTAAACCCAAATCACTCTAATTTCAAATAAACAGGACTACCCCCATGCACAAAATCCCGTGTACACATGACATTCCATTTCTACACTTTTTATTCACACACAATATTCATATAATTTTCATGCATGCCAAATTTGTGCTGTAAATTGTTCAAAATTAAAACCCTAAAACAGAAATTAGGTAATTCCTTATAGCATGACTAATTCGGAACAGAGGGGATCTGGAGGTGGTACTGCGAGGGAAGGAGGGGTAGGGAAGGGTATCCGGAGTTAGAGGTGGAGCAAAGAGGGGGGATGGGTGCAGATAGTGGTGGGGATCCATAGGAGGAGCCGGTGAGGTGGCGGCGGTGCAATGAGGGAGGGGACGAGCGATACGGTGAGGGAGGGGATGGGTGACGGCGTCGACAGGGATCCGGAGGTGGAGGCGGTGCGGCGTCACCGGTGTGGCATCACCGGTGCATTGAGGGAGGGGGAAGGCAGCGGCGGGGGAGCGATTAGGGAGGGGATGGACGGCTGAGGGGGTAGGTTTCAGGATCGGGCACGAGGGTCGGGGGAGGTGGGAGGAGTGCCAATGTTTATTTTTATTATAATCCTTGCAACCGTCATTGGCGGTCGCTATTGGGAACCAATAGCGACGACCAATGGTAGTCGTCCGTGTAAGGGGTCTCCAAAACCTCATTTTCTAGTAGTGTGTTAGAGGTCGACCATATAGTTACTCAAATTGTAACTGTGATGGTTCCACCACAAGGTACCCATGAGGGTTACATTGTAAGGTATCCCTGATAACTACATTGTAAGGTATCTGTAAGAGTTACAAATCATATGGTATCCATGAGGGTTACAATATTAATTAATTAATTCCCCAAGTTATGTTTATGGTATTATTTATGTTTTCAATGTTTTATGTAAATCTCATATTTTTGCAAAGTAACTATATGATACTTATTGAGTGAGAAGTATATCTTTATGAAGATTATTTCATATATTTTCAAGTATTCATGGACTAACGGTTTCTCTTCTTCTTCTTTTTGTCCCTTACTAATATTTTTTGTGCCCATCCCATGTTTTAAAATATTTTTCAGAGGGTTTAAGGATGGGTAATAGAAAAGGAGAATCCAAGATGAATGTTGTGAAGACATTTCATGAAAAGATTTCATGTTTTTATTAAAAACATTTTCATTATAGAATAAATGGATATTGTTTTAGTGTTACCCACTTTGTATTTATATGTATGAATTATGTACTAATTTTCTAAAACTATTAACCGAAAATGTATTTGGGAATTTAAGGAAGTAAATTCTAAATTAATTTACTAGATTATGTAATATTTAATATCATGTCCTTATATTTCACCTCCATTTGATTCATAATTCAATTGAAAGGACGATTTTAAGTATAGAAGAAATTATCTCTTATTTTTAATTAAGAATCATTATCTTCTATGTCCATATTTTAAAAAAAATTATAATGTTCTTATACCTAATTCTATGATTTATTAAGGTCATTTTATATAAACTTTGACTTTCTTTACCAAAATTTTGAAAGGAATTTTCTATTAAAAAATTTATCACTTTCACTTTCTATCTTTATATTCTTAAATTTTATTTATGAAGCTTTCTTTCTATGTTTTCATGATTTTTGAAAATAAATTTTATTCCCATTATAATTTTTTTTAAACTATTATTTTAAAAAAGTAATTCCTTTTAAAACTGAAATTTATCAAAAAGTAATGGATAATTAATCTTAATTTTTAAAATAAATTTTTTAATGATTTTATAAATTATTCTTCATCTATGAAAACATCATTTTATTTTTTTATTATGCTTCACTAGTGATATTTTTTAATGATATTATCTACCATAATTCTATGAATGGATTATTATCATTTCTTGTGGAAATATTCATGAAACTCGTTTCTTTATCATGGGTTAATTATGATGTGATGGAATTATGAATGTGATATTATACATACAATATAAATATGTATATTTTATCATTATGTGATGATTTTTTTCAAATATAGACCTTTAATTCATTAGGTAAATCATTATATCTTATTTGATAATTGTGTTTTATGTGGAAATGATTAAGTCTAGCTTTGTTCAAAATTTTTTGCATGGTTATGATTGTGTTTGGCTTTGTTCACAGCCATTTATGGTGGAATGATTGTGTTTATCTATGTTAAAAACGTTGTGTATATACATTATTTCACTTATTTGGGTCCAAAACTCTATTCAAGTACGTGATTGTGTTTATCTATGTTTCCAACTTGTGCATGGACAAGATTGTGTTTAGCTATGAACACAAATCTATGTGTAGACATGATTTCTCTTGTATATGTTCATAACTCTATACATAGACATGATTTAGTTTAACTATATTCAGAATTATGTGAAAGGACATGATTTAATTTTTCTATTTTCATAAGTCTATGTATAGACATGGTTTTGTTTAGTTGTGCTCACAACTCTGGGAATGAATATGATTGTTTTTAGCTACATTCACATTGTTATGGTTTACCTATTCTTGTGTTTTTCCCACATGCCTATGTTGTGTTTCATGGATCATGATTATTGAATCATGTTTACACACTCTTATGACCCATGTCGCATGCTATGTCAAAATACTTACGCCATGGATCATGATTTATGATAAATATTTTATTAGGTATGATTTTATTATATTATGTTCATGAATCATGATTATGTAATCATACCCACATGTTCATTTTATGCGAACATATGATCTTCAATTGATATTTCTTATGTCCACCCATTATTGAGTATTTATGTTCACCACTTTATTATGTTTTCATTACCATGGTATGAATAAGAGTTATGTGTATTTTTTTCTAAAAGGATATCATGTGAGCAGATAATTTCATAGAGATTTTAGATATTCTTTGTAAAATATGTTTGATATTTATCTAATCACCAAGGAAATTAAACCTATAGGTTTTGGGGTGTGATTTCTTGTGTGATATAATGTATATTCTCGAGAAATGTTGTAATATATATGAATGTTATACTTAGGTTATCTCTAGAGGGATCCATTGTGATAAAAAACAAATTAGATGGAATTTTTCATTTTAATAAAAATTAAAAACAATGAATTGATTAATTTTAAGAATTAAAAATAGTCAAGAACCAACCAGGTACCCACTAGTTATCTACTAAGTACTTAGTTTCCACTGAGTACCTTCTTCAAGGTCACTGACCAACAAGTGTCCCACCTGAATCCACTCCCTCCACTTCCACCTCTACTAGGTACCTAGTGCAAGTTCACCAAGTACCTAGTGGTATATTTTAAAGGAAAAGATGTCCAGATGCATTCCATGTTTTCATAAAACATGATTCAAATCTCTCATCAACACCTCTAGTGTTCAAAAATAACTGAAACACATGAGGTTTGGTGAAATTTATATAAAAAAGAATACCTCATATAGATGAGGGGTGTTACAACATCACCACCATATAGTAGCTCAACCCTAAGTTTTATTGTCGAGCATCACCAAGCCTCATCAAAGAAAATATTTGACCATTGCGCCTGCATATTAGAATCCTACTACCAATTATCCACATAGATACATATGTTTTTCCACTACACCTATAATAGAGGGAAAATTTTATTACATATATTATTCTCACTATGATCCGCTATCTGAACCAGTCATTCCTCAAATGATGTTTCCAACTCCAACACAACCTCATCAATATTAATCACATAATAATGGTCTGGATGGTATCTATAAAGCTAGTATACATAGAATAAGTCATGAATAACACTATATATCTGAGAAATCACTATATTATATTCCATGGTAGTGATCCTCTCAATAGATAAAAATGGACCCATAAACCTAGGTGTCATCTTTCTTTACCTCTAAATGTTATGGTTCCTTGATCGTAGAGATGCTTGTCGTGTAAGATATCGAACTTCATAGACGTATTTCCTTATTTAAATTTTGATTTCAATAACTTATTTTGGGTTAATGAAACTTTTCATGGGTGAATGAGGGGCCTCTATGGTGTTTTGGAGGTTTGGGACATTAAAGGAAGGAAATTCAAGGCCAAAACTATTCATGGTACACATTTGGCACACGGTTAAGTAAATCTTGCAGCATGCCCAAGTAACTGTGCAGTATTGAATAGTGTCCTAACACATGGTTGGTGTATGGCCAAAAAACCCTTTGACCTACCCAGGTAGCTGTGTAGCCCAGCTTCTCTTGAACAGTGGCATGCACATAGTTTTCATTTGATTTGGAAAATTGGGTGGGTAAACCATGTGCCCCTAAAAAGTTGGAAAAAATTAAAAAAAAATGTCATTATGGAATTTAAGAACCTCACCAGATGTTCCTCAAATTTCTCCCCCTCTCAACCCTAAGGATGAACCAAATCTCCCCAAGCCTCCAAGGGTGGTTCTCCTTTGATTCTTGGCTATTTGGAGCATCTTTTGACGAAGACTGAAGATCTGGGTGAGTATAATCCCACTCTTATCATTCTTTTCTAGATTAGGGCCAATGTCTTGTGTTATCTACTTTCAAATAACAAAACCCTATCTTTCCAATGGATCTTAGGTTAAATATTCATGGTTTTTTTAATATGGATCTAAGGCTATTATTAGGAGTTAATTCATCATCATATTCGAGGTATGTGGTCTGCAAGCTATATCCCATATTTGTTTTATAGATTTTTGAATGAGTGTTGAGATATTGTTTCCCTGTCATTGTGAATTTTTCACCTTGAGTAATATTTAGTATAATTGTTGGATAAATAATGATTTAAACCCCTAATGATCCATGTGGGATGTGTTAAGGATTATTAGAAAAATTTAGGGCCACCCATGTGGTGCACCAGCATTCCCGAACCTAGAAATTATTAAGGTTAATAGTAGAGTTGATGTGTGATAACATATAGCCCATGAAGAACATGTGAATATGGTTGGTTGAGTTGAAATGAGATAATAATAGTTTCCACTAAGGTTATTAATGGAATAAGGGGTCGTTGTTTTGAACAAAAATTTATTATATGAACTTTGAAATGGAAAAATGATAATGAGTTGATGGTATAAGGCTTAGGAATGATAAATGAGTTAAATGAGTTGATTGAGATGGTGTTTGATAGATTATTAATTATGTTAAAATGAATTAAATTATTAGTTTATATGAAATGATGAACATGTTGAATTCAAAATGGCCTATTAATTGAAGAATATGTAAACAGGTTTGCATAAGTGAATTGATACATATGCTTAATGGGTTAATACATGGTAACTATGGGGTATACCTAATGGGTTAAATGTAATAAATTGGTTGTAATGTGTGATATAATAATTGTACTTGTGAAATGATAAATGGTATATATGGTCTAATGTATGGTAATGGGTGAATATTGGATATTTTAAGGGAATTATTGAATATACTTAATAGGCTAAGGTGCGAGAATGAGAATTGGGCTAAATGGCTAAGAAATGAAAATGGAAAATGTGTTGATGGGTTATGGAATAGTATTAACTCCCATGTTTATGGTTATAGAATATGATTTCTATTTTTATTGGTTGTGATATGAAATTATTGTGGTGAATGGATAAATAAGCATGTGCACATGGTTTGGTAGAGTGGGGTATTGACATGAGGATCTACGCCCCTGGGTTGAGTTAGACTAAGTCTCTAAACTCCACCCCAAAAATTAATGGGTTAGGAAAGGGGATGGAGGATATATTCCCCTAATGGTTTCATTCCACCCAGACTGAGGCTTCAAGGTGAGGATAATGCATTGATGTGATATGTTTACCCCTAGTGAGATAGAGACTAGACTTATTCCCATATGTATAGTGATTGATAGACTTTGGCCCATGTGTAGATGATGTATATGCCTAACCCATGGAACACATGAAGATAATGGATTATGTAAAAAAGATGGATAAGTGGTGAATATAGTAATAAAGAAAGAAATGGTTAGGATACACCTGAAATAAAGAGGACCATTTTTTTGGATAATCCCATTTCAATGGGTGAGGGGGAACCTTACATGACCTGTAGGCCCAGATGCAGATGACCTCGTACATGACCCTTAAAGGCCTAGGATAAATACACCAAAAGAGCGACCCACCCATCATATATATATATATATATCAATCTCCCACACTAGACAAGGCTTCACAACAAGTAACTCCCCATGTTGAGCACAGTTCCTTGTCCCAATGGCATAATCCATATCCTCTCAAACATCCAAATATAGTAACCCTACAAGCCGGGAGAAGGAGATCTATACCAATATTATCATTTATTTAATTCTTTAAAGAACTTTCTATTAGACTGTATATTTTTTAGACATCATTGGTGGTGGCCTACTAAGTTTTTTACTCACACCCTGCTCGGGCTTCCGTTGGGTACCTAAGAAGATTACATGGTTGTAAGCCAGGACAAGGGAAAAGGCCATATACTAGAATGTTTAGTTGGGATTGGGATATGCATGGATGGTTATCCAAACTTGGATCCGGGATCCATTTTTTGGATTTATTTGTTTATCTTTATTTTTTTTTATTCACTTTGGCACTAATATGATGTCATGACATGGTTAATGTTGAATTGTGGTTTGTACCTAGTTTTGAGAGATGTTTGGTTATGCATGTTTATTAGTTTTTTTCATATTTTTCATCTATTTATATTATGTTCTGGTATTAATTACTCTAGTAAAGAGGGTATAGTCTCCCCATGAGACTTATTAGACCCGCATCGCTAGTCGGAAACATCTGGTGTATGGGGATGCGTGCTTTTGGTCATGTGATGACTTGGATCAGGGCACCAGTTTAGTGTATGAAGTCCATTGTAACATTATAACACTTACTATAAGGAATTTATAATGGATGAATAATACCTATGGGTCAATAAATATTGGAATTTACCTACTGATAGGTAAATCAACATGAACCCCCCCCCCCCATCTCCTTATTTTTATCTCAAGCCACCAACACAACCTCTATATGTCATGATAAATCTTAGTAATACTTGGGTGAACATACCATCTCGATGTGTTTGAATCCAACAATATATCTTTATTCCTTATTTAAGGGACTACCACATGACACTATACATAAATAATCTCAATGAAATCCAAGGACCAAACAGGTGGTGGTTATTACAACCTGGCCCAAATCTCCCAATTGGAACCCGAGATAGGGTCATGACATAACCTAAAGCACACATACATATATGTTATAGGATGGTGACTAGTGGATAGGGTATAAAAATATCATGGTATACTATTCCATCAAAAAATATTCCATGGGTCAGGCCCAAACCTACCAAAAAATAATTATGACCCATCCATATATTGGACATCCAAAAATACATATAAACATAAAAGGGATCCATGAATGATATCGTGGTATAGAATAGAAATTTGTAAAATTAACTACATTATCAATCAAAGAATAAAAAGGAGTGTTAATATATGAAATATAACAAGAATCCTATATAAATAAACAATGACATAATGGAAAGTATAAGTGCAGAACAAAAACTAAGAAGTAACTACAAGAGTCTTCATCCCAACTCACATAATCCAACTTGAAGAATCAATGGACCCCATAACTATCTATACCAATACCAGGTGTCTACCTCCAAGTAATACCCATGCCTGAGAGAAAACATGATGGTCTACCCATACAGATAGTTACCCATGTTTTTTACACTATTTAGGGTGAGTATAATAACCCAATAATAATCCCCAATGTCTCAAAAATATTGAGTGTTGTTGTGATCAAGTAGATGTGAATACAATACATATAAGAAGTACATTCATACTCATACAGAACGCCCACCTTAAAACATAACACAAAATTCAAATACAATCATATTCTTTGAGCTATTGCGCGCAAATCAAACCACCATGAAGCATGACCATACATTTTCAACAATATTCTAAAAGGAATCCATTTCATGCCACAAATCCCAATCCATACTAGAATATTTAGGGTAGGGTGTTTTAATAAGTCCAAACCAATACTTTAAGACTTGGGATAGGTTACACATCAATTCATATATCATCCCTCTCTCCATGGAGGCCTCACATCAAGTATACATACCATAAATTCTCACTCAAGTTAGGTTGCACACAATATCCTAAATTGTCCCTTGTCACTCAAGGGAGATTATTACAACACCTTCACACTCAAGGTGGATCCATTATCCTAACCACTACCATATAAATCAAGGTTGGTTCCTATATCACATCATAACCTAGTCCAAACTACTCATTCAAGGCAGACCATGCTAATACCTTCTCACTCAAGGTGAGTCTACTATCGTGATCACTAAATTATCACTCATGGTAAGTTGTGACATCACATAATCACCAGACCACTACCTTATCACTTAAGGTAAGATATTTACAGTTTCTTCTCACTCAAGTTGATTTAAGGATCCAATCATATTATCTAGAATACACACAACTGGACACATGTATTAAATAGTAAAGATGGAAAACTGGCCATCCCACAAGTTCACCAGCTCATCATCCGGCTGATAGTCACTTGATTCATAGAACCACATCTTTAACACATCTCAATTCCCATATAGTCACACTATATAATCATACCAAGACCATCCCGATCACTCAATCCTTAATCATCCCTAATGGATCACTCAAATCCAAAATTACCCAAGAGGATATCCCCTCCTTTTTAATGGAATCAGGTACAGTTCCATAGAACTTATCCAATTTACCCATATCTACTCCCTAAGATTCAACTACCACATCATAGCCTAACCTGGGATTTGATACCAAAACCAAACATTATCAAGACAACTCAAATAATTATGCATCTTCACACAAGAAAATACATATCTAGAAACCACAACCATGAGGTGAAAACAAAAAAAAATCATTATTAAAAAAACATAGAATATCCCACATGTGGTTAAACATACTAAAACAACTCAACTAATACCTTTATTATTTCCTTTAAAAATTTATCCAAAATCCTACTTAGCAACATTTAGAAAAAGGCATCATTTTTAATGTTACTCATGTTGGTACCTTAGATAAAACCCCCTTAAAACATAATTTAAAAATATATGATCACTTTTTGAAATACTATTTCAAATCCCTTTATTTAAAACATCACTTTTACTTAGAAATTGTATTCAAATAAAACCTCTTTTTAAAATCATATTTTAAAAATGAAACCTTTTGCTCCTAAATATCTAACCCATGCCACCAAACAGTCCATAACAAGGTCCACTATAACTCTTTCAACCACGGTTCCCCCATAGAAACATTTAGAATGGTTTTCGGTCTATATATATTATTATGTTGATGCGAACTCATCCCAACTTAGGGGGAAAGATCACCCAAGGTATTAAACATGTTGAAAATAATTATAATGAGAGTGTATGAACATAAAATCACCAAATTATCTAGATAGTTGGTAAACTCAAGTCCACCCACCTTAACTAAAAATAAATAAACTAGTACCAAGATTTAACTAACCTCCTCTAAGTTTATTAGGACCAATATCATCCATAAACACTGTCAAATTAACAAGGCGAACATTTAAAAAAAATCCCAAATCGGTATAACCAAAGATAAACTCATTGGGTAACATCATATAGCTAAAACCCTGAGAAATTGGGTGTATTACACTCTAACATACACTTATACCAAATCCACAAAAGTCCCAAAAATTATTTACCCAAAATCAATGATCAATTTCATCTAAATTCATCAAAAAAATATAAATTAATCTATCAATAAACATAGCTAAAAGAAAACTATATACACAAGAATGAACATCCTCTCTCGAGAACTCTTATCTAAGTCATGCATAAAATACCCTTCAAGAAGGATAATTTAATAATTATCTTCTATAATTGTCTCCTCAAAACCTTAAACAAGTGAAATAAATTTAGATAAAACTAAGAGAGGAAAATGAAGATGATAAGGGGATAATATTACCTCGAACCCACAAAATAAAACCCTTCAAAATAATCCAGACCAAAGGGGGTAAGTGAGAGGAAAAAGGGTAGAGAATATCTCTACCCCCCCCCCCACTTGTGTGTCCACCATGTGGAAATTCTAATGGTTTTATCATTTAGAAACTCCTAAAAATGACTATAATTGCATTTGAAAAACCACTCAAAGGTCAAGTCATTGTCTGGTCTTATTGGTCACACCATGATGCCTCCTCCCTTAGGCTGTGTAGTGGTGTATCCTCTCTAGGTTATAGTAAAACTAAACCTAAGTATATGGATCAACCCTAACTAAACACCATCACAACATGGAACCTTAGGAATATACCATGACTACCTTCCCTTTCCCATCATTTGTGAAACCAGCCACACGTCATGTTGTGATTCCCAGTCGTCACATCATGAAACTCTTCATGTAGTATAGTTCCTCCAACAACACCAACTACCACTTTCAAAGAATCTCATAAATCATTTAAAATATGATCAAAACTCTCATTCATTGATCTAAATAAAAATAATCAAAGTCCCCCCCAAAAAATAACCTCCAAATCTATGGGTCATTACAACATCTCTCTGTTATATATATTTTCCCTCTTTCTAGAAAATTTAACTTAGATAATTGACTCCCATTTTCCCTCCCAAGGAGTGAATAGTACATACTCAAGGATGTTATGGTCACTCTATATAGATACTCCTCAATGTCAAGGCATATCTCGATAAAGAGACTCATCGCCTTCGACTTACTATAATTCATTTTATTCACTTACACCTAGGTCTTACTAATTAGCATATAATTCATAAAATTCTTCTTCCCAGGGGTATATTCCATATCAAAATCAAAATAATATAGGTACTTGACACACCTCAATTATTAAAGTTTTATCTAAAGGTAGAAATGGATATACCAAAGGCTCTTCCAGTCGGTATACATCACTAGCCTCTCATCCAATTAGTAATGATTCTAACATCTCAATGTGTGCAATGCCATTACCAACTCTATATTATGCATCACGTATCTCCACTCATGTGGTCTCAACTTATTTGATCCATAAAAGACCACTCACCCACGCCGTATTAAAACAACTCCAAGCCCGACTCTAAACTCATTACAATACCATGTATATTACATACCTGACTCAGGTAAGGTCAAGATCAGTGTGAATGTCAACCTCCCTTTCAACTCCTAAAAGGATCTCTCACAAGAATCAAACTGCATAAAATTTACCCCATCATGTTCAATTTCTTTTTTTTCACTTCCAAACTATATAAGTCCTAAATAAACCTATGGTATTATCCTTATAACCCTATGAAACTATGGATCTGGAAAACATTCTTCAGTCACTCCTAAGAAACCACATCCTTGTAATTCTCTATATCCACATATATGCCTCCCTCACATATCTTATTCCTCAATAAAATTATATCAAACCCCCACTCCCAAGTCTCCTTAAACCTTCTCTAGGTCAACTAATTTTCTATTATTAGTGATCTTGGTTCACAAGAGACATGTTGTTTGTATGATCTTTGAACTATATCATCCATATTAAAGGGTGACTAAAGTAAAATATTTCTATCTTGTGTGATTTATTTAATTTATTTGGGTGTCTCTTTTGGTTTTATAGTTTTCAAATCTTTTAGTACTCTTACTAATTAGTGAAAACAATCCATGAAATGAGTGTTCTTTGAAATGATCTTCCAAGAAAATGTTCAATATGATCCATCCCCTCCTTTTAGGATTATTCCTTCATATTTGGAACATTTGTTCCAACATTTTATCATTTCATTATTCATCCATGTGCATAATAAATTTATCATTTATTCAATATTATTTAGTTTTATGTCAATATCTTAAACATGCATGTACCCACTCCTATAGATTCCTGTTAATTCATCACAGCCCTTTATCGAGGATAAAAACACTGCTAAAGGTAGGTATTTTATCAAACCTAACTAAGAGTTATAATAAAGTTATTATTTATAAGAACTAAAAAAATTTAATAAAAAGTTTCACTTTTTGTGCTTTTCTTAGCACTGATAAATATGTCCCTTTATAAGAGCTTTAAGTAGAACTGATAGAAGGATTCCCTTTAACAGTGCTAAAAAAGCACCGATATAGGGCACCTTGAATAATTTAATTTATATATACATGTTTATATATTTTTAAATATGATTTTTATAAAAATAATTATATATATATATAATATACTAAAAAATATGTAATATATGATGTTATACAGGAAAAATAAATACTCCCCAAGACTCAAACCTGAGCGAACCACCCCGCCCCCCAGCCTGTATATATTTATTTATTTATTTAGATGTGATTTATATAACAATAAGTACATATATTTATATAAATATGATTTATATAACTATATTATAATAATAAAAAATTATTATCAATCTTATTTTATGAATTTTATGCATTAAAAATATTCAAATTTATATTAATCAATAAAAAAATTAATAATTATTTAAATGAATTAAAAAATTAATATAATAATATAATATATTACAATTTTATTAAAATAATTATATAAATATATAAATGAATATATATTTATATAATTTTCTTTATAGTATATATATAAATGTTTATATATATAATTTATATATATATGTAAATATTCTAAAATATGATGTATATAATCGAAAATATAATTAATTTTTTATTCTTTTATACTTATTTATAATTATATATATAATTATAATCACACATATGTGTTTGTGTGTTAAAATATAATGAATTTAACTATATAAATAAATATATAAATACATGAAATATAATTTATATTTGAATTTATATATTTATATACATAATTAATAATCTAAAATATACACATATATTTGTATGTATGTGTATCCATGTGTATATATGTGGATGTATGTGTATGTCTGCATGTGTGTTCATGTATGTGTATATATTTGTATGTATGTCTATGTCTTTGTATATATGTATATGTATGAATATGTATGTGTTGTGTGTGTGTGTGTGTGTGTTGTGTGTGTGTGTATAGATATATGTGTTGTGTATGTGTACGTTTATATGTATGTGTAAGTATGTATTTATTTGTATGTATATGAATGTATGTGTATGTACATGTGTGTGTGTGCATGTGGGTATGTGTATGTATGTGGATGTATATATGTGTGTGTGTGTGTGTGTTAACGTAGTATGTGTATGGTTATGCAGTATGTGGCTATATGTGGTTGCATGTGTATGTGTATGTATGTAATTTCATGTATGTGTACGTGTATATATGTATATATATGTGTGTGTTTGTGTGTGTGTGTATTTGAATGTAATTTCATGTATGTGAATGTGTATGTGTGTGTGTGTGTGTGTGTGTATTTGTATGTATGTGTATATGTGTGTGTATGGGTATGTATGGGCATGTCTATACCTATATATGTGTGTATTGTATGTATATAACGTGTATTCTTGGGTATGCGTATATGAATATATCATTACATAACAGGAAAACGTCATTTATTTTTTTAATTTGACACATCTCATTGTTTTGTATGTGTGTGTGCGCGCGCGTATATACGTGCACACAATCATAAGAAAATTCATTTGGTTTTTCAAATAAAATTAATGCAATTATATATGTATATATATTTACATTTAATATTTTTGTAATTTTTTTATTTTTAATACTTATCTATAGATTTTAAATTATTAATATTGAATATTCTTAATATGTTTGTAATTTATATAACTAATCTTTATTCATTTTTATTTTAATACATTTATATTTAAATTTTTATAAAATTAATATTTATTCACTTTTAATTAGTACTTTATTATAAATTTCTTGTTTTAAAATGATTTTTAAATATTTTTTATTACTATTTTAATATTTATTCATTTTTTATAATTCATTAATTTATATAATTAAAATTATTAATTCATTTTTATACATTTTGGCAATTTATTCATTTTTAATTGTTATATTTCATTCATTTTTAAAATTTATTCATTTATTTATTCTTAATATGTATCCGTTTAATATTTATAATTTCTTCATTTTTAATATTTATTTATACATTTTTATTTAATAATATTTAATGTTTTTAAAATGTTTTAAATTTATATAATTAATATTTATTAATTTTCATTTTATTATTTTTTATTTAAATCTTTATATAGTAATTATTTATTAATTTTTAATTAATAATTTATTATAAATATTTTTTATTTAAATTTAATTTTTATTATTTTTTCATTTTAATTTTTAATATTTATTCATTTGTATTATTTTTTAATTTATATAATTCATATTACTTATTCATTTTTGATAATTTTGTAATTTATATAACAAATTGTATTATTTATTTTTATTGTTTTTTCAATTTATATAATTAATTTAATTTATTCATTTTTATATTTTTTTTATTTATCTAATTAATATTATTTATTCATTTAATATTAAATAATAGTTTTTTATATTTTTTTAATTTATAAATTTTTAATATTTTTGTAATTTATTAAATTTTAATGTTTTTTTATAAAGTAATTTTGTAATTTTTATTATTCATGTTTATATAATTAGTACTTTATTATAATTTTAAATTTAATTTTAAATTTTTATAAACTAGTATTTATCAGTCCTAAATTTAGACTCTAACATCACTAAACCTAGTGATGATAAGTCCGTACTTTATCAACACTAAATTTATCAAAGATAAAGCTATAAAATTGTGCTCATAAAACCCTTTTAGTTCTTTTAAAAGAATCCTAACAAATATCACTTCCCATCATATTGTTCAATGTCTCGTTGAAGCCAAACCATGTTGCTTCATCCTTTGAACTCATTGGACAAATCAACCCCCGATTGAAAATATCATGTCTGTTTTGTCTAATCACTACAACAACATATTTCTTCTACCCATCATTTCAACCCTCTATCATTGCATACCTATGATAACCTTATACCTTCAAGTTATTTAAAACCCTTTTGGAGTACTTATTTGAGATTCCAAACAAGTTATAAGGTTTTCTTGTCCTTTCTGTCTCAAAGATCCATTTTGAGGTTGTCTCTTTGTGTCGAGTCCATGATTTTCCTAATCCCTCCAATATTTCTTATGCAATAATGTAATTATAAAAACACATATATAGAGAAAAATAAATACTAAATAAAATTTAATAATTCTAAACAATTAAACATATTTAACAACACTGATTCATAAATATTTTAAAACAAAAAAATATATATAATAAAAATATATAATAACTATAAATCATATAATATAAATTCAATATAATATGAATATAAAGCATATATTATATAATAACAATATACTAAATAATTAAATCACATGGAGTTGTGGTTTGAAATACATCAAAATCAAGAACAACAAACTCTCAAACAATCTCTAACTTTTTTATTTTTTTCAACACATATCCAAAGTCCAAAAAATTTTATACCTTTTTGAAAGGTCAAAAAATATAATACCAATGCAAATAGATCATGAAAAAATAAGATAAATAGAGGATAAAGTAGAGATATAATGGGAATAAAACAGAATAAACTCCTCCTCCCATATTAAACAACTAAGCACATAGGAAACACTTATCTCTAATTAAACAATTAAACATAAATTAAAAAAGGTTGTTTGTGTCCATCGCATCTCTTTTTCCCGAATCTACCATGATAGTCCCCATCTTCATCAAGAATGGTAGATTCTTGGTCGTTTTAGTATTTTATATAGGGAATTTGTTATACCCATCCTTGTTTTAGGTTGGCTCTCCCTTTTTTGTTATGGTTAAATGTAATTATTTTAAAAAATATATATTTTTTTATAATACATTATTTGGTTGGGTCTTCATAAATTTAAATATATGATAACCCCAATCGATATCATTACTTTTTTTCAAAAACTATAGAAACATTGAGAAAAATAATTAATTTGTTTTTATTTTTGTTTTAATTGTGAAATTTTATTATTTATATCCTAATACTTATCCAATTATAGAAATATGACTCTACCTTGGTGGTGAATTTAATGTTAGGTCTACTCCCTTCCCATTGGTTCATTTCTTATGTCATCAAGGTCTGTAAATATATGATTATCCAATGAGTGGTGGTTATACATACTTAGTGTGATGGAAATGTAGCATCATACAGTCTTTCTTCTATAGGTGATCCTAAACATCCTCTAAAATTTTTGTGAATATCACATCCCTTCCACTTAATTGCAAGGATTTCAACCTTGGGGATTCCCTTGGACTCCATTATTTTAGGCCCCCTTGAGACATTTAGATTGGTGTTTCTGACTTTAATAAATTGTTATATTTTAGTGAGTGACTGATCTCTATTTATTATTCCATTTCAAAAAAATATATAGAATGATATGTGATATGTGATTTCTTATAATAAAAAAATAAATGTTATTATACTTTATATTTATATAATTATTCATATGTGTACATTCTAAAAAGTTTTTGATGTAATGAAAATTTTATATAAAAAATGATGAGTGTGTGTGTGTGTGTTAAGAGTAGCCTATTAGGGTTCTTAGCTCATACCTTCAATGTATTTTTTGTTAAAAATAAATATTATTGAATAAAATAGGATCAATGCGAATCGAAAATGGATGGATGTTAATCATATGAAAAAAATATTATGAGGATGGAGTTAAAGATTTCATTATGTTTAAAAAATATCATGCATATTACCCTTCCCAAATCCTTAGTCTGTGTTTACATTATTGTAATTCAAGATGAATTAGTCCTGAGGGGTTGGATAAACACTTCATCAATCACAAAAGAGATCGAAGTTACAAATGTTAGACTAAATTTTGGGAAGTGCTAAATGTATCTAGTGACTGTGATAACGCTATTGTTTATGGATCATATGATATGATTACAAGTGTTAATGATGATGAATATTATATCAAGGATATAATTAAAAGTTTAAATGATGATGAATATAATATTGAATAAATGACAATGACAGTTGAATATGAACATAGTGATTTTCCAAATCTATTTTAGAAGTTAAAGAGTAGTACAAATACTCCGTTATATTTTGGTTATACTAAATATACAAAATTTTCTACCATACTGAAGCTATATAATTTGAAAACTAGCAATGGACAGAGTGACACAAGCTTTACTAAACTAATTGATCTCTTGAATGATATGCTGCTAGAATATAATGAGATTCCTTTCCAAATATATGATGCTAAAAGAATTATATGTTCAATTGGTATGATCTATAAAAAGAATACATGTATATTTAAATGACTATATATTATTCTTCAAAGACCATGAATAATTTCAAAATGTCATAATTGTGGTTTATCTCGATACAAGAAATATAAATCTAGTCCTTCAAAAGTTTTACGGTAATTTCAATTCATTATAAGGTTTGGGTGCCTATTTGGAAGTGAGGTGACTACAAGGAAACTGACGTGGCATGTAGATATAGCAATTTAGGATGGGAAATGTCATCAACCATCATATTCTCCCTGGTGGAAGAAAATTTATAATGAGTATCCTGAATTTAGAAATGAACCAAGAAACCTCCATCTGGTATTGTCTATAGATATAGTGAATTCTTTTAGTGTACAAAGTATCCCTTATAGTTAAGGTCAGTTATATTGGTAAATTATAAATTTACACTATAGTTATTTATAAAGTAGAAATGCATTATGTTTTCTCTTCTTATATCTATACCCAAACAACCAGGTAATGGTATTGATGTTTATTTCGATACATTGATCGAAGATCTAAAATTAAAATAGTATTTAAGTGTTACATTCTATGATTCTTTTATAAATTAATAGTTCATGTTGAGATCCAAGTTATAAGGTATGATAAATGACTTTCAAGCTTATGGAAATTTTTTGGTATATATAATTAAATGAAATCTATGGTGTCTCATTTTTTAATAAGATACATGCTTAGTTAGATTTAAACATTCATTAAATATTTTGTTTTTGAGAAATCATAAATTTTTACCCATATAATATAAATATCAATCCTATATGATATCATTTCATGGGAATTTAGAATAAGGTATGGCACCATCTCCACTAACTTTTGATCAATTATTTAATAAAGGATATGGTCAACTTTTTTGGAAAACCATTTTTGAAAACCCTTATGAAAACTAGTTATAAAAAATAGATCAGTTTTTTAAATTTATATAAGGGAATTACTTGTACATAAAATATATTCTTAATTTCATGGACATATAAAAAAATTATTTGATGGTGTCACTAGAACATTACTAAATGAACTCATCAAAAAAGGATGGCATTGAGGCTAGGTTTAACATGATTGGAATGGGAATAAGGGAAGACTTTACACCAGTAAAGGGTGAAAGGTAGATTTTTCTTCCTCCAGCAAAATACAATCCTTTAAAGGATGAGAGATATCCGTTTTTAAAGTTTATGAATGATATAAAAGTACTATAAGGGTATTAGTTAAATATAAATAATATCATTCTAATGATTTATTTGAAGTTAAAGGTTATAAAATCACATAGATGTCATGTTTTGATGTAACATTTGATGCCTATAGATTTATGTTTCATTCTACTTAAACATTTATAACACACATTAACCTAGATTTATTTCTTTTTTAAAGATATATGTAGTAAATCTATAGAACCAAAAAATATTACAACTATATAAAAGGAAATCATTGACATGTTAATTTATTTATAGATGTTCATCCCATTATCACCCATTGATATGATGATTCAGGGATCTAGTTATGTGATCATGTACATTATAGATAGATTAACCCATTGAATGGTATATGAAGATTTTGAAAGGATGCATAAAAATCAAATTTAGATAGAAGTTTGAATTTTATAGTGATATATATTTTACGGGTCTGTAGGATTATATATTGAATACTTGTCTAATGTGGATAAAATTAGTCTCCTAAAATCTCAACATAGTGGGTTCCCTGTGGGTGAAGGAATTTATAGAATATTTTTTGTCACTATTACTATTATAAATTAGGATCAACGTCACTTGTATGTTTTAAACAATATTTTAGATGTTGTGCCTTATATTGAAACACGCAAAGGAATTCTTTGACATTTGACTCCATCAAGGTCTAAAAACTGGATAACAAATAACTATAACAGATAGTTTATAGGATGGATTCAAGGCTATATTTTTATAAATTTGTCTTCATATATGAATTCAATCGTAGAAAAACATTGATGGCTAGCTATGGGACCAAGTTTGAATTTATTATCTTACAATGGTTATGTTTTTAATGGTCACATATTATATATAAAGTAATATAATGAATATAGAATGATGAAAACTAGTTGAGTTACTCTTATAGTGGAAGAAATGCATGTATCTGGTGCCAATGATAGAAATCCAATTTATGCAAATATTTTATACGTTGTCATTATCAAAAAAATATGGGAGTTGGATTATACAACATTCCAAGTGATGATTTTTTATAAAAATGGTTTGATAGCAAGAGTGTAGTTAAAATCAATAAATTAGGATTAATGAAAGTGAATCTTAGTGAGGGTATAGGATGAACTGTTCATAATTCATCATAGAAAAAACACATATTTTACATCTCAAATACTAAAAAAAGAAATTGGTCAATTATTTTATTGTTGAATAAAACTATTATAGGGTCAAAGGAAAATTACATTGAGGACGATCCTTTTATTGGGACGACATATCCATTTCATGGTGGTCTAAATATAGATGGAATTATATATGTTATAGAGGACCCCAATTGGGGGATTTTTGTACTTGATATAGGGGGAAAACCCCTTTAACCACTACAGAAAAATGAGATAGCTCAATAATTAGGTTAAATTTGTTTTTAATATACAATTTTCTAACTCATAATATTATGTTTTCACTACTATATTTAGTAAATTTAAATTAGATTTTCAACCACTTCTGTGGATAATGGATTCTCCACATGTTAATGTTACCATTCTTGAGGAATAATATGTTTCTCTATATACTGGTGCTACCAATCTAGAGTAAAAATATATTGACAATATCGAAAAATAGGAAATGGAATAAGTTCAACAACTTATACTTGAGAAAAAAAGGAGTGTCATAGTGTGACAGTCTTAATAAAAATTCATAAGGTGGGAAGAAATGGTATAAAATTCAAGGTTGGATGGAATATATATATAGTCAACCTGTTGACACCAATAATTCTATTTGTATTAGTTACATTGGGTTCACCACATGAATTCTCATGCCTATTGACATATATATATGTGGAACAATGTTTTTCCTATGGTACAGACACTAGTTTGGGTAAATATTAGGTTAATATTATCATATACTTTCTCTATTTAATTGAAAAATAAAATAATGAAATGTTGATTAGAGTATTTTTATTAAATGAATGTAAAATGAAATTTGTATTAATGGTCATTGTAAAGTCTCATATAGCCTTTCATACTTTTATTATGAAGCATCATCTCAAAGATGTTGAAGAGAAATTAAATCCCCACCCACCACATTTATATACACACATGATAATCCAAGAAAAATGGAATGTGTTCATTTATCATTGTGGGGATGCATCAATTCAGGTACATTGTAACTGTTAATATTTTAAATTACATGTATTAATCATTTTGATTAAAAATTATTAATTTTTGAAATAGTAATTGAGCTCAATAAATAAGTAGTGTGAATCAAAACCAATAAACCTCTACCCTAAAGTAAGGAGAGGGTGCACTTCAATAAAAAAATTATATGTATGTTAAATAAATATTAATAATTTTATGTCATATGAATCAAAAATATAATTATGTTCCTTTTTTTACATGAATATTGATGAATCAAAATCCAAAGCCTCAGTCATCCCACATCCACTACTGAATTTTTTTCTATTTGCAACGGGCTATTTGCGACGGGATCCCATCGCAAATAAGCTTTAGTGATGGGGTCCCATCGAAAATAGCCCGTTGTAGAAAACGGCATCGCAAAAAAGATTTTTTGTGATGGCCGCAAATAAATCTCTGATTATATACATTATATATAAATAAAATTTTTGCGATGGGCCCGTCGAAAATAGTATTTGTGATGGTACCAAGGGCCCGTTGTAAATACTTTTTAAAAATATATTTTTAAACTATTTACAACGGGATCTCATCATAAAATATCCTATCGCAAATAATAACCAAAATAAAAAATATTTATTTAAATTATAATTAATGAAAAAATAATATTATTATTATTAAAATAAAAAAATAAAAAATATTAAAATTCTCAATGTTCTAAAAAAATATAAAGAATTCATAAAATATAATTATTATTATTATTTGTAAAATAAACAAACATTAAAAAATATAATACTGAAAAAATATATTTAATAAAATTATGATTAATGAAAAAATAATAATATTATTAATAAAATAATAAAAAATATTTAAATTCTCAATATTCAAAAAAAACTATAAAAAAATCATAAAATATTATTATTATTTGTATTAAAATAAACATAAATTAAAAAATATAATAGTAATATTAAATAATAAAATATTAAAAATAAAAAAAATTAAATTATGCAATATTCACACCAATATAAAAGATAGAAATAGAAAATAGTTCATATTACAACAAATCTTGAATTCAAATGTTTTTAACATAAAAAATCACTGAGGGGGTCATCTTCTAGAGGAGGTGGAGGAACTGTAGGATATGGTGGAGGAAACTTCATCTCTAAACTACGATTCAGATGGCGCATGTACTTCATCTGCTTGTGATGATGTTGTTGTTGCTACTGCTGCTGCTGCCATCAACGCATCTCCTCCTCATACTGTTGTTGTTGTTACTACTGCTACTACTGACACATCCCTTCATGTTGCTTCTGCAAACTCTCTATAAGCTCAGCCTGTGTTCGCAACTGCTCCTGATACTGTGAGGCAGAATATGATGCCTCTCCAAGCACTCCTCTCGAGATGGACACCGACATCGCAGCAATATTATAATAAGTACCAAGAGTCACATGAGAGCTGATACCAACTATTCATCCCTTCTCAAAGCCATACTAAGTCACCTGCATCCATGCCGCCTCATTGAAATGGTGGGAACTGGTCTTATTAGTTGCCTCGTCCTGACTCCCAACCTGCGTCTCAGAGGTTGCAGCCTTATATGACTCCTTCAATTCCAATTTGTAATTAAAATTATGAAAATATTATATGTAGTTAATTATAAAACTGAAAAAAATAATATTAACCACAATCTAACATTGGAGATCACCTCTAATCTCTCCAGTGGCTGGATCACTGTACATCCTCCAATAAACATCGTACTCCGTAATATCGGTATGCTTGACTACCTATAAAAATATAAAATAAAGTTTTTATATTTAAAGTTATATAAAATATTTAAAAAAGATACTTACTAGATGCTCTCTATGCATACTGAATGTGTGGCTACCAGTTCGATGTGTCACCTCCTGTTTCCCCTGGTTCTACCGACCCACCAAAGACCTCCTCCGAAATCCACCACTCAACTAGTGTAAACATAATCCATCCCAAACGTGAGATGAAATGTACTCTGGTCGATGGGCTCTACATGGCTCATCAAAATCTGTCACTCCGGCTTTCTTAATAGTTTTCATTCTCAAATTGTGGAAAAACTGAAAGAAACAGTCACACATAGACGCCTCCCATGCCGTGTGGATAGAATCACGCATGCTATCATCGATGGGATACCATAAACCCTATAAATATTTTATAATATAAAGTTGTTAATAAAATAAATTTCAAAATAAATATTATTAATTTACATACCATCCAATAATTGAACATGCCGAGATACACATCAATAGGAATCCATTCCTATGTGATCCATGGCTGAGAAAAATAATTGTGCAAGATAGCGCCCCCATGTCCAACAACTACATGTGTAAAACTATAAGAAAAGAATAAATAACCAAATAATTAGTATATATATAAATAAATTAATGAAATCTAACTAAAATATACAGATTACCATACCTCTATCTGCATGGATCGAAGCCAAGATGTGGACATCGTATAAAGATAGGGTTAGGAATCATCAGTCACGCAATACCGTGCCCCCTCCGCATACCACCTGAACCTACAGTAGGCTGAGGGTCAGATGATCCAAATCCCCCTCATCCAAAGGTAGATCAGCCTCTTGTAACTCACAAAATAGATCAGGGTCCATCTAAAACACAGAATGATTGTTTTAGTAGATAGTTGAAAATAACTATAATATATAGATATATATTAGTTATGATTATAACCAGAATTTAACTGTGCCAATGTTCACCTTCATTGTCATCTTCATATCTAACGATGTCAATGTATTTATATTCCTCCTTAGCATCATCAATATCCATATGAGTTTCAGTTTCTTCATCTCTTATCATTTCAAATTCATTTGTAACATCATTAACATATTTGTTACCATCTACCCCTAATTTTGGGGTGTCATCATCGATATTCACATCTCATTGTGAAAAAACATAGATTTTGAGTAGTCTCTTGAAAAATTTCAATTCATTCCACTTCAGCAAAACCATATTTAGTTTGAGTAAACTGATTTTCCTGAGATTTCATTTTTATTATGCTCCACCAATCCCTCAGGTATCTTGAAGTAGCACACTACTTTGAATAATAAATTTGATGTGCCTATTGAGCCAGTAAAAATGGTTCATTTACTGGAAGAAGACTTTTATATTTAATATCGTTGATTCCATGAGTCGGATGAACACGCAAGACTCTCTCAGTATCCAACCACTGATATTTAAACATCGTTATATAATTCTTTCTTAAATAACATTGCTCAATAATTTCATCCAGAATGTCATAAAAGTCAACTTTAGTTTCTCAATGATATGATCCTCTCAAACAAAATCCATTCTTAACTGTTTTCTTTATTCCCCATATACACGTGTATGAAATCAAAAACCATTCACAACATATGCATTATAATATTTAACCATTTTTTATGGTGGGTTACTCAATATACATAGTTTCTTATCAATTTTATCAGCATGTTGAGACACCTGAAAATTTTTAAAACAATTATCAATATAATAAATAGAAAACTGAATTGATATTAATCCATCAATAATTTATGTTACCAGTTTTTGAAACCATTGAGAAAAAAAATTTCTACGTTCTTCAAGAGCAGTTGTTGTAATTTGTGGAAGTTGTTTCTTGATATGATTATCATATAACCTACAAATAAAATAAGTTTACATACTATAACATAAATTGTATAATAAGTGATAGAAACACTCACAGTACAAATGATTTCATTTCTTCACAGTTGAGAAGAACATATGTTTGGGCTCGGTGATGTTAATCGTCTAAAATACATCATCCTTGAACTCCATTGAAGCCAAAATTTGGCTGATTAAAAACTGATAATTGATTGTCCATTTCTTTATTAACATTTCCCTCATTCCATCCCATGTGGTTGAATTTTGAGGGATATTTAGATTTAAAATAGTGAGAGCAGAAAAAATAAATTCCCTCTTACAAATAAGCTTCTACAATTGAGCATTCAACTGATGCTTTGTTGCGTACTTTTTTCTTCAATTTCTGCATGCATCTCTCGAATGGGTACATCCATCGAAACTGTACTGGACCTCCACATTTAGCTTCATGTTTCAAATGTAATATCTTATGTTCCATTGAGTCAAAGAAAGCTGGAATAAAGATTTTTTTCAAGTTTACATATAATTACAGCAGCATCTTCTTCCAATTTTCTTGGCGTAACGTAGTTTTTTATTGCTGCACAAATGTCTCGAAAAAAATATGACATGTCTGTTATAAAATTCAAAATCAAATAAATAAACAAACCTATAAATCCAATTGGAAATTATTTCTATTATAAAATGACAATCATGACTTTTTACTCCAATAATATGATCATTCTTAACACATCTACCCAAATTGGAAGCATAGCCACTAGGAAGTCTCAAATCTGCAATCCACTGAAAAAATAATAAGAGACACTCTTTGGACAGTGTATAAGCTACTTTTGGGTTCATTAACCTCTGTGATCTGACATTTTCAAATAGTTCAAGTTCTGGTCGCTTGCAAATTTGTGCAAGATATAATCATACTTTTACAGTATCTTTGGTCTTACTTGGTGTATCCAAAATTATATGAAATAAATTATCAAAATACTTTTTCTCAATATGAATGACATCCAACATGTGGCAGACCAAAAAATCAGACCAGTATAGAAGATCCCAAAAAATGCTTCGTTCTATCCAATTATATTCTTTTCCAAATCCATGAATTTTTTGTTGGTTTACAGTTGGGCCAAATGTAATGGGAGGTAATTAAAATACAACTGATTTTAACTCTGTACCTGAGCTCATTTTTTGAGGTTCATCTCTTTAAATTGTGCCTTTTCTAAAATGAGATTTATTCCTTCAAAAGCAATGATCGCATGGAAGAAATATGCGATGACATTGATAATAGAAAGGTTTTTTCCATTGACAAGCATAAAGTCTTTGTTGTCTTTCATATAATAAGGACATGATTTCGGACCATGTGTACTCTATCCAGATAACATGTCATATGCAGGAAAGTCACTAATCATCCGCATCAATGAATCTATTAATATGAAATTTTGTTTCACAAAAACATCGTATGTACTAACACCATTACTCCAAAATGCATTTAGCTCATCAATCAATGGTTTCAAATAAACATCAATATTCTTTTTTGGATGTCCTAGGATTAATAAGGTCAAAAAGATATAGGTCTCCTTTATCAACATCCATGGAGGTAAATTTTACTGAGTTACAAAGATAGGCCAACATGAATACTGACTACCATAAGAACCAAATAGACAGAAACTGCTAGTAGAAAGACCCAATCACACGTTTCGGTATTTTAAAGTAAAAGACGGATGCAGACGGTCAAAATGGTTCCATGAATCACCATCATATAGATGATTCAAGCTTTTATCGGTTGAAAAAATGGTTTTTTTCATGACATCATTGACGTTGTGTTCTGAGACAAAAATAAACGTTGTACATTGGGTGTAAGAGGAAAATATATCAACTGTTTTATAGAAATAAATCCAGACTTCCCCGGTTGAACTTCTTTATACCACGATTGTCCACATGTGGGACAACTATCCAATGACTCATTTTCACCAGAATATAAGATGAAATCATTTTCACATTCATGAATCTTCTGATAACTAAGGCCCAGATTACGAACCAACCTTTTTCTATCATAGTAATTTATAGGCAACACGTTTCCTTTAGGTAACAGTGTTTTAACCAAAGAAAATATCTAATCAAAACAGTTGTTTGACATTGAATTATCTGATTTAATAGATAAAAAAATTTCTACCGCTTCTAATTTTCTTATCTTACAACCAGGATATAATACATCCTTAGGAGACCTCAATAACTCATAAAATTTATATGGTTCCAACTTAAGAGTTAAATTGATATCATCTTGAGTTTCAGTTTGTTCAACAGATGCACCTGCAACATCATGTACTAAATTTTAAAACCGTGATGGATCCATAATTAATTTATTAGTATCTTCTATGGAACTGTGTTCATCGTGTTGATACCAAAAAACATAATCTAGTTGAAAACCAAACCGTAAGAGATGCCTCTCAACCTTGTCAAATGTGTTAAACTTTATCAGAGCACATTTTTTACAATGACACTTAATTGTGCCTTCTGAAACATATTCTGGATTTGATGATGCAAATGATAAAAAAGTTTCAACACCCTCAATATATACAGAATTTAAACCAGAACCATTTGGATTTCTGCACTAATGTATCCAAGAACGATCATTCAATAATGATTGATGTCGATTTCCTTATTCCATATTTTTCTACAAAATATAAAATCATCACCATTTTTGAATAATTTGAAATTATAAAAACACTATCTGAAAAAAGAAGATAAATAATTACAACTACTCTTTAATAATTACCATTAATTTTGGGCGACATAATTTCCAGTGCATTGATGGCTACTCTTTTGTCAGACAGCTCATTTACTTGCAAATTTCTATCACTAAAATCACAATGAAGAATGTGCTCGTAGGTACGTATATTCATTCTTGTGAATACGAGAATGTATAAGCGTACCTCCGAGGAGATTCTTCATTGTGATTTTAGTGTGAGAAAGATGCAAGTAAATGAGGTGTCGGACAAAAGAGCCCCCTTTTCATTGATGAATCATCTTCTTGCAACTATCACTGCCTGAAAAATTATGAAAAATGTGGTCCAGCGAATGCATATTCAGACTCGTGCATACGAGATTGGATATGAATACGTAGAAGCATACTTTTCAAAATGTTTTGAGTTAATAAAAGTTGAAATAATAAGATTCATCGAGAAAAAGGAGTGTCGTTAATCTACTAAAAATTGTGCCAATTTATTACAAGTTATTAAAATTTATTACAATTGATATTATTTTTAATTACTCTTAATTATTACTATTTATTACTATTTATTCTTAATTATTACTAATTATTACTAATTATTCCTATTTATTCCTATTTATTCCTATTTATTCATATTTATTCCTATTTATTCCTATTTATTCCTATTTATTCCTATTTATTCATATTTATTCCAATTTATTCCTATTTATTCCTATTTATTCCTATTTATTCCTATTTATTCCAATTTATTCCCAATTATTGCTATTTATTCCTATTTATTGTTATTTATTCCTATCTATTGCTAATTATTCCTAATTATTCCTAATTATTGCAAATTATTTCTAATTATTTCTAATTATTCATATTTATTCCTATTTATTCCTATTTATTCATATTTATTCATATTTATTCCTAATTATTACTAATTATTTCTATTTATTACTAATTATTGCTATTTATTACTAATTATGGAGATTTAATACTAATTATTCCTAATTATTCCTAATTATTCCTAATTATTGCTATTTATTACACATTATTGTTATTTATTACTAATTATTCCTAATTATTCCTAATTATTCCTTTTTATAACTAATTATTCCTAATTATTCTTATTTATTACTAATTATTCCTATTTATTACTAATTATCTCTATTTATTAGTAAGTATTCCTAATTATTACTAATTATTCTTATTTATTACTAATTATTCCTATTTATTACTAATTATTCTTATTTATAACAAATTATTTCTATTTATTACTATTTATTCCTATTTATTACCATTTAATTATAATTATTACTATTTATTGCTATTTATTAATAATTATTACTAATTATTGCTATTTATTACTAATTATTGTTATTTATTACTAATTATTGCTAATTATTACTAATTATTGCTATTTATTACTAATTATTATTATTTATTACTAATTATTGTTATTTATTGCTAATTATTTCTATTTATTGCTAATTATTTCTATTTATTACTATTTATTGCTAATTATTCCTATTTATCCCAAATTATTCCTAATTGTTACTAATTATTCCTATTTATTAATAATTATTCCTATTTTTTACTAACTATTCCTATTTATTACTATTTATTCCTATTTATTACTATTTATTCTTATTTATTACTATTTATTTATAATTATTACTATTTATTGCTATTTATTACTATTTATTCCTAATTATTGCTATTTATTACTATTTATTGCTATTTATTACTATTTATTGCTAACTTTTCCTATTTATTCATAATTATACCTATTTATTACTAATTATTACTATTTATTACTAAGTATTCCTATTTATTACTTATTATTCCAATTTATTACTAATTATTCCTATTTATTACTAATTATTCCTATTTATTACTAATTATTACTATTTATTGCTAATTATTCCAATTTGTTGCTAATTATTTCTATTTATTGCTAATTATTCATATTTATTGCTAATTATTCCTATTTATTGCTAATTATTCTTATTTATTGCTAATTATTCTTATTTATTGCTAATTATTCCTATTTATTGCTAATAATTCCTATTAATTACTAATTATTACTATTTATTACTAATTATTACTATTTATTACTAATTATTAAAAAATAGTACTAATAATTTCAATTTATTATTACAAATAAATACTGATAACAAAACAATTTAAATCTAATTTAATTACAACTAATCAATAATAATTTAAATTAACATCAAAAAAATGAAATAAATACTAAATTAAACAAAATATAAAAACTTTTAAACATGATCTTCTATTGATGTAGATGGCTTTACAAATTTTTTGTGAAAAAAAAAACGAACTCACCCAAATTTTCTCTCTGAAAAATGAGTTCAGAGAGAGAGAGAGAGAGTAAGAAATGATAGGTGGAATTGAAAAAAACAGATGGGGGTATATATAGTTTATAGTAGTTGCGACGGGACTATTTGCGACCGGCTGCGAGTCGCAAATAGTAATTTTTGCGACGGGACCCATCACAAAAACCTTCGCCCGTATTAATTACGGTCGGCGGTTAAAAGAGTATTTGCGACGGGACCCGTCGCAAAAGGTACCTACCAACACACTATTTGCGACTGGAGAACATCCTGTCACAAAAACCTATTTACCGCAGCCGGGTATTTGCAACGGGACTCGTCGCAAATACCCACGAACTGACGCACTATTTTCGACGAGGGAACCCCCCATTGCAAATAACATTCCCACGATTTTCCACGCAAACCGCACCAAACCTTTTGCGATGGGACCCCAAATTCCGTCACAAATAACCAAGTATTTGGGACGGGTAGAATCCCCCGTTGCAAATAACCTCTGGTATGGACTATTTACTGTAGTGATCATGTCCTATAGAATGAGCCTCATGTAAATAAAGAAGGAAAACTAGTAGATAAAAACACACAAAGAATATGAGAATCATGTGTAAATATGACATAATTAAAAAAAATCTACTTTAAATAAGTATTATATAACAATGACTCCTTATTTTCCTATATTTCTTATCTAGTTCAGATGCAAGAATCATCATTGGTTATACCCGATGAATGACTACATTTAGTGACCTTGAAGTGGCTGGAGCAATATGGTTGGGTCAGAGGTACTAGTTTTGTAGTGTCACCTCAAAATATATTTTGAGAAATCCAAGACATAGGGGTAAAGATAAGAAAATAAAATACATGCAGGCATAAATGGATTCTCTAAAAGTAAAAGTTAATTGGAAGTCTGAGTTGTTTGAAAAGTTTATGGGAAGGTATAAAAGAGAAGAAACAACACATCAGAAACCACTACATGAAGAGTCCCACCGCCCATCTTTGTGACTATTAATTCCCCTCAAAGTCATTCATTATCAGAGGTAATCAATTTTTTCAAAATTGTTTTTGCGAAATGTGAATTAGAAAGATATTGATACTTTTATTGTACTAACATTTTATAAGGTAATATTGGGTGTAATTTATATCTATCATCACTAACCCATCACTTTTTTGTGATGGGTACAATGTAAAATATCAAAAGAAATATTCTACTCAACAAAATCTTCCAAATATCATATGATAATAGGGATTTACATATCTCGCAAGCTGATCATTGAGCTACTTATTCCATATGATTATTTGGATGTTCACATAGTTGAGCTTGCTATTACAACTTTCATAGAATTGTCATTTTATCATGTTAATATACATGATGGTAAATATTTTTTTCCTTTATAATTTATTTTTTATAAAAAATCATTAAATATTAATAAAAAAGGATTGAATTGGGAAATGTTATTATTGATGGGGACAAGGAAAGGGAAACAAAAGGTCGAATCAAAACAATCTAAAGAATCAGCCAATAAATTGAAAAGACCTTCTAATAATACCTTTATCCTACCAATTCAACTTTTACTTTTAATAATATTATAAGTTTATGCAGATACAATCTTCAAATATTATAATGTAATCCACATTGAATTTGAAGAATAAATGTATAGAGAGTTCATTCAAGACATGATTCATATTTTGAGTACAAATTAAATTCTCAATAATGTATGGTTGAGAGCCTCATTTGTGAATGTAAACATGAGGTACATTTTTATAATCTATTTATCCAATAATTGATCTACTATATTAATTACTAATAAATATAATTCTTTTTTTTACAAGTGTATATATATTTACAATGTGAAAGGAAACCCTTGTGAACAAAAAATTTGACTCATTAGTCCTCACATCACTTCTACATAAAAGGGTTAATTGATAGAAAATGAAAATGAAATAATATTGAAATGAATAGCTGAAGTGTTTAAAAAGAAACTTATATATGAAATCATCTTCCTAATACCTACAATAAAGTGTAAAAACTCTATAATATAATTATATAAAATATAATCTCATTTTTTTATTACTTATTCTTTTTTTTATGAAACATTGGTTCTTCGTTGCAATCAATTTGGATACTTTAAATATTTATTTTTTTGGATTCAAAACATAGATATTCAAAAAATTATCCACACTTGATAACCTTTATCAATTTTTAATAAATGTAATTAAATATTTTTAAAATTGACTTCAAATTATATGTTATATATTTTGTTTTAAGGAAACAAATTATGATATTGTAGTGTTTCAATGTCATAAAAACCATGGTATAAGGACGTTCCATGAGTATAAAAAGTGTATTGATTTCTACAAATAGACAAATATTAGGTTATGTATAATAATATTTCACTATCAAAACATATATTAAAAAATACTTATTTTTCTCAATGATTATATAATTTTTGAAAACAAATAATGAAAATGCTTATGGTTATTATGTTTTAAAATTTATGACAAATATCATATTCCATCAACAAACTAACATATCTAAAGAGGTATTTCTGATGAAAACTATTATTTCATTAAAAGTATTTATTAATAATTTATCAATTTATCACACCCAGTTTTAGTCACATGACCCTTGATTCATGTATTTTGAGTTAGTATAATACTATAGTTGAGTTTTGGGATGTTCAAATTGGTTTTTTAATGTTTTGGAGGATTTTATATAGGTGTTTAGTTTTTTTCACAGTTAGTAGAAACCATGAACCGTCTCCAAGAAACCATGTTAGGGAAGATGGTGGGCATTAGGTCAGTGCATGATTGGTGCACAGTTTTCCCAAACTATGTGAGTACCTAAGGGAAAATGTGCTTCTTGAAATAGTAGGAAAAAACACCATTGGTGCATGGTTTATCTTACCATGTTATCCAATCATAAGAGGGGTTGGATTAAGATAGTAGCACCACAAGGTTAGTGCATGACTTTCCAAACTGTGTGGACCGGTTGTGTAGCATACAGTTGGAACCCCTATAATTTTGGATCTAATTATAGTTGAACCCTTCAAGCCTCATTAATCTCCTATTATCTAAATTTCTTAAATTACTTTTTCTCCCTAGGCTTTAGAAACTTTTCCTTGTGATCCAGAAGTGATTTTTAGGAAAATCTATGTGTGTTGGAGGCCCAGATTCATCAGTAAGTCATAGTTCTTTATCATTCTTCTTAGATATAGCCTTCTTATCTCTCTTATAATCTTAGATATAATATTTGTTAGATAGATTCATGTTCCTTTATGGAAATATTGATCTTTTATCATTACATTGATTTAAGGAAAAGATATCCAAGGTTGGATCTAGTGTTTTATTATGTTTTTCTCCATTTTCATTAACCATTGAGAGGTAGATTGCTTCTCTATCATCTCCAATTGTCTTAAAACGTTAATGCTTAGTTTTTATTAAATTATTTACCTAAAATGTTTATTAAACCCTTGTGTAACTATCTATGTAAACCCATTTTGTTTATGGATTTAGAATTTGGGAAAATGAATGGATTTTGGGAAAACCCCTTTGGTATATACTTTCAAAATGTTGATTTCAAAATTATGGTTTTGTTTTTTTGCATGGAAATTATTTTTTGAAATGGTTTAAAGAAAGAAGGTTTTTGGAATAGTTTTACATGGATTTTGGCATACATGGTTGGTGTGAGTACATCCATATATGTGGCCCTATGTAAGGGTCATATTCCACTAGGAAACCTAGTAATAGTCACCTTGTGTCGACCTAGTGGATCAAAAAGAGAACACTCATGAGTATGGAACTGCCATCTAGGCATTAATGTTGTGTGTAGAAATATGGTTATGGGTATTCTAAATGATTTTAAGGTTTTACGCATTTTTTATTTCTGTAAATATAAAAAAAAAACTTTGATATAAGCTATTTTTATTGCTTAAATCTATTTTATTTAAATTTTTATAATAATTTTTGTCCAAGTGGAATGATTTGGGAAGACTTTGGGGAAATCCTACTAAATTTAGACTCACCCCCTACTTGGGTGATATTTATTTTTTCCATATTTCATCTATCAAGACATAGGTAAAGTAAAGGTATCCCAATACTTTAGTGATGCTTCTTGATACTGTGGGAATGGCATGTGGAGTTTGATCTTGGAGTGGGTTGGGTATTGTTGGTTGATGTCACTTGGGCATTTTGAGTTTTATTTTCTTTTGGTTCTCTTTGAGTATGTATTTTATTTTTTGTTTGTAATATGTTATGTTTTTTTTATTTGGTTATGTTTTGATTAGTATTTTGTAGTCATGCATCATATAGATGTTTGGTTAGTTATTGTTTATGTTGCTTGTTTGTTTTATCTTTTAATGGTAAAATCATCCCCTATATGTTCTTGATGCCCTTACTATTTATTATCATCCTTTTTTGTCTTGGGGATGTCACCTAAGGCCTAGTAGCACCACCAACTATTCTCAAACCAATGAGGGGGGTTGGGATGATACAAACGTTATGAGTATCAATCGATCCTTCTTTTACTTTGGTACAAATGGTATTAAATTGTTTGTTCCTTCGGTTATAAATGGTATCATTCTTTCTCAGTAGTTATATATTTTTTGAATAAATGATGTCTTTCTTGTTCATTAGTTGAGTTGGGTTGGTAGAAGGGATATAGGATTAATGTAACTTGAAATATATAGTATAAAAAGATGTATCAACCCTTTTATACTAAACTTCAAGTTACTAGTGTGTTTGGGTATACAAGTGTTTGAATAAACTTCTAGTTAGTGTCACCTCATCATCATGGGTCCAAGTGATGAGAGTTTCATTTCATTCATTAATAGTAAAGACTTACAACTAGGATTTCATTGTTCATTTTGAGTTAATATTTTATATAATGGTGAAAAATTATTGATTTCTGAAAATAGTTGAACATGGTTGTTTTGAAAAACATGGATGTAGTATTCTCAAAAATGGTTAAAATGTTGATAATGGTTGAATTATAGAAAATTTTGTTGTGATATTTTTCAATATGATAAATTGAAATTGGTAGGCCTTAAGTTTCTAATGAGCGAGACTAAATGGAATTTTTTTCTAGTTATAGTGAATGGAACTAGGTAGGAGTCATATAAATCAACTGGAGGAGGATCTTGAAATTGAGTTTGTATTTAAAACATAGGTGAACCAACAACTGGTCTAAATAATTACCTAGTATTTTTAGACCATATGTATTGGTAATAGTAATGATGAGGCCCATAAATTGGACCATTTAGTTTAGTTTCAAAAGTAAAATCCACCCATCTTTTAGGGGGATTTCAAGCTAGAAAAAGAAAAATATACTTGGATTAAATGGATCAAGTCATTGATTTCTTTGGGACACCAAAAAAGTTGAAAGTAAAGTTCGAAGTATATATGTTGGAGCATTTGTAACTCCAATAGTGGGAATTATTATTTAAGCCAAAATTGAACTAAGTAATGACATGGGAGTATTTTGAAGAATTTATTAATAATAAATTTTATCCTCACACCTTTCATATTCCTAGAACAATGGACTTCTTCATTTTGAAACAAGAGAACCTCATAGTGATGGAGTATGTGGATATATTTATGAACTTGGTCTGATTTTCCCCAGAAGTTTATGCAAGTGTGTCCTTGAAGTCATGCATTTTTTATTTGTGAATATGACTAGATATTCGCTTAAATATTTTCATTATTTGTACAAAGGATTATAAAATGATAGTAAATAGAGAAATTGTGGAAGAAAGGTATATATAAAAAAATACAATTGGAGGGAGCATGTTTATTTCTATGAGAATAGATAGGAACTCAAATAATGTGAATTAGAAGAACAGGGTCACCTGCTTCCAAAGTGGTGGTATACCTAAGAATTAGACCATGGGATTAGTAAACATTCCTCCTTGAGAGAAAATTATGTTGTGATGTGTTTAATGTGGTTCTTTAGACAATATGAGGTGAGTTACTTTGAAAGATAATACCTTAGCATCTATGGATGAGATAGAGAATAGATATTTTCCAACTATTGTTGACTAGTTTTCTAATGTTTTCCCAGAAAAATTATTAGGGTTTCCACCCAAAATAGAAATGGATTTTATAATTGATATACTACCAGGGACCAATAATATTTCCCTTTCATCTTTTCATATGTAACCAAATGAATTGAAGGAATTGAAATTAAAACTTTAAGAATTAGAAATAAAAGGGTTCATTTGACCAAGAACGTCTATATGGGAAGAACAAGATCTATTTTTAAAGAAGGCGGATGAAAATATTAGACTTTTGTGTATTATTGTAGGCTTAAACAAGTTTTGAAAAAGAATCAGTATCCTCTCCCAGGAATTGATCATCTATTTGATCAATTTAAGGGATCCCATTGGTTCTCTAAAATTGAATTTTTTTTATAGTGTCATAAATTGTGGTTTTTGAAGGATGATATTCTGAAGACATCATTAAGAAGTAGATATAGTCATTATGAGTATTTTTTTATGCCTTGTGGTCTAACTAATGCACCATCCATTTGTATGGAATTTTTTAATTGAATCTTTCAAAGGTATTTATATTCCTTTTTTGTGGTGTTTTTATGATATGCTGGTGAATTCTATGAAAAACTAAGATCATGAGAAACACTTGTATATAGTATTGGGTATCTTTTATGATCATCATTTGTATGATAAGTTATCAAAGTGTGATTTCTGGATACAAGAGGTACATTTCCTTAGCTATGTAATTTCAATAAAAGGTGTTCATGTAGATCTTGAAAATATATAAGTTGTTATCTCTGGAAAACCATTGAATAATTTCTTTGAAATATGCAGATTCCATAGCTTATAGGGATACTACAATTGCTTGGTATATTATTTTTCATGGTTGGAAACATCAATGAAAGCTTTGAAAAGGAAATATGTTCCTTTCTAATGGAATGAGGAATGCCAGAAATCTTTTCAAGACCATGAGTATAGACTTACATAATCTATTATCCTCATATTTCAAGAATCTAGATAGGGATATATAGTCATTTTTAGTCATTGAGAATGGAGTTGGGTTATGTTATCATATAGGGAGATCATTTTGTTACTTATGGATCATGACAGTCATGGTTGCATGAGAATAACTACCCAACACATTATTTGGAATTGGTTATTTTGGTCCATGATTTGAGGACATGGAATCAATATCTCCTTGTTGAAAAATTCACGGTATTTACATATCAAAAAAGTTTTAAAAACAATTCTCACAAGTGATTTTCATTTAAGGCAACGCAGATAAATAGAGCATCTGCAGATGTGTGACTTCATTTTGACATATACACTAGGTAAATGGAACTCTATGGTGGATGCATTGAGTATGAGTCATATTCTTAGTTGTCTAAATAGTATTATGACTAGTTGTAGTTAATTTTATTTCATAGTAGATATGCACATAGATTATGTAGAATAGGGTGATTTTTCATTTTTGTTTCTAGTTTTTGTTGTTCCTAATTTGGTTGAGCTAGTTAGAAATTCTAAAATATTTGACACTAAATTTATTTCTATGAGATCAAAACTCAATGGTGGGGACACCATTGAGGGATTGAAGGTGGATGGGATTTCAATGTTATGGTTTAGAGATCGTATGCTCATACCTTTTGCTTATTAGGAACATCTTCTTTGTGCCTACCACCATTAGAGATGGTATATTCATCCTATAATATATAGAATGTATAAATCATTGAAAGGAATGTTTTAGTGGGTTTTTATGAAAAGAGTTTTAGTAGATTATGTCTCAAGATGCCTCACCGGTTAGCAGGTCAAGGTATATCATCAATAGAAATGTGATATGTTGTAGTATTTACTGATTCCTATGTGGAAATTGGAGTATATAACCATGGATTTTATGAAAATTCTACCAAGGATGGTTAGGAAACATGATTCCATATGGGTGATTGTGGATTGGATCACAAATTTGGATCACTTTATCCTTATTTATGAAACTAATATGGTGAAAGTCTTGTCCAAACTATATATTTGGTAGATTATAAAGATGAAAATCTTTCCAATCTTGATTGTATCTAACTGAAACCCCGAGTTTACATATCATTTTATCAAATACCTATATTAAACCCTTGTCACATAGTTTACTATGAGTAAGACTTATCATCCTCAAATGGATTCACAGTATGAAAAAAAATGTTAGAGGACATCATTAGGTCTGGTGTGATGTATTTTGGTGGCTCATAGGAGGATAATATACCTTTAATGGAGTTCTCATACAATAATAGCTATCAAGCCTCGAAACACATGTCCCCTTTTAAATAATTTCAAGATAATCCTTATTGTTCTCCACTTTGTTGGGTAGAAACATGTGAGACATAAATCATTAGACCCATACTAGTTTAAGAGACAATGTAAAATATTTAGTTGATCAAAAATGGTATGGAGAGGGATTATATTCATCATAAATCCTTGGTGGATCATCATCAGCGACCTTTGTCATTTTAGGTGAGTTATCATGTGTATTTCAAAATTTCTCTAAGTATTATTCATCATCATTTTTTAACCAGGGTAAGTTTTCTTGTCAATACATAGGACGTTTTGAGATACTTAAACGAGTTATTAAAGTGGAATATTAGTCATGTTTTCTATTAAGGTGGAGTTTAGTGAACAATTTGTTACATGTATCTTAGTTAAATAAGTACCAACAAGATCTTGACCATGTTATATAAGGGGTCACATTGACCTAGAACCATATGCTATGTTTATTCATGTTTCGGTATAGATTTTGGATAGAAAAGAAAATATTTTTTGTGGGGTAATCTTTGATCTAGTGTGGGATTTATGGAAACATGGTTGGATTTAGGAAGAAATGTGGGAACATGAGAATGAAATGATAGAGAAGTGGACCAAAATCTTCAAGTACCATATGGGGTTTTCTACTTTTTGGGGATGGAAAGACCAAGGGTAGGGAGAATGTAGCACCCCTGGTTTTAGGTACATTACCCTTTATTCTTGAGTTGTTATAATATTATGACTGAGTTTCATGAGGTTTTTAGGGGTTTGGAATATTTTGTAGGATTTTATAGAGGTTAAAATTTTGTGAATGGTTAATAAAAATTAAGCACCATATCTAGGAAACTGTGTAAGTGAATATAGTGGGCACTGGGTAGGAGGATGGTTAGCATATGGTTTGGAAAAACTGTGTAAGTTACTTGGGGAAACCATGCTTCTTGAAATAGTGGGAAAACATGGTTGGTGCACATTATGTCTAATCATGTTATCTAACCATGCGATGGGTTGGTTTAAAATAGTAGCACCACATGGTTGACACACAATTTTCTAAATTGTGCGACCTAACCATGAAGAGTACAATTGACACCCCTAAAATTTTGGATCTAATACAAATTAATCCCTTTAAGCCTTGTTAATCCCTTTATCATTGTATTTAATGAATTAAATGATATCTAAGGCTGGATATATAGATTTTTTGTTCTGTTCTTCATTTTTTCCAACCGTTGAGAGGTAGGTGGATTCTCTGTCATCTCTACCTGACTTAGAACTTAAAGGATTGGTTTTTATTAAATTATTTTCTTAAAATTATTGTGAAATACTTTTCTAACTCTTTGTAGTAATATATTTTGGTTATGGGTTTATAATTTGGAAAAAATGGGTGAATTTTAGGAAAACCCCTTTGGTTTATAATTATAAAATGTTTATCTTAAAATTATGGTTTTGTTTTCATACATAGAAATTTTCTGATGAAATGGTTTGAATAAATAAAGGTTTTTGGAATGGTTTTACAATGATTTTTTCATATATGTTTGGTGTGAGTACATTCATATACATGACCCTTAGGAATGGTAATGTTCTATTGGGGCACCTAATATTAAAAAACTTATGATGACTTAGTGAATCAATGAGATACCACTCATGAGTATAGAAATATCACCTGGGCATGTATGGTGTGGGTGGAGACATGGTTAGGGGTATTCCAAATGATTATAAAAGGGTTTATACTTTGTTTATTGCTTTATATGGAAAAATTTTTATGGATTTGATATAAAATTTTTTTACTATTTAAAACTATTTTATATAAATTTTTATAACAAGTTCTTTCCCAGTAGAATGAGTTGGGAACTATTTGGTGAAATACTACTGAGTTTAAACTCACCCTCTTCTTGGTCACTGATTTGAATTTATAGATTCTTAAATTGATATAGAGGTAAAGTCAAGGTATCTCAGTTCTTTAGTGTTTCTTCTTTATACCATGGGAATGGAATGTGGAGTTGGAGCTTGGAGTGGGTTGGGTGTTGCTGGTTGATTTCACTTAGGATTTTTTAGTTTTTTATCCTTTTGGTTCTCTTTGAGTTTGTATTTTTGGAATCTACTTGTACCCTAATATGGTTTATTTTTTTAGTTATGTTATGAGTCATATTTTGTACTCATGCATCATATAGATATTTATTTTGTTATTGTTTATGTGGTTTATATGTTTTATCTTTTAAAAGAAAAATCATCCCCCATATGTTCTTAAGGCCCTTGGAACTTATTTATTAACATTAGTGTCTTGGGGATTTCACCTAAGGCCTATTAAAACCACCATCTCTTTTCAATCCAATGATAAGGATTGGGATGTTATATTTGATTTATATTTTTCTAGTACTATCAGGACCATCGATAGTCCACGTATTCAAAAAGAGGAGGAATATTTCTTTAAAAATGATCGGGTAGATTAAATAGTGTTATAATGTTTTAAAACATCATGAATGAGTTATTTCCCATAATGTTTCTTACTTTTTTTATTTCATGGAGATCATGAAGAGTTGGTTTATCTTCTACTAAGTTAATTTACTTATTATTTTATCTACTTCTTATTTAGTTAATTTTCTTTTCATTTTTATCTATTGTTTATTTAGTTAATTTCTTCAAAGATCATGAAGAGGTGATTTCCTAATAATTTTTTTCCAACAATTTTGTGACTATAAAGGGAACAAAAGGCATTTATATAGATTTCATGGTCCTTATTGAAGGACAAAATTATTTCCATGTAGAATAAACTTATACTATGAAGGGGAAATAATTAGTCTACATGAAGTGTGATTCTGAAGGGGAAATGATATTATTCATTAATAAAGACCATGGACTCTATATAGAAGACTTTTAGGAACTTCCTAGGAACAAAATGATAATAGAAAAATAAATTCACGATGAAGGATTCGGAAAGGATGATATGATTAGGTAATCATTGATGTTATCTCCATTGAGTTATATATTCATTATTTGATTTTTTATGTTCATTAGTTATGAAATTCATTCACTTTTGGGTCCAATTCATTTTAATAACATACAAGTGAGATGACTCTGTATTTTGTTGATAAAAAAGAAAGTTATTGAATTTACTACAGTATGAGATTTGCGCATGAAACTATCACTTGTATACATTTCTTCATACTCTCACTAAGGTACTTGTATATATCTCTTCCTACCCCCTTCATGATTTTACAAATCTATTTGAGGCTAACCAATCCCATAAAATTAATATTTTATCTCACATCACGCATTATATTGTCAAAACATAGAAAATGCACTCAAATTGTATTGATAATTTATAACAACATTCCATGATTCATTTGTGTTGTATAGGAATAAATCTCACATAAATATGATATATAGTGTGATCAATATGACTCAAATTATGTGTTTAAAGTTTAAAAGTTACATTTTAGTCTAATAAATGTTCCATGTACGTAAATAAAACAAATGTTCTTAGATTTTCTTGATACATTATAAAAATTATTCATGATTCATTTTTGATGCTTAAGAATTATCCTTAAGTCAATCCAACAAATAGTGTGTTCGGTATGATAAAAAGTGTATATTTTAATTTAAAATTAAAATTTTAGTTCAAAACATATGTCACATACATAAAAATGAAAAACTTCACTCGTATTGTCATGATACTTTATGAAAAAAACCATAAAACATTTTTGTCGTGTATGAATAAACCACACATCATCTGACACATGGTGTGCCTAGCATGACACAAAGTGCATGTTTTCGGTTTAATATTAACATTTTTGTTCAAAACATGTTTCACTAATTAAAATATAATAAATCAAACTCTTATTGTATTGATATTTTTTTTAAAAGATCCAATAGTCATTTTTGATGCGTCGTAATTAACTGCACATCAATATGACACATGGTGATGATGGTATGACACAAAGTGTGTGTTTTTAGTTTAAAAGTGACATTTTAGTTATTAATGTGTATGACACACTAAAACCCAAGAAAATTGACTCATATTGTTGATACTTTAGGAAAATTATCCATAAGTCATTTTTGATGTGTAAGAATAAACCACACATCAATTAGACACACAGTGTGTCCAGTATGACTCAAATTGAAACTTTTTGGTTTTAAAGTAAAATTTTAATTCAAAGAATAATCACTTACTAAAAACCAATAAAAACACTTGTAATGTATAAATTATTTAGTAAGATGATTCACAATTCATTTTTCACATGTAAGAATCATCAAACATCAATCTAACACATTGTATGGCTAGTATGACTGAAAGTGTGTGTTTCTATTTAAAATTGATGTTTTAATTAAAAACACATGTCACATACTCAAACTAAGAAAATGAACTCATATTTTTTTATACTTTAGGAAAATTATCCATAAATGGTTTTCTACATATAGGAATCAACCACACATCAATCAGATACACAATGTTCCCGGTATGACTCATTGTTCATGTTTTATACTTAAAAGGGACATTTTTGTTCAAACAATGCATCGCTCACTAAAAACTGAGAAAACGAAACTGGATTTTATTGATACTTTTTAAAATAATCGATAAGTTATTTTTGATGCGTAAAAATTAATTGTATATCAATCAGACATGTGGTGAGAACAAAAAAGTGATAAAATACCCAAATATTTTATTGATACTTTAAGAAAATAATACATCAGTCAATGTTGACGCCCACCAAATAATCATCATAAAAATCATAAAGGAATAAATACCTGAATATGGGTATGATTTTCCATAAAAAATGAATAGAAGGATGGTTGAGACTTATGGATCGCCTGAGTATTCGACGAACTCATGATCGCGTGACCATTTCAAGGTCACGCAAAGGCTCTACACATGGTATATAAACCATAAGAATTCCCATGAATCCCCCTTCGACAAACCTTCCTGCACTCATGAAGGCTCCCCAAAAAACCAAATGATCACACCTAGGCCACATGGTTTTTCATTGACAAGTACCTGAAAAAACACTTGAAATCCTTCGAAAAAAAATTGGGACGATATTCAAAGGCATAGACCCCCAGTGGTCATTAATCTTATGCACCATATCATCATTGGTAAGAATAAAATCCCTTGGTGACATCTAGGAAAACTCATAAGACCTCTGAACCTTTGAACGATAAAACAAAAGAGATAATGAGGAGTTGATAGGTGTTCACGGTCATTTAAGGACATGTGATGTGCCCCTGGTCAATCCATGAGATTTCATAAGACATCAGTGTCATGTCTACCTCATCTCACAAAATCCCTTTAGATTGTTGGCCCCACCACAATAGGTCCTCGGGTATGTCTAGGAAGCCCCTTTGGCGCTCTCAGGACAGACAGATAGACATTTACACTACATGCTTGCCCACACTCCATATGACCCATATTTGTTAGGTGAGACATCATAGAAAAAATGATCAAAAATCACAAAAATGTTTTGTGAAAACATGCATAATCCTAGACCTTTGAAAAATAAAAAAAAGGAGATAGAAATGGAGGAGGTGAGAGGTGATAGCGGTCACTGAAGGACATGTGATGTGCCCCTAGTGACCTTCAAGAAGCCATGAGTCCTCAGCAACACATCTGTCTCACCTCACAAGAGCCCTTTATATTTTCATCCTTATTATACGAAGTGCCCTAGGTAAAATTTCGGTTATATAAGGATAAACAAATATATTTGTACATGGAATGCTCACACACCCCAATATGACCCATATCGGTCATGTGACACATCACCAAAAAATAGAATAAATACCCTCAAAAACACTCATGCAATCTCACATGACTCTCAACCTTTTTCACATAAAACAAAGGGGATTGAAATAGAGGAGGCAAGACATGTTCGTGGTTGCTAAAAGGCATGAGACGCGCCCAGCGCACCCATGGAAAGGTCCTGAAACACCTTTGGACAAACTATCCTTGTCTTGTGAGATGAAAAGACTAGTCACCCAAGGTCTCACAAGTGTCTTCTAATAGGCACTTGGATCTTGTGAAGGCTCTTAGACATGTCAGCATAACAGCATAGAAGTCCTTTGATATATCCACATGATCAAACAAGTCCCCAATTAATTTGATATAATCCAACAAAGGGAGAGCTGGGTTGTATGTGAGGTTTGAAGTCTACAGGCAATGAATTCCACTAAGGCCTATGGGCCATGTAATACTTATTCCTACAGGCCTTGTAAGGGTTCCACCTCACCCCTTGAAAGGTGGATTATCAAAAATCAATTAAAAAATAAAGGCCTTCGGGCTATTGGAGGATGGAAGAGACTCGCGATCACTGAAAATCACATGAAAAACTCGAAACAGGCCACAACAGAGACTCGTGAAAAAGTATAGCACTAGACCCCTTCATAAACTCTAGCCAAGACTCGATCTAGATACGCAGCACACAGAACTGGAAAATTGGGGTGGTGATTCCTATAAATTCTCCACTCCAACATGAAGAAATGTTTAGAATCTGAGACTCTAAACGTTTGGACTTTGGACGATTTGACTCTCAACCTCTGTGTATTTCTTGGAGAAACCGTTCACATGAACGGAAAATTTCTGTTAAGTAATACTCTGGAAGACAGCCAGAGAAATCATGTGCCACCAATACGGGAAAAATGTTTTTTTGCGACGGGTCAATTGCGACGGGAATATATACCGTCGCAAAAGGTCCGACGAAATACATATTTGTGACGGGAGACTTTTCCCGTCTTAAATAGTAAGTTAATTGTGACGGGAATAGGCGACCCGTCGAAATAGGTTTGGCGTGGTTGGCGCGCCAAAACGTGGGATGGGTATTTGCAACGGGGACGCATCCCCGTCTCAAAATCCCGGTGGCGGTAAATACCATTTGTGATGGTCAAAGCCACCCGTCGCAAATAGTATGTCGGCAGGTGTGTATTTGCGACGGGACCCGTCGCGAATACCCTTTTCATCGCTGACTGTAATTAATGCAGGTGAGGGTATTTGCGACGGGCCCCATCACAAAAGCCCGGGGGCGGTAAATACAATTTGCGACGGGCAAAGCCGCTCGTCGCAAATAGTATGTCGACAGGTGTGTATTTGCGACGGGACCCGTCGCAAATACCCTTTTAACCGTCGACTGTAATTAATACGGGTGAGGGTGTTTGCGACGGGACTCGTCGCAGATACCACCATTTGCGACGGGTTTCCCGTCGAAACTAACCTCGTCGCAACTAATCTAACCTATATATACCCCCACCCGTTTTTTTTTCAAATCACTCAGATCTTCCTCTCCCTCTCTCTTCATTCTCCAGTTTTAAGGAAAAAATTTCTTTTAGTTAAAATTTTTTATACGAGAGCAATTGGAAAGCGCCAATACCTTAAGAATATCAAAGATTAAGATTTTTATATTTTGTTTTTTATATTTTTTTTATTTTTTTATATTGATTTATTAGTTGTAATTGAATTAGATTTAAATTGATTTTTATTTATATTTATTTTTAGTAAGAAATTGATATTGTTAATGATAATTATAAATAATTAGTGTTAATTTGAAATAATTAGAGATTATTATAGATAATTAGCGGAATTTAGTCATAATTAGATATAATTAGGGATAATTAGGGGTAATTAGTAATAATTAGATATAATTAGTAATAATTAGATATAATTAGATATAATTACATATAATTAGTAATAATTAGATATAATTAGTAATAATTAGATGTAATTAGTAATAATTAGATGTAATTAGTAATAATTAGATGTAATTAGTAATAATTAGATGTAATTAGTAATAATTAGATGTAATTAGTAATAATTAGATGTAATTAGTAATAATTTGATGTAGTTAGTAATAATTAGATGTAATTAGTAATAATTAGATGTAATTAGTAATAATTAGATGTAATTAGTAATAATTAGTAATAATTGGGAATAATTAGTAATAATTAGTAATAATTAGTAATAATTAGTATTAATTAGTAATAATTAGTAATAATTAGTAATAATTGGTTGTAATTAGTAATAATTACTAATAATTAGTAATATTTGGTGTTAATTAGTAATAATTAGTAAAAATTAGTAATAATTAGTAATAATTAGTAATAATTAGTAATAATTAGATATGATTAGTAATAATTAGATATAATTAGTAATAATTAGTAATAATTAGTAATAATTAGTAATAATTAGTAATAATTTGTAATAATTTGTAATAATTTGTAATAATTTGTAATAATTTGTAATAATTAGTAATAATTAGTAATAATTAGTAATAATTAGTAATAAATAGTAATAATTAGTAATAATTAGTAATAATTAGTAATAATTAGTAATAATTAGTAATAATTAGTAATAATTAGTTATAATTATTAATAATTAGTAATAATTAGACTTAATTAGTAATAATTAGTAATAATTAGCTATAATTAGTAATAATTAGCTATAATTAGGAATAATTAGCTATAATTAGGAATAATTAGCTATAATTAGCTATAATTAGCTATAAGTAGCTATAATTAGCTAAAATTAGTTATAATTAGCTATAATTAGCTATAATTAGCTATAATTAGCTATAATTAGCTATAATTAGCTATAATTACCAATAATTAGCTATAATTAGGAATAATTAGGAATAATTAGGAATAATTAGGAATAATTATCTATAATTAGGAATAATTAGGAATAATTAGGAACAATTGGGAATAATTAGGAATAATTAGGAATAATAAGATATAATTAGAAATAATTAGGAATAATTAGATATAATTAGGTATAATTAGATATAAATAGATATTCTTGGTTGATAACCTTGCAAGTAGCATTGCAATAGGACAACCCAAGTCATTACCTTCTCAACTATAAGAATTATCACACATGACCCTTTACATAGACCATTATTACTTGAAAATTTAAGGGAAAGATACTGATGTCCCCTGAAATTTTTAAGGAAGAATGATCTATATAAAGGGAGAGAGTTGATTCTTAAAGACGAGAATGGCATTACTTTGGTCGTCCAATTGCAACACTACTTGCGAGTTGATCAACCATACAAGGACAATTATAGAGTTTACATTGGACATGGCTGACACAAACGTTTTATTGTGCATGACCTGACAATTGGCGACCCTTTGAGATTTGAACATGTTAAGAATAGAGAAAATCCTCTTGCGAATATTGATAATTTTAATATTTTATAAATTTTTTATTATTTTAATAATATTAATATTTTTTTCATAAATATTGAAAATATAATTTGTTTTATTAGTAATAATTAGTAAATGAAAACTGCTTGGATAATGAAGGGTAATTTTATAATCATATCCACAACGATGATTACCAAATTTCCATTCATTATTCAAGTAGTTTTCATTTTGCTAAGTATTTCTAAGTATTTCTGAATTAGTAATAAATTGTAATAATTAGTAATAATTAGTAATAAATTCTAATAATTAGTAATAATTAGTAATAATTTGTAATAATTAGTAATAATTAGTAATAATTAGTAATAATTAGTAATAATTAGTAATAATTAGTAATAATTAGTAATAATTAGTTAAGAATAGTTAGGAAGAAATTTTAATAAATTTTAATAAATTTTAAGAACTTGGCACAATTTCCAGTGGATTGACGGCACTCCTTTTTCTCGATGACTTTTCTCCTTTCAACTCTCACTGACTCAAAACATTATGAAAAATGTGTTGTTACATAGACATATTCAATATTGTATGCACGAGATTGGATATACATTCGTAGGATCATATTTTTTATAATGTTTTCAGGAGGTGACATTTGGAAGAAGACGATTCATTAATGAAAAGGGGGCTCTTCTGTCCTATGACTCATTTACTTGCATCTTTCTCACACTCAAATCACAATAAATAATCTGGTTGGAGGTACACATATTCATTCTTGTGCATATGAGAATGAATATGCATACTTCGGACCATATTCTTCCTTGTGATTTCAGTGTGAGAAAGAGCCAAGTAAATGAGGTGTCGGACAAAAGAGTAGTTGTCAATCCACTGGAAATTGTGTCACCCTTAATTAATGGTAATTATTAAGAATTACTTGTAATGATTTATCTTCTTTTTTCAGATAGTGTTTTTATAATTTCAAATTATTCAAAAATAATGATGATTTTATATTTTACTTAGAAAAATATGGAACAAGGAAGTCGACATCAGTCGTTATTAGATGATCACGCTTGGATAAATCAGCACAAAAATCCAAATGGTTATGGTTTAAATCTTGTATATATTGATGGTGTTGAATCTTTCTTATCATTTTCATCATTAAAACCAGAATATGTTTCAGAAGGCACAATTAAGTGTCCTTGTAAAAATGTGATTTGAGAATGTTTAACACAGTTGACAAGGTTGGGGGACATCTCTTGTGGTTTGGTTTTCAACCAGATTATGTTTTTTGGTATCAACACGTTGAATGCGGTTCTAGAGAAGATCCTAATAACTTGATTCTGGATCCATCATGGTTTCAAAATTTCATACATGATGTTGTAGGTCCATCTGTGCAACAAACTGAAACTCATGATGATATTGATTTAACTCCTAAGTTGGCACCATCCGAATTATATGAGTTGTTGAGGCCTGCTGAGGATTTATTATATCCTAGTTGCAAGATAAGAAAATTAGAAGAGGTTGCAAAATTTATGGCTATTAAATCAGATAATGAAATTTCAAACAGTTGTTTTGATCAGATATTTTCTTTGGTTAAAACATTGTTACCTGAAAGAAATGTGTTGCCTGCAAATTACTATGAGAGCAAGAGGTTGGTTCATAATTTGGGCCTTAGTTATCGGAAGATTCATGCATGTCCAAATGATTGCATCTTATATTCTGGTGAAAATGAGTCATTGGATAGTTATTTCACATGTGGACAATAGAGGTATAAAGAATCTCAACCAGGGAAGTCTCGATCGATTCCAGTAAAATAGTTGAGATATTTCCCCCTTACACCTAGGTTGCAGTGTTTATTTATGTCTCAGAACACAACTTCAATGATTTCATGGCACAAAACCAAGATTTCAACTGATAAAATCTTGAATCATCCATCTGATGGTGATTCATGGAAACATTTTGACCGTCTGCATCTGTCTTTTTCTATAGAAGCCTGAAACGTGTGATTGGGTATTTCTACTGACGGTTTATGTCTGTTTGGTTATTATGGTAGTCGATATTCATGTTGGTCTATCTTTATAACTCTGTAAAATTTTCATCCATGGATGTTGATGAAGGAGCCTTATATCTTTTTGACTCTATTAATCCCAGGACATCTGAAAAATAATATGGATTTTTATTTGAAACCATTGATTGATGAGTTAAATGCATTGTGGAGTGATGGTGTTAATACATATGATGTTGCTGCGAAACAAAATTTCATATTAAAATTTTCATTGATGTGGATGATTAGTGACTTTCTAGAATATTTCATATTATCTGGTTGGATTACACAAGGTCCGAAATCATGTCCTTATTTTATGAAATACAATAAAGCCTTTATGCTCGTAAATGGAAAAAAAACGTTGATATTTTGATTGTCACCGTAGATTTATTCCAACTGATCATCCTTTTTAGAGGAAAAAATATCATTTCAGAAAAGGTACAATTGAAAGGGATAAACCTCCAAAGATGATCTCAGGTACATAGTTAAAATCAGTTGTATCTTCATTACCTCCCAACACATTTGGACCAATAGTAATGCAACAGAAAATTCATGGCTTTGGGAAAGAACATAATTGGATAAAATGGAGTATTTTTCGGGATCTTCCATATTGGTCTGATTTTTTGGTCCACCACATGTTGGATTTTATGCATATTGAGAAGAACTATTTTGATGATTTATTTCATACATTTTTGGATACACTAGGTAAGACCAAAGATACTGTAAAGGCACGATTAGATCTTGTCCAAATTTGCAGGCGACCTAAACTTGAACTCTTTGAAAATGTCAAATCACAGAGGTTAATGAAGCCAAAAGCAGCTTATATACTATCCAAAGAGATTCGATTATTATTATTTCAGTGGATTTCAGATTTGAGACTTCCAGATGGCTATGCTTCCAATTTGGGAAGATGTGTTAAGAATGGTTATATTACTGGATTAAAAAGACATGATTTTCATGTTATAATGGAAAGAATAATATCGATTAGATTCAGAGGTTTGTTGAATTCTATGATTTGGAATTTGATAACAGACATATCATATTTTTTTCGAGACATTTGTGTAGTGAAAACAGAATACGATGCGCTAAGCAAACTGGAAAAGATGTTGCTCTAATTATATGTAAACTGGAAAAAAATCTTTCCGCCAGCTTTCTCTGACTCAACGGAACATCTGATATTATATTTTCCACCTGAAGCTAAATTTGGATGTCCAGTACAGTTTCGATGGATGTACCCATTCAAGAGATGCATTTCGAAATTGAAGAAAAAAGTACGTAACAAATCATCAGTTGAAGGCTCAATTTCTGAAGCTTATTTGCAAGAGGAAATTTCTTTTTTCTGCTCTCATTATTTTGAATCTCAATATCCCTCAAAACACAATCGCATGGGATGAAATGAGGGGAATTTTAATGAATAAATGGACAATCAATTAACATTTTTTAATCAGCCAAATATTGGTTTCGGTGGAGTTCATGAACGATGGCTTTCAGATGATGAACATCAAAGAGCTTATACATATGTTCTGCTCAACTTTGAAGAAATGACATCATTTCCCTGTGAGTGCTGCTATCACTTATTCTATAATTTATGTTATAGTATTTAAACTTATTTTATTTATAGGTTATATGATAATCATATCAAGAAACAACTTCCACAAATTACAATTGCTGCTCTTGAAGAACGCAGACAAAAAAATTCTCAATGGTTTTAAAAACTGGTAACATAAATTATTGATGGTTTAATGTCAATTTCAATTAATATTTATTATATTGATAATTGTTTTAAAAAATTTCAGGTGTCTCAATCTGCTGATAAAATTGATAAGTGACTATGTATATTGAGTAACCCACCATCCAAAATGATTAAATCTTATAATTCATAAGTGGTGAATGGTTTTTGATTTCATACACATGCATACGGGGAATAAAAAAACAATGAACAGTAGAGTTTTCTTGAGAGGATCACATCATAGAGAAACTGACGTTGTCTTTTATGGCATTTTGGATTAAATTATTGAGGTGTGTTATCTAGGATAGAATTACATAACAATGTTTAAATGTCGGTGTGTGGATACTGAGAGAGGCTTGCGTGTTCATCCAACTCATGGAATCGTCGATATTAAATATAAAAGTCTTATTGCGGTAAATGAACCATTTTTACTGGCTCAATAGGCACATCAAATTTATTATCCAAAGTACTGTGCTACTTCAAGAGACTTGAGAGATTGGTGGAGCATAATAAAAATGAAATCTCAAGAAAATTAGTTTACTCAAACTGAATGTGGTTCCGCTGAAGTAGAAGGAATTGAAATTTTTCAAAAGACTGCTCAAAATCCATCTGATTCACAAAGAGATGTGAATATCGATGATGACACCCCACAATTAAGGATCGATGGTGATAAAGATGTTAATGATGTTACAAATGAATTTGAAATGACAAGACATGCTGAAACTGAAACTCATATGGATATTGATGATGCTGAGGAGGAAGATGAAGACATTTACATTGATATCTATGGTTTAACACCCTAAGCTTCCATGGTACACATCTCTTTGAATAATACAGTAGCGTGTGTTGTACTCAACTTCGAGTTCTAACACACACCACAGCCAATCAAACTAGCTGTTATGAATAGTAATACCCACTTTTTTAAATTTTATAAATTTTATCTCTCAAAATGGACTTCATTTTTGGATTTGGAATATCGAAATTATCTTAGGGTGAATTTTTTTATTTTTCTGAAAACATTCAATTTTTGATGAATAGTAAAAAAACACTAAGTTATAGTTTAAAATTGAATTTTTATTTAAATAATTATTTATTTTATTTAAATTTAATTAATGTCAAAATAGATACATAATACCTATATAAGTTCAATGTAATTCATTGGAGTTATTTTAGAATAATTTTAGATATATAAAAAATTTATTGAACTTTTCACCGTCTTTTACCCACCTCCTAAGAGAATTTGGAAATTCACATAAAACTTAATTTTACCGCTTCTGTGAGTGGAATTTCGAAAATACAAGAGGCACGGTTAATATCAATGAGTAAAATTTGGTTCAATGAGATGAAAATAATTTTTGGTGAATAGTAACTTTTTACTTTTATTTACCATGGTTAAAACTAAATAGGGTAACTAAGGGTAAAAATCATATTAATATTACCCTAACACATGTCTTAATTCAATTGTACAAGTGTTTCTCGACCAAAAACAACCTTAGGAATAAAATATTATCATTTAGGTCCACTTGGATTAGATTAGAACATTTATTGTTATTTAATTCAAAGAAGAGTTAAAAGAGATAAAATCAAAGTTTAATAACTAAAACATTTTTAATATAGGGTTATACATAAGATAAATTTGATTATAAATATTAATTATAAAGATAAAATTCTTTCCTACATAATGGTATTTTATTTATAATTTTTATACATTAAATAATTTAATTTATTTATGACACAATGGTGATGCAGTAATTACCTAATTAATAAAATATTAAAATAATTGATATTATAAATATCAAAATAAATGTAATTTGAGACTTTTTATGAATTCCAATAATTTTCTTGGTTAATATGACATATTATTATGGGTTATATAAATTTTTTATAAGTAATAATGTTGTTATGAAATTATCAAAAACAAATTACCCAATAGTTTCAAAATTGACATAAAAGAGTTTTTAAAACAAATATTATATTATTAATTGATATTCTATTCCTAAAAATCAATGGTTCGGCCAAAGGACTTATATAATAATAGGTGTATCATTAATGGACCACTTGGGGGTCTCTTGGTATATAGTAAGTTTATCAACTATATAATATAAAAATACAAAGAGACATGGTAAATGTCAAACTATTTAACTAAGAGTTAAATATAAATGATAAGGTTAATATAGTGACCCAAACCTATCTAAAATCTATTGGTTGAAAGGATTTCCACCCATACCTACCTTAAACTTTAAATAATACACTTTAGAGCCATTAGAAACTGAATATGAATTTATTATAAAATAATATTTCTAGATTTTCCAAAGGTGCCCCTCACCCCTCTTATAAAAGGGTACTCCCCCTTCTCTCTAATTAACACCTTCAAAGCCTTTTGGCTCGGCCAACACATACCCCAATATTCTCTCAACTTCCCTCACTTAAACCTAGAGTCCTTATTTTGATCAGAAATCCAACCTATGGATCCCTTTTGATCAAATCAAAAGGAAGAACCCGAAGAAGAGGTAATGTTTTCACAACCCTCTTTCAAGTTCCTTTCTTCTTCAACTTCTTCTTTCTTTGTTATTTCCATTATAAAATAATAAATCCAGTATATTATATATAATGTGATGTTATTATAAATATGGTACAGCCACATTAATTATTCTATCCATCCTTTGAATGACATGTCACCATACGTGTGTTCGTACGGCCTACCGTCTCCACGTCGTGGTGTAATTATTATTCAAAACATTACTATTTTGATGGGTATGATAATGATTTTTAATTTATTTAAATAATAAATATAACATGATAATGATTCTTTATATATTATATACCATCCATTTATATATTATTTTAAAATCAAAAAAATGATATTGTCGTTCGTGAGTACGTACGGACTACCGTCTCCACGAACGCGATGAGATTCATTCCCCATCGTATCCATACAAGTATAATTATAATTTTATTATTAAAAATAATCTGTAAGGAATTGATATCCTTCTATATATGAATAAGATACAACCTATTCATAACAAACATGACTTATGTAACAAAACATATAAAATAAAATGAGTAAGTTAACACCCGAACCGACGATAATACTAAGATATTATTAACAAAGCAATGTTAAAAGAGCATATATGATATCATATTAATGTATATGATTCTTGTATAATTAAATAAAAACTATTTCACCATTATACAGGAGGATAACCTTTCCTCAACCAAGGAAAAAGTACAAAGGGGTTTCTTATCTCACTTTTAATTCCGTGAGATTTCAATTGTTCACCACTTATTTATTGCATGTGGTGTGTGTATTTCCCATGATTGTATTCATTGTGTAATATAATTTTATTTATGGATTTATATATCATAATTGTATGATCCTTCTTTCATGGTTGTATGTTTCTTAAGTTACCAAATCAATAAGGGAATTTGAAATTTCAATTTCCACTCATTCGGCTTTACGCATACTTCATTGATTATTTTACTCCAAGATTATGTGTGGAATCACTATTCATTTTCTTATGTCATAATTTACACTCCCCTTTTTGTGGATATACTTTTTATACACATAATCACTCCATTGGTAAATTCTCAAGTCAACGGTATGAACTTGATAAGAGTAATTTTTACTCATTCTCCATTTGTTGAGTTAAACATCCAATTCATTGGTATTGTTTTTACAAGAATATGTGTGAATGTCCTTTGATTGTTTTACACTTAATATCTAATCATATTGAGTGTATTTATATTTTTCATGCATAATTATGTCGTTGATTTATCCTTAACCTAAGGATACGGCCTTTATGAGAGATTTCATCTCAATTTACATTCCATTGAGACTAATTTGTTGTTATACACCAAATCACTTTTATATGGTGTATATAATGTACTTTGACATAGTATATCATCAATACCTTTATTATCATGATATTACAAAGTTTTTATTACCTCAACTATTTGTATTCAAGTGTCTCTCTTTTGGTTAGGAACTCTAACTAAAATATCATTTTAAAATGTTTTAAATATTTATTATTCTAAATCTTTCTCATTAATATCCATGTTTTAAAAATGGTTTAAGGATTTATTTATATGGACATTAAAGTTTTCAAATCAAAATTATTTTTAAAAGTTTCAAAGTGGTATGGAACACTTTTATTCAAAAATCTATTTTAAATGGCTTCTTTAAAAATAGTGTGACTTTTAAATGTTTTCAAGAAAAAGGGGGATATTTCTCTCAATAGTTTGATGATTATTTTAATCTTTGTCAATATCCTTCACTATTCCCAATTGAGGTTAATCTGATAGAATTCAATCTTTCATATTGTATCGAATGAGTTATGTTTGGCCGTGGATGTGCTATTTTTATACCATTCATGGTTTGTGGTTAAAGTATTGACGTTTTGTATGCTCGTTTTAATAAGAATGTTTATGTTATGTTTCAAATCTTTCATATGATGAATGAATTGGACTTAGTAAGTGATGGGTGGAGCTCTCTATAGCTCCTCGATGCATTGGTAGGTATCATGAGACAAACTAGTGTCTTGGCACAGGGCCTTGACAAAATCTTATTTGTAGTCTTGGCATGATGCCTTTACTATGTGGTTATAATAGTATGGCATTATGCACTCCATCATTATGAAAGTGGTTATTAATATTGCATGTGGTTATTCAACTAGTAGAATATCTATGTGAATAAGTAAATGGAATTATTTCATTTTATCTTTGCCATATTATGTTGAAGTTCAAGTTCAAAAGGCTTTTGTTTTAGTTATACATTACCTTAAATGTTTATTCTTATTTATGAAAGTTTCCGCTATATTGTTATCCTTACTGAGCATCTGAGCTCACCCCTTTCAATGTTTTATTTTTTCCAGGATGTAAAGAAGTAATTTATGAATTACCTGTAGGGATAAAATGATGGGATATGAAGACAAGATGTTGTGGTAGGTTTTTTTACTTTATTATGTAATGTAATACTTATGAATATATCTATCGTTTCCAAGACTACTAAACTAATCGGTCTTTTGAGACGTGATCTTTTGTGATCATGCCAATGTTATGTAATAATGCACCGACTCTGGGTAACTAGGGTCAGGGTATTATAGTTGATATCAAAGGAAGTTTAGTACAAACCTTGGAAACTAGATTTAGAAAAACTCTGATTAGAACACATAGCCGTAAGATAGACTTTGAGGATTAGTATAGAAGAACTTCCTAGAATTTTGGTATTGTCTAGATTTTGTGAGTTTACCAAGAAATGCATCTTTGTCTAGATACGAGCAGGTTGAGGTGGCTTTGGCATATATGTGCCTAGGGGTAAAACCCAAAAACACCACTTTGAGCTAGACTCGAACAGGAACTGGTACCTAACAATGGGCCATTCTACACTCTTGGTTATGACACTCATGGGGGATATGATTAGGATAATTTACATTTTTTTTACAAACCAATTTGAAGTATTTTAATATAATATGAGAATAAATGACCTTGGTTAATCCTAAGGTGTTTCAAATTGAGAATATGGTGTCATGATATTCTCTAAATGATTTCATGACTACTGTTACTCACACAATGCTTTCTACTTTTAGTCAATGGTTGGAGTCCAAGGAAGTCATAGTAACTTTGAGAATGATGTACAAGGTGGGAACAGTGGTGGAAATGAGCAACAAAATATAATTTTGATAGGCGTAAAAGATATGGTGTTCATGCCAAATCAATTTTCCAAAAATATGATCAACAACATATATATTAACCAAATCCCTGACTCAACAAAGAAGAGAAAGGTGATGAATGATATAAACTCGAGCAGTGGAGACCATGGAGAAAAGAATCCTAAATTTCCATTATGTAGGAAATGTGGAAGGAGACACCCAGGAAAGTGTCTCAATGGAACAAAGAAATGCTTTACGTGTGGTAAAGAAGGACATAAAGTGAAGAATTGCCGAGGAAAAATGAATAGTACTATGGAAGAAAATAAAAATGGTCCCAAAAAGCCATTTATAGTCATTTTTCATAAATGTAGGGGACCTGTACATTACCCGAGTGAATGCACTATTCTATAGGATATTTTCTTGGTCAAAGAAGAAGCTATGTGGAAATAAATGGTTGGAGAAATTTTTAAAAGTATTAGTGCTCCTTGTTGATGGGATTACTTTGGAATAATTTTCTCTTGTATTTGTAACCCCACAGTTTTCCATGTGAGAATGATATTTGTGTAAGACTTATCTTTTCCCTTGTGGATATAGTTATAAATAACCATTTGGTTTTATATGATCATTGGGTTTGAGGAAATTACAAGTTATTATATTTTGGGGTGAAAATGCAAGGTATGAGATAACATTTCTAATTAAAATTATGTTATGGTTATTTTGAGGAATTTATGTCATTTTGGCCATGTTATAAAATATAGTTTTTGAAAAAGGACAACACGCAGACTGTGTGACAACCCATCACGTCGGAAAAAGTTGTGGGAATCGAACCCACAACCAAAGTGTGATTGGGATTTATCGCCTACCACTGAACTACGTGAAGTCCCGGGTTAGTGTGACTATTTATTTTTAGTTAAATGATTTTATTGACCAATAATAAGTTGATTTGGGTTCTTATGTCTTATCAAATGAATACCCTTAGTATAGGAAAATTATTTGGTGATTAAGTGATAAATGTTATTTTGGAAGATGTTCGCTTTGTTGGGAACACTATATGCCCAAGGAAACTAGAATACTATGGGATTTCATTTGAGGAGTAATAGTGTATTTTTATCTAAATTTTTATTATGGATTTATAGTGATTTGGGTTATTTATGGAAATGATTAACCTATAATAGAGAATATGTGATCAGGTTAATTACTTTTAAGTATGTGACTTTAAGAGTAGTTGATGTCATTTGGAGATACAATTTAATTTGGAAGACTACATAACCAAATTATTCTAAGTTTTGGGTTTCAATATTAGTTTGGATTATATTGAAGGATTTTAGGGACAATTGTTTATTGAATGGTATTTATTTAACTTTAGGGTATTATGGGTTTAATTTTAGAAATTAAGATTAGTGTCTCTTTATCTAAAGGAATATCCTTTTGGGGGATCATCAGATCTTGTAATAACCGTTTTGGTTTTTATTAATCTCTAAATACAAGGTAAATATATAGTTTATCCTTCATGGATCGTGTGATTCTATAGAAGTTTATTCTAGCTCTTCCAGTGTGACCAAGTCTTCTTGAATACTCATCGTTTAAAAAAAATGCGTTAGTGGTGGAAATTTATTAAATAATGAAACTCTACTTAAAAATTAAGTATATCTCTTTATTTTCTTATTCAATCTAGTAAATTAATTCCTCATCTTTATTTAATGTAACTTAAAAAAATGTTGTCCGTATACTTTTCCTACTGGGAAACTAATGACCGTTTGTCCCATCACAAGTTTGTGGCTTTCTTGTTGTTAACTTTCTCTTGATCATGTTTTCTATCCCTCTCCATCAGAACTTGACACTTATTTTATCTTCTATATCTATGTTTTCCTACATGGAATCCTAGTATGACTTATCTTCGGTGACCTCTGTACTTCACTTTCTTTCCTTTAAGGTGATAGTTTTATTGACTCTTTTTCCGATGTGGGACTTTCCATTATATTCACAAGCCCAATTTTAAAAATTTTGAGGATGATATTATTTTAAGTATGGTATAATTTAACACCCCAAGCTTCCACAGTACGCTTCTCTTTGAATAATACAGTATCATGTGTTGTACGCAACTTCGAGTTCTAACACACATCACAGCCAATCAAACTAGCCGTTATGAATAGTAATACCCACTTTTTGAAATTTTATAAATTTTATCTCTCAAAATGGACTTCATTTTTGGATTAGAAATATCGAAATTATCTTAGGGTGAATTTTTGGTATTTTTCTGAAAACATTCAATTTTTGATGAATAGTGAAAAAACACCGAGTTATAGTATAAAACCGAATTTTTATTTAAAATTAATTAAGGTCAAAATATATACATAATAACTATATAATTTCAATGTAATTCATTGGAGTTAGTATAGAATAATTTTAGATATATAAAAATTTTATTGAACTTTTCACCGTCTTTTACCCACCTCCTAGGAGAATTTGCAAATTCACATAAAACTTAATTTTACCGCTTCTGTGAGTGGAATTTAGAAAATCCAGGAGAGATGGTTAATATCATGGAGTAAAATTTGGTTCAATGAGATGAAAAGAATTTTTGTTGAATAATAACTTTTTACTTTTATTTACCACGGTTAAAAGTAAATAGGGTAATTAAGGGTAAAAATGATATTAATATTACCTAACACATGTCCTAATTCTATTGGACAATTTTATCTCGACCAAAAACAACCTTATGAATAAAATATTATCATTTAGGTCCACTTGGCTTAGATTAGCACATTTATTATTATTTAATTCAAAGAAGAGTTAAAATATATAAAATCAAACTTTAATAACTAAACATTTTAAATATAGAGTTATACATAAGATAAATTCGATTATAAATATTCATTAGAAATATAAAAATATTTCCTACATAATGGTATTTTATTTATAATTTTTAGACATTAAATAATTTAATTTATTTATGACACAATGGTGATGCAGTAATTACCTAATTAATGAAATATTAAAATAATTGATATTATAAATATCACAATAAATGTAATTTGCGACTTTTTATGAATTAAAATAATTTTATAGGTTAATATAACATATTAGTATTGTTTATATAAATTTTTTTCGAAGTAATAATGCTGTTATGAAATTATCAAAAACAAAATACCCAATAGTGTAAAAATTGACATAAAAGAGTTTTTAAAACAAATATTATATTATTAATTGATATTATATTTATAAAAATCTAAGGTTCAGCCAAAGGAATTATATAGTGATAGTTTTATCATTAATGGACCACTTGGGGGTCGCTTGGAATTATATAGTAATTTTATTAACTATATAATATAAAAATAAAAAGAGACATGGTAAATGTCAAACTATTTAACTAAGAGTTAAATATAAATGATAAGGTTAATATAGTAACCCAAATATGTATAAAATATATTGGTTGAAAGTATTTAGACCCATACCCACCGTAACCTTTAAATAATACACTTTGGGGCCATTAGAAACCAAATATGAATTTATTATAAAATAATATTTCTAGCTTTTCCAAAGGTGCCCCTCACCCCTCTTATAAAAGGGTACTCACCCTTCTCTCTAATTTACACCTTCAAAACCTTTTGTCTCGGAAAAACCCTACCCAAATATTCTCTCAACTTCTCTATATTCAACCTAGAGGCCTTATTTTGATCATAAATCCAACCTGTGGAGCCCTTTTGATCAAATCAAAAGGAATAACCTGAAGAAGAGGTAATGTTTTCACAACCCTCTTTCAAGTTCCTTTCTTCTTCAACTTCTTCTTTCTTTGTTATTTCCATTCTAAAATAAAAAATCCAGTATATTTTATATACTGTGATGTTATTATAAATATTTTACAACAATATTCATTATTATATCCATCCTTTGAATGACATGTCACCATACGTGCGTACGTACGGCCTACCATCTCCACGTCGTGGTGTAGTTGTTATTCAAAACATTATTATTTTTATGGGCATGATAATGATGTTTAATTGATGTAAATAATAAATATAACATGATAATGATTCTATATATATTATATACTATCCATTTATATATTATTTTAATATCAAAATAATGATATTGTCGCTCGTGCGTACATACGAACTACCGTCTACACGAACACGATGAGATTCATTCCACATCATATCCATACAAGTCTAATTCTCATTTTATGATTAAAAATAATGTTTAAGGACTTGATATAATTCTTTATATGAATTAGATACAACCTATCCATATCAAACATGACTTATGTAACAAAACATATAAAAGAAAACGAGTAAGTTAATACCTAAAACGACGATAATACTAAGATATTATTAACAAAGCAATGTTAAAAGATCATATATGATATCATATTAATGTATATTATTCTTTTATAATTCAATAACAATAATTTAACCATTATACAGGAGGCTAACATACCCTAGACCAAGTAAAAAGTATAAATTAAGGGGTTTCTTATCTCACTTTTAATTCCGTGAGATTTCCATTGTTCACCACTTATTTATTGCATGTGGTGTGTGTATTGACCATGATTGTATTCATTATGTAATATACTTTAATTTATGGATATCTATATCATAATTTTATGATACTTCTTTCATGGGTGTATGTTTCATAAGTTACCAAATCAATAAGGGAATTTGAAATTTCAATTTCCACTCATTCGGCTTTACGCATACTTCATTGATTATTTTACTCCAAGATTATGTGTGGAATCACTATTAATTTTATTATGTCATCATTTCCACTCCCCTTTATATGGATATAATTTTGACACACATAATCACTCCATTGTTAAATTCTCAAGTCATCGATATGAACTTGATAAGAGTAATTTTTACTCAATCTCCATTTGTTGAGTTAAACATCCTATTCATTGGTGTTGTTTTTACAAGAATATGTGTGAATTTCCTTTGATTGTTTTACACTGAATATCCAATCATATTGAGTGTATTTATATTTTTCACACATAATTATGTCATTTATTTATCCTTAACCTTAGGATACGGCCTTTATGAGAGATTTCATCTCAATTTACATTCTATTGAGACTCCTTTGTTGTTATACACCAAATCATTTTTATATGGTGTATATAATGTAATTTGAAATAGTATATCATGAATCCCTTTATTATCATGATATTACAATGTTTTTATTACCTCAATTATTTGTATTCAAGTGTCTCTCTTTTGGTTAGGAACTCTAACTAAAATATTATTTTAAAATGTGTTAAAGATCTATTATTCTAAATCATTCTCATTAATGTCCATGTTTTAAAAATGGTTTAAGGATTTATTTATATAGATTTTAAAGTTTTCAAATCAAAATTCCTTTTAAAAGTTTCAAAGTTGTATGGGACAGTTTGATTCAAAAATCTATTTTAAATGGATTCTTTACAAATAGTGTGACTTTTAAATGTTTTCAAGAAAAAGGGGGATATTTCTCTCAATAGTTTGATGATTATTTTAATATATGTCAATATCCTTAATTATTCTTGATTGAGGTTAATCTGATACAATACAATCTTCTATATTGTATCGAATGAGTTATGTTTGACTGTAGATGTGCTATTTTTATACCATTCATGGTTTGTGGTTAAATTATTGACATTTTGTATTCTAGTTTTAATATGAATGTTTATGTTATATTTCAAACTTTTCATATGAGGAATGCATTGGACTTAGTAAGTGATGGCTGGAGCCCACTATAGCTCCTCTATGCATCGGTAGGTCTCATGAGATAAACTAGTGTCTTGGCATAAGGCCTTGACAAAATCTTATTTGTAGTCTTGGCACGAGGCCTTGATTATGTGGTTATGGTAGTCTGGCATTATGAATTCCATCATTATGAAAGTGGTTATTGATATTGCATGTGGTTATTCGACTAGTAGAATATCCATGTGAATAAGTAAATGGAATTATTTCATTTTATCTTTGCTATATTATGCTGAAGTTCAAGTTTAAAAGGCTTTTGTTTTAGTTATACATTGCCTTAAATTTTTATTCTTATTTATGAAAGTTTCCAATATATTGTTATCCTTACTGAGCATCTGAGCTCACCCCTTTCAATGTTTTATTTTTCCTAGGATGTGAAGAAGTAATTTACGAATGACCTGCAGGGATAATATGTGGGGATATGAAGACAAGATGTTGTTGTAGTTTTTTTCTACTTTATGCACTACAACATAAACAGTGTTTAGCGGCGGTTTTGTGGAGGCGGTTCACAAAACCGCCGCTAAACGTTATCCGTGAAAGATTTCGCGGTGGTTTTTAACAAACCGCCGCGAAACCCAATCTATTTTGAAAAGCCGCGACGCTTTCCCCTCCCCTATCGCATACCCGTCTTCCCTGATCCCCCTCACAAACCCTCCCCTCTTCCCCGATCCCCGTCCCGCTACCTCCGGCGACACCCGCGCCCTCCGGCGACACCCGCGCCCTCCGACGACACCTGCGCCCTCCGGCGGCCGCCGCGGCCCCTGAGCCCCCCGGCGAACCCTGCACCCCCCCCCCTCAACCGCCGGTGACCCCCGCGCCCCCGCGCCCCTCGTGCCCCCCACGCCCTCCGGTGACCGCCACACCCCCCGCGGCCTCCGGCAACCCCCCGCACCATAATTTCAGTCCTCCCACCATAATTTTCAGGTTTATTTATATATAATTTTTATTTTTTCCACATTTTAATTAGGGATATTGTGATTTTTATATTCCAAATATCGTTGTAGTGTGTTTTGGTCTTCATTTTGGAAGGTTTGAGCTGTCATCATCAAAGGATTACATGTGTATTCATAATTAAGAATCTATATATAAGTTCTCCATTTATATATATTCAACCTTGAAAGTATTAATATATATCATGGGGCTATATGTGCTTATATGTGTATATGAAAATGAATATGTGTATCATTGAAAAGGGGTATATGAATGTATAGTCAAATATGTATAGATCCCTTATACATATTTGTACACCTTAATATGTATATATGGACTAGGTATCATTACATATAAGTTAAGGTGAATATGTGTGCATTTGAAAATATTAAAATTTGAGATTCCATCATCTATTTTATCATGGCTTGAGTTTTAGGTAGTTTCCATATTCATGTTACCATTATTTGAATTCCATGATAGCATGGATGTTTTTTAATCTGTTATTCATTATTTTATCAATTGAATATTGTATATCTTTTTATATATATTATTGGTTTTATTTCTCGGAATGTATCTCCCAATGTGGTTGATATAAATTATCCTAAACATTTAAAATGTGTTTTAAGGTGTAAAGCATGATTTCAAAGTGAGTTTTCTATCGTGTGATTTTCTATTTAGAGATAATGTTTTGAAAAAATGGTAAGATGGTGTCAAGCGTTTTGAGTAATGTGTTGTGAAGAGGATCGGGCTGATGGGGAATATATTGGATATTCCATGATGGTATGACTTTATGTGAATTATTTCTTTATGTTTCATTTTAGGTGATGTTTCCTAGACTTCTCTATAGAGTCCATGTGGCTGAATTTTTGTTGGAGGCTGAATCATCCTTTAAGAGAATCTAGTTCATTTTATGGATCACAATGGGATGGTTTTGCAAGGTAGTATTGTACCTTTTGTTCTAGTTTTATTACTACATAGTACCATTAAAGAAGAGACATGGGAGTGGAGATGAATATGTAGGAATAGTGGTCCAATCTCTTTTTTAACAAAGCTTTTATTACTATATAGTACCATTAAAGAAGAGACATGGGAGGGGAGATGAATATGTAGGCATAGTGGTTCAATCTCTTTTCTGACAAAGCTTAGTGATACTTTGAAATGTGGCTCAAAGCTAAGACATTTCATGTTAGGGAGGGTATGATATTCTATGATTTTTTCAGGTACTTTCTCATTTCAATTTTACTTTAAATAGATAATTTTGGGATATCAAAATGTTTACTGGATGTATGAAAAGTTTTTGGGGTGTCCAGGGTTTTTAGGACACAAAAGGTTGAAAAAGTGCCTATCCAGCTCAAGTAATATGATCAGAGCCCAGTTAGTAGTTATTGTGTTCCCTAACCATGATTTACAAGAGGTGGGGTAAATTCAATGAAAAAATAAGGAAAGGGGGAGAATAAACCAAGTGGAAATGGATAACCCATTCCTCATGGTTATAGCATGACTTAACAAACCATACAGGCTTTATCGAAGATCATGTGACTAGCCCGCATTTCTATCCAACAGTCCAGCATTTCTAAAATATTACTTTTGAATAGCATGAATTGTCTTTAAAGTTTCCACATGATGAAATTTTTTCCAGCAATACTCATACACTGATCCTTTCTTTTCAGCTTCATTCCATCTCTCATAAATCAGATGAAGTGCCAAACAATCACTGTAATCCTTTGCAGAAAATCTAGATTTTACCATTACAGCTAAAGCACTTTTTATCTTGAGGAAGAACTAAAGTATCCATGACGCTACGTCCGACCACAGTGGTAAGCACAGGATCGTAGCAATGAAAAATGGCACCCATAATTAGTACTTTCCGTAGTTTAGGATCCACCAGAAGGATTGACTGGGCACACCGGCTGGCCGGTGGTGTCTCACCAGCTGGCCGGTGGTCATCCACCGGCTGGCCGGTGACACCAGGAAATGGGAAGGCCTACTGCCTGGCTCCTCCGGCCGGCCGGTGGGTAGGAACCGGCTGGCCGGTGCCCATACCGGCTGGCCGGTGGAAATCCACCGGTTGGCCGGTAGACTTAGTCAATCCATTTTCAGCTTTCTTGGGCGAGCTCCTAGGAAATCTTTTTCCTAACATCAAAAACACTTGAAAACAAGTTAGAACACAAATAGAGTGATTGTGATCATTAAAATCCAAGAGATAGGGGTACAACAACTATTGTTTTTTTTATATTCATGGACTAGATTATGCATTAGAAACCATTAGTGGTGGCCTACTTAATTTACCTCACACACCATATCGAAGTTCCACCTGGCCTTCCCTAAGAACCCCCAAACATGTCCCTTATAGGTTTCTATTTGGAACCTTGATTCCTCCACATCCACTCTACAGTTTTCTCCACATTTCCATGACTAACATAATTCTCTCCACCTTAGGAGGGTCATTGTCACTAATTTATTCAAGAAATTCAAACACCATGTCTCATGCTTCCATCATAAGATGAACCCCAAAACTTAAATGTGGCCATTTATATTTCCCTAGAACAATAAAACAAACATTAACCATTGTGAAAATGGTTTCAGTGAATGTAGTTAACTTGATTTAAAATGCATTATGATCAGTTTCGATCACACATCAAAGGGGTGTTGTTTGAGGCAACATAAATGTGTGATCGATGGTGTTATGATAAGTGTGTATCCCGATATTCTTATTGCTCCTCAATGAGGTTTTGACGCTGTCTCCTATGGACCAGACTTGTTCAGTTGGTCTGAAATGGTAAATGTGGTCAATGAATCATCTTTATTATATTATGCATACTTTATGGTCAATGGTTCATCTTTATTATATTATGTTTCTGTAATCTTACACTATCGTATATTTTGTGTAGGCACATTGTGATATACATGGATAAAAGATGGATCACATTACCGAGGAACACATCTCAATATGTTAAGGGTTTGAATGGGTTTTTAGATTTTGCAATTTCTAATCGATCCGTTGAAGGGAGAATAAGATGTCCATGTCCTAAATGTAAATTTAGAACATGGTTGAAGAGAGATGAAGTTTATGAACATTTAATACTGAAGCAATTCCCTGAGCAATATTTGTGTTGGATTTGGCATGGAGAATCAAACAATACAGAAAGATTGAGGACTGATGTTAATCCACAGAATGAGGTCCCAAGTTCTTCGACAATGGAAAATGAAATGCAAAACCTCATAAATGATGCATTCGGCACTGCAAGACACCACTATGAGCATCAAAACATATCAGAACAACCAGAAGAGGGTGCTACAAATTGCAACGTGACAAGTGATGTTTCTGAGACTGTAACACAAGCAGATCAAGATTGTAACATAACATTGGATCCTCTTGATTCTGTGGAGCCAAATGTAAGGGAAAACTTCAGTGAGGAAAATGCATTTCATGATTTAGTTGACGATGGAAATCAAGAGTTGTATAGTGGGTGTTTGAAATATTCAAAGCTTTCATTTCTACTGAAGTTGTACCATATCAAATGTCTATGTGGAATTACAAATAAGGCAATGTCCATGTTATTGGAATTGATTCGTGATGCATTTCCTGAAGCAAAAATCCCAGAATCGTTTTATGATATGAAAAAAGTTGTTAACAAGCTTGGTCTGAATTATACAAAAATACATGCGTGTCCCAATGATTGTATGCTTTAATGGGGAGAGGATTCAAGTAGACAGAATTGTAAGAAATGTTCTTCTTCTAGATGGCAGTCAAAGGGTGATGTTGGAAGTATGACTGAACATAATTTCACGGAGAAGAAGAAAAGGAACACACCTGCAAAAGTTTTGCGTTACTTTCCTTTGAAGCCTCGATTGCAAAGATTATTCATGTCATCAAAAACCTCTGAACACATGAAGTGGCATGCTGTAGATAATAACAATGATGGGTTAATGAGACATCCACGAGATTCCCAATCGTGGAAGAAATTTGATTCATTACATCCAGATTTCTCAGCTGATCCTAGGAATGTTCGATTGGGATTGGCTGCCGATGGATTCAACCCATTTGGGACTTTGAGTACGAGTTATAGCATTTGGCCAGTTGTTTTGATCCCTTATAATCTGCCTCCGTGGATGTGTATGCAACAAACATCTTTTATCATTTCGATGATTATTCCTGGAAAACAAATGCCTGGAAATGATATTGATGTATACCTGCAGCCTTTGATTGAAGAATTGCAGGAGTTATGGAGCAACGGTGTTGAGACATTTGATGTTTCTTCTAAAACAATGTTTAAAATGCATGCTGCTTTAATGTGGACCATTAGTGACTTCCCTGGGCTTGGTAATTTATCTGGTTGGAACACTTATACGGGTTTGGCTTGTCCCGTTTGTAACTTTGATTTCGAGCCCAAACGGCTACCTCACAGTAGAAAATGGTGCTTCTTGTGCCATCGAAGATTTCTTGATGCATCTCATAGATTTCGGCTGAACAAATCAAAATTTAATGGTTGCATTGATCGTAGACCACCTCCAAAGTTGTTAACCGGTTCTGAAATATTGACACAGCTTGAAAATGTTAAAACAGAATTTGGGAAGGTTCATCATTTGAATGATAGCGGAAAACGAGTGCGAAGTGCATAGCCAAGTGAAATCAAAACGCAACAATGGAAGAAAAAAAGTATATTCTTCAAACTTCCGTATTGGGAATTTAATTCTTTGCGCCACAATCTTGATGTGATGCATATTGAGAATAATGTATGTGATAATTTGATTTTCACATTACTTAATGAGAATGGAAAGTCGAAGGATCATCTCAATGCTCGCAAAGACTTACAAGTAATGAACATAAAACGTGATCTCTGGCCAGATGAGAATGAAAAGTATGCTCCGGCCATTTTTTCATTGAAAAATAGGGATAAAGATACGTTCCTTCAAATTTTAAAGAATGTGAAGGTATCTGATGGGTATTCAAGTAACATCTCGAGGTGTGTTGACTTGAAGAATCGTAAGTTATATGGATTGAAAAGTCACGATTCACATGTTTTGTTACAACAGTTACTACCATTGGCATTGCGTACATTATTACCTGAAAAAGTTACTGCTGTTGTACTCCATTTCTGCACATTTTTCAGACAGTTATGTGAGAAAGCTCTACATCCATTTCAGCTTGACAACCTACAGGAGAGGTTTGTATTGACCCTTTGTGCAATGGAGATGATCTTCCCTCCATCGTTTTTTACTGTCATGATGCATTTAACTGTGCATTTGGTTGACGAAGCTAAATTAGGAGGCCCCGTTCATTATCGATGGATGTATCCAATTGAGAGGTATTTTATTTATATGTTTCCAGTTAAGTAAACATTTTTTGGCATTTAAATAAATGCATAATATTATTATTATTTTTCACAGATATCTTGGGCATTTGAAAACATACGTGAGAAATAAAGCTCAACCAGAAGGCTCTATTGCTGAAGGCTATTTGGCCGAGGAGTGTCTTACCTTTTGTTCCAGATATTTGGATGATATTGAGACAAGATTTACTCGAGTTGGACGTGTTGACGACACATCAACTCAATCTCAAATGCATCAGAAATCAAAAATATTTCCTGCTATTGGCCGATCAGTTGGGAGGACCTCATACGCGACACTAACAGAATTGGAATTATTACAGGCACATAGATATGTGCTGATGAATAGTGAAATTGCAGATCTATTTATTGAAGAGTTGAGGATACAAACAAAGAGACGAATGAGAAGCCGAACACGAAATGAAAAAGATATAACGAAAGCTGTGAATAAAGAGCTGGTAGAATGGTTTGCACGACGTGTAAGTTTATAAATATTGCAATAAATACGAATATTACTTTGACACATACAATTTTCAAATATATTAAATTATATTTTTTTTCAGATCATGAATACTGATACTCGAGCTGACTTTTCAGAAGATTTGAAGTTTCTTTCTAGAGGTCCTATAAAACAAGTTAGAAAGTTCAATGCTTATAATGTGAATGGTTTTAGATTTCGTACAGTCGATCGAGAAGTGGGTTTGAAAACACAGAATAGTGGTATTTTTACATTTGCTGAAGTGGAATACTATGGAAAGCTGCATGATATTATTGAATTAAACTACCACGGGCATTTTTCTGTTGTTTTATTCAAATGCAAATGGGTCGATTTTATCAGAGGTGTTAAAAGAGATTCCTTGAAATTTACTTCTGTAAACTTCGCTCGCTTGATGGATGTTGGTGATCGTGAACTACATGATCCATATATCTTAGCATCACAAGAAAAAATGGTATATTATGTGAATGATGTTGTGGATGAAGGGTGGAGTGTAGTTACTCACGTAATACAAAGAGATTTGTATGATATGGGTGATGAAGTGGAAGATTTGACCTCTGCAATTGAATTTCATCAACAACAGGAAGCAGAATTATTTGTCCATCATGATATTGAAAATATTGTTCTAGCAAGGATGAATTAAGTGGATGAAGCAATGGAGCAAAAAACCGACATGATTGAAGGGGAAAATGATTGTATGTACAATTATTTATTCATTCAGCAACTACTTGTTTCATTTCTATAGTCATTCATTATCATTGTTATATATATTTTGTTTGTTAATACTGGGCATCTATTATCATTTTTAATTTTTTTTCTGCATAAATTTTTTGAAATATATATTCTGAACTTAATTTTATTTGATTAAATGACAGGAATGCCAAGGAAGAAGCGGTACACTATTCCTTCTTCTTCTGCGACAGATGACGATCCGTCTGTCCCCACGACATCATCTCCCCCTGCACCATCTCTGACACCATCAGTGGATGCCTCATTAGAGGATGAGTCATCGCCTCCCCCTATAGGAGCTTCAGCAGTGGGGCAGCGACACGCCCCCTCCAGTTCATCACGGACATTCTGGAGGGTCGCAGTCATAAGTACAAATTTTAATTAAATAAATTTATTGCATTTTGTTTATAGTAATTGTTTGCTCATTGCAGATGAAGACAATGAAACCGTGGAAAGAGACATAAAAAGTTCTGATGTTTGGAACATGCATGGCAAGAAGATATTGGTGCCATTTGATTCTTATGGGGTCCCGACGGATGACGCTGTAGGTTTACTTGGTCAGATTATAGGTCAGCTGGCAGCGGAGCCCGTTTCCCTGCCTATTTCGTATGATGATTGGAGGCATATGCCTCCAAACTGGAAAAATGAAGTTTATGATTCTCAGATAAAGGTAATTTTATTACTTTATGGTTTAATTGAATGTCATTTTACTAATATATTCAAAATGAATTTCTGTATACAGATGTTCTTCCACTTTACCGTTGCTGATGTGATAGCACGGAAGTGGACATTGAAAAATCTTGGAAAAAAATGGAAAGATTTCAAATGGAGGTTGTGGTGTGATGTCAACGATTCTTCGTTGACCGTGAAGCAGATGTATGAGAAGATACCCAGTGGGGTACCGAAAGAACAGTGGAAGGTTTTTGTCGATAGACATCGTGATGAGAAGCGGATGGTATTGAAATATATATTATTATATTATCCTCATTTTACATTTATACATGTACATGAAGAGGAGATAGACATTGAATACAATACTGTTAAATTGAATTTTATTTATTTCAGGATCTCTCAAGAAAGAATGCTTCAAACCGGGCGAAGCAGGTAATCCCGCACACTGCGGGTTCAAAAAGCTTTTCAAGAAGTCGAATGTCATTGGTAATCTTTTAATTAGTTTAAATATTTATAAGATAATATTATCTATTTAACATATTTGATTGATGATTTATCTTTATTTAATGCAGTCACAGAGTTTAGGGCATGAAGCATCCCGAACAGAACTGTGGCTGGATGTTCATAAAAAAACAGATGGAAGTTTTGTTAATAAACCTGCCAGAGAAGTTAGGGTATGAAGTCAATTATTTATTATAATAACTTAATATCAGTTTTTACTGTGTTAATATATATTGATATTTGATTTATAGGTAAAAATTAAAGAAATATGGGATGCCAATCCTGGGCAATCCTACTCAGTCTCCCAGGATGACCCGGTTGGTCAAGTCCTTGGGAAGGAGCATCCTGGTAGAGTGCGCGGGATGGGTTTGGGACCCGTACCATCTGAGGTCTTTCGCATGCCATCAGGGATTTCGACCTCATCTACTCCTGGTTATAGTCATTTCATACCTGAAGATGCTCAGAGGGAGATGTCTGTTCTACGAAACACAGTTCAGCAGCAGGGGAATCAGATATCTGATTTGCAGAAAGAGTTGCTTGAAATACGTCAGCATATGAGCAGATATGCCCCCGGTGGTAGTGCATCGGGTAGTGGTGAGCAGGTAAATCACAAAAAAATCAAAATCATTTAGTTTTCAAACTTTTATTAGTTTTAATTTTTATTATAAATATGCAACAATATTTAATTTTCAATATAATGTTCTTACAGGTGGCAGCAGGTGGTGGAGATAAAGGTGGAGAGGGTGACGATGCAGCATCAGATGATGAGTAGTAGTATTGTTGATGTGTTGAACAAGTATGATAACAGTTGGTTTGTATATGTAACATTTATGGCACATAGTTGCCACCAAACATTTCCATGTCCTAACATTTTCTTGATTTCTCATGTTTTCTTCTATGCATTTTATTTATTGTGTTCTGGATTCCTCATGTGTTGAAAAAAAGATTCTTAATGCAATATGCATGTGATGATACCATATCATATTGGGGACTAAAATAATTTTTCATAACGTTTCGTTCTTCCGGTTACAACATTCTATTTTAATAAATGAATATTTATTTAAAAATACCATTTAAAACTAGAGGAGATAAATAGTGAACCCAAATCCCACCTCTATGAGCCACTGGGATGGATACTAGTATCAGGGATATAAAAAATAAAATTTTGAATCATTGCCCCATATATTTCAAGAGCACAGAATAAAAACACCATCGAATCAACTACAATATAATATAAATTATCCATTAAAATATACATAAAAAATCCCCCATGGGTTAAAATAAAATGAAATAAATAAATATAAATTTGTTCAAAATGTTAATCATGTGGAGGAAATAAAAATAACCCAATGTTAGAGCTCTTAATTACTAGTTCGCTCAACAAATACCACCTCAAAGCCTTAAATATAGTATATTTATAAATATTAAATATATCATGTACTATCCATATGATCATCACCAATGTGACTCATAGAAAACTGTAAAGAGTGTATCAATAACCTAGTTAACTTGTATCAGTAATAACAAACCACTATAAATGTAAACTAATCCCCCATCCTCTTCAAAGATCTGTCATGAAATAATCCATTTGTGGGAATTAATTTAATATTATATGAATTTAGTTATTGTTTCACTTTGACCACATGAAACTTAGTTTTCAACTATCTCCCAATAAGAATACAACATCATATCCCATCCCTCCCAAATCCACCAATAAATACACCAACATATTGTCATATATTTTAGAACAAACAAAAAATCTTGTATTAGGGAACTAGGGAAGTATGATATAATTAATTCATAGGATATCCACCTAATAAAACCATCCCTCAATGCGTTATACCAATCCTTATGTAATCATCCTCTACTTGTATCAATGAAAGATACTAATATAGGGGGAGTATAAGAGATGTGGTGGTCTTCAATACATATCCTCCCCATCCTTGATTTTAATGAACACATTCTATGGTTATCTAAGAGTTGGATTTTAATCCAACTCGAGTGGGGTGTGTAGAATATTCTTAATGATTACATGTATATATTAGTCTCTAAATAACCCAAGATTTATGTTATCATGTTGGGATATTTTCTATAGGACTATGATGGAAATTCATGTGTCATTCATAAGAAACATAGTACGACCCATTCATATATTATTTTTTATGATTTCATGTTAATGGGGGGGGTGGATGATTTTCTTCCATTCAAGAGAGACGAGAGGGATTCCTCATTCATATCAGGTGCATGCATAGAGGAGTTTATTTTCAAAGAGATAAAAAGCAAGGTTATCTCCTGGGTAAGATCAGTTGTGATTGTATCATCCACACATATTGGATTATGACTTGTTCCATCTATAGTGGGGATATAAAAATTTTGGTATCTTGAAGATTGAATTTCCATTTCACATTCCCTTTCTTATTCATCAACAAGGGAAACCCATGTTTTACCCTTCATTGTTTTGAAGTTAAGGGAATTAGAATGCTTCCTAACCAATTTGGTTGAATCATTATTCTTTGAGGGCTCACCTATATCAATGGAAGTGATTTTCTTTTATTTTATGTTTTAACCTCTTTCAAAGAGTTATAATCAATGGGTGTATTTTTGCACTTGTGAATTACTCTTCAGTTTGAAACAGAGTGTCCCAAAATCCTGTATAACTCCCAAAAAGGTGGAGTATATTCATAATTAATTTTAACTTAAATGTTATGATAATTGACATTAAAATTAATCATTTATAGGAACATATATTCAGTGATAGAATCAACTAGAATTATAGAATATATACCACACTCCCTAGATATATTCATATAATCTAACTTCATCAGTATACCAATACAGGATGACATATCACAAAGATTTTTTAGTTTCTAGTATACCCAGTTTAAACTATGTAGTCTTACCTAGACATGAGTGGTGGAGTTGCATTGGTTTACGGGATTTAAATTTATATCCCATTCATAAATTTGAAGAGTGACTAGTTTCAAGTTAATGATTCTAATTCTTCATACCAAATACTGGTCCTCGTTCCATCTCACAAGAAGATGAAAAGACATATTCCTCTTAGAATCATTCTCCATCCTTGAATACCCCATCGATGATCAATTCTATTTTTTAGATCTGGAATGGGCCAAGGTTTATCTCTCCTAGAGTATGAAATCCTTAAAAAATGGATAATTTATAAAATTCCAATCATTAGTGAAGGGCATATGGGTCTGTGAAAACTAAGAAACTATAAGAACATGATTCTTCATTTGAGGTATGAATATGTCCTTTTTAAGGTTATTCTTAAGTAAGTGGAGGAAAAAGAGGTCTAAATGTCGTGTAACCTAGTTGCATGTTGTGTAATTGGGTTTACATGACTATAATCTTAATACACACCATATAGTGTTCTGGCTAGGAACTGTATAGAAACATACACTACACGACAAGTAGTTTCAAGTACACACCGTGTACTTTTTTTAAAATTAGGCATTAGCTTCGTTTTTCTTAGATGGACAGAAACTCACCCCTTAATTCGACGAATAACATGCCCAAGAAATATGAGGACAGGGTGGTTGGGATCATGAAGACTATTAAATTCCGAGAGAATCTTGATTCCAATGAGGGACACCAAAGATGGTCTCTATTGGAAACCATTTATATGTCATGATTTGACATTTAATTATAATTAAATATTGAAATTTAATGAATTATGATGCATCTACCAAGCCATAGCTCAATCTTGGATTCAGTCTTCACTTACACTTGTTTAGATAGTCTTTTGAGGAATCGACTGTGCTTAATTTGTTTGCAGGGATTTGGAAAATTTAGCGTAGTGGTGGAGTAGATCCAACATATTTTTTTTTCCAGTTCAACATTTAGCGGCGGTTTTAACCGCCGCTAATTCCATACCTGTGAGAATTTAGCGGCGGTTAAAACCGCCGCTAAATGATGAACTGGGCAGTATTTAGCGGCGGTTTTAATCGCCGCTAAATATATTATGTTGATATGTAGCGGCGGTTTTCACCGCCGCAGAATAGGCGCATCAAACGCCTGAATTTAGCGGCGGTTAAAACCGCCGCGAATAAAAAATATCAGATACCCATATAACCGCCGCTAAATGAAGAGAAACCGCCGCTAAATGACGGATCTACGACACATTTCTAAAACCGCCGCGGAATCGAAAAAACCGCCGCTAATAGATTGCCGACGCCAAACTTAGCGGCGGTTTTTGTAAACTGCCGCCACACTATATAGCGGCGGTTTAAACCGCCGCTAAACAGGAAAAAAACTGCCGCTAGGACCGGCTTTTGTTGTAGTGATGATGTAATGTAAGACTTATGAATATATCTAGTGTTTCCAAGACTACTAAACTAATCAGTCTTTTGAGACTTGATCTTTTGTGATCATGCCAATGTTATGTAATAATGCACTGACTCTGGTTAACTGTGGTCAGGTCGTTACATATGGATAAGAGGATGGAGATGAACATTGACACAGTTAAATGTTGGTTATAATCATAACTAATATATATCTATATATAATTGTTATTTTAAACTATCTTCTAACAAAAATAATTTTGTGTTTCAGATGGACCCTGATATATATCACAAGTTGCAGGAGGCTGACCTACCGTTGGATGAGGGAGATTTTGGATCATCTGACCCTCAGCCTACTGGCAGTTTAGGGGGTATGCAGAGGGGGTGTGGTCTTGCACGACTGATGATTCTTAACCCTTTCCCCGAGCGACATCAACATCTTGGTTTCGATCCACACACAAGGAGGTATGGTAACCTGTATATTTTAGTTAACTTTCATTAATTTATTTATATATATACTAATTGTTTTATTATTTATTCATTTTTCACATTTTCTCACATGTAACTATTGGATAGGGGAGAACTATCTTGCATAATTATTTTTCTTATCCATGGATCACATGGGAACAGATTCCTGTTGATGTGCGACGCGACATGTTCCATCATTGGCTGGTACGTAAATAAATAATATTTATTTTGAAAATTATTTTATTAATAACTAGATATTATAATTTATTTGTAGGTTTTATGGTATCCTATCGATGATAGCATGTGTGACGCTATCCATGAAGTATGGAAGGTTTCTATGTGTGACTGTTTCTGTCAGTTTTTTAACAATTTGAGAAGTACAGCCGTTAAGAAAGCAGGAGTGACAGAATTTGATGAGTCGTGTAGAGATCACAGACCAGAGTACATTTTATATCATGTTTGGGATGGATTATGTTTAAACCGGTTTGGTGGTTGATTTTAGAGGAGATATTCAGTGGGACGATAAAACCGGGGGAGATAGGAGGTGACGCATCGAGCTGGTAGCCGTACATTCAGTTCGCATAGAGAGCATCTGGTAAGTATATTTTTTAAATATTTTATACAACTTTAAATATAAACAGTTTATTTTATATTTCTGTAGGCATTCAAGCATCCTGATAATATAGAGTTCGACATTTATCGGAGGATGTACAGTGATCCAGCCACTGGAGAGATTAGACGTGATTTCCAACATCAGATTGTGGTTAGTATTATTTTTCTAGTTTGACCATTAACTGCATATAATATTTTCACAATTATAATTTTAAATTCGAATTTAAGGAGTCATATGAGGCTGCGACCTCTCCGACACAGGCTGAGGGTCAGGACGAGACGACTGAGCAGACCGGTGCTCACCATTTCGATGAGGCGGCAAGGATGCAGGCGACTCAGTATTGCTTTGAGAAGGGCTAAGTAGTTGGTATCTTCTCTCATTTGACTCCTGGTACTTATTATGTTACTTCTTCTATCTCGGCATCCAGCTCGAGAGGAGCTCATGGAGAGACATCATCTTCTGGCTCACAGTATCAGGAGCAGTTGTGAACTCAGGCTGAGTGTATAGAGACTTTGCAGAAGCATCATGAAGAGATGTGTCAGCGGTAGCAGCATCATGAGCAGCATCACGAGGAGGAGCTGCATCGATTGGAGCAGTGGTGGTAGCAGGAGTATCACAAGCATATGGAGTACATGTGTCGTCTAACTTGTAGTTTAGGAATAGATTTTCGTCCACCTTCTCCATACGACCCCCCCCAGTGATTTGTTTTTTATGTTAAAAATATTTTAATTCAAGTTCTGTAATAATATGAACTATTTACAGTTTCTGTCTTTTATATTGGTTGAAATATTACATAATTTAAATTTTTTTAATATTTTATTATTTATTATTAGTATTATATCTTTTAATATTTTTTTAAAAATATTGAAACTTTTAATAATTTTTTATTATTTTATTATTCTAATAATATTAATATTAATTTTTTATTAATCATGATTTTATTAAATATATTTTTTTAGTATTATATTTTTTAATGTTTGTTTATTTTACTAATAGTAATAATATTTTTTATTTTTTTATTATTTTTATAATAATAATATAATTTTTTCATTAATCATAATTTTATTATTATTTTTTAATTATTTTGAGTATTTGTGACGGGGTCTTTTGCGAATGGGACCTCTCACAAATAAGTGAAATATGTTTTTTTAAGATTAGTATTTGTGATGGGACAACGGGCCCATCGCAATTACTATTTGTGACGGGCCCCTCGCAAAAGGATTATGGTATATAATATATATAATCGGAAGGCTATTTGTGACGAGTAAGTTCCCCGTTGCAAAAACGAATTGTGATGGGCCCGTCGCAAAAGTTTTTTGGGTATATAATGTATATAATCGGGAGGTTTTTTGCGATGGGTAAAATTCCCATCGCAACAGATATTTTTTACGATGGGCCCGTCGCAAAAAATATCTGTTGCGACACCGTTTTATGCAACGGGCTATTTGCGATGGGGGCATGTCGCAAAAGTCTATTTATGACGGGATCCCATCGCACATATCCCATTGCGAAAAATGGGAATTCTAGTAGTGCACAGATAAGGTTCTTTGTGTGATCATTCATAGATCACGTGAAGGACTTCTGGGAAGACTTGCGAAGAACATATATCATGTCTTCCAGATCATCTGAGACTCAAAGGAACTGGTACTGAATAAACCTAAGTCCTTCATAATGAAAGGGTTAGAACCGAGATTAAAAGTGGAATACTGAAGAAAAATACATGCTTAGTGGCCCTCGTGCGCTCCACACGAGTCACCCAAAGACATAGGACAACACCAGGACATGTCTCCTAAATCTTGTGAAACTCCTCCAGTATGCCATTTGGGACTTTTGGAATACTGAAAAAATGTTAGATCAAATCACATGGTTCCCCCTACAAACACCGCTTTGATCTTGAAAACCCCTTTGAGTCTGTCACCTAGGACTTGAGACATTCTTCAGACACATAGCATGAATCATATAACAATGTTTTCTCATGAAAGTTGAGTCTCACGAAAGAATATATACAGAATAAGCAAGCTCCCACACCACCCTCTGGGAAAGTCAGCTGGGACTCACGACACCCTACAGGTATGTCGACCAGGTCTCACAATGTTTACCAGAGGTGTTAGCTATGATACGCAACACCCCTCAGACTATGCCACACTGACTCTTATGACACCATCCATATGCATCAATCCAGGTCATGTGATGGATCCCAAGACATGTCAACCAGGTCATGAGACACCCTCCTTACAAGAAGGCCATGTCTATAGGGAATCGTAGGACTTGATAATGTTATCCATCCTTAGTGTGTAAACCCCGATAATGGAATAGCCTCATTTTGTAATCCCCAACACAAAATGAACTACGAGAACTCTGATTCCTGCCATAACTGGGAATGGTATGATTCCTTCTCAAGTCTTGAGATCTATACCAAACACCCCAATGACCATCCCAACACACAATTCCTATATCCATATGCCATGAGGCTGATCATTTTTCATCATTGTTTCTCACCCCAATAATAGCTTATGTGGGCTTAGGGGGTTGCAACAAACACCTCATTAGGCATCATAAATATCCAATAACTTGGGAATACTTTCTGTGCAATCCCCTACATAAATTGAACTATGGATACTCTGATTCCTTCCATGCTTAGGATATGTAGTTTACCTCTCCCTAAAGTTTGAGCTCCATATTCATCATTCATGGAAATCCTAGCATCAAATTCCCTTATTCAAGGCAACAACATTTATTATTCACTACCCCTTGTTTCTCACAACAATAATGGCTCATGTGGGCTTAGGGAGTAGCAATGATCATATCATCTGCACTATAAACCCCTTCAATTGTACAACGAAACCTCAATGTATAATCCCTAACATAAACTGAACTGTGATAACTATGATTCATGTTATACTTGAGATATGTAGGACACCCCCTTAGGGTTTGAGATCAAATATTTTGGGTCTCAATACCCAAAAATATATCATCACCACATTATATAAAACTTTATGTGATGAATGAACTAAGTGGGTTTTGATTCCTGCAATAATTAGGATATGTAGGATGCCTCATAATGGCTCAATACCCATCTCAAAATATTAACAACCTTCTTATATGAAAGAATTATCTGTATCACTTGGTTATATGGATTTAGTATATAAGAAATCTCATGTTACCATAAAATGATGAAGAACCTCAGATATATACAGATGGATTCACTAAAGAGATCCTAGACTTTTTCATATGAAAGATAATTAACATATAGTAATTTCATTAGGGTAACTGATCTCGTATTGGGATTAGAAAGAAATTCATGAACATATCTTAGATCTATAAGAGAGTCTCAAAGTAGACAATAACTCACCCAAAAAGGGTGAAATGATCCCAACCTCCCATCCTCTTGACTAATGTGAGTCCCTAAGAGTCGATGGGCCTGAAAACCCAAATGATTGTCGGTCTTTGGAAAGCAGGTCCATACTCAGCTATCGATAAGAGAACCATTGGGGGTTTCTAGGGAAGAAGAAACAGATGGTAAACTCAAGGCATGTGATTGACCGAGTCCTTAAAATATCACTCAATCAAACCTTAAAAGGGGAGCCCATCCCATATCCATGTCGAACCCCAACGAAACAAAAATGGTGAACTCGATATGAAACTATCCAATAAAAAATTATTGGGTTATAATCCATCAATCCATGTTGTTTACTAATCATATGCATAAATTATTAATAGGCTTGATGTGGATCTCTTAGGACACTTTTTTTCATACTATATATACAAAAAAAGTAGTAAGACCAGAATAAACTTGGATTCTTGTAAGTTCATCCTCGCATTTACAAGTCCACATGAGCTGGTTGTCCGGAAAGGGAATACATGAAAATTGTGTTAACCTTGAATATATGATTGATAATTTTCATTCCTAGTGAATAGCACTAATTGGTACCCTTTTTCCTTATTTTTTCTGATTGTAGATACTACTCTCATCAATTGACTCCCAACTTGAGGAAATGTCTTCATCATCCATCATTTTCTTCAGTAACTCATCTACTACTACGACCCCCACAGGTCACAAAGTAGTATCACATGATAGATATCTCCAATGGTAGGTAGTGAATATTATGGTTCATGAGTACCAATGATATGGTAAAATACTGACCATGGAATCTTCCCATGAGATTCCCTAATCATGACAACTGGAAAATTTTAATTTCCTGACAAAGGATGATACTAAGCCAGTATCCCTCATTGCTATGACCAACCGCTTTGGGAGCTTATCCCCAGAGAACAAAAATTATCACCTTCCATATCTAATAAAGGTGGGTCAGGAATTCGGATATGACTCCCTTTCAATTCAGGTGCCTACAAGGAGGGAACCTTTCAATCGTCGTCACCAACATCATCCCACTGGTACCCATCAGTCGCCTGCTAAGGGTACCATCTGATACACAGTCACCTCTGATTCCCATGCACAGGCTACAAGGAAAACTCATTGGTGGATAAAGATGTTGAATATAGAGAGGGATCATATCTCTATTTCTATTAACAATTTATGTTAGCATACTTTGGCAGGAACCAGCAAGCAGGCTCATATCCCTACTAGCTTAGAACAAGTCTGTAGGCATATTCTCGTAGCAAACATGGGGGAGTCTCATACTCCCACCCCCATGCACGAAGCCCATCAGCATACTCCAATGGTACAAGGAGGACATAAGCGGGAACATATCCCCACTTTGATCAAAGATATTTATTAATAGATAATGGAGACTAATAATGTTCATTCTTATATCCTTGCACAAACTTTGCTAAAATGCCAATATATTTTAGAAACAATGGAAGAACTCCCCTGGAATATTCCTACACTATTACAGATAAATAGATAGGTTCATACTTCTATCCCTATAGCCAGGAAAACTCAACAATATGATCATTGAGAACAAGTGGTTGTATTGGAGTAAGCACACATTCTTTCTCCCCCTCCCCATGAGGATTATTATCACATAGAAATAAAGGTAAAGGCATCAGACATGGCTCATACTCCCATTCTATATGCCATACACGTTCTCCCCCTTTTGGAATTATCAAAAAGTAAATAAGGAATGAAAAGAAAGAACATAGAATGAGATAAAAAATAGATCCAATATATTTTATTAGTCAAATAGTACATGAGATTAAAAAATATCAAAATATATCCCCATAAAAGAGTGATCTAACTACTTCTTGGACACATCAGAGTCCATCGCTTGTTTTCCCTTAGTAGTGGCATCAGTGGTAGGAGCACGAGGTGTATAAGTAGTAGTGGTGGAAAGAACAATGAGGGTACTGAAATATGGAAAATAAACTCCTTGAAAAACAGAAGGAGCAAGGTTCAGGATAGAAGAGGAGGGAGGACCTGTAAGTTCCTGATGGATGATAGGTCAAATTTTTCTAAGTGCCTGATCATGGGTCATGGTCAAAGGTGTAGATGAAAATATATGAGGGTGATGGATAGTTTTGAGAGGATCAACTGCTATAGAAATAATGGAAGTACTGTGATGATGCAGATAGGGATTTAGCTAATTGATGAAGTCCTTGATGATCTCACCACAATAATCCATAGCCTCTTCAAAATCTTCCTTATTCTCCATAAACTTGTGAAGGGTAGGATTGAATTACTTAATCTAATTGAATTGATCTTTGAAGTCCTAATTAATAGAAGTTAGCCTCAAATTTTCCACCAAATAATTAAAATGACTATTTAGCTTACTCTTAGTGTAAATCCTCTTAAAATAGAAGTCTATATTATTGGTTATTTCCTCCTGAGCATTAGTTGATTATTTTGAGTATAATATCACCATGTCATGCACATGGTCACCATTATTTCTGATCTTACTAAGGCTCTTCTGATCCATTCCACCCACCATAGTCTGAAGTTCCTCTTGAATCACATATCTAAACATCTCAACATCTGAATAATGAACAACAGGAGCAGCTGAAGTGGAGGAACCTTTCACTATATCTCAAATATCTAATCTCAACTAGTTCACGTCAAGAGTAGGAGTTTGTGGCTTAGCAGTATCACTCCTAGAAGTTTCATCCTCAAAATTTTTCACCACTTTATCCAAATATGTCATGTAATCAATAGTGAGTCTATTAATGGATGAAACCACAGAAGTCGCCTCATTCCTCATTTTATGTTTATCAAGGAAAATAGATTTAAGAACTAAGACCAACTGAGGATCAATCCAAGACACAACTCTTTATGTGATCAAATATTCATCTCTTTCACTAAGTCTTGAAACTAAATCAGGTGGATGTGAAGAGGCAGATCTAACTTCATCCAATAATTCTTCCTTGAAAGCATCAAGATCAGTATTGTTGTCATATTCAACAGATTTTGAAGTATCCATAGGAATGGAAGTAGGAGTAGGGTTAGTTTTTATATCCTCTGAATCGGGATACTCCAAACCAAAAGTCACATATCCTGGATCTCTCCTCCATATAGGAACAACAATGTCATCCAAAGGATCAATTACATCAAAATTTTCTCTCTTAGCCCATATCACCACTTCAACTAATGTCCCCTTTCTAGAATAGACTAAATCTTTCACTGGATTCACTAATACCTCCCTTATAGTAGGAAATTCAACATCAACATGGAAAACATGAGCCCTTTCCTCAACCACAACATATTTAGAAACCTCATGAAATTCCATAATTTGTTCAGGTTCTACTAAATAAGTATCAGCAAAAATTTCATGCTCATCATGATCTAATTTAATATCAATAGGTTCAGCATCAATACCTTGATCATCACTTGGATGATCTGATCCACCATCAGATTCATCACTTCCTTCTTCTACATCACGTCCATCTTCTTTCCTATCACTTGAAAAATCATGTTCTTCATTTTCTTCCTCATCCCTATCACTATAATTTTCTTATTCTTCACTGCCACTTTCTCATTCTTCACCAGATTCCTCATCACTACCCAATTTACTTTCATACATTGCATCCTATAATTCTTTAGTCTCCTAACTATCATCCTCAGCTAGAAGTGGTTCTTTATAGAGTAGAGGTCTAGGTGGACTTCCAGGAAAATAAGTCATCCTCTCTGGACAATTTAGCTATGTCAGGTTCACTCCTGTCATCTATTGGTGATTCAACTCCTTGAACTACCTCAGAAATCTATTTGTCTGAATATAAACTCACTTCATCTGGTCATATACCAAGGCCTACCATATTCCTTGGCCTCGAGGGATGCTCAATAGAATTAAACTATTCAAAAAACTTATCATTATCCTCAATCCAGGTCTTCTTCCAGGGGTTCCAATTAATTTTTATCCTTCTACAGATAACCTTGTTTATATAGAAACCATCCCAAGATAAAATTTTCTATTCACCTTCATTCACTAACCCCTTAGATTTAAACATAGCAGAGATAATCCTTGGATAAAACAATTAGTTTATCTTGTAGTAGAGTTTGATCACCCCACTGATATGAACCATAAAATATATACACAAATTAATATGATGAACTTTCTTCAATAGATATAACAGATAAACATCCTAGTAATTGAGGGAGGCAAAATCCCCTTTCCTGGGATAGAATTGATGATGGGTGAATTTGATTACGATCATGCACTCACCATCAAGATTTGTAGAAATAGGCCTCTTATGCTCTCCATTTCCAGTCAACTCAACTAATGCTTCCTTATAATAGAAAATTTCACTGGTTAGAGGAGAACTTCCTTGATTTTCATCATACAGACCCTCATTGGGTACTTTCAATCACTATTCCCAATGCTTAGAAGAAAAAGTAACTATCTTTACATATATCATCAACTTTATCCAAAAAAATTATGATTCTTCAATCAAAAAGTCATCATACATGTAAACATCATGCCCCATCCTCGGATAGTATAGACTTTCATTATTTTAGAACCACTCCAACCATCCTTGAGCTTGAAACATGTTCAGAAGAAAAGACTTACTTGATAACATCAATTAATAGTGCACTTCCTTCTCAGGCATCACGACTCTATTCACTAGTTCTAGATGAACAGGATTAGGTTTAGGTTGGCTAGATTCAATTATTTTCTTCTAGGATGGATGTGACTCATCCTCAAATCCTTATAGGATGCACTTGACACAAGATATTGAGACAAGTTAGAAGGTTTCAGTTCAAGAGAGAAAGGTACCAGCTCAGGAAACAAGGGTTTGAGGGTAAGAGTCTGGGAGTAAGAGTGTGAGGGTAAAAAAATTATTGGATCAACCCTTATTTTATCATTTAGGGATTCGAAAACATAAAATATGAAATTTGGGATGAAATAATAAAATAAATAAAATAGCACTGTTTAAAATTTTAGATAGAGAAAAAATTAAGTATCAGTCGGTGAGACACACCAAAGATACTTTTCAGTGAGTCGTAGTCTATAGGTCATATCGGTTAGTCATCAAATATAGATCCTATTGGTGATTAATGAATAGTAATTCCTTAAAAAATTGATCATCCCTAACTCATGTCTGATGCAACTCATCCTCTTAGAATTTAAAGGCATAGTACAAATACTTCCAAGCTAATATTCTGCGCTAATGAATTCAAGAGTTATATCACCTTTTTGATAATGATCTCCCAAAAAGTGATGTATCACATCAATATGTATTGTTCTAGAGTGAGAATCTAGATTATTAGAAATTTTAATAGCACTTGTATTGTCACAATTTATAGGTAAATTCTTAAATTGATACCCATAATCTAGTAATGTGTGTTTCATCCACAAAATCTGATCCCAACAACTACCAGCAGCTATGTATTAAGCTTCTGTAGTAGATAATGCAATAGAATTTTTATTTTTACTACACCATGAAACTAGAGACTTTCCCAAAAAGTGACATGTTCCAGAAGTGATTTTTCTATCTAACTTGAAACCACTAAAATCAGCATCATAATAACTAACTAAATCAAATGATTGTCCTCTAGGATAGAATAGTCCTAAGTTGGTAGTATATTCTAGGTATTTGAAACTTCTTTTAACAACAAGAAGATGTGACTCTTTGGTATTTTCTTGAAAATGATCACTCATACACACACTAAACATAATTTCAGGTCAGCTGGTAGTCAAGTAAAGAAGAGTTCCAATCATACCTCTATAATTGGTTTGATCCCCTAATTTTCCATTTTCATCAAGATCCAATTTATAGATGGTACTCATTGGAGTATCACTGTTTTTTGTGATATCAAAGCCAAATTGTTTCAAAATATATTTTGTGTACTTACTTGGATTTAAAATAATACCTTATTTATTTTTAAAATTTTAAATCCAATAAAGAATTTTAATTCACCCATTAAAGTAATTTCAAATTAATTTTTCACCATTTTTTAAAAATCAATACATAAGGAGTTTTTTGAAGATCCAAATATAATATCATTAACATATATTTGAACAACTAAAACATGTGTATAAATTATTTTTATTAAAAAAGTAGGGCCAGCAATACCTTTTGTAAAACCATTAAAAATAAGAAAAGTGTTGATCCTATCATACCAAGCTCTTGGTGCCTATTTTAAACCATACAAAAATTTCGTTAATTTAAAAAAATGATTTTGAAAATGAAAATTTCTAAAACCAGGGGGTTGTTCAAAAAAACATCCTCAACTATATACCCATTTAGGAATGCACTTTTAACATCCATCTGATAGAGTTTGAAATTCAAATGTGTAACATAAGATAACAATATTCTAATGGATTCAAGTCTATAAATAGGTGCAAAGGTTTCTTCATAGTCAATTAATTTTTCTTTTATATAACCTTATATAACTAATCTAACCTTATTTGTTACTATAGCTCCAACTTCATCTACTTTATTTCTAAACACCCACATACTGCCTATTTTCAAGGTGTCTTTGGGTCTATCAACAAGTTTCCATAATTTGTTTAATCAAAAATGATTAAATTATTCTTGCATAGACATTACCCAAAATTCATCATTGATTGCATCATTGATGTTCTTAGGTTTAAGCTGTGACAAAAAAGACACTTGATGTTTAGCCTGATTTCTTAGAGAAGCTCTTGTTTGTGTTCCCTTATCTAAGTATCCAACTATAGAATCTAAGGGATAGTTTATAAGGGTTATAACAGATCTTGAAAAAGATGGGCTAGTTATTTTAGGTTCTTCTACAATTTTTTGTTAACTATGATCCGAATCTATAAATTTTCTAGAACTGGAAGATTTTGCAGCTTGCTTAACAGTAGAGTCAGAAGGTTTAAAATTCAGGTCAAGATTTGACAAATCATTCTCAATATTTTCTAGGGAGGTCATAGGTTCATGTGAATCTGTTTCATAAAATTTGACATGTACAGATTCTTCCACACACTTGGTTTTATTATTAAATACCATATAGTCTTTTCTAAAGGTTGAAAAGCCTAGGAAAATACATTCACCACTTTTGGAGGAAAACTTTTCAAGAATATATTTTTTATTGAGGATAAAGACTTTAAACCAAAAACATTATATTAATTAACCTTAGGCATCATATTGTTCCATAACTCATAAGGTATTTTCTTAAGGATAGGTCTAGTTAAAACTCTATTGATTATATAACAAACTGTATTCATAGCTTTTTCCCAAAAATAAATAGGTAATTCATACTCACTAATCATAGTTAGGACTATTTATTGTAAGGTTCTATTTCTTATTTCTATAAATTCATTTTTTTGGGGTGCCCTTGGAGTATATAAGTTATTATTTTAGCCATTTTATGAGAAAAAATATTCAAATTCTTGATTTTCAAACTCATGGCCATGAATTACACTTAATTTTTCTACTTAGATAGCATACATGGTGAAATAAGAACATGATTCACTTTTTTGAGCTTAAAAGAAAGTCCAAGTATACCAATAAAAGTCATCTACTAGAACATAGACATATTTATTCCCATTTAAACTTGAAACTCTAGATGGTCCAAATAAATACATGTGAACTGGATTAAGAATATGAGAAGTTGAGACTTATTTCTTTGGTTTGAAAGATATTTTATGTTGTTTTCCCTTTTGACAAGGATTACAGACTTTATCATTTGGAAACTCAAGTTTAGGTAGATTATTGACTATTCCTTTCCTAGATAGTTTTATAAGGGACTTAATATTATAGTGGCATAATCTCCTATGCTAGAGACAATACTCTTTGTGAAAGGCACTCATGTAATAAAAATTTTGAGAAACTAAATAATCTAAATTTGTAGCATGAACATTTTCATTTCTAAAAGCAGTTAATAATAAATAATTCTTAGAATTGAAAAAATTATAAGAATCATTTTCAAATTTAACATTAAATCCATCATCACATAATTGTGATATGCTAAGAAGATTATGCATAAGACCATCAAAAAAAATAAATTTAGAAATTAAAATTGAATCAATGTTACTAATTTGGACAGGGCCAATAATTTTTCCTTTTTCATTATCTCCAAAGGTGACATAACCTCCATCAATCTTGATAAGGTTCTTGAAGCTCTAATAGTCCCTTGTCAAATGTCTTGAACACCCACTATCCAAGTACTATATCTCTTACAAGAACCCTTCAAACAACTTTCCTACAAAAACAATTCAAACAAGAAAAGATTTTGGAACCCAGCTTTTCTTGGGTCCAGTAACACTAGTAATTAAAGATTTGGGACCCACATTTGCTTTATGGGTTTCCTATAAGAAACTTTTAAAGTATTAGAAAAATAAACTTTATTTAGACTAGAAAAACTAGGGTTAGTAAAATTATTTGTAGTACGAGAACTTGTAGCATATTTTTTAAATTTAGGCATAAACCTAGATTTTCTAGATTTTGATAAAAAATTGGTTTTAACAAAATTTCATTTTCCAGGTTGATAGACAATACCAGTAGTATATTTAGGAGCAACTTGTTTTCCAATAATTTGAACTAGGGTATCTTTACCATTTTAAAATTTCTCCAAATCCTTCTTTAATTTCTCATTAGACAGTTTGAGTTCATTATTCTTAGGGATCAGTTGATAATTCTTATCCTTTTCAATAGTAAGTTTATATTTAAAAGAAATAGTAAGGGAATGTATTTTCTTGAGATATTTATACTTATCATTTATTTTATTTCATGTTTCCACAATAATTTTACAACATTCAATCATTTATTCATTTTTCATATTTTCATAATCAGATTCATCTCCATAATAATAAGAATTATGTACAGGATATTCTAGGTTTACCTCAGATGTGTTTTTCATGAAACAAATGTTTTCTTTGTCAGTATTCTCATCATTTGATGACTCTGAGTCGCTAGAGATATCCTCAGAATCACTCCAGGTGACCTTCATTTCCTTTTTTATGTAAGGACCCAACCCTAATTGCCTGGAGTCGGTGCATTATTTGATTACGTTGGCATACATACAAGGAATACGAATTCTGAAAGACCAAGTATTTTAGTATTATTGGAAACAAGATACATACATAAGTTCAAATTTACATATATAAAGGAAAAAAACACTAATTTATTCCACTAGATTCATCATGTATCCTAGATTATGCTTGCAAGTCAATCATAAATTACTTCTTCATGTCGTGAGAAAATGAAACATAAGAAAGGGGTGAGCTCAAACGCTTAGTAAGAGTAAGTAATACAGCAGAAGATAATATAAACATTAGACATGGTGAATAATTTAAAACACGTGCCTTTAATAATAAACTTGAATACATTATGGTAGGAATATGAGCTGAGTAAATAATGCCACAATAAAACATAATCATGGGTATACAACTAGTCGAATAACCACATGAACTTTCAACTAATAGCTTCATAATGAGGGAAGTGCATATGCTGGACATTATGAAACATTTTTTCATGACCTCGGCCAAGACATATAATGATTAAGGCCTTGGCCAAAATCCATATCACATTGGGAAAGGCCTCAGCCAATTCCACGTCTAGCTGTCTCATGAGACCAACCGATGCATCGTGGGGCTATAGCGGGCCCCACTCGTCACATAATAAGTCCAATGAATTCCTCATATGAGTAGGGATAAACATAAATAACAAATACATTCATATTGAAACTATCATATGAAATGTAACTATCTTTCCCCAATCATTAAACATAAAACACTAACCATTCGGAATAATATAGTGAATGGTTTTAGGATAGATCATCCACAATAGAGTTAGTCATAAACCATTAAATCAAATATGGTAGATGACTTCATAAATGATTAAACCCAATAATACCATGGAATCAACAAGAGTGTTTAATTAGATGAAAACACTCTTATAAAATCATTAAGCAATTCTCGAGATAAATACTCTTTTATTTTGAAAAGAAGTGTTCTTTTGGAAAAATATTTGTATAAAACAATAAGTGAAGTAAATTATTATTTTCATAATAAAATTATTGATTTTATAAAGATAATTTTTTCCAAAAATATATTATAGAGTGCCGTTGAAAATAGGTAAGAATTTGAGAAATTCCCTTGAATCGGGCTTGTATTTTTGAAATAATTTTAAAAGTTCCTTTTAAAACGTGTAACTATCCATTAAATAAGGAAGAATTATGGTTTTTAAACATATATATGATACTCAAACAGAATATATGATGAGTATATAACAATACATAAGAATTACATCGAGGTAATTATACAATGAAAGTATCCCGAATGAAAGTGGAAGTTCGGGTGGAAAAACCCTTACCTTAACTCCAAACGTGTTCCGCTCTTGTACTTAAGCTCTTGGAATATGAAATTATACTTGTTAATAACTTATTTAAGAAAATATTAGACATTTATTTAGTTTACCATAATTCTTTTTAGTTCATTTATGTCTTTATTGATAAGTTATTGTATTGAATTTTGTCGTTCTAGAGTGTTCATTTCCTTTATTTTCATATTCGGTTCACTTGTTTTTAAGTAATGAAGTTCATGTGGAATGGTTATAAATCTCCATGATTGGAATTATATATTATTAATGAACATAAATAATTGATAATGGTAATTTATATCATTTTGTTACATGGAATTAGGATGAATCATTAGATGACAACCACTTCAATTATTCGGCGGTATTTGGAATATTATGAACTAGTTTTGTCATATAACTTAATTATATATACATATTCTGGTTCCTAAATATTAATTATGTTATAATAAATATGTTATAATATTTTTCAACCATAATTATGGTTTCATTACTAGTAATTAAAAAGAAATTGAAGAATGAAACTGCATCGTCCACGAAGGTTATAAATCGGAACCTCATGGACGCCGATTTCGTTTATAAAAATAAAAGGAAGGGAGTAAGAATAGTTATGATGGTTCTTCCATTCACATGATATAAATCTAGTATATAGATTTTATTGGAGTTATCATGGTAATTTGGATAGAGGAGGTGAGGAGAGGATAGAAAAAGAAGATAAATTGAAATGAAAATAAATGAAAAAGAAGCATGCTTTACCTTTTGAAATAACCTCCTTGAAAAACTCCTTAAGGGAAGGGGTTTTGGTATTTTGGAAAGACCAGAAGCTTCTTGGATGTGGGGAGAGACTAGGGAAGGGTAATTGGGAAAAACTATTAGGAGCTTCAAGGATTAGAGGAGTGAATATAATAGGGAGTGGTGAGGGGTTTTATAGTGGAGGAGATGGGTAATTTTTGAATATTTAATTCATTATTTTATTATTTCCCTCAAGACAACCAATAGTATTGTTTAATGTGACCCCTAATAGTAATAAGTTCATGTGAGTTCGAACCAAGTGGCCTTGCATCACTTTTGATGTCATGAATAGTGTATTTATATGAAAATTTGAATATACGGTATTTTATTGTATTTCACTATTCATCAAAAATTCTAGAATTTCAGAAAAATACCAAAAATATACCCCTACCATTTTTTGACTTTTATAATTCAAAAGTGAAATCCATTTTTCAACAATAATTTTCTAAATATTATTAATTTAATTTTTAAATAAGTTCATAGTTAATTTGAAAAATAATAATCTTGAAGTGCAATTAGTTTTATGTGACATTGAAAAATTAATTAAGATCCCATTATCATATTGCCTTAAGAAAATAAAATAATATTATTATTTACTATTCATAAGGGTCATATTACTATTCATAATGGTATGTTAATATTCACCAAAAATCAAGTTTGTTCTATCAGACTTCAAATGACTTACTGAACACAACTCTAGATGACTGTTTTTTGAAATTCAAAACATAGAAGAGAAAAAGTTGTGTTTAATGGTTAGATTATAAAATTGCATTCTATGTTTATTTTCAAAACCTTGGGGTGTTACATTCTCCCCTCCTTAAAAAAATTCTATCCTCGAAATTCACAAAATATTACCTAAAAAGATTCGATTATGTATTTAACATAAGCTCCTCAGGCTCCCATGTTGCTTCCTCCATCTTATGGTTCCTCCATAGAACCTTTACCAGACGAGTCGTCCGATTTCTCAATACTTGTTCTCTAGTATCAATAATATTTATAGGATCTTCACAGTAAGATAGATTGTGCTCAAGTTCCACTTCTTCATAAGTGAGTACATGTGTTGGGTATGGCATGTACTTTCTTAACATTGACACGTGGAACACATTATGAACCTTTGAGATACTTGGCGGCATTTCCAAAAGGTAAGCTACGGATCCAATTCGGTCCAAAATTTCAAAAGGTCTGATATACCTGGGACTTAATTTTCCCTTCTTACCAAACCGTATAATACCCTTCCATGGAGATACCTTTAACAAAATGTGATCACCTTCTTGAAATTCCAAATCCTTCCTTCAGTTATCAGTATAGTTCTTTTTCCTACTTTGAGCTATTTTGATATGGTTCTGGATAATCTTCACTTTTTACATTTTTTCTTCAACAAGTTCTAGGCCCACGAGATTTCTTTCACCAACATCATCCCAGAAAGTTGGTGTACGACATCGCCTCCCATATAATGCTTCATAGGGTACCATCTGTATACTTGTATGGAATCTATTGTTGTAGGAAAATTATAAAAGACTTAAATAATGATCACACATGCCTTGAAAATTAAGTGAAAAAGACCTCAACATGTCTTCCAATGTTTGAATAGTTCGTTCTGATTGTCCATTAGTTTGTGGGTGGTAGGCAGTGCTCAAACAAAGATCGGTATCTAGGTCCTTATGAAGACTTTTCCAGAATCTTGATGTAAAACATTTATCACTATCATAAAAAATCGATAGCGGTACTCCATGAAGTCTCACAACTTCATTAATATATTGTTTTTCTAGACATTCAAGTGGTAGATCTTCTCTTATAGCAAGAAAATGTGCTGACTTGGTAAGACGATCAAAAATGACCCATATTGCATCATTCCTTCTAGGAGTCTTTGGTAGTCCCATGACAATGTCCATCGTGATATTATCCCATTTCCACTAAGGTATGGGAAGAGGTTGCAATACTCTTCCAGTTTGTTGCCTTCCAGCTTTCATTTGTTGAAAAAACATACATCTTGACACAAAATCAGCAATCTCCCTCTTCATGTTATCCCACCAAAAATGTTCCTTCAAATCTCTATATATCTTAGTGATACCAGGGTGTACAGAGAAATTAGAACTATGATCATCATCCAACAATTCCCTTTTTAGATCAAGTATATCGGGAACACAAAGTCTCTTCCCAAATTTCAAAATTCCATCTTCATATATGAATTAACTCAATCTCCCATCATTCACAGCTTTAGTCTTCTTTTGAAACTCCTTATCATCAACCTGAGAACTTTTTATCCTTTCTAGTAAAAATGGTTTGGAAACCATTTGAAAAAGCATTGATGTTTCACCTTCCATGGTTATTACTATATCCATCTTTACTAGATCCATGAATATAGGATCCCTTTCAACTCTCATCTTGTTCAAAACTCCATGATCCTTTCTGATCAAGGAATCTTCCACCTTATTTGCCTTCCCCAGGTGGTATTTTATCATGAAATCATAATCCTTGAGTAGTTCAAGTCATCTCCTTTTCCTTGTGTTGAGTTATTTCTGTGAGAAAATATACTTCAAACTCTTGTGATCAGTATAAATCTCACATTTTTCACCATAGAGATAATGTCTCCATATGTTCAAAGAAAATAATACAGCAGCTAACTCAAGATCATGAGTAGGATAGTTTGGCTCATGAATTTTTTAGCTGTCGTGATGCATAAGCAATAACCCTGTCATTTTGCATAAGGACACAACCAAGTCCTTTCTTTGAAGAATCACTATAAATGACAAACCCGTCATTCCCCGATGGTAGATTCAACATAGAATCATTGACTAATATTCTCTTAAATTCTTCAAAACATTCTTGACAATATTTTGTCCAAACAAATTTAACCCCTTTACGTGTGAGCTTCATTAGCGGGTTACCCATTTGGGAAAGTTTCTACACGAAACGCTGATAATAACCTGCTAAGACAATAAAACTGCATACCTCAGTTATGTTTGTTAGCATGGGCCAATCTTGGATTTCCTTTGTCTTTGTGGGATCAATTAGGATTCAATCCTTAGAGACAATATGGCCAAGAAAAGAAATCTCCTGAAGCCAGAATTCAAACTTGCTAAATTTGCCATATAATTCATGTCTTCTAAGATTCTTTGGGATAATGTGCAAGTTATTTTCATGATCTTCGTAGATTTTGGAGTATACCAGGATATCATCAATAAATACCACTACAAAATCATCGAGATATTCTTTGAAAAACTCTTCATTAGATCCATGAAGACAGAGGGTGCATTAGTCAATCCAAAAGGCATCATTGTAAACTCATAATGCCCATACCTAGTTTGAAATGCTATTTTCGGAATGTCTTCCTTCTTTACACACAACTGATGATATCCAGATCGGAGGTCAATCTTTGAAAAGTATTGAGATCCATGAAATTGGTCAAATAAATCATCAATACGAGGTAGGGGATAATTGTTCTTTATTGTTATAGCATTAATCTACCTGTAGTCGACACATAACCTCATAGATCCATCTTTGTTCTTAATAAAAAGGACAGGGGTTCCCCATGGAGAAACACTAATGTGAATAAATCCCTTATTACTCAATTCTTCTAGTTGTTTCTTTAGTTACACTAATTCCACAATGTCCATTCTATAAGGGGTCTTTGATATAGGCCTTGAACCATGAATTAAATCAACAGAAAACTCAATTTCTCATTCTGGAGGATGTCCAGGTAAATCTTCTGGAAACACATCAACATATTCTCTCACAATAGGTATGTACTCTATTTGAACATTCCTTTCCTTACCCACAGTTATTTCATTCTCTTCCTCCCCAATAATTGAATTTAGTTGATCTACTGAGGGTGGATCTAGATAAGAATTAGGTGGTGACAATTCTGCTCTAAAGATAAGGTGTTATTTATCATCATCATAAAAAATTGTAACCTCCTTCTTCTTACAATAAATTTTTGCATCATGGTCTGAAAGCCAATCCATACCGAGGATTATATCAAATTCAATCATGGGTATAACGATGAGATCAGTAGATAAAGAACATTTATATTCCCTAATGGAACTGATTAATAGAACTTTGTAGTAATGATACTTCCCTTAGGAATTTCAACTGACAACTCCATTGTTAAATCAAATTAGAAATATCTAATTTTCTTAGAAAACTGGGAAGATATGAAACAATGTGATGATCCAAAATCAAATAGAGTATTGGATAATTTTGAGGAAATAATTAAAGCACCTTCCACCACATCATTAGGAACTTCAACCTCTATAGTTGTGATCGCATAAGATTTTCCCTGATCCCTTGGCCTTTTCTGTTGCATATTTCCTTGACGTTTTGGACAATCATTAGAATAGTGTCCTATATCCCAACAACTATAGCATTGAACATCGTTGGATTCCTTCTTCTCTTTGCAATCACCATCAAGATGGCCTTTCTGACCACATTTGTAGCATGCTCCTTTTCCTTTTAAGCATGCGCCAGGGTGTTTCTTTCCACAATTGTCACATAGTAGAAATTCAACTCTTCCCTTCTTCCCCGTTTCCTTATTTCCTTTTCCCAGGGTTTTCAGCATCCCTATTATTTTCTTTCTTTCCCTTAAAGTCATAAGACTTAGAGAATTCATTTTCTATCATGATGGCACATGAAACTATATCCTCATATGATGAAAAATTTTGGGAGACCATCGCCCGTTGGAGGAATGGCTTTAGGCCATCAAAGAATCGATCAATTTTTCTCCTTGGATTTCGTATGTAGTCTACAGCATGTCTTGAAAATATTGTGAAGTTAGCTTCGTACCTTGCAATATTATCATCTACCTCTTGCCTCGAATTCAAGAATTGTCTCTCCATATCTGCTCACTGCTCACGAGGGAAATATTTTTCTAAGAAGATTTCCTTAAAATCCCTCCATTACATCTCTTCTATCTATTCCTCCTCCTTTGTGTTTTGGATTAATGACCACCACTGATCCGCATCTTCTGATAGATGATATACTACTATGACAACCTTCTCTCTTTTATTACATCCCAAAGTGAGAAATATCTTCTCAAGGGAACATATCCACTGCTCTGCTACAAACGGGTTTGTAGTCCTGTTGAATGATGGAGCCTGTTGTCGCATAAAGCGATCTAGCATGGATCCTCCACATGGTGGATCCAGATGCTCCATACGAGTAAGTTTATTATTCATAACCCGAGTAAGTTGTCCCAGTATAGTTATGAGTTTCTCATCCCAGTCAGAGCACCATATCCAACATCATTATCTTGCATCGGAGGAAAATCCCTATAGGGGACACGTGCATTCATGCAATTTCCATTCCATCCACTAGGAACCATATCTAGATAATGGAATAAACTATATTAGGATATGATTCACAATGTATAATTTTAACTTAAAAATACTCAGAAAAATTGAGATCATACACATGGCTAATCCCATATACACAAAAATGGTTTCTTTGAGGAATATTTTACATTTCAATACTTCATAATGTCTTGTAAAGAAAATGTGAATTATCCTAAGAATATCCCCTCGAAGTTTCATAACCAAGAGTGCATCAAGGCCCGTTGTTGTGTACCAGTTCCCGTTTGAGTCTATCTCAAAGCGGTGTTTTCGGGTTTTACCCCTAGATACATCTATGCCAGAGCCGCCTCTACCTACTCGTATCCAGACAAGGATGTATTTGCTAAAAAGATTCACATAATCCATTCCTTAACAAAATACCAAGATGTTATTGTATGTATTTCCTCAAAGACTAAATTAGGGACTCTTCCCTAATTCTACATTTTCTAAATGTAGTTTCCAAGTATTCTACTAAACTTCCTCAAATACCAACTGTAAGGACCCGACCCCAGTTTCCCAAAGTCGGTGCCTTATTTGATTACATTGGAATACATACAAGGAATACGAATCCCAAAGGACCAAGTAGTTTAGTATTATTGGAAGCAAGATACATACATAAGTTCAACTTTACATAAGGAAAGGAAAAACAACACTAATTTATTCCACTAGAGTCATCATGTCTCCTAGATTATGCTTTCAAGTCAATCATAAATTACTTCTTCATGTCCAGAGAAAATGAAACATAAGAAAGGTGTGAGCTAAAATTCTTAGTAAGAGTAAGAAATATAGTGGAAGATAATATAAACATTAGACATGGTGAATAATTTAAAACGCATGCCTTTAATAATAAACTTTAACACATTATGGCAGGAATATGAGCTGAGTAAATAATGTCATAATAAAACATAATCATGGGTATTTAACTAGTCAAATATCCACATGAACTTTCAACTAATAGCTTCATAATGAGGGAAGTGCATATGTCGTACATTATGAAACATTTTTTCATGGCCTCGGCCAATACTTCTAGTGATTAAGGCCTCAGCCAAAATCTATATCACATTGGGAAAGGCCTCGGCCAATTCCATGTCTAGTTGTCTCATGAGACCTACTGATGCATCGAGGGGCTATAGCAGGCCCCACCCGTCACATAATAAGTCCAATTCATTCCTCATATGATCAGGGATAAACATAAACAACAAATACATTCATATTGAAACTATCATATGAAATGTAACTATCTTTCCCTAATCATTAAACATAAAACACTAACTATTCGGAATAATATAGTGAATAGTTTTAGGATAGATCAACCATAATAGAGTTAGTTATAAACCATTAAATCAAATATGGTAGATGACTTCATAATTGATTAAACCCAATAATACCATGGAATTCACAAGAGTGTTTAATTAGATGAAAACACTCTTATAAAATCATTAAGCAATTCTTGAGATAAATACTCTTTTATTTTGAAAAGAAGAGTTCTTTTGGAAAAATCTTTGTATAAAACCAGAAGTAAAGTAAGATAGTGTTTTCATAATAAAATGAGTGATTTTATAAAGATAATGGTTTCCAAAAACATATTATAGAGTGCCCTTTAAAATTGGTAAGAATTTGAGAAATTCCCTTGAATCGGGCTTGTATTTTTGAAACAATTTTGAAAGTTCCTTTTAAAACGTGTAACTATCCATAAAATAAGGAAGGATTATGGTTTGTAAACATATATATGATACTCACATAGAACATATGATGAGTACATAACAATACATAAGAATTACATCAAGGTAATTAGACAATGAAAGTATCCCGAATGAAAGTGGAAGTTCAGGTGGAAAACCCCTTACCTTAACTCCAAACGTGTTCCGCTCTTGTACTTAAGCTCCTGGAATATGAAATTATACTTTTTAATAAATTATTTCAGAACCTATTAGACATGTATTTTTTTTACCATAATTCTGGTTATTTTATTTATATCTTTATTGATAAGTTATTGTATTTAATTTCATCATTCTTGAGTGTTCGTTTCCTTTATTTTCATATTCGGTTCACTTGTTTTTAAGTAATGAAGTTCATGTGGAATGGTTATAAATATCCAGGCTTGGAATTATATAATATTAATGAACATAAATAATTGATAATGGTCATTTATATCATTTTATTACATTGAATGAGGATGAATCATTAGATGACAACCACTTCGATTATTCGGCGGTATTTGGAATATTATGAACTAGTTTTGTCATATAACTTAATTATATGTACATATTATGGTTTTTTAATATTAATTAAGTTATAATACATATTTTATAGTCTGTTTCAACCATAAATATGGTTTCATGACCAGTAATGAAGAAGAAATTGAAGAACGAAACTTCATCGTCCATGAAGGTTATAAATCGGAACCTCATGGACGTCGATTTTGTTTATAAAAATTAAAGGGAGGGAGTAAGAATATTTGTGATGGTTCTTCAATTAACATGATATAAATCTAGTATATAGATGTTTCTGGAGTTATAATTTTCATTTGGACAAAGTAGGTGAGGATAGGATAGAAAAATAAGATAAATTGAAATGAAACCAAATAAAAAAGAAGGGTGCTTTACCTCTTGAAATAACCTCCTTGAAAAACTCCTTAAGGGAAGGGGTTTTGTTCTTTAGGAAAGACCAGAATCTTCTTGGACGTGGGGATAGAATAGGGAAGGGTAATTGTGCATAAATTTTAGGACCTTCAAGGTTTAGAGGAGTGAAGAGAAGAGGGAGTGGTGAGGGGTTTTATAGTGGAGGAGTGGGGTATTTTTGAATATTTAATTCATTATTTTATTATTTCCCTCAATACAACCAATAGTATTGTTTCATGTGACCCCTAATAGTAATAAGTGCATGTGATTTCGAACCAAGTGGCCTTTTATCACTTGTGATGTTAGGAATAGTGTATTTATCTGAAAATTTTAATATACGGTATTTTATCGTATTTCACTATTCATCAAAAATTCTAAAATTTCTGAAAAATACCAAAAATTTACCCATACCATTTTTTGGCATATACAATTCAATAGTGAAATCCTTTTTTCACCAATAATTTTCTAAATATTATTAATTTAATTTTTCAATAAGGTCATAATTAATTCTAAAAATAACAATCTTGAAGTGCAATTAGTTTTATGTAACATTGAAAAATTAATTAAGATCCCATTATCATATTTCCTTAAGAAAATAAAATAATATTATTATTTATTATTCATAAGGGTCATATTACTATTCATATGACTATTCTTAAGGGTATGTTAATATTCACCAAAAATCAAGTTTGTTCTATCAGACTCCAAATGGCTTACTGAACACAACTCTAGATGACCATTTTTCGAAATTCAAAACATAGAAGAGGAAAAGTTGTGTTTAATGGTTAGATTATAAAATTGCATTCTATATTTATTTTCAAAAACTTGGGGTGTTACATTTTATATTTTCTCTCTTTTTCCTTATACTTATCTTTATACTTTAACTTAGGAAAATCATCTTTTACATGTCCTCTCCTCTTGCACACATAGCAGACTATTTCAGTAGTATTATCATTTCTCTTCCAATCCTTTTTCTAGTTTCCCTTATTATTATACTTCCCTTTATAACTGGGCTTTGTAAAGAATCTATTCTTTATATATAACTTTTTTAATCTTATGGATAACTGATTCATTTCATCATCACTATCACTCGGTGATTCTTCATTACTGGAACTTTCATCATGAACTTGAATTTTCTCTTTTTCTTTGTGTTTAGAAGAAGTTGTTTTAAAATCAAATGAATTTCTATTCATTTCATCATACTCTTCTATGTTAACCTACAATTATTACTCATACATTATTATTTTACATATATCATACTTTACTGGTATAGTTTTGATGTCACAGTATTCCCTTATTGGCACTGAGGTTCCTCCCCATATTTCTAGTAAACATATTAAAGTTCACACTACTTGTACCTTGGATGTCATTGTATTTCAAAGAGAGCCTATTGTATTTACCATTTCATTGAACTTGAGATACATGCCAGAAATAGGCTCATTGGGCTTCATTTTAAAGTTATCATATTTAATGGTATATGTATTAAGCCTAATTTCTTTAACACTAGTGGTTCCTTAATGTGAAACAGCTAAAGTATCCCAAATTTCATGTGTTGTTTTACATGCAGAAATCCTATTGAATTCCTCATCACCTAAATAGTAGTATAAGGCATTCATATATTTATAGTTATTATTGTAGGCTTTTTTAGTGGCATCATCCCAAGTATTTCTAGTAGTAGAAAGAATCTTAAATTTATCTATAATTTATGACCAGATTTCAAAACCCATGCTTTCTAAATGAATTTTCATTTTAATTTTCCACTGGGCATATTTTTTCCATTAAAGTAGGAAGTTTGTTTCGTAGAAGAAAATTCCTTTATATTTTCCATTTAAAATGGATTTTAAAGATTTTAAAGAATAAAAAATTTTAAACTGACAGAAATTTAGAGATCTTTAAAATACAACTAAAATCACAATTTAAAAGAGTTAAAAACTTTGAAAACATTGAGAGTAAGGAAAACTGTGATACCAAATGTTGGTCTTAGTAGGACACTCAAGAGGGGGTGAATTGAGTTCCAGTAAAAATTTATATCTAAAATTCTTATTTAAAAATTCCCTAATTTAAAATCAAATACATCCCAATTAACCAAAGTAGTATATTTATAAATGATTTGATTTTTTTAAATATTTCTCAAAAATTGATTAGTTCTTAGTTAAGATAATATGAATTTCTATGTTAACTTTTGAAAATAGTGTACTAAATCTAATTCTATTACAAACACTATCTAATATTAACTATTAGAGTGAAGTGAAGTTTTATGGTTTGAATAAACAAAAACATATAAGAAAAACTAAACTTGAAAAGGTGCAATGGATTAAAATTAAAAGAGAATATTAGCTTAAAAATAAATCTTAATAAGTGATCTATAAATCTATTAGTGTTTGTCTTAAAATTTTCCCCTCTTATGATAATTTCCTCTCTTATTATCTATGTAATGTTTTAAGCAGTCTTTACTTTGATAATCATAAATTAACTATTGTAGTATATAATTCCATGATTTGTGATCATCAAAACTGGGGAGATTCTTGGCCTCATTTAGTTTTAATGCTCACAAATCATGGTTTATTATGATTTAGTAAGTTACATTGTGTTTAATCATGTTTACTTATAATCCTAAACCTCTGGTGTTATCATTTATATCATAACACAGGTTAACAGATTTTGGCTATGTATAAGTCTCCAATACTTGTCCTACCGATAGTTGAGTCACTGATACCTAACTCACCGATACATAATTTACTGATAAAATTATAAGATGCTGAAGGTATGAGATATAGATAGAGAAACTGACTGACAGAACTAATTAGAGTTTTTATAAGTATGAGATACCAATACATGATTCACCAATAACTAAGTTACCAATTCATCACCTACTAATAGCTCGACCAACCGATCCTAAGTTATAGATGCAAGTTTGATCCACTGATAGAATGATCTACTGACAGACTGACTTATCAACAACTTGAGACACTGATAGCATGAGTCACTGATAGCATGAGTCACTGACACCATGAGACACTAACAGTCTGAGACACTAACAGTTTGAGATAATGATAGTATGAGATGCCGACAGACTAAGGCATCGATGATCTGTCTCTTAAATTCAAACTTATTACTAATGGTCATATTTTTGTTATTTAATGATATTGATTTTATTTTTGGTTTTTTGCATAAAACATTAATTACATTGTGAGAGAATAATACGAGGTACCAACACATGATCAAGAACATTCTCCTTATCACTTGAAATGTATAATGTGCATACCAAATCAATAAGCTATACACACATATATATACGAGAAGTGAAGGAGATTGCATGTTCACCTTTAAGAAATACACAAGAGCTGCAAGTTGTGCATACATGAAGACATTACTGAGAACAAAAACGTCATGAACATTTTCAGCAATAAAATTAGAAGAGAAGGACACTTCAAGGAAGCATCTACCTTCCTAGAAATAGAAGGTAGAAGCAAAAAAACAATGCTCTGTTTTTATGTCTGTTAATGTAAGTTGAATCCAAATTCACTTCTACCATCTTTAAGGAGTCCAAAAGCTCCATAGAACATCACATAGAGATTTATAAACCCTATTCCTATTATATTTCTCTTCATGTTTACATTATTTAAAATTCTATTAGTGTGTGTCTCTATTTTATAAAAACACACTAACTCTTATGATAAACTAGAAGATGAATATATATATATATATATTCACCAATATACCTTTTTACACCTTAAACTCCCACAGATAATAGTGGAAGAGGTCCCTACGTGGTATGTCTGTTTGTTTTGTACTCCCACGAATATTGTGGAAGAGGTCTATTGACTTGGTTAGTTTTATGTTGTTGTGTACCTAGATCCATGGTGTGGATAAAGTTAATTTATATAAATTTCTTGGTGGTAGATGGTCACCAAGTGTAGAGGAATAATTCTCTACTTGAGACTAAACCTATTGTTTTAATTCACTGTTCATTTTCAAGAGTAGTTTTTCTTATTGTTTTGTTCATTTTACTTTGATAGTTAATCTTAGATAGTGGTTGTATTAGAATTTGATTTAGTACACTATTTTCAAAAGTTAAAATAGTAATTTATATTATATTAACTGATAAATAATCAATCTTTGAGAAATATTTCAAACAATAATATCTTTTATAAATCTGTTACTTTGGTTAACTAAGCTGTATTTGATTTTAAATTGGGTGATTTATAAATAATAATTTTTTATAGAAATTTTTATAGGAACTCAATTCACCCTCGTCTTGAGTGTCCTACTCCAACCAATACATTCTAATTGGGGCTCACTATGTGATAGTGGAACATGCCTTTGGATAGAGGCACATGCATGTCAAAAACGTCAGGCGGCATATTACAAAGCCCAGGATCAGACTCATACCCCAGTTCTGGTCAGAGCACACCATGTGAGAGGGGAACAAGCCTTAGGACAGGCTCATATTCCTGTTGAAAAAATCCAATATCATACTACAAAGTCCTAGGATCCGGTATATATCCCTATTATAGTCGAGGCTAACTAAGTGAGAATGGAACAAGCCTCGGGATAGGCTCATATTCTTGGAAATGAATTTTTCAGCCATAACCCAGAAGATCATGGGAGAAAAGATCATATTCCTACTTCCTCCAATGAATTACAGCACCATCATCATTCCAAGGAAATACAGGAGGAATCTCGTATTACTTCTCCCATTACAGAGGTCCATCGGCATATTCTGGTGGGGAATGCATATTCGAGTCAGGATCATATTCATGTTCCAATCAAAGATCACTAGGTGAGAGTAGTACACACCTCAGGTAAGGCTCATATCCCTACCAAGAAATACCAGTGGTATATCCTGAAGGCTCGTGAGTGGGATCATACTCCCACCTTGACTGAGGCACACCAAGTGAGAATGGCACATGCCTTAGGGAAAGATCAAATCCCTATCAATAATGATACAACTTATTGGAATATTCCAATAGATTCTCAAAAATGGGATCATATTCCCACAACATTTGATGGTTATATACAAGTTCTAGAAACCATCACATAGTAGGCTCATATCCTTACACAATCACGAAAGGCCAGTTGGTATATTTCAACCACGACACAGAACATGGACCATGATCCTAATATTCTCAATGCCAGTTTCCTTGGGGTTTTTTGAGACACATTCCCAAAACCACAGGGGTCCATCAACTATTCTATCGAATTAGAAGTAGAAGGAGTACATTACCATAATATTCCTCCTCATGGTAGTGTGAATATGGACACTAGGGAATCTACTCCTAACATCTACCATGATCAACCTCCCCATGGTGATATCTCCCATAAAAAAGGAAATCCTCACTTTTTTCAGAAACCACCACATAGAGAGGTGAAACAATCCCTAACACCTTCATATGGAGAGGTAATCAAAACATCGGGGTCAACTATATATGGTTCCCCATCAACTTCCAGAACCACTCCACTCCCATCAGCAGGTAACCATCAGAACCATATTCTATGTCCTGACTAGATAGAGGCATGTAAGTCTGATGAGGAGGGGTTAACATAGATATATAGAGAGAGTTATTAGAAAATAATCTCCCCATCATGTTTTTATTCCATGCTACTTTCAATTATGAGATCCCATACAATCAAGAAAAAGAGTGTATTCCTTATCTATGATAAAATATGTAGGCTACTCATCAACAAATGAAGGATCGATATCTCCCTTATCTAGGATATGATTCTCACCTTTAGAAAATCAATATACTCTATTTTTATCTTTACCTAGATACTATCTCTATGACCTAGGATCCAAAATCGAAAAATGAAAATGAAAATTTTCAACATGCTTGTTGTCATTGCATTGTGATGCTTCGGTATCTAATCTCAGAAGCCACATCAAGCATCCATATTCAAGTATGGGGAAGATGTAGAGAGTTAAACTTTTACTCTCCTTTGGAATAGAAAATCCCTTCAGATATGAAATCTTAAAATGTTATATCCTCCCTTGAAATTAGGGGATCGGGTGATGCTCGGGCTAGTTAGTCACTACAACAGAATTCCCCTGTTACCACAGTTCACAAACACCATGGATGGGTGAGAGGATATCCAAAAGAATGTCAAACTAGGACCCTCAAGATAAAAAAAAGGACATTACAAAGATGTAAATAAAAGTTTTAATCATCTAGACAACGTCCCATAAGGAATAATTCTCACCATGGGCTACCATCGCACTCATCTCCCATATGAGCATAGCTGCACCACATCACCCAGAATGTCGTACCAACTTCCATAGCAGCCTTCTAGGAAAAAACTTTGCCACCTAGGCCAAGATAATATCTACCATCACCTCCACCCCTCGGGTCATCAATTCTCGAGAGGATCTAGGACATACCCTTAGTAGCTGAAAGTGAACCCCATCCCACTAGACTGGGGGAATTTATATCTCAATTATCATCATTAGGTTCATTGTCCCCTAATAGGACTCTGGAGACATCAGTGATGATTCCAGATCACTCCCACCCCACTAGGATGGGGGAATTTATATCTTCATGTCTATCCTAGGAATAATAAAGTCCCTAACTAGAGCCATTGGATCCTCAAAAACATGACCAATCAGTGCCAATGGCACCCCCAAATGACCCCCACCCCACAGGGATATGGTAATTTTCATCTTCATCATCATTATAGATGGAATTGATATTCTCTGGGTTATGAGGAAGAAACCAATGGTAGGCATCCCACCTATTCCTCCCACTACATGAAAAACCTCGATTGGTCAAGGCTCGCTCAACAATCACAGCTAAAAACTCACTTAGATTCATTGTTCATAGGCCAGGATAAAATGAGAATACAAAAAAATGCAATCATACCCTGTTGGGGTTATAATCCATAATGGTCCAACAGTTTAAGGGTTCGATTAACGACCCTGATGGAAGCTGTGCATAATTATCATGTTGCGTAGAAAGCAATGTCACAACCACCATTGTATGATATGCCTCTTTGAATTACATTACTATCAACATGATCAACATTTATAAATATAAAAATGTAGAGGAATGCAGCACAAAACATTTACCCCAAGAGGAGGGTGATTTGTACATACCAAATGAGGTTGCACACACCCAGAACCAAAGAAGGCTTCAAATTTTAACACTGCCAAAAAATGAGTTTTCACCTTCTTATAGGAATAATATGAAAGAAAAAAAAATATGTGAATACATCTCAGACTCCATCCATATAGGAACAGTTGTCACAATATGATATTAAAATAAGAGCTCTCCAAAAATTCGATGAGGAGTTAGACAGGGGAAATATTATTACTGGATACCATCTCCATCCAGAGATGAATATTCTCCCTCCCATAGCTCATCCTCCAACAAGAGTGGTATCTAAGAATCATATTGGATCCGGATCTAGATATCCAGTATATATAAATGAGTAACTTGAAAATGATCAGGCCTTCCCTCTATTGTGGTGACAACCTCTCCCTCTCTAGGGTAATCATTTAGTCATAGGAAGAATCAAGGGTCAGTGAGAGATAAAAGTGGGACCACCTCATCGTCCCCACCCACTCCCAGTGGATGGGAGGCATCTCAGAAAGTATTTACCCCAGAGTTACATACCCCCATTGAATCTTTAACCAATCGAATTGAAGCCATGGTAGGGCGGTGCACACCTGTACATACCGAAAGGAATCCATACCCCGAATGGGTGGATGATACTCCACCTCCACCCAACATCATCAACCCAACCTTCTCTACCTTCAACGATGAAGGCGAATCGGAACAACACCTCACACACTTCATATCTAGATGTGGGCTGATGATGGGCCCTAGATATGAACATGAGGAAACCAAGTTGAGGTGTTTCATATAGACTCTGACATGGATATACTGTGTTTGGTATAGCATTCTACCAGTGGTATCTATCGTAAGATTAAAATACCTTCATTGTTAGGTACTTTATCAATTCAATTAAACACTGAGGAAGGAAACAATCATCGACCTAACAAACTTCAAGAAACTCAAGAACTATAGGGTGTCTAATTTCAAAGAAAGGTGGAAAGGTTTAACCTATTCACTCAACATCCCCCTGTCATAGGAGAAATTTCTAGAACTCTGTGATATAAATATCAATGCTGAGTTGAAGACACCCCTAATACCCATGAAATATCCTTTCAGGTTCTGAGAGTTCACTGAAATGTGGAATCATCTTGAAAAGGATATACAGTGAAGCTGATCCATGATTCGACTCATGCATGTGGCATAGGGGAAGAATCTAGGCAGAGCATAATTTGGAGTTTTCACTCTCAAGACTGCAATGGTTCCCATATAAGTACCTAGGCAAGACCCAAACTACCCAGTACCTCCTGTCGAGTAGTGGCCACCACAGAATCACCCTCGGCCAGAAGCACAGATAAATCATGTTCACCTATTATTTGAGGAATGGATGAACAAAGTATACTCCTTCTGAAATGAATAATTCCCAGGTTATTTATTGGAATCTATGGATAATAACTTTCTCACAATTCTGAAACCTAGGAGGCAGGATGAAGTAAACCTCACTGAACTTCCCAACTACTACCCTTTCCATAGAAGGTTGGGTCACAATATCTAGAATTTCTTTGTCTTCAAAGACATACTTCTAGGAATGGTTAAATATGTAAGGGTAAAAATATAAAATTCTCCAGAGTGGGTGGCTTGCATAACCATTTCTCAGTCAAAAGAAGAGGAGGGTTGGAAAAACTTTACATCCAGGTGAGAGAAAAAGTTTGACAACTATATGACTCAGAAAATATTTTATTGATCTCATAACGTTCTGAAAGCACATTTTCATAAACTCATGATAGCTCCACCACCCAAGAAAAAGGCATCAGATATGCTTCCCATGAGTGGGTGTGACCATCAGAATCAGGAAGAGATAGAGGAGGAAGAAACATATTCTTCTCCAAATAAATCCCTAAATCTTGCAGATTTCTTCCCTGGAACACCTACATCATGGGAAATACCCAACCAAACTAAATCTTCATAAAAAAAGGAGCTCATATTTTGTTAGGTAAACATAATACACTTTTAAACCCCCTTCTTTGATGATGAGTATGCCTCCAAATATGGTTCCCCTGCATATAACTAGGGAATGGGTGGCTACATGTGTTGGAGATGAGAATATAGGGGACAACACCGGCATGTTCGGACTCAATATTCTGGTCATATCACCATGGAGTATATGTATACAGTATAGAATCATGGGAAAGTACTCCAGTGGGTTCAAAATAGGAAATTAGGTTCCTCGAATCCCTTTAGTAGTCACCCTTATTCGATTTTCTTGCATGAACACTTATAGGGGTTCAACCTAATCAATCCAGGCAACAAGGAAGGCTAGCATGACTTGTTCCACCAGAAGAAAATATTCCCTCAACCTCCATGTAGGATCCAATTTAATCTACCATAGATGATCCATCTCTCGAATCAAAAACCCAAGATTATCCACGTACCAATAATCACCAACCTATGGCACAAAAATTGGATGTTCTAAAATATCTAGTCGTAGTCCCAGTCAAGGTATCGATCCTTAATGTGCTCTGTATTTAAAAGGAACTCAGGTAGACACTTGTTGACAATATTCAGAGCCCATAGGAATTCAAGATAGAAGTAGTAGCTTCCAAGGTACATCGAGTGGATACCATGTCTTTGGGATACCATGTTTCAATCTCATTCACTGATCAAGATCGGTGGAAGTTCATCCAAGGGAATATCAGGACCCTATACATTTTAGGGAGACTCAATAATTCCAATTTCAAAAGGGTGTTTATTTTTTTGTCAAAAATCCCTCAAGACATCATTAAATCATTTTTTAGGTGATTGTGTTTGTTGACAAAGTGGACATCTGTGTTGTGATTGTTGATAAAGCAAACCATGACATACAAATTTGTTGACAAAAGGGATTTCATGGTGGCATGTCGAGTTCAAGGGTTGTCATTAACGATCCATGTTTTATTCAAGAGCTTCAACAAGGGAATGGATGATCTAGAGGTGGTACAAAAAGAGAAGATACAAGGTGGCGTCGTTTTCTAGTGTTTGCCAAATTTTTGGGCATGAAAATCGACAAAAGGAGTAAAGTGGTTTTGGAAAAGCGACTTGCGTGCCTTTTTATTGAAGGATAGTAAACTTGAGCACCATATGATTTTCAAGATCATAACATCAAAATATGGAAAAGGGAAAAGGGTTACCCAAGTTTTAGGGTTGGTCGCGCAAGTGACTTGTGTGGTAGAGACTTGCGCGCCAAGACTTGCACGCTGAGAGGAGACTTGTGTGCTGTCGTCTAGGGTGTCCAAATGCGTATAAATAGAGGTTGAACCATCCTCATTAGGTGTGAGTTAAACACTTAGATAATATTAAATCTCCCATCGTGCAGGTGTGGTGGTCGCGCAAGTGGTGGTGTGGTCACGCAAGTTGAAGTCACGCGCCAGTTTATTGTTGTGCGTCCAGAGTGGTTTGGGTGAGAAAGGAAGGGAGTCCCCCAAGTTTCGAGTTGAAGAAGGGGGTGTCATGAAAGTGGTTTGGTGAAACTTGTGCACCAGGTTTTGAAGAAGCACGAAAGTTGGTGGTTGCATGCCAATATTGGTTTGGGCGTAAAAGGGTGTGAGTCACACAAGTTTGGAGTTGAAGAAGCTAGCATCGTGCAAGTGGTTGTGGTGAAATTGTGTGCCAGTTTTAACTTGTGCACCGAGAATTGCACGCCAGCTTGGAGAAGGGCGCCGGGTATGGTTGAAGAATGGTAGTGATTCAGGGCTGTGTGGAAGCTGGAAGATTGCTCGATACCTTCGGTGTAAAGTGAGATTCATCTACGGGTGAAAGTTAGACTTAAATATAGCATCTACATACAAAAGAGGATGAATTCATTTGTGATAATGAAGAGACCTACAGGTCTATAAACTGTGAGTGGATCATTTCCAGAGTAGTGAGCAAAGGAAGAGGGAGAAGGTGATCTTCTCCACTGGTAGTGATCCAGAGAGAGAGAAACAGAGAGTGACCCTTGGGAAAGTAGTGAGCTGACCCTAAACCTTGTAAAGGTAGTGAGCCTATGCATAGAATTGATTTATCCCGAACCTTGTAAACAACAGTGTGCTTTAGTGTATTTGGTACAGCAGCACATCGCCGTTGTATGATCCTTGGATGTAGCCCAGTGAGGGTGAACCAAGTAAAAATCTATGTGTCTTCTTGCTTACTTCCCTTCATTGCATTTAAAGAATCATCATCAGATAAAGAAGAAAAGAAGTGGTCATAATAGACACACAAGTGAAAACAAAGTGACCCTTGTAATAAAGAGGGGAAGATCCAGTGGGGCAGGAAGAATTTTGAAAAAGAATATGCATACCCTGATTCACCCCCCCTCTCAGGGTATATAGGCCCCTATTGGTCCTAACATGATTGATAATGGATATGAGATCAATCTCATCCCAGTTCGTACTCTCTGTAATTTGGGGTATAGAGAAGGGGACTCATCCCCTACAAAGCTGAGCATTCAAGGATATTATAAGTATTAGAAAAGGCCTCTTCGTAAGATCAAGATTAAGGCCCAATTTAAGGAACTGACATATGAGGCTCAGTTCATGGTTATCTAGAAAAACATTTCATATAATGTCCTGCTCGGAAGGCCCTCACTCCATAGCCTCTTGGTGGTACTATATCCATAAATGTCTGAATTACCCCATCAATGGAAAGGTCAGCATACTACATAGCTATAGTTCCCCATTTAATACTTGCAGATCCACATATGCTGAAGAATATTTCTACAATAAGGGAGGTAAAGAACCAATGGTAGATGATGATATAAAAGTTGTAGCTCTAAATGGATTAGGGACCACTCCTATGAATCCCTGGAGTATATTTGATGGTGATTATTTGATCCCCGTAAACATAGTCAAAGTAGTAGATCTAATCCCAGAGGTCCAAGCCTCTCTTATCCTTAGAAACAACAACAAGCTCCATCATCTCTCTATAATTACTCAGACAACAAGGTATGATGATGTCTCTTCTAATAGCCTTCCTCACCCGGATACTAATTAAGAGGCTCCCAGGCTACCATATTCTCCTAAATATTCCTCCACAAACTTAGAAATATATTATGATTATCTCATGAATTCCCCTCCATCATTTGAGGAAGGTTTATCTACCACCATATATGAGCTCAGGTAGATGAATCTAGGAATATAAAGAGACCCACAACCTACTCTAATTAGTGCCACTATTCACCTACAAGAGAAAGAGATATACATTGCATTTTTAAGAAACTATGATATGTTCTCACCTAGAATTATACAAAAAATCCCATACTCAGTACATATGTTGCTACACACCATCTCAGACTACTCGATGAGAATTGAGGCATCAAGAAGGCCACCAGGAGAATACACCCCTCTCATTCCACCAATGTAGAGGCAAAAGTTGACAAATTGATCAAATCCAACTTCATTAGAGAAGTAAAATACCCAAGGTGGATTTTTAACATCATCCTTGTTAAGTATAAGAATAGAAATATTAGGGTCTACAATGACTTCAGAAACCCTAACTAACATTTTTTGAAAGATGACTTCCCATTACCAATCACAGAACTCTTGATTGATGAAACTATTAGATTTTAAGCCCTTTCCTTTATGGATGGGTACTCGAGGTATATTCAGATCAAGATGGCCCAAGAGGATGAAGAAGCCACTCCTTTCAGACCACCTCAAGGGATCTTCTGTTATCAGTGCATGCCCTTTGGATTAAAAAATGTTGGTGGTGCATATCATCATCTCACTCATCGCATATTTAATCCATTCTTAGGAAGGATATCTGAGTGTTATGTTGATGACCTAGTCATCAAATCTCAACAGTGATGTGATCACTTCACAGATACCCGAACAATCTTCGATAAGATGTGACAACACGGTCTAAATATTAATCTCTTGAAGTGAACTTTTGGAGTAATATTAGGAAAATTCCTCAAATTTTTGGTACACCACCATGGAATTTAAGTGAAACTAGAGAAGAAGAGTGTTATTTTGGTGATGTCACCACCAAAAATCTAAAATAACTTGGGGGACTCTAAGGGAACCTCTCCTACATTCAGTGATTCATAGCCAACTTAGCCAGAAAATCTCTCCCCTTCACTAGGATAAATGAAGAAGTATCCTAGAAATGGGAAGATGATTTCCAGAAATCCTTCGAAAGTCTCTTGCAATACTTGGTGCACCCATTGGTTCTGATTCCTCTGGTGGAATGGAGGCCACTCATCATATATATGGCCACCACAGAATGCTCATTGGGCACCCTTATCACACATAAAAATGATATATAAAGCGAGAATAGTCACTACTACCTTATTCATACCATTCTAGGTACCCAGACATGGTATTTTAATGTCAAAAAGAACTATCATTCACTCATTTTTGCAGTACCAAAGAAGAGGCATTACTTTCATCACCACGAATTCCACTTGGTCTCTCATATTGACCCACTCAAGTACATCCTTGGTGGCCCCATGTTGACTGGGTGCTTATCTCTATGGGAGTTAATTATGAAACAATATTACATTGCATTCATATCTCAGAAATCTGTAAAAGGACGAGCTTTAGATGATTTACTCACAACACAACCTACCCCCAAAAATACACTAGAAGATGCCAAGACCCCAGATGAAGAGGTTTTTTATGCCCATGAAACTCCTTGATCATGAGCGGTGTACTTTGATGGTACCTCCATGAGTAATTTTGGCACATGAATGGAAAACATAAAGCTCAATCGAGTTGGTATAGGAATTGTTTTTGTCTCTCTGGACAAAGCAGTTTTTTCTTAATCTTTATCACTATCTGAAATCTTCACAAATAATGAAGATGAATACCAAGCCCTCATCACTGGATTAGAACTATCTCTACAGCTACACATAGCCTACCTAAATATCAAAGGGGAATTAGAACTAGTGATAAACTAGATCAATAGTGAATATTCCATTAAAAAGGAAGATCTATCCCCCCTTAATGGCTACATCAGTGGACTAATGGAAGAATTACCCTTTGATCCCACCTTGTATTATGTTCCCCGATCAAAAAATTATCATTTCGATGCACTGGATAACATAGTTTTTATCCTCACTGACCCTGATCAGGAGGAATCAACCTTCTGTATCACATATCAAATAATGGTCTCGTTGATCATCATATGTGATATAGAATAAATAAATCAGGTCAAAACCGCCCCAGAGTGTGATGAACCAATGAACACACATGGATGGATGGAGCCTATAATTGGTTATCTTTGAGATGGGACTCTCCCGAAGGATCATGTAGGAAGGGAATAGATTTGGTGCTGGGTAGAAAACTTTATTATATAGGATGGTCTGAATGAGAAAAAAATACTTGAAAAATGTTTATTTCATGGAATTCTCCTCAGGTGCATAATAGAATGATAATTTCTCACCATCTTGGATGAAGTCCATGAAGGCTCTTACGGTGCCCATCAATCTGGAACCTGGATCTCCCACCAAATCAGAAGTTTGGAATACTACTGGAAAACCATGATACTGGACTATGTGGAATTCACCAGGAGATGCCATGCATGCTAGATTCATGAAAAATCCATCCATAAGCCCACATAATTGCTATATATGGATAAATATTCTTTACCATTTTCATTTGGGGGATGGATGTTTTGGGTCCATATCCCCCAGCCACAACTAAGCAGTTCAAGTACATCCTCACTGTTATCGACTTCTTCTCTAAGTGGGATGAGGAAATACCCCTCAAAGAAGTTGGGATGAATAATATCATCAAATTCATGAAATCCCATATCATCACAAGGTTCAGAGTCCCTCACACAATATTGATGGTAAATAGTACTAACTTTTATTCCATGCAGTTGAAGAAGCTATACCAGGAGTACAACATAGAGTTCAATCACTCATCTTGATATCATGTAGCGACCAATGGAAAGATAGATTCATTCAATAAGACTCTTTCAAATATACTCTATAATATGGTGAACAAGGATAATCTCCACGCTTTATGGGTCTACCATACCACCACGCATACCAATATGCAAGAAATGTCATAATCATTAGTGTATGGGATCGAGGTAGTGTTAGCCATATAGGCCATGATTCCCTCAATCTGAATAGAAATTTGTAGACAACTCTCAGATGATGAAAAATATTAAAAGCAGTTATATGAGTTAGAAATACTAGATGAGAAGAGGTTGTTCACATTGCACAACCTTGAGATTCACTAGAATTGGATTACATAAGCCTTCGATAAGAAAATTAACCTTAATTCATTCCTACAAAGATAACTATTGCTGGATCTAAGAACCCTAATGATACCAGGAAAAAATACACTGAAATTGGAGCCCAAGTTGGAAGGATCGTACATCATACATAAGGTCTATCATAATAGAGCATACTCATTGGCCACAATGGATGGGGAGTGCATCACACCACCCACCAATGAAATATTTATCAATAAATAATTGGCATAGCTATCACCATGAGGGTGTAAAAATTAGTGTAAGTCATATCCTTCATCCTCAACACATGATGTTAAACTCCATGGAATATTTTTTCTTAACAGCGGGATGTTAAACTGCATGGAATATTTCTTCTTTACCACAAGATGTTAAACTATACAGGCAATGTCCTCACCACATGACATAAAATTGCATAGATCTATTATGTCCATCTCTACTCATGTCAAGTCACATCATTCCTCATTAAATAATGTTAAATTGAAAAGATATTATGTAACTATGTACATCTTGATTCTCATTTCTGATGAGATACGTAGGGATGCCTCAATCCTTATCTTGGTCTAGCCACCACATGATGCACAATAACCCTATCCAACATAGGTACCTTGCCATTCCTTGTTTATCACACTGAGCATGGATCACATGGGATTAGGATTTATGTCAAAGGCTCCCCTGCATGAACAATATGTTTCAACCTCGATAGGCTCCAGTCCTTACCTTAAGACGTTAAACTGCATGAATTTCTAGAACTACATGCGGTTTGATTCTTATTTTCAGGAGATATGTAGTGACACCCATACTTCCACTCTTGGGACTAACTGCAACATCTCCATATATTCACATTGGTCCTCTTTCATCCTTATCTCATAATGTTAAACTACATGGAATTTCTAGAACTAGGTGTGGCTTGATTATCATCCTCATGAGATATGTAGTGATGCTCAGTCTCTATCTTTGGGCCTAGCTGGAACATTAACACCTTTCACATCGGTTCACATCAGTCCTCACCACAAGATGCTAAACTGCATGGCTATCTAGAACTATGTGTGGTTGATTCACATTTTCATGAGATACGTAGTGATGCTAGTCTCCATCCTTGGGCCCAACTACAACATCTCTATTTATCCACATCAGTTCATGTATCCTTACCGCATGACATTAAACTACATAGAAGTGTGTCCTTACCGCATGATGTTAAACTGTATGGAAGTGTGTCCATACTGTATGATGTTAAACTGCATGGAAATATGTTCTTACCACATGATAATAAACTGTACATAAAATTTCCTTACCACATGATGATAACATGCACATAAAAATATCCCCCAAAAAAATAAACTATGCATACCATCTCCCATTTTTTATCCTTCACTAAAGGGCCACAAGAGACTTACCTTAGTCAACCAGAGTATGGTTTACTTCCACTGTCTTTCAAGAGCACCTCGAATAAATATACAAGACTTTATATCTTATGCATCTCAGGTCAACATAATATTCCATCTCCTTTGGAAATGATATATGGCTACAAGGAACATTTTCTTGACTATGCATATATGCCCATGGCTCCTGCATATGCACTTATGGCTCTCAACCAAATTAATCACTCTGAAAAAGGACATTATAATTCTCATGAGCCCTGAAATCATCACAGAAGTACTCAACACCCCAGTGTGTCTAAACTACTCCTTGTATTATTGTCCCATATTATTACTCATGACCTGAGAGAATTGATCCATGATTTATAGTATTTATATCCCATGATTGAGAAGATGTTGGAGCACTCTTGACCTTGGATATCCTAATTAATATCTTATTTATAATCCTCCATATTAGGTCCATGTCAGTCGTCACCTTAAAGTGCCTTCATTTTAGTCAAAGTTGTACGACCTCAAACTCCGGTACATAATGGTCCAAATTGCAACACCTTAAACTACTAACAAAAGAAACACAAAACTTCTCAAGTCAAAAACCTACGAAGGGAGGCCTGAGAAAAAGGTAGGTCTCTATTAACTAAACTCTTCATCCTCAGAGTTTAGGGAAAAATTAGGGAGAAAACATAAAATTCATAAAGCTCATAGGGTCTGCATTGTATCCCTAGTAAAATCCAATCTATGATCACTGGACCAACTGGTCTGGGAAAAAGTTAGAGTAATGTTTGTCACATCTCCTCACCATGAGAATGTGTTCATTGGGTGGTGACACAACTTTTAGGGTACTCTAAACCTCCTTGTATTTTACACTTTCCACAAATCGTACTTCATGATTTGGGGTGTCTCAAATCACTATAAACTTCCATGGACCTTGTAAATGATATATGGCTTCAAGAAACCTTTTCTTGACTATGAATATATTCCTATGTCTACTACATATGAGCCTATGGATGTTAACCAAATGTGTCACTCTGAAAAAGTATATTATGATTCTCATGAGACCTGACATCAATGCGGTATCATTGAACACCCCACTGTGTCTGAACTGCTCCTTGTATGATTTTCCCATATCTTTCTTCTAACTCGAGCACTCCAGAACATGATTTGTGATCCCAGCACCAAAATATCCAAGAGGATTCGATATCCTTAATGTTACGTCACCATTTTTTGTACCCTTTATTAAGGACAGATTACAAAACTTCATTTCCAAATATTTTATGGCCCACACTTTATGATTCAAAACTATAGGTAGTAGGGATCGAGCTTATCATTAATAGATAAACTTCCCTTGGGTTCCATAACCCTTCCAAGATAACTTTACTCCCATACCCAAATTTATCATCTAGACATTTGAGTATTTGAAAATCTTTCATAGCCCCCAGAAATAAGTGTAGATCGTATTTTTCTTGGAATTCTACCAATGTATAAGGGCCCTCACCCTCCAACTAGAGGCATATTCTCCTTTCCATAAAGAAGATTCAATCCTTGTGAGCCTTAGAAACACCTTGGAAGAACCTGGCATCCTAGAATGTCATGGGACATACCTGGCATGTCTGCACCACCTCATATTCATGGAATCAAACTTCTGAGTTATGATTTACACCATCCATACCCCAACTATCCAAGAAGGCCTAGTATCCCTAGTATTCCAACCCAATTCATATTACTTTTATTTATTTTTTGAAAAGGGTGAGTTTTGGTCAAAAGACCAGAACTTAGAGATTTATTCAAAAGAAAAGAGAAGCATACAAGTTATATGAGACGGAAAGAGGGAAATTTCCTAGAGTCCTTAATAAAAAAAGGTGTCAATTCTGGAGGTAGGTCATTCCTCCAAGTGATCTCATGTGAGACACCCATGTTGGAAATCTCATCAGCGATCGTATTAGCCTCACGATAGGTATGAGTGGCAATAAAGTTGAGGCCATTGAGCGCGGTGAGGTAGTCCATCCAACAGGGGGTGAGAGACCAAGCAAGATGAGCATCACCCTTTCAGATGGCTTGCACAATAGTAGTGGAGTCGCTATTGATCTAGATATTATTCCAGTTGAAAAGATTTGCATAGGAGATGGCATGAATGGTAGCAAGAATTTCTGTCTCCAGCGTAGAAGCAATGTCGCAGCTTCTATAGAAGCATCCGAGGATCCGATCCTGATGGTCTCTGAAAATTCATCCGCATCCCGAAAGTCCAGGGTTTCCTTTTGAGGCTCCGTCCACATTAACTTTAATCCATCCAGGTGGAGGTTCCTGCCAGAAGACTTCAATAGTGTAGTGTGGCTTCGGAAAATTACCTTTGACACCAATTCGGTGAAGGGTTTCAAGATCTATGACAGAATTGTCACAATAGCCTTTTTGGATTATGGCTGCCTCTTTTATAGAAAGAAGAATCCTCATTTTACCTTCATTAATATTAAAAGAGTTATTGTTGAAAAAAGAATCATTTCTACCATACCATAGAATATGAAGAAGCTCCGCAACAACAGTAAGAAATAGATTCTTGATTTGGGGAGACCTCAGAAACTCCAACGTTCTTTTCAATTGTGAGAAAATAAATGTGTCCAAAAGCCATCTGCACTCAAAAAGGTAAAATATGTAATGACAAAGGGCCATAGCAGTATCACAAGATAAAAAAAGATGATTAATGTCCTCTCGATGTTGATTGCACAGTCGACATTTAGAACAAACATAAAATCAATAAGATTGCAGGCAAACGTCAGTTGGGATTTTTTGATGAGCAATACACCATCAACCAAATGTTTCGCTCTGTAAAAAGGGTGTTTTGGTCCTCGTAAGCCTTTGCAACACCACAGTATAACCCATCACCTTATAGTGATTTAGATCATTCGTGTCATGTTTGCACCATATCTGAATAGCCCGAAGGCCTTCTTTTTTTTTTATCGATTTTGATAACCCCCCTTTCAAGGGATGAGGGGGAACCCTTACAAGGCTCGTAGGCTTAGAGATTACATGACCCGTAGGTATTAGGAAATATATAGACTATACTTTGGAACTCCTCCTCCTAGATTCTTCATCGTGATATCAGATCTCCACCTTCGCACGGCTATTCGGATAGGCTTCCCCTACAAGAACAAGATGGTATCGATGGCAATGTCATACCGTCTCTTTCTGAAAAATCTTATTAGCTTATACTCTGGGGAATGTGCCTGCTCTGAATCCCTATCTAGAGTCTACTCCTTATAGAGTTTTTCTGATCATTTTAGCATAATTTTAGGTGGCCTTAAGTCCTTGAGGTGGAACGAAGGCCTTGAGGTGGCCTAAAAGCCTTACTGGCCTAAAGGCCTATGGTGGCCTGAAGGCCCTAAAGGACCCAAGTCCCAAACCGGTGGCCCAAAATCCCAAATGGATGAATAGTTTCGGCTACTATAGTACCAAATAGTGTTTTCTACAGTACCTACTATAGTACTACTATAGTACTGCTACAGTAGCTCAGAAATATGTCTCTTTCTGGTTTTGAACTCGGGTCTCATGGATTCACTTGTCGAGTCCTCACCAACTGGGCTGAGGCTCTTGTGCTCGGCACCATATCCCATGATCATATATTAGGTCCAATCTAAAAGTCCCTAAAATAAATCAATATTAGGTCCGATCTAAAATACCCTAAACTAAATCAATATTAGGTCTGAGCTAAAAGACCCTAAACTAAAGCAATATTAGGTTTAAGTTAAAATACCCTAAACTAAAGCAATATAGGTCTGAGCTAAAAGACCATAAACTAAATCAGTATTAGGTCTAAACTAAAATAACCTAAACAAAAGTAATATTAGGTCTAAGCTAAAAGACCCTAAACTAAATCAATATTAGATCCAAGATAAAAGACCATAAACTAAATAAATATTAAGTCTGAGATAAAATACCCTAAACTAAAGTAATATCAGGTCCGAGCTAAAAGACCCTAAATTAAATAAATATTAGGTTAGAGCTAAAATAACCTAAACTAAAGTAATATTATATCTGATCTAAAAGACCTTAAACTAAAGAAATATCTAGTCTGAGCTAAAAGACCTGAAACTAAATCACGATAGTAGTTTAGTCTGCAGTGGCTTGTAAGTCTCACCATATATCCTTAGTTGTGTCATGCTATGCTCGCCCAGCCTATCTACTTCAAAAAAAGATAAAACATTCACCCTTCAGGGAATATTTTCTATCTGGATGATCCCTCTGTAGTTTTAAGATAGCTGGAATAGACTACCAATGAAGGATCTTGTGTGAGTGGTACTCACGAGCATCTCCAAAAGGGAATCTGTCAGAGTTTCAAAATTAAATTATAGACAATTGTGTTCATTCAATATAAATCAAAGGAAGAGCCTTCATCATTAGTAGGGTTAGATTGGTGTTCTCTTCTTCAGGATGTTTAAATACTAACTTCCCTTTAACTCTGGGAGTTTTGCCTCATTATCTACTATGCAAGTAGAAATAGAAGAGGTAATGTGTAATGAAGAAGAAGAGTAAGATCTCAAGGATGCTCCTCTTTAATTTGAGGAAGGTTTCTCTACCACTGTGGATGAGCTCAGATAAATAAATATGGGTACATAAGAAGATCCACACCTCACTCTAATTAGTGCGTCTATGACCTATAAAGAGAAAGAGGTGTATACTTCATTTCTAAAGCAACATCGAGATATATTTTCTTGAAATTATACAAAAATTTCAGGTCTTAATCCTGATGTAGCCACCCATCATTTGGGTTTTCTAGAAGAACATCATGGATTCAAGTAGGCAGTAAGAAGAACACACCCAACTCATGCCTCTAAAATTGAAGTTGAAGTTGATAAGCTTATAAAAGCTAACTTTTTTAGGGAAGTTCAATATCTCAAATGGTTGACCAATATTATCCTAGTGAAAAAGAAGAATGGAAAAATTAGAGTTTGTATTGATTTTAGAGATCTTAATAGGCATTTTCCTATATATGATTTTCCAGTTCTGATTATAGAGCTTTTAATTTATGAAACAGCTAGCTATGAAGCTCTTTTCTTCTTAGATGGCTACTCTGGGTATAATCAAATCCATATGTCCCCAAAGGATGAAGAATCTACAGCCTTTAGATCCCCTTAAGATCTGTTTTTCTATAGGGTAATGCACTTTGGATTAAAGAATGCAGGTGGAACATATTAATGTGCCATGTATCATATCTTCAAAACTTTCTTAGGTAAGTTTGTTGAATGTTATGTGGATGATTTGGTGGTCAAATTCAAACAATGTTCCAATCACTTGGATGATTTGTAGAATATATTCCATAAACATTGGAAAAATAGTTTGAAGATGAACCCCTTGAAATGTGCTTTCAGAGTAAGCTGAAGAAATTTCCTTGGCTTAATTGTATGCCATCATGGTATTGAAGTTGATCCTGAGAAAACAAACTCAATCCTTGGTATGTCACCTCCTCAAAATTTGAAAGAATTAAGAGGACTCCAAGGACCCTTTTCCTATATTCAGAACTTTATCTCCAATTTGGAAGAAAAATGTTTACCCTTCACCAGATTAATGAAGAAGGGAGTCTCTTAACAGTTGACTGAAGACTGCCAATAAGCATTTGACACTCTCAAGAAATATCTCTTGAGTCCACTAGTATTAATGTTACTTATTGAAGGAATACCACTTATTAATCCAGTGATATCTCAGATCCTAGGTTACTCTCACCCATGGGAGCACTTGGCATGTTTAATTCACAACCTTACTTCAGAAACCTTTGACCCCAAGTAGCTTCTTCAAAAACAATTATGGGGTCAATGTCAGTTGTTTCCAGATGTTCTGGTGCATGTGATGAACCTAAAAGTATCACATAATGGAATTTATCTGTTGTTACATTTGATTCCTTATGAAGTATTATTGATTTACCAGAAGATTCCACTCCTCTGATAGCAGGAATCGAAGCAGTGCTGGGAATAGATGTTAGTTCCTTTGGCTTCAATGCCTCTTCAAGAACCACTGGATTTGCAGGAATTTGTGTCTACTCAGCTGAACCTTCTACGGTTCCTTGAATCTTATTAGTAGTTTCTTTCAAATAAGAAATAGAAGAAGCCCCCCTATAATCTTAAAAATTTTAAACACTTTTTCATGAATAAAGACTAAAATTCGTGATTATTAGGGAGACTTACCACTACTAAGAAAGCGCTTAACCATGGCCTTATTTCTTCGGTGATTTTGCTTCTTCACCTTTTTAGGAGGGATTGCATTATCATCTATAAAGACAGGTATCAGAGATTCCATTACCCTCTATATTTCCTCCTCAATGGCCTATTGTCCTGGAGATATTTCTCTCGAATAACGGGGTGATCTAGTATCTCCAAGATCAGTGTCTCTAGGGATATACTGTGGTGAAGGAACTTCAGTTGTCTTTCCTTTACCCAAATGTAAATTAAGATGATATTTCTCTTAATTAACAATTATTTGACTAAATTTCAAGTTGTAAAATGGAAGATAATGCAATAAAAAGGAAACTTACATTCTCAGGATCTACAAAGTCATGCCACTCTTCATATAATGAAGGATTAATCTCTTCGGTGGTACCATGATCTATCATTTCCTTTACCCGATTTATTGTAGGAATTGATTCATCAGTGGCATATATGAGTGTTTCCATCTCTTGAATGTAGGTACTCACCTCATTGGGATTATCCTTAAAAAGAATGTCAGAATATGCCCGTAAATCCCCTACTCTTGGAATATGTAGTCTTTCATAAAGATCTATCCACATGGTTTCAACATCATAGTACAGATTCTACCATGTTCGAATAGCCTCCGGTCATATATATTTAGAATTTATGTCTGAGGGTTGTGAGGAGGATCCTACAACCTTAGACTTTAGTATCTTCCCAGCACCCACAGTCATGGATGAGGGATTAGAAAATGGAACTCACTGTTCTTCAGAATGATGGAGACTAGATCGCCTTGATATGAATTCAATAGGGATTGACAGAGTGGCACTCTTAATTCTCACAGGAGGATTATATCTAGAACAAGGTCTCTTCAATGAATTTGGAGCATCGTTACCTCCACCCTCTGATTCTTTCAAGTCAGCCCCTGATGATGAAGAATTATCTTACAAATGACAGGGTTCCTTCCTGCTACTTCTCTTTATCCATACTCAAGGGATGGCATGATTTAATAACCCTTTAGAGTAAGATGCAATCCAGTTTTTGGCATACCAGATAGTAAATCTGCTTACTACATCAGTGACGGGTAAGTTAAATACTACCCCAGTATTCTCCGCCGATGTCAACAACCATAGTTTTCAGGAAACCATTGGGTGTTTCTCTAATCTTACATGAATAGGAGGGGATACAGTATTCTATTGTAGGTATTTGAATTTACATGCAAATCTATAAGGATCATAGGCCTCACATATGATTTCTTCGTCGATTCTGGTGGCCAAGACACCATCTCTACAAGCTAGCATATATGCCCTCAATTCCAAACTGTTTATACCATCATCAACGAATTTCCATGTAGGTGGATTCCCATAAGGAAATAAATGTAACTCCTTATGCATGCTCAATCTAGCCTTGATGTCATAAGCAATCAAATACTAGGGTGAAATACCAGAAAAGGCCTGAACAAGTGGTCGGAAAGAACTTCCAAAAACATGTACTCCACTTTCTACAGCATAAGTTCTAAAGTGAGTATCAATCCATCCCCACAACACTTGGAATGTTCCCAATATTCTAAAGGGAGAATTCCCTTTGTAAATATACAGAAAATTCCTATGAATCTTGAACAAAACAGGAGAATCCAACCCTACCATCCTTTTCTCAGCCATCTTAGCTGCAATAACAAAGGTTCCAAGCCTCGCACCTCCTTTGGAGTCTCAGACTGGTAATAAATACACGTTGATCCACATGGACAAGAAACCTTCCAGATGTGTCTTTGTAGGAATTTTTGGATTGATTTCGTATCCCCGTTTATCAAATTCTTCTTTCTCCAATGTTGGACAAAAAGTGTCAGGATTACCTCTCTTCTCTTCCCTTGGACAGGTAGTCGGATGGGTGTAAGTGGGACCCTTTTCCTTCTTTATTAAAAATATTTCCATCCATTCCTCTGGATGAATGTCCCTCCTAGTGAAAATTTCTATGGTGATTGAATTCTTGAGTTTGTTAAATATTTTCATCAACTCACGAACCAAAAATGGTGTCTTCTCTGAGTCATTCCATGTCATATTGGGAGGAATAAACTCATCATACATGTCTCTAAGGATTGGAGCTCCATAAATATTTTAAACATCCCACAAGATGATACCTACCTCTCCATGTGTTAAATGGAAGGAATTAGTCTCTGGGATCCATCGACTTAATAATTCCGGCATGAAATCATCATTACTATACACATAGGTTTTCCCAACCCATACAACCTCATAAATCCCGATGAATCTAAAATCATCTGCAAATTCTACACATGTATTTCACACCCATTATGCCCACATTGATGAAGATTTTACACCTCCTCCTGGGCAGAAGTCCCAACTTTTCTTCCAACCCTTGGACTGATCTGTCTAAGAATCTCAAAAGATGGATGAATAGCAGTGTGGCTGCAACTTGGGTGTGTGTGCCTTAAAATCTAGAGCACACGGGCTATGATTCCTAATATGAGCTTTCTCTATTGTCCCAACATTAGAGAATGAGCCCCCAATAGAAACATTGTCTGATGAGAAGTTGGTATAATATTGAAAACAAGAATGTGGGACATGGTTTTTTGGATCTGGAATATTAGCAACCTACAAATGGACATAGATATACAAAGGAAGATAGGTGCTTTGAGGAAAATTGAAATGATACTTCTTCAAATATTTTTCTAATTCTAGAAGGGTGGTTTCACAAATGTCAAAGTAATCATGACCAACAACATTAATCATGTAATCAATCCTCTTGTCGGCGAGCTCATCAGTAGTTCCAATTCTTTTCGGATCCATTGAACTTGAAAAAAGATAGAAATCATCTTTTTAAAGTAAGTTAATTTTTTGGTGTTTTACAAAAAATTGGAAAAGGCATTAAGGCACGCAAGTTTAAAATTTGAGCGCAAGTATACATCGGCACGCAAGTATGGCAACCCACTTATAGAGCGTAGCAAAAAACATACAGAAGAAGCACGGAAAAATAGAAGTACCCAAATAGAAGAAGACTTGTGCACCAAGAGCTGAAAATTTGGAACTTACGAGACTTTTCACGAAAGTGAAGCTGTTATTTATAAGCGACACATGTCACCCTGCACGCCATAAGTCTTACACATTGAAAACTTGCATGCCCAAGTCTACTTGAGCACCAATACTTGCATGCCCCAATGCTCTTTTCTTTCTCCTCCATTACTTTACCTCAGTATAGGATCCTCTTTTCATTTTGGATCCAATTATGAGGGGGGGATTTTGTTGACACCCCATCTCATCAAAGAGTCTAAATATATGACAAAGGGAATCTATTAGAAAGAAAAGGGGAAAAATACATGAAGAAAAATCAATATTTTTAAAGCCATGAGTTTTTTGCCGCATTAGTCTAGCCAAAACTATGTCGGTGTGCAGCCTACTTACACGCCCCCATATATCACGCAGCCCACTTATGCGCCCCCATATGTATCACATCCCACTTACATGCCCCCATATGTCATTCAGCCTACATTCATTCCCATTTCCTTTTCGCCTAGGGTATAATATTTGCCTATAAATAGACCCTTGGGGGCTCATTTGTATGGACGAATTTCCTTGAAGCCCAATTATTGCTCTGGTCACCCTAGTACTTCACCCCGGTCTTCCAAAACTTTCAAGGTAGTTTTTTCAACACCTCGAGTAGAGGATTTAAGGGAGGATAATTGGAATTAAGTCCTTTTAGTGTTTGAAGACTATAACATTTGAATTCTTAAAGCTCTCAACCTCCCCAAATTAGATATACTTGTGTGCTGCCCATTCCTCCCACAGGAACTTGATCACCCCACTTCTAGGATCACCTGTGAATACTCTTGAAGGATTGAGAAGGGTCTCGCCTAAGTATTAATATATAGGTTTTTCATCACTTAAGTGAACATCAGGTTTCCCAAGTGTACTTGTGCACCCATACTTGTGCCCCCTTACCTACTTGGGTTCCCCTCTTTAATTCACTTACTCTATTCAGTCTATAATCCCTCAAGCCTTCCTCAAAGTCATTCATGGAAAGGATTCTTCTTCCTCCGCTCCCTTGTCTAAAAGGGATTTCATTGAGACCTCCACCAAAACCTCCTGACATATCAAACTTTTTGGAAAGGCATATGAGTGTGTCTCCTATTTGGGTTTGTATTTCCACAGTCAGAGGTTTCCCACATTTGTTTGACAATGGGGTTAGGGTTCATGGAGTGTATATGGGTTTGTATATCCATAGTCACGTGGAAAGTTTTCCCAAGAATGGTGTTGGGAATTTCCCAGTTCTGAGAATAATGGTTTGGGTCCCGGCCTCACCCTTCTCAAAGAGCTGGAAACTTCAAATTTCAGGTAGGGAAGGTATGGTTCACACCTACTTTTTTTCCTTTCAAATAAAGGTGAAGTCTCCCTCCCCTACTAGGATCAATTCAAAAGAAACCATCCTGTCATAAGCCCCTAGATTTTCATGCAGGAGGTATCATCATTGATCCTCCTCTCTTCTTTGGTGCCAAAGACCAGAGGAGAGATGGGCACAAGGAGTTTTGTTTTCATTTCCCTCTCTTGTTGGGCTTTTTCACCTTGGGTAGCCATCGTGGTATAATCCCCTAACCTTCATCCCTTCTTCCTTCCATTAGAACCTTGTCTAATGTGAAGATAATAGAGGGAAATCTCATCTCATTTCCCTCTTCCACGGTCAATGCGCCCTCTTCCACTAGCAGAGGAGGAAAAATTTGAAAGTGTGAATGCCTTTGTTAAATCTTTGACATCCTCTTGTTTCCCACACTGAGAATGACTCACGTGATCTTAGATATTTTTCATGGTCACAACATTTTCACAATTGAAGGAACTATGAGAACTCTGATTCATATTCAAACTAGGATACTTAGGAAACCATTTCAGGGCCTGAGCTCACTGGACATCCTCTTCAGGAATCCAACCCTAATTCTCTTAATATGGGAATCCTCCTTAGGGATAAGCCCCAAATTAAACCCTTAAGTCACCAAGGCATCCATTTCAAGAATTAAGCCCAATATCATTCTCTCAAAGGACTATACTCTCCTATGAGACTTATCGAACTACGTGGGATTTGATTCTCATCCACATGGAAGTATGTAGGAAGCATCCTTGAGGTTCAAACCAACACTCTAAATCAACCCTATTCTCCTTGGACCTTGTTCCCAATAGGGTATAATCTTACTTGGAAACTCATATCCTTTCCAACTTCCTTGGGCTGCTTTATCATAAGTCCCACACCAAACATTGACCAAGTATCTTTCACTTAGATGTTATACTAGATGAAATTAAACTGTATGGCTAGGTCCTTATCACATGACCTTAAAAGGTATGATGTGTCCCATTCAGTGGAACTGAACTATGAAGGTTTCGATTACTTTTACAAGGATACGTAGTTAGCCCATTTTATGGGAATGATCCCAAGATCAATCCAAACCTTCATCTCCCTGGATGATAATAAATTCCAGAGTGCCCCGCTGAGTGGCTTCAAAACCAGTATCATCATAATGATGATTAAAAGAATCTTGAAATAGTACATTATAGGATACCATTGATGGAGAACCTCAAATACATACAGATATCTCTATTAATAAAGAACCTTGAATACATACTGATAATTCTGAATTTTACACATGTTAATAAGTGATTTCAAATTCCAAGGGAAACTTTTTCCATACTTGGTGAATTAAAAATGATTCATGAAAATATCTTAAATTTAAAAAGAGAGTCCCATAGTAGACAATAATTCCCCTCAAAAGGGTGTGATGATTCCAACCTCCCATCCTCTTAACCAATTTACATTATTAAGTATCGTAAAGTTTAAACTTAACGAACTCCTACCTTTGGAAAGTAGGTCCTTTTTAGATAAAGAACTCTTGGAAGTTTCTGGTACCATAAATAAATCCAATAGAAACCACCTGGAAGTAGTGATTCTTAAAACCAGGATACGTGTTTCAAGGGACCACGAAATAACCGGTTAGAACAATTTATATAAAACAGTTTATATAAATCCATTTAAATTGTTTAACAATTAACAATAATTCAAACACATCCTTACCCCAAGAAAATCACCCAAATCAACGTAATTCTAAGGAAAGAAACCAAGAATTTCATTACCCATTTCACATTTCCATAAACCATTCCAACTCGCATGGTTTCATTCATATCCCAACCACATTTCCACGTTTCACACACCCACACACACACCAAATCTCAATGTTATCATTGACAGTGGAACTTCACGTCCAAACATGTACCCTTTTTATAGTGGTACTTCATTCCCACTTCCTTGATGTGGTTCTTCACACCCACTATACATCCATTCCAAACCATTATTAACCAATTAATCAAATCAAACAATCCATTAGCATTTACCAAAACCAAAACAAGAAGCAAAATAACAATTTCCAACTCATATCGACAAACATATTCCAAGACATACTACCCAACAATTTCCATGATAAACCACATCTCAATAAAACAACATTTTATTGAAAAAAAATATTTCATAAACCATTTTCTATAAATCAACCAAACCATCGATTTTAAAATCAACATTTTAAAATCAAACAATAAATTCCATTTTTTCAACAATAACCCTTTTTCCCTAAAATACCAAAATCATCACAAAATCGGTTTCCACCACGCATCAAACATCACAACCATAATCAATTTCAAGAAAAACCATTTAATTTTAAACTAATCCTTCTATTTCTATCAAAATGGATATGAGAATGAAGCCACCTACCTTATGGTTTCTATGAAATTGACTAACAAGAAACCGCACCACAAATCTGGGTGAAAACTCCACAAAACTGCCTTAGATCTCTTTGACTAACATCAAAAATCCAAAATCTCATCATTTTAGGTAACAAAACACCTATATCTACATGTAACATACATGGATCTAGAAACAAAGAGATAGGTAGAACTAGATCTAAGAGAAACCAAGAAAACACCAATATATGAGATTTTTTGAGGAAGAACTGCCTTCAAGGCACCTAGAAAACCCTTTGAATCACTCCCAAAATGAGTGAGAGAGGCCTATTTACCCTTTATAATAAGAAATATTGAGTGAGGTTTGAGTGGGAGTAAGTTTGGGGTGTTTTAGGTTAAATCCATAGTGACCCATTTTTAAAAGGCCCACTTTTAATGTTGCGTATGGTTAGCTCACACGGTTAGAAAAATTGTGCACTAGTCATGCCACAGATACTATCTAAAGTGTGACTTGAACGGTTTCCTCACATGGTTATAGAAACCCTGTGAATCCCACTTCACCATGTTTCACAGTTATCTAGGATTTTGTGCAGTTTCCTTTAACCATTCTCAAATTGTATACCCCTTGAAAAGCCCTAAAACCATTCCAAAAACTTACCAAACTTTCCAAAACATTACCCAACCACTTTTCCAACATAAAAAATACATCAAAAGGGTTCAAATACCTCAAAAAATGGGTAATAAGACCCATAAGCCATGGGAAGTTCCATGAATCACCCTTAGACAAACATTCCTCCTCTCGCAAAGACTCCCTAGACAACTAAAAGAGCACCAACAATCCATGTGGTTTTTCATTGGAAAGTGCCTAACAAACCACCTGAAATCCTTTTAGAATAAGGAGGGATGATATTCAAAGTCATATAACCCCATTGGTCATGAATATCATGTTCCATATCATAATTGGGAAGAATAAAATCCCTTGGAAACATTTAGGAAAACTCACAAGACCTCCAAACCTTTGTAGGATAAAACAAAGGAGATAACGTGGAGGAGGCAAGAGGTTTTCTTAGTCCCTGAAGGACATGAAACATTCCCCCGCGTGATCCGTGAGACACCACAAGACCTCATCATCATGCCTTACTCATCTCGTTAAATCCATTTAGATTTTCAAACCCATTGCATAGAATTCCTCGTGTATATCTAGGCAGTCCCTTTGGTGCTCTAAGGATAGGAGGATAGACCTATCTACTACATGCTTGCACACACTCCATATGACCCATATTAGTTAGGCGATACATCACTAAAAAATCAAGCAAAAATCCCATATATTTCTCTTGAAAACTCACATAATCCCATACCTTTTTAAAATAAAACAAATGAGATAAAAAGAGAGGAGGTGGGAGGTGTTCGCGGTCGTTTAAGGACATGTGATTCACCCCTAGTGACCCACAAGAAGCCATGAGTCCTCATATACATATCCACCTCACCTCACGAGAGCCCTTTGGCTTGTAATACTCACCATACGAAGCACCCTAGGTAACTCCATGGTTCTCTAAGGATGAATGAACATATTTTTCTATGGAACACTCATGCACCCCCATATAACCCATATTGGTCACGTGATGCATCACCAAAAAATAGAAAAAATACCTTCAACAACACACATGAAATCTCACATGACTCCCAACCTTTGTCACATAAAACAAAGGGGATCAAAATGGAAGAGGTGAGATGATTTTTTGGTCATTTAAAGTCATGAGATGCGCCCAGCGCACCCATGGAGTGGTCCCGAGAGACCTCTGTACAAACTATACATGTCCTGTGAGACCCCAATAAAGTCACCCAAGGTCTCATGAGTATCTTCCAATAGGCACTTGGATCTTACGAAGGCCCTCAGACATTTCATTATAATGAAATAGAAGTCCTTCAATACGTTTTAATGATCAAACAAGTCCCCATTAATTGGATATAATCCAATAAAGAGAACGTTAACATAAGAGACTCGTGATAGCTAAAAAGAAGGTGACACACTCAATTCAGTCCATGACAGAGACTTGCAAATATTTATAGCACTATACCCCTTTATAAACTCCATCCTAGACTCGTGATAGATACGTCGCACAAATCACTAGACAATAGGGGTGGCGATGCCAAAAATTCCCCACTCTAACATGAAGGAAGGGTTAGACTTTGAGACTCTTAACGTTTGGACTCTGGATGATTAAACTCTCATCCTCTATAGAACTATTAGATCAACTGATCACGTGACAGGAAACTTTTCATCAGGTAATACACTGGTGGATAGGCAAAGAAATCATGTGCCACACATAAGGTGTTTCATGTGATCATTCATAGATTATGTAAAGGAATTTTGGGAAGACTTGTGAAGAACATATCATATGTCTTCCAGATCATGCAAGTCTCAAAGGAACTAGTACGGAATAAACCTAAGGCCTTCAAAACATAAGGGTTATAACTAATATTGAAAGTGGAATACCTAATAAAAAGATATTCTTGTTGGCCCTCATGTTCTCTACATGAGTCACCCAAAGACATGTGACAGTAGCAAGACATGTCACCTGGATCTTGTAACACTCCTCTAGTATACCATCTGAGACACACGTAATACTCCACACATGCCAGAGCGAGTCACATGGTTCCCCCCGTGGACACCACTTTGATCTCATAAAACCCTCCAGGTCTGTTACCTAGGACTTGAGATGTCCACTACAAACATATCTTAACTTATATAATACCATTTTCTCATGTCATCTGAGTCTTGTGAAATCATCTCAACATGATAACCAAACTCCCATAAGACCCTCTAGGAAAGTCATATGGGACTCGTGATGCCCTCCATACATGTTGTATAGGTCTTGTGATGTCTCTTATAGGTTTTATACATGACACTCCTTGGACTATACCACACTGACTCTTGTGGGATCTTCCTTATGTTTCAAGCCAGGTCATGTGATGGCTCCAAGGACATGCAATTTGAGTCATGTAAAACCCTCTAGGAAAGAATTCCATGTCAGTAGGGAACCCTAGGACTTGATAACATTACCCATCTTTGGTGTGTAAGTCCCAATCACAGGGAAGCCTCAGTATGTAATCCCCAACACAAAATGAACTATGAGAAATCTGATTTCCTCCATAACTAGGATATGTAGGATGACTTCTCAAGGCCTGATCTCTATACCAAAAACCCCAAGGACTGCTCAATACACATGTCCTATATTCATATGCCATGAGGCTAATCATTTTCTTCCCCTTGTTTCTCTCCCTAAGAATAGCTCACATGGAATTAGGGGGATGCAAAGAACACCTCATTAGGGATCATAAATCTCCAATAATTAGTGAATCCACAATGTGTAATCCCTGACATAAAGGGGACTATGGAAAATCTGATTCCTGCCATAATCAGAATACGTAGGCCACCTCTCCCTGAGGTTCAAGATCCATATTCATCATTCAGTGTAATCCTAGAATATAATTCCATTATTCAAGGAAACAAAATTGATTATTCTCTACCCCTTGTTTCTCAAAATGAGCATGGCTCACATGGTCTTATGCAGTAGCAGTGATCATATCATCTACACTATAAACCCCCACAATGGTACAGAGAAACCTCATTGTGTAAGCCCCAATATATACCAAACTATAATAACTCTTATTCTCACTATACTCAGGATACATAGGATAGCCCCTTAGGGTTTGAGATCAAATATTTGGTGTCTCATTACCCAAACATATGTCCTTTCCACATGACATAAAACTACACGGGATGAATGAACTACATGGGTTTTTATTCCGGCAATAATCAGAATACGTAGGATGCCTCATAAGGACTTAATACCCTTATCTGAATATTAACTACCTACTTAAATGGAAGAATGCTCCGAAGCACTTGGTTATATAGCTTCAGTATATAAGAAATCACATGTTATTGGAAAATGATGAAGAACCTCATATAAATATAGATGGATTCACTAAATAGATCCCAATATTTTTCATATGAAAGAGAATTAACCTATAGTCATTTCATTAGGGTAACTGGTCTCGTATCGGGATTAGGAATATATTCATGAATATATCTTAAATCTATAAGAGAGTTACAAAGATGTAAATAACTCCCCCTCCCCCCAAAAATAGTGTGATGAGTCTGAACTCCCATCCTCTCAACCAATGCGAGTCCCTAAGAGTCAATGGGCCTGGAAACCATGATGACCACTAGACTTTGGAAAGAAATTCCATACCTAGATATGAGTGAGGTAACCATTGGGGTTTTCTAGGGAAGACAAAATATATGGTAAGCATGATTCATGCAATTGAGTGAGGCCTTAAAATATCTACTCAAAAAATCGGTTGTTTCATAAAATTATGAAAAATTCACCGTTGGACAATTTCAACATCTTGATTTCAAAAATAATATTAATTTTATCTAAATAATTTTCTAAATATGTGAATTTTCACTTTTAAAATAAAAGCTGGCATTTATTGAAAATTCATGGGTTTTGACAAAAACAGTTTTCAAACCTTAATAAATATTAAAATTGTATTCATAAAAATTATAAAATCATTTATATTTAATAAAAATTAATTTAGTAATAATAATATTTTATTAAAATATTATTTAATTTAAAAAATCCTTTAATTATTCAAAATAGATTTCTTAATTGAAAATTAACTAAAAATACTATTTGTGCTTTAAAACCCATTTACAAAGTAACAATAATGAAATGAATGTATATTATTTATAAAAAAAATAAAGCACATAATCATAGTGCTAGGTTATTATTGCATAACCCCTTATAAAACCATCATAATACCTAAGGGTAAGGTGTGCAATGGTGACAGACTCTTGGGGTGTCTCGGATAATATCGCTCAGGTGATAATCTCTATCAACTTCCACTTCTCCCATAGGTAGTTCTGTTTAAGCTTAATGTGTTAAAGCTAGGCTAGGGATTGGTCAAGAGCGAAGCCTAGTGACGCTACCTCCTTTACAATCTCTGAAAAATGGGCTTCGTATGGAGGAATTCTACTAGATGAGGCCATCGCTTCCTTTTTCTGAGTAAATTGGATTTGTTAAAGCCCTATATTTATACAAATAATGTTATCACTGTTCAACGACTATATTAGCAATGGTAACAACTCTTAATGGTATTTTAAAATCCAAAAACATAAAAACAAGGAAGTTCATATGTATTATATAACAATTTTACATAATAATACATTTAAATAGATCAATAGGAATTTTCATTAATAAAATTTTGGGTCGTTACACTTTCTCTATTTTACTAAAAACTAAATTAATGAAATTTGTATTTGATCTTCATTATCCCTTATAGATTGAATTTATATTAGATTTATGTCTAATGAAATTTGTATTAATGGTCACTAGAAAGGATTATAAGATCTTTAGGACAATTATTATGAAGCATTATCTTATGGATATTGAAGGAAAAATAAATTCACATCCATCACTGATGTATGAACACATGATAAAACAAAAAACATGGAATGACTTTATTAGCCATCCTGAGGTGGAATATTTTTAGGTATATTGTGATTGGTAATATATTACCTAATAATATGTGTATTAATCAATTTGATTAAGAATTTTAAATTTATGAAACAATAACTGAGTGATGGAAATAAGAAGTATGCATCAAAACCAATGTACCCCTACTGCAAAGCAAGGATAGGGTATACTTCACTTGAAAAATGGCATATGTTTTAAATATACAGTAATAATTTTATGTTTAAAGAAACAAAAACATAATTATGTTCCTTTTTTTATATTAAAATTGATGAATCAAAATCTAAATTCACTTTCATCCCACATCATGTGGTATGGAAGGAGGCACATGTGATTAAGTAAAGAATACTAGTAGATAAAACAACACAAAAAGTGTGGGAAGAATGTATAAGCATGACATAATACAAAAATATTATTTGAATTAGTATTATATAACAATGACTACTAATTTTCATATATTATTATTCAGTTTAGAAATTGGAATCATCATCATTTTCACCCAATGAATGACTATTTTTGGTGGCCTTGAATTTGCCATAACAATATGGTTGCAATAAAGGTGCATGTTTTAAATTTTTACCCTGAATATATTTTTATAAAATAAATTCACAAATATATAAAGATAATAAAATGTAGGATATAAAGACATGAATAATATCTATAGAAGAAAAAATTAATTGGAGGCCTGAGTTGTTAGAGAATTTAATGGAAAGGAATTAAAGAAAAGAAACAACAAAACAACAACCACTACATGAAGATCCCCCCCCCATATTTGAGGTGATCTATTCCCCTAAAAGGTATACTTTACCATAGGAAATTGATTTTTTCATAATTTTTTAAATGAAATATGTATCAAGTAGATACTGATAGCTTTAATGTACTAATATTCTAAAAGATGAAAATTGATTGTGTTTTATATCTATTAGCACCCACCCATCAACTTGTTGTGAGAGGTAAAATATAAAATATACAAGTATATATTCTACATAAAAATAAACATCCAAAAGTTCATGTGAGAGTATTAATTCACGTAACTCATGAGTTGATCATTGAGCTATTAGTTCCCCTTGATGATCTAGAAGTTCACATGATCAAACTTGTTATTGGAACTTTTGTATCACAAACATTTGATCATGTAAAAATACATTTAAAAAAGTAAGTATTCCTTTGCAACTTATTTTTTATAGAAATCATTTAACAATTAATGAAAAACGCCTAAACTGAGTAATATTATTACAAAAGAATATAAGGAATGAGAAATGGAAGGTCGAATCAAAACAATCTAAAGAATCAATCAATCGATCGAAAAGACTTCAAATTGTACCTTTACCCCACCGGTTCAACTTATACATTTACTAATATAACAAGTTCATGTAGATACAATGATCAAATATAGTGATATAACCATTATTTATTTTGAAGAATAAATATCCATAGAGGACATTATAGACTTTCTAATTCTCAATAATTTAGATGAAATTCTCAATCATTGATTTCTAGGAGTCTTAGTATAAAATGTATACATGAGGTGTATTTTCATAATTTTTTTCCCAATATATGATCTAATATGTTAATTATACTTAAATACTATCCATATTTTTTCATATATATATATTGGTAATATTTAAAGGGAAAATCCTGTGAATAAAAAATTGAACTCATTAGTCCTCGCATCATTTTTACAAAAAAAACTCTCATTGGAAGTAGAGAAATATTTATTAATAGTGGAAAAAATAGATGTAATGTTTGAAAAGAAACTTACGAGAGATAGAATATTCTTAATAACCATAATGTAGGGGTAAAACTCTAAAATTTATTCTATCAAATATATTTTCATTTCTTTTATTACTTATTATCTTTTGTTTTTTAGGGAGAATTGTTTTATCATTGTAATCAATTTGGATACTCGAGATATTTAGTTTTTTTATTCAATGCATTTATTCCCAAAAATTTGACAACACATAATGAAATTTATCAATTTTTAATAAACTATATGCAATATTTTACAAATCCAATTCAATTTATATGTTATATATTATATTTTAATATAATTTTTTTTGATAGAGTGGTATTTAAATATCATAAAATTCATGGTATAAGGACATGTTGGCTTAAACTATCACCTACTTATTTTAATGATCCCAAATAATGTTTAGAATATTTATAATGAATTCTTTTTCTTAGGTATTGAATGGTTTTTTGGTCAAATTGCTAAATTTTTCCAAGACTGGAAACAACAAAACCTTATAAGTAATTGATTGTGGAGAATATATGATGAAGGATTTGATTGAATGCATGAACATCTACTCATTTATGGAAAGACTCAAGTGATCACAAATCTGATCATCCACAACATAGTAAATAAATGACTATAAAAAAATAAAATGAATGTACATTGTCTAAAGTGACATTCATAATCAAGCTACAAAGGCATAGATCGACTAGAAGAAAATGTGATCGATCGAAAGAAAAATTGATTGACCATAGGAACAGTAAATCAATCACCAACGCGAATCAGCTATGTAGATCAATCACTTATGTGAATTAGATAAATAGATCTATAACCTATGTGAATTAGGTATGTATATCAATCATATACATGAATCAACTACATGGATCAATCATCTATGTAAATTAGATACGTGGTAGAATTCATCTACGTTGATCAATCACCTATGTGATTCCTCTACATGGTCAATTCACTTACATAGAGGAAAACACTTATGTGAATATAACCAACATTATCTTTCTAAGTATTGAAGTGACCATGGAATGTTAACATGGAATATCTGATGCGACCACCACTATGGATGCTGACATAGAAAACCTTAAATCATCCATTTATAAAGGTAAGTATTGTTTTATTATATCTTTAGTATTATTAATCCAACCAATTTTCTACGTATATTTTAATTCATGTATGAAGCATTAAATAACTATAGATTCGTGAATAAAATACAAGGATCTTCATAATGATCTCCTAATGGCTAGTTTTCATAGAATAATTTAAAATATCAAAGAAGCATTGCAATAAAGACAAAGAGTGAAAAAGTATAAAGATATACTCACATAAATAGAGTAACAAAGAACATATTCTATTTTTGAGTGTCTGTGACATTTTTTTCTCACTAAATTTTTTATGATAGTAGAGAACTTTAAGTATTTAAACATCTTTCACAAATCAAGTGATGAAAAATAGAAGAGAATAAATAAAGGTAGAATAATAGAGAAACATACTCTGCAGCATCGATTTCTTATTCTTCTCTTACTCCTTATTAATTACTTACGATCTATTTGTGTGCCTTTATTTGTAAATATTATGAACTAGCTCTTATATCTAACTAAAGAGTAAAGGAAACTCTCTCCTATTTATTTTTTTATATTACCATGTATAATAGTGGAAGAGTCTGCTTCTCCTAGACTACTCATTTACAGTTTTTTTATTTTATTTCTCCCACGTATAACTATGGAAGATGTTTTCTTCCTAAAAAACCTTCTGAGATGTTTTTTGTAAAAATATATTTAGGTTGTGGATTATTTTATTCAATAACATACTACTTAGAAGAAGGAAATTTTCAAGTGGAGGGGATTAAGTATTAACTTGAGATAAAACCCCTTGTTTAAAATTCTACTGTGCTTTGCCTATTTTGTTTTATTTATTTCAAAAAACCAGTTTCTATTTTTGGATTTATTAAACAAAACATTAATATTATAGTAAACTAAAATTGGTGTTTTATTTATTGTGCTTAATATGATTATATTAGTTTCAAAAGTTAAAGTATTTTAACTGACCTGTGATCGATCATTTGAGAATCTTTTTAAAAGATCAAATTATATAATTCTACTATTTTTTGTTAGCTAGGATATTTTATCAAGTGAACATATTTAAGTTTTTAAATTATTTTGAAATAAAAAATTTATTGTAAAATCAATTAACCCACCCCCTCTTAATTTTTTTACTAGGAACAAAATTTGGTATCAGAGAATAATCAAAAATACCTTTTACTGCGATCTGGTTTTTCCAAAAGATCTTAAACTTTGGTTTTATCGAAATTTAATTCTTTCTGAATACTCATAGATAAGCTGTAATATCCACTAACTGGATACTTTATTTTAATGTAATAAAATATGCCCAATGGAAAATCAATATGAAAATTAATTTAGAAAGTATGGGCTTTGATATTTGGACTGTTATTGAAGATAAATATGAAAAACCCAAAACATCTATAACTGATTAGAGTGATAATACTATGGTAGAATATGATTGTAATTATAAATATATAAATTATTTATACTATTCTTTAGGTGAGTAAAAATTCAACAGAATATTTTTTTGTGCTACTACTTTTGAGATTTGGTATACTCTTACTATATCTCATGAAGGAAATTTTGATGGTAAAATAGATATATTTAAATACTTATACTATTAAATATGATACTTTCATGATGAAGCCTGGTGAATTTATTTTTTACATACACCTCAGGTTTAATTAAATACTCAATATAATTCATTCACTGGGAAAACATATTGCTGACAAGGATCAAGTGAGCTATCCGTTAATATTCCTTCTGAACAGATAAATAGGAACATTTGTGTCTATTAGAGAATCATCTGAAATTATCACACTACTAGTAAAATAACTCATTGGAAAGATCATGATGTATTAATAATAATTTCAAGTAAAGAAAGTGGAAGTAGTTTAACCAAATAAGATATTAGTATCCTTTAATACCACAAATTTAAAAATGGAGAAGATAAAATTTGAGAGTTCAAGTGATGGAGAATCACCTTTTCAGTGACAGGCCAGTATTGACTTTTCTCAATTTATGGCTGGGAAAGGCTTATGCGATCTGGGCTTCACAGGAGACTGTTTCACATGGTGCAACAACTGAAGGGGTCCCCACCGTTCGTGGAGGCGATTGTACATATGCCTAGCCAACTCTCATGCTTCCACGGTGTTCTCCAATACAAAGGTTAATCACTTGGTTTGTGGAATTTCTGACCACTCCCCCCTGCTGGTGTCAATTTATTCTGGGCAGGAACATCAGGAGCTGTTTCGCTTTTACCAATAGTGGGTTCATTTTCTGGGGTACCACGACGTGGTTCGCAAAATTTGGGAGATCCCAGTGCAAGGGCATACTTGGGTGGCCAGGCATGATAAACTAAGGAGCCTAAAGGCTCGCCTCCAGGCATGGTCGAAGGAAATACCCTCCAGAGACAGTGACTGCATTGAGGCCATGAAGCAGGTGGAGGACCTTGAGCTACGGCTGGAACAAGCATGGGACGACCACACTTTTTAGGAACTCTCCCGCAGAAAGGAGGTTGTGGTGGAGCTTCTTTTATCCCAAGAACACATGGCTAGGGAAACGTCGAGAATTAAATGGATGAAATAAGGGGATAGGAATTCAGTGTTTTTTCATGCTTGCATCAAGGAGAGAAGGAGGCCCATCATACCAAATCTGCTACTCGAAGACGGATATTATACGGATGACAGAGACATCGTGGGAAACCGGGCATATGCTTACTACAAGGATCTTCGGACCGGCCCTTACTCTCATATGCCAAATGGGTATGTAGGAAGGGACAATGGGATCTTTGAGGTTATTTGAATAAGGGTTTCTGAGCAAAACAATGAGAAAATAAGTATCATTCCTAATGAAAGGAGGTTTATAACACAATGATGAACCTCAATCCGGACAGTGCCCCGGGACCGGATAGTTTCCCGAGTTCCTTCTATAGGGATTCTTGGGAGATGGTGAAAGCAGATATTGTATCGCCCATCCAAGACTTCTTCAAGGGTGGGTCTCTACCGCGATTTTCATGCGCCACAACCATGGTGCTCCTCCCCAAAACCAGAAACCCCTCCTCTTTGTCGCATTACAGACCGGTGATTCTGTGAAATTTTCCTTATAAAATCCTCACGAGCATCATCAACATGAGATTGTCTGCTTATCTCAATCAATGGATCTCCATGGAGCAGCATGGTTTTGTGAAGGGTCGTTCCATTCAAGGAGCTACGACACTTTCTCAAGTAATGACAAGAGACATACACCATAAAACTCGTGGCTCCAACATTTGTATCAAGCTGGACATGAATAAAGCATGCGACCAAATGGAGTGGGGTTTCATTAACAAGGTAATAGCAGGTATGGGATTCTCTCCCCAAAATATTGATATTGTCTTTAGATGTTTCAGCTCAACGTGGTTGGAAATTTCGTTCATGGGAAAATCCTACGGTTTCTTTAAGGCCACTCATGGTCTGAGGCAAGGTGACCGGTCTCTCCAAGAATTTTCATCTTAGCTCAAGATGTCCTCAGCAGTCTCATCCACAGGAGTTTGAGTAGAGTAGATACTTTTTTATTTCGAAGGAGTATGAGAGCGCAGTCAATTTCCCACCTGATGTACGCGGACGACACCATTATTTTCACAAATGTTGGTAAATCTTCAATCAGGTGCTTGATCAAGGTGTTGGAGGAGTACTGCCACTGGAGTGGCCAGGTGATCAATAGGGACAAGATCCTCTGCTATATTTCAAGAAAATGCATGACCAGGTGGAGCTTGAAAATTGAGAAAGCCCTCTGTATGAAATGAGGCGTCTTCCCCATGGAATATCTTGGGGCTCCCATCTCTCCAGGCATACTCCTTATCTAGGATTTCGACTCTATCCACAGAAAAATTGCTGAAAGTATCCTTAATTGGAAGAACAGATTCCTTTCATTCAGCGGTCACATTTCCCTCATTAATAGTGTTCTCTTGGAAGCCCCGGTTCATTCCCTCTCAGTCGTCAAAGCTCCAAAGGGGGTTATTTACAAAATTGAAAAGCTCTTGGCTATCTTCCTCTGGGACCCCTTCGCGGAGGGAAAACGGCACTAGGCTTTATGGCGGAAGGTGGATAAGCCTACTATGGAAGGTGGAATTAACGTGCGATGTCTGGAAGACACCATAAAAGGCACACATGCAAAGCTGGCATGGGAAGTCGTGCAACAGTGCACTCTTTGGGGTAAAACCATGCACATTCAGTTTGGTTTTCAACAGAGTATGGAAGGTCGTGGGTCTCCGTTCTGGTCTGATATCTCACAACTTGTACCCAAAATGTACCAGCTTTCTCAATGGATAATTGGGAAGGGTGATGTATCCTTCTGGTACCACAACTGGGCAGGGAAGGTGCTGGGGTTTCCGGGCTGCCCTACTCCTACCCTTACGTTCAGGGAAGCCAGCAAGTACCTAGACTTTATTCATGCACTGTTGGAAGAGGAGTAGCAGGACACTTATAATCTCATCGAACTTTTTGTGGATGTAGATCAGTGTGTGTTCACCCCCTCTTGCATAGGGTCTTTTAATTCCCGGGACTATCGGCGCTCATGGGAGGTTTCAAAAATGGTGGATTGCTGGAATGAAACTTTATGGTCCAAACACATTCCATCAAAATATAATTTTCTGTTGTGGATAATTAGGAACAGGGCCATTGCAACTGATGGCAATGTCAAATGTTGTGGGATTCTGGTAGTGTCGCGATGCCCCTGTTGTGAAGCCAGTGCTGAGGAGAATTCTAACCATCTTTTCTTCAGAGGAGACTGGGAAACTGCGGTTTGGATCTACTTTGGGACGTTTACTAGATTTCTTGATCGCAACATGGAGGACAATCCTTTCCTGCTCAGGTGGTTCCACGGATTGGGGGATAGAGGTATGGAGAAGTTGTCCGCACTTTGATCCTGCATGCAGGGTGCTGGTCGATTTGGAAGGCCAGGAACAAACTAAGGTGTGAAGGAGTTAAATCTTCCAGTTACTCAATTATTCTCAAAACATAGAATCTCCTCATCGACTTGGCTCATCTCTCCTGCAAATGGAGGGAGGCACCCTCCCTTCGTTGGATGAGCAGTCCATCACAAGACACTCAGCCTAACAGCAATAGTTCAGGCGGCCATTGGGTGCGGTGGAATCCTCCACCCTCGGGCCTCAAGATCAATACTAACGGGTCCTGTAGAAGGGGGTTTTGTGAGGTGGTGGCGCTATCCGGGACCCACATGGTTCGGTGATCCTGGCATTTTCTGCTCACCTTGGCCATGGCACATCTCTTCAGGCCGAAGCCAAGTCTATGGTGCAGGGGCTGAGTCTGTGCCAACAGAAGGACATTGCTATCTCAAAGATGGAAACAGACTCAAAAATTATGCATGATGTTATACATGACCTTTTCCCAATTCTGTGGTCAATCGTCTATATCATTAGAAAAGGCCGAAAGATGATTAACAATAACATCAAAGTAAGGCACTCCTGGAGAGAGGGAAATCAAGTGGCAGATTACCTATCTTTGCTTGAGTTCGTTGGGCCTGACCCGGTTTGTTTACATAATATGATCACTCTGAAACCCGAAGGGGTCAATTTGATTAGAGGGGATGCCCTCAGTCTTCATCACTTTAGACCACCTTATTCTCTCCCTTTTAGGTGGTCTAGTTTTTGTTTTTGTTTCTTTTTGTGTTTTTGTGTTATGTTTTTGTCCCTTATTTAATAAAAATTTAAATGATGATGATGACTATCCCAAGTTGAAATATAACAAGAAGTATGAGTATAAAGACAAAACATATAAAAAGGATATGAAATAAACTTTGATTACCTCTAAGAATAACTTATGTGATTCAGACTCTTCTAGATAAAAGATAAATGAAAAATCTAATATTTTTTATGACAAACGCATCTGAGGAAATATACTTGAAGTGTTCCAATAAGAAATTATAGTATTTGGATAGTGTGTGTTTTAAAGATATAATTGGGGACTACTCATGATTCAAGAACCAAATTAAATTTTATGGTATACATGTCACTTTTGGTGATAATAAAAAAGGATAAATTATTGGACTCGGTCCAATCAGTAACTCTATAACAGTTTTAATTTATAAAGTTTTATTTTGAAGATGTATTAAAATATAATCTTGTTATAATTTCAAAATTATGTTATGTTTGTTATCATATTAAGTTTTAGAAAAATTATTTCAAGGTTTTTTATGCCAAATATTCTTTAGTTTTTACAACTATGATAAATGATAATGTTCATACTATTGATTTAAATTTATTACTTTCTCAAAAAAATCATGTTTAAGTTCCTTTCACAAAGAATCTAGGATTTTGAATTGAATAATATTCTATTTAAATATCCACTCACTTAAAAATATAACTAGTAAAAGATTATTTTGTGATTTATGAAAACTATAATTCCCAATATACAAAGTCTATAATCCCTATCAAAATAGAAATAAATAAAAAATATCTTTCAAACCAAATAAAGAAGTCTCAAATTATAAACCTTTAGATTTGGTACACATTGATTTGTTTGGGCCTTATAGAGCTTCTTGTTTAGTAGGAAAAACTTTTTCTTATGTTATAGTGGAGGATTATTCAGGATATACATCGGTATTTTTCCTTTCTCATAAATTGAAGCTCTTTACTTATTTTCTAAATATGATAGATCTGAAGACAATATTAGTGTGATTAGAATAAATACCTTAAGAAGTGATCATGGATGTGAGTTTGAAAATATAGAGTTTGAATCATTAAGCTCACAACATAGATATAATCATAAATTTTCTGATCCTAATACCCTATAGTAGAATGGTGTAGTAAAAAGAAAAAAATAGAACCCTTCAAGAAATTTCTTAAACCATGAACAATGATTATGATTTGCCTATTTATTTTTGGGAAGCATCTATGAACATAGTGTGATATATAATTAATAGAATTCTAATTAAACCACTTTTAATGAAGACCCATTATAAATTATAGAATAGTAGAATACCAAAAGTTAATTACTTTAGAGTTTTTGGTTATAAATTCTTTATACTCAAAAAAAAGAGAATTTATATAAGTTTTCTTCTAAAAGTGATGAATGAATTTTCCTTGGATATTGTATGATCAGTAAATCATACAGGGAATTTAATAAAATGACTAAGATTGTGGAAGATTTTAATCATGTCGAGTTTGATGAGAAAGATCTATATGATCCTAGGACCCCTTTATAAAATTTTGAGGGTGACCTTTCCAACCCGGGTGTCAATTGTAAACCTATTTATAATTTTTCTATACCACCTATAGAAAAATCATCCATTTCTGATGAAAAACTTAAGCCCAAACTTGTAGATGAAAATGAGGTTTCAAGCACTTTTATTCCTAGATTTATTAGGACTCATAAATATTATCCCTTAAATGATATTATTAGTGACCCTGATAAAGGAACATGACTATATCTTCTCTTATAAACCAAGTTGAAAATAAATATTTATTATCAGATATTAAACCTAAGAACATAAATGGTGTAATTAATTATAAATTCTGGGTAATGGAAATATGAGAATAATTAAATTATTTTGAAATAAATAGAGTTTCGGAACTAGTTGAAAGGCCCATGAATATCTAAATATTGGCATTAAATAGGTGTTTATAAACAAGCTTGATGAGTAAGGTGCAATAATTAAGAATAAAGCAAGACTGGTTGCACAAGGATATAATTAAGAATAAGGTGTTGAGAATGAAAAACATTTTCTCTGATATCTAGACTTGAATCCATCAAGATGTTTCTTTACTATGTAACTAATTTGAATTTCAAAATATATCAAACAGATGTTAAGAGTGAATTATTAAATATTTATATTGTTAAGGATGTTTTTGTTGAATAACACCCTAGATTTCAAAATCCCCCATTTCAAAATCATGTTCTTAAAATAACAAAATCTTTATATGGCTTAAAAAATATCCTAGATCTTGTAATGATAGGCTCAAATAATTTTTTATTTTTAAAGGTTTTTCTAAAGGAATGTATGAACCTGATTTTTTTATTAAAATAATTTCAAAAGTTGATTTAGTTGTGAAAATATATATTAAGGATATCATTTTTGGATCTTCAAGAAGTTATTTGTGTACTGAGTTTTCAAAAATGATGCAAAGTGAAATTCAAATGATTTTGATGGGTGAACTTAAATTATTTATTGGTTTTCATATTTTTCAAAATATAGTTGGAATTATTTAAAATCAAATTACATTAAAGATATTTTAAAACATTTTAGAATGGATATTACTAAAGGTAGTGATACTCCCATGAGTACAAGTTTTAAACCGAACCTTGATGAAACTACAAAACCAGTTGATCAAACCAATTATAAGGGTATGATTGGAAACTTATTATACTTAACCGCTTTTCATACTGATATATTTTTTAGTGTGTGTATGTGTGCTCATTTTTAAGAAAATAAAAAATATTCACATTAACTTAGTTTGAAAAGAATTTTTAAATAAATCCAAGGTACAATCAATTTAGGATTTTTTACCATAAAGGAAAAGCACTTGACTTAGTAAGTAATTAAAATGCTTATTTTGGTGGTTGTAAGTTATATAGAAAAATAACTACTTGAACATGTCGCCTTTTTAGAGAATATTTAGTTTAATTATGCAGTGAGAAAAAAATTGCATTATCTACTGTTGAAGATGAGTATATAATTATAGGTAGTTATTGTGTATAGATTTCGTGGATGAAACACACATTACTAGAATATATATATCAGTTTTGACATGTCCTTATAAATTATTACAATACATTTAACAACCCAGAATTCTATCAATGGAAATTTCCTTATTATAATTTTGACATATAGAATAAATTGTATAAAATCAAATATAGAACACAATAAAAACTTTATAAATGAATAATTAATTAAATAAGAGGTTTTTTTAGAAGATAAGGAACCTATACCAATGGAATAGTAACTTGACCTTTGGAATGGTAACATGAACATTAGGAACATTAGGAATATTAATCGGCCAATATAATAGTAACATCACCATGAAAGTAAAAAATAAAATTTTGGAATCTTATAAATGGTAATATGATAAAATTATATCATAGTATAAGTAAATAAATGTTTTAGAAATTATTAATAAAGTGTTGATATTTTTTTATAAAACATAAATATTTATTTTTAAATTTATAATTAATATAATGATTTAAAAGAAAATTTATTTTCAAAAAATATATTCTTGAATTAATATTTTATTGTCTTATAATTATAATATAATTTTATGAGACCTTAATTAATTTTTAAAAGTGTTATAAAATCAGTTATAATTTTAAAATTGGTATTTTCCAAGTAATTAACTAAAAATTAAATTTCTAATATTTAGAAATTTATTTTCATAAAATTGAGTTAATTTTTAAATTTTTCACATCAAATAAATTTTAAGGTTAATTTTTGATATTTTTCTAAAATGGTTTAATTTTTTATGAATAGTGATATACTATAATTTACGATATTATCTAAATACTTTAATTATTGATTCATAGATGATGTATGATTAATGTAAGAATATAATATCGAATAATCCATCATTATTTTAATATATTTACTAAAAAATTTCAAACTATTCATAGTCTTGAGCCAAAATAATAAACTAATGAATAAAATAATGATAAAACACCCCTCTCCTCCACTATAAATACCACCTCTTCTCCTCACACATTTCCATGTTTTAGCCTTGTCCAAATTCTACCCAATAATATTACCAAGACTCTCACCCACATTCAAGATCATTTATTCCCAAAAAATACCAAATCTAATTTCTCTAAGGAAGTTCTCAAATAGGAAAAATTCAAGAGGTAAAAACCTATTTCCTTTTCTTTTAATTTATTTTAAATTTTTTTCTTTTCTTATTCTCTCTTAACCTAACCTTATCCAAGTGACATGAAAACTCCAGTAACTTTTATATACTATAATTTTTCTGTTAATATAACAACCCATCATCATTTCTCTTCCCCTGTCCCTTTGTACAAAAAATCAAAACATCGTCCATGATGTGTTAATTTATCGCATTCAAGGACGATGAAGTTTTCAATTTCCATTACCTCCTTCAATATTACTCATAAAACTATTTTATAGTTAAAATATATTATAATATATGTATTAAATCCTATTTAATATTCTATAACCATTTTATATACATAATATTAATTAATAAAACAAAACTAGTATGTGATGATCGAAAAACCACCAAAATAATCTAAATGATTTTCACTAACGTCTTATCTAATAATTCAACCTCACCCCAAATTACCAAATAACTTATATAAAAATCTAATCTTATGTATATTCTTTAATAACATATAATTTCAATTTTGTACAACCATTATCATTTTACATGATTTTCTATACATGTATACAAGTAAATCGATCATGAAAACCAAAGAAATCAACACTCTCGAACGATGAAACTGGATCCCACAACCCATCAAAAAGGCCATAAATGAACTTAATAAAACTATAATAAATTAAATAAATATATAAAAGGTTATAAATTAATTAATTTATTTAATCTTATTATCCATGACATTAAGATCAAGTACAAAACCATTTCGGACATAAGGTAAGGGATTCTACCTGAACCCCCATTTTTCCTTTGGGTTACTCTTTCCTCTAAATACCCCAATGTAATTCTTCTTTATTTTAATTTAATTCTTATAAATTCAATTTATTTATTCCAAAATCATGTATATAAATCATACCATTTTTATTTGACAGGGAAATACATGTTTTAATGAAATTCCCTCCTCAATTCTTCCCAACAAGCAAGCCCAATTAAAGGGAACTTTCTCATTTCTTACCAATTTTCAAGTTCACTTAATAATATGTTTTAAGACACCATTATTTTTATTAAATCATTCATTTTATCATGAAAAAATATTGTGGTTAATTTCTAGTTTTATTAAAATAAATATTCCTTTTCCTCTTTAAATGCTCAAATATTTTCCTTATACCGCACTAAAATGTTTCATTTATAAAGTTTGTTAAACACTCTTTATACATGTTAAAACTTTAACTAGAAATATTTTATTGTTATCTATGATTATTTTACCTTATTAATTTCCATTTATGATTTAAATCCATTATTTTATGGATACCATTATGATATTCCCTTTTGTTATGCCTTATGACCTGATTATGATACACAATTCTTTCTATGGGTAACCCTTATGATTTATTCTTCATGTGGCTCACATATTCATGATCATGTTATTATGGGTTCACCTAGATAGTTATAAAATTAATTGGGTAATGTTTAGTCTCATGAGACTTCATGTTGGGATAGGGAGTGAACCTGATTCCTTTATAAGACTTTGTCCACCATGTGATATAGTCTTGGAAGTTAGCCTTGACTCAATTTTATGTCATGTTATATCTTGTTTTCATATTTCTATATTTCCATGGTTATATGTTACCATGTTATACATGTTATTCTTACTTATGTTTATTCGTATTTTATTCCTTTTATGTCATCTTGTTAGGCCTTTTAGCCCATGTGTTGTGTTTTATTCCTATTTTTATACCCTTACTGGGCTTTTTAGCTCATCCCTTTTGTTATGTATTACCTAAGTTATCCTTTAAAGATGTTGGAGATCAATGGAAGTTAGGAGATCTTTACGGATGATTAAAATATATATGTTTTATTCTATTTCCATTTTTTTAGTTTTATGTACCAAATATTCCAAAGAAACTAGACTTTATGGTCCTTGGTTGTATTTTATGGTTAATTATGATTAAAATCATGTAATGATATGTGTAAAAGGATAGGTTCACTATAGTTGGTATAAGAGGAAGGTCTAGTAATTTTTTGAAATTAGGAATAGATCACTTTCGTAAGAAATCTAGGTATGGATAACCTAGATTGAAACTTAGGGTATCACAAGTTAGGATATACTTTTAATTTACATGATAATCCCTCCATGTTCAATTTTTTATTTTATATAATTATTATCTAATTATTCAACCCCCCTAATTGTACTTTATTTTTCTTAGTTAATGGATGGAAATATAAGAACTTGTGCCAACAATAAATGTGATCAGCAATGTGTCAATTTTTCTAATGATATTCCAAATATTATGGGAGTGGGTGCTCAAAAATTCATGATAATAATTTCTCAACTGACTCAAGTTATGAATAATAAATTGAATTGAGTGGAACTCCCTCCATCTCCTAAGAAATAGTAAGTTGTGGTAGAATAATTTATATGAAAAATGTCTTCCATGTTTACTTGGACTGAAGTAAAAGGAAGATGAATCTATTAGAGCGTATGAGGAAACTTCACAAGGCTTTCACGATACGCCTTTGTCATTGTCATGAACACTGAAAGTAATGTGGATCGATTCTTTAGCACACTAAATAAAAACCTATAAAAATCATTAGTGATTTGAGACTTTAAAAGTTATGAGAATATTTTCTATTTTTTCCTTAAGGTTGAAATGGAAATTAGATATTCTAAGTGGTCTCATGGTCCTAGGGACAAAAAGAGGAAAATAGAGTTTAATATGGGTTGATCAATAGATAAATCCCATGATTAAAAGAAGACCCAACATCCCACATGTCAAAATTGTGGGAATAAGCATCCTAAAAACTACTTAAAGGGAACCAAGAGATGCTTAAAATGTATAAGAGACGGGTATATAGATAATAACTACCAAATGGATATGAATAATCCCACTAATGTGGAAAAATAAAGAAAGATTCAGATCAACACTCAGAATATAGTGTACTGTTTCAACTACAAGTAACATAGGTAATATAAAATTCATTTCCATGATCCAAGGGTTGTTAGAGGAAATCAACAACAACAACAACCTCCAAGGTAGAAAGGAATGGAATATGTTATCACTACTACTGAGGTGGATCCTGATAATGATGTGGTGGTAGGTACGCTGGTTATTCATTCAAGAATAGAAAACATACTATTTGATTCTGGTTCATACATTCTTTCATATCTTGTAAGTTTAGTAGAACTATTCAAACACCACCTCAACATATGGAGGTTAATTTATCTGTGAGAATACAAAATGGGGAAATTATAAAATCTAAAGTACAGAAATCTTCTTCAGTTAATATTTTTGGAATTAACCACCCAAAAAATCTTTTCTTAATTCCTTTAGTGGAGTTTGGTGATATTTTGGGAAAGGATTTATTATCTTTATAAAAAGACAACATCAGATATTAGGAAAGGGAGATCACTCTTCACATCCTAAGGAATCCCCTAATTCTGTACAAGTGTAAGGAGGAAGATAAATATACTTCTAAATCATTTTCTCAATTATGGATATTTTTTCATTATGATAAAGAATGTCTAGATCAAATTATTGAGACAAATGAGATAATCATGCATTAATACATGACCATTGTGAGAGATTATACTAATGTAATCCCTAAAAAATTGTGTAGTCTTCCTCCTAATCAAGAGGTTGAGTTCTCAATTGAACTTATACCTATATATCTTATTATATCAAAGACACCTTATAGAATGACCACCATTGAGCTAGAATAACTAAATAAGAAGTTATAGTAGAATTTGGACAAGGGTTTTATACACCTGAGTGCTTCACCATGGGGTGTGCCAGTCCTTTTTATCAAGAACAAGGATGGATCAATGTGCCTCTTTATTGATTATCGTGAGTTAAAAATCATGATAAAGAACAAGTATCCTCTACCATGGATATATGACTTGTTCAATCAGTTATGTGGGGCTAGTTATTTATCTAAGGCGGACCTTCAGTTAGGATATCACCAATTAAAGGTCAGGAAGAAAGATATTCCCAATAAATCCTTTCAAATGAGGTATGGAAATTATTATTTTTTAGTGATTCTCTTCAGAATAAATAATTCTCCATCAATTTTCATATATTTAATGAATCAATTCTTTAGATATTACCTCAAAAAAAATTTGGTAGCCTTTATTGATGATATTCTAATATACTCCAAGATAAAGAAGCAACACGTGGAGAATTTGAATACTATGTTGAATACTTCATGATGGGATAAAATTTAAGAAAAGTACAATAAATGTGAGTTTTGCATGTAGTAAGTATCATTTATGGGAAATGTTATAACCAAAAAAGTAAAATATGTGGACCCCTCCAAGACAAAGGCAATTATAAAGTGCCCCAGGCTAACATATGTAATAGAGATCCATAGTTTCTTTGGTTTAGGTGGGTATTACCGATGATTTTTGAAACAATTATCATGATTTTAATACCTAATAAACAAGTTGAATTGAAATGGAGTGAAGTTTGTATGGACTAGTGAATGTGAAGACTGCTTTAAAGAGTTGAAAAGGAGGCTTATCACTGCACCAGTACTCACACTAACGACAAGTGGGGAACTATTTTTGGTACATAGTGATGCTTTAAAGAAGTTATTAGGATGTGTACTAATCCAAATGATAAATTGATATCCTACTTCTTAAGGAAATTGAAAATTCATGAGAAAAACTATCCCATGCATGATCTGGAGTTGGTGGCTATGATCTTTACATTGAAAATCAGGTGTCATTGTCTCTATGGGGAGAATTGTGAGACATTTAATAATAATAAGAGACTCAAATATATATTCATGCAAAAGGATCTTAATATGATTCAGTAAAAATGGTTAGAGTTCATCAAAGATTATAACTGCTCAATCCACTACCATCCTAGTAAAGAAAATAAGGTGGAAGATGCTATAAGTAGAAACAATCCTACATATTTATTAATAATGATAATTGAGAAAGATCCAATATTATTAGACCTTCAAAGTGTGGACATGGTAATCATTAAGGAAGGGATGTTATCAATCCTTTCTCAAATGATTGATGAACCATCCCTCATGGAGAAAATAAAGGAAGCTCAAAGAAATGATTCCAAAATTCAAAAAAAGGTGAAAGCTATCAAAAATTGGAAATCCTCAGAGTTATAAATAGATGAGGAATGAGATATAAGATTTGGATCATGACTATATGTAAGATCCAATCTAGAGGTAAAGAAAAATATTTTCATTGATCCACATAACTCACTTTCTCTATTCACCTAGGGAGCATAAAGATGTATCTATATCTCCAAGAAAACTATTGTTGGGAAAATATGATGAAAGAGATCATTGAATATAGATTAAAGTGCCTAGTATCTAAAAAAGTGAAGGTTGAAAGAAAAAATTATAAGGGGATGATTCAACCATTACCCATACCAACATGGAAGTGAGAAAACATCACCATGTACTTTGTCACCTGACTTCTGAAGACACCCATAGGAAACAATTATATATGGGTTGTTGCGGATCATCTCATAAAGATAGTTCAATTTATCATAATGCAATAAGACTTCTCACTATAGAAACATTCACAAATATACAATCGAGAAGTGGTAAGGCATCATGAAGTACCAATATCGATTGTATTTGATCAGGATCTAAGATTCACTTCTAAGTTCTAGAAAATTATTCAACATGCTATGATCATTGAGTTGAACTTAAATATGACCTATCAGCCTCAAAATTATGTCCAATCTGAGTGAACTATTAAAACATTGGAAAACATGTTGAGAGAATGTTCTAAGGACTTCAAAGAAGGAAGGGACAAACATCTACCTTTGGTCGAGTTCTCCTGTAACAATAGTTTCTACTCCAGAATCTAAATGGATCCTTATGAAGCCTTTTATGGGAAAATATGCGGAACATAAGCATACTAGGATGAAGTCAATGAACTTAAAACGCTAGGACTTGAAATGGTTAAATAAATGATAGAAAATGTGAAAACCATTCATAATCATATCAAGGAATCCCAAAGTCGATAGAAGAGCTATGAACACAATTATTGATGGGATCTGGAGTTTAAGGTTGGAGACATGGATTTCCTATTCATATCTACATGGAATAGGATCATGTTATTTGAGAAGAAAGTAAAGTTGAGTCCCAGGTACATCGGCCCCTTCGAGATTCTTGATCATTTCAGAGTTATAGCCTATCGATTAACACTTTCTCTAACCATGTCGCAAGTACACGATGTATTCTATGTATCCCTCTTGAGAAAGTATATATCAGATCCCTAATATGTAATAAATTCAGAGTTGGTACAATTGGAAAATGAACTCTCTTATGAGGAGTAGCTGGTGAAGATATTGGATCATAGAGATAAATTTCTACACAACAAAACAACTCACCTGGTCAAAGTACTATGGAGAAACCATAAGTATGAATAGGAAACATGGGAACCAAATGAATAAATGAAGGATAAGTGACCTCAATTGTTTTCACTATAGTATGTAAAATGAAATTTTGAGGGTGAAATTTCATAAGGGGGAATAATGTAACAACCCAGAATTCTATCAATAGAATCTACCATCTTATAATTATTCCATATAATATAAATCACAAAACATTACATAGAGAACACAATACAGACTTTATAAATGAATAATGAATGAAATAAGAGGTATTTCTAGAAGATAAGAAACCTATACTAATGGAATAGTAACTTAACATTTGGAATAGTAATATGACCATTAGAAATACTAATATAGGCTACATAATAGAAACCTCACTCATGAAAGTGTAAATAAAATTTTGGCAGCTTATAAATGGTAATATGATATAATTATATCATAGTATAAGTAAATAAATGTTTTAGAAATTATTAATTAAGTGTTGACATTTTTTTATAGAACCTAGATGTTTATTTTTAATTTTATAATTAACATAATTATTTAAAAGAAAATTTATTTGAAAAAATTATATTCATAAATCAATATTGTTTTCTTATTATTATAAGATAAATTTATGAGTCCTTGATTAATTTTTCTAGGTGCTATAAAATTAGTAATAATTTTAAAATCATTATTTTCCAAGTAAATGATGATTTTAATTAAAAACTAAATTTCTCACATTTAGAAAATTATTTTCATAAAATAGAGTTCATTTTTGAATTCTAAATATTGAAAAATGGTTAGGGTGATTTTTTGGTATTTTTCTAAAATAGTTGATTTTTTGGTGAATAGTGAGATATGATAATTTATGATATTATATAAATACTTGAATTATTGAATCATATATGATGTATGGATAATGTATGACTATAATATCGAACAATACTTAATTATTTAAATAAAATTTGTGATAATTCTCAAAATATTCATATTCTTTATCCAAAATAATAAACTAATGAATAAAATAATGAGAAAATACTCCTCTCCTCCACTATAAATAACACCACCTAACACCTCTTTTCATCACACCTTTAAAACTATTATCCTTGTCCAAATTATTCCCAATACTCTTCCAAATCCTATACCTCACATCCAGGATTATTTAGTCTCAACAAAATACCAAGTCCAATTTCCCTAAGGAGTTTCTCAAGGAGGAGAAATTCAAGAGGTAAAAACTTCTTTCCTTTTCTTTTAATTTCTTTTCAATTTATTTTCTTTTATTAATCTCTCCTAACATCTCATTATCCAGTTTACATTATAAATATAGTATATTTTATATACTAGAATTTATTTTTTTTTTAATGGAATAATCCATCATCATTTCTCTTCCCCCCTCCTTTTATAAAAAAATGAAAACATCACCTATGATGTGTTAATTTGTCGCATTCAAGGAAAAAAGAGTTTTCAATTTCCATTACGTCCTTAAATACTACTCATAAAAAAAATATGGTTAAAAAATATTATAATATATGTATTAAAGCCTATTTAATTTTATAGTACCATTTTATATACATAATATTAATTAATAAAACAAAACTAGTTTGTGATGATCGAGAAACTGCCAAAATAATCTAAACGATTATCACTAATGTATTATCTAATAATTCATCCTCACTATAAATTACCAAATGAATTATATAACCATTTAATATTATGGATTTTAATTAATAACATATAACTTCAATTATGTACAACCATTGTCATTTTACATGATTTTTCATACATGTATACAAGTAAATTGATCCTAAAAACAAAGGAAACCAACACTCCCAAATGATGAAATTGAATCTCATAACCCATCAAAAAGGCCAGAAATGAACTTAATAAAACTATAATAAATAAAATACATGTATAAAGGATTTTTAATTAATTAATTAATTAATTAATTTAATCTTATTATCCAAGACATTAAGATCAAGTTCAAAACTGTTTCATATATAAGGTAAGGGATTCTACCCAAACCCCCATTTTTCCTTTAGTTTAATCTTTCTCTCTATTTACCCCAATGTAATTATTCTTTATTTTTATTTATTTATTCTATTTTTTTATATGTTCCAAACACATGTATCTAGATCATATCATGCTTATTTGATGGGGAAATACATGTTTTAAAGAAATTCCATCCTCAATTCTTCTCAACAAGCAAGCTCAATTAAAGGGAGATTTCTAATTTCTTTCCCATTTTCAAGTACACTCTATAATATTTTTTAATCCACCATTATTTTTATAAAATAACTAATTTTATCATGAAAACTATCTTTTTTCATTTATGATTTTATGAAAACAAATATTCCTTTTCTGATTTAAATTCTCTTTAATATTTTCCTTAAACCACACTAAAATATCTCATTTATAAAGCTTTTTAAACACTATTTTTACATGTTTCCACTTCAAATGGACATAATTTATCATGATATATTCCTATTTTAACTTAGTAATGACCATTTATGATTTAAATTCATTATTTCATGGACACCATTATAATATTATATTTTGTTATGCCTTGTGACATGATTACGATACTGAATTCTTTCCATGGGTAACCCTTATGATTGATTCATCATATAGCACACATATACATTAACATGTAATTATGGGTGCATGCAAATATTTCTCTAATTAATTGGGTAATTTTTAGTCACATGAGACACGATGTTGGGACAAAAAGTGAACACGATTCCTTTATGGGACTTTGTCCACCATGTGATATAGTCTTGGCAATTAGCCTTGAATCATGTTTATGTCATGTTATATGTTGTTTCCACATTTTTTTATCACCATGATTATATGTTCCCATGTTATACATGTTATTATTCCTTATGTTTATTCATGTTCCATTCCTTTTATGTCATCATGTTATGCTTATAACCCATGTGTTATGTTTTATTCCTATATTGATACCCTTATTGGGATTTTTAGCTCATCCCTTTTATTCATGTTTTCCCCGTGTTATCATTTTTAGATGTAGGAGTTCAATGGAAGTTATGATCTATTTATGGATGATTAAAATATATGTGTTTTATTATATTTCCATGTTTTCAGTTTTATGTACCTAATTTTTCAAATACACTAGACTTTATAATCCTTGGTTTTATTTGATGGTTAATTATGCTTAAAATCATGTAATTATATTTGTAAAAGGATAGGTCCGTTATAATAAAAGAGAAATAAGCATTTCATATAATCTTGAATCACATTATATAAAAAATCATATTGATGTATGATATCATTTTATGAGAAATAATTTTCGGAAAGGGGATATCACTCTACAATTCATTAGTATATAATATCATCTTGCTGAAATTTTTACAAAGGCTTTGAATAGTGAGATAATGAATTATATAAAAATGAATTAGTTTTGGTTAATTTTATTTAATTTTTATTTTATTCTTTTAATATCCTTTTTATTAGTTCTTTTAATATTAAACATTTTTTGTTTATCAAATATTATTTTTCTTTTAAATATCATATGAAAATACATTAAATATGATTGATATTTCCCATGTGTTGTTGTACAAATAAATCCCTAAATGATTGTACTGTTTTATTATCATGCATTTTCCAAATCCAAAACTAAACCATCTTTTTTGAACTCTCCTTCTTAGAATTCCTAACACCTGAGTTATGTTTCTCAACCTCCTCCAATGGCCTGAAGGCCTTCATTTTGTATTGATTTTTGATAATACACCTTTCAAGGGGTGAGGTGGAACCCTTACAAGGCCCGAAGGCGTAAATATTACATGTCTCATAGGCCTTAGAGGAATTAATTTCCCGTAGGCTTAAAATATTACATACAACCTAGACTAACTACTTGGAACTGCTCCTCCCCAGCATCTTCATCGTGAAATAAACTCTCCACCTTCGCATGGCTGTTTGGTTAGGTATTCTCATGCATGCACGGGCTTATCCCGATGGCAGGTGTCATACCCTCTCATTCTTTCAATCCATTTAGCTTCTGCTGTGGTGAAAGCTCCTTTCTCATCCTCTTTGTAGAGCTTATACCTTGTAGGTTTTCTGGTTTGCATCTGTTTCTCAACCTAATCATTTGAGATAAGGAGATTGTTGGGAGATGACATTATTGAATCATCCAAGAGATAAAAATCCAACTCAATAAATTCTAAGAATGTTTTTAAACTCCAATTTATTTCTCATGAAGTTGTAGTTAAAATAGAATTAGATATTTAATGGTTAAAAACCAGTCATTCATTACTATGGAGAGAAGTTTTTCATCAGAACTAGGAAATTTGGTTTTTAGATAAATATTAACTTTTCTATCCATTCTTAGTCAGAGAGTTTTATCTAAACATGGTTTTTGAATTTGGTGAATATGAAGATGTTATTTTAACATTCATCAATGGTAAAGTGTATGAGTTTAACTTAACCTTCATGGATGACTATCTAAGAGTTCCACATATTGGAGAATTTGAGGACTACCAGATATCCTATCCAATAAACCATCCCTATTTTGAGATTGATAATTCTTTAGAAGAACCAATGAATAAAAACCTTTTAAAAGACCTATTGTTAATAAGATAATTGTAAAGTTAAAACTTCTATTAAATTTTATTCAACATTGTATCTACCTAAGGGAGATTTCAGTTCTATTAGATATAAATATTTTTATTTTTATATCTAGTGGTTTATGGTATTCAGGTCATCTTGAATCATTTATTAATGAGACATATAGAATATTTGACAAAGTTATCATATAGGTTCAACAAAATCCTTACCCTAAGTTAATTTCCATCCTATTGGAATAGAAGAAACTAGTTTCTATAGGAGTTGAAAGGACTGTGATTCCAAATTGTGTCTATTTTGAATCAGACTACCTATAAGATGATGAAGATTAGTTAGAATCCTTAGAGAAATATGTGGGTGAATGATAAGAAGATGCTATGTGTAACATTCAATCCCATTTATCATCCCACTAAGTCAATAGTTATTATTAAACCTGTATTGGAACTATATGAAATAGTTGAATCCAATTTATCTTCTGATGAGGGAGATTTTGTTGCTCCTCTTAGTTTATATGAAGAATCTAGAATAGATTTTAGGGAAATCTCATAAAGAAATATATTTTAGGTTTTTGGTGTTGAAGAACCATTAAGAGAATAATACTCTCCTATTTTTTGTTCTTATCTATTTTTATGTTATTGAAGAAATTTTAAAATTCCTATATTAACTAAACTTGTTGAAGAATAATATGTAGTTTCTAAGGGGTGGATATTTCCTAGATCTATGTTGTTAAGACTAGTTTTAAAATACTCTAAAAGTGATGAGGATATGAATCCATATCCAATTGAAAGTCATCCTATATTTGAGATAGGGTAGATCCAATTTTCAACACCTCTTCTTCTAGTGAATAAATCTATCTATAGAATCCATTCTTTTATATAGATGTGTTTTCTCCATTAGTTTTCACTAAAAAAGATGTTGTTGTTTCAGTTAATAAAGAGGTAGATGATCAAATTAATGAGAATTTTATATCTAATAAAGGTATTGATAAAGTTAGTGGGTTTAATAAGGATGATGATGATGAATATGGTATTGATTCACCAAATGAAAAAGGCAATGCTCTTACTGTAACCAAAAAAGGACAACCCTCTACTCATGCTTCGGTATTTCTAGTGAGACCTAATTCTAGTGAGGATTTCTTCAATTTCCTAGTTACTCCTCCTTCTCTAAATAATTTTCCAAAAGTTCCCTTTTAAGAAGATAATGTATTTTATTCTTCTCCAAGGACAAAATTTGTGTCTGTGGAATATTCTTAAACTAAATATGAGGTCTTATTAAAATATATTGAAAGAACTGTTGGGATCTTTTCTACCAAGTAATAACCTTAGAGAAAAACTTCTATTTTGAGTGGTCATTCATCTAATCTAAGAGATTATTCTTTTCTTGAAGCTATGTTTTCTCAATATATAACTAATATATCTCATGAAGATGGACTATATTCTGAGTCTTCTCTGGTGCTAACCTTTTAAGATCTCATTGAGTTTAAGATTGATATTTTTAAGTTATTAAATCAAATTTTCTTGGGGATTGATTTTTCAAATAACATAGACCGTGATAAATATATTTCTTATACTATTCAAAAATTTATTTATCATCTTAAACCAAAGTTGTTTATGAAAATATATCATATGCACCAAGAATTTTTTTCTTTAAAAATAGAAATATGAGGTTTTAGAACTCAAATGGGTGCACTCCAAGATAATATTTCTAATATGATAGTGTATCATGACCATAGGTTTATTAGTTCAATATTTACTACTAAATCTGTTTCTCCTACTATATAGCCATTTTTTGATGAAAAAATTATTATCCAACTCATTAGTGATGAGTTCAAGGTGATTTTTGATGAGTTAAAACAAACAAAAGAAGCATTGTTTGATGGTTTTCAAACACATGTTGCTAAGACCTTGTTTTTTATTAGAGAAGATTCATAGAAAGCTAGATAGGGTAGAGAAAACATAAATAAGGATATAGATTTCTATCCCAGTTTTATCTTTACCAAGTAATATTTAAAAGTATGTTTAGAACTCTTACCATGTATATTACAATTCCCCCTCTGATTTTTACTTTTAAATCTATTATTGAGAATTTATTAGTAATGACTCCTCTACTAAATCAATTAATTTCAAAGAAAGATGGGTTTCTTAAAGTAATAGATCATGGAACAAGAATGATATCTGATATCATAAGGATATTATAACCTTTTATGTATGTTTCAAATGACCCTATATTAGAACCTCATAGTTTCCATGTTCAATGATTTTTTTTAGTTTCAACTTTTTCTTCAGAAACCTTTTTTGCAACATCTACCTCACCCATACCTATAACTGGACCTTTTGGTATCTCTCTTTCCCAATACCTTGGTCATATCATACAAAATTATAAATCTATCTCCAATCCAAGACCTCCTTGTATTCCTTTTTGTTCTCCTATTCCTGATATTGGTAAAGGAAAGCACCCTACCCTTCCTAGAGATTTAGATTCTAGTAGAATCTGATAGGTATTTTATACATTTATTTATATATATTCAATCCAATTCCAAATATCATTTTATTTCTATGATTATTTCTTTTTAGTTATTTATTTTTGATAATACCAAGGGGGGAGGGAAAATGGGAATAATATGAATTATTTGATGTTGGAAGATTGTATTCTTTTTCAGTCCTTTTGATATCTGTCCCATGATTTGTGATCATCAAAAGGGGGGAGATTGTAGGCTTAGAACAAAACCTAATTTTTTTAATGATCCCAAATTACATTTATAATATTATTAATGAATGTCTTGTTTTATGGTAGTAAATGGTTTTCTAGTCAAAATGCTAAATTTTTATAAGTCTAGAAATGACCACACCTTATAAGTAGTCAACTATGAAGAATATATGATGAAGGATTTGAGAGATGGCACAAACATATGCTATACTACGGAAAGAATCATGTGACCACAAATTTAATCATCTGTGAAAAGGAAATAAATAACCATAAGAAGAATAAAAAAATTGTACACTGTCTTAACAGACTATCATGATCAAGTTACAAAGTCATGGATTCACCTAAAGAACAAGTGATCGACAAAAAGAACAAGTGACTAACCATAAGAACAGTAGATCAATTACCTATGAGAATCAACTATGTAGATCAATTTCCCATGTAAATCATATATATAGATCAATTGCCTACATGAATAGGCTACATAGGTCAATTAACTACTTGAATCATCCACATGGGTCAAACATCTATATAAATCAGCTACATGGTAGAATTCGACTAAGTGGATAAATCATCTACACGATTCACCTTTGTGGTCAATTCACTTACATAGAGGAAAACCCTTATGTGAATCACACATACATTATCTTTCTAAGTGTTAAAGAGGTTGTGGAATTATTATGTGGAATATCTCATACGACTACCACTGTGAATGTTGACATATCAAACTTTAAATCATCCATTTCTAAAGGGAAGAATTATTTTATTATATATTTAGTATAATTAATCCAATCACTTTTCTATGTAGATTTTAATACCCGTAAGAATCATTAAATTAATACAGATTCATTTATAATATACGAGGATCTTCATGATGATATCTCTGTATCTTTTTTTGAAGAAAGACTTTAAAATATCAAAGACACATTGCAAGAAAGACATTGAGAGAAAAATTATAGAGATATACTCATACAAATAGAGTAATGAAGAACATACTATATTTTTGATCATCTATGACATTATGTTCTCAATGATTTTTTTATGAAATTAGATAATATTAAAATTAATTTGAAAATATTTTACAAAACAATAGATGACAAAAAGAAGAGAAGAACTACCTGCAAAGTAAAATAGAAACATACTCTACAGCATCAAACTCTTCTTCTTCTCTTACTATGTTTTAATTACTTTTGAGTTGTCTATGTGATATTATTTTTAAATATTAAGCACCATCTTCTACGCTAAACTTTAGATCGCAAGACACCCTCTCCTATTTATTTTTCTTATATTCTCATATATAATAGTGGAAGTGGATTATTCACTTGGACTACCTATGTGTAGTTGTTTTATTTCAGTTCTCCCATATATAACCATGTAAGAGGATTTTTTATTGGATGACATTGTGACATATTGGTTTGAAAACATGATCTAGGTTGTGGATCATTTTATTTAATAATAAACTACTTATAATTGGTTTATTTCCAAGTGGAGGCGATTAAGTCTCAACTTGAGACAGAACACCTTGTTTTAAATTTTTTTGTTCTTTAGCTGTTTTTTTCATTATTTTAAAACAAACCAATTTCTATTTTTTTATTTATTAAAAAAACATTACTCTGATAGTTAAATTTAATTAGTGTTTTATATATTGTATTTGATACAAGTAGATTAGTTTTATAATTTAAAGTATTTTCAAAAGTATTTTAACTTACTTGTGGTCGAGACTTTTTATAATATTTTCAAAGGATAAAATTATATAATTCTACTATTTTTTTGAACTTGGTTGTTTTAAAAAATTAGGGGATTTGGATTTTTAAATTGTTTTTAACCATAAATTTTATTAGAAACTCAGTTCACCCCCCCCCCCCCATGAGTTGTCCACTAGGACCAATAGGATGGTCTATGAGCACAATAATCCTATTGAATTATACGAGTGGGAAAGTATTAGGGTATATATAATAATATTTCACTATAAAAACAAATTAATTATTTTTATCAATATTATTATAGTGATAGAAACAAACTAATGGAAAATATTGTGGTATTTCATTTGACAATTTTTGAAAGATATTGTATTCCATCAATAAAATAGAATCCTTAATAAGGTATTTTAGATGATAATTATAATTTTATTTAAAATATTTTTTAATATTTTTTATTTATATTTTTATAGTACAACTAGGACTGTTGAAATTCCATATATTCAAAAGAGAAAATAGATTTTTTTTATAAATGAATGGGAATAATACATGGTGTCAGAATGTATACAGACAATATGAAGAGGTGACTTCTTACAACTTATTTAATTAATATTTGCATCACTTTATTTACTTTTTTTAGTTAATATACTTATCATTTATATCTAATATTTATTTACTTAATTTTTATAGATATCATTGATAAATGAGTTCCTTTATAATTTATTTTCTTGTGAGCATTTTGTTCTCTATAAAGATCACAAAATTAACCTAAAAAAATCAATTCTAGATGAACACTTTAATAATGATGATTCACTCAGGTACACTCTTTTCTCTTCATAGAGTTATTTATTCTTTATTTGATCTTTTTATCTTTAGTAATGTGTTTTTTAAATTTACAAATGACTCAAAGTGTGTTTTTCGGTTTAAATTTACCTTTTAGTTAAGTACATGTGTCAATCACTGAAAACCAAGAACACATGCTCATGTTATTTTGAAACTTTAGGAAAAAAATCTATAAGTCACTTATGATGTGTAGGGATAATATGTACCTAAATCCAACACATGGTGTGGTCGGTATGACTCAAAGTGTGAATTTTTATTTAAAATTTACATTTTAGTTCAAAGCACATGTCACATACTCAAAACCAATCAAATGTGTTCAAATTGTCTTGGTATTTTATGAAAATGTTCCATAAGTCATTTATGATGTGTAGGAATTAAATAAATGTCAATCTGCCACATGATGTGGCCAGTATGACTCAAAGTGTGGGTTTTTAATTAATATTGACATGTTAGTTCAAAAGGAACATGACATACTCAAAAACAATCTAACACATTTAGATAGATTTGATAATTTGGTAAAATGATCCATAAGTCATTTATGAAATATAGTGATCAGTTTCACCTAAATCTAACAAATGTTTTGGGTCAAAATGTGATGTTTCAGTTTAAAAATGTCATTTTAGTTAAAAAAACAAGTGATATACTCAAAACTGTTAAACACATTTAGATTGTTTTGATACTTTTGTAAAATGATCCGTAAGTCACTTATGAAATATAGTAATTAACCTAACCTCAATCAAATACATGGTGCGACTAGTATGAATTGAAATGGGTATTTTTAGTTTATAAAAGGAATCTTAGTTTAAAACACGTTTCACTCACTAAAATTTGATAAAAAGATTTCATTATCTTGATACTTTAGAAAAATTATCCACAAGTCATTTATTATGTTTATGAATCATCCTCACATCAATCTAACATATAGTGTGATCATTATGATTCAAAGTGCATGTTTTCAGTTTAAAAATGACATTTTAGTTAAAAACATGTGTCACTTTCTAAAAACATAGAAAATACACACCTATTGTATTTATAATTTAGAAAAAATATCTTCAAATCAATTATGACATGTGGGAATCAACCACATGTTAATCCAACACACTGTGTGACTAGTATGACTCAAAGTGTCTGTTTTTATTCAAAATTGGCATTTTAGTTAAAAAGACACATGAAATACCCAACACCAAGAAAACACCTTTAGATTTTTTTATACCTTATTAAAATTATCCATAATACATTTTTTATTTGTAGGAATCAATTTCATCTTAATTTGATTCATGGTCCAACTAATAAGACTTAAAATGTGTGTTTTTAATTTAAAAAAGAAATTTTAGTTAAAAACACGTGTCTCTCAATAAAAATAGATAAAACATACTCATATTATCTTTATAATTTAATAAAATGGTCCATAGGTAATTTATGATATATGGGAATTAGTTTCACATCAATCTGACATACAGTGTGACTGGTATGACTCAAAGTGCATATTTTTAGATTAAAAATAACATTTTAGTTAAAAATATGTTTCACTTACTAAAAATATTTAATAAACACTTAATTGTATTGATAATTTAGTAAAATGGTCCTTAATACATTTTTTATGTGTAATAAATCAACCGCACATCAATCTGATGCAAGGTGTGACCATTACGACTCAAAATGTGTTTTTTTATTTAAAATTGACATTTTAGATCAAAACACATGTCATTACTCAAAACTAATAAAACACATTAATATTTTTTATATACTTTAGGAAAATTATCCACAAGTCATTTGTAATATATAGGAATTAGTCGTACCTCAATCCAATACACAGTGTGCCTGGTATGACTCAAAATGTGTGTTTTCAGTTTAAAATTAACATTTTAGTTAAAAAGATACATGACATACTCAAAAATGATAAAACACTTTAATTTTTTTGATACTTTATTAAAATGATCTATATCTCAATTTTGAAATGTAGGAATCAACCATACCTCAATATGATACATAGTGTGACTTGTATGACTTGAAATGGGTGTTGTCTATTTAAAAATGAAATTTTAGTTAAAAATATATGTCCCTCATTTAAAACTAAGAAAAGATGATTTTATTATCTTGATACTTTAGTGATACATGATTCATTTTTTATGTATAGGAAACATCCACACATCATTTTGAAAGATGGTGTGATCGATACAACTTAAAGTGTGTATTTTCAATTTAAAAATGACATTTTAGTTAAAAATATGTATCACTAATAGAAACCCTAGAAAACAAAATCATGTTGCTTTGATACTTCATAAAAATTTTTCTAAATTCATTTATGATGTGTAGAAATCAATATCATATCATTATGACACACGATGTGATTGATAAGACTCAAAGTGTGTGTTTTTATTTAAAATTTATATTTTTGATCAAATGACGCATGATAGACTCAAAACCAAGAAAACTTATTCATTTTTTATACTTTAGGAAAAAGATAAAAAAATCATTTTTGGTGTGTAGGAATCATCTGCACCTCAATTCAATGCACTCCTTGACCGGTATGACTCAAAATGTGTAGTTTCAATTTAAAAATGACATTTTAGTTAAAAATATATGTGACATACTAAAAACTAAGAAAAACATTTATATTGTTTCAAAACTTTAGGGTAATGATCTATAAGTCATTTTTAATGTTTAGGAATTATATGTAACTCAATCTAATACATGGTGTGACCGGTATAACTTGGAATGTTTGTTTTTAGGTTAAAAATGACATTTTAGTTAAAGGCACATTACACTCATAGAAAACTAATAAAACACACTCTGATTTTCTTGATACATTAAGAAAATGATATATAAGTCATTTTTGATTTGTAGGAATCATTAAAATGTCAATTCGATACATATTGTGACTGGTATGACTCAAAGTTCATGTTTTTAGTTTAAAAATGTCATTTTAGTTAAAAATATTTATCACTCACTAAAAACCTATAAAACAAGATGATATTATCTTAATACTTTGGTAAAATGGTCCTAAATTCATTTCTGATGTTTATAAATCAACCACACATTAATCTAATACACAATATGATTGGTATGACTCAAAGTGTGTGTGTTTATTTAAAATTGACATTTTAGTTCCAAACACACATCACATACTAAAAATTATGAAAATTCACTCAGATTGTATTGATAATTTAGAACAATGATCCTTAAGTCATTTTTGTTGTGTAGGAATCAAATTCATGTCAATATGACACAGGATGTGATAGGTATGACTCAAAGTGTGTGTTTTTATTTAAAATTTATATTTTACTTTAAAAACACATTACATATTGAAAACCAAAAAAATGCACTTAGATTATCTTGATACATTTGGAAAATTATCCATAAATAGTTTTTGAGGTATAGAAATCAATAGCATATTAATATGACCCGAGGTGTTCCTATTATGACTCTAAGTGTAAGTTTTTATTTTAAAATTGATATTTTAGTTCAAAACACACATCACATACTTAAAAGAAAGAAAAATGTACACAAATTGTCTTTATACTTTTTAAAAATGATCCATAAATCATTTGTGATGTGTAAAAATTAACCGCACATTAATCCAACACACGGTGTGCTTCATATGACTTGAAGTGAAGGTTTTTAGTTTAAAATTGGAATTTTATTAATGAATTGAATCATATTTATGTTTAATTTATTTCTTTATAGTATTACTAGAATAATAGTTATTTTCTTATATAGTTTCAATCTTTTTATTGAGTTGGGATTTTTTTTATTAAACAATTAGCAGCATAATTAGGCTCTTTTGATTGTGGGTTACATTACTGCAGATATGGGCTTTAACAGTGCTAGAAATGTCCTTCATTAGTGCTAAAAAAGTATTGATGTTGTAAGTGCATTTAAAATCCAACATATTTTATCAGTGTTAAAAATAGCACTGATAAAAGGTCCCTTCATCAGTGCTAAAAAGGCACTGATAAAGGGCCCCCTTTATCATCTCTTTTTGTAGCACCGATTAAGGGGACATTTATCAGCAGTATTCCTAGTGCTGATAAAAGCCACGCTGCATCAATGTGATGCTAAAATTATAGAACATTACAGTAGAAAATAAAAAAAATTAATTTCAATTAAATTTATATCACAAATATAATAAAAAACACTATATTTTAAATATTTAAAACATTGATATGTACAATTAAATTGGTACATAAAATTTATCACAAACATCAACAAATTCATAAATATTAATTGTTTTTTTTTCCCCTTGATCACTCTCAAAAGATCCCAATCATGCAACCAATTTTTGAAAAAACCACAATATATCAAGGAAAATAGCGGACCTACAGTTTTAAACTTAAAAGGTGTACCTCAAGTCATACCAGGCATACCATGTGTCAGATTAATGAGTGAATAATTTCTATACGTCAGAAATGATTTATAGGTCATTTTCCTAAAGTATCAAGATAATCGAAGCGTGTTTTCTCAGTTTTAAGTATGTGATGTGTATTTAAATTTAAGTGTCAATTTTAAACTAAAAACATACATTTTGATCCATACCAGTAACACCATATATTAAATTAATGTGTGGTTGATTCATACACATCACAAATGATTTATGAATCATTTTTATAAAGTATCAAGACAATCTAAGCACATTTTATCGATTTTAATCATGTGACATGTGTTTTGATCTAATTTTCTAATTTAGAAAAATACAAACACTATAAGTCATACCAGTCACACCAAGTGTTGGATTGACATGTAGTTGACTCCTACACATCAAAATTGACATAAAGATCACTAGCCTAAAGTTTCAAGACAATTTGAGTTTTTTTTATAGTTTTTCAATGATTAGAACATGTTTTTAACTAAAATATCATTTTTAAACGGGAAATACATACATTGAGTCATATTAGTCACACCATTTTTTAGATTGACATGTGGATGATTTATATACATCAAAAATTACTTATTGATCATTATTTTAAAGTATCAATACAATACGATTGTTTTTTCTTGGTTTTCAGTGAGTGACGCACTCTTTAACTAAAATTTAAAATTTAATATAAAAAACTTATTTCGAGACATTCAAGTCACACCATGTATTGTATTGAGGTACAAATGATTCATACATGTCACTAATGACTTATGGGTCATTTTCTTAAATTATCAAAAAAAATTAAATGCATTTGCTCATTTTTTAGTATGTTATGTGTATTTTTAACTAAAATTTTATTTTTTAAACTGAAACCATGCATTTTAAGTCATATCGGTCACACCTTGAATCATATGTAGGTGATAATAATTCCTACATGTCTCGTTTTTGAGTAGGTGAGGCATATTTTTAACTAAAATGTGAATTTAAAATAAAAATACACACTTTGAGTGATACAGGTCACACTATGTGTCAGATTAATGTGTGGTTGATTCCTACACATTAGAAAAGATATAAGAACTATTATCCAAAATTATCAAGAAAATCCAAGTGTGTTTTCTAGGTTTTCATAGAATGACACCCATTTTTAACTAAAATGTCATTTTTAAACTAAAAACACACACTTTCAGTCATACCGGTTACATCGAGTGTCATATTTACTTGCAACTAATTAATATACATCAAAATGACTTATGGATTGTTTTATTGAATTTTCAAGACAATCCAAATATGTTTTCTTGGTTTTCAATGAGTGAAACATGTTTTTAACTAAAATTTCATTTTTAAATTGAAAACATGCATTTTGAGTCATGCCAGTCACATCATGTAACAATTTGAGGTATGTCTAACTCTTATATATCACAAATGAATTAAGAATCATTTTCCTAATGTATCAAAACAATTTGAATTTGTTTGCTCAATGTTTGGTATGTTACAGATCTTATTAACTAAAATTTCATTTTAAACTAAAACAAAAAATTTTGAGTCATGTTGTTTACAATGTGTATCATATTGATGTGTGGCTAATTTATACACGTCACAAATGACTTATGGATTGTTATCCTAAAGTATCAACATAATATGAATGTGTTTTCTCATTTTTGAGTATGGCATGCATCTTTTGAACTAAAATGTCAATTTGAAATAAAAAACACATACTTTAAGTCATAAATGCCACACTGTGTTTAAGATTAACATGTTTTTAATTCTTACATGTCACAATTGACTTAAGGATCATTTTACTAAAGTATTAAAATATCAAAGTGTGTTTTTTGGGTTTTTACTGAGTGACACATATTTTTAACTAAAATTTCATTTTTTTAAATGAAAAATGTCACTTTGAGTTATATCATTCACTCCATGTTTCTAATTGATGTGTGGATGATTCCTACAAACCAAAAATTACATATAAATAATTTTAATAAAGTATCAAGAAAATCTAAGCATGTTTGCTCAGTTTTCAGAAAGTGACATGTGTTTAAACTAAAATGTCATTTTTAAACTAAAAACACTCATTTTGAGTCATACTGGTTACACCATGTATTGGATTGAGGTAAAACTAATTCCTACACATAAAAATGGAATATGAATAATTTTTTTAAAATATCAAAACTACAGGAATATGTTTTCTTAGTTTTGATTATGTCACATGTCTTTTTAACTAAAATTACATTTTTAAACTGGAAACACACATTTTGATTTATACTAGGCACACCATGAATCAATTTGAGGTACAACGGATTCCTATATGTCAAAAATGACTTATGTTCATTGTCAAAAAGTAACAAATCAATTTGAATGTGTTTTCTCGATTTTGAGTATATGGAATTTGTTTTGAACTATAAGGTTAATTTTAAATAAAAGCATGCACTTTGAGTCAAACTAGTCAAACCATGTATCATATTGATGTGTGGTTGATTCCTACAAACCAAAAATGACTTAAGGTTCGTTTTCCTAAATTATCAAGACAATATGGCAATTTTTTCTAGGTTTTCAGTGAGTGTCACACATTTTTAACTAAAATTTCATTTTAAAACTAAAAACTTGCTCTTTGAGTCATTTTAGTCACACCATGTATCATATTGACGTGTCGATGACTCTTACACATCACAAATGGATTTTGGATATTTTTTTAAAGTATCAAGCTAATTTAAACATGTTTTCTTAGTTTTTAGTGAGTAATGCATGTTTTTAACTAAAATGTCTCTTTAAACTCAAACCACGCATTTCAAGTCATATAGATCACATCATATATCGGATTGAGGTGTAGTTGATTGATACACATCAAAAATGACTTATGGATCATTTTCATAAAGTATCAAAACAATTTGAATATTTTTACTCAGTTTTAGGTATGTAAAGTGTCTTTTTAATTAAAATTTCACTATTAAATAAAACACACTTTAAGTCCTACCAGTCACACCATGAATTTGATTTAAGTGCAGGTGATTCCTACATGTCACAAATTACTTATAGATTATTCCCCTAAAGTTTTAGAACAAACTAAATTTTTTTACTTAGTTATGAGTATATCACATGTATTTTTAAATAAAATTCCCTTTTAAACTAAAAACACACACTTTGAGTCATACTGATCATACCTTGTGTTAGATTGATGTGCGTCTAATTCCTAAATTTCAAAAATAATTTATAGAATACTTTTCTAATGTATCAAGATAATTTGATCATGTTTTCTTAGTTTTTAGTGATTATAAAATGTTTTTAACTAAAATATTATTTTTAAATTAAAAAAACTCATTTCAGGTCATACGGGTCACACTGAGAATAGAATTAAGGTGCAACTAATTCTTACGTGTCACAAATGACTTATGGATCACTTCCCAAAAGTATCAAAACAATATAAATGTTTTTTCTTTATTTTTATTATTCCATGTGTACTTTTAACTAAAATATCATTTTAAACTAGAAACATGCACCTTGAGTCATTTGTAAACTAAAAACACACACTACTAAACATAAAAAGACCAAAAAAAGAACAAATAGGTCTATAAAGAGAACAAATAAAACATGAGTACATCATCCTTTTCAAATAATTAATCAAGAATTAATTTTTCTCCAACCATTTTGTGATATTTATAGAGAACAAGAGGAAACCTAGGACCCTCGGGATTTGGAGCTATTTTTAGGAAACATTATGGTGAATTCATGGGATTCCTTTATAGACCATGTGGAGTCACAATGTCTCTTGATTCCAAAATTCTTAGCATGATCAATGTGGTGGAAATGTAAAGGAAAAAAGGATGGAACAATCTATGGTTGGAATGAACTCAACTATAATTATGTAATCTATAAGAAATTATTGTGTTCATCTATCATGGAAGCTCCCTACCATGTGGATTAGATGTATGGATTCTCTGTCCTATATAAATTTTTTCATCACACACACATATCAAGAATATAACTACTTGGATGATGGTCTTATGAACAATGGGGTGAACATTAATGACATTATCTTATCAGATGCTATATGAGATGACCACTACCCTATCTTTTAAAGAGATTTCTGTAAATTCCCTTACTTAAAACTCTTACAATTTTTTTTATTAATAAAATATACTTTCCCTCTTGGACAAGATATCATATTTTATCTAAGTAGTGGATAAAAATGATAATAAATATAACTAAAAATGAAGTAGATAAAATTATGAGAAAATTAATTAAATAAGTAGTATGAAGTCACCTCTTCATGATGTATGAATATATTCTAACACCATGAATTCTACCCATTCATTTATAAAAAAATATATATCCTCTTTTGAATACATTATATTTAAACACCGCTATATTATAAAAAAAAATCATTAAAACATGTGTAAAATGTATAAATTGAAGTTTATTTGTAAAATTTTGTATGTAGTGTATTACAAATTGATAAACATCATAATGTGTGGTAAATTTGATGGGAATCCATTCATTGAATCCAAAAAATAAATCTTTGGAGTATCCAAATTCATTTTAATGGGAAACCAATTCTCCTTAAAAAATGAATAAGTAATTAAAGGAATGAAAATATATTTTATATGATTAAACTATAGATTTTGACCACTACACCATGGGTATTAAGAAGAGTATATCATCTATAAGTTTTTTTCAAATGTCACAGATAATTTGTCTACTATTACTGAATATTCCCCTTCTTCCAATGAGTTTTTTTGTGTACAAGTGATGTAAAGATTAATGAGTCCAAATTTTTTTCAATGGGTTTTCCCCTCAAATTTTACTGATATATACACCTAAAAAATATTAATAATACTTAAATAAAATTGACATTGTAGATCATTTATTGGAAAAAAATATAAAAACACACCTCATGTATACATTTACAACTAAGACTTCCAATCATCCATACTTAAATATTTCATCAACATTATCAAGACAAATAAAGTCTACAATGGAAACTCTATACATTTCTACTTAAAAATTAATAATGTTTATATCACCATCTTTGAATGTTTTTTCCACATGAACTTATAATATTAGTAAGTTTGGAAGTTGAACTAGTAGGGTAAAGGTACTTATGAAGGTCTTTTTGATTGATTGGTTTATTCTTTATATTATTTTGATTCGGCCTTTTGTTTCTACTTCCTTTTCTCTATCAGTAATAACATTACTAAATTCATGAAATTTTCATTAATTGTTAAAGGTTTTTTATTAAAAATAAATTGTAAAGAAATTTAGCTTTATCGATATGTATGTTTATAAGATCAAACATTTGTTCTATGAAGATTTAAACATAATGTTTAACCATGTGAACATCTATATCATCAAGGGGAACATGTAGCTCGTCACTCGGCTTGTGAGCTACATGAATCCCCACTAACACGTGACCTTTTAGAATTTGTTTTTTGGGTATAATATCTCCTTATATATTATACATTGTACCCCTAAAAACAAGGTGATGGGTGGGTGCCGATAGATCTAAATCATAATCATTTTCACCCTATAGAATCCTAGTAAAGGAAAGGTATTAGTGATTGCTCAGTTCACATTTCACAAAAAAGATTATGAAAAAATTGATTTCCTTTAGTAAGGAAGACCTTTAAGGTGAATGACACACCTCAAAAATGGGTTTAAGATCTTTATGTAGTGGTTATTTTTGTATTGTTTATTCTATTTTATGCATTCCCATAACATTCTATAATAACTCAAATGACCAATTAAGTTTTTCTTATAGAGTAGTAATTTGTGTCTATATCTTCTCAATTTTCTTATCTTTGTCCCCTTATGCATATTTTTTCAAAATATGTTTGAGGATACACTCCAAAACCTAAACTGCTGATGTGGTCATATTGTTTTGGATGCTTCAAGGCCACTAAAATTAGTCTTTCATTAGGTAAAGCTAATGATTATTCTTGTGTCTAAATTATATAAAAAATATAGGATAACTAGTTATCATTGTTATATAATAATGATTTCATGTAGAACAAGTTTTTATTATGTTATACTTACACGTGATTCCCATAATTTTTATGTGTTTTCATCTATTAGTATTATGTATTTATTTACACAAGCCTCCTTCTATATCACATGAAATGGGATAGATGTGGATTTTTATTTTGATTTGTAAATATACATATAAATAGTGGAAGATAATTATATTTTTGTTTCATGAAACATTAAAGTATTAATTCAGATTTAAAATATATACCATTTTTTAAGTGAAGCATACCCTATCCTTTCTTTATAGTAGGGGTATGTTGGTTTTGATGCACACTGCTTATTTTTTAGCCCTCATTTTTTATTTCATAAATTAATAATTCTTAACAAAAGTAATTAATATGCATATTTTAAAGTAATGTATTACCAATCACAATATACCTAAAAATATTCCTCAATTTGATGACCAATAAATACATTCCACATCTCTTGGTTTATCAAGTGTGAATACATCTGTGGTGGGTGTAGGTTTAAATTCCCTTTAACATCCCTGAGATGATGCTTTATAAGAATTGCCCTAAAGACACTATGATCCTTTCTAGTGACCATTAATTCAAATTTCATTCAGAAGTCATCTAGTATAAATTCTATTTACAAAAGATAATTAATAGTAAATCAATGTTTCATTATTAAATGTTTTAATAAAATGAATAAATTATATCATAATGTTACCCTAATATCTTCCCAAATTAGTACATAAATTGTGGTAACAACATTGTACATCATATATACATCAATATACACATGTATTCAAGTGTTGATCCCAATTTAACTAATGAAAATAGACTTGTTGGGGTTAACAGGCTCGCAACATTCATTCCATCCAACCTCAAATTTGATTCATCTACTTCTCATATTAATAATTTATGTTAACACCATCATTCTATGATGATCCTATTTTTCAGGGACATAATTTGTCCAAATTCTACCATTTACTGATCTTCAATATCATAAATATGTTGTTCCTAGGGATTGGAAACATTGACATGTGGAGAAATTTGTTTTTCCTCTATATTGTGAGAATCAATATATTGAGAAACATGTTGCTTCTTAATATTGGGAGCATCAACATGTAAAAAATCCATTATATTCAAAAGTATTTGAACATTTAATTTATATTAAATAAATGAAGTAGTGAATAGATTATAATATGAGGTAACATAATATATATTACAAAAAATATATATAATCTGATTATCGAACTCTTTTTTTTTATTTAAAGTTGAAGGGATTTAACCCCTATATCAAGTATTCAAATCCCACCATTAGGGTATCCTATGACATATAATATCCCATCAATATTGGGATTTCCATTAAATGATTGTGATTTCCCAATGAAAGGTTCATCCTCAGTTGAATTAACATTTTTTTCTTTAGTGGTTTTCATCAATAACAGAACAATTGACCACTTTATATTTGTAGGACCCAATACATAAAATACTTTTACTACATGTGATTCCATTATGAATGGTTCATCCTTTCACAATTAATTTCTTAAATACAAAATCATGGATCCCAATTCATTTATTTTAATTGAACTACTATTATCAACCCACTTACATTGAAAAATCAGCAATTGGAATGTTTTATAATCCAACTCCCATATTTTCTCAATGATACCAAAGTATGACATATTCATAAAAATAGTGTTTTTTTCTTGGTACTAGATACAAGAATCACTTTAGACACAAGTGTAACTACACTATTTTTCATGGTACTATGTTCATCAAGTTACTTTTTATAGAATGTATAACCATTAATTACATAGCCATTATAAGATAATGCATGCATATATGGTTCTCAAGCTATCCATCGAAGTCATTCTGAAATTGAATTCATACTTTCAAATGAATCCTTAAAAATATGTTCTTGAAACCATTCTATAAACTATCAATTATCTGTATTTTATGTCTATATTTCAACCATTTATGGATTGAAATGCCTAAAAATTACTTTATGGGTTTCAACATAGAGCACAACATCTAAACTGTTATATAAAATTTAAAAGTGATCCTTATCCCACTCTGTAATATTAATTTTGATAACATCTATTCTATAAATTAATTTACCCATAATTCTTCTAGTGTGATTAGATTTTGGTAAACCAATTCTTTTCACATTGGATAGGTAGTTGGTACAAAATTCAACAGTTTCCTCAATAATATATCAATACATAATACAACCTTTTGGTCGACTTTGATTTTTTACATACCCTTTTAAAATTTATGTATATCATTAAATAGTGTATATCCATCTATAATGTATAGGACCACATATCTGAATCTCTCTAACCAAGTAAACCATCATATAAAAGAATGATGTCAGGAATAACATCTCTAATTCCCATAATATGATAGCAATTTCTTTTTCCATGGTCAGAAATTTCACCAAGTCTATAAATTTATTCTATATATCTTTGAAAAAGAAATAAATATTGGTTAATGTATGATGAAAATTCTTAATAAAAATACAATGTAAAGATACTATCATTGGATCTTTCATCAAAACATGAAATTCATGTGATTTCAATCACTTTATCTTCAAATCAATCATTGACATGATATTCTTGATATTTGATGAATACCCCTATAGAACCTTTATATAATTTAGGAAGCTATAAAAATTATATTTCTCTTACCTAGAAGGAGTGTGAGTAGCTATAAGAAGAAAATTTCGTATTTCACCCTTCAATAGGACCAACTCTTCCAATATCCCTAAGTAATTCATGTCCAACCTAGCCTTAATGTCATTCTTTGTTTTTTAGTTCATTTAGTAATGTGATAATGATAATATCACATACATTTTTTCCACATGCATGACATCAAGAAAATTTATGATGAAGAAAAAAAATAAAATATTATAATTCAAAAAAAATTACCTCTATTTCCACCAATTTTTTGTAAGGTTTTTCAGAGAAGGTTTAACAAAAGAAGTGGTCATATATTTTAATTTCTCGAATAGTTGATCACCTGTTAGTGGAGATGGTGTTGTAACATATTATAAATTCCCACAGAATAATATAATCCAAGAATAGTATTTATGTTTTCAGGGTAAAAATTTGGGATGTCCTAGAAACATAGTCTTGGATGATTTTTTCAACCTAAAATTGTGTGTACCTTTTTCAAAAATGATAAACCCTTGAGTTAATTTAATGTTATATCCTAAAAAATTTCCGTAAGTAGGAAAGTTATTTATCATTCCATAAAAAATATATATCAATTTAAAATATTCATTTCTATAAGAATCATACATTGTTAAACTATAATCCCGCAATAATTTCAAATATTCGATTAATGGATCAAAATATACATAAATATAATTACCCAGTTATTTTTGTCCTGATATAAGAAGAGACAACATAATGTATTTTTTCTTCATGCATAACCATGATAAAAATTTATAATTTACCAACATAAATAGACATGTACTATGAGTTCTTATTTATAAACCAAAAGGATTCACTCCATCTATAGATAGTGTAAGACAAAAGTTTCTCGGCTTGTTTCCAAATCCATGATACTCACGATCAATTTTCTTCCATTGAGAAGTGTCTTATGGGTGATGAATTTTACCTTATTTATCTCTTATTTTTTTTATTAATTTCCTTACAGTCTTCTCATTAATATATAGGTTCCTAAACCTTGTAATGATTATAATGTACTATGAAAATTTTCAAGGATTTTATTCATCATTTTTGTATTAAGACACGTCATACTTTGGAAATTTTTTAATTGATTCGTGGTCCATGAAAAGTAGTATATAGGCATTTGGATAGGAATGTATTATTTTAGAGATCATACCCATTGAACATAGAATTCCTTTAATGTAATATATTCCACAAGGAACTCACTATCTTCTAGTTTCATATCATTAAAGTGAGAAAGTAATTTAGTAAATCTCGTGTCACTCTATATATTTACATTTTTTACATTATATAGCTTCAGTATGGCTGATAATGTTGTATATTTAGTACAGACAGCATAAAATGTCATATTTGAACAACTCTTTAACTTCTAAGACTTTTTGGACAATCTCAAAGTTCATTTTTAACTATCATTGTCATTTCTTTAAAATTATCTTCATCATCAATCACACCTACAATCATATCCTCAATGTGTTCTTTATCATTTTTCACACTTGTAATCATATCAAATGATACATAAAATTCTATTTTATCCCAGTCACTAGTACCATTTAGTTCTTCCCCATGTTTAGTCCAACATGTATAATTTTGATCTTTTTTGTGACAAATCAAGTGTTCTTCTAACTCCTTTAGACTAATTAGTCTTGAATAAAAACAATGTAAACATGTAAAAAGGATTTGAGAAGTTTTGTATGCGTGATATTTTGAAAACTTGATAAAAATATCTCACCCCATCCTCATACTCTTTTTTCATACAATGGGAATCCATCCATTTTTTATTAATATCTATCCTATTTGATTTAGTAATATTATTATTTAAAAAATAAATAAATGCACAGAAGGTATGAACTTAAAACCTTAAAAGGATATTCTTTATATATACACACATATAGTCATCATATTTGATATAAATTTTTATTATGTCAATAACTTGTTAGATAATATAAGGTCCAAAAATTATATGAATTTAAAGTATTATAACACTTATTTTTTAATTACAAGAAGTTGTATATCATAAATAATTATTTATTTTGAAATATATTAATCAAGGGAGATAATTCACTCCTTGTTACTATCAATGTTCAGAAGAAACCTATGTATTTTTATAACTAGATAAGTATTATGGTATATATAATAGGATTTCACTATAAAAAACATATCAAAACTAATTACTTATTTTTCAAAATATTTTTTTAGTGTTTAAAACAAAGTAATCACATTGATTATGGTTATTACATTCATAAATTTAATAAATATTCCATATTTGAATTCTTTTTTTGGTAATAATCAAAATAAAAAATTTAATATGCCTTGAGATTTTAAAAATAGCTAAAAAATGTTAAATCATGGAGTTATTTTCTTTTAAAATTATTTTTTGAGAACCATTTTCTTGGATTGTTTTTCCTTGTTAGATTGAATAATCAAGTCTATAGAAATAAAAATAAAAAAATCTAATCACAATTATAACTAATAATATCAAATGATATAACTTTAATTTACTTTATTAAACTTTCAATGCTTATTGGGTAATATATATAACTTACAAGAGATAATTAATTAGTATACCTAAATCTATAATACACTTACCATTATTATAATTTTTTGGATCAGTCAACTATCATGTCCTATATTGAAAACCTTTAAAAAATACTTTACTCGATATTTTGACAAGTGGTTACAAAATATATATGATTTTGGGCTCTATAATGAAAATGATATTTCAATCATTTCTAATAAGGGTGGTTCATTATTTTAGGTACTAGTCTCCATGATCATTTTGTTCGTCTCAAATAATAGATATGTGTTAATTTTAATTTCATTTAAAAGTAAATTATTCTAATTATTTCTTTCTTTATAAATATTTAAAGTTCTAGATAATCATAGGGTAATTTTTTTTCTCCTCAATTAAAGATAATAGAAATTTATTCTACATTTTTTTCATCACAATTATTTTAGGGATGTCTTAACATTATATTTTATAAATTACTATCACTATTGAGCATAAAAATTCCTTTTACTTTTTTATAAATATATTTCCTAATAGTATTCATTAAAATGTATACATATACAATTTACCTTTTCTTCTACAATCAATTCATCAACATCAAAACAAAATAAATGTATGATTTTCAATTAAAATTTTATCAAGAAAATGAAATTAGACAAAAAAATATATTCGCAAAAAATATAAGTGTATAAAAAATCAAAAAAGATAACAAAAAATAGCTATTTTTTGTATAATTTTTATGATGTAAGTCTATGATATGATGTGGTCTAAAAATAGTTAGTTTATTTATGGATTTCAAAAAAAATAAGCAAGAAGACAACCAAGGGAATATAAATGAGTTTAACTGCTACATGAAGACGAGCAAGGTAAGATCTCCATTTTAGTCTCACTTGATAATTTCAAACAAAATGAGTATGGATACTAAATATATATTATAAATGGAATATAAATTTAGAAAAATCATGAAAACACGTGAAAGATCAAATTAGATTCTGTAAAAATAGGTTTGGAATTTAATTTCTTTGGTTTTGAGGTTTAATTTGTCCAAATCAATGGAATTCGACTGCAGTAGAGATTCAGTTTCATGAGAGCTTGAATGTGGAATAAGGAACAAGCAATCTGATAGGGTTCATTTTAAAAGGGCAAAGGGTTGTTTAAGTTATTACTCAAAATCATTGATAAAAGTGTGTTTTATTAGTGATAAAAGCATAAGGATTATCTTATCTTGGATAAATCATCACTTTTATCAGCACTAAAAAAGCGCTGACAAAATTGGTATTTCTCATTGATCATGTTGTATCACTAATAAAATATACTTCTATAAATTCTTAACCTATCACTTAAAAAATTTTAAAAAAATGTATAAATAAACAATATTATTTATATAACTATTAAAAATAGTAAAAATTAACTATATTGAATATTTGAATAAAAAAATATTAAAAAGTTTATTTGTTGGATTAGTCCAAAAATTCCTTATTTTAATAATAAAAAATCATTTTTATGTTATTTCTAACTTTACTTATGTTTTATGAAAGATATTTCCATTTATGGAAAATAGTTTAAATTTTTCTAAGTCATGAACCGACCATCAAGCTTAGCTCATGTTAATTGACTTCATGAAAAAGGAAGTTACTGCTAGATAATCAGATCTACCTTGGTGGATATATGTCAAAGGAACCAAGCAACTGTAAGAAAAATCAAGTGACCGTACATTGAATCTCAAGAGATCGCCACAATCAAGATTATTTTGAAAAGGCGTGGATTGATCGTATGACTTTCGAATCGATCGTATCCAATTTATCAACAACTGTTGGATCAACTATAACACCCCAATATTTTATGATATGACTATTTTTAAATTTAATCGTATCGATAGCTTACATTACACAGAACACTAACCTTAAGCAGACGATTCAATATTATTATTTAATTGTTATAGTTGTCACCTAGTTGTTGGAATGGAAGGAATGAATGAAATTAACTAAATTATGGAAATATATTTTACACAAGTTTAAAAAATAAATCCATTGTTTACCAATTAATTTTAAATAAAAGTGAAAACTAATTAAACATAAAGGATGTGTTTTAATAAAAACCTATTTTTATGCCCATAATGGAATTTTATCTTAATAAATTAAATTAATCTATATTAGAAAAATATATTAATGAAATATATATTTTATATATTCAATAAAATGTTCTTAAATTTGTATAATAATTTTATAGGCTTAATATTAGAATAAATATAGTTATAAGAAAATAAAAACTATATTTTTTTAAAAGGAAATTTTGCCGCCTTTTAATAGTGCCACAACTTTAAAACTAAATTTTGAAAAATTTATAAATTTTATTTTAAAAAATAAACTTAATTTTTAAAAATAATTATATCTAAATTATATTAGGTTTTATTTTTGGAATTTTTCATAGAAGTTTAATTTTTTGATGAATAGTGCAAAATAATGAATTTTAATTAAAAACTAAATTTTCATCCAATTTATTTATATAGTTAACTTATATTTTAAATTTGTTTTAAATTATAATTAGTTAAATTATAAATCAATAAATATAATTTAGTTCATTTTAATCAATTTCATATTGATATTTGATGTAAAAACATTTCAAACTTTTGAATGTTTTCACTTTAAAAACCCACTTTCCCGTTACGTCTGTGGGATTAATTTTAAATCTAATTTTTTCAATTTTGTGAATTTAATTTTTTAAAATGGATTAAATATTTGTAATAATAATTTCAAAATTATTTATTAAGTTTATTTTCATTTTTATTCCTAAAAAAGTTATCATGGTAGAAAGTAAGATTTACCGCGGTATAGGTAAAATCATGAAATAGGTTAAAGTTAAAAGGTAATACCTAAAAATTACAAAATTTAATGGTTTTATAGGGTATTTATAGACCCTAAACATAATTTAAAACATTAATTATTATCAAAATTAGTTTAAATTAATTCCACCTCAATGTGGTTGGCTTTAAATAGAAAATAATCATTATTTAATCACTTAAAACCGCCCCTCCTCAAGTATAAATACCACCATATTTCTCCTCAAAAAACTTAAAGAACATAAAATATTTTCCAAAACCTCTTTTTCCCACTATCCACATATCCAATTGATTCTATTCTCATCATAATATCAAATATAATGTTCTCAAGGGGTCCTTCAAGGAAGTGATATTCGAGAGATAATCTTCTAAAAGCACCTCTCTTAATTTCTTTTCTTCTTATACTTTATCCTCAACTCCTTCATCCATAAAGGAATGATAACTCCAGAATCATGTATATATTGAAATTTTATTTTTGTAATGTAATATCTTATATCTATCCCTTTTATTACCTCTGTTTATTTAAAGAAACGAAACTATTATCCAAATTATGCTGATTAATTATCTCTGTGAATAATGATTTTGTTCATTTTCCATTACCGCCTTAATTTCTATAAAAAAATATTATTGTAGATAAATAATATTATAATAAGTATATTATAACTTATCTCATGTTCTGGAAAATGTATATAGAAAAAATATTAAATAAAATAAAACTAGTTCGTGATGTTCAGAAAAAAACACCAAAAATAAACTAAACATTTATCATTAATATTTTATCAAATGAATCATCCTAATATATGAAAGAAAAATTATAAATGATACCATTTAAACTCCTATATTCTAATTAATACCATTTTATTTCACTTATATAGTTTTATTTTCATTTTAAAATAAAATCCATAATTATACATAAATAAACCAACCAAGAAACCATGAAACAATCACACCAGAAACAATAAAAATAATGAAATATTGTTAATTAATAGGTGGTAATATGTTATAAAAGTTTCATATAAGGTATTATAAATATGAATATATTTCTATAATTAATTAATAACATTGTTTAAACCATTATAAAATAGGTTAAATAACTCTACAATAAAGGGAATCATGAGGTAAGTATTTTCTCATCTCGCTTTTACTTCTATGATATTTATGCCTTATTCACAAATTATTTCTTATGTGTGGTGTGTATAATTCCGTTTGATATATAATATCATTAATCTCATTGTCTTAATGGTATTAAATGTTTCATTTGATAATTATTACTTTTATGGGTCATACGATTCTATTGATTACAATTGGTAAGGGATTTCTTAACTCAATTTTCATTCATTAGGTTAAACTTCTATTTTGTTGATTATGTAAAGATCAGGTTTTATGTGAAATTAATTTTTATTATATTATGTTTTATTTATACTCATTTTATGTGTATTTATAATAAATAAATATAATTTATTCATTTGAATAACGATATTATCATGGTAAGGATTTCATCTCAATTTATATTCCATTGAGACATATTTGTTATTATAAACCAATTCACTTTTATGTGGTGCATACATTACCCATTGATTCATTTATAATCATCATTCATTGAAACTTTCATTTCTATTAAACATCCATATTTATTTATTATGTATATGATTATTATCAAATTCTTATACCATTTTTACATATAGTGTTTACTTTGTAAGTTATTTGGTTAATTGGGGAAATAATGTTAAATCCATATCTTCTACTAAATATAGATATTTGGAATTTTTATAAATTAAATTTATTATAATATATATGATTAATTCTTTGGATATTAAAGAAATGGTTTTGGTACCGGTTAATGAAAGACCCTCAATGAATCATTAGTCTCATGAGATGAATTAGTTGGCCAAATCAGACAGGTTTCTACCCATATACTTCAACTGGAAAGAGAATTGATCTTGACAGTAACTATTTAGAAACTATATCTTGATAGTTCAAATATCTAAAATTATTCAGTCCATCATTATTATCATTCCATGTGATTAATCAGTTTGTTATAATATCCATGGTCAAGCTCAAATCGCATGTGATTATTTATATGGAATTATTTGATCATATTTTATTCCTAACATATTATGATCATGTTATTGATTAATGGCATGTGTGATCAGTTATTTACCTTACCATATTGATTATTATTATTTATTCATGATATATTCTATTGTATTTAACCCTTAATGAGAATTTTATATCATCCTTACTTTGTTTGTTTTCCCTAGGTTATGAAGAAGAGAACTTTGAATGAGTTTTAAATGATGCAGTTTATTAGCTTTTCTTTTGTATAATGTTTTATTTTCTATTACCAATGTAAAATGGGTATCATTTTTGTAATACTATTTTCCAAAACTTATAAATTGTTTGGTCCTTTGGGATGTGATTCCTTATAATCATGGAAATGCAATAAATTAAGGGACCGACTATGGGATTTTGGATCAGGGTATTTATAGTTGGTATCAGAGGTAGTTTAGTAGAAACCTTAGGAACTGGATAATAGAATATAACCCTATAACATAATTTTAAGATAAGTATAGATGAATATCCAAAAGAAACCATGTTTATGATTATGAAATTATCTATGCATAAATTCTTCAATTTATGTTAATTGTTATATTATATCTAGAATTATAAAAAGTTCATAATTTTATGAGCTAATATAGTATATGTCATTGTTTAGAAGTGTCACATGGAAGGAAGGGTATCAATACTCATGGCCAATATTGAGATTTCCCTAAAGAGTAATCCAATATAGCTATTATTGGAACTGAGTAAGTTATAGCTATATTAGGGAAGCTTAATCAGGTTATGATAAATAACCTTGCCCGGATTGAGCAACATGTTCCATATAAATATTCTTCGATTTTGGATCACTTTATGTGATAGAGGCCCCCATTATTTAGTGTGACTATTTATACAATGTAAACTAACCAATGTATTAAGTCTTTGGATAAAATATTTATGGAATTAGGTTGTGTTGAAAAGTAAAAGGTTACATTTTCACTATATTGACTCAATAGAGATGATAATCATGGTGGTCATTGATCCAGAATAATAGAGAGTAAGATGAAATAAAACTCATGGAATGGAAATATTTTAAGGAAATATTCTTTGAAAAATATTTCCCTTGTGAGAAAAAAACAGAGATAAATATAAAGTTTCTTAATTTAAAGAAAAATGTGGAAGAAAGTTTTGCAGAGTATAAATTTTCCTTTACAAGGTTATAAAGGTATAATATGGATTGCATACACAATGAATAATAAAAGATTGACCATTTATTTGAATGTCTTAAGACAAGTATCCAAGGGTGTTGGTCTCCCAAAATTTCTCATCATACAAAGATATAGTCTCATGTTATATATAGATAGAGAAATAATTCTCTATGTATTATGAATTTAAGGGAAAGAAATAGAATAATAGAATGTCAAAGCAAGATATGTGTTGGACTCCTTATGTTTTATTAATGTTTTAATGATCACAAATGGTTACTCCTGTTTAATCTATTTCATATCATGTGTGGATATTCTTGGTTTCATTATAATTAAAATAAATATGGTCTATAATGATTTCTTTTATGAAAGATTAAGAATAATTCCTTCGGTGAATATTACTTTTTAAGTTTGTATACAGATATTTGGCTAAGTCCAAGAAACTGTGAGTTTTCCACCGGTTCTGGTTTTCTGGCAAAGGAACCAGACACCGTGACCCATACACTGTGACCCAGACACCATGACCCAGACACCATGACCAGACATGGTGACCCAGACATTGTGACCTAGACACCATGACCCAAACACCATGACTAGACACTGTAACCCAGACACTGTGACCAGACACCGTGACTATACACCATAACCAGTTTCAAATCTCATGAAGTTTGTGATACCAGTTCCTTGCTAAGACACCGTTCGAAGTTTGGAAAAGGACCAGACACCATGATCTTAACACCAAATATGTTCTAACAGTTCCTGATCTCAATAAAATTATGCCATCATGACTGTCTCACCACTCAAAGGCAAAGAAGAAGATTCCATTTTGTGGTGACATTGTTTCCAAGTGACATCATTTCTAGACAGACTATGACATCGTTCTTTAATCTATTTTTTCGTTTTCAATTTAATTTCTAATGGTCATATATGAGTCTTTTAAATGCACTGAAATAATTAATATTTCTTTATAGACATGTCACCAGATAGTACAAGGTACAAGATGCAGGATACATGCATCTTGTCTGCTCCAACACATGCACACCAAGAATAAAAAGAAAATCATGGACCTAAAATAAGACGACTGTGACGAGTAGTAGTGTGCAGTAGAAGCATGAACATTCTTGAAAAGTGGACCGATGCATGCACCAAGATATATCAGAAGAACACATGAAGAATTCTCAAATAAAAAAGCTGGAATACCAAAGATCAAAGCCAAATAATCTTCGTAATACAAACTCTGTGAAGAAAATGATCTATATCTAACTGGAAACCATAGAACCAAACTTGCGATACTCTTTTTCTCGCAAGAGGACTCGATACATGCATCCGCTTCATCCTAGAAGTCCAGAGCTGCATAGAATAACACTCAGAGCACTTATAACCTTATCTCATCATCTTTTCTCTATTTTTTATTATTTTTAGATTTGGATCAGTGTGTGTGTGTCTTTATTAAAAACACACACTATCTCTTGCACTAAACTAAAGGCTACAATATATCATTCCTATAATATATTTTTACACTTGTTTAATCCCATGGATAAGGGTGGAAGATGTCCTTGTGTGACCTAATAGTGTTTACCCACAAAGAACTGTGGAAGTGGTCATGTGACCTAGATAGTCATGTGCACTATTTTTTAACCCGATCTGGGGTGTGGATCAAGTTTATTAATATAAAATTCTTGGTGGTAGTTGATCACCAAGTTGAGTGGATTAGGTCTTATCTTGAGACCGAACCACTTGTTTTATGGGCTGTGTTGTTTAATTTAGTCTTTCTCTATTTTACTGTATAATTCAAAAATCACTAGATTTACTTTTATAGTTAATCTTGGATAGAAGTTATAATTGTTTTTCCTTATTAGAATAGCTTTAAAAGTAATATCAATAACTCATAATGAGATTACTGAGAATTAATCAATCTTCTGAGAAGTTATTTGAAGAGGCAAACCTTCATAACCATATTAACTTGATTAACTAGGTTGTATTCAATTTTATTGGGGAACTGTTTTATGAAAACTTTTTAATAGAAATTTTTATAGATACTCAATTCACCCCCCCCCCCCTATTGAGTGCTCTACTCTTACCAACATTTAGTATCAAATGAATTTGTTAAGAATCTATTGTTTAAACTATTCAACTACGATTTTATATTTACTTTAAAGATATGTAAATTTCTATTAATTCTAAATTTCTAGATCTTTAAAGGTATTTTGTTATTATGGATAATAGACTGGAAGGGTCTGCAACAAACAGACCACTATTCTTTAATAGAACTAATTATGACCAATGGACAATTAAAATGAAAATGCATTTAGAAAGTATGGGCTTTGAAATTTGGTCTTCAATTATAGATGAGTATAAGATTCCTCCTATTGATAGAATTACTTGGGATGACCCAACTAAAACCGCCTACAATAATAATTTAAAATCCATGAATGCTTTATATTTCTCTTTAGGAAATGAGGAATTTAACAAAATTTCTGCATGTAAAACTGCCCATGAAATTTGGGATACTTTGTCTATTTCACATGAAGGGACTTCTAGTGTGAAATAAATGAGTCTTAATACTTATACTATTAAATATGATAACTTTAAAATGAAACCTGGTGAGCCTATTTCTAACATGTATCTTAAGTTCAACGAAATTGTCAACATAATGATTTCTCTTGGAATAAAAGTTACTACCAAAGAACAAATCATGAGGATTCTTAGATGCCTACCTGATAGATGGAGAGGAACCTCTGTCTCTATTAGAGAGTCATGTGAAATCAGCAAGTTACCTATCAAATAAATCATTGGGAAACTAATTATGTATAAAGAGATGCTGAAAGTCAACAAGGAAGAGGAGGATGAACCCAAAATAAAATCTGTTGCATTTAAGACCACCACCTCTAAACACAAAGAAAAGGAGAAATTGGAAGTCTCTATAGAAATTTCCAATAGTGAACAATCATCACCTAATATTGAAGAGGAGATGGATCAATTAACCATAAGATTTAATAAATTTTACAAGAATAAGAAATTTTTTAGAAAGCCTAACTTCAAAGGAATATATGATCAAAATGGAAGCTGGAAGAAATACTAGAAAATAAATGACAATTCTGATGAAATAGTATGCTATGAATGCAAGTGAAATGGACATGTAAAGGCTGACTATCCCAAGCTAAAGTATAAAAAGAAATATGAGGACAAAGAAATAAAGTATGAAAAGGCAACTAAAGAAACTTGGATTGTTTCTGAGGATAGTTCAAGTGACTTAGAGTCTTCACATGATGAATAGACTAACAAATCCAATATGTGTTTCATGAAAAACATATTTGAGGTAACCCTGGAATCTCCTGTACAAAATTCCTATTATTCTGGAGATGAAATTGATTATGAAAATATGTCTAAAGAAGAAATGTTTGAGTATTACAATATGCTTGAAGAGACATGTAATGAACTAAAAGATAAATACAAGTCTTTAAAAAACAACATGCTCTTACCTCAACTATTAAATCTGATCTTACTGTAGAAAGAGAGAAAATTGTTCAATTACTCAAAGAAAATAATGAACTAAATATATCTAATGAGAAATTGAAAAAGGACCTTGAAAGGTTTACAAATGGTAAAGATATTTTGGTACAAATTCTAGGTAAACAGATTGCTGCTAAATATACTACTGGTATTGGCTATCAACCTAGTAAAATAAATTTTGGAAAAACCAACTTTGTTTCAAAATCTAGGACATACAGCTTTACTCCTAGTTCAGGAAAACATTCTTCTAGTTCAAGTTATGATACAATCTCTACTATTTCAAGATTTTCTGGACCAAATAGAGTTTATTTTTCAAGTACCTTACATAATGCTTATAGGAAACCTATGAGGCAGATGTGGGTTCCTAAATCACTGGTCACAAATATAACTGGACCCAAAAAAATATGGGTACCAAAGTCTATTTTTATTTGACTATTTTGTAGGAAAATTGTTTAAAGAGTTCCTGTAAAAGCTTATAGTACTTGGACAGTGGGTGTTCAAGACAAATGATAGGGGACTATTCATTCTTCAAGAACTTAATAAAAATTTATGGTGGACACGTCACTTTTTGTGACAATGAAAAAGGAAAAATCATTGGTCTTGGATAAATCGGTAACTCTAACTCAGTTTTAATTTCCAAAGTACTTTTAGTTGATGGATTTAAATATAATCTTCTTAGAATTTCACAACTATGTGATGATGGATTTCATGTAAAATTTTAGAATGATGCATTCAATGTTTTTTAATCTAAAATTTAATTAGTTTTTTCTGAATTGAGAAATTAAAATGTATACTCTGTTAACTTAGATTCTTTAGTTTCTCAAAATGATTCATGTTTAAGTGTATTTCACAAAGATTCTTGGCTTTGGAATAGGAGACTAGGTCACTGTAATATTCACTCTCTTAGAAAGATAACTAGAAAAACTTTACTCAAAGACCTACCAATACTTGAGTTTCCAAATGATAAAGTGTGTAATCCTTGTCAAAAGAGAAAGCAACACAAAATTTTCTTCAAATCAAAGGAAGAAGTGTCAACTTCTCAACCTCTTGAACTAGTTCACATGGATTTTTTAGACCATCTAGATTTTCTATCTTAAATGGGAAGCAATATGTTTATGTTCTTGTAGATGACTTTTATAGATATACTTGGACTTTCTTTTTGGCTCACAAAAGTTAAGTCTTCTCTCATTTCACCAAATATGTTAAAACTCTAGAAAATATTAGTGTACTTAGCATTAAATCCTTAAGAATTGATCATGGTCGTGAGTTTGAAAATCAAGAGTTTGAATCCTTTTGTTCACAAAATGGCTATAGTCATAATTTATCTGCCCCTAGAACACCTCAAAAAAATAGAGATGTAGAAAGAAGAAATAGAACCTTGTAAGAGATTACTAGAACCATGCTTAGTGAATATGACCTACCTGTTTATTTTTGGTCCAAAGTAGTAAATACATCATGCTATATCACTAATAGAGTGTTGATTAGACCTATTCTTAAAAGAAATCCGTATAAATTTTGGAACAATAGAAAACCCAAAGTAAGCTACTTCAAAGTTTTTGGTTGAAAAGTTTATATCCTTAATACTAAGGATAATATTGAAAAGTTTCTATCCAATAGTGGTGAAGGAATCTTTATAGGATATTCAATCTCTAGTAAAGACTATATAGTTTTTAACAAAAGAACTAAATGTGTGGAAGAATATGTCCATGTCAAGTTTGATGAGACAGATCCACATGAGCCTAAGACCACTCTAGAGAACATGTAGGATGATATGTAAAATATAGACATCAATGCAAAATCCTCTAACCATATTTTAAAGGAATATGTGAAAACTTTTAGTTTTTTAATTTCTATAGATTCAAGTTATAATGAACTCGAACCTACTGATGAACCTGAAATCACTAGTCCCTCTTTTTCTAGAGCTGTTAGAACCTTTAAGAACCATCATTTAGATTCTATTATAAGAGATTTAGATAAAGGAACTAAAAATAGAGCTTCTCTTATAAATCAAGTTGAACATCAAGTTTTATTGTCCCAACTTGAACCTAAAAACATTAATGATTCTATCAATTATGAATTTTGGGTGATAGATATGCAAGAAGAACTTAATCAGTTTGAAAGGAACAAAGTTTGGAAACTTTTTAACAGACCTAAAGATACATTTACCATAGGCACTAAGTGGGTGTTTAGAAATAAGGTAGATGAAGCTGGTAACATAGTTTGAAACAAGGATATATTGGTTGCACAATGCTATAGTCAATAAGAAGGAATTGACTATGAAGAAACCTTTGCACCAGTAGCTAGACTTGAAGCCATCAAAATCCTGCTTGCTTATGCTGCTCATATAAATTTTAAACTATATTAAATGGATGTTAAGAGTGAATTCCTAAATGGGTATATAGAAAAGGATGTCTTCATTGAGCAACCCCCTAGTTTTACAAATCCTCACTTTCCAAATCATGTTTTTAAATTATCAAAAGCTTTTTATGGTTTAAAACAAGCTCCAAGATCTTGGTATGATAGATTAAGTACTTTTCTTATTTCAAAATGTTTTATAAAAGGAATAGCTGATCCTACCCTTTTTATAAAACGAATTTCCAATGATTTTTTAGTAGTTCAAATTTATGTATATGATATTATCTTTGGATATTCAAAAACTTCTTTATGTATTGAATTTTCTAAAATGATGCGAAACGAATTTGAAATTAGTCTAATGGGTGAATTAAAATTCTTTCTTGTATTTAAAATATTTCAAAATAAATATGGTATTATTTTAAATCAAAGAAAATATAATAAAGATATTCTAAAACTTTTTGGCTTGGATAGCACTAAAAGTAGTGACACTCCAATGAGTACTACTTGTAAGTTGGATCTTGATGAAGATGGAAAATATGTTGATCAAACCACTTACAGAGGAATGATTGGAATATTACTCTATTTAACTGCTATCCAAACTGATATTATGTTTAGTGTATGTATGTGTTCTCGTTTTTAATCAAACCATAAGGAATCTTATTTAAATTTTGTTAAAAGGATTTTCAAATACCTCAAAAATACACCCAATCTAGGACTATTCTATCCTAGAGGATAGTTATTTGAGTTAGTTAGTTATTCTGATGCTGATTTAGGTGGTTGTAAGTTAGATAGAAAAATCACCTTTGGAACTTGTCACCTTTTAGGAAAGTCTCTAGTATCATGGTTTAGTAAGAAACAAAAATCTGTTGCATAATCTACTACTAAAGCTGAATACATTGCTCCTGGTAGTTGTTGTGCACAAATTTTGTGGATGAAACACACATTAATAGATTATAGATATCAATTCAGGCATGTAACTATAAATTGTAACAACATAACTGCTATTAACATCTCAAAAAATCTTGTTTCACACTCTAGGACAAAACATATTGATATAAGACATCACTTTTTGAGAGACCATTATCAAAATGGTGATATCACTTTGGAATTCATTGGAACTGAATATCAGCTTGCAGATATATTCACCAAACCATTAAATTATGAAAGAATAGATTACATCATATATGAATTGGGAATGATAAATCTTAAGTTGAAAGTGTACTGATTTCAAAACTTACTGTTTCACAGTTTACGGTTTCAAAAGTTACTGTCTTAAAAGTACTAACCCACTCTCATAGTTTAGCAAGTTAATTTCTTAAAGTTGATTTCTCATTTTTACTATCTCATGGTTACTGTCTCTCGGTTACCAGTTTTCAAATACTATTTCAAACAATACGATCACACCGTTTTAAAGTCACATAGTATAGATGACACTGTGAAAACCTGTTACAATCTCACCATGAAAACCCGTTACGGTCTCACAGTGAAAGTCTGTTTTGGTCTCACCATAACAAAAAAAATCATTTTATTTATATATTATAACCCATATCACTCTGATTTATTATTTTATTCTTTTTCTTTCTTGCACTTTTAAATTTGTGACGCTTGATATCCCTAAATGATAAAAATGAAAGAGGTTTCACTCTTTTCTTCACTCTAGCTCTCTTCTCTCAAACCGTATGTCCTCCTTCAACCCTTCAGTTATATCTCTCTCTCTCAAAAATTCACTAAATTCATAGAATGAAAAGCATGTCTTCATCAACTCCTGAGAAGCACAGATCAAAGAAGAAAATGAAAAGATCTCTGAAGATAGTGCCCGAAGGTCTATTAAATTTGAATCTTGTAAATAGAATAGTGGTACCAAAAATGGATATCTGCCCTAAGTGGTTGTTGTCAAGAAATTATTTAGTGTTGAAAGTACTAAAAGATCAGGGATGGCTAGCTTGGTTTACAAAAGAGAACAGGACAATTTACACAAATATAGTTACTCATTTCTATCAGTTTGTTCAATTTTCTTTCAATACAGAAGATGCTTTTGATGTAAAAAGTTGGATTAATGGCCAAAGATGTAGCTTTTCTTCAAGGTTATGGGATGATTTCATAGGGATACCTCATGAAGGAATTTTTTAGGACTATCATAGTGGTCCTCCTCCTCCCAGTGATATCTTTGTTTTATAATAAGCCTTGGGAAGCTTGTCTGGAAATAAAACAAAGAGAAGAGATATTGTTGCTGATCTAGATGGTGAAACCATATTTTTGTTTAAGTTTATTCAGAATTTGATTAGTTCAAGAAAAGGATATTTTTCTACCCTCAAATATCAATATATATTTTTGATACATCTTGTGAATAATGGACACAAGATTAACCTGTGAAAGTATGTTACACTTCATATGTTTGAGTTGATTAAGGAAACCTCAATGTCTACCTCTTTGTTCTAATCAAGGTTGATATCTATTATGCTATATTCTAAAGGAATTGTTAAACTAAATGAATAATTCCTCAAGGAATGTGAATTCTATATCTCAATGTTTATAGTCAAAAGAATGAAAATTAATTGGAATCTATGGAAAAAGGCTTGGGTGGAGGATAATGAAACGTTGAATGAAAAGTTTAATCTGGTTTAGCATTATTCAAGACCTAAGGACATATCTGATCTTGGTTTGGAACCATATGAAATTGTTGACTATCCTGTTAAAGAAGAATAAGAGGAGGTTGTTGCACCTACAGGGGAAACTGTCTTAGATAGGGAAGACAGTAGACATCTTCCTCAAAACATAGTTGAGAAGGAAGTACATGTTCCTGAAGAAACTGTTGATTTGGAAGAAGAACCTACTTCTAGATAAGAGTCTGCTGTTAATGTAAGTGAAAAGTCTATTCTAAAAGATCATCTAGAATATTAACTTTATCTTAAGAAAGAAACTGCTTTTGAGGAACACTTAGAGGAACAAGTTGATCTGAAGATTATACTATCTACTGAGGAAATAATGTATAGAGACTTTCAATTAGCTAAAAAAGAAATGGGTGAGGCTATTGGGGGTGAAATATTGGAAACAGATCAAAGAACTGAATCTCTTATTCCTATGAGAGATGCACTTGTTGAGGGGGAGAATAACCCTAGTCTAGAAAATGTTGAAATTCCTAACCTTTTTGATCAAATCACTTTGGACAGCTGGTACAAGTTCCCTAGCTACTTTGATATGAATAATACCCTGGAACCCTTGGTTAAAGTAATATACCTGTATACTATGCTTCAATTGAAACTAGTATCTGCCCTTGAAGTAATCTCTGTAAAAGAACCCGAGCCTGTCTCAACTCCTGTTCCTAAACCTTCACAAGAACCTCCTACTTTTGTGAGTCAGAATGATCTGAAATAATTTAGAGATACTTTATTGGCTAGAGTTGAAAAGATCATGAACACTCAATATACTCCTATAACAAACTTAAGTGAAAGAGATGCTACCCTACTATTATAAAAGATCATATGGTAGATTCATCCAAAAATAATTCATGAAATTCAATAGGTCAGATTGTAGAACAAACAGCTGAGTGATGAAGTGAAGTCTCTCAGAGATATGGTTGAAGATATGCAGAAAGTGTTGAAATTTGGACCAGATCATGTTGCTTATCCTATTGAGGATTTTAGTGGTCAAATTCCATAGGAAGTTGCCTCTATGAATCAACCAAACCTAACTTCCTTAGCTGACAAGGTGGATGAGAGAAACAAGAAGATAGTTCAAGAAATGTATAAGCTTATTATTGGTCTCAACAAATTTAATGATGAGTATAAGGGATGTCTACAGAAAGTTCTGAATCAACTAAAGTCCCTCACTTCAGCTGTTACAGCCTCTAATACCTCTGAACAATCATCTCAACCCTTTTATAGTGATCTTCTCCAAACTGTTGCTAAGGAGGAATTTCAATCAGTGTTAAGTGGCTTTGACAAGGAGAGTCTGTCTATGGTTGTCAAAAATAGTGACAGAGTCCTTGATTTAGTGAGGATTCATTCAAATATTTCAAATGATGCTCAGGAAGAAATTACTAAGATGGTGGATTTATACTTCAATAGTATTTTCTCTAAGCATTATATGACAAACCATTTCAAGTACCTTCTAGAGAATTTGAAAATTCCTCTTGTCACTCAAGAGTTCAAAACTCGAGTTCAATGGATGAAAGATTTCACTCCTTTATTAGACAAGTTCATGGAAAAAAATATGATTTTGAGGAAGCGATGTAGTATGGTGGTGAGATTATTACTAACTTCATCAAGTTATTAAGGCCTTATCTTCATGTGCAAAGCACTACTATTGTGGATCCTGAAGCTGCACCATTGCATCCTAGTTTTCCTCCTTCCTCATCCACTTCCTTTTCCTCTACCTCTATGTATGCCTCTCAATCTTTGAGTCAGATTAGACCAGTTATCCTTTACCAAAAATTACCTCACTCTTCCACCAAACATACCTTGGAACCCTCTATTTTTGAAGGGCTCCCTCTTTCTTCTTTGACAGTTGATTCACTCCCTTATTCAACTTCTAACTCTTCTCTTGTGGCTCCTCCTAATGCTGCTGCCAAGGGTAAAGAGAATATATCTAGTGCTGAAGAAAAGTGAACACTATCTTTTGATGGGGATATTCTGTATTTTTTTTTGCCTACTGCTTGTAATGACACATTTTCTCTATCTAATGCACTGTGAACTTTTATTTTCTATTATCTTATTTACCTTTGTACTCTTTTTGATAATCCCAAAAGGGGGAGAGACATGTAAACTAAGGGAGAGAAAACACACTAAGAATGGATATCTCACTCATATGATTTTTGATCATCAAAAAGGGTGATATTGTTGGAATCCTCATGTTTTAATAATGTTTTAATGATCACAAATTGTTACTCTTGTTTAATCTATCTCATATCATGTATAGATATACTTGGTTTCATTATACTTCAAATAAATTTTCTAGAGATCTTGATTCCTATAAATCATGACAGATTATTATAAAATATATTTAAATTTGGTCTATAATGATTTATTTTATGAATTATTAAGACTAATTACTTCGGTGAATATTACTGCTTAAGTTTGTATACAGATATTTGGCTAAGTCTAAGAAACCATGAGTCTGCCACTGGTTCTGGTTTTCTAGCAAAGGAACCAGACACCATGACCCAGACACCGTAACACAGACACCATGACCAGACACCATGACCTAGACATTGTGACCTAGACACTGTGACCTAGACACCGTGACCCAGACATCGTGACCAGACACCGTGACCCAGACACCATGACCAGACACTGTAAAAAGTTTCAGATCTCATGAAGTATGTGACACCAGTTCCTTGCTAAGACACCATTTGAAGTTTGGAAAAGGACCAGACATTGTGATCCTAACACAGTATTTGTGCTACCATTTCCTGATCTCAATACAATTATGTCATCATGACTTTATCGCCTCTCAAAGGCAAAAAAGAAGACGTTGTTTTATGGTGACACCGTTTCCAAGTGACACCATTTCTAGACAGACTCTGACACCGTTCTTTAATCTATTTTTTTGTTTTCAATTTAATTTCTAACAGTCATATTTGAGTCCTTTAAATTCACTAACATAATTAATATTTATTTATAGACATGTCACCAGATAGTACGAGGTACGAGGCGTAGGATACATGCATCCTTTCGGCTCCAACACATGCACTCCAAGAATAAAAATAAAAGTGTGGCCCTGAAACAAGACGACGATGATGAGTAATAGTGTGTAGCAGAAGCTCAATCATTCTTGAAAAGTGGATCGATACATACACCAAGATACATGTAATGAACACACGAAGAATTCTCAAATCATAAAGCTGTAATACCATAGATCATACCCAAATCATATTTGTAATACCAACTCTATGAATAAAATGAGCTAGATCTAACTAGAAACCAGAGCACTAGACTTGTGATACTCTTTTTCTTGTAAGAGGAATTAATACATGCATCTTCTTCATCTTAGAAGTACAGAGCTACATATAATAACACTTAGAGCACGTCTAACCTTATCTCATCATCTTTTCTCTATTGTGTATTTTTTTAGCTTTCGAGCAGTGTGTGTGTGTGTCTGTATTAAAAATACACACTATCTCCTACACTAAAATAAAGGATACAAGATATCCTTCCTCTCATATCTTTTTACACTTTTTTACTCCCATGTATAATGGTGGAAGAGTTACTTGTGTCCTAATAGTTTTTACCCACGACGAACTGTGGAAGAGGTCATGTGACGTGGACAGTCCTGTGCACTGTTGTTTACCCTGATCCAAGGTGTGGATCAAGTTTATTAATATAAAATACTTGGTGGCAGGTGATCACCAAGTGAATTGGATTAGGTTTCATCTTGAGACGAACCACTTGTTTTATCCGTTGTGTTGTTCAATTTAGTCTTTCTCTATTTTACTGTATAATTCAGAAATCACTGGATTTACTTTGATAGTTAATCTTGGATAAAAGTTATAATTTTTTTTTCCTTATTAGAATAGCTTAAAAATTAATATCAATAACTCATATTGAGATTACTTAGAATTAATCAATCTTATGAGAAGTTATTTTAATAGTCAAACTTTCATAACCATATTACCTTGATTAACTAGGTTGTATTAAATTTTATTGGGGATCCTTTTTTAAGAAAACTTTTTAACAGAATTTTTTATAGATACTAAATTCACCCCCCTCTTGAGTACTCTAATCTGACCAATAATATGGATAAAGGAAATAAGGGAAATAATGATTTTCCCATATGTTATAATTGTGGAAATAAACACTTTGGTGCATGCTTGAAGTGAATGGAGGTCTGTTCCAACTATGGAGAGAAAGTACACTAGGATAATGATTTCAAGGGAATGAAATAAGTTGTAATTGTGAGATATTTCAACTACAAAGAGTTTGGGAACTATACAAACAAATTCCCAAAGCATCAATGGAATATACCTCAGAAGAAGAGAATGGATCAAGTTCAATCTTATGTTATTGATAAAGCCAAATTGGAATGATTACTATGCTTTCATTTTTGGATTCAATAACTATGTTGTAAAATTATAAATGATATTTTTTAGTTTTAATAATCAAGAGATATATAAGTATTGTACTGTAGTACTTCTTATTAAGGATCTGTAAGCATATGATGAATAGCACTAATAACCACGAAAAGTTATTATATTACAAGTTGATCTTTTGGAAAATACATGATTTGGGGAAGATAAACTTAATATGTGTTTGATGTTGAGATAATAATAATAAATATGTTTTTATGGGATAGTATTGGTGACCATGAAATTGTTTAGTGATTTAATGGTTTATGTTGGTTTTACTACATGTTTAGATTTAAATAATATATTCAATAACTTGAGATCTTATTTTTAGAAGCATACTTATTTTAATTATGGTTTAAAGGTGATAAAGGTATTAATATATTTTTTATGTGAAAATAATTTCTAAACTATGTTTTTAGGAAAATCTGATGTTAAGTTTATTTTGAAAATTTAGTGACCTTCATTCTAAATTTTTGGTCTTTTAATTTAGCGAGATGAATTTTGGATGAGTATTAATATTAATTGATTATGGAATGGATTAAGTTGAACTTTGGATATTATTTTTTGAGGTTAAATTATGATTTATCATATTGGATAAAATGTACTAAGCAGTTAACTTTTGGTAAATATTTAAAGGACAAATGATTTACTTATGGATCTTTTGATAAAAGTGCTACAGGAAAAAAAATTGTCTTGAATATCCATCTCTTGGTTTAACAAATTAAGTGGAGATAGATAGAAGCACAAAAAAATAGTGAGATTGTACTTATGATATAATATCAAGTAAGTATATATTATCAAATGATTTTTAAATAAAATTTTATCCTATTTCCATCATTTTTTATGATATCAATGACCCTTTTCTGTCCTATTTGGTCTATGTTTTTATAGTTAATAACCTTCTAATGACCATGTGCTCTATCATTATCCTTTATAACTTGATAGTCATATTTATATTATATGTACATGTTTTCACTTTTCACTAATTTTATCCTATTAAAAAGGCTAATTTTTTGGTGGCCTTTTCATTTCCCTTTCCCTCTTATTAAGGGGTTGTTTTATTAACCCTATTTGTGATGTGGGTTTCCCATAATGGAAATTTCAAATATCAAACTTTTATTTTCTAATTGTGAATTAAAATTGTGAGGATGTGATTTATTTAAGTATGGGAGAATGTAACACCCCAATATTTTATGGTATGTCACTTTTTAAATTCAATCTCTTTAACGGTAGACATTATATAGAACATTGATCTTAAACAAATGATTTAATATTATTATTTAATTATGACAGTTTTCACCTAACTTTTGGAATAGAAGGAATGAATGATATTAAATAAATTATGAAAATATATTTTACACATTTTTATAAAATTAATTCATTTTTTATCAATTAATTATAAATAAAAATTAAAACTAGTTGAACATAAAGGATGTGTCTTTATAAAAAACTATTTTCATACCCATAATGGAATTTTATCTTAATAAATTAAATTAATCACTATTAGTGAAATATATTAATTAAATTTATATATTATATTTTCAATAAAGTGTTTTTAAATTCATTCAATAAGTTTTATAGGCTTAATATAAGAATAAATCCAATTTTAAGCATAAAAACTATATTCTTCTAAAAGGTAATTTTGACACCTTTTAATAGCACACCTATTTTAAAACTAAATTTTGGCACTTTAATAAATTTTATTTGACCAAATAAACTTTATTTTTTAAATAATAATATAAAAATTATCATAGGGTTAGTTTTTTCTGTTTTTTAGAGAAGTTTCATTTTTTGATGAATAGAAAAAAATACTAAAGTTTAATTGAAAACTGAATTTTCATCTAATTTATTTATATTGTTAAATTATATTTAAATTTTTTTAAATAATAATTAGTTAAATTATACATTAATAATTACAATTTGGGTAATTTAAATCAATTTCACATTGATATTGGATGCAAAAAAATCAAACTTTTTCACTTTTTCACTTTAAAAACCCACTTTCTCGTTATGTCTGCAAGATTAATTTTAAATATATTTTTTTAATTATTTGAATTTAATTTGGTAAAATGGATTATATATTTGGAATAATAAGTTCCAAATTAGTTATTAATTTCAATTTCATTTTTATGCATAAAAAAATTATTGTGGTAAAAAGTAAGGTTTCTCGCAGTATATATAAAATAATAAAATATATTAAGTTAAAAGGTAAAGGATTAAAATAACTAAAAATTAAAAAAATAGTTTTTTGAGGTATCCATAAAACCTAAATGGCATTTACAATCTTAATTATCATAAAAATTTATGGAAATTAATTTCACCTCAATGTGGTTTTCTTTAAACCTAAAATAATCATTATTTAATCACTTAAAACCACCCCTCCTAAAGTATAAATACCACCCCTCACCACCTAATTTATACTCAATATAATTTAAGCTCCTCAAATATTTATCAAAACCTCTCCTCTCCACTCTCCTCACATCAAATTTCTGATGTTATCACCAAAAGACCAAATCCAAGGTTCTCAAGGGGTCCTTCAAGGAGGTGATATTCAAGAGGTAATTTTCTCAAAGTTCCTCTCTTAATTTCTTTTATTCTTATACTTTCTCCTCAACTCCTTCATACATCAAGGAATTATAACTCTAGAATCATTTATATACTATTATTTTATGTTTATAATGAAATATATTATATATATACCTTTCATTACCTCCTCTTATTTAATGAAATGAAACTATTTTCCAAATTATGTCAGTTAATCGTCTTTGTGAATAATGATTTTGTTGGTTTTCCATTACCAACTTCATAGATGGTCATAAAATTATTATTATGGATAAATAATAGTTTAATAATTATATTATTACTTATTTAATTGTTTTTAACTAATATATAGAGAAAATATTAAATAAAAAGAAACTAGTTCATGATGTTTGGAAAAACTGCCAAAAATAAACTAAACAATTACCATTAACATTTTATCAAATGAGTCATCCTCGTATATGAAATAAAATTTATATATGGTACCATTTAAACTTCTAGAAGTATATGAATATAATTTCATTTCAATTCTGGATTTTTATTTCCATTTGATAGGAAAATCCGTAATTATACACAAATGAACTGACCAAGAAACCATGAAATAAACGCACCCAAAAAAATAAAAATAATGAAATGTTATTAATGAACAGTTTGTAAGATGTTATAAAAGTATAATATAATATATTATAAATATTAATATAGTTATTTAATTAATTAATAACATTATTTAAACAATTATATTGGAGTTTAAATAATGTTACACTAAAGGTAAGCATGAGGTAAGTATTTACTCGTCGCACTTTTACTTCTGTGAGATTTATGCCTTATTCAAAAATTATTTTCTGTGTGTAATGAACTTTGACATATCATATCATGAATCTCATTATATTCATGTTATTAAATGTTTCATTTTATAATTATTACTCTAATGGGGCATACAATTTGACTGATTACAAGTGGTAAGGGATTTCTTAACTCAATTTTCATTCATTGAGTTAAACTTCTATTTCATTGATTATATCATACTAAGGTTGTATGTGAAATGAATTTTGATTATATTATGTTGTATTTCCACTTTTTTATGTGTGTTTACATAAAATATATATAATCTATTCATTTTAATAATTATGTGATCTTTGTAATGATTTTGTATCAATTTATATTACATTGATACATATTTACTATTATGCACCAATTCACTTTTATATGGTATATACAATACCCATTGATTCAATTATGATCATAATTCATTGAAAAAACTTAATTTCACTTAAATATCCATATTTATTTTATTATGTATATGATTATTATTTAATCTATATACCATTTTTACATATGGTGTTTACTTTGAAAGTTATTTGATTAATCAAGGAAATTAAATCTATATATTCTCCTCAATATGGATATTTGGAAATTTTTTATGAATTAAATAAATTATATAATATATGAGTAATGATTTTTACATGAAATATATGGGTTGGGTATCGGTTAACACAAGACCCTCGATGCATCAATAGTCTCATGAGATGAATTAGTTGGCCAAATCAGATGGGTTTCTACCCACAGACTTAAACTAGAAAGAGGACTGATCTTCATAGTAATTATATAGAGGATATATATTGACATTTCAGACATATGAAATTATGAATTCCATTATTATTATTATTCAATATGATTAATCTATTAGTTATAACATCTATATCCATGTTCCAAGATCATGTGATTATTTATATAGAATTATTTGATTATCTTTTATTCCTGTCATATTATGCTAAAGTTATTGATTAATGGAATGTGTGATCAGTTATTTACCTTTAAATATTTATTATTATTATTTATTTATGATATATTCAACTATATTTAACCCTTACTGATCACTTGATCTCACTCTTATTTTGTTTCCTTTCCCCAGGTTATGAAGAAGAGAACTTTGAATGAGTTTTCAAGGATAAAGTTTATTAGATTTTTTGATGTATTATGTTTTATTTTATATTCCCAATGTAAAATGGGTATTATGTATGTAATCTAGTTTTCCAAAACCATTAAATTTTTCAGTCCTTTTGGATGAAATTCCTTGTAATCATGTCTATGTAATAAAGTAAGGTGCCGACTTCAGGCTTCTAGGGTCGGGGTCTTTACATCAACCACATGATAAATATATTAATCATGAATCCATATGGATGTGACTATGAGTCTGTTAGAAATATAGAAAAGTGATGGATTGACCACACACTCATTTATTATCAACTTCATGTTTAAGGGAGAAACCATAATTTAAATGTGAAATTTAAAAAAAAATTAAGAATGATCCACAATACTATATGAAGTGACTTTGGTCATTAGTCTCAATATAACAAAGTATTGGATCAATCATAAGTGCAAGGTGATCAACTATAAGAAAAAAGTGATCAAACATAAGATCAAAGGATCAACCTTATATCCTATCAAAGAATATAACTAGAATTATCACAAACTACAAAAGCAACCATGGATGCTGACATGGAATACTTAAAGAAACCATACCTAAAATTAAGTTTTATATTATTAAATATATTAACTCAACTAATTTTCTATGAAAAATTGAGTGCCTTTCAGAAGCATTTGATGAGCATGCATTTTGTGCCAAAGTATAAGGATCTTTAATAATGATTTCTCTATGTCGCTTTTTAGAGAAATATTATGCCTTTTAAATATTGAATACATGTGGAATATGGATATAGAGGACATGGCATGACATAGATACATTAGGATTTTTCATGAATGAAAACTATGATCATATTCTCAATTTTTTACATCTTTGAAACTCTGTTCTCACTAAAAATTCAATAAAACATTAGATAACACCTTCTTATCTTCACGCATAATTTCCAAATAAAAATATGACATCGAGAAGAGAAGAACTGCATACAGAAAAACAGAACTAACATCTCTATTATATCAAATTATTTCACTTATCTTTCTATATTTTTCTTAATTTTTGAGTTGTGTGTGCTTTATCATGTATATATTTTAAGCACTATCTAATGTTCTGAATTGGAGAGTGAAATACATACTCTCTCTCATTTATTTACTTGTACTCCCAACTATGTAAGATATTGTGTACCCTGGATTGCTTACGTGAACTTTTTTATCTTTTTTCCTCTCACATAGAACTATAAAAGAGGATCTGTATAACCTAGTTAGCCCTATGAACTCTTTTTTAAAACCTAATCCAGATTGTGTATTGGTTTATTCATTAATAAACTATTTGGAAGTTGTTTATTGGAAATTGGATAGTATTAGGTCTCATATTGAGACTGAACCTCTTGAATTTATTCCACTATGTATTTTTTCTTTTTTGTTTACTATGTTTTTTAAAAAAATCTGTATTTGTTATCAAAACTTAACTGAAAAACATTACTTTGATAGTTAAATATAATTTGTGTCTTACATACTATGTTTTAATTAATTAAAATTGTTTCAAAAGTTAAGAGTTTTAAACTTATTTTAATTGATTTGTGATCGAACTTCTAAGAATCTTTTTGAAAGATAAAATTATATACTTATTTTATTTTAGTTAACTAGGTTATATTATATAAATTGGTGGATTTAATTTTTAAATCCTTTTCAATAGTACTTTTAATTAGAAACTCAATTCACCCCCCCCCCCTCTTGAGTTGTACACTGGGACCAATATTTGGTATCAGAGAATTTTATTTCTCTTTTATTACTATTTATTATGATCAAATTGTTTTAGAAAGATTTATTTAATTTCTACTTACTTTATAATTTGATATTATGGAGGCTAATTTTAAATGTTATGCTACAAACGTACCACCTTATTTTAATGGTAAAAACTATGCTTGGTGGAAAATAAAAATGAAAATACACCTTGAGAGCATGGGATTTGACATTTAGGAATATATAGAAGATAAATATGAAACTCAAAACTACTAGAAAGGAATGGGATGACACTATTAAGGATTATTATAATTCAAATTGTAAATATATGAATGCTTTATTTTTTTTTTGTTTTAGGATAAGATGAATTTAACAGAATATCTTCATGTGAAACTACTTATGAGATATGGGATAACCTCTCTGTATCTCATGAAGGAACTTCTAATGTAAAGTAAATGTGATTAAATAAATATACTAATAAGTAATATACATTCAAAATGAAACCTAAAAAATATATTTCTAACATGTTTTTTAGGTTTAATTAAATCATAAACACTATGATTACCCGAGGACAAACAATGATGGATAGATATCAAGTAATAAAAATCCTGATATGTCAACTAGATCGATGAAGATACATTACAGTTTCCATCATAGAATCATTCAAAATCAGTAAACTACCAGTAAAAAATAATATTGGAAAGATCATGGTGTATGAAGTGGAACCAAAGGTGAAAGAAGAAAAATAATATGAACCTAAAATAAAAGCATTTGCATTCAAAAAAATAACTCAAAGTTGAAAGCAAATATTAAATATGAAAGTTTGAGTGAGGAAGAATTACCTTTAGAAAGTGATGAGGAAATGGAACAATTATCCATGAGATTAAAAAAAAATATAGGAAGAATAAATTATTCAGGAAAAAAATTATGGAGGAAAATATAATAGAAAAGAGAATTGGAAAAAATAAAATCTATCATAAGAATGCAAAAAAAAGGCACATAAAGGCTAAATTTCCTAGGATGAAATATAATAAAATATACTAGGGTAAAGTAAAAAAAGGTCTAATAATTCTATCAAAACCATATGGAGTGCCTTTTAGGGTAGTTTAAGTGAATTTAATTGATCAATGAAGAAAAGAATGACATATCTAACATGTGTTTTATGAAAAACAGATCTGAGGTACTAAATATTATTACGGATTCTTTTATTAATATCAATAATATTTCTAAGAATGAAAAAAAAGAAAAATATATATGAGAAATAATGATTTATTTTAGTATTCTAGCATGTTGTAGGAATTATTAAATGAACATAAATATAAGCATAAAAGTTAAAATAAGAAACATGTTTTAACTATTCATTTTAAATCTGACTTTTCTGTAAAGAAGGTAAAAAATACTCAGTTATTAAAGTAAATCAATAAACTCAAAATGTACAAAGAAAAACTCAATAAGGATTTAGAAATATTTATTAATGCTATAAAAACCATTAATATGATTCATAGTAAATAAACCACACCTAAGTTTACTACTGGGATTAGTTACCAACCTAGAGAGAGGAAAATTTATAAGAAAAAATTATTTCCTAGATCAAGATTTTCTAACACTATAAATAAATAGTATTCTTATAGACCTACCAAATTTTTTATTTGTAAGATTCTAAATATTGTTTATAGAAAACCAGTTAAAAATATTTGGATTCCTAAATCTTTTATTACTAACATTTCTGGACCCAAGAAAGTATGGGTACCAAAATCATTGCTTGTATAATTGTATTATAGGAAACATGATTGAAGAGTGATAGTAACACTTATGGTATCTAGACTTTGGATATTCCAAAAACGTGACTTGGGACTACTCAATATTTAATAATCTTATCATATTGGATGGTGTACATGTCACTTTCAATGAAAATTCCAAAGGAAAGATAATTATAATCGGTCAAATTAGTAATTATAATACTGTTTTTATTTATAAAGTTTTATTTATTTATGGGTTAAAATATAATATTCTTATCATCTCACACTTGTGTGATGATGGTTATCATGTAAATTTTGAAAATAATTCTTCCAAATTTTTTTGATGCAATTATGTTTTAGTTTTTTTCTTTATATAATGATAATGTTTATTCTATTGATTTGGATTCATTATTTTCTCGAAATATTTCTCATTTAAGTGTCTTCCAAAAAGAAACTTGGATTTGAAATAGGGGACCAGGACACTATAACCTTCATTCACTTAGAAATATAACTAGTAAAGGGTTAGTTAAGGATATTCCTAAAATAGAATTCCTAAAAGATAAGGTCTATAACCCATGTCAAAAGGGAAAACAATATAAGATCTATTTTAAACCAAATAAAGAAGTGTGAACTTCTCAACCCCTATAGTTGGTTCACATTTCTTGTTTGGACCCTCTAGATTTTTTATCTTAAATGGGAACTACTATTTTTATGTTCTAGTAGATGGCATTTTTAGATATTCCTAGGTATTCTTTCTACTCAAAAAATTAAAGTTTGTTCCTATTTTTTCAAATATGAAAAATCTATATAAAACCTTAGGGGACTTACAATTAATACCTTAATAAGTGATCATGGTTGTGAGTTCAAAATCAAGACTTTGAATCATTATGCTCACAACATGACTACAATCAAATATTTTCTTCTCCTGGGACTCTAAAATAGAATAGTATAGTAAAGAGAATAAATATAACTCTTCAAGAGATTTCTCTAACTATGCTTAATGAGTATGACCATGCTTTTTATTTTTGGGAAGAAGCTCTGAATACTTATTACTATATTATAAATATAATTCTCATTATTTCTATTTTAAATAAAACTTCATATGAGTTATGGAATGGTAGAAAACCAAAGTTTAACTAATTTATAGTTTTTTGTTATAAATTATTTATACTAAAAAAGGATAATTTCGATAAATTTTTATCTAAAAGAAATTAAGTAATATTCCTTGGTTATTCAATATCCAGTAAATCATACAAGGTATTCAATAAGAGAACAAAATTTGTGTAAGATTCTATACATGTAAAATTTTATAAAATAGATCCACATTAGCTTAATATTTATTTATAAAACCGTAATAATGATATTTAAATTTGAATATCGATTCCTTAACCAAACCTAGTTATAGTTCTATGAAACCTTCTATAGAAAAATCACCTAGTTATGAGAAACTATTTGAACCATAACCTGAAGAAAATAAAGTAAAAAATACTTATATACCTAGAACCATTAGGACTCAAAGAGATTATCCCTTAGATGCTTTAGTTGGAGATATTTATATATATAGTAACTCAGACTAGAGATTCTCTTAGAAACTAGGTTTAACATCAAGACACATTTTCACACCTTGAACCTAAGAACATCACTACAGAAATAGATGATGAATTCTGGTTAATGGCTATGCAAGAATATTTGTATCTATTTAAGAGGAAAAAATTTCTTGGAACTAGTAAAAATACTTAAGAACTTCCTGAACATTAGCACTAAGTATGTATTTTTGAATAAAATTGTTGAGTCTAGAAGTATAATTATAAGTAAATCAATACTGGTTACACAAGGGTATAGTCAAGAGGAAGGCATTGAATATGAGGAAACAATTACACCAGTAGTAAGACTTAAATCGATTAGGATACTAATTTCATATAAAGCACCTATAAATTTCAAATTATATCAAATGGATATTAATATTCTCTTTCTAAATGGTTATATAATTGAGGTTGTTATTGTATAAAAATCACTTGGATTTTAAAACCCTCATTTTCCAAATAATTATTTTAAATTAACAAAATCATTTTATGGTTTAAAATAAGATCATGAAGATTGGTATGATAGGCTTAGCTCATTTTTTTATTTAAAATGGTTTTAAAAAGGTTTTCATGATCAAAATTTATTTATTAAAATAATTTCCAAATATGTTTTAGTAGTTTAAATCTATTTTAATGATATTATTTTTAGATCATCCAAATACTATTTATGTAGTGAATTTTCAAAACTTATACAAAATGAATTTGAAAATAGTTTAATGAGTGAACTAAAATTATTTTTGGATTTTCAAATCTTTAAAAATAAATAAGGAATCATTTTAATCCAAACCAAGTATACTAAGTATCTTATAAAACGTTTTGTATTGAATAATACAAAATGGAGTGATACTCCAATGAGTACCACCTGTAAACTAGATCTTGATGAAATTGGAAAACTTGTTGATCAACCCACTTATGGATGTATGATTATAAGATTACTTTAATTAACTAATTTTCAGCCAAATATTATGTTTAGTGCATGCATGTGTGTAATTTTTTAAGAAAATCCCAAAGAATCACATTTACTTGATGCGAAAAGAATTTTTAAATGCCTCAAAAATACTACCAATTTAGAATTTTTCTATTCTGGAAGACATGATTTTGATTTTATTAGTTATTCAGGTTTTGAATTTAGTGGGTATAAGTTATATAGAAAAATAACCTCTAGAACATGTCACTTTTTGGAAAAGTCTCTAATTTCATGGTGTATTAAGAAGCAAAACTTTTTTGCATTATCCAATGTTGGAGATGAATATATAGCTACAGACAATTCTTATGCTCAGATTCTATAGATGAATCACAAATTACTAGAATATAGATATCAATTTTTACATGTACCTATAAATTATGATAATATAAGTGATAATGATATTTCTAAAAAAACCTTTATCTCGTTCTAGGAAAATCACATTGATATACGACATCACTTTTTGAGAGATCATTTTCAAAAAGAGATATCAATCTAGAATTAATTAGCACAGAACATCATCTTGTTGACATTTTTATAAATCCTTTTAATTATGAGAGATTAAATTATATCAAACATTAATTAGGTATGATTAAGTATGTATAAAAATCTTTATGATATGCTTTTTAAATTATTCAGTTTAATATTTTTATGAATAAAAATAAGTTCTTCTTGTATCAAATAGTATTTTAATTATTTATTTATATATATATACCATATGTTTTTAAAAATATGTTAAGCAGTTATTTTTATTTCCCATTAATTACTATTCAAAAATTCCCTAAATGATTGAAATTGTGAATCAGAAATTGAATCATTACACTTCTTTATAACTTGAACTAAACCCTTTTTTGAACCCTCATTCTCAAACCTTTCTTCACCAAATCCCTATATTCTCAAATCGTGAATCTCAATCTATGTAGTTAAAATTAAGAGATATTTTATATAATATGCTCTTGAATTGTCCAAGAAACTGAAATCCAGTTTGATCAAATTCAGAAATCTTGAGAAGCCTCATCTTTTTTCTCATGAGGTCATGCCAGAAAAGGAATTGGATACTAAATTGTTTAGAATAAGTCAATCATTAGTATGGAGAGTTGTTCTTCATCCGAACTGGATGAGTTGATTTATTAATGAAAATTGCCCCTTTTATCTATGCTTGGTAAAATATTTTTACCTCAACATGGTGTTTGAAGCTGGAGTTCATGAGGATGTGATTAGAACTTTTATTAATGGTCAAGAGTGTGAGTTCACTTCCACCTTTTGGTTAGATTTATTAAGAGTTCTGCATCTTCAGATCCTTAAGGTATCAATATATTTTATTTTTATACCTAATGGTTCATAGAGTTTAGATTAGTTTTCCTAGGTATTCTGTGAGTCATATGGAAGAGTTGGCCAAACTATCTTCAAGATTGAACACTCTTCTATACCCAAAGTTTATCTCAGTAATTCTTGAGCAGTGGAGATTAATTCCTCTTGGAATATAAATTTATTCATATTCTAATGGTGTCTATTTAAATTAGACCACTTGAAAAAGGATGAGGATCAGCTAAAATACTTAGAAAAGGATGTGGATAGCTGATGAGGAGAAATTTAATAAAATATTAAATCCAATATCCAACCTATAGGACTAAAGGATATCATTGACCCTATTTTAGCTGATATTATTGAGGCCAACTATTATTCTGATGAAGATGATTCTTAAGCTTCTATTGATGTAGCTAAAGAAGCAAGAAGATATTTTGAGGAGAGATTTAGTGTAACTCATGTTCATGAGGTTACAGATGATAGATAACCTAGGAGAGAATAAGTATCAATTTATCATGGTGTTCCACAGTCTTATATAGTTCATGTTGAAGCTGCAAGATACCTTTAAATTTCTTTATTGGTTGAATCATTAGAAGGATTTTTACCACCTTAGGGGGATAAGATTCTAATATCTATGTTTTTTGGACTAGATCTCAATGATTTTTAAAGTGATAAATATTTTAATGCATTAATGTAGATCCCTCCAATTTTAGAAATAGGGGGAGCTCCCATATTTGATTCCTCTCCCTCTAGTGAAGAATCCCCTCTAGAAAACCATCTCTTTGATATAGATTCACCTGATCTTAGTAATTCCAATGATGAGGATGTAAATAATGATGGAAAGAATGATGATAATGATGATTGTGGTGGTGATTCACCAAATCCAAAAGAATATACAATTCATATTGTCTCAAGAGAGAGAAAAATTGTTTCTCTAAATCTTACTTTAACTCATCTTTTATAAAAACTAGTTATACCTAATTCTTATGAAGATATTTTCAATTTATTGGATACTACTCCCTCTCCTAGAGGTGTAACTAAAAACTCTTCTCAAGAATAATAATTTTATGATTCTTCTCTCAGAATATAAGTGGTGTCCACAGAAGATTTAGATAAAGAATATGAGGCCTATCTAAGGGAAATTGAGTGACCAGCTAGGATATTTTATAGTAAAGTATAACTATAGAAAATAGATTTTGATTTTGAGTTTGGTGAATCAAGGTACTATTCTCAGTCAGTACCTGATCCTTTAGAAACCAATCAATCTCAATTTATTCCTTCTGATGATCAGTAAACTGACCCTTCTTATACTCAACCTTCTATAATATCTTATGAAGTCTTCATCCAATTCAAGAATGATATTTTGGAAGTTATAAAGGAAGTTTTTTTAACTATCGTCTGAACTAATAATCATGATATAGACGTGGATATTTCCTACACTATTGAGAGTGTAGTGGAATGCATCCAACCCAATATGTTCCTAAAATTAGACCATATGCAGCATAATATTTCTAGTTTCAAAAATTAAATGGAAAGTTTTAGAGGTCAAATTGGATCCATGAAATTCAATTTGTTAGATATGTTGGATACCATGGATAGAAGGTATCTCTCTATAATAATCGGTCCATATTGACCTTTAACTTCTTATTCAGAACATCCTCCCTTAGTTTCTATTGATAAGGACCATATAAAAAGGTTGATTCATGAGGAAATTCAGAATATCCTTGATAGTGTAAAGGATATCAAAACTCAAGTGCAATTGGAAATTAATTCTCATAGAGAAAAGCAATAAAATTTTCTTAAAGATGAATATATATAGAATTCCAAAGATAATTGTGTAATCAATTTTTAAATAAATCATTATCTTAAAAATTATTTACAGAAAGGCCAATCTTAAAACTTGGATTTTTTTTCATTGGAAAAAGATTTGAAGATTACACCTATGACTACTGATTTTAATGAAATTATGGAGAAGTTTTTGTTAATCAATCCTCTTCTAAATTAGTTCATGCCAAAAAAGTACAAGTTCCTTAAAATTATAAAGCATGAAATAATGATTGTAACAGAAATTACAAGGATTCTGGAACCTTATATGTATGTTTCCAATACCTTAGTGTTGGAACCTTCTACTCTTCTTATACCCAATGTTTCGTCGTTATTTTATGTAGCCTCATCAACCCCAACTTATACCTCTCCTTTTTCACCTCTAACCACACCTTTTGGTATTTCTATTTCCTAACCTCTTGACTATATTAGGCCAACTACAAAGAGTATAACCCTTCCTAGAGTTTTTTCTTCTCCTTTTCCTACTCCTACTCCTACTCATATTGCTGGAAAATATAAGGACCCCTTTTAGAATTATATCCATATAGATCATGAGTATTCAAATTCTAATTAAATTATGATATTTCCTATTTTGTAAACTTCTTGCACAATTAATGAAATATATCTTTATTCTTATTTTCATGTATTTATTATGTTTATTTTGTGTGATTTCTTTTCTATTTATTCCATATTTACTCTATCACCCTTTATGAATTCATTTTTATAATCCAAAAGGGGGGGTAAAATATATGGGATAAACAAAGGGGGGATTTTTTTAAAAACTGGTCATTATTATCTATTTTATAAAAAACTTTGTTACATAAAATTATAATCTTTAATTCTTAATCTTTAATATTTTTATATGGATATTGATACTATGATTTATGATCATCAAAAAGAAAGATATTGTTGGATTATTCCATAAATTATTTATTTTAATAATAATAAATCATTTTTATGTTATTTATAACCTTTTACTATGTTTTATGAAAGATAATTTTATTTCTAGAAAATATTGGAAATTTTTCTAAGTCCAGAATCGGTCATGAATCTTAGCTAGATTCAATTCACCGCACGGAAAATGCAACAATTGAAAGATCATCAGATTAATAGTGGTGGGTATATGGAAAAGTAACTAAGTGAATGTAAGGAAAATTGATCTACCAAACATTGAATCTTAAGTGAATATCGTGATCAAGATTTTTCTTGAAGGCATGGATCAACCACATTCTTGTCGAATTGACTACAGCCGATTAATCACCAACTATTGGATTGACCGTACAATCAATTTATCAATAAAAAATCCTTATGGAAGTGACTATGAATCGGTCAAAAATTTCAAAAAGTGATGGATTTACCACACACACATTTCCTATCAACTGCACATTGTAGGAAGTGACCTTATGTGAAATTTGAAATTTTAAAAAAGTAAAGAATCGACCATAAGAGTATATGAAGTGACCATGGTTAGTAGTCTCAATTTGAAAAAGTATTGGATTGACTGTAAGTGCAAGGTGATCAAACTTAATATCAAAGTGATTGACTGTAAGTTCAAATGATCAACTGTATGGTCTATCAAGGAATCCAATCATAATTATCTCAAAATATTGAAGTGACCATGGATATTGATGTGGAGAACTAAAAGTGATCATACCTAAAAGTAAGTTTTATATTATAAATGTTGGACTCCTCATGTATTAATCATGTTTTAATGATCAAAAATATTTTTCAGTCTATAAACTATGTTAACTCTATGTAATCTATCTCACATCAAATGAACAGTTGTTTAGTAAAAGCTATACAAAGATCTTAAGTTCTATACACTCTATTTGGTTACTATACACTATCTTTTGATTCACTTTATAATAATTTTTCTCAAAAATGATTAAGTTTAATTCATTCCATAAATATCACTACTTAAGTATGAATAAAGATATTTTCCTAAGTGCAAGATAGTGTGAACAAGACACCGTGAAAAAGACACCATGAACTAGACACTAGGAACAAGACACCATGAACAAGACACCGTGACATCGAGACACCGTGAAAAAAATACACCATGAACAAGACACTGTGAATAAGACACTGTGACATTGATACACTATGAACCAAACACCATGAACAAGACACCATGACCACAAGAAACCGTGACCAATCCATACACCGTGTGAAGGAGACACTGTTTCCATGACATACTGTGACACCATTTCTTAATATGTTTTGTCGTCTTTCATTTTAATCTCTAACGGTTATATTTAAAGATTTTAAATGCACTGACATAATTAATATTTCTTTTTAGACATGTTATCTGATAGTATGAGGTATGAGGTGCAGAATACATGCAACCTGTTGGCTCAAACATGTGCACTCCAAGATAAAATAGTAATAAGACCCAGAAAAAATAAGAAGTATGGCACGATACTAAAAAGTAGAACAAGCTGGTGGTCGTGAGCATGACAACAGAATACACTTAGAGAATTCTTAAAGAAATAATTGTCTCATGAAACTCAATGTTGCTGGAGAACACACGAAGCTAAACTGAATCCCAGAATCGAGAAGATCTTCGCACTATCAAACATCACGAAGAACACAATCCGGATCTATCTGACTTTCAACACTCTATTTTTCACATGAGGACTTGATTTCTTCATCTTCTTCATCTTAGAAGTCCAGAGTTTCAAATACTAACATTCAAAGCATTTCTAAACCTATCTCAATATTTTTTCTCTGTTGTGTATCTTTTTACTATCTTTCGAGCAGTGTGTGTATCTGTATAACAACACGCTCTATCTCCTGCATAAAAATGAAGGATACAAGATATCTCTACTAAAACATATTTTTATATTTTTATACCCACTGATAAGTGTGGAAGAGGTCCCTGTGTGGCCTGGTTGTTTGTTCCCATAAAGAACTGTGGAAGAGGTCCCTGTGCGACCTGGACAGTCCTGTGTACTGTTGTTTAACCCCGATCCAGGGTGTGGATCAAGTTTATTTATATAAACTACTTGGTGGAAGGTGATCACCAAGTGGAGTGGATTAGTTATCAGCTTGAGACTAAACCACTTGTTTCATATCTGTTGTGCTACTTAATTTAGTCTTCTCTGTTTTACTGCTTTACTGTATAATTTAGAAATCACTAAATTCACTTTGATAGTTAATCTTGGAAAGAAGTTATAATTGTCTTGTATTGGTAGAATAGCTTTAAAAGTAATATTAATAACTGGCATTAAGATTACTTAGAACTAATCAATCTTCTAAGAAGTTATTTAAATAGTCAAACTCTTATAACAGTATAACCTTGATTAACTGGGTTGTATTAAACCTTTTGGGGAAACCTTTTTAAGAATATTTTTTAACCAGAAATTTTTATAGATATTCAATTCATCCCCCCACCCTCTTGAGTAATCTACTCCAACCAACATTTGGTATCAAAGGTTGTTTATTAAGACTTTGTTTAACCATATTCAACTGTGATTGTAGTTGTACTTTGAAGATCTATTAATTTCTATTAATTATAAATTTCTAGCTCTTTCAAGGTATTTTTGTATTATGGATAATATATTGGAAGGTGTTGCAACCAACAGACCACCATTCTTTAATGAAACCAACTATTCTCGATGGAAAATTAAAATGAAAATGCATTTAGATAGTATGGGTTTTAAAATTTGGTCTTCCATTATAGATGAATATAAGATTCCTGCTACTGATAGAATCACATGGTATGAACCTATCAAAACTGACTATAATAACAATTACAAATCTATGACTGCTTTATACTTCTCCTTGGGAGATGAAGAATTCAATAGAATTTATGCTTGTAAAGATTCCCATGAAATTTGGGATACCCTGTCTGTCTCACATGAAGGAACATCTAGTGTAAAAGAAATGAGATTTAATACTTATACTATTAAATATAATAACTTTAAAATGGAACCTGATGAGCCTATCTCTGACATGTATCTTAAGTTCAATGATATTTTCAACACAATGATTTCTCTTGGAAGAGAAGTCACTACCAAGGAACAGATCATGAGAATTCTCAGATGTCTACCTGACAGATGGAGAGGAACCTCTGTCTCTATTAGAGAATCACGTGACATCAGCAAGCTACCTGTAAAAGAACTCATTGGGAAACTGATGATGCCTGAAGAAAAGCTGAAATTAAACAAGGAAGAGGAGGATGAACCAAAAAGGAAATCTATTTCATTCAAAACCGCTACCTCTAAACACAAAGAAAAAGGGAGATTGGAATCTTCTATAGAAAGTTCCAGTAGTGACCAATCATCACCTGAAAATGATGAGGATATGGCTCAATTATCTAGAAGGTTCAAGAAATTTTATAAGAAGAATAACTTTTTTCGAAATCCTAACTTCAAGGTCATATATGACCAAAAAGGAAGTTGGAATAAGGATTGGAAAAAAAGTGAAAAGACTGATGAAATTGTCTGCTATGAATGTAAGCGCAAAGGACATATCAAGTCTGACTGTACAAAGTTCAAGTAAAAAAAGAGATATGAGGACAAGGATAGGAAGTATAAAAAGCAAATGAAAGAAACATGGAGTGATTCTGAGGATAGTTCAAGCGACTTAGAAACATCACATTATGAGCAAGGTAACAAATCCAATATTTGTTTTATGAGAAACACATCTGAGGTAACACTAGACTCTCCTATACATAATTCATACTATTCTGGAGATGCGAGTGACTTTGAAAATATGACTAATGAAGAAATGTTTGAATACTATAACATGATTGAAGAAACATGAAATGAACTAAAAGACAAATATAAATCATTGAAGAAACAGTATTCTCTTACTATAACTGTTAAATCTGAACTCACAACTGAAAAAGAGAAAAATGATTAACTACTCAAAGAGAACAACGAATTAAAAATTTCTAATGAGCAATTGAAGAATGACCTAGAAAAGTTTACCAATGGAAAAAATACCCTTACTCAAATACTAGGTAAACAAATTGCCCCTAAATATAAAACTGGAATTGGTTATCAACCTGAAAAAGTAAATATTGGTATAACAAATTTTGTTTCTAAATCTAGGATATATACTTTTACTCCCAGTTCTGGACACAAATCAACTAATTCAATTTATGATACACTTTCTACTGTTTCAAGTTTTTATGGACCAAATAGAGTTTACTTTTCAAATAATTTACTTAATGCTTATAGGAAAACTATGAGGCAGATATGGGTTCCTAAAGCACTCATTACTAATATTACTAGACCCAAACAAGAATGGGTACCAAAATCTATTTTTGCTAAATAATTTTGTAGGAAAGATGATTAAAGAGTTTCTGTAAAATTTTATGGTACTTGGAAAGTGGATGTTCAAGACACATTACAGGAGACTACTCATGCTTCAAGAACCTAATAAAAATAGATGGAGTATATGTCACATTTGGTGACAATGCTAAAGGAAATATTATTGGCCTCGGCCAAATCGGTAACTCTAACTCAATTTTAATTTCTAAAGTACTATTTGTTGATGGATTAAAATATAATTTGCTTATTATCTCATAATTATGTGATGATGGATTTCATGTTAGATTTGAAAATGATGCTTTTAATGTATTTAATTCTAAATAAGAATTAGTATTTTCTACATTAAGAAATGAAAATGTTTACTCTGTTAACATAGATTCCTTAGCTTCTCAAAATGCTTCATGCTTAAGTGTATTTCATAAAGAATATTGGATCTAGCATAGGAGACTAGGACACTGTAATATTCACTCCCTTAGAAATCTAACTAGAAAAATATTAGTTAAATACTTACCCAAACTTGAGTTTCCAAATGACAAAGTGTGTAATCCATGTCAAAAGGGAAAACAACACAAAATTTCCTTCAAACCAAATAAAGAAGTGTCAACTTCTCAACCTCTCGAATTGGTTCACATAGATTTGTTTGGACCATCTGGAGTTTCTATTTTAAATGGGAAGCAGTATGTTTATATTCTTTTAGATGACTTTTCTAGATATACTTGGACCTTCTTTATAGCTCAAAAAAGTGAAGCCTGTCCTTATTTTAATAAATATGCCAAGTTTGTGAAAAATATTAGTGGAATTAGAATTAAATCCTTAAGTAGTGATCATGGTCGTGAGTTTGAAAATCAAGAGTTTGAATCCTTTTGCTCACAAAATGTTTATAGTCACAATTTCTCTTCCCCTAGAACACCTCAAAAAATGGAGTTATAGAAAGAAGAAATAGAACCCTGCAAGAGATTGCTAGAACAATGCTTAGTGAATATGACCTGCCTATTTATTTTTGGGTTGAAGCTATCAGTACAGCATGCTATATAATTAATAGAGTGTTGATCAGACCTATTCTTAAAAGGACTCCCTATGAGCTATGGAACAATCTAAAACCCAAGGTTAACTACTTTAAAGTTTTTGGTTGCAAAGTCTATATTCTTAATACTAAGTACAATCTTGACAAATTTGCATCCAATAGTGATGAAGGTATCTTTTTAGGATATTCCATGTCTATTAAATCCTATAGAGTGTTCAATAAAAGAACTAAATGTGTGGAATAATATGTCCATACCAAATTTGATGAAGCAGATCCACATGAGCCTAAAACCATTCTAGAGAACCTGGAGAATGATGTATCAAATCTGAATATTAATTCAAAATCCTCAAACTGTTCTGTAAAAGAATCTGTGAAAACTTCCATTTCTAGAAATTCCTTAGACTCAAGTCACAATAAACCTGAACCTATTGATGAACCTGAAATCACTAGTCCCTCCTTTTAAAGAGCTGTTAGAACTCTTAAGAACCATCCTTTAGATGATATTGTAGGATACCTAGATAAAGGAACTCAAACAAGATCTTCTCTTAGAAATCAGGTTGAACATCAAGTCTTCTTGTCACAACTTGAGCCTAAAAACATTAATGATTCTATCAATGATGAATTTTGGGTGATTTTTATGCAAGAAGAACTTAATCAGTTTGAAAGGAATAAAGTTTGGAAACTTTTTGAAATACCTAAAGACGCATTCACCATAGGCACTAAATGGGTGTTTAGAAATAAGGTAGATGAAACTGGTAACATAGTTAGAAATAAGGCTAGATTGGTTGCACAAGGCTATAGTCAAGAAGAATTAATTGACTATGAAGAGACCTTTGCACCAGTAGCTCGACTTGAAGCAATCAGAATCCTGCTTGCTTATGTTGCACATCTGAATTTCAAACTATATCAAATGGATGTTAAGAGTGCATTATTAAATTGGTGTATAGTTGGGGATGTATTTTTTGAACAACCCCCTAGCTTTACAAACCCCCATTTTCCAAATCATATTTTTAAATTATCAAAAGCCTTATATGGTTTAAAACAAGCTCCAAGAGCTTGGTATGATAGGTTGAGTACTTTTCTTATTTCCAAAGGTTCTACAAAAGGAATAGCTGATCCTACCATGTTTATAAAAAAATTTATAATGATATTTTAGTTTTTCAAATCTATTTATATGGAATTATCATTGGATCGTCAAGAAATTCTTTATGTGTTGATTTTTATAAAATGATGCAAAATGAATTTGAAATGAGTTTAATGGGTGAACTAAATTTTTTTCTCAAATTTAAAATCTTTCAAAATGATGATGGTATTATTTTAACTCAAAGTAAATATACTAAATACCTTCTAAAACGTTTTGGATTGGATAGCATTAAAAGTAGTAAGACTCCCATAAGTACCACTTGTAAGTTGGATCTTGATAAAGATGGAAAATTTGTTGATCAAACCACTTATAGAGGAATGATTGGAAGTTTACTCTACTTAACTGCTAGTTGACCTGACATTATGTTTAGTGTGTGTATGTGTGATCGTTTTCAAGCAAATCCTAAGGAATATCATTTAAATGTTTTAAAGATAATTTTAAAATACCTCAAGCATACACCCAATCTAGGACTGTTCTATCCTAGAAGAAAATCATTTGAATTAGTTAGTTATTCTGATACTGACTTCGGTGGCTGTAAGTTAGATAGAAAAAGCACCTCCGAAACATGTCACTTTTTAGGCAAGTCACTAGTATCATGGTGTAGTAAGAAACAAAATTTTGTTGCATTATCTACTACAGAAGCTGAATATATAGATGTTGGAAGTTTTTGTGCACAAATCTTGTGGATGAAACACACATTACTAGATTATGGATATCAATTCAGTCATGTACCTATAAATTTTGACAACACAAGTGCTATTAACATCTCGAAAAATCATGTTTCACATTATAGGACAAAGCATATTGATGTAAGACATCAATTTTTGAGAGATCATTATCAAAAGGGTGATATCACTTTGGAATTCATTGGTACTGAGTATCATCTTGCTGATATATTTACCAAACCATTAAATTATGAAAGAATAGACTACGTCATACATGAATTAGTAATGATAAATCTTAAGTAAATGTCTTACTATTTTATATCTTATTGTTTCATGTTTATGGTCTCACAGTTAGTATTTCATGATTACTGTCTAATAGTCACTGTCTCACCGTAAGGATCAGTCATTGTCTCACCGTAAAATTCATTCACTAACTCACCATAAAGACCTGATATGGTCTCACCATAAATATTTTTTTTTATGATTTTTATTTACAAATTAAAAATTGTATCTTGGTAATTATTCATTTAACCTATTTAACTTCCCATGCTTTTACTTTTGCGACGTTTCCATCAATCAAGATTTCTTCTATTCACTCAATTTGTAACCCTTCTTGAATCCTTCAACCCTTATCCCTCTCAAACCTTCAGTGAATGCCCAAGATGAAACGCCCTTCATCATCAACTCCTGAGAAATGTAGCTCAAAGAAGATGAAGATCGCACCTAAGCTAGCACACAAAGGTCCTCTAAATCCAAATATGGTGAACCAAGTAGTAATAACTGAGAAAGAGATATGCCCTGAGTGGATTTTGTAGATTAATTCTCTAGTTTTGAAGTTTTTAAAAGAGCAAGGCTGGTTAGAATGGTTTTCGAAGAAAGATATACCTATATACCCTAAGATTGTGGCTCAATTTTATCAGTATGTTCAGTTCTCCTTTGAATTTGAATATGGTTATGTTGTGAGAAGTTGGATAAATGGACAGAAATGATCATTCTCTTTAAGGTTATGGGAATCATGCCTTAGGATACCTCATAAAGGCATCTGTGAGGACTATCGGAGAGGACCTCCACCTTCGAGTGAATTCTTTGTTTTGGAAGATGCTCTGAAAAGCTTAACCAGAAATGGAACCAAGAGGAGATCCATTGTTGCTGGACTGGATAGAGAATCTAGACTTCTATTTAAGTTTATACAGAACTTGATTAGCCCCAAAAAAAGGTGATTTATCTGTACTAAAATATCAATATGTGTTTCTGATTCATCTTATGAAAAATGGTCATAAGATCAACCTTTGTAAGTATGTCATACACCATATGTGTGAGCTTATCAAAACCACATCCAAGTCAAGTTCCCTATTTTATTCTCGACTTATCTCAGCCATGATTCATACCAAAGGTATGGTTGGACCTAATGAAGAAGTTATCCAGGATTGTGAGTTCTGTCTTTCAAAAGTTATTATCAAGAGGATGAAAATCAACTGGAATCCTTGGAAAAAGGCATGGGTGGAAGACAATGATAGAATTTTTGAAAAGTTCAATTCAGTGGAACATCCTTCAAGACCAAAAGATATTATTGATCTTGGTTTGGAACTAGATGAGGTAGTTGAGTATTCTGAAGAAGAAGAAGAAGAAGAGGTTTTTGTGCCTCCCAAGGAAACTATTTCTGATAAGAAAGACAGTACTCATATCCCTCATGTAGTAAGTGAAAAGGAAGCCCCTGCTTCTAAAGATGTTGTTAATCTGGAAGATCAACCCAAAGTTAAAATAGAATCTTTTGTCAAAGAAATCGAAAATAATGCTATGGAATATCTTATAGAAGAAGAATTACATGTTATTCAAGAAGATAACATTGAGGAACTCCCAGTGGAACAATCTATTCCTGAAGTCATTCCTTCATTTGAGGAAAGGCTGGAGATGGATTTTCAGTTGGCTAGATAGGAAATGAGAGAGGAACTAAGAGATGAATTCATGGAACTAGATCAAGCCTCTAAGCCTCTTAGCCCTAAGAAGGATTCAACTGTTGAGGGGGAGAAACCATTGAATTTGGAATCTTTTGAAGTACCAAACCCGATTGATCCAAGCCCTATAGACACTCGGTATAAATTCCCTAGATTTTATGGTGTGAATAACATTTAGGAAGTCTCAGTAAAAGGCCTTGACCTTTACACTGTGTTCCAATTGAAATTTTTCTCTAATATTTCCCCTGAAAAAGAACCTGAGCCTGTATCAGTCTCTATCTCTAAACCTTCACCAGAACAACCATCCTTGGTGAGTAAAGATGATCTGAAAGAATTTGGAACTACACTTTTGGCTGGAGTTGAAAAACTCCTAAATACCCAACTATCTCCTATGAAAAATCTAAGTGAGAGAGATTCCTCGCTATTTTTATAAAATGTTATTTGGAAAATTCAACCCAAAATGCTTCATGAGATTCAGGAAGTCTGAGTTGAAAATAGACTACTTATTGATGAAGTGAAGACTCTAAGAGATATGATTGAAGACATGCAGAAAGTGATGAATTCGAGATAAAATCTTGTTTATCATCCTGTGGAGCCTATTGTTCCTCAAACCCCACAGAATTTTGTCTCTCGGATTCAACCTCATTTAGCTTCCTTAGCTGAAAAATTGGAAGAAATAAACAAACAGATTGTGAAAGAAATGAAAGATCTTGTGGTTAATCTTAACAAGCTCACTGATGAGTATACGGGGTGCCTTTAAAAAGTGCTAAATCACCTGAAATCTCTCACCTTAGCTATCACTACTTCTAAGATGTCTGGATAATCATCTCAATCTTCCTTAGATAGTGACCTACTCAGAACAGTGGTCAATGAAGAACTTTAGATTGTGCTTAGTGGTTTCAATAAAGATTCTCTATCTGAAGTTATCAAGAACAGTGACAGAGTTCTTGATCTGGTCCAAATCCATTCCAAAATTGCTAATGATGCTCAATAATAAATTGCCAAGAAAGTGGATTTCTACTTCAACCGAATCTTCTCAAAGACTGACATGACCAATCATTTCAAATATCTTATAGAAAATTTGAGGATTCCTCCTATTACTCAAGCTTTCAAGACTCAAGTTCAAAATATCACAAAGTTCACTCTTCTATTTGACAATTTTATAGAAAACAAGGATGACTTAGAAAAAGATATACAATATGGTGGAGAGATCGTTGCAGATTTTATTAAGATTCTAAGGCTTTATCTTCATGTTCAAAGTACAGCTATTGTTGCTCCTACAGCTGCCCCTCTGAGGCCTGGTTTTCCCACTTTCACCTCTTCCCTAGCCTCCACTTCTATGTTTGTCAGTCAATCATTGATTCAGATCAGGCATGTGATCCTTGATCAAAAACTGCCTTAGTCTTCTACTACACCTACTCTGACTCCCTCTATCTTTGAAGTTCTTCATTTACCTTCTCTATCAACCACCACACTACCTTCTTCTACCTCAACCCCTGGTCCTATGGATTCCTCTTCTGCTGCTATTTTTAAGGGGAAAAAGAAGACTAGCCAGTAAAGAAGGACAATTATTACTCTTTTTTATGGTAATATTGTTAATTTTGTTTTACTTTATGTAATTCCCCTCTTTTTATCTAATAAATTATGCCCTTTTCTTGTCTCTTTTGTCTTTATTTTTCTTGCTACTTTTTGATAATCCCAAAAGGGGGAGAAATATAGGAGACATATAGGAGAAGAGAACACTCACTCTATATATGTTATAGGAACATTCGAACTATGTTGTTAGAACAAATATACACTCTAACTATACATGATTTTTTATCATCAAAAAGGGGGAGATTGTTGGACTCCTCGTGTATTAATCATGTTTTAATGACCACAAATCCTATTCAGTATATAAATCATGTTAACTCTATGTAATATATCTCAAATCAAATGCACAATTGTTTAGTAAAATCTATCCAAAGATCTTAAGTGCTATACACTCAGTTTGGTTACTATACACTATCTTTTGATTCACTTTATAATAATTTTTCTGACAAATTATTAAGTTTAATTCATTTCATAAATATCACTGCTTAAGTCTAAATACATATATTTGCCTAAGTGTGAGACACCATGAATAAGACACCTTGAACAAGACATCATGAACCAGACATCGTGAACAAGAAACTGTGAACAAGACACTGTGACATCAAGACACCGTGACAACAAGACACCGTGAACAAGACCCTGTGAACAAGACACCACGACATCAAGACACTGTGAACTGGACACCGTGAACAAGACACTGTGACCACAAGACATCGTGACCAATTCAGACACTGTGTGAAGGAGACACCATTTCCATGACATATTGTGACATCGTTTCTTAATATGTTTTGTCATCTTTAAATTTAATCTCTAACAGTCATATTTTAAGATTTTAAATGCGCTGACATAATTAATATTTCTTTGTGGACATGTCATCTGATAGTACGAGGTACGAGGTGCAGAATACATGAAAATTGTCGGCTCAAACATGTGCACTTTAAGATAAAAGAGTAATGCGGCCCAGGAAAAATAAGAAGTGTGGCACGATACTAAAAAGTAGAACAAGCGGGTGGCCATGATCATGACAACAGAATACACTTAAACAAATATTAAAGAAGGAATTGTCTCATGCAACTCAACACTGCTGGAGAACACACAAAGCTCAACTAAATCCTAGAATCGATAACATCTTCGTACTGTTAAACATCATGAAGAACACAAGTCTGATCTATCTGACTTGCAACACTCTTTTTTTCACACGAGGACTTGATTTCTGCATCTACTTCATATTAGAAGTCCAGAGCTACAAAGACTAACATTTAGAGCATTTCTAAACATATCTCAATATTTATGCTCTATTGTGTATATTTTTACTATCTTTAGAGCAGTGTGTGTATCTGTATAACAACACACTTTGTCTCCTATATAAAACTGAAGGATACAAGATATCCTTACTCAAACATCTTTTTATATTTTTATACCCACTGATAAGTGTGGAATAGGTCCCTGTGTGGCCTCGTTTTTTGTTCCCATGAAGAACTATAGAAGAGGACCTTGTGCGACCTGGACAGTCCTATGTACTGTTGTTTAACCCCAATACAGGGTGTGGATCAAGTTTATTTATATAAACTGCTTGGTGGTAGGTGATCACCAAGTGGAGTGGATTAGGTCTCGGCTTGATATTGAACCACTTGTTTCATATTCATTGTGCTGCTTAATTTAGTCTTCTTTGTTTTACTACTTTACTATATAATTTAGAAATCACTAAATTCACTTTGATAGTTAATCTTGGAAAGAAGTTATAATTGTCTTGTCTTAGTATAATAGCTTCAAAATTAATATTAATAACTGACATTTAGATTACTGAGAACTAATCAATCTTCTAAGAAGTTATTTAAACATTCAAACTCTTATAACAGTATAACCTTGATTAACTGGGTTGTATTTAACCATTTGGGGAAACCTTTTTAAGAATATTTTTTAACCAGAAATTTTTATATATACTCAATTCACCCCCCCCCCCCCCCCTCTTGAGTAATCTACTCTGACCAATAATAAAATATATTAACTCAGTCACTTTTCTATGTAGAATTAAATGTCTATCAAAAGCATTTAATGATCCTATATTTTGTGTTGAAGTATGAGGATCTTCAATGATGATTTCTCAACAGCACTTTTTAGATAAATCTTCTACCTTTTAAATACTGAAGACATGTGGCATATGGATATGGAGGACATAGTGCGGCGTAGAGACATTGAGATTTTTCACAAACGAAAACGATAAACATATTATCCATTTTGAACATCTATGACTCTCTATTCTTTCCATAACATCAACATAACATTAGAGAACACCTACTCATCTTTGTGCATCATTTCAAAATCAAAAGACTACATTGATAATAGAAGACCTACCTATATAAAAACAAAACTATTATCTCTATTTCATTGAATTATTTCACTTATCTTACTTTTTTTATTAATTTTTTAGTTTTGTGTGATTTAATGTGTATATATTTTAAGAAATGTCTCTTAAGATTAACTATAGAGTGCAATACACACTTTTTATCTCATTTATTTACCTATAATCCCATGAAGAATTGTGGTTGAGGCTGTGTATCCTGGACTACCTGCATGCAGTTGTCTATCTTTTTTTCTACCACGTAGAACTATGGAAGAGTCTCTATATAACTTGGACATCCTTGTGCACTATTGTGTAAAACCCAATCTGGGGGGGTTCCACTCTATAGGTAGAGGACTCATGTTGTGATACAATAGGATGGTGTCACTAGGTAGGTAGAGGACCCATGCCCTGATACAGCAGGAGGGTGCCACTAAATAGGTAAAGGAACCATTCCCCAATATGATAAGAGGGTATCACTCAATAGTATAGGAACCATGTAGTGATATGATGGAGGGTTTCACTCAATGGGTAGAGGACACATTCCCTGACACAACATGTGAGTTCCACTCAGTATGTAGAGGATCCATGCCTTGATACGATAGGAGGGTTTCACTCAATATGTAGAGGAATCATGCCTTGATAAGATAGGAGGGTGTCACTCAATAGGTAGAGGACCCATGTCATGATATTATTGGAGGGTTCCACTCAATAGGAAGAGGACCCATGCCCTGATACAACATGTGGTTTCCACTTAGTATATAGATAGAGGACCCACACCCTAGTCTGTCAGGGGGGTATCACTCTCTGATGATCCTACCTGATCACCACCCTCATCGAGCACCACTTAAGGAAATATCACACTCAAAACATCTCACATTATGTCTCAAAATCCACTATGAAGGCCACTATCATGTTATACATAGAAAAACACTCAATATAAGTTACTCATGAGCCAAAATATGAGTCAAGAAGAAGAAGATATGAGATATATAAGTTTCCTAAGAAGTGCACGATGTGTAAGGGGTCTTCACGGCATGTGGTCCCGCACCTATGCATATCCATGTCCTCTCCAGCACATAGATTTTTGTTCATGTAATATTAAGGTGTGTGTAAGAGTATTACACAATGTGTGTCATCCAAAATCATGATGAACGCATGAGGCTTGTCGTCGGTTTGATAGGAAAAAAATGTCAAACCACTGATATGTCATCACAAATATCCATGGATGGCCAAATGGATCACACTGTTGTGATCCTCATATAAAAATGCTCGGGATAGGCTATTCACATGCTCAAATCTGATACCCTGTGAAAAAAATTCACTTCACTTCATCACACTCAAACGACGCTTCATGAGACCGATCCATGATTCCAAATTAAATACCTAATATTAGTCTTGAAACATTCACCTTAATATCAGGGTTACAATGCCACAGGTGGCTCATCATTCTGATATAGTATGAATAAGATATGTTAGATACTAGATTCTGTAATAATAATAATAATATTATTATTATTATTATTCTTAGTAGTAGTATTATTATTATTATTATTATTATTATTATTGGGTGTTTCATGGACCTAAGTAATTAATCCAAAAAAGGTATCCAACATTGTTCTTAAAATGACCATCACAATGTCAGGGTTATGCTTTCCACACCTTTCATTTCCACACATATAGTGCCTCTTCAATCATTTTTATTTTATTCTTTTATTAAAATTAAATCTCATTTAATTTTATTAACCACATATTATTTAATTTATTATTATTATAAAAAAAAAATAATAACACCCACATTGTTGACCATGTCTGACCACCTCATTGGAGATCCAAATTCAGCCATCGTCACGTCCATGTCGAGTAGCCTCTACTATGAGTCCCCACACACAGCCTCTACTTGGAATTGATCTTGTCGCATTTCACATCATTTTCATGCATCGACTGGGAAAATCATTGATCATCGATCTGACCCCAAACCACCTTCGATCAACTGTTGACCTTGTCACACCTCGATCACGGACTCGCACCCGCGGTTTTGATCTGATCTGCTCAAAAAACACTATCTCAATCATTCATCAATCTCTCTACAAACTGTCGATTTGCATGTCATTCATGCTACCACAATGAATCTAGGGGTTCAATTGCACTCAAACCCACCTTGACAAAGTTGAACTCCGACCCCATTGGCCCACGGTGAAGAACGCGATGAATGGAGAAAGTAAAATCAAAAGAACAAAGGGAACCATCATTGGCCAAGAATTATACTCCATTGATTATATAACTGTGGTGATAACTTGTACAATAAGGGAAGAATTATACTGGATCAATATAATCAATAAATTGCAGGGCTCATGCGAAGAACAATTATCGCAGATCAAAAGCAGATAAAAATTTATGCTTAATATTTTAATCAAAATAGAGAAAATCAAAAATGATGATTCCTACCTCGATTATATATCGATCGTTGGTGAAGAACGCGTCCTCTAGTGATGAAGGTGATGATCCTGCTACATTCACCATTCATCTCACAATTATCCTCGATCTGATCGGCGTTCATTGTTCAATGTTGATCCTCCAATGAAGAACGCTCTCCTCCTCCTCTTAGATCTAGAAAGGGTTATGTGACTTTCCCTTGAAAACCATCATAAGAGGGTATTTATAAAGTATTTTAATTAGATCATTTAATAAAATAAATAAATAGTTTATTTATTTATTTTAATTAAATGTGCCTGCTAAAGTTTTTCTTTGTCGAACGTCCCACACCGACCATTCTTAAGTCAAGCTTAGGGTAAAGCTTGTGCTCTGGATTCAACTATGGTCTCAGATTTCCAATCTGAGTCCCTGTTCAGGAGATATTCCATTATTTTTGAAAAAAGTGTGCACACGTGATATAAAATATTTTTAATATTTTTATAAAATAAATTTCAGGCTCATCGGACTTCAGACTTGTACATTGTCTCAGTGCCTGTTTCCAAAAATATTCTTAGGAATATTCTAAAGTCTTACATAGAAAAACCAGAATCTCTGCATTATACTTTAATAAACTGCTTGGCAGTGGGTGATTGTCAATTAGAGAGGACTCAGTCTCAGCTTGAGACTGAACCTCTTGAATTTGTTTCACAGCGTGTTTTTCTAGTTTTGTTTACTTTTCTTTTAAATAAATATGTATCTGTTTTCAAAACTTAACTACAAAACATTACTTTGATAATTAAGTTTAATTTGTGTGTTATATACTGTGTTTGACTCAAGTAAAATAGTTTCAAAACTTAAAATAGTTTTACATTTATCTTAACTGAATTGTGATCAAGCTTCTAAGAATCTTTTTGAAATACCAAATTATATACTTCTTCTATTTTAGTTAACTGGGCTGTATTTTATAAATTGAAGTATTTAAGTTTTAAATCATTTTTAAAAGATTTTTCAATTGGAAACTCAATTCACCGTCCCTCTTGAGTTGTCCATTAGGAACAACAATATTTAAATACATTAATTATATAAATTATAAACATATTAAAAATTAATAAATATTAAAAATTAATAAATTTTAAAAATTAATAATTAATATTGAATGAATGTATATTAAAAATGAATAGATAAATTTGAATAAATTACAAAAATATTAAAAAAAATGGAGTCATAAAATTAATTACGTAAATTAAAAGCACATAAAAATGAATAAATAAATAATATTAATTATATATATGACAAAATTTCTAAAATTGAATAATATTAATTTTTTAAAATAGAAAAAAAAATTAAAAAATGCATTTTAATAAATTAATTATATAAATTGAAAATATATTAAAAATTAATAATTATTAAAAATTAATAAATAATATTGAATGAATAAATATTAAAAATGAATAAATAAATTAAAATAAATTAAAAAAATATTAAAAAAGTGAAATCATAACATTAATTACATAAATTAAACACATAAAAATGAATAAAAATATTATTTATATAAGTAAAAAAATTGTGTAAAATGAATAATATTAACTATTTAAATTACAAAAATATTAAAATATTCATTTAAATAAATTAATTATATGAATTTCAAACATATTAAAAATATTAAAGCTTAATACGCAAAAATGAATAAATATTATTCATATAAATTACAAACATATTAAAAATATTAAAATATATTAAATAAATATGTATAAATAAATATGAAAAATTAATTAAATTCCAAAAAAATATAAAAATGGATAAATATTAAAAATGGATAACTAATATTAAACGAAAGAATATTAAAATTTAATAAATAAAATTTAATAGATTACAAAACTATTTAAAAAATGAATTCATAAGATTAATTATATGAATTGTAAACACATACAAAAATAAAGAATAATGAATAAATAAATTATATAAATTATATAAATAAAAAATATTAAAAATGAATTATATTAACTATTTAAATTATAAAAATATGAAAAATGAATTTAAATAAATTAATTATATAAATTTCAAACATTTTAAAAACATTACAACTTATTAAATAAAATTGATAAATATTAATCATATAAATTACAAACATATTGAAAATATTAAATCTTAGTAAATAAATTTGAAAAAATAAATATTAAAAAATGAATAAATTTCATAAATTTTAAAAATTACTAATATTAAAATTAATAAATAATATTAAAAGAAATAATATTAATAATGAATAAATAAAATTGAATAAATTGCAAAAATATTTAAAAAAGTGATTTCGTAACATTAATTATATGAATTAAAAACATATAAAAAGAATAAAAATGAATAAATTAATAATATTAATTATATAAATAAATAAAAATATTAAAAATTAATTATATTGACTATAAAAAACATTAAAATTGAAAGACATTTATAGAAATTGATTATATAAATTTCCAACATATTAAAAATATTAAAACATAGTGAATAAAAATGAATAAATATTAATCATATAAATTACAAAAATATTGAAAATATTAGTATAGAGACTCTCTCTTTTCATACATTAACATTACATCATTTTTTTATAATACTTAAAACATTACAAAAATAGACGCCCAAAGACCGTGTTAGTTTAGTGCCTTTAGAAACATGAAAAAAAATCTAACTCAATGAAATATCTTCGATGTTTCCCACATAGATCTTCCCCCTTAGTAATTCTACTTAAAAACCTCTCTTCATAACCTGAGGAAAGGAAACATAAGATAGGGGTGAGCTTAAATGCTCGGTAAGGGTAAATAAATGAAATGCGTAAGTATAACATGAACATAAGGGTACGCGAACATGAGCATAACATTCAAAGATAAAACCCTACATATCAAAGATCATAAACATGAATCATGGTATAAAGGTTGGAAGTTCATGATACATAAATCATAAGTGAATCAAGAGCATAATCTATTAATGCATAACTGAGGAATAAGACATGGAATTTGTGGAATACACATTAGCATAGAAAATATTATATCAAAGCTACCTACCAAAACCTTTATAACATGTTAGGATTGGGTTATAACCCGTATACCTGCTTATTTTCATGTTTGGGCTACAACTCATGTACCTTCTTGTTTTTTGTCTTGGGATACAACCAGTGTACCCTCTTAATTTTAGGCTTGGGTTATAACATGTGTTCCCTCTTACTTTCAAGCTTAGGCTACAACCCGTGTACCCTCTTCCTTTCAAGCTTGGGATATAACCCATGTACCCTTTGATCTCATATACAACTTATCGTTACCCAATGCATTGGAGAGAGATACATGTCTCACCCATCTCATAATAAAATCATTCATACATGTGTCATAAGATAATAAAACTTTCATCATATCATGACCCGTAAAAAGAGATGGGTTTTATAAACATCAAATCATAACCCATGAAATTAAATGGGTATCATTAGCATTTAATCACATCATAACCTATGGAAAATAGATAGGTTTCCTAATAATTTCATTAAAGCGTAACCTATGAAAAGAAGCGGGTTTCAAAATCATATAACTCGTGGAAGAGAAACAGGTGTCATAAGCATAATTCCATCAAAACATAAACCCTTTAATAAAAAATATGAATGGAACCTTTGGATCATTCACATAAGAGAATGAGTAACATCAATGGATGTCATCTTAGATGGAAAATAATTTTGAAATATCTTTTAAATACATTTCTTAAATAAAATATCCTTTCTTATTTGAAAAATGATCTTTAAAAAATAAAACCTTTTGAAGACCATTTTTATGGAAATTTATTTGAAAATTTAGAAAGAATTATTGAAATAATTTTGAAAACATTTTTCCTTGAAAACTTATAAAAGAATCTTGAAAACTTTTTAAAAACATTTTTCTTTGAAAATCACTATAAAACAATTAATTTCCAGAAGATTAGGAAAAAAATTTCCTTAAAAAATAACTTTGTAATCTTATAAAAGAAGCTTCAAGGGAATGGCGGTTATGACAGTGGGTAAATTTGTACATGTCAAACATTCCATTTGCATCGTAAAAAGTTTAGAAATGTGCCTCAATCGAAAAACAAAAGAATATTCTTTTTTTTTAACCTTTTTGTTAAAAAGGTAAAACATGGGTAACAATTCCTTTTAAATATCATAGTACTACTACAAAACAAGTCTTTAACAGCTCTGTTATTTATCAGTGTTAGAAAAAAACACTGATAAATAGAATATTTATCAGCGCTAAATAAAGCACTGATAAATTTAACCTTTTATTAATGTTTTTATTATATCACTGATAAAGGAAACCTTTATCAGCATTGATAAAGTGTATCCTTTATTAGTGCTTTATTTGTATCACTGATAAAGGGTATCCTTTATCATTGATTTATTTTTAGCACTGATAAAGGGTACGCTTTATCCGCGCTTTATGTTTAGTGCTGATAAATAGTTCATTCATCAACGCATTTTTAGCGCTGATAAAATGAAATAATTAAATAAATAAAAAATAAAAAAATGTGTTTATCAAAAAAAATATTACAAATTTTATTAATTAGATAATTATAATAATTAATGTTATTAAATTTTATATATTAAATATATAGATATATATTATTGTATATAAATATGATTTATATATTACACAATATTTATGCGCTTTATATTAAATTTTCATATATTTATTGAATAATGGTATATAATTAAAAATTAATATGAATTAAAAATATTAACTAATTTCATAGTACTCGACATATAATTGAATATCGTTTGATTTTTCAATTTAATATAGATCAAATTTATGTTATATTGATTTCACATATACATAATTAATGCATTTTTATATACAATATGCGCACATAGAGAACTTTTCCATTTTTTCAATATTGTTAAATTGTACCTATATTCTTAATTTATTCAATTTCACTCATTTTTAATATATATGCATGCACTCAAAATTAGATATTCATTAAAAATGTTAAAAAATATTTATAAATATACATTCACTATATTTATACAATTATATATTTATAATTATAAATAAATAAATATTTTTTTAAAAGTATTTATATAATTATAAATAAATAATTATTAAATTTATAATGAATTTACCTAAATAATGAATATATTTACTATATTTATATTTATATTTATTTATTAAATATATGTATATGTATAATTATATAAATATATATAATGATATAAATAATATTTTTTAAAAATATTTCTATAATTATAAATAAATAATTATAAAATTATAATAAATGTATTTAAAAAGGAATATATTTACTATTTTTATTTGTATATATTTATTAAGTATTTATAAATATTTAAATTTTTAATTTATAATTATAATTATAAATCTTTTAACAGTGCTTTAGTAATAAGCGTTGATAAAAGAATCTTTATCAGCACTTTTTTCGCGCTAATAAAGATGAAGATTTATCAGCGCTAAACAAAGCGCTAATAAAATGAACATTTATCTGCGCTATAAGTTTAGCACTAATAAATATTGGTTTTATTAGCGCTGATAAAAGTGTCCCGGTCTATTTTAAAAACCCTTACCATTTGTGAACCCGTCGTGATATAGATGGTTTCCACGGAAGCCACCCGCTTCCGATGCTCCTCCCTGTTGAAACTAAGGTCGAATCACACCACTCAACTACCTCTAAACTTCTCATCCGACATCCAAAGAGGGTCTTGGATTTTCTTCAACCTAGTGAGGTAGACCTTCCGATTTTCTTTGTGTTTTTTTTTGTTTTTTATTTATTCTTCTATCATTTGTTTATGATCCTTTGTTTATGATCTCTTGTTCATGATTTTTTTGTGATCCATTATTTAGGAAATGATTTATGGTATGTTGTTTGTATTGACTACCGATTTATGATCCATTTTTTATATCAAACATCAAACCATGGATTTATTCATTGTTGTTTTACTACTATGTTTTATATCTTTTTACTAAATAATTTTTTCATATATGTATATAAATATGTAGAAATTTTCATGTATATTCTTGTTTATTGACTACTGATTTGAGGCACATTGGTGGTTCTCTAATAATTATATATATTATAACACCTTTCACGGACACCTCAATAGACATGAAGCTTCAGATGCTATTTTTTAGGAACCAAGTTAGTGGAGTGATGTATGTTCCTCTATTCGTTATATGTATCATAGGATTTAGTTCCTCTTAGAATTCACTATGGTCCTTAGTTTTCTTATGGAGCAAAATCAAAGGGGAAATCCCTAGTTAATCACATGAGGTTTTATCACATCAATCCTTCACTTTTTGAATCATTATGGTGCCTTTAGTTCACGTTATGTTTGAATATTAGGTTTTTATCTATTTGATATTTCTTATAGACTATAAGTGAGTGAGTTTTTATACTGGTGTGACATGTATGTGTGCCTATATAGTTATTTCATCATTTATTTACATAGTTGTTTGTCTAATAGGTATGCCTATATTAGGTAATGATGATTTTGGGTTTGCATGTCCATTGACCCCAAGGGTCATGCTAGAATTTTGTTCAGCCTCTGGTACTAATTGTTTCTATTTGGGGGGGACCACCTACCATTTATGGGTTTTTACACCCAAAGTTTAAACTATCCTTTACTGTATTTGAGTTGTGTTATAGGTCATAAGATGATCTCACGTGGAGTTGTTTGGGTGTTTCAGGCTAGGGTCATTACACTATCCATCTTCCAGTTTACACCTATAAAGTTTAGTGATAATATCATTTATTTTCTGCCTTTATCTCCCTCTATTTTTTTAAATTCCAACAGCCCTTATTATTGGATTTAGAATATCTAGGTTCTCAGATATTCTAGTAGAAATGATCCATATTTCCCTTATTAGAATTTCCTATAACTTTCACTTTTGATAATGAATATCTTATGTGTATTTATTTATATATTGTATAAAATTAATCTTTTATGAAACCGATAGGATGGATATGAACCGAAAATGGATTCATGCTAATTGTTTAACAAACGAATATGAATATAGAGTTAAATAGTTCATCATTTTTACAAGAGATCATGCAGATTGCCCTTCTAAAATCCTATGTCCATGTTTAAATTGGTGTTATTCAATAAAAATTAGCTCATAAGAGTTGGAAGAACATTTGATTTGTCATAGAATAGATCAAGTCTATAAATGTTGTACTAAACATGGGTAAAAACTAAATGTGGACATCGATTGGGATGCTACTATGTTTTATGAATCATTTGATATGAATACCTTTGTAAAAGATGATGAAGATTGCATGGATGAAATGAAAATGGCAATTAAAGATGACCTTCATGATTGTCCAATTTTGTTTGAGGAGTTAAATAGTTGTTCCAAGAAACCATTGTATACAAATTGTAATAAATACACAACATTGTTAGCTGTATTGAAGTTATATAATTTCAAAGCTGGCAATGGATGGAGTGACACCAGCTTTACATAACTACTTGGTCTTCTGAAAGATATGCTACCAGAAGAAAATGAATTACCATATCAAACATATAACGCTAAAATAATGTTACATTCAATGGGACTGATCTCTCAAAAATACATTCTTTTCCAAATTATTGTATATTATTTCACAAGGACCATGAATCACTCATCAAATTCCCTAAGTGTGGTGCAGATCGATACAAGAAAAATGAATCAATTCCTTCAAAATTTGTATGGTACTTTCCTATCATTCTGTGGTTTAGAAGACTATATGGATGTCAGGAAACCGCAAGACAATTAACATGAAATAAAGATACAAAAATTAAAGATGGGAACCTACGTCATCTAGAAGATTCTCCTTAGTGGAAGAAAATTGATTACGAGTTTCCTGAATTTGGAGATGAGCTAAGAAACTTTTGTCTTGCATTATCTATAGATGGAATAAATCCTTTTGGTGCATAGAGTATTACTTTTAGTACATAAATGGTCATGTTGGTAAATTATAACTTTCCACCATGGTTATGCATGAAGCACAAATACATTATGTTGTCTCTACTTATATCTGGACCAAAACAACCTGGTAATTATATTGATGTCTATTTAGATCCATTGATCGAATATCTAAAATTGATTTGGTATACATGTGTTAAAATGTATGATGCTCATAGAAGTGAAGAAGTCACATTGAGTTCCATGTTGTATGGAACGATAAATGACTTCCCCGTTTATGGAAATTTATCAGGTTATAGCATTAAAGTCGTGTTGGGTGTCCCATTTGTGAAAAAAGCACATACTTAGTTAGGTTGAAAAATTCCTCGAAGATTGTGTTTTTAGGACATCAAAATTTTTTACCTCGACATTATAAATATTGATCCTAGATGACAGCATTCGATGGGAATATAAAACAAGGTACAACACCATCCCTAGAAACGGTTGATCAAATATACAAAAAAGTAAAAAATATTCACTCTTTTCGGTAAACCATTTTCAAAAAACCTTAAAAAATTAGGTTGGAAGAAGAGATCAGTTTTCTTTGAATTATCGTATTGAAATTGTTTGTATTTCAAACATTTTCTTGATTTCATGCATGTATAAAAAAATGATAGTTTATTAGCACGTTACTAAATGAACTTGGAAAAATGAAAGAGGGAATCAAGGCTAGGTTCAACTTGATTGAAATGGGGATAGGGGAAGATTTGGCACCGGTGAAGGGTAAAAGGTGTACTTTTCTTCCTCCAACAGCTTACACTCTATCCATATAGGAAAAATTTCAATTTTTACTTTTCCTTATGAGTGTAAAAGTTTTACAGGGGTATTCATTAAATATCAAGAATGTTGTTTCAATGAATAATTTGAAGTTACAAGGACTAAAATCACACGACTGTCATGTTTTGATGCAATATTTAATGCATGTTTTTTTCTATTGCATTCTCTCTCAAAATGTATGACATGAATTAACTCTAATCTTCTTCTTTTTCAAAGCCATATGTAATAAAGTTGTAGACCTGATGAAGTTTCCCATCATTAATAAGGGGATTTCGATCATATTATGTGAATTATAAATGTTCTTCCCACCATAATTCTGTGATATAATGGAATGCCTGATATTTCAATTGTTCATAGAGGTTTAACTATGTGGTCCTTTCCATTACAGATGGATGTACCACATTGAACAGTATATGAAGATTTTGAAAGGGTATGTTGAGAATCAAAGTCAGCCAAAAGTTTGTATTGGAGAACGATATATTGTTGAAGAAGATATTGAATTATATACCGATTACCTATCATATGTTGAAAGCATTGGTCTCCCAAAGTATCATCACAATGAACGCCTTATGGGTGAAGGGATTTCTGGAAGATATGTTGTTACAATTACCTTCATAGAGCGGGAGAAAGCACATCTTTACATATTACATAATAGTAAAGATGTTGATGCATACATTGAAGCCCACAAAGAAATTATTATAGATTTTAATCCATCAAGGGATGAAATATGGATATCATATACATATAATCAACGGTTTATAGGATGATTCATAGATCAAATTTATAATGCGTTTTATAAAAATACAAATTCAATTGTTGAATGACTTCAATGGTTATCCAAATGACCAAATGAAAATGTTATATCTTACACAGGGTTTGTAATCAATGGTTATACATTTTATACAAAATAACATGATGAATTCAATACGATGAAAAATAGTGGTGTTACACTTGCGAATGAAGTGATGCATTTATATAGTTCCAAGGATATAAATACAATTTATGCAAATATGTAATATTTTGGCATTATCGAACAGATATACAAGTTTGATTATAAAACATTTCAAGTGCTTCTTTTTCGTTGCAAATGGGTTGAAAATATAAATGGAGTGAAAGTTGATGAAATGGGATTTGTAAAGGTTAATTTCAGTGTATATGGGGAAAAAGATGATCCATTCATAATGGAATCATAATAAGTGAAAGTATTTTATGTCTCTGATCTAAAAAATAAGAATTGGTCAATTTTACTACTGGTGACTAAAACAAATGTTGAGTCAGATGAAAATTCAATTATGGATGACCCTTTCATTGGGAAATCACAGTCATTTCATATCAGTCCCAATATAGACAGTGTCTTATACGTTATAAGGGACCATAAGGAGGGGATTTTGATTCTCAAAAGAGGAACCAAATCCTTGAAACCTTTAAAAAAATAGAGATTACAATGATATGGTAAAATTATTTTTTAATATATTATGTTTTTCCTCATAATATTATATGTTATTTATTTCATTAACATAATCAAAATTAAATGTTTAACTACTCATGAAGACATTGTCTTCTGCACATAATGATGTTACCAATACCTCTGAAGAACAAACTATAATAAAGAAAACCCTTTGGATAAATTCAAAGGTAATGTTATGATATACTTTCTCTATTTTACTGAAAAATTATATAATGGAATATTGATTTAATTTTCATTATTCCTTGCAAAGTTTATTTATTTTAGAATATTTTTGTCCATGTTTCATGTATTTTCAATAAGAGAAACGCCATTGTATCTACTCAATTACAGAGGTAATATTGATATTTTCATAGTAAAATCATTGTCCATAGAATTAATGTATTATTTCATATTTATGTTTAATTTATTTATTTTTATTATTAATCATAATAATTGTTTTCTTATATAGGTGAATTCTTTTTTTTTGAGTTGAGTTGGTTTGTTCAAAACTACTCATGAAGTGTTGGCATTTCGATAAAAAAAAGTCAATGGAAATCGTGGTAACATTGATAGTTAGGATTGTTTTTTAATGTATGTGATAATTTGTATTAATATAATTGTATAAACCAATGTTTAAAATTTATATAATATATTTGTTTCTTGTATTTGTAATGTAAATTTCATTTCATTTAAATTATGTATTGGGACTTTTTTGTTGATATTTGGTGTGTTTTTTTTTTGTGTTTATGGTGTTGTGGTGTGCTATGACAGCACACTGCAGTGGTGTTGCAGTTTGCTGTTATAGCACACTATAGTGTGGCCCTTTATCAATGCTTTTAAAAGCACTGATAAAGGAATACTTCAATAGTGCTAAATTAAAGCGCCGATCAATGAGACCTTTATTAGAACTTTTAAAAGCGCTGATAAATGTCTTATTTATTAGTTCTTTTTTAGTGCTGATAAATGACTCATTTATCAGTGTTGATAAAAGTCTTGGGCTTTTAACGTCGCTCACATTATCAGTGCTTTTCTAGTACCGATAAAGGCCATTATAGCACTGTTAAAGACCTATTTTTTAGTAGTGGAGTATAATAATAGAATATTTTTGGAAACAATAAAACATGATTTTGAAGGAACATAGATTTATGACCAAAGAGATAGGTAAAGCCATACTTTCTTAAAAACACGTTCGTGGCAATCTTGTGTACTAAAGAGCGGAAAAATGGTACCATCACTTGGTTATAAAAAGAATAACCATAGGTTAAGAAAACTCATGAGATTTCATGATAGATGGATCAAAATATTTCATCAGTGGGAGCATAATCATAAACAATCTTGATAAACAGTGAGATTGTAGCTATAAACCGTTACCAATTTGGTAACTTTGAATCATAACATAGTGGAAATAATAACATTAAATGAATCTTAACATATCATGAAAATAATTAGATTAATGATATAACATTTTAAAGGAATTATATACACCTCATAAAAAAAATATAGGTGCATAACATGACATGTGTCTCAAAGAAGGAAAATTGAGACAAAATTACTTTACCTATTTGGTTACTTTTGAAACATAAACCCCATGAAAGGTGTAACGACCCAGACCTGAACAGCCACCCGAACAATGCCAAATGGGTCAGGTGTTACTACCTTAGGCACACCTCCCCTAAATACCAAAGGCTGCCAACTAACAGCGAGGGTCTGAATAGGTATAGTGGGGAGGCTATACCCTCATGGAGGAAATAAAGGTACTAGTCCGAGTATAACGTCTATAAGCAATGGAAATTTTCTGACTCAGCAGACTCAAACCAGACCCACAGAGCAGAAGCATATCAAATATCAAATAAACAGCAGAAGTAATATAGAACAATGGTAGTGGAAAGTAAACAAAACAACATGCTGAATATCACAATCAACTATGGCTGTAAACAAACAAACATGTATCCATAGCAAGTCATACATATCAACATGAAATGGCGCCAATGGCTAACCAACAGTTGTTACATAATAAAGTAAGCATGCTAATACAAAAAGGTAACTAAGAAAAATAACTCCAGTAAGGCATGACCTCAAGGTCCATGCCAGTCTCCACGCCAACAGCACTAAGGTCCAGCTCTTGAGGCTGACCCTCTACCTGCACACAATTTCAAAAAGACTACACGCGTCCCGAAGGGCCCGTGTAGGGTGTGAGATGAGTCTCAGTAGGATACCACCCAAGGGTGCGTACCTAATATAAGTGTTTCTATAGACATGCTTATATAAGAAAACAGTAAATAGTACAATGCCCAAAAGTAAATACAAACTTCACTGGTGCTCAGCAGCCACCAGGAAGTGTCACCTGCTTCATCCAATGCCGGAATCTATGGTATGTAACCCAGCACCACATGCCACCTAACACCATGTGTCTCAAGTACCAACATCCCAAAGGTACGCCCAATATTCATAACCCAGCTTGAAAGCTCAACATGTCCATGGAACAACATCCAGAGGAATAGTGATATCTGTCCTCAATTAATAACCGAAGGTACAGCGATGTCTAACCTCAAATAATACCCAGAGATACAATGATATATGCCCACAAATAATACCTGGAGGGACAGCGATATCTGCCCTAAAATCACGGTGAGCCTCGGCCCCCAACCAGACAGCCTCAATGCTATCTCCCGAAGGCTCCTCACCTCCCACATGGCTTCCTATAGAAGGAAACCCCAAACTAATAACACCTAACTGCATCTATCGGGGGCCTCTACCTAGCGAGTGGTCGTACCACCTCATCACGGAGTCTATCTGTGTCCACATTACTCAAAAGTACCCGATGAGTGGTAATCACCTCAATAAGTTCCCAAGACACAACACCTCTGACACCTCGTGTCCCTGCGAACCAGTCGCTCAAGTCTGATGGCCTCACCATCCAAGTAACTCGGGCCAATCCCAACCCAACAGCCCAACTATCTCAACTGACGTCCATGACACCCAATCTCGTGGTAGAAACCACCCAAGTAACCCAGGAAAATCCCCAACTTGTGATCAACATCACTCAACAAAATATCCGGGCCACGCCCAACATAACTAAATAGTTCAACACAGGCAATATCACACATTGCATATATATAATGTAAAGCATCACTTTAAATAGGCAATTACTAACAGTCAAGTTGTACCACATGTGTGTCGTCTCATACTAGCACCTAAGGTCTAGAATGCCTTAAGAAAATTCAATCATGCATTAAAAAATTAAACTTAGCAGTTTAAACTAAGCAGTTCAATTTATACCCATTTCGGCACCCCCGACCTAAATGCCCCAGATGAGAAACGGAATCTAACCCAGCCTTGCTCGATCACAACTAGGTCATGGAATACCTAGAGACATCCCACATTGCAGATAAATAATTAAAAAAAATTAAACAGGGTTTCGCTCAATACTCGATGTCGCGCCTGAAGGTTGGAACACCCAAAAGTATATGAAAACACGGAAGAAGGTATGCACCACCTACCTCATACTCGTACGATGATACTCTTCCGATATCATCCTCTGAATCGGTCTAAATCATGGTAGATCTGTGTTTTTTTTAAATCCCAACAATTTCGCTCGGATGGAAACTGCGGAGAAAAGGATAAGGGATCTTGAACGAAATAGGGTGTGCAAGGTTATCCTTTCCGATGCAGTCCTGCAGCCACCGATGGATCGAAGAACGGACAACGTATGAATATTCTAGGAGGATTTGTGTTTGTAGAGGTCTTTTGGACGAAGGGTTCGTCCAACGGAGAATAAGAAGATGTTTCTGGAAATAAGACATGACGGCGTCCCGCTCGCACAAATAAAAAAAAGTACACGACGTGTATTTCAAGACTACACGCCGTGTAGATTGATTTTCCGTACTCCGCCTTAAGCAGAGTCCAGTGCACGGCTTGGACCGTGTACACGGCCAACACACAGTCAGGGATTCATCCATTGCACGGAATAAAAATTACACGGCATGTCAAGGAAGACTACACGTCGTGTAGATGGAAATTTACACGCGGGCACCACACGGCATATACTTGGTCTCAGATGGGTTGACACCTACCTAGATAATACACGGCATGTACTTGGGAGTACACGGCGTGTAGTCTAGAAATTTCCATAAACTTCCCAGATTTTCCAGACTTCACAAAAATCAGCCAAAATTTTACAGAAGAAAACAGAAAATTCAAACAGGGTCGGAAATTTAACCCGTTTCAAAAACTCGGGTTCTTACAAACTCTCCACCTTAACGTAGCTCATCCCCGAGCTACCGAATGAAACCCGGAGATGGCACCGAACACACCTATCCCGGTTAAACAACCTAGACTACCCTGATCTCAAGGTTCTGGCTAAATTCCTCAAGGGTCTCCCCACCTTAGGAATTGCCTACTCGGTCTCAACCAACAAAGCTCAAATCAAACTAGTAAACAAACAAGGCCCAACGACCTATTTCTCGGACCCATGGTCCTCCCATGATGCATCTTCACTCCTGAACCTCATCAGTGCCCATGTATTGCTTCTGACACCCAACGTAACCCTCACCACATCGGTGTCCGCCTCCAAGAGGTCCTGCATCTCATAAATGCTCCAATCATAACCTGGTGCCTTGCACCTCAAGTAACCTGCATCCACGATGCCCTGATGCCCATGGTACCTCACGTAACCTACATCCATGATGCCCCGATGCCCATGGCACCTCACGTAACCTGCATCCTTGATGCTCCTAATGCTACACATCTCAAATATATATATAAATGAAATATATAACGCATCTGATATGATTCCAATCCCACTAACTAGCATCTAGTCAGTCCCTAAGTATCCTGTGAAACTCGTGCACTCAACCAAACATGCCTCAAGAGGTCATGACAAAAGAATTCAAAGAAAATCATGGCCACACCCGCGGTGTACCTGCCACCATCGTCGGCTCACCAGCCTGCTTCATCCCTAGTAGCTCCACAGCGTGCACCTGGCCTGAAGTACGGTTGCCTGATGCCTGACCTCCCTGTGGTGCTGCTCCAGTCACTAGCCATTGACCCCTCAGTTGGGTCCCACCGTCTCTATCACATCCTCTATGCACAGTCGAACCTCAACTACCCTCTCCTGGTACCAAACCTGAACCAACATCTGACGCCACAGTCTATCCTAGTCCCTGCCTGTCGGCTGTCTAAGAAGGCTGCCTGCAAAACCTCTCCAGATGCCCAACCTTTCCACACATCTGACACTCCTTTGGAGGCCTATCGCACTAATCCTGAACATGTCCCGGCTACCCACACTGAAAGAAAACCACCACTGAACTACCATGAGGTGGCCTAGCTGAGTCCTTGGCCTGTCTACCCCGTTAGAACTCATCTCTACATCGCTTCCTGTTGTCTGAACCATCACCTAAAACTGTTGCCCTTCCAATATGGGGTCTATCCCTCTGGTTTCCCTCTGCTATAAGCACCTAGTTCACTGCCTCATAGAAGGAACTCATCCTGAAGATGTTCACCTGGACCCGAATGGCGTGTCGTAAGCCATCCTCGAAGCGCCTCACCCTGGCTGCGTCATCGCTTACCATACCAGGTGCAAAGCGAGACAACACTGTGAAGGTAGTTGCGTAGTCCATGACAGACATATCTCCTTGTTGAAGACTCAATAACTTCCGATCTCTCTCTACCCTCAGCGTCTCTGGATAGAAGTTCTCAAAGAACCTGTCCTCAAAGTCCTTCCAAGCCAATCCCTCGTGCCTACGAGCCTGTACCTGTACATCCCACCAACGCTTCATCAGTCCTCTCAGCATGTACGTCACCAGCTTGACCCTCCGCCCTAGAGGCGTCTCGAGCTGCTCGAAGATCATCTGCATGCTTTCTATCCAGTTCTCTGCCGCCTGTGGACAACCCTCACCCTGAAAAAGCGGTGGGTGCTGCGACTGGAACTCCCACGTCAGATATGCCATAGAAGGCTCTGTACCCTGCGCACCTCTGTCAATCCCTTGTAAGACACATACCAGGCTAGGTTGGAGATGCTTGTCAAGATATGGTATGAACGCTTCCAAACTCGGCTATTGTCTTGCCTGCACTGGATCCTGAACCCGATCCTATCCCTGAGCCTGCACCTGCGGCTCATGCTCTACCTACACCGGATTCTGAACCTAATCTTGCGGCACTGTATCTTCTCCTGCCTGACGCTCCATTGAGCTACGAAGGATTAACCCACTGAATACCATAAATGGTCAGACAAACCATATATATATATATATAACAATATATTCTACGTAGATAAGGAAAGCAGTAAAGAGGCAGTGTATAACAACTACCCTTACTCTCCCCTATCGCAACTGATGTCCTCGGCATCCCGACCTCACGTTCTCCTTACCCGCCCTCAACAAAGCCAAGTATCAATGGTACCTTGGACCATTCCCGTCCTGACAACCAACATTTCCTCAAACCGACGACCGAGTCGCCCAATCCTGGTGATAAAAATCACCTCAACCAATAGTACCCGTCTGCTCATACAAGAGCTAGACCCAAATATCCTGCAACATGCAATTCTAAAAATACACAAAGCATGGTATACATATTGCAACAAACAACCAATTATATCAGGAGTTTCACCCATTCACATTTCAAATCATACATAGCATGGCAATTCATTTTTATTCACATGGAATTATCACTTCACAAATCATACGTGCAATTATGAAATTGAAATACCCTAAAATGTGCCTATCAAAAGCCATGAAAACAAGCCTCGCCATACCAGGCCAAGGTCCAATTCTCCCTTACCACACCGAGTCAAGGGTCACATATCACAATCAATAACATCACACAAGAAGTGAGCCACTGAGGTGGAAATCATATCAACCATAATCTAAGAAAAAGCACACAATAATTCCCACCCATGGAAACTTGGTCCATCCCTCGTACCTGGGGCTACAGGCACCCAAGCATGAGTTAAAAACCTAGTTTCCATTAACAACCTATCTCCAATATACCATATCCCAAATAGTAAAACCAACATAAATAAAAAGAGAAGTCTCAAACTCATTAGTAGTTAGAGAAACAAGGCTACTAAGTCATTGTCAAGAACTCCTCTGATACCACTTTGTAACGACCCAGACCCCAGCAGCCACCCAAACAGTGCCAAATGGGTCGGGTGTTACTACCTTAGGCGCACCTACCCTGAACGCCAAAGGCTACAGACTAATAGTGAGGGTCTGAATAGGTATAGTGGGGAGGTTATACCCTCACGGAGGAAATAAAGGTACTGGTCCGAGTATAATGTCTATAAGCAGTGGAAATTTTATGACTCAGCAGACTTAAACCAGAACCGCAGAGCGGAAGCATATCAAATATCAAATAAATAGGGAAAGAAATATAGAACAATGGCAGTGGAAAATAAATAGAACAACATACTGAATATCACAAGCAACTACGGCTGTAAACAAACAAACATGCATCCATAGCAAGTCATACATATCAACATGAAATGGCATCAATGGATAACCAACAGTTGCTACACAATAAAGTAAGCATGCTAATACAAAAAGAGAACTAAGAAAAATAACTCCAGCAAGGTACGACCTCAAGGTCCATGCCAGTCTCCACGCCAACAACACTAAGTTCCAGCTCCTGAGGCTGACCCTCTACCTGCACGTAATTTTATAAAGTATACACGCGTCCCAAAGGTCCCGTGTAGGGTGTGAGAAGAGTCTCAGTAGGATACCACCCAAGGGTGCATACCTAATATAAGTGTTTCTATAGACATGATTATATAAGAAAACACTAAACAGTACAATGCCCAAAAGTAAATACAAACTTCACTGGTGCTCAGCAGCCACCAGGAAGTGTCACCTACTTCAGCCAACGCCGGAAACTCTGGTCTGTAACCCAGCAACACGTGCCACCTGACACCATGTGTCTCAAGTACCGACGTCCTGAAGGTATACCCAATATTCATAATCCAGCTCGAAAGCTCAACCTACCCATGGAACAATATTCGGAGGAACAACGATACCTGTCCTCAATTAATAACTGGAGGGACAGTGATGTCTTCCCTCAAATAATACCTAGAGGGACAGCAATATCTGCCCTCAAATAATACCCGGAGGGACAGCGATGTCTGCCCTCAAATCACGGTGAGCCTCGGCCCCCAACATGACAGCCTCAACGCTATCTTCTGAAGGCTCCTCACCTCCCACATAGCTTCCTATGGAAAGCACCCCCCAAACCAATAACACCTAACCGCATCTATCGGGGGCCTCTACCCAGCAAGTGCTCATACCACCTCATCATGGAGTCTATCTGTGTGCACACTACTCAAAAGTACCCAGTGAGCGGTAATCATCTCAATAAGTTCCCAAGCCACAACACCTCTGACACCTCATGTCCCTGTGAACCAGTCGCTCAAGTCTGATGGTCTCGCCATCCAAGTAACTCGGGCTAAGCCCAACCCGACAGCCCAATTGTCTCAACCGACGTCCATGACGCCCAATCCCATGGTAGAAAACACCCAAGTAACCTAGTCAAAGCCCCAACCTGTGATCAACATCACTCAAAAAAATATTCGGACCATGCCCAACATAACTAAACAGTTCAACACAGGCAATATCACACATTGCATATATATACTAGAAAGCATCACTTTGAATAGGCAATTACTAACAGTCAAGTTGTACCACACATGTTTCATCCCATACTATCACCTAAGGTCTATAATTCCTTAAGAAAATTCAATTATGCATTAATAAATTAAACTCAATAGTTTAAACTAAGCAGTTCAATTTATACAAAAAAAATGGATTGTGGAGCAGTTCAATTTATACCCATTTCGGCACCCCCGGCCAAAATTCCCCAGACGAGCAATGACCTCTAACCCAGCCTCGATTGATCAAAACTAGGTCAGGGAATACCTAGAGGCATCCCACATTCCAGATAAATAATTAAAAACAATTAAACAGGGTTTCGCTCAATACCCGACATCGTGCCCGAAGGTCACAACCCCCAAAAGTCTACAAAAAAATGGAAGAAGGTACGAACCACCTATCTCATACTCGTGCGATGATACTCCTCCGATATCAGCCTCTAAATCGGTCTAAATCGTGTTAGATCTGCGTTTCCATCAAATCTTAGCAATTCCGCTCGGATAGAAACTACGGAGAAAAGGATAAGGGATCTTGAACGAAATAGGGCGCGCGGGGTTAGCCTTTCTGATGCGGTCCTGCAGCCATCGACGGATCGAAGAACGGACAACGTATGATGATTCTAGGAGGATTTGTGTTTGCAGAGGTCTTTTGGATGAAGGGTTCATCCAACGGAGAAGAAGAAGATGTTTCCGGAAATAAGACGTGATGGCGTCCCGCTCGCACAAATAAAAAAAAGTACACTATGTGTATTTCAAGACTACACGCCGTGTACATTGCTTTTATGTACTCCTACTTAAGCGGAGTCCAGTGCATGGCTTGGACCATGTACATGACCAACACACGGCCAAAGATTCATTCATTGCACAGAACGAAAATTACACGGCGTGTCGAGGAAGACTACACGTTGTGTAGATGGAAATTTACACACGGGAACCACACGGCATGTACTTGGTCTCAGATGGGTTGACACCTGCCTAGATAATACACAGTGTGTACTTGGGAGTACATGGCATGTAGTCTGGAAATTTCCAGAAACTTCCCAGATTTTCCAGACTTCACAAAAATCAGCAAAAATTTTATAGAAGAAAACAGGAAATTCAAACAGGGTCGGAAATTTAACCCGTTTCAAAAACCCGGGTTCTTACAAAAGGAAGATCATAAAATGGATATGTAAATACCCATAAATTTAAGTATAATAATAATAAAATACATACATGGTCAGTATAAACACCACACAAAATAAATTAGTGGTGAATAAGGCATGAATCTCATGAAAATAAAAAGTGAGATGAAATTCTCTTACCTTGTGTCTTGAATTTTTTCGTACTCGAATAAGACTCATGTATAATAAGTATAATTTTATTATAAATATATCACAGAAACATATTCATATATATAATACTATATATTATTTTCTTATTACCTTCTATTACCTGTTTATTAACAATTCCAAGTTAAAGTAACATTTCGAGTAATAACTGCTTTGTTTATCATACATGTTTTGACTTGTCATTCTTGATCCTATTACTTAAATCAGGATTTAATTATTTCCAGAATTTAAAAAAAGAATTATATATCATATATATTTAGTATATAAACATTTATAATAATCTATAAAATATAGATATATGAAATGGAATACACCGTTCATGGAGATGGTAGATCGTATGTACGCATGAACGTTGTTTCCATTATCATGACGTATTGAAAGAAAGAAAGTAAATGAAATATATGTGTGTATATATATAATATCATTAAAGTAGAATTATTATTTCATATATATCATATAAGTTTACTAAACTCATCCTTAATACATTACATGTAAAGTGTGAACGAATCATGTCACTTTGAGGAGGTGGTAGTCCACACTTCCACAAATGAAGTTATCATTTTTACAAAAAATGAAAAACATGAAGGTGGGATTTATATAATAAATAAAAAGGTATAAATACATCATATATATCATATATATAATATAAAAATAGATTTTTCAACATAATTACTAAGCATAATTTGTGGTAAAGTTAAAACGAACAACATCATTTCGTGAGGCGGTAGTTCACCGTACACAAGAATGGTAAGTTTGTTACCCATTAGATGGAAGTGTGTGTAAGTTCAGGTTGAACTCTTAACATAAAAACATATCAATTTATTGAGGATACTGAGTATATTATGTGTTAATGTAATAATATGAATTAAGTGGTGGAGAAATAAAATAAATGAAAGGATCTTGAGGAAGGAGGTTACCTCTTCTTTGGGTAACTCATTTTGGTTTGCACCAAAGGGATTCATTGGATGAATTTCTGTCCAAAGGGAGGCATCAAGTAGTAATATAGGGATTTTGGGAAGTGTATTGGGCATATATTTTCTGAACCTAAGTGTTTTTAGAGTTGTGAGGAAGTGGGAGAGATGGTGTCTTTTTATAGGTGAGGGAAAGGACACACTTGTTATTTTTGAAAACAAGCTAGGTGTGCCCATATTTTTACCTAAAAAAGTCATAAAAACCAACTTAACTAAATAATTTAAGGTTTATGGACGAAATATGTCCATACCATGGGTTTTGGACAAGTGGATAGGTCATTTTGGAACTTAAGTTTAAGGTTTAGTCCCTTGTTAAGCTTAATTTTACCATAATCACTGTAATTAATTTTAATCACTTTCACTAATATTTTTTGTCAAAATTTATATTGATATTATTAGAATATAAATATTACACTGATTACAACCATGTATGTCTATTTTTCTAAATTCAATTCATAGAAGTAGAAAATTTAAGTTTAATGAAAATCTCACAGATGTGGCGAGAAAGTGGGTTTTTAAAGTGAAAATGTTCAAAAGTTCATTAAGATTTCATATCTAAATTCAATATAAAGTTGAATATTTTTCATGAAAATATATACTTTAATGATTATAGAACAAATATTCCCTTTTTTGTGCCATGATCAATTTCCACCTCACCTCTTTCTCTAAAAAAAGGAAGGTTAATTTTTGTATTCCTAAGGCACTAACAGGTCATGAGATCCATGATAATCTATCCCATCTATCATCAGTTACCATCAACAAAAAGTTGTTATAACTGGTTATCCAATATGAATAAATCCTCAAGTAGTGAGATAATACTTTAATCTATCAAACTTCAAGATAAGTTTAACTTAAACTTTCCATAAATGGTTAACCTTATAACCCTTATTAAAGAGGAAAATCCAAAACATTAGAAATAAGGTCATGAAATCAACTTAACATTGATCCCCCATATGTCATCACATACCAAACATGTGAATGTCTTCATCATGTATTCTCTTGAAACATGGTAATAACATGAATTTCCATAAATCCTTATTGAAAACATACTTGCTTCCAAAAGATAATTCACCCTTTATTCCTTAAATAGGCTCTTATCTAAAAAAACTTTTCTTATTAGAATATTAGATTCATCCTTATAAATCTATAAAATCAAAGTGATTTTAGTAATCCAAAATTCATGTAGAGAGATATAATCAATGCATATACTCGTATGAAGTTTCACTAAAGGATGAACAAAAAGATTTTCATAGATATTATTTTTACAAAATCCCACAAGAAATTCCCCACTATGGTGCTCCCTAATTATCATGGTTAACTTTATCCATTGTTATTTCATATGATTTCCATTTTTCCTTTATCTTCAAAGTTTTTTGGTGTTGATCACCATTATTAACCCTTGGATTTGGGCACTTTTTTTCAAAATACCCAAAATATTTTCAATTGAAACTCTAAAGTGTACGATGTGCATTATGTGGAGTTTTCTCATTATTTTAATCATTATATAACTTTTTCCAATCACTTTGGAATTCTTCCACTCGATTTCCTTCCTTTCCACACTTAAAAATTTTACTAGTCTCATTAATACAATTCCCTCCATGATTCTTCCAGCACTTAGAGCATAAAGGAAGGATCATTTTCTTATCTCCATGGTTTTTAGATTGCCCTTCTAACTCTATCTTCATCTTATTGTTAGAACCTTGATATTGATACTTAACTCCAATATATATTTCAACTTTGACTACACAACGCATAATATCTTCATAGATACTAAAGTCTCGTATGGCTAACTCCCTTTTGAGAATTGGATTTAAGCCACTAAAGAACCTATCAACCTTGTTATATGGATGGATGATAATTATAGAAGCATGCCTTGCAAGTCTTATGAAATTGGCCTTATAGATACCGATAGATTCATCATCCTCTTGCTTCAACTCAAGGAACTACTTTTTCATCTTTGTACAAAGAACAAGAGGAAAGTACTTATTGAAAAATAAGTTCTTGAAATCTTCCCAATCCATGGATTCAATTTCATCATGCTTCCTCATATTCTTGATTAGAGTACACCACTGGTCTTCTTCACATTCCAGCCGATAAAATTCCAGAATGACTTTATCATGTTTCTAACACTAGAGGATAGAGAATATCTTTTCAGTGGTATTAATCCAATGTCTAGAAATAGGTGGATCAGAAGACCCACTGAAATGAGGTGGTCATTTCTTCATAAAGGATTCAAGAAGATATTGTTCCCTTATTTTTCCATTTGGAATCTCAACATGATTTATAGCTTGAGAAAGTTGTATGAGCATAACAAAGAGGTTTTGCATTCCATATCCCATAACATTCAGATTATTAGGAGAAAAATTGTTTCATTGTCTATCACAGTCACCATTAACATGGTTCCTTTAGGTTCCATCCATTGACTAAAGATAAAAATCATAGAGTAAGAAACATTTTTCATGGTGAGGAATCACATGATCATAAAAAACACTTACAGGATATCTAAATTATGACACCTTACTTAATCTATTACACCTTAGGTTTAACATAGGTTATTCATATCCAACATATTTTTAAATCTTTCGTGATGGTTTATGAAGAGTTTGTGAATTCCCAAAGCATATCCCCTGAGAGTGTTAAATCAGGTGCGCAGTAAGGCCTGTTTTCATGAACCAAGTTACGCCAAGTTAGGCTTGATACACATTGTTAGAGTTGTTACTCCTAAGTAAATCTATGTCAGAACCATATCCACTTTTAGTATCCAAACATGGATTTATTTCTAGGAAACTAATCACTTTATCATTTACCAAAATCCAAGACATTTTCCTAAACATTAACTCATCCTTATACTTATCCTTCGAGATCTCACTAAAGTTTTCTCATCCTAGTTTCCAAAGGTTAACTAAACCTTATATTTGATTCCAATTATAGTGAACCTTGATTTTCATACATTAACATTAAATTATTTTTTTATAGTACTTAAAACATTATAAAAACAAACACCCAAAAACTATGTTAGTTTAGTGCCTTTGGAAACTTGGAACAAAAATATTCTAACTTAGTGAAATATCTTCAATGTTTCTCACAAAGATATTCCCCCTTGGTAATTATACTTAAAACCCTTTCTTCATAACTTGGGGAAAGGAAACATAAGAAATGGGTGAGATCGAATGCTCAGTAATGGTAAATAAAGGAAATATATAAGCATTACTTGAATATGAGGGTACAAGAACATGAGCATGACATTCTAAGATCAAACCATGCATATCAAATATCATAAACATGAATCATGTCATAATGGTTGGTAGTTCATAAGTCATGAATCATAAGTGAATCAAGAGAATAATCCATGAAATCATAACTGAGGAATAAGACATGTAATTTGTGATATACACATAAGCATAGAAAATCTTATGTCAAGGCTACCTAACAAAATCTTTATAACATGTTAGGCTTGGGATAAGACCCATGTACCTTCTTATTTTTAGGCTTGGGCTACAACCCATGTACCTTCTTGTTTTTGGGATTAGGATATCACCCATGTACCCTCTTAATTTTATGCTTGGGCTACAACTCATGCACCCTCTTACTTTAGGCTTGGGCTATAACCACTGTACCCTCTTACATTCAGGATTGGGATACAACCCATGTACCCTTTGAGCTCATATACAAATTATCATTACCCAATTCATTTGAAGAAGATATAGGTTTCACCCATCTCATAATAAAATCATTCAAACATGTTCCACAAGATAATAAAACTTCCATCATATTTTGATGATGCGGAAATGCCAGGAGTCACAAATGACAAAACAACTATTTGAAGAAGAGTAAAATAGAAAAAAACAGAATGAGAACACAAGGATTTACATGGTTTGAGAATAATCCCCATATCCATAGAGAGTCATAAAATTCACTATATGTTGGGAGCACAAATTATAGGGTGATTTCTCACTAAGGAACCCTAGCCTGAAAATGGGCTACAAAAGGAGGAAGACGATCCACGGTTCCACCAACCGCATAGGAATTCTGCATCACTACAGTGAAAGGTGGTCACCTAAGTCAAAAGTGCTACAGTGGTTGTCGGTTGGAAGTCCAAGGAGCTACAGTGAATGGTGGCTGGAAGTCTGCGTCACTACAGTGCCCTGTCGGTGTCGGTCTGTCAACTCCGCTACAATGATCAGCATTTCTACAGTTCCCTAAAATTTGGGTTGGGGTCCTTCGGCCCTTAGAACCTCGGATCAAGGGTGTTTTTTCCCTTGCAATTCCCAACGAGCTCACCACGGAGCTTGACCCGTGAAAGTCGCGGCCTAGTGTACAGTACGGGACACAGGCATTTGGCCAAAACATTCAAACAGGATCGGGATACACTAATCCAACACATAACCCATAAAAATAGATGGGTTTTATAAACATCAAATCATAACCCATGAAATGAAATGGGTATCATTAACATTTCATCAAATCATAACCTATGGAAAATAGATAGGTTTCCTAACTATTTCATTAAAGCATAACCCGTGAAAAGAAGCTGGTTTCAAAAGAATATAACTCGTTGAAGAGAAATGGGTTTCATAAGAATTATTCCATCAAAACATAAACCATTAAAGAAAGAATATGAATGGAACATTTGGATCATTTCTCATAAGGGTGTGAGTAACATCAACAGATGTCATCTTAAATGAAAAATAATTTTGAAATATATTTTAAAATCATTTCTTGAGAAAAATATATTTTCTTATTTGAAAAATGTTCTTTAAAACATAAAACCTTTTGAAAACCATTTTCATAGAAATTAATTTGAAAACTTAAAAAGAATTCTTGAAATCATTTTGAAAACCTTTTTCCTTGAAAACTTCTAAAAGAAGCTTGAAAACATTTTGAAAACATTTTTCTTTGAAAATCACCATAAAACAATGAATTTCCAGAATATTAGGAAAAAAATACTTCAAAATAACTTTTTAATCTTGTAAAATAATCTTTAAGGGAATAATGGTCATGATGATAGGTAAATATGTACATGCCGAACATTCTTTTTGTACTGTAAAAAGTTTTGAACAGTTCCTCGACCGGAAAATGAAAAGAAGATTCCTTTTTAAAAAAATGTTAAGAAGGTAAGACATGGGTAAAAATTCCTTTTAAAGATCATAGGATGATAGTATAATATTTTTGAAAACTCTTTTATAAAATATGGTTTTTAAGGAACACATATTTCTGACTGAAGAGATGGGTAAAGTCGTACTTTATTAAAATCACATTCTTGATCATCTAATGTGCCAAATAGTGGAAAAATGGTACCATTGCTTTGATATAACATGAATAACCATAGTATAATAAAAATCATGAGATTTCATGATATATTGATCATAATATTTCATCAATGGGAGCATAATCATAAACAATCTCGATAAATAGTGAGATTATAGCTATAAACTGTTACCAATTTGGTAACTTTGAATCATAACACAATAGAAATAATAAAATTAAATTAGGATTAATATATAATTAAAATAATGAGATTAATAATATAAAATTTCAAAGGTATTATACATACCTCGTATAAAAATATAGGTGCATAACATGGCATGTGTCTCAAGGAAGGAAAATTGAGACAAAATTACTTTACCGATTTGGTTACTTTTGAAACTTAAACCCTGTGAAAAGAATATCATCAAATGGATACGTAAATACCCATAAATTTAATTATAGGAATCATAAAATACATCTATGGGTAGTATACACACCACACAAAATAAATGAGTGATGAATAAGGTATGAATCTCACAAAATAAAATGTGAGATGAAATTCTCTTACCTTGTGTCTTGACTTTCATCAAACTCGTACAATCCTCCTATATAATAAGTATAAGTTTATTATACATATATCACATAATAATATTCATATATATAATACTATATATGATTTTTTTACAACCTTCTATTACTCGTTTATTAACAATTCCATGTTTAAGTAATGTTTTGGGTAATAACTACTTTGTTTATCGTACGTATTTTGACTTTTCATTCTTGATCCTCTTACTTAAATCATGATTTACTTATATCCAGAATGTAAAAAATGACTTATATATCATATATATTTAGTATATAAACATTTATAATAGTATATAAAAGATAGATATATGAAATGGAATACACCGTTCATGGAGACGGTAGGTCGTACGTACGCATGAACATTGTTTCCATTTCCACGACGTATTGAAAGAAAGAAATTAAATGAAATATATGTATATATGTATATATGTATATAATATCATTATAATAGAATTATTATGTCATATATATCATATAAGTTTATTAAACTCATCCTTAATACATTCCATGTAAAGTGTGAACGAATCACATCGCTTTGAGGAGGCGGTAGTCCACACTTCCACAAATGAAGTTATCATATTTACACAAAATGGAAAGCATGAAGGTGGGATTTATATAATAAATAAAGTATAAATAAATCATATATATCATATATATCATATAAAAATAGAGTGTCCATCGTAATTCACAACCATAATATGTGGTAAAGGTAAAACAAACAACATCGTTTCGTGAGGCGGTAGTTCGTCGTACACAAGAACGGTAAGTTCATTAGCCATTAGATGGAAGTGTGTGTAAGTGCAGGTCAAACCATTAACATAACAACATCTCAGTTTATTTAGGATATTGAGTCTGTTATGTGTTCACGGAATAATATGAATTGAGGTGGTAGAGAAAGAAAATAAATGAAAGGAGTTTGATGAAGGATATTACCTCTTCTTTAGGTAACTCCTTTTGCTTTGCACCAAAGGGCTTTCTTGGACAACATTCTACCCCAAGAAAGGATTCAAGAAGTAAGGGAGGGATTTTGGGAACTCTACTGGGCATAGTTTGGCCGAACCTAAGCGGTTTGAGAGTTGTGAAGAAGGGAGAGAGGCGGTGGCCTTTTATAGGGGAGGGAAAGGACACACTTGGTATTTTTGAAAATAAGTTAGGTGTACCCACGTTTTTACCTAAAAAAGTCATCAAAAACCAACCAAACTCAATAATGAAAGGTGTATGTCCGAAATATGGCCAGACAATAGGTGTTGGACAAGTGGCTAGGTCATTTTGGCACTTAAGTTTATTAAGCTTAATTTTACCTTAATCGTCGTAATTAATTATAATGACTTTCACTAATCTTTTTAGTCAAAATTTAAGTTGATCTTATTAGATTAAATATTATACTAATTACAACCATGTATGTCGATTTTTCAAAATTCAATTCACAGAAGAGGTAAAATTAAGTTTAATGTTAATCTCACAAACGTGGCGAGAAAGTAGATTTTTAAAGTGAGAATGTTCAAAAGTTCATTAAGAATTTATATCTAAATTCGATAGAAAAAGATTCCAATGACATACATTGGATTAGTAGATATATAATTGATCTAATATAACTTTAAAACCAACTTAAAATATAAAATAAATTAGAAAAAAATAGTTTTTAATTAAAATTCAGTATTTTTCACTATTTATCTAAAAATGAAGTTTCTCATAAAAATCCCAAAAATTAACCCTAGGCTAATTTCGACATTTTAAATTCAAAATGAAGTTTATTTTATCAAACTCAATTTCTAAATGTGCCTAAAATTAATTTTATGTTTTTCACAGAAGGACATGAAAATCAGTTCATTTGAGAAAATAGTATTTTTAAAACATATAAAGACTTTACCAAAAATTATATTTTTCATTATTAATATGTTTTATTTATATAAAACCATTATAAACAATATTTGAAAAGTAGTTATTATTATTCATATTACTAAGTTTAACGTCAAGTTTATAATTATCACGTTTAAATAATTATAACAATAAAATGATGTTTTGTAGAAACTCGGTATTGTCTGTAGTGTAAGCCAAGTCAGTGTTGCGTGTAGGAAAAGCCAAGTCGGTGTCGTGTGAAAGGATTGTTTGACTTTGTGCAATGCAAGATATCAATGAAAATTAATTTATTCGAGAAAAAAAGGTCCATAAAAATTTGGGGTGTTACAATTAAAACTTAGTAAATAAATATGTATAAATTCTAAAAAATGAATAAATTTTAAAAATACAAAAATGAAAAAAAAAATATATTAAATGAAAGAATATTAAAAATGAATAAATATAATTGAATAAATTAAAAAAAAGGTCAAATCATAACATTATTTACAAGAATTTCAAGCATGTAAAAAGTGAATAAAAATGAATGAATAAATAATAATATTATTGCTAATTAATGATGTATGTATTGTATTGATTGTATATCAAAATATAATTAATTACTAACCCTTAGAATTTTTAATAATAATTAAAAATATTGATATTTAATTAAATGTATAAATATTTAAAAATGTATAAATAACTATCAAAATTGAATATATTACAAAAATATTAAATGAATATATATTAAAAATGAATATATATTAAAAATGAATAAATATTAAAAATGAATAAAATACAGAAAATACTAAAAATGTAGAAATATTAAAAATGAATAAATATTATTGAATGAAGAAACAAACATAGACATACACGCATACATATCCATAGACATGCATGTACACATACATACGCATAGACATGCATGTACACATACATACTCATAGACATGCATGTACACATACATATGCATGCATGTCAACTCGGTCTGACGACCTTCGAGGTTTTTATTTATTTTTGGATAATCTCCTTTGTAACTAGGTTAAAGTGGAACCCTTATATGACATGTAGGCCCAGTGGCACAAGGCCCAATACATGATTTGAGGGCCCACATACCTGACTACACTAAAACTACCCCTCTCCAGCGTCTGCTTCATTAATTCCAAGCTCATCACCTCGCATGGTTGATCGGTTAGCATTGTCCTATGCAGAGCTACACAGTGCCTCGTACCAATGAAAGATGTCATACCCTATCATCCTTCCAATCTGGTTAGCTCTGCTCTGGTGGTTGCTACTGCTCTGATCCTCTTTTGGGATCTACTCCTATGTGGTCTGATCTGATTACTATGTGGCTCGAAAGCCCATGACCCAGATGTCTAAGGTGGCTCGAAGTCCCTGTGCCCCGAAGGCCAATGGTGGCCCGAAGACCATGAGACCTGTAGGCCCAAACCGGTGGCCCGAATGCCCAAATCAGATGAATTGTTTCAACTGCTGCAATACTGCACAATACCAGCTACATTATTGCTACAATAACCTGGAAAATCAACTTCACCCGAATTTGAGCTTGGGTCTTTCTAATGCCTAGCATGAACCTCTACCACTCGGGGTACAGGCTCGTTGGCAAAGATACATGTATACATACACAAACACATACACAAACACATGCACATACAAATACACATACATGCATATACATACACATACATGTATGTATACATATACACATACACATAATTACATATATGTGCATGCACATACACACACACATACATATGCATACATACACATACTACATAAACATACGTACACAGACAGACACGTACACAGACACATACACATACACATACACATACACATACACATACACATACATACATACATATGCATAGACATGCATGTACACATACATATACATACACGCATACACAGACACATACACGTACACAGACACAGACACACACACAGACACACACAGACACACACACACATATACATGCACATACACATACATATAATCACACACACACACACACACACACATGCACATACACATATGTATACACATACACGTACATATAATTACATACACATGCATACACATACATACACATATACACATGTCATATACATACATACCCATACATACACATTCACATACATATACATACACGTGCACGTATATATCCACATACATACACATCCATACATAAATGTACATATGCACATACATATATGCACAAACATACGCACACATATATACATATACACGTACACAAAAACATAAACATACACAAAACACACACACACACAACACAACACATATATATACACATACAACACATACATACACGCACATACAAACATACGCATACATCCACACACACACACACACACACACACACAAATACATGTACGTTTATTTTAAATTATTTAATATGAATATAAATATATAAATTCAAATACAAATTGCATATTTAAATAAAAATATTCATTTATATATTTATATAATTGTTTAAATAAAATATTAATTTATACATTTTGTAATTAATGTATATATAAATATACTATTAAATATTTTAATTGATTAATATAAATTTGATAATTTTTTTATATAAAATTATGAAAATAAGATTGATAATAACTTTTTGTTATAATGTAGTTATATAAATCATATTTATATATTATATTTACATATATATACTTATTGTTATATAAATATTATTTAAAAATATAAAAATATGCATATATAAATTAAATTATTCAATATGTTCTTTATCAACGCTAATAAAATCACTGGTAAAGGGGCACATTTATCAGTGCTAAAAAAACGCTAACAAAAGACATCTTTTTATCGGTGTTTTTAACTAGCACTAATAAAAGTTCTTATTTAGCAGCGCTTTTTGTTTAACACTGATAAATGTTAGTGCTGAATATTGCTTGATATGTTGTAGTGTCGGGGTCCAAAAATAACAAAACATTAATGTTTTTCAATTTGTTGATGTTTGCGATAAACTTTACATACCGTGTAATTGTATAAACTAATGTTTGAATGTTTGTAATCATTGCATAGTGTTTTTTTGTTGTATTATGATGTAAATTTAATTGAAATTAAATTTTGTATTTGATGCTGCAGTGTGGTGTAATTTCAACAGCACATTGTCGTAGTTTGGCTTTTATTAGCATTTTTAACGCTGATGAATGGTCTTTTATCAATGTTGTTTTTAGTGCTAATAAAAGTCGTCATCTTATAAAAGCACTTACAACACTATCAATTTTTTAGCATCAATGAATGCTATTTGTAGTGTTGTAAAAGCTCATATTTGTAGTAGTGTTTAGTTCGAAGCACACATCACAAACTCAAAATCAATCAAACGTGTTTTGATTATCTTAATATTTTAGTACACAAATCCATAAATCATTTGTGACGTGTAGGAATCAACCGTACATCAATTCGATAGACAATGTATCTAGTATGACTCAAAGTGCGAGTTTTTAGTTTAAAAGTGACATTTTAGTTGAAAATGCGCATCACTCAATGGAAACCAAGAAAGCACTCTGACTGTCTTTGTACTTCGAGACAATAGTCCAAAAGTCGTTTGTAACATGTATGCATTAATCGCACATCAATTTGACACATGGTGTGGTCGGTAAAACATAAAGTGCGTGTTTTCAGTTTATAAGTGACATTTTAGTTCAAAACACGTCACTCATTGAAAACCGAAAAAATGCACTTGGATTGTGTTGATACCCTAGGAAAACGATCCATAAGTCATTTGTGACGTATAAAAATCAGTCGCACATCATTCCAGCACACGTGGTCGGTATGAATGAAAATGCATGTTTTTATTTAAAATTGACGTTTTAGTTTGAAACACACGTCACATACTCAAAACCGAACAAACACGTTTAGATTGTCTTAATACTTTAGGACAACGATCCATAAATTATTTATGACGTGTATGAATCAGCTCCACGTCAATCTAATACATGATGTGTCAAATATGACTCAAAGTGCGTATTTTTTGTTTAAAATTGACTTTCATTAATGCATGATTGTATCATGTTTATGTTTTATTTATTTATTTATAGTATTACTAACATAATCATTGTTTTTCATTACAGGTGCATTCTTCTTTTGTTCAAGTCGGGATGTGTTCGGAAACTAGTACTGTGATTAGGTTCTTTTTAAGGGGGGTCCCAGAGAAAACGAAATACAGGGGCCAACCATTTTATTTTTGAATTCGTTGTAAAATGTAATGTTTGTATGAATTGTGCATACAAATGTAATTGAAATGTTTGTAATGTAGATTTATTTGAAATTAAATTGTGCAGTACATGTGATGTAAATGTATTGAAATGTTTGAAATTGTTTGTAATTGTATGTTGCAGCACCACACTGCTGCACCTGGTGAGATTTTATTAGCACTGAAAGTAGCACTGATAAAATGTACTTTTATGAGTGCTTGAAATCGCGCCGATAAAATTCTACTGCATCATCGCTAAAATACGTTTTGATAAAGGTCTCACTTTATCAGCATTTTTTTAACGCTACAAAAACAATTGACTTTTAAAAATGTTTATAGCGTTATCACTTTTTTAGCAGTGATACGGTTTTAATATTTATTTCGTGTTTAACACCATACAACAACATAAAATATAATTTCAATTAAATCATCACCTCAATCCATTCATGTTTTAATTAGTTTATATAATCACATTGAATATCAAATTTAATATTGCTAAGATGAAAATTACTTTGTATAAAATACAAAACCTAATTTTATTAGTTATTAAGAAGAATTCAAATCATCAAACAGAGACAGCCCTAACTATTTTAAAAACTTTAATGGTATGAAATAAACAGGACCATTGTTTCAATTGATAGAAAAAGGTTTTATGTTTTCATTATTTAAAAATGTTTACAAACTACGTTACCAAATGTTTTGAGGGTGAAGGAGATATAAAAAGTGTGATTTTTTTTAAATATGTTTATTTTTTAAAAATCTCATGTTTTTCCATGTATATTCTTTAAAAAATGTTTTTTGAATCACTTTATAATACAATTTAAATGATGGAACCTAAAAACTTTTTTATCAAGGTACACCAGCAATAACTATTTCTGCCCAATGAAGTCAGAGTTGCCTGTTTTGGCCATCTGACACTGGGGAAAGCATGACATTTTAATACCAATAATTTATACACATTAAAAAAAAAAAACTGAGCAGATAACTTTTCAACGCGTGTCGCGTTCCAAAAGCTTTGCATGTGAAGGGGTCGTGCAAATCCGTCTGGAAGCGTGGCAATCCACTCCATGCACGTCCACTGTTATTAATATGGAGTGCCGAGGTGTCAGCCGGGTGTTGGTCCAAAACAACCGTCATCTGTCCCACCGATTTCTTTGGTAACCCACCATAACATGAAGCGGAAAATGGCAGGAAAGGGGAAAAGGAATGTTAATATTAAATAAAAACTCGCGGGATTCAAAATTTGGTTTTATCAGCGCTTTAAAAACATCGATAGTGAGCCATAAGTTTTTATCAGTTCTAAAAACATGTTGATTGAGAAGATATTTATGAGTGCTAGTTTTAGTACTGATAAATGCTATGTTAAGCGATGCATTATGTACCTACATAAACAATGCACGACATCAATCAATAGTAGTCCAAAAACAACATTTATATCGCAACAATTCAAATATTTTCATTTAATAAACAAAATATTTACATTACACCATCTAATACAAAATAAATTTACATTGAAATACCGAAATACATGAAAATTAAATTTGATACGTATAATTCTTAAAAAACAATTATAATTTCCAAACATCTCAATAAGAGTGTGTCTGTAATAGAAAAACAATGATTATTTTAATAATATTAAATAAAGAAATAAATAAAAATTAAATTATACAATAATGCAAAAATAAAATAGATGTTTTGAACTAAAATACTACACTTTTCAACGGAAAATACGCACTTTAGATCATATCAGTCACACCATGTGTTGGATTAGTGTGAGGTTAATTCGTACATATCACAAATGAATCACGAGTTTTTGTCCTAAACTGCCATGATAATACTACAAAAACCCACAATAAATAGTGATAGCCTTTATTAGTGCTGATAAACAGCGGTAGCTTTTATTCATTTTCAGTTTTTCATTGTTTAATATTTTTGTAATTTTATCCATTTTTAATATTTATTTATACATGTTTATTCACTAACAATTAATATTTTAAATATGGTTGTAATTTATACAATTAACATGTATTCATTTTTATTTTAACATATTTTTTTTACTTTTTTTAATAGTTTATATAATTAATAACACCTGTTCATTTTTGTAATATTTTTTGCAATCTACTGATTTTTTAATTATTAAATTTCACTCTTTTTTAACATTTATTCATTTAATATTATTTAGTATTATTTATTCACTAATAATGTTATTTATTTTTTACTTTTCTTTATAATCTATTCTATTTTTATATTTATTCTTTTAATATTTTTGTAATTTCTCCTTTTGTAATATTTATTTATACATATTTATTCATTAACATTTAAGGTTTTTAATATGGTTGTAATGTACATATTTAATACGTATTCATTTCATTTTAATATATATTCATTATTAATTTTTTATAATTTATAAAATTAACAAGTCATTCATTTTTTAATATTTTTGAAGTCTATTAATTTCTAGTTATTAAATTTCACTCATTCATAACGTTCAAGCATTTTAGATTATCTATTTATTAATAATGTTAATTAATTTTTACCCTTTTTATTATTTGTTCGTTTTTAATATATATTCCTTTAATATTTTTTAATTTACTTTATATAGTTTTTATCAGCGCTTTTCAAAGAGCGCGGATAAATATAAGTTTTGTGAGCGCTAAAATTAAAAGCGTTGATAAATACTAATCTTTTATCAGCGCTAAGTGGTAGCGATGATAAATACCCATATTTATTAGCGCTAAGCGGCATCATTGATAAATAGTGGCATTTATCAGTGATGATGAACATGAGTCAGTATGAGTGCTTTTTAAAAGGTGGTAATAAAACCTTTACGATCTTTTAAATAGAATCCTAACAGACACCCCGATCGCTCACACCATTCAAGTTCTCACGGAAGTGAAACTTCGCTGTCGCTCTCCCTCGAACTCCTTGTATAATCAACACTTTCAAAACTCATGGTGTGTGACTCGTTCAACCTCATTCATTATTTCATCTTTTTTAGTCATTCTTTGGGTGTTTTTAATTTTCACAGTGGATTTGAACGACACACAAGAGCAATTTTACCTCAATCTCCCTGATTCTCCACCTAATATCTCTCATCTCAAGCCAGTGTTGATTCATCATTTCCCTTGCCCTCACATTTATTAACTGTTATTCTAAAATGAGGCTAAATTGTACTTGGATCTATTGTTGTACATCTTGTTGATCTATCTAATTAGGATGTGCATAAACATGTTATTATTTGATGTTGCCAACAGATATTCTAAAACTGTAAATACATTCTAGATTTAGAAATGGTTGTGGTGTTATCTGTTAAATTTGTTTAGTTCAAAATTTTCAATTGATTTATTGAAGTTACACGAGGAGTACATGTGCATTTTTTGAAATCTGGTTGTGTTGAATTTAAAATGAAAACCGATAATTAATCATTTTTTCTCAGAGTTTGATGTTTTCACTTAATGTATCCTTTGAAGTTAAACTAAATTTTGTTTCATATAAACTTGTTTTTTGATTTTGTTTTCTTGAAAAGTTGAGTGGGTTGCTTAAACATGTCTTATAAAAATAGTTTTAAATTGGAATTTTTTAAATTTATATAGAGTTCACCTTTAAATAGGATGAAGATTTTTTTTAAAATCATGTTGATTAATATCATAAGAAGCGTATATGATATTATTTTTCTAATTTAAATCATCTTTAAAAAATACCCTATGTCTCAAAAATATCTGGAGATCTTATTTTTTACCAATTCATAGGAATGCCATTTGTGAATATTTTATTATTATATTTTTTTGTAACTTCATGCAAACTGATTTATATTGATGTATATACTTTATTTAAAAAATGTACATCTTTAGTCGACATCACCTATTCTCCTTTATAAGTGTTTTTATCCTTGTGATACCGTCCTTGACGCGTGTCACGTCCCCAACAGATACCTGATAGGGAGCCATCATCACACACTACTTGACTATCACTTGGTTTACCTCAGGATGTGGAAGGAGTGTGAAAGTTTGGGTGATTGATACTTATCATATACAACATTTGGCCACCGACAAGTGTTAGTCACTCGAACTTTTCCACTCCTTCCACATCCTAAGGTAATTTTGGAGTGAGATCTTGGATCGAACTTCAAATGCGAGGGAGAAGAATCCAAGTTCCAAGTATCATTCCTGCTCTCATGAATTAAAATCAAACAATTCTACCCAGTGGATTCCATTGATATACAAAAGAATTCCAATCCTTTTAATATTTGCATTGTCGTGAACATCTACAATAGACATTTTACAACACAAACCACTAACCTCATGTTCAGTTAAAAAATTCCTTCTTGTAAGAATGATATAAAAAGTGAGAAACATAATAAAAAGTTTCGGATCATTATTAAGTAGGTCAATTCGCCTTCTTTTTCATTCGTAGCGCCCTAGTTTTATAAATTTTCACTTGTAGTTGTTGATTCCCCTTGCCGACCCCATTCAAAACATCCATATATGCTTCAGTCTTGTTTAAACCATTCTCCCAGTTTCCACTCTCACATTTTTCCAGAGTTGGTTCTATTGAGGTTGAGTTTTGTTTTTAGGTGATCCTAGATAATTGGGCTTATACTTTAATCATTAGTTTGATATGAGGCTTTCAGCTGATTCCACTAGAACACTTCTTCAACTTGGGTTGAAGTTGATTGTTTCATCACCTGATAAAAGATCACCAACTTCAGTTCCTAAGCACCATGTAATCGAAACACCACCTGACCCACTATGTACCAAGTGCAGAAATGAATAAACATCAACTTCTCCCTCTCATTGGTCTCCCACCTAGATAAGTTATAGAAACCATCCTAGAATTACGACCTTTTTGTCCCACAAAACATCAGATCGAGAACTAGGACCAACAACTACATGTTTACCCTAGGTTGTTTCTTTTCATGTCACCCTTGTGTAAATTGATAACTTGTTAGGAGTCATCACCAATAACATTCAAATATTGGGTTCCCCTAATTATAAGTATCTATAACTGTAAGAACCCGGTTTTTGCTGTGAAAGACTTTGGAATATTCTTGATGATATTCCAGAGCAGTGCTTTCAGACGGCGTGCGATCCCGAGCCCCGGAGTGGCCGAAATTAAATTTTCAGTGCGTTCACACTGGAAACGCTAAATAAATGAGATAACTCCTAAACGGTGATCCGGATCAGAGATCCGAGTGTACGTATGGGTCCAGAATGGGGTGTTTACCCTAGGAATGACATAAAACTTGTCGGCGCGGGATGTTTGGACCCCTCGCCCGCTCCCGGAACGTTAAACGGATAAATAAATAAATAAATTTATTCGTTTAATGGTGAAACTCAGGTATCTCTTAAACGGTGGCTCAGATTGGGAAACCGAGGGCACATTTGAGTTCGGAGCATGCCGTTTAACCTAGGAGGGGTATAAGTTTCGCGGGCGCAGGCCATTTGTGAAAAATGGCTCCAGGGGCGTTTTCGTAATTTAGCGGCTTCAGACGTTAAATTTTATAACTTTTGAACAGGGTCTCAGATTAAAATTCTGAGACCTCCGTTGTGCTCGAGAGGTGGTGTTTACCCTAAGGGAGGCTTAACCGCGACCCCGTCGGGAGTTCGGGTTCGGGCCGACGGGCGGGTGGTTAAGCGTTTTCTATTTAAACGCTTAACACCCCCCCTCCCTCTTCTCCTTCCCCTTCCCCCCTGGCATCCCTCCTATCCCTCTCCTCCTCCATCTCCGGCGAGACAGTCCGGCGAGGTGACTCCGGCGAGGTGCGGTGGTTCCGGCGGATCGTCGCGAAGCTTCGGGCGAAGCCCCACGAGGTAGGATGTTGCGTTTGCATTTTCTATTTCCATACCTACTTTGATCTCGATTTTCACTGTCGATTCCTTGTCAAAACATCGATCAAAGCCTATGAATGCGTAGTATACATTTTTATCTCTCCAACGCTTTTTTCGGAATCAAAATCCGAGCTCGGAGGAGGCCGGGGTTGATCGTCGAAGGTTGCGGGTTTTTCCGGTGGTCCGGCGAGCCCTGGCGCGGCGGGCGGCCTCAGGCGGCGTCACGGCGTGCGGCGGGCGGCCTCAGGAAGCGTCACGGCGTGCGGTGGGCGGCCTCAGGCGGTGTCCGCGGGCGTCGGCGCGGGTGTCTGGTAGAAGCGCGGGGCGCGACAGCGGGTGTCCAGCGGGGTGCTGGGGAGTCGGTGGGGGCTTATGGCGGAGCGTCCGGCGAGGCGGCGGTCGCCAGGGAGCGGCGACCGCGGGGTCGCGGCGCGCGACCCCCGGCAGCGACAAAGACCCGCGCCGCGCGGGTCTTCACGCGGCGGCCGCGACCGGCCCTCGTGGCCGGTCTGCGCGCGGACCGCGTGTCCGCGGCCGGGCGGACCGGCCGGTTCAGGCCGGTCCAGCCCCAGGGGCCTTGCCCCCTCGGTGTTCGGACACCCGTATTTTCCGCTACGGGTGTCCGTTTTGAGTACCGTCTGTGGCGGTGGAACCGTATCGACGAGGCGGAATTTTTGAGATGGTTTTGGGAATTTTTAATTCCCAAAATGATAGGCCTCGGAGGCGTGGCACGTCTTTAAGTGGACGAGCGTTTTTCCCGAGATTCTTGTTTTGAGCGGCGCGGGCGCGTCCGACGTCCGTTTTGAGCGCCGTCAGCGGCGTTGTGACCCTGGCACTGAGGCGGAGGTTTCTAGGGCGGTTCCGGATGCTGAGGTTGGAGTTGAGGCGTGGGCCCCACGACCAGTCTTTTGAGCTGCGTGCAGCTTTTAGTGACTTTTTCCTCGGACGTCCGTTCAGGGCGTGCGAGCAGTCGATGTTGGGTGTTTTTCCGAGGGCATCGCGTTGGCGCAGTATGCCCGCTGGAATTCCGCACGATGGTGCAGCCCCACGAGGGCCGTTTCGGGAGTTGACGGTGATTTCCAGCTTTATCACCGGGCGACCGTTTTGGACAAGTGAATAGTCCATTTTGTGTACTTTTTCGAGAGTATCACAACGGTGAGATCCGTTCATTGAGTTTCGGGATCGGGATGCCGGTCCCACGTGGCACCGCTCGTGTGCGGTGCGCCGGGATGCACCTTTTTCTCCGGATATCCGTTGCACTCAAGTGAGTAGTGCTTTTGACGTGTTTTCCCATGGGGATCGCGATGGTGCGATGCGCCTGACTGTTTTCGGGGCCGAGGCTCGGGATCACGGGACGCCGTTCGGGCGTGAGGCGGTGTTGGTGACTTTTTCGTCGGATATCCGTTTGAGGCAAGTAAGTAGTCGATCTCGCATGTTTTTCCGCGAGGATTACAACGGTGCAATCCGTTTGGTTGTGTGGAGCCTCTTGCGTGATCTTGTTAAATGTGAAGCATGAGAGGTGCTCCGGTGGTGGTTCGTTCTACCTTGTTTGTAGCGGACCCTTGGCGTGTGATCGTGCACTCTTGGGAGAGTGATATAATTGGTCCACGAGATGTGGTTGGCTGTGCCTCAGCCGATGAGGTGGCAGGTTGGAGTTGTTATGTCACGCCTTCGCGTTGACGTTGGGTGTCGTGTGCACGATAGCCTGTGGGATGGAATGAGGTATACTCTGGGAGTATACGGGAGCGCTTGGAGGTACGTGTGGTTGTTTATACCTGAGGATGTTTGTGCGCTCAGTTGGGGTTGACTTGTGGCCACACGTCGTGTGGGCCCCGCATGCGTGCCGTGATCTGCTTTGCGTTCTTGACCTCTCGCGACGTAGAGGGTCCCTTTGTGCTCATTTGTTTGACCAGCAGGGTGGAGTTTTTCTCTGGCTTTGTGCTCGTTTGTTGGACCATCAGGGCAGAGTTTCCCCTGGCCTGGTGCTCTTTTGTCTGACCAGCAGGGTTGAGCGGTCTCCCCCTGGTCTTGTGCTCGATGGTTTGGCCAGCAGAGATGGTTTGGTTCCTCTGCTTCTTCGGCTGTGAGGGGTTTCAGTACTGTGCTTTTTTCATCGGACTGCGACACCGTCTGCGACTACGGGTGTTCGTGCAGCGTGGGTGTTTCCCCCCACTTTCTGGGATGAGATGTCTCGGTCCGCTTCGACAGTGACTCAACAGATTGGAGCGGGATCGCCTTGTGAGGCCTGGGGAGTTTCTCCCGTTGCTCCATGTTCCCTGGTAGAGCTTGTGGTTTCGGTGTGACCAACACTTTACGCGGTCACCGATCCTCTACCCAGGAGGTTGTTTCCAGCAGGGCTGAGGTTGTTTCCAGCAGGGCTGAGGTTGTTTCCAGCAGGGCTGAGGTTGTTCTAGTAGGGCTGAGGTTGTTCCAGCAGGGCTGAGATTATTCCAGCAGGGCTGAGGTTGTTTCCAGCAGGGCTGAGGTTGTTTCCAGCAGGACTGAGGTTGTTCCAGCAGGGCTGAGGTTGTTTCCAGCAGGGCTGAGGTTGTATCGACCAGGGCTCATTAGTGGGTTACCATCCAGCAGGGATGGCCAGAGCAGTTCCGGGCTTACCTCCAGCGGGGCTGGGCAGTGGTCCCCGATGCCGAGCTTACCTCTAGCGGGGCTGGGCAGTGGTCCCCGATGCCGGGCTTACCTCCACCTGGGCTGGGCAGTGGTCCCCGATGCCGGGCTTACCTCTAGCTGGGCGGGGCAGTGGTCCCCGTTGCCGGCTTACCTCCAGCTAGGCTGGGCAGTGGTCCCTGATGCCGGGTTACCTCCAGCTGGGCTGGGTAGTGGTCCTGTCGCCGACTTTAGCCAGGTCGCCCTCCAGTGGATTACCCTGTTACGGGACTGGGCAGTGTGACACCCGTCGACTTTCTGAGTATCCCTGTAGTGGGAACCCGTTGACTTCCAGGGATCCTCCAGCGGGGCTGGGCAGGGGGTCGCCTGTCGACTTTGAGCAGACCTCTCGACTGCGGGGCAGTGACGTGGTGTGGTTTGACGTTCCCCTAGAACTCTCAAGTACGAGGAGCGCTTTCCCCCACCAAGACGCATCCTTGTGATGCGACCTAAAACCGTGCGGGCGAGTCAGTGCCTCCCAAAGCGGATAGTGTTGAGGTGTGGTGATTGAGCCCTTGGCTTGCGGTTCGGGGCAGACGTGCGGGATGCTGGGCATCGATGGTGTTACTTCTGGGACTGTTGGCTACTCTTTCTTGGGCTGAGCTACGGGATGGAGATCCCCTTACGATCTTGTTTGGGCTTCTTGATTGAGCATATGGACTGGTATATACCTTGTTCTAGTACCCACTTCTTGGGTTTGGTTACTCTCCTTCCAGGGGAGGCGAAGACGCGCGGGGTATGCCACGTGCTTTCCGTGTCTAGCTTCTCGTGGTTGGACGATTCTACTCTCCTGCTATAGGTAGCGAAGACTCGACGAGAAGTTCATCTTCCCACCGTTTCCAGCTCCTTGTGTCTGGATGAGTCTACCTTCTTTCCTCTTGTTGGGTTGAGCTGGACTCTTTACTGCACTCTCTGTTGTACTCCTTTACTTTTCCTGTTCGCTCTACTGCTCACCCTTCGGTACCTCCTTTGTTGCTCCCTCGAGCCTTCGGGGTATCCTACTGAGTATTTTTATACTCACCCCTGCATGGGCTTTGCACGCACTTGGTGTGCCCTTGCAGACGACAGACAGGTTGGTCGTGACTTCGGTGGAGCATAGGAGTTTGGGAGCTTAGACCGTGTGCGGGGGTCGTAGCCGAGTTCCAGGTGGGAGACCCATCAGCTGTTTGTTTTGTTTACCTGTTGCCGGGTTGTGGCACTTTTCTGGTTGGGCACGTGTTTTTCCCCTTTTCTTTTCAATGTTCCTCCAGCTTTCTTTATACTTGTAGAGGTCGATGCACTTTGTGGTATATATATAGCAACTGCCCTTTCCTTTTCTTTGCTTGTCTTTACTTTTACTCTGCACTGTTGCATTGAGTTTGCTGCGCGTGTGTGTGTACAGGTGCTTAGGCAAAGGCCTCCCCGAGTTATTGTGCCTTCGGCACTGGTCGCCAGCCCCTGGCCTATGGAGGCGGACTTGGGGTAGTTGCAGCTCAAGCCCGGGTAGGGTCGGGTCGTGACAAAGTGGTATCAGAGGCAGTTCGTTCCTTGGGACGCTGTTCGGACCTCCCTAAAAGAGGAATTGGTTGGGATATAGGGCAACAGTGTTAATGTGTCTCGAGAGCGGCTCTCAGGCCAGAGAGTCCAGTGATGGTGCGGCGGCCGACGTATCCATTCACCAGGACCTTGATAACCCGCTTGTCGACTCGGTATGCTGAGACACTCGTTGCAGGGGAAATTTGTTTGTGCATCACATAGGACTGAGTCTTGACTATCCTTCTTGAGTCAGCACCCCATCGTTGTTGTTTTTGGTATATACATATATGCTCATCTGACCGCGACACTCCTTGATAATTTTCAGGATGTCTCCACGAGGACAACTAGGCAAGATACCAGCTTTGGTTCGTAACGACGACCCTGTGAGCTACGAGGCCACAGTCCAGGACCCATCATGCGAGCCCCTTTCTCCAGGTGGGCTGGTAGCAGCACCCCCACCTGTTGACCAGCAGGCAGTTTCAGCAGAGCAGGCTGAGCTTGAGCGCAGGTTGAGCGCGCTCCGTGAGTTCTAGCGGCAGAGACCGCTGAGGTTCAGTGGTGAGCCAGACCCTCAGGCAGTAGAGGTTTGGCTCGAGGCAGTGATTCTCCTTTTCAGGCTTGTTCAGACGCCGACAGATCAGAGAGTGGCTTTGGCAGCCACCCTTTTTCGTGGAGCAGCTTGGCGTTGGTGGAGTCTGGTGACTTAGTTTCTTGACGAGTCGTCACTTTCGTGGGACGACTTTCAGTTGTTGTTTCGTGAGGAGTTTTGCCCCTCCTGCCTGTGCTCCGTTCGGATTCAGGAGCTCCTGCAGTTTCAGCAGGGAGGGATGACGGTGGCCGAGTACGCGAATAGTTTTGCAGACCGTGCACGCTTTTACCCAGACTTGGTCCATGACGACAACATCCGAGCGCGGAAGTTTGAGCAGGGTCTCTGCCGAGAGATTCGGGCTGTCATAGTACCTTTGGGAATTTCCACATATGTCGGGGTGCTAGAGCGGGCGCTGGTGACAGAGGGCTTCCTGTCACGTTTTGGAGTTGGTAGTGGCAGCAGGCACGTTGGAGCCGAGACGTCTGCCGCAGCTAGTGGGCGACAGCAAGCAGAACCTCAACGCAGGTGGCTTACTGACAACCAGACTCAGGGGAGTGTTCATACACCACAGTGGCGCCGGAGGGCACCAGTGCAGCCCAGAGAGAGTCGGTGCTATGCTTGTGACGACCGAGGTCACCTGGCACGAGACTGCCCGACCCGAGTTGCTGGGAGCTTCGGGCAGGCAACAGACGCACCACCACGACAGAGGCAGCGCCGTGATCGGAGTAGTACCCAGAGAGGTGGTGCTAGCAGAGGAGCGGGAGGAGCTGGTAGTGGGGGACGACGTTACGAGATCTCCCCATCACCACTAGGCGGTCTACGTCAGGCTCCGGGAGCTGACGGTTGGGACCATGGACAGCCGCGAGCTTTGGATGTCTATTATCCTGCAGAGAATGAGATGAAAAGAGGTACGCTCTACAGCTCTTCTACCTTTTTGCAGTAGAATTGTTAGACTCTATGTGTGAACTTCTTTCCTCCCTGCTCCTTGTTTGATGTGTTACCAGGGTGACGCAGGGCGTCGGGTGTAACCCTGTGTTGGTAAGGAAAAAGGGCGTGACACCTTTTCCTTTAGTCGATGGTGTTGACTCCTTCGCCTTTTGAGCGTGTAAGAGAGCATCGACAGTGAAACCTTACATGACCAGATATCCTTGGGTGTTTCACCATATGGATATTCTGAAGGAGGGAATCACCGGGCCTTGTTCCAGGTGCGGGTGGTGATTCCAGTCGCGACTTGCGACATAGAGGTTTGACCGGGGAGGTGATCTACCCCCGAGGGCCTTCGGGCCGTTTGAGACCGTGCAAAGGGATGGCGAGGTACCCTACTGCCTTACCCTAACCCCAAAGTCTGGAGTGGGTGCACGACGTCAGCAGGGGCAGACCTAGCGTGAACAGATCAATCCTTTAGTCTGTGTGCAGTGACGCAGAGCTGTGCGTGGATTTTTCTGGGTATGGGAAAGACAGGTGTGGGCTTAGTACCCTATGTTGCTCCCTATTTTTGCTTTTCGGGGACGAAAATCTTGAAGGAGGGAATGATGTAAGAACCCGGTTTTTGATGTGAAAGACTTTGGAATATTATTGATGATATTCCAGAGCAGCGCTTTCAGACGGCGTGCGATCCCGAGCCCCGGAGTGGCCGGAATTAAATTTTCAGTGCGTTCACACTGGAAACGCTAAATAAATGAGATAACTCCTAAACGGTGATCCGGATCAGAGATCCGAGTGTACGGATGGGTCCTAAATGGGGTTTTTACCCTAGGAACGACATAAAACTTGTCGGCGTGGGATGTTTGGACCCCCCGCCCGCTCCCGGAACGTTAAACAGATAAATAAATAAATAAATTTATTCGTTTAATGGTGAAACTCGGGTATCTCTTAAATGGTGGCTCGTATTGGGAAACCGAGGGCACAATTGAGTTCGTAGCGTGCCGTTTACCCTAGGAGGGGTATAAGTTTCGCGGGCGTGGGTCGTTTGTGAAAAATGGCTCCAGGGGCGTTTTCGTAATTTAGCGACTTCGGAGGTTTAATTTTATAACTTTTGAACGGGGTATCAGATTAAAATTCCGAGACTGCCATTGTTCTCGGGAGGTGGTGTTTACCCTAAGGGAGTCTTAACCGCGACCCCGTCGGGAGTTCGGGTTCGGGCCGACGGGCGGGTGGTTAAGCGTTTTCTATTTAAACGCTTAACACCCCCCTCCCTCTTCTCCTTCCCCTTACCCCCCTGGCAGCCCTCCTCTCCCTCTCCTCCTCCATCTCCGGCGAGACAGTCCGGCGAGACGACTTTGGTGAGGTGTGGTGGTTCCGGCGGATCGTCGCGAAGTTTCGGGCGAAGCCCCACGAGGTAGGATGTTGCGTTTGCATTTTCTATTTCCATACCTACTTTGATCTCGATTTGCACTGTCGATTCCTTGTCAAAACTTTGATCAAAGCCCATGAATGCGTAGTATACATTTTTATCTCTCCAATGCTTTTTTCGGAATCAAAATCCGAGCTCGAAGGAGGCCGGGGTTGATCTTCGAAGGTTGCGGGTTTTTTCGGTGGTCCGGCGAGCCCTAGTGCGGCGGGCGGCCTCAGGCGGCGTCACGGCGTGCGGCCTCAGGCGGCGTCACGGCGTGCGGCGGGCGGCCTCAGGCGGTGTCCGCGGGCGTCGGTGCGGGTGTCTGGTGGAAGTGCGGGGCGCGACAGCGGGTGTCCAGCGGGGTGCTGGGGCGTCGGCAGGGGCGTTTGGCGGAGCGTCCGGCGAGGCGGCGGTCGCCAGGGAGCAGCGACCGCGGGGTCGCGGCGCACGACCCCTGGCAGCGACAAAGACCTGCGCCATGCGGGTCTTCACGCGGCGACCGCGACCGACCCTCGTGGCCGGTCTGCGCACGGACCGCGGGTCCGCGGCCGGCCCGTGCGGCTAAGCCGCGGGCCGGCCCAGGCCGGGGGGACCGGCCGGTTTAGGCCAGTCCAGCCCCAGGGGCCTTGCCCCCTCGGTGTTCGGACACCCGTATTTTCCGCTACGGGTGTCCGTTTTGAGTACCGTCTGTGGCGGTGGAACCGTATCGACGAGGCGGACTTTTTGAGATGGTTTCGGGAATTTTTAATTCCCGAAACTATAGGCCTTGGAGGCGTGGAGCGTCTTTAAGTGGACGAGCGTTTTTCTCGAGATTCTTGTTTTGAGCGGCGCGGGCGCGTCCGACGTCCGTTTTGAGCGCCGTCAGCGGCGTTGTGACCCTGGAACTGAGGCATAGGTTTCCAGGGCGGTTTCAGATGTTGAGGTTGGAGTTGAGGCGTGGGCCCCACGGCCCGTCTTTTGAGCTGCGTGCAGCTTTTAGTGACTTTTTCCTCGGACATCTGTTCAGGGCGTGCGAGCAGTCGATGTTGGGTGTTTTTCAGAGGGCATCGCGTTGGCGCAGTCTGCCTGCTGGAATTCCGCACGATGGTGCGGGCCCCGCGAGGGCCGTTTCGGGAGTTGACGGTGATTTCCAGCTTTAACACCGGGCGACCGTTTTGGACAATTGAATAGTCCATTTCGTGTACTTTTTCGAGAGGATCGCAACGGTGCGATCCGTTCATTGAGTTTCGGGACCAGGATGCCGGTCCCACGTGGCACCGCTCGTGTGCAGTGCGCCGGGATGCACCTTTTTCTCCGGATATCCATTGCACTCAATTGAGTAGTGCTTTTGATGTGTTTTCCCATGGGGATCGCGATGGTGCGATGTGCCCGACTGTTTTCGGGGCTGGGGCTCGGGATCACGGGACGCCGTTCGGGCGTGAGGTGGTGTTGGTGGCTTTTTCGTCGGATATCTGTTTGAGGCGAGTAAGTAGTCGATCTCGCGTGTTTTTCCGCGAGGATTACAACAGTGCAATCCGTTTGGTCGTGTGGAGCCTCTTGCGCAATCATGTTAAATGTGGAGCATGAGAGGTGCTCCGGTGGTGGTTCGTCCTACCTTGTTTGTAGAGGACCCTTGGCGTGTGATCGTGCACTCTTGGGAGAGTGATATAATTGGTCCACGAGATGTGGTTGGATGTGCCTCAACCGATGAGGTGGCAGGTTGGAGTTGTTATGTCACGCCTTCACGTTGACGTTGGGTGCCGTGTGCACGATAGCCTTTGGGATGGAATGAGGTATACTCTGGGAGTATACGGGAGCGCTTGGAGGTACGCGTGGTTGTTTATACCTGAGGATGTTTGTGCGCTCAGTTGGGGTTGACTTGGGGCCACACGTCGTGTGGGACCCTCGTGCGTGCCGTGATCTGCTTTGCGTTCTTGACCTCTCGCGACGTAGAGGGTCCCTTTGTGCTCATTTGTTTGACCAGCAGGGTGGAGTTTTTCCCTGGCTTTGTGCTTGTTTGTTGGACCATCAGGGCGGAGTTTCCCTTGGCCTGGTGCTCTTTTGTCTGACCAGCAGGGTTGAGCAGTCTCTCCCTGGTCTTGTGCTCGATGGTTTGGCCGGCAGAGATGGTTTGGTTCCTCTGCTTCTTCGGCTGTGAGGGGTTTTAGTACTGTTCCCTTTTCACCAGACTGCGACACTTTCTGCGACTACGGGTGTTCATGCAGCATGGGTGTTTCCCCCCACTTTCTGGGATGAGATGTCTCGGTCCGCTTCAACAGTGACTCAGCGGATTGGAGCGGGATCGCCTTGTGAGGCCTGGGGAGTTTCTCCCGTTGCTCCATGTTCCCTGGTAGAGCTTGTGGTTTCGGTGTGACCAAAACTTTACGCGGTCACCGATCCTCTACCCAGGAGGTTGTTTCCAGCAGGGCTGAGGATGTTTCCAGCAGGGCTGAGGTTGTTTCCAGCAGGGCTGAGGTTGTTCCAGCAGGGCTGAGATTGTTCCAGCAGGGCTGAGGTTGTTTCCAGCAGGGCTGAGGTTATTTCCAGCAGGGATGAGGTTGTTCCAGTAGGGATGAGGTTGTTTCCAGCAGGGCTGAGGTTGTATCGACCAGGGCTCGTCAGTGGGTTACCATCCAGTAGGGATGACCAGAGAAATTCCAGGCTTACCTCCAGCGGGGTTGGGCAGTGGTCCCCGATGCCGGGCTTACCTCCAGCGGGGCTGGGTAGTGGTCCCCGATGCCGGGCTTACCTCTAGTTGGGCTGGGCAGTGGTCCCCGATGCCGGGCTTACCTCCAGATGGGCTGGGCAGTGGTCCCCGATGCTGGCTTACCTCCAGTTGGGCTGGGCAGTGGTCCCCGATGCCGGGTTACCTCCAGCTGGGCTGGGCAGTGGTCCCGTCGCTGACTTTAGCCGGGTCGCCCTCCAGTGGATTACCCTGTTACGAGACTGGGCAGTGTAGCACCCGTCGAATTTCCGGGTATCCCTGTAGTGGGAATCCGTTGACTTCCAGGGATCCTCCAGCGGGGCTGGGCAGGGGGTCGCCTGTCGACTTTGAGCAGACCTCTTGACTGCGGGGCAGTGACGTGGTGTGGTTTGACGTTCCCCTAGAACTCTCAAGTACGGGGAGCGCTTTCCCCCACCGAGACGCGTCCTTGTGACGCGACCTAAAACCCTACAGGCGAGTCAGTGCCACCCAAAGCGGATAGTGTTGAGGTGTGGTGATTGAGCCCTTGGCTTGCGGTTTGGGGCAGACGTGCGGGATGTTGGGCATTGATGGTGTTACTTCTGGGACTGTTGGCTACTCTTTCTTGGGCTGAGCTACGGGATGGAGATCCCCTTACGATCTTGTTTGGGCTTCTTGATTGAGCATATGGACTGGTATATACCTTGTTCTACTACCCACTTCTTGGGTTTGGTTACTCTCCTTCCAGGGGAGGCGAAGACGCGCGGGGTATGCCACGTGCTTTCCGTGTCTAGCTTCTCGTGGTTGGATGAGTCTACTCTCCTGCTATAGGTAGCGAAGACTCGATGAGAAGTTCATCTTCCCACCGTTTTCATCTCCTTGTGTCTGGATGAGTCTACCTTCTTTCCTCTTGTTGGGTTGAGCTGGACTCTTTTCTGCACTCTCTTTTGTACTTCTTTACTTTTCCTGTTCGCTCTACTGCTCACCCTTCGGTACCTCCTTTGTTGCTCCCTCGAGCCTTCGGGGTATCCTACTGAGTATTTTTATACTCACCCCTTCATGGGCTTTGCCCGCAATTGGTGTTCCCTTGCAGACGACGGACAGGTTGGTCGTGACTTCAATGGAGCATAGGAGTTCGGGATCTTGGACCGCGTGCGGTGGTCGTAGCTGGGTTCCAGGTGGGAGACCCGTCAGCTGTTTATTTTGTTTACCTATTGCCGGGTTGTGGCACTTTTCTGGTTGGGCATGTGTTTTTCCCCTTTTCTTTTCAGTGTTCCTCCAGCTTTATTTGTACTTGTAGAGGTCGATTCACTTTGTGGTATATATATATCAGTTTCCCTTTCCTTTTCTTTGCTTGTCTTTACTTTTACTCTGCACTGTTGCATTGAGTTTGCTACGTGTGTGTGTGTACAAGTGCTTAGGCAAAGGCCTCCCCGAGTTATTGTGCCTTCAGCGCTGGTCGCCAGCCCCTGGCCTATGGAGGCGGGCTTGGGGTAGTTGCGGCTCAAGCCCGGGTAGGCTCGGGTCGTGACAATAACTTTCTCCTTTAATTATGAATACCTTGTGTGTATTTATTTATTTTTTATAAAAGAAATATTTTATGAACCAAATAGGATGGATATGAATCGAAAATGAATGGACTCTGATCATATAACAAAAGAGTATGAGGATGAAGTTAAAGAGTTCATCAAGTTTTCCTTGGAGCGTGCATATGACCCTTTTCAAATCCTTTTTTCGTGTTTACGTTGTTCTTATTGAAGAAAAATTAGCCCGGAATATTTGGAAGAATATTTAATTTGTCATAGAATAAATCATATCTATAAATGTTGGACTAAACATGAGGAGAAACTAAATATACACACTGATTGGGATGATATTGAGATTTATGGATCATTTGATATGAATACTAGTGTAAATGATGATGAAGATCATATGAAAGAAATGATAATAGAAATTGAAGATGACATTAGTGATTTTATAAATTTTTTTGAGAAGTTAAATAGTTGTGCTAAGAAACCATTGTATACTGGTTGTACTAAATATACAACATTGTCAGCTGTATTGTAGCTATATAATTTGAAATCTAGTAGCAGATGGAATGACACCGACTTTACAAATTTTTTTTTTCTCCTAAATAATATGCTACTAGTGTAAATTGAGCTCCCTTGTCAAACATATGACACTAAATGAATGCTACGTTCAATGAGAATGATTTATAAAAAAATACATGTCTGTCCAAATGATTTCATATTGTTTCGTAAGGACCCTAAATCACTTAGAAATTTCCTTAAGTGTGGAGTGAATCTATACAAGAAAGATGAATCAATTCCTTCAAAAGATGTACGATACTTTCCTATCATTCCACTATTTAGACAACTATATAGATGTTAGGAAATTTCTAGACAATTGACCTGGAATTTAGATACAAGAATTTAAGATGAGAAACTACATCACCCAGTAGAGTCTCCCCAGTAGAATAAAATTGATTATGAGTATTCTGAGTTTGGAAATAATCCAAGAAACATCCATCTTGAATTATCAATAGATAGAATAAATCCTTGTGGTATACAGAGTAGTACTCACAGTACATGTCTAGTTGTGTTGGTAAATTATAACTTTCCACTATGGGTATATATGAAGCGCAAATACATTATATTATCTTTACTTATATTTGGACCAAAAAAACCCAATAATGATATTGATTTCTATTTAGATCCACTGATTAAAGATCTAAAATTGATGTGGGATATGAGTGTTACATTATGTGATTCTCATAAAAGTAAATAATTCACATCAAGATCTATGTTTTATGGGATGATAAATGACTTTATTGCTTATGGATTTTTTTCAATCTATAGAATTAAAGGAATGTTAGGGTGTCTCATTTGTGAAGAATGTACACACTCAGTTTGGTTGAAACATTCCTTGAAGACTGTGTTTTTAAAACATCAATTTTTTTACCTCAATGACATAAATACCGATCCTAGAAGACAACATTCGATGGGAATACAAAAAAAGGTACAATACTATCTCCACTGACGAGCGATCAAGTGTTCAAGAAATTAAAATACATTGACATGGTTTTTGGGAAACCCCTTTTGAAAAACCTTATAAAACCAGGTTGAAAAAGAGATAAATTTTCTTTGAATTATCATGTTAAAATTATTTTTATGTCAAAAATTTTCTTGATGACATGTATGTAAAAAAATGTATTTGATAGTTTTATTGACACGTTAGTAAATGTTCCTGAAAAAAATATGGCATCAAGGTTAGGTTAGACATGATTAACAAGGGGATATGGGAAGAGTTGGCACCAACAAAGGGTGAAAGATGGAATTTTCTTCCTCCAAAAGACTACACTCTATACAAACATGAAATATTGTAATATTTCAATTTCCTCAATGATGTAAAAGTTCCATAGGGTTATTCATCAAGGAATGTCATTAAAGGACTAATTTGAAGTTACATGGTCTAAAATCATACGACCATCATGTTTTGATGCAATATTTGATGCCCTTCACTTTATGTTGTATTCTACCTAAAAATTTATGACATACATTAACCATAATATGCTTGTTTTTCAAATCCATATGATGTAAAGTTATATACCTAAGAAAGTTTCCAATCATGAATAAGGATATTGCAGTTATATTATGTGAATTAGAGATGTTCTTCCAACCATCATTTTTTGATATAATGATCCACCTGATTTTTCAATCGGTTAGAGAGGTTTAACTATGTGGTCCTGTTCATTATAGATGGATGTATTGAATGATATATATATATTTTGAAAGGGTATGTTAATAATCGAAGTCTTCTAGAAGGTTGTATTGTAAAATGATATATTTTTTAAGAAGATGTTGAATTATGCATCGATTACCTATCAGATGTTGATAGCTTAAGTCTCCCAAAGTCTCATCATAGCGAACACCTTATAGGAGAAGGGATTTCCAGATGATATTTTATTGCAATTACCATCACAAAGTAGGAGAAAGATCACCTTTACATTATACATATAGTATAGAGGTTGATACATACATTGAAGCCCACAAAGCAATTATTAGACATTTGAATAAATCAAGGGATGAGGTATGGATATCTAATACACACAATCAAAAGTTTATAATATGGTTTCAAGATTATATTTATAAGGGTTTATCTGAAAATATGAATTCAATTTCTGAAAAACTTTAATGTTTAGCTAGGTGACCAAATGTAAATATTGTATATTAAATTTATTTTTAATTAATGTTTATATGTTCTATACAAAGGAATAATATGAACTTAGTATGATGCAAAATAGTGGAGTTACACTTGTAGTGAAAGTAATGCACATATCTAGTTTCAAAGATAGAAATCCAATTTATGCGAATATGTCACATTTTAGCATCATCGAGAAAATATACTAATTGTATTATACAAAATTTCAACTTTTCATTTTCAGTTTCAATTGGGTTGAAAATAGGAGTGCAGTGAAAGTCGATTAATTGGGATTCATGAAGGTGAATTTTAGTGTGGAAGGGTATACAGATGAGCTGTTCATAATGAAATCATAAGAAGTACAAGTATTTAATGTCTCAAATCCAACAAACAAGAATCAGTCAATTGTCATGTTGGTGACTAAAATAACTACATATTCGGTTGAAAATTCAATTGAGGATGACCCTTTCATTGGAAGATCACAACCATTTCATGATGGTCCCAATATAGACAATGTCTTATATGTTAGAGGGGACAAGAAAGAGGGTATTTTCATACTTGATAGAGGATCCAAATCCATTTAACCTTTAAAGAAAAAAAATATTTCAATGAGCATGTTAAAGTTTTTTTAAATATACTATGATTTTCCTCATAATATTATGTGTTCTTTACTACATTTATGTTATATAAATTTAATTTTTGACTACTCATGTAGATACTGATTTATACACATGATGATGTTACCAATCTCATGAAATAACACACAATTGATAATGAAATAGAGGAATTATTAGGGGATCAATAACATGTTGATAAAAAAAACAACATAACATCACTATGTTAAATAAAATTATCAAGGTAAGAAGCAATGGTATAAAATTTGAGGGTAGTTGGAATCAACATGACCAACCTATTGACCCCAAAAAGTTAATGTTCATTAGTTTTTTTAGTCTCATAATGATAATGCATGTTCCAATTGATATAGATTCATGGAACCATGTCTTTACAATATTTAAGGAAACCCTTTGGGAAGATATTAAGGTAATGTTATGTCATATTTTCTCTATTTTACCAAAAATTTATATAATGAAATTTTGATTTAATTTTCATTATCCCGTCCCGAGTTTATTTATTTTAGATAATTTTTGTAATAAATTATATATTAGTGGTTAATAGAAAAGATCATAGAGGCTTCCAGATGTAAGATATTTGTTTTTCTATGAGGTACGAAAGATTTTTATTTCTGTTTAATTATTTAATTTTATCCTTATGGGAGTTCCTAGTGGGGTCTTAAAGGAAACGAGGGTGTCCAGGACTTATAAGAAGCCTGAGCCCAAGATTTTAGAGGAGGCAACTGGGCTGCACGGTTAGTAAAAACTGGGAATCCCAAGTTGCATGGTTTAAGTAAACCGTGTGAGGCATTTCAGTACACAGTAGAGGGCACACGAGTTTCCCTAACTGTGCAACCCAAACTACATGCCCGTGTGACCCAATCCGTATGCCTATGTGAATACTATAGAGTTTTTAATAAAGGAGAAACACATGGTCAGCGCATGGTTTGTCTAACCATGAACCATGACTGTACGAGATAGGTATTGAGGCAGGGAAGGGCGCAAGGATGACACACGATTGGAAAACCATGTGGCCAAACCTTGCAACCCATTTTTTAATAGTGAAATTAAAATTTTCCATTAATTAATTTAAATGTTTAACCCATGTCTTCTTTCCCTTATTCCTCAAGCAGCTAGTTTTCCTTCCTCCCAGGTGAGCTCCCTTGAAGCCTAAGCCTAGGATTTTCTATAACTCTCAGATCCAAACTCCGAATCAAGATATGTTCATATTACTGGATGTGCACAGGTGAGTTCTATATTCCTCTTACACCTTTCGCTATTTACCTTGCTATTGGCGACACTATTTTGGTGCAGGCTCTTATGCCCAATTTTAGGGCGTTCATCTGTTCTTCCATTTTCTTCTTATATGGATCAAATCAGAGGTTGAGACTAGAAAAGCATTCTTCTATCAAGAAAAGGAAGGTGGCTTGATTCCTTTCCCTTAATGTCTGGGTGTTTATATATTATGTCATTGTACTGCACACTAGTTATTCTAAGAAACTTTTATAAATTGAATTTGTATTAAAATTGATTGAATGAGCCTGATCTAGATGACCCATGAGACCCGTTGAGGTGTTGTTATAGGTTAAGGACCTTGAATTATAACCACCCTTGAGAGAATTGTTGAATTAGACTAAACCACCATGGGTGTCCCTTTTCATGTGATTCACCTTTGAGGTGTGGCCTTTTACCCCTTTCCATAAGGATGAAAAATGAATTGTTTAAATTGTAAATTGAATTGAATAAATATAGGAGGGAATGTAAGTCCATGTCCCTAGGCCTTATACCATTGATCTTGCTCATTTATTCTTGGAAATTATTTTATAATTGAAATGGATAATTAAAATGAAAGGAAGGATTCATGTGATTATAGTCCTTATAAGCCCATTCTTTATTTAAACCACCTTCTGAGGTGAGTTAATTTATTATAATTGTGATGACCAATTGAATTAAAGTGTGAGTTTACATGGTATGGTTAGACTATGACCCCATGACTATTCTTCTTAACACATCTAGAGTGAGATTTGGGTTCCAATTTTGGATCTCCATAGAAAAAATCATCTATCTTGAATAATTGAATGTTACACTGAAGTTATCATGTGCCATGGGTGACACATGTGTTCTCATATTAACACCATGTATAGATTATTTTGGTAGCTGGATTATACATTCCTGATTGATACTTAGATCCCATTATGGATTTCTAAGGATGAACTTAGAGGGCGGACTGTTATTATGCCCGAGTGATACTTGGACTCTTTTATGGGTAGCCAAGTATGAACTATGAGGGATGATTATATTATATTCCATGGGTAACACTTGGACACCCTTCATGGATCTCCAAGGATGAACTTAGTGAGTGGTGACTTTACACCACACCTAGAGTGATACAAGGACCCCTTTGAGGAATTATTAGGATGGGCTTGTAGGGTGTTTAGTTCATGCTTTACCTAGATCGATAACTGGGTTCCAAATTAGTAATTACAAGGATGAAATCATGTTATATTTAATTGAATAATGATTAAATGATTATTATGATGTGTCTGCCAAGCCAAAGCATAAGATTAGATCTGGTCGAAGCCTTACATTTTACTATTGACCTTATTATACACATCTTATTGGAAATATTACATGAGGGATAATTGGGCTATGATCTAGGTACCAAGATTTATTTTGAATTAAAACACGATTTAATCGACTACTCAGAGACAGTCTAACTTACAATGAAGTAGGTACCTGAGGACGAGTGTTCCATGGGAACCCATACCTATGTGAGTTATTTATTTACCACACATAATTTATACTTTATTTATTTCCTACACACTATTTATTATATACTCATGGACTAGATGACAATAGACACCATTGGTGGTATCTCACTCCCTATTTAGGCCACCTTTATGGTACCCAAACAGACTTCATGAATGTAGGTAGGGACAGGGGAAAGTGTCCTCTTGCTGATGCTTGATTGATTATTGCATAGCAGTGGGGGAGAACAAAACTGAGCTATGGATCGTGATGTTATCTAGGGATAGTTACTTTTTAGTCCTTTCATACTTTTTATACATGTATTTTACTAGTTCTAATGTATTACATGTATTAATTTATTGTATAGAATTCCATGATCATTATCTTGTATATGAAATTTATGGAAGTGTTTACTTGGTAATTTATATGATGGATAATTAGTATTCTGTTGTTTAGTTATTCATATGCTTATGATATTGATTAATATTATTATACCATTATGCTACACTCTGATTATGAGGGTATAGTCTCCCCACTATTCCATCATGGACCCTCACTACTATTCGGCAACCTTTGGCATACAGGGAGGCGCGCTTGAGGAAATGTAGCCAACCGAGTTTGGTTACTATTGAACTAATTATGTCCAAGATGTCACAAAGTGGTATCAAAGATTATTTTTTCCTTTTTTATTACCATTTGGGTATTATACTGGAGACTATAATGTAATGGAATTTGGTTATGAGCCTATTCATGGGAAAAGCTAACCCACGTACAATGAAAATACAAATTACCTATAATGGGACATGTTTTTATGGATCCTTCTTATTACAGTTTTCATGATTTCACCTTTGGTTGATGCACTTGATGATTGATATTCCTTATGATTATGGATTTTTACCCCTGTCTTGATAAGGAAAGGAAATATTGAATCATACATCATCATAGGCACTTCAGGATTTACATGTCATGCATTATCCCATGCCATGTTTATATTACCATGAGCATTGATTACATCATGTTGTGGTGCCTTTATTGATATATCCATTAAATTATGCTAACATTTCATGCAGGAACTTGATAAATCACTGGTTGGGATTGAATGGACCCACACTGCAATTTATAAGGTGTATGGGTCCTTATAAATTAGAAGCAATGATCTATATGATTCAACCATTTATGATAATTTATATATTAATGAAAATGAATTTAAATGAAACTGAATTATGGAATAAATAGTCACCATTAAATAAGGATTCCAATTTAAATTTAAAGTGTGTTTTCCTTTATAATTGCAATTGACACTCAATATATCAGGACTTATGACTAATAATAGAGAACTCAACCCTGACCTAACCTCAGTAGTGGGAAATAGGAAATATATCTTGCTTATCTTATGATTCTTATATCACCCATACCTGGATCTAATAGAAATAATATGGGTGTGACATTTATAGAGGAAGGATTATACCTATACCATCCTTATATCTTCAATTTTAGAGGTCATTAAATCTCGTATTGAGGTGTGTGTTTGGAATTTGTAGATACATTCCACCAAAACAACCTCAATTCATGTTCTATGAGGTTGGTGATGAAAAAACTCTATAGGTGGTGGGACCTAGGTCATAAATAAAACCTACAGTAGTGCCTCTTGCGGAATCTTTAGTTATACCTGATATGGGCATTGATGCCCAGTTTCGAGATGGGTTTGTACAATTTATGCATACCATTTAGGGAGCACCGTAACCTACCCCAACTATAACAGAGTTGATTCATGAGTTCTAGTAGTATAAACCACCCACATTTTCAAGGGATGTAAGACCACATATTGTGGAGTCATAGCTAGATCCCATGCTATCAATTTTCGACCATCTTGAGACACCTCCTGAAATGAGAGTGAAGCTCTCTATATATATTCTTTGAGATTATTCCAAGATATAGTGGGATGTTATTACTCATACGTATCATCATTAGGATATGAATTTGAGGGATTTTCATATGGAATTCTATGATTATTTCTATCCTATGACATTTAGGGTTGATAAAGCCTGAGAGTTCATGCACTTGGAGCAGATCGCCTTATCAGTCATGGACTATTCTGCCTATTTTATGGAGATCCACCATTTAGAACCTATTATGTTAGTTTAAGAGTTATCTAAATCTAAGAAATTCGAGGATGGTATTAGGTATGACATCCGATTATAAGAGAATGTATTTCAGATTACTACCATATCTGGAATAGTGAATCAGATGATTATCATAGAGTATAACCTAATAGAGGCTGAGGGTGAGAGGTAGGGAGGTTTGACTCCTAGATCTGGAACTACATTAACCAACCGTAGGAATAATTATCTAGAACTTACATGTGGTGATATTAATATATAGGGTGTACACTCAGTTATCCAGGTGAGGTTCCATTAGTGCCATAAACCAAGAAATATGAGACCTCAGTGTACAAGGGACCCATTCGAGTGCTGATATTATGGAATGACGAACCATCTACAACAATTTTGCAAAAAGTTTCCTCTAGTAGATATTAAGATAGGGTCTCACTGACTCCATGTTCAAGATTAGGGTCAAAAGCTTATCATCAAACATGGAGCTAGAGTATGGATGACCGATCAGTCTGAGGAGGTGGTCATGGTCAGGGTAGACAGACACTAGATTTTTAGTGACAATGATAGAACCTTCTTAGGTTAGTCAAGCTATATCTCAGGGATTCAGATCAAGCTAGATGTCTAAAGTACAACCGATACCTGAGGAATAGAGTTCTGAGCCTTTTATGGTGAGAGATACTATTATGGAAGACTCTACATTAGTATATGTTCTTTTTCATACATGAGAATCTCATTCTTTCACATCTATGCCTATTTTAGAGAACCTTGGGATTAATGTTTAGTTATCATATGGTGTGATGACACTTCATAATGCATCAGGGATACGATCAGAGAGTGTACTCTAGTTTAGGGAGCGCCCCTTGAGGTAGGTGGGTGTCACTTCATATGAGACCTATTTGTCCTCAAAATGACAGGGTTTGATATCATTCTCGGGATATAATGGTTAGTTTCCTATCATGTTTTCATTGGATGCTATCACTAAAGGGTGACTTTCACATCACCAGAGGGTAGGGTTTTTATTGATAAGGGTGAATGGGATGTCCAAGAATACCAAGTTAGACTCGAGCATCATGGGTTAGGTGGGATGAGAACCCAGATTGCTACCTTATATCAGGATGTTTAGGGAACATGTTAGGATTATTTACCTCTAATTGTTGATTTTTTAGGGATGTTTTCCCAAAAAACTTTTCAAGACTACCTCCCAAGAGATAGGTAGATTTTTCCATCGAGCTAGTGCCTAGAGCTTCCCCAGTATCCATTCCTACATATAGGATGGATATTATCGAGTTACAAGAGATCAATAGGAAGATAAAGGATTTGGAAGATAATGGGTTTACATGACCCAATACTTCTATATGGGGTTTATTGGTCCTTTTCACTAAGAAGGCAGAAAAAACCCCAGGATTTACATAGATTACCAGAAATTGAACAAGTTAACGGTTAAGAACTGACATCCCTTTCCACGAATAGATGATCTCTTCAACCAGATTTGAGGAGCTTGATTTTTCTTAAAGATTGATATGAGATTGGGTTATCATCAAGCACTTGTTAGACCATCAAATATACCACTTAAATAATTTTGTAGTTGATATGGATTTTATGAGTATTTTTTCATGCCATTCAGTCTCATGAATGCACTAGTAGTTTTCATGGCACTAATGAACCGAGTTTTCAATCCTTATCTGGATTCATTTGTGATGGTATTCATGGATGATATCTTGGGGTATTCTCATACTCAACATGATCATGCCAAACATATTGATATAATATTGGGTACACTAAGAGAAGATCATATAGATGATAAGCTCACAAATTTCCAGTTTTGGATGGATTAAATTCACTGCATGGGTCATATTATCTTAGAGATATGAGTATCAGTTGACTTAGAGAATGTGAGAGTAGTAGTTACCCAGAAAAATCCCAAGAAAATATTTGATATACAAATTTTATTAGGGATATCTAGTTATTATAGGAACTTCGTACATGATATCTTATTCCCAACATCACTTTTTATAGGATTAACTATGATGGGTGTGATTTTTATATGGTTATACTCCTATGAGATATCCTTTTAGGAGCTAAAAGGGAGACTGGATTTAGTGCTGATCCTAATTCTTCCAAATTCAGGAAGAATATATACTGTATATTGTGATGCATCATGTATTGGTCTAGGAGCATTTCTGATACAGGAGTAGTGAGTCATGGTGTATAGGTTTCTTTAGTTGAGGCCACATGAGAGGAACTAACCAACGCACGATCTTGAGTTAGATGATATTGTTCATGCCTTGCACTATTGGAGGAATTATTTATTGAGAGAGAATTTTATGGTGTATATGGAACACAAAATTCTCAAATAAATATTTACACATTATGAATTGAATATCAAGAAATGAAGGTGGGTTAAATACATTCATTACTTTGACTTTGATCTTGCCTATACACTCAAAAAGGGAAATGAAGATACTAATGAAATAAGAAGGATGAATCATACACAGGCGGTTCAGGAGGCAATAATGAGTGGAAGCTTTAGGCCCTATTTTCAAAGATGTATGCGGAGGTTTAGGACCATCATGGAAAATATATAATTTCATCATTATCTATGAATTATTCACTTATAAAGAATGTGAAGATGAGGTAGCTATCAGATTATGAGGTCTTGATCCTATGGGAGAGTGTTGTTGGTGATGACCAACATCCTAGTTGGATCGTTGATGAGGATGAGATATTGCATATCCATAGACATTTTTGGTTTCCTACAGATGCCTAAGAGGAGTTGATGTGAGAGTTCCATGCGTCGATATGATTTTGAATCCCGATATTACCAAGATGTATCGAGACTTGAACTATCAATACTGGTGGCTGATGATAAAAAGAGAGATAACTAGGTTTGTTACTCAGTGTTTAACCTACCAACATGTGAAGGTGGAACACTAGTGACTAACTAGGATTTTATATCTGATATCTATTTCTAAGTGGAAATGGGATGACGTCACCATATATTTCATGATAGGATTGATTAGATCACCTTAGAAAAGTGACGCCATATGGGTGATCATAGATAGGTTGATAAGGGTCACCCATTTTCTACCTATTCGAAAGAATCTTTCATTGGATGAGTTTGGGAGGCTCTACATTTTTGAGACCACACACCTAAATGGGGTTCTATGTTCTATCATGTCAGATAAAGATTCTCATTTTATGTCATGGTTCTGGAAGGAAGCGCACGTCTATACCTCAGTCTAGACATAAGTGAAACATCGATCATCACTATCGACCACTAAAGTTCAAGGTGGGGAGTTAGGTTTTCTTATGTGTTTCACATAGACCAAGGCATACAAGGATTCAAAATTAAGGGAATATATCACCTTGTTACATCAGGACTTTCAAGGTTCTGGAGAGATTCAAGTCGATAGACTATTGATTGTAGTTAACTTAGATGTATCGGGCCATGCATGATGTCTTCCACATATCTAATATTCACTAATATCACTCCGATCCATCATATATTCTTCAGATTGATAAGGTTGATTTGGAGGTAGATGTGCCATTTTAGGAATATCCTATCTATATTGTTGATTGTAGCATGAAGGTTCTACAAGGCACATTAGTTCCTCTAGTAATGATGCTATAGAAACACAACCATGTATATGATGAGAATTTTGAGCAGGAGGATGACATACATGCTCAGTTGCTAGATTTATTCTCAGACAATGCTTTACCGCCCTTGGAAGGGTAATTTGGGGATGAATTTACTTAAGGGGGAAATATTATAAGATCTTGATTTCTCTATGAGGTATATAACATTCTTATTTCCATTTAATTATTTAATTTTATCCTTATGGGAGCACCTAGTGGGGTCACTGAGGAAACATGGGTGTTTGGGGCTTGTAAGGAGCCATAATCTAGAGATTTTGGAGGAGGCAGTTGGGATGCATGGTTAGTAGAAATTGTGCATCCCAAGATGCACAGTGTGATTAAACCATGCGGGGAATTTCATTTCACAGTAGAGGGTACACAGTTTTCCCCAACCATGCGACCCAGGCTGCACGCCCATGTGAATGCTTATGAGTTTTTAAAAGAGGAGAAACAAATATTTGGCATACAATTTTTCTAATTGTGCACCATGACCATGTGAGATAGGTATTGAGGTAGGTAAGAGAGCATGATTAGTTCATGATTTAGAGAACTGTACAACCAAACCGTGCGACCCAATTTTTAATAGGGAAATGACCATTTACCCCTAATTAATTTAAATGTTTAAGACACATATTCTTTCCCTTATTCCCCCAATGGCCAGCATTCCTTTCTCGTTGGTGAGATCCCTTGAATCACAACCCTAGTATTTTCTATAACTCTCTGATCCAGACTCTGAATCAAGATCCGTTCGTTTCATTGTATGTATGCTTAGGAGTTATCTATTCCTCTTTCACCTTTTTCTATTTTATTGATATCGATGATACTATTTTGGTGTAGGATTTTATGATCTATTTTTAGGGTATTCTTCTATTATTCCATTTATTCTAATCTGAACCAAATCAGAGGCTGATACTAGTTGAGTGTTCTTATAACAAGATAAGGTTGGTGGTGTCATTTTTTCCCTTAAATTCAAGGTATTTATATATTATAATGTTGTGCCGTGCACTGGTTATTCCAAGTGATGCTTATTAATTGATTTTTTATTTAAATTTGTTTAATGGGAATGATCTAGATAACCCATGATACCCTTTGAGGCATAATTATAGGTTAATGATCTTGAATTAGAACCATCCCTTGGGTGAATTGTTGAATTAGACTAAACCACCATGGGTAGCCCTTTGCATGTGATCCACCTTTAAGGTGTGACCTTTTCCCCCTTTCATTAAGGGTTCCAAATGAATTGTTTAAACTATAAATAGAATTAAATGGAGGTATAAGGGAATGTAAGTCCATGTATTTAGGACTTTGACCATTCCTCTTTCTCACTTATGCTTGATACATCTTTTATTATTGAAATGGCTAATTAAAATGAATGGAAGGATTAATGTGATTCTAAGCCTTATAATACTATGTATTATTTAAACCACCTTATGATGCGAGTTAATTGATTATAATTATGATGAAAAATTGAATTAAAGTGTGAGCTAACATGTTATGGTTAGATTATGGTCCCATAACCATTCTTCTTGACTTGCAAAGAGTGAGAGGTAGGTTCCAATTTAGGGTCTCCAAAGACAAAATATTTTGGATTGAATAATTTAATGTTATAATGAAGTTATTATAGGTTCATGGCGTAGTGGAAATGTGTGATGGGTCATTTGCAACATTGATTTTTATTGTGTTTAATGACCAATCTGAGATCTGCATGATGATAAATGCTGTGTTAAATAGAATTGAAGCAAAGAAGACAGACAACATGAATCAAATCGTAAACAAAAAAAGAGGATCATCACATATTATTCACAATTAATTTAATTCTATAAGAATTACCTTTATGGAATTATTTATTCACTGATAGATCCAGTAATAGATCTATGATGCATCACCACTGAGTTGTAGGAATCAAGTGAAAATTCCATTTAATGGTGATCCACACGTGTTTCACAAATCTCTAAGTGCTACTGAAGAAATCTCTGTGTGCTAGCATGGAATATCCTTGAACTTGCATTGTCTAACTTTTATTTATATGAGAATTTATTCCAAAGAGTTATCTTTGATTTGGTGGAGGAAGATTGCTCCCCATTCTTAGGAGTGATCTTGGAGAAGAGAGATCTCAAGGGATTGAGAGAATTCTCTAATTCTGTTGTGCACAACCCAAAAAAATGAATTGTCCTCATGGGTTGAATTACAAAGAAGGAATTGGAATAAATAAGAGGAAAAGGTTGAGAAAATCTAAATTAATTATTTTAGTATTGGGTAGTCCACTCAATAGATCAAGGAACTATGAAGTTTATGTAGTTTACATTTAGAACGCATACATAAAACTATTCAAGTTGCTTGATACAACCAGAAGGATTTGTGACTCTAGGTGATTCCAAAAGGATTTTCAAGTTGTAGATATCCATATATAGATTAAATAAAACATCTAGGTCATGGAAAATTCAATTCAATAAAGATATAAAATAATTTTTTTCATTAAGAACGAATTTGATCTGTGTGTTTACAGGAGGTTTGGTGGAAATAAATTAATTGTCCTAGTAGTATATGTTGATGAAATATTACTTATTAGAAATCACATAGTAGTCTTACAGTCTATTAAGGACTAGCTAAACAAGCATTTCTCCATGAAGGGATTAAGTGAAGCAGCCTATATTCCAAGGATTAAGATAATTCATGATAGATCCAATAGACTGCTTAGACTAAGTCAAAGTACATATATTGGACATATACTAAAGAGATTTAGTATGGAATAATCCAAGAGGGGATTAATTCCTGTGTCACATGGTTTACATATTTCTAAGAAAATGTATCATAAAAAATAATAGGAGAAAGATAGAATGAGTAAGATTCCATATACTTTGGTGATAGGATCAATCATGCATGCCATGTTATAAATAGACATGATATTGCCTTTGCATTGAGTATGGTAGACATATATCAAGTATATCCAGGATAATTACATTGGACTACTGTTATTTCTATCCTTAAGTATTTGATAATAACTAAGGATATATTCTTGGTTCAAGGAGGAGGTGAGGAACTAGTCATCAGGGGTTATACTGATTCTAGTTTTCAGACAGATCAGAATGATCTGACGTCATAGCCAGGATCTGTTTTCCATCTCAATGGAGGAGCTATGAGTTGGAAGAGTTCAAAGTAGCTAGTTGTCACCGATTCTACAGTGGATTCTGAGTATATATTAGCTTCTTATGCATCCAATGAAGTTGTTTGGCTTCATAATATCCTACTGATTGGATATTCTAGTATCAAAGATCTATATTCCCCTTCTCATTACCCTAAATTTGGTTGCTCAAGAAACTTGAATGGTTTTAGTTAGACATTAAAAATTCCAACTGAATTAACTTAATAGTTCCTTGATTTGTTGAGTGGACTCCCCAATACTAAAATCATTAATTTATATTTCCTAAAACTTTTCCTATCAGTTACACCAAGTACCACTTTAGAAGTCAACCCTTGATGTGAAATAAGTCAAGTCAACCAAAAATTCCAAGTTAGAATTCCTTGATAATTAAAAGCACCCCAAATTTGGCTGGTCAAATACTTTGAACTATAGTTTGATTTTAACTGAATTAGTGGAAGGCTATACCAACTTAATATATAATTGAGGGATTTTATCCTTTTATGCATAAATTTCCAATTACTATCTTTATTACATTCTTGTTAATATTAATTGGATTTACTTAAGTGATTAACCATGTCTTATATAATATTCACACATAAACCAATTTATTTTAGTTTTATCCTGTGTGATCATTAATTTCATTAATTATCTAACGGAGAAAAAAAATATATAATGAAATAACCATGAAAACTAACAAAAATAAAATAATAAAGGGTATGATAATGAGCTTATACTAATTGTTAGTTTATCTGTTGGTTGATAAACTAATCATTGACCCAGGGGACAAACTCCTTAAACCAATTAAAGTTCATGTTTACAGCTTTCCACCTGTCCACCAATGTATCTCTCTTGGATTGGTTTTTCATTAGCTCCAAACTTGAACTGCCTCCACTAGCTTGGGAGCTCCATCCATTACATATTCTTTTACTCACATACAAGTGAGGGAAAATGGTTTACATAAAAGAAACCATGTTCACACAATCCATATATAATAAGAGGAGATAAGGAACGTATTCCAACAATTTAATTTAATAATAAATTAAATTAAACCAATCACATAAAAAGGTCCGGTCTATACTCATGATCATCCACATGCATGCAAAAAATTATGCATTTAATAAAACTATAATTAAATTATTAATCATTCTTATTAAATAAATTCATTTAAAATTAACTCTGTACATAACTTGTACCTTAGAGGAAACACAATGAATACCCATATAAATCTACCCCATATGTATTATACTCATATATAGTTTTACCTTTTTTGATATATAACATACATGACTTATCACATACTTTCATGACATGTAAAATTAAATGAATTACATGATTTTTTGGTCATGTGTTATTCTTCAATGCATGTAGAGTAACAACTTTGATACAAATCATACATGATATGTAGATCTGAACATTACGCAAATATTAATTAAACATTTATATATATATATATATATATTAAAACCTATCACATGGTGTGTCCTATCAACTTAATTACCACACACAAGAACATGTATCAAGGTTTACACAGTATAATGAATAAATTTTAAATCTGTGTAATTTGGTATAAGTACACAGTGTGTAGAGGAAATCTACACGGTATGTACACCTCTCACTATCTATCCTAGGCACAAGCATAGGGAATCAGAGTGTAATCCATGACTCATAAAATTAGAGTACATGGTGTGCATCATAGACTACATAGCATGTTAACTCCAAGTTACACGGTCACCATCCAGGTAGGTAGTGTATGGAATGCACGGCTTATCTATGACTCAAAGGGACTACATACCCTATATATGGGATACACGATGTGTACTCCAGTTGTCCATGTTCCACCCTACCCTGATCAACATGCAGTTTCAGGTATTTAATGCACTTCATGTAATCAATGCACATGGTTTGAATTAATTGCCAAATTAATTCCTAATGAATTGACCATAAGCATACGACATATAATTCCGATTACACGACATGTACTCCTATGATATCCAGATATAATCCTCAGAACCTCTAGATGAGGTATTTGATTTTAGTTTATTCATAAAATTAATCATATTGATTAGATCTACAAGAAGTGATGGAGGAAGGAGCATATCTTGTGATTCATATTAAAATAACGATTAAACTTGAATTGAAATACAAAATTAAAATTCATAAATCACCAATAATATTTAAATAATTATAAATAATTATGTGACCGGTCTGATACCACTTTTAGGTTCTAGGCCCAATGGAAGAATGCGATGGGTCGTTCCCAACATTACTTTTTTCTATGTTCAATGATCAATCTCAGATATACATGATGATAAATTCCATGTTCAATAGAATTGAATCAAATAAGACAAAAAACATGAATCTCACTGGAACCAGAAAGAGAGGATCATTACATATTATTTATAATTAATTTAATTAAATAAGAATTACATTGATGAAATTCTTTCTTCATTGATGGATCTGGTAATATATCTATGATGCACATCATTGTGTTGTAGGAATAAAGTACAGATTCCCTCTAGAGGTGATCCATATGTGTTCCATGAATGTACAGACTTCGTCTAAGGAATCTTCGAGTGCTATCATGAAAGATCCTTTCACTTGCATCATCTCCCTTTGATCACTATGAGAATTTATTCCCAATCATTCTCCTTGATTTGGTGGAGGAAGATTTCTCTCAATTCTTAGGATTGATCTTGGAGAAGAGAGTTCTAAAGGACTTAATATAATTCTCCAATTATGTTATGAAAAACCCAAAAAATGAATTTTCCTCTTGAGAAAAACAAAATAACTGAGTTTATATATTACTAGGGTTAAAATAAAATAATTACAAAAGTTACTTTATTTATTTATTTATTTAATCCTAGAAAAAACCCCATGTTAATTAATAATATCAATATTATTATTTCTTGACATGTGCTTAACTTGCGAATTAAAATTAAATATTATTTAATCAAATAATATTCAATATTTATTATTTTATCACTGAACCTAAAATTCCAGTATGTCATTACTCTATAATATTTATCAGACCATGAATAATGTTAATTTATTTATTAAATAAATTTCACTTCATTATTCACCAATAAATAAATTAATATTATATTCACTAAATTGAAAATAAATATTTATTAAATATTCTGCTCAAATTATATTCTCTCGAATAACTGGTGATAAAATAAATACGATCAAGAAAACATGAATAATTATTAAACCACATGTGGTAATAATATTTATTCAACTTGATAAATAATAAATAATAATATTTTATTTAACTGAGATTCTAGATACACTTAGTGTATGGCCCTCTACACCTCTTTTTTAGTGGCATTAGGCGAAGCAGCCTAAAGTCTAAGGTAATCATCTAAAAACATGCCAAGGCACCTATAGAGAAAGAAGTTAATGTCACAATGATATAATTACTCATTTTAATACTTACTATGTAATGTAATCCCTTTATCACAATATCTCAAATCAAACAGGTTGCATGCTAGTGCCATCAACCTATGTACTTGATGTCTCTTTCTTTGACTTTTTGGAAATAGAACTTACCTATAGAACACCATGGACATGGATTTATTTAGGCTATATCATTTCTATCAAAGGTTTTGAGATATCAAATTTCATTAAATAACATAAAGGAAAAATCATTTCTTGCATTATTCATTAATGTAATATTACTCGCGATGCACCCAAGTATCCTACTTTATCCGTGAACATATTTCATCACGGTTTTAATCAATACATCAATGTATGTAACTCATAATAATCATTAATAATAATCTTATAATCTAAGGACCAATACACAATTTCACAGATAAGAACATCCAATGACACATATAAATGTGGATTTCCTACTGGCGTGTCTCATTCTTATAATATCCTAATAGATATTACCAAGGGAATAAATCATGAGAAAGTGCCTCAAAGTCCTATGAGTCTCCACCCCTAATAGCCTGTATCATTTGTGTCCCTAAAATGATAACATATGACTATAGAACATATATTTAATAATAGCTTCGTAGCACTTATGAGTTCTCATCATAGTGGGAAACTGTTATGACCTTTTAGTGCGAAATTTACTCCTGGGACATGATCACATACTATGTTACATATAAGAACAATCATGATGTGATAAGAGGTTTATTAATATTCAAAAATATGAATATAATTTATCATAAAGTACATAGAATTTGGTTCTAGGGAACTAACTCCGATAATTATTATACGCCCTAGGTGACACATGGGTTCTCATATGAATGCCAGGGACATATCCTTTTGGAAGATGGATTAAACATTCCTGAGTGATACTTGGATCCCATTATAGACTACAAAGAAAGAAATTATAGGGAATACTATTATTAAGACTAAGTGATAATTAGACTCCTTTATGTATATCCAAATATGAACTCAGAGGGATGATTATATTATATGCTATGGGTAACACTTGGGATCCCTTTATGGAACACCAAGGACAGAATTAATGAGCGGTGACATTATACCACATCTAGAGATATACTAGGATTCCTTTGATTAATGCCTAGAATAGGTTTTTAGGGTGTTTGGTTCATGATATACCTAGAGAAATACTTGGGTTCCAACTTAGTAACACCAAGGATGGGATTAGGTTACATTGAATTTAATAATGATTAAATGATTATTACGATATATCTACCAAGATAAATAATAAGCTTGGATTCAGTTGGAACATTACACATTACTATTATAATTATTATACATATCTTATTAGATATATTACATGAGGTATTATTGGGAAAATATCCAGGTCCCAAGATTTATTTATAATTAAAACAAGATTTGATTAATTACTTAGAGAAAGTCCGACTTAGGCCGAAGTAGATAGCTAAGGACATATTTTCCATTGGAACCCAGACCTATGCATGTTATTTATTCACTACACTTCATTTATAGTTTATTTATTACCTAAAAACTATTTATTATATACTCACATATTGGATGGAAATATACACCATTAGTGGTGGCCTACTGAGTTTATCTCACACCCTATTTGGGCCACCTTTATAGTACCAGAAAATACTTCATGGATATAGGTAGGGATAGGGTAAAACACCCACTTGATGATGATTTATTGATTATTGTATAGAATTAGGGGAGCACAAGATCATGCTATGGATCGTGATGCTATCTAAGGATAGTTACTTTTTGGTCCTTCCATACTTTTGATACATGTATTATACTAGTTTCCATGTATTACATATATTACTTTTTGTATAGCATGCCATGATAATCATATTATATATTACATTTTTGGATATGTTTACTTGGTTATTTATATTATGGATATTTATTCTTCCACTATTCAATTATTCATATGATTCTACTATTGATTTATGTTATTATACCACTGTGCTACACTCTGATCATGAGGGTATAGTCTCCCCACTATTACACCATGAACCCTCACTGTTAGTCAGTAGCTTTAGGTATATGAGGATGCCTTATTGAGGCCATGTGGCCAACTATGTTTGGTTACTGTTGAGTGAACTGGGTCTGAGATACAACAATAGACACTTCTTACAAAGCATAATATTAGGGATACTGAGGGGAAAGTAAACTCCCACCCACCAGTTATGTATGAACACATCCTAAAATAGGATACATGGAAAGATTTCATTAGTTTTCATGATGAGAAATAATTTTTGGTGAAATTTATTTGATAATATTTTATTTTAAATTATTTATTTTATTCAATTTGATTCAAAATTGTTAATTTGTGAAACAACAAAGGAGTGTTTAAAAAAATAGCATACAAAAAAACCAATGTACCCCTATCATAAATTAATGACGAGGTATAATTTATTTGAAAATAAAATGGTATGTATTTTAAATATAAAATAAAAGTTTTATGTGATATGAAACGACATATGTTCCTTTGTTCATATTAATATTGATGAATCAAACTCTGAATCCACTTCCATCCAACGTCATATTATATGGAATGAGGCCCATATAAATAAAGTGGGTAAACTAGTTAATGAAAATATAAAAGGAGTATGGGAATCATGTGTAAGTATGACATGATAGTAATTCGTTATGTTCATTTAGATTTATAAAAGTATTACATAAAAATATCTATTGATGTTCATATGTTTTTTATATGTTTTAAACACAAGAATCAGCATCAATTGTACCTAAATAAAGACTACTTTCAGTAGCTTTGAAGTTTCTAGAACAATATGACCGCCTTAGAGGTGTAGGTTTTGGAGTATCACCTAAAAAATGTTTCTAGAAGACAAAAAAACAAGGAGATACACTTGATATGATGAAAGGAATTAAGGCACAAATAGATTCTTTAAAATATATTATTTTCTAGTCTGGTGGCAGAATAATATATGAAAAATGATCAAAGTGAACCAGTAAAGATCAATACATGAAGAGCCAAATGACCCCACTAGATTTAAGGCTATCCACTCCCCTCAAATTCTTACCTTACCTAAGGTACTATTTTTTCATTACACTTTATCCTAAATATGAATCAATCAAATTCTGATAACTTTATGTTAATAAAATTATTTAGGGTGAATTTTCATGTGATTTATATCTATCAACACCCACACATCACCTTATTATGATGGGTATGGTGTATAATATACCAGGAGACATGATACAAAATAAATAACTCCTAGAATATCACATGAGAGTGGGTATTAAATTAGCTCATGAGATGAGCACTGAGTTTCCTATTCCGCTTGATGTTTTGGATGTTACTATGGTTAATAATACTATTGGAACTTTCATATCATTATTATCTAATCTTATAAAGATACATGATGTATGTACTTAATTTTTTTAAATTAAAACTTTAACAACTAATGAAAAAGGATCTAAAATGAGGTATGGTATTATGAACAGGTAAAACGACAGGGAAACAAAATATTGGATCAACAAAATCTAATGAATAAACTAATAAATCAAAAGGACCTTCTAGGGTACCTTCTCTTCGCTAGTTGCATTGCCGCATATATTAAAATTATAATTTTATGCAGACACAATATTAAAAGATGGAAATATGTCCTACATTCAATATGAAGAACAAATATTTGGATATATCATTATAGTCATGGTTGGTTTGGAGATTATAAATGAGTCCAAATGATCTAATATGTTTAGCATAGTTAATAACTATTTATATTTTCTACAGGAATAAATATTACTACTTTATAAAGGGAAAACCCTGTGAATCAGGATTTGTACTCATTAATCCATGCATCATTTCTATGCATGAACTTTCTTTGAAATTGTAAGAAATTAAAAAGAAAAAAGATGAACTAATTGAGGATTTTGAGTAGAAAATAACAGATGACAAAATCGTATTGATTCCTACAATATAGGGTTATAATCTACAATCTAATAATATAAAATATATTATTCTTTTTTTCATTACTTACTTATTTATATTTTTTGAGGAGGCACTGGATGATCATCACAATCAACATGGATACCCCAAATATTTATTTTTTAGATCCAATGCATGGATTTCCATAAAACCAACCACACATGATGACTATTGTGATTTTATAATGCATTTCAATCAATATTTTTCTGATAAAATTCAAATTATGTGTTTCACTTTTTGTTTTAATGAGATTTTTTTTCATGATAGGGAGATCTATAAATATAGGATAAATCATGGTATAAGGTCAGTGACTGAACATAAGAAGCCAATGGATTTCTTCAAATATTAATAGATTAAGGTATATATAGTAATATTTAACTATCACAATATTTTTCAAAAAAAATTTCTTTTTTTGGTCAATGTTTCTGAAGTGTCTGAAAAAAATAATGACAATGATTGTGTATATTATGTTTTCAAATTTATGAATGATATCATATACCTTAAAAATACTAACATACCCAAACATTTAATTTTTGAAGGTAATTAACATTTCAATAAAAATAGTTTTTAATAATTTTGTATCTATATTTTCTAAGTAAAACCAAAATCTCTAATATTCTACATACTCAAAAAAATAATTAAATTTGTTTAGAGATGAGTGAGAAGAGTATATGGTGTCACAATGTTTGCTGACATCAAATTTAGGTAATTACCTATTATGTTTGTGGTCTAGTATAGGCTATGACCTTAGAGATACATTTGGGATGTGAAGAATTAGTATCATAATGCTTATATATTATTTTTAACCTTTATATTGAATAGAAGTATAATAGAGGTTTACACTCTATAGATTCTAGAAGAGTTAGTAACATAAATAAATAATATCATGCTCATGAGAGATTGGGATTAGAGACTACAACTGAGATATGGGTGATAGGGAAATGAGTCAATAATTTATACATACATCATGAAAAAGAGACTTCATACTACTTATTTAGTTAATTTTCATAAATATAATTCTTGAATATGAACAATAAATGGTGCGATAGTTGAAGGCTTGTTATTCTCAAAAGCATGTGCTCTTGAGTTGTCTCACATCAGCGGTGATATTTTCTTATCACCATGTATATTATCCAAGTCAAGAACACCTACTTGTGAGAAACATGAGAAATGGTGTGATGTGTAGGAATTAAATGCACCCCAATCTAATATATAGTGTTCTCGATATGACTCAAAGTATATTTTTTTAATTTAAAATTGACACTTTAGTTCAAAACACACGTCACATACTCAAAACTGAGAAAACAAGATCCATTATTTTCAACCTTTAGGAAAATTATTCTTAAATCATTTTTGACATGTAGGGATAGACCACACATAAATATAACGCATGCTGTGTTCGGTATGACTCTAAGTGAATGTTTTAATATAAAATGTAATTTTAGTTTAAAACACAAGTCACTAGAAAAAAAAAATGAGCAAATGAGATCAAATTATTCTCAAAATTTATAACAACACTACATAATTCATTTGTGATGTGTAATAATTGACTTCACATCAATTTGACACATAATGTGTCCAGTATTACTTGACATGCATGTTTTTTTATATAAAAGTTCCATTTTAGTTTAAAATTCCCATCACATAGCCAAAACAGAGAAAATGAGATAATATTGTTTTATTTTTTTTTGAAAACAATACATAATTAATTTTTGATGTGTAGGAATGTAGAACACATGAATCTAACAAATGATGTGGCAGTTATGACTCAAAGTGATCATTTTCAATATAGAAGTGTCATTTAAGTTTAAAATGCACTTCATATATCCAAAAATAATAAAATGGTCTTAGATTGTTTTAATACATTAAAAAAATGATCAATAACTTATTTTTGATGTATAAGAATTAAAAACACCTTAATTTGATACATAGTGTGCCCGATATGACTTGAATTATTTATTTTTAGTTTAAAATTGACATTTTAGTTCAAAACACATATGACATACTCAAAACTAAGAAAATAAATTCAAATTGTTTTAATACTTTAGGAAAATGATCCATAATTCATTTTTAATATATAGGAATCAACCAAACACCAATTTGATACAGAGTGTACCCAATATGACTTGAAGAATATGTTTTTAGTTTAAAATTGAAACTTTAGTTCAAGACACATGTCACATACTCTCAAATAGAGAAAACGAGATCATATTGTTTTCAAACATTAGGAAAATGATCCATATTTCATTTTTTATGTGTAGTAATTGAACAATGTCAAAATGAAAAATGATGTTGCAGGTATGACTCAAAGTGTATGTTTTTAATATAAAAGTGACATTTTAGTTTTAAACATGCATCACTAGTCAAAATGAGAAAATGAGATTGGATTGTTTTCAAACTTTAGGAAAAATATTCATAATTCATTTTTGATGTATAGGAATTGACATCACATCAATCCAACATATGATGTGGACAATATGACTCAAAGTCATATTTTCAATATAAAAGTTCCATTTTAGTTTAAAACATACATCACACATCCAAAGCCAACAAATGAGCTCAAATTATTTTAAAAATTTATGAAAATGATTTATAATTAATTTTTGACATTCATGAATCAAATGAATGTAAATATGATAGACGATGTGTCAAGTATGGCTCAAAGTTCACATTTTTAATATAGAAGTGCCATTTTAGTTTAAAACACACATCACATAGCCAAAATTAAGAAAACCACCTCATATTATTTTAAAAATTTAGGACAATTATCTATAACTAATTTGTGATGTGTAGTAATCAACCTCACCTCAATTTGATACATGGTGTTCATGGTATGATTAGAAGTGTATGTTTTTAGTTTAAAATCAACATTTTAGTTAAAGTCACATTTACATTATCAAAATTAAGAAAATGCAATAATTTTTTTGGTACTTTAGTAAAATGATCCATAATTCATTTTTGACATAAAATAATCAACCACAAATCAATCCGATAGAATATGTTCCCATTATGACTCAATGTATATGTTTTTAGTATAAAATTGACACTTTAGTTCAAAAAACATGTTACATACTCAAAACTAAGAAAATGAGGTTGGATTATTTTAAAAAATTGATAAAAGAATTAATAATTCAATTTTGATGTGTAGGAATAGAACACACATCAATAAAACACATGATGTGTCCAATATGGTTCAAAGTGCATGTTTTTAAAATAAAAGTGCCATTTTAGTTTAAAAAGTGTGTCATTGGCCAAAAATAAAAAAACAAGCTTATATTGTTCTCAAACTTTAGTATAATTCTCCATAATTAATTTTTAATATATAATAATTGACGACACATCAATCTAACATATGATGTGGATGGTATGAATCAAAGTGCGTGTTTTTAATATAAAAGTTCCATTTTAGTTTAAAACACGCATCACATAGTCAAAACCGATAAAATGATATTGGATTATTTTTAAAAATTAAGATAATGATCCATAATTAATTTTTGATGTGTAGGAATTTACCACACATAAATCCGATAGACGATGTGGAATTTATGATTCAAAGTGTGTATTTTTAATATAGAAGTACCATTTTAGTTTAAAATGTGTGTCACATAGACAAAACTGAACAAATGAACTTGCATTATTTTTAAACTCTATAAAAATGATCCATAACTCAGTTTTGATAATTAGGAATAAAAAAAACCTTAATCTAATATATGGTGTTATTAGTATGACTCAAAGTGTATGTTTTTTGTTTAAAATTGACATTTTAGTCAAAAACACACGTGACATACTCAAAATTGAGAAAATGCATTCAAATTATTTTTATACTTTAGGAAAATGATCCATAATTAATTTATAATATGTAGAAATCAAACTCACCACAATCTTATAGATGGTGTTCCCAATATGACTCAAAGTATATGTTTTTATTTTAAAATTGACACTTTAGTTCAAAACACACGTCACATACTCAAAATTGAGAAATTGATCTCAAATTATTTTAAAACATTAGGATAATGATCCATAATTAATTTTCATTATGTATTAATTGAATGCATATCAATATTACACACGATGTGACCAGTATGAATAGACGTATGTGTGTTTAATATAAAAGTATCATTTTAGTTGAAAACACATGTCACTAGCCAACAACATGTAAACGAGCTTGAATTATTTTTAAAATTTATAAATAAAATCCATAATTCATTTTTTATATATATGAATTGATCATATGTTAATATAACACAAAATTTGTCTAGTATGAATTTAAGTGTGGTTTTCAATATAAAAGTTCCATTTTAGTTTAAAATGCACATTACATAGCCAAAGCTAAGAAAATGAGCTCAGATTCTTTTCAAACTTTTAAAAGATGATCCATAATTAATTTGTGATGAGTAGGAATCAATTTCATATCAATATAATAGAAAATGTGGTAGGTATGACTTGAAGAATATGTTTTCAATATAGAAGTTCCATTTTAGTTTAAATCACACATCACATATCCAAAATCAAGAAAATGACCTCAAATTGTTTTAAAACTTTAGGAAAATTATCCATAACTCATTTTTGATGTACATGAATCAAATGAACCTCAATATGATACATGGTGTTCCCGGTATGACTCTAAGTGCATGCTTTTAGTTTAAAATCAAAATTTTAGCTCAAAACACACATGCCATACTCAAAAACAAGCAAACAAATTCAAATTGTTCTGAGATTTTTTGAAAATGATTATTAATTAATTTGTGAAATGTATGGATAAACCAAAATTATATACACAGTGTAACCGGTATGACTTGAAGTATATGTTATTAGTTTAAAATTTTCACTTTAGTTCAAAACACATGTCACATACTCAAAACTAATAAAACAGGCTTTTATTATTTTAAAACTTTAGGATAATAATCCATAATTAATTTTTGACATGTAAGAATAAACCTCACATCAATTAAACACACGATGTATCTGGTATGACTCTAAGTGTGTGTTTTTAATATAAAAGTTTTATTTTAGCTAAAAATGCGCGTCACTAAAAAAAATGAGTAAACAATATTAGATTGTTTTTAAACATTAAGAAAATGATCCATAATTTAGTTGTGATATATAGGAATTTACCACACATGAATCCGACACACGATGTGGTCGGTATGACTCAAAGTACATTTTTTCAATATAAAAGTTCTGTTTTAGTTTAAAACATGCATAACATACCCAAAGATGAGAAAATGAGCTTATATTATTTTCAAAATTTAGGGTAACAATCCATAATTAATTTTTTAGGTGTAAGAATCGACTACACATCAATCCTTCAGTCAATGTTGTGGTTATGACTCAAAGTGTGTGTTTTCAATATATAAGTTCCATTTTAGTTTAAAATGCATTCCACATAGCCAAAACTGAGTAAATGATCTCATACTATTTTTAAACTTTAGTAAAGTGATCCATAATTCATTTGTGATTTCGTGCCTCAATTTGATACATGATGTGATTGGTGTTACTCAAAGTGCATGTTCTTAATACACTAGTGACATTTTAGTTCAAAACACACATGGCATACTCAAAAATGAAAAAATTCATTCAAATTTTTGGATACCTTAGGTAAATGAACAAAAATTCATTTGTGATGTATATTAATCAAACACACATCAAAATGTCACAAAATGTGGTGTGTATAACTCATAGTACTTGTTTTAAATATAAAAGTGTTATTTTAGATTAAAATGCATCACATAACCAAAATTGAGAAAATGAGCTTGGATTGTTTTCAAACTTTATTAGAACAATCCATATGACAATTAAGAAATTACCACACATAAATTTGAAACATGATGTGACTTATATGATTTGATTTTCATGTTTTTAATATAAAAGTGTCAATTTAGTTTAAAATGCACATCACTAGCCAAAAATGAGAAAACGAGATTAGATTATTTTCAAAATTTAGGACAATTCTCCATTATTCATTTGTGAAATGTATGAATTTAATTCACATAAATTTGACACACGGTGTGGATGGTATGAATCAAAGTGTGGGTTTTCAAAATAAAAGTTCCATTTTAGATTAAAATGCACATCATATAGCTCAAACTGAGCAAGCGAGCCCGAATTATTTTCAAACATTAAGAAAATGATCTATATTTCTTTTTTGACATATAGGAATTGACCGCACATCAATATGACATATGATTAATTGATAATATCATTAATATATATAGTAATTAACAATATAAGTTATCATATGTGAATTATACGACATTAAAATTATAATTTTTTTATTTACTATTACTAAAATAAATATTTATTTTATTGCATGTGTGAGATTTTATACGGATATCAATCATTGAAAAAAGTTTTCTAGTTTTGATTTTTATACGGGTTGTAATTTTTCCTTGCTTGATTGTAAATATGAAATTAATGTAAATATTTTTTATGTAAATTTTGAATTGAAATGATGGTGAAATGTGATATTTATATTCTAATCTGGTTTTATGTATATTTCGATTCCCATTTATGTATTCTAATTATGGTTTATTTTTATAGGGCTGCTATATGGATGCAGATGTATAGTAACTTATATGGCCTTTATCAGCGCTAGAGAAAGCACTGATAAATGGTACCTTTATTAGTTATAAAAAAAGAGATGATAAAGTAATGCTTTATGAGTGCTAAAATTCATTGATAAAAGCACCCTTTATTAACACTTTTTTTAATCACTGATAAAGGTTTCCTTTATCAGTATTTTTCCTAGCACTGATAAAGGCTAGGTGTTTTTAATGATGCTTAGGTATTTGGTGTTTTTTCACTAACAAATCCCTTTTTAGCATCGCTAAAGGCTTCATATGTTGTAGTGTGATAATTAGAGTGATTTTTTCCAGTTTTGAGTATCTGATGCATGTTTTGAACTAAAACATCACTTTAAAACTGAAAATATCACCCTTAGTCATATTGGCCACATTGTGCATTATATTGATGTATAGTTAAATTCCTATTCATCACTAATAAATTGCAAGTCATTTTCCAAAATTATCATGACAACCTAGTCACATTTGTTTGGTTTTAAGCATGTGATGCATGTTTTTAATTGAAGTCATTTTTAAACTAAAAAAACACACTTTCAATCATACCATCTGAATCCTTTATTGGATTGATTTGAGGTTAATTATCATAGGTAAAAAATTAAACAAGGATTATTTTCCTAAAGTATGATGACAATATAATAATTTTTATTAGGTTTAAGTATGTGGCACACATTTTGAACTAAAAAGGTACTGGCCACACCATGTGTCATATCGACATGAGGTTTATTTATACAATTCAAAAATGAATAATAATACTTTTTAATAAATCATCACAACAATCCAAGTGTTTTTTCTCATTTTTAAGTATATGACATGTAATTTGAAATAAAATGTCACTTTTAAATAAAAACACACATTTTTAGTCATAACAAAAACATCACATGTCAGATTGATGTGAATTTAATTTCAATAGGTTACATATGATTCAAAAATAATTAAACTAAATATTCAAAAAAATATGAGCATGTTTTCTCAATTGTGAGTATGTAACGCGCGTTTTGAACTGAAATGTCACTTTTAAACTAAAAACACACACTTTTAGTCATACTAGCCTTGCCATGTGTAAAATTTAAGTGTAGTTAAATTCTAAAAGTATCAAATGAAACAAAGATAATTTTCATAAGTCATATTGAAAATTTGAGCATATTCACTAAATTTTGAGAATGTAACATGCATTTTTAACTAAAATGTCAATTTTTAATTGAAAACACTCACATGAAATCATACTAACAAAACCATGTTCCATATTGACGTGAAGTAAATTCCTAGATTTCACAAATGAATAATGGATAAATTTCTTAAACTATCAAGACATTTCAAGTTCATTTGCTAAATTTTGAGTATGTAACATGTATTTTGAACCTTCGTTGAGGTTCCGGGTTCGAGTCCTCGCAAGGAAACACACACTATATTCTAGAAAACCACTCATGGGCCCCTCTACCACATTGGGAACTGGCCTAAGCCCAAGGGTTGGCCACCTTGGGCCTCATTGGGGACGTGCAACGTGTAGGTGGGCGGGCCAGCCTAATACCTCATTACCCAACAACACGTCTGCCACTTCGACGGTGGCGTAGTGGTGCAAGGACGAGGGCCAGAACAACGATGTTCGGTGAGGTCTGGGGTTCAATTACTGGGAGACCGCTCTTGGGGGAATTTTCACCTCCCATGTACCACCCATCTTCTCGGGTCACCCGGTGTCTCACCAGGTGGGTAGAATGGGTGAACTTCACCTGGCTGACGGATTGCTGTGCCAAACCATCACTGATTGAGGTGTTACCCCATGGGATTCACAATCATATCGGCTGGCAATGACTCCTTCCTAGCTGGGGATTCTCTGGATGAACTCTTCATGGGAAGGGGGGTTCTCGAGTGTGGAGGGTTTGAAAAGGCCACTCTCGGGGATTCCCTTTTCTAACTAAAGAACATATATTTTGATCTAAAAAATTCACTTTCAAAATTAAAACATGCACTTTAAGTCATATCTAAAGAATCTTTGTGGTGTTTTTTTTTTTAAAAAAGTATTTTATTTTTTGACAACTAACCTTTTTATTTAATAATGTTTTTGATATAATGGAAGATGAAGTTTTTAGTTGATGGAAGTTTGTTGTTGTTTCTAAGAAAGAAAGAAGTTATTAAGTTTGAAAGATGTTGCGTAAGTCCTTTTTGTTGCTGAAGAATATTAAAAGTGGATGTTGTTGAAGATTCAGAAGATAGAAAGTTTCTCAAACTTTCTAAACAAAATCAGATGATGATTTGATGATCTTAAAGTTCTCAAAAATCATGAAAAGTTTCATGATAAAAGCTGTTGAAGAAATTGTGAAGTGGTTTGACGATTTTCACTAAGAAACATTATGATAAATTTCAAAACCTGATTTCGAAGAAAAATGGAAATTGATTTCTGAACAATCTGGAACCTGATTTCTGAGAAAACTAGAACCTGATTTCTGAAAAATTCAGAGCCTAATTTCTGAAAAAATAAGAACCTGATTTATAAGAAAACTGGAACTTGATTTCTGAACAATCTGGAACCTAATTTCTGGAAAAACTAGAACGTGATTTCAGAGAAAACCATAACCTGATTTTTGAACAATATGGAACCTGATTTTTGAGAAAACCGAAACTTGATTTTAGAGAAAATCAGAACCTAATTTTTGAACAATTCAGAACCTAATTTTCGAGAAAACCAGAACCTGATTTATGAGAAAACCAGAACTTGATTTCTGAACAATATGGAACCTGATTTATGAAAAAACTAGAAACTGATTTATGAGAAAACATAAACCAGATTTCTGAACAATCCAGAATATAATTTTGGGGAAAACTGGAAACTGATTTCAAAGAAAACTAGAACCTGATTTATGAACAATCCAGAAACTAATTTCTGTGAAAACCAAAACATGATTTCTAAACAATAAGGAAGCTGATTTATGACAAAACTGGAACCTGATTTATGATAAAACTAGAACCTGATTTCTGAACAATCCAAAACCTGATTTCTAGGAAAAATGAAACATGATTTCAAAGAAAATTGGTACCTAATTTCTGAATAATTAGAAACCTAATTTCTGAGAAAACCAAAACCTGATTTCAGATAAAACCAGAACCTGATTTCTAAACAATCTAGAACTCGATTTTTGAGAAAACTAGAACCTGATTTCTGAGAAAACTAGAACCTAATTTATGAACAATCCAAAAATTGATTTATCAAAAAATCAGAACCTGATTTATGAAAAAACCGGAACCTGATTTCTACACAATTTGAAACCTAATTTCTGAGTAATTCGAAACCTGATTTTTGAGCAATTCAGAACCTGATTTCTACATAATTCAGAACCTGATTTCTGAGCATGTTTCTTAGAAAACCAGAACTAAAATCCAGTATTATCATTCTAAGAAAGATATAAAGAGTTCAAGAAGGAAAAACTAAATTTCAACTTTGCATAAATCTCAAAGAAATTTAAGGAGGTTTGAAGAAGTCAAATATTGAAGATTAAATGTGAGATATTTTCTGAGTTTTTAAGATTTGAGGAAGTGGAAAAGATTTTCAAGATTCCCGCCTTTGTTTTCTGAGTTTCATATAAATATGAGCTCAGATCATTTTCTCATTTGTAACTTTTACACACACAAAAAAGGTGGAGATTTAGAGAATTTAAAGTGAAATTTTCCTACTAAGATTGAAGAATATTTTCTTTGAGTGTTTAAGGAATAAAATAATTAGAACCATCCTTACCTTACTAAGAAGACCAAAATCAGCCAAACTGGATTGAGAATTTGGACTGAGCATTTGTGGAGAAGATTCAACAATGTTTTTATTATTTTTTTGGATCATTTTTTCTTTAATAAAACATTTTAAACTGATGGGAGTTAGTATAATCTTTCCTATCAAGAGATAGAATGTGTCTAATGGGAGTTGGAACAAGTTATATTCACTTCTTCATTATAGTGGATTTTTATAGACCCATGGGAGCGGGGATGGAAAGGATGTAGGTTCTCACATTGAGGTCAAACCTTGTAAATCATGTGCACCTTACTTGCTTTAATATTCTTTTATATGTAAGTATTTGATACAAGTTGATAAATAAATAAATCTTAACAAGTTGCAAGGGTTAAGTTCTTAAAGTTTTGAAACTTAGATAAAGTTAACAACTGATTCAACCCCCCTTCTCTGTTGTTACTCGATCCTTGGAACATAAAGTGGTATGATAGAGAGGTTCCCTTATTTAATCCTTATCATAGAGAATATAAATTCTTTCAATAGTATATAAATTTTTACATTTTATGGAAAGAATTATTATAGATATAAAAATAGGATGATTCCTTATCTCCTATCTCTTTCCCTTGAAGTTGTTGATGCTACTACTATTGGATTTCCACCTATTGAGAAAGATGCTCCTATGAAATTTCATGATAAGAGAAACATAGAAGTTGATGGAAAGGCTATAAATTCTATTCTCATGTCCTTATCAGAATTTTTTTATCAGAAGGTGATGGGTCTCAAAACATCAAAAACTATGTGGGACAATCTGGATAGTGTTTTTGAAGGAAATAAAAAAGTCAAAAAGGCCAAGCTAAAAATTTGGTGTAGTAAGTTTGAAGATATCAGAATGAGAGATGAGGAAACAATTAATGAATACTTCATGAGATTTAATGAAATTTTTTGAAACATTATAGGATTCAGAGAAGACTTAGAAGATTCTACAATTGTGAAGAAACTTATTAGAAACTTTATGGATAGGTTTGATTCTAAAATTTCTTCCTTAGAAGATAAGGATGATTTAAATCTTGATGAATTTCATAACATTATTTTTTTAATGAAATGAGGAAATCTCAAATATTTAAGAATAAAATAAAATATGAAATGGATTTTGAATCCATAAAAAAGATGAAAATCAATGAATTTGATAAAGATGATCCTTGTGAATCTGATGACAATGAAGATGATGAGCTGAATGAAAAGATCATGTCTTTTATATCTAAGAACTATCATAGAGGAAGAGAAAAATATGGAGGAAAAATTACTATCAAGTTTTTTGAGTGTGGTGTAATTAGCCACTTTTCTATGAATTACCCTAAGAAGAAATTTGGAGAATATTGAGACAATTCTGATGAAAAACTTTGATGTAAGAAGTGGAAAAAAATTATAAATAAGATAAGTCTTCCAAAAAATTCAAGAATAAGTCTTTCAGAAAGAAGAGAAGCATATTTAGCAAGAAGGTTGAATCAGACTCAAATGGAAATGATTCTTATGAAGATGAAAGTTCACAAAAATTTAGAACCTTTATTACAAAAGTTGAGAAAAAAAAAGACTCCTTATAAAGTAAAGAAGGTGGTGAAGAATCATATAGAGAGTATCATCTCAGAACCAAAATTCTTTCTTGTCTTGAGAAAAATAAATCTATCAAGAAAGAAATTAGTGTAATAAAGAAATATTATGAAGAAATATTATTAAGAAGTTGCTGATGGAAGAAAAAATGTCATCAAGCAGGAGGATAAATCCATTCAAGAGATTATAAGATACAAAATTATAAATGATGAACATGGAAAGGTGATTGAAGATCTAAGCAAGAAGTTGGAAGCTAAGGAAGAAGAAGTGAACAAGGTGCAATCAAAACTCCTTTAGTCCAAAAATGCCTTGAGGAAGATGAATGTGAACTTCAAAAAATCTACAGAAGTAAAAGATGATACCTCTAAAATTTATGAGAAGGATTATTATGAGAATTAGGTGAAATATTATCCTACCAAAAATAATGTTTCATCTGAACCCTCTAACATTTCAGGTCCTAGAAAAGGTGTTGGGAAATTTTGGGTGAAAAAGTTTGTGATAAACCTATCAACTCTACAAAATTTGAAATCTCACTCAAAGGGAAATATGGTCCACATCCTGAGAATGTTAGGACTGAAATAAGTTACCTACCTCAACAAATTTCCTATAGAGAAAGATCACTCTTTAATGGAAAATCAAGATTTGAAGGCTATTGTTGGTGATATGAAATCGATGGGAATAAAGATTATAATTCTTGTCACAATTTATATCTACCTGAAATAAGGTTTGAACAAAGTGGAATAAATAGTGAATGAAGAATGAGTAACTTTCCCCATTCACAGAAAGTTGAAAAGGTAAATTCTCAAAATGTTAGAAACACTCCAACAAAGAATCAATTTGAATGTATTGAAAAAGTTCGTGGAAGATGTGATTATCCTGGTCATCATGCCAAAAGATGTATGAAACTCCTTATATAACAAGTTTCTTCTGATAAGAAAGAAATGAAAGCTAAAAATAAGAAGGTTGATGAGAGAGCTTTCATTGTTGACACAGATTTGAAAGCAAGTAAGAGGAAAAAACCATGGATTCTTGATAGTGGTTGTTCTTCACACATGAAAGGTGATATAAAAATCTTGGAACATGTTGGGATTATTGATGTAGGAGTGGTTACTTTTGGAAATGATAGTTCCTTAAAAATTAAAGGAATCAAAACGACAGATATTGAATCAGAGAAACTAATGTCTACAAAAGTCTTGCATGTTGATGGGCTAAAACATAACTTACTTAGTGTAATTAAACTTTGTGATGATGGGAAAGAAGTAATCTTCAAAAAGGATTCTTGTATTATAAAAAGTGTGAAAAATGGAAAAGTCATTACAAAAGGAGAAATAACCAGTGTGAATCTCTTTAAAATTAGAGAATCCAATAACTCATGTTATTTGTGTGCCGAAGATGAGAACAGGTTGTGGCATCGAAGAATTGGACATCTTATGAAGAAGAACATGAACAATCTATCTAAATTTTATGTTGTTCAGAATTTTCTATAATTGATAAGAAGAGATGGAGATGTTTGTATTACTTGCTAGAAAGGAAATATGACTAACAAAAGTCATAAAAGAGTTGAGATAAAATCTGGAAAACCATTTGAGCTAATTCATTCCGATATGTGTGGGATGATGAGACATCAATTAATAAAAATAGATTTATACTTTATCACTTTTATTGATGATTTCAATTGAATGAAAAGAATCATGTTCATGAAGCACAAGTAAGAGGCTATTGAAATATTCAAATTCTTTAGAAAATATGTTGAGAAAGAATTGGGGGTTTCCATAAAAAAGATGAGAACAAATAATGGTTCTGAATTTACAAACAATGTTTTTGAAACTTATCTAATAAATCATGGGACAAAACATCAATATATTTCTCCCTATACTCCAAAAAAAATAGAGTAGCATAAAGAAAGAATAGGAGCTTGGTAGAAATGAGAATAAGTATGTTAGCTGAGTACAAACTTTCAAAATTATTTTAGAGAGAAGTTATTAGTACTACTGTACATGTTCAAAATAGATGCTTGTTGAGACCAGAAACCAACATGACTCCTTATGAAATGTGTTATAAAAAAAAACCCTCATTGGAATACTTCAAAGTCTTTATAAGTCCATGTTTTCTTAAAGTCAAAAATTTGGATTTGTTAAATTTTGATGAGAAAGAGGAGGAAGGAACCTTCAGGGGTTATTCACCAAATGGTAGAAGTTACAAATGTTGGAATAAACATTTACAAAGGTTGGTGGACTCATATAATGTGAATGTAATTGAAAATAAATGCTCCTTAACATATTTTTTTGATAATTATGGGGATGAAACATTAGAGAAATCCAAAAAAAAATGAATGTTATCCAAAACAACCTCATCATGATTCAGATGAGTCATGTAGTTTAGAAAGTGATGCTGAGGAAGAACCCATGAGATTTCTTACCTTAAGAAAGTATGTTGAATCTAAAAACATTATTGGGAATTAGAAGGCTTCAGTTCAGACAAGAATAAAGTTGAGATTAGAAAATCAGACTTCTCTTATCTCAAAAGTTGAACCAGAATCAGTTTCAGAGGCTATTCAATATAAATAATGGGTGGATGCTATGAATTAATAGCTAGATCAGATTGAGAAGAATGGAATATGGGAACTTGTTCCAATTTTAGAAAATAATTTCTTTTTATTATAACCAAGTGTGTTTACAAAAATAAATTTAATGAGAATGGAGAAGTTTCAAGAAAGAAAGAAAGACTTGTTTGTAAAGGATATGCATAGGTAGAAGGTGTGGATTTTGATGAAACCTTTGCCCCCATTGCATGGCTAGAAACTATTCAAATGTTTCTTGCAGTGGATGCCCATTGAAATTAAATATTTTATCAGATGGATGTAAAGTCATCTTTATTAAATAGTGAAATTGAGGAATAATTTTAAATTGAACAACCTTGTGGGTTTATACTTGATGAGGATGAAAATAAAGTTTGTAAATTGAAGAAATATTTGTATAGGTTGAAACAAGATCCAAGTTCTTGGTATTCAATGCTTGAAAATTGTTTTAGAAAGATAAAATTTTCTAAAGGAAAAGTTGATTGTAACTTCTATGTGAAAGATGTTGACTCCAGAACAATAATTGTAATTGTTTATGTGGATGATAATTTTTTTGTTGGGGATGAAGAAAATGTTTTTGAAGAGTTTTCTAAAGAGATGAAGAAGAATTTTCAAATTTCAATGTTGGGGGAACTAAATTTTTTCCTTGTCTTACAAGTTAAAAAAAAATAAAGATACATTTTCTTATCTCAAGAAAAGTATGCCAAGGAATTGTTAAAGAATTTTGGAAAGGTAGAATCAAAAGAAGTTTCAACTCCCATTTCAGTGAGCACAAAGTTGAAAAAAGATAAATCTAGAATAAGTGTGAATCAGAGAGATTTTCAGAAGCTGATAAGAAGTCTTTTTTACCCCACAGCTTCACAACCTGATATTGTTTATGCTATTACTTTATGTTCTAGGTATCAAAGTAATCTGATATAATCACATATGTTGGTGGAAAAGAGGATTCTGAGATATGTCAAAGGAATAACTTCATATGGTTTGTTATACAAAATAAATATTGAGTTAAAGTTTCATGGTTACACTAATGCTAACCAGGTTGGTGATTGTAATGATATAAAATCAACTTCAGGAGGAACATTTTTATTAGGTGAATGTTGTGTGGGTTGGAATAACAATAAACAAAGTTCAGTAACTTTGAGAACAGCCGAATCTGAATATGTTGCAGCTAATCAGGCTTGAACTCAAATGATGTGGATGAAAGTTCAGTTAGAATATTTGAAAGTAAAAGTTTTTAAACCATTGAAGATACTTTGTGATAATCAGAGTGCCATTGATATTTCTAAGAACCCTATCCAACACTCAATATAAAAACACATTGATATAAAATTTCACTTCATAAAAGAGAAAGTTACTACTGGAGATCTTTTACTAGAATACACATCAACAAAGTATCATATTTCTGATATCTTTACAAAATCAATGTTGAAGGAAAGGTTTCTCTAATTGAGGATGCAACTCCATGTTCAGTCTCCTCCCATGTATTCCTAAACCTCATAAAGAAACAACCCCCACTGTGCTTTGGATTATGTTGACAAAGGGGGAGTGTAAGAAAAAACTTTGTAAAAAGTTTTTTTCTTATATTTATTTTATGAATTTGAATACATGGTTATCATATAATAGGGGATAGAAAAATAAAAATAAGATATAAAGATAAAGATAAAAGTAAAGGGAGAGTTGTGAGTAAGGGGGAGTTTATGTTTACATGGTCGCAAAATTTTCTTGTCACTAAGGGATGGAAATCCTTCAAAAACATTACTTTTTCCAGTAGTGTGGTGTCAGGTAACTCTCTTTTGAGAAAGGATATGTTTTGATAAAAGTCAAAAACTTAAGTTGTTGAAAAATTCTGAGAATTGGAAAAGTTGTTAACAAGGGTTTTCAATAAATCCAAAGGGGGGGGGATTGAAGAATATTTGTGGTGTTTTGTTTTAAACAAAGTTTTTTATGTTTTGAAAACTAATCTTTTTATTGAAGAATATTTTTGATATACAGAAATATTAAGTTTTTGGTTGTTGGAAGTTTTTCATTTTTGATGAGAAATAAATAAGTTTCTAAGTTTGAAAGATGTTTCTTAAGTCCTTTTTGTTGTTGAAGAATCTTAAAAGAGGATGTTGTTGAAGATTCAAAAGATAGAAAGTTTCTCAAAATTTTTTAAAAAAATTATACGATGCTTTGATGATCTTAAAGTTCTTAAAAATCATGAAAATTTTCATGATAAAATACGTTGAATAAATGGTGAATAGGTTTGATGATTTTTACTGAGCAACATTCTGAGAAAATTCGGAACCTAATTTTAGGAAAAAACAGAACCTGATTTCTGAACAATCCAGAACCTGATTTTTGAGAAAACCAGAACCTGATTTCTAAACAATCAGGAATATGATTTCTAAAAAAAGTGGAACCTCATTTATGAGAAAACTAGAACCTAATTTTTAAACAATCCAGAACATGGTTTCTTTGAAAACCAGAACTTGATTTCTAAAAAATTTGGAACCTGATTCATGAGAAAACCAAAACCTGATTTCAGATAAAACTAGAACCTGATTTCTGAACAATCCAAAACCTGATTTATGAGAAAAATAGAACCTAATTTCTTGTAAAACCGGAACCTGATTTCTGAAAAATCTAAAACATGATTTTTAAAAAAATAAGAACCAGATTTATAAGAAAATCAGAACCTAATTTCTGAACAATTCAAAACCTAATTTCTAGGAAAATCAGAACCCTATTTTAGAGAAAAATAGAACCTGATTTCTGAACAACCAGGAACCTAAATTCTACAAAAACTAGAACCTAATTTTTGAACAATCTAGAATTTGATTTATGAAAAAACCAGAACATGATTTATGAGAAAATTGGAACCTGATTTCTGAACAATCCATAACCTGATTTCTAAGAAAAATTAAACTTGATTTTAGATAAAACTGGAACCTGATTTCTAAACAATCCAGAACTTGATTTTTGAGAATACCAGAACTTGATTTCTGAGAAAACCAGAACCTGATTTCTGAACAATCTATAACCTAATTTATATAAAATCTGGAACCTAATTTCTGAGAAAACCAGAACTTAATTTCTACATAATTTAGAACCTTATTTCTGAGTAATTTGGAACCTGATTTCTGAATAATTCAGAACCTGATTTTTTTTATAATTCAGAACCTGATTTCTGAGCATGTTTCTGAGAAAACCGAAACCAAGATCCTGCATTATCATTCTGAGAAATATACGAAGAGTTCAATAAGTAAAACCCAAATTTCAACTTTTTGTAAATCTCAGAGAAATTTAGGAAGGTTTGAAGAAGTCAAAGATTAAATATTAAATGTGAGAGATTTGTGAAGTTTTGGAGATTTGAGGAAGCATGAAATATTTTCAAGATTCCCGCCTTTATTTTCCAAGTTGCCTATAAATATGTGCTCATATCATTCGCTCATTTGTAACTTTTACACTCGTGGAAAAGGCGGAGTGCTAGAGAATTCAAAGTGAAATATTCCCACCAAGATTGAAGAATATTTTCTTTGAGTGTTTAAGGAATGGAATATTCAGAACCATCCTTACCTTACTGAGAAGATCGGAATCATCCAAACCAGACTGAGGATTCAGAATGAGCATTTATAGAGTAGATTCAACAAAGTTTTTATTCTTTTGTTTGGCTCATTTGTTATTTAATAAAATATTGTAAACTAATGGGAGTCGGTATAATATTTCCTATCAGGATATAGAAGGTGTCTAATGAGAGTTAGCACAAGTTGTATTCACTTCTTCATTATAGTGGATTTCCATAGACCCAAAGGAGTGGCTATGGTAAGGATGTAGGTTCTCACATTGAGGCTAAACCATGTAAATCGTGTGTGGCTTATTTGATTTACTATTCTTGCATGCGTAAGTATTTGATATAGGTTGATAAGGAAATAAATCTTAATAGGTTGCAAGGGTCCCCCTTCTCAGTTGTTACTCAATCCTTGGAACTTCAATATCGAGCACACAATGTGTTAGATTGATATACAATTAATTATTCCATGTTAAAAATAAACCATAAATAATTTTACTAAAGCATAAAAAAAATCTTAGTACATTTTCTCACTGTTCACCATGTGACACATTTTTTGAACTAAAATTTAAATTATAAACAGAAAACACACATTTTGAACACACATAACTAAATAAAAAAATTGGGGTAAATATATTTTCAAGAATGAAGATGAGGATTAAAAATATGAATAAAAATATCAACTTTACTAGTGGATATATAATTGTAATATAAAAGGCCAAAATTAAAACTTACTGTTAAAATTATAATAAAAACAACACATCAATAATAATTTTTTTTAACATAAATCGTATATTCATTCTCATTAGAGTCTCAAAACTAATCATGTCAATATTAGAGTCCCAATAAGTAGCTGGTAGTTTTTATCAACTATAACCACCACACCATGAAACTTGAGTTTGTTTATGTATGTACATATCTTATTTTCTTATTAATTATCATAAATGATGACAATTAATATGACAAAGATATATGTTCCAAGAAAAAACAAACTTAAGTCACTTGGTGTGATGGTTATAATTGATAAAAATCTATTGGAGTTGGTGTCCTAGAAGCAACTAGATTTATACTTTCTATTACCCGAATATTAAGAAATATATTAACATATAGTGATTATTCTTCCATGTAACTTGAATGTGACAACGTCCTTAAATTATTTGTCACCTTAAAAGGTTATAGTTGTTCCCTAATATAATGAGAACCTAGAGATGCTATAAAAATGTTCTTATACATATTTAATATCATTTAAATGACATCTTTTTGACAAGACACATATGATGTTTGACTATCAGATGTTAGGGCATCCTAAGATATTGAAACTAATTCTCATTAAATTAAAAATTTTTGGTCTCTAAGAAGTGAGGTCATAAGGAAAATACCTACCAATAATAATTTCACATGTTTAGGTTTCATTGTATATTCTTATTTTTTAATGTGTGTATTGGTTCAAATACTTGAGATTATTATTAATGTGTATCATTAACTATGTACTTTGATGAGTAGATTAAAATTGTGATGATATATGTTCATAGAAAGGTAACATATATTGGGTGCATTATAATTGATATACCATTAATTGAATAAACCAATTAAAGATTTATCTCCTTTATATTAATAGAAGAATATATATCTAAACCTTTGATTGAAATGGGAATATTTGATTAAATCCCTAACTATGGTAGTGCATTGATAAGTTCATCTAAAAAATTCAAAGAAAGATAAATCAAACATATAGGGTGATGAAAAAAGTATGCATCCTAGTTGATGAGATATCATTAGAAAAATGGATTATATTACACAGTAAAATTCATATAAAGGTAGTTTTCATTGAAATATTAACTTCTTTATGCATGGGTACCTTTATGTGCTGATAAACACTGATATGGGACTTTAGGTAAGTTCAAATAATTCCATTGAGAAAGTTGTCCATAGGGTCACACACTAAGTGTATCAAGAATCTCATTAAATTTTATTGAATTTAATATTAAGAATAAATATTAATCTCATCTATAAAAATAATAATTATTCTAGGGAAGTTGATCATATAAATTCAATCATGAAATATTTGGGTTTAGAATAGATGAGTTCAATTTTATATCTTATTTATTATTGACAAGGTAATAAATATATATTTATTTATTCATCAATTTAGTAAATATATTAATATAGAAATATTTATTTAGTTACATGAATATTAAAATAAATATTTATTCATGATTTTTGGGATTATAATTTTTATTTTATTTATTGAATGAATAATATTTATTTTAATAAATATTTTATTATTTTTGGTTCATTGAATTCCATAGAAGGATTAATGGGTTGAGTTAATGGCCCGATGAAAATGATATATTTTATTTAATATGATTTAAATATTTATTTATTTATTTATTGAAGAAATGACATTTAAATAAACACATTTTAGGGTATATAATAATAATAATAATAATTGAAACAAGGATTACTTAAAATAAACAATTTGATAATAGGACATTGTGTAATTACTAATTATTTGAACCTATTTCTAAAATCCCAGATAGATCATGTTAGTGGTTGAGACTTGTTGTGAATAATAAAAAGATCTCTAAAACTTTCTCAATACCTAGAGAAATATCCTCTCATCCACCCTCTCAAGAACATAGAGAGAATAAGATAAATCCTTGTTGTGATCAATGCCGAATGACATGAAGCTCTAGATTCTTCTACGGTACAACTTTATATACCAATATTTTTGTTTATAGATTCATGGATCACATGTGGATACACCTAGAAGAATCCTATATTGTATTGTCCACTACAATGAAAATTAAACAAGTGTGAAGATAAAGATTGATCAAAAGAAATTCTTGATTTGGGGTAATTTTATATTTAAATTAATTATAAATTAAATGTGAAAAGATCCTCTCTAGGAGATTTTGAGGTCGTGTTCATCAATTTATTTGTATTTATCCATTGAAATTGATGGAATACCAAATTTTACACCCTCCCACCACTTCCACTGTTCCCCAAAACCTTCAAAAACTATCTTTTTAGTTATTGAAAATCCCATCCCCTGATTTGTGTACCCATTTTTAGTCAACACTATTATTTTAATTCTAAAATCATTTCAATATTCTAGGTTACATTACATGGTTCTAATCACATATAACTATGATAAATATCAACATTAATGATAGGAAACCACCTCTTTGTGATGTTTACAAACATTATTATACCATTTAACCTACCCAATTATTCCAAAAAATATATATTTCTACTTTTGAATATGAGGATTTTTAACAGTCCTAATAGAGTACTAGAAAAATAAAGATAAAAAAAAATTAATAAATATTTTAAATGAAACTATAATTACCATCAGAAATACCTCTTTATTTATGATAGTTTGTGGATGGAATATGATATATTTCATGAATTTATAAAATTAATATCCACAATATATGTGATTACTTTATTTTGAAAACTATATAAACATTGATAAATATAAGTAATTTGTTTTGATAGTGAAATATTATTATATATATTATCTACCACTTATCTAGTCATATAAATACATATGATTTAAGTGCGCATTAACCATACCCATACCATAACTTGATGAAAAATAAAAAAAGCCTTACCATAGAAAAAATCTTGTTAAAAAATAATATAAAACATATTATTTGAAGTTTATTTATAAAACACTAAAAGAAGTGTATTAAAAATTAATATGGAAATAATTTGTGGTTGATTTGTTGGATATGCATTAATTGGACCCAAATAAATATATCTTTGTAGTATCTAAAGTGATTGCAATGAGTATCTAGTGATTACTAAAAAAGGTATAAGTAATGGAATGAAATTAAAATATATTTTATATGGTTATATTATAGAGTTTTACTCATGCACTGTAGGTATTAAAATTTTTGGTACTCTACCCACCTTGATTTTTGAAACTTTAGGTCAGAATGGGATAATATATACTAGAGGTTATTATGGTAGGTAGACCCCAGAAACCTATCCATAAATATGCAATGAAACTAAAATCTCAACACATGAACCATCATTACAATCTCTAGATTATACATCATTTAGTTCCACTCTTGAGACCTCAGTTGCTTGGACCCATAAGCGGCTACTCACCCTATAACAACTTGTAACTTAAACAACCCATAATTACGAGTTTAATATAAAGGGTTACAAGTTAATACATTTAAAAGATCTTTTATGTTTAGAGTTTTATAGAATTAGGCAAACCATTACATAAAAAAGTGGAAACATCCACACAATATACATTTTTTACATAAAATAGGTTCTTATGTTTACACTCATGTTTCATTCATGTCACTTTTTATTTGTTAAATATGTGTTAGAATTGAATTTTATATAGTTTCTATACATCATTAGGACCTATTAAAAACATTTTAAAATGTGGGATGATGAAAAAAATATCAATAAGGTATATAAAAGAAAAACTGTTAGTCATTTTGGAAAATATGTAAATCAATAAAGAAGTTTAATTTTTTTTATAAAATAGACTCTAAGATCAAATAATAATTTACTTACTATTGAAATAAACTTCATTTATAAAAGTTTTTCATAATTTTTTTGTATAAATCATAAAGAAAAAATCATAACTATGTTAGTTTTTTGATAAAACAAGAGATCTCATGAAACATTTTCCTTGAAAACTAAACCTTTCACCTTTAAAAGGTCAAAACCATTCCCTTATTCATAAAATAATTTTCTTAGCTTATGGAATAAAAATGTTTACATTAAAAAACATATAAATAATAAAAAAATTATGTAGGATATTGGGATACCATACTTATAATCACCCTTACAATGAATATTATAATGGAATAACCAACTCGATTAATTCCAACACGTTTACTTTAGAAAATATATTAATACCCAATGAATTAGAGGGATAAATTAGACCCAACATTCATTATATTTAATTTCCAAGAACCATAACATGAATAGAAAACATAAATTATTGAATTTAAAACATAAAAATCATTATAATTTTCATTTGATCACATAAGTAAAACACATTTAGTTATCTCATTAAAATGAGAACAAATTTCATTTTTTATTGAAAATATTATAAAAATAAAAATTCCCAAGATAATGGGAGAATAATATTATTTTAAAATATATATAAAAATATATATGAACCTTAATAAAAAACAATGTCTATGATGATGATAAAATGTGTTCATGCGGTAAAAGTTAAAATAAAACATTTTTTTTACTTTTTTAAAGAAAGTCAAAATGATCTATACAGAAAATGTAAAGTAAGTTCATTTTAAAACATATATAAAAAAGTAAATATGAATAGAAAATGAAATTAATCATTAATTTAAGTATATTAAGAACAATTTTTAGAAAATTTAAATAATATGTATATGGAGGGAAAAGAGTTTAAATTAAAACTTTACAACTTTTAAAACTTTTACAACAAGGTTTTAAAGAAAAATATTTTACCTCGAGTCCTAACTCACCACGTACGTCATTTACTTTAATAAATAAAAAAACTATATTAATTATTTTATTGATTAATAAAAATTTTCATGATCATTCCATTATAATTATTCCTTTTATTTCATTTGTTATCATGTTTCATTTATTGACAAAATCGGTTATGTTTGCATCATACGTTTTGGGTTGTTCGGTCCAAAATAGCTTCGGTGTGTTGACTGGGGTAAAATGGGCCATAAAATGATTTTTTTTTTCATATTTAAAGAATTTTAATCAGGTAAAAAAAATCATATTTTGTATTAAATAATTTTTTTGATTCATCCATGTAAGGTGGGGATGAAAAATGAAACACATCATTCATGGAGGTGGTAGTCCGCACATACACATGGGCGACATTTCCGTTTTCCAATGGGTGGTAGGGAAGAAATGTTAATAATTGTTTATTTTTTTAGAATCACAATTATTTCATAAATATTTTATATATTAATTAAATCTATATATATAACCATTAGTGTGTTTCAGTTATGAAAAATAATATACTTCACTTCTTGGCAGCGATAGTTCGTACATATGCATGAGTGACATTTTCATTTACTATTGGATAAAAAGAAGGTATAAAATAGTTATTCTATAAATATAATAAAATTTATGTATAATAATGATAATTTTTTAGTATATTAGTATATTTATAATATATTTTAAGGATTTGGAAGAAGAAAGAGACCTGAAAGTGCTTAGTTTGAACATATGCCCATTTATTTCATAATCTCCATTAAAAAACACCTTATGGCTTCTTAGATTGGTATTTTGGGAAGTATAGAAGATATATGATGTGGAAAAGGGTGTTGGGGAGGTATTGGGTTATGGATTGGTAGATATAGGTTTCTCAAAGTGCGTGAATAAGTAAGGAGATGAGGCACCCTTTTATAAGTGAGGGGAGTGACACCCTTCTAAATGCCGTTAACTTTAAAATACAATAAATGCCATTCTCAAAGATAAGTGAATCCAAATGGATAGATTTTAAAATATAGGATAATTTATAGTCTAAATAAAGTCATAAGATTAAATTTATATAGTTTTTATAGATATTTGAAACCTTATCTCTTAGTTTAACCCCCCTCTTTAACCCTTTTAACCCTTACCATTGTGACTAACTTTTACAATGGTAACATTATGTTGTGACTAAAAATGAAATTGGTCTTATTAAATAATTTGAATATTATGATTAAAAAAATGGAATTAAATTTTAAAATTAAATTTATAAATGTGTTAAAAATTAATTTTAATATAATTATGAAAAACATAACAAAAAATATTTTTTTGAAAAATGCCTTTTAATTATAATAACGATTTTACACCAAAAATAAAGTATATAACTAACCAAAATAAATTTATTGGTTTATGAAAAAAAATAATTATATTTATGTGACTTTAAAATTAAATCAAAACTAAAATTTTTCTTATAAATACTTAAACAAAAGAAAATTTATGGTATTTGAAAATACAATATTTTTCACTATTCACCTAAAAATTAATTATTTTTGAAAAATACCAAAAAAACAACCTAAGATAAATTTGACATATTGATATAAAAAATTTATTCTATTTAATTAAATTGAAATTCTAAACTTTATATATTTATCTTTTAAAGAAAACCATATAATACATGGAAAATAATTTACTTAGAATAAAACAATTTCTTTTTCACTTGAAAAAATAATTAACATTATTATAGTGAATATAAATTTATAAAATGAAATCATAAATATTAATAATACATGAAATTGATTTATTATCAACATTATTGGGGTTTTCACATTCTTCACCCTTTAATGAAATCACATCCTCAAAACTTTATTCATTAATATACAGATGATGATATTTTTCTCCCATATCCTTTTTAGATTCCCACATTGCTTCTTCAATCATATGGATCTTCCACTAAACTTTAATCTGGTTAGTTAACTTATTCTTTAACACCTACTCTCAATGATAAATAATTTAGTTTGATTTTCCTTATAATAAATATTATTCTCTAATTGGAATGATTCATGGATCAAAACATGAGATATATGAGGTTTATAATCCCTAAACAATGAAACATGAAACACATCTTGTACCTAAAATAAAATTAGAGGTAAGTATAATCAGTAAGAAACTGATCTAACTTTCTCTCGAATTATATATAAACCAATAAACCATATACTTAGGTTTCACTTTTTACCAAAATACACCACACTTTTCCATGAAGACATTTTAAGAAAAACATGATCTCCTACCTTAAATGAAAGATATTTACTCTATTTATCTGCATTACTCTTTTTTCTACCCTGATCTATATTTATATGGTGATGAATCATATTTACCTTTTCATCTATCTGGCCTATCAATTCAAGTCCCAAAAACATTCTCTCCCAAACTTCATCCCAACACATTAGAGCCGAACACCACTTTCTATATAATGCCTCAAATAGTGCCATATATATACCAGAATGAAAACTATTATTATAATAATATTCCACTAATAAATTATGCTGATCTCAACTTTCTAGATAATACAATGAGTAATATTGGAGTATATCCTCCAAATTCTAAATTGCATGATCTGACTATCCATTAGATCAAGTATTAAAAGATGCACCAAAACTTAACTTTGTACCCACTAAATTATAAATTTCTTTAAAAAAATTGGATGTAAATATAAGATCATGATTAGATACAATAGAGAGAGTAACTCTAGATAACCCATTATCTCTTTAAGATAGAGTCTATCAAGCTGATCCAAATACATTGTATATCAAATTGGAATAAAATGTGAAAAATTAGTCAAACAACCAACAATAAGACTAATCTCATTATTACATCAAAGTGTATTTGGTAATCCCACCACAAAGTCCATAGATGTTTTCTATTATTTCCATTTAGGAACTGAAAATGATTGAATCAACCCCTTCACTAGTTTTTATTCATCCTTAACTTGTTTATAAGAAAAAAATTTCAAGGTAAAATCAGTAATATATTTATTCATTGTTTCCCACCAATAATATTCTTGAAGGTATTTATATATCTTGGTGCTACCTAGATGAATGGAATTCGAAGAGATATGAGCCTCATTCAATAATAACCTTTTCAATTTAAAATCATGTGGTATACAAAGACTCTTTCCAATATTATGAAACATTATTTATCAACATTAAACTTAGAGAATTTTCTTTCCTTAACCAATTCTACGTTTATTTTCAAACCATAATCTTCATTATGATCATTCTTAATTATTTATGAAAAGGATGATTGTAAAAATATCTAATACAAAATAGAAGGGGTTTCTTCATGCACAATTTCTAAACCAAAATTCATTAAATCATTAAGTATTGGATCATGTTTCAATCATAACATAGTTAATGATGCATTATCCTTTTAGCTCAAGGCATCTGTTACCTTATTAGATTTATTGAGATAATAATGAATCATGTAATCATAATCCTTTATAAGTTTTATATATATTATTTACCTCATTTCTAAATATTTTTGAGTGAATATATAATTCAAACTTTTATAATCAATATATATTTTACATTTCAACACATATAAATGACACCTATAAAATTTTAAATCAAAAATTATCATTGCAAGTTCAATGTATCACGTGGGTTAATTTTACTCATGGGGTTTCAATTGGAGTGATTCATAAGCAAGTACATGATAATTTTTCATTGAAACACACCCATATAACTTCAAATAAACATCAATATAAATAAAAAAATCCTCATTTATAGATGGAAAATGTAATATTAGATAATTAACCAATATTATTTTTTTAATTCTAAAAAATATTCATCAAATTACTTTGTATAAAAGGGTATAACTCTCTTTCAAGTGAAATTTATTACTAGTCTAGATAACCACACAAATTTTCATAAAACCATGGGTAGTAACCCTATATTCCAATAAAATATTTAATCTTAGTGAAATTTTTAGGTATTGGAAACTATTCCTAGTGTCAATAGTCATGTAATATTTAGAAATAAAATACCCAAGGAATGATATATACTATAATAAAAGTTCAAATTTTCTAAAATTTTATTAAAAATTATATTCTTTTAAATTATTTAGAACAATCCTTAGATATTTGTTATTATAATCACAACTCTTATAATAAACCAAAATTTCATCAATGAATACCACAAAAAATTTATCCATATACTTATAGAAAAATATATTCACATAAATACAGTGGTTATAATTTTTAACCTAAAAGGAATAACCATAAAACCATATTGGATATACCTAGTATGAATTTTTGTCCTTAATATTTCCTCCTCCTTAAATTTCAGTTGATTTTATCTGGATATGAGGTCAATATTTGAAAAATACAAAGCACCTTGGATCTGATCAAACAAGTCATCGATATGAGGCAACATATAATTTTTCTTAATAGTAATGTTATTGAGTTCTCTATAATCAATCAAAAGCCTCATAGAACCATCCTTATTTTTTTAAAAAAAATTAGGATCACCTGAAGGTGAAGTTATAGGGTAGAATAAACACTTATCAAGTAATTATTATGACCAATTTTTCAATTTTAATAGCTCCATTGGATCCGTTCAGTAAATAGGTTTTGAAAATTTCCTAGCATTGAGTACCAAGTGAGAGATGAATTCAACAACCTAATCAGGGATAGCATCAGAAAGATCATTAAGAAACACATAAAAAAATTTATATACCATAATCACTTCACTAAGATTAATAATTAATTTTTTTCAATGAAAAGTATAAGATAACTTGTACCCCCATCATTAATAAATTTATCAACTTATTTATATGTTATCATACGTGTGAAATCATTATTATATACAAATTTAAACTCACTCTAAAAATTGAATATGAATTATTTATCTCTAGAATCTATCTTATCATGATAAACTATAAGTAAAATAATACCCATAATAACATAAAACTATACTAAGGGTAAGGCAACATGATATTAAAGAAAAACCATTCAATATATGATAATGAGAAGGTTATTATATATATTTATTTTTTTAATACTTATATATTTTACTAAAATTTATTTTCTTATTTTTGAGGTGATATTTCAATTTTATAAACAAATTTTCTTGAAATAAAATAATGTGTAGATCATAAATCAAACAAGAAATTGGTATAATTTGAGTAAAAAAGTAATGTACCTGTATACACTTCATTTTATTGTCTATTATTTTTTTAAGTAGTAGAAAATTATTTTCCCACACCCTTCCACTTACAATCTTGATGATATCCATCCTTCATACTTTTATTAAGTCACACACTTGCATAATATCCCATCTCATTACAATTAAAACACCCCACTTATGGATTTTCATTATTAGTCTAGCCATCATTATTTCTATTTTATTTATAGTAAGGATCCATATATATCTACTTACCACATAAATAATACTTTCTTGATCTCATAATACATTCATTGGAATAATTATTACCACACTTACCACAAGAATGAAATTTAATTTTCTTACCTATAAATTTACTCAATATATTCTTTCCCATTGTTTTCTACCTAGACCATTTCATCTCCTTATTGTTTTGAAAGTTTAAAAACTCTATATCGACCTTCCCATCACATCAAAAGAAATCCTTATAACATCCAAACTCATGATTATCCAAATCCATTAATAAAATTGGCTTCAATACTAAGTAAAATATATCAATTTTATTATTATAATCTAGAATAAAATTTAGTACTTACTAGGAAAATATGGTAAATTTTCTTTATAGGTTCCAGATGAATGCTACTCCTTTTTCTTAAACATAAATAATTTCATTTCCATTCTAATTTGAGGAACATTAGGAAAATATTTCTCAAGGAAAATATCCATTAATTTTATCCATTCCATGGTATCAATATCATCCTTTCCTCAGTGTTCTTAATTGGAGACCACCAATGATCAAATTAATTTTCAAAATGATAAATAAAAAGATTCACCTTATGATATTCTAAGCATCCAAAAACTCTAAAAATATTATCCAATTAATTAATACGTCCTTTAGAAACCATTAGGTCTAAGGTTCCACCAAATGTTAGAGGGTGTTGTTTAATAAAATGATCCACTATTGACATGTTACTCTATAGACAATTCATTAACTCCCTTTCATGGGTACAAACATTAATGGCTTACATTAATTGAGTAAACACATCCAAAAACATATTAGCTCAAATTCTAACCATTCAAGGTTATTAGTTCGAAAGGATATTATCATCTTGTGGTCTTCTGAACTCATTCACCCTATTTCCTCTATAGAAAACCATTTTAAAATAGATATATATTTATATAAATAAATATGGAAACCCTCAAAGACTATATCATGATAATATAAGTATATATTAGTATCTATAAATCATATTTTCTTAAAATAATTATAAAATCTAATGTTATATAAACCTTTTCATTGATACCAATAATAACAACCCATAACTTAAAAAACCCATAATTATGAGTTTAATAACAAGGGTTTCAATTTATTTTATTTCAATTATATTTTAGGTTTAAATTTTTATAGGATTAAGAAAACCATTTAAAAACAACGTGGAAACTTCAACACAATATACAATTTTTCCAAAAAATTGGTTCTTATGTTTACACTCATGTTTCATTCATGAAACTATTTCTTCACTCAATAAATGTCACTATTAGCCTTTCTATAATTCTTATACATCCCTAGGACCTATTAAAAACATTAAAAATGTGGTATGAACAAAACAAAGATAAACAAAGTATATAAAAGGAAAAAATTTATTTTTTTTGAAAAAAATGGAAATCTATAAGGAAGTTTTCCTTTTTACAAAATAAACTTTCATCTCAAATTATAATTTAATTAATCACGAAGTCAAATTAAATGAATGATGTTTTTAATAAAACATTTTTTATAAATAATAAAGGAAAAATAAAAAAAATTAGTTTCTTGAGAAAACATGAGAACTCATGAAAAATTTTCCATGGAAAACAATCATTTCCCTATTAAAAGGTCAAAAATTTTACATTATTCATAAAATAATTTTCTTACCACATGAAATAATAAAATTTCCATTAAAACTCATAGAAATTAAATAAAAACCATTGCAGCATATTCAAACATTATCATTCCAATCACCCTTATAAGAACCCTTATAATGAAATAACCAACCTAGTTAATTCCAATATGTATCCTATGGTGAACGTATCATTACCCAATCCATTGAAGGGATATATTAGAATCAACCATCATCACATGTAATGTCCACATACCATATAATTAATAAAAAAATAAAATATTTTATTTAAATCATACGATTCATAAGAATTGTCATTTGATCCCATAATCAAAATAATTTTCAATTATCTCATAAAAAAGAGAAGAAATTTCCTTTTTTATTGAAAAATTTTCAAAACTATAAATTCCTAGAATAATGGGAAAAATATTTTCTTTGAAAAGCCATAGAAAATTATAAAGGTATATTAATTATTAAAGATATATTTGATGGTGGGAAAAAAATTCACGCGGTAAATATTAAAATAATTTTTTGGTACTTTTGTAAATAAATTAAAAACAATCCTTACAAATAAATGTAAAGAAAATTCATTTTAAAATATTTGTAAAAAAGTTCAAGGAAAATTTAAAATGACCTTAATAACTTTTTTAGTATAAATAATAAAATTATTTATACAATTTAAAGAGAACTAATATGGAGTAAAAATAGTTGAAAGAAAAAATTTAAATCTTTTTCCACAAGATTTTAAAGAAAAACCCCTTACCTTAAGTCCTGACTCACCACATATGTCTTTTAAATTCCTGAATAATAAAATTATTTTAATTATTTATTTTACTAATAAATTTTTTCATGATAATTCCATTATCATTATTCCTTACATTTTATTTATTATCATGTTCTATTATGTTACTAAATTAGTTAAGTTCACATTGGATGTTTAGGGGTTGTTCTGCCAAAACCAGATTTGGTGTGTTGAACAGGGTAAAAGGGGTCATAAAATGATTACATAATATTTATAGAATATTAATCATGTCATAAAAATCATATTCATTTATTAAATACATTTTTAGAACCATTCATGTAAGGAGGTGATGAAAATTAAAATATGTCAGTCATAAAGGCAGTAGTCTACACTTACACATGAGTGATGTTTCCATTTTTAATGGATGGTAGATATATAAATATGATAATAGTTTATCTTTATAGAATCATAATTATGTAATAAATATCATATATATTCATTAAATACAACTATATAACTAGTTATGTGAGTTGGTGATGAAAAATGAGATATATAACTTCATGGATGTGGTAGTATGCACATATATAATAGTGAAATTTTCATTTTTCATTGGATATAAGGGAGGTAGAAAATAGTTATTACATTATAATAGTAATATTTTGTTATTTTAATGATACCAATGTCATTATATTAGGGTTGTAAGAATATATTTGAAGGAGGCATAAGAAGAAAGAAACATGAAAGAGCTTTATGAGAGCATATACCTCTTCCATGGATAATATACTTTGAAAAAAATTAAGGCTTATTGGATTGGTCTTTTAGGAAGAAATAAAAAATAAAAAATACATGGATAAGGGTGTTTTGGGTGTATTTGGTTAGTGATTTTATAGTTCCCTAAAACAGATTGACCACTGGGGGGGGGGGGGTGAACCCGTAGCTTAATTTTTACAAATTATTTTATTTTGAATTCAACCTCTTGAATTTGTTAAGGTTATTGGTCCACTTAGTGATATCTCACAGTCTTAACTCATACATAATAATAAGAAGAGAGATATCAATATATAGTATTTATAAGGTTTGGTATAAGGACATACTCCTTTCTATGTTAGTTATACCCCCCAATATAGATTCTCCACTATAAGATTTTTATAAATTAGAATGGTCAACATAGAGTCACACTATATCTTAACTCTTGAGTCCACATATGAGTATATTTATACTTCTTCCCACAGTGTTACTAGAGTCCACACTAGCCTTCTACTTCTGAGCCCACATAGGAGGGTCTTTTTACTACTTCACATAGTTTTACTAGAGTCCACAATAGAATTATTACTCTTGAGTCACACAAGAGGATCTTTATACCGCTTCACATAATATTCTACTTTATTTAAGGATTAATACTACTATTGAAATTATTCTTCCTTCATCAGAGTAATCTTCATTTAGAACCATACTATATCTGCTCCTCTTTTTTACAACTTTAAGTACTTTGAACAGCCATTGATCAAGTCTGTCGGTCTTTCTCAATAATTATGATCACTTTTATATGATCAGTTGCCTCAGTAAAATAATGCTTAGGAAATTCTTCGTTCTGAAATTGAAAACCTATACTCAATTGGATGTGTTCAAGAGATTCACACAATTTATACAAGTATTATTTTATACAAGAATAATATTACACTACACAAATTATTCTCTTCTTGAATTCTCACTTATCACAAGATCACTTTATGCATGTAGGATACATTTCATGGCCTTCTAAACTTCACTAACCCTAGAACATAATATCCTTATTTTTTTATTCATTTCCCAAGGTTTCAGTTATTTTATCACGTGATTATGAATTCATTCATTCATTCAATCATGTATTCATACACAAGATCTTTTCCCTACAATGTGTACACTTCTCCTACATAAAATAGTAAATACCTGATATATCCTATCTTATTCAATATCACTACCTTTTTATAAGGGTAGAATATAAATCCACTTCGTGTAAGGGTAATAAACTATGTAAGGGTAAGTCACTTCATGTAAGAGTAAGAATACATTGAAATAATTCTTCTCTTATTAATGTAAACTGTGTATATAATATATCAGTGATTTTACATAAACTAAGAAGGGATTCATAGAACTAGTTCTTTACAAAGCTCTTTGTTGTACCTCAATTTCTTCTCAAAACTCTTTAGTGCGAGAGGAAAAATTAAAGAGGCTATGATATCACTTTCTTCTTCTTCAAACAAGTATAAAGCTTCACATGAACTTCTCTTCATGAAATAAGGGTTTCATGGTGCTCTGTTTCTCTATGGAAAATGAAATCTTCAAGAATAGTAGTATCTCTCTCAACCTTTATGCTTCTCTTTTTATAGGTGAGTTCCACCACCTTAGATTTATTCTTTTACCTAATTAGTCCTATTATTATGTAATGTCAATTAATATTTTTAATTGTTGAAGATCTATAAATTTTAAATATTACCATGCTAGTTTTATTCCCATTAATATAATGAAATAATGATAAAGGTGGCATATCTTCCTTTATGTAGTCCCCATGTAAAGGTAAGAACTGAAAATGTGTTAGGAACAGTTATTCATTGACTTAGCTGCATAAGGGTATTCAAAAACATTTCATAATTTAGTACAATCCCTATGAAAGTTTCATCAACACAAGGGTACACTTAAGTGGTTGAGACAAATCCATCAATGCTAATTGGATAGCCCAGACATATTAGAGTAGACAATACTTGTTATGTCCATATGTTTATAAGCAGGTGAGCAGTGCCCCACATTAACCCTTCCCACACTGAATATCCCTTCATTTGAGTTCTTCCTTATAATGTTCCAAATTATATCAGTGGATTGATGCTATTAGCCCAGGTTATGATCTTAAAACAACACCACACACACACACTAGTCTTACATGATCTGCGCCTCCCTACATAGGCCAACCTGCCGAACTACATGCATGTTCACTCCTATTCTCTTAAGCCTCCCCTCTGTGGGTCTGACCATCACTCTTATTTACCTCCACCAAGGATAGATAGAGTTCAAACCTATTTCCCAGCTAATAAGTCATTTCACGGGGTACCTTTGGTGGGATATGTGGTTGAAATTTTTTTCCCAACACTTAGACAATATCTAAGTGTAAAATTACACTATATATACATTAAAAAAAATAAATTCCAATCTAATTTCAATTTATTTACTTCTCCAAAACCCATCATGAAAAATAATATTTTCGATGGAGTTCATTAAATTATTATTCTTCTTAATCCCTCATCATGTCATGAATAATATTCTCACACCAAACCCCTTTAGAACATTTTTTGGACATTAAGAATGGTACACCAATTATCACAATTAATATAGAGAATAAAAATTTTCCATGATTCTCAACTTCATATACTCCTATAATCTCCAAAACATATTGAACCTTTATTGACAATAAATAAAATTTAAGTCCATTAGGTTCAATAATACCCCCTTTGGATTTTTTTTCAATAACCTTAACCATTCACCAAGTAAATATGTGAATTCCCAGCCTTTTATTATCCTCCTTGTTGAAAATAAATACCAATAATAAGTGGTGGTATCCTTACCTCATTAATTTTAAATTTTTTTCCTACAACAAATGATTATTTATTGAACACTTATAAGTGAGGGATGATATCACATGATTCTCTTATAAAATATCCTTTAGTTAATCAACTATAATTCTATCTGGGATAAACTAGTGTAGAAAAAAATTGAGATATAAACAAGGTTGCTATGCTTTCTATAAGGCATCATTCATGTGAAATCATGATTAAATATTATCAATTCTAATTTTAGGGGTTACAAGTAGTCAAATTTATCAATAAAATGCTAAATAATTCACACAATTCAACCAAACACATCAAAAAGTTTAGGTGAAAAATATATAGTTCAAACTTCTTGGTTTAATATCAAATCCCCATTGATAATGATTATCAATTCAAATTAGATAAATGAGAGTTCTTATTATACCTCATATTTAAATTTTACAAATATGTCTAGAAATTCTACATTCATTGTGTAGTGAAGATTTAATAGCTTTAACTCATCAATTACACTCCTCAAGGGATGCATCTATCTCTTTCAATTCCCTGCATGTTAGTGAATATATATATATATATATATTTATAAGGGAATAAGGAGGAATATATTTTTCTTTAGGAGTAGCATTCAGTCTAAGAGATTCTTATTAACCTGGACCATTCTTTTCTCATAATCTCAGTATGGGAATATTTATTTAGACTCTTATTTCTATTTTCAGGTCTCATTTTTTTGATTATATTCTTTCTTCCATTGATTTTATTATTTTTGTAGAACAAATTTTTCCACCTCAACTTATAAATAAACTTTCTTTCCCTTTTCTTTAGAAATTTTTTCAGCTTACTCTAATTTTTTACCTAATTTCAATTAATTTATCCAAATTACTAGGTGCTCTTTCTTGACATTCTCAGTCTTCTCAGAATCTCCATATGAATTACCACTAGTTTTTTGTTGAGGCCTATTCCCTTTCAAAACATATGGAATGTATCCTGGTATTGTTTTCATGAATTTATCAGCTATGTAACCCTCCTACTTACATCTAATATAAACTTCTTCTAAGTATTCATATATGTTCTGAATTGTAAGCTAGATGAATTTTGGTTACAAAATTATTTTTTAATAATATATTCTCATCTTTTCACCATGAATCCCTATTGATTCATGACTATTTATTATAAATGACACATTATACCAAAAAGTGTATAATATATTCCTATACATTTCATAACACTAGTAAAAACCACTGAACTTGAATCTTCCACCTTGATATGCATTCTATCTAGAATTTTTTTTGTTACTTAACTTCTTTATGCCGAGCCTTCTTTTTCCTAGGGGGTATTTATTTTCTTAACAAATTTCTATCTTCCTTTAATTTAGTAAAGGATATCTCACTTTTTTCTTGGTCAAACTATATTTAGATTTATTTTTTTCACCTTCACTGGTAATAAAAGTTTTCCTTTAAGACAGATTAGGTGTAGATCCAGATTGCTTGTTTAGACCCTTCATTTCACTAGCATTTAAATATTCACTTTTAACATTTTTTGACTTAGTGAAATATTATTTACTTCTATTATAGTTATATTTCCCCCTAAATATAGGCTTCATGTTATTTTCATGAATTTTAATGTTATTCCAACATTCTAATTCCTTATACCCAAACTTATAGAAACACTAACAATAACCTATGAATATCCTCCTCTTATTTTCTAGTGTAGTCAGTCCAGATTTCATAGATTGTGAAACTTTTTTTTTGAGTGCAACACTAACCATTTTAGACACTTTTGGGGAAAAAATATTCATATATATTTTATCATCCACCCTTGATGTGGTGGATTTATCAGTATTTTTCACTATCAATACTTTTCTAGAGTTTGGTTTAAAATCAGAACAAACACTTGAATGAACATCAGTACATAAGATAGTTTTAGGGTAATGATATAACTTATACTTAGAGGATTGTTCCATTTAGTTATAATACAATATCATGATCTTGTTGGATTAATGATCCTCAATTAAAACTTTAGTGGAAACATCTCTTTTTCCAATAATTTTGGAAGCTTCAACTTCTGGTGATTCATGATTTTCCAACCTCATATCCAACTATAAATACTTCATGTTTAGAGAGTTATTATCATCCTCAAATATTCTCATCATGTTTTTCCAATCCTACTCCATCTTATTCATTTTTTATTCATGAATTTTTATTAATTATTAAAAATAATTGTCAAGATCCTTGTCCTTGTTTTATTTATCCTCTAATTGACCATCTTTGATATCCATAGAAATTTTTTTTAATTTTTCAAGTTCATGTGAATATTCAACAAAAAATATCTCAAATAAATATTTCTTAAAAAAGTTACTTTAAAATTATTCAAAATAATCAAAATATATTTCATTGAAAAGATAATTTGGTTTATAATTTTCTTTTAAATGTTTTATGAGAGTTTTAGATATTCCAAAATTTTTATACAATATATCTTCCACAACATTGAACTATTTTTCTAGCTATAATGTTTAATTCTGAAGATCCTTGAAACCTCAAAAAATACAATTTAAAAATTCTTTGGTAACTTTTTTAAGATGATATTTTAATTCAAAATAAATATCACTAAGTGATACATCATCATCACAACTTGAGAAGGATTCATCAAAAGAATCACAATCAAGAGAATTATTGAAACATATACCACTTTGATTTTATTAAATTAGTGGTTTATCTAAATTTACTATAATATTATTTTTTAGTTTCCTTGCCTATATTTTATTTATGTTATTTTGATTCATGGTAGAAATATAAAAATTAGTATCCTCAAGAGTAGATTCCTTTTTATCTATATGAGGTAGATCACTCATTTCCTGAAACCTATTCTTCATAATAACTTGTTTGGGTCTTTAGATGGAACCTTAATTTGATATCAATTGTAGATATCTAGGCCGAATTGACCACTGAGGGGGGGGGGGAGGGGTGAATTAGTGGTTTAATTTTTCTGAATTATTTTCTTTTTAATTGAAACTATCGAACTTGTTAAGGTTCTAAATCTATTCATTAATATCTCACAGTCTCACCTCATATGCAAAAATAGTAATAGATATCTCAACACATGGTATTTAAAAGTTTCAATATAGAGACCTACTCCTTTCTAGGTTGGTTATACCCCCTAACATGGATTCTACACTATAATATTTTTATCAATTATAATGGTCGATGTAGAGTCACACTATATATTAACTCCTGAGTCTATATATGAGGATGTTTATACTTATTTATACATTGTTACCAGAGTCTAAACTGGCCTTATATTCCCAAGTCCACATAGGAGGGTGTTTATATTTCTTCACACAGTGTTACCATATTCCACACTGACCTTCTTAATCTTGAGTTACACAAGAGAATATGTATATTGCTTCACACAGCCTTCTCATTTGAATAAGGCTTAACCCTATAGTAGAAATTAATCTTACTTATTCAAATTAATATTCCTCCATAAGCTTACTATATATTCTTAACTTTAGTACAACTTCAAGTAACTTAAACAGCCACTGATCAATTCATTTGGAATTTCTAAATAATTATGATCACATGTATATAATTAGTTTCCCCAGTACAACAATTATTGAGAAATTATTCCTTCTAATTTTGACGGCCTGACCTCAATTGTATGTGTATAAGAGATACACACAACTTATTCAAGTATTATTTTATATAAGAATAATATTTCATTATTCAAATTATCATCTTCTTGAATTATCACTAATTAAAATACCACTTCATACATGTAGGATACATTGCATGGCCTCCTCAAATTTGCATCCATTATCACCTAGCCATTTAATTATCCTTATTTTTTATGTGCTTATAAAGGTTTTAGTTATCTTCTCAGGTGATTATGCATTCACATATGAATGAATTAAAGTATGCATGCAAATGATCTTATCCTTTAATCATATACACTCATCCGTTGCACAATATTAAACACTTGATATATCTTGTCTTCTTTAAGCTCACTGCCTTAACGTAAGGTTAGTGTCTCAATCCACTTTGTGTAAGGTTAAAAACCTATATGTAAGGGTAATAACCTTCACATAAGGGTAAGAACCTTAATGTAAGGGTAAGAATGCACAAAATTAGTACTTATATTCTTTATGTAAACTATATAAACAATATCTCAGTAAGTTTTCACAAACTAGGAAGGGATTTTTGGAACTAGTTCTTCAAAAATATTTTCATGGTGTCTTGGTTTCTTTATGAAACCATTGAGTGCAAGAGTTTTAATTCAAGAGTCTATGAGATCTATTTTTTATTCTTTATACAAGAAGAAAGCTTCATGAGAACTTCTATTCAAGAAAAAAAGGTTTCATAGTTCTCTATTTCTCTCTGTAAAACAAGATCCTCAAGAATATTAGCATCTCTCTCAACCTCATTGATTATCCTTTATAGGTGAGTTCCAACACCTTAGCATTGTTCCTTCACTGACTCAGTCCTCTAATTATTATTCCGTGTCTATCAATATTTTGAATTCCCATAGATAAATACATTTAAAATATTTCCATATGGGTTTCATTCCTTTTAATATCATGTAATGTTGATAAAGGTGGTGTATCTTACTTCACATAGTCCCCACATAATGTTAAGCATTGAAACTATGTAAGGGTCACTCATCCATTACCTCAACTATGTAAGGCTATGAAAAAACCTCATGTAAAGGTAGTGAAATCCCTACATAAGGTTAAAAATCATAAGGGTACACTTGGGAGGTTGAAGATGATTTCTTGATGCTAATAGGATGACTATAATAGATTGGAATAGAAAATTATCATTAGATCTGTATATTTTTAAGTGTGTGAACAATACCCAACATGTAGTTGTTCCACATTAAAGAACCATTTGGTTGAGATATTACTTATAATGTTCCAGTTCCATCAGTAGATTGATGCATGTAGTCTAGGGTATGATTTTATAACCGCACCTCACATACACCAGATTTCTATAATCTGCAACACCCTGCATAGGCCCACATTCCCACTTGCATGTGCACTCACCTCTATACTCTCGGGCCTCCTTCTATACAGGCTTGAACATCACTCTTCTCTGCCTCCATAATGAAGGTCTAGATGTAAACCCTATTATCCACCTAAGTAGTGGTTTCATGGGTTAATTTTTTCTAGCTAGTTGGATGTAATATTTTTTTCCAACATTTATAAAATATATAAGTGTAAAATAGAACCATATAGAAATTCTAAAAACAAAATCCAAGCCACTTTAAATGTACTCACTTATCTATAAACCACCATGAAAAATAATATTTTTCATAGTATTCATTAAATTATTCTTATTATAAATTCCTCAAGAAGTTATGAACAAAGTGCTCACACTAAACTCGTTTAGTACATAATTTGGAATTTTAAAATAGTACACCAATCATCATAATTAATATAGAGAATAGTAATTCTCCATGCTTCTCAAATTCATATACTATTATAATCTCCAACACAAATTGAAAATTTATTAACAAAAAATAAAATAAAATTCCATTGGGTTTAAAATTTTGGTTTATCTATGGTTCTCAAAGTATGTGAAGAAGTGAGGAGAGGAGGTGTCCATTTTAAAGTGAGGGGATTGGAACCCTTGTAAATACCCTTAACTTTAGAATATAATAAATTTAATTCTTAAATAAAAGTGGAAAAAATTGAAAAATATTTAATGATAGGATAAAGGAGGGATTAAATTTACCCATCTAATCAAATATATACAAGTTTTATAGATATTTTAATCCTTACCTCTTAGTTTAAGCCCCTCTTTAAATGTTTTAACCTTTACCTCGATGACTAACTTTTACTATGGTAACTTAATTTTTTGAATAAAAATGAAATGTAACTTATTACATAATTTTAATATGATGATTTAAAATATGTAATCAATTTTACAAGATTTAGTTTATAAAGGTGGTAAAAATTTATTTTAATATAAGTATGCAAAATGCAATGAAAAACAGTTTTTAGAAAAATCACTTTCTAAGAATAAAAATTATTTTACACCAAAATCATGTATAGAATTGATAACTAAGTCATTTATTAGTTTATTAATAAAAAATGAGAGTTATAGGACTTTAAAACTAATTCAAAACCGAAATGTACCTTGTGGATACTTAAAAAAAGGAAAAATATTATATTTGAGAATACACTATTTTCACTATTCACCAAAAAATCTATTATTTCTGAAAAATTTCCAAAAACCTACCCTAATATAATTTCAACACATTGATATGAAAAATTAATTCCATTTAATTAAATTTAAATTCCAAAAATTTTAAGGTTAAATTTTAAATAAAACCATATAATACATGGAAAATAATTTAGTTAGAATAAAACCATTTCTTTTTTGCCTGAAAAATTACTTAAAAATATTACAGTGAGTATGAATCCATAAAATATGAGAATAAATATTAATAAGAAATGAAATTGATTAATTATTAAAAATAAATGAGTTGTTATATTCCCTCCTTTTATTAGAAATAATCCATGGATGACTCTTAACATATTAAAATACAATGTATATTCTTTACATGAACCAGGTAAGGTTAGGATCAATGAAAATACCAACCTCCATTTTAAATCCTGAATGGAACTATCACAAAAATTATACCTAAATATATTCAAAAACTTCTTATACAGTTCTATCATCGACACTTCCAAACTAAAGAAGTCCTAGATAAAGTTTTGGAAGCAACCTGCCAACCCCAGGATACTATGGATCTTAAAAACAATATTGGGTTACATCTAAGAAACAACAGTCTCAAACTTCTATAAGTATATTTATTTTTATGCCTCAGATATCACATTACCCATAAATAACATAACATACTCCCACTCTTATATATCCTCAAACTTCTTTGTGTACACTAACATTCTGGTGTTAGTTATTTTGCTACACTAGAGACTTGTTGTGTGTACACTCCTTGGACATGCTCATCCACATTAAAGGGTGAATAAAGTGAAATATTTGTGTCTTTTGAAATTTATTTTTTTTATTTGGGTTTCTATTTTTAGTTTTATAGTTTTTTTATATTTTATTATTCTTTTTAATGAGTGAGTGTTATCCAATAAATGAGTTTTCTTTGAAATAATATTCTAAGAAAACATACAATACGATTCACCCCATCTCTTAATATTATTCCATCATATTTGAAACATTTATTATTATGTTTTTTAATTTCATCATCTATTCATGTGTGCAATAAATTTATCATTGATTCTATATTATTTTATTTAATAATGTTATCTTAAACATGTATGCACCGTTTTAGTATTTATTTAATGTTTACCAGAATATACCATCTTAAAATATAATTGCAAATAATTTATCACCCCAATTAATTCATGTTTTAATTATTTTATAAATTCACATTGAATATAATATTTATAATATTTAAATTAATTTATATAAAATACAAAATCTAATTTTATTAGTTATTAAAAATAATTCATGTCATTTTAATCATCAAACATATACACACTATAAATTTAAAAACCCTTAGTGGTATAAAATAAATAAGACCATTATTTAAGAATGAAAATATCCATAGAAAAAAAATTAAATTTATAGAAAACAATTTTATATTTTCATTATTTAAAAATGTTTTAAAATTATTTTAATAATTTTTTTAAGGGTAAAGTAAATATAAAAAGTGTGTGAGTTAATTTTAAAAAACATAATTATTTTTAAAAAATATCATATTTTTTATTTGTATTCTTTTAAAAAACTTTTTCATTTATATGATATGAATCAATTTATAATACAATTTAAGTAACATAATCTAAAAACTTTCTATAAATATACATGAATGATATAATTTTTTCCCAATGAAGCTATTGTTTCATTTATTGGAAACATTTGAATTCAACAATGGAAAAGTATAACATATTAGTAAGAGGTCACCCCCTTACCTATATCATATCACAAAACTTTTAAATATAAACCATGATATATATTCAGGGGGTGAGTATATAAACCCCATAGGAAATACCCCAAAGAATTCCCACCCATTCAACTTAAACAAGAACAAGTTAGACCACATTTTATTTAAAATAAGAGATAAGCATAATAAAAATTAACAAATCCAAAGTAAACCACATAAATAACTCACATAAAAAATAAAAAATTTATTTTAACCCATTATTTATATAAAGAAACCCCCAAAAAAACTGACACACTAATTCTGTGTTGAAACTCACCCACATAATTCACCAATCCCTCCCCTTTAGGATCCATGCTAAAAACCCAATGCATCCCCTATCAAATAGGGACTAACTGAATGAACTAAAATAACATCTGGAAACCCATACCCCCACCGAACATAGTCATAAATATTAGGAAATGTGATAATTTAATGAGTTATGATTAGTTGACTTGGAGAAATTCTGGGAGATATAATCTTTCCTAATGAGGATAATGACATCGAAAACTCTAGCAGAGGAAGGTCTTTTAAAAGTCAAGTTTTTGAAACTGGTGAGCATGGTGCTCATTTGTCTAAATGATATAGAGTGGAAATTATGAGTTATATGAAGGTCTTTTGAGAAGTTAATTATAGAATTTTTTTTAAATAAAATTATTTTATAGGGACACAAAAGAGACCCTGTAAGAATAAAAAAGGAATACATAAAATTAATTTTCTCAAACATAAGAGTCACTTACTCTATTTATTAAAAGTTTTTAGTCACGATAGATTGCTATAGGAAATAATAGGTTTTTGAGTTTAATGATGGGATCTACATAAATATCATAGGTTAGTGAAACCTATTGACCAGTTTATCCCCACTATAAAGGTGTAGTTGGACCATTGATCATTATTTCAGGTGATCATTGTTTCATTTTTCCCACATGCTTTGATTTGGAAGTTTCGGTCCTTGTACTTTTATTATGGTTCCATCATCTCCATTATTTTAATCATGATATAAATATAATATATATTAAATATTTATATATATATATATAATTATAACCATTCATATAAATCAATGATGAAAAATAAATTACATCACTACATAGATACAGTAGTTCATAAGTATACACGAGTGATGTTTTCCACTTTTTGACGGATAAAATGAAAGAAAGGTAAATAATAATTCACCATTACAGAATAATTATTATATCACATATATATTCATGAAATATACCACTATTACTATCCATGTAAATATAACATAGAAAATAAATCACACCACTTTGTGGAGGTGGTAGTCCACACCTATACACGAGCTGCGTTATCATTTTTTCAGCGGAATGAAAGGTAAGAATGTAGATATGATATTATAATTCCATAAGTATAATTATATCATAAATATTATATATAAACATTAAATCCAAAATAATAACAAAAAATTGATTAGGTTTATAGATAATGAATCATATCACTATATGGAGGTGGTTGTCCACACGTACACACATGCAATACTTTCATTTCCCATTTATTAGAAAAGAGGGTAAATAACGGTGGTTACATAAATATAATAAAATATAATAATATTTAGGATACTTAATTTATAATTTTATGATTAATAACATATATTTATTGGATTTATAATAAGAAATATATTGAAAGAGTCCAGGTATGATGGTTTCTTCTTCTTCAGTAGACCACATTGAGATCCTTTTTTAAGGACATTTGGAATGGTATTTTAAGAGGAAAAACACATATAATTAATGTATATAGAAGTTAATAAGATAAATGTTTAGGGTTCGGTACATCTATATGGATAAAATTGGTGTGAAGAATATAAAAAATGCATGTCCTTTTACAAGAGAGGGCAATTACACACATGAAATTAATAAAAATATTTAATTATAATAAATTTATTTTCATGTGAAAGTGGTTCCAAGTGGATAAAATTTTGAATATCATTTAGGATATGGTTGAAATACATTTAAATAATAAAACATTATTAGGTTTATGTGGTATATTAAACCTTATATTTTGGTTTAAACCATTTGATAACCAATTTTAATCTGAACCGCGGTAATGAATTTTTCAATGTTAAAGCGTTATAATTTTAATTTTAAATTAAAATTTAGATCATATATAGAAAAGAGATGAAATTTTATCCCATTTTTCTTCATAATTATTATATTTAAATATTTTTATGATTTTTAAATAATTTAATAAAATATTATTTAACATAAAATACTATTAAAGTCATTCTAAGTACTATTCACAAAATCTGACTTTAAAGATATTAAGACAACAATGAAATTTAAACATAAACTATTTAAAAATTAGTTATAAATTATTAACAACAATAAAAATTATGGGATATAATAATTAATTGAAAATAATATTACTTTTGATGTTTTTAAAATCATTCACATTTATTTTTCTACTGCTTGCACAAGCACCGTGTCTGCATTGTGTAAGCATTTATGGTAATTATACCATTAATAAATTTTTGAAAAAATAATATCATAAAAATAAATAAAAAATGTTAAAAATAAACTTTTTATATTCATTAATTACATATTTTTATCCCTATGTGAACATATAAGAGAAATTAAAAGCAAGAGAGTGACATTTTGGAATTTTCTTTACTTAAAATAATATAAATATCATTATTAATGGAAAATGTCACCAAAGTGACATATATTTAAATTTAGGATAGATATGGCAGAATTAATTTCATAAAATGAAGTAAATAAAAGTTTTGGGCTGATTTTGAGATCTTAACTCGTAGTTTTAACTATATTTTTCCTATTTTACCTTTATCTAGGGGACAAATATTTACTATGTTTACTATTCATAATGAAAAAATAAAAAGGGAAATATTTATTAAATTTAACCTAATGACTCCAAATATGGTATAAATATTTCAATACTAAATCTCTATAAGTGCTATAAATCAATTTTAATAAAAATTCATAAAACACAATGAAAATAATTTTTAGAAAAATGTGTTTTTAAGCGTATAAATTAACTTATATCAAAATCATGAATATTTTTGATTAAAATATAATTAATCATATTATTATAAATTAAATTTATCATATGTCACATTATGGAAAAATCCAAAATATAATATTACTTTTAAATAACATGATTTAATAAAAAAGAAATGGTATTATTTGAAAAATTGACATTTTCACTATTCACTGAAAATTTAATCATTTCAGAAAAATTCAAAAATTTTACCCTAAGTTAATTTTTATATGATTATTAAAAAAATTATGTTTATTTTATATTTTTTTAAAAGTGGTAGAAATTAATTCTAATTTCTTTTTATAAAATGTTGTGAAAATTATTTTTGAAGCATAAAATGATTTCACTAAAATGAGTGCTTATTTCTTAAGAATTAATCAATACAATTGTATAAAGTAAGACCATTATAGATATATTTAATAATTAAGTTACTCATATTTATATATGATAATTCAATATATAGGTTCTAATGATCACATTTAAATGATAATATTTTTATAATATATCTCAATTCGCTTAAAGCTTGGTGTTGCATGTTAAGAAACCTATCAAGATTATTATTATTTTAAAATAATTTTTTGGGGGTGTTAAACTATCTACCACTTAAATAAATTTCTACATTATAATTTTATCTTGTTCATAAAAGGTTCAAAATACGAAACTACCTTTATTGAAAACCCAGATCGTATAGAGGGATAATGAAACTTCCTTTGAAAAGGGAAAGTGGGAAACATAAAGGTTACCTAAAATGACACATAATTGGGTTTTAGGATAAGGATAAAATTGATGGGAAGTTAAAATATATACATGGAGGATAAAACTAATATTCAATTACCAATATAGAGTGATAAATAACTTGGTCATTAGAAAGATAATGACCAAAAAACCATAAATCAACAAGGGGTTAAAAGAGAATAAATTCATCAGAATTTAAGGTTAAAGAATAGAATTTTTATTTAAATATATTTTTCATAATTTTAAATTATTATTTCACAACCAATTTAGAGAATATGATAAAATAAATATACTTGATATATTTTCATTTTATAAACATAATTTTATCCTTTGGCTGTGATTTGATAAATTTCCACTTCATCTCTTACTCTATGTAATAAATATTCAAGATAATTTTTTCATGCATGAAGTACTAAAAGTTACTTTTAATAGATAATAAGATTAATAAAATAATGAAAATTCATTCCTTATATCTCTAAATATTTACAAAAACCAAAATTTATTATAACAAGTTATCCAATATGGATAAATATAACACATTGATACCTAAAACCTTGAAATTTTAACTTAATTCATTCCATAAATATTTAGCCTTAAGAATCCTCCAAAAAATTTATGAAAAATTTTAAAAACAGAAAATCCAAATTATTTAAACATATTTTTTTTCAATATTAACAATTTTATTTAGACAAAATTAAGTAGATAATAATGTCACATACCAAACATGTGAATACCTTAATCATATTTTCTTCAAAAAATTGTTAATAACCTTTCCTAAAAAAACTTGAATCACCATAAAACCTTAATGAAAATATAAATAATTAAAAACTACAAAATTTACATTATCTGTATGAATCATATCTTTATCCAAACTAAACATTTTTATCTAAAAAACAAACACATATCAAGTGTTATCTATCCCCCAATCATGTGTTTTCCAAAAAATATCACCTTATTATTATATATATTTTCTAGGTTATCAGTACCATTAAAAATATTATTTCACATCATTAAAGAAAATATATTGTATGAAAAATCTTAGATGTTTCATGATTATTATATCCAAAATATCATTGATACAAAATTTCTATAGCATAATTATCTAATCCCAATACATATACACTTCAATCATTCCACTTTAATGATCGACATAAAATATACCCTTCCTTAGTCTAGGATTTAGCCATTAGAATAAGTTATTTACTTAGTTAATTCTTAAGTTCACCATGAATAATACATAGAATTATTTTGTAATTCATTTCTCTATGCCCTTTATTTCTACACAAAAAACTACTTCTCCTTCCTTTGAGACATTCCCTTGAGTGCTTCTTCCCACATTCTTGAAATATAGGAAGCTGAATATTATTCCCTTGATAGTATTTATCAACCTAACTCCCATGAAACACAATTTTTATTTTATTATGTGTGTCTATAATCTTAACCAATCCAAGGTTATTAATCAAATAAAGATATAGATGATTAGGCATAATCACTAGATCCCATTTAATATTTTTTATCATGGGGATAATCATTTTATTTTAAATCACATTAATCATTAAAAATATTATTTTGGGTTATATCCATTGACTAAAACTAATAAGTATAGTGCGTGAAACAATAATCATAATGAGAAACTATATAATCATGAAAAATAATTCATAGGATATCTAAATCATGAAACCATATTTTTTGTAAGAACCCGATTTTCCTATGAGGTATGGATCCTTTAAATATCATGACACTTCTTTATATTAGACCTAATATGGATTCCTAATAAGTCCACATAAATTTTGGGGTTGTCCAGGGCTTGTTCAGGGCTTGAAACCCTAGCCGGAGGAGAAAAGAGCTGGGACACACAATTAGTAGAAACCATGCGAGCTAGTACACAAGGTTTCTTCTAACCGTGCTGGTATTTTCATAGGGGAAAGTAGGGCATATGGTTTTCCCTCACCATGCTCACATGGTTACAAACCCATGCGAATGGTATGAAATTTTAACAGAGTCATGTTCACAGCTTTCACACGGTTTGGAAAACCATGCACATGAACAGTGTAGGGTCCCTCCTTAGGTAGTGGGAGGTACATAGTTGGTGCATGGTTTGGCCAACTGTGTGACCCAGATATTTTGGGTGATTTTACTTTTTTTCCCTTAAACATATTTTAACTTTCTCTCCACCTCCTCCTCCATCTATTTTTCATTGTATAGGGGGTTTGTTCCCCCATTTAGTTCCTTATTTGGATCCACCTAGCTTCTTCAATAAATTATCCATTCGAACTCCAATTCAATATCCATTCATATCATTGGATCCATATCGATAAGTTCTCTATTCATCTTTATTATTTCATTATTTTCATTTATCTTGATGGAGTTATTTAAGTGCAGTCCCATATTACCTATTTTCATAGTGTTTGTATGTTCTTCCATTTTCTTTAGATCTAGGCCAAACTAAGGGTTGATATTGGATAAGGAGAGTACTATGAGCTTGAGGTAGGTTCTATAGTTCTTATCCCTAAAATTTTATTTGTTTTATAATACATTCCCTTATGATACATGCTGGTTTCACCATACATTGCCCCTAAATTTAATTCACCTTTAAATGGTTTCCTTAATTGAGAACCTTATTACCTTATTGGGTTCCCTTCAATTGTGGTCACCCTTTATAATATTCTGATCATGTTGCTAATGTGGCTATAAATGTATAAGTGAAAAAACAATCATTTAAATGGTTTTGGAATTACTTAATAATTTTGATGTCATAAATGAAATGGTTAATTATTATGGTATAGCATGGACTACACATTTATCATTTTAAAATGAATTTAATAGAGGTGAGTGGTATGACCAAGTCACCTAATTAAATTGAAAAATGGCTACTCCCTTGTTATTATTAAATGTTAATTAGTTATCAATTATCCTTTGGATCATATTAATGCCATTGAATACTTATCACTTTTATTATGTATGGGAATGAAGACCCTTTTTAATTCTGGTAAATGGTCATGGATACCCTTTTGCAAGTTATATATATATATGGGCATGGCGTCTATTCTGCCATGGTGATGTGGGCATGAAGACCCTTTATAAATGTGATAAGGGCATAAAGAACCTTTATAAATGTGACATGAGCATGGTGACCCTTATGATCATGATATATGGTAATAGATACCCTTGTTGTTATATAATGGAATGACATACCTTCATGATATGATACAGGCATGGTGACCCTTTATAAATGTGATATGGGCTTGGTGACCCTATAATATGATACTAGAAATGGAGAACCTATAATATGATACCGGGCATGAAGAAACTTCTGACATGATACATGGGTATGAAAACCATTATGATTATGATATTGGGCATGGAGAACCTTACTATTATGATACTAGGCATGACGTCCCTTGATACTTGTGATACTCATGCTATAGCTTATGGATGCCAGAGTTATGCCTCAGATCCAGGATTGCAGTAGTATCCATATATATGGATGTATACATCACTATTTATATAATCCATATATGTGTATACATATGGTTACTTATTCAGAGACTATCTATCTTTGGCTGAAGTAGGTATTTTCATCCTGGTGTAGTTTTGGAATTAGAGCCGACCCTTTACATTTTATTTACTACTTTGCATTATTACTTACAAACTTCCATATTATATGAACTGATAGGATATTTATAGATATTTTTGGTGGTGTCCTACTAAGTTTATCTCACACCCTATCTGGGACACCTATGGTACCTGAGAATATTATATTATTACAGTTATATATAAGAGAAAATTTCCACCTATGGATACATAACTTATTTAATGACAGGACGGGAGCTTAGTAGTAGATGATTGGCATGGAGCTTGAGATGCTTGGATAGATTTTGTCCTTTTGTTCCCTTTGTATATCATGTACTGTATTGAATGCCTACTTCCATGTATATATGTTTTTCTTGTTTTTGTAGAGATATGACATCATCATATTTTATATATGATTTTAATGACTAATTTTTATTATTATTTAGTTATCGAATGATTATACATGATTATACAATATTTTTCATTATTGATATGCTTATTTTATTTATATATTTCTTATAATTCTGTGCTAATATGACTAAAGGGAATAGTCTCCCCACATACACACCCTAGGCACTCATTACTATTCAGAAGTCTCTGGAGTATGGGGAGGTGCACTTAAGGCCATGTAGCCCACTAGGTTGGGATTCTATTTGGTGTCATCTAGGTCAAGATTTCACAAATTAATATCAAAGCATTTATTTTCCTTTTTCTTATTGTTTAGGGAATATTAGATAGGATATTTGAAATTTATTGGGATTTGGTAATGATCTATTCCTGGGAGTAGCTAACCCACTTACAAGGAAATTCCAAATTACCTAGGATTGGACATGTTGTTCTGTATTCTTCCTTTTACAGTGGATTTGACTCTATTTTTGGGTGACTGATGAAGCTCACATTTTCATATATTTTATACTGTAAATAATTGTTTATAATGCCACTATAGTATTATTGGATGGGTAATTGTCACATTTTTTGGTTTAAGTGTTATTTTGAGCCTAAATGTGAAAAACACCTAATTCTGGATTTTAGACAGATTTTTACATCAATGATATTTTAGTCATTTCATGGAAAATATATGTCCAAATTTTGTGATTAAATTTGTTTAGAATTATGATTTCATTTCCTTCAACTTTGTCTGCTGGACCAGGATATGATTCGGCCATCTAAAGGGTCTAAAAATTCAATGAAGTTGGACATTTTTCCGGGCGGACAACATGGGCCCCACCACCATAACGAAGCCCATACTCGGCCTGCACAAATAAAAATGAGGTGTTTCTACCTGGGATCGCATGAGAATAGATAGTAACGACTCGAATTTTTTTTTTGGGGATGTTTGGAAGTCATTAAGGCTGCCATTTAATGACATACTTTTGGAGGAACCTTCCTGGAAGCTTCGTCCAGAAACAGAAACCGAGAATAAAAAATTCATAACTCCTTAATAGGGTTTCTAAATGAGATGAAATTTGGAGGGTAAACGGACGACATATTTATGATCAACTTTGAAGAAGGGCTCCACGCCTAAAACGTCTATTTAATGGGTCAAAAATGTGAAAAACTTTTGTGTACAGATTTATGCCTATAAAAGGAAGCCCTTACCTCCTTCCCAAATCATCCCATTCTCCATCCATTCCCTCAAGGCACCAAGAAGGAGATATCCACTAAGGAAGGCCAGCCACAAATCTTCCACATTTATTTTTAATTTATTTATTTTCTTTGTTTTTAGTTTTCAATTGTAATTTAGATTTCTAATAAATTCATGCATTGTTTTTATTATTGTGTCCACCCATACACCATCTTTTCTTCTTCGCATCTTACCACCGTGAAATATAATACTCATGATAATGAGTAACTAATCTGAGGAATATCTCAAGGGATTAATCAGGTTATTGAACCCAAGAACATGTTTTTAATATTCTTTAATTTAATTCTAAGGATAATTTATAGTGGTTGTAATCCTCACTATGGTTGTCTAAAGATTAACTTCTTAATCTACAACCATTTTCCCTCGATTGAGGAGGTAGATGGAGGGTGTGATTGACGATCACTAAGTAGACTTTTCATTCATAACTGGGGTAGAATAAGGTGTACACACATATTATGGAGTGTGTACACTAAGAATATTTAATGTTGGCCAATGAAGGTGCTCCCTGAAAGTTCTCTCGGGAGAACTTCCTTTCTTCTCTAATTACATTCTGTTTAGAATTGCATGGAAATTTAGAATTAAATTTTAGTTTCTTCAAATTTATGAATTTCATTTATTTTATTAAATTACATTTATTTCATAAAATATAAAAAAATAAGTAATTTAGGTTAATTATATTAAGTAGGTGAACGAACTGAGAAAGCTCCTCAAGTGAGACGACCCTGGTCAACCTCTATGCTGCACTAGGAAAATTAAATTTCTTTTTCCACACCCTAAGATAGGTGTGCGTCAGTGACACAATTGAATTTTAATTCTATTATTTCAATAATTTATTCTATTATTTTATCATGGCCTGATAAGATGAGGTCACACCATCTCATGCATAATTTTAGGAACCTTTTATAATTTACATTCCATACATTATGCCACGCCATGTAGGATGCATTGATTGATTGCATGAACTTATTGTACACACCTTATGAGATATAAATTTCAATTGAATAATGTTTTATATAGGATATTGGGAAATATAGTTGGTACTTAGAGTGACTTACATAACCTAAAAAATGTTTTCTTCAGACACCCTAAGTAGTCAATTATGGCATGCTGAGTCATGGACCATTGGTCTTATAGATTGGAACATGTTACGGTTTGGGTCAAGTGGACACAACACTTTAGTTTATGAGGTTTATGGGACCTTATATACCCGAAGTGCTGACCAATTTGGTTTGAACATGTAAAGAGAATGGTAATTTAAATATGAATTTAAAATTAAATTGAGATTATAAAGCAAAGAGATTGGATGAAACTCGACCTTAGTAGTGGGAAGTAGGTAGCATCTCTTGTGTTTTATATAAATGTTACTATTAACCAGAATTGGATATTTGAATAGGAAAAGGGGTACTATTGTTGCAGAGGAAGTTATATACTTATTCTATTTGTGTATCTGTGATCTTTTCTAGTATCAATTTTTATTTGAGGCGTTTTTTTATAATTTTTAGATCATTTCCACAATGATGTCCTCTGATCATAAGATAGGAGGGTGGCGAAGAACATGATCTGAATGTGGTGGGCCCTGAGATTCCAGTGATACCTCAAGAAGTTACACATGTGGAACCTCTTCCTCTCCCTAATGTGAGTGATGATTCATAGTTCTGAGGAGATTTTCCACAGATGAATTAGACTATACATGGAGCTTCACACTCTACCACTTATATTGGAGATTTGACTTGAGAGTTTTAGAAAAAGCATCTACCCACTTTTTTAGGGTATTGAAGAACACAAGGTGTAGAGATGTGGATCGAGATGGTTATGTCTATATTTGAGCATCTAGAGACACCTCCTAACAAAAGAGTGAATCTCACCACTAATATTCTTTGTGGATCCTCCAAACATTGGTGGGATATTCTAAATTAGGAGGGTTAGTATCAGGAAGTGACTTAGATGGATTTATAGTTGATCTTATATTACTAATTCTTCCCTAATACCCCAAGGTATAATCTTTCTAGGGTGTTCATGAACCTATAGTAGGTTTATGTGATAGTTATAGAATATTTAACTCATTTTATAGTGCTTTATTGCTTTGCGTTCATCTATACTATTGATGAGATAGTGAAATAGAGATGGTTTGAGGATGGGATTAGGCATTGTAATGGCTCAAACCTCTCTAGTATATTCCTTTGTGAAATCTGGGGAGGTATAGGTGACTCATCCCCAACACTTTTCCAAATTTCTAGTTATTTGAACAGTGTTTTCAAAATGGTGAGGTTCCAATAGTTTGGTTCATGAGAAGTGTTTCCATAACGGTGAGGTCCCAATGGTGAGGTTCATGAACAGTGTTTCCAGAATGGTGAGGTTCTAATAGTAAGGTTCATGAATAGTGTTTCCAGAATAGTGAGGTTCCAATAGTGAGGTTCATGAATAGTGTTTCTAAAACGGTGAGGTTCCAATAGTTATGTTCATGAACAGTGTTTCTATAATGGTGAGCTTAAATGGTGACCTTTTTTACTTTTCCAAATTTGGAGTTCATGAATAGTGTTTCCAGCTTCCTAGAGTTTTTCCCCTTTAACGTTTCCTTTGACATAAAATGCATTTAAAGTCTTGTTTTTAAGGACTATAAGGCTAATTCAAAGGCCATAACTATTATATTAATTATTACTAAGGCTTGAGATGTTTTTACGTGGTCAAGATGTGTGGTTTAATGCGATCCGATTTTAATGGGAAATCAAGCGTATCTTAAACCGTCGCTCCGTTAAATATTCAAAAGGGAAAAGATATCTTAGTCCCTTGTTCTTAATCTTTGTTCTCTGGTGAGAGACACTCAACCTTTCCTTCCCTCCTTTAGGAATCGTGAGATCAAAATTTTCCCTATGGATTGGTTTCCCTCGACATTCTTCTTGCTGTAAGTGTACCCCCTATTTTGGTGCAACCAAGGAGTATCCATTGATCTTCAATATAAGGTATGTTTTATCTTCATTATTTTGTGGTTCATCTTATCCTATTTCTAATTTCTATATTATATCATGTGATCTCCATGCTTCTAATAGAGTTTTCTTGGGTTTTGGTTGGTGTGGTCGTACCGTGGCATCCTTAGGTGGATACAGTTGTCACGAGAGGAGGCAGTCGTGAGCCGTTGTGTGAAATTTTCTTGTATAAAGAACGTCAAGAAACGTTTGAGGTAGGGGATTCAGTGCTTCTATTTTATTATATGTACAACTTTATATTTAGCATGTTTTATCCCACGATATGACAATGGAATTGACATAATAAATATTTGAACCAGATAAATAAATTGATATCGATTGTATGTTATTGAATCTTTTTTTTTCTAGATAGTGTGATTTATATGGTTGCTTTGTTAATATGTTTGTTCTTGATGGAAATTAGTAAAGAACGTAAAGCTGGGAATAAATAGATAACTGTTTGACTAAAGATAAAGATACATGAAATGAGTCTGGTTCTTCTTGTTGTAATTTGATGTTAATCAAATTGATGCAGTAAGCATGTTTAATAAATTTTTGATAGATTTTTGCTTAGGCTACCCATATTCGGAACCTAAAAATAATATATCATTCAATTCCAGATGGATTAACGAACTGGATGTTTGATAAAAAGATAATTCCTTGTAGGGTTCTGAATTACCCTCTTGATTGTAAAAGGGCCAAGATCCCAATTGTTAAGATTTTTTTTCCTACTGCTTGTGTTGTGATGTGAGCCTGGATAGCTATTGTGATATGTGGGGGCATGGAGACCTTTGGTTGTGGCAGAAGATGATGCCTATAGTGGAAAGATGCATCATTTTATGCATGTGGGTGTCAGGGAGGACACCAGGGATGATGGAACGAGATGGATGTGATTGTTGGATGCTTGCTGATTCTTATTGGTTGATTATATGATTTAATTTTCCCCACTGATCAAGGCAACTGGTTTTTCTTACCCTTCTTCCCAAAGAGGCGAAGATGAATGGGGTATGCCATGTGCTTTCCATGTTTATATTCTCAAGGTAGGATGAGTCTACGCTCTTACTATAGGCGGTAATGACTCGACGGGTAGTACATCTACTCACCATGTTGAGCCCCCTTGTGTTTAGTAGCATAGAATATTTTTCTATAATGCCTGGGAATATGTGAAAGTATTTTTTGTAATGAATAATTGAATAAATTATGTTAACCCATGGGGTTAGAGTTTGTTTAAAGATAATTATGAGGTTGTAATTTTTAAAGGGAAAATGGACTCAGGGTGTGAAGCTAATGAAATTTAATGTGTAATTGTAAATGGTTAATTAATGTTTAAAGAATTAATTAATATACAGTGGAACTAATAAAAAGGGAATGAAGTAAGGAAGTAAATCTTTTTAAATGGATGTGTGCTTATAGGACCTAGTCTTAGAAGTGGAAGTTGGGAGTCCGAGAGACGTTAGCTGCAGTTGAGTATAAGACTAGGTTATTCCCATAGTGTGGTTGTGAGCTATAATATATTTCGTACTTTTTGTGTTTCTATATGCTACTCCACACTGTCAGTAAGGGAAACTGACACTCTTGGGATTATGATCCCTGGGTGTGTTTTCCCCAACATTACGGTGGGAGGATGGATGGCTAACTACCCCCTTTGGCCCCGCTCTCTTCTCTTGGTAGTTACTTGTGCTGGTAGGCACAATGGTTAGTTTTCCCCATATATGTGTATAGAGGGCTGTAATTTCTTGTGGTTATTCAAACACATATATTCTGGATATAGTTTCCTATGGACTACTATAGGTGTAATGTGTATAGTCTATGATGGCTTTAGGATCCTTACTCAGTGTATGGGTTGTAATGGCTTGAGGTATAATACCCGACGTATGATACATGTTATGCGAGCTATGGTGGCTCCCTAAAACAACCTGGTTACTTTCTTACATTGACGTGGTGGTTCTGTTTCATGAGGTGAATGTTGTGGTGCTTCACCCAGGTTTCTGCGGGCTAGCCTTTTTGAAGAGAGATGCTTAGGACGTGCGACGTTGGGGAAAAGAGGCAAACTAGTGGGGAAGTAGTAGCGGGGAACCCTTGATATTATTTATTATATGATATATTCTTGTATGAGTTACTTGGTGAGAGTATCCATGGTGAGGCTAGGAACTTAGTATACCTATTTAGGTGACGAGTCAGTTTCACTTATTGTTCACTATGCTTTAGCATGCTTTTTTTACTTTTGTACGAGTGGCTTCTGGGAGGATCCTACTGAGTATACTGTTATACTCACCCCTTTGTTATATAAATTGTTTTTAGGTCACTTGGGGTAGGTTGGAGATCAGGATGGCGTTTACTATCTTAGGGTTGCAGGAGCTGTTTGGGCTTGTGGTTGCTGCTGTTTTACTTTCTTTTGGGTACTTGCAGTTTTTCCCCTTTTAGTTGTAGTAGTTTTTCATTACATTTCATATGTTTACTTGGGTTTTCATTTATATTTCTATCTGTGTTGGATTTGGTTGGTGTATGTCTTATCTATCTCTTCCACATGTGTTCTCTTAGATGGTAATGCCTCCCATATGTGTGTTTTCTATACCCTTGGTGCTAGTCGCCAACCCGGGGCCTACTGAAGGTGGGACTCGGGGGTCATTATCTCCCTTATCACAATGCCGACCTAGGAGGGGTACACTTTGTGGGGAGGGGGTTGTGACAGACATCCTATTTGTTCTCAATTAAATCTTTTCTAGTTGACTACCATATATAATATAGTGAACTAGGCTGTTATCACCGAGTGGAATCTAAGGGGAGAATATAGTGTGAGATAGGGTGGTTTAGAACTGATATAGTTTATAAGTTCGATTATTGGTCATAAGTAATGCTTTGAGACTGCACAAGCGAGTAGGGGTTTCCAGGTGAAAACTTTTGATAGTTATATGGTATGTCACCAGTGTGGGAATCCTGGTCATAAGAAGCCCTAGTGTCCCAAAGACCCTATCGAGTGCTGAGGCTATGGTATATTGGGTTATCTACAACATTTATATAGGAAATTCCTATCTGTACCGAGTGAGGGAGGATATGTGATAGAACCACCTTCAAAATTAGGTTCAGTAGTACATCATTAAGAAGGTATATGGAGTACTATTAACTGTATAGGAAAACGAGGAGGCCATGGTCGTGGTATCAAGGCTTTTGATATATAGCTCCAGCAGAGTGAACTCACTCCAGGTAGTTAGGGTATAACACATGGCTAGGGATCAGGCCATATTTATTCATTATTGCCTATACTAAAGGAGAAGGTTTCTGATCCATCTTTCGTTGAAGGTACTGTTCTAGTATCCTCTACTATAGTGTTTTCCTTATTCAATATAGGTGTATCACATTATTTTTCCTCTGTGAACATTTTGGAGAGCCTTGGACTTCATGTTGAGTACTTCTATGAAGTTATGATGATTGATACACCTTTGGGATTGTGATCAGAGAGCATAAGATGATTTAGGTAATATTCTCTTGAGGCAGAAAACCTTTTTTTCATATGGTACGTCTCTATCCTCGAGAGTATGGGTTTTTATGTCATTCTCAATATGGAATGGTTGGTCCCATATCATTCCTATGTGAATTTTTATCATCATTGGGTGTCATTTACATCACTAGAGGGTGGTACTTATATTCAAAAGGGTGAATGGGATGTCCAAGATAATAGAGATAGAACATAGAATCTTATTCTTGGTAGAGTGACCACCATATTTCTAACCTTTATGGATGATTAGGTATTTAATCATATTGAATTCCCTCTTATAGTCGATCGATTCTAGGATATTTTCACTAAGTAATTTTATGAACTAATTACTAAGAGAGTGGTAGAGTTTACTATAGAGATAATGCCTAGATCTACAATGATATCCATTCATCCTTAAAGGATAGTTACCACCGAGTTATAATATATCAAGTGAAAACTAAAAGATTTAGAGGCCAAAGGTTTTATATGGCCCAATACTTCACCCTAGGGTTCACCGATACTTTTCACCAAGATCAAAGATAGAACTATTAGTATTTTCATGGATAAAAAAAATTGAATTAGATTATAGTAAAAATTCTGTATCCCTTACCTCATATAGATTATTTTTTGACCATATCACAGGAGAACAGGTATTCTAAAAGATCGACCTGAGATAGGGTTATCATTAGGTTTGAGTCAGGTCTTCAGATATTTCACATAAAACTTTCTATAGTCGGTATAGTTTATATGTGTATCTCTTTACACCGTTCAGTCTTATGAATGCACCTATCATATTTATAGATTTGATGAATTGGGTTTTCTATACTTATCTAGATTTCTTTATGGTGGTATTTATAGATGAAATCATAGTGTATTCTCATACTCAAAGAGACTATCCCTCTCATATTGAGATCATTTTTAATACACTGATAGAGAACCAGCTGTATGCTAAGATTAGTAAATTCCACTTTTTGATCAACAAGGTTCACTTCCTAGGTCATATTATCTCAGAGGTAGGAATTTCAGTTGACCTAGAGAAGGTGAGGTCTATGGTTACCTAGGAGTATCCCAATAACATATTTGACATATGGAGTTTCTTGGGGATAACTGGTTTATAAAAGTGATTTATACATGAATTTTCATTATTAGAAACCCCTATTATGTGCTTGACTAATAAGGATGTGAATTTTATATGGTCCAAATCCTATGATATATACTTTCAAAAAGTTGAAAGGGAGATTAACCTCATCACCGATCTTGATTCTTTCAGAGTCGGATATGAGCTATATATTTTTTTGTGAGGTATCAGGTATCAATATAGGATTATTTAGGATATAGGAAGATTAAGTCATTTCATACAGGTCATGGTAGTTGAGGTCTCATGAGTGGAATTAGCCGACACATGATCTCTAATTAATATCTTTTGTTCACGCCTTGCATTGTTGGAGGCATTACCAACTTGGAGATCATTTTGTGGTGTTTACGGAACAAAAAATATCTAGGTATATTTTTACACAACATCAATTGAATATTAGAAAGAGAATATTGGTTGAATATATATAGTCCTTTGACTTTGAGAATGTCTATATTCTTAGGAAAGGAAATTATTTTTCTGATGTTTTGAGTAGGAGGACTCAATCGTAGATGGTTTAGGAGGCCAGTGGAGAGTGGTTTCTTATGGATATATTTTCTAAGATACACATAGAGGTTTGGGACCTTCAAGGATAATATATAATTTCATTTCTATCAATGGCCTATTCACTTATGGGGATAGTTAAGATGAGGCAGTTTTCAGATCCAGAAGGCTTGGTCCTTTGAGAAAGTATTTCTATTGAGGACCCATATACAGATTCATATATCGATGAGGAAGAGATCCTGTGTATTCATGGGAATATTTGGGTTCCCACAGATGTGAGAGATGAGCTGATTTGAGTGTCACATGATTCATAGTGGACATTTCATCCATGCATCTCTAATATGTATCATGATATGCACCGATAGTACTGGTGGCTAGGTATGAAACATAATATTGTAGGATTTATCACTTGGTGTTCCCCCAATCAGTAAGTGAAGGTAGTACACCAATGAACTAATGGATTGTTATAGACATTACTAGTACTAGAATGGAAATGGTAATACGTTTCTATGGACTTTATCATTGGCATACTGAGGTCTGCTTATGGTAGGGATGTGGTTTGGGTTGTCTTGGATTGATTGAAGAAAGTACCCCACTTCCTTCCTATACAGGAGACTTTCTCTATTGATTAATTGGGAATATTTTATGTTTGGGAGATTATATAGCTACATGGGGTCCCTCATAATATCATTTCATATAGGTACACTCATTTCACGTTGAAGTTTTAGTAGGGTTTATCGAGAGATATAGGTACACAAGTGCTTCTAAGAATATATTTTCACCCTCAGACTAATGGCCAATCAGAACATATGATACACGTGTTGGAATACATGCTCTGAGCATGCATCATTGATTTTTGAGGTTCTTGGGAGAATAATATTCATCTCTTTGAGTTAGCCTATAATAAAAGTAATTAGGTGATGATTCAGATGGCTCCCTATGAGGATTTATATGGTAGGCCATGCTGTTCACCTCTATAATGGTAATATATATGAGAGAAAGCACCACTTAGTCCTTGTATTATTCAAGAGACTTTAGATCATGTTTATATGATCAAGAAGCATATGTATACTACTCAGTCTAGACATAAATCTTATGACAATCACCATCAATTACCTCTAGAGTTCAAGGTCGAGGATCATGTTTTCTTATGAGCATCACCCAGACTGTAATAAATGAATTCAAAAGCAAGGGAAGGTGTTACCTAATTATTTTGGGAATTTTGAGATCTTAAAGAGAGTTTATCTGGTATATTATCAGTTTCTATTACCTCATAGGCACCATTCCATTCATGATGTCTTCCACATTTCATAGATTCTCTATTATCATGCTGACCTGTCTCATAATTTTGATCATAAGGATGTAGAGTTAGATGTGAATGCTTATTTTTAGGAGTATCCTATACACATATTTGATTAGATCATGAAGGTTATCTGGGGATGGTATTAACCTTTAGTATAGGTGTTTTAGTAGCATGTCCAAGTATAGGATGGAACTTGGGAGCAGGGGGCTAACGAATGTGCTCAGTGGCTATAGTTGTTATATGACAACATTTTTATGCCCTTGGAAGGTGAACTCAGGGAAGATTTCCTTCAAGGGGGAAGACTGTAAAACATAGTTTTCCTATGTGGTAATAATTCTTTAAATATTGGTCTACTTCTTTATCTTGTACCTAATATGGATGCCTACAGATTTAACAAAAGTTTTGAGGGTGGGGGGGGGGGGGGGTGTACGGGGCTTTTTCAGAGCTCAGAACCCTGATCGGTGGAGAAAAGAGTTGGGATTCACAATTAATGGAAACCATGTGATCCATTTTTTAAGGTTTATTATAATTATGTGAGGCTTTTTAGAGGGGAAATTAGGGTGCACAATTTTTCCTAATTGTGTGTCTAGGGACACATTCCCAAAGGGATGGTCTACAATTTTTAACAGAGGCATGTTGCATGGTTTTCACCCAGTTTGGAAAACCGTGTGCATGAACTATGAAGGGTCCATCCTTAGGTAGTGTGAGGTGAATGGTTGGCACATGATTTGGATAACTGTGTGGATGAACCATGAGAACTATATATTTTGTGTGATTTTACCATTTTTACCTTAAATTTATTTTAACTTCCACCCCACCTACTTCTTCCTATATTTTCTAGAATATAGGGGTTTCTTCTCCCATTGAGTTTCCTCTTTGGATCCATATATAATCTTCAATAACTTCACCATCCAGACAATAATTATATCTTCATTCATCTCATTACATCCATCTTGATAATTTCTCTATTCATATTTTCATGGAATTAATCAATTCTTCCATTTTTTCTTAATCCATTCCAAATGAAGGGACAAAACTGGATGAGGAGAGTACCATGAGATTTAGGTAGGTGGTATAGTTCTTATCCCTCAAATTTGAGTTGTTTTATAATATGTGTTGTTATGGCACATGCCAGTTTCACCATGCATTGCCATATAAATTTAATCCACCTTTAAACATTTTCATTAATTGAGAACCTTATGACCTTCTTAAATCCCCTTCAATTATGGAAAACCCTTTTAATGTGTCAATAATTTTTCCAATGTGGCTATAAATGACTAAATGGAAAAACCATATTCTAAATGGTTTTGGAGTGACTTCCAAATTGTGATATCATAAATTAAATGGACAATTGTTGTGGTATAAAATAGATAACACAACTAAAATTTTAAGATGAATTGAATAGAGGTGAGTGGTATGACCATGTCCCCTAATTAAATTGAACAATGGTTATGCCCTTTTCATTATTAAATGTTAATGAGTTATGAATTATCTTTTGGATCGTATTAATTCCAATGAATACTTATCACTATTATTATGTATGGGCATGGTGACCCTTTTTAAATATGATAAATGGAAATGGATAACCCTATGCGTGTTATATATATTGTCATGGAGTCCTATCTGCGATTGTGATATAGACATGGCGACTATTTATAAATGTGATATGGGTATAGTGACCCTTATGATCTTGACATACAAGAATGATGACCCTTGTTGTTATACATGGGCATGCCAATCCTTATTGATATTATATGGGCATGGAGACCATTTATAAATGTGATATGAGAATGACAACCCTATAATATGATATTGGGAATGAAGACGCTTCTGACATGATACATGGGTATGATGACCCTTATGATTATGATATTGGGCATGAAGACCCTTAATACTGTGATACTAGGAATGGTGTCCCTTGATACTTTTAATACTCATGATATAACTTATGGATGACTGAGTTACGCCTCGATTATAGAATTATAGTAGTATCCATATATATGGATATATATTTCAATACCTATATAGTCTATATATGTATATACATATGGTTACTTGTTTAGAGACTATCCAACTTAGCCCGAAGCAGGTTATATCAACCTAGTGTCCTTCTAGAACTAGATCCGACCCTTTATAATTTATTTACTACTTTATAGTATTACCTTAAAACTATCATATTATATGTACTAATTTTATATTTATAAAAACCATTAGTGGTGGCCTAATGAGTTTATCTAACACCCTATCTAGGATGCTGATGGTACCTAGGTAGACTACATGCTTGAAAATGTAGATAAGGGAAAAAATCCACTTATAAATGCATGAATTATTACATGAATTAGGATGACATCTAGGTAGTAGATTAAAGGTCCAGATCTTGATATTTTTAGATAGATTTTGGCCTTTTTCTTCTTTTGTATATTATGTACTGTATTAACTTCCTGCTGCCATGTATACTTGTTTTCCTTATTTTATAGAGACATGACATCATCATATTTTGTATATGATTTAGATTACTAATTTAGATTATTATTTAGTTCTTGAATGTTTATATGTTATTCCACTTCATTTCTCATTATTTATATGCCTTTTCTATTTATATATTAATTATACTACTATTTTACTTTAACCAAAGGTCATAATCTCCCCATGGATACACCCTAACCTCTTCCTGATACTCAGAAGTCTCTGGAATATGGTGAGGAATGCTTAAGGCCATATAGAACACTTTCTCAGATCTCTATTCAATGGAATCTAGGCTAGGACATCACATTTTCAATCTATGGAACCTTAAGTTTGACCTAGTCCATCCATGATTATCATTTATAAAAATCATTTATAATGGTTTATAGATAAAATGTGAATTAACCTATGAATATCCATAGAGAGTGTGAAATAAGGTGTGTATTAAGGTTCCATTCATCTTTATTTAGAATGATGGTTGTGATATACCTGACTAAATCATTTTTGGGTTATTAACCCTAGATGAAAATTTTCCAAAATCATGTCCACTTATAGTTTCTATACAGTGATTTATTGTGAGAAAAATCACATAATATATACCTTAACAAAACATTATGTTGTTATCCTTCACTTAGACTTATCACTAGGGTTTTGAAAAAAGTTCTCTAATATGAATATGCAAATATTAAATAAACCCTACTCTAATAATAACTATTAAGACCCATAATTTTCATACATAGATATTAGATCTTATTAGATGAATATAAATTACATAAAATAATAATCCATTCCAAAATTATAAAGGTTTAGTGTCTTTTGAGAATAGATACACAATCCTCTTATTTCATAAAATATCATAAAAATCTCTTACAAACATCTTCTCACATATATTAATTTTTATACATACCATTATTATAGCCTTTATTTATAACTTTGGGAAAGGAAACATAAGAAAGAGTTATCTTAGATACTCAATAAGGGTAAAAATAAGAGATATAAATCAGTGATCATATGTGAGAATAAGATAAGAATAAGAGTATGATAACATCATCATAAATTAAAATAACTATACCCAATAAGTCAAAGATCATTAATAATAAATCATGGCATGAGGCATTGTCATAATAAAATAAATAAGTCATAAGTGTGTAGAATAATCAATAATCAATCATGATTCATGAGAACATATCATAAGCATATGAAATAAGTTTGTGCCATACACATAAGAATAGGAAATTATTTCCTTAGTCAAGGATCACTGATAAGACTATCATAATGTATTGGGTTCACTCTTTATTTCATCACATCCTTAGTCATGGTTCACTCCCAATTCTATCATAGTGGACATAATCCCTTACTGAATTATGTTTACTCCCCATTCTAGTTCTTATTATCTCATGAGATATGCATCTTTACTCAATGCGTTGTAGGGATATATAATTTTGGTCAAACCCATTATATAATAAAAACCATACATATGTGTTACACATGATCATTAAACATTCATTATAACATCACATCATATCCCATGGAATGGAAATAGGTTTTATAAACATTTCATCATTGCATCATATCAGACAATGTGGGAAATAAATGGGTTTAATAAACATATCAACATCATAATCATAAAACATCCAAATAAATAATAATTATAGAATCATTATATCATATCACCATTAATTCATAATTAATATCAAAGTATGTTATTATATATTGAATCTTTATTTAAAATATTATTAGAACATTTCTTGAGTAAAATACCCTTTTCATTTTGAAATAACATATTTAAAATCCAAATATTTCAAAAATATTATGGAGAAAAATTTATTTAAAAATAAACATTGAAAATTATAAATGAATATTCAAATCATTGAGTAATCATGATGGTGGGAAATTCTGTTCACACCATAATCATTTAAAAAATATTTTATTCACACCTATAAAAAGCACCTCATTCAGAAAACATCAAGAAGATTATTTTTAAAAAAATTTATAAAAATTTAAACATGAGTAAAATTGAATTTATAAAATCATTGAATAATAGTCAAAAAAATTCTTGGAAACATTTTTGAAAACATGTATCTATAATAAATAGTTTGTTCGACTAAAAGTGCAGAAATAAGGTCGTTTTTTATTAAAATTTTTTTCTGAACCATTTTGAGTACCAAAGAGATTAAAATGGTTTTAAAACATAAAAAATAAATTAATAAATATAGGGTAATAAAAAAATAAATTTCTTTATCTGACAAGGTTTATATAATTTCCTCAATGAAAATTCAAGAAAAAACAATCCTCATTAAGATGAGATTGAAACATAAATCCCATACTCCCTTGGTTACTTTTGAATTATAATCACCATGAATGAATATCATTAAATGAAACCTTAAATATCTTAAAATTATGGTGATTAATGAAATAACATGTAAAATAGGCTGTATATGCACCTCCTATAAGAATATAGGGGCATAACATGACATATGTCTCAAGGAAGACAATTTGAGACGATTAACCCTTACCTCAAGTTTAATATTGATTTGTACGCATTAAGATATAATTTATAATAAATATAGATTTATTATAGATATATTATAGAACCATTTCCTTATATATCATACCATATTTTTTTTACTTATAACATCTTATCACCTATTTATTAATATGCCTTTATTAAAATCACTGTTTTGGGGGATCATTGTTTCATTTTTCAAGCACGATTTGATTTGGTAGTCCTGATCATTGTAATTTGATCATGTTTCCATCATATAATTTTTTTTAATCATGATATAAATATAATATATATATATATATATATTTATAATCATTTATATGAAGTGTTGATGAAAAATTAATTACATCACTATGTGGAGGTGGTAGTTCGTTCGTACACATGAGCGATGTTTTCAACTTTTAGAAAGATGGAATAAAAAAGGTAAATAATAATTCAAAATTAAAAAATTATCATTATATAATATAAATTATATATATTCATTACATATATCCTTATTACTAATAATTAAAAAAAATAAAAAATGAATAACCTCACTTCATGGAGGTGGTAGTCCACACATACACACTAACAACATTATCATTTTTCAAAGGATGGAAAGATAATTTTTTTGATAAGATATTAAAATTATAGAATTATAATTATTTAATAAATATAATATATAAACATTAAATTTTTCATAATAACTAACCATGAATTATGGTGATGAGGAATGAATCCTTTTGCTATATGAAGGTAGTAGTCCAGATGTACGTACAAGCAATACTTTAATTTATCATTTGTTATAAAAGAGGGAAGATAATGGTGGTACATAATCATAATTAAATTTAAATATATTTATAATAATGAAGTTATTATTTTATTATGAATACCATATATTTATATGTGGTAGAAGAATAAATAATTTGACAGTGGTGGGTAAGAAAATTCCCTCTTATTCGGTATACCTCAATTAGATCCATTCTTAATGACCCTTGGAATAGTATTTTAAGAATTAAAACACATATAGTTAGTTTATAGAGAATTTTTTAATAGAAATGGATGGGGTTTGATTAATATATATGGTTTAATGTGGAGTAAATAAGTGAAAGGAGGGTTGTCCTTTTATAAGGGAGTAAAATGAAAAATGTGGAATTAGCAAAAAGATTTAAATATAATAAATTTATTTTCATGTGAAAGTGGAACGATGTTACCATAATTTTGAAGATAAGATAGGATATGGTTTAAATATATTTATCCAAAATTTTTTACAGGTTTAGTTGGTATTTTAAACCTTATCTTTTTGTTTAACCCCTTTGTTAATCACTTTTAACCTTAACTGTGGTAATGATTTTTTCAAACATAAAGGGTTATAATTTTACTTTTAAAGTAAAAATTGGATCATGAATGTACAAGGTATAAAATTTTAGACCATTTATCATCCTAATTGTCCTATTTAAATTTTTTATGATTTTTAAATAATTTAATAAAATATTATTTAACATAAAATACTATTAAAATCATTTTAAGAACTATTTACATGATTTGACTTTAAAGGCATTAAGAAAACAATATAATTTGATTATAAACTATTTAAAAATAAATTATACATTATTATAAACCATAAAATTCATGTGAAACTATAATTCATCCAAAAAATATTTCTCTTGATTTTTTTAATTTCATTTACTTCTATTTCTCTATTTCTTGTACAAGCACTCTGTCAGCGTTGTGTAAGAATTTAAGGTAACTATAACATTAATAAAAATTAAAAATAAATTATCATCCTAAAAATAAATTAATAATGTTCAAAATAAACTTTTAAATTCATTAATAACATATTTTTATCACTATCTAAACATATAATACAAATTAAAATAAAGAGAGTGACCTTTTAGAATTTAATTTACTTAAAATAATATAAATGTCATTATCAATGGAAAATGGGACCAGAATGACATATATTAAAATTTAGGATTTATATGGTCAAATTAATCTCATAAAATGTAATAAATTCATATTTTGGGTTGATTTTAATAACTTATTTCGTAGTTTTAACCCTGTTTTACTCATTTTACCCTTACCAAGGTAACAAATATTTACCACAATTATTATTAATAATAAAATAAATAAAATGGTTATATTTTCAAAATTTAAACCCAATGATTAAAAACATGGTATAAATTTCTTAATATTAAATATTTATAAGTCTAAAAAATCAATTTTAATATAAATTCATAAAACTTAACGAAAAACAGTTTATAGAAAAATGTGTTTTAAGCATACAAATAAACTTATATAAAAATCATGAATATTACTAATTAAAATGGAATTAATTATATTATTATAAATAAAATGGATCATATTTTACTTTAAGTAAAAATAAAAAATATATTTAGACTTTTAAATAACTTGATTTAATTAAAATAAATGGTAGTAATTTAAAAATAGGTATTTTCACTATTCACTAAAAATTCAATCATTTCTGAAAAATCCAAAAAATTCACCCTATGATAATTTTGATATGATGATTTAAAAAGTGAAGTTTATTTTATAAAATAAAATTTATAAAATTGTTATAAATTGATTATAATTTTCATGCACAAAATTCTGTAAAAATAATTTTTGAAGAATATATATATTTGAAGCATAAAATGAATTCACTAAAAATGAATTCCTATTTCTTAATAATAAATCAACACACTTGTATTGAGTAATAAAATTGTAGATATATTTTATAATGAGTTTATTAATATTAATACTCACCAATTCAATGACTATATTATAGTGGTCACATGTAAATAATAATATTTTTATAATATATCTAAATTCTGTTAAAGCTCAGTTTTACATGATAAGAAAGTTACCAGGCTTATTATTATTTTAAATTAAAATTTTTGGGGGTTATAATAACTCACCCACCTAAAACATTCTCTTGATGATCCAATATCTCAACCAACCACTCCATGAATGTCGCATCATCATCTATATATAACTCTCCCCAATCAATCAAAATGTGAATTTTTGTAAAGATATCAATAAATATGTGACACATTAAATACATCATGGACTTATTCCCATTATATATAAAGTTATAACCAATATTATACCTCACTAAGATTCCCTAAAACCTCAAAGGAACCAAAAAAATAGGGATAAATCTTACTCCCTTAACCAAATATTCACTATTCATGATGAGGGGAAACCCCTAAGAATACAATATAACCAACCACAAACTCTAGAGGTATCCTTATCTGATAATTATATGATTTTTGATGGACATTCACTACATTAATTCACACTCAAATCATATGATCCATCTCTATCATGCTCTGCACCACATCTAGACAAATGACTACTTACTCTACCAACCTTGGTATATGACTACAAAGATCGATAAGAAATCTCATACAACACTAAAAAAGTATCCATATCAATGGAATAAAGATAACTTCTATATGAAATCTCAACCAAAGGTTGGTGGTTACCCATAATCCACTAAAATCCAAAATAAAATCCCATAACATATCCTCTATCATCTAAATAGTTCACCCAGTTTCCCACCCATCTGAGCATGAAAAAGTAGTGTTAAGGTGGATCTGAGAGAAAAAATAATGCTGAAGACCTCCCTAGACTCACAAGGTAATATGAAAATCCTAATAATTAATTATTTTTCTCATTACCCTATGAAGTTTCACTGCTTCATCCATATACTAAATTTCCAAAGATTCTATAACACTCAACTCTCTGATCACTAATAAGTGATCTAAATTACTGAACCGATCTAAATTTACCCATATATTATCATATACTCCTTGATATCAGGGTAAATAAGTGAAAAAATACATCAAGATATCCTCCCACTTCACTTGGGGACATCCAAAGTATATAAAAAACTGATTGGTAAATGATGATCTAGCTTTATCTATGGGAATACCAATCATTACAATACAAAATTTTCTACTGACTACTTAAAATTGAGCCATCAAAGTTGACCCCTAAATTCATGATACATATAAGATATACCAAGAATCACTACTACTACCACACTATGGAAATAAAGTAAGACCTCCTCACACATTACCGATGTAACAACCTTCCTAAAAAAGACACCTAATGAGGATCATCCTTCAACCATATCTCTGAAGCATCACTATGATAGAAATGGCCCCACATAACCTATACCTTCAAGTATCTCCAATGAGACTCCTCCACTTTACATATCAAGGTAAATTATACGATAATATGATATAGAAAAATCCCTCAATTTTACTCCTCTACATCAAGATGCATCACTACAAGACCCCACATAACCCTGTAAGAATATCCTGAATTATGAACAAAATATTCCTGTGATTTCATTATTAGCACATTCGTAACTAAATTCCCTTTACCTAGGGTGTAGTAGATCTTGAATTTATAGTTATAAAAGAAATATATCCACTACTAATGATGCAAATTTGGATATTACTAAGAGAAAACTTACCTCAAGATCTCATGATCTATAAGTATCAAAAAATGGTCATCAATGAGGCAATGTCACCACAAATTTAGAGAAAAAATTACTACTACTAAATCGAGATCATGGGTGGAATAGTTATTATAATGGGGATGTAACTTCCTAGACCCACATGATATCACCTCCTGATAATACATCAAGACACAAACCAATATTATATGGGAAGTTCCATATGATACCTTGAATGTCAATCCCACTTGTGGAAGCTAAAGGTTGGGAGTACTGGTCAAATTCCCCTTCAGGTAGTTGCAAGATTTCTAACACTGATCTATCCATATAATGTTTAGTCCTTCATGTTAAAACATTTCAACTAGGTTGTGATCAAAGATAAATCTTATACAAACCTCTAATAATATCACATGATGCCTAGGAAACTATAAACCTCTATAATTTTCTGGGGTGATTCCTAATAAACAACCGCCTCAATCTTAAAAAGATTAACAACCACTACCTTAAGATACACCAAATACCCAAGAAAATAAACCTCACACATCCGAAACTCACACATGATCAATATTCCTTATATTTGATGGTGATAAAGGACCTATAAAATAACTTTAAGATTCTTTAAATTATCCTCCTATAACTTCTAATATATAAATATTTCATTGATGAACACTACCATGAACTAATCCAAGAACTCACAGAACATAGAGATTATGAGTCCCCTGAAAATAACTTTTATGTTCATGACACCAAACAACACAACTAAAACTTGAATATCCCATGGAGACATTTGAAATTATTATTCGAGATATCCTCCTCCACCACCCATGTATAATGATATCTGAACCATAGATCTATCTTAAAAGACAATATGGATCCCATTAACTAATAATTTTTTTTCAATTCTCATATGGGGGTAACAGTTATTGACTGTCACTTGGTATAATCTTCGATAGCCTATACAAAATGTAAAACCACTAGATTCCTTTTTGTATAATAACATTGGAGCACCACATGATGACACATTGGTAAAAATGAATCTATTAGACATAAAATCATATATACAAATCCTCAAATCCTATATCTCAAAAGGTGTTATCCAATTGGGAGCCATTGAGATTAGATAGACATCAAGCTATAAATCTATCCCAAAATCGATTCCACATCTTGGAGGGAGGATCAAAACATTTTTAAGGATGAAATGCAATAACTCCTCTATGAATTTGGGAATCTCTAACACACAAAACTCCACAAAATCCAATGAAAACATTACTAACTAAGACAATAATAGCTTTGAGAACCTATAACCCATTCGATAATCTCTCTCACCAAAGAACACTGAATGCTAGCCCTGTAAATCATAGAAAACCATTCTCCTCTAGAAATAATCAATGACGGTACACTTGGAATACAACCAGTAGATGTCAGGAATAAAATCATATTGATATATCTGAACTAGATACAAATCCATCGATAAATGATGCTACCCCATGATTAGCACACAACACTGAAATACATCAATCAATATTTTTTGACCTCAAACTAGTATGGTCAACACTATGGTAGCTGGAAACCTCTCCACATTTAATATAAAGGCACAAATAAAGGATGTTAAAATTAAAGATTGTGGTTCTATGGAATCAAATAAAGTATAATAAATTATTTAAAATTAATATACTGTACCTTGAATAATCACTGGATGATCTAGAGTTGACATCTCTATAACATCAAACTGTCTATGTTTGTCTCCTTTTCCATACTGCAGATGAAAAACTCCATGGTTACACTTATCCCTATATCCCCAAGGGAGAGGGAAATCAAGGGTTTATATCTACTAGCTTCATATCCTCTAAAAAAAATGATAATTATACTATCCCTACTATATATACAGCCTCACAGGCACTAGCTGATGTGGATAGTAAGTAATTTGATCTCCCATACCATGCTAGGCCATAAGAGTTATTGGTAACTAATATCTCTAATGGAAATGACACCCATAAATAACACACACTGTAAAAGATATCTGAGTAGTTTCATATGAACTTTTGGATCTATAAAAATGGGAATAAAACTACTAAGGCCAACTCCCCACTTGTCGAAACATCAAATTATCCAACACTAGAGACCCACCAATAGAAGATATACTCCTTAAGAAGCTATGATAGAAACCATATTGATATGAATCTGATTGCATGTTCTTACTATCAATCACAAAAATATTATTCTACACCTCAAAATATATAGAAAATTCAAATAGGGTGGTTGTATAACAAATAACCAAGCATAATTCCTCTTCTAAATGACATGATCTAAACTCCCCATTCATGAAAATATCGGAAGAAAATAAATGAAGGTCCTTAAATATGATCTAGATATCACACATGCTTAAGACCCCATATAAAGGGAGATAATACCCCACCTTTTCACTTTACTCATCATCAAGTATAGAAAATACACATGAAAATTCCACTGAAAATCATCCCATGAAACATCCAACCCCTTCCACTCCCCATGATATAAGATTAACCACCATCCCTCTACTCCTTGTATTTGAATAAAAACCACAAGAACCTAATACTATTCTATTTATCAGATCACTCTAAAGGTGATACTGAGATCTATAATCTTGTGCTCTATCTCCAAATAGAAGATGAACCCCTCAAATTTAGCCAAAACCAAATGTTGAAACTCGTATGACATATTTCTCTAAACCTCATCCTTGTCAGCCAGATTAATTTTTAGATGATCAGTTCAATCATACCGTTGAACCTCACCCACCTAAAACCAGTATGGATGATGAACCAAGAGAATGTGGGCATGCATAAAACAAACTCTTAATCTTGATAGCATGGAATTAATTTAATGAAATTAATTTAATTTAATTCATTTAACTCCCCCAAAATATCCCCAATTCAAACATAAGAAAAAAACATGATGCATATACCTTCCCTATGTCTCTACTCCATAATCAGTATTACCTCACATAGGGTGTTTAATAATCATAATATCTTTATGCTAGATCACATAGGGCCCTAATATCTCATTTTCAAACTGTTGTCTATTGCTAAATCACATACTAAGTTACAATAACATTATTTCCCAACCATTACAATGAAATACTCACCAGTACCTAACTCCAATATTCATCCAAACTCTCAGCCAAATATTTGATACCACTTTTTCATGACTGGATCCCACTGGGAACCCTTATTGGACTTAAAGTGAAGGTGAGAGTAACGCTTTAATCCCACCTCTAATAGGAAACATTTTGGATAGAAGCACCAAGGTTATAAACACACATATATGGGATGAATTATCCTCATAAATAATAGGAAAAAATAAATGAAACCATTAAACAAATATATAATATAAAGTAAAACATCATCCTATAATGAATGTTAAGGTCATAAAGATATAAAATTTGCAAATGAAAAATACCAAGTAACTCCTACAACAACTCCTCAATAGCTCCAATCTATGGGCTTGTAATGTCTATCTTGGTCTCCAAATCCCTCCCAAAAACATAAAAAATAGTTTATATATATAATAGTGATCATAATTTTATACTTAGTAGGATCATACTCAATAATCCTTGTGAAAATATTGAAGGGGAATTCTAATGCTTTAGTGAAGAAACAACAGAACCAACAAAAACCAACATAAGGTTAGATACCACCCATCCTCACATAGGCTTACTCACCAATTATCATATCCAAGTATAATAATGTAATATAAAATGAATATATCAAAAGGGTACCCCACAACCACTTTCCCAATAGATTTTCACTCTCACTCTTCAATGATAAACAACATGTGCTTCCATCCCTTTTGTATCCATCAATCATATAAAAAGTATATATATATTAAGACACAATTGATGTGGATTATACCACATCCATACCTATCCAAACCTCCCATAGGTCTCAAATTCATGTTGGTATTAGTCTAAATACTCACATCATAATTGATGTGGTTTAGACCGTAACCATCCCTATCCCAAACTCCTATAGGGTCTAACTTCTCATATTGGCATCAGTTCACAACCAAAAATCTATGTATACTCAACATCCATCGCAATAAGATATCATGAACCCATAGGAAATTACCCTCATTCCCTCCTCCTATCATTCATTACCCTTACTATGTACCAATACCATAATTCATTATGACTGGAAGGTATATTGGGAAAGTGGGCGTAGTCATCCATCTATTACCTCACCAAATTGGATGTTTGGGTAAAATACCAAGAATGTAAAACTTTTTTTCATTGGTAAGGATATCCAAATAAGGAAGGTATTATATATAAATCATAAGAAAAATACTAGTATACTAAGGGAACAAAAAATCCCAACCTATAAGGCTTGCACCAGAATATCTATATCACAAATGACAAGATTCACCATACATCCATATTCTTTCGTGAATAACTATTATCACATATAACTCATAAACTAACCAAGTTTTCCATATAAAATATCCACAATTACCATTCACATTTCAAAATTCTATTCATGAAACCAATCAATAATATAATTACCATCACCATCCATATGAAATTCATTATTCAATTCAATTTCACATTTAATGAAAACCATTTACAGCATTTAAACTCATTTAATATAGTCATTACCCATTAATTTAAATCATTTACATTTAATTAACAACCCTTTACTCATTTAATTCCATCCCAAATTCATTTACCATATTCTTTATTTCCAAATTCATAATACAAGCAACTAGGATTCTATTATACAACCCCATATCACATAAAAATTCAACTACCAAAACATTCATCACAATATTATCTCTTTCCCATGTAACCATCCTCACTATAATTTCCACATTAATAATCATATCATCATTACACAATAATTACCACATCATAAATTACCAACCATGGATATCCAAACTTTTCCCACTACTCAAAAATTACTATTTAAAACTAACTACAACAAATAATCAAGCAAGGAAATACAACCACAATATCACAACAAGCATATATTATCATATATATATACCAATTTTAGTAACAACTACTTAAAATTTATCATTTATATCGAAATTTAATAAAAATTAAATTGATATTTTAAAAGAAAAATTTACTTCAAATTTCAAGTTTCACAGTACCATTTTTTACAATTATAAGTTATTGACCTTTTATGAAAGGTGATTGTAGTAGTAAGTTCAATACAATAACACAAAATTATCAATAGCAATAATAATTTTCAGCAACAACTATAAATAAGAATCAATAAATTGAGAAATATTATTTAAATAAGTAAACACTTTCAAAACAACTATTCCCATCAATTTTAACTTTTTATTTTATTTCTTTATATTCACTAAAAAAATTATTACCATCCACCAAAATCATGAAAAATCATGAAACTTACACAATTCATACATAAAAGGGGAGAGTTCTAAAATACTCTATTTCAATCAATGATAAATAATTCAGTAAGTAAGGACAATTAAAGAAAGGAATGATTAAAATACCAAGATCACATAAGGTAAGATTCAACAACCTAAATCAAAACATTAACTCAACAAAATTGAAACCCTAACATCCCCCAAATCAAACCAAAATTACCGCTAAGGGTTACCATTGAATGAACATGAAGAAAGATAAGAATAAATCATCTTAGATAAACATTAACCAATATCTAGAAGTCTAAGGACATAGATAATTCAAGGAAAATTATAGGCCTTCAAAGGGGAACCTCATATTTCTTAGGGTTTTAGATAAATTATGAAAGTAAGTGGTATTCAGACTACCGTTCAAATTTATATAGGTTCTATAAAAATATAATATGATTGTGCAAGGTGTTTGTACATTATATAATTATTTTTATTTTGGTGAATATCTAGAAATCATGTTGTATATCTCCCATATCCCTCTTCTATTAAATTAATTCAACCCCTTGAGATGATATAACCAAGAAAGGGTTGTGGAATAAGGGATATAACATTGCCAAAACATATCATTTCCTGAAATTATAATGGAATCCCCTGATCCTAATGATAATTTTGTATAATAAACAAGTAACATCATACTTAAAAATGAAAAAACAATAAAATATACTAATTTAAGCTTTATAATTCAATTATTATAACCATGTTTCAATCCTCAAACCTTCCCTTCATCTCAATAAATCTCTTGACCAAAACCATTGTGTAATGAGGGGATCATGAAGTAAGGGTTCCTAAAATGATAGAACCCATGATATTGAGATAAAAACCACCATGAAAGTTCTTGAAGGATCTACTCTGTAACCCAGTCCTCCATGGTACAACATAAAAAACCACTCTACAAAACCAACTGCTAACTAGAATCCTCAAATCATGCTCCACCTTTCTTCCCCCAATCTACTCTTAACACCTCCAACAATCGAATCACATAAAGTTTTATTGATAGGTATGGTGTGAAACCCCATTAATCTATATCATATCATGGTTTCAGACTCAACAATACTCTTAGTAGAATATTTAGGCACCATAATTATTTCATTTATGTTATTTTAATTCAGTGAGAGTTATTATTTTGTAAATTATAGCTTAAAAAGAATACATTGTTTGGAAAAAAGTTTTATGGGTAATACATCACCTTCTAGAGAGTGTAGACAGAAAAATATATAATTCATAAGGATCATGAAGTTTCATTGATGGGATTCAAACTAGTGAATATAGATAAATAAGAATGGGAAAAGATGGATTGAAAACATCAAATATTATTTGAAATATCACTGGCATGTAATGTATCCTTTAACACTATGGTGGTGGACACTATAACATTGATGATGAAGGATATATAAAACTTATATAAGAATCTGAAAACTTTATTCAAGGTGTTTAAAATGTGCAGGTTATTCAGAATTATATTTTTAGAAGTAATATCTACAAACAATTATGTAAATGAATTTATCATGATTTGAGGAAAACCCATGTTAGTTAATGTCAAGTTGACGGATGATGTGTGGGAACAACTATTGTTATCATCTATTCCAAATTAATAGGATTCAATTGAAACTATCATAAGAATTTATTCTGTAAAACCTGAATTATCATTTTAAGATGTAATAAATATTATTTTAAATGAATATCTATAATGGAGGGAAGTAAAAAAACCTAAAAATATGACACTAAATACATATTGTAGATGAAATTATCCCCATTAAATAAGTTAGAGGAAATGAGAAGATAATTCTAGGGAGATAATTGAAGGAAAATTAGTTATCACTAAACCTATGTATTGTAATTATGGGAATAAAGGGAATCTCAGAAATATTATAGTGATCCCAGGGAGAACATCAGAAGGTAATATTCAATAAATTAAAGTTCTATAAATGTTTATGGTGAAGTTAGTAAAATTTTATTGATGAGTATCAAAATTTTATTAGAATCATGGGTTATTGATTCTGGAGCATCATTTTATTATATAATAGAGAAATTATGCATGGTGAGCTATGTGTCCTATGTTTATAAAAAGTTTACTTAGATGATGATAATTCTATGAAAGTTTTAGGGAAGTGGGATGTCAAAATATGAATTCCAAATGGAATACTATTTAATTTAAAATAAGTGAAACACATTTTAGGTTTAAGGAAGAATCTAATTTATGTTGGTTAGTTGGATGAGTTTGGATTTAAAACTAGATTAAAAAATATAGCATGGAAAATTACTTGGGGATCCATGGTTATGGATAGGTATAAAGGATGGAACCTTATATTTTAATAGAAGATTATATAGAGAAAAAATTTATGGAGTAATAAATTCTAAAATTCTATAGTTGTGGAATTGTCTTCTCAAACTCCTAATTTAGAAGAATAACAAAGTTCTAATAGAAAAGGGTGCACTGAAACTCAATCACACTGAAATCATAAGTGATGAGGGTTTTGTACTTATAAATAAAAGAAAGGTTATAGAAACCCAACCCCAGAAGGCCCAAATCCAATGTCTACTATCAATTACATTTTCATGATTATAAGGAATCAATTCTTGAAGGACTGAGAGTTTAGTAGTCTTCGTAAACTGAATACATACATGAGTCTTGTATTAAAAAACAATACACTAATTACAACATATTTTTTTCTTCTAAATAACTTCAAGGATAACAATTTTTATTCCATTTATATTATAATTTAATATATTTCTTAGTACAAATCTTGGAATTTTGGGGAAAGAAAACATAATAAGGGTGAGCTCAAATGCTTAGTAAGGGTAAGTACAATGGAATCAATAATGAATAAATTTAAATAATCAATATAGAAAGGTAATAAATGAAAAAACATGCCATATAGTCAATAAAATGAGAAAGGAATGCATAAATAATATGTAAAGTTAAATAAATGGAAACAAATTCTATTCAAATAACTTTATAAGGAATCAATATAACATGGTAATAAACCTAAAAACATGCCACTTAATTAATGAACCAAGATTAAAATGCATCTATAGATATGTCGATGAAAAATATCACAAATAAATAATAATTTAATCAAAATGAAGGAAATGATTAATTATTTTACATAATTTGTAAGCCACATGAATACCTATAATTTCAAGATCCATCCTCTAGGTAGTTTAAAAATATAGGTAGAAACTTGTTTAATTTTCACAACTAATTTATCTCATAAGAACCTATCGATACATCAAGGAGTTATATAAAGTCCATGATCCACCTTTCATTGAATATCCAAAAAATTACTCATATTGAATAATAAATTTAATCAATATAAAATATGTCTTATCAAATATCTGTATTGAATAAAATATACAGATTTATCAATAATTCCCTAGTTAATCAAATAACTGTCAAAGTAAACACCAAATGTAAAATGATATACAGTTTATAAAATAATAATATACATCATATATAAATATAGATATTAAAGTAAATTTACAATAAAAAATTATTATAATATTGTGATTATTTAAATTGATAGTTAACACATAAAAAAAGGAAGTGAGATTACAAAGGCAATCATTAAGAACATTCTTGAGGAGAATAATCATTAAACATTCCAAAGTGTCTCATACCACTTTAAAACATTTGAATAATAATCTACATGAAGGAATAAAATTAAATTGAACTTATAATATTATTAGAATAAGGTTATTCATGATATATAATGAAAATTGGTAGTACATACACCCTATAAAAGTGAATTGGTGTATAACAACAAATAAGTATCAATGGAATGTAAATAGAGATAAAATCACTTTCCTTAACCTTGATTTCTATTATGTGGTATTTATCCTCCTGTATAGTGGTTTAAAATATGTTAATAAGTTACAGAAGAACCATGATCATGTTTATAATTTTATATATTAACTTTATATAATATTTTATTTCCTTTTTTTCAATATTCTTTCATTATTTTAACTATTTCAGGTGTTAAATTCTTAGTTTTCTCAAGTATGTTTTGACTTGTCATTTGTTGTTCCTATTAACTAGATCATGATTTATTAATATAAGTAAAGTAAAAAATTACTTGATTATAATATATATTAAGTACCTATGTATTTAGAATAATATATAATGTTTTTAGATAAGAAATGAAATGCACCGTTCATGGACACGGTAGGCCGTACGTACGCATGAACGCTACTCTCATTTATTTGTCATATTAATAGAATTAAAAGTAAATGATAAGTATGTATATTATATTTCCAATTATATATATATATTTCATATATGTTACATAGGTTTATTAAAATCATCCATAATACATTCCATGTATAGCATGAAAGAATCATGTTGCTTTAAGGTGGCGATAGTCCACACTTCAACCAACGATGTTATCATATTTACAAAAAATTTGATTGTATATAGGTATGTGTTATAAGATAATTAAATAAGAATAAATACATTATAAATATAAAAAATATAATATATAAATATAGTTTATACCATAATTTCCACCATGATAGGTGATAAAGGAAGAATGAACAATCATCATTTCGTGAGGTGATAGTTTGCCGTTCACATAAACAATATATTCATTACCTATTAGATGGGAGTGCATGTAAGTGTAGGTATAAAACTTATCATAAAAACATAATAGTATAGTTATTATATAGGTGTTGTTTTATAAGAACAAAATAATAATATTTTAGGGGGTGGAGAATGGAAATAAAACTAAAGAGCTTGAGGAAAGATGTTACCTCTTTTTTCGGGTAACTACTTTTGGTTTCCACCAAAGGGATTCCTTGGATGACTTTATACACAAGGGTAGGATTATAGTATGAGGGTAGGGATGTTTAGAATCTATTTTGGTAGATATTTTTCAAGCCAAATATTTTTGAGATGTGTGAGGAAATGGGAGTATAGGAGGGATTTTTATAGTGGAGGAGGAGTGACACTTTTGTAAATTTTGGGAAAGTGAATTACACCCATGTTTTTCCCACTGAAAGTGGAAAAAATAATAGTAAATATTATACAAAAGGTATTATAGGGTAAAAAAATGTCCATAAAATTTATTTTTGAAAAGTTTTTAGGTCATTTTGGCTCTTAAGTTTTAGGTTTAGTCCCTTGTTAAGATTAATTTCACCTTAATAGTTATAATTAATTTTAATTAATTTCACTAATAGTTTTGGTAAAAAAATAAGTTGAACTTGGTAGAAATTATAAATAATTATGATTTAAAATATAGAATCAATTTTTTCCAATTCAAATCACATAATTGGAAGAAATTTATTTAAATATAATTCTAAAGATGGGATGATAATGCATGTTTTTAAAGTAAAATCATTTAAAAGTTTGCTACGTTTTTATAGTCAAATTTAAATTTAAATTGAATCCAATGAACTAAATTATATTATTTTATAAAAATTGGTATAATTGAACTTTAAAACCAATTAAAAATATTATTTATCCTTATAAATTAATTTATATGAAAAAGTAGTTTTGAATTAAAATTCAGTATTTTTCATTATTCATTAAAAAAAGAAAATTCACAGAAAAATAAAACAAATTCACCATGACCTAATTTTTATGTTTTTATTTCAAATATTAAGTTTATTTTGACATATAATATTATTAAAAGTTCCAAAAATTGTATTTAAAATAGGTTCTCCATTAAAAGATGGTAAAAGCATTTTAAAAAATATATTATTTTATGCATAAAATTGGGGTTGTTCTTATCTCATGTCTATCGAATCTATTGGATGAATATCAAAAATATTTTATTAAATATCTAATATATATATTACATTAATATCACTTAAAATTTTAATTAATTTAATTTATTAGGATAAAACACCTTTACGAGCATAAAAATAGTTTTTTATAAAATCATTCCTTTTATATTCATTTGGTATATTTATTCATTTCTAATTAATAGGTAACCAATGAATTAAACCACATATTTTTATAAGTTTGTTAATAATATTTATAACTAAAAATTTAATTTCTAGGTTAATTCTTATTAAATAATAATATTTTAATAATATAATATTGTGTGGTCGAACTTAGCCTTCTGTGTTACACAAGCCATCGAAGAAATTCGTTGTTGCATGTGATGTACACTAACTCAGTATCATATATATTGAAAGATATAAAATATATTGAATTTATTTAAAATATTAAATATATTATAAATTATCAGGATATTATATCCCCTTATGTTCTTGGTGATGCGTGTGATACATGCTATCAAATACGATGTTCTTAATTTTGAATTTGGAGGTGTTACATTCTCCCAACCACAATTAAATTGCATCCTCACAATTTAAAATTGACCTTGGTAATCAAGGGATTGATATTTGAAAATAAACTATTATTAACAAATCCACATAATAAATATGTTTAATATCAAATCTTCTTAATTATAGAGAAATGAAATTACAATGGTAACATAACAAGGTTTCCTAGTAGGAGAACATAGGTGGGAAATGGAAACATGGAAATAGAAGAAAAATATAACAATTATGTTTTGATAGAGAGTGTTAGAGAAAATGGTTAGTAGAAAGTTAATGATCATAAATCCATAAATTAGTGATAATCTAAGGGGACATTTGATTAATTGGAAATGAGGGTACGAGGACAACATTTTTTGTTTCAAGATCATTTTTACTAAAGTAGAGGAATTATTTCACTCTATAAGAATATAAGTAAATATAGTTACTTAGTACATTTATATAATCACAATATTATCCTTTGGTAATTACTTGAACTATTTCTACTTCATATCTTAGATCTAGATTCATCTTATAATGATGTAATATATGAATCTATAAAACTGGATCCAAAGTTCAACTTAAACAATTTCATAAATTATTAACCTTCCAAAAAGATTATGATCCAAAACTTTAGAAATAAGGTAACTAAATTTCGAAAATAAACTTATCATTAGACTTTAATCAACCCGAAGTAGCTCTAAATTTTCACATTCCAAACATGTGAATAACTTAATCATGTATCCTCTTAAAATATAGTAATAACTTGAATCACCATAAAACCTAATTAGAACCATGAATTATTACTTATTACTTATATATGAAACATGTTATTGGATATATTACTTCAATCCAAAAGTGTTTTAAATTACATAAATGATAGCATAGACCACTTATCAAAAAGTCATTAATCATTTCCAAGGTTTTCAACAATTGTTCAAATAAATCATTTCTTCAACATTATCTCAACATTAGGAACATATTCAGGGTTTTATATCCCTAAATCACATGTTTTATAAAAATTTTAACTTTATATTGAATAAATTTTCTTGGTACCATTCATTATATGATCTAAAATCATTAATGAAAAAGTACTATAGTAAAATCCTTATATATTTCATAAATCATGTGATGGTAACATCATAAATAAAATAATTTTACAACATATTTATTATATCCCAATATAGAATTAAATTAATCATTGAACTTCAGCTGTGTCAATAACATATGCTTGACCTTGACCCCTTAGCTTCCTCTAAGGTATATTCTGTTAATGTTTGGGGATTTTTTTGCGTAGTGCCCATCTCCTTACAGTTGTGGCACCGAATATCATCATTTTCCTTCTTCCTTTTACATTAATTTTTTGAGTGACCTTTTTCTCTGTACTTATAACATACTCACAATCCTTTAAAGAATTTACTAGGATGATTCTTTCCATAGTTATCACATGAGGTAAAATAATTCTTTCCCTTATGCCCTTTATCTTCCATTTTCTCTTCATTTATATTCTTCTCTTACTTCCTTTTGAATACATAGGAGTTGGAGAACTCTTTATATATCTCAATAAAACATAAAAATATTCTTCATATGATGAACATATCTAAGAAACTAATTCTTTTTTGAGATTTGGATTAAGACCTTCAATGAAGTGGTTAATATTGAACTTAATGTTGCATGTATAATCAGTAGCATATGTGGATAACATTTTAAAGGTGTCTTCATAATCTACAACAATCACTTCTTACTTCTGCTTTAAGATAAGAAACTTTTTTCTTTATATAAATTTTTTGATCTTGAATGAAGTATTTATCAATTAATGTCTCCTTAAAATTTCTCTATTACATGATTTCGATATTTCTCCCGCCCTTGTATTTTGTATCAAAGACCACCACTAATCAACTTCACCTTGGAGACAATAGACCACAAGTGTTAAATTTTCCTTTTCATTTCATTACAAGGCTATACATATCTTCTTGAGAGACATAATACTTTACTCAAATACAATTATATTAGTAGTCCCACTAAATTATAGGGGATTCTACTACATAAAGCGATCCAACATAAGAGATTATTTCCATGGAATAAGTTTCTCTATTTGGGTAAGGTTATTTTTCATAACCCAACTAAGCTGCACTAATATATCCATAACTTGGTCATTTATAATACCAACTATGTTGAACTTATCTATAGGAAAACCTCTACATCGTCCATGAGTATTGATATCATTCTTCCTTTCAAGAACTATTTCTAAACAATGGCATATACTGGATTGGGTCATAAAATTTTGAACCCTTTATAACTCTAAATATGGTATAAAACATAACATAAATTTATGCTTCGTAAATCATAATATCCTAAACTTTGGTTACTTTGGGAAATTTTTTACTTTCAAATCCATCATAATGGTAGGTAATGAAAATGTAAATTACCCTTAGTATCTCCCCCAGAAGTGTTAAACTTGGTGCGCAGTAAGGCCCATTATTTTATACTGGGTTACACTGACTCAGGCTCGGCACACCTTATCAGAGTTGTTACTACTAGGTACATCTATGCTAGAACTAAGTACACTTTTAGTTTATATATAGGGGTTTATTGCTATAAAGTCACATATAATTTCTACTTTACCAAAATTCTAGGGTGTTTTTCTATACTTATCGTCAAGTTCTACCTTAGGGTTACATTTTCTAATCTATGTTTTTCTAAATCTAGTTCCCAAGGTTTCTATAATACTTACTATGATACAAAATGTGGATAAATGATGAAAAAAGACCCAGATTCAGTGTCTGCTATCAATTACATTGGCATGATTACAGGGAATCAAATCCCAAAGGACTAACAGTTTAGTATTCTTGGTAAACCAGATACATATATGATTCTTGTATTACAAAATAATATACTAATTATAACATAATTATTTCTTCTAAATAACTTCTAAGAAAAAAATTTTATTCCATCTAGAACATAATTTCATATCTTTCTTATTATACATCTTGGAATCTTGGGGAAATAAAACATAATAAGGGCGAGCACAAATGCTCAGAAAGGGTGAGTTAAATAGAAGCAATAATGAATTTATGTGAATAATAAATACCGAGAGGTAATAAATGAAAAAAAATTACATATAGTCAATAAAACGAGTAAGTAATGAATAAAAAACATGTTAAGGTAAATAAATGGAAACAAATTCCTTTAAAATAACTAGATAAGGAAAAACAACTATGACAAGGTAGGAAACAAAACACATGCCACTTAATCAATGAACTGAGAATGAAATGAATCCATAGATATGTTGATGAAAAATATGACAGATAAATAATAACTGAATAAAAATAAAGGAAATTATTAATTATTGGAAATAATGTCTAAGGAATATAAAAACCTATACCATAAAGATCTATCCTCTAAGAAGATTAAAAATACAGGTAGAAACCTATTTAATTGGCGTAACTAATTTGTCTCATGAGTACCTATCAAAACATAAATGAGCTATATAAAGTCTAGGATCCACCCGTAATTGCATGTAATAAGCATTACTCATATGAAATAATGAATTCAATTAATAGAAAATATTCCTTATCAAATATAATTATTAAATAAATTATACACATTTATCAATAATTCCTCAGTTAATCAAATAACCATCAAAGTAAACACCATATGTAAAATGATATACAGTTTAGGTAATAATAATATCAATTATATAGAAACATGGATATTAAAGGAAATTACAAATAAAAAATAATTATAATAAATTGATTGTTTCAAGAGGAAGTTATCAAATAAAAAAAATTAAGTGATATTTCAAAGGTAATCATTAAGAACATTCTTGAGGATAATAATCTTTAAACATTTCAAAGTGTCCCATACCAGTTTGAAACATTTGAATCATAATATACATCAAGGAATAACATTAAATTAAACTTATAATATCACGAGAATAAGTTGATTAATGATATAATATTAAATAGGGTAGTATATACACCATATAAAAGTGAAGTGGTGTATAACAACAGATAAGTCTCAATCAAATGTAAATTGAGATGAAATCCCTTACCTTAACCTTAATTTTTGTTGTGTTCTCTTTATCATATTTTATAGTGGTTTAAAATATGTTGCTAACTTATACTTGAACCATACTAATGTTTATAATTTCATATATTAACTTCATATAATATTTTATTACATGTTTTTTAACATTCATTCATTATTTTAACTATTTAGGGTGTTAATTGCCTAATTTTCTCAAGTATGTTTTGAATTGTAATTTTTTGTTCCTATTAAATAGATAATTATTTAATAATATAAATAATATAAAATATGACTTAATTATCATATATATTCAGTACATGTGTATTTATAAAAATCTATAATGTTTGGATATAATAAATGAAATGCACCATTCAAAGAGTCGGTAGGCACGCGTACACATGAATGCTACTATCATTTATTTTTCATATTAAAATAATGAAAATTAAATAATACATATTTATATTTTAATTAAAATATTATATATCTGTTATATAATTTTATTAAAATCATGCTTAATACGTTCCATGTATAGTGTGAACAAATCACATCGCTTTAAGGAGGCGGTAGTCCACATTTCCACAAACAATGTTATTGTATTTAAAAAATGGAAAATATAGAGGTATGTGTTATAAAATGATTAAATAAGAATAAATAAATTATATATATCATATATATCATAAATAAATAGTTTCCTTTATAATTACCACTATGGGAGGCAATAAAGGAAGAATCAATAATCATCATTTTGTGAGGTGGTAATTCACCCTTCACATAAACAATATGTTCGTTACCCATTATGTGGGAGTGTTTCTATGTTTAGGCCTAAAAATTATCATAAAAAATTCTAGTATATTTATTATTCTATCTTTTTATATAATCATTGAATAATAAGAGTTGATGTGGTGGAGAATGTAAATAAAACTAAAGAGCTTGAGGAAATATGTTACCTCTTTTCGGGTAATTCCTTTAGGTTTGCACAAAAGGGATTCCTTGGATGGATTTATTCCTAAGGAGAGGATTATATAATTAGTTGAGGTATGTTGAGAATATATTTGGGTAGATATTTGTAGATAAAAATTTGTTTGAGAGGTGTGATAAAGTGAGAGGAGATGAAACCTTTTTATAGTGGAGGAGGAGTGATAGTCGTGTAAATTTTGGGAAAGGGAATTACACCCATGTTTTTCCCATTTCAAGTGGATAAAATAATGGTAAAAATTATATCCAATAGAGTATTGGATCTAAATATTTCCATCCAATATATTTTTTAAAAGTTTATAGTTCATTTTATTTCTTAAGTTTAAGGTTTAGTCCCACATTAAACTTAATTTCACCTTAATCGTTGTAATTAATTTTAATTACTTTCACCAATATTTTTGGTAAAAAAATAAGTTTAACTTATTAGAAATTATAAATTATTCTTATTTGAAATATGGAATCCATTTTTCCAATTTCAAATCACATAATTGGTATAAATTAATTTAAATTTAATCCCACAGTTGATATGACAATGCAAGTTTTTAAAGTAAAAACATTTGAAAGTTTTCTATGTTTTTATAGTCAATTTCAAAGTGAAATTGATTCAAATGAACTAAATTTTATTAATTTATAAAAAATGATCTAATTAAACTATAAAATAATTTATAAATATAATTTAACATTCTAAATAAATTATATTAAAAATAATTTTTGAATTAAAATTCAGTATTTTTCATTATTCATTAAAAATAAAACTTTATAGAAAAATACAAAACATTTACCCTAACACAATATTTATGTTTATATTTCAACTATTAAGTTTATCTTGATTTATAATATTTATAAAATTTCCAAAAATTTTATTTAAAATAGTTTCTCCATTAAAAGGCGGTAAAAGTTCCTTAATAAAAATATAGTATTTTATTCATAAAATTGAGTTTGTTATTATTTATGTTTATTGAAGCTATTGAATGAATATCAAAAATATTTTATTGAATATATAATATATTTATATATTACATTAATATCACTTAACAATTGTAATTAATTTAATTTATTAGTATTAAACACCTTTGTGAGCATAAAAATAGTTTTTTTTATAATATCATTCCATTTATATACATTTGGTATCTATATTCATTTCTAATTAATAGGTAACAAATTAATTCAACCATATATTTTAAATAAGTTAGTTAATACTATTTATAACCACTAATTTAGAGACTAGGTTAAGTCTTATTAAATAATAATATTTTAATAATAAATTATTGTGTTGTAGAACTCATCCTTCCATGTCATGCATGATATTGAAGAAATTCATTGTTACATATGATGTATTATTACTAATTTTCACATATATTGAAATCTATAAAATATATTTAATTTATTTAAAATAGTAAATATATTATAAATTCTTAGGATATTATATTCCCTTACACACTTGATGATGCGTGTGATACACACTATCAAATACAATATTCTTACTTTAGAATTTTAGGCTGTTACAAAGGTATCCTTCAATTTGAAAGAAAATAATCCAAGATATTGGAAGTTATAACTTTTTTATATATATGTTTATAGAATTTCACTAGTCTAATATCATGATGGGTAATAGAAATTTGTGACTTTAATTAATGATTCAACAAGAAAATTATGAATTTACTTCTTAAAATATGAATTCAATGTGTTTAGAGTGTTTATTTAATGGAAGTATACGGTGGAAAGGAAGATTAGATTAAATCTAAAATGATTATGTTCTAAAAATGATATTTAATATAGTGGAAGGTAATCTTAGAACTATTATTAAAAGAAAGGGAATTATGATGTAAAAGATTACACCTAGGAAACTAGACAATAATGGTGTGTTTGAGTGTATAAATTGGAAGTTAAATAAAAATGTATATATGATAGGGTTGCATTCCCTAATATCAAAGGATATTTGGGAGTAAGTGAGAAACATTTCTACATATTTTGTTAGTATAAGTCCTTGAACATTGATAAGGAAGAATATTATAGAGATTTTATAATCTAGAAAACTAGTGGAATTACACTACATCAATATTTTATGAAAAATATCCTATATTAATGTGAGTTTAATGGATTATAAAAAACTCAATTTTAAGTTATATACACGTTTCCTTATAGGATATAGTGATAAAAAATTTGTATTGAAGCTCCGGGATGATGAAAATTTTGAGGAGAGTCAGAATAAAAAATGTTATATTCATTTAGAAGGTCTTGTTGAAACACTAGAACTTGTATAAAAAAGGATTTTGATAATAAATAATTGATATAACATGTTCAAGTTGATCTAAATTATATTTTTATAAGAACACAAGTTCCAAAAAGTCTAGAGAGCACTGGGAATCCAGAAGACTGATAAAACAAATATGTACCTGAGTGATCTTAGAAGTGTTCTAAAAGTTGATGTAAAAGCTATGAATTATTTTACGGTATTATCCCATTAATAGTTTTCTGAAACTTATGTATTTTACCTTATAATAAGAATTTTTAATGATGGTAATAACTTGGGATTGTTTTATGATGTATGGGCTATTTTTGTAGCTAGTGTTGGCCCAATAGATGAGTGTTATGCCATGATAATATCTGGAATATGGGAGGTCCTCTTCTTGGATGAGGTCACATGATGAATTATAAGGTCATGCTATGACCCATCTGCTAGGTTTGTATTTTATTATTTGATTAGTTTAATATTTGCGTTAAGAATGAGAGGGGGGAAATTTTTATCCAACACAAATGACCTCCCTAGCCCCTCTCCATGAGTTCTCTCCCATCGAAGTGATATCCACCCATTGCTTGATGGAATCACATATAATTTGACATGAAAGGTAGAAAGATATAAGGATAATACTCCTCCTCTATCCTTTCTTATATTCATCTACTAATTTTAAGTTTTACACTACATATGGATTGTTTTACCATATTTCAGAGTTTTATTCTTCTTGTTTCATTTTTTTTTCATTTGAACTCGAACCAACTGATAATACTTTATGTGTAATATTCTTCAAGTATAAGGTATATGGTCCCTAATATATCCTTATAATATACTTTTATTTTATAGTGTATGATTTGTGTGGTCATACTTACCTATAATATATTGACCTGGTAATTAATTAAATTCTATAGTTATGATTTCCCTTATACAATTTCCCCTTATTAAATGTAAATTATTCCTTTTAGGAAGGTGATCTTGAGTGGATTCCTTGAATGTGGTTTTGACCCTTAGTCTGATAAATGAAGTGGTAAAATTGTAAATGGGTTGTATTAAAATGAAATTAGAAATGACAAATGGCTAATGATGTTTTGTGAAATAATAGTTGATTCCATCTAAAATTAAATAGAATGTTTTATGAAAGGGATAACTGATAATACATGTTTGGGTAAATTATGTTTGAATAAAATGGTAAAAGTTTATTTTGATAAAATATTAAAGTCATGCTGAAATGTAAAATAATTAAATATGAGTGGATTAAAGGAACAATACTGGGGATGGTTTTTCCCTAGGTGATTCTCTTATGGTTCAAAGGATTGTATTTTCTTCAGGTGGATTATCATATTCTAGGATGTTTATGTTTCCCTGGGTGGACTCTCATGTTCTAGGATGGGTATATTTCCTTAGGTGATATTCATGTTCTAGGATGACTATATATATTCATATTCTAAGGATGGGTATATTTCCCTTGGATGGATTTTTATGTTTAGAGACATATAACATTAGACGAAGAAGATTTTCTTAACCTGAAGTCTCACTGTGGAATCTGAGGATTAGTGATATTATATATTCATTTATTAATATATGCTTTTTTATTCTTTTGGAACATTATCTTTCAATTAATTATGATGGATATTTTTATAGACACTATTGGTTATGGCCCACTAAGTCATACTCACACCCTGATTAGGCGATCATTGGGCACCTGAGTATACTTCATGGTTACAACATAGGATAAGATCAAGGACCCTATGGTCAATGGTTTATTGAGTGGTTAGGATGGATCTAATAGAGTTGGGATAAGGCTAGGACTTGGGGTTATTTTTATAGTTTTCCTTAGTGTTTTTTTAATAAATGATGTGTATTATCCACTCATGGGTGAGTTGTTGTATGTATGACATTCCTAATAATATTTTTACCCCAAAATTTTTATAACATGATTTTTTTATTACTATACTAGTGATTTAATTTTTATATAATGTTTAATAGATTGGTTATATGATATTATTGCTATTTATATTACTATTTCTTATCTGATAACAGGGTATAACATCCCTAAATTGTTTCTATATGACCCTCACTACTAGTCGATAGCCTCTGGTTTATGGGGATGTGTTCTTGAGGCCATGAAACACCCTAGTATAGTTAAAATAGAGTGAACATGGATGGATGGAAATTAAAATGTGGTATAAGGATATCCTTTTATTTTATCTTACTATTTTTGAAAGGAAGACGGGAGATAAGATGTGTATGGACTTGGTAATTTTTTTTTGATTGAGAGTATCTAACCCATGGATGAGTGAAGACTAAGTTTTTAGGGATGGGATTATTTTTCATGCTTCTTTTAATTTTATGGTCGAGTTAATTCACGTAGAGTGATGCAATTGGTTTTGATATATGGTTTATGATATTTTATATCATGGTTAGAATGGAAAGAGGGTGTGTGTTCTTGCATCATACCAGAAAAGTAGGATTTACATGTCATTTTCATTCTTTCCTAGGATTTAGTACTTGAATCTAATAAAAAGTCCAATTATTTAATGTGTTTGAAGAAATTTATATGTAATTTCCCCATATAAATTTATGATGGAATCTAAATTAACTAATCCTATAAATGAACAAAATTATATTAAATTATCACTTGTTTTTATTATTTATTGGTATAATCTATATGAAATAAAAATTACAACTTATGAAGTGTTTTAACCTATAAATTATAATTTATATCTCATTTAGCTGAGCCTTTTTAATATAGACTTTTTTTAAAAGTGAAATTAAAGGTATGAAATTTGGATACAATATTTATATGGTCAAAGAATTTGAATGGGTTAAAGAGGAAATAAAGAGCTCTAGGGTTGTGAGATCATTATGTCATGAGGTGATAAGGGTAGTGAGAGGCTATGATTGATGTTATTTTCATTAAAGTGGGATAGTGGGAATAGTGATGGGGAAATATATTAATACATATGCTTGGAATTGTAATGATATTCTACCTTGGGGACCACTTATAGAGTGATGGTATGGTGTGGGTGAGAATTACTTACTGATAGTAGGATAGATCCTCCTATAGAACTAGGACATGTGGTGGAAGTTTAGCTCCAAGAGATAATATTATAAGTCATATAGTTGATAGAGAGAGAGAGAGAGGATCCATGAGAAGAACCTATGATGTCTAAGATAACTAGAGAGGTTTAGCTTCAGTACACATCATTATTTACTAGGGAGGGAAGTCCCCAAGAACTATGATTTGGATTGATTCCCTTTAAATTATTTTTGATCACTTAGAGACACCCTCATAGAAGTTGTTGAAGCTCACAGGGTATATTCTTTGGGGACCAGCAAAGAACTAGTGGGATATCATAGCCCAAGTAGATTGATATGAGAGGCTATCATAGAAGAATTTATAGATGAGGTTCTTTGATCACTTTTATCTAAAGAATCTGAGGGAAGAAATCACCTGTAATTTTTTTAATTTTACATAGAGAGAGATGTTAGTCTTGGACTATACCAATCATTTTGCTGATCTGCAATGTTTAACCATGATACCAGAGTATGATGAGATATCAAGGGCGAGGAGTTTTAAGGATGTCCTAAAATATGAGTTACAGGTCCTGGTGAATTTATATTTCCTTTCAATATTTATTGAGGTCATGAATTAAGCCTTGATTATAGAGAGAAACCTGGGCAATGTAAGAGGACCAAATAATTCATATTTCTCTGGGGGATTTGGTAGTAGATCTTCATATAGTTGGAAGTCCCTTTTCAAGGATTCATTATAGGGAAGTGGTGGTCAGAGTATCCATGGTAGTGGGTTATCTTCTAAATTACAGGGAGACTATTATATAGAGTGCTATTAGGTTATAAGACAAGGTTATACCTATCCCCAGTTCCCCTGAACACATATTCAGTGTCAATTTTTTGGTAGTATGGGACACCTATAGTGGTTTTATAGGAGATCTCATGGGTTAACAAGTTTCATAATACCAATTAAGGCATATGGATTGGGTGTTGGATCAACTATACTATAAAAAGTGGGTATTTGGAGTTCCATTGGTCACTCTAGGCTAAGAGTAGAATAAAATTCCATATGATAGAATTAGAAATTCCAATAGAGTGGTGCTTCACAAGGGATGTGGCTAGGGGCTTAGGGATGAGGTATGATCCAATTATATGTAGTTCCGCCTCCTCCCTCTAGTCATGATTTTGGATCTTTACCTATTAGTGGTATGAAACTAGTGGGTTCTACTATGAATTATGCTTTATTCAATACATTATCATCACATTATTTCATATCCACTCAGTTTATAGATGGATTGGGGTTGTCCATAAAATACCTATACAGATTAATTTCTATTAACATGTCATTTAGGGTTTGGTATAAGGTCATTCTCCACATTAAGGAGTGTACACTTGAGATTTGTGGATATAGATTTATCTAGAATATCTTTGTGTTAATCGACATTGATTTGATTCATAAGAGAGATTGATTAGTATCATATTGATCCCACATAGTTTTTTTTCTTTAAATGGGTGTCTTTCAAGTCCCCTAAGTGTGATAGTTATGTTTATATTGGATATTGGGATATTCAAGTGGGTCATATAGTTCCCGATCATGAGTAGGGTAGGATTACAACCTAGATTATAGGTCTTATGTTGGATTATGGAGGGGAATGATGAGATTTTTTACCCCCTATGGTGGATTAGTTATAGAATGTATTCCCTATTGACTTATCAGGATTTACACCCGAGAGAGAGGTTTAATTCTCTATCAATATTGAGTTGGGTGAATATCCTATTTCCATTCCATCTTATAGGATAAATAATTTGAATCTTCAAGAGATAAAGGCTCATTTGGATGACTTGAAGTCCAAAGGATTTATAAATATGAATTTATCTCCTTAGGGTTCTGTAGTCCTATTATCCAAAAAGGTGGATGATTCCTTGTATTTATGTTTATAATATTGAAATATAAACCAGGTTATAGTTAAGAAAAAGTACCATCTTCCACATATTTATGACCTATTTATCAGTTTAGAGGTTCTCAGGTATTATCTAAGATTTATTTGAGGTTAGGTTATCATCGGATGATGGTGAGGCTATCATACATACTCCAAATTACATTTAAGAGAATTAATGTTCTAAATTAGTATATTGTGATTCTATTTGGTCTGATGAATTTTCTAGTGGTATTTATGGTTTTGATGAATTAGGGTTTACACCTCAATATGAACACATTTATTTCTGTTTTTCTTAAATATATTACCATGTACTCCAATTAAGGGAGAAACATCTGAAAAACATAAAGACAATTCTGAATACACTTAGGGAGCTTCATTTTTATTCCAAGGTAAAAAATCATTACTTCTAGATTGATTAGATTCACTTCTTAGGGTATAATATATTTGATTTTGGAGTATCTATTGACCCTGAGAAAGTTAAAGAAGTTGTTTTTAGAAGTTTCCAACCAAAATTATTGAGATTCACAACTTTTTTGGTATAAGATGGTTTTTATTGGAGGTCATTTCATGGATTCTCTCATCCAGTAGGGCTAATTTTAGGCGTGTCCAAGAAGAAAGTGTTATTTTATTAGACTAGTACCGGTGAGAAATGATTCCAGGTGATGAAAGGGAGATTGAATACAATGATAATCCTGATATTACCTATTACAGGAAAAGAGTATACTTTTTATTTTAATGTTTCATTTTTTAGTATTTGTAACACCTTGGGAATTTATATTATTTTTATTTTTAAATTAATTCAATCACTTAGATAACATGTGATACACGCAACCCTGAATCCAAATGAACCATATTATATTATAAAATAACCATTAGATTGAAGAGTATGAATAATATTAAATAAATTATAAAAATTATATGATTTTCATATGTATAAAATAAATTTATTAGTTATCAATTGATTTGGAATGAAAATAAACTTCATTTGGAAGTAAAATAAATGTTTTTATAATTTTTTTTGATCTTAATAAATTAAATTAATAACTATTGGTGAATTATTTTAATAAAATTTATATATTATTTATTTAATAAAATGTTTTTATCATTCATATAAATTTTTTTCTAAGCCTGAGGTAAGAATAAATCCCATTTTATGCTTAAAACTATATTTTTCTAAAAAGAGATTTTGCCGTATATTACACACTTATTTTAAAATTATATTTTGTCACTTTTAGAAAAGGTTTCTAAAAAAAATTCATTTTTATATCAAAATTTCAAAATTATCTTAGAGTTAATTTTTGATAATTTTTTGAAAACATTATTTTTTAATGAAGAGTGAAAAATACCTGAATTTTATTGAAATATTCCTTTTCATTTCAAGAATATACAAAGTTACATTTTATTTTAAAATTATTTTAAAGGTAAATTTAGTTCAATTATATTATTATTAATCTAATTTAGTTTATTTTAATTAATTTTATATTTAATTTTGTTATAAAAACTTTTTATACTTAAGAAAACTATTTCTTTAGAAAACCACATTTTTCATCGTGCTTACAGGTTTAATTTTAAATAAAATCATAAAACTTAGGATAATTTAATTTTATAAAATAGATTTCATATTTTTAATAATCATAATTAATATTATGTATTAAGTTATACATAATTTTTAGTCAGAATAAGTAGTAAATATAGTAAAAAGTAACTACTATGGTTATGGATAAAAAGAGTTTTGCACGTTAAATGAACCCATGTTAAAATTTATTTTCCAAAAAAATATTTTTTTTTATAAATTTGATTTAATATTTATAATAAATGGTTCCAAATTATATAATAATGATCATTTATTTTTAGGCTTAATGGATAAATTACCATTGTAAATAAAAAAACTAATTACTGTGGTGAAAACTAAAATGGTATCAATAAGTAAACTTAGAGGATATAAGAATAACATGTTTGTTTTTTATGGATGTGTGGATAAAAATTAATTTAAATAAAATCCTTTATTTAAAAATTTTGGAGGAACTTGTGTTGAGAGTGTTATCCCATTAATGAATAGTTTTGGGTATTTACAAAAATGTCACTCCTCAATTATAAAAGGGAACCTCCTACCAATACTTATACATACCTATTAATCCATTTATCTAGATTATACCCTAAAAAATACCTTCTAAAAATCCTTATATATATTAAATATCTTTTGGTATTTCCAAAATACCAACCCTATGGTCCTTAATAAGAGATCCCAAGAATGTTTTTCTAAGCGGAGGTGGTTTTCATATCTAACCTCTTTCATTTTTACTTATCTTACCACCTTCATTCATGTATTAACAATTAAAATATAATAAAACCAAAATAAAAATATAATTATATGCTATTATGTTTATTTCATAACCTATATCCATATCCTCTTCTATCAATGGGGAAATGAAACCATCGATCGTGTGTACGACAGACTACCACCTCGTGAACCGATGTAATTCATTTTCCATCCCCAAATCTCATGAATGGATATAATTATGGGTTTAATATATATATACAAAGGTTATTTACTAAATAATTATAATTTTTTAATTATAATATAATATCCACCTTCTTACCTTCCAATCTATTGGAAAATGATAACATCACTCATGCGTACGTGTGGACTACCGCCTCCACGAAGTGAGATGATTTATTTTTTCCTTTTATTTTGAAATGAATGATAATAAGGATAGATTTTATGAACATATGTTATTTTATTATATAATAATTATTTTTAAAGGTGAATTATTATTTACCTTTCTTTTATCCCATCTATTAAAAAATGAAAACAATGTTCATGCGTACGTACGACCTACCGTCTCCATGAATGATGAAACACATTTTTATATATCTAAATTTTATAGAATATTATAAATAATTATGTGATGAATATATATTATATTTATATCATGTTATCATTTGGGATATGTTTTAACCATGATAAAATTACAAGGAACAAAATTACCAAACCAAGACATATATGAAAAATGAAGCAGTTATTATCCAAAACAATGATTTTAACAAAGAATTATAAATAAATGGGTGATGAAAGATTATAAGTGAATAATATATGGTGTGATAAATATGATTATATTTATTTTATATATTTATAATAAATCTATATATATTATGTAGTAGGTTCTAACATGTATGAAGAAAGTCAAACATGAGGTAGGGGTTTATTTCACAATCTCATCATTATTCAAGATTGCTTATGTTAAAGTCTCTACTGGAGTAATTATTTGATCATTATATATAAAATTATATATTTTATTTTAATTTATCTATTTATGGAAATTAAAAAATTTTCTTTTAATTTCCTCTCTTTAAGAACTCAAGAGACCAAAATAATATTTTTTTAGGAAAATTGATTTCATTTCGCTCTTCGGTTGAAAATCCTTTCTCTTCAATGTCCACGTTTTCTAAAAATGTTTTCAAAAATGTTTTTAATATTATAATATTATTTTTAAAAGTCATTTTTACCCATATTTTAATTTTAATTAAATGGTTTAAAATGAATCTTCTTATCATTTTCCAAATGGGGTACTTTTTTATTTTTACTAAAAATGTTAAAGAAATCTTTGTTTTAACATACCGAGTATGAAAAAAATTTCCCACTATCATAACCATTGATTTATTTTAAGAATAATTTAAAATTTTCCATGATTATTTTTAAATAAAATGTTTTTCCTAATATACTATAAATTTTAAGATTTTAAAAGTGATTTTCAAAGTAAAAAGGGTATTTCCCTAAAGAATTTTTTTAAAAACATTTTTTGGAACATATATTCACCAATGATAGAAAACCATATTTTAATTATACTTCACTAAGGATATCTTGTAATTATACCATATTAATATTTAATCTTAATTATCTATGATTAATTTGAATGGGGATTTACTATTTTGATACCATTCATTATATTACTCTATATTGTTTATGATTATGTTTTGTTATTAGGGAATGTATTAAAATTTTGTATAATAGTTTTTCAACTTGAATGTTTATATTGATTATGTTTCACCCCTTTAATATTAGAAATTTATTAGAATTTGTAAGTGATGGGTGGGGCCTTTTATAGCTCCTTGATACATCAGTAGGTATCATAAGAGAAACTATCTTGGGTATTTGGCTATGACCTTACCCATTTATGTAATATGTCTTAGAAAAAGGCATTAAAAGTATTTTTATAATTTCATACATTATGAATTACCTCATTAAGAGATTAGTTATTGATGCCCATGTAATTATTTGATTAGTTATGATGTCTATGGATAAGTTTCTAGATCATATGATTATTTATATGGTATTATCTAAACATCATTTATTACTACCATATTATTATTTTTGCTCAAGTTGTTGATTAAATATAATGTATTTTCAGTTATTTACCTTTCCATATTTATTTTTCCATATATATTCATAATAACTTCTATTGTATGTATACCCCTAATGAGCACTTGATATCACACCATTCTTATTGTTCCTTTCCCCAAGATTCCAGGAAGTGTATTATAATTGATATAAAAGGATATAATAAAGGTAATAATGGTGTTCTCAAATAAAATACTAGATTTTATTTTCTATTTTCAACTGTAATATAGGATAAAAGCTTTTATCTATTTTTCTAATACTACTAAACTATTTAGTCCTTCGGGATGATATTTCTTGTATCTAGTGAAAATATAATAATGTAACCAACAAATCTTGGCTATTAGAATTAGGTTCCTTATAGTTGGTATTAGAGGAATTTTAGTAGAGACATTGGGAACTAGATTTAGGAAAAAATAGTTTAAGGAATATGAACCTATAAATGAATTTAAGGATAATTCTAAGTATAGGATAATATAAAAAGGTTTTGATATGGTAAATATTATGTTGTTTTCATAGAAATACATCATTGTTTGGATACTAAAAGTGGATGTGGCTGTGGAATAGTTTCACATAGGGGTAATAACTTTGAAAAGTATATATTGGGATTTGAATCGATAGTTACTTGGTGCATAAAAATGAGCCTTATTGCACACTGGGTTTGAAAATCCTAGAGGATATGTTTGGGATAATTCAAATTTTCTTTACAAACCATTATGAATGATTTGAAAATATTTTTATGATTTGAGAATATTCCCAAAGATACCATGTTTATGATTTTGACATTAGCTATGCATAAAATTTTCAATTTATGTTAACTATTTAACTAGTTTTGAAATTATATATTATGATTCATAATTTTATGATCTAATATAGTGTATTCCATTGTTTATAAATAGATACTACTAGAAGTAATATAAACCATACCAATACATGTAATCCATGTAGGGATTTACCTCCTAGAAAAGGTAATGAAGTTGGATCTAGTGCTGAACTAATTATAACTATACTGGGGAAGCTAACTTAGGTTATGTCCAATAATATTGACTATATGGATTAGCCTAATGATACACAATGTGGTGGAATAATGTTATACCGCTTCACATGCCAAAAACCTCCATTATTTAATGTGACTAAAAATTAAATTATAACTGAGAAAAGGATAAGTTCCTTAGAGAATATTTTTCTTAGTTTGGGAATTAATTAAAGGGCGAAGGTTTTCATTGAATTTTTTCACCTATTAGGTGATGCCGATCAATGGTGATAATTAATTAAAAATACTAAGAATGATGAGGAGATATAGAGCATGAAATTAGAGAATTTTAAGGTAATATTATTAGAAAACTATCTCTTGTGATAAATGAGTAGATATGGAGAGAAATTTATTGAGTCTAATAAAAAGGGAAGAATAAAATATTTATAAGTATGAATCTAAATTTACAAGGATATCAAGGCATGATACTGACTACATACATAATCTAAAAAAAGATTAACCTTTTCCTTAATAGAATTAAGAAAATACTTTGAAGGGAACTAGTCACCCAAAAATTCTAATCATATAAGAATATAGTATCATGTGCTATCAAGATAAATAAATAATTTTACAATTATTTTTTACTTCAAAGGAAAACAAGATAATAAGAGGGTGGATGAGAACTTTAGAAAAGAAAATATGGAAAAAGGGAATAATGGAAGGGTAAAATTTACATCTTTTGATAAATGTGAAAAATAAATACCAAGAAACATTATTTATAGGAAAGGTATTTTTCTAAAATTGTGGTGAGAAAGGCCACTAGATCCTGATTAGTAGGGAAAGAAGGAAGCTATCAATGTTCAATGATTCAATTTTCAGACTATGGGGAACTATATAAATAATTTTCCCAGGTGTTAAGGAAAATTTACCTATAAAATTCCATGGCATCAAGGACAATATTATGAAATCACAAAATTAAATTTTGAAGTTATTAAATATGTGGTGGTAGGTACATTAATAATACTATTAAATTTAGATAATGTTTTATTTGATTCTGGATATTTTCTCTCTTTTATATCTTCCATTTTTTCCAAAAAAATAGATATTTCCCTAAGACCTAAATAAGGGACTTATTAGTAATGAATCCTAGTGGAAGTATCATCAAAAAGGATATGATAGTCAGTTCCCATTATGACACATAAACATTCCCTATATACTAAATTCATTATTATACCTATGGTTAATTTTAATACAATCCTTGTTATGAATTGGATTTCAAAATTTGATGAAAAAAATTATTAAAAGGAGAAGGAAATTATGATTAATGATGAAGATACATAATTAATTATCTTTAGAGGAGAGACTTTATTATCTGAGTCTTATCTAGATCGAACCCATTAGCTCTTATAAATAAGATACTTGGGTAAGAAGAGCAGATATAATCTATAGATGGAAAACGTAATATATAAATTGAGTATGTTCTTATTTTACGTGAATAGATTAATGTTTTTCTTGATAAATTACATGGATATTTACTAGACCATGTAATTAAGTTTTAAATTGATTTAATCCCTGATAAAATACTAATATCAAAGGCCCCCTATAGAATAGAAACTGTGGAACCAATGGGGATAAAGAAACAACAAGAAGATTTGTGTTATAAGGTATTTATATGTAATAGTGTTTATAACTAGGCATACCTTATTCTTTTAATTAAGAATAAAGATGGATATATGAGGTTGTGCATTGATTATTGGGAAATCAATGCTATTAAGAAAAATAACAAGTATTCTTTACCTCTCATTGATGAATTATTTGATCAAATTCATGGATCAATTTTCAAATATTGACCTTTATTTTGAGTATCATCAATAGTGAGTAAAAAACGAATATATTTCAAATACAATATTTTGAATGAGGTAGAGACATTATGATTATATAGTAATTCCATTTGGATTGACTAATTCACCCTTTATTTTTATAGACCCAATGAATAGAGTATTCAAGTTATATCTTGATGATTTTTTTGGTATTTATTAATTATATTTTGGTGTATTAAAAAATATACGAGGACCATGAGAATCACTTAAAACTCATTATTTAGGCTCTTAAATGAAAATATTTATATAGGAAATTTATAAAGTGTGAATTTTGGATTCATAAAGTTTCTTTTCTCAGCCATATTTTCTCTAATGATGGGGTCTCAGTTGATTCTACAAAGATAAAGGCAGTACAAGAATGACCTACACCAACAAACATAATCGAGGTATGTAGTTTCATTTTTACAGTGGATTACTGTAGGTTATTTTTTCAATTTTTTTCTCGATTGTATAAACCATTAACCAAGATTACTTATAAAGGGTCTAAGTTCGTATGGATAAAGGAAAGTGAATAATGTTTTGAATAATTGAAAAGAATATTGGTGAATGATCTAATGTTGACTCCACCATCAAGAAATGACAGATTTTTTGTATATAGTGATATGTCAAAGAAAGGAATTAGTTGTGTCCTTATGTAGAATGATAATATTTTACTTATGAATCAAGGTAGTTAATGATTCATGAAAAAACTATCCAACCCTTGTTCTTGATTTGGAATCCCTAATCATTTCTTTGAGGGTATGGAGACATTATATCTATGATTAGTGATGTGAGATATACATGGATAATAAGATTCAGAAGTAAATATTTTCATTAAAGGAGATAAAGATGAGGTAAAAGAAATGGATTGATTTACTTAAGGATTATAATATCTTAATACACTACCACCCAGGGAAAGAAAATAAGATAGAGGATGATTAATTAGGAAATATCATGGTTCTATGACCGAAATGAGGATTGACATGGATCCTATGTTCATGGATATAGTAAAGACGAATATTGGAATTATTAGGGGAGGGGAGGCATCAATCCTTTTTCAAATGATTAAAAACCATATTCTTTATAAAATATAAAATTTCCTTAACCATATGATGATAATTTTCAAAAGGAAATTAATTTCATGAATGATGGAAAATTGGAAGACTTCATTTGTGAAGATGGAATCATGAAATTTGGAATAAGACTATATGTTCCATCTGTACATGAGATACAAATAGAATTATTGGATGATACTCAATACTCAAATTCATATATGCACCTTGGTATCACCATAATGTATAGATATTTGAAAGAACATTTTTCGTGGGATAATATGAAGTGGTAAATTGCTAATTATAAGATTAGATGTTTGGTTTGTGAGTAGGTAAAGAATGAGAGACATCATAATTGAGGAATAATATAACCTCTACCTATTTGTACATTGAAATGGTATGAAATTACTATATACATTGTCACTTCATTATGAAAGAATCCAAAAATCAATGAGGCAATATGAGTTATTATTGTTCACTTTACTAAATCTTTACATTTCCTCAATATAAGAGAATATTTATGTATAAAGGGACTTAAATGAATCTATATTAATAAATTTTTAAGAGTTTATTGTGGATTTATTTCAATTATTCCAGATTTTAACCCATAATTTACATCATAATTCAGAAAAAAAATTCAAAAGGCTCTTGATACTGTGCTTTATTTGAGAATGAATTATCAAAATCAAACTAATGTATAGTACAAAAGGACTATTGAAAAATTATAAAACTTGTTGAGGTTGGGATATCTTGGCATTCAAGGTACGTGGGATCAGTATTTACCTTTGGTAGAGTTTTCTTATAACAATAAGTTCCATTCAAGTATTCAGATAGAACCCTATGAAGCATAATATGATAAGAGATTTTGTACTCCAACTTATTGGGATGAAGTGAGTGAATATAATATTGTAGTCCTAGGACTTATATAGGATAAAACTACAAAGGTAGAGATTATCCAATCCCATATCAAATAATCTCAAAGTATGAAAAAGATTTATGATAATAACTAAAGAAAATATTTAGAATTTCAAGTGGGAGATCTTGTTTTCATGAAAGTATCTCCATATAAGGGTGTCATAAGGATCTGTAAGAGATGAAAACTACAAACTAGGTACATCAAACCTTTTTGAATGATGGGAATAATTGGATCCATGACTTATTATTTGTAAATGACACCAAGTCTCTCTAAATTACATGATGTGTTTTATATATCATTTTTAAGGAAGTGAATTACAAATGAAATAAATGTGATCACCTATGAAGAAATAGGATTGTAACCAAATATATCACATTGTAAAGATCCTATCCATATTGTATACACTAGAGAACAATTTTTGAGGAATCAGATGACTTATATGGTAAAGGTACTCTGGAGAAATCATAAGATAAAAGAGGTGATGTGTGAACCTGAAGAAATTATGATGAAGGAATAGAAAAATCCATTCACAAGGTAAAATTCTAGAAATTTCAAGGATGAAATATTTTGAAGTTGGGAAGAATATAACACCCCAATACTTTAAAATATATTTCTTTTTAAATAAATTTCATCTCTTTGATAGTGTGCGATGCACACAACCCCAACTCTAAATGAACCGTATACCATTATAAACTAGCGGTTAAATTTGTGGGTATTAATAATACTAAATAAATTATAAAAATTATATGGTTTTTACATATATAAAATAAATTCTTTGGTTATCATTGATTAGGAATGAAAATAAAAATCATTTGAAAGTAAAATAAATGTTTTTTTTGAAAAAAGTGTTTATGCGCATAGTGTGTTTTTATTTTAATAAATTAAACCAATCACTATTGGTGAATTATTTTAATGAAATTTATATATTATATATTGAATAAAATGTTTTATCATTCAACTTATATTTTTTCTAAGCACAAGGTAAGAATAAATCTAGTTTTATGCTTAAAAACTTTATTTTTTCTAATAAACGGTTTCCTTGTGTTTTGAAAAATTATTTTAAAATATATTTTTATCACTTTTAGAAAAGGTGTTTGAAAAAATGAACTTAATTTTTTATATCAAAATTTAAAAATTATACTAGAGTTAATTTTTGAGGATTTTCTAAAAATATTAATTTTTCAATGAATAGTGAAATATATTGATTTTTATTGAAAACTTATTTTTCATTTAAAGCATTTAAAATGTTACATTTTATTTTAAAATTGTTTTAAAATAAAAATTAGTTCTATTATATTATTATTAATCCTATTTAGGTCATTGGAATAAATTTTTTATTGATTTTTTATATAAAAACCTTTTATACTTAAGAAAACCTTTTCTCAAGAAAATCGTATTTTCATCGTGCTTGTGGGTTTTATTTTAAATTAAATTCTACCAATTCTATGAATTTAATTTTATAAAATTGTGTTAATATTTTTAATAAGAATAATTAATATTAGGTAATAATTTCAACATATTTTTTAGTATGAATTAACAGTCAAGACAATAAAAATTAATTACCAGAGTTAAGGATAAAATAGGGTTTTGAGCGTTACGTAAACCTTTGTTAAAATTAATTCTACACACACATGGTAATTTGTTTGATAAATTATATTTCATATTTATTATTAATATATACATATTATATAATAATACTTATTTATTTTTAGTCTTAAAGGATAAATTTTTTAGTCAAATACAAAAACTAATTACTGTGGTGAAAACTAAAACTGTAAAAGTAAGTAAACTTAGAGGATTAGATAATAACATGTTTAAAGATTTTTTTCAATTTTTCAGGTATGGATAAAACTTAAATTACCTAAAATACATTATTTATAAATTTTTTAGGCACCTGGGTTGAGAGTGACTTCCCATTATTGAATAGTTTTGGGTATTAACAAAAATACCACTCCTCCTCAATTAAAAAAGGGAACCACCTCCCCTCATTTTTAACACCTCTTAATCCATTTATCTAGAAAAAAACCTATCAAAATATCTTATATAAATAATTTTACATTTTATATAGCTAATATGATTCCAAGAATTTTAAACCTATGGTCCATAATAAGAGATCCAAAGGAGATTTTTCTAAGTGAAGGTAATTATCTTCTCCAAGATATTTGTATTTTACTTATTTTACTACCAGATTAATTCATGTATTAATAATTAAAATATAATACCAAAATTATATAAAATATAATAATAAGTTATTAAATTTATGGAATAAAATATACCAACATCCTCTTCAATCAAATGGGAAATGAAACCATCGATCGTGTGCGCGACAGAAAACTACCTCTTGAACTGATGTAATTATTTTTCCATCACCACCTCTTATGGATGGATATAATAATGGGTTTATTATATATATATATATGATATTTTGGATATAATTATAGTTATTTAATAATAATATCATATAAAACTTCTTACCTTCCAATCAGTTGGAAAATGATAACATCGCTTGTGCATACTTGTGGACTACCACCTCCATGAAGCGATGTGATTAATTTTTCATTTTATATTGAAATGGATGGTAATAAAGATATATTTTATGAAAATATATTATTTATATTATATAATAATTATTATTTAAATGTTATTTTTAATTTACCTTTCTTTCAACCCATCTATCAAGAAATGAAAAAAACATTCCTGTGTACGTACGACGTACCGTCTCCATGAACGGTGTAACTCAGTTTTCTATCTATAAATTTTATAGAATTTTATAAATGCTTATATAATGAATATATATGATATTTATATAATTTTTAAAATTATATATCTGATTTAACCATGATAAAATTAAAAATACTAAAACTAACAAACTAGAACATACATGAAAAATAAAGCAGTTAATATCTGAAAAAGTGATTTTAACAAATAATTATTAATAAATGGTTGATAAATGATTATAAGTGAATAATATATGGTATTAAAAATTTTAGTATTTTTCTGGTATAGATTTATAATAAATATATTTTCATTATATAGGAGGTTTAAACATGTATGAATGAAGTGAGACCTGATGTTAGAGTTTATTTTAGAATCTTATTATTATTCGGAATTATTTAGGTTAAAGTGTATACTAGGGGAATTATTTGATATTTATGTATTAAAACCAATATATTTTATTCTCATATGGTTATTTATGTAAATTAAAAATTTTCATTTCGATATACTCTCTTTAATAACTCATGATATTGAGAGAACGCTTTTTAGAAAAATCGACATCATTACTCTCTTCGGTAAAAAATCATTTCTCTTCCATGTCCATGTTTTCTAAAAATGTTTTCAAAAATATTTTTAATAAAATAATATGATTTTAAAAATTAATTTTTACCCATTTTAAATTTTTAAAAAATGTTTTAAAAGGAAACTTTTTGTTATTTTATAAATGAGGTACTTTTTGAATTTTATAGAAAATATGAAAGGAATATTTATTTTAATGTAGTTAGTATGAATAAAATTTTCCACCATCATTACCATTAATTTGTTTAAAGTTTACTTTATAATCTTTCATGATTATTTTCAAAAAAATTCCTTCCCTAATATACGACAATTTTTTCATTTTTAAAAGTGACTTTATAAGTGAAAAGGGTATTTTCCCCAAGAACGTTTTAATGAAAATTTTATGGTATTTATATTAATCAATGTGAAAAAACTCTTATTTTACATCTAATAAATTGGAGTTATGTTGTCATGATTCCATCCTTATTATTTATTTGGATTTTTTATGATTCGTTTGACTTGGGATGTACCATTTTGATTCCATTCACCATATTACTCTCAATGGTTTATGATTAGGCTTATCGATTAGGGAAAGTGATAAAATTTCATATGATAGTTTTTCAATATGAATGTTTACATTTATTATCTTTCAAACTTTTATATAATGAATTAATTATACTTATTAAGTGTTGTTAGGGCCCAATATAGCCCCTATATTCATTGATAGGTCTCATGATATAAAATAGCTAGGGTATTCACCGGAGACCTTACCCATCTATGTAAGATGTCAGGGAAGAAGGCCTTGAAGGTTTGTTTATGATGTTCAGAATTATGAATAACTCATTATGAGGCTAGTTATTTATGTCCATGTGATTTTTTATTACTTATGATATCCGTGTATAAGTTTCAAGAACATGTGATTATTTATATAGAATTATTTTATCATTATTTTTTACTTATATATTATTATTTTACATAAGTTATTGATTAAATGGTATGTGTTTTTATTTATTTACCTCACCATATTTATTATTCATTATGTATTCATGATATATTCCAATATATTCATAACCTTAATAAGTATCTAAACTCACGCCTTTCTTATGTTTCCTTTACCCTAGATTTTATGAACTATATTATAACTAATATGCAGGGATATGCTAAAGAGAATAATAGTGTTCTCAAAGAAAATACTATGTTTTAATTTTTTTTTCAATTCTAATGTGTGTATAAGTATGTATCTAGTTTTACAATACTACTAAAATATAAATTCATTCGAGATGTGACTCCTTATATATATTGATAATGTAATAATGTTACCCCTAACTTTGGGATACTAGGGTTAGGATCTTTATAGGCTGGGAGAAGTACTAAGGCTAGGTGGTCATGTGGTCGCGTATGGGTCCAGGAAGCTGAGGAAACATTATAGGAATTACCCATCCCCTGGTTTGGAGTTAGAAGAAGTTATCCATAACTTGTGATGTTAGAGGAACTATCTATTTAGTGAGAGTTTCATGGTGTATACAAACATTAAGAGATTGAATTATATTTTTTCACAACGGGACCTGAACCTTCAATAATGAAGGTGGGTTGAGTACTTGTAGAATTTTGATTTTGATTTGGCACGTACCACTAGAAATGGAAACATTATTTCTATTGAATTGAGTATAAATATTCCATTTCACATTGTGTAAGAGTCCGATAGTGAATTCAAGTTAATGGATGAAGTAATCCAAACATAACATATATAAATATTACATAATTTTATATGACTATTCAATACGTATCATAATTATTTATGCTCAAGGACCATAAAGGTTTAGTGTATTTGGAGACTAGAAACATAATCATCTTATTTATTAAAATATCTTTAATATCTCCCATGAATATCTTCATATTAGTACCCTTTTTTAAATATTATACCAAGAAACATCCATCAAAACTTGGGGAAGGAAAAAATAATAAAGTGAGAGCATAAATTCTCAGTAATGGTAAATATAGGATATATCAATCATAATATCATAAAATTAATATTAGTGTATGATAAAATAATCAAGTGCATGTTTTCAACGTAAAATACTCACACTCAGAAAAAATTTGATCATAAAATCTAAAATCATGTCATATCCAAAATCATGATCAATAAGGGTGTTATAGTAGTAATCATTATTCTAGAGTCAAAACATAGTCATGTTGCATCATAAGAATAATAAATCACAATCTTGTGAAAAATTCTATTTGAAATCATATCCATGCATAATATTGTGAGTATAGAAAGAAGAAATAATACTAACACATCAAAATGTAATTTTTTTTGAAATCATGCCCATGCATAATCATGTGAGCATAGCTAGAAGAAATAATAATCATACATCAAAATGGGAAAAAATTAATTCACAATGATGTCAATACTTATCATTATTATCTCATAAGATATCAATATCACCTTACCCAATGAATGGAATGGATTTAATGGACCCACCCATCACATTACCATAATCAAATCATATTCATGCCATAATGTCATGAAAAAATTTATCATTTCATTATAGTATAACCCATGAGAAAGAACATAGGTTTCATTAAGATTTTATCATAAAAATAAATAACCATCCCAAGAAATAATATGGTTGATATCATTATATTATATCCCCAGTGAAGCATAATCAACAACAAAAGATGTTGTTATAGATGAAAATACCTTTAAATGAACCCTGGAAGATTTATTGAGAAAAATACCATTTTCATTTTGAAATCCATTATTTAAAATCTAAAAATTTCTAGAATAATAGAAAAAATTATTTTAAAATAATAATGAAAATTTATAAAATAATATTCAATTAAATGAGTAGTAATTTTCCATATAGAGGAGATGGAAGGAGAGGGTGTGAATTTCTATTTAAAAACTATAATGATAAATGAAAATGGAATTTCTGAAAGAAATAAATTTCTAAAAATATAAAGTGCCTAAAGTGATAAAATTTCTTAAGTGATAATTGATAAATTATATATGCATTAAAAATTTAATATCAATATTGATTAAGTATGGAAATTATTTTATATAATTTATTCAGTTATATATCTCAATTTTGAATGATACAATACATAAATATAAATAAAAGTGAGAACAAAATTTGAAAGGGAGTTATGAAATAGTAGACATGGTTTCCTTACATATCCACCACTCAATTATAGAGATATGTCTTATTATTACCTTCCATTTGTTTTAATAGAAACCCATGAACCGACTTTTCTTGGTCTTAATGGAGACCGAAGAACGAAATGTCCTTTGGTTTTAATGGAAACCTCAGAACCAAACTTTTATTTAACAAAAACCTATAAACAAAAGTTACAAGGTGGTATGATAAGTGATGATTTACTTGGAAGAAATACAAAAAATATTTGGTTGGATATCTCTCTTGAAGGATGGGTAAAATTGGGGTATTGAGAGATAGATAAAAAGGTGAAAACATTTTAGATTTGGAAATGAAGGATGTCTATTCGAGAGGAGGGATTGGAGAATGTTAGTGATTAGAAATATTGATCAAAGTAGAAGATTATCATACAATCAAGTATAGTTTACAAGACACCTAGGTTCTCCTTTAATAGTATCCTAGAGGTTCAAGAATAATTTGGAATCCCAAAAGTTCATTGAAGTTGAATACAATGACCTTTATGATAAAATTAACCACAAAAAATGTTAGTTCAGAGGTGTTGAATAAATGCCACCAGATAATTGATAGCCTCTATTGGGTATCCAGTGGACTAGTGAGAATACATTTCACATTAGTTTCCTCCACTGAATAGCTAGTTCACCTTCACCATCTGGCTGGTGGACTTCTAGAGGATGAGGGGAATTCTGTCCTTGCTACCTATTATCTGGTGCTGCCTGAAATTTGTAGTTATGTTATGGAAATAATATGTGTGGAATGACCTATGATTATATTATTATATATTTCAATTTTATTTTATGGATTTACATTTTTCACACATAATTATTTCATTGATTTATTCTCACTCCAATGATACAATCTTTGTAAGGGTTTTTCTCATCTCACTTTTATTTATGTGAGATATATTCCATATTCACCACTTATTTTTTGTGTGTGGTGTATATACTACCCATGAATTCATTTTATGATTATTATAAATAAAATTATGATGTTTTAAATATCATTTATATTATTTATCTTTTATGGTGTTTACGGTTTCAAAGCTACCATAGCGGTAATGATTTTTTGTCATAAATTTTCTTCTTTGAGATGTTTGTTATGTTATACACATATCTTATTTTATGAGGTGTGTTTAATTATCCTTTGACATGTTATATCATGAATATACTTATTATCATGATATTATATGTTTCAATTAATTATTTTTGTTCATGGGGATTATGATTTAAATGTTTCAAGGTGGCATAGGGCACTTTGGAATGTTTAAAGGTTATTTTCCTAATGAATGTTTTTAATGAAATTTTAATAGTATTTCCATTCATAAACATAAGAAAACCTTGTTTTTACTTATCCCCCAAAAGGGAAATTTTGTATTGATACCATCCTTATTATTTTAGACTTATTAATATTATTTTAAATATATTGTTATGGAATACATTTATTTTCCATGGGCTAACCATATTTTAAATAGATTGTTATGGAACCCATTTATTTTACATGGGTTAATAATGTCTCGAATTTTTTTTATTGAGCCCATTTATTTTACAAGGGAAATTCATGTTTTGAATATATTTTTACTAAACCCATTTATTTTCAATGGGTTAATCATGTTTCAAATAGATTTTTATTAAACCCATTTCTTTTCCATGGTTTAATAATGTTTCAAAGAGATTGTTACTGAACCCATTTCCTTTATATGAGTTAATCATGTTTTGAAGATATTTTTATTGAACACATTTATTTTACAATGGTTAATGATGTTTCATAGATATTGTTACCAAATCCATTTATTTTTCATAGTTTAATCATGTTTTTAAGATATTGTTATTGAACCCATTTATTTTCCATGGGCTACTCATGTTCTAATGAGATTGTTATGGAATCCATTTCTTTTCCCTGGGTTAATAATGTTTCAAAGAGATTTTCATTGAAACTGTAACGACACAAAGTTTTTCAATGGAAATTACCTTCTTATAAATATGTAATAAAATCACATGAAAACACAAAATAATGAACTACTAAGTTCCAAGTGAACTTTAAATATAAGTTTTTCATTTATGTGTTTGGAATTTCAAAAATCCGACATACACGGTTGTGTTCAAGATGATTTTTGGGGTATAATAAGAAAAACATAATTTTTAGTGAATAGTAACCAACCCTTATGAATTGTAACCTACCCTTACAATTAGTAGTATGACCCTTATGAATAGTAAATCGTCCAAAATAAGATTAACCTTACCCACGAATAATTAAATAAAATTTAGGCATCTTAGAAAGTGACAATTTGATTATAGTAAACGTTTTGGTATTTTTGTAAGTCATAATTAATTATTTAATTTAAAAGAAAATTTATTTTCTTAAAATGTTTTAATAAATTAAAAAATATATGTATTCTAGTTTTTAGAAAATTTTATAAGACCCTACATAATTTTTGAAAGCATTATAAAATCAGTTTTAATTTTAAAAACTATATTTTTCAAGAAAATTATTATTTTAATTAAATATTAAATTAATCAAATTTAGAAAATTATTTTTGAAAAATGGACTTCATTTTTGGATTCTACACGTTGAAAAATGGCTGGGGTGAAATTTTTGGATTTTTCTGAAATACTTGAATTTTTGATGAATAGTTAAATACCATAATTTACAAAATAAGCTAAATAAGTTAATTATAGAGTCATGTATGATGTTATTATAATGTAATACCACTTGGTTTGGGATTAAATTATAAAATTACTATTATTTTTCATGGAATACTCTCTATTCCTTATCTTGTGGAGAAATAATAAATTAATGAATTTTATATTAAGAAAACCCCACTCCCCTCCACTATAAAAACCACCCTTGATACCCTCATTTCCTCATACCTATAAAGATTCAATACTTGTATAAAATATACCCAATAATATTCCCTATATCCTCCCCCACATCCAAGATCTTCTGGTCTCATCATAAGACCAACCCTAGGCCCCTTAAGGGGGATCTCAAGAGGAGGATTCAAGAGGTAATTTCTCTCCCTCTTCTCCTTTAATTCCCTTTCAATTGCAAGTTCTTTTCTTATTACCTCCCCAACTATACTTGTACAAATGGTATGGTAACACCAGTATAATACATATAATTTAATTTTATGATACTAATGGGATATTATACAATCTAACCTCCTTCTCCTCTTATTTTTATTTTATAAAAGAAAACGTTGTTCGTGAGGTGTTAATCTATCACCTTCAAGAACGACATGTTTTCATTTTTTCATATCTACCTTCAGAACTGGTCATGAAAACATTGTTATGGTTTAACCATAATATTTTTTACATATTAATTACTATTTAATGTTTTGTAACTAACTTATGTACATATTACTAAATGATTAATCAAAACAAGTTCGTTGTGGTCGAAAAACCGTCCAAATTAACTCAAACAATCATCATTTAATTATTATCTAATGATTCTTCCACTTGGTATAAAATGTAATTATTTATAATATCATTTTAAATTTTTAAATATCATTAATAACATGTAATATCTTTTCTGGATGTTTACCCATGTTCTACCCGAACTTCAATTTATGAATACAAGTGAACCACTCAAGAAAACCGTAAAAACAAACATTCCTGAACAATGTTTTTAAACGCTATAACTTATAAAAAGGCCCATAAAATAACATAATGAAACCAAAATGAACCATTTTTATTTATAAAAGGTTATGTATTTTCTAATTAATTAATATAATGTCATTATACAGGACATTAAAGTGAAGGAAGTGTTCAGATACAAGGTAAAGGGAAATACTCGAACCCAAATTTCATCCTTCGAGTTCTCCCTATTTCACTCATTTTTGATATGGTAAATCCTTAAAAATATTTTGATCATAATTTTATTTCCTTTTCAGGGATATAAATGCTTTTAACTGGTATTTATGTCAAACCAAATGCTTTCCAATAGAACTCTTCTTTTAAGAACACACCTTTTACTTCTTATTCAATATTGACGGTTCTTATAATATGTATGTTATTCCCTGTTTCTTTTGGGAACCCAATGTTTATGAATTTGTTATGTTTGAAAAATATTTTATCTTTGTTCACAAGTATGTGTGGTAGTTAACCACTAAGGCATGATGTTTTATTTTTATGCATTGACACATTTCAAGTTTTATATTTTTGCTTCCTCTTATGTTTATGATCCTTTGCCTATGTTATGATTATGCTCACCCCATGATATATTGTTATTATCTGTCCTCTTACTAGGATTCTATATCAACCCTTTTTATGTATATCCTTAGGTGACTACAAGTACTAAGTAGAGGTCAAGTTCCATTAAAATCTAGAGAAGAATAAATTGAATAAATGTTTATGCTCGATGTTGTAATTGTTATGTATAGTCCTAGTTTTCCCAAGAAACTAAACCATTGGATCCTCTATGTGTAATACTATTATGTTATTTATCTTTAAAATGATGTAATAGTAATTTAAGAAAAGTCTGGGTCTCTATAGTTGGTATAGAGGAAAGGTTTAGTTAATTTGGGAATTAGGATTAGTGAACCCTAGAGAAAACCTCTAGCATGAGACTAAGTACAAATACGCACACAAGAATTTTTACATAGGGATCCCATATGTTATGATTTTAGTATAATTTTTTAAATGAATAAGTTATTCGTGACTTTTTGACTTATATTTTTTTCTAAACTTTTCTATTTTAGAAAATAGCGGGAACCATGAGAAACTAGATCAACAACTCGTGCAAGGGACAATGCAACGATTGCCCGAATGACATCACCAATGATTTGGGAGGTGGAGTGAAAAAATTCATGGAGATGATTACCCAATTATATTAGGTTATGAACAATAACCATAATAATGTGGATAGCCTCCTTCACCAAAGAGGGAGCAACTGGCTTTCGAATGTTTTATGCGGCAATGACCACCGACGTTTAGTGGATCTTCTGATCCAATAGTTGCAGAACAATGGGTCAACTCCATGGAGAATATCTTTTCTGTTCTTAACTATTCTGAGATAGAGAAAGTAAAAATATCCATTTATCATCTACATGGAGCGGTCGATCAATGGTGGGCCTTGATTAACAACACGAAGCCAAGGGGGGAAATTGAAGAGATGGAATGGGAAGACTTTAAGATAATGTTTCTTAACAAGTATTTCCCAAGAACTCTTCGCACGAAGATGGAGAGAGAATTAATAGAGCTCAAGAAAAAATAAGGAGAATCTGTCACAACCTACGAAGAGAATTTCACAAGGCTTTCAAGGTATGCTTCATGTTTTGTTATCAATAATGATATAAAAATTGATAGATTCTTTAGTGGATTAAAACCACACCTTTGAAAGGATCTTACAATTAGATACTTTGGGAGTTATGAAGAATTATTTCAGTGTGCTCTCAATGTGGAGATGGATTTTGGAGAATGGTCCCATGGATATTATAAGGCCCCAGCCTTAAACCTTACTTAATATTGAATTAAATGAATAATTCACATTGAGGATCTTTTCTGGTTTAGAGTTTTAGAGAATTAGATCATAAAACTTGCATTACATTCCATATTTAAACAAAGTGGTTACATAAAAGATAGTATTCATTTTCCCAATCAATGGAAACATATTTGAAATAAAACATGGATTTTTTCTTGACACTTCCTTGAAACTATCATCACATCATGTACCTTTCCCTTGACCTGTGAAAAACATTTCAAAAACTTGGGATGAGCATAAAAAGCTCAGTAAGGGATATAAAAATATGGAAAGGAAACATGAGTACATATATACATAAGAATGAAGTCATACTTTACCCATAAAACATAAGCACTTTAACATACCTCATCAAATCATGAATAAATCATAGAAATCATAAGACATAAATGTAACTTGAGGCATTCATAACATTCTTACGTAGGGAGTAACCCTCTTGGTTACGTTTGGAATACCCATCACAGTATATTCCCTAAATCTCTTCGGAGAAACCTCAACGTTTAACCCCTTCACATTAACCAATGCATTAGAGAGCCATATCAGGCTCACCCACCCTTAGTTTATCACGAAACCACCCGTCTTCATAATAATTCCCAAGAACCATAACATAATCGTATCACATAAAACATGTATAAAGGAAACATAACATTTCCACTTTTCAATCACAAGATATCAATAAAACACATTGATATAATAACCTTATGAAAACCATTTTCAATACCAAAATAAAAGAAGAGTAAAACATGGTATTTATTTTTCATTCAAAAAAAGTTATGGCTTGTAGAGGAAGCCGAAACTCAAATAATGGTCACGACGGTGGAGAAGTCATTGTCACCGCATACGTACGACAAAAACATTCCTTTTTGTCATTTAGTAAAACTCTTCATATAAAAAGATTCCTTTTGGATAAACATAAAAGTAAAAGGGGTTTATAAACCATATAAAAGTAGGTTGTGTATAAAACAAAATATGCCTCAATGAAAGGAGATTGAGACAAAGTCCCATATAAAGACGGTATCTTTGGATTAAGGATAAATCAATTAAATAATTATGTGTGACAAACGAATACACAAAATATAAGTGGATATTAAGTGTAAAAAAATCAGAGGTTATTCACACATATTCGTAGAACGAAATATTCAAGGAGTGCAAGTTTATCCAAAAGAATCAAAATTGGGTTAAGAAGTTTCCTTGCAAAAATTCGACAGCCTAACGGCATCACTTCAAAATTCAGAAAATGAGTTGATGAGAGATAAAAAGGGTATCTCATCACTTGGACATAAAATTTACATCAATAATGATATAGAAGAACATATCCCAACATAACAATATGTAAATTAAAAGACCCAACACAAGAAGTCTTTTAAAAAGAGGAGGGTGAAAGGTTCCCTTACCGACTTGGGTATCTTTCGAAACATATACCCCATGAAAGAAGGAAAATAAAACATTGATGTAAATAATCATAAAAGAAATTATATTAAACAAAGAGTAGAATAATGGGCAGTATATATACCACTCAACGAAAATGGTGGAAAATGTAGCACAAATCTCATGGGAATAAAAGTGAGATGAAAAATCCCTTACGAAAACTCGGCAGCCTAACGACGCCACTTAAAACTTCCAAAAATGGATTGATGAGATCATATATGGTCTCTCATCATATTAAAATAAAATTTAAATCAAGAGGAATATAAAATAACATCCCCCAACATAACAAAGAGGTGCTTAAAAGATGTGACATAAATGAGATTACTTAAAAAGAAAGAGAGAGGTTGGATCTCTTACAAAAATTCGGCAGCCTAACGGCGCCACTCAAAACTTCCAAAATGATTGATGAGAGAAATTAGGGTCCCTCATAATATGAAAATAAAAATAAAAGTAACAATAATATAAAAGGACATCCCAATTATAAGAAATATGAGCTTAAAAGGAATGATATAAAAGAGTGTACTTAAAAAGGAAGAGAGGGGTAGGATCCCTTACCTCGTGTTCGACATGACTCAATCGTTCTTTAATCTCCTGAATAATAAAATTTGGTCAATTTATAATTTATTAAGGACCCACTTTAAATATTATTATTCAGTTAATATCACATATTATAATGTTATAATAATTGGTTAATAAAGTGAGTTCATATCAGACGTTTTTGTCGATGTTCGGTACATGAGTAAAAATCAAACTTGTTGGAAAAGAATTTTCCATGTAGTTATAGGTACATCATATCCAGAATAGTATTTATGTTTTAAATATCATATATATCCAGTATATATTCATTTTATACTACTCCATAGCATTTGGAGATAAAAAATTAAAAGCACTGTTCATGGAGACGGTAGGTCGTACGTACGCATGAACACTACGTTCATTTTTTGTCATATTAATGGAATTAAAACAAAATGAGAGATATATATATATTATAATTCCAGAATGATATCCATAATTTAGATGTAATATATTTCATATATATCCATTATATATATGTACTTATAATAGTACATAACATTTGGAGATAAGAAATGAAATGTACCGTTCATGGAGACGGTAAGCCGTACGTACGCATGAACGCTACTTTCATTTTTTTTTGCATTCAATGGAATTAAATAATAATGATATAAAGGTATATTATAATTCCAGTAGGTTATCATATTTAATACCATTAATTCCATCCTTTATACGTCCTACATATGGCATTAACGAATCAAATCACTTTGAGGGGGCAGTAGTCCGCACTTCCTAAAATGAAGATATCATGTTTACCCATAATGGAAACCATAAAGGTATGCCATAAATTAAAAATACAGAAGCTTAAGGAAAACATAAAAATATTATATATAATATATAAATATAGTGACATCTTAATGTCCACCTTTGAAGGTGTTAAAATAATATTGAACAATCATCGTTTCGTGAGGCAGTAATTCGCCATCCACAGAAACAGTATGTTCTTTAACCATTAGACGGAGGTGTGTGAAAGTGTAGCTCAAATAATTTTTATAACAAAATACTAGTATATTTAAGATACTTTTGTTTTTACAAAAAAAATTAATAAAAAGAGTTTAGGGGTTTGGAGAATAAAAAATAAAACAAAAGAACACAAGGGAAGACATTACCTTTAAATCGGGTAACTCTCTTTGATTTGAGATCAAATGCTTCCTTGGAAAGGATTATGCCCAAAGTGATGCTTAAATGATTAATAGAGGGATGTGGAGAGATGAAATGGGAAGGGGTTGGCTGAGCCAAGGGCTTGAGAGGTGTGTGTAAGGTGGTAAAGGTGGGGTCCCTTTATAAGAGGAGAGGAGGGGCACTCTTGGAAAGTCTTGAAAAGTAACATTATTATAAAATGCATTTCGGATTTTTAAAGGTCCCACAATTATATATTTTGAGGATAAGGTGATAATAGTTTGAAATACACACATCCAATAGGTTTTTGACAAGTTTAGGTCTTAGATTTTACATTATCTTTTTATTTTATTTAAATCGTTAAATAATGAGGTAATCGCTTCATCATCATGGTGTCATAAATAATTTAATTTTTTTAATGTATGAAAATTATAAAAAAATATCATGATGTAGGAAATATTTTTAGATTTATAATGAATATTTATAGTAAAAAATATGACTTGTATAACCCCATGTAAAAATTGTTTTAGTAAAACAACACATGTTTGTGACATTTTAATTTTAACTTTAAATAAAAAGGTTTCAATGTCATTTTCCTACCAAAGTGGCTCCATGGTGTCCCCAAGTTGACCCATGGATTTTCTTGGTCGACCATGACTCAACCAATAAGGGTAGGACATGTTTCTAGGTCATTTCATATTATTAAAACATAATTTTTATCTTAAACTACACTAATTACCTCTAATCGCGATTAAAAACGTAAAAGTTACTATTCACCAAAAAATTATTTTAATTCCATTGAACCACATTTTACTTCTTAATGAAAACCATGTATGTCGGATTTTTTAAATTCAAAACACAGAGGTGATGAAATTTCATTTAAACGAAAAATCAGTTTTTTCAGTACCACTTAGTGGTTTCACTATTCATCAAAAATTGAAGTTTTCCAGAAAAATACCAAAAATTCACCCTAATATATATTTGATATTCCGAATTAAAAAATGATGTATATTTTACAAAATTCAAATCATATAAGTTACATTAATTAATTTAATAATTAATTCCCGCTGTCAGAGCAAATAGCGTGTTTTTATGAAACAATAAGTATCAAAAGATTGACACTAGTTTAAGTCCAATTTCAAGATGAAATTAATTCCAACGACCAGTATTGGATTAAATGGTAAAAATATATTCTAATTTAAATTTAAAAATAATTCAAAATATAATCTAATCATATAAATAAATTAGATTAAAAAGAGGTTTTGAATTAAAATACAATATTTTTCACTATTCATTAAAAATTGAACTTTATCGGAAAAATACCAAAAATTTACACAAAGTAAATTTTGATGTCCCGATTCTAAAGAAGAATTTTATTTTGTCAAATATAACTCATAAAATTTTCAAAAAGTGGATTTAAAAGAGATTCATCATCAAAATGCGGTTAATCGACCTTTTAAAGAATATTAGAATGTTTACGCTTAAAATTGGATTCATTCGCATTTTTAATCCTCTAACATTTATTGTAAAAAGTAAAAATATTTGAAAAACATATATAATCATTTTGTAGTTAGTTCCGTTCTTTCCCCCCATTACAATGGCTAGGCGTTAACTACTATTTAAAATAATATTATTTTATTATTAGAGTGCAACGTAAGATTTCAAAGGAACTTGTTGCCACGTATTGGGTACGCCATCGAGCATAGCATTCCATTTAAAGTAATATTAATATTTTTTTTCACAAATATGGATAAATATAAAAATGTCATATTCTTTATTTACCTGGGGTGTTACATCCTCCCCCCCTTTTGGGAATTGCGCCCTCGCAATTTCAAAATTGGTCTTGGAAACTCTATTGAAAGTCCCACATCGGAAGAGGATTAAATTAAACTATCACTTTAAAAGAAAGAAAGGGAAGTACAAAGGTCACCCAAGTTAACCCATACTAGGATTCCATGTAGGAAAACATGGATATGGAAGAAAAAGCAAAGGGTCATGTTCTGAGGGAGAGTGACAGAAAACATGTTTAGGAAAAAGTTAACCACAAGAAAATCACAAACTTGTTGCGGGTTAAACGGTATTCGATTCCCCAGTAGGAAAAGTCAATAAACAACATTTTTGTTTTAAGTTACTTTTCATTGAGGAATTTATTTTTGATCTTAAGGAAACATATTTACATGTCATGTTGACTGTAAAGACCCGTAAAATTCAAGGGAAATTTTTTTCTAAATTTTCTTTGGGATTTTACAAGAACGCGGTTTCTGACGGCACTTGATTCCGAGGCCCGGAGTGCCCAAAATCAATTTCCAAAGTTTAGCTTGGGTACATTCAGTTAACGAATGAGCGGGTTTTCCTCTCTTTTGAACCGGTGCTCGGAATTGAAATCTGATGGCACCGATGAACTCGCAACGCCGGTAATTGCTTAAGGGAACCTTTACCGTAGTTGCGTTTGTGCGGGAGAAGAAGTTAATTTTTGGGGATTAATTAAATAAAGTGAATAAAATTGTTGAATCAATTTTATTTCATGTTATGTGGTTAACTTCTCCCATGGGAAGTTGGTGGTGGGCCCACATCCATCCAACTTCCCATGTGTGGATATTTGAAAGGGTGGGGCCCACACGAACCCCCCACCTTTTCAAATTCATTAAACTCCCTAACCCTCTTAACCCCTCACTTTCCTAACCCCTCTAAACCCCCCATTTAAGTTTTGTTAACTTATCACCTCATTAATTTTATAACATCTTATGTTAATAACTTAAGTGAGTTAAATGTGGGTTTTGAATTTTCAAACTCTTGAAATTCAAAGGGTTAGGTTGTGTTAATAAAATAAGACTTGGTATAATTTTATTATTGTTAGAGTTTTGCAACCTTGAGAGGATTGGGGAAGCGGTCTTCTTCTTCTTCAACCTCGACGAAGAACGCGAAGAACACCGCTCTTCAATGAAGAACTTCTCCGCCGAAGAACACGGTTCTTTCGCTACGTGACGTTCTTCTTCCTCGTCGTCTCTTCCGCGATGGTTTTCCGTGATGAAATCGCCGTCAAAGACTTAGAATCCTCGCTTCGCGACGTCGAAGTTCTTTTCCCGCGACACCCGACCTCCGCGACACTCGTCTTCCGTGGCTCGTTGACGAACACCGTTCCTGAACCGAGGTAGGGGATTATTTTATTTAATTATTTTTCCGTTCATGAATCTAGTTTATCGATTATCGTGGATTTTCGACTAGATGTTATCGTTTAACGAGAGGGGGGCCGGAACTAAAAAACACGGATGAACCCCCCTCCTATGTTCATGTTTGATTCTTTGTGGATGGAACAGAATGGCGAGGTGCCGTCGCACCACGCGGGAATCACACGGCAAGTATTACGCGACGCCGTCGTGCCGCGTCGTGGAAGGAAGTTTAAGAACACGACGCCGTCGTGCCGCGTCGAAGAATACCAAAGAACCACGGTCGGAGTCGGGCCGCGACGAAGGGGTGCGGCGCCATCGGGTGGCGCTGGAAAACTACAAAGGTGACACTTTTCGTTTTGACATGCGGATTGACGGGAGACGACGAAGCAGGCCATTTTGGCGTTTGAATACCTTAGCAGTGAAGGTGGAGTCCCGAGGGGACCATAGGCGAAGACGACAGGAGGAACGGACCACCGGAGCGCGTCCGGTGGTCCGCGGAAGGCGGCGGCGGCGCGCCGCCGGAGGGTTGGCGGCCGACGGATCCGCCGTCGGCCTCAATTAGAGGCGGGCGAGGGAGTCGCGCACCCCGCTCCGCGAATCGGCGCGGCCACGCTGGCCGAGCCGCGGCCGGCCGGTCGGGCCGGACCGAGCCGGACCGAGCCAGGCCGGGCCGGGCCGGGCCCAGCCGGGTCGGACCCGGGTCGGGTCGACCCGGTCCGGCCAACCCAGGGGGGGTCGGGCCGGGTCGGCTCAGGCCCAGACCCCCGTTTTCGGACCACTTTCGGTCAAATGCCCATATCTTGAGATGTAGACCTCCGATTGACGTGCTGTCAGCGGCAACACGATCCTTGGACTGAGACGGTCGTTTTGGTATTTTACACTCAAGGTTTTGGAGAACTTTGTGTTCGGCCGGGTTGGTTCGTACCTGAAACCAACCGGGCCCTCGGAGCGGAAACGATCGTAACTTGAGTTCCGGACGTTTGATTGACGTGCCGTCGACTTTGATGGATTCCTCTAAGTGAGACTGATCTTTTGGATGACTCTGCTCGAGTTTTGGATGTCGTCGGAGTGTGGTCGGGTTGGTTCACTCACGAAACCAACCGGGCCCCTGGAACGAAAAAGCTAATAACTCACAGACCGGGCGACCGATTGACGCACCGTCTGTTTCGTTGATTTCCTCTTGATGTGACAGAACTTTTGGCATAATTTGCCCAAGTTTTGGATACATTTGGATAGTGGCTGGGTTGGATCGCATCCGAAATCCAACCGGGTCCCTGGAATGGAAAAGCTGATATCTTTCAGACAGGACGTCCGTTTGACAAACCGTCAGCGACGTTGTTGATCACATTGAGAAACAATCCCAATGAGTATACCCTATGAGAATTCGGGGTACAATTGAGATATGGCCAGGATTGGTTCTCTCATGAAACCAACCGTGCACCTGGGATGAAAAGGCTAGAAACTCACAGACCGGGCGTCCGATTGACGCGTCGTCTGTTGTGTTGAGACCCCTATGACGAGGCGGTCCTTGAGATACTTCTTCGTGGGACTTTGAGATAGTTGGAGTATCGACCTGTAGCTCATGGAGCGGACCCTCCTGGAGACGAGCGTGCGTAGTACGGAGACCGTGTAGCCGACTGAGACCTGACGACTGCTTGACCGACTGGACTTGGAGTGAGTCGACTAGCCCAGTGGATGGAGCAATACCTTGTGAGGTGAAGACCCATGGAGGACAGAGCACTACCTGTGTGACAGTGCAGACCCACGGTACTCGTCCGGAGAGTACCTCAGCAGGCTATTAGGGGGTGTGCACTACTGTGTTTGGGTGACATACCTCGGCGGGAATCACTACTGTGTTTGGGTGGCTGGCCCGCGATACTTGACAGGAGGAGTACCTCAGCAGTATTAGGTTAGTGAGCAGTACCTCAGAGTCGTGACAGGACCACTGTACACTCCAGAGACATAGCTCTTTAGCAGTTACGGTTTCGATAATGAAAATCCTGGTTTGAGCTGAGACTTTTGACCTTTGTGTTTACCTCATGATTGAGATGGGTCACTTGATAACTTAGGTATATGTATGGGCATATACCTGGGTAGTGGTTATCTGTTGATTTCATGATCCTTGTGTTTCCTCATGATTGAGATGGGTTACTTGATAACTTAGGTATATGTATGGGCATATACCTAAGTATAGATTATCTGTTGAGATCTTCTTTGTGGTTATCCTTTTTGGTTTTAGAGATACCTTGAGGGTCTCGGGGTCCTTACTGAGTATCGATATACTCACCCCTGCACTGGCTATGCCCGCACCTCGTTGTGTTGGTTGCAGACGATGGGCAGTGCTGACAGAGGCCGAGTGTTCGAGGACTGGATGGTACCTGGAGGTGGACCACACGACGAGTCAGTATCTGGAGGAGGACTTCACGGCGAGACGACACACGAAGGTGGTTGACGGGGGAGAGCATTGAGGAGGCTATCTGTACCTACCCTTCAGGTAGGATCTGTGGCGGACGATCCAGGAGCTGCGCTATCTGTACCTACCCTTCAGGTAGGATCCGAGGAGGACGACCTAAAAGCTGCTTCCTTCTTCCAGCCGTTTCCTTTTTCTGTTGTACTTTCGTTCAGTTGTAGTTGTACTTCCTTTTTGGGTTTGTATTCTGGCCCATTTACTTTTCATCACTTCTCTTGTACTTAGTGTTTACTTTTTTCCGCTTGCTTACTCTGTGGTGCTTGTTTTCTTTTATAAAGGCAATGCCTTCCCAGTTATCGAGATTTATGCCTTTGGTGCTAGTCGCTAGCCCCTGGCCTATGGAAGGTGGGCTTGGGGTAGTCACGACACGGGCCCCAAGGAAGGGCCGTGACAAATTGGTATCAGAGGAGTCGGTTCTACCACAAAACTTATAACTCTAATATTTTCTTTCTGTGAAGCAATAGTGTTAAGGGAATCGAGTGTGGTCTTTAGTTTAGGGAGTCCAGTGTTGGTGCGGGCGGCCGACGTATCCATACAATAGGACCCTAACAACTGATTTCCGACTTTGTGCACGAAAACACTGATTGCATGTGTGTTCTCAAAGGTTTTCCCTTAAAACATCTCAAACCAGGTCAGCTCACCAGGTATAATCGTTTGACCATGTTACGTTGTTTCTTTCAGGATGCATTTTCTCAGACAACCAGCTAGAGCCCCGAGAGTGGTTCGTACTGACAGCCCACCAAGCGTCGTGGCCTCAGTACAGGGACCTTTTCCAGTTGAGGCACCAGCGGAGGCACCAGTGGTACTACTACCCGTTGGGCCACCGATGCCACCATCCCCAGCAGTAGAGGGTGCACGTCGCTTGAGCACACTGCACGAGTTCCAGCGCCAGAGGCCACCGAGGTTCCAGGGAGGGATGGACCTGCAGGCGGATGAGGATTGGCTGGAGACTGTGGTGAGAGTCTTCAGGCTAGTGGGGACGCCGGCAGACTTCATGGTGATCTTTGCTGCTAGCCTCCTTCAGGCAGCAGCAGGCAGGTGGTGGAGCCACTTGTTTCAGTTTTGTGACGGGATGGCCTTCGCATGGGAAGAATTCGAGACCTTCTTCCGGGTGGAGTTTGTGCCAGTAGATCTACACCCCGAGCGTGTACAAGAGCTTCTTCCTTTGCCGTGTGTTTTTCGATCACTAGCCGAGTCATCTGTGGGCAGTAGACAGATGATGCAGAGGTCCAGGAGGACTAGACCATCAGTTGGACGATCTCGGGTTTTAGGACCGGTGGTGCGGGGCACCCGGGGTGGGGTAAGAGCCAGGCGTGCCAGAAACAGACAGTGTTACTCATGCGGCGGGAAGGGTCACCTGGCACGTGACTGTCCGACTCCTCGTACAGTTGATCCGCAGGCGTTGGAGGAGCCACCAAGGCAGTAGAGCTCCGGGAGAAGGTGGACAGGAGCAGAACTAGTGGATACATCCCTTGTAATTCTAATTCCATGTTGCTGTTGTATTCGTGTCTTTGTACTATGAGCTGCAATATTAAAAAGACACTTATCTTTGTTTGCTTTCCTGTCCTTTTGTTTGGTTGATACTGAGTGGTCCCGATTAAAACTATTGACTTGACCCTCACTTTCAAGATTTCTACTGGAGGAGACCCAGTGACCTCACACTGATGCCGACAGTGTCACTCGACCCTTGGAGGTGAGAGTGACAGTTGGATCTCTTAGTAGTTACGTCAAGGCCTTACGACGTCATCCATGGCATGAATGCGTCATTCATGTCAGTATTGACTGTATTAGGCAATGGGCGTGGTTCATCAAGGGGATGAGACCGAGTTTCTCTTTTCGGAAAAAGAGAAATTTTAGCATCTCTTTCAGATCATAGGCAAATCAGGTGCAGATCATCCAGGAGCGGATGAAGACTGCACAGTGCAGTAAGAAATAGGAAACCTGCTCCTGTCTTAGAGACTCGAGCGTGTTAAATGTTAAAGAAGAGGAAGCTTAAAGGATAGATGAGTCTACGAAGCAGCAGACGTGGAGGCAGAGCTAGGAGAGCAGCATGAGGTGGTGTACATCTTAACATGGTACAACCACCCGCCTTAGTTATTCCCGCCAGGCTCAGGGAGCTGGAGGGCGGAGGAAGAGTGCAGCTGCATGTGGTCAAGGAGTGTGACCCAATGGCTCTAGAAATGATTCAAGGGATAGTCTGTGTCCACTACTAGCTTCTGTAGTAACAGACGTCGATATGAATCATTCCTTGCTTTCACAAATCTTGTTCCAGACCTAGAGTTTCCGGTAAGCCGTGGACTTGACCCTCACATCTGAAGATACCTTGGGAGGAGACTCGATAATCACACTTACGCCGACGGTGTGGTTAGACCCTCGAGGCGAGAGTTCCAGTTGGAAATCTCTTGGTGGCAGCGTCGAGGCCTTACGACGTTAGTTTGAGTATGGAATGGGCAATAACTGTTCATACTCAAATTGACGGTTTTAGGCAAATGTCGGGATGGGTTTTCCTTGGTCGGCGAAAAGGAAACCCGGGGCAGCACAAGTTAAACTCATGCACGGGAGGGTGCGACCGATCACTCTTGAGTCGGCCAACCTTACCCTCGTGGCGGCAGTCGTTTCGAGTTCCAGTTCTAACAGGAATTGGAGACCTCTAGAGTTCGAGGATGACGATCACGTCCTTATACGGGTCTCACCTCGACGATGTTTACGGAGTTGTGGCCAAGGAGGCAAGTAAACTCTGAGATTCAATGGACCTTTCTAGGTCCACAGCTGGGTTGGCGAGGTGGTTTACCGCTTGACCCATCCACCTCAGTTGCACCAGGTGCACGACGACTTCCACGTATCTCAACTGAAGAGATACGTGCTCAACCCTTCGCATATCATTGACCATGAGGAGCTGGATGATGGCGATGAGGTGTTTTCCACGGAGGTTCTAGTGGGGATCAAGGATCGGCAGGAGCGGATCCTACGAGGACGATCGATTCCTCGGGTGAGCTTTCTTTGGCAGTACGGAACCTCCGGGTGAGAACATGGGAGCGGAAGGCTTAGATGCGTGCTCTGTACCGCTTTTGTAACCTTAGTTTGTGTTAAAGATTTACGAGGACGTAAAGCCCTGAGGTGAGAGTAATGTAAAGACCCGTAAAATTCAATAGAATTTTTTTTCTAAATTTTCTTTGGGATTTTACAAGAACGCGGTTTCTGACGCACTTGATTCCGAGGCCCGGAGTGCCCGGAATCAATTTCCGAAGTTTGGCTCGGGTACGTTCAGTGAACGAATGAGCGAGTTTTCCTATCTTTTGAACCGGTGCTCAGAATTGAAATCCGATGGCACCGATGAACTCGCAACGCCGGTAATCTCTTAAGGGAACCTTTACCGTAGTTGCGTTTGTGCGGGAGAAGAAGTTAATTTTTGGGGATTAATTAAATAAAGTGAATAAAATTGTTGAATCAATTTTATTTCATGTTATGTGGTTAACTTCTCCCATGGGAAGTTGGTGGTGGGCCCACATCCATCCAACTTCCCATGTGTGGATATTTGAAAGGGTGGGTCCCACACGAACCCCCCACATTTTCAAATTCCTTAAACTCCCTAACCCTCTTAACCCCTCACTTTCCTAACCCCTCTAAACCCCCCATTTAAGTTTTCTTAACTTATCACCTCATTAATTTTATAACATCTTATGTTAATAACTTAAGTGAGTTAAATGTGGGTTTTGAATTTTCAAACTCTTGAAATTCAAATGGTTAGGTTGTGTTAATAAAATAAGACTTGGTCTTATTTTATTATTGTTAGAGCTTTGAAACCTTGAGAGGATTGGGGAAGCGGTCTTCTTCTTCTTCAACCTCGACGAAGAACGCGAAGAACACCGTTCTTCAATGAAGAACTTCTCCACCGAAGAACACGGTTCTTCCGCGACGCGACGTTCTTCTTCCGCGTCGTCTCTTCCGCGACGGTTTTCTGCGATGAAATCGCCATCAACGACTTCGAATCCTCGCTTCGCGATGTCGACATTCTTTTCCCGCGACGCCCGACCTCCGTGACGCTCGTCTTCCACGGCTCGTTGACAAACACCATTCCTGAACCGAGGTAGGGGATTATTTTATTTAATTATTTTCCGTTCATGAATCTAGTTTATCGATTATCGTGGATTTTCGACTAGATGTTATCGTTTAACGAGAGGGGGGCCGGACCGCACAAACACGACCGAACCCCCCTCCTATGTTCATGTTTGATTCTTTGTGGATGGAACGGAATGGCGAGGTGCCATCGCACCATGCGGGAATCACACTGCAAGTATTACGCGACGTCGTCGCGCCGCGTCATGGAAGGAAGTTTAAGAACGCGACGCCGTCGTGCCGCGTCGAAGAAAACCAAAGAACCACGGTCGGAGTCGGGCCGCGGCGAAGGGGCGCGGCGCCATCGGGTCGCACTGGAAAACTACAAAGACGACGCTTTTCGTTTTGACATGCGGATTGACGGGCGACGACGAAGCAGACCGTTTTGGAATTTGAATCCCTTGACAGTGAAGGTGGGGTCCCGGTGGGACCATAGGTGAAGACGGCAGGAGGAACGGACCACCAGAGCGCGTCCGGTGGTCCGCGGAAGGCGGCGGTGGCGTGCCGCCGGAGGGTTGGCGGCTGGCGGATCCGCCGTCGGCCTCAATTAGCAGCGGGCGGGGGAGTCGCGCACCCCGCTCCGCGAATCGGCTCGGCAACGCTGGCCGAGCCGCGGCCGGCCGGTCGGGCCGGACCGAGCCGGGCTGGGCCCAGCCGGGTCGGACCCGGTTCGGCTGACCCGGGGGGGGGGGGGGGGGGGGTCGGGCCGGGTCGGCCCGGGCCCAGACCCCCGTTTTCGGACCACTTTCGGTCAAATGCCCATATCTTGAGCTGTAGACCTCCAATTAACGGGCCGTCAGCGGCAACACGATCCTTGGACCGAGACGGTCGTTTTGTTATTTTACACTCAAGGTTTCGGAGAACTTTTTGTTCGGTCGGGTTGGTTCGTACGCGAAACCAACCGGGCCCTCGGAGCAGAAACACTCATAACTTGAGTTCCGGACGTCCGATTGACGTGCCACTGACTTTGATGGATTCCTCTAAGTGAGACGGATCTTTTGGCTTACTCCGCTCAAGGTTTGGATGTCGTCGGAGTGCGGTCGGGTTGGTTCGCTCATGAAACCAACCGGGCCCCTGGAACGAAAAAGCTAATAACTCACAGACCGGGCGTCCGATTGACGCACCGTCTGTCTTGTTGATTTCCTCTTGATGAGACGGAACTTTTGGAATACTTCACCCGATTTTTGGATATAGTTGGATAGTGGCCGGGTTGGATCGCACCCGAAATCCAACCGGGCCCCTGGAACGGAAAAGCTTATATCTTTCAGACAGGACGTCCGTTTGACGAACCGTCAGCGGCGTTGTTGATCACATTGAGAAACAGTCCCAATGAGTATACCCTATGAGAGTTCGGGGTACAGTTGAGATACGGCCGGGATTGGTTCGCTCACGAAACCAACCTGGCCCCTGGGATGAAAAGGATAGATTCTCACAGACCGGGTGTCCGATTGACGCACCGTCTGTTGCGTTGAGACCCCTATGACGAGGCGGTCCTTGAGATACTTCTTCGTGGGACTTTGAGATACTTGGAGTATCGACCTGTAGCTCATGGAGCGGACCCTCCGAGAGATGAGCGTGCGTAGTACGGAGACCGTGTAGCCGACTGAGACCTGACGACTGCTTGACCGACTCGACCTGGAGTGAGTCGACTAGCCCAATAGATGGAGTACTACCTTGTGAGGTGCAGAACCATGGCGGACGGAGCACTACATGTGTGACAGTGCAGACCCATGGTACTCGTCCGGAGAGTACCTCAACAGGCTACTAGGGGGTGTGCACTACTGTGTTTGGGTGACATACCTCGGCGGAAAGCACTACTGTGTTTGGGTGGCTGGCCCACGGTACTCGACAGGAGGAGTACCTCAGCAGTCTTAGGTTTGTGAGCAGTACCTCAGAGTCATGACAGGACCACTGTACACTCCAGAGATGGAGCTCTTCAGCAGTTACGGTTTTGATAATGAAAATCCTGGTTTAAGCTGAGACTTTTAACCTTTGTGTTTACCTCATGATTGAGATGAGTCACTTGATAACTTAGGTATATGTATGGGCATATACCTGGGTAGTGGTTATCCGTTGATTTCATGATCCTTGTGTTTCATCATGATTGAGATGGGTTACTTGATAACTTAGGTATATGTATGGGCATATACCTAAGTAGAGGTTATCTATTGAGATCTTCTTTGTGGTTATCATTTTTGGTTTTAGAGATAACTTGAGGGTCTTGGGGTCCTTACTGAGTATCGATATACTCACCCCTGCACGGGCTATGCCCGCACCTCATTGTGTTGGTTGCAGACGACGGGCACTGCTGACAGAGGCCGAGTGTTCGAGGACTGGACGGTACCCGGAGGTGGACCACACGACGAGTCAGTATCTCAAGGAGGACTTTACCGCGAGACGACACACGGAGGTGGTTGACGGGCGAGAGCGTTGAGGAGGCTATCTGTACCTACCCTTCAGGTAGGATCCGTGGCGGACGATCCAGGAGCTGCGCTATCTGTACCTACCCTTCAGGTAGGATCCGAGGAGGACGACCCAGGAGCTGCTTCCTTCTTCTAGCTGTTGACTTTTTCTGTTGTACTTTCGTTCAATTGTAGTTGTACTTCCTTTTTGGGTTTTTATTCTGGCCCATTTACTTTTCAGTACTTCTCTTGTACTTAGTGTTTACTTTTTTCCGCTTGCTTACTCTGTGGTGCTTGTTTTCTTTTATAAAGGCAATGCCTTCCCAGTTATCGGGATTTACGCCTTTGGTGCTAGTCGCCAGCCCCTGGCCTATGGAAGGTGGGATTGGGGTAGTCACGGCACGAGCCCCGAGGACGGGTCGTGACATTGACTTTCAAATTTTACTAGATTTCTTACACAAACTCATACTTTCCCAAAATGATGAGTATTTAGGAAGACTTGTTCACACTAAGAGTACTATAATCAACTTCTAGAGAATCACCTAATCCACAAAAGAGGACTATATATTTCCCATGTCTTTAGACCCTTACCAAAACCAAAATTATTATAACAAGATCAGATAATCCAGAAAAGGACAACCCTTTATAAAAAGAAAATCTATTCTTAATCTCCACAATTTGTCCAACAAAACCCAACGTTCAACAAAGACCATTCGATAAACAATTTGTCCATAAAATTATACAAAGTAAACCAAACTAATATTTAAACCCAAATATTTTAAGGATTTAATCACATAGTCTTCCAAGTTACAAATTAACACTTATCTCTAAATAACATCAGTTGCTCTTAAAGTCTCATATTGAAAAGTAATTAACCTAATCACATATCCTCCATGATAGGTTAATAATTTCCATAGATAACCCAAAATAAACTTACTATTAATTCATAACATCATCTAACTAAAAATAATTAGTCAAACTAACTAGGGACTTCACGTAGTCCAGTGGTAGGCGATAAATACCAGTCGCACTTTGGTTGTGGGTTCGATTCCCACAGCTTTGTCCGACGCGACGGGTTGTCACACGGTCTACGTGTAGTCCTTTTTCCAAAACTATATAATTCTTAAAACATTCCCCAAAACGAGATAAAATCTTCAAAAATAATCATAACATATTTTAACATCAAGTTTATCTCATGCCTTTCATTTTCCATCATAATATATAATAACCCATAATTACCTCAAAAGTAAGGATCATATAAACCCTAATGGTTACCTTTATAATTATTACCTGAACTTCCACATCGATTGGTCATCTCGTACATGATGCATTACAGAACATACCAAGGTACAAGTGGTTGATCATGAATCCTTGATAGTTGGTTTAGAACAACCACAAGTTTCATCATTGAATCCCCCATTTCATCCAGTATCTTAATCATAGAACCACCATAGTTTCCTTCAAACCTATTGTCACTTTGGTGCCTGCTAGATCCATCCATTCACTAGAAACAGAAATGTCAGTGTGAGTATATCAACAAAACCATCATGTACTAATGAGGAAGATAAACACTTAGATATACTTACTCATTCACTTTATCTAAAAACTATGACTCTTTCTGAAATCATATCCATTATGGTAATGTCACTTATGCCTATAGAATACCCTAACCTCTAAAGTTATCTAAACTGACCTCTGATACCAACTATAAGGCCCCAACCATAAACCTTACTTAATATTGAATTAAATGAATAATTCACATTTAGGATCTTTTCAGGTTTAGAGTTTTAGAGAATTAGATCATAAAACTTGCATTACATTCTACATTTAAACAAAGTGGTTACATAAAAGATAGTATTCATTTTCCCCATCAATGGAAACATATTTAAAATAAAACATGGATTATTTCTTGACACTTTCTTGACACTATCATAACATCATGTACCTTTCCCTTGACCTATGAAAAACATTTCAAAAACTTGGGATGAGCATAAAAAGCTCAGTAAGGGATATAAAAATATGGAAAGGAAACATGAGTACATATATACATAAGAATGAAGTCATACTTTACCCAAAAAACATAAGAACTTTAACATACCTCATCAAATCATGAATAAATCATAGAAATCATAAGACATAAAGGTAACTTGAGGCATTCATAACATTCTTACGTAGGGAGTAACCCTCTTGGTTACGTTTGGAATACCCATCATAGTATATTCCCAAAATCTCTTCGGAGAAACCTCAACGTTTAACCCCTTTGCATTACCCAATGCATTGGAGAGCTATATTGGGCTCACCCGCCGTTAGTTTATCACGAAACCACCCGTCTTCATAATAATTCCCAAGAACCATAACATAATCGTATCACATAAAACATGTATAAAAGAAACATAACATTTCCACTTTTCAATCACAAGATATCAATAAAACACATTGATATAAAAACCTTATGAAAACCATTTTCAATACCAAAATAAAAGAAGAGTAAAACATGATATTTATTTTTCATTAAAAAAAAGTTATGGCTTGTAGAGGAAGCCGAAACTCAAATAATGGTCATGGCAGCAGAGAAGTCGTTGTCACCGCATACGTACGACAAAAACATTCCCTTTTGTCGTTTAGTAAAACTCTTCGTATAAAAAGATTCCTTTTGGATAAACATAAAAGTAAAAGGGGTTTATACACCATATAAAAGTAGGTTGTGTATAAAACAAAATATGCCTCAATGAAAGGAGATTGAGACGAAGTCTCATACAAAGACGGTATCTTTGGATTAAGGATAAATCAATTACATAATTATGTGTGAAAAACAAATACACCAAATATAAGTGGATATTAAGTGTAAAAAAATCATAGGTTATTCAAACATATTCATAGAACGACATATTCAAGGAGTGCGAGTTTATCCCAAAGAATCAAAATTGGGTTAAGAAGTTCCCTTGCAAAAATTTGAAAACCTAACAGCGTCACTTCAAAATTCAGAAAATGAGTTGATGAGAGATAAAAAGGGTATCACATCACTTGGTCATAAAATTTACATCAATAATGATATAGAAGAACATATCCCAAAATAACAATATGTAAATTAAAATACCCAACAAAATAAGTCTTTTAAAAAGAGGAGGGTGAAAGGTTCCCTTACCGACTTGGGTATCTTTCGAAACATACACCCCATGAAAGAAGGAAAATGCAACATTGATGTAAATAATCATAAATGAAAGTATATTACACAAATATTAGAATAATGGGCAGTATATATACCACTCAACGGAAATGGTGGAAAATGTAGCACAAATCTCATGGGAATAAAAGTGAGATGAAAAATCCCTTACGAAAACTCAGCAGCCTAACGACGCCACTTAAAACTTCCAAAAATGGATTGATGAGATCAAATAGGGTCTCTAATCATATTAAAATAAAATTTAAATCAAGAGGAATATAAAAGAACATCCCCAAACATAACAAATAGGATCTTAAAAGAAGTGACATAAAGGAGAGTACTTAAAAAGAAAGAGAGAGGTTGGATCTCTTACGAAAATTCGGCAGCCTAACAACACCACTCAAAACTTCCAAAATTGATTGATGAGAGAAAGTAGGGTCACTCATCATATGAACATAAAAAGTAAAGTAAGAGTAATATAAAAGGACATCCCAATTATAAGAAAGATGACCTTAAAAGTAATGACATAAAAGAGTGTACTTAAAAAGGAAGAGAGGGGTAGGATCCCTTACATCGTGTCCGACATGACTCGATCGTTCTTTAATCTACTGAATAAAAAAATTTGGTCAATTTATAATTTATTAAGGAACTAATTTAAAGATTATTATTCAGTTAATATCACATATTATAATGTTATAATAATTGGTTAATAAAGTGAGTTCATAACAGACGTTTTTGTCGATGTTCGGTACATGAGTAAAAATCAAACTTGTTGGAAAAGAATTTTCCATGTAGTTATAGGTACATCATATCCAGATTAGTATTGATGTTTTAAATATCATATATATCCATTATATATTCATTTTATACTATTCCATAGAATTTGGATATAAAAAATTAAAAGCACCGTTCATGGAGACGGTAGACCGCACGTACGCATGAACGCTACTTTCATTTTTTATCATATTAATGGAATTAAAACAAAATGAGATAGATATATATATTATAATTACAGAATTATATCCATCATTTAGATGTAATATATTTCATATATATCCATTATATATATGTACTTAAAATAGTACATAACATTTGGAGATAAGAAATGAAATGTACCGTTCATGGAGACGGTAAGCCGTACGTATGCATGAACGCTACATTCATTTCTTTTTTTTTGTATTAAATAGAATTAAATAATAACGATATAAAATTATATTATAATTACAGTAGGATATCATATGCAATACCATTAATTCCATCCTTTATACGTCCCACATATGCCATTAAGGAATCAAATCACTTTGAGGGGGCAGTAGTCCGCACTTCCTAAAATGAAGATATCACGTTTACCCATAATGGAAAACATAAAGGTATGCCATAAATTAAAAATACAGAAGCTTAAAAAAACATAAACATATTATATATCATATATAAATATAGTGACATATTAATAGACACCTTTGAAGGTGTTAAAATAATATTGAACATTCATCGTTTCGTGAGGCTGTAATTCGCCATCCACAGAAACAATATGTTCTTTAACCATTAGATGGAGGTGTGTGAAAGTGTAGCTCGAATACTTCTTATAACAGCATCCTAGTATATTTAAGATACTGGTGTTGTTACAAAAAAAGTAATAAAAAGATTTTAGGGGTTTGGAGAAGAAAAAATAAAACAAAAGAACACAAGGGAAGACATTACCTTTAAATCGGGTAACTCTCTTTGATTTGAGCTCAAAGGATTCTTTGGAAAGGATTCTGCCCAAAGTGAGGCTTCAATGATGAATAGATGGATGTGGAGAGATGAAATGGGCAGGTTTTGGCCAAGCCAAAGGCTTGAGAGGTGTGTTTAAGGTGTTAGAGGTGGGGGCCTTTTATAAGAGGAGAGGAGGGGCACTCTTGGAAAGTCTTGAAAAGTAACATTATTATAAAATGCATTTCGGATTTTTAAAGGTACCACAATTATATATTTCTAGGATAAGGTGATAATAGTTTTAAATACATACATACAATATGTTTTTGATGAGTGTAGGTCTTAGATTTTACATTATCTTTTTATTTTATTTAAATCGTTAAATAATGAGGTAATCACTGCATCATCATGGTGTCATAAATAATTTAATTTATTTAATGTCTAAAAATTATAAAAAAAATATCATAATGTATGAAATCGTTTTATATTTCTAATGATTATTTATATTCAAAAATATGACTTGTATAACCCCATGTAAAAATTGTTTTAATAAAACAACACATGTTTGTGACCTTTTAATTTTAACTTTAAATAAAAAGGTTTTAATGTCATTTTCCTACCAAAGTGGCTCCATGGGGTCCCCAAGTTGACCCATGGATTGTCTTGGTCGACCATGATTCAACCAATAAGGGTAAGACATGTTTCTAGGTCATTTCATATTATTAAAACATTATTTTTACCTTAAACTACTCTAATTACCTCTAATCGCGATTAAAAACTTAAAAGTTACTATTCACCAAAAAATTATTTTAATTCCATTGAACAAAATTTTACTTCTTAATGACAACCATGTATGTCGGATTTTTGAAATTCAAAACACAGAGGTGGTAAAATTTCATTTAAACGAAAAATCAGTTTTTTAAGTACCACTTAGTGGTTTCACTATTCATCAAAAATTGAAGTTTTCCAGAAAAATACCAAAAATTCACCCTAAGCTATATTTGATATTCTGAATTCAAAAATTATTTCTATTTTACAAAATTCAAAACATATAAGTTACATTAATTAATTTAATAATTAATTCCCGCTATTAGAGCAAATAGCGTGTTTTTATGAAACAATAAGTATCAAAAGATTGACAGTAGTTTAAGTCCAATTTCAAGATGAAATTAATTCCAATGACAACTATTGGATTAAATGGTAAAAATATATTCTAATTTCACTTTAAAACCAATTCAAAAGATAATATTATAATATAAATAAATTAGATTAAAAATAGGTTTTGAATTAAAATACAACATTTTTCACTATTCATTAATAAATGAACTTTATCGGAAAAATACCAAAAATTTACACAAAGTAAATTTTGATGTCCCGATTCTAAATAAGAATTTTATTTTTTCAAATATAAAACATAAAATTGTCAAAAAGTGGATTTAAAAGAGGTTCGTCATCAAAAGGCGGTTAATCGACCTTTTAAAGAATATTAGAATGTTTACGCTTAAAATTGGATTCATTCGCATTTTTAATCCTCTAAAATTTATTGTAAAAAGTAAAAATATTTGAAAAACATATATAATCATTTTTTAGTTCCTTTCTTTCCTTACATTACAATGGCTAGACGTTAACTACCATTTAAAATAATATTATTTTATTATTAGAGTGCAACGTAAGATTTCAAAGGAACTCGTTGTCACATATTGGGTACGCCATCGAGCATAGAGTTCCCTTTAAAGTAATATTAATATTTTTTTCGCAAATAGGGATAAATATAAAAATGTCATATTATTTATTTACCTGGGGTGTTACAGATATGGTGATAAGTAACGAAATATGGAGTTTCAAGCTGGTGGATATAATGACAAAGGTGGGAGGAAAACTCAACGACCCAGATGAAAAAAATGCGGGAATTTGCACCATGGGAAATGACTTAAATGGATGGGGAAATGCTTCAAGTGTGGTAAAGAAGGACACCATGCTCAAGAGTGTCGAAAATACATGAAATGGAAGGAGAATGTAGCCAAATAAAGGAGAGAACCACCCATGGTTCAATTCTACAACTGTAAGAAGCTAGGGAACTATGCAAGCTAGTTCACCAAACCTCGAGTTCTCAAGGGCAATCAGCGCCAGCAGCCACCAAATACAAAGGAACAAAGGAAGGCTTATTCCATCACTACTGCAGAATTAGATAAAGAAAATGAAGTCATGCAAGGTACACTTCCTATTCACTCAAGAATAGAAAAATCATTTTTTGATTCTATTTCTAAGCATTATTTAATATCTTACAAGTTTTCTAGAACTATAAAATCGAATCCCCAAAACATTGAAGTAGATATATCTATAAAAAAAAAGTGGTGAAATCATTGCAACCCAAGTGTTGGACTTTTCACCTATTGGCATATGTGGGAAGATTCTTCCAGCGAATCTTATCATACTTCCCTTGGTGGAATTCGACGCTATAATGGGAATGGATTGAATCTCTTTTTATAGAGAACATATCAACTATTGGGAAAATGAAATATCTTTTCATATTCTGAACCATCCCATGCTCCTCTAAAAATGCAAGGAAGATCATGAATCTCCTTTGAAAAATCCCTTAATGGTGTGGGTGTTGATTCCCAATGAAGAAGCATACCTCTCCCAAATAGTTGAGTCAAAGAAAAGTGACAACCTTGCAGAAATTCCCATTGTGAGGGAATACGATGATGTATTTCCTGAAGAGTTACCCAGAATTCCCCCGAATCTTGAGGTAAAGTTATCAATAGAACTCATACCTAGAGTTACCTCTATATCAAAGTGTCCCAATAGGATGGATCCTATCGAACTGGAAGAGTTAAAGAAGTAGCTGCAAGTGAATCTGGACAAAGGGTTCATATGCCCTAGTGCATCACCTTGGGGTGTGACAGTGCTCTTTGTGAAGAAGAAGGATGGAACAATGCAGCTGTGTATCAACTATTGGAAACTCAACCAGATCACCATAAAGAACAAGTATCCTCTTCTAAGGATTGACGACTTGTTCAATCAGTTAAGAGGAGCTCAATACTTCTCATAGGTGGATCTTTGTTCTGGATATCATCTGCTAAAGGTGAAGAAGTAAGATATTCAGAGGACTACCTTCCATACAAGGTACGGGAAATATGAGTTTCTAGTGATTCCATTAGGACATACTAATGCCCCTGTAATCCTTAAGGATTTGATGAATAAATTATTTTGACATTACCTCGAAAAATTTGTGGTAGTGTTTATTGATGATATTATCATCTACTCCAAGAGAAATGAGGAACATAAAGAAAATATAAGACTTCTGTTGGTGACATTGAGACAGGAGAAGTTGTACGCTAAGTTCAACAAGTGTAACTTTTGGATAAATCAAGTCACTTTATTGGGACATGTGATCACAAGTTAGGGAATTTCTATGGATCCTTCAAAACTAAAGGTGATTGAGGAATGGACCAGACCCTCTAGATTCACAAAAATCCATTGTTTTCCTAGATTAGCTGGGTACTACTAATGTTTTGTGAGAAAATTATCACAATTGTCAAGCCCACTAACTAAGTTAACAAGGAAAGTGGCAATGTATGTCTGTATGAAAGAATTTGAGGGAAGCTTCAAGGAGCTAAAGAGAAGGCTGATCACTGCACCTGTACTCACACTATCGAAAAGTGGAGAATGTTTTTTGATATACAGTTATACTTTAAAGAAAGGATTAGGTTGAGTACTCATGCCAAATGACAATGTGATAGCCTATGCCTCACGACAGTTGAAGATCTATGAACAGAACTACCCGATGCATGATCTAGAGCTAGCAGCCATGATTTTTTCCTTGAAAATCTGGAGACACAACCTTTATAGTGAGAAGTGTGACATATACACCGACCACAAGATCTTAAAGTATATATTCACATAAAAGGAGATCAATATGCGTCAAAGGAGATGGATAGAGCTAATAAAGGATTACGATTTCTCTATTCACTACCATCCTGGAAAGGTGAACAAGGTAGCTGATGCTCTAAGCAGAAAAAAAACTGCTACTCTATCCATGTTACGGATTGAGAAAGACCCTATCTTCTTGGACATGCAAAGGATATATTTAGAAATCATAAGGGCATGGGATATATCCTACCTCGCCCAAATTATTGCGCAACCATCCATCCAAGAGAAGATTAAGGAAGAACAAAGGGATGATGTGGAGATACAAAAGAGGGTGAATGTAGTAAAGTAAGGGAAGCTGCACGAGTTCCATATCAATGATGATGGTGTGATTTGGTTTGGGATGCAGATTTGTGTGCCTTCATCACCCGGGATAAAGAAGGAGCTATTAGACAATGCACATAGCTCAACATTCTCTATCCATCCTGGTAGCACCAAGATTTACCGTGATCTCTGAGAACACTTCTGGTGGGATAACATGAAGAAGTATATTGTAGAATATATATCAAGGTGCTTGGTATGTCAGAAAGTTAAAGCAGATCGACCAAAGTCCAATGGGATGATGAAACCATTGCCTGTAACCATGTGGAAATGGGAAAATGTTACTATGGACTTTGTCATGGGTCTCCCAAAGACATTGAAGGGAAATAATGCGATATGGGTAGTGGTTGATTGACTCACCATGAATTTCCATTTTATCGCTATTCAAGAAGACATCTCACTTGAACAACTTGCAAAGATATATGTGAAAGAATTGGTGAGACCGCATGGTGTTCCACTATCAATTGTCTCTGATCGTGATCCAAGGTTCACATCTAAATTCTGGAGGAGTCTTCAACATGCTTTGAGTACTAAATTAAATTTCAGCACGACCTGTCACCCCCCAACTGATGGCTAATCTGAAAGAACTATTCAGATGCTTGAAGATATGCTGAGGGATTGATCTCAAGAATTCAAAGGTGGATGGGATCAAAATATTCCATCGGTTGTGTTCTCATACAACAATAGCTTCCACTTGAGTATTCAGATGGCTCCATATGAAGCTCTATATGGATAGCGATATAGAACTCCAACCTGTTGGGATGAAGTTGGTGCAAGAAAGCTACTTGGACCTGATCTTATGCAAGAGATGACAGAGAAGGTTCAAGTCATCTAGAAACACATCAAACTTTCTCAGAGTCAGCAAAAGAGCTATGCTGACAACTATCGAATAGAATTGGAGTTCGACGTTGGAGATAAATTATTCCTTCGAATATCACCATGGAAGAGAGTCATGCAATTTGGGAAGAAAGGGAAGCTAAGCCCAAGGTACATTGACCCATTTGAAATCCTTGACCGCATAGGAGCCATGGCCTATCGTCTTGCACTTCCACCGAATATGGCTCAAGTTTATGATTTTTTTTCGTATATCACTCCGGAGGAAGTACATACATGATCCCTCACATGTACTAAACTCAGAGGTAGTATAGCTGGAAGATGATCTCTCTTATGAGGAGAAGTCAATAGAGATTTTGGACCGGAGAGATAAGGTTCTGCGCAGCAAGATAACCCACCTTGTCAAAGTGTTTTGGAGGGACCATAAGTTTGAATAAGATACTTGGGAGCTAGAGGAGATGATGAATGAGAAGTACCCTCACCTGTTTGCGTAAAGTGAAATTTCGGGGATGAAATTTCATAAGGGGGAAGAATGCAACGACCCAAAGTTTTTCAATGGAAATTACCTTCTTATAAATATGTCATAAAATCACATGAAAACACAACATAATGAACTACTAAGTTCTAAGTGACCTTTAAACATAAGTTTGTAACTTCTATGTTTGGAATTTCGAAAATATGACATACATGGTTATGTTCAAGATTATTTTTGGGGTCCAATAAGAAAAACTTAATTTTTGGTGAATAGTAACCAAACCTTATGATTAATAACCTACCCTTATAAATAGTAGTACAACCCTTATGAATATTAAATCATCCAAAACAAGAGTAACCTTACCCATGAAAAATTAAATAAAATTTAGGCATCCTAGAAAGTGAAAATTTGACTATAGTAAACATTTTGGTATTTTTGTAAGTCATAAATAATTAATTATAATTAATTAATTAATTTAAAAGAAAATATATTTCTTTAAAATGTGTTCATAAATTAAAAAATCTATTTATTCTAGTTTTTATATAATTTTATAAGACCCTACATAATTTTTGAAATCATTATAAAATCAGTTTTAATTTTAAAAACTATATTTTTCTAGTAAACTGTGATTTTAATTAAATATTAAATTAATCATATTTAGAAAATTAATTTTGAAAAATGGACTTCATTTTTGGATTATACATGTCAAAAAATGGTTGGGGTGAAATTTTTGATATTTTTATGAAATACTTGAATTTTTGATGAATAGTGAAATACCGTAATTTACAAAATAAGCTAAATAAGTTAATTATAGAGTCATGTATGATGTTCTACTGATGTAAGACCACTTGTTTTGGGATTAAATTATTAAATTACTATTTTTGGTCATGGAATACTCACTATTCCTTGTCTTTTGGGGAAATAATAAATTAATGAATTTTATATTAAGAAAAACCCTCTCCCCTCTATTATAAAAACCACCCTTCACACCCTCATTTCCTCACCCCTCTCAAGACTCAAGACTTGTATAAATTCTACCCAAGTATCTTCCCTATCCCCTCCCGCACGTCCAAGAGCTTTTGGTCGCATCAAAAGACCAAGCATAGGCCCCTTAAAGAGGATCTCAAGAGGAGGACTGAAGAGGTAATTTCTCTCCCTCTTCTCCTTTAATTCCCTTTCAATTTCAAGTTCTTTTCTTATTCCCTCCCCACCTATCCTTGTCCAAATGGTAGGGTAACTATATTATCATACATATAATTTAATTTTATTATACTAATGGGATATTATACCATACAATACCTTTCTCCTCTTCCTTTTATTTTATAAAATAAAACGTTGTTCGTTAGGTGTTAATCTATCACCTTCAAGAACGTCACGTTTTATTTTTTCATCTCTACCTTCAGAACTGGTCATGAAACCATTTTTATGGTTGAAAAATAATATGTTATATGTATTAATTCATATTTAAAGTTCTGTAACTAACTTATGTACATATTACTAAATGACTAATCCAAACAAGTTCGTTGTGGTCGAAAAGCCGTCCAAATTAACTCAAACAGTCATCATTTAATTCTTATCTAATGATTCATCCACATTATATACAATATAATTAATTATAATATCATTTTAACTTCTGAAATATCATTAATAAAATGTAATATCAGTTCTTTATGTTTACCCATGTTCTACCGGAACTTGAATTTATGAATACAAGTGAACCGCTCAAGAAAACTGTAAAAACAAACATTCCTGAACAATGTTTTTAAACCCTATAACTCATAAAAAGGACCATAAAATAACATAATGAAATAAAATGAACCCTTTTTATTTATAAAAGGTTGTTTAGTTTCTAATTAATTAATATAATATCATTATATATGAAATTAAATTGAAGGAAGCGTTCAGATACAAGGTAAGGGGGAATTCTCGAACCCAACTTTCATTCTTCGGGTTCTACCTCTTTCACTCCTTTTTGATATAGTTACTCATTAAAAATATTTTTTATCATCATTTTATTTCCTATTATAGGATATACACATTTTCACTGGTATTTATGTCAAACCAAATGTTTTCCAAAAGAACTCTTCTTTTAAGAACACACCTTTTACTTCTCATTCAAGATTGACGGTTCTTGTAATATGAATATTATTCCCTCATTCTTTTGGGAACCCAATTTTTATAAATATGTTCTTATGAGATAAAACCCATTAATTTTCATGGGTTATTTATGTTCATTTTTTATATGTAATTCATGATAAATGATAATGTTATGATGTGATGGGTGTTCCTAGAATTATATAACGCAATAAGAATGTTTAAATGTGATGGGTGTGCCTAGAATTATACAGTGCTCCAATGCATTGGATAAAGTGATGAATATCATTATTAAATTTGAAATTATGTGTGAAAATGATGCTATCTTTGTTCACAAGTATGTGTGGTAGTTAACCACTAAGACATGATGTCTCATTTTTATGCATTTGCACATTTCAAGTCTTATATTTATGCTTCATCTTATGTTCACGATCCTTTGCCTATGTTATGATTATTATCACCCCATGATATATTGTTCTTATCTATCCCCTTACTAGGATTCTATCTCACCCCTTTTTATGTATATCCTCAGGTGACTACATGTACTAAGGAGAGGTCAAATGCCAGTAAGAAGCTAGAGAAGAATAAATTGAATAAATGTTTATGCTCGATGTTGTAATTGTTATGTATGGTCTTAGTTTACCTAAGACAATAAACCATTAGATCCTCTATGTGTAATAATATTATGTTATTTATTTTTAAAATTATGTAATAGTAATGTAACAAATGGATGGGTCTCTATAGAAACTATTTATTTTCAAAGGGTTAAACATGTTTCAAAGATATTATCACTAAACCCATTTCTTTTCCATGGGTTAATCATGTTTCAAAGAGATTATTATTAAACCCATTTATTTTTCATGGGTTAATCATGTTTCACAGAGATTTTTATAGAACCCATTTCTTTTCCATGGGTTAATTATGTTTCAAATATATTTTTATTGAACCCATTTATTTTCCAAGTTTTAATCATGTTTCTAAGATATTGATACTGAACACAGTTATTTTCCATGGGTTAATCATGTTTTGAAGATATTTTTATTGAACCCCTTTCTTTTCCATAGGATAATCATGTTCTAAAGATAATGTTATGGAACCCATTTCTTTTCAATGGGTTAATATTTTTTCAGAGATATTTTTATTGAACCCATTTCACTTCCATGGGTTAATCATATTCTTAATAGATTGTTATAGAACCTATTTATTTTCCATTGATTAATCTTATTTCAAATAGATTGTTATTGAATCCATTTATATTACATGGTTTAATCATATTATAAATATATTTTTATGGAAACCATTTCTTTTCCAAGGGTTAATCATGTTTCAATGGGATTGTTTTTGAACCCATTTATTTTATATGGGTTAATCATGTTTTGAAGAGATTTTTATTTAACCCATTTATTTTCAATGGTTTAATAATGTTTTGAAGATATTTTTGTTGAACCCATTTATTCTACATGGTTTAATCATGTTTCAAAGAGATAGAAAATAAACACATTTCTTTTCCATGTGTTTATTATGTTATAAAAATGGATAACGATTGTTCCTAAGATTTTATGATGAAATTTAATCTTTTAAGTGTTATGTAATTACACTTAGAAATTTTCTGGGTTGTTATGTGATAAACCAATTATGGGTGGTTCTATGATAAACTTATTATGGGTGGTTCTATGATAAAACAATGATGGGTGGGTCCATGATAGCCCTCCAATTCATTGGGTAAGGAAGTCAGCCATATGGATATTTCATTTTTGAGAGTGACAGGTACGGAATTTTACCACACGATTATTCGATTTATAAGGATGAAAAGTATAGTAATGTCCCAAGTTAACTTTATGTGTTTTCTATTCTTTCTTTGAGTTTATAATGTTTCTAAAGATCTGGATTGATATCGCATGGATTTTGATTATTGGTTATGATGAATCTTTCCCTTTCCATGTTTTCATATTTGATGATATAGGCTTTGATGGGTATGAGTTATTTTATGAATCACTCATGCAATTTGATTATGTCATCATACCCTTATGCACTCTTATGCTCATTGATGATATTTAATTGTTAATGATCATGTTTAACCTTACTATGAATCTGCGCCCACCATTCTTACATTTTGTTTCCCTAGGTTTTAAATAATGATTTTGAAAAAGTTATGTTTATAATAGATTTCATATGAATGATGATTTTGTTGTAATGTGAAAAATAAAATCCAGGTTAAGAGGAAGAAATTCTCATTTAAAGTCATGTGAATTATTTATGTAGGAGTTTTTACTAATTCTATAAAACTCTAAAATTAAAATATCCTCTAGTATGTATGTGATATAAGTATTCATTTTGATCTCTCAATTTTTAGATGAAAAATTTGGGTTATAATTGTCAGCATCAAAGTCAGGAATGTAAAGTTTTGGATTTCATCATAGGATCTGGAAGTGTGGGTTCTAGGATGTTATAGTTGGTATCAAAGATCAGTTTAGATAACTTTGGAATTTAAGATGTTTTCATGTTAGGTTATATTAAGAGTTATGGATACCATCATAAGTGTATAATCATAAGGATGATCATAAGTTCAAATTATTATACACCCATTGAGTTTTTAAGTGATCAGATCTTAAAATTATTTTTGGAGGTGTTTTTTTAGGATGCAATATTTTTAACCCATATGATCAAAATGAAGTGTTTTTAGGGAGGAATTTGTATTCATGTTTAAATAAAAAAAGGACAACCCATATGCTTGGTGAAAACCCCTCACATCCAGCAAGGTGGTGGGGCTTGAACCCATGACTGAAGGACGATAAGGGTTTCAGGCACTACCACTTGACTTCATAATGTCCTGGTCAGTCACATGAACTTAGACGTACCTCCTCATATACCAAAGGATACCAACTATAAGTGAGGGTCTAATATATAAATATGGGTAGACTATAACCTCTTTATCAAATAAAAACAACATCCGAAATAAATAAGAAATAACCAATAGACAATAACCAATAACCAACATAATACAATGACCAGAACAACTAGTATCACATGATGAACCAAAACTGAAAATAATATCTATAACTAAATAGTAGATATGTCATTCCAAATAAGTTTCAAGTGTAAAAATTAAAACCCAAAATAAATACATTTAAAACTTCCCCAATTGGGTCTCGACACCATGTCTGGTTCCGATATCCATGATCCATCCCAACTTATCCATCTAACATAGGGACCTTGACATTATCCTATCCTACAAACATAATGTTTATTCAGGTACTGATTAGGAAACCTGAGTATAGTGTGATTATAAATAAATATGCCACCATCAACGATATATAAAACAATATCCAGTCAATAATAGTGTATGCATTTGTATAGAGAATAATGTTCAAAACATAAATTAAATAGTTATCACATTTCATTATTCTTTAATTAACCACATAAATCCCCAGGCTCATGATGACACCCATACTATCAAAACCCAATTTGGCCTATTCTAGAGTCTAAACTATCCCCATTGGATATCACATATAAAAATACCATGGTTATAATTTATCATTTCATTTCAATTCATATCACGAACAATTGGAACTATAGTCCAATGCTAATATCATGGACATAATATTGTGTCTAACACCCTGTTGGTATTTGGATCCTTTGTCCCTATCCCACACCTCAATTTCACATGGGTATTTATTGCCTCAATACCTACCCCACACTCTCTATCACATATGGGTATTTGGATCCTCAGTCCTTAACCCACACCTCAACATCACATATAGGAATTTTTAGCCTCAGTCCATGTCTGAAACTCACTAACACATATGCGTATTTGGATCCTCAATACATGCACCACACCTCAACATCACATATATAACAAATATCACAATATCACACAAATCAAAATTTCATATACATCAAGTATATGCACCATTAATATTCTTATCAAACATTCTCATTAAAGTGTAGCTTTTTAATTTATCACAACAATCATAATTCTTTATTTCAATAACATGGAATAATATGAAAAATTAATTATTAAAACCTTTTCCAAAATTTAATAAAATAATTAATTAAACCATCTAGATTAATCCAAACATCCCTTAATTACCATTACTCAATCAGTTTTATATTCTATTAATCAATAAATTCTGCAATCCCATCAATTAATTAACCAATTTCACTATCCCATTTATTGGAAAATTTCATTACCCCATTAATCAATCAATTCCAAAATACATAAGCTAATTAACCAATTTAATTAATTCAATTCAAGATGAAATTTATAAATGTGAAATATTGATTTCAAAATTAAATTAATGTAATTTAAATCAATACTTTGAGAATTGAATAATAGACCACCTACCTCAAGATATATGATGAATGGGCCCCAATATAAATCCCCAAATTGAAGCGTAACATTCAATTTCACAATGAAGAATGAGATATAGATCCAAAACCTATATCCAAAATTGAACGGATTTGGATCTATCATATCTTAGATATAGATCCATCTCCAAAGGAGGAAAAAATCTCTTTAAAATATGAGATAAAGATAAGAGAGAGGGAGGAAACCAATTGGGATGAGATCTCTTACCGGGGGAGGTGCAGATCTACAGAACAGATCTTTGATTTTCCAAGAATGGAGTTTAGAATACATTGGAATCCATATAGTAGCCTCTAAGAATGAGATAAATGAGTTAGGGTCGATTCATGGTGTTTTAAGATATAATATGGGAGTTCATGATTTTTTTTATAAATTAATACGTGTTTATTTTTCCCCATGCACATTTTCATATACGGAGAACATGGTTTTCCCCAATCATGCACCTAACCATGAGACTCCTTCTAGGGATCACACAATTACTGCTAATAGAGAACATAGTTTGACAAATTGTGCACCAAATGTGAAATCCCTCTCTATATAAGGTTTCATGGTTTGATGGGGCAGGGCACATGGTTTGGGAAAACCATGTGCCAAGAATGAAATGAAAAACCCTAAAAAACTTCCAAATTTCACTTAAACTCTCCCTATACATGAATCATACAAAGTATAACCAAAATAAGGAAATAGAGCACCTATAAATGAGGTCGATACATCACTATAAAAGGTCAGTATCTTATAATCTCCCTGCTTTATAATATCTCATCCTCGAGATATAATCCCAAACATCTCTAAGATTATGAGGTGTAAAGATCCAATCACTAATATCAAGTATCCACTTCTTTATCCCATGATTCCTCTTGAATAGGCCCATGTTTCTGCAATACATGATCTATAGGTATGGTCTTTCTCTCTATCACTTTATCATTATGATCCACAACATGTATCAAATGCTCCTCAAAGGATGCATTAGTCTCAAGCTCAACATCATACACATCGATCACATGACAAGAGTTCGGGTTATACCATTGGAACCATAACACATGAAAAATGTCATGCATATCACTATATATCTTTATAGGATCCAATTAATATTCCACTATCTCGATTATCTCCATAATCTCAAAATGTCCAACAAACTTGGGTGCCAACTTGCCCTGCCTCCAAATCTGAAGGTTACCCAATCTAGGCGACACTATGATGAAAACACGATCACCCTTTATAAACTGTAGAGGCTATTGATGACTATAATCATATGACTTCTTCCTACTATGAGCCATATCTATACTGTTATAAATTATCTAAACCACCTATGACGTATCCTACATGAGACTCAGTCCCAAAAACTTTGACTCACCTACATCCATCCAACATAGAGGTGATTTTCATGGACTACCATAAAGAGCCTCATATGGTTCCATATGTATAGTTTTCTGATAACTGTTGTTATAAGTAAACTCCACCAATGATAAGTAATTCTCCCAAAACCCACCAAAGTCCATGACATAAACCTGAATCATATAATTCGAAACCTATATAGTATGTTATGAATTCCCATCTATCTGTGGGTAAAAATATGTACTCAGTAAAACCTAGGTACCAAGTGAATTCTTCAAGCCCTTACAAAAGCACGAAGTAAAATTAGAGTCATAGTCTAAAACTATACTTCGTGTGACCCAGTGCAGAAGGAATATCTCTGGAATGTACATATCTCCCAACCTTTATATTAATAAAGTCTCCCATATAAGCAATAAATGTGCTACTTTCTCCAGTCAATCTACTATCAATGAAATAACTTCATTCTTCTAAGGCATCCATGGGAGACCCACCAAAAAATCCATAGAAACATCATCTCACTTCCATTATGTAATGGGAAATATCTATAGTAAACCACCAAGTCATTGATGATCGACCTTCACCTATTGAAAACTATAAAATCATGTCACAAACCCTATAATATTCTTTTTTTATGCTCGACTACCAATATTTCTGATGCAGTTCATGGTATATTTTGGTCAAACACAGATGCACCAACAACTTCGAGGCATGAAATTCACACATTATATCCTCACGCAAAAAAGTAGGTATTACTACATGACCTCAAAAATAGATTATCTCATCATCATCTATAATCTAATATAAAGGTGTCTTTCCACCTTCAAGGATTTCTCTCAAGGTCAAACACTTAGGATCCTCATAGTGCCTCTCTCTAATGAAGCTCAAAAGTGTTGACTTCAATTATACTGATATGAGTGTCATATGATCCTGGCCATCATAAACCACAACATTTATCTCAGCCAACAAGGTCATCATCTTCCACTTAGAGCTAGAGTCTTGAATTTCCCGAGTTTGAGTTTTTATACTCAAAGAATCAATAATACTGTTTCTCTTCATAGGTGTATATGCTAGATAAAAGTAAAATTAATTCATATACTCATCCCATATATACTATCAAAGATTCAAATCCCGCTGCAAAAAGATATACTTTAAGATCTTGTGGATGGTATACATAACAAAATTCTCACCAAATGGATAATAATACCAACACTTCAAGTCATAAACCACTTTAGATAACTCAAGGTTGTGCATAGGGTAGTTCCATTCATGTGTCCTCAACCATCGTGACCCATACACTACAACTCAATCTCCCTACATCAATACTGCTCCAAACCCGATCCCAAAAGTGTCACAATATACCGTATAATCCTCACCCAACTCTGGTAGGATCAATATTGGTACTATTTTAAAATTCTTATTAAACTCCTGGATGGAATTATCACATGATCTAGACCACTCAAACTTCACTCCCTTCTTGGTAAAGACCAAAAGTGGTGCCAAAAAGTAGGAAAATCCTATCATGTACCTCTAATAATATAATTCTAATTTAAAAAAAACTGGAGATATCAACAACATTCTTGGTTTGCTCCCAATAAACAACTGTTTACACCTTCTATGGGTCCATTAACACACATTCCTCTTAGATGATATGATCCTATAAGTGTACCTGATCAATCTAGAATTGGAACTTATATCTTGGTGTATAGACTATTCCTTATCAATGTACCCAGGATGATGTAAAGTTGTTGGTAATGATCATCATGAGTCTTAGAGTACACAAATATTTCATCCACAAATACTACCAAAAACTGAACCCGGTATGGGTGGAAAATCCTATTCATCAAGGACATAAAAAATGCTAGATCATTAATCAACCCAAATAACATCACAAAATACTCATAAAGGCCATACCTTCTTCTAAACAAAGTATGAGGTATATCATAAGGTCAAAATCTAAATTGGAAATACCCTGATCTCAATCAATCTTGGAGAAAACACAAGATCCTATCAACTAGTCAACTAGATCCTTAACATATGGAAGAGGATATCAATTATTTAATATCATTTGGTTAAAATTTCAGTAAATGACACATAAGTGCAATGTATCATTATCATTATTGCTGAAAAAACTAGGGAACCCCAAGGAAATATACTTGGAAAGAAAAATCCCTTATCCATAAACTCTTCTAGTTGAGTCTTAAGATCTTTATTGCCATTGGTTCCATTATGTATAGTGAAATAGAAACCAGATCAACCCCCATCATGAGATCAATGATTAATTTCACATATCTATTAGGTGGTAGCCTTGACAAGTCCTTAGGAAAAACACCATGGAACCTATCCACTATGGGTGGAAAGACATAATTATTTACCCCCCCATTATCTAGTAACATACTAGAAACCTGGGCAGTTATATCCCCTAGTTTCTGATGAACTGGCCCATTACAACCCACCTGGATATCCCAATCTCCATAGTGAATATAATTTCCCCCCTCAGAAGATGTAAAAGTAACTATCCCATGGTAACAATCTATGTGGGATCAGTATGACACTAACCACTCTATACACATAATTATGTCAAATACTGACATATCTAGAATGTAAATATCCCAACCAACCTTGGGATAACACCATTTTCATAATCAAATGTCTCTCGATCATAATGCCAAATGTGTATCAATTTTCATAAACCTGCTCACAATATCCACTTCTAAACTCAATCCATTCACAAGTTGTGTAGATATAATGGAATGAGAGGAACCAATATCAAATAATCTATTAGAAATTATAGAAGTTAAATTAATAGTACCTATAACTTTTTATGGTCCAACCTATATATCAACAAGTGTAGGATTAACTATATTCAAATGTACTACCCCACTTCCTTGTGATAAATCCTGAGCCCCCTGAGCTATACCATTCTACCAATATGGTTTATCTTTCCCAAAAGTACCATGTCTACTACCTCTACCTCTGCATCCCGTAGAACTCTAACTTCTAGAGTGATACTATTTAGAAGACCCCCTTCTATCACTCATATTCTGTATAGCTTCCCCATAATTACCCATCTATAATGGGTTCTTATAGAACCTATGTAGATGTACCATCCTGATTTAATCTCAACACTCTTCTGGTGGTCGGGGAAAATATCTATGAAAGTGTCCTGGCCTACCGCATTAGTGGAAAAGAACTTGGGTAAGATACTGAGTAACTAATTCATCCCATTGGCCACTCTTCATTCCAATTCTCTGGACAACATTATCAAAATGATGCTTTCTACCCTCATAAGTCATACCTCTTGATCATCCAACTAAAACCACCATCCTCCACTAGAAGCCACCTTCAGGTTCCCCTCATATATGAGATCCGAATCCACCACCTTAGAAAACTTATTTAACCAAAATATGTGGACTTGTGAATTAATTTACCATTTAATTCTATCCTAGAAATTCCTTGTTACAGTTGTATCATTCCTTTCCAATGCTAGAGAAAATAACCACAAGTTAGTAAAGTGACCAACATAGTCCCCCATGAACATACTACCCTAGTCAACCACATGAATTCAACTTCCCTCTCCCGCCTCAGTGTCTCTGGATAAAGGTGCTCCAGGAAATTCTCTGATATTTCCTTCTATACCAAACCATCTTCCTTCCCAGTTGGATCCTAAACATCCCACAAGTGATTTGATGATCCTTGTAACATATAAGTAGCTAACTTGAACCTCTTCTCAGTAGAAGTATCTAAATGGTAAAGTATTATCTAGATGGACTCAATTTAGAACTAAACTACATAAGGTCCAACCTCTCCGGTGAAAGTTGGAGGGTGATGTAACTGAAACTCTTGTGTCAGGTCAGACATACTCTTCACAACCTGCTCTAGGTATCTCTCCACAAACCGCATGAAGTGAGAAAAGTTCTCCTGAAAAATATCTCTAGCTTCTTAACTCGTAATGGTTGGTTCCTCATGTTCCATTGCTACAGGATCATTTCCAGCCATATCCTTCTATCATCTTATCAGGAAAAATGATCATGGAGTCATATATATATAATTAAAAAGACACAAATTAGGATATATCTCACAACATTAACACATTTTACAAGAGTGATTTAGATAAATCCATAACAATTCATCCCACATTCACACAACATGTTAAAAAATTATGAATTATCACTACCCTTACCTATACTAAATCTAGTTTATAGTTAACAAGGGTAAACATATTATCATTTTACAGTATGTCATTAGACACTAAATTATTCAAATTTTTCATCATTTTACAACTTTTAATTCCATATCAGGCACTATTTTCAGTTCAATTACACAATCAAGGAAATCAATTTCAATTTCAACAACTTACTAAAAACCTTTTTTTTCTGTGCATGCCTAAAAATGATGCAAGTCACAATAATTACTAAGTGCATAAAATGATTCATGTATACTCAAATATTTTTCCATACTATTCCATGAGGTAAATCTTAGAAAATCATAGAAATAATAATCGCATCACACAACAAGTGCATCACTTGATGTGAAATAACATCCAACTATAATAAAACAAATCAGAAAAAATAATTCCACTCTGGGTACTTGGGTTTATCCCCATACATGTGTTAGATACTCCCATGCACAAGCTTATATCAAAGTCATAACTATTCCTAGTCTCCTATCTAGATTTCCCAAATAGTAAGATAAAATAAAATAAAAGAAAACAAGTACTGATACTACTTTTTAATGTCCCAACCTGAGTTCCACACATTGGAGCCCCGATTCGGACGATCATATGACCTTAAGAGCATCTCCCCATATTCCTAAGGTTTCTAACTAGAAGTGAGGGTCTAATATATCAATATAGGTAGACTATACCCTCTTTATCAAAGTACCACAACAATGAAAATAACCAAGAAATAACCAATAACCAATATACAATAACCATCAACCATAATAATACAATAACTAGAACAACCTGAATCACCTGATGAACCAAAACTGAAAACAATGTCCATAACTAAATAGTAAATATATCATGCCATATATGTTTCAAGTGCTAGACTGAAAAAAGAAAATAAATACACTGACGACTCCCCCAATCAGGTCCTGAAACCAATTCTAGTTCTATCATCCATGGTCAATCTTGACTCAGACACCTAACATAGGTCCCCTACCCTTATCCTATCTGACAAACATGATTTTTATTTGGGTACCGATTAGGCATCCCGAGTTGGGTGTGATAAAAACTCATTAGGCCACCAACAATGATGTCTAAAACAATATCTAGATAATAATAGTGTATGAGGTTGTATAAAGAATAAATTTAAAAGAATAAAGTAAACAATTATCACATTTCATTATTCTTTAATTAACCACATAAATACCTAGGTAGATGATTAAACCTATAATATCAATACCTACTTCATCCCATGATGTAATCTAAACTCCCCTAAGGGATATCACATATAACAATACCATAGTTACCATTTATCATTTTATTTCATTTCCTATTGCGACCAATTGGAACCATAATCCAATTCCAATATCATGTGACTATAATGTCATGTCTAACACCCTATTGGTATTTGGAGCCTCAGTTCCTATCCCACACTCACTAACACATATGGGTATTTGGAGCCTTAGTCCCTCTCCCACAACTCAACATCACATATATCAGAAATATCACAATATCACAAAAATAAAACTTCTTATACATCAAGGATATGAATCATTAACCTTATTATAAAAAATTCTCATTAAAGTGAACCTTTTCAATTTATCACAAAAATCATAATTATTTATTTCAATCATAAGGAATAATATAAAAAATTAATTATTAAACCCTTTTTTAACATTTAATAAAATAATTCTTTGACCCTTCCAGGTTAAACCAAACATAACTTAATTCACATTAATCAATCAATTAAACATTTTATTAATCAATAAATTCCAAAATCCCATAAATTTATTAACCAATTGCACCATCCCATTAATTGGAAAATTTTATTACCCCATTAATCAAACAATTCCACAATCCATCAATTAATTAACCAATTTAATTAATTCAATTCAAGATAGAATTTATAATTGTGCAATATAGATTTCGTAGTTACATGCATATAATTGAAATAAATACTTTGATAATTGAATAATAGACCACCTACCACAAGACAAATGATTAAATCTTTCCAATAAAACCCCCCAAATTGAAGTGGAACATTCAATTTCACAACGAATAATGAGATATATATCCAAAACCTAGATTTAAAATTGGATTGATTAAGATCTATCATATCTTATATCTAGATCCACTAAAAAATGAGGAAAAAATCCCTTTATAAGATGAGATAAAGATGATAGAGAGAAAGAAAACCAATTGGGATGAAATCTCTTACTAGGAGAGCTGCAGATCTATAAAACAGATTTTATTTGCCAAGAATGGAGTTTAGAATCCCTTATAAACCATATGGTAGCATCGAAATATGATAGAAACGAGTTAGGGTTGATATGGGGGTGTTTAAGGATATAATATGGGGGTTCATGTATATTTTTATGAATTTTAGAGGGTTTATTTTTCTGCATGAATAGTTTCCTATATAGGGATCATGTTTTTCTATAACTATGAACCTAACCATGAGCCTTTTATCAGGGATCACTCAATTATTACTAAGAGGGAACACAATTTTAAAAACTATGCAACAATGGTGAAATCCATCTCTATCTGAGGTCACATAGTTTTCTAGGGTGGGGCGCATAGTTTGGGAAAACCATGTTCCAACCATGCACTGTCCCAAAACCCTCAAAAAACTTCCAAATTTAACCAAAACACTCACCAGACATGAATAAACCAAAGTATAGCAAAAAAAAGGAAATAGAGCTCCTATAAATGAGCTCGATATATATCCATAAAATATAGGTATCTTAGAATCTCCCCACCTTATAACAGCTCATCCTGAATATGTATTTCCATGAATCTCTATGATTATAAGGTGAAAAGATCAGGCCATTGATCTCAAATATCCCCTTCTCTATTCCATGTTTCCTCCAAATAATCCCATGTTTCCAAAATACACCAACTATCAGTATGGTATTTCTCTCCATCAATTTCTCACTATAATCCACAACATGGATTAGATTCTCTTCAGCAGATGCATCGGTATCAAGCTCAACATCATCCACATCGATCACATTTGAAGGGTTAGAGTGATACCACTGAAACCACGACACATGAAAAATGTCATGCATAGCACTGTAACTCGATGTATGATCCAATCAATATTCCACTAGATTGATTATCTCCACAATCTCAAAAGGTCCAACAAACCTAGGCGCTAACTTTCCCTACCTCCAAAATTGAAGGTGACCCAATATAGGCAAGTCTCAAAGGAAAGCACAATCACCCTCTATAAAATCTATAGGATGTTGATGTCTATAAGTATATGAATTCTTACTACTCTGAGCCATATCAATACTCATCTAAACTAGCTATACCTACTCCGACATCTCCTGTATGATAATCGATCCCAATAACTCTGACTCACCTGCCTCTATCCAACATAGAGATTATTTTCATGGACTATCATAAAGAGACCCATATGGTTCCATCTACATAGTTTCCTGATAACTGTTGTTATAGGAAAACTCCACCAATGAAAAGTACTTCTCCCAAAAACTACCAATGTCTAGGACATACGCGCCAAATAATATACTCCAAAACCTATATAGAATGTTTTGATTTCTTATCTATCAATGGGTGGAAATCCATACTCAGTAAAACCTATGTACCAAGTTCCTTCTACAAGACCTTCTAGATGTATGAAGTAAAATGAGAGTCATATTCTGAAACTATACTCTTTGGAACCTAATGTTTATGGAATATCTCCTAAATGTACATATATTCCAACCTTTATACTGAGAAATTATCTCATATAGGCAAGAAATGTTCTAATTTCATCAGTCAATATACTATCAACCAAATAACATCATTCTTCTGAGGCATCCTTTGAAGAACCACTGAAAAATCCATGGAAACATTGTCCCACTTCCATTATGGAATGGTATACAGTTGTAGTAAACCACAGACTCATTGATTCTCGACCTTCACTTGTTTAAAGTTGTAACATCATGTCACAAACCCTACAATCTTATTTTTCATGCCTTACTACCAATATTTATGATGCGAGTCATGGTACTTTATAGTCAAACACATATATACCACCCACTCTGAGGTATTAAATTCACACATTAGATCCTCACACAAACAAGTAGTTATGAATATGTATCCATAGACATAGATTATCTCATCCTCATCTATTGTCCACTCGAAAGGTGTCCTTTCACCTTCAAGGCTTTCCCTCAAGGTCAAACACTTCATATATTCATACTTCCTCTCTCTGATATAGCTCAAAAGTGTAAAGTCCAATGCTACTAATATGAGTGTCATCTAATCTTGGACATCTTAAACCAGAACATGCCTCCTAGCCAACAAGGTCATCATCTCCCCCTCAAATCTAGACTCCTGAATTGACTAAGTCTGAGTTTTCCTGCTCAAAGAATCAACAATACCGTTTCTCTTCCTGGGTGTATATGCTAGACCAAAGTTTAATACATGCATATACTTATCCCATCTTTTCTATCATAGATTCAAATCCTTTTGTAAAAATATATAATTTAAGATCTTGTGGAAAATATACACGACAAACTTCTCACCTAGTAGATAGTAATACCCACACTTCAAGTCATAAGCCATTGTAGATAACCCAAGGTTGTGAATAGAGTAGTTCCATTCATATGGCCTCAAATATCATGACCCATTCACCACAACCTGATCTCCCTACATCAAGACAACTCCAAAAACGATCCCAAAAGCATCAAAAAACACCATATACATCCCACCTGACTCTATTAGGATCAATATTGGTGTAGTTTTTGAACTCTCATTCAACTCATATAATGAATTCTCACATGCTCCAAACCACTCAAACTTCACTCCCTTATTGTTCAAGATAAAAAGTGGTTCTTCCAAGAAGGAAAATCCATGTATGTGACTCTAATAATATTCTTATATTCCCAAAAAACTATGGATATAAAAAACATTCTTGTTCTAATTTTAAGAAACAACTATCTATACCTTCTCTGGGTCTACTGAAAAACCATCCTCGACGATGATGTGACCCAAGAAGTTACCTGATCAATCCTAAATTGAAACTTATATATCTTGGCATATAGCTAATTCTCTCTCAGCATACTCAAGACGATGGAAATATGTTGGTCAAGATCGTCAAGAGTCTTGGAGCACACCAAGATTTCATCCACAAATACTACCAAAAAATGATCTAGGTATGGGTAGAACATTTTATTCATCAATTCCATAAAAAATTCAAGAGTATTTTTTAACCCAAAAAACATCATGATAAACTCATAAAGGGCATATATACTTCTAAAAGTAGCCCAAGGCATATTAGAAGGTCAAAATCTCAACTGATGATAACATGATCTTAAGTAAATCTGGGAGAAAACACAAGATCTTCTCAACTGGTCAAATAGATCATCAACATATGGAAGAGGATATCATTTCTTTTCCATTATCTAGTTAAAATTTTAGTAACCCACACAAAATCACAATATCCCATCAAACTTATTTTCAAAAAAACTGGAGAACCCTAACGTGATCTACTTGGATAGAAAAACCCCTTATCTATAAACTATTATAGTTGAGTTTCAAGCTCTGGAAGCTCTGTTGGTGCCATTCTATATGTTGGAATAGAAACTGGATTAACCCCCATCATGAGATCAATCATAAATTTCACATCTATCTTAGGTGGTATCCCTGATAAATTATAAGGAAAAACATCCTGGAACCTATCCACAATGGGAGGAAAGACATCATTATTTACACCCCATCATCCAGTAACATACTAGAAACATGGGTTGTGATATCCCCTATTTTTTTACTAACTAGGAAATAATTTCCCACCTAGATATCCTTCTATTCACAATGAATATAATTTTTACCCTTAGGAGATGTAAAAGTCACTATCCTATGGTAACAATCTATGTGGGATTAGTATGAAACTAACCAGTACATGAACATAATTATTTCAAATCCCGACATATCCAAAATGTAAATATCAAAAAGGAAACAATACTCTCCAACCTAGAGAGAACACCCTTCGCATAATCATATGTCTCTTGATCATACTCCCAAAGGTGTATTGATCATCATAAACCTACTCACAATCTCCACTTACAAAATCAATCCATTCACATGTTATGTATATATAAATGAATGAGAGGAACAAATATAAAATAAGATAATAGAAATCATAAAAGATACAAGAATAGTACCTATAACTTTTGATGGTCTAACCTCGCTATCAATAAGTGTAGGATTAAGTGAATTCAACTGTTCTACCCCTCTTCTCTGTGAATAAGACTGATCCACTTGAGATGAATCACTTTGTTGATATAGTTTATTTTTCACAAAATCACCATGCCCACTACCTCAATCTCAGTAGCTAGTAGAACTCCTACTACCATAGTGATATGGTGTATAAGACCACCTTCCAGTACTCTGATTATGTATAACTACCCCATCATTACCAATCTGTCATGGGTTCTTCCAAAACCTATGTAGATTTCCCATCGTACTTCAAGCTTGCAACTCTTCTCATGGTCAGGTATAATGTCTATGAAAGTGCCTTGGCCTACCATATTGGCGAAAAGACACTCAGGTGAGATATTGAGTAATTTATCATTCCCACTGGCCACTATTAATACCAATTATCTGGTCAATATTCTCAAAACGATTCTTCCTAACCTCATAAGTCATACCTCCTAATAATTTGGAAAAAAACCACCTATGTCCACTAAAAGTCCCCTTCAGGTTCCCCTCAAATATGAGAGCCCCATCCAACACCTTAGAAAACTTATTTAACCAAAAGATGTTGACTTGGGACTTAAATTCCTTATATAACTATATCATCCCCCTTTAGTGTTGGAGAAAATCACTACAAGTTAGTAAAGGAATCAGTATAGTCCACGATGAACATGCTCTCCTAGTTAACCACATGAATTCAACTACCCACTCCTACCTCAGTGTCTTTTGATAAAAGTTCTCTTGGAACTTCTCTAATAAGTATTTCCATACCAAACCATCTACCTTCCCAGTCTGAGTCTAAACATCCCACCAGCGCTTTACCGATCCTGGTAACATATAAGTATCCAACATGAACCTCTTCTTAGTAGGAATCTATAAATGGTAAAGTATGGTCTAGATGGAATCAATATAGAACTCAGCTGCCTAAGGCCCACCCTCTCTAGTAAAATTTAAAGGGTGCTGTAACTAAAACTCCCATGTTAGGTCAGACATACTCTTCACAACCCTCTATATGTATCTCTCCATAAACTACATGAAGTAAGCAAAGTTCTCTTGAAACTTCTCTCTATCTCCTTTACTCGACACTATCGGTGCCTTAGGTTCCATTTTCAGATGGTAATTTCCAGACACATCCTTCGGTCATCCTATCATAAAAAATTATCATGAAGTAATATATCTAAAATTACAAACACACACCTTAGGAAACATTTCACAACATTAACACTTTAAACAAGATTGATTCAGATAAAGACATAATAATTCATCCCCCTTTCCCACCATATGGTAAAAACTATGGAATTATCACCACCATTAACCATCATACATTTAGGTCATGGTTAATAAGGGTAAACACATTCTCATTTTTCAGTTCATCATTAGAAACATAATTATTGACATTTTTCATCATTTTAAAACTTTGTATTCTATATCAAGAACTATTATCAGTTCAATTATGCAAGAAAGGAAAATAATTTAAATTTCAACAACTTACTAAAAGAATACTTTTATGTGAATGCTTAAAAATGATGAATGTCACAATAATTACTAAGTTCCTAGAATGATGCATCCATACTCAAATCTTATTCCAAACTAGGTCACAAGGAAAATATATAAAAATCTTTGAAATAATAATCGCATCACACAACAAGTGGATCACTCAGGGTTAAATAAAATACAACTGTAAAAAATCACATTGACAATAATAATTCTAACCTTGGTACTTAGGTTTACCCCATACATGGGTTAGATACTCGGATGAATAAAAAAATGTTCAATGGAAAACTCTTCATAGTCTCCTCTTTAACTTTCCCAAATAGTAAGACAAAAGAAAATAAAAGAAAAAAAGAACTAATACTACTTTATAATAACCTGACTTGGGTTCCACACACCAATTCCTTGATCTAGTTATTCATATGACCTCAGACGCATCCCCCCATATGCTAGAGGCTTTTGAACAAAAGAAAGGTTCTAATATATCAACATAGAGAGACTATACCATATTTATCAAAGTAGCACAACAATAGAAATAACAAATAAATAACCAATAGAAAATAACGAAAACAATATAATAATACAATATCCAAAACAACCAGAATCACATGATGAACCAAAAATAAAATAAATATCCATAACTAAACAATAAATATGTTATTCCCAATATGTTTCAAGTGTTATAATTAAATCCAAAAATAAATATGATGAAAAATCCCTCAAGTGGGTCCTAACACCAATCCTAGTTCCCTCATCCATGCTCTATCTCATCTCAGCCACTTAAGATAAGTCCCCTGCCCTTATACTCTCCTATAAAAATGATATCTATCCAAGTGCTAATTAGGAAGCCTGAGTTGGGTGTGAGTACAAATCAGTAGGCCACCAATAATGGTATCTAAAACTATATCTAGTCAATAATAGTGTATGCATTTGTATGAAGAATAAATTTCAAATCATAAAGTAAAAAATTATTACACTTCATTATTCATTAATTAACCACATAAATCACCAAGTTCATTATGAAACCCATACTATCAATACCCACTTTAGCCTGTGATGAAGTATTAACTATCCCTAAGGGATATCACTTATCACAATACCATTGTTATCATTTGTCATTTTATTTCAATTCATATGACGACCAATTGGAACCGTAATCCAATGCTAATATCATGGGAATAGAACATAATGTCCAACACACTGTGGGTATTTGGAGCCTCTTTCCATATCCCACACCCCAATGTCACATGGGTATTTGGAGCTTCAGTCACTGTCTCATATTCGCTATCACATATGGTTATTTGGATCCGCAGTCCCTGTCCCCTACATCAACATCACATATTTGTATTTGGATCCTTAGTACTTATCCCACACTTGCTAAAACATATGGGTATTTGGAGCCTTAATCCCTCTCCCACAAATCAACGTCACATATATAAAAAATATCATAATAATAAAAAAATCACAATTTATTATACATCAATTTTGTGAATCATTATACTTCTTATAAAACATTCTCATTAAAGTGCACCTTTTCAATTTATCATGACAATCATAATTATTTATTTCATTCATAATTAATAATATGAAAAATTAATTATTAAATTATTTTTCAACATTTAATCAAATAATTCTTTGAACCTTCTAGGTTAAGCCAAAAATACCTTAATTCACATTAATCAATCAATTCCACAATCCCATCAATTAATTACCCAGTTGAAACATCCCATTATTTGTCTAATTTCATTACCCCATTAATTAATCACTTCCAAAATCCATAAATTAAATAACCAATTCATTCAGTTCAATTCAAGATTCAATTTCTAAACGTGCAGTAGGGATTTCACAATTACATACACATAATTGAAATCAAGACTTTGATAATTGAATAATAGACCACAAACCTCAAGACATATGGTGAATGCTCACTAACATAAATACCTAAATCGAATAATAATGTTCAATTTCATAATGAAGAATGAGATATAGATCCAAAATTTAATAAATTAAGATCTATGAAAAACTAGATCTCGACCCACCACCAATAGAGGAGAACATCTTTTCAAAAGATGATAGAAATACATGAGATAGAGAGGAAACCAATCCGGGTGAGATATCTTACTGGGAGAGTTGAAGATCTATAAAAATGATCTTCTATTCATAAAGAATAGAGTTTTAAAGTCATTTATAATCCATCAAGGAGCCTCAAAAAATTTGAGAAACAAGTTAGGGTCGAGATGAGGTGTCTTTGGATATAGGATTGGGGTTCGACATTTTTTTATGAATTTTAAGGGGTTTATTTTTCTGCATGCACGGTTTCCTTTTAGAGGTACGTGGTTTTCCCTAATTGTGTACCTCCTCCAGGGGTCACACAATTATTACAATAAGGGTTCCTAGTTTGAAAAACTCTTCACAACTTATGAATTACCTCTCTGTCTGAGGTTGAGTAGTTTTTTGTGACGTAACACACAGTTTGGGAAAACCATGTGCTAATCACACACTACCCAAAACCCCTAAAAAAACTTCCAAATTTCACTCAAATTCTCTAAATACATGAATAGACCAATGTATAATAAAAACAAGGAAAAACAGTACCTCTAAATGATCTTGATACATCTCCAAAAAAGGTTAATATCTTGCAGTTATACTGGAAATACTTGAATAATTTTATAAATATTTTTTAATGGGATAATTTAGTTTCATATTTGGGTATTAATATTGAATTTTTATGATTAGTGTTTCATTTTATGGTTTACTCTATTTGGTATTTATCATACTATGTGCTAACTATTTTGGTTTTGGTTAATGTCTAAAGAAATGAGAAATAAGTTGACTATCCCATTTATGGTTTTTTGGTATTTAAAAGTTGATTTTAGTGTGTCGGGAATTAAAAATTAAACTTTAATACTCTTAATTTGGAGAAAAATATGATATTTTGGTGAAAATTGACTAAATTATGAAATTATAATTTTCAAGTAAGTAAATATCTTTATTCTTTCAGTATGTATAATGAAATAAATCCTTGAACGTTAAGAAAAGATCTTCAAATAAAATTTTATCTTATTAACATATTTTTTTGATGATATTAATGACCTTATGCACAATTATTTGGTTTTTGGTTTTGTTTTAATTGAATTCCACTTGAACACATTCCTTATCACTTACTGTTAGTCTATAGAAATTTGTTTTTACTTCCAAATAAATATTTTAATTTCCCACAGATGTTCTCTCTATATGGAATCCTTGTAATGGGTATCATTAAATAACCTTTATGTTTCCAACTTTAACTTTTAAAGAATTGTTTTATTAACCCTTTGTATGATGTGGATTTAAATTAAGAAATTAAAAAATGTTGACCCCTTGATAACCAAGATGAATTTTGAGGGTGAAATTCAATTTAAGGGGGGTAGGATATAACATCTTGAGATTTTATAAAACATTTATTTAAAATTAATTTAAATTATTTAATATATTGAATTAAAAATTATACATAGTATCCATTTTATCACACACAACAACAAGTTTGTATTTCATTGCACACAACATTGAGTTCCTTTGATGACTTATGTTACAGACAAGCTTGAGTCTTACTGGAAAAAAACATGATATAAATATTAATATGATAGTTATCACATATCCAATGGAATCATGGGAATGAATTATATTAAATAAATTATGAAATTATAGTTTACACATGTATATAAAATGAATTCATTATTTACCAATTATTAGAAATTAAAATTAGAATCAACTGAATATAAAGGATGTGTTTTATGAAAAACTATTTTTATGATCAAAATAGAGTTTTATATTAAAAAATTAAATTAATCACTATTATTGAAATATATTAATTAAATTTATATGATATATATTCAATTAAATAATTTTCAATTCATCCAATAATTTTGATAGGCTCTAGATATGAATAAATCTAATTTTAAAGATAAAAAGTTGTATATTTTTAAAAGGTAGTTTCACCATATTTCAATTAAAGATTTATTTTAAAAAATAATTTTGAAATTTATATAATTTTTATTTGAAAAAATAAAATTCTTTTTTGAAATATGAATATCAAAATTTACTTAGGGTTAATTTTTGGTACTTTTCTGAGAACTTTCATATTTCGATGAATAGTGAATGACAATGAATTTTAATTGAAAAATTATTTTTTATCCAAAAAATTAATAGTGTTAAATTATATATTTAATTATTTTTAAAGTATAATTAGATCTATTTTATATCAGTTAGACAAATTTTGGTCATTATAATCAATTTCACCTAGAAATTGGATATAAAAACATTTTAAACATTTCAAGTTTTCTTTTTAAAAAACCCAATGTGTTGTCCCATATACAGGATTGATTTTAAATTAATATCTACCACTTATGTGATTAAAACTTATAAAAGTTGATTACATATTTTGAATCAGAATAATTTAAAATTTCTAGTCTGTTTAATCTATGTTTTAACCAAAAATATTATAATTAATTACAAGGATTAAGGTAAAAAATGTGTTTACTTAGTGGTTAAACTTTAATCTTAAGTGGAAAAATGACCTAGACACATGTAAAAAACCAATTTTATTTCTATTATTCGACCATATACCCACTTTTTGAGAATTTTATTTATTATTTGGGGCACATTAAGTAAGGGAGACCTACCGATAGTGTTTACCTTTTTATATTTACAAGAATGTCACTCCCTCTCCACTATAAAAAGGCACTCTACCTACCCACTTATTCACACCTATCAAACCCTTTGAAATGTACAAAAACTTTAAAAATAATCTATTAAAATACCTCCTCTCATACAAGTATCCTCACTCATAAATAAAAACAAGTAATTCGTTTGGTGTAAACCAAAAGAAGTTACCTGAAAAAGAGTTAACATTCTTCAATGATAAATTTTTTTATTTATTTCTCAAACAAATTCAATTATTATTATTCCAAGATTATATAACAACATAAGTATCATAAATATTATAATATTTAGTTATGTTATGGGTTGTACCTACACATTCACTCTCTTCCATTAAATGGGATATGCAATCATCATTCGTGTGTACGGAGGAGTACAACCTCATGAATCGATGTGGTTCGTTCTTCCATCACCACCTCTAAAGGTTGGGAATAATTATGCAAATACTATTTTTATATTACATATATTATATTTATAATTTAATTATTCTTATTTTATTTTTATATATAACATTCCTTCTTAATTTCCATTTTTGGGAATCTGATATCATCGTTTGTGGATGTGTGGACTGCCGAGCGATGTGATTCATTCACTCTTTATATGGAACATATTAAGGATGAGTTTAATAAATATATATGATTTAAATTAAATATTTATGATATTAATATAACAATTATCTATATATACATATAACATATCATTTTTCTTCTTTCCATTTCAAACACTGAAAAAATGACAAGGTCATTCGTGGATGTGATTCTTAATTTTTCATCAACACATCACAAGAATGATATATATAAGTATATATAGTTAAATACAATTTTATTTTTTCTATAATTTTCATTATGGAAAGATAAAAGTTACTTATCTTATTTCCATAATGATCATTGAAAAATGGGAACGTTACTCATGTGTACTTACGATCTACAGTCTCCATGATCGTAATGTTGGATCATTTTTCATAAACAGATTTATTGTATGATTTTAAAAGTAAAATTGATGTGATAATTTGATAATTATTCCATGTTTATTATTTTTTATGTGTTTAAATAATTACCTCATTGACCATAGTCGACTTATCAAAGTCAGTTTTGACACATAAGATAAATATGGTTAAAACATTTGACTTAAATAATATTGATTAATTAATTTTATATAACTTTCTTATATGTGAAATAAAAGTAATAATAAAATTTGAAAATGTTTTTAATCATGTAAATAATTAACATAATTTTATTATTTAGTAATATAATGGACAACTATGAAAAATAAGACTCAAGGTAAGAGATTTCTTAACTCAATTTTCATTCATTGGGTTAAACTTCTATGTCATCGGTAATTTTATGCCAAGAATATGTGTGAAATGACCTTTGATTATATTATTCTGTATGAACACTTTTATTTTATGGATTTAAATTTTTCACACACAATTATTTCATTGATTTATTCTCACTGCAATTATATGATATTTGTAAGGTTTTTTCTCATCTCACTTTTATTTTTGTGAGATATATTCCATATTCACCACTAATTTTTTTGTGGTGTATATACTACCCATTAATGTATTTTATGATTCTTATAAATACATTTATGAGTTTTTACATATCCTTTTAATTATTTCTCTTTCATGGGGTTTATGGTTTCAAATTTACCAAAGTAGTAATGGATTTTTGTCCCAATTTTCTTTCTTTGAGACCTCTGTTTTGTTATACACCTATCTTTTTTTATTAGGTGGGTATACTTATTATTTGACTTGATATATCATGGATATAATTATTCTAATTATATTCAAAGTTTCATTTGACATTATTCCTTCTGGGGTCTTATGATTTAAATTTTTCAAGGTGGCATGGGACACTTCGAAATCTTTAAAGGTTATTTCCCTCATGAATGTTTTTAATGAAATTTTAATGGAATTTCCATTCATAAACATAAAAAAACCTTGTTTTTTCTTATACACCAGTAGAAATATTTTTAATTTATACCATCCTAATTATTTTATTGATGGATTGATATTATTTCAAAGAGATTGTTATGGATTCTGTTTCTTTTCCATAGGCTAAACATGTTTTGAAGAGATTTTTATAGAACCCATTTATTTTCTATGGGTTAATCATGTTTCAAAGAGATTTTTATTAAACCCATTTATTTTCCAAGGGTTCATCATGTTTCAGAGATATTACTATGGAACTCATTTCTTTTCCATGGGTTAATCTTGTTTGGAAGAAAATGTTGTTGAACCCATTTATTTTACATGGGTTAAGCACGTTTCAAAGAGATTTTTATGGAATCCATTTTTTTCACTGGGTTAATAATGTATCAAATATATTTTTATTGATCCCATTTCTTTTACAAGTGTTATTCAGGTTTCAAATATATTTTTACTCAACCCATTTTTTTCCATGGGTTAATAATTTTTTCAAGAGATTGTTATTGAACCCATTTATTTTCCATAGGTTAATCATGTTCTAAAGAAATTGATATAGAACCAATTTTTTCCATGGGTTAATAATGTTTTGAAGAGATTTTTATTGAACCCATTTATTTTCCAAGAGTTAATCATGTTTTGAAGATATTGTTACTAAACCTGTAACATATCTCCCCTCCTCATTGGCTTGAGTCAAGATAGAAATGTTACTTGGACTTAAGCAACATCCCCAAGATGCCAAAGGATAGATATAAATGACAGAGGGCTTCAATTCTTTTGGGGGGTGATTTTCTATTTAAGAATAAAACAACAAACTGAACATGCCATAACCAAATAAATGATATATGATTCATGAAAAAGGAAAGGCAACTCAATATTTAATTTATATCAAAACCAAACTAAATTCAAGTTCTATAGTGGAAGACTAAAATATCAAAGTACACTGTGGAAGTTAAAACTACCAAAACTCAAAGTGGAACAAATAAATCCAAAGCTCCACATGCTCTATGCCCCAAATATAGAAATGGTCCAAGTATAATGAAATATTACTTAAAAAGTTTGAAACTATACCTTTTCCCATGTCTTAATAAACCTCATCTGCAAAAACACAAAAGTTCCGAAGCAGTGGTGATTAACAAAACTCAAAATATTTTCCCCAATGACTTCCCTACTCACACCACTAGGATAGAACATGATAGGAATATTTATATAAAAATATTTTATACAAAGTAATTTCTAAAATAGTTCATATCAAAATATAAAAAATTTCCAATGAAACCATTATCTCAAAACAACATTATGTTCTAAGGGTAAACAACCAAACAATAATTTAAACCATTTCACAAGTTATTTTTTTTCATAACCATTCCATTTCACATGTCCACACCACCAACCATGCATGAATCATTATGATAGTTCCATACACATGAGAGGTTTACCATTGATCTACTAATTCATCATAAGGAAACTATATACCATGTGCCATTGCACCTTTGGCACTGAGCACCAAGTCATATTTCAACTGAGCCTCGTAAATGCAATATGAACTCACTCCAACCCATTATGCCAAACCATGAAAAAAACATCATTTATCCATTTAAATAAAAACACCCTTTTATTGAAAACATTTTTAACAAACTTCAAAAAAACCAAAATTTTATCAAAAACACCTTTCCAAGAATCAAAACCAAAAAATCCTTTTAAAATCATCATTTTAAAATCAAGTTACCAAAACCACTTTAAAAAAAACACCCAATTTCCATAATTACACAAACCATCACTCAATATGATTTTAAAAAATAATTACACAATAAATTCACAATAAATTTAACACAAAATAAAAAATTTTAAATCAAGACTTCATATTATAAATAGAGGAGTCAAGAGTAAAGCTACCAACCTCAGTTTTTTTGATGAAAATGAAGAACAATACGAAGAATGCCCACAAAATGAGTTAAATAGCTATGAAATCACCTTATATATCTTCCCTTATCATAAAAAAAGATAAATATAGTCATATTTGGCATCCAAGATCTTAGATTTAACCACAGAAGAATAGATCTAAGAATTCAATAGAGAGGGAAAAATAAATCTAAGTAAACAACCAAGAACAAGAAAGAACGATCACTTACTGCAAGAATTGAGCTTCAAAGCACCAAGGAATAACTCCAGATCACTTAAAATTTGATGGTAATAGGTTATCCAACCTTTGGGATATTTAGGGAAATTTTGGGGATAACTAAAATCATTTATAGGTGAAAATACGTTAGAGTCACAATTTAAGGATCAAAATTTTGACCTGCACATGGTTTAATCACACGGTTAGAAAAACTGTGTTCTAATCATGATCTGCCTATGCCTTAAGGAAGATCTCACATAGTTGGATGACACAGTTACCAAATCTTGTGCCAAAAATTCCAATGCTCACTCTCTAATAAATTCTCAATACAACAAAGTTTCTCCATGGATTTCTCATGGTTTGGGAAAACCATGTAATGCCTATGAACCATCCCTTTAGCCCCTATTTCATTGTGCATGGTTTCCTATTGGTGTTTATTAGTTTTCCCAATCCATGAAACAATCATAGACCTATATAAAATCCTCAAAACAATCCAAAAGTTTTCCAAAGTCTCCTAATTTTTACCCATAAACTTTACATACTTAAAACCATAAAGAAATGTTAATAACTTTAAAATGGGGGTGATAAATTCTCTCCACCATTGGTATTTTTATACTTAGAAAGTGGAAAAAATTATTTGTTTGAAAGAGTTCTGAAAACTTCTATTTTATTTCCTTCTCACATTCCCAAGTCTCTTCTTGAATTTTTCCATGTTTCCGTAAAACTTGTACTAGACCGATCCTTTTTCCATGCAAAACTTTCTCTTTCCTATCTATAATTTGCACCGGGTAATGTAATAATGAAGCATCCATATCTAGTTCAATATGATACCACCAAATAACATGGAAAGGATCGGGATGATAGTTTTTAAACCAAGATATGTGGAACACATTATTCACCATACTGAACCATGGTGGAAATGCCAACAGATATTCCACATCACTGAACCATTCCAATATCTCAAAAGGACCTATGTATCAAAGAGATAACTTTCCCTTATTTCCAAAATGGTGATGTACAAGCCTTGGAGAAATCTTTAAAAACACATGACCACTCATGGAGAATGAAAGGGGACATCGATGATGATCCTCATAATATTTATGATAACTCTAAGCCATATCCATCCATTTAATAATTAACCAAAGCCTATATATTATTTATTAGACAAGGATTAGACCAACTAGTGAAGTCTCACTTATTTACCCCTAAAAAAGTAGAGAACTAAAAGGACTCCCAAACAACAATTAAAAACATATCCATTTGTATAGAGGCTTGATAACTGTTGTAATATGAGATCTCCACTAATGGTATGTGATATTTCCATGAGCCATCAGAATCTATTACCAAATCCTTTAAAATGTATTACCAAGTTTGTATCATCCTTTCATATTCGATGTCCGTCTGAGGATGATACGCTGTACTCATTGTCAACTGATTCCCAAGGTATTTTTATAGGGATTTCCAGAAACAAGACATAAAACTCAAATATCTATCTGATATGATTGAAATCCGTATGCCATGAATCTTTAACACTTCTCATATATTGGTTTTAGATAGATCCTCCACTAAATGAGTTTCACAAATATGGATGAAATGGGCCAACATTGTGAGCCGATCCATAGTCATCCACATGACATCATGTTTCTGAACCATTATTGGTAGGAATTTTACAAAATACATAGCTATATGATCCCATTTTTACCCTAGAATAGGTAAAGGTTGCAACATACCTGCTGGTCACTGATGCTTTGTGTTAACTTGTTGACAAGTTAAGCATCTTGAAACAAACTCAGCCACCTTCCTTTTCATACCGACAAACCAAAACTATGATTTCAATGACTTATAAATATTTTATATTCCTAGATTAACATACCATCTTGAGTGGTGGTAATTGTAAAGAAGCAAGATCTAACAATCCATAGGCATGACCAATTAATTTATGAACCCCAAAACTAAACTATCATCCAGTTCAATCCCTCAATGGTCTCCCTGCCATTGAGTTTTGAACTCATCGCAACACATTCTGAATTATAAATATGTGAATCCTTAAACATATTTAAGAAATAAAGAACCTTCAAAAATGGGAAGAAAACTGCAATATCACCTCATTATTCACCTTCTAAGTACATGTCAGTTAGGACCAACGTCAACTACCACTCATTTGAAGCCTCTTTTTCCATATGAACATATGAATTTCTAATTAATTCATACACCACCAAATTTCCTTTTCATAGTGTGTATATTAAGTCAAAGTCAAAAATCTAGAGATACTACATCCATCACCTTTGCCTCAAATGTAAATCTCTTTGTGAGAAGATATGATTCAGACTTATTATTAGTAAACACTATCTATTTCTCACTAAAAAGATAATGAAACCAAGTCTTCAAGGCATGGACTAAGAAGAATAACTTCAAATCATGTGTTGGTTAGTTAGTCTCATAAAATCATATATTTATTGATCCATAAGAAACAACATGATATCTTTGCATAAGAACACATCCCAAACTTAACCCCAAAGCATCACAATACACCATGTACCATTTTCCGGATTTTGGAAATATCAATATAGGTGTTGATGTAAGGAAAAATTTCAGTTCCTTTAAGGATTTCAGAAATTACTCAGTCCATTGGAATGAAACATTCTTCTTTTTAAAAGTTTTAATTTGTAAATCTAGTCATGATAATTCATGAACAAAGCATTAGTAGCAACTAGCTAGACCAAGTAATCTCTGTATCTCAAATACTTTATTTGGAAGTTGCCAAGAGATAACATCTTCTATATTTTCTGGATCCTCTAAAACAAATCATTTATAAATTAAATGGCCAATAAATCATACCTCTTGTATACAAAAATCATACATAGATAATTTGGTATACACAAAATGATCCCTCAAGATTCCCAACACTGTCACTAAGTGTTTCTCATGCTTAGCCCTTTTCCTTGAATACACTAGTATGTCATCCAAAAACACCACCACAAAAGAATCCAAATATCTCTGAAATATATGACTCATAAATTCCATAAATACCACTGGTTAATTCTTAAAACCAAAAGGAATTAACACATATTCATAATGGATATATGTTCTTTTGAAAGCCGTCTTCATAATGTCCTCCTTAAAAACTTGTAATTAATGATATCCTGATCACAAGTCAATTTTAGAGAAACACTGAGCTCCCATAAATTGATCAAATAGATCATCAATTCATGGAATTGGATATCTATTCTTTATTATAACTTGGTTAAACTTATAATAATCCACACACAACCTTAGTTTTCCATCTGTATTCTTGATGAAAAACACTAATACTACCCATTGATATGTGGTTGGCTGAATGAAACCCTTTCTTTATAGTTATTCCAACTATAATTTCAATTCCCTTAATTATGTTGGTTCTATACTATAAGAAATAAGGTAAATAGGACTGGTCCCAGTAAGGATATCAATCTTAAACATCACTCCCCTTATAGGTGGTAACCCTGAGAAGTTTTTCTACCCTCATCTCATCAAAGCATACAATGTCTACCACATATGTGAAGTGTCCCAAATACCTGACCTCAGAGCACTATGAAAAAATCATTGAAGATACCCTATCTTGTTGATGTTATGACATGATCTCAGTGGTGAAACACAATCTCATTTGATGTGACTCAATAAATCACACTGTAAACACCCCTATTACCTTTGGTTATTTAAGGAAGGCTAATTGATCTTGTTATTAGATTTTTATTTATTCCACATCCTTGAGAATAGGTGTCCCTCAACCTCTTTCTCTTAGTGTTAGAGTTCTCTCCTCCTCTCATAAAGACAACCGTACTTCCTCCACATGGATTTTATACAGTGTAGGTTATCATAAAAAGAGTATCTGGTTGCAGTCCTGACTCAATGGTTTGAAAGTTATGAATGATGATTTAAACTGACTATTAGTTCACCTGTGGCTCAGGTGCTACCACATTCTCAGCAGCTTTCTGGTTGGTTCCTATGATGACTATAAGGTTCCATTTTTCTATATGGACAAAAAATGCCATAAGTCTCACTCTCTATCAACATAAGGATAAATTATTTCAAATTATACTACATCATACCATCACAAAAATTCTTTTTAAGATCAATATTTACCCCATTAAACAATTTTTGAAAAATTTCATCATGATTTTTAAAAACAAACCATTTTCAAAATACCACCTCCATCCTCTTTTCAAAATCTTACATTTGAAACCAATTTCAACATTTTTCAAAAATAAATAGGTTTGAATGAAATCATAAATAATTAAAAAAAATAAAATATGCACTCCTATTGGAAATTCATTTCTACAATGCATGTCATGCTCTTATCATTAGCTAAACCCATGATAATTAGATTACAATTACTATAATTGTATCTAAAACACTTATGTACCCAACTCCCTAGTAACTCAAATTTCAGAATAAAAAGGCAATCTATGTCTTTTTATTCTCTATATTTCAAGTCATGATGATCCTACTACTCTCTATGATACCAAATCAAGGAATAGACAAGAATGAAATTCAACTTCGAGACCGACAGTCCAAGTATCACAAAACTCAAAGATGACCAAATAACTTCAAAGCTCCACATGCTCTATCCTACAAATCCACTAACAGTCCAAGTATCACAATGTACTACTAAATATGCGTGATACTTTACCTTTTCCCATTTCTTTATAAAATACATCTATAATAAAACCAAACTTTTAGTTAAAACACTTTTCCAATCATCAAAACCAAAACATCCTTTTAAAATCATCATTTTAAAATCAAGTTTCCAAAATCACTTTCCAAAAAAACACCCATTTTACATAATTCCAAAAAACGTCACTCAGGAGGTTTTTCAACAATCATTACATATAAAATTCTCAATAAATTTTACACAAAATAACCAATTTGAAATCAATCCTTCATATTCTAAATACATGAGTCAAGAGTGAAGCCACCTACCTTGGGTTTTTTGATGAAAATGAAGAATAATACGTAGAAAATGCATGAAACCTGGTTAAATCTCCATGAAACCACCTTATATATATTCCCATATCATAAACCAAGAAAAATATAATCATATTTTCCATACAAAACCTTAGATATACCCACAGAAGGTGTAGATCTAAGAATTCGAGAGGGAGTGTGCAGTAAATCTAACCAAACAACCAAGGACAACCAAGAATGATCTCTTATCATAATAATCGAGCTTCAATGAACTATGTAATGAATATATATCACTTCCAATTCAATGGGGAGAGGTCATCCAACCTTTTAAAGGGAAAAAACTAAGTTAGGGTCGTTTTGGGAAAAAAGAAGCATTTATAGGTGAAAACATGTAAGATCCACAATTTAAGGACATAACTTTTGAACTACTCACGATTTAGTCACACGGTTATGTAAACCATGATCTAAATGTGATCCTCCATCTACCTTAAGGGATACCTTTCATGGATGGCTCACACGGTTACCAAACTATGTGCCAACCATGCCAAAGCTCACTGTCCAAAAAATTCTCAACACATCACGATTTCTCCTAGGATTTTTCATGGTTTGGGAAAACCATGAACCAATCGTGCACTTTTAATTTAGTCGCTGTTTTATTGTGCATGGTTTCCTATAGGTTCAACAAGGTTTTCAGAAATCATTCACCAACCATGAACCTATAGAAAATCCCCAAAAACACTCCAAAATTTCTCCAAACTCTCCCAAACTTTACCCATAAACTTTACATACATAAAAATAATAAAGAAAGGTTTACTTAATTGAAACTAAGGGTGCTACAGAACCCATTTATTTTCCATGGGTTAATCATGTTATGAAGATATTGTTATTGAAACTATTTATTTTATATGGGTTAATCATATTTCAAGGTGATTGTTATGGAACCCATTTATTTTCCCTGGGTTAATCATGTTTACAAGAGATTTTTATTGAAACCATTACTTTTCGATGGGTTGATCATGTTTCTAAGTTATTATTGTTAAAAAAATTCATTTCCATGGGTTAATCAGGTTTCAAAGAGATTTTAATTGAAAACATTTATTTTCCATGGATTAATCATGTTCTAAAGAGATTGTTTAGAACTTATTTATTTTATATGGGTTAATCTTGCTTCAAAGATATTGTTATTGAACCCATTTCTTTTACAAGATTAATAATGTTATAAATAAATTGTTAGGGAACCCATTTATTTTCCTTGGGTTAATCATGTTTCAAAGGGATTGTTATTGAACCCATTTATTTTACATGGGTTAATCACGTTTAGATGAGGTTATTATTGAACCCATTTATTTTCCATTGGTTAAACATGTTTCGAAGAGATTTTTATGGAACCATTTCTTCTCCATGGGTTAATCATGTTTTAATGAGATTTAAAATAAACCTATTTCTTTTACATGGGTTGATCAAGTTATAAATGGGATAATATTTGTTTCTATAAGTTTATGATGAAATGAAAGATTTTTTGTGTTATGTAATTGTAATTAGAAATTTGACCGGTGGTTACATGAAAAACCAATGATGGGTGGTTTTATGATAAACCAAGGATGGGTGGTTTCATAATAAACTAATGGAAGGTGGGTATATGATATCACTCAAAAAAATTGGGTGTGAAACTCAGTGGTGTAACTATTCCATTTGTAAGAGTGACATGTATGGAAGTTGATTGCATGATTATTCCATTTATAAGAATGAAAAGTATCATAATGTCCCAAGATACCTTTATGTGTTTTATATTCTTTCTTTGAGTTTATAATGTTTTTAATGATTAAGAATAATATCACATGGCTTTTTATTATTTATTCTAATGAATCATTCCTTTTCTATGTTCTCATATTTTATGATCTAGTTATTGATGGGTATGAGTTCTTTTATGACTCATGCACTTTGATTATGTCATAAATCCCTTAATCATATGCTCATTAATGACCATAAATTGTTAATGATTATGTTTACCCTTTTTGTGAATCTTAGCTCACCATTATTATGTTTACTTTTCTATATATTTTAAATAATTATTCTGAACAAGTTATGATTAGAAGGGACTATATATGAATGTTGATTATGTAGTAATGTGAAAACAAAAAGTTGGGTTAAGAGTGAGAAATGATCAAAAGTCATGATAATTTTTTATGTAGGAGTTTTTCTTAATTATATAAAACTATAAACATAAAAGGTATTCTATTATGTAAGTTATACAAGTTTTCCTTTTGATGTTTTAAAGTTTAGATGAAAAATTTGGGTTACAATTATTATCCTCAAAGATGGGAATATAAAGTTATATATTTCAGCATAGGATCCAGGAGTGTGGGTTCTAGGATGTTATAGTAGATATGTGGATCAACCACATCATCCCTCTACTTTATTATTAATTAATTTTTGTGGAATATGTCTTGAGAGTGAGTTCCCATTATTGAATATTGTTGGGTATTTATAAAAATGAAACTCCTCAATTATAAAAGGGGACCTCCTACCATATCTTCTTCAGAACTATTAATAAATTTTAAAAAAACCATACCAAAATATCTCAAAAACATCCTTATCATTATTATAGATCCACTTTTCTTCCCAAAATAACAACCCTATTGTCCTTAATAAAAGATCCATAAGATGTTTTTCTAAGCGAAGGTAATTGTCTTCATGAAAATATTTTTTTACTTCATATCTTTCCATCTTCATTCATGTTTTAATAATTTAAATATAATAAAACTACTATATAAATTATACTGATATGTTTTTAAGTTAATTAAATAACCTATATCTATCTCCTCTTCCTTGAAATGGGAAATGAAACTACCAATCATGTGTATGACAACATACCATCTAGTGAACTGATGTAATTAGTTTTCCTTCACCACCTATCATGAATATAATGATGGATTTAAAGTATATATATATGATATTTATTTTATAATTATACGTATAAAATTATAATATCATATATACCTTCTTACTTTCCAATCCGTTGGAGGATGATAAAATCGCTCATGCGTACGTGTGGACTACCACCTCTACGTAGTAATGTGATATGTTTTTAATTTTATTTTTACATGGATAGTAGCAAGGATATATTTAATGAATATATATTACATATATTATATAAAAATGATCATTAAAAGGTGAATTAATATTTACCTTTACTTCATTTTATCCATTGATAAAATCAATATAACTTTCATGCATACATATAATCTACCGTATCTTTGAATGATGTAATTAATTTTCTATCTCTAACTTTTATAGATTACTCTAAATACATATAAAATGAATATATTTGATATTTATATCATTTTTAATGATATATAAATATTTTAAATGCTTATGTTATTATAAAAAAATATTTTTTATACATGTTAAATTATTAATCTTATCTGTATTTAATTATTTTTATGTTTTGTGGTAGGATACAAAGTTTAATGAAAAATGAATAAAAAGAGACAAATATAATGATTAAAAATCACTTTACATTGAACCTCTTCACTAAGTGTCTTGAAATAAGATTTTTAAGATATATTAAAGCAATTAAATGGTAAAGGAACAATCCATTGAATTTCAACTAAATAATCAGGATGAAACTGGGAAAAATTCATTGGAAGTAAACTTTACATGTCCTGTAAGTCATTCAAGATGTATAACATAAATAATTACACAGTATATAAACAATCCATGAAAAGTGAAGTCCTACACATTACATGTTTTGAAACCACTATTAATGATCTTTAATATTTTGGAAATCAAAATTTTTCCCCGCACTTTTCACATCATGTAACATTTACATGATGTGATAATGGTTGACATACTAAAAAAATAGACAGGTCTGACGTAATAAAAGAGGAAGACTATATTAATGGTATGTGACCATAGGAGACTTGATTTTTGACACAATTAATGATTCTTAGTGGGGATGGTAGCTAATAAATAAAATACCAGGCTAGAGGAAACGAGATATTTTGGGGTGTGGATGATCTAGATGATGACCTGCTATAGATTTACTTTCTTGTTTTGTTTTATTTTATCTTTATTTATTTTATATTTGAGATGTATCCCCTATTTCGAATCAACTAGAATTACCAATTTAGAGAGAGGTAGTTTTTAAAAGTGATCAGGAAATGGGGAGGATGGACCTTTGAGCTTTGTTTGATTTTTTCACATAAAGTAATAAAATCCTTTCTTCTCTTTTCTTTCTAGCATCGATTCTTAATTCAGGTTTTAATACTGAATGAAATTTCACTAGGGTAAAATTATTATTTTTGATTTTCTATGGAAATGATCCAAATATCCCTCCATTTATATTCCCATATATTTATTTGTAATATATTAGGGCTGGATGGTGTGTTCTTAATGATCACTAGTACCTACGAGGAATTGTGACTGGGAATTTTGTTAACAAGGGAATAACAATACCCAATATGATATCAACCTAATTTGACAAGAGGACTATAAATGAATATGTATAAATAGTAATTAGGGTATAATAATTGATAACTTGATTTGGGACACCTTCACCGTCACCATCCACTGATGGATAGAGATGAATATTAAGAACACCCTTCTTACGAGTTTAGCTGAGGGAAAATAGGGAATAATGATTAAACTGTGATAACATTGCTCCAGGTCAAGCCAATAACGCTTTGATAACTTGGTTAATAACATAATTTTAATAAATATTTTAATATTATTTATGAAAATCCATAGTTTCTAAATTCAAATCAAATTAAAATAATTTTTTCTGAAAATCAAATTGAAGTGATAAACTATTTTAGGTGCACTCCTCTTCCGGAGACAACCAAGGGTCAAAAACTAAAATATACTTATGTAACTCAAAAATTATTTTTCCATAGACCATTATAGGAATGAATTAGTTTTATTTGGGATATGATGTAAACCTAATGAATTTAAAAGTACTGAAAGTAACAAACTAAAATATAATGAAAAACAATGCAGTTATTACCCAAAATATGATTTTAACAAGGAATTATTAACAAACAGGTAACAAAAAATCATAATTAAATAATATATTTAATGAAATATATGATAATGGTACTATAATATATGCATAATAAACCTATATTTTTTATATAGGAGTTTTCAATGTGTATGAAGAAAGTCGAGACTTTAGGTAATGGAATTATGTCTCAAATCATCTTTATTGGGTCATATGTTATGTTAAACACCTATTTTATTTTCTGAGGTGTATATACAACTAATTTGACTTGTTATGTCATAAATATATTTATTTTAATTATATTTAAAGTTTAATTTAAATTTATTATTTTAAGGGGATTATGAATGAAAAGATACCGAAGTGGTAAAGATTTTATGTTACAATCTCATTGTTTATCAGGATTGTTTATAATTAAGTTTTAGATAATGAAATTTTTTGATCTATCTCTCAAAAACTCCTGATTTTTTTTAATATATATATTTCATAAGTATTAATGTTTTCCAATCATTTTTCTATCACTATGCATTCAAGAGTCCAAAAGAATGCTTTTAAGGAAAACTGTCTTTATTTCTCTCTTTGCTCGAAAATCATTTTCTTTACTGTCCATGTTTTCTATAAATGTTTTAGAGAACATTTTTAATATTCTCTAATGATTTTTTAAATATTTTTTTTCAATTTTTTTACTTTTTTAATAATTTTTATAAAGGAATCATCCTTTTGTTTTCCAAATAAGATACTTTTGAATTTTTACCAAAAATGTGAAAGTAATCTTTGTTTTAACAAACATGACATGAAAAAAATTTCAACCGTATTGAGAACTCAATTATTTGAAGAATTTTTTACAAATTTTCACATTTATTTTCAAAGAAATTTTTTTACTTAATATTTTGGAAAATATTATATTTTAGATTAGGGATTTTAAAATAGAAAGGATATTTTCCTCAATAATATTTTAATGATATTTTTATAGAATTTATATTCATTAATAAAAACAAACATTAGTGTTACTTATGTTTTATTGGGGTTATGATCCCATGGGATTGTCCTTATTCTTTCCATGGATGATTTATGTTTATGATTATGATGAATAGATGTTTTTGAAATCTATTTCTTTCCCACAAGTTATATTATGATGAAATGTTTATAAAATCCATTCATTTCCATTGATTAAGCTATGACAAAAAGATAAAATGTTTATGAAACCTATTTCTTTTCCATATGTTATTCCAAAATGAAATGTTTATAAAACCCATTTATTTTTATAGTTTCTGTTATGATGAATGTTTTATGATCTTGTGGAACATATTTGTATGATTTATTTTTGTTATGGAAGGGAACTATATTTCCTTTTAATATATTGGGTAATTATTGATATATCATTAGATAAACTAAACTAGAATAGGGAGTAAACCCATTTCAGTAAGGGAATTTATCCACTATGATTGTATTAAGAGTGAAAATTGGATACTATGATTTTTTGGAGGGTGAACCCATTCCACTATGATAGTTTTCTGAATGATCCTTCTCTAATATGGAAATAATTTTATTTTCTTATGTATATGCCTAAAATATATGTATCATTCCCATGTTATGCTCTAATGGCACATGTTCTTTGATTACTTTATGATTCGTGTCTTATGGACTGATATGATTTATTCCATGAACCAAGATTATGATCTTTAATATGCATGTTACAGTTTTCAAATATTAATAGCATGTTCTTATACAATCATTCTCATGAGATCATTGATATCTACACTAATTACCCTTTCTGAGAATTTGTGATTACCCTTCCTTTTTTTCTTTTCCCTAGGTTATTAATAATGGTTTTATGTATGATATGTTTAATAAGGTTCCCCATTATGAATAAATTAGTGGGAGATGTTGTGGTTTACTTATAAACTGGTTATTTATGTATCCATGTTTCCAAAGTCACTAAAAGTTTATAGTCATCGTGATTTTTTTATAAGATTAATTGAATATTCATATATTAATATTTGATATCTATGTATAATAATTTTGGGTCTTTAAAGGGTATATGGATGAATGATGGGTGTTAGAACACACATCCATATTTTGAGTATACACACCCTACGATACTTTCTAGGAAACCATGTTGTATGGCTTTCCAAATGCATCGAGAAAAAATATGGGTCTCATAAGGACACCTGAAATCTATTGAAAAAACAATCCAAAAAGAAAAACAAAAATCAAAGAATAATCCTCATGAACCATATCCGAAACCATCTATTTTTTATAGAATACTAATATAAAACACTATTCATTGTTGAATAGGACCTGCCCTGCACCCAATGTCCCATGTGAACCCTCACCATCAACTATACAGATCTCTCCCCCTCATGCCGAACTAGGACCAACATACTCCTCCCTAAAGATTACATTGAATAAAAATTGTCAAGGAGCCTTGATATAGGATGAGACCAGATCTATATAATGGGCGGCCACACACACCACCAAATTTGACCAACAAAAAATACCGTATAACCAAATACGACACTGCCACTACCACCACCACAAAATCGAAGGTTAGAAGAGATGACATATGTTTCATAGAAAGGGATGAGGGATGAGCACAACAATGATGAGCAATCTACCATGAGTAGAAATGTGAGGATGAAGAATTTTTATAGAATATCCAATGACCAAAAATACCTCCAATTTTTTTTATAAAGTCTAACCTATAAATAAATCATATTGTAACATAAATCCCATACCTCAAGTCCAATATTTCACCATACACATTTAAATATCATACATATTAAATATATATTTATTAAAAGTATATTATAAAACCATATTAATATATAAATTACTATGTATCATTAATTTTAATTTCTATTTATCATTTTGTTTAAAAATTATTCATTAAAAAAGTAAATTCTGGTGAAAACTAGTCCGTTTTACAAGCATGTTTTGATTTGATGATTCTGGTACTTGTGCCTTGGTCATGGTTTCATCATATAATTTTTTTCATGATATAAGTTCCATATATATTAATTATATAAAATTTTATAATTTTTCATTAAAAAAGGTGATGAAAAATGAATCACAAGACTTTATGGAGGTGGTATTCCTCACATACACACAGGTGACATTATCATTTTCTAATGGATTGAAGGGTAAAAATTTAGATAATATATTTAATTATAGATGAATAATTATGTCATAAATATTATATAAAAAAATTATATCCATCATAATAACCATTCTATAATGGTGGTGATGAAAACAATACATCTCTTCATGAGGCGGTAGTTCGCACATATGAACAAACAGTGCTTTCATTTCCCTTTTGATGGAGAAGGAGACAAATAAAGGTTGTGACACATAAAAAGTAATATCTTAGTATGTTATTGATACTATATTCATCATGTTATTATTGATACAACATTTTTATTATGTGTGGAGTTAAATTAGGAATGGATATGGGAAAACATTGGCCATTAAAGAGGCTCTTGAAGTGTATGGATGTATGATTCCAGTTTTTCATAGAGGTACAGATCCTTAAAATTTCAATCTAAAACTATATGTTTTACCTTATTAAAAGTTCTTAAAGTGGTTATGGAGGTTTTAGGAGTGTTTATTATCGGTTAAGGGCATGAATTTTAGGGTTTTAGAGAGATAGGGTGAGGTTCATGATTAGTGTATGGTTTTCCCTAAATGTCCACCACAACCACATGGCCTTTAGAGGGTAAAGCATGATTTCTCAAACCATGAAATTGGGACCACATAACCTTGAAAATCCATGAATGTACTATACGTTTTCCACACATATTTTCAAATGGTTTTTATATCCATACACTTAAGACATGCGAGGTGGGTGATCATGGATAGTGGGAACTATATGGTTGGTGTATGGTTTGGTCTACCATTCAGATAAATTATAATCCCCTTTTAAAATACTAGAAATAATTATTTTAACTTATTTGACTTATGTAAAAACCTCCTTATACTCCCTCATTCACATATCAGTACCTTGGGATCTCTCTCATGATCCTCCTATAGTCTTTGGTGTATCTCCTCTATCTGGACTCTGATTTTATCACCATTCATCACATTAGATCCCTTTTGGTAAGTCTAGATCTCATACTTCCATTTTTCTCATTATTATTTTTCATCTCGTGTGCTGTCTCCATACGAGTTAATATTACCTATTTTAAGGTATCTATCTGAAATTTTATTTTCTCTTATTCCCACTCAAATATGTGACTGATACTGGATGAAGAGTCTTCTATGAGGATAAGGTAGGTGGTATAATACTTTTCTTTAAAAGTATTATTGTTTTATAATTTTTCTCTATTGTTTCACACACCATACTTTATGTGTATTTCTCCTAAAATTTATATTCCTTTAAATTATTGCTGAAACATGGTTTTAGAAGTGCTATGAGACACTTTAACACCATTGGAGGTTGAAGAAATCAAATTGAACCACCCCTTAGGATGTGTTACTTTATGTCCTCTGAATAAAAATTTATTTATTTTATCCAAAACACCCCTCAAGTGTGTTTGGTTTGTCACTTATACAATGGAGTGATCAAATTGATGAATTGAATTGATAATTGACATAGATATTTATATGGAAAATTTTTATTACTTTTAGGTGAAATGACTAATAGAATGAATTTAATTGTTAAATGTAATGTATATATCTCTTTCACCCTGATTGCTTACATTATTCTTGAATATTATTACGGAACTTGATGAAACTGTTAAAGGAATGGACTTTCATGAGTAAGACTTAGATTCTTGACCTGGAAGTCCTTCAATAAACTCATAAGACACCAGACAATTCATTGATGTGACCTCCAACTGAGAAGCCGAAATTAGTCTTGGTCAATATCTTAGCTTGTATATTCATTGAATTGAAGCTAATTATTCACCTACATATTTTGAAATTATAATTCCTTGTATCATATCCTTATATTCATCTTGATGTCCTCAGAAACAAACCACCTTGGATTATCTCCTTAGTCTCTAATCAAGTCTATCCCTATATTACCTCAAACTTTCTCCCAAGCATGGTTAGAAACTTTTAGGGTGAAATTACAAGTGTTATCCCTTAGATTACACTCATACCCCATAGTCTAACATTTCAGTTGATCACTGTGAGTGGGATCGGCCTTCTAAGGTCATGGATTCCATGTTTCTCCCATGGATTCTATGTTATTATTATACTTAGATGCCTTGTATATGTTCCTTGGGTCCTTGAACAGTTAATGGGAATATTATTAGAGAAATACAACTTAGGATAGAGTAGGTAGGGTCATCTAGGTATCCCCTGAGGTACCCGATCTCAACACAACTTGTATTTATTTTTTGGATTTATTTATTAAAATTGAATGGTTTTACATTTTATATTCATAGATTGGATTTGAAATTTAAACCATTGGTGGTTTCCTGCTATGTTAAAATCACACCTAGTTTGGGCTACCATTTATTACTCAGATAGATTACTTGAATACAGGTAGGGATGAACGGAATCACCTGAATATAGATGCCTGATTTCTTTTTAGTTTAGGATCTTAGGAGTAGATAACTAAACCAATTTTTGGGATTCTCAAGGTGATAGATTTTTTTGGGTATTTTGGTCTCTTTTTTATACCTTTATTTCCTTGTATGCATATTACCATGACTACCTATTTTAACTTTTTTATAGTTATGAACTCATCTATATATGATCCTGTTAATGTTATGTATGTTTATTATTATCAGATAGATTATTTATACTGCCACGTTATTTTATTCCACAACCTTTCTATATTCTTATGTCTCTTTATAATTATATAATTCTATGTTACACTTTGATAAAGATGGTATAGTATCCCTACTACACTACCATAGACCCTTGATTCTAGTTGGCCACCTTCGATGTATGAGAAGGCATGTTTGTGGCCTGTGTCCCTTAAATTTAGTTACTTATGAATGAAATGGGTATGGGATTCCATAAAGTGTCATTAGTGCTTTATTTTTCCCTACCATACTATTTTGGATTGGTAGTGAAGGGAATAAAATGTGTTAAAACTTGGTAATGTGTCATTCCTGGGATTAGCTAACCCAGGTGCGAGGGAAAAGACATGTTATTAGGGATAAGTGACATTGTTCTAGATTTTTCCTATTATAGTTGAACTACTTCACTATTGGGTGAATCAAATGGTTTATGTCATTTGTTATGATTATTAAATTTTACTATTGGGCCGATATGGTAATGGAGAATTAACTTATGCATCATTATAGGCATATAGGTTTATATATGCCACGTATATTCCATACCATGTTTATTTCAATGCTTGATGTATATATTATGTTCCTTGATTATTATACCTATAATTTTATAAATTTTTTTATAGAAAAAATGATGAAATAATTGGTACCTAAAGTGTATGAATGAATATAAATGTGTTTTCCCACATATATTGATGATTAGACCTTAGCTGAGCTATTATGACATGTTTAAGTAATGGAACCTTAGTTACATGGGCTGAATCATTAGTTGGTTATGATCAAATAGATATCAATTTTAATTTATAAAGTTTGCACCTCTATAAATTATAAATGGTGATCCATAACCATCATTTATAGACTTGTTACATCCTATGAACATATATAAAAGGTTGGTAGTAGTTACATGGAATTCCAATTTTAAATGTTTATGTGTTTATAACTTGGGAATGGGAATACATCTAACTAAACCATAATATATAAACTTGAAATTTTTTAATTTTTAAAGGATTTTATTACCATTAAATGGGAATTCTAATTACAACTTAAATACCATTTCCATATATAGCTTGGAATTAAAAACCCATATAATGAGACAATTATGATTATAAAAAAATTGAAATTCAACCTTATAACTTTACCATAGAAATGGGAAGTTTACTAGAATACCTCTTGTATTCAGGTCATGAGATTGTCTATGTTTTATATCAATAATACTTTCTTACTAGTATATTTTTTGAGGTTTTTACTTCACTTTGTAGATATATTCCTCCATTAAGGCCTCAGGTAGAGTGTTAGGAAGGTGGTGATGACCATGATATTAAGTTGGTTGGACCTAACCCGCTAGTAGTGCCACAAATGGAACCTCATATAGAACCAGCTATTATACCTAGAATGGGAACAAATTATCAACTCAGAGAGAGTTTTATACAACTAGTGAAGTCTATAAAGGGATCTATTTTACCTGTATCAACTATGTTTGAATTGAAAAGAAAGTCCCAACAATAAAACCCACTAAATTTTTAGGGGGAGGGATATCCGAAAGAAACTTAGTCATGGATTGAGGCTATGACTTTAATCTTTTAGAATATTGAGACACCTCCAAAAGATAGGGTGAATCTTGTATCATATATGCTTTGTGGACATACCAAGTGATGGTGGGATGTTCTCACCTAGTAAGATCAACATGCGGGTATGGTCTGGAGATATTTCTAAACTAACTTATATGAATTTTTTTCCCTAAAGACCCAGAGAGTAGTTCAATCTAGGGAATATATACAAATGGATAAATCTAATGCATATGTTAGGTCCACTAGGTTATATACCTTGAGATTGGGGGAGGTGAATTAGGGTATTATAGATTAAAATAACTTCCCCTTTTGATTTTGTTTCGTTGTTAGAAAAACTCTCTTCTATATCATTCCTGTTGCAGAGTATGAACAAATCTTAAAGCATACAAATGACACAACAATTTTACTTGGTTCACCCTCAATAGGATATGTCCAAGGAGAATACACCAGCAGTGTGCTGATGTACCAAATTCACTCTAAGCGCACTGCTATTTATATGTTCGAAGTGAACTCACTGTCCCTCCAAGTTTATAACCATTCAAAAATTGAAAGCTCACTGATCTCTCAACTGAGGTGTGCTCAATACTTCTTTAAGAGATCCACTCAAATTTTATAGACTTATAGGTAACTTAATTATATCTAATTAATTCATCCTCCACTACATATAGATGCTCTATCTATATTCTACTTTCATCCATTGATGAATAAAACTTTACCGTAATATTACTGGGAAACATAAAATATTTCTCACAACACTTGCTGTATCTTGTGCACAACTTTAATGACTTGCACACAATATTCCACCATTTTCACAAAACACCCCTTGTGCATAACTTAAATCTTACAAAAAACTCAAATCTTATGTGAAACTTTCTTAGCTTGCACACAACTCAGAATATTTAGCGCAACTCCCTTTTCTTAAAATTCTTAAGAGATCCGTAGATATGATTCTCTCTAAGTGTTGAGATTTTTCAAATGAGGGTGGTCACATCTTATTTATCGGCATCATCAAACCCTACACATAAGATTTGATGTGTCATGAAATATCCGACTCAAGCATGCAAAACCCCATTTGATGTCACATTGGGTGCACAAGTTTCTTTCGCAAACCTCATATTTCACGCTTATTTCCAAATATTTCATGCACTTCATGACTTTTCCATATTTTGACATTCTGATCACAAAACATGACTTGAGCATAAGTTATCAAAACATATTCAATATTTCACATAACATCCTTTTCCAAAAACATGTTTCTTTATTTTCTGATTTTGAGAACAAAAAATTTGGAAGACACTAGAAAATGGCGTCACCTTATATATGTTTTTTTTACCATCTCAAGATCAACCATTTTTTTTATAGTTCTTTTTCCATATAGATTTTCAATATATATTTTCAACCATATCTATGGAACTTGAAAACTCACCATGGAAACCCTCTTTGTCAACAAAAAAACATGCTTTTTTAACAAACATAATCAACCCAAAAATGATTTAATGCTTCCTTGAGGGATTATTTCCCAATAGTATCTATCATGGACTACTCATCCCACTAAATAAGCTCTAGTGATTCAAACCCACCCTTTTTAGTGATAAATTTTATAGAGAAATATGTTTTGATAATGGGATTAGATATTACATAGGATCTCAGGTGAATGTATTTTGACTATCTACCATCTCCAAAATAGGGAACTAGTACATTAACATTAAGCATAACCTGAGATATTTTAAGGGTACAAGGCATGGTAGTTCATCCCTTAGGTAATAAAGTGATTAATATAGTAGATGGGAGAATATGTTTGAAACTTCTAATGAGGAAAGTGGCAGTCAAATTATGTGAAATGATAGTTATATGGTATTCCATTAGTGTTAGAGACTATGTCACACAATGCTCCAGTGTAGAAGATATCCTGTAGAGTTCTAGGCCTATAATAAAATGGGATATATCCAAATATTTTGTAGGAACTTTCCATTGGTACCTAGAGGGAGAGGATCTACAGAAGCTCCAAATTCTAGAGTGGGATCAGTGGAACCATGCCAGGATATGAGCTGGTGTACCACTAGATGATCAATACAAGGTAGTAGTCATTGTCAAGGAATCCAAACTTCTGATGTGTTGCACTAGAAGAGTATACTTACCTAGGGAGGTCATGTTGTAGCTCAGTGTGGTGGATGAGGACAGTTTCATGCAGTACAAACTATAACTAAAGAAAAAATTTCCAGAACATCTATAGTGTGAGGTATAATTTCGGTATCCTTGATGTTGGAATCTGATTTATTTTATACAAGATCTTCACACTCATTAATATATATGGATTTAGTGGAATGTATTAGGATCAAGAATGATTACTTTTATAGGCTAATGTGACTTGATACTCCATAGGGAGTATTCTCAAAAAGTTTTTTCCAATGCAAGGAGTGTCCCCTTAAGATAGGCGATTACCATTTATTATGGAACCTTTATATCATAAAGATGATATTATTTGAAATAATTCTTGGGATGGATTGGTTAGGTCCTTATCAATCTCGTATTTATTTTTATTACTATAGGGTGTCTTTTATATCACTTGATTGTAGTATTTATGTTTATAAAGGATAGTGGGATATCCAAGAAAGATGGGTTGGATTTGAGCATCATGGGATGGGTAAAGTGTCGACCTAGATTTCAACTCTTTTTCTTAATGATCAAGGAGTATGATCAGATATCTTTCCTCTAGAGGTGGACTAATTTAGATATGTTTTCCCTGATCAAAATTTCTAGGAAATTTTCTAAGAGAGCGGTATAGTTCACCATTGAACTTGTTCTAGGGTCTAAATGTGTATCCATTCCCCCATATAAGATGTTTCCTACCAAAATTTATGAACTCAAGTGGTAGTTGGAGAGATATGAAGATAAATGGTTTATATGACTGAGTACATCTCCTTTGGGTTTAATTATTAATTTTTACAATAAGTTGGATGGTTCCCTAAAGATATGTGTGGATTACCAGTAGTTGAATTAGTTTATAGTTAAGACATAATACCCACTTTCTTTTATAGATGACCTATGTGATCAGCTTTTAGGAGCCAATTTCTTATCAAAGGTTGACTTGAGATTATTATATCGTTTGGTGTGATATGGAACCTTAAATATACCATGTAAATAATTTCAAAGAAGGTATGACCTATATAAATATTTTGTGATATCGTTCTGTCTAAAAAATTATCCCATTATCTTTATAGACATGATGAATCATGTTTTCCTCTGGTACTTAGATTTATTTTTGGTAGTCATCATGATGATATATTAGTGAATTCTCAAACTAGACATGATCATTCCAAACACCTTGATATCATATTGAGTACACTAAGAGAGAATATGTTCTATTCAAATTTCACAAAATTACACTTTTGTATTAATAAAGTTCACTTCATAGGTTATATCATATTATACTTAGTCATATATGTGGATCTAGAGAAGGCGAGATCCATTTTTTCTTGTGAGTATCATAAGATTATCTTTGATATATATATTTTCTTAGGTTTATCTAGTTACAATTAAAATCTAATATAAAAATTTTCAATCTTTTCAACACCACTTATAGGGTTGAACAAGAAAGGTTTAAAGTTTACATGGTCTAAAGTTTATGAGAAGGCCTTTCAGGAGTTAAAAGGAAGGTTCACCAAAACACTAATCTTGATTTTACTTGATCTTGGTAGGGGCTACATAGTTTATTTTGACGAATATGTCATTACTATAGGAGCTATTTTGATGCAATTAGAACTTGTTGTTACATATATGTATCATCAATTGAGGACCCACGAGTGTAATTACCCAAGGCATGATCAGGATTTAGCAGCTGTTGTTCTTGCTTTACATTGTTAGTGACATTACTTACTCAGGGAATAGTTCATGGTATATATAGACCTTAAAAGTCTAAAATACATATCCTCTTAGTAAGAATTGAACCTAAAACAGAGAGTATGGTTTGAATACCATTAGTATTTTTACTTTGATCTTTTTTACACACTAGGTAAGGGAAATATAGTTTTTGATGCCCTAATAGAAAATACTCATACTAAATTTGTTTAAGAAGATTTTAATGAATGTTAGTTTATGGATCTTCTATTTGAAATATATATATAATTTCAATAGTTTTATAAAAAATCATTTCTCATGACTTGGTGGTGACTTAAATACTACAGACAGAGTAAATATGTACCAAACCGACCCTATAAGACCAAATAATATGTTTACTACCATTACATTGGCTTGATTACAAGAAATAAAATCCAAAAGGATTAAATAGTTTAGTAGTTTTGGTAAACCAAACACATAAAAGAGTCTTGTATTATAAATAAATACACTAATTACAACATAATTGTTTTTTCTTTTGAGGATAAATTTATTCCATATAGAGTATCCTAGCATATCATTCTTAGTACACTTATTGGATTCTTGGGTAAAGGAATAAAATAAGGGTGAGCTCAAATTACCAGTTAGGGTAAAGTATATAAGAATAAATAATGAATCAATGAGAATAATCAATATGTATTTTTAAATAAATGAAAAAAATTCCATGTAATCAATAAACTGAGAAAGAAGTACATAAAAAATATATAAATGTAAATAAATGAAAACACATGCCATTTAAATAACTAGATAAGGTATAATCAATATGGAAATGTAAGAAACTAATAACACATGCCATTTAATTTGTAAACTAAGAATGAAATGAATCCATAAATTTTTTCAAAGTTAAAATATCATGGATAATAAATACTCAATCAAAATGAAATAAATACTTAATTATCGAATGCCATGTCTTAGGAACATGAAAACATCTACCGTCAAGATCCATCTTCTAGGCAGTTTAAAATTACTGGTAGAAACCTATTTAATTTTTGAAACTAATTTGTTGACTCAGAACCTATCAATGCATAAAGGGGTTATATAAAGTTTGAGACCCACACATCACAACATGTCCAAATCATTCCTCATATTGAGTAATCGATTTAATTAAAAACCATATGAATTATCAAATATCCATATTGAACAAAGAATATGGATTTTTCAATAATTCAAAATATAATCAAACAACTATCAAAATAAGCACCATTTTTAAAAATGATATGAATTTTAGGCGATAAACACATCCCTGATAAATTATATGGATAATTGGAGTAAATTCAATGACTAATGATCATAACAAATTTTATATCTGAAGGGGAGTAAAAAAGGAATCAAGGAAGTTAATGTCAATACTATCATTGGAAAAATAAATCGTAAACCATCTAGAGGAAGAATAAGGATTTTATCAATACAACATATCCCAAGTGAAGTAAAAATAAAGGGTTATTGTTATAGATGAATGGAAACACTATAAAAGGTATTTTACAAACATTTTTAGGAAAATAAACTCTTCCTTTTGAAAACACATTTTTAAAATCCTTTTCTTTTAAAAACACATTTAAAAAAATTATTTTAAAAGTAACCTTTAAAACATGAAAAGGAAGTATTGAATAAATGATAGTGGGTAGTTACATATATGTCATATAAGGTAAAAACATTCATTTTTAAGGTAAAAATGTTGGGAAACTGCCTTGTACAAAAAGAGATAAGAATGTTCCTTTGAAAATATTTGTAAAAGAAGAAAATGTAAAAATTAATTTAAGAAATAAATTTTTAAAGGTTAAAAACATTTTTTAAAACATTTTTTGAAAAGAAGGTTTTTAATAGAAAATAGGTTCTCTGACTAAAGAGGGAAATTAAGTCGGGTTTTATGAAAAAAAATTGCTAAAACATTTTGAGTACCAAAGTGTGGAAAATTTAATACTAATTAAAAATGTTAATCAATAACCTGAGTAGAATAAAATGAAAATATTTGTTGAATAATTATCATATAAATTTGTTTAATGGAATTTCAAGAATATGCAATCTCGATTAGAATGAGACTGTGAAATAAACCCATAAAATGATCATAAAATTAATGTGAGAATTAATAAATGAATTGATCTTGTGTATCAACTATAAATACAAATATAATAATTATAAATATATCAATATACAATCAAATTCCTTATACACATAATCATATAATATTAACAACAACTAGGAAGTAATATAACCCAATGAAAAGGAATCGGGTTATGAAATTATTTACTACTTGGTAACTTTTAGTCCCAATCACCTTAGAAGAAATATTTCAAGTTAAACCTCAAAATACCAGGAAGATAAAATAATTTAAGATATAATATATCTAAATGGGTAGTATATACACAACAAAAAATAAGTATCTCGTGAATATGACATTTATCTCACATATGTAAAAAGTGATATGAAAATCCCTTACCTTGAGTTGGTCTTGTCACATGTGTCTTTATATTCCTGAATAATAAAATTATGTCAAAAAAAAATTTCTTCATAACCATTTTAAAATTTATTAATAATTTCATTTCAGTTATTAAAATGTTGTATACAACTACTCTAATAATTAATTTTATGTTAGGTGTTTGGACCAAATTTGGTTCATGTGTCAAAAACGAATTTAGTAGGTCGACTATGGACAAAGGAGTCATTATAAATATCCCTTGAATAATAACAATGATATAATTATCATATTTATACGTCAATTATTATTTTAAAACTAATCCTGAAGGTTGGTTATGATAAATTAACCAATGTTACAATCATGGAGATGGTAGGTCGTACGTATGCATGAATACCGTACCCATTTTTCAATGATCATTAAGAAAATAAGGTAAGTGAAATTTTTATTTAAAAATTATAATTACATAAAATATACCATTTTATTTAATAATATATACTTATATATATAATTATTTTTATGTAAAATGAATCACATCACTTCGAGGAGTTAGTAGTCAACACTTCCACAAACGACGTAATCACTTTTTTCAGTGTGTGAAAAGGTAATAAAGAAAATGATATTTTATATTTACAAAAAGGTAATTATTTCATGAATATCATATATATATATTTTTTTAACATATTCTTAATTAAAACCATCCTTAATACATTCCATGTAATGTGTGAATGTATCACATTGCTTTGAGGAGGTGGTAGTCCACACTTCCACAAATGATGTTATCGTATTTACAAAAAATGAATTATATGAATGTTTATGTTATATAAAATATAAAAAAGTATTTAGACAACATAAATATAATATATATCATTTAAAAATGGTGTTTCCATAATAATTCAAAACCATTACAGGTGGTAAAGGAAAAAATGAAAGATGTCATTTTGCGAGGTGATAGTTCACCGTATATAAAAATGGTAAGTTCATTAACTATTTGATATAAGTATGTGTATGTGTAGGTAGAAACATTAACATAAAAAATCCAAGTATATTTATGATACTAATGTTATTATATAGCCATGTAATGAGGATAATTGAAGGAGTAGATAAAGAAATAAAACTAAAGTGATCGTTGAATAATGTAACCTCTTATTTGGGTATCTCCTTTTGGTTTATGGCATCAGACTTACTTGGCTTACTTTATAAAAAAAGTGAGTATTCTAGGATGAGTTTAGGGATATTTATAGATTATTTTACAATTTTTAATGTGATAAAGGGCTTGAGTGGTGTGAATAAGTGGGAGGGGTGAGTTCCTTTTTATAGTGGTGGAGGGGTGACATTATGGTAAATTTTTGAAAGGGGGATTTCACCCATTTGTTTACCATATCACGTGTCTCTAATAATAAAAAAATTAAATAAAATGGGGTATATAGTCTAAATATGAAAAAATAAGGGTATTTTGATAAGTTTATAGGTCATTTGGTCCTTAATTTTAAGGTTTAGTCCCACGTGAAGTTAATTTTTTTCCTAATTGCTGTAATTTATTTTAATTACTCTCACTAATAATTTTGGTAAAATATAATTTTACCTTATTATAAATTTGAAATTATTTTTATTCCAAATAAAAAATCCATTTTTACAAATTCGAATCACATAATTGGTAGATATTAATTTAAAATTAACCTCATAAATAAGACAATAAAGCAGGTTTTTAAAGTAACAATGTTCAAATGTTTGAAATGTTTTTATATCAAATTTCAATGTAAAATTGATTCCAATGACATAAATTAGAAAATTTATATAGAAATGATCTAATGTGAGTTTAAAACCAATTTAAAATATCTATTGACCTTATAAATTATTGAGATGAAAAGTTAGTTTAGAATTAAACTTCAATATTTTTCACTATTCATCAAAAAATAAAACCTCACAGAAAAATAAAAAATTCCACCTAAGATAAATTTTATGATCTAATTTAAAAAATGAATTTTATTTTGACACATTAAATTTATAAAAAATAAAAAAAATTTATTTTAAATAGGTGTTCCTTTAAAAGACAGTAAAATTTCTTTTTTTAGAAAAATACAATTTTTAAGTATGAAATTGGATATATTCTTATCTTATGATTTTAAAAACTCTTGGATTAATATAAAAAATATTTTATTGAATATATTATATATATTTAATTAATATCATTAACTAATAGTAATTAATTTAATTTATTTGTATAAAACACCATTTTAAACATAAAAACATTTCCTTTATATTCAATTGGTTCTTATATTCATTTCTATTAAATTGATTACTAATGGATTAATTTTATATTTTTGTGAAACAAATATTTTAATAAGTAATTTAATCCTATTAATAACCTTTAATTAAATGGCTAGGTTATATCTTATTATATTAAATAATATTAATAGTATTAAGAAAAATCTGGTCTTGCGTATAACACAAGCTATTGGGGAAGTGTTCATTGCGTGTAATGCAAGCTAACTCCGTATCATGCATTGAAATATATATCATAGATTAAATTTATTTAAAATTTTAAATATATTTTAAAGTCTTGGGATATTATATTCCCTTATGCGCTTGGTGTCACATGTCATACACGCTAATGAATATAATGTTCATACTTTAGAATTTTGGGGCATTACAAAAAAGAGGAAACTTTAAGATCCCGTCGGATTGGTCCTGAGGGGAAGTGTTTCTAGTGAGGACCCATTTACTGGAAGTCACATAATTTATATTAATTTTTGGTATTTTTCTATTTATTTTTGTTACACCTGGATGTTTTTATGAAATATTTTCTTTAAATATTTTTTATTCTTAAGTTTCTTGCTTTGCACGCAATCATGAGTTTAAAAGAACCATAAGATGGCATTATTAAAAAATTACCATTATATACTAGCTTTTAGGTTATCCTGAATAATTATAATTAACTTATGAAAATACATTATGAATTCATTGACTATCAATTATTTATGAAAAATATAAATAAATTAGATATTTTTATTTTTGAGTGAATTACTTTTGGTAATGAACTTAATGAGTTATATATGTGTTATATATTTTAAAAAATATTTTTTATATTCATCCAATGGATATTTTATTCATAGGGTATGAAGAAAACCCCATTTGATGTATAAAAACCTATTTTTTTAAAAGGATAATTTTACACCCTTAAATGACAAACCCATTTTAAATTAATATTTTTACACATTAAAATTTTTTATTAAAAAATAAACATTCTATTTTGAATTGGAATATAAAAATTTACTTTGTATAAATTTATAATATTTTTCTTATAAATTTCATGTTTTGATGAATTGTAAAAATACGGAAAATTTTAATAAAAAATAGCTTTTTTTCATTTTGATAATTTATATGGATAAATTATAATATTGATGGTTTTAAAGTATAAATAGAATATATTTTTATCATTAAATATAATTTATGTCATTAGAATTAATTTTACATTGAATTCATTGGGTAAAAACATTTCAATATTTTGCAATGTTTTAACTTTTAAAACCCATTTTCTCATTTCAACAAAAGAATTAATTTTAAATTAATTTCTACAACTTCTATGATTTGAATTTTGGAAAATGGATTCCATATTTGGAATCAGTTGGTAAATATTATGTTAATAGGATACTTTTAGTTTTTGGAATTATGAATAGTAACTTTTGTAATTATTTTTATTACCATGGTTAAAGGTAAAACTTGTAATTAAGGGTAAACATAATATTATAAAAGTATTTTAACACATATAAAAATAAAATTGGATGACTAAATTATACCATTATAATTTATTGTTTTAAATGGAATCACATTATGGCCACTTACCTATGAATGTGACATGAAAGTAATAATAACTAATGAATGTGACAAAATGTCACAATCTCATTTTATATAAGTATATTAATTTTAATATATGGATAAATAAAATATAATATCGACTATAGATAATATATGGAAATATAAAATAATTAGCTACATTACATAAATTTATTTATAATTTTTATAGATTAAATAATCACCATTAATAATGAGACAATAGGGATGTAAAAATTATTTTATTAATAAAAATATCAAATAAATGGTTTTAAATATATTAAAATAAATATCATATGAACTAATTAATGTGATACAAGAGTTTTCTAGTTGAATATGACATGTTAGGATTTTATTAAATATTTTGGTTCAAATTTATCTTCTGTGTGGATTTTATTTAAAGTCAAATAAATGAATAGTTTCAAAAGAGACACTATTAATATTTTATAAAAATAAAATTTTATAAAATTGTTTAAAAATCATAAATTTTTTTAAAAATTAAAATGTGGAAATTATATAAAATTCCATAAAATATAAATTTATGGTCAATGAACACCACATAAGTAAATATTTATAACCATTAAATGTTTAGAATGTTATTACCACAATTAAAATTAAATAGATTAACTAAGTTTTAATTAAAATTATAATGATTAAAATGACAAAATAAGTTGTCCAAAATTTATTGGTTGATGATTTTAAAACCCTATATCATATCATCTTCTAATTTGGGTCACTTTTTAGGTTTTTGGTAGGTATTGACTTTATTATAAATTAATATTTTTGATGTTTTAAAAAGTGCCAATCACCTCAATTATAAAAGGGTACCTCCTCCCTCTGCTCTGCACTTAATTTTGAGCCTTCAAGATCAGACACACCTGCCATTTTTCCTTGTCAAAATCCTTATTTTCATTATATAGGATCTGGTCTCCTTCAAAGACCAACTCTCATTCTCTAAGAGGAAATCTAAAAGAGGCACGTCAAGGAAGATGTAATATATTCTATCAATTATTTCAAATTTCTTTCTTCTTATACTTCCTATTCATTAGTTGTTTCATTATAAAGTATTAAAATCAGTATAAATAATATACTGATATGTTATTATAAATATGATACAACCCTATTTCACCTTCTATCCATCCTACAAAAAATAAAATCACCGCACGTGCGTTCGGATGGCTTACCGTCTCCACGCCGTGGTGTAATCTGTTTTTCACCACAACTTTACTTCGATGAGTATAATGGTGCAGTAAATAAATAAATATTATTTTCATAACATTATAATAATTTTTATATATTATATACCATAAACTTCAATACCATTCAACAATTATGAGAATGATATCGTCACTCATGCGTAAGTATGGATTACCGTCTACACAGTGTGATGTTATTATTTCTTCATAATATTCATTAAATCATGATTTTATAAATGAATTGAATGAATAAGGATGATATATATTATACTATTACAATTATGTAAATGATATAACTATAACCTAAAAATAGGAATACAAACTTATCTGAAAAACATGCATAATAAAATTAAGCAGCTAATACCCGAAAAACGAGTCACAGTGAAATGTTTCTAACAAACGGATAAAACTATGATCATAAATTTTATCATAAAAATGGTTATGATTATGGAATAAATCATTAATATTATTTAAATCATTATACAGGATGTTTGGATACATATAATGGATATCAGACCTAAGGTAAGGGATACATTTTCAAATCTCTTTTTTATCTGAGATTGTTTATTCGTAAGTATTTACTGGGGGTTATTATCATCCACATACAGGTTTACTAAATGTGTAATTAAAAATATTCTTTATATTCTTATATAATTTTTAAAATTCAATTTTACCCATTGGTAAATTTTTACTAAATGGTATGACTGTAATCTTTTGTCGTTTTCGTTACGAGGTACTTTTTGACTTTCTGAAAAAAGTACGAGAAAAATGTTTTTTAACTTGTACTGAATGAATAGATTTTAACACATTCATAATGCCTTATTTCTTTTAAGATTCCTCTATAAGCGTACAATGTTATTTTCAAATAAAATAATTTCTTCTAAAATTGTTGGTTATTTTGTGGAAGGAAATTTTTTTAAGAATAAAGGATATTTTCCTCAGGAATGAATTTCAAGTGTTTTCTCCAAATTATTTTATATATAAGATAAAACTATTTAAATATGGTAATATTTCTATACCTGTTATTACTATGATTTTATTGTGTTTATAGTGGAATGTTATTGAGTAAATCCATACGTTTTATATCAATAATGATGGAATGATGTTTAAGAAACCCATTTTATTTCATGGGTTATGCTATGGTGAATGTTTTTATATTTTTGTGGAATGCATAATATTGGTTTCATTATGAAATGGGCGAGACCTATATCTCCCTCAAATTCATTGGGTAAAGATTTATATCTCATGAGATAGACATGACTGAAACAATATATAAATCCAGTTCAGTAGTACAAGGCTGGAAAGAGGAGTGTACTCTGTTCCGTAATGGACTTTGTCTAAAATGATGGTCTCATCAATGAGATGTGACTAATATGAAATGATTTTCTATGCTTATGTTTGTATGCCACACAATTTCTTGTGTTATTTTATGACTATTGTGATTACATTTTACTTTTATGATTTATCTGATGACCTGATATTATGATCTTTTATATGAATTACAAGATTTTAAAATGTTATGTTATTATGAATATGATATGATTGATAATTCCTTTTCTTAACCTTACTGAGCATTTTATCTCACCCCTTTCATATGTTTCTTTTCCCTAGGTCATGAAGAAGAGTATTAAGTATGATATTCCAAAAATGAATCTAGTTATGAAAAAATAAATGGGAGGTAATGTAGATGTTTTATGAACCAATTGTTTAGGTTTCTCAGTTTCTAAATACACTATACCTATACGGTCTCATAATGGTTTTGTTATATATTATAATTAATATAATTCAATTATGATGTAATATTAATGTATGTAAAGTAGGGTTCATTATAGTTAGTATCAGAGGAAAGGTATAGTTAAACATTGGAAATTAGGATGAGAAAGCCTTAGTAAGTACCCTAAGGATATGTCTATGTATAGGTTTTAACCCTATATTAGTGTTTTAGAGATGTTCACAAATAACCTAGGATAAAAACAGAAGTGTACTAAATTGAAATTCAATTCTTGATTATATGGTTTTCCAGTTATGATTAGTGTTTCTCACACTATGCTTCTTGGTTTTAGTAAATGGATGGAACCTGAAGGAACTGCGTTAATGCTGAATGCGATGGGAAATCCAATGATAGTCCCCCTAAGAAACCAAATGTTATGTGAGTTGGAATAAAAAATCTAATATCCATGCTCACAAAACATTCTCAAGATATGAATCATTTTGAACTTTCAAACGATCAAAGGAGGGATGAACATTCTATTGAGTCCTTCATAAGATAGAATCCAACTTCATTTAACAAGTCTTCTAATACTTTAGTGGCTGAAAAATGGATCATTACTACTAAAAAGATATTTTCAGTTCTATAATTTTATAAACATGATAAAGTCACCTTAGAAGTATATTGTTTGGAAGGTGAAGCTGATAAATGATGGAATATTATCAAGAATACAAGGCAAAGAGATGAAATTGAGTCCATGGAATGGGACGAGTTCAATAACTTATCTTTCAATAAGCGATTTCCTCATATTCTTTGAACAAATATGGAGAAGGAGTTCCTTGAACTTAATCAAAAGGATGATGAATCTGTTGGTACTAATGAAGCAAATTTTTCAGGACTTGCAAGGTACGCTTCTGGAATTATTATCCAACCTGAGAGTAAAATTGATCGATTCTTTAGTGGCTTAAAACAATTATTCGAAGGGAATTAGCCATTAGGGACTTTAATAGATATGAGGAAAATTTTCAATGTGCTCTCAAGGTTGATATGGATATTGGAGTAATCTAGTAGTCATATGGGGTTGATAAGAAGAGAAAAATGGAATTCAAAATAAAATCCAAATACCACACTGAAAAGAAGATGAGTTTTCCCTTATTCTCAAAATGTGGAAAGAAACATGGAGGGAATTGTCTTAAAGGGAATAGTAAACGTTTTATGTGTGGAAAAGAAGGTCATCAGGCAATTTAATTCTTAACTGATGGGAAAAATACGTCTAATGATTGAAACAAAGAAAAATATACACAGAATGCACCTCCTACACTTCAATGTTACAAGTGCAAGGAAATGGGGAATTATGCCAATCAATTACCTAATCCAAGGGTTATTGATGATGACTGACGTTAATAAACTCATAAGGCCAATAACAAAGTAAAGTCACATGCAGTCACTATCGGTGACATGGTGTAAGATAATGAAGTGGTGAAAGGTACTCTTATCATTCACTCTAAATTAGAAAATAATTTATTTGATTATGGATCCTCCCACTCTTTTATTTTTGAAGAATTTTTAAGGTTATTTCCATATTACCTCAAAAATTAGATGTTGATTTAGCTGTGATAACTCCTAATGGTACAACAATCACTTCAAAAGTTTATAATTCTTCTTTTATTGAAATTTGTGGGAAAGTGATTCCTGCAAATCTGGTGACCCTTCCTATAGTGGAATTTGATGTGATTCTTGGGATGAATTGGATTTCTCTATATGGATATCATATAAATTTACAAGGAAGGGAAGTCACATTTCATATTCTAGATCAATCTATGATCATATATCAATGTAAGGATGAATATAACCTTGTAGTAAAAATTTCTTCCATCTTGTAAGTCTTGATTCCAATAAATGAAAGTTATTATTTCAAATGGTTGGGGAGAAACTCACAATTAAGAATACGCCCATTGTAAGGGAGTTTGATAGTGTATTTCTGGTGGAATTTCCAGGTCTTCCACCAAATTGTGAAGTTGAGTTTTCAATAGAACTCATACCAGGTACTATGCCAATTTAAAATAAACCTTATAGAATGGCCCCAATTGAGTTGCAAGAATTGAAGAAGAAAATCCAAGAGAATCTTGATAAGGGATTCATATGTCCTAGTGGATCACCTTGGGGAGATCCTGTTCTGTTTGTTAAGAAGAAATATGGATCAATGAGACTCTGCATTGATTATCAAGAACTTGAAAAGATCACTATCAAGAACAAATATCCACATCCATGCATTGATGACTTATTTGACCAACTACACGGAGCTCAATACTTTTCCAAGATTTATCTTTGTTCAGGATATCATCAATTAAGGGTCAAAAAGGAGGATATACAAAATCATACATTTTGTAAAAGGTATGGACACTATGAATTTATAGTGATGCCTTTTGGACTTACTAATTCACCTCTATGTTCATGGATTTAAATAATAGAGTCTTTAGATACTATCTTGATCAGTTTTTGGTAGTCTTTATAGGTGATATTCTTGTTTATTAAAAAGCAAGGAAGAACATGAAGATCACTTGATAATTGTACTGAAGACCTTGAGAAAGAAGAATATTTATTCCAAATTTACCAAGTGTGAATTTTGGATTCATAAAGTTTCATTTTTGGGTCACATAATTTCAAGAGAGGGGATATCTATGGATCCAGAAAAAAAGAGGTTATTTAAAGATGGTCCAGACCATCAATAATAATTGAGATAGGAATTTTTCTTGGTTTGGCTGGATATTGTCGATGTTTTGTCAATGATTTTTCATGATTATCTAATCCACTAACCAAGTTGACTCAGAAAAAAGTTAAGTTAATTTGGATGGAGGAATGTGAAGAGAATTTCAATAAGCTAAAAAGAAGGTTAGCCAGTGCACCTGCGCTCACATTTAATTGTAGTGGAGAAAGGTTTCTGATCTACAGTGATTCATCCAAGAAGGGGATAGGATGTGTTCTCATGAAAAATGATATGGTGATATCTTATTCCTCACGACAATTAAAAATTCAGGAGAAAAATTACCCAACTCATGATTTGAAGTTAGATAAAGTAATCTTTGCATTAAATATATAAAGGCATTATCTTTATGGTGAGAAGTGTGATATTTATACTGATCATAAATGTTTAAATTATATTTTCACACAAAAGGAGCTGAATATGCCCCAAATAAGATGGTTTTAGTGGATTAAAGATTACGACTATTCAATATATTACCACCCTGGGAAAGCAAACAAGGTGGAAGATGCTTTGAGTCGAAAAGACCATGATAGCTTATCCATGATGAGGATCATGAAAGATTCAATATTTATGGATTTGAAAATTATGTATCTTGAAATTTTAATATAATAGAAGAAATATTATCTTTCTCAGATGAATGTTCAACCAAATATACAATTGAATATTAAAGAAGCAAAAAATGAAGATGTATATTTACAAAAGAAGGTGAGAAATGTTTCTGAATTCAACCTTGATTAAGATAAAATAATAAGGTTCAGGAATCGGGTTTGTATTCCTCCTATACCAGAATTAATGAATGAGCTATTGGATGAGGCTCATAGTTCTTCATTATATATTCACCATGGAAGCACAAAGATGTATTGGGATTTGATAGGGTACTACTAGTGGGATGGCATAAAAAGAGATGTCTCCAAGTATGTCTCTCAATTTTTGGTTTTTCAGCAAGTTAAGGATGAGAGATAAAAGTATAAGGGGATGTTACAACCATTACGCATACCAGAATGAAAATGGGGAAACATTACTATGGAATTTGAAATCGAACTTACCGAAAAATAAAAAGGCGATAATGTTATTTGGGTTATAGTTGATTGTGTTATAAATTCAGCACACTTCATTGCTATTATAGAGGTTTTCTCTCATGATCAACTTTCTAGTATATATATAAAGGGAGTGGTAAGATTTCATAGAGTACTAATTTCCATTATATCCGATCGGGATCTGAGGTTTACTACAATGTTCTAGTGAAGTCTTCATCATGCTCTGGATACAGAGTTAAGTTTGAGCACTACTTATAATCCTCAGACAAATGGTCAGTCTGAGGGGACAATTCAAACTCTAGAAGACATATTGAGATCATGCTCTACAGATTTCAAATGTGGTTGGGATCAACACCTACTATTGGTGGAATGTTCTTACAATTATATATTTCAATATAGTATTCTGATGGCTCCTTATGAATCCCTCTTTGGAAAGAAGTGCATAACTCTAATCTTTTGGGATGAAGTTGGGAAAAGAAAGCCATTAGAACCTAATCTTATTGATGAAATGGCATAGAAAGTCAGATCTATTTAACAACACATAAGAGAATCTCAAAGTCAAAAAAAATTATACTGACAACTGAAGAAAAGACCTAGAGTATGAAGTCGTTGATAAGGTGTTCTTAAGAATATCTCCCTAGAAGAGAGTAATGAGATTTTGAAAGAAGGGCATGCTGATCCCTTGGTATATCAGTCCTTTTGAAATTCTGGATCGTGTTGGGAAGGTAGTTTATCGATTGGAGCTTCCACTAAATATCTCTCAAGTTCATAATGTATTACATGTATCTCTTCTAATAAGGTAAATACCCGATCTTTCACAAGTACTAAGCTTAGAATTCATACCATTAGAGCAAGATATTTCTTATGAAGAACAATTGATAGAGATTCTAGATCGTAGAAAAAAGTTCTACAAAACAAGACCACTTTATTGGTTAAAGTTTTATGAAGGAGACACCAATTTGAAGAAGCTAGATGGGAACTTTAGGATATGATGCGGGAGATGTATCCTCATTTGTTTATTTCCAAGTGATGAATTTCGAGGGTGAAATTCAGTTTTAGGGGGGCAGAATGTGACAACCAAATGCTTTTATGAAATATTTTCTGTAAATATTTTTTTTTCATCAGTAGATTACTTTTCATACAATAGTGAGTTTAAACAAACCTAAATATACCCTTATTATATAATTATCATTATATCCTAGATGCTAGTTTAGCGGGAATAATTATAACTAACTTATGAAAATGCATTATGAATTCGTTGGCTATCAATTATCTATGAAAAATATAAAAAAATAGATATTTTTATTTTTCAGTGAATTAATTTTGGTAATGAAATTAATGATATAGATATGTGTTATATATTTAACAAAATATTTTTTTATATTTATCCAATGGATATTTTATTCATAGGGTATGAATAAAACCCTATTTGATGTATAAAAACCTTTTTTTAAAAGGATAATTTTACACCTTTGAATGGAGAACCCATTTTAAATTAAGATTTTGATACATTAATAATTTTTATGAAAACATAAAAATTCTATTTTGAAATAGTATATAAAAATTTACTTTGGATAAATTTCTGTTTTTTTGATAACATTCATGTTTTGATGAATAGTAAAAATAAGCTAAATTTTAATTAAAAAAACTTTTTTCATCGATATAATTTATATGGTTAAATTATAATATTAAATAATTTTAAAGTATAAATATAATATATTTTTATCATTAAATATAATTTATATAATTATAATAAATTTTACATTGAATTCATATGTAAAACATTTCAATCTTTTGCAATGTTTTAACTTTTAAAACCCATTTTTTTTATTTCAACAACGAGATTAATTTTAAATTAATTACTACAAATTTTGTGTTTTGTATTTTAAAATATGGATTCCATATTTGGAATCAGTAGGTCCAAAATATATTAAAAGGCTACTTTTATTTTTGGGCATTATGAATAGTAACTTTGGTAATTATTTTTATTACCATGGTTAAAGATAAACGAGTAATTAAGGGTAAACATAATATTATAAAATTACCTTAACACCTATAAAAATCCTACTGGATTAATAAATTTTACCCTTATCATATATTTTTTGAAATTGAATCACATTATGGCCACTTACCTATGAATATGACATGAATGTAATAAACACTATTGAATGTGACAAAATGTCACAATTTCATTTTATATAAGTATATTGATTTTAATATATTGATAAATAGAAGATAATATAGACTATAGAATGTATGTAGAAATATAAAATAATTAAATATATCATATAAATTTAATTATAATTTTTAGAGATTAAATAATTACCATTAATGATGACACAATAGTGATGTAAAAATTATTTTATTAATAAAAATATCAAACAAATGGTTTTAAAAATATTAATATAAATATCATATGAACTTAGTAATGTGCTCCACAATTTTTATATGTGAATATGACATTTTATTAACATATTAATTCTTTTTTTCAAATTTATCTTCTGTGTGGATTTTATTTAAATTCAAATAAATGAATAGTGTCAAAATTGACACTATTGATAATTTATAAAAATAACATTTTATTAAATTGTTTAAAAATAATAAATAATATTTAAAAATTAAAAATTGAAAATTATAAAGTCAAAATTTTATGAAATATCCATTTATGGTCAATTAACACCATATAAGTAAATATTTATAACATTAAATATTTAAAATGTTATTACCACAATTAAAATTAAATAGAATAACTAATTGTTAATTAAAATGGTAATGCTTAAAATGAAAAATAAGTTGTAAAAAATTTATTGGTTTATGAGATTACAACCCTATATCATCTAATATTTTAATTTGGGTCACTTTAGAGGTATTTAGGTAGGGTTTGATTTTATTATAAATTAATATTTTTGAGGTTTCAAAAAGTGCCCCTCACCTCAATTTTAAAAGGGAACCTTCTACCTCACCTATTCACTTCATTTTGAGCCTTAAATCTTGTCCACCCCTACCATTTTAATTCTCAGATTTACTATTTTTATTATAGAGGTTCTGTTCTCCTTCAAAGACCAACTCTAGTGCCCTAAGAGGAAATCTAAAGGAGGCACGTTGAGGAAGAGGTAATCTCTTCTACCGATTATTTCAAATTTATTTCTTCTTATAATTACTATTCATTAGTTATTTCATTATAAAGTAATAAAATTAATATCATGTATATATATATATGTTATTATAAATATGAGACATCCCTATTTTACCTTCTATCCATCCTACGAAAAACGAAATCACCGCACGTGCGTACGTACGACTTACCGTCTCCACGCTGTGATGTAATATGTTTTTCCTCACGATCTTACATGGATGGTTATAATGGTGAAAACAATAAATATATTTTATTTTTATAACATGATACCAATTCTAAGATATTATACTCCATCAACTTCAATAACATTCAACAATTATGGGAACAATATCATCGCTCGTGCGTACGTACGATTTACCGTATCCACAATGAGATGTGATTCATTAGAAATAATATTCATTAAAGAATGATTATATAAATGAATTTTATGAATAAATATGATATATATTATAATAATACCATGACGTAAATGATATAATTATAACCTAAAAATATGAATAAGAACTTATCCGATAAAACATGCATAAGAACATAAAGCATTTAATACCCGCATGATGAGTAACAATGAAATGTTACTAAAAAAGGATGAAAATATGATCAAAAATGTTATCATAAAAATTATTATGTTTATGGAATAAATCAGTAACATTATTTAAATTATTATAAATTATATTCAGATACATAAAAAGGATATCAGACCCAAGGTAATGGATACATTATCAAACCTCATTTTTATCCAAGATTATTTATTCATAAGTATTTAATGGGGGTTATTTATCATCCAAGTCTATGTTTCGTAAATATTTATTTAAAACTATTCTTTATATCCTTATATAATTTTTAAAATTCAATTTTACCCATTGGTATTTTTTACTAAATGGTATGAATGGAATGTTTTTTTGTTGTTTTCAGTATTAGGTACTTTTTTACTTTCTGATAAAAGTATGAGAAGAATGTTTTTTTAACTTTTACGACATGAAATTTTTTTAATGATTTAATAATGCATTATTTTCTTGAATGTTACCCTATAACATTATAAGTTTTTTTCAAATAAAATTATTTGTTCGAAAATTTTGTGTTATTTTTAGGAAGGAAAACATTTTTGAAGAAGAAAGGATGTTTTCCTCTGGAATGAATTTCAAGTGTTTTCTCGAATTTATTTTCATCTAAGATGAAACTATTTAAATATGGATATATTTATATTTCTTTTATTACTATGGTTTTTTTGTGTTTATGGTGGATTATTATTGAAAATATCCATTTGTTTTATATCAATTATGATGAAATGATGTTTAAGAAACCCACTTTATTTCATGGGTTATGATACGGTGAATGTTTTTATGTTTTTGTGGCACACATAAGAATGGTTTCATTATGAGATGGGTGGGACCTATATATCCCTCTAATGGATTGGGTAATGATTTATATCTCATGATATATACATGACTGGAAGGACAAGTAAATCCGATTCAGTATTACATGGCTGGAAAGAGGAGTGAACTCGGTTTAGTAATGGACTCTGTCCACTATGATGGTTTTGCAATGAGCCTTGGAAAATATGAATTGATTTTCTATGATTATATGTGTATGCCAAAAAATTTCATGTCTTATGTTATGACTATTGTGATTACATTTCACTTTTATGATTTATCCCATGACCTGATATTATGATCTTTTATATGCAGGATAATATTTTAAAATGTTATGTTCTTATGAATATGATATGATTGATAATTCCATTGCTTACCCTTACTGAGCATTTTAGCTCCCCCCTTTCATATGATTCTTTTCCCCAGGTCATGAATAAGAGTATTAGTTAAGATATACCAAAAAGGATTTTAGTTATGAAGAAATAAATGGGAGACAATGTAGATGTTTTATGAACCATTTGTTTATGTTTCCTAGTTTCTAATGACACTATATCTATACAGTCATGTCATGGTTTTGTTATATGTTGTAATGAATATAATTCAATTCTGAAATAATATAATTGTTTGTAAAGTAGGGGTCGTTACAATTATTTGTCAAGATTTTTATACTTTGTTTTCCTTTGTGTTTTTAGTGTAAAATGGGAATTTTTGGGTTTACAATAGGTGGCGCATGTTTGGCACATAGATTGGAAAACTATACACCCTTTACTAGGAAACCGTTTGTCCAGGTGACATTTTTGGATAGTGGATAACCACACAGTTTGTAAACCATCCATGCAAGCCATATAACATGTTCCTATTGGACATTGAAGGGAATATAGTTGCAACATAGTTTGGAAAATTGTGTGGGAAGACCATGTGACTTGTATTGGTCATTAAAAACTGGATTTTTATCATTTTGATCCCTCTAATTTTTTGACCCAAAACACCCCTATTCCTCCCATCTTTGGATTATTCACCCTAGGTTCCCCCTAGCCCTCTTTCTCCCTTGGAACTCCATTTTGTTGGGGATTTGTGTGTGTTTTTTTCTCAATTTTTCAAGCAAGTCCCTAATTTCTTGATTTCTCCATCTTTTCTAGGGTTTCTCTCCTTTTCACTTGGGGTTTCATATTTCCATTGGGTTAGATGACCTAATTTGTGTTAGATATCGATTATCAGGGTTTAATATTGATGTTTATGGTTGGATATTTCATTTATAGGATCCCTTGGTGGTGCGATTGTGGTTTAGAAATGATTTCAAGAAGTTTCTACACTTTAGGAAGGCTGTTCTTTGCCTAAACATTATTTGATGATTTTGATATGCTTTATTGAGTATTTAAATATGTTCAATTATTTATTTTGTGGTGTGAAAGGTGTTTTTAAGGGTTTTGATATGTGTATGGATTGAATTTGGGGTTTCTAATGTAGATTGCTAGTATTTTAGGTGTGTTCCCTTGTTTTGAATCTTCAATGTGTTTTATAAATTGATTGAGTTCTTTTTGAAATTGTGAAAGTGGTGAGAAACATGTTTAAAAATGTATTTGGTGTACTTTTAGACTTAAAAGAGGATTTTGGTTATGGGAATTGTTGTTTATAACATGTGTTATATTTATTATCTTGTGAATGTGTGAAATTGATGTGGTATGTGATATGTGAAATGGATGTTGAGCATGAAGAGAAACCTCGGTATCTAGGTGGGTATGCTAAGACCAGTACATTAGTTGACCTGGAGGTGTCTTTACGAAGGTTGATCTAGCAGTATTAACGATTACAACACTAACTAAATTATAATGATGATTTGAGACCAATGGTCCTTTCAGATGTTCCCTCATAGTATCTCATAGAAGAGAACGATGTGGGTTGTGGATTCTATACCATGTTTCATTGAGAAACAAGGTTACTAGTGTCCCATTTTATCTTGTGATTATGGGATTTTCTTGTAATCTAGTTCTCTCTAGAGATACTGTACTTCCCATCGACATATGAATATTTTTTTGGTTATTTCAAAAGAAAATAATGTGTTAACTTAAAATGTTATTAATAAAAATGTTTCAAGATTTTCCTTTACAAAAATTTCATGTTAATTTTACTTATAATGTTTTAGTATAAAGTCTATTTTATTCAGTGGTATCCTATTGGGATTTAACTCACACCCTGCATAAACCTTTGGGTGTATGTAAACTTGATTATTTTTGACTCAAGTAAAAGAAATATGTATGGTTATAGTGTTTTGGGTTTCTAGTGATCCTTTCTTGTAAGTGTTGGTGGCGGTGTCTTGAGGATGAATCTCCTCTTACTGCATGTAGTTTTTAGGATAGTGTTGTTTCCCCCCTTTTGTTGTATCCTTTTTGGGTTTTGTTTAAAGATGTAAACATGAGTCTAACAATTTTTATATCTAGTTTGGTTATGTTTTTCCAGGATTATGATGTTTATTTTGTGGGGGTTTTTATGGTTATAATAAAGGGTGAAGTTGTTCTCATATTGTATTGTTGATACCGAGGCACTACATTCCAGCTTGTGGGGATTGGGAATGCCCTTCAGTCCATGCCATGAACTGGGTTGGGTGTCGGGTTGGATGGCACTTCGGCTTGGTTGGTGACAATATGGTATCAGAGCAACTCACGCTCTTTTGGTTGAAGTTATTTTTGGATGAGTCTGGATAGATTAGAGTTAATAATATTAGGGCTTTAGGTTCTAGTTTCTAGTAGGTTTCCTAGTCAGCACAGATCAAGACAGATCTTGATTCACCCAGAGATTTTGGGATTTTATTTGACTTTGAGTTCAGGTGAGACATGTAGGCTACAGACTATATATGGAAAATGGGTGGGGGTGGTGCGGTTTTCTTGGTTTGGCACATTATTATGATGGATTTTATTATGTTTTGGTTTTAATAAGTGTTTTAGATTTGTTTTTATTACTAAAAATTTTCAAAATTGTGTTATTGATAGTTTTCGTAATGGTTATTTCTTCTTGTTGCTAAAATTCCTCCCCAGAGAATTCCTTTGAAACCATCAAAATGAGATAGAGAGAGTTCTCCCTCACCAATTGATCAGATATTAGTGGAATCAGTGGTTCAGGACGTTCAATATTTGTTATAGGGAGTGGGTTTTGTTCCAATACTGGTTAGAGAAGCTGAACTAGGTCATGTAAAGGACAAATCTCAAGAGTTTCTTAAGAACAAGTCTCCTTCTTTCTGAGGTAGTACAAAACCTCAGAAAACAGGGGAGTGGATTGAGAAGATAGAGTGTATGTTCATGTTACTTGATAGAGTTAATATTTTCATAATTATTCATATGTTTTTCAATGATTTAATCCCTACAAATTATTCAATTTGATCTTATTTGCATCATTTTTTGATTTTTGGTATGTTTTGAGCTTAAGTATGAGAATTGGTTAATTTTGGACATTTAGTAGTTTTCTATTGCTTTTGTATTTCGAGAATAACACCTAAAATTGTGATCCAATTCATGTGATTACATTTTTTAGGATTTATATGTTCTAGGGATACAAATTATTTTTATGGAAAAGGATCCCATTCAAACACCAACATGCCCCAAAAAATCGACTACGTTGAAAAGTTATTCTGGTTGATTGAATGGATCCTACCTCATTCAAAGAGACATATCTCGGGATACTGATTTCCAAATGGGATAGTTCTAGATAGGTTCATAATTTGACTCGATGGTTAATATCCTAATTAAATTTCAAAAATAAATGATTTCATTAAGACCACCCTTGAACCAGTCAAAGTGGGGTTGGTGGAATAGTATTCTGTGGCCAGAAAAATTCATCTCATTTAATTCATCTATAACTTCGTTTACACATGTCCAATTGCTTTTAAATTTAGAGGGTAGATGAAAAAATCCATTAATCACATCTTATAAGAAGTTACCATGGTATGATTATACCATATGGGGGCAGAACTAAAGCTAACTTCTGGAAGATAGATTCTGGAGGATTTATTTTTCTATTCTTTATTTTCTTTATTTTGTTATACTTAATATTGTAATGTATTATTCCTTCCCCATATTTTAAATTACCCTTACCATGTTGGGGTAAATATTCTGAGTGATTGGGAAAGGTTTGGTTTTATCTTTCGTAATGTTTCAATTCTTACATTTGGTCGAATAAAAAATCGTTCTCTTCTGCTGTGTTGGTTTCAAATTCTAATAAACGGTTTTATTATCTAATGCGATCATATTTGATTTAATATTATGATGTTATTATTTCTTTGGTAAATGTTAATAATCTCCCTCCACTAGGTTTTTGTCTAAAGACAATGGAATAGATTAGGGATTAGTTGCGAAGTACTTAATGATCGTCTGTACATGTGGTAGGGGTATTGAATAATCTTAATTTCTTGGGATAAACAAGACTCGATTGAGAATTTACAAACTCAATTGAGGGAATTTTCTACATATGTTTATCACATAGGAAGGATAATAGATAGATTTGAGATATTGGTAAGGTTTAATCTCACCATCACTATTTACTAAGTGAGTGATAGGAAGTGATTGTGAAATATCACTCAAACTGACTTAGCAGAAGAGGATTGAAAAATTGGAACTATGATAACATTGAAATTGAAAAAATAACCCCAAACTTCACACAAAATTTTTATCACTATTTTTAATCGCATAATTTTACAATTTGTTTTAAATATTTTAAATTAATTATTTAATTTGTTTCATCACTTTGTTTTTAAAACCAAACAATTCAAAAAAAAACCTCCACTTCTTTCTTAAATTTAATGTGACAAACATGACTGTTGTGAACTCCTCTCTGGTGACAACCTATGTTAACCAATTTACTACATTCTAACTTAGGAAATAATTTTTTTCCAAAACCCATGATAGGTGTGTGTCATTACTCAATAATAATAAGGATGTTAGGGTTAAATGTGCCTCATTCTTATTGGAAGGCCCCAGTTGGAAGTGGTGGGACTCAGTGGGGTTGGTTTAGAAGTACAAAAAAATGAGTATGAAAGTCTTTAAGGTTGTTTTCACTGAGAAGTATTGTCCTTAAGTCTTGGAATAAACTAAATCATGGGAGTTTATATATCTTTTCTGGGGATACTGTTCCATGATGGAGTATGCCAACCGCTTTGCTGAGTTAGTTTAGTACACACCCGATCTCGTTTACAATGAGAAAATGAAGGCTAAAAGGTTTGAGAGGGGGTTGAGTCTATAGATTTATTCTCAAGTATTTCTATTTTAAGCTAAAAACATATGATGAGGTGGTTTATCATGATTTTATGGTGTATATTGATCACAAGAGAAATTCTAATTCCTTTAGGGTTGTGATAAAAGTAGGAAGTGGTAGTTTATTTGAGAAAAAAGGGTCCGGGATGAGTAGGGGAAGAAGGTAGGTGGTAGTTCTGGCTATCCTTCCCGATTGTATTAATTTGTGGCTTCTGATGCTGGGTCAATTTTGTTCCATCAATGTGGGAAGGTAGTACACATACGACCTGTGTACACATCTCCTTCCAGTCTGTATCACCGATGTGGAGCTATAGGACACTTACAAAACTTTTAAAAAGTGATGCATCCTTATCAGAGTAGTGTAGGATCTGTGGCTTCTATGGGGATGTCAGCCTAGTCAAAATCATACAGGTTAGTGAGTTCTTAGTATGATGGTCATGGTGGTAGAGTTAGATAAACTTATAGGTAGAGTCATTTTATGGTAGAGCCACATGCCAGTGGTCATTCCTAGGACCATGTTAAGACTAGGAAGCTTTATATGGTGGATTGAGTACCAGCTAAATCAGATACATGGAATATAATAGTTTGAGGTACCATTGTTATTTCATCATCCTTATATGATGTCTTTTTGACATTGGTGCATTTGTTTCATTTATCTCTACCCTACTTATTGATTTTTTAAAGTTACCAACAGATCTTATGATATATGCGTTGGAGTTGGTTACACTACTTGGTAAGAAGTGATATAAGGGTCTTAGGTGTCTGTCTTGTGCACTAACTATATCAGGGGTCAAGTTAGAATGTGATTTTTTTATTTTAGAAGTGGAACTCTTTAACATAATACTTGGTATGGATTGGATGGTGAACTTCTAGAAACACATTGATTTCTATAGGTGGAAAGTGAGTTTTGTGAAACCTAATGAATATACCCATGTTTTTAATTGAAAATGGGATCCTTGTTCGGGGCATGATGGACCTCCACTTCCAAAATTAGAAAATCTTGTTTTTTAGATGTTGTCACTCGTGTTGGAAAATGATGACGGTGCACCTAAGAATGGATTACCTGTTGTGGTATTTGAGTTCCTAGCGGTTTTTCTAGAGGATTTTTTAGGTTTTCCTTTAGAGAGGGATGTGAAGTTTTCTATTGATTTGGTACTAGGAACACAACCGATATCTCTTACCTCATTTATCATGGCCCCCAGTGAGCTAAGGGAATTAAAGGTATAGATAGATGATTTAAAATTCAAAGGATTCATTTTCCTTAGCATCTCTTCTTAGGTTACCCCAGTCTTGTTCGAAAATAAGGCCAATGGATCTCTCTGGTTATGCATTAATTTCCCAAAGATTAATAAGGTTAACATCAAGAATAAGTATCCATTACCTCATGTTGATGACCATTTTGATTAGATTTAGGGGAAAGGTGGTTTTCAAAAATTTACTTTCATTCTAGTTATCACCATTTCAGAGTTAGAGAGAAGGATGTTCTGAAAATGAAATTCCAAAGTAGTTAAATCCATTTCAAGTACTTGTTCATTCCTTTACAGTTGATGAATTATACAATGGTATTTATGGTTCTTATGAATATGGTGTTTCATTATTATATCAACTCGTTCATCATGGTGTTCATGGATGACATCCTGGTCTATTCTGTATCTGAGAAGGAGCATGAGCGTCATTTGAGGATTTTTCTAGGAACTCTTTGTAACCGTCATATATAAGAAATGTTTTCAATATGATCCTTATAGATCGGGGAAGTTAAGTTTTCAGGTCATGTTATCTTATAATTAGGGGTTTTAGTGGACCCCGAGAAGATCAATGTAGTTATGTCATGGGAGTAGTCGAAGAATGTTTTTGAGATTAGAAGCTTCCTAGTCCTATCAGAGTATTATAGGAAATTTATTTGGGGATTTTTATGGGTTTCTTCACCCACGACACCACTCACACAGAAGGGGGTGAAGTTTGAATGGATCCCAGAATGTCAGGTGTACTTTGAGGAGCGTAAGCAGTAGTTAACCACCATATTTTTTTGATCTTCCCAGAATCTAGAATGGGGTATCTGGTTTATTGTGATTCCTCAGGTATGGGTCTCTGGTGTGTTATTATACGGGATGACCATGTGGTATCATATCGTTCTCTCCATCTCTGACTACATGAAAAGAATTACCCAACCCAAGACCTGGAGCTAGCAGCAGTGATTCATTCCTTAAATACATTTCTCAATTATCTGTTTGGGGAGAAAATTTTGGTTTATTATGATCATAGGATTTTGGGCTATATTTTTTCCCAGAAATATTTGAGTCTAAGGAAGCATCATTTATTGGAGTACCTTTAGGGATTTGACATTTATATAGTCTATAACTTGGGAAAAGGTAATGTGGTGGTGAACTCTTTGAGTTGGAAAGTTCATATGTATGCATCGATAGAGTCCAGTGATGAGTGGAATTTGATGGGGATCTTTGCTCAGATGAACTTGGAGATAAAGGATGATTATGGTGGTGCATTCTTAGCTAGTGTGTGGTTATCTCATCTTTTAGAGCTGATGCAGTGGGAGCATCCTGGTGATGGGTTTTTCCAACAGTCTATGAAATTTATTAATATTGCAGAGATTCCTTGTGATTTATCATTGTCTCCTGAGAAAGTATTATGATTCAAGGGTCTCTTTTTGGTGACATTATCTATGAGGAAGGTGGTGATGAAAGATAGCCACTATTTTCAATGGGCTATTCATACTGGTGCTACAAAGAGGTTTTATGTTGTGCATCAGTAGTTATAGTGTCTAAGTATGAGTTGAGACATAACTGACTTCACATCATGGTGTTATACATGTTAGCATGTTAATATAGAGCACTAAAGGCCCTCCATTTTGTTTCAGCCACTGCCCATTCCTTTCTTGAAGTGGGATGAGATCACAATGGGATTTATTATTGTCTTTCCTTGTACACCTCAAGGAAGGAATTATATTTGGCTAGTGATTGAATGTTTGATAGAAAATGGCCATTTCATTCTGATTAGAGATTTAGAAAACGTTGATGAGTTGAGTTGGATATAATTTCAAGAGGATGTGAGGGTCCATGTTGTGCCATTGGAAATTTTTTCTGATAGGGACCCCCATTTTACCTCATGGTTTTGGGAAGGCATTCAAAATAAATTGTTGTATGTCAAGTTGATTACAATATACCATCCTCAAATGGATGGTCAGATGTAATGGGATAACCTGATATTGGAGGTCATGCTATAGGCATGTGTATTGGATTTATGAGTTTCATAGCATAGCCATTTGGTATTGATCGAGTTTTCATATAAAAACAATTACCAATCCTCAATCTAAATGAATCCTTTTGAGGAACTCTATGGTCATCCGTTTTAGTTTTATTTGTGTTGGGATGAGGTAGGTGATACCTCATTATTGGGGATGAGATTATTATAAGATACATCTTAGAAGGTCAAGATTATCAGCAAATAGTTTTTGAACGCTTCAAGTCACAAAAAAATCCTATTCCAATCATAGGAGTCAAGATTTAGAGTTTTCTGTGGGTGACCGGGTGTTCCTAAAGATATCACCTATTTTGGGTCATCGTCAATTGGGAAAATAAGGAAAGCTAACAAAGAGGTGTATTGAACCTTTTGAGATTACCGAGAAGATTATTAAAGTGGATATAGGTTGGACTTTCCTTCCCAATTTACATCAATACATGACATATTCCATGTTTCCCAAATGAAAAAGTATGATCTCAATCTATCTTATGTCTTGAATTGGGAAGATTTGGAGTTGAAGACCAATTTTTCTATGTTTGAGTGGCCAATACAGATTTCAGATTCTCAATAAAAAGTGATTCATTTGATGTACATTCCATTTGTTCGATTTATTTGGTAACACATGAATTATGAGAATAAGAGTTGGGAATGAAATTCTTTGGTTGAGGAGTATCTGTCTTTATTCTCTGATCAATCTTTGGAGTGACTTTATGGGGGCATAAATTTTTCATGGTGGGGCGAATTTTCAAGTTAGTGATTTTATTTTGAGGTTTTTTTCTATTTATTTTTTGTCTATATTTTTTCCTTTGGGGGTTTTTTACGTTTTTAGTGAAAAAATTGGAGTTTTTGGGTTAATAGTAGGTGGCTCTTGGTTGGAACATAGTTTAGAAAACCGTGCACCCTTTCCAAGGAAATTGTGCGTCCATGTGCCATTTTTGGATAGTAGATAACCGTGTAGCATGTTACAATTGGATAGTAAGGGGCACACATATTTTACATGGTTTGAAAAACAATGAAGGAAAACAATGAGACTTTTCAAGTTCATTAAAAATTGGATTTTTATGTTTTTTATCACCCAAATTTTTAACCCTAAACACCCGTATTATTCCCTAATTAGGATTCTTCATTCTAGAAACCTCTTTTATCCCTACTTCTTCCTTGGACCTCCATTTTTGTGGTGATTTTGGTGTATTTTTTCCATGATTCTTCAAGTAAGTCCCTCGTTTCTTGATTTATCTTTCTTTTCTAGGGTATCTCTCCTTCTCTCTCAAAGTTTCATATTTTTAGTGAGTCTGATTCCCTATTTAGGGTTAGATATTGATTCTTAGAGTTCAATATTGATGGTTATGGTTTGATATTGATTTTATTGAATCCCTTGGTGACATGGTTGTGGTTTAGCACCGATTTCTTAAAGTTTCTACACTTGAGGAAGGTTGTTCTATGTGTAAACATTATTTGATGATTTTGATAAGCTTTCACGAGTGTTTAAATATATTTTATGATTTATGTGTGTGGTGAGAAAGGTGTTTCTAAAGGGATTTGATATGTGTATTGATTGAAAGTGTTTTTTATAAATGAAATTGGTATTATTTTAAGTGTGTACCCTTGTTGTGAATCTTGAATGTGTTTCATAGATTGTGTGATTTGTTTTTGAAAATGTGAAAGTGGTGAAAAACATGTTTAAAAATGGATTTGGGGTGAGTTTGGACTTAAAATAGGTTTTTGGTTATGTGAATTGTGGTTAATCATGTGTGTTATATTTATTGGCTTGTGACTGTGTGAAACTGATGCTGTATGTGATATGTGAAATAGAAGTTGAGCATGAAGGGAACCATGGGTATTTAGGTGGACAGACTATGACTAGTGCATTAGTTAACCCAGAAGAGGCTTTGCCCAGATCCATTTATCCAGATTAATGATTACAATACTAACTAAATTATGATGATGATTGGATACCACTGGGACCTTATATCATGCATGAGAATGTTTTGAGTTATGTTTGATATACCATGTTTCACTAAGGTACGAGTTTCACAGTGTCCCATTTTAGCAAGTTCTTATAGGGTTTTCCCTTGATTTAGTGTTCTCTTGAGATATCAAACCTACCGTCATTATAGGGTTCTTTTTTGTTTATTTCATGACCAAATAATGTGTTCCATTGAAATGTTTTCTATAAAAATGTTTTAAGATTTTACTTTATAAAACATGCATGCTAATTTTCCTTATAATGTTTTGGAAAAAAATATATTTTATTGGGTGGAATCATACTTGGATTTGGCTCACTTTAATGACCCATACTTTACATGTAGATATTAATTCAACATTGAATAATATTTATTACATAACATAACAAAAATTAATCCAGGACCATATAGGTTTAGTGTCTTTAGAAACTGGGAAACATAAACAAATGATTCATAAAACATCTATATTTTCTCCCTCTTATTTCTTCAGAAATAGAATATTTTTTGACGTATCTAAGTTAATACCCCATTCTTCCTGACCTGGGGAAAAAAACATATGATAGGGTGATCTCAAATGCTCAGTAATGGTGAACAAGGGAAATATCAATAAGAACATAACATTTGAAAATCTTAACCTACATATAAATGATTAGAATATCAAGTCATGGGATAAATCATAACAGTGAAACATAATCCCAATAGTCATAACATAAGACATGAAATATTTTGGCATACACACATAAGGATATAAAATTATTTCATATTAGTAAAGTTTCATCACTGGGACCATCATAGCGGAAAAAGTCTATTACTGAATCGATCTCACTCCTCATTCCAGCCCTATTTTACTGAACTGGATTTACCTATCATTATAATCATGTCTATCTCATGAGATATAAATATTTACCCAATGCATTTAAGGGATATATAGGTCCCACCCATCTCATAATGAAACCATTATTACGTGTGCCACAAAAACAAAAAGACATTCACCATAACATAACCCATAAAATAAAATGAGTTTATTAAACATCATTCAATCATAATTGATATAAAACAAATGGACTTCCAAAATAAAATTCCATCATAAACAAAATAAAATCACAGTAATAATAGGGATATAAAGATAACCCTATTTATAGAGTTTCATATTAGATGAAAAATATGTTTGAGAAAATACTTGAAATTAATTCTTAAGGAAAATATCATTTCTTCTTCAAAAATGTTTTCCTTTCTCAAAAAACCACCCAATTTTAGAAGAAATAATTTTATGTGAAATCAACCTTGTAATATTTTAGGTGAAGCTTCAAGTAAATAAGGTGTAATGAAATCGTAAAAATTCATTCATGACATATAAGTTAAAAAAACATTCTCCTCATACTTTTATTGGAAAAATAAAAAAGTATCTTGAATCGAAAAATGAAAAAAAAATCCATTCATACCATTTTAAAAAAATTCAAAAAAGGGTAAAATTAACTATAAACAATTTTATAAGAATATAAATAATATTACATAATTAATAAATATGGATATGAATGATAAATATACTCCAGTAAATACATATGTATAAACAATCTCGGATAAAAATTAGATTGCAAAATTATCCCTTACCTTAAGTATTATATCCTTTTTATGTATACAAAACTACTATATAAATATTTAAATAATGTTATTTAATTACTCCATAATAATAATAGTTTTTATACTATCATATATGATTATATTATCATCTGTTTGTTAGTAACATTTCATTGTCATTTCTTATTCATATATTGACAGTTTTATGTTCTTATACAAGATTTGTCAGATAAGTTTATGTTCTACTTCTTAGATTATAGTTAAATCATTTACATAATTATATTAGTATAATATATCTCATTTATATTCATTAAATTCATTTATATAATCATGGTTTAGTTAATATCTTGTATAATGAATCACATTTCTTCGTAGAGACGGTAGGTCGTACGTACACACGAGCGATGATACCATTCTCAAAATTATTGAATGGTATTGAAGTGGATGGTGTATAATATCTCATAATTTGTAAAATATTATAATAATAATATATAGTTATGATTTACATCATTATACCCATCCAAGTAAGGTGGTGGTGAAAAACAAATTACACCACGACGAGGAGACGGTAAGTTATATGTACACACGCACGATGATTTTGTTTTTCATAGGATAGATAAAATGTGAAATATGGTTGTTTCATGTTTATAATAACATATAAGTATATGAGAGATAATTATTTTATTAATTTATAATTAAAAAACTAGTGAAGATTAATTAAAATAAGAATGAAGTATGAAAGAATTGATAGAAGTGATGACATCTTCCTCGACGCGCTTCCTCTAAATCTCTTCTTAGAGCACTAGAGTTGGTCTTTGAAGATTACCGGAACATCTATAATGAAAATATGGAAGTTTATAAGGAACAAGGTAATGGTATGGTCGATCTTGAATGCTCAAAATTATGTTAATAGTTGAGGGAGGAAGTGCCCTTTTATAATCAAGGTGAGGGGCAATTTTGGAATCCTCCAAAATATTAATTTATAATAAAATAAAATCTTACCCAAAGACCTAAAAAATGTCCCAATTTTGAATATAAGATGATATATAGTTGTAATTTCATCAACCAATAAATTTTGGACAAGTTATTTTTTCAATTTAATCCATATATTTTTAATTGACACTTAGATATTCTATTTAATTTTAATTGTGGTAATAACACTCTAAATATTCAAATGTTATAAATATTTAATTATATGGTGCTAGTTGACAAAAAATATATATTTTATTAAATTTTATATGTTATAATTATCACTTTTTAATTTTTAAATATTTTTAAGGTTTTTAAATAATTTAATAAAATGTTATTTCCATAAAATATCAATAGTGTCAATTTTGACACTATTCATTTATTAGACTTTTAATAAAATCCATATAGAAGATAAATTCGAAAAAAAATATTTAATACACTCATAAAATGTCATATTAACCTAAAAAATTCATTTATGACATTAATTAGTTCATATGTTATTTCTTTTAATATTATTAGAACCATTTTTTTGATATTTCTATTAATAAAATAATTTCTACATCACCATTATGTCATCATTAATGGTAATTATTTAATCTCTAAAAATTATAAATAAATTTATATGATGTAGGTAGTTATTTTATATTTATATATACTAAATATATACTATATTTTCTTCTAATTATCTATATATTAAAATTAATATACTTATATAAAATGATATTGTGACATTTTGTCACATTCATTAATTTTTGTTATATTCATGTCATATTAAAAGGTAAGTGGAAATTTAGTGATTCAATTTTAAAATATAGATGAAAATTGTCTAATTAAGTCATCCAATAGTATTTTTATAGGTTTTATGTTAATTTAATACAATTATTTTTACCTTTAATTACCTAATTTACCTTAAACCATGGTAATAAAAATAATTACCAAATTTACAATTCATAATGCCCAAAAATAAAATTATCCTATTAACATAATTTGGAAATACTGATTCCAAATATGGAATAAATTTTACAAAATTAAAAACATAGAATTTTTAGTAATTAATTTAAAATTAAACCCGTTGTTGAAATGAGAAAATGAGTTTTAAAAGTTAAAATATTGCAAAATATTAAAATGTTTTTAGATCTGAATTTAATGTAAAATCAATTCTTATGAACTAAATTATATAAAATGGTAAAAACAGATTCTATTTATTCTTTGAAACCATTTAATAATATAATTTAACCATATAAATTATTTCAATGAAAAAATTTATTTTCAATTAAAATTTAGCATATTTTTACTATCCATCAAAACATAAAAGTTATCAGAAAAATATCAGAAATTCATCCAATGTAAATTTTTATATCCCAATTCGAAATAACATATTTATTATTTCATATAAGACTTATCAATGTGTCAGAATATTAATTTAAAATGGGTTCTCTATTCAATGGTGTAAAATTAAACTAAAAAATAGGTTTTTATACATCAAATAGTGTTTTATTCCTTGCCTATGACTAAAGTATCCTTTAGATATATATCAAAAATATTTTATTAAGTATATAACACATTTATATAACATTAATTTTATTAAACAAAGTAATTCACTGAAAAATACAAATATATAATTGATTTATATTTTTCATAAATAATTTATAGCCAAATAATTCTCAATGCATTTTCATAAGTTAGTTATAATTATTTCCAATAACCTAAATAATAGTATATAATGGTAATTTTATACTAAGGGTGTCTCATGGTTAGTTTAAACTCATTATTTCATTCAACACAAGCTACTGAAGAATAAAAATTATTTAAAGAAAATATTTCATAAAAAACATTCGGGTGTTACACTCACACACTATATACACCATTTGGTGTATGTAGACTTGGTGATATTTGACTCAAGTAAAGGAAATATGTATTATGATTTTGGTTCAGGTTTCTAGTGATCCTTTCATTCATGTGCTAGTGGTGGTGGCTTGATTATGAGGCTCCTCTTGTTGCATGGAGTTTTTGGGATTGTGTCTTTGTCCCCCTTTTTGTTGTAGCCCTCTGAGATTTGTTTGATATTGTAAACATGAATATGAAAATTGTTATGATATGTTTGGTTATGTTTTTCTAGCCTTGTAATGTTTATTTTATGGGTTTTTATGGTTATAATAATAGGTTAAATCATTCTCACATTGTATTTATGAAACCCATGCACTAGTTTCCTTCCCATAGGGATCAGGAACACCCTTCAGGCCATGCCATAAATTGGTTTAGGTGTTGGGTTGGATGGAACAGTGAATTCATTCATGAAATTGGTTGGTTTGTTGATGGGGATGAGATCATGTATAACTATGGGAATGTTTGGGTACCTTCATACATGTGAAATGAGTTGTTGTGAGAATCTCATGATTTCAAGTGGGCAGTACATCCCAGACTCACTAAGATATACCTTTAATTATGCCACCAGTATTGGTGTCCCAGGATGAAAAGGGAGATTTCAAGATTTTTTACTAGATGTTCCACCTCTTAAAAAATCAATGAAGAACACCAAAAAACAACTCGTATCTTGAAACTATTAACTATAATGTAGTGTAAATGAGATGTTGTAACCATGGATTTCATGATGGGCCTACAAAAATCACCTTGAAGCAGTGATGATGTATGGGTGATCATGGATAGGTTGACGAAGGTCACACATTTATTACCTATCAGGGAGACCTTCTAAGTGGATAAACTTGGGAGACATTTTGTCTGAGAGATCATATAAATTCATGGGGTTAGACATACCATTTTAGTAATCATGGATGCTTGGTTCAATTCTTTTTTCTATAAATGGTTTTAGAGTGATCTTATATCATAGGTAATTTTGAGTACAACAGACCACCCTCAGAAATATGGTCAGTTTGATCACACTAAATAGGAACTAGAGGACATGCTTTGGGAATGTGTCCTTGATTCTAGAGGATCTTGGGATAAATCAATTCTCTCTAGATAATTTTTCTTATAATTATAGTTTCCATGAAACTATCCAGATATATCCATATAATAAACTCTATGGTAGGCCTTATTGTTCAGCTCCATGTTAGATAGAGGTGGGGGAGGTTGTAATTTTTGGAATTCATCTCATTCAAGAGACATTGGAATAGGTTAAACTAATCAAGAAATTTATGGTTATAGATCAATCTAGGAAGAATTCATATACCTATCATCATCAATTATCTTTAGTTTTTGATGTGGAAGATCAGGTCTTCTTTTATGTTTCTCCTAGGTTGGGTCATCAAATGATTCAAAGTCTAGGTAAACTATCCTGAATATTTTTCAGGCCTTTCGAGATCTTATAGAGGGACAAGATAGTAAAATTTAAGACACCTCTTCCTCAGTGGTTCATGGATATGTATTATGTCTTTTATGTTTCTCAAATACATCATTATCATTCCAAACAATATTTTTTTTTGATCATGAGGGAGTTGAGTTCGAGGTTGATGCATCTTCTGAGAAGTATCCAGTTCATATTGTTAATAATAGTATAAAGTCTATTTGAGGTATGAAAATTCATTGGTTTGGGTGATATGGTAGAAAGACCATGTAAAGTATGATACATAGGAATTATAGTCCTATATACATGCTCATTGGTCTATCTTATTCTCATATAGTGCTCAACCACCCCCTAAAGGGAAAGTCGACAGTGAATTTTTTTAAAGAGGGGAGGTTGTAAGATCCTAGTTTTCCATTGAGGTAAAAAAACTATGGATTTTAGTCTAAATCTATTATTTTACTTTATTAAAAATACCTAAATGTTTCATTTAGGTATTATGAGTGTTCTGGATTGGTTCGGTTCCTGGAGTTCCAGTTTTTATAGAGACAGGGTGAGTCACATGATTAGCACTTGGTTTGCACTTACCATGAACTTAATCCATGTGACCTTGAGAGGGTAAATAATATTTTATCATACCATACAATAGGGAACAAATGACCACATAAAATCTATATTTTATTATATATTCACAATTCATAGTTTTCATATGTTTTTTTAAACTGTATTCCTAATCCATGTGATATGGGGGCTAATGAATAGTGGGCATCTCATGGTTGGAACATAATTTTTCAAACTGTTCATCCAGAACATTCACCCCACTATAAATGATGTTTTTCTATTATTTTCAATATTTATAATCTCCTTCTCCTCCTCCCTCATTCTCACAAAAGAACTATTGGAGCTATCCCATCTTCCTCCTCTAGGATTTGGTGTATCTCCTCTATATAGAATCTGATTTGATAATCATTCATCACATTGGATCCCTCTTGGGAATTATATAACTCATATTTATTCTTTTTTTTCTATTTTCTATATTGGGTATTGTCTCCATGCAATATAGTATGACTTATTTTTATGTTGTTTGTATGGTTTTCCATTTTCTCTCATTTCACCAAAAATATGCTATTGATATTGGGTGAGAAGTATTACAGAAGATAAGGTAGGCGTTATAATTTTTTTTATAAAAGTATCCAGGTTTATAATTTTTCATTGTTTTGTTGCACATCATAGTTTTCACAATTTTATCCCCAAATAAATATCCATTTAAATTTTTATTGAAACCTTATTATGAAGTTTTATGAGACTCTTTAAAACCATTAGAGGTTTCTAAACTCAAATTGAACCACCTGTTAGGGTGTTTTAGTTTAAATTATATTTAAAACAATTTATTTGTTTTAACCAAAACACCCCTCATGTGTATTTTTTGTACACTTATACAAAAGAGTGATCAAATTGATAAATTTAATTTTTAATTGACATATATACTTATCTTTCAACTTTTATCACTTATAAGTAAAATGGATAATGTAATGAATGTAATTGATAAAGGGAATGGAGATATCTATTATTCAATGATCACTTATATTCCACTTGAATATTTTTATAGACCTTGATGAAAATGTTAAATGAATGGATTTCCATGAGTAATACTTGTATTCATGAGATGGAATGATTTGGGTGAACTCATAGAAACCCATCAAATTCATTGATGTGACCACCAAGCGAGACACCAAACTTGGTCTCAATCAATGTCTTAGTTTGTAAATTCCTCAGTTTTAACACCTATGAATCACCTACATCTCCAATAATTAGATTTCAGAGATTATATCCTTGGATCCCACTTAATATCCTCATATTAGGACCACCTTGTATTATCTCCTTAGGCTCCAATAATTTCTATCCCGATATTAACTTGGACTTTTCCTTGAGATTGTTTAGTGAAATTTAGGGTGAAATACCAAGGATTCATCCTTTATATTACATTAGTAACCCATATCCTAACATCTAGGTTAATCACTATGAGTGGGATCATACTTATAAGGACATGGATGCCATGGTTTTTTGGTGGATCGTATGTGATAATTATACTTGGATTCAATGGATATGTTCCTTACACTACTAGAAATGTATCCTATAAAAATAGTTTCAAAATTTTAGCATAGCCTATTGAACTATCGGTATAAGATATACTAATGGTTTAAAACCATTGGTATAAGGTACATTTCTAGTAGTGAAAGCAACATAGGAAGCCCATGGTTCCCTAAAATGATGGATGTCTAGGTGTGGGTGTAACTCTATACTAATGGTTTTCATGTAACAGTTGATGTAGGTAGCCTAGATTTTCCCTATACAAATGATTTAATGAAACCATTTGTATAAAATTCCTTAAAATATGAAATGATCAACACCTACCATTTTTATCCAAAACCACCACACACCCCAAAATCCTACACCTACACCCCAAACAAATGGCACCAAATATATAAAATTGATATTCCAATCAATGCGTTAAGGCAGTTATAATACACATTTAAAACACCAAATATATGCAATCACATTCACTTAGAAAACTTCATGTTTCATAAATTTTAGTCAGAAATATAGAGGATCAATTTCTCTCTCATCACCCAACTATCATCACCATCATCACCAACATAATCCTCACCATCATCATCACCATCACTGTTACCATCACTGTCACCTCCATTACCATTTCTATTGCTAGTAAAGTCATATTACTGACGGAAACTAAGACAATAATAACCATCATTGAGTGCATCATATAATGAGGTCATCATTGAAATGAATATATCAAAAACAAAATAGGTATTCTGTGTAAGTGACATGTTGAAACCAAGGTGTTTCTTTGCTGGAAAAGTAGTTGGGTTTGTGTTTGTTATAAATATACTTTGGGTTGATCATGGTTTAGGTTTCTTATTGTAAAACCCTTTCATGGAAGATCAGGGAGATTACATGGAAATAGGTCATACAGTTTGATCTGAAATTAGTATTGAAGGTGGCACTATTCTATAGTGTTTGCCAGATTTTTGGGGATGAAATTAGGAAAATGGAGAAATGTGTTTTTTGGAAGAGGAAGGTGCATGAAAGATTTATTGTGTGCATGAAATATTGGTTTTTGAACACAAGATTAAATTTGTTTTTGGAACTTGCAAGAAAGACATGATTCTAGATTGGAATGTCAAAAAATGGAAAAGTCATAGAGTGCATGGAAGATAAAGTTGTGCTAAAGGGTTTGCACGCCAAATGTGATGTCAAAAGAGGTTTTTCACATTCAACGTGAAAATTACATGAAACACTGAAGACATGACAAAATCTTGCATGTAGGGTCTTTAAGGGCCTATAAATATGAGGTACCCCCAAGAAATAATTTAAGAATTTTACATCAAAAATCTAGTTGCTCAGCTATTTGAAAGATTTGCACCTGAAAGATTTGAAGAGATTAAATCTTCCACACAAGGTGTTCCTTTAGTATGAAAAGACCAAGTGAAAGCTTCTGTGCAGTTTCACAAAAGATAAGGGTTTCATAGAAATTAGGTGTTGGGTGAAAGTCATCTTTCGCGACAATTACCAAATCTTGCGCACAAGTTGGGGTATTGTGCGCAAGTGTGGTGTTATGCTTCTGATAGGCTTCTAATTATCAAGTTCAGTGATTCAGTGCTTTCAAAGTGAATAAATTCCAGACTTCAATGATACCAGTGTCTCATGATGAACATATACAATGACTTCAATGCAAATCTATTGAAGAGACCTTCAAGTTGATAAACAGAGTTTGACTTCTCTCAAGGCAGTGAGCTAGGGGGAGTTGACAGAAGTGATTCGAGGGATGCAGTAAGTGTTCTCTAAACCTTTGTAAAGGCAGTGTTCCTAGCACAGAGTGTCTGTGACCAAAACTTGTAATCCATAAACTACTGAATATTAGTGTTTTTTGGTATGACTAACACATAATCGGCGTATGCTCCTTGGATGTATCCCTTTTTGGTGAACCAAGAAAAAGTGTTGTGTCAACTTATTGCTTTCATATTCTTGATAGATTTAATAAGTTCCTACCAACATGGGAACAAGATCCACAACTTTAAAAAGAAAAAGTTGACACCCAGATTCACCCCTCCCCTCTCAGAGTGTTTCGGGGTCTTTCATGACAAACATAATGTTTCCATAAAATTTTTAAATTACTAATTGGATTTTTGAAATTATTCACGCTCCATCATGGATGTTCTTTTGGCCTATACTAACTTTGTATGAGCCTCTAATTCCTCTATATGATCCATTTAAAATTTTTTACTACCAAAAATATTAGAGTAAATTGAAGTGGTCCATTATTAATTGGGGAAACTAGTATTCCCTATTCAACTACGTACATTACTATAGTGCTGATATTCTAAAATCTGGTTCAAATGATTCTTTGGCCTAAATTTATCAGCTTTCTTCTCATCAAGTGAATCTAAAGAACATTGTTGCAAATATAAATGAACTATTTAGTTATAAAATATATATTAAAATTTGCAATAAGAAAATTAAAACTTATAATCTATTTTTGAGTCTGTTCATTTATCACACATCCACATTTATTCTTTTTTCTCATGTTTTTATTCCCATATAACACATACTTCAATATCCAATACCACTATCTGAAATGATGTTTAATGTTTTAAAACATCAATATAAAAATGATATTTATCAATAATAAATTATATAAAATCATATAAAAAAATATCTTTTATAATTTTATTGGAAATTTAATTAATATATTTCAACAAACTCATTTGGTTCATCGATAAAATAGTTGTAGAATTTTCATTTTACTAATTTGAAAAAACTAATAAATGATATTCATATCTTTAGAAACTATATTTTAAAAATAAAAAATTAATTTATGAATTTATTTTACATATAGAATTCATATTTAATAATTTAATCTTTAAGGTTTTTTGTCAAAAAAGTGAGAGGGATATAATATACCTCCATTTAGTGAGTATGACTATATTTAGTGGGTATTACCATCAAAATACAACCCATTAAAACATGATGAACAATAAAAAGTAAAAAATAAAAAAATAACATAAAATTTAGATAATCAGCATAGTCAAAAAGAGTGATATTACATACTAAAACTCCGCATAATTAAAATAAAACATTTAACCAGGTTTAGAAGGTATGAAACATGTTGGTTTGACAATAAATATAAATATTTACTATGATATTTTAGGGTTCTTACTTTTCATGTAAAAATACCTAATATTTAATTAACCATAAATAGATATATATTTTTATAGAGTATTTGAAGTCCCAAACTCATGTACTTTGTGTATTTCATTTTTTAGAAGTGTTGGAAAAGATCACGGAGGATGTTTAAAAAAATGGTTGTGTTTATTCATAATAAGTTATGAAATTTATATTTGAGTCAGGATTATTCTATAAAGGAGGAAATTTCCATGAATTTTTTTCGATTGGATTCTATTTTAATGCATTAAGTGAGATGGAATATGGAATTTTGGTTTTATCAGATGTCTTTGTAGTGGGGGTTATTTATTCTCAATAAATATTAGTTTTATAAAACATGATTCATAGATATTTTTAGAGGAATCCATGTATGGTACAAGAAAGGGAATCAAGATAATTTTTTAGGTTATGGTGGAAATATACCTATTTTAAGATGTTTTTTAATGTGGTCACATACTTACTAAGAGTGAAATTGAGAATCAAATAGCATTTGATCATAGTTGGTTAGGGATTGGGTGACGGTATAAGGATAAGATGAAAGTTTGAGAATCCACTATTCTATGGAATAGGTTAACATTGATTTTAAAATGAAAAAAACACCATAACGATTCATGGAATATTCTAATTTAAATACCTATAAATTTGGATAATTATTGAATGACGCCAACTATTTTATTGTGAGGTCCTCACTATAACAATTTTGGGGACTTTAGAATATCTTTATAAATTTAACTGGGCCCTTTTTATTATTTAAACCATTTGTAATTCTAAAAACGAAAGAAAACCATAAGATATTTATAGGTATATCTTTATTATTTCATTATGGTAGTAAGGATTGTGATTCTTGTAATCAATTACTTTCATTCAATTTTTCCTTCATTATTTATTTCACAATTTTAACATTATTAATATACCATTCATTATTCCCATGGGGCTATGAAAAATTGGGTTCATTGTATTTTTTATGGTTGAAAATTTTTATGATTATATTTTTCATTAGATATGTACTTTAGTGAATCTATTTATATATTATGGTATATCATCATTTTTTAGTACTTAATCTCAGTGCTACATTAGTTTAATAATGGAATATCATTATGGAATTCAATAACAAAATTCATATTTACTATATTTCGATGTGGAATTGTCAAACATATGTTTTCATTGACTAGATGTTTAGAAGTAAAAAAATAAATATATTGAACTAGATTAATTAAAAGGGATGGTAATCCATGATTCACATGTGGATTATGGGTTTTTAGGTTATATAATATTGTAATGTTCTATTATGATCCATTGTTTTGTAATGCTTATATTTTTTTAGCACATTTATAATTAGTTGTGTTAGTTACATATGAAAATGATAGATATAGAAATTATGAATTAATAATGTTCTTATTATAAATTAGGTTTTATATTGAATTTAATAGAATGATTGTATGTGGATACATGATGTTTTTATAATAGTAATTAATTATTTTATTCTATATTTTTGTTCTAGTTATCCTTACTATTATTAGAGTTTTCTTGGATATCAATAAATATTTTTAGAATTTGGATGATGATGTTTTTTTTTGTGGTGGAAATTGTTTTTCATGGTTAATATATGAATAATGTAGGGTATACTTTGGTTGATTGTTTTATAGGAATGTGGTGTGGATGATTCAGGGTTGAAATAGGTCATTGTGGGTTATGTCAGAATTTCCCTTATTTATTGATAGTAATAAATTAGTTGATTTAATAACGGATATTTGATGAATAGATGTGCATAAGAGTGATTAATAATATTGAGTGTATTCATTAATGAAATTTATAAAGGTTAATTCCGGTCATAAAAATTTTGTTCCTCAAGTAGTTAAGGTTTAATGAATGAAGATTTATCTTATTTAATATAAAAAATTATAGTTTTTTTGGTAAATGGAAAATTATTTAATTTATAATAATATCATAATATGGGAATTTATAATTGATATAATTTTTTATGTGGTGATGGTTTTTTAAGGCAGGGTTTGGTTTGTTATTTGAGTGATTATTGTGATGTAGTGGTTAGAATTAAGTGATTTTTATAGGTCATAGTAATAACTATTTTGAATCTATGAGTTGACCCTTATGATAGGTTAATATGTAATATTATATTTATTATTTCATGTTATTTTTTATGATTTAACTTTAGAGATGGGTAACATTATATATTTGAATATTATTCCATGGGTTTCGGGTGTTTAAAATAAATTAAAATTTTCTGATGTTATATAATTATTCTATATCACATCAATTTCTAGAATATATGTTGTTTTATTTTTCAATGATTAATTAAGAAATAGATATCATAATTGAATTCCATTTTTTGTGTTGTAAATTTTAGAAGTATATCTACATTTCATTTATCTTTGATGAAGTCTTAATCGAAAGTTTTTATACTCTGAAAATTGATCGATGTTCTAATTTTTTTTCTATCATACAACAATTTTATATATTATATTTGGTTCATTTATTTAGCTATATAGTGAGAAAGATAAGTAATATTAATTTGTTTCTTTATTCATTTTAAATTTTAAGAAATTTTATAAATATAATTCAATTGGACTGGAAGATGAATCTATTTATTAGAGAGTGTAAAAATTCACCAAAGAATAAGATGTCAAACAGTACTGAATTTCAAAAAATATACCTAATTAAAGATATTGATGAAAAATACCTGATTACTCTCATGTTATGACATATCATTCACCTTAAAGTTTAGAGATACTTCATATCATCCTTTTTTTTAATTATTTTTAATGCTTCATAAAAATGAATATCAAATAATAAAAGATACATTATTAATGAAAATCATCATCTTTTTCAAATCAAAAACCTCAAATTTGATTAATAACTTAAATTCGTTACTCTTCAAAAGATAAATCCTTTCTTGATACTGTGTTGTTGGAAAATAATTTAGGATATGTATATCCGCTAAATAGATTCTAACTCTATCAACCCAACCATTATACAACTCATGTTTATAATCTCTCCATAGCTCACCCAATTCCATTAGCTGTGGAGTCCTCACTGCATGAACATTTGGAAAATTATAACGAAGATACACCCAAAATATTAATTCATATAAATAAAATAATAATATAACATTAATAATAATAATAATTATTTTTACCCATATTTGAGCCCAAAAATTATCTTCTATTTAATTTTCAAGGTGTCTCCAGGAGAGTTGGTTGACGTGAATGATATCATAGTACTTATAATGCATCACTATAAAACTCCCATATTCTCTTTCTACATTACCAATCATTTTATTATCATCATTATACTCTACAATCACCTTTTTGTGAAATTTAAAAACTTCATGCATGTGTGGATTCCCATGACACCTTATAGTGGAAGATCCATTTGTGAAATAATAAATGAAAATTATTAAATTAGTACATATTATAATGAAAATAAATTATGGAAAATTTTTTATATGTATTTAACCATATACCAGATCATGACTGATTAATAGGTACTTCTAGATATCTAGGATAGGGAGGATAATTGAATTATATAATATTGGGATTTAATATCTTCTCTAGATGAATAGTATTCTCAGGAGTTTCTGAATGCACCATAGAAGAGGTCAAAGGAGCATGAACATAAAATCCCAGATATAGTGAAGTAGAAAAAAAGGATATTACAAAGATTTAAATGAAGAAGGATAATATAGATGGGGAGTGGTATCCTCAAAAATATAAGTAAAATATATATAAATAGGATCATACATAAATGGTGGTGGAAGTATACGAAGACTAAATATCCCAAGTGCCTCAAATAGAACCATGGAATAATAAATTATTCTATATAGTGTATCCCATAAAGGGTCTTTTTGTGATTGGGTATGATGAGTGGAATGAGTATCTTTAGTACCAACCCCTCTTGAATCATCAGTTTGAGCATCATGACTACTAGTTTGGTTGGAGAATAGTTATCTCCTATGTTATGGTTCCAAATTAAAATTTTAAAAAATATTAATGGAATTCCATAATATATTGTTGATATATATATTTTAAACAATATACTCATAATATAAACTAGAGGATGAATTGACATCTCTATCATGTGGTGCTGATTCTTAGTAATCCTATTCCTTCATATCTCTTTAATTTTTTCTATTTCCTACAATGGAAAAATATATGTATTTAATTATAAATATTTATGTAATGTGAAAACCAAACAAGAAATAAGTGGTGACAAGGATTAATTAAGGGATAAAAAATGTCAGGAAAAATAAAAGATTGGTAATGACCTAACATAATCATATCATATTAAATGAAAATAATATGGAAACATAAAAACATGTGATAGTTAAATAAAAAAATTATAATTATCATGTTAAACATGGGTATGATAATGTTTTCTTATTATACTTTAAATTTGATCCAATTAAGTTTTGGTTACTTCATTTAGTTCATTTTAGTCATTTGATTAAGTAATTTGTATATTTTTGGATGAGTTCATTTGGTTCATATTTTGGGTTATTCCATTTTTCCATTTAGACATTTTTTAGTTAGTACATTCTTTCTCATTGTTATTATTTTTCATTATAATTAGTTTAATATGTTTTAGTTTAATTGATCTTATTTTTCTCTAATTTGATTGCTTCAGTTTGGTTTAGTTTTTAAGGATATAATACAGTTCAATTCAATATTATAAAATAAAGTTCAAATAAAACTATAACCACTTTATATTGAAAATTTACAAGAAGATAAATTTGGGTACAAAATATTTTAAACTAATATTAAAACAATTTGATTACTAACAACCTGAAAAACCCCAATCGAGCTAAAGAAAATGAACTAAAGACACATATGGATAATTATATATATTACCCAACACAAATTTAGGTTCATATCTAAATTTTAAAATTATACTATTTGAGTCATCATAACTAATAAATTGCTCAAGGCCAATAGGGGTATTGATGGTGTCAATTTCACCCCCACCATCATAATTTTTTTCCTTAGGATTACTTCAATAGTGATAGTGGATTCAAGTCTCTGATGATCATTTATATAAAAAACTTATTTCAAAAATGATTCTAAAATATGTGGTTAATAAATACTAATAATGTGAGTCTTCTCAATAACTCAAAATCTACATACATTAGTAAATTTGACTGTGACATGTTTCATAACTGAATCAATTAACTTTCATTTCATCATTGTGATTCAACTATGAGAGTAATGATCCAATATTAGAATTTTTTCAATAACTCTATGATAAGATACATTTTCATAGTGAAAAATAATATATGATTCACTATCATAATATTTTGTTGTTTTATTTACCATAACACCATAATGTTGTGTTTTTATGTTTACAGGTCATTGAATGATAACAAATTTATACACATTGATCACAATTAATTTACATTCATGAACCATAGAATTAAGAGTAAAAGAAAAAGATCTTATTTATTCAGAGATAGAGTCAGTAGGTAAATTAAATACCTTAAATAGAAATGAATATTAAAATTAAATGAATATTATTTTTTATTTTACTATAATAATACTTCTACCTTCAATTTCAACCAAGTAGAGAACTATTTTCTATGAAAAGTATCTCCCTTATCAAAAATAATGAATGGTGAATTTTATTTATAATATATTTATGTTACATATATAAAAAGATAAAAATAGTTTGAAACATATGTATAATCACATGGGATAAGATAATATATACATTTTCAATTTACTTACTTTTGTAGTCATAAAAAAAATTAGAGTTAAACTAGGATGTGCGGTGTGCCATCTCTCTCCCTTAAAGGAGTAATATAGACAATGTATATGATCCATGAATTCAACCGATTTGGAGAAGTGATATAAAATTTGGTTCAAGTTCCTCATGATTATATTCTTTATTCCTCATTATATGGTTATGTATCATGGTCATATCAGACAAATACATTGAATAAAAATCCATACATTCTTTAGCTATGTAACCTTTAGTAGTAAAACCTTCAGGATGATTCCCATCATAGATGTAATAATTCTATTTGTATATGTATCTTTTAGTTGTATGTATCCAATGAAAAGTAACAGGTCCTCTATGGAGTATTTTAGTTGGAATATGGATAGTTATATGCAACACTCAAATCACAAAAAATTAATGGTTGCACTTCCTAATTTTTTTTTCAAGAAAGACTAGGACAAATATTTAGCAAAACGATATCTATAAAAATATAACAATGAAATCACATACACTCTTAGATTATTTTATAATATATGAAATATTACTATTGTAATTAACTCATGAATAAAGATATAATAATCACGAGTCTTCAAAGAGTTCAATTTCAACTATCTTTTTCGACCCGTTTTGATATATTTCTTGAATATCCACCAAGAACCTTTATAGTATCTCATACTTCAAAAAATAATTTTTTTATAAAGGTTTCATTATATAATAATCAAATTTAAAATTCCATTTATTTTCATTGATACACACTAGATTCAATTCTAGTTGGATACCCCAATCTAATATGTCCCACAAAGATCATAAATATTATCATGTCTTACCCTTGAAATTTAGAAGACTTGAAAGTAAAATTTTTATTTTTTTAATGTGTATTATATCTAAACAGTGATATAATAATTTATTTGGTCAATAAAGATACTCAAATAAGGTACTTTTCTTTTTTAAATTGTAATTAGGTTTAGTGAAAACAATCTCACTCTTTCTAGATTTCATCTCAACTTTCCTGAATAAAAAAATTATATATTATTATTAATATTGTACATCAGTTCCATAAATAATTTGGGTTATGTTTTCAGTATCAATGGTATTGGAAAACCTATAATGATTATTCTTATATGGATGATAAATTAGAAATAATCATTGATGTCCCGTAATACTAAAAATGTGATGATATTTAAGCATTCTAGATTGTTTATTTTTCTTAAAAATAGGATAGGAAAGTTTTAACTTCATTATATAGAGTGACCTCATTACATAAGTAGGAAAACAATTTGTCATCCACATAATTGAAATATGAATTTGAAATATTTCTTTTGAACAAGAATCATATCTATGAACACCCACATTCCAAATATTATTTAACAAATTTATAAAAGGTTGAAAGTATACATATATATCATTACTAGGATTATAGTGTTAATGTATGAGTATACTCAAGAAAGTGATTGGTTTTTTCATACAGGTCAATTTAGGAGGGTTATAAATGTGTATGAAAACTAGCTATGTGCCGTATAAAGTAAGAATTTGACCAAACAGATTAAAACTATCAGATGATAGACCTGACCTCACATTAAACACCTCACCTACATAATCAGTATATTAAGATTTTTTTTTCAAAATAATAATACATTTTCATGAGGAACTAACTCACCTTCAACTTTATTTCTCTCAGTATCATGCCATTACGTAGTTGTTGATATTTTATTAGATAAGAAAATATTTTAGAGTTTTTAAATCAGTAAAAAGTGTAAAATTACTTTTTATGGCATATGAGATGGTGTTACATTAATATTTGGATTCCATCAAGATGTTACGAATTTTATACAATCATTTAGGTCAATGATTTCCTCCCAAAATAAGTTGTAATCTTTCGGGAAATCCTGAATGTTGTTTTTAAAAAATCCAATTCATCCAATTAAATTCCATTTCATATAATGAATAGAGGGAATATATATATATATATATATATATATATATATATATATATATATATTATATAGAATCAATTCCTTAAAAAAGTTAAGAATATAATCGATGATAGTGTTAGAAATCCCAGACATGGGTTTCACATGAAACCCTTATATTAAAAATTTCAACTTTTTCATTTTAACACATTTTAAATATACTAGAGTCATGGAAGAATCCTTCAAAATTTTAACCCTATAAACATCATCATTTTCATAACATTAATCATGTTTACAAATATAATTATAATATTTCATTGGAATAATTTTTTTCTCATGATGAAGAATAAAAAAAACTATTTAGATGGTAAATTATCTAATCCATTCATCTAATCCAGATCATGAATGTTTTCAAAATTTATTTTCTCTTATATTATGATACCATACATAATAGTTTATTTGAATTTTTTTATTTGGTATATAAGTTATTCATGACTTAACCAAGGTCATATATCACCATTATAACATGAAAAATGTATAATACCTCTATCCATAGATTTTGAATTGAAAAATCTTAAAATCTCTCCAAATTTTTTTAGAAAATTGATCGAGATCTGATCATTTTCATACATCCAAATTCTATAAATTATATTAAAAAATTGTTACATGTCATGTCTTCAAATAAATTAAATAACATTTAGGTCATATCTCAAATATATTTAAGGAAATGAGAAATGTTCAATTTATAATAAACCATAATAGAAAAAGAAGGCAATATGAGAATTATAATATAAAATACAACAAAATAATATATATATATATATATATATATATATATTACAAAATACTAAATATATAAAACCATAATATTATATCACATTATATCAATGATTAATAACTATATATAATACTACAAAAAAATTATATGTATGGCCTAACTAACACTCATCCGTATGAGAATTATAATATAAAATAAAATAATGTATTGTCAAACATGAACCATGGTATATATAGTACTATAGATATCATAAGTTATAAACCAAAAATGGAATTAGTTGAGGATATTCAATACAAAGATTATATTTGTAGTAAAATAAGTAATTTTTTAGTATGGAATTGTTCATAAGAAATTCTTACACAAAACAACCCACACAAGGCATAAGGTATAATAAAAACCTCTCTTTTGACATATCTAAATAAAGGAAATGATTCTTTATATAAATATGTTTTCCACACAATTAACATAATTTAATAAATATTTTAATGTAACAAAAAAAAGTCTGTCTATATTCAAATTTTTTGAAGGGAAGACCAATATATATATTCAGACTATACAGTACATTTTAATTCTAAACATGTTTACGAACTGTAATGAATAATTTCAATTACTAAAATACAAAATTTAAATGTATAATTTTTTAACCCCCTAATATATTTGAAAATAAAAAAATTTACTATAATAATTAATTATAGATTTACCTCATATAACACACAAAATAATATATTTATATTATATTTATATATAAGTATCAAGTGACTGAATTAATAATAACTATGTCACCTACAATTAGATTTATTATGAAATATAATAAAAAGTATAATAAAAACTAACCCTTATTTAATGAATTTGGAAGAATAAATACAAAAAAAGAATCTAGGTTATTTTTTTATACTTATAAATAAGTTAAAATGATTCTTGGTAGAAGAGATGATGAATTTTGAACTCACCAATTTGATGTTCAAGAAAAATGGAATGAAAACACAAATTGATGGTATATCATCATATTTAGGGAAGAAAATGAAAGGCCACTCATAGGGTTAAATCTAAAAGGGAGTCATATGGAAGGAGGGGGAGGCCACATGAATCTGATTTATACTCAAGTCTATACCAAGAGTTTTTAAAACCATTATTATAGCCTACTCTATACCCGCAGTTTTAAAAAACTACTGATATAACATCATCTATTCCCACGAATAACCTTCCCATATACATGCTATACCAATGGTTAAGCATAATCATTGGTATAGGGGGACCTATACAAATATTTTTAGAAAACCGTTAGTATAGTTTTGTAGGTATTTATCCCATTTATAGTAGAGTTGGGTCCTTGACCAATCAATGGTCATATGATCAAAGACATCCGCACTATGAAGAAGGAATTAGGTCTGACCTTGTATCACACTAGGAACCTGATATTAACATGATTTGTATTTATTTTTCTGTATTTATTTATTATATCTTCACACTTTTACATTTTATGTCCCTAGAATGGATTTTCATCAATCACTTTTGGTGTTGGCCTATTGAAACTTACTCACACCCTGTTTGGGCTGCCATTTGGTACCCAGACAGATTACTTGAGTGCAGTAAAATATAAAGGTAAGAAAACAATTATGGACTCTTAATTTAATATTAGTTTGGGATCTTGGGGAAATATTATTGAGATAATTATCAGGATGATCATAGAGATAGATGTTTTTGGTGTTTTTGTCTATTTTTTATAGACTCATACTATCATATATGTATGTTACCATGTCTACCCATTTTTACTTTTTTAATTACATGAAATAATCTATATATGTTTATGTTTCTATTATATCGATTTATTATTATTGGATGGATTATTTACTCTACCCTGTTATTGTATTCTAATTCATTTTTTTCTGATGAAACTTTATTATTATTTACCACTATGCTACACTCTGATGAAGAGGGTATAGTATCCCCACCATACCACCATAGACCCTCGCTAATAGTCATTAGCCTATGGAATACAAGGAGGTTCACTTATGGCCATTTTCCTTTAGGTTTGGATACTGATGAGTGAACCAGGCCCTGGATGCCACATTAGATGAAAGGGGAGGGAATGTACTTTTATAAGTGACATAGAGGGAGCACTTGGAATTTTTCAAACGATTAAAATATATTAATTTCATATTAAATAAAAATGATTTTAAATGACTCATATTAGAATATTAGATCAGATAGGGTCTATATAAGATAATAAAATATGATTTAGATACGTTTTTAGGTCATTTTAACCTTTATTATTTGGTTTTTAATCCTTTAAACCCGATTTAACTCTTACCTTGGTAATTGAATTTTAAAAAAAGTTAATATTCATAATGGAAAAAATGAATATGAACTTATTAAAAAATATTGAAATTATGATTAAAAATATTTAGAAAATTTTATGAAATTCAATTTTTATAAGTGGTATAAAGTAACTTAATAAATACCCTGGAAAACACGATAAAAAATAGTTTTGAAGAAAAATGAATTTTTAAGTATGAAATTGTTTTATACCAAAATTAAGAATAATGTTGATTACAATTAAATTAATTATTTTATTTTTAATAAAAAGGAACTAATGAAATTTTAAAATCGAATCAAAACAAAATGGAACTATGTAAATACTTGAGTGGAAAATATAGTTTTCAATAAAATTTATATTTTTAACAATTCACAAAAAAATTAGTCTTTTCAGAAGAAAACATAATTTGGATGCATAAAATGGATTTATCTAAAATTGTGTACTTATTTATTATGAATTAGTAAATATATCATTTAAAATTTTTTTACATATATTTTTTCACAATTTGTTTATTCTAATTCATAAATCCAATTTATCATCTAGGTCATAATGGTATACTATATCATTGTTCATTTCGGATAGGGGTTTCATGTAAAGAAAGATATCAATGAAATTAAATTTAATTTAGGATAATTATACCATAAAATCTTAGGGTGTCACATTATTACCCCTTATAAGAATTTTCCACTAAAAATTCCACCACTCTGATACAAAAAAACTAAGGATACTTCTAGCTCATCACATCCCTGGGTTCCCACATAGATTCTTTAGATTTAAGATTTAACCACAAAATATTAACCATGTGAGTGGTATTCTTTCGTAGCACTTTATCCTTTTATATAGGATCGTCATAAGTTGTTCCTCACAAGAGAGATAATTATCCATTGGTGTAACCTCTAGGTTTAGAAGATGAGATGGATCATGAATGTATTTTATCAAGAGATATAAATAACACATCTTGATATTGAGTGAGATTCAATTGAAGCTTCAAGTAATATGAAACTATCCCGATATGATCAAGAATTTTTAAGGGACTGATATATTCTAGGAACTTTTTCACCTTATTTAAAAATATCATAAAATTATTCCAAGGAGATATTCAAAGGAACAAATTTTCAAAAATATCAAACTCTAAATCTCACCATTGATTGTATGCTTAAATTTTCTGATGAATCTGAGCTACCTTGATGTATTTCTAAATGGATCTAACCTTATCCACTATTAACCCTATTATATAATGACCCAATAGATTTAATTCTCTAAATTCATCCCTATACATTGGATTTATGCACTTCCATACATATAAGTCTTAATAAGGAGCCATTCGAAAGTTTGAGTGAAAGCTATTGTTATTTGAAAACTCGATTAAAGAAAGTTATTGATTCCATCCACCTTTGAAATCCCTAGAACATGATCTCAAATCATCTTAAAAGGGTTTAATTTTACTCTCATACTATTTATCTTTCTAAGGATGATATGAAGTGTTAATGTTTGACAATATATTCAAATCTAGCTGAAGGATTCTCTACAACTTTGATGTAAACAAGTGATCACAATCAGATACAATAGAATTTTGTGCTCCATAAACCTTACCATTTATTTAATGTAAATAATAACAATATTATCAAGATAGGAATACACTCTAATTAAAATGAAATATGTTAATTTCATAAGGAGATCAACTACAACTAAAATAGCATTGTTCCCTTTAGATATTTGGGGAGTCCAATGATGAAAAAATAGTAATATTTTCCTATTTAAAATTTGGTATAGGTAATGGTTGTATCAATTCCTTAGACTTGAATCTCTCATCCTTAACTTTTTATCATACCAAGAACTAAGAAACATACTCTGCAATATCCCTTCTCATGTTATCTCACTAGAAATAATCTTTCAGATCCCTATACATTTTTGTGCTTCCTTAATGAATGGAAAATTATAAACTAATAGATTTATCCAATAACTACTTCTTTAAGTCTGGTATTAAAGGGACACATAACTGGTTCATGAACCTTATTATTCCATCTTAATCATGGTTGAAATATGGAACATTTCTCACCCTCTTTTACAATTCCACACCCCCTTCAACACCACTTTAATCATCACATGGATGGATGGTTGGATATTCATTTGATAAAGATATGATATGTCCCCTATTCTCATGATTTAATGATCCATCATCTAAAAATTCATAATTATTAGATATCATTCAATCCTCATCATAGATAGACCAAAATGGTCTTTCTGACATAAAGCATCGTCCACCGTGTTCTCCTTACCAAGTTGGTAGTTTATCGAGTAATCATAACATTTAAAAAACTCCAACCATATAATTCAGTGCGTATTCATATATTTATATTTGAATATATACTTTCGGATTTATGATCTTCATATATGTCACACAATTCACTATAATGGGAAATCCTACACATCTTCTACTCAAAAATTACTTCTGATAGCTATAAATCACGTGTTAGGTAATTTTGATCATGCATTTTAAATTAGTGTGAGGAATAAGACATTAATATATGATTCTATAGGAGTAATAATAATATTACCATATTCAATAAATGAATATATATTATGAACCCTTTACTACTTTAGGTTAGTGTGAGCACAAATTCCCTGACCAACCTTCTTTTTAGCTCCTTGAAATTTTACTGAAATTCGTTTATCCTATGGAACTTGGCTCTCTTAGATGTAAACTTGGTTAGTGTATTAGATATTGAGGATAAATTCTTCACAAAGCATCACTAATATCCATCTAATAGACGAAAAGTATGTATCTTAGTCATAATTGTTGGTTAGGGCCATTGTTCAATAACTTCTTTCTTTTAAGGATCTAATGATATAGCATCATATGAGATTATATGGCCCCAAAATGAAACCTAATATATCATAGATTCTCACTTGGTAACTTTGGAAAAAAATATCGTTATTTTTTTAATACAATCTTTAAAATATCTTCATTACCTTCCTTGCTATTTGAATATAAAAGAATATCAGTTATAAATACTACCACAACCTGTTCATTATAATATCTAAAGATACTATTCATTATATCCATTATGATAGTAGGGGAATTGGTATGTTCAAATGGAATTACTATTAAATGATAATGACCATACATCACATAGAAGGAAATATTCGGTATATACTCCTTCTTTACCCTCAATTGATGATATCCAAAATGAAGGTCAATCATTGAAAAGTAATGAGCGCCACATTGTTTACCAAAAAAGTCATAATAATGGGGTATATAATACTTGTTCTTGATAGTTATTTTGTTATGTTATTTGTAATAAATAAAAACATTCATTCAACCATCTTTCTTATTTATAAATATAACAAGTTCACCCTTTGGTGACACACTAGGGTGTATGAATCCCTGATCAATATTCTTCCTAAAAGCCTAAAGGCTGTGAATTTTCATTGATTTTTAGATATACCCCTTTCTAATTGGGATGAGGGGGAACACTTAAATGGCCCATAGGACAAGTAGGCACATGGACTAAGTACATGACCCTTGAAGGTTATAAAGACCAGACACCACTAGAACAGACTCTCCCTAGAATATTTGAATTTTTTTGGACCTTGAACATAAAATTTCATGGATACACAACCATCATTTCCCTTTGAGAAGTGAATTGTTCCAACTACTGATAGATATTGCATACTATCTAATCCTTCTTAATCAGATATCCTTGAAATGTCAAGTCCAACATCTCTACAAACTCATCTGATCTGCACTAGAGGAGGAGGACCTCATTCTTTTTCTAGAGCCATCATGTGAACCACTGACCATGCATTGAACATATGACCATGACCCTCCATAGCCACCGACACTGGTGCATTCCAAATGCCTTTCTATCACCACATCCCATCTCCTCTGATGAGAGACCACATTTTATCACTGTAGACACTGAGCATCCTTCATTCCACTAGGCTTTCTGTCTATCACCAACCAACAACCACTGAGAATCCCACTGATGCACGTACCACCTGAGGATCCACTAAATCCTTCTTGATGAACTCATCACCTACCCAACCTACTATTTACCTTGGCCCACTAATCTTGGATAACTGTCTCGGATACACTCCCCCATAAATTCACTACTGGTAAGATTTAAACTTGGGCTTTGATACATGATTACATGATTTATTTCTAATATTCTATAACCCTAAATGCCCCCAATCATGATTATCCTAGATTTTTTCTTCAATTTTTACAACTCAATTGAATCCATTCTATATAGAGTTATTGGAATAGGTGTGTCATAAGGTATGAGTTCTATTGAAAAATAAACATCAATATTTGGATGTAAAAAAAGAAAGCCTTCATAAAATACATCAACATAATCCTAAAAAATAGGCATAACTTTGATTCTATGTTTCTCCACAACCATTTGAGATCAACAATCCTTATGAATATATAGTAAGACCCATAACATGGAAGTAAATTCCATTGAAATTTAATATTCATACTCACATATAAATAAAATCATAGCTTTATTTGGTATATCAAATGTGGTTTCCTTAATCTATAAATTTTAAAATCATGCATAGATAGATAATAAATGATAAAATTTATTCAATTTACACTAAAGGAAGAATAATAATATTTCAATAGGGAAAATTATTACAAAATTTAACATGACATCCCCAAATCTAGAGTGGAGGACAAGTGTGCCTATCCATCATGACCCGCTTCAATGTTTTAAATAGCATAAGACATTCCTTGGTCTAAGATTCAGACCTTGTGTAACTTCCTGAATTTATAGAGTGTTACATTTTCCTTTTTAGTTTTAGTTAAACCTGAAAACCATTCCTAAGGTTAGATCTATTTTATTTAAGAAGGAAAGGTTATATGGATATGGAGGCTAGCTGCAGGAGAAGTACATGGTGTTTATTTAGAATACATGGCGTGTTTCTAAGTACACAACATGTAATGGGTTGGCCAACCCCTTTCAACATTGTGTGCTGGGTTTTATTTTGGGAAGGGAACCTGATCATTACCTAAATTATAAATAATTTACACACTATGTAAATGCCCAACCATGATTTAAAAAAATAGACCGAACCCCCTTATTCTTCTAAAGGGGTTTCTTTTCTTCATATGCATAGAAGGGGATCCATGCACGAGAGTCCCTAAATTCCTAATATAGGTTTCTTTATATATCCTCCTTATAAGATTTTTTTTCTTTTCTATCAGTGACATTAGATCTGCAATAGTAATATTTATAATCCTCTTTATTCCTTCAATACTTTCTCTTCCCATATTTTGTGCTATTTTAGTTTGATATGATTTTCCCAATTTTTATATTTTTAGTCCATTTTACATTTTATCATATTCTAACTCAAATCAAAGGCAGGAAGAATATGTGTGATGGTGTAGAAAACAAAGTTTGGTGGTCTATCTTATTTCCCTATGTTTTGATGCATTATATATTGTGCGCCATTATTCCATGTGCCAGACCCTATGTACAACTCCCCTAAAATGATAAATAAACTAATCATAATGGTTTAATATGTCTATTTTGACCTTATATTATGGTGTAACACGTCCTTGGGTTATTCTCCTTGATAGGAGAAACCCCTTGGTTGTTCCTTCAATAAACAACATAATTTCATTTTCCTTAAGATGTTGAACCACTCTGTGGTGGGTGTCGCACTTGTAATAGATGTCTTAAATTAATGATTTGATGTAAGATGAATGGTAGTCCATCAGTTAGTCCCATAATATTGATGTTTTATGCATTATTCCTTATTTATTTAAGCTTTATGAATATAGCCATATACAATGTGCCTTATGATTATGATTTATACTTATTTCCTTGTTCCATAGTTGAATAACTTGGATTAATTTCTAGGGAAAACCTATTTATATTGTTATAAATGTAATGACTTGTTGTAAAGGGTTGTGATCATGTTTGTTGATCCTTACCTGGTTATGAGTCAGGAGTGAACATGAGTCATGACTTTAGGATAATGTGAATGGGCTCACTGTTCTTTGTATTTGGAATCGTTAGACATGTTAGGAGAAACACTTGGATTTCCATGGATGGGATCTATGAGTAGATTATTTATACCCATGAATGACACTAGTTCACTAGGGGAGGTACCATGAATGAGATTATTGGTAGGATGGTTATATCTTTCCTTGAGTGATACCCGGTCCCCTATGTGAGATACCTAGGAGGGGCATAGAGTTTCTTGCATGCGCCCTACTGAGGGTAATATCAGGGAATCCCTTTATGGATTGACTTATATGGGATTTGTGGTATTAGTTATTTCAAGAGATGACGTGGAGACCCTTTGGATTAATTTATTGATTGCATTGGATGGGATCGGGATTCCCATACTATATTTTATGGTTTCATTACCCAGTTTACTATGATGCCTTATTATTAAATCATCATAATGCTTACCTGATGTCTTAGGGACTCACCCACCATGCCATATAACATACTTGGGGTCAGTACACACTTGAATATTTATTTACAATGACCCATTTACACACCTTAATACTTTTTTTATAGGTTCCTTTTGCTCAGATATTGGCTAAAGAAGAAAGTGGAAGTCGGGTATCTGGGTGGAACTATAATTCCCCAACCCTAGAATCCCAGAGTTGGTGAATTACTTATTACATTGGAATGATTAAAAGGACTAAACTACCAAAGGAATGATTAGTTTAGTAGTATTTAAGAAGACAAATACATACATGTAACTCATATTACACTGGTAAAGGTAAATAAATACAATAAATAATAAAAACTAATAAACTACATCCACGAGAACTCAATAAATGGTCTCCTCCTCATAACCTGTTGAAGGTAAAAAAAATAAATGGGTGAGTTAAAATTCTCAGTAAGGGTTAAAAATAGTATAAACATGAATCAACAGTAACTAAATCATAAAAAATTTGGCATAGTCAATATGGAATGGTTAATAAATGAAAAAACATGCTAATAATAAACTGAGAATGGAAATGACATCCATTGATTTTGTCATAGTGAAAAATTTATGGATAGTAATAATGAAAAATGAATAAATAGAATTATTACTAATTGGACGTCATGTATCTAGAAAATGATGCCACTATACCATCAAAATGGTTTAAGTCTGTGGGTAGATACCCATCTGCTTATGTTTTCACCAACTGATTTGTCTCATGAGACCGTCGATGCATAAAGGGTATATAACATTCCCCTCCCATCAATTCAAGTCCAAATAAATATTTATAAATATAGTTAATAAATGTTAAATATGACTTCTAAATATCTGTATAGATTATAGGACACAAATTCATCAATATTTCCATAGTTAAACCACATTCTAAATAAAAACCATATGTAAAAGGGTATACAGATTAAGAAAATAACCATATCCATGAAACCAGAATATAGATATATAATATATTTACAATTTCAAATGAAAAATGATCTCAAATGGTCTGTGTATACACCACCTAAGAAATATTATGTGCACAATACCAAGTAAGTATCAATGAAATATAAATTGAGACAAAGTCCCTTACCACACTGTAATCAAATGAGTCGTATGAAAAAAAATTAATAACCAAAAAATTAATCAAATAATACAATTAATATAAATATAATAATGATAATATATATTAAATGGTAGTACACAATACACCACACGCATTATATAAGTGGTAAACTATGTAAATCTCACAGAATTAAAAGTGAGATAAGAAACCCATTACCTTATGTCTGAATGTGTTCTTTGATTGATCTTAATGACCTGAATAATAAAATTTATCTTCATTAATTAATAATTCCAGAACCACCTATACATGTAGTTTATTTCTTATAACCTTATTAGGTTCATTCATTGTCTCTTTTATGGGTTTAAGAGGTTTAATTTTATTGTTTTGGATGCATTTTCTTCCTTGGTTTTTATGATCATTTTACATGTATTTATTATTGTAAGTTCATTTGAAATGTGGTTAAACTTCCAGAATTATTAATATATATTATTAGTGAAATTAAAGATATATAAATTATGTTTTATTGATTTTGGTTATATAACATGAGGATGACTCATTAGATAAAAGTTAATGATAAAATCTTGGATTAACTTGGCGGTTTTGTGCACAATAAACTTGTTTTGTATTAATATTTTATATTATTAGTGTGTAAGGATTTTAGAACATTAAATAATATGAAATAAATATATTCTGATCTAGTTCAACCATAATTTTTTTAATGATATAATCTAAGATGGTAAAATAAATTTAAAACCTTTCGTCCTTAAATGTGATAAATTTACACATATCGAATGATGTTTTCATTTTTAGTATAAGATGAGGGAAAAAGAGAGATGATGGTAAAATATTCCATTAAAATAATAAAATTAAAGTTAGTTTAAGGTACTGTAATTATCATAGAATTTTGATTAGGGTAGATGAGTAGATAGAAAAAAAGGAATAGAACTTGTAAAAGAAGTTGAAAGAAAAAGGAAGATTGGTTCACCTCTTGTGTACTCCTCCTTGAAAAATCTCTTTAAGGCCTTTATTTTTTGGACTTTTAGTGAGACCATGAGGTCTTGGATATGGGGGGAGGTCTTGAGAAGTGTATTTGGAAGAAATTAAGTAAGGATAAAATCTTGAGTGATGGGGGAGGAAGAGGGGCTGAGGGGTGGTTTATATAGTGGAAGGGGGGAGGGTTTTCTTAATATTTTAATAATTAATTTATTATTTTTCCCTAAAACAATAAATAGTGATGATTACATGACCAAAAATAGTAATAAGTGCATTTTAGTTTGAACCAATTTCCATTTACATCATCCATGAATCAAGCATGGTGCAGAAAATCATTTATTTACCATATTTCATAAATTAGCAAATTTTACTATTCACCAAAAAATTCAAGTGTTTCAAAAAAATCACAAAATTTCACCTGAACCATTTTCAGATGTGTAGAATCCAAAAAATAAACTATATTTTTAAAAAATAATTTTCTAAATATGATAAATTTAATTTTTTTTATTAAAATCATTATTTAATCGAAAAATACCAACACTTAAAATATTCAACTTCATTTTTAAGGTGCCTAAATTTATTTATAATTTCATGGGTAAGGTCACCATTCATAAGGGTTATATTAATATTCATAAAGGTAAGTTACTATTAATAATGGTAAGTTACTATCCATAAGTGTATGTTATGATTTACTAAAAATTAATTTGATTCTATTAGACTCCAAATATCACCCTAATCGAAACCGTGTATGCCAATTTTTCGAAATTCAAAACACAAAAGAGGAAAATTAAAGTTTAATGGATAGGTTTGGACTATATCCTAAAAATCCTAGTGTTTTTTAAATGGGACTTATTGCTTTATGCAATATAGGCTATCTAATTAATTAAAAGTATTTAAGAGAAACATACCATAAAATGCTTGGGGTGTTATATTTTTTTACCTTTGGAAAATTTTTCCTCAAAATGTTTCATGTATAAATGCCTATTAAAAAGATGTGTGTGGTTCTTATTCAGAACATCCTCAGGTTCCCCTATTGATTCCTTCATTTTATGGTTTCTCCAAAGAACCTTTACTAGTCAAGTTGTCTGATTTATCAATATGTGATCCCTTGTGTTAAGAATCTCGATAGGCTCTTCACAGTATGACAAATCAGTTTTCAACTCTATTTCTTTATAAGTGAGTACATTTATTGGGTCTAGAATGTATTTATTAACAACTACATGTGGAACACATTATAAACTTTGGAGAGACTTGGTGGCATTGCTAAATGGTAGGCTACAACTCCTATTATTTCTAGAATTTCAAATGGTCTGATGTATCTAGGGTTTAGTTTCACTTTGTTACTGAACCTTAAGACACCATTCCAATGAGATATTTTTATAAATAAATGACGACCTTCTTGAAATTACAAATACTTTATCCATTTTTCAGCATAACTCTTTTTCCTACTTTGTGCTGCTTTAATATGGGCTTGAATTTTCTTTACTTTTGCAGTTGTTTCTTTGATAAGTTTTAGGCTTATAAGTTTCCTCTCACCAACTTCATCCCAACAAGTTAGAGTTTGACACCTCTTACCATATAATACTTCATATGAGTCCATTTTAATTCTATAATGGAAAAAATTTATAACACCCTAAGCTTCCATGGTACACTTTTCTTTGAATAATACAGTAGCATGTGTTGTATGCAACTTCGAGTTCTAACACACACCACAACCAATCAAACTAGCCGTTATGAATAGTAATACCCACTTTTTGAAATTTTATAAATTTTATCTTATAAAATGGACTTCATTTTTGGATTCGGAATATCGAAATTATCTTAGGGAAACTTTTTGGTATTTTTCTGAAAACTTTCAATTTTTGATGAATAGTGAAAAAACACAGAGTTGTAGTTTAAAACCGAATTTTTATTTAAATAATTATTTATTTTTTTAAATTTAATTAAGGTCAAAATAGATACATAATAACTATATAAGTTCAATGTAATTCAATGGAGTTAGTTTTGAATAATTTTAGATATATAAAAATTTTATTGAACTTTTCACCGTCTTTTACCCACCTCCTAAGAGAATTTGCAAATTCACATAAAACTTAATTTTACCTCTTATATGAGTGAAATTTAAAAAATCCGAGATACATGGTTGATATTAGTAAGAAAAATGTGGTTCAATAAGATGAAAATAATTTTTGGTGAATAGTAACGTTTTACTTTTTTTTACCACGTTTAAAAGTAAATAGAGTATTTAAGGGTAAAAATGCTATTATTATTACCCAAACACATGTCCTAATTATATTGGATAAGTGTAATTCTAAAAAAAACAACCTTAGGAATAAAATATAATCCTTTAGGTTCACTTGGATTAGATTAGTACATTTATTATTATTTAATTCAAAGAAGAGTTAAAAGAGTTAAAATCAAAGTTTAACAACTAAAAATGTTTAAATATAGGGTTACACATAAGATAAATTCGATTATAAATATTCATTATAAATATAAAATGATTTAATACATAATATTATTTTATTAATAATTTGTAGACATTAAATAATTTAATATATTTATGACACAATGGTGATGTAGTAATTACATAATTAATGAAATATTAAAATAATTGATATTATAATTATCCAAATAAATGTAATTTGAAACTTTTTATGGATTCCACTAATTTTATAGGTTACTATGACATATTAGGGTTGGTTAGAGAAATGTTTTTCGAAGTAAAAATGCTTTTATGAATTTATAAAAAACAAAATATCAAATAGTGTCAAAATTGACATAAAAGAGTTTTTAAAACAAATATTATATTATTAATTGATATTATATTCTTAAAAATCTAAGGTTCACCCAAAGGACTTATATAATGATATTTGTATCATTAATAAACCACTTGGGATTCTCTTGGAAGTATAAAGTATGTTTATTAACTATATAATATAAAAATACCAAGAGACATGGTAAATGTCAAACTATTTAACTAAGAGTTAAATCTAAAAGATAAGGGTAAAATAGTGACCCAAACCTGTCTAAAACTTATTTGTTGAGTGTTTTTAGACTCATACCCACCTTATACTTTAACTAATACTCTTTGTAACCATTAAAAACCGAAAATTATTTTATTACAAAATAATATTTCTAGCTTTTCCTAAGGTGCCCCTCACCCCTCTTATAAAAGGGTGCACCCCTTCTTTCTAATTCAAACCTTAAATGCCTTTTGGATTGGACAAAACCTGCCCAAATATTCTCTAAACTTCCTCCAATTCATCCTAGAGGCCTTACATTAGTCATGAATCCAACTTAAGGATCCATTTTTATCAAATCAAAAGGAAGAACCTGAAGAAGACGTAATAATTTCACCACCCTCTTTCAAGTTCCTTTCTTCTTCCACTTACTTTTTCATTGTTTTTTACATTATAAAATAATAAATCCAGTATATTCTATATAATTTGACGTTATTATAAATATTTTACAACAAAATTCATTATTCTATCCATCCTTTGAATGACATGTCACCATACGTGCGTACGTACGGTTTACTGTCTCCACCTCGTGGTGCAATTGTTATTCAATACATTATTATTTGGATGGGTATAATAATGATATGTAACTGATGTAAATAATAAATATAACATTATATTTATTCTCTATATATGATATAACATCCAATTATATATTATTTTAATATCAAAAGAATGATATTGTCGCTCGTGCGTACGTATGGATTACCGTCTCCACGAACGCGATGAGATTCATTCCCCATCATATCCATTCAAGACTAATTTTCATTAGATGATTAAAAATAATGTTTAAAGACTTGATATTATTATGGATATGAATAAGATACATCCTATCCATAACAAATATGACTCACATAACAAATAATATAAAGGAAAACGAATCCATTAACACCTGAAACAGTGATAATACTAAGATATTATTAACAAAGCAATGTTAAAAGATCAAATATGATATCATATTAATGTATATGATTCTTTTATAATTTAATAACAATTATTTAACCATTATATAGGATTTTAACCTACCCTCGACCAAGTAAAAGTACAAGGTATGGGTTAATTTCACAATCTCTTTATTATCTGAGGTTGTTTTTACATAATGTATCTACTGGGACCTCTTTATCATCCACATACATGTTTCTTAAAAATTAATTTCAAAACATTCTTACTATTTTATAGAATATGGGTTAAAGTCCTTTATAATTTTGTTTAAATTTTTATAAGATGTTTATAAAGGAATCTTTTCGTCGTTTTCCAAACAAGGTCCTTTTTAACGTTTTCAACAAAATTAAGTTAAGAATTTATTTCTTAACTTATACGGCGGGTGCGGATATTTTACACCGTTATAAAATTGTCGAAGCTTCCATTACAAGCTTATAAGAATATTTTCAAATTAAATGTTTTCTTTTATAATTACGTGACTTTTAAATGATTTTAAAAAAGATATATTTCTCTCAAATAGTTTTGATTTCATCTATGTCAACATCCTTTGATGGATTTTAAGATTATTTGAAGTTGATTTATAATGATACAAAACATCGATATTGTATTAAAGGTTTTGTGATATGTTTGACTATGGATGTGTTATTTTTATACCCTTCATGTTTTATGGAGAAAGTATTTACATTTTTTATGCTAGTTTTAATACGAATGTTTATGTTATGTTTAAACCTATTCACATGAGGAATGCATTAGACTTAGTAAGTGACGGGTGGAGCCCGCTATAGCTCCTCAATGCATTGGTAGGTCTCATGATACAAACCGGTGTCTTGGCACAAGGCCTTGAGAAAATCTTATTTGTAGTCTTGGCATAAGGCCTTGACTATGTGGTTGTGATAGTCTGGCATTATGCATTTTATCATTATGAAAGCTGTTATTTATATTGCATGAGATTATTCGACTAGTAGAATATCTATGTGAATAAGTAAATGGAATTATTTCATTTTATTTTTTCCATATTATACTAAAGTTCAATTTGAAAAGGATTTTGTTTTATATATACATTGCCTTAAATTTTTATTCTTATTTATAAAAGTTTCTGCTATATTGTTATCCTTACTGAGCATCTGAGCTCACCCCTTTCTATGTTTTATTTTTCCCAGGATGGGAAGAAGAATTTTATGACTGAACTATAGGGACAGTTAGAGGGGATATTAGTGTGGACTATGGAGACTATTTTGTTTTAGTTTTCACTTTATGATGTAATGTAAGACTTATGAATGTATCTAGTGTTTCCAAGGATACTAAACTAATCGATCTTTCGAGACTTGATCTTTTGTGATCATGCCAATGTTATGTAATAATGCACCGACTCTGGGTAACTAGGGTCGGGGCGTTACAGTTGGTATCAGTGGAATTTTAATACAAACCTAGGAAGCTAGATTTAGATAAACTCTGATTAGAGCACATAGACCTAATATGGACTTTGAGGATTAGTAAAGAAGAACTTCCTAGAATTTTGGTGTTGTAGAGATTTTTTGAGTTTTTTGAGCAATACATCCCTGTCTGGATACGAGAAGTTAGAGGTGGATCTGGCACATATGTACCTAGGGTTAAAACCTGAAAACACTGCTTTGATCTATACTCTAACGGTAACTAGTTCATGACAACGAGCCTTGCTGCACTCTTGGGTATGACACTCCCGGGGGATATGCTTCAGATAATTATCATTTTATTTACAAACCATTATGAAGGGTTTATGATTATATAATTCCTCAAATAAAACATTTTTATGATTATGGAGTATATCCATAAACTGTTAAATTTATGTTAAGTGTTTTACAAGTATGGAATTATGTATTCCGATTCATAAATTAATCTAGATTATGACATTGTTTAGAAATGGTGCCTAGTGGAAGGAATTGAAACTGTATCAATGCACGCACTCCATGTTGGGATTTCACTCCTGCTCAAGATAATTATAGGGGAGCTGGTGATACAACTGGTGCTGATCAACTTATCACTATACCGGGACAACTCACTCAGGTTATGAATAATAGCCTTACCCATATGGAGCACCCTGATCTGCAATATGGAGGATCAATGTTAGAACAATTCATGAGGAAACAACCACCAACATTCAATGGCGGTAAAAATCAACTAGTAGCTGAGAAATGGATAAATTTCCTAAGGAAAATATTTCAAGATTTGGGAAGTAGTGAAAGAGAAAATGTTGTCATGGAACTTTACCGCCTCACTGGAGATGCTGATCAATGGTGGTCATTGACTCAAAATAAAAAGGAAGATGAAGAAGTATCAAGTATGGAATGGAGGTAGTTTAAAGAGATTTTGTTATGAAAATACTTTCCTCATGACCATTGAGTGGATATGGAAAGATAATTCCTGAGTCTGAGGCAAAAAGTGGATGAAAATGTCAAAAAGTATGAATCTAACTTTACAAGGTTTGCAAGGAATGAAACCGATTATATACATAACCCAAGAAGTAAGATTGATTGTTTATTTGATGGGTTAAAACCATTTCTCCATTGAGCATTGGTATCATAATCCTTCTTGTCGTACGAAGATATTGTCTCATGTGCTATCAAGATAGAAAAGTAATTCTATATGTCTTACGACTTTAAAGTAAAGAAAGAGAATAAGAGATCTGCTGATCACTCTGGAAATGGAAATAAGGGGAAGAAGGGAAAAGTTGAATATCCATCTTGCAATAAATGTGAGAAGAAACACCCCAGTACTTGCCTGAAGGGAATGGGAGTCTTTTACAAGTGTGGTGAAAAAGGCCATCAAGCTCATGATTGCAAGGGGAAGAAAGAAGCTACCGATGTTCAATTATAAAATTGCAAGGATATGGGACATTATCCAAATGATTGTCCTAAGAGTCAGGGAAACTTACCTTAGAAAAGGCCAAGGGATCAAGTCCAAGCTTATGCGATCACTACTACTAAGGTTGAAGCTCCGAAAGACGTAGTGGCAGGTAATTTAATTGTTTTCTCAAGTTTAGCCAATGCTTTATTTGATTATGGATCATCACATTGTTTCATATCTTCCTAGTTTTCTAAAAAAATTAGATATTTCAAATTTGATTTAACAAGGGAGTTGTCAGTAAAAACTCCTAAAGTAAGTATCATTGCAACAAATTTTTGTGAATCACTCCCCATTAGAGCATATAAATGTTCTTTATATACTAATATCATCATCATACCCATGATTGAATTTGATATAATCCTCGGTATGGATTGGATTTCAGACCACGATGCAAGGATTTATTGTAAGAAGAAGGAGGTTACAAGATGATGATAAAGAACACCTTATCTTTAGAGCATAATCATCACCACCTAATTCTTATCTAGATCCACCCCCATTAGCTCAACTAAATTCAATTATTGGGGAGGAAGAGAATGAAATAACTTTGGGTGAGAAAAGGAATGTTCAAATAGAGGATGTACCTATTGTGAGATAATATGTTGATGTGTTTCCAGAATATTTACCTCGACATCCTCCAGAATGAGAAATTGAGTATCCATTGATTTAATTCCTGTATCAAGGCCCATATCGAAGAACCCTTATAGAATGACCACTGTGGAATTAGTGGAACTAAAGAAAAAACTATAAGAATTTAGTAATAATGGATTTATTCACCCTAGTGTTTCTCCATGGGGAGCCCCTGTCCTTTTTGTGAAGAAGAAAGATGGATCTATGAGGTTGTGCATTGACTACAGGGATATCAATGCTATAATAATAAAGAACAAGTATCCCCTACATCACATTGATGATTTATTTTACCAACTGCATGTAGATCAATACTTTTCAAAGATGGACCTTCGATCTGGATACCATCAGTTGTGTGTGAAGAAGGAAGACATTCTGAAGACAACATTTCAAACTAGGTATGGGCAATATGAGTTTACAGTAATGCCTTTTGGGATGACTAATGAACCCTATGTTTTCATGGATCTAATGAATAGGATTTTCAAGGAATATCTCGAGGATTTTTTAGTAGTATTTATTAATGATATCTTGGTATACTCAAAAATCTACGAAGATCATGAAAATCACTTGTGCATTATCCTGAAGACTCTTAGAAGACATGAATTATATGGGAAGTTTAGCAAGTGTGAATTTTGGCTTCATGAGATTTCTTTTCTTGGACATATTGTCTCTAAGGATGGAATATCTGTTCATACTTCTAAGAAAAGAGCAATCCATGAATGGCCAGCACCTACAAGTATAATTGAGGTATGCAGTTTTATTGGTTTAGCAGGTTATTATTGGTGTTTTGTCCAGAATTTTTCCCGATTGGCTAACCCATTAACCAAGATCACACGTAAAGGGGTTAAATTTGTTTGGACAAAAGAGTGTGAAGAATGTTTTGAAGAACTGAAGAGAATATTAGTCAATGCTTCTAACTTGAATCTACCATTGGGGAATGATGGGTTTGTTATTTATAGTGATGCTTCAAAGAAAGGACATGGTTGTGTATATATGCAGAATGATAGGGTTGCTGCCTATACATCACAAAAGCAAAAAATTCACGATAAAAACTATCCTAATCATGATCTTGAGTTAGCAGCTGTAATCGTTTCTTTGAATATTGGGAGACACTATCTCTATGGTGAAAAATGTGAGATTTATACTGATCACAAGAGTTTGATGTATATTTTCTCACAGAAATAACTCAACATGAGGCAAAGGAGATGACTTGAACTACTCAATGATTATGATAACATGATAAAATACCACCCTGGGAAGGAAAATAAGGTGGCAGATTATTTGAGTATAAAGGATCTTGGAGTTTTGAACCAGATGAGAGTTGAAAGGGATCCTATTTTCATGGATCTAGTGAAGATGGATATGGGAATTACCATGGAAGGTGAAACATCGATACTTTTTCAAATGGTTGCCAAAACATATTTACTCGAAAGGATAAAGATTTATCAGACCGATGATAAATAATTTCAAAAGAAGATTAAATCTATGAATGATGGTAGATTGAGTGAATTTGTGTATGAAGATGGAATTTTGAAATTTGGGAAGAGACTTTGTGTTCCCAATATACCTGATCTAAAAAGGGAATTGTTGGACGATGCTCAAAGTTACAATTTCTCTATACACCCTGGGAGCACCAAAATGTATAGAGATTTGAAGGAACATTTTTGGTGGGATAACATGAAGTGGGAGATTGTGGATTTTGTGTCAAGCAGTATGGTTTTTCAACAAGTGAAAGCTGGAAGGCAACAGCCTGGAGAAGTCATGCAACCTCTTCCCATACCAGAGTGCAAATGGGATAATATTATGATGTACTTTTTCATGGGACTACCAAAGGCTTCTAGAAGGAATGATGCAATATGGGTCATTGCTGATCGTCTTACCAAGTCAGCACATTTTATTTCTATAAGATAAGATTTAACACTTGAACGATTAGAAAGAATATATTTTAATGAAGTTGTATGACTTCATGGTGTACCACTATCGATTGTTTCTGATCATGATCCCCATTTTTCACCAAGAATCTGGAAAAGTCTTCAGAAAGCCCTGGATACTGAACTTCGTTTGAGCATTGCCTACCACCCCCAAACTGATGAAAAATCAGAACGAACTATTCAAGCCTTAGAAGACATGTTGAGATCTTTCTCACTTGACTTTCAGGGTATATGGGATCAATATTTACCTCTGGTATAATTTTCCTATTATAATTGGTTCCATTCAAGTATTCAGATGGCACCATATGATGCATTATATAGAAAGAGATGACGCACACCAACCTGTTGGGATGATGTTGGTGAAAGAAAACTCATAGGCTTAGAACTTGTGGAGGAAATGATGGAAAAGGTGAAGGTAATCCAAACCCACATCATAGAAGCTCAAAGTAGGCAGAAGAGCTATGCCGATAATTGAAGGAAGGATATGGAATTACAAGTTGGTGATCATGTTTTCTTAAAGGTATCTCCATGGAAGGGAGTTATACGTTTTTTTAAGAAAGTTAAATTAAGTCCCAGGTACATCGGACCTTTCAAAATTCTAGAACGAATTGGGGCTGTAGCTTACCATTTGGCAATGCCGCTAAGTCTCTCCAAAGTTCACGATGTGTTCCACGTATCACTGTTGAGAAAATACATGCCTGGACCAATGCATGTACTCACCTATGAGGAATTAGAACTGGAACCCAATCTATCTTATTGTGAGGTGCCTTTAAAGATTCTTGATACAAGAGAAAAAGTGCTGAGAAACCAGACTACTCGTCTGGTAAATCTCTTATGGAGAAACTATAAGATGGAAGAGGCAACGTGGGAACCAAAGGAACTCATGATGAATAAACACCCGAGTATTTTTATGCAGTAATATTCTAGAAATTTCAAGGAATAAATTATTTGAATGAGGGGATAATGTAACACCCTAAGCTTCCATGGTACGCTTCTCTTTGAATAATACAGTAGCGTGTGTTGTACGTAACTTCGAGTTCTAACACACAACACAACCAATCAAACTAGACATTATGAATAATAATACCCAAATTTTGAAATTTTATAAATTTTATCTTTAAAAATTTACTTCATTTTTGGATTCAGAATATTGAAATTATCTTAGGGTAAATTTTTGGTATTTTTCTGAAAACTTTCAATTTTTGATGAATAGTGAAAAAACACTAAGTTGTAGTTTAAAATTGAATTTTTATTTAAATAATTATTTATTTTATTTAAATTTAATTAAGGTAAAAATAGATAAATAATACCTATATAAGTTCAATATAATTCATTTTATTTAGTTTAGAATAATTTTAGATATATAAAAATTTTATTAAACTTTTCTCCGTCTTTTACCCACCTCCTAGGAGAATTTGCAAATTCACATAATACGTAATTTTAAAACTTCTATGAGTAGAATTTCAAAAATATTAGAGAAATGGTTTATATCAGTAAGAAAAATGTGGTTCAATAATATAAAAATATTTTTTGGTGAATAGTAACTTTTTACTTTTATTTACCACGTTTAAAAGTAAATACGGTATTTAAGGGTAAAAATGATATTATTATTACCCTAAAAGATGTCTTAATTCTATTAGATAAGTGTAATTTGACCAAAAACCATCTTAGGAATAAAATATGATCCTTTAGGTCCCCTTGGATTAGATTAGGACATTTATTATTATTTAATTCAAAGAAGAGTTAAAAGAGTTAAAATCAAAGTTTAATAAATATTTTTTTTTTAATATAGCGTTAAACATAAGATAAATTTGATTATAAATATTAATTATAAATATAAAAATATTTCCTACATAATGGTATTTTATTTATAATTTTTTGACATTATATAATTTAATTTATTTATGACACAATGGTGATGCATTAATTACCTAATTAATGAAATATTAAAATAATTGATATTATAAATATCCAAATAAATGTAATTTGAGACTTTTTATGGATTCTAATAATTTTATAGGTTAATATTACATATTATGGGTGGTTATATGAATTTTTTTCTAAGTAATAATGCTGTTATGAATTTAAAAAAAACAAAATACCAAATAGTGTCAAAATTGACATAAAAGAGTTTTTAAAACAAATATTATATTATTAATTGATATTATATTCCTAAAAATATAAGGTTCATCCAAAGGAATTATAAAATGATAGGTGTATCATTAATGAACTACTTGGGGTTTTCTTGGAAGTATATAGTAAGTTTATTAACTATATAATTTAAAAATACAAAGAGAAATGGTAAATGTCAAACTATTTAACTAAGTGTTAAATCTAAAAGATAAGGGTAAAATAGTGACCCAAACCTGTCTAAAACCTATTGGTTGAGTGGTTTTCAACTCTTCCCCACCTTATCCTATAAAGTTTTCCACTTTTTATCCATTATAAATTGAAAATTAATTTATTATAATATAATATTTCTAGCTTTTCCTAAGGTACCCCTCACCCTCTTATAAAAGGGAACTCCCCCTTCTCTCTAATTTACACCTTCAAAACCTTTTGGCTCACCAAAACCTACCCATATATTCTCTAAAATTCCATCATTTCATCCTATATGCCTTCCTTTAGTCAGAAAGCCAACTTAAGGATGCATTTTGATCAAATCAAAAGGAAGAACCTGAAGAAGAGGTAATAATTTCACCACCCTCTTTCAAGTTCCTTTCTTCTTCCACTTACTTTTTCTTTGTTGTTTCAATTATAAAATAATAACTCTAGTATCTTCTATATACTGTGATTTTATTATAAATATGGTACAAAAAAATTAATTATTCTATCCCTCCTTTGAATGACATGTCACCATATGTGTGTACGTACAGCTTACCGTCTCCACGTCGTGGTGTAATTGTTATTCAATACATTATTATTTGGATGGGTATAATAATGATACGTAAATGATTTAAATAAAAAATATAACATGATAATTATTCTGTATATATGATATACCATCCAATTATATATTATTTTAATATCAAAATAATGATATTGTCGCTCGTACGTACGTACAGATTACCGTCTCCACGAACGCGATGAGATTCATTCCCCATCATATCCATTCAAGAGTAATTTTCATTAGATGGTTAAAAATAATGTTTAAAGAATTTATATATTTCTGGGTATGAATAAGATACATCCCATCCATAACAAATATGACTCACCTAACAAATAATATAAAGGAAAATGAATCTGTTAACACCCGAAACAACGATAATACTAAGATATTATTAACAAAGTAACGTTAAAAGATCATATATGATATCATATTAATATATATGATTCTTGTATAACTTAATAACAATTATTTAACCATTATACAGGAGGTTAACCTACCATCGACCATGTAAAAGTACAAGGTAAGGGTTAATTTTACAATCTCTTTATTATCTGAGCTTGTTTTTACGTAAGGTATCTACTGGGACCTCTTTATCATCAACATCCATGTTTCTTAAAAATTTATTTCAAAAAATTCTTACTATTTTATAGAATATGGGTTAAATTCATTTATACCCTTGTTTGAATTTTTATAATATGTTTATAAATAAATCTTTCCTTCGTTTTCCAAACAAGGTCCTTTTTAAAAATTTTGACAGAATTAAGGTAAGAATTTCTTTTTCAACTTATACGGAGGGTGCAGATATTTTCCACCGTTATAAAATCGTCGAAGCTTACCTTAAAAGATTATATGAAGATTTTCAAAGTAAATGTTTTCTTTTATAATTATGTGACTTTTAAATGATTAAAAAAAGAGATATTTCTCTCAAATAGTTTTGATTTCATCTATGTGAACATCCTTTGATGGATTTTAAGCTTATTTAAAGTTGATTTATAATAATAAAAAACTTCCATATTGTATTGAAGGTTTCATGATATGTTTTACTGTGGATATTTTATTTTTATACCATTCATGGTGTATGAAGAAAGTATTGACATTTCGTATGCTTGTTTTAATACGAATGTTTATGTTATGTTTAAACCTGTTCATATGAGGAATGCATTGGACTTAGTAAGTGATGGGTGGAGCTCGCTATAGCTACTCGATGCATCAGTAGGTCTAATGAGACAAACCAGTGTCTTGGCATAAGGCATTGACAAAATATTATTTGTAGTCTTGGCACAAGGCCTTGAATATGTGGTTATGATAGTCTGGCATTATGAATTCCATCATTATGAAAGTGGTTATTGATATTGAATGTGATTATTTGACTAGTAGAATATCCATGTCAATAAGTAAATGGAATTATTTCATTTTAATGTTTCCATATTATGATGAAGTTCAAGTTTAAAAGGCTTTTGTTTTAGTTATACATTTCCTTAAATGTTTATGCTTATTTATGAAAGTTTCCGCTATATTGTTATCCTTACTGACCATATGAGCTCACCTCTTTCTATGTTTTATTTTTCTCAGGATGTGGAGAAATATTTTATGACTAACCTATAGGTATAGTCAGAGGGGATATGAGTGTGTACTATGAAGACTATGTTGTTTTATTTTTCACTTTATGATGTAATATAAGACTTATGAATGTATCTAGTGTTTACAAGGCTACTAAACTAATCGGTCTTTCGAGACTTGATATTTTGTTATCATGCCAATGTTATGTAATAATTTACCAACTCTGGGTAACTAGGTTAGGGGTGTTACAAAATTATTGTATGAAAATTACACCAATGATATGTATTGATCCCACATAGCTTGAAAGTCAAGAGAGCATGATCTCAAAATGTATTCAAGGGTTTGAATAGTCTTTTCGGACTATCTGTCAGTTTAGGGGTAATTAGCAGTACTCAGATGAAGCTCAGTATCCAAATAATTCTGGTGACTTTTCCATAATTTTTATGGAAACCTGGGATCTCAATCAGACACAATCATATAGGTGCACCATGAAGTCTTACAACTTCATTAATATATAGTCTTGTAAGGTGTTCAAATGATAAATCATCTATTATAGGGTATAAAACTTAATAAAATAATAAAATACATGAAACCAGAATATGGATATAAAATATATTTATAATTTCGAATAAAAAATGATCTCAAATGGGTTGTATGTGCACCACATAAGAATGATTAGGTGCTTAATACCAAGTAAATCACAATGAAATGAAAACTGAAACAAAGTCCCTTACAACATTATAATCAATCGAGTTAATAATCATCAAGTGAATCATTGAATACCATTAATATAAATAGAATCATGATATTATATATCAAATGTAAGAAAACATACACCAAATACAAGAAATATGTGGTGAAAATGGAAATCTCATGGAAATAAAAGTGAGATGAGAAACCCCTTACTACATGTCCAAATGTGTTCTTTGGTTGATATTAATGACCTAAATAATCGGATTTATGTTTATTAATTAATAATTATATAACCTAATAAACATTTAATTGATTTAGTATAACATTATTAGGTACATTAAAGGCCTTTTTATGGGTTTAAGAGTTTCAATTTTATTGTTTTGGAAGCATTTTCTTCCTTGGTTTCCGTGATCAGTTTACTTGTATTTATAAATGGAAGTTCATTTGAAATGTGGTAAAATATAAAAAATTGTTAATATATATTATTAGTGAAATTACAAAGATATAAATGATCTTATAATGATTTTGGTTATATAACATGAGGATGACTCAATAGATAAAAGTTAATGATAAACACTTGAATTAACATGGTTTTTTGGTGCATAATGAACTTGTTTTGTATTATTATTTTATATTATGAGTGTGTAAGAATTAAAAAACATTAAATAAGATTAAATATATATATTCTGTTCTGGTTGAACCATAAAAATGATTTTATGAGCATAATTGAAGACGACAATAGAAATTGAAAACCCGTCATCCTTGATTGTGAAAAATTAACACACCTCAGACGGTGTTTTCATTTTTAGTATAAGAGGAGGGGGAAAAGAGAGATTTTCACGAACCAACCTGGGTAAACCCTGAACCAGTCACATGATCTAGTCCATGACATGCCCCGAAGGGAATTATCAATCCCAATGAGTTAGAGACTAGTTCCTGGAATAAAAAAACCATTTGGTAACGATTTAGCCCATAATAAAGACATATAAATAATCATAAAATTAACAAACAAATAAATAGAGGAAAATAAACCAAACAACTTGGGAGCAGAAAAATGAATAAAATAAGAAATGTGACATACCTCATATGACCCTGTGGGTTACCACAGAACAAAAACTACATTCGGTCTAAGAGTGATCCAATATTGAAACCTGCAACAGAAAAATAAAGCAGGTGTCAGCACAAGATGCTCAATAGAAATTAAAAAATATAACAACTCTCTATGAACTTTCCTTTTATATGAAATAAAAAACAAGATAGTTTAAAAATATGACATACAAAATAATGCTTTTCATTCCTTTCAAATTAAAGTAACAAGTTTGAATTTTCATGTAAAGAATTTCCCTCCCACAAAATTTTCAAAATAGGTTCCAACCATGCATTAACATTTCAAAATGTAAGGAAACCAATTTAGATTAAAATATGGTTTTTCAAAAATAAGGCAACAAGTTTGAAACAACTGAAATGAAAAATTACATCAAAATAATCATGTCACAAACGAGCACTATGGGCAATCCCTATAGGTATCTAGCGCAAGTGGGACCCTAGAGACCTCGTACCTCGGTGAAACGTGGCTTAGAAACCATGAACCTCAGAAAATGTGGCTTAGAAATCACGACCCTCAGTAACCATGGATTAGAAACCACGAAACTCAGTTATTCATATGTTTAATTAGTGTTGTTTCATCGATCTTTCTAGATGAAACCAAGACAAACCAATACCATGTCTTCTAGCGTACTATTCCCGGTCCACCCACCAAGATACACAGGTTTCCCATCGTTCTATTTTTCAAGTGGTGGTGAGTTTTCTTTATCAAGAAAACATATATGTACATAACACTTTATTTATCCAAAACTCATTAAACCTCTCACCACCATTTTCCTTCATTAATCGCATTCCCCCTCTTTCAAATCACACAATGCATAAGCCACAACATTAGGCACCTAATAATACATTGAACAGACAAATCATTTTCTAAAACCAAGGGGGTGTGCCTCAAGGGTGGTTTCTATTTTTCATAAAACATTCTTAAGGTGCCAAATAGGATTAATTACATAAATGGAACAATTTTTACAATTGACCATCTGAAAGGCAAACACATTTGGAAATACTCATTACAAATTCAAAACCACTTAGGAAATCAATTTTATTGAAAATTCACTTAAGACCGATTACATTAGAAATGCATTTCAATTTCCAAAACCAAGGCTTAATAATTTCTGGACACCACAACCAGATTTCGTAGCATGTGTATATAGAATAAATGTAAAATAGATTTTTAAAACAAGTAATTAATTATGAAATTCAAATTAATGGCATATTCATAGGGAAACTACCTCAAACATGTCGCTATTTGTCGACGACCACTCAAAACGACACTTGGTGCATACACACACATGAATTTATACATATATATATACACCCCAAGATGCATTGCACATATTCCCCATGCTATGAGGGAATATGTACAATGAGGGTATATATATATATGCCTTACCCTATACATGTATATATAGGATACCTCGACACCTGCGGCCCAAAACCATAGTAGCGAGGTCCAACACACTACACATAATTCAATGAAACAATTACACACACCAAGTGCTTGCACCAAGGACACACCCTTTTATTATAACATAAGAATGAATCACATCAACCATAATCATCATCTACAACAGAAGAGTTCAACAAGGGAAAACAATATCACATCACAAGTTCCCACCAGGACTTCACCCATTTCCTAAACATTTAAAAATCCATTTCTAACAATATTAAATTTCAAACACAATTCCAAAGGCATAAACATTTCCAAGAATAACTACATAAATCAAGAGAAAACCCATTTCGACTTTATAAACTAAAACACCCATTTTTGACAAGGAAACCTCCTTTAAATAGAAAAGAATCCCTCTCCTAACCCTTTTGGCATAAAGACCAATGATCAAGTGCATTTCACAAATGAAAACATCCATTGCCATTTTTATCAAACATAAATTATGAATCAATCCCATTTCCATTAGACCACTTTCAAAGATACCAACCAGGCATATCCATAAGAGATAAACCACTTACACATTTCAAACCACCATTTTAAAGAAAAGTGAAAACCCCATTTTGAAAATATTTAGAGTTGCACCTCAATTTAAAACAAAATTCCCATTAAATGATTTAATAAACAACATAAAGATTTTATGAATAAACTCCAAGAGGTGTCACAAGGATTTGAACACAACCACCCACTCAAAATCCTCTTCCAAGGAAAAACACACACCAATAACATGACAAAACAGAAATTACAGCACTTGCGTAACATAATAAAACACTAATAAAAGACTAAACATGAGTTTACATCATGAACACATTTCATTGCTTATGAAAAAGACACTAAACAAATACAAAACATGATAAACTTCAAGGAAACCAAATTTTCAGAAAATAGATAAATTAAATAACATGATAAATTAATTAATCAATAAAATTAATTCCTTAAATAATATTTGAAAGCGGAATCACTAACCTCGGTGTAGAAAACTTCTCAAAATTTGCACGAGACTCCCATCGCACAACAATCGCACTTCAAGGAGTCTAATGTGACCCTTAAAAACAAACTATTAAATTAATTATGCCAAAAACAGAACAAACAAAATATGAAACCCAAACAGAAAATCTACCAATTGGAAGAATGAACAATCATAGAAAAACACACTTGCGAAAATGGTGTAGATGGACAACCGAGCAAGGGAGAGGGCTATCAGAGGCGTGTTGTGCCATAAATACCTACCAGAATGTAAGGGTGGCACGTTTTTGAGTGGTGTGAAGCTGTAGGGGGGGGGGTGCTTCAGTACGGGGTGGATGACGGCACAACTTAGTGGTAGTCGGTTGATGGAGCCAGAAGAAAGAGTGGGAGGAGGCTTTGGTCAAGGTGGAGTGCACAAGGAGGAAAAAGGTTTGGGGTTTAACGGTAGGGTTTGGGGAAGGAGGTGTAGCACGATAGGATTGAGCGTTGGATGAAGAGGGAGTGAAAAAAATAAAAGAAAAATGAGAGGATTAAATAAAATTAAAATAAAACAAAAATAAAAATAAAATATAAAAGAAAAGACTAATAAACCATAAAAAATTTAATAATGACAGTAAAACTAAAATAATAACATCAACCATAATAATGAAATTATGTATTGAGGCTAGACACCACACATAGTCGTGCGCACAGTCACATGCCCGTAAAAGAACCCAATTTTTTTTCTAAATTAAAACTAGTTCAAACTAAATCTCAAAATCAAGACTCAAAATAATTATATTAAAATAAAGCATCGGTTAGGGTGTGACAACTCTCCCCACCACCATAAAATTATGGCCCCAAAAATCCACACAACTAATTGAGGAATCAAACTCGAGTTCGAAACTGAATGAGACCAACAAAATCACAAACTCAGTGTGAATTTTCACTCCATCAGCCACACCAGACCAACTCTAAGAGAAAATGATAAGAGAAGAACCATTAGGAAATGAGGAGGGTTATCCCAACCACAAGCACTCAAATAGAATAACCAACATGAAGACTCTCACCACAAGCTAACTATAGAACTGCTAACTTGAACCAAAGAGAAAATTTCCAAAGAAGACCAAAACTTCCACACAAACCAACTCTCGAAGAAGGAACAACAAGATTTATGGTGGGTATCCCCACCATCTAAGAACTGACCAGATTAAGAAAAATAACACGAACTGATAAAGGGAAAACCAACACAAACAGACCCACAAACTCTCCACACAAACCAAACCCCCACCACATGGGGTTCCTGACAAAAGACCCCAAACCTAACAATAGAACAAACCCCTATTTATCATTTCCCAAGATGCATGTATTTCCAAAACAAGCACGTCCTAAAACAAGAACATGTAACCAAAGAATATATCCACACAAGAGACAATCATCTTAATACTCACAATTATAAAGATACAACCTTAAAAGCTCACATTTGAAAAGGAAAAACTATCAGAATTACAAAAAGATGAGATCACCACACCTTTTCACAACCAAAGTGAGTTAATAAATGTAAAAATACCCCAATGATAAGAAGAAACCTCTAATCCTCTTATAGAAAAATAGAACCTATAGTGAAGAGTAATTTACAACAGATAAATTTCAACTGTCCCTATTTCAACACTGATGACAAAAGTTAGACCATGGTGTCCAACACCCAACAATTCCTAACTGCGTGAAAGGATTCACTCCAAGACCTATGGATGGAGCTCTGATGTCTTGAATCATCTTCTGCCCCGCAGTCAGTAGCTAACATCCTCTAATCGAGACTATTTTTTATGTTTCTGTAGGCATAACCTATCTATGTTTCCCAAATGGCCACACCGACACCAGTCTTCAAAAGATGATGAAAAGGCGACTTAAAGTACCCAAACCGGTCACACAAGAGGTAAATAGGAGAAGGAACCGACTAATAGAATATGGAATTGATAGGAAGACTTATATGAAATAGGTTCCTTTGGTTCTCTCTCCTCACCAGATGGGGAACCTTCCTGAACACCAATAAGAATTGGTCCTGGAGCCCTAGATGAATACCCCACACAATAGAAACTTTAACTGATTCCACGATGCTACCTCCAGAGAAAATAAAATCAACCCCTAGAAATGCCTGGTGTAAGCCTTTAATATTTTTTGGCCTTGTTGGACACTCACGAGCTCTACCACTTTCCGCGCCTTCACTTCTTATGATATAAACCATTGGACGAGAGTGTTCTTAAACACCTTCAAATACACCCCATCATGTAATGATGCTGGGTTCATCTTCTTCCGTCAATCCAAAGTTGAACCTTAAAATGAACTCGAACAAGCACAAGCTCTCATAACTTTGGGAGTTCCCAAAAACATGATAACATCAACGGTTTCACCAAGCCAGTACACTACCTTTAATAGATCACGTTCACCATGGAAGATAGACAAAAACCAAAAATAATTAAATTCCACCACTCTGCTAAGAGTCTGGGTAGGAGAAAAAACTAGAAGTGAATCATTAAAATCCTCTAGCACTTTTATGGGAGGTATACTAAAAAACAAGAGGCACAAAGTGAAAATAAACTAATCATAAATAAAGATTCCACAATTCAATCACAAACTAAAACTAAAACTAAAATTAATATTCCAACCACAATTTATTATGTCAAAACCAAGAACCCATGAAAAAGGATACCAAACACGAAAAGAGAACAACGAACAATTTCTTACTCAATTTTCAAAACATTTAAACTACCTATTGAGAACCATTTTTCAGCAAACAAAACAACTTAAATATCCACCATTGGTATCCCATGAAGTCTCATATATACATAAACCCTTGTTCTTGATTATGCACCCATCCAAACATACCACCAATTATCCCTGTTCCACATGTGCACATCTATATATGTGGCCCCTCATAGGAATACCAAGGGTTAATTCAAAACACATCCCATTTTTAAAATGGACCATTCAACGTAAAACACAAATCCTCAACCAATTTGAAAATGTCACTTATCATTAAAGCAATACATTTCCAAATCCTCAAAAATTTTCCAATTCAAATTCTAAAAAGTGTTACCAAAATCCCAAAACAACTTACAAAACACCTCCAATTTTTTTCCTTTGAAACCAAATTCCATTAAAAGAAAAAAATTTCCACTTCAAAACCACTTTTCCACTCCAAAACCACACTCCATTTTGAAAACCCTTTTTTAGACAAACCATTTTCTTTTTTTGAAATCCACTCAAGTCAGTCAAAACTAATCCCAAACATAAATCACATCAAAAATTCCAAAAATAATGGACTAGTGGCTATGGAAACCTAGTAACATGACTTACCATACCATGCTCCAAGCAAGAATCCACCACATGAAGTATCTTGAACCATGCAGTCATGCTGTACATGGGTTGCTACTCCATGCAAGATCGTCGTGTAACACCAGATCACATCCTTTTTCATCCTTCACCCACACAAACCAAGCAAAAGATAAATTCAAATCCCAGACTACCCCTAGAAACTTGAGTCTCGGGATGGGAAAGGGTTCATGATGTTCTTCCCACACCTACCTCTCGAGTCCCGACACACCTAATCACCAAGCTAACTTAAACCTTAAATAACAAGAACCTCCTATGATAACATTTTTTCATGAACCAACCAAGGTCGACCCTGAACTGGTCACCCGAGCTAGTCCGTGGCACGGCCCGAAGGGCATTCCCGATCCCCAGGGGCTGAAAACTAGTGCCAGACATAAAAAAACCCAGTTGGGAACGATTTGTCCCATATTAAATACAAATAAATAATAATAAAATGAACAACCAAATAAATAGAGGAAAATAAACCGAACAACTTGGAAGTGGAAAAAGGAATAAATGAAGCAATGTGACGTACCTCAAGTGACCTCATGGGTCACCAAGGAACATAAACTACACTCGCTCCAATAGAGATCCAAGACTGAAACCTGCAACTGAAAAGTAAAGCAGGCATGAGCACCGAGATTATCAGTAGGAATGCCAAAATATAACAATTCTCTATGATATTTCCTTTTATATGATATCCAAAACATGCTAGTTTGAAAATAGGACATAATAAAATAATGATTTTCATTATTTTAAAATTCAAGTAATGAGTTTTCATTTTCAAGTAAAGAATTTCTCTCCTACTACATTTTCAAAATAGGTTCCAAGAATTAATGTTTCAAAATGAAAGGAAAACAATTCAGATTAAAATATGATTTTTTTTGAAAATAAGACATCAAGTATGAAACAACTGAAATGAAAAATTATATCACAAGCATCATGTCGCAAACGAGCAACATGGGAAATACCTATAGGTAGCTAGTGAAAATGGGACCCTAGAGACCTCATACCTCATTGAAACATGGCTTAGAAACCAAAACCCTCAGAAAACGTGGCTTAGAAACCACAAACCTCAATAACCATGGCTTAGAAACCAGAAACCTCAGTCATTCATATGTTTAGTTAGTGTTATTACATTGATCCTGCTAGATAAAACCGGGATGAACCCCCACCATGTCATCTAGAATACTAGTCTTGGTCCACCTACCTAGATACCCAGGTATCCCATTGTTCTCTATTTCATGTGGTGATGAGTTTTCTTTATCAAGAAAACATATATGTACATAACACTTTATTTATCAAAAACTCCTTAAACCTCTCACCACCATTATCCTTCCTTAAGATCATTCCCCTCTTTCACGTCCCACAATGCATACGACTCAACATTAGGCACCTAATAACACATTCTACATACAAATCATTTTCTAAAACCAAGGGTGCATGCATCAAGGGAGCTTTTTCTTCTTTATAAAACTTTCTTAAGGTTCCAAACGAGCTTAATTACATAAAGGGAACACTTTTTACAAGTAAACGGCTGAAAGGACAAACACCTTTTGAAATACCCATTACCAATTGAAAACCACATAGGAAATCAATTTTCAAGAAAATTAACTTAAAACTGATAACATTAGAAATACATTTCAATTTACAAAACAAAGGCACAATCATTTCCAGCAACCACAAACAGATTTCATAGCATGTGTATATATCATAAATGTAAACATATTTTTAAAACAAGTAAGTAATTATGAAATTCAAATTAAATGAATAGGTATAGGGGACTTACCTCAAACATACCGCTATTTACCAATGATCACTGGAACCGACACTTGGCGCATACATGAACATGCATTTATACACATATATATACACACCCCTAGATTCATTGCACATATACCCCGCGCCATGAGGGAATATGTACAAAGAGGACATATATATATATATATATATGCCTTACACTATGCTTGTATATGTAGGATACCTCGACACCTGCAGCCCAAAACCATCGTTGTGAGATCCAAAAAACTTCACATAATTCAATGAAACAATTAAAAACACTAATTTTTTTCACCAATGAAACACCCATTTATTATAACACAAGAATCAATCACACCAACCATAATCATCATCTTCAATAGGATAGTTTAACAAGGGAAATCAATATCTCATCATACATTCCACCTAGGTCTTCAACCATTTCATAAACATTTAAAAATCAATTTCTAATAATCTGAAATTTCAAACACAATTCCAAAGGAATAAAAATTTCCATGCATAACCACATAAATCAAGGGAAACCCCATTTCCACTTTATAAACTAAAACACTTCTTTTTGAAAAGGAAATCCCATTTAAACACAAAATAAGACCACTCCTAACCCATTTGGTATAAATCACAATGATCAAGTTTATTTCAAAAATATAAACATCCATTTTCATTTTTATCAAACATAAAGTATGCATCAATCCAATTTCTGTTAGGCATATCCACAAGAGATAAACCACTCACACATTTCAAACCACCATTTGAAAGAAAAGTGGAAACCCCATTTTGAAAATATTTTGTGTCACACCTCAATTTAAAACCAAATTCCCATTAAAATATTTAAAAAACCTCATAAAAATATTATGAATTAACTCCAAGAGGTGTCACAAGGATTTAACACAAAAACCCACTTAAAATCCTCTTTTAATGCTAAACTTACACCAATAACATAACAAAACATAATTTATAGCACCTGTGAAACATAATAAAACACTAATAAAAGACTAAACATGGGTTTTCATCATTAACACACTTCATTACTTATGAACAAGCCACTAAACAAATCAAAAACATGATAAACATAAAAGAAACCAAATTTTCACACAAAAAAATAATTTAAAGAACATCATGATAAATTAATTTGACAAGAAAATTAATTCCTTAAATAATATTTGAAAGAATAACCACCAAACTTAGTGTATACAACTTCACAAAATTGGTGCGAGACTCCCATCGCACGACAATCGCACCACAATGGGTCTAATGAAAACCTTAAAATCAAAGTATTAAATCAATTACACCAAAAACAGAACAAAAAAAATATGAAACCCAAACTGTAAATCTACTAATTAGAAGAATGAACAATCAAATAAAAACACAACTGTGAAAATGGTGCATATGGACAAGTGAGCAAGGGAGAGGGCCATTGGAGGTGCATCGCACTGGAAATACTGACCGAAAAGTAAGGGCCGCACGGTTCCGAGTGGTGCGAAGTAGTAGGGTAGAGGGTGATGCGGTTCATTGTGAGGCAGATGACAGAGCAGATCAATAGTAGTTGGTCGATGCAAATGGAGGGAAGATCAGGAAGATGCTACAGTGAAGGTGGAGTGCACAAGGAGGAAAAAGGTTAGGGGTTCAACGGTAGGGTTTGGTGAAGGAGGTGAGGCATGCCGGAATTGAGAATGGGAGGAAGAGGGAGTGAAAAAATAAAACTAAAATGGGAGAATAAAATATAATTAAAATAAAAAAAAATTAAAATAAAGAATAAAAGAAAAGCCTAAAATTAAAATCGGTTCAAACTAAAGCTCAAAAGTGAGACTCAAAATAATTATATTAAAATAAATCATCGGTTAGCGTGTGATAGAGATGATGATAAAATTTTCAATTAGCATAATAAGATTATAGTTAATATAAGGTATTGGAATTATCATAGCATTTGGATTAAGGGATATGAGTGAAGGAAAAAAAATAATGGAACTTGTAAAAGAAGTTAAAAGAAAAAGGAAGAGAGGTTCACCTCTTAAGTACTAATCCCTGAGAACCTCCTTAAGGCCTTTGTTTTTAGACTTTTGGTGAGACCAATGGGTCATGGACTTGGGGGGAGGGATTTCAAAGTGTATTTTATATAACTTAGGTAAGTATCAATTCTTGAGTGGTGTGGGAGGAAGAGGGGGTGAAGGGTGGTTTATATAGTAGAGGGGAGGAGGGTTTTCTTAATATTTTAATAATTAGTTTATTATTTCCCCCTAAGATAAGACATAGTGATGATTCCATGACCAAAACTAGTAATAAGTTCTTGTGAGTTTGAACCAATATCCATTTACATCATCCATGACTCAATCATGATGCATAAATTCATTTATTTAGTATATTTCATAAATTAGAAAATTTTACTATTCACCAAAAATTCAAGTATTCCAAAAAAATCCTAAAAATTCACCCTAACAATTTTTAGATGTGTAGAATCCAAAAAATGAACTCCATTTTTCAGAAATAATTTTATAAATATGATAAATTTAATTTTTAATTAAAATCATTATTTAATAGAAAAACACCAACACTTAAAATATTTATCTTAATTTTTAAGGTGCCTAAATTTATTTATACTCCATGGGAAAGGTTACCATTCACAAAGGTCATATTACTATTCATAAGGGTAATTTTCTATTCATATGAAAATTAAGTTGATTTTTTAGACTCCAAATATCACCGTGATCGCAACCGTGCATGTCTTTTTTTCCAAATTCAAAACACAATAGTGGCAAAATTAAGTTTAATAGATAGATTATAACTATCTCCTAAATAACCACGTGTTGTTTCAAAGAGAATCAGTGCTTTATGTAATATAGGGTATCTAATTAGGTGAAAGTATTTATGATAAAGAGACCATGAAATGTTTGGGGTGTTATAGGTTTCATAGATATTTCATCATTTATTATAACATATCTCATTAAAGAAGGAAGGTGTTTTGTAAACATCTTATCCTAAAAATCATAAAACATTCATAGAAAGAATAATAATTATAGCATTTTATTATATACCCAATAAATCATAATAAACATCAAAGGATGTCATATTACATGGAAAATTATTTTAAAATATCACCTGGAAAATTTCTTGAGGAAAATAGCCTTTCCACTTTAAAAATCACGTTTGAAACATAAAAATTCATAAAACATTTTCTAGATAATTTTCTTTGAAAATAACTATGGAATATTATAAAGGAATATTTAAATACCATTTAAAGCATTTCGTTTGGAAAATATCATTCACAATTTGAAAAACAATTTTGTAAAACATAAATTTTTTTAAAAATTATTTTCTATGAAAATAACCTTAAAACATATAATGGATTATTTAAAACACTGATTGTTTATGAGAACATAAAATACCATTCATATTTCTAGTGCTAAACTAAAGATTTCTTTAACATTTTTCTAAAAAGTTAAAAGATACTTGTTGGGAAAATGAAAAGAAGATTTATTTTAAAACTATTTTATAAAAATGTCAAACATGGGTAAAAATGTAATTAAATAATATTTGTATTATATTAAATAATTTCTTTAAAACATTTTTAGATAACATGGACATGGAAGAAAAATGGAGTATAACTAAAGAGAGAAATAAATTCAGTTTTTATTGAATTTTTTCTTGAGTATAAATTGAGGAAAATAAAGGGAAAAATATATTCTCAATAAATAACCATAGGATAAGAAAATTAATGTAGATCTTGACCAATAGATCAAAATATTTAATCATCAAAAGTATATTCATAAACAATCCTGATAAAATTGAGATTGTAACATAAAACCATTACCACTTTAGTTTCTTTTGAATTGTAATCCCCATTAAAGTGGTTGGGCATGATAAAATATGAAAATTATCTAATAAATATCTTATATATTCAGTAAAATCAAAAAATTAAATTTTCTAACATATTCATGGAGTTCAAAATTGGTAAATTACCCATATCTGCAAAGTGGTCCATCCCTTCTGTATATAACACACACTATGTGGGACCGCCACTCCATATGGAGTGCCCAAAAACAAAAAGAAATTGTTTGGAGGGAAATGTGGTAATCACATGCCCCCTCAAAAAAGGAATTTCTACGTTTTACGAGGAGGGGGTGAAATGGTGCACCCCATAAAACAACCTTTTTCATCTAAAGGGGGTGGCGGTAAAATTATACCGTTGAAAAACAAATATTTATTCATTTGTGGGGAAAGGTAGTGAAATAAAACCCATGCAAATGATTTTATTTTTCTTCAGAATGAGACACGATTTTACACCTATGAAAAAGACTTATCATTATACGGTGTGAGGTGATTACCCTACCTACCAAAAAATAACAAATATCTTTATGGATGGAGGTTTTATTACATGAACGCACGGTGCTGGATATACTTCACAGAGAACTGAACATTTCAGGAAGACAATTTTTTACCTTACTTATAAATATGTTGTCTTTGAATGAAGGATGGAGATATGGAAATAAGAATAGTAAAGAAAACCAGGGAAGACCCCCAATAGGTTACTCACCAACCACATACAATGAGGGAGACCCAAAAATAAAGGGATCATTCATGATAGGACCTATTTATCCACCAAAAAATCTTTCCTTGCACCCCCAAATGAAGCTCACCAAAAAGTAGTCCCCTTTATGGAACCCTTTATGACCCCCACCCCACATATCAAAGGAAAGTATGTGGAATGGGGTATCCTTAGAGTCTTTTTACCTTCCGGTCTTATTTACCTATTTTGACATAGCATTCTGACCCATATTGGACCCTTTATGAACTATCTAAATGTCCTCAAATTTATCATACCATAATCCAAGAATGATTTTATTAAGACCTCCACTAAGGTTACCAGATTTATTCGGCATAGGGATAGGAAAAACCAGCATCTCCCCCTTCTCATATTGAATTCCCAGGGTAATCAAAGACCCTAATTTGACCTTCATGATAGGAGGGATCCTTAGAATGCTTAAAAAATTTAATTCGAATGGTAATGAGGATCCCGACCATAGGGATGGTGGCAGATGGCTTGTCGGGATGGGCGATGACATCTATTTCCCATAATCCCTCCCTCTTTATCTCTTCCACTAGTATAAAGGGGAGGAAAGGGGGATATTCATAAGGCCATCCTTCATGGATTAATCCCTTAGTCTTTCTTGTGATACATTCCCTCCACTTTCCATATCCTCACCCTCATCCACCAACAGATGAAAGAGATTTTATGGATCTCTAGATCTTCAAATTTATCTTGTTTATCACACCAATACAGACTCACATGGTATTAGAGGATTGTGGTGATCATGTCATAAATATGATCAATTATTATCCATGATTCACCTATTATGTGTAAGCCACATAACCAATTTACCATCTTCTTAAAGGGAATATTCTTTACATGATAAAACCCTCAAAGGGCCATATTTTTAATGAATAAACCTCTTGGACCCCCCTCTATAGGTTTAAGACCCAAAAATACTAAACTATGTGGGATTTGATTTACATCCAATCTATATACATAGGAGACCTCTTTTAAGTACAAACCCAATAACCTAGAAAACCCTAATATTCTCTTTTTTATATTCTCGGTAGGGTCAAAACAAACTCATAGGGCTACATTCATCCCATGCCCATTCCATCACCATAATTATTGGGCTACATTCCTAGTAAGATAATTACCCCCACCCGGGATGCCACATCCCTTCTGGATCCCTTTTATCCCATCCTCATCAGTCCATATTATTAGTAAGGGTCATCATTACAGGGCCATATCCCTTTATTGAGAAACCACATTTGGGAATCGTTGGCATAATTTTCACACAAACCTAAACTAGGAATCTTTCACCTATAAATCTGTATTTCATTACATTAAACTTCCTGGTTTTGTCCTATCAAATAAATGTAAAAGGTATTATATGTCCCATTAGATGGAAGAAAACTATATGGGTTATGATTCCTCTCATGAGGATATGTAGGAAGCCCCTATTAGGGGCCCAACATAAAAAAGAATCCAATCTTCTTGGATGATAATAAATTATAGAGTGCCTTACTATATAGCTTAAAACCAACATCATAAAACCAAAAAAGTAACCAAGATAGATGACCTCAGATGTATACAGATGGTTCCATTGATAGAGAACCTAATATACGTACATATGGTTTCATCAATGGAGAATCTAGGATACAAATAGATAGTTTCACATCGATGTATTCCTATAATTGGTTTTTAATACATTGAAGTGACCAATTACATATTTGGAATTTAAAAAGGGATTCATGGATATGTCTTAAATATATAAGAGAGTCTTTGAGTAGGAAATAATTTCTTTCCAAATGGAGCGATGAGACCGACCTCCCATAATATCGACCAATGTAAGTTCTCAAGGGTCATTGGTTAATATTCCCAATGAACACCTACCTTTGAAAAGAAGGTCCATGATTCATCATGGATATGAGATCCATTGGATGTTTCTAGTTCCATTAAATAACCCCATTGGAAACCTACCTAAGGGGGATACAAAAAAAATGATGAACCTGACATGAAAGATTGTGAAACCATATTCATACCCCCAACAATCAATTGCCACACCCCAAATATTTCATCGGAAACAGAAATTTTGAACCCGATGTGAATAATTTTATTATTCAATTTAGATATGTTTCTTACATGTTGGTCTCTTTCATTATCTCACAAAATGGAAGTGTCAAAACATGGACATTTTAAGTCAATCAATTGTTCATGAATTAATTTATCATGAAGATTATTTAATTATTATCTTTATTGTGTTTTTATATATAAAAATTCAAGAAATTTCAATATAAATGTCTTTAATTTAAATGAAATCTCACTAGCTAAGAAAAAAATAATTCTTTGGCTGTCGCACAAGCCAGGACCTCATTTGGTTAGAGGATCCCATATCCATCCATATGTATTCAATGTCAGGTTTCAAATGCACTAGTTTAGGGGTACCATATCAATGGTATAGTCTGGACTGTATAGGCTACATGATAAGCCCTACAGGAAATAAAACCCTGCTAACCATCCTCTCATTTATGGTTTGTGGCAAAAAAGTAGATGAAACCCATTATCATCTCAAATTGTTTTGGGATACTTACCCTAAAACACAACAAATTGTTCCTAACATACCTTATATAGGTGGATCAAGAGGTCTCCAGGGGCCTCATATCAACACCACAAGACTCACTGCAAAAGATTCCTACCATAAACAACATTCACCAAAGCTACTTGGCACTAAGTCCTTAGCATGATGGAGATATCTACCCATAAGTTTCAAATTAGGTCACTCAGACCCAAGCACCCTAGACAACCCATCGAGGGAGGAAATTAATCAACCAAAAATAGTACAACATATGCATTCCCACTAGAGAATCCTTCCAATAATACATGGTAGAAATCCATGAGCAGGAACATGTAACTTCTCATGCATATCAAGCCTACCAACACAGTTTGAAAACAACCTGAGAAACCTATCAGATCATATCAATAGAAAATAGGGGAAAACCATATCCCTACCTCAATATATGATGATTTCTGATATATCTTCGTAAAAAATTGAGGTAGGAGAAGGAATACGTCCTTTATCCATATATGGAATGTGAATATATTACCATTATAGTATCATAAGTTACCCCTTATATCCAAAATATGATGGTAGGAGAAAAATATATTCCTACCCACATTCTATAAGTTTTCCAGGTTATAATGACTACATAGATGGTGACTAAGAGTTATGTTCCCTACCTCACCTCCTCATTTGAATTATCCCGTCAACATGATACAAGGGTCACTCAAGAGAAGATGAATATTCCTACTCATGTTTAAGAGGTCCGTTGAAAAAATACCATGATATAGGGAATACTAGATCAGGAACACACATTCATTCAAATTTGTGATTATCATCCCAATATTCCTTTCAAAACTCCAAAATCCTATCAGAAAATTATAGCAGCAACAAGAAAGCTACTTAGATTGTATCCCATGCATTAAAGTCACTATCCACAACATGTGACTCAATACACCCCATGAAGAATGTATAAAAAGAATTTCTACAAAATTAAATAGGAAATACAAGATCAGACCCACAATCCTTCTCTTCTCAAGGATGGGGTTCTTGAGACCAAAAAAAAAATCAATGATATACCAAGATCCTACTAATTCACTACCAAATTATGAAAGAAGTAGTCAAAGTTGTGATGGAACTACCCACAACACGACTAGTAGAAACATTGAAGGTCCTACCCATAATATTTACTATGAATTATTCCTTAAATGTTTTTAGATGATCGTTTATGATAATCCATCTATTTATGAGTGATGTTGAATCCCTCTTTTCGGTTAGAGAGTCATACGACAACAGGTTCCTCCCCTTTTCATCATCTACCTAGAAGGTCCTCCCTAGGGTTTACAACACAAGGAATCCTATGGTTGGACATTAAACCATGATAGTAGTCATACCCATAATGAAATATTCAGCAAAGGTCCACCCCACAATGGCATTTTATTTCAACTAGAAGGACTTCCCTTTGTCAAATCAATTATGATAAATCCCTTATATCATGGTGCACTTGGGAATATGGGGATAGTCATGTCAGATGACTTATCATTTACAAGTTACATCCTTTCTCAACTAAAAGAAAAACCAAAAAAATGGTCATTCTAAAACCCCCCATAGATCTTTTTACTTTTAATAATGAAAAAGAGATTCCCCCAAATTATTCCACTCACAACAAGGCAGATGAGAAATGTCCACTTTGGACAGATAAGGTGGAGGGATATTTTATAAAATGTGAAGAAGATGCATTGATCATGAGGGATACATTTCTTAAAGAAAATTAAATGGTTATGTTTTGGCCATTAGACACCCCTCAATATAGCATTCTAAAGTCATTTTTAGATGAGAATGTGCATGACATTTGACTGAACCTATGGAAAAATATTTTCCACTCAAGAGATAAATTCTTTCCTTTTGATGGACATGAAAATTATGTTAAGGAAATTAAATAATTCAATTGTCAAATTGATTTAACTTCTTTTCTAGTTGTTCGATTCTTGAAATTGGGAAAATAGATGCTGGGTCTTCAACACACATGTCTCGATGCTTTAAAAAAGTTATGACAGTTGATCATCGATTCCCCATCCAGTGTTCATATCAGAGGATTGGGTGAACATAGAGTGTCACACTTTACCCCACTCCCTGATTAGAAAATCACACAAAAATGTCAACATGTAATGTCATCACTCCAAGTCAACTCTTAAAAATGAGTTCCATTCATTAAATATGTACACTTAATAGGAATTGGACCTGAAAAAATCACAGAAACATTGGGCCCAATGAGATCTATCCACTAAGAGACTCTTAAATGAAGTTTCCATGAAGGATGGGTAAGATTATATCTTAAGGAAGGAAAATCATAAAAAAATAATGAGGCCTTAAAAATTAAGTAGTTCACATGCAAATTAGATAATGCACTTGGATCATATTTGAATGAAACTTCACAACATAAAAAGGTATGTTGTATCAGTCACGACCACAATAATATGAGGGAAACCACAAACCATATAAATGGGGGAATTTCTACCACACTATCCCCATACAAGTCCTCTAAATCCATTTAATAGTGTCTCATAAATGAATCAAGTAGAACCCAAGGTTATAGGGTTGGAGGAATTTTTTACTTCAACCTTCTCCCTAATGGATATGTATATTTTTTTATTTAAGACGACCATTGTAAAGTGGACCCTCCCAGTTCATCCCATTTCATGTATAGAATTCCTCATTAGGTATGTGTATGATCAAACTATCATAATATTTCCTCTAAATCAACCTTCATCAAATGGATCTAATTAAATCCTTGAAGTAAAGGATAAAACCCCACAATGGGCACAATAAAAATTGATATATAAAAAGTAAAACTGCTCTCAAAGATCATTTGTCTCATGATAGATATCCTCAAAACATCTAGTCCTCCTATCATTCTAGTTCTAATGAGACATCTGTAATTTAGTTTTCATAAGTGAATATCATTAATACCACTCTTTCTGGTGCCACGAAACATGAAGCTAATATTGGGGAATATAAGGAGGATGTTTCTATTAAAAATATATTCCACATGGAAATTACTGAAGAAGGTGTGCATACCAGAAACTGAAGGTTTTTGAGAATTTGGGGACTCTCTTAAATTCTCCACTGCCACATCCTCAGTAAGCATCAATCAAGGAAAAGGGTAAAGGTGTGGCCACATCTCACCTACTTCCTGAAGAGGATATAACTCTTACTCTTAAAGATAGATTTCATAAGTATGAGGAATAAATGAAGGAGATGAGAAAACCTAGTATAGAATTTCTTAGAGGCAACATCCTTTCCAGGTATGTTCTTCAAGAAAATTATCATCCAAACCTCGCAACTAGTGTAACATATCAAAGAGAATTCATTGTGATAACAAAAGTAGAGATAAAACCACCACTCAACAAGGGGTGTTAATAACCAATATATTTAAATGAAACAATGAAAGTATACAAAGATATCCCTCTATTTGTTATATAAATTGATCTATGGTAGATGCAGCCTCATGTGATATCTTATGAAAATCATCATTCACATATACAAGTAGGGCCACCACTACTAGCCTAACTTTTTGTTCCCCTTATTCTGGATCAAGATTAACTTGCTATCTCCCCCAATATTTTCGATAACATTGAATTATTAATATCCTGATTAAAAGATATGGAAGGATGATATGCATCGATAAAAATAATGAGGAAGACTTACCCTGAATGGGTAGATGTATCACTTTCCCCACCAAATTTTGAGAACCCTGTGTTTCATATATTCAATAGTTTAGAGGATCCAAAAAAAATCTGATGAACTTGGTGTCCCAATGCAGTCCCATGATGTTAAATCTTGAGAAACAATAGTTATCCAAGATTAGGTGTTTCATGAATACCTTAGTGACTGACATTTTTTTGGTATATCACTTTACCATCCCGATCGATCAATGGATGAGAAAATCTTTACCAATAGATTCTTTATCAATTCAAATCGATGATAAAAAATATAACAATCCTCAACCACCCAAATTTAAAATCAAGAGAAAATGAGAGGGTTTAAAATTTTGTCTCTAGGTGGAAGGGATTGACTTACTCCATGAACTTGAAACTTCCTCAAGAGGACCTTTTGGTTATTTTCATTAAAAACCTTCACGATGAGCTGTGAACACCACTTATCCTGATAAATTATTTCGATAGGTTATGAGATCTTTCTATAGTTTCACATAGGTTAGAGGATTATATTTTGCGAACTAGATCTAAATATAGACCTGCACCAATATCTTAGGAAAAAATATTGTTAAAAATTGAAATTGTCACCAACATTTTGAAACCAGTCTCTACGATGTATCGAGTTCCAAATCCCACACCTCCTCACATATCACCTCTACCAAATGGAAAAATCCTTATCGATTCCCCCATTAGGATGAGGTAAAGGAGTAAAAACAATCTCCTTTTGAAAAATTTAAAGAACAATGTTTATTCCTTTAGAAATGAAATGTTTCAGGTTACTTCATAGAATCTGTGGAAAACAATTTATTGAGGTTACTGAAGCCCAAGTGGCCTGATCAAATTGGTCTCCAAGAATGACCAAATTATTTCCCCTTTCACTTAACATTGGGGAATACCATTAAGGATTGTTTTTTCTTTAAGTACATCTTTTAAAAGATGGTTGAGTCTAGGAAAGTTAAATTGGGAAAACAAACAATACAAGGGTAATGTGTTTCTATCACCATTCTAGAAGGATAAGGTTAATATAAAGATGCTACAAGTAAGGGCACACAAGATTTTAGTGATTATATTCCTAGTAAAACAATCGATAAGACTCATGATATCTTCCAGGAATGGTTAAACCAACTAAATCATCATCCAATCTCTTCTACTATGGTATATCCAGCTTCGTTGGCACTACGATTTTCTAAGAGTTGATGTTCTTTATTGGAGATTCATCTTTTACATGGTTACTAGAATGACTCTTATTATCTTGATTTCCCTTGAAAAAATTTGATCTAGAAAATTCCTTCTCTATTTTGATGGAACATAATACAATTTCATATTATGATGAAAATGTTTGGGAAGACAATGCCCTTTGAAGACATGGCTTAAGAACTTCAAATAAATGATCAATCTTCTATTTCAAATCACATACATAATCTATAATATACATGGATAATCTTGTGAAGGTAGCCGCATACTCTACAATAATCACTTCTTCCCTTTTTTTAGGGTAAGGAACTTCCTATTCATTTAATTTCATTGTTCATGAGGGAAGTATTTGTTGAATAATACTTCCCTAAAAGTTATCCATTCCATATCTTCTATTTCCTCTTCCTCTTTGGTATTCTGGATTAAGGACCACCATATATGAGTGTCACCCTTAAGGCAATATACTTCAAGTACTAACTTTTCATTTCCATTGAATCTTAATTCCAGAAATATCTTTTTAGGGGACTTGATCCACTAATAAGATACCACTGAATTAGAAGTCCCACTAAAAGATAAGGGATTATACCAAATGTTCCAACACAGGTGTAACATGGTTATTCAACATAGCCTAAGTAAGTTTTCCCAACATGGTCATGATCAGATCTACTCCGATACTAACCGTGTTGGATTGATCAGTGGGGAAACCCTACATTTTTCACAAGTATTGATTCCCCTTCTTCAGTTAGGTGCTATAACTAAACACTGACATAAACTAAATTAGATCATAGTTCATAATTTATAACTAGAAAACAATCAAGATAATCTAAAAATTTATGAACAACTAATCTGATAATCATAAAAATGTTTATATTTAAATTTAAATCATTTATAATGGGTTGTAAAGAAAATTTGAATTAGGAGTGTCAAACCAGGTGCACATTAGGCCCATTTTAGTGTACTAGGATACCCCAGGTCAAGTCTGAAACTCCTTGTTAGTGTTTTCACTCCTAAGTACATCTATGCCCAAACCACATCTACTTATAGTATTCAGATAGGGATGTATTTTCTAGAAATATCCACATAGTCTATTCCTTATCAAAATTCCAGTATGTTCATTCATGTTTATCCTCAAGGACTATCTTAGGTTTTTTGTTCCCTAAATTACATTTTCTATATCTAGTTTCCAAGTTTTCTAATAAAATTTCTTTGATACCAACTATAACTCCCCAAACCTAGAAGCCCAGAGCCGGTGAATTATTTATTATATTGGAATGATTAAAAGGAATAAAATACCAAAGGATAGATTATTTTAGTAGACTTGAAGAAATTAGATACATAAATGTAACTCATATTACATTGGTAAAGGTAAAAATATACAATACATAATAAAAACTAGTAAACCGTATCCATGAAAACTCAATAAATGGTCTCCTCTTCATAACCTGTTAAAGGTAAAAAATGAAAGGGGTGAGCTAAAATGATCAGTAAGGGTTAAAAATAGTGGAAACATGAATAAAAAACAACTGAATCACCAAAAAATTGGCATAGTGAATGGGGCATGGTGAATAAATGAAAAACACATATCATTACAAAATCGAGAAGAAAAACTGCATCCATATATTTTATCATAATGAAAACCTCATTGATAGTAATAACTGAAAATGAATCAAGAGAATGATTATTAATTGGAAATCATGTATCTGGAACATGATACCACTATAACATTGAAATGGTTTAAGTCTCTGGGTAGATACTTGTATGATTCTATTTTGGAAACAAAACCAAAGGGTTTGTCACCAACTGATTTGTCTCATGAGACCTGTCGATGAATCGAGGGGTTATATAAGAAATATACCATAACTTTAAGTACAAATATTTATTTGCAAATAGATTTAATTTAGTTATAATATTAATTCTCAATATCCTTCTAGAGTATAGGACACATATTCATCAATATTTCCAAAGTTAAAACAACATTCCAAATAAACAGAGTATGTAAAAGGGTATAGGACTTAAGATAATCATCATATCCATGAAACCATAATATGGATATATAATATATTTACAAATTAAAATGAAAAAATATCTCAAATGGGCAGTGGATACACCACATAAGAAAGATTTGGTGCACAATACCCAGTATGTCTCAATGAAATGGAAATCGAGACAATGTCCCTTACCACGTTGTAATCAATTGAGTTGTATGACAAAAAATTAATAACCACAAAATGAATAAAAAATACCATGAATATAAATATAATAAAGATAATATATATTAAATGGAAGTAAATAATACACCACATGTAAGAAATTAGTTGCGAACAATGGAAATCTCATAGAATTAAAAGTGAGATAAGAAACCCCTTTTCTTATGTCTGAATGTGTTCTTTGATTGATCTTAATGACCTGAATAATAAAATTTAGCTTCATTAATTAATAATTATAGAACCTAATCTACATTTAATTGATTTAGTATAACCTTATTAGGTTCATTCATGTTATTTTTTATGGGTTTAAGAGGTTCAATTTTATTGTTTTGGAAGCATTTTCTTCCTTGGTTTTCATGACCGATTTACTTGTATTTATGAAAGTAAGTTCATTTGAAATGTGGTTAAACATAAAAAATTATTAATATATATTATTAGTGAAATTAAATAGATATAAATTACCTTATAATTATTTTTTATATAACATGAGGAGGACTCATTAGATAAAATGTAATGATAAACACTTGGATTAACTTGGCAGTTTTGTGCATAATGAACTTGTTTTGAATTATTATTTTATATTATGAGTGTATAAGGATTAAAGAATAATAAAAAAGGTTAAATACATATATTAATATGTTTTTCAACCATAAAAATGGTTCGTGACTAGAATTGAAGAAGTTAATAGAAATTAAAAACCCATCATCCTTGAATGTGACAAATTAACACATCTCGGGCGATGTTTTCATTTTTATAATAAGAGGAGGGGAAAAGAGATATGATGATAAAATATTCTTTTAGAATAATAATATTCCAGTTCATTTATGGTACTAGTATTATCATAGAATTTGTATGGAAGGAGATGAGTAGAGAGAATCAAAATAGTGGAAGTTATAAAAGAAGTTGAAGGAAAAACCGAAGAGAGATTCACCTCTTGAGTACTCATTGAGAATATCCTTATAGACTTTGTTTTTGGCCTTTTGGTGAGACAAAAAGGTCTTGAAAATGGGAGGAGGGATTGGGAAGTGTATTTTTTAGAACTTAGGTATGGCTAAAATCTTTAGTGATGAGGGAGGAAGAGGGGGTGAGGGGTGGTTTATATAGTGGAGGGGATGGGGGTTTTCTGAATGTTTTAATCACTAGTTTATTATTATTAACTAATAAAAAAAATAATGATTATTAAATGACCAAAAATATTAATAAGTGCATGTGATTTCGAAAAAATTTCCATTTAAATCATCTATGATTTAATCATGATGCATTAATTCATTTATTTAGTATATTTCATAAATTATCAAATTTTACTATTTACGAAAAATTCAAGTATTTCATAAAAATTATAAAAATTCACTGTAACCATTTTCTTTACATGTAGAATCAAAAAATGAACTCCATTTTTCAAAAATTATTTTTTAAATATGATAAATTTAATTTTTAATTAAAATCATTATTTAATTAAAAAATACCAATACTTAAAATATTCATCTTCATTTTTAAGGTTCCTAAATTTATATATTCTTTAATGGGAAATTTTACCATTCAAAAGGGGCATATTAATATTCATAATGGTAAGTTACTATTCATAAGGGTAAGTTACTATTAATAAGGGTAAGTTACTATTCACTAAAAATTAAGTTGATTTTATCAGGCTCCAAATATCACCCTGATCGCAACCGTGTATGTCTATTTTTCAAAATTCAAAACAGATAAGTGAAAAATTTATGTTTAATGGCTAGGTTATGACTATATCCTAAATAAAAAATTGTTATTTCAAATAGACTCAGTGCATTATGAAAAATAGGATATCTAATTAATTGAAAGTATATAAGATAAACATACCATAAAATGTTTGGGGTGTCATAGGAACCCATAAAATCATGTTTTATTTATTTATTTCCTAAAATTTACTATTATTAGAAAACTAATCATTTTATTTTACATGGACTAGATAGATATATAAACCGTTGGCGGTATGCTATTGAGTATATCCCACATCCTGATTAGGCTTCCCAAGGGACCTAAGATTAATTCATGATTTTAGTTATAGATAAATGGAAGTAAATTGCTTCTGATGCTTGATTTTGAGTTCTATGATAGAGTATGGGAGTAGGTGACCAAGCCTATACACATGATTCTAATAGTTACAACTTATGGCCTTTTTGTATTTTTTTATACTACTATGCTTCACTATAATATATTAGGAAAGAGTCTCCCTAAAGAGACACTCTTGGCCCTCACTACTAGTTGGAAGCCTTTGGCATATGGGGAAGAACTCTTGAGGTCTTGTAGCCCACCTTCTTGAGGAACCACTAAGTGGCTTCTGGGTAAGGATGCTACAAATGGTATTAAAGCCTTTTTCATTTTATCTAACTATTTGGGTATTATATAGGAGACTAGGTGTACTGGAACTTAGTAATGATCCCATTCCTTGGAGTAGATAACCCAAAAATAGGGGAAACACAAAGTACTTAATATGGAGAAATGATGTAATTAGTTGTGCTTATTATTGCTTTTGTGGATCTCACCATTGGGTGACCCATTTGTTCTCAGCTGAAATTATTTTTGATATTATTATGATGTCATATTTTTTACCTTGTCCTAATGATATGAGGGAGTATAAATCATACATCATATTAGGAACCTTAGGACTTAAATTTCATGCATTATTCCATGCCATATCTATATTTCTATTTTCAATGTATGTAACATATGTGATTATCGTTAGTGACTTGTTTGGTATGGCTTGTTGTGTTCTAGTGTTTCTTGTACAAATGAAACAATTGGATTAATTAAAGTTCTTACATCAATATAATTGGTGTTTTACCACATATATTGATACTGAAACTTTAATTAATGAATTATAGTATATTAGTTGGTTTGATTGATGAGTGAAAATGAAAATTTAAGAGGTGAGTACTTATATAAATTGGGAATGAAATTTGTTAAATAAAATCCCTATACATGAACTATTACATCCTAATATAAGATTTACCTTCTAGGTTGTAGTTAATTGAAATGAAAATTTTAATTCATAAAGTGTATGGGACTTTATAAATTTGGAATTGGTGATGAGATTAACTGGTTTGAGATATTAAAAATATAAATAATTAATAATTAAATTCAATAAAATAAAGTTTAAAAAAATGGTTATTTATAAATGGGATGTAAGTTACAAAGTAAATAATGTTTTCCATAATACCTTACAGTTAAAAATCCATATACTAGAATATCTCTTGTGTTATATGAGAACTTGAACCTAAACTGATATTAGTATTAGGTAGTAGTTTGTATCTACTTTGATCCTTTAGTAAACCATTATTACTACATAGGCCTATATTTATGAGCAGAAAGATAGGTGTGACTCATTATAGTAAGGCTATGTGCATGTCCTTTCTTGTTATCACTTTTCCCATGTACTGTGAAATCTTATCTAAGGAGTTCTCTTGCAAACTATAGTGTCAAGATTTCGTGACATCCTTGAATCGTATGAGAATAAAATTATGATAGGAATTATTTAGAGGTGGTGGGCCCTAAGTCACCCGCAATACCTACAATAGTGCCAATTAAGGAACCTCCTATTGATCTTCCACTGGACATTGATTCTCAATTATGTGAAAAAATATTCCACTTTATTAAACCTCTACATGATACTCTTGGACTTATCCCTACTATGGTAGAACTCACCCTAAAATACCAACAACAACATCCTCTTACCTTCTTGGGGGATGGAAGACCTTAGGATATTGGGTCATGGATAAAGGCCATACTATCTATCTTTTAACATATTGAGAGTGGACCACACCATGGACTTTATACATATTCAATAGGGTGCTATGTTTGTTTTATAGTATTCTTCTCGTTTCATCCAGCTTTAGTGTTTTTCTCTGAATCTGATCAATGATGAGTTGACGACTGTGAGATGATTTGTGGATGGTCTTGTGTACACCATCCAATTTTAGGTGAAAATATTTCAGTTGTCTACAATCTCATAGATAGTGAACCATGCCCTTATTATAGAATATAACCATAGAAAATATTGTAATGTGATCTCGAGTGTTTCAATTATGAGGTTGGATGATTGGTCATCTGGTAGCATGAAGAATCATTTTGAGGATTTATGTGGGGGAAACACCAGCCTTGAAACACACACTGACAACTATGCAGTTTGTCACCAGTGTGGAAACCTAAATGCATGGGGAAATCGAATGAGTTCCAATATTATGACAGGATGGGCCACATTCAGTTCTTATTCCCATATTTTCTTCCAGTTTAATGAAATGAGATCTGTACCAACACCACGTTTAGGTATAGGATCAGCAACTCCATATCAGGATATGAGTTAGTCTTCTAGAGTCCGTTTTGGACAACAAGGTGGTATTATATAAGGAATCAAAAAATCATAGGTTCATTTTCATCAGAGTGGACCTGACCAAAGATTGTTAGGTTGCATATCAGGGCCAGGGTTCAAGCCATATCTATGCAGTTCAACCTGTGACTGAGGATTAGAGTTCATGGACTTCTACTATAAAAGGTACTATAATTGTAGCTTCTATTTAAGTTTCTTACCTTTTTGATACTGATGCATCAAATTATTTTAAATATTTCTCAATTATGGAAAGTCTAGGCCTAGAGATAGATCACTTTAGTGGTGTTATGAATCTATAAACACCATTAGGGGTTCGAGCAGAGGGTATATTTCAGTGTAGGGAGTGCCCCTTGAGATAGGTGGCTACCGGTTCTTATGGAAATTATTCATGCTTGAGATGAATGACTTAGAAATAATTATTGATATGGAATGTATAGTGAATTATCTTTCCTATGTGTATTTATATCATTGGTGGGTGTCATTCACATTACCTGGGGAAGTACATATATTCAAAAGGGTGAATGGGATACCAAGGCTAGTCATGATGTACCTGAGCACTAGGGGATTGGTATGGTGACTCCCAAATGTCTAGTCTCTTCATGAGAGAATAGGCAATGAAGCATGTGGAATTACATCCTATTGTGGATTATTTCAGTGAATTGTTTCCTGAAGATTTATCTGTCCTATTTCCTATGAGAGATGTGGATTTCACCATCAATTTAGTGTCAGGTGTGACACCAGTGTCCATTCCTTTCTATAGGATGGAACTTACTGAGTTCTGGGAACTCAAGAAATAGTTGTATGATCTTTAAGTAAAGGATTTTATTAGACTCAACACTTTATGATGGAGTTTACCCATCCCTTTTTCCCAGAAGAAGGATGATACCATCCATTTTTATGTGGGTTACCATCGAATGAACCAGATCATGGTGAATAACTGGTATCCATTACCTCATATTGACGACCTCTTAAACCAGATATGAGGATATATAGTTTTATATAATATTGGTTTGATGTTGGAATAACTTTAGGTGGATGTGAGACAATCATACATATCACATACAATGTTTTAGAGTAGGTACAACTTGTATAAGTATTTGGTTATTCCCTTCAGCATTATGAATGCACTAACCATTTTTATAACCATGATGAATCATTTTTTTGAATCATACTTTGAGTCATTTGTGGTAATAGTTTTAGATGACATATCATTGTATTATCGCACCAAAAATGACCATGAAAACCATATTGAGATTGTTCTCAATACAATGAGGTAGAATCAACTATATGTGAAGCTAAAACAATTTCACTTCTGAATTAGTAAGGTTCACTTCTTAGGTTATATAATTTTGTAGGATAGTGTATCTATTGACCCAAAGAAGGTGAGTACCATAGTTTCTTAGGAATATCCCAAGAATTTATTTGATATATACAGTTTCTTGGGGCTGTCAAGCTACTATAAGAAATTAATTTGGTATTTATCCATCTTTAAAGAACCTTCCATGGTCCTAACTAGAAATGGTGTGAAATTCATCTGGACAGAATCTTTTGAGATATCCTTTTAGGATTCAAAGGGAATATTTAATTCTATGCTAATCCTGATTCTACATAACTTGGGAAGAATCTATACTATTTACTACAATGCTTCAAGAGTTAGGATAGAAGTAGTTATTATTTAGGGTGATCGAGTTGTATCATATGGGTCCCTTCTACTGAGAACTAATGAGCAGAACTACCCTAAACACGACCTCGAGTAGGAATCCATGTTTTATGATCTATGATGCTGGAGGAATTATCTATAGGGTGAGTGATTCATTATTTACACAGATCACAAAAGCCTAAAATACATCTCCACACAAAAATACTTTAATTTGCGGTAGTACAAGTGATTAGAATACTTGAAGTAATTTTACTTTGAGATTTCTTACACTTATATAAAGGGTAATTACATGGATAATTTCTTGATCTAGAAGACTCAAACACATGCCATCTAGAAGGCCAAAAATGAGTGGAATTTGACGAATGTTTTTCTAAGAAGCACCTAGAGGTTCTGGAACGACATGGGATACCTAATTTAGAAACTATAGAAATGACATATTCTTTTCTGGAGTGAGTGAAGATGATATAACTATCAGATCCCAAGGGCCTCATCCTGACAGAAGGTTTCTTAGGTGGGAACCCACTGCTTGGTTGTGTTGTTGATTATAATGAGATCCTAATATTCTATAGATGTGTATGGGTTTCTTATAAAATACGAGAAGAGTTTATGTGGGAATATAATGACTTTTTTAGGATGGTCTTACCAAGATGTAACAAGATGTATTCCATCGGTATTAGTGGCTAGGAATGAAGATGAAAATTTAAGGTTTCATCAAGATGTGTTACACCTATTAATAGGTGAAGGTGGAGATCTTGTTACCTAGGGTATTTCTACAACCTCTATCCTTTCCCAAGTTGAAATGGGTCGATGTCACCATGGATTTAATGACAAGCTTGCTGAAATCCCCTTGAGGTAGTGATGCAGTATTGGTGATCATCAACCAGTTGAAAAAGGTAACACATATAAAACCCCAACATTTTAGGGAATGTATCTTCCTAAATAAATTCAATTTACTCGATATCTTATGTTGCATGCACTACCAAGCTTAAACGAACAATGATTTACTATTAAATATTAACATGACTATTGGAATGATAACGTGACCATTAGATTAATAACCTCACCTATGAAAGTTTAAATAAAATTTATGTATCTTATAAATGAAAATATAATATATTTTTTTTATGTAATAAGTAAATAAATGTTTTAAAAATGATAAATTAAGTGTTATATTTTTTTTGAAACGTAAATATTTATTTAAAATTGTATAATTAATATAATTATTTAAAAGAAAATTTATTTTCATAAAATAGATTAATAAATTAATATTTTGTTGTCTTATGATTATAATATAATTTTATGAGACCATAATTATTTTTTTAAAAGTGTTGTAAAATATTTTATAATATTTAAATAATTATATTTTGAATAAATGCTGATTTAAATTAAAAATTAAATTTGTCAAATGTAGAAAATTATTTTCATAAAATGGAGTCTGTTTTCTAATTCTATATTTCATAAAAAATTTAGAGTGAATTATTGGTATTTTTACGAAAAAGATAAATTTTTAGTGAATATTGAAATATAATAATTTACAATATTTAACATTTTAAAAAACACAAATCTTTGAGTTATGAATGATATAATCACCCATTAATTCGAACTCACATGGCCTAGTTACTATAGTTAGTGACATTAATCAATACTATTGATAGTCTTGAGCCAAAATAATAAACTAATGAATAAAATAATCAAGAAACACCCCTCTCCTCCACTATAAATACCAACCTCACCACCTCTTCTACTCACACATTATAAGACATGAAAGATGATAATATTCAACCCAATTACACTCTAAATCCTCTTACCCACATAATTTCCTTTATGGTCTTTCCAAAAGGCAAATCCCAAGTTCCTTAAGGATGTTCTCAAGGAGATGCTATACAAGAGGTGAAATCATCTTTTATTCTCTTTTAATTTTAATTTTATTTTTTATTTTCTTATCCTATCCTTAAATCCTAAATAAAAACCTTCATGATAACTCCATTATATTATATATACTACAATGTTATTATTTTAATAGAATATCAATCATCGAACCCCTTCTTCTGCCCCTTTTATTCGAAAAATGAAAACATTATCTCTGATGTGTCATTTTACCACCGTCGTGGATGATGCATTCTTCTTTTCCATTAACACCATTAAGGATGGAAATAAAACCATAATTATAGTTAAATAATATTTAATTATAAATATTATGATTTATATATAGTTCTGCAACCAATATATAAATATTATATAAAATAAAATGATATAAGTTCTTGATGATCGTAAAAACTATCAAAATAAATTAAATCATTTTGATTGAATCATTATCATACTATATAAAAAAATGATATATACAATCAATTAAATTTATATATGTTCATTAATTACATATAATTTTAGTTTTGGTGAACTATTCCCATTTTACATGAATTTCCATAGTTGTATACAGGCGAATCATTACAAAAAACCAAGAAAACAAACACTACGGGAACGATGAAATTGAATCTTATAACTCATAAAAAAGGCCATACATGAACATAATAAAATTATAATAAATTAAATATTTTTATAAAATATTTTTAATTAAGTAATTAATTAATGTAATTTGATTACCAAGGATAATAAGTACAAGTGCAGAACACTTTCTGACATAAGATAAGGGATTTATTAACTCAATTTCCATTCATGGGGTTAAACTTCTATGTGATTAGTTATGTTATGAAAAGAAAATGTGTGAAATTAACTATGATTATTTTATACCAGATTTATAGTTTTATTGTTTGGATTTAAATTTATCGCACATAATTTTTTCATTCAATTATCTCACTCCAATGAAAGTATCATTGTAAGGGGTTTCTTATCACACTTTTATTTATGTGAGATATGCCTTATTCATATATTATTCCTAGTGAATGGTGTATATATACTGCCCCTTTTTATTTATGATCACAATTAATTAAATATTTCATTAAATATCCATATTTATTGTATCATGGATATGATTATTTCTTTATCTACATACCATTTTTACATATAGTGTTTATTTTGAATATTGTTTTAACTAAGGAAATATTGATGAATCTATATCCTCTACTCAATAAAGATATTTTGATAATTCATATTGTTATTGAATTAAATATATGTTTGAAGAATTATTTGGGATTCTAGTGACATGTGGGGATCAACATTATATACCCCCTCAATGCATCGACATGTATCATAAGACAAACAGTTGAAAAAAACCCTTTATGTTTGTTTCTAAGAAGATTTATATGGGTTTTTACCCACATAATTATACCATATTTATGGTATAATGGTTCATGTTCTAGATAAATTAGTTCAATTAATTAATAATTTATTTCATTTAGTACTCATTTATTACTTTACATTATATGTTCACTATAACAAAGCCTATGGATGAATGTTTTTTCTTAGTTCATTGATGGAATGTATTTTTTAGTTATCTAAATTTCCATAATGATTATACCTTATTGATGTTTCTAAACTTATTATGAATTCATGTAACCCCTACTAAGCATTTGATCTCACCCTTTTATTTACTTTCCTTCCCGAGGTTATGAAGATGAAATGTTTGAATAAGTGTCATGGAAGTAGTTTATTTTCATTTGTTATATTATATGGATAATTACTAATGTAATAAGGTAACTAGGTATGTATATAGTTATTCAATACTATTAAACTTATTAATCTTTGGTGATGTGATATGTTATATCTATGCCATATTTATAAAATAACCATAGAGTCTGGGCGACTGAGGGAAGGGTTGTTAAAACACACTTCCTACCAACTTGGAAGGCCCTCTCAGTTGATGATATTAGAAGTATTTATATCTGGTAGATTGGGTTCTTTCATGGTGTTCCCCATTCTATCATATCATATTTAGATTCCTGCTTTACATCATGGTTTTGGTAGGTTTTTCAGAAGGTACTCAGTTTATAGGTTCTATTGAGTATAATATATCAATCTTAGACGAATGATCAATTAGATGAGATGATACAAGTGTTAGAGGAAATGCTTTGGAAAAGTTTCCTTGACTTTGAAGGATAATGGGAAAAAATACCACTCATTGAATTTTCCTATATCAACATCTTACAGGAAATGATTTAGATAGACCTGTATGTGGCCCTTTAGGGTAGGTGTTTATGTTCCCATCCATACTGGTTATTGGATGGTGAGAATTCCCTACAGGGTCATGACATCATTCAAGAGACTTCATAACAAGTCCATACGATTCAAAAGCATATGGCTATATCTCCGTCCAAGAAAAAGTCTTATGTTGATCATTTTCACAGGCCTCTAGAATTTGGGTTGGTACATGAAATTTTTCTAATATTCTTTTGGATCATAGATAGATATGAAGATATGTAAAGATATCGAGTCATTATATTGGGCCTTTTGAGAGTATGTAGAGATTAATACTGGTAGCTTATCATTTTCAGTTACCTCAAAGGTAAAGCTCCATGCATGAATCTTCCACAGATCACATCTTAGCCATTAGAATAATCAAACATATCATTTTTTTGAACCTGAAGATATTTATTTGGAGGAATATGTGTCCTTTAAGAAGAATTCAATACATATAGTTTATCAAAGAAAGAGGGTTCTCTAAGGCAGGTTAGTTTCTTTGGTTTAAGTGCTATGGCAGCACGACCATGTACAAGATGAGACCTGGTAGAGGGAGTATGATGTACATGCTTAGGGTCTAGATTTGTTCTTAGCTAATGATTTATTACCCTTATAGGAGAAAGTCATGGATGCGTTTTTTTTGGAAGGAATGGTTTCTAGGAGATAGAGGATAACTATAGGAATGGTGCATTATGTGTACTAAATAAAAATAGTGTATTTAGAATACATGGTGTGTATCTAGTACACGATGTGTAATGAGTTTGACAAGCCCTTTTTACACTGTGATATGGGATTTCTTAATGGAAGGGACCCTGAGATTTATATGACATGTAAAGAATATATAGGTCATGTAAATGCCCACACCAATTTTTAATAAATGGATAGAACCCCATTATTTTTCTAAAGGGGGATTCTTTTCTTCTTCCATAAAGAAGGGGGATAGAAATAAGAGTCATTCAATTCCTAAGCTTGGTTTCTTGAGATCTCATCCATCAAAGATTCATTCTCTTCACTTTTGGAAAAATTGAATCCACAACAGTGATCTCCATAATCCTCTTTCTTCCTTCCATTTTTTATCTTTCTATATTTTTTCAATTTTTTTGTGAGATGATTTGCTTGATTTTTAGGTTTCTGGTACATTTTCCATTTTCTCATATTTTGGATCGAATCAAAACCCAACAATGGATAGGTGGTCATATATGAACCTAAAGTTGGTGGTCTAGATTCTTTCCAAAAGTTTCATTTCTTTTTATATTGGGTGGTGTTGGGCTAGACATCAGACCCTTCCAACGACATCCCTAAAATGATGAATTAATTAATCTAAATGTATATTTTTATATATTTTGACCTTATACTTTTAAGAAACACGTCCTTGTATTTTTCTCCTTGAAAGGAGCCACCCCGTGGGTGTTCCCTCCTTAAACGGTCTAATTTCTTTTACTTTAAGACATTAAACCACTATGTGGTGTGTGTTTCACTTGTAATAAAGTTATTAAATTAATGAGTTAAAGTAAGATGAATGATTGAACATGGGTTATGCGCTTAAGCCTGATGCTTTTTGTTTTAGGAATTATTACTAAGATTTGTTCTTTTATCCTTATTCCATGTCCCTTATTCTTATGATTTATTCTTATTACCTTGTACCATAGTTGACTCACTTGGTTTAAATTCTTATGCCTACCAGTTTGGTATGTTATAAATGAAATTCCTTGTTGTAAAGGGATGTGGTATTGATTTTTAATCCCTAATTTATTATGATCCAAAATAAAATGTGTGTCCTAACATAAGGATTACATAGACATGCACACCATGCTTTGTATTTGGAAATATTGGACGTGCTAGGAGAAACATTTGGATTACCTTGAATGGGCTCTTTGGGCAGGTTATTTATACCCATGAGTAACATTGGTTCCATTAGGGAAGAACTATGGATGAGATCATTGGGAAGATGGTTATACCATGCCTTGAGTGATACCTAATCCCCTATGTGAGATAGTAGGGAAGGGCTCATAGGTTCATGATTTCACCATTCCGAGGGTGATAGAGGGAATCCATATTTGAATTGTCTTGGATGAGATCTCTTATACTGGTTATCTCAAGAGATCCTGTATAAAACCTTGGGATTCCTTTTTAGATCACCTTGGATTGGATCAGGTTGACCATACTAGATTGTATGGTTTCCTTTCCCATTTTACATGTGATACTTTATTATTAAATCATTCGAATGCTTACTTGATGTCCAAGGGACTCATATACCAATCCAAATCACATGATTGGGTACAATCTAAACTTGAGGATTTATTTATGATGACCCAAGTACACACCTCATCACTTTTGTACAAGTTCCTTTGTTTCAGAGACATTTGTCTTTGGACAAAGATAGTAGTGGAGGTCAATTATCTAGGTAGAACCTAGTTTTTCATGTTTGATTTATTTATATCATTGAATTTACCATTAATGGAACACTATTAATTTTATATTTCCCATAAAATATTGATCTAGAAACCCTTGGTGGTGGAATACTGAGTATATCTCACACCTTTCTTGGGCCGACCATGGTACCCAAGAAATATTCCTAATTGAAAATATAGATAAATGGAGGCGGCTAACTTCTGTTGATTGATTACGAGTTCTAGGATGGAGTATGGGAGAAGGGGACTGGCCCTATTCTCGTGGTTCTAGTAGTTACAGTTGGTGCCATTTTTGTATTTATTTTGTATTACAGGTGGCATATGTGTAACGAACCAAAGTTTCATTAATGGAGATCCCTCTTGATCTAATTAAATGTCTCTTTATGTTTATAAAAAATGTCAACTTCTTTGGTTTTATGTTAATAATTTTGACCATTGCTAATATAGCCGTTGAATAGTGATCACCTGATTAGTATAAATATAGGACTTTAACAAATCCAATTTACTCAGACAAAAGAAGTGATGACCTCATCCAGTAGAATTTCACCATACGAAGCCTTTTTTTTGGAGCTCGGAAAAGAGGTGGCATCCTTGGGCTTCGATCTTGACCAATCCAAAGCTGACCTTCATCATGTCAAGCTCGAACGGGACCGTCTACGGGAGAAGTGAAAGTTGATAGAAATTACCACTCGAGCGATGTTATCCGAGCCACCCCAAGAGTCTGTCACCATCGCACACCTTACCCTTAGGTATTATACGACTGTTTTAAGGGGTTATGCAACAAATCTCTAGTTCTATGTTCATGTATATTATTTTTGTATATAATAATGAATATACCTCATCATTTTTGATACATTGTAAATAGTTTTTAAAGTACAAATAGTGTTTTTAGTTATTATTTAATTAAGAATTCTATTTTATTAAATTAAGGGATTTTTGAATTAAATAATATTTTAATAAAATATTATTATTATTATTAAATTAATTTTTATTAAATATAAATGATCTTATAATTTTATGAATGCAATTATAATTTTTTATTAAGGTTTGAAAGCCATTTCTGTCAAAACCCGTGAATTTTCGATAAATGTCCGTTTTTATTTTAAAAGTGAAAATTAACATATTTATATAATTATTTATATAAAATAAATGTTATTTTTGGAATCAGGATGTCAAAATTATCCAATGGTGAATTTTTCATAATTTTCTGAGACAATCAATTTTTTGGGTAAAAATTAAATACCGATTAAATATATATTGTGTTTTATGACATCATAATGACCCAATAGTGATGTAATAAAATACTATAATCTTTATGTTAGGCCCATATATTTTTTTACCATTAAAATAATGTAATTTTGGGTTTGTTTGACTTACTTTTCAAATCATTAATGGACCTCTCAATACTTATTAAACACCTTGCCTTTTTAAATTAATTTCCATGGGAGTGTGACTCACCTCCACATAAGCAACCCTATTATTTTAAGAATTTCGGACTTTGACCTTATAAAATATTATTTTACTCTTCCCTTTTCTAAAAACGATGGGCAAAAACCATGGGATGGTTTGTGGTTTGGATTAATTTAATGTAAGGGGACCCAAACCTAAATAATAAAGAATTCCCTCACCTTTCCTATATAAACCCACCCAAGATCCCACTTCCTCCACACTCAAATACTTTAGAGTTCATACAACCTCTGAACTACTCTCTCTAGAATCCTCCCAAGGTGCCCCAAGATCCCAATAAGCCTCTCACAAGACTCTCTCTAGCCTTTGGAAGCACACTTCCAAGTAAGGGTTTTTCTTCCTTTCTCATTTTTGTCCAATTTTATTTAAGTTGTTTTTCCATTTTAATTTAAATTATGAATGTTGTGGTACGGTTTCGAACCTCCCCCATACTACCATCTTATTGTTTGAATGATGGGGTACCCCTTTCTATCTCATTAAATTCCTCCCATGTACACCCGTTACTATGCTTAAATTCCGAAAGGAACTTCTCTCTCCTCATTTACATTCATGAAATACTTTTGTATCATGAATATAAATTCAATTTCAATTTTTGGGGCATATATATATATGAACTAATTACTGCACATTACATGTAAATATTATGAGGAACCCCTTTCTCTCTCATCAACCGTTTTTATGAAATCTTATGTCACACCGTTATGCTGCCGAAATCGCACCGATTTTCTAAGCCAATGCCATTGTGTAGTGAATACCATGCCCATGTCTTCATCAAGGGTATTCACCTTTATGCACATTTACTTATTGATTATAAAGTTTCCTGTTTAAATTCCACATTCCTTTATCGTGGAATAAATTAGTATGTTTTATGAACCCACGTTTTATGAACCCATGTTTTACTCATGCTTCATGTGTAATGAGGATTTACTCATGCTCCATGTGCAATGGGCCTTGGCTCATGCTAATTCCATGTTAAGTGTTGTTGCTACATTTCCATGTTATGATTATGATGATTTATTATGCCTTTATGTTCATGTTTCTCTTGTGCTCTATTGATATTCCTAATGTATAACATGTATTGTGCTCCTCATGTTATTCCATGTGTATTCCCTAACTGGGATTTATAGATCACCCTTTTCTTATGCATGTCCTCAGGTTATCCCATGCAATGCTAAGTACTAGGGAATGTAGTGGTCATGTAAAGGAAGTTTTAAATAAAGATGTTGTATTTCATGTTTCAAGTTTTTATATAATGATCCTAATCCCCAAAGACACTAAACCTCTCGATCTTGTTTGTTGTATCAAGTGAAGTTTTATGTAATAAATCATGTTTAAGTATGTAATAAAAGCAGGGTTATCATAGTTGTTATCAGAGGATAGGTTTATTTATTTTTGGGATTAGGATTAGAAAACCCTAGTAAAGCCTTAGAGACAATACTAAGTATAATAAAAACATCCCTAAGTTTTGTATAGTACTGAGTAAGTGGTTTATCAAGCAAATACATCCCTGTCTGGATACGAGCAGGTAGAGTCGGCACTGGCACAGATGTATCCTAGGGGTAAAACTTGAAAACACCACTTTGAGCTAGACTCGAACAGGAACTGGTGCAAGACAATGGGCCTTACTGCACTATTAGTTACGACACTCCCTGGGGATATGTTTTGAAAAATTCACAAGCTTAGTATGAACCCTTATTAAGGGATTTAAAAAAATGCCCCTAAGAATATATGTTAGAAAGTAGATCATAAAAATCCTAGATTGAAGCCTATAGACTCATTAGTTAAGGAAATAAAAGTTTATTTATAAGTCATCAACTTTTTGTCTTTGGTTTACCCTTCATGTGTTACCCCTAACTTTCCTTTTATTCCATCCAATGGCCGGTAATAGGAGGACTTGGGCTAACAATCGTTGTGAAGATAAGTGTGATGACTGTACTATTGAGATGCCCAACACAATGGGAGTGGGAATCGTGAAATTTTTCACGCTTCTCTCTCATCTAACTCAAGTTTTGAATAGAAATATAGGTCAAGAAGAACTTTCAACCCCCCTAAGAAAGAACAAGTTGCTATCGAGAGCTTCATGAGACAAAGGCCTACAACTTTTAGTGGATCATCCGATCCCATGATCGCTGAACAATGGATCAACTCCATCGAAAAGATCTTCTCCATCCTTTAATGTTATGAAAAAGAGAAGGTTCTCCTGCCGGATTATCGTATGGAGGGTGAAGATGATCAATGATAGACGTTGATCAAAAATACGAAGCCTGAGGAGGAGATCAAGGCACTGGAATGGAAGGATTTCCGGAAGATGTTTTTTGATAAATATTTTCCGCGCACCCTACGGCTTAAGATGGAAAGGGAATTCCTTTCCCTTATGCAAAAAGACAAAGAATCTATTGGAGAGTATTATGAAAACTTCACAAGGCTTGCAAGATACGCTTTTGGCTTTTTCGTTACCCCAGAATGCAAAGTTGATCACTTCTTTGGTGGGCTGAAGCCTAGACTACGGAAGCATTATCAATCTGTGACTTCGACAGCTATGAGAAAATTTTCCGATGTGCCCTCAAGGTAGAAATAGAGATCGGAGAATCATAGGGGTATCATGGGGATGAGAAGAGTAAGGTGGACTTCAATGCTGGTGGCCTGATGGATAAATACAATAGTGCTAAGAAGATCCAACACCCCAATTTCCAAAAGTGCGGAAAGAAGCACCCTGGAAATAGCCTTAAGGGGACGGGGAAATGCTTCAGGTGTGGAAGAGAATGGAACCTAGCTGTTAACTATCAGCAAGAAAGACACGCGGCTGTGACAGAGGAAAGGAATTCTCTGTTCGAACCTCAACACACTGTTCAATGATACAAATGCAAAGAACCGGGTCATTTTGCAAATCAGTTCCCTAATACAAGGGTTTTCGGAGGCAACCAACAACCTCCAAGGTAGAAAGGATGAGATTTTACCATCAATTATGCTGAAGTGAACCCCGAAAACGAAGTGGTTACAGGTACGCTAGTTATTCATTCAAGAATAGTGAATAGAATTTTTGATTCGGGTTCTACGCATTCTTTTATATCTCGAAAGTTTAGTAGAACAATCCCAGCACCACCACAAATCATGGAAGTGAAGATGTTGGTGAGTACGGTAAATGGGGACATCATTACATCCCATGAATATAAGTCCTCCCCTATTATAATCTATGGATTTAATTTCCTTGCGAACCTCATAATACTCCCTCTGGTGGAATTTGATGCAATTCTTGGCATGGATTGTCTTTCCTTGTATGGAGCCAACATAAATTCCCGGGAGAGGGAAATCACGCTCCATATGGAGAATCGACCCCAGATTCTTTACAAGTGTAAGGAGGAAGATTAATCTCCTTTAGCTCCATCATCTCAAGCATGGATATTACTACCCTATGAGCATGCATATCTGACACAGATGATTGAGGCCAAGGAAGAAACCATCCTTGAAGAAATGCCTATTGTGAGGGAATTCACTGAAGTGTTTCCCGAGGAACTGCCTGGTCTTCCTCACAGAATAGATGTTGAATTATCAATTGAACTTATACCCGGGGCTTTACCAATATCCAAGAATCCATATAGAATGTATTTTGTATAGCTTGAAGAGCTGAAGAAACAACTACAAGAGAATATGGATAAAGGGTTTATACGCCCAAGTGCTTCACCATGGGGTGCACCAGTCCTCTTCATCAAGAAGAAGGATGGGTCAATGTGGATTTTCATCGATTATCGTGAACTTAACAAAATCACAATAAAGAACAAGTATCCTCTCCCATGAATTGATGACTTTTTCGATCATCTGTGTGGAGAACAGTACTTCTCCAAGGTGGACTTGCGGTCGGGATATTATCAAGTAAGGGTGAAGAAGGAAGATATCCCCAAGACTGCTTTTTTGCACAAGATACGGGCACTATGAATTCATAGTAATGCCTTTCGAACTCACTAATTCTCCAATAATATTCATGGACTTAATGAATAGAGTCTTTAGAGATTACCTCAAAAAATTTTTGGTAGTCTTTATAGATGATATTCTAATATACTTAAAAACCCAGGAGGATCATGAGGAGAATTTAAGAACTGTACTAGAGACTTTGCACAAGGAGAAGCTCTATGAAAAGTATAGAAAGTGTGAGTTATGGTTAAAGGGGGTCTCATTCTTGGGCCATATCATCACAAGAAATGGGATATCTATAGATCCCTCCAAAACAGATGCAATTGAGGGATGACTGGGGCTAACATCAGTAACAGATATCCATAGCTTCTTGGGGGTTAGTGGGATATTATCGACGATTTGTGAGAAATTTCTCACGATTTTCCAACCCTCTTACCAAGATAACTCGGAAGGGAGTAAAGTTTGCTTGGATTGATGAATGCGAAGAAAGCTTCAAGGAGTTGAAAAGGAGGCTTATCACTGCACCCGTTCTCACTTTACCCACAAGTGGGGAAATTTTTGTGGTATTCAGTGATGCTTCGAAGAAGGGATTAGGTTGTGTGCTAATGCAGAATGATAAAGTGATATCTTATGCCTCAAGGTAGTTGAAAATCCATGAGTGAAACTATCCAACACATGATCTGGAGTTGGCAGTGGTGATCTTTGCCTTGAAAATCTGGCAGCATTATCTATATGTGGAGAAATGTGAGATATATACTGACCACAAGAGTCTTAAATATATATTCACACAGAAATAGATTAATATGCGCCCGAGAAGATGGATAGATCTCATCAAGGATTATGACTATTCAATACATTATCACCCTGGGAAAGCGAACAAGGTGGCAGATGCCCTAAGTAGGAAGGACCCATCAATTCTATCAATGATGAGAATTGATAAGGATCTAATCTTCTTAGACTTGTTGAATATGGACATGTGAATCATAAAGAAGGGAACATAATAAATCCTTTCACAAATGATTGCTGAACCGTCTCTTTTGGAAAGTTTAAAGGATGCTTAGAAGGATGATGTGGGAATTCAAGAAAAAGTGGAAGCTATCAAAAATGGTAAATCCTCGGAGTTTAATGTTAATGAAGATGGAATTTTGTGATTTGGGAAAAGACTATGTGTTCCATCAAGTCCGGAGATGAAGAAGGAACTTTTGGATGGTGCACATAGTTCAAATTTCTCTATTCACCCAGGGAGCATAAAGATGTATCAAGATCTCTGAGAAAACTTTTAGTGGGATAATATTAAAAAGGAGATCGCTGAATATACATCAAAGTGCCTGGTGTGCCAACAAGTGAAGGAATAGAGGAAAAAGTCTAAGGGGATTATACAACCATTACCCATACCAGAATGTAAATGGGAGAACATCACCATTGACTTTGTCACCGGACTTCCAAGGACATCCAAAGGCAACAATGCAATCTGGGTTTTTGTGGATCGTCTTAAAAAGACTGCACACTTCATTTATATTCAGGAGGATTTCTCATTGGATCAACTGGAAAGGATATATATCAGGGAAGTGGTAAGGTTGCATGGAGTACCACTATATATTGTGTCTGACCGAGATCCAAGATTCACCTCTATGTTTTGGAAGAGTATTCAACATGCTCTGAATACTGAACTGAACTTTAGTACGGCTTATCATCCTCAAACTGATGGTCAATCAGAGCGAACTATCCAAACACTTGAGGACATGTTGATAGCATGCTTAATGTACTTTAAAGGAGGATAGGATCAACATCTTCCTCTGGTTTATTTCTCTTATAATAATAGTTTCCACTCGAGCATCCAAATGGAACCATATAAAGTCCTGTATGGGAAAAGGTGCAGAACACCGACATGTTGGGATGAGGTCGGTGAACGTAAGCTGATTGGACCAGAAATGGTTGAAGAAATGGCGGAGAAGGTGAAAACCATTCAGCAGCATATCAAACCAACCCAGAGTCGACAGAAGAGTTATGCAGATAACCGTCGATTAGACCTTGAGTTTAAAGTTGGAGACATGGTTTTTCTACGCATATCTCCATGGAAGAAGGTCATGAGTTTTGGAAAGAAATGGATGTTAAGTCCAAGGTATATCAGCCCCTTCGATATTCTTGATCGTGTCCGGGCTATGGCCTATCGACTAGAACTTCCACCTACCATGGCCAAAGTACATGATGTCTTTCATGTATCCCTCTTAAGGAAGTACATACCAGACCCTTCACATGTACTCTCTTCTGAGGTGGTACAATGGGAAGATGATCTTTCTTATGAGGAGAAACTGGTGAAGATCTTAGATCGTAGAGAAAAAGTTCTACGAAGTAAGACAATTCCCCTCATCAAGGTATTGTGGAGAAACCACATGTTTGAAGAAGCGACTTGGGAATCAGAGGAAATGATGAAGCTGAGTTACCCACATCTTTTTTATTGTGGGAAAAAAAAAATTTTGAGGGTGAAATTTCTTAAGGGGGGAATATTGCAACAACCCAAAGTTTCATTAATCAAAATACCTCTTGATCTAATTAAATGTCTCTTTATGTTTGTATAAAAAGTCAACTTCTTTGGTTTTATGTTAAGAATTTTGACCGTTGCTAATATAGCCATTGAACAGTGATCACATTATTAGTATAAATACAGGACTTTAACAAATCCAATTTAATCAGACAAAAGAAGCGATGGCCTCATCCAGTAGAATTTCTCCATACGAAGCCCATTTATCGGAGCTAGGAAAAGAGGTGGTGTCCTTGGGCTTCTCTCTTGACCAAGTCTAAGCTGAGCTTCATCATGTCAAGCTCAAACGGGACCATCGACGGGAGAAGTGGAAGTTGATAGAAATTACCACTCGAGTGATGTTATCCGAGCCACCCCAAGAGTCTGTCACCATCGCACACCTTACCCTTAGGTCTTATGCAGCTGTTTTAAGGGGTTATGTAACAAATCGCTAGTACTATGTTCATGTATATTATTTTTGTATATAATAATGGATATACCTCCTTTTCATTTCTGATACATTGTAAATAGTTTTTAAAGTACAAATAGTGTTTTTAGTTATTATTTAATTAAGAATTTTATTTTATTTAATTAAGGGATTTTTAAATTAAATAATATTTTAATAAAATATTATTATTATTATTAAATTAATTTTTATTAAATATAAATGATCTTATAATTTTATGAATGCAATTATAATTTTTTATTAAGGTTTGGAAGCCATTTTTGTCAAAACCTGTGAATTTTCGATAAATGTCGGTTTTTATTTTAAAAGTGAAAATTAACATATTTGGAAAATTATTTAGATAAAATAAATGCTATTTTTGGAATCAGGACATCGAAATTATCCAACAGTGAATTTTTCATAATTTTCCTAGACAATCAAATGTTTGGGTAAAAATTAAATACCGATTAAATATATAATGTGTTTTATGACATCATAATGACCCAATAGTGATGTAAAAAAATACTATAATATTTATGTTCGGCTAATATATGTTTTACCATTAAAATAATGTGATTTTGGGTTTGTTTTACTTACTTTTAAAAGCATTAGTTGACCTCTCTAGACTTATTAAACACCTTGTCTTTTTAAATTAATTTCCATGGGAGTGTGACTCACCTCCACATAAGCAACCCTATTATTTTAAGAATTTCAGACTTTGGCCTTATAAAATATTATTGTCCTCTTTCCTTTGCCAAAAAACATGGGAAAAAACCATGGGATGGTTTTTGGTTTGGATTAATTTAATGTAAGGGGACCCAAACCTAAATAATAAAGAATTCCCTCACCTTTCCTATATAAACCCACCGAAGCTCCCACTTACTCCCCACTCAAAGCCTTTGGAGTTATTCCAGCCTCTTCCCTACTCTCTCTATAATCCTCCCAAGGTGCCCCAAGATCCCAATAAGACTCTCACAAGCCTCTCTCTAGCCTTTGGAAGCACACTTCCAAGTAAGGGTTTTTCTTCCTTTCTCATTTTTTCCAATTTTCTTTAAGTTGTTTTTCCCTTTTAATTTAAATTATGAATGTTGGGGTATGGTTTTACACCTCCCCCATACTTCCATATTATTTTTTTAGTGATGGGAGACCCCTTTATCTCTCATTAAATGCCTCCCATTTACATCTATTACTATGCCGAAATCCCGAAAGGAACTTCTCTCTCCTCATTTACATTCAAGAAATACTTTTGTATCATGAATCTAAATTCCATTTAAATTGTTGGGAAATATATCTATATGACCTACTTACTATCAGTTACATGTAAATATGATGATTAACCCCTTTCTCTCTCGTCAACCGTTTTTATGAATTCTTATGTCACGCCGTTACGCTGTCGAAATCGTACCGATTTTCTAAGCAAATGCCATTGTGTAGTGAATACCATGCCAATGTCTTCATCAAGGGTATTCACGTTTATGCACATTTACTTATCGATTATAAAGTTTCATGTATGAATTACACATTCCTTTATCATGGAATAAATGAGTATGTTTTATGAACCAATGTTTTATGATCCATGTGGCACACTTATGCATGAAATGAAATGTTTAAGAAGGGTGCGCCCTTATAGCGCTCCAATGCATTGGGTAAAGTATAGTATCATGATACGTCATGTGCAATGAGTTTTGACTCTTTGTAATTCAAGTGAAACAAGGGTTTAATCATACTTCATTTGAAATGAGGATTTACTCATGCTCCATGTGCAATGGGCCTTGGCTCATGCTAACTCCATTTTAAGTGTTGTTGCCACATTTCCATGTTATGATTATCATGCTGTATTATGCCTTTATGTTCATGTTTCTATTGTGATCTATTGATATGCCTACTTTCTAACATGTATTGTTCTAATCATGTTATTCCATTTTTATTCCCTTACTAGGCTTCATAGCTCACCCTTTTCTTATACATGTTCTCAGGTTATCCCATGCAATGCTAAGTACTAGGGAATTTAGTTGTCATGTTAAGGAAGTTTTCAATAAAGATGTTGTATTTTATGTTTCATGTTTTTATGTAATGATCCTAAGACCCAAAGACAGTAAAACTCTCGATCTTATTTGTTGTATCAAGTGAAGTTTTATGCAATAAATCATGTTTAAGTCTGTAATAAAAGCAGGGTTGTCATAATATGCCTATCTCCCGTATATCACTTGGACTATTTTTTTACTAATACATGAAATGATGATCATCATCATTTTTTATCTACCATTTTGTATTCATCTTACTCCTATAATTTATATTACATGGTTTATTATAATTATCATTATACTACTATATATTTGTTATTATTTCTTCTGCTGTTTCCCATGTATTATACACTGATGTTCTCTACTCTGAACTATGAGGGAATAATCTCCCAAAAAACACATCCTAGGCCCTCACTACTTTTTGGAAGCATCTTGCATACATGGAAAAGCACTTGAGGTCTTGTGGCCCACCATCTTGAGGCACCACTAAGTGGCTTCTAGGGTGGGATGCTACATATTAGGACATCGACTTAGACAAGGACCAAGTTCCCCACATATAATACATTGAACTATAAATGGAACTTTAGGATTTACTTTATTTACCTCCATAAATATCTTCATTATCACATGCCAATTACATGCTATATATCGTTCTTTTAATCCTAAAACATATTCCCATCACTCTATGATATTTTTATAAGTGATTATTCCCACATTCATTACATGTAAGAAGCTAAATCTTCTTTAATCTACAATATTCATTAACCAAAATCCCATTAAAATCCATTTTTGTATTATTAGATGTGTTAGGTAACTCAACAAAGTTGATGTTATTAATCATATTTCATGATATCTGGTTAAAAATAATCACATGGTTTCTCATTCTTGATCTTATTTCATTTGGATTATCATAAGGAAAATCATTGTGTTGTCTATTACATTCATCATTAAAACAATTCCTCTTGGTTTCAACCATTGGATAAAACCAAAAAGAATACTATGAGAAACAATAATCAAAGTGATCAATCATGTAATCATGAAAAATTATTTATATGATTTCTAAATCATGAAACATTCTTTTGAATCTATAATACCTTAGGTTTAACCAATGTCCATCTTGGTTATAATATATTGAAACCCTTCATAATGGTATATAGAGATTGTGAATTAAAAAAAGAATGTCCCCAAGGAGTGTCTATCTAGATGTATTGTCTTAGTCCCACTAATCATGCATTAATGATGTCTAATTTAATTCATAATCTCCCCTTTTAGAGTTATTACCCCTATTTCTATCTTTTCTAAAGCCACATACACTTTATAGTATCTTGATAGGGATGTATTTTCTATGAAAACCACACAATCTCTATCATAAAATTCTTTAGTATATTATCATATACTTAGACTTATCTTAAGGGTTATCAATAAAATTTTCCAATCCTAATATCGAAAAATAAATTTACAATACTATAATATAAATTGAAGTGGTCAAAATATAACATACGTAAATATTAAATTATTCTAGGTGAATATTCAATACATATAATAATTATTCATTTTATAGAAAAATACAAAATTTAGAATATTTGGGGACTACATGCATAATAAAATTATTTCTCAACATATATTAAATATCTACTAAAAAGATCTTCATATTAGTAACCTTCTAGACCCATCAAACTTAGAAACTTCTATCAAAACCAAGGGAAGGAAAACATAAGAAAGGGTGAGCTAAGATTATTAATAAGGGAAAAAATGTGAGATATCAACCATAAGATAATAATATAATAATAAGTTCATGATAACATAATCAAGTTAATTTTATATGTAAAAAATATTCTTACCCACAAAATAATAGATCAAAAACACCAAAATAAAGTCATATCCAAAAGCATGATCAATAAGGGCGTCAAAGATGTAATCATCAATCAAGAGTCATAACAAACACTTACAGCATGATAAGAAAAAGAAATAATAATCATGTGAATATAGATATTTTCCATAATATCCATGCATAATATCTTGAGAATATATATAAATAATAATACTCACACATAAAAACGTGAGTATAAATATTCGCAATCATGTCCATGAATAATATTGTGAGTATAACTAGAAGGAATCATACTCACACATAAAAATGTGCATAATGATATTTTCAATTATGTACATTCTTATCATCATCATCATCATCATCATCATCACCATCATCATCATCATCATCATCATTATATTCTAATTAGATATAAATATATCATTACTCAATGCATTGGAGGTATTTAATGGACCCACCCATCACACATAAAAATGTGCATAATGATATTTTCAATTATGTACATTCTTATCATCATCATCATCATCATCATCATCATCATCATCATCATCATCATCATCATCATTATAATATAATTAGATATAAATATATCATTACTCAATTCATTGGAGGTATTTAATGGACCCACCCATCACATAACCATAATCCATTCATATGTATTCCACAAGATCAGGAAAAAATTTATTATTTTTTTAATATATTAACCCACGAGAGAGAAAATGAGTTTTATAAATATTACTTAATCATAATCAATAACCATTGAGAGAAATAATAAGTTTTTTTTATTATTAGATCATGTCTACAGTGAAGAATAAATGACATCAAAATATGTTTTCATATATTAAAATACCTTGAAAAGATCATTGAAATATTTTTTGAGGAAAATACAGTCTTTATTTTGAAATAAATTATTTAAAATATAAAAATTTCAAGAATCTTAGGGAAAAATTTACTTTTAAAGTAAATGTGTAATATTTTAAAGGAAACTTAAAATCAAATATTAGTCATGATGATGGGAAAATTTGTTTGTGAGCCATGTATTAAAACAATGATTCTTTTTCCACCTTTAGTAAAAACTAACTTGTTCGCAAAATGACAAGAAGATTCTTTTAAAAAATTTATATAAAAAGAAACATATGGGTAAAAATGATTTTAATAAATATTTGTAAAATATTATAAAATAATTAAAACATTTTAAAGAAAATATGGACATGGAAGAAAAATTCTTCAGACCAAATAGGAAATAAGCTTGGTTTTTCTGAAAACAACTTTCTCAATAATTTTAAGTACTAAATAGAGGAAAATAGTAATATTACTTGAATATTAAATGAATAAACTAAGGAAAATAAAATATATGGGGTTTAAAGGATAAAATACAAATAATTTCCTTTAATTTAAATTTATCATAAAAAATCCTAAAAAGAAGTGAATTTGTAACATAAATCCCCCAACTCAATTCTCATCACAATTCATATTAATTTTCATCTCCTGTATAATAAATATAGATTTATTATACATATATTATAGAACTATAATCCTATATAACTTAATATGTATCATTATTTTTTAATTTCCAATTATCCTATTATGGGTAAATTTTTCAATAAAAAAACATTCAGGTGAAAGTTGGTCTATTTTCGTTGTATGTTTCAGTTTGGTGGTTTTCATACTTGTTACTTGGTCACGATTTCATCATATATATATTATTAATAATGATATATTTATTATATTTAATCATAATATAAAATTTTATAATTATTTACATATATCAATGATGAAAAACAAATCATATCACTTCATGGAGGTGGTACTCCACACTTACGCAAGAGCGACGTTATAGTTTTCTAAAAGATGTAAAGGTAAGAAGGTAGATAATATATTATAATTAAAAAGGTTAATTATGTAATAAATATTATATAAAAACATTATATCCATCATAATACCCATATGTGAAAGGTGGTGATGAAAAAATTAAATACATCGCTTCACGGGTGGTAGTCTACACGAATGATGTTGTCATTTCTCATTTGATGGAGAAGAATATGAATAATGTTACACCTTGAGATTTGAAAATATGATCATTATATAAAATAGAATGTGTGAAATGAAACTCAAATACTATAATAGAATATAAAATATCTAGACTTTTCGGTATATATTTTGAAGTAAATTCAATCTATTCACCAGGTTTGTGTGAAACATGACACTTTATTAAAATATTATTATTTAAAAATTAAAATTATTACCTAGCTATTAAATAGGTGGTAATTAATAATAAAAATTAAATTTTAAAAATTACATGGTTTATACATTCATAAGATAAATTAAATGGATATCTATTGATAATAGATAAAATTAGAACTATTTAAAAGAAAAAGAAATATTTTCTAAAAAACCGTGTTTATATTAAATATGTATTAGTCATGATTTGAACACATAATTTGAAATTAAGTTGTAACACTTTTATAAAATTTATTTTACATAATGTAATTTATTTTTTAAATCATAATGTCAAAATTATCTTAGGTTGATGTTTGGGGATAATTTTGAAGAGTTTATTTTCTGATGTAAAGTGAAAAATACTGAATTTTAATTGAAAACTTTGTTTTTTGTTTAAAAAATTTATAATAAAAAATTATATATTGAATTGGTTTTAAGGATAAATTATTAAAATCTTATATTATTTAATCCAATTTAGGTCATTTTAATAATTTTCATATCAAAATTTGATATAAAAACTTTGTAAACTTTAGATCATATTCTCTTTAAAACCCACTTGCTCATCACATATACATGATTAGTTTTAAATTATATTTTTTCAGTTATTTGAATTGAATTTGGAAAAATGTAATGCTTATTTTTAATTAAAATAATTAATATATTTTAATATGGTCAAATTAATTTTCGACAAAAAATTAATATCTAAAACATTACAAATTAATTACCATGGTTAATGTAGAAATGGATTTATAGAGGGATTGAAATAGAAAGATAAGGGTTAAATTTACCTAAAATCTTGTGTAAAATATACTTTATAGAAATATATTGTAATTATAATGTCTAAGTATTTATAATACTCCATTTTGTATTCTTTTTTCATTTAAATGACACTGGTACACATTTTTCTTTCGAAAAATTACAAGTGTGACACTCGGCTCACCTATAAAAGGCCACCCACTATACTCTCTTATTCACAACTTTTTACCCTAAATACCTACCCAAATATGTTCCAAAAATCTATTATCTCATCCTATAGTCCTTATTTTAGGCATTAACACAACCTAATAAGTATTTAGTGAAAACTTAAGGAGGATACCTGGAGATGAGTTACTATTCTTCAATGATCATTTTTATTTGATTTATTTTTACACATCCTTAAAATATTTTTAAACACTTATGATATAATAAAATTATTATATTCCATATACTGAGGTTTTTTTTATGTTAATTTCCTTAACTACAATAACTTTACCTTCCATAAAATTAGTTACAAAATGATCATTTATGTATACGGAGGACTGTCGCCTCATGAACCGATGTCATTCATTTTTCCATTACCAACTTTCAAGGTTGGGTATAATTATGGATCTAACACATATATATATATATATGATATTTAATATATAATAATACCTCTAGAGGAATTATATCATTATAACATCTCAGACTTGGTTAACTCCACTATTTCCAAACCCAGTTGGCCACATGATCTAAAGCGCACCTCCTTATACACAAGAGGATACTGACTAGTAGTGAGGGTCCATTGTGGGATTGTAGGGAGACTATACCCTCATCATAAAAGTGTAACATAATGGTATTATAATACAAAACAATAGATGATTCATATAAAGATAAAAAATTTATGTAGAATAAACGTCCATTATATAATAACAAGGTAATAAAATCCATCAATGTCATATAAAAAATAATGATAATGGAATTATATTGAAAAATAAATAAAGGCAGACATGAAAGAAAGTACACATACATATATGTATACCAAAATATTCCAAAAAAGACCCAAAATAATTTCTCTATATAGTGTCATTATCTATACCTTGGTCCCATGCTATCCCTCTACCATGCTAAAATCAATCAAGTATTGACAACTAAGAACGTTCCCATGTCCCTACTTACATCCATGAAGTATATCTGGGTACCATAAAGGTATCCTATGCAAGGTGTGAGATAAAATTAGTTGTCCACCAACAATAGAATCTAATTCAATCCACTATGAAAGTATATAATAAATAGTTTTCAGGTAATAATAAAGCTGGAAATAAAGCACAGTAATAAATAACCCACGTAGGCCTGGGTTCCCATGGGAAAACCGTCCTCTTCTACCTGCTTCAGTATAATAAAAACTATCTCTGAGTAATCAATAAATCTTGGTTTAATATATAATAAAAGTATCAGGTCCTAGATCATATCCCACGAATCTCTCACCTATCATATCCAACAATATGTGTATGATAAATCCATCAATAAGTAGTAATGCTTTGACTGAATCCCATATTGTGCATTGTATTGGAAGACAAATCATTTAAAAATTTAATTATTTTTCAATTGGAAAGTAACCTAATCCTATCCTTGGTTTTACTAAGTTAGAACCTAGGTATCACGCTAGGTATTACATTAACCAAAAAAATTACAAGACCATACTAGGAATCCCTCATAGAAATAATGATATTACTCTAGGTGTGGTATAAAACCACAACCCATTGAGTCTATCCTTGATGTTCTATAAAGGGATCCCAAGTTTCAATTGTGGAATGTATGATAAAATTTCCTCTAATTTCATCCTTGGAAGTCCACACCTGGATTCCAATTATCACTCCTGTAATAATAATAGTTATCCATTTGAGCACATCCAAATAAGTCCACAAAGGAGTCCAAGTATTTCTCGGGCATATATGTGTTAGCTTCTAAATGAGTCAATCTATGGTGTTAAAAAAAGAAACCATGTATCATCGAAGACTCATAATAATTATTCATTATAATCATTTAATTACTCAATCCATAAGAGTCTATCAATGTAAATACAAAATTGGAACCCACCACCCACTCTCAGCATGTCAATAAGAATGGTCATAGGCCTATAGTCTAACCATGACATATAAGCACACATTTTAATCCAATTAGTTATAAAAATTATAATTAATAAACTCTCCTCATAATGTGGTGTAGCTAATATCATATGCTTAGAAGGAATAACATTCCACGAATCCTTCTATTTGTTTTAATTGTATATTTCAATTATGAAAGACATCTCAAGCATAAGCGAGCCAGAAAAATAGACAAAGACCTAGGTACATGGAATTCCATTCCCTATTTACTTAATGTAATTTATAATTCAATAAATGTATATGATATCCCTAAGTAATTAGGAGAAACATCACACCTAAAAATGCAAGTCAAATACAAATTCTACCCATGGAGGTTCAATCTAATTTATAATCACACCCAAGGTGTGGCTCAAATTCAAGGTCCTTAACCTTTAATGATATATATATGGGTCTTGTAAATTAAATAAGTCTTACCTATTAATTAAATTCAATTTGAATTACATTTAAGAAGCATTTCTTAGAAAAATAAAGCATATGACACAATAAAACATATATGAACACCAAGACTTTAAGGAAAAATCATGATACTACATACCTAATCTTGGTAGTTAAGTCCTTTTCTGCTGTTGGACTTTAATCTTGGATATAATGAAAGAAATATAGAAAAAAGACAAACTCTTGGAAATAGGGCATAATATTTTGTACCAAAATAGTTTCCCTAAGTGGAAGAAAAATAATGAAAGATGATAGATGAATAGATAACTCATCAGTGGATATCCAATGAGACCAATGATGAGAGATTTAAAGTCTAGATGGATAAGTTCATTAAATACCTAGATTTTTGTGTGAAGAAGCTCTAAAATTAGAGGAAGGCTATCCGTTTAAGGATAAAGAAGAAGGTTGTAAACATAATATGAACCTAAGGAAAAAATGGTTATTTTACCCAACATGAAGGGGTAACATAATTTGAATGCATGGTTGGCCAAACTGCATACCAAACATGCATTAAGAAGTACCTAGAGACCCCATAAAACAATCATGGTGCACAATTAGAAAAATCATGCACTAACCATGTATTTTCCATTTGTTAAAAACTATACAACAAATGTATGGGTGTGAGACCTAGTTTTCATGTTTCTATAAAACCTTGTGGCCCTGGATAGTGGACTGGGACACCCCACACAGTTTACAGAAAAAATGTAGGCTAGGTGGTATAGTTTTTACTAACTACGTGGCCTAGATTCATCCTAGAAAATATATATATCTGGGCTCCATACAAGCCTTAGAAACCCCTGTTTCTTTTATGAACTCACATAGAACTCCCATTAGGATAAAATTAAGGAATTAAATATAAATTAATAAGTTCCAAACCTTATAGAAAATTAGGGTTCTTACAATCTTCCCCCTATTAAAATAATTTCATCCCTGAATTTCCCTTCTAAGGGTGGTCAATCATCATATGAGAAAAACTATGGATACTGGTCACATACGTTGGCCTCCCACTCTTAAGTATCATAATATACATGATCATGATTCGAAAACCCCCGTAGCATAAGAAATAACCAGCCTTAGAGAACCTTCATGAATTGGTCAACAAAATTTATAAGATGATCCTCAAAGGAAGGTTGTACCTCCAACTCAACCTCATTAGGATAAAGAATATGCGATGGATCAGAATGATATTAATAAAGATGAGAAACATGGAACACACCATGTATAGACTGGTACCTCTAAGGTTACTATAACTGATAGGCTACCAGCCTGACACTCTCTAGATTCTTATAGGGCCTGGCATAATGGGGAAATATATTCCCTTGTTTCCAAATTTTTTCATATCCTAATTTTGGTGAAGCACGTAGGAAAACTTGACTTCCCACTAGGAACTCTAGTGTCTGGTGATGAAGATCATTGTATAAATTCTTTATATTCAGAGATGTATACATCTTCTTCATAATTAGTTGATCCTACTCCAAAGTATCCCAAATGAGGTGAGGTTCTAGTATTTCTTTCTATAATGTCTCTAACCAACATAAGGATGAATATAATGGCCTACCGTATAGGGCTTCATAAGGATCCATCTGTATCATCATCTAGAATATGTTATTATAAGTGAGTTAAGAAAGAGTTAAGTGTTTCTACCTAGAAACTCAAAACTCAAGGAAAAATACTTGAAGAATGTCCCTCAAAACATGTATAATATGATTGGACTCACTGTCAGCCCGTGGGTGTTAGGTTGTAGTTAGTAGCACCCGTGAAACCATCACCTTTTGAAACCCCTTCAAAGAATATGCTATGAAATTAGAGTCTTTAACCAATATAATAGAATGTATAAGCCCATGAAGGAATATGATATCATTAATGTAGATCCTACCATGATCATCCACTGATATATTCTCCCAAATAGTTATCAAATGGGTTACCATTATCAACCTACCTACGATCACCCATACAATGTTACAACCTCGAGGTGATCTAGTAAATACTGTCACAAAATCACTAGTTACATCATCCCATTCCACCTAGGACTTTGTAAAATCTTTAAAATCCTATCTATTCACTGGTGTTCTTCCTTCACATGTTGATAGGTGTCACACCATGTAACGAACCTAGCTGTCTCATGCTTCATCCCCCACCACAAGTATTGACAACATAAGTCTCCATACATCTTGGTAAGTCTGAGATGTACTGACCATAGAGAGGCATGTGACTCTCACATAAACATATCATGGATGTTTGTAGGAACCCAAACACATCCATAGATTTTAAATATCTCATCCTCATCAATGATCCAACCAGGTGGCAGTTGATCACCTACAAAGCTCTCCTATAGAACTAAGACCTTAGAATCTGATAGCTTCCTTTATATTTACTCTCTTCAGAAGTGAAGAGTTAACTAATAATAATGAAATTATAGACTATAATTGATATCACTAAAACCCCATATGCTTCTCATAAATAGGTTCATAATCCATCACTCACTATTAACCTCAATATCTACGTACTTTTGACTTCTATAGTTCAGAGCATCAACAACTTGATTTCCCTTTATGGGTATATAATAAAGCTTGAAGTCAAAGGAATAAATGCATTGAACCAAATTTCATTGCCTAAGATTCAATTAAAAATATTTAAATATATAATTAAGGATTTTGTGTTCTATAAACACCAAAAAATTCTCTCCCATTAAGTAGTACTCCAACAATGCAAGGCATGTACAATAGCAGTTATACAAGATAGTTCATTGGGCAATTCCTCTTGTGAGGCCTCAAATGATGAGGCCTACACACCACGAATCACTCCTCCTTCATAACAACTAATCCTATCTAGATACCCGATGAATCATGGTAGATTTCATAACTAATTCCCTACAATAGTTGAATTAGGATGGGCACTAAAGTTAGTGTTACCTTCATCTCTTAAAAGGTTTTCTTACCAGAATATGACCATATAAACTTTACAACCTTCTTATTAAATAATATAATAGGCTATTCTTAGTATGAGAATTAATATAATAAGACCCTATAATAACGATATAGTTCCAAGAAACTCTGTTTATCAAAGAAATTCTTGATATGCTCCTCAAAATCTACGGATCTCACTTTCATTGTGTCAACAGAAACCCATGTCTCTAAGATAATATAACCAATGAAGAAAACATTATCCATAAAAAAGTGTAACTTTATGATCATATCATATAAACAATGCTTTCTTAGTGCATCCAATAGGATCTCAATATGTTTTTCATGGTCATATTTAGTGTGAGAATAATCCAACATATAGTCCATGAATACTACCACAAATGAATCTAGATAAGGATTGAAAAAACCGGGTTCATAAGTTACATGAAAACTACTGGCATGTTCATGAGATTAAAAAATATGACCAAATACTTTTATATGATATATCTACTACAAAATGTTGTATGTGTTATATCTGATGATCTAACACATACCTGATGATAATTCGATCGCAGATCAATCTTCAGGCATACTCCTAATTCTTGGATTTTGTCAAAGATATCATCTATATTAGGCAATGGATACCAGTTCTTAACTGTAATCAGGTTCAAATGATGGTAATAAATATAAGTCCTAATGGTTCCACCCAAATTATTGGAGAAAAGGATCAATGAACCCCTGGGAGAATAATTGTGTTATATAAATCCCGTATTTTTTAAATCTTTTATTGACCACTTGAGATCCTATAACTCAGTAGTATCCATCATGTAATGGGTAATGGATACTGGTGCTGCTATAGAAACTCTCTTGATGAAAAACTATACCACTCTCTCTCTCTCTCTCTCACCCAAGAGGTAATACTAATAATTCATTCTAGAAATATACCTAAATCTATCTACCATTGGAGGAAAATCTTCCAGAAATGTTCCCCGATCATCTAAGAATAAGATAACAATATGGTCTGTCAACCTACCTAGCCCAAAATGCTATAGTTTAGTTCATTTCTTCGGGAAATCCCATTCAAAATTGTGAATAAAAACTCCTCGCTTTGGTGATGTTAATGTCACCCTTTAGTGATAGCAGTCAACATAAGCATGATATGAAACCATCCCTTCCATCCCAAGAGTGATATGATACCCTATCTTCTTGAGGAAAAAGAGGTATCATACAAAGATAAACCAACCTATCTCAAGGGGGAACTACCTGCATTAGTGTACAATTTCCAATAATATCCATAATAGAGTATCAAGTGTCATAACACCATAATAAAACTATACATCGATCCCAAGGCTCTCCAAAATAGGAAAAAATATGAATGAATGAGAATAAACTATATTGAAAAGAGAAGATACTAATATAGAGGTTACTAGAATAGTACCTCTCACCTTAGAAGGTATAAAACTCTTCTCCTTAGGTATCATTTGCATAATATATATCTGGCTTGGTCCACAAACCTATGATCTAGCCTAGCTACCCTAATCCTGTTCTCTCTATTGGCATTGTAAGTTTGTTGTGTAGACACCTTGTCCATAACCACATCCTCATTCTTATTGGAAGACTGTACTCCAACTCTCCAACTGACGAGAAAACACTAACCCCTTTTCTAAACATGGAGTTGGAGAAGAACCTATATCACTTTCTACTAGAATAATTTTTTTGGAATAGTGTTGTATATGACCCATGTCGCCACACGATCGAAACTTGAATACGTCCCTTTTACATTGAGGTATAGTATGCCCTAGTCTACTACACTGATGAAACATAACCTAGATACCAATGTATGTACCTTGGAAACTAATATCACTATGTGGAAGCTCCAGATGACAGTTCTTACTATTGGATGATCTATTTCTAGGTTAAAGTGATGGACCACCCTGGATCGTACCTCCATCCTCTCTTAGGTTACACTAAATGATAAGTTCTTGATTCAATATTATAGATATGGTATAAAGATGAAATATATTCAACTTTGATTGGATGTCATACCCATGAACATTCGTAGAACACATTGCTTTAGATAACTCATCACATAAAAAAATAGGTACAAAATGATGGAGCTTTGTGAAATGGGAAGAATAGTCCATGACTGATAAGGTTCCATGCTCAAAGTGCATAAACTATTACTATTTATTAGTCCTCAATGTATTTTGATAAAATAATCAAAGAAGGTTGTCTGGAAATACCTCTAACCCATATCATAATGATGTTCTATCTGTGTAATATTGTCCCACAATCTCCTGGTGGAATCCAGAAGCATATATGCACTGAGATTCAATATCTTCTTAAGAGGTGTCTCAAGATTCTTGAAAATAGATTGCATGGCCTAAAGATATGTCTCTGTATCTTGTCAACCTTGAAAATGTGGGCATATCTTGCTATTGGAAATCACAGATCAACTCTGGAAAAATTAGGGCAGGTCACGGGTCTCCCTGAATGGTCTACAAAAAGTATAAGAACCCATAATGAAACCAGGCATCGATGCCAACATCTAGTATAACAAGTGGTGCTGAAAGATTTACTATTGGAGGTTATATTAGTTAACTAGGGCCCACTAACTTTGGATCATGGTCATCTCCTCCCTCCTCATGAAGAACTTGAGGACATCTTGGTGGAATGTCTCTAAAAATTATAAGAAGACAACTCAATAAAATATTTAACAATCACTAAATGAATAGATATAATAATAGAATAAGTATAATCCTTCCATTAAAATTTTCACACCCTTATGACTACTATAAAATATAGGTCTAAGTGATATACATATCATAATAAAAGTAAGATACCCTTCGTAATAGCCACTACCGAGGTCAGGTTAGGGTTAATTTTTGTTAGTTCCACAAGGATGAATACCCTGAGAGGGGGGGGGGGGGGGGGTTAATCAGGGTATGACTAATTTAAAATTAAATCCCGTTCTAATATTGTTTCACTATTAAGAAAAACACTCTTCTATTTCTTTCCCATTACACAATATAAATAGAAAGTAAAGCATGCACATGGCACAACAATTTTTAATTAGTTCACCCACACTGGGCTACGTCCAAAGAGCATACACCGGTAATGTGCCGATGTAACAAATATATTATAAGCACACTGCTGTTTACACGGTTCGGGATAGATCACTTCTATTCCCAGGCTCACTGCCTTTACAATGTTTTGGGTCATCTCACTGCTTTCCCAAGGGTCACTACCTGTTTCTCTCTCTCTGGATCACTGCTAGTGGAGAGGATCACCTTCTTCCTCTTCCTTTTCTCACTTCTTTGGAAAGGATCCACTCACAGTTTATAGACCTGTAGGTCTCTTCATTATCACTAATTAATGAATCCTACGTTGTATGTAGATGCTCTTTTGATGTCCAACTTTCACCCATAGATGAATCTCACTTTACACTGAAGGTATCAGGCAATCTTCCATCTTCCACACAGCCCTGAATCACTGCTAGGAATCAACCTTACTTGGATCCCTTCTCTAAGCCAGCACACAAGTCTCAGTGCAGAAGTCAAAACTGGTGCGCATGTACTCCTCAACCACTTGTGCGACACAAGATTCTGCAACTCCAAACTTGCACGACACACACCCTTTTATGCCCAAACCAATATTGGCGCGCAACCAAAAACTTTAGCGCTTCTTCAAAACATGGCACACAAGTGTCACCAAACCACTTTTATGACACTTCCATCTTCAACTTACAACCTACACGACTCTCCTCCTTCCTCTCCCATACCACCTTGGACATGCAACTATCACCTGGCACACAACCTCTACTTGCGCGACCACACACCACATGAGTGACCACCACACCTGCACGAAAAGAGCTTTGATTTTTCTAAGTGTTGAACTCTGATACAAATGAGGAGGGGTCAACCTATATTTATAGGAATTTGGACACCCTACATGATGGTGCACAAGTCTCCCCTCAGAGCGCATGTTTCGGCGCGCAAGTCTCAACTACGCAAGTCACTTGTGAGACCTACTCTAAAACTTTAGTGCCCCTTATCCCTTTACAATATTTTGATGTTATGATCTTGAAAAATATTAGGTGCGCAAATTTACTCGCCTTCAAGTACACGGCGTGAACGTCCATTCTCCAAAAACCAATTTTCTTTATATGTTAATTTTTAGGGCCAAAAATTTGGAAAACACTGGAAAACGACGCCACCTTGTATCTGCTCTTTTTGTACCACCTCCAGATCATCCATTCCTTTGTAGACGTTATTGAATCAAACAAGGCTCGTTAACCACAACCCTTGAACTCGACATGAAAATATGAAATCCACTTTTGTCAACAAATTTTTATTTCACAGTTTTCTTTGTCGACAATAAAAACACATATGTCCACTTTGTTAACAAACACAATCACCTCAAAAATGATTTAATTATATCTTGAGGGATTTTTTCCCAACAATTTTCTTGCTATAAGTCCAAGGTATTGGTATATATAGTGTCAATTTAAATTATTAGAGGAAAAAACCATTAAATTTGAGTTGGTATCCCTATTAAATGATGACCATTTCATTTTATAGTTGCATTTCATTTAAATTCAATAAAATTTATATAAAACTTCCCTCAAATGGTAGAATCTTATAGATCACCATTTCCAATTTCTAAGGGCCCATACACCTTATAAATTGAAGGATGGCTTCAATTTAATCCAAACTAGTTATTTATCAAGTAATTTAATGAAATATTACCACAATTTCCTGAACATAACAACAAAGGCACCAAAACTGGCTGTAATAAATGCATTCAGTAATATAAACATGGTATGAAATATTCATGAAATTTAAATCCTGATGTGCCTATGATGACACATGATGAAATACTTACTTTCCATATCATCCAAGGGTAAAAATCCATAATCATAATTAATTTCAAAAATCAAGTTTATCACCCAATGATTAAATTAAGGAAACTATAATAAGCATAATCTAGAACAATATGTCCCATCCCTACTAATTTTTATTTTAAATAAACATGGGATAGCTACTCTAGTGCACAGGATCATGACCAAATACTAAAATATTATATTTCTCCTTTCTACCATACCAATAAGTAAGGTAAGGAAAATAAAGAAAATAAACTCCTCTAATTCAAATTTGTGACATCCTGGAACCAATTCAATTAACATTAACTGAAACTAGTTGGAAACATGACCTCATGTGCACATCCCTGTATGCCAGAGGCTTCTGACTAGGAGTGAAGGTCTGTGGTATAATAGTTTGGAGACTATACCCTCATGACCAATATATAACAAAATATTATTATATTATAAAATAATAGAGAAATCATATAAAGATAACTAAAAAACATTAGAATAAAAACCCATCATATAATAACTATGTAATCACATTCATCAATGTCATATAAAAAATAATGATCATGGAATGATATACAAAAATAAATATACATAAACATGGAAGTTGGTACACATTTATATAGGTATATCAAAAATATACAAAGAGGCCTAAAATACTATCTCTTGATAGCATCATGAGCCACAACTCAATCTTGTGCTACCTTTATCCCATGCCACAATCAATCAAGTATGAAAAACTAGGTGCTTTACCATATCCCTAACTATATCCATAATGTCTTTTTGGGCACTATAAAGGAATCCCAAGAAGGGTGTGAGATAAAATCAATAGGCCACCACCAATGGTGTCTAATACCATACAGTCTATGAATATATAATAAATAGTGTACAATTAATAATAATTCTAGAAATGAATCATTGTAATAAATAACTCACTTAGGTCTAGGTTCCCATGGAATACCCATGCTATTCTACCTAATTTGGTCTAAACTAGAATGTATCTAAGTAATCAATCAATCATGATTTAATTTATAATAAAACTATTGGGACCTGGCTCATTTCCCAAGAATCTCCCATGTATCATATCAAACAGGATGTGCATAATATGTCTATTAGTAAAAAATAAAGTCCTAACCAAAACCAAGATTGTTCTTTGGCTGGGACGATACATTATACAATAATTTAATTATTATTCAATTTGAAAGTAACCTGATCTCATCCTTGGAATTCTTAATCTAGAACCTAGGTATCGTTTTAGGTATAACATGACCCAAACACCATACAAGACCATCCAAGGCATCCCTCATAGGAATCCTGGTATGAATCTAGGTGTGGTTTAATGTAACCACCCACTGAGTCTATCCTTAGTGGTCCATAAAGGGAGACCAAGAGTCACTTGTGGCATACATGACAAGGTGTACTCTGAGTCTATCCTTGAAAGTCCACATAGGGAGTTCAAGTACCACTCATTTAATAATAGCAATCTTCCCCCTGATTCCATTCTTGCCAGTCCATAAAGGTGTCCAAGTATCACTCGAGCATATATGAGATTGCTGCCAAATGAGTCCATCCATGGTGTTTACAAACGAACCTATGTATCACCCAAGGCACATAATAATCATTCATTACAATAATTTTATTATTCAAGACAAAATATTCTATCTATGGAGATCCTCAATTGAGACCCCCTCTCACGCTCATTATGTATACAATAATGGTCATGGGACTATATTATAACCATACCATATGAGAACAAATTTTTATCCAATTGGGAATCATAATTATAATTAATTAAATCACCTTAAAAGGTGGTTAAATTAATATAATAAACTGAGATGGACTATGATCTTATGAGTCCTTCCATTTTTTTCCATTGTAAATTTCAATTATTATTGAAGTCTAAACCATAGTTACATGGAATTCCATTCCCTCTTTCCTTCATTCAATTTACAATTCAATCAATTTGTACAACATCTCTAAGGAAAGGGGGAAAAGGCCACACCTCATAAGGTGAATCAAATGCATATGCTACCCATGGTTTTTAAATCTAATTTAATAAAAATACAAAAGGGTGGTTTTAATTTTTGTTCCTTAAACTTTAATCAAACATAAATGGGTCTCATAAATTATATAGGTCACACCTATTCATTAAATTCTAGAACAATTTTTTAACAAGAATCTATTAGAAAAATTTGGCATGCGACACAATGAAACATATATTAACACCAAGAATTTATGAGAAATACATGACTCAACCTAACTCATCCTATTATTGAACTACTCATACTTTTTTAGCCTCTAATTTAGGCTATAAAATAAGAAATTGAGAAAAAATACAAATTCCTTTAAAATAGGGAGTAAGAACCTACACTAAAATAATATCACTATGAGAAAGAAAAACAATGAAAGGTGAAAGTAAAATAGATAAATTTAAAGAAGATATCCAACAACCCCACCAATGATAAATTCAAAATCAAGATGGAGAATTTCCTTCAATCCCTAGATTTAGGTGTGAGACAACTCTTAAATGATAGTAATGTTGTCCACTAGAGGAGAAAGAATAAGGGTTTAAAGATAATAATATCTTAAGGGAAAATTGTCATTTTTACAAACCTAAAGAGGTTACATGATTTTTCCACACATTTGGCCAAACCATGAACCAATAACTTCTTCAAGACACCCTCATACGGTCATGGTTCAAAGTTATACAAACATTACACTAATTTTTCATTCTTTCTCTCTTAAAAAATTTCCAGCAAACACATGGGCATGTGGCCTGGGTTAGATGGTTTAAACAAACCTTGTATCCCCAAATATTGGAATTGACCACACCAAAAAATTTACTCAAACTGTAATTCTTGGGTAGAATGGTGTCTATTAATAGTGCAAGCCAACTGCCTCCTCCAAAATCTCAGGCTTCGAGCTCCATACAAGCCCCAAACATTGCCTTTTCCCCCGTGACCACACTAGGAACCCCCATTAGTATAAAATTAATGAATTAAATGGAAATTAATATGTTAAATACCTCATATAAAAATTGGTTTCTTGTTATAATATAATTTTTTTTCTTTCCATTTCACATGGGATACAATAACATCACTCATGTGTACGACGGATTACCGCCCCGTGAAGTGATGTGATTCATTTTCACTAACACTTTACATAGAAGATGATAAGGATAATGATAATGAATATATATTTTATAAATAACATAATTATCTTATTAATTACATATTTATCATTCTAAAAATATAACAAATCATTTTCTTTCTTAAACTGAAAAATGATATGTCTGCTCATGTACCTGTGAACTACCGTCTTCACAAAGTGATGTGACTCTATTTTCAACACCACATCACATGTATGGTATATATACGTATATTTAAAGAAATAATATGGTATTTATGATATTTTTATCATTATATATAGAAAAAATATTACTTACCTTTTTTATATAATGATCATCGGAAAATTGAAATGTTACTTATGCTTTTGTAGAACATATCATTTCCATGATCATAATATACTTGATTTCTCAAAACCATATTTTCTAATTGGTCATAAAAGTATAATTTATTTAGAATTTAGATAATTATTTGATGATTATTCTTATGGAGATAATGAAACTATATAATATTCAAAATAAATGGAACATTCATGAAAAAACATGAATGAGAAAACAATGAAAATAATACCCAAAATAATGAAAATAATGAAATATTATTAATGAAACAGAGATAATATGTTATAAAAAGGTAATATATGATATTATAAATATTAATATGGTTATTTAATAAGTTAATAACATGTTTAAAACCACCATTAAGGAGTTTTTAGCATGTTCAATTAAAATAAATCATGAGGTAATGGATTTCATCTCAATTTCATTTTATTGAGGCATATTGTAATTTTATTCACCTAATTTCATTTATCTAGTGTGTATAATTCCCTTTTGACATTTTATTTTATGATTAATTAATAATTTAGGGTATATTATGTTTCAATTTGAATTAGTTCATCCAAGTGGACTTGACATGAAAATTACCCAGCGGTAAATAATTTCATAACTCATTTTATTTTCATTGGGTTTGTATTACTTATTCGTTATCGTTGATATTCTAATATTATGTGTATAATGAATTTTGATTATTTTATGTTTTATTTTAAATTATTTTATGTGGATTTATAGTTGATAAACACAATTTATTCATTAATTAATTATCAACTCAATTTTATGATCACTATAAGGGTTTATTTCACAATTCATTCTAATCAAGATAGTTTATTATTGAATTTTAGAAGAAGGGAATTATTTGATAATTATTTAAATAAAACCATTTAATATTATTCTACTATGTTTATTCACGATATGTTCATTTAATAATTCCTTTTCCAACTCATTTTTAGAAAAAAATATTAACAAAATGTTTTTAATGAAATATTAATTCCTTTGTCCGTTCAGTAAAAAATATGGTTTATTCCAAAACCATGTTTTCTAAAAATATTTCCAAAAATATTTTCAATGTTTTAAAAATTATTTATTAAAGAAATATTTACTCATTTATTATATTAAAAAAATTGTTTCGAAGGAATATTCTTCCCATTTTCCAAACATTACAATTTTTTATCCCTTTTACAGTGAAAAAAAGAATGTTTTTTAACCTGTTTGACATGTACCGAAATACCCACAGACAAGAACACCATTTATTTGAAGATTACATAGTAGGTTTTGGAGGTTATTATCAAATAATTTTTCCCTAATATTATGGAAATTCATATTTTTTAAAATCAATTTTCAAATAAAAGGGTTTTCAAAATGTTTTATGTTTCAGAAAGTGATTTTCTAAATGAAAAGGATATATTCTTCAAGAATATTTTTTAAGAACCTTTTATGGTATTTTTATTAATCAATGGAAAAATCTATTTATTTTACATATACTATAATGGGGATATGTTTTATTTATTCCATAATTATTCTTCCACTTGATGGTTTATGATTATTTTGACCAAGGATAGTCTTGACATTAACGTCCTTGATTCATTATTTATTCATCAATTTTCCATGGAAATGTTCACTTTACTATGATAATTAGACATTAAGTTTACCCAAATTACTAATATTTTTTTATCATGGATATGTTTTATAATTAAAATATATATAATTTCTATATACGGTGTTCTATATTGAAATTCATTTGTCTATCTAGGGAATATTCATAAATCCATATTATTTACTCAATACAAATATTTTATGATAAGGAAAATTATTTATGACTTAAATAGATTATTTGATATATGATTAATGCTATGGAAATGAAATACATGGGTGGGAACTAGTTATAGATATCCCCTTGATTAATTGGTAGTCTCACGTGAAAAGTCAGTTGGCTATCCTTAGTTAAATGTATTTCTACCCATTAGTTTTGAACTGTCTTGAGGATAGATCTTGACGGTAGAGGAATCATGTGATTTGGAAACATGAATTCCAAAAATTAAGCATTACCTTCATTAATAATTCAGTTATTATTATCCATGATATTTTATCTATGATATTATCTATATATCTATTTCATTCTTAGTTTATTAAATAAATGGCTTGTGTTTTATGTTATTCACCTTACCATACTGATTATTTCTTATCTAGTTATGATAGTCAAATTATTTATTAAGTATAATTTGGTTTCAATTATTTACCCTTCCATTGATTATGATATTAAATTATTTAAATTGAATGTCTTTTTAGATATTTTCCTTGCCATAGTGTGCATTCCTTATTGATTATAATACATTTACTCATGATAACATCCACTATACTTAACCCTTTCTGAGAATTTTAGCTCAACCTTTTTTGTTTCCTTTCCCCAGCCTTACATAAAGTGTAATATGATTTATTTGTAAGGATATTCTAGGTGTAATAATGTTATTCTAAAAAAATATGTTTTAATTTTGGATTTCAAATGTAATTCAAGACTCAAGTCTGTATCTAGTTTACCAAGACTACTAAAATATTTGGTCTTTAGTGATGAAACTTATTTTATATTATATTAATGCATTAAAATATGCACCAATTATTAGCTATTCGGGTCATGGTTCATAAATTTGGAATAAAATGGAGTTTATTAGAAGCCTTGGGAATTAGATTTAGGAAAAAAGAGGTCCCTTGAAGAAATAAATCCAAAATCGTCACAATGGACTTGAACCAATCATCCCCTAGTACACAACGAAGGGCCTTACCTCAAACCTGGTTTGACACTAATGAGGTTTATGATTATGATAATTAAAATTTTATTTAAAAACCATTATGAAGGATTTGGATATATGATGACAATGGATAACCTAGGTCAAACCTAAGGTTTATTACATTGAACATAATGTGTCATAATTTATACATCCTATTAAGGATTATATAGTTTTCCCTCTATGATTATTGCTTTTCACACTATGATTTTTGGTTTTAGTCATTGGATGGAACCTGAAGTAATCATGTTAACATTAAATATAAAGTAAAAGGTAGCCACTATTTAAAACCAAATGGGATTATGATTGGAGTGAAAGATATTGTGACCATTCCAAATTAGTTTTCCCAAAATATTATTAACAAACTAATCATTAACCAACTCCAAAACTCACCAAATAATACAAGGATATAATTTTCTAAGAGATAAAGTGGTTGAGACCATGGAGGAAAGAAGGATCGATATACATCTTGTCAAAAATTTGGAAAGAGACACCCAATAAATTGTGTCGAATGAATCGGCAAACTCTTTATGTGTAGAAAATAAGGGCATGAAACAAATAATTTATGAAGAAAAATTAATAGTATGATGGAAAGAAATAAATCTTATCCTAGGGATCCATTTATAGTTTTTAGACTTAAATGTAGAGAACCTAGGAACAATCCAAGTCGATTTACTTTTCTAAAGAATTACCATCACACTGAGGAAGTACCTTTGCTAAAATAAAATTGATGAAGTATTTGTGTATTGTGATTCAAGAACTAAGTTGTAGGGGAATTTTAGCAATTGTATTTAGGTTATAATAATAAAGAAACATATAAGGATTGTGTTAAATTTAGAAGAAAATGTGCATTAATTAACTTAACAGTTATGGATTCTATCATGGTTTGTGAGTTTAAGTTCGATCACATGTTCAAATACTTAAACACATTTTGTTTTGGTTTTATGTGATGGGACTCTACCAAGATTAAGTAAAATTTAGAGAAGCTTATGGAAAGTTAATATTTTATTGGAAAAGATATTAGAGAAATAATTCCTTTACATTTTAAAGACATAATTTTAAATGAATTAATAGCATTTAGGGTTAATATGACCATTAATGACATTTTAATAATAGTCAAATAATATTATTATACTTTGTTAAAGAAAATATGTTTTATTTAAAACCTTAGTAGAAATGTTATTCAAGGACTAATTTTATTTCAAGGATATCCATCATATTTTTTTGGAATGTTATAAGAAATATATCAATATAGATTTAGAAAAAGGATAACCCACATTCTGAGTGAAAGCATTTCATTTCTGGTAAGGTCGTAGGCCTTGAACCCACAAGTGATGAATGATAAGGGTTTAACACCCACCACTGACCTACTTGAAGTCTTGTTTAACGTGTCATTTTTTAAGTTAAATGATTTATTGAATAAATATTAACGATGCACCAACGGTGTTACTATTGAGTTTTATAAATTAATTTATTATATTGGATAAATTTTTCTAACCATAAAGGATTTTTAAAATAGTTAGAGATAAGAAGAAACAATTATCACACTTTTATGGATATTGTGATGAATTAAAAATGGATTTAAGTACTTCATAAATAAAAAAATAATTTCTGGATATTAATTTCTTATACGAAGGGATGAATTGGAAATTTATAAAAAACACAATGGATAAAACTATTCTTAATAAATTGATATATAAAAATTTAGTTTGTTTCATTATATTCTTTGACAGTAAAAGAATTACTAAACATTAAGATTAAGATATTGAAACAAAAATGTTATCATATTACCTTCATACCCAATGAATAAAATAGACCTTTAAATCAAAAAATAATTATGGGTTTGAGTCCTTCAACTTTTTATTGATAATTTACTTTTTATGATCAATGACCTCTATCACTATCTATAATTATTTATGGTTTTCTTCTATGTACATATCTTTACTTTCCACCAATGTTATCCTACTTAGGTACCTAGTTATGTGTTATTAAAAAAGACATTTTTACTTAAATTTCTCTCTTATTAATTGGATTTTTTATTAAATATATTTATGATGCGTTTTTTTCAAAAAAATAATTTGCAAATATCAAACCCTTTAATACCAATATCTAGTTTAAATTGTGAGGATGCAATTTATTTATGATGGCGAGAATATAATGTCCATAGATTTTAAAATGTGAACATCACATCAGATAGTGTGTGTGACACCAAAAAAATTAGAATAAAATATAGCATCTCTAGATTTTTTATATATTTATTTCTAAATAAACTCAATCTCTTCAATATCTTTAAATGCATGGAATATCGTGTTTGAATGAAACATGATACTCTTTTAAGATATTATTATTTAAACATTTCTATTATAACCTAGTTGTTAAATTTTAGGGTATGAATTGTTATAAATAAATTATGAAAATAATATGTATTAAAAATTAATAAAATAAATAAAATGGATATATTTATTAGAGATAAAATGAGATCCATTTTAAAGAAAGAGAAATGATTTTTGAAAAATTGTGTTTTTATAAAAGATGGATTAGTTGTACTTTGTACACATAATTTAAAATTAATCTGTAAAAAGTTTATAAACATTTAGTTGAAAAAATAAACTTAATTTTTTTAAATCACTATATAAAAATTATATTATGGTGATTTTTTGGGATTTTTTTTGAAAAGCTTAATTTTTTGATGAATAGTGAAAATACCAAATTTTAATTGAAAAATGCCTTTTAATTTAAAATGGGATTTCTCATCGAATCTTATGGATTAATTTTAGATTAAAAATTTCAAATTATATGAATGGAATTTGGAAAAAATGGATTAAATAGTTTTAATGAGTGTAATTTATATTTTTTTAATAATTTCAACATAATTTTGAACAAAATATATAGTAAAAATGGTAAATATTATTTATCACGATTAAGGTCAAAATAGATTTACCGGGGGTTAAACTAAAATGATAAGAGAAAAATTGACCAATAAAATTGTATAATATATATTTTTGGAATTTTTTTGACCTTATAATTTCTAATTATTTATAATACTTCATTTTAGACCTCTGTGTCACAAGAAAAACGTGAGTACACATTTTTCTTTCCAAAAATTACAAGTTTTCCACTCCACCCCCACTCCTCACTTATTAACACATTCAAACCCTTTTGGTTTGGAAAATAAATTCCAAAATAACTTTATAAATTCCATATTATCATCCTAGAATCCTTATTTTGTGATGAAATTTAGCCTAGGATGGCTTTACTTCAAACCTAAGGAAGATACCCGAAGAAGAGGTAACGTTCTTCAATGAGTGTTTTTATTTTATTTATTTTTCCACCTCCTAAATTTATTTTTAAACCATTATTATATAATAAACTCAATATAGTAAATATAATTATATTTTTCTATGTTATTTTAATTACCTAAAAACACCTCTACTTACATCAAGTGGGTTAATAAGTCGTTACTCATGTATACGACTACTACCGCCTCATGAACTTATGTCATTATTTTTCCATTACCACCTTCACAGTTGGGTATAATGATGTAATTAAAGTATATAAATTATATTTATAACATAATTGTAACTATAAACTCATTATATCATATATATATATATATATATTACTTTTAATTGTATAGGGGATATGATAACATCGCTCTAGTGTACGATAGAATACCGCCTCACAAAACAATGTGATTCATTTTCAATAATTCTTTACATGTAATATGATAAGGATAAAATTAATGGTTATATGTTATATAAGTAAAATAATTATAATAATCATGACATATTTATCATTCTGTAAAGATAATATATCATTTTCTTTATTACACTGAAAAATTTTAGTCGCTCGTGTACTTGAGGACTACCATCTTCACGTAGCAATGCGACTCTCTTTTCACCAATAAACCACATAGATAGTATTTATAAGTGTATTTAAACAAATTATATTATATTTATGATATTATTATCACAATTTAAATAAAAATACCACTTACACCCTTTATATAATTTCATTAGAAAATAGAAATGTTACTCGTGCATATGTATGACCTACCGTCTGCATGATCATAACATACTACATTTCTCAAAATAATCTTTCATGATTGGAATTAAAAGTATAATCAATGTATAATTATGATATAAATTAAATTATTTTTATTTTTTATATTATTAAATTATATAATTTTCACAAGAACCATAACTTCATGGAAAAACACGAATAAGAAAACAAGGAAATTAACACCCTAAATAATGAAAATAATTAATGATTCTTAATGAATGAACTATAATATTCTATAGAAGGATCATATATGATATTATAAATATTAATATGGTTTTGTGATTTTTTTATAACAAGTTTAAAACTACCATAAAGGATGTTGAATAAAGTTCAACTATAAGGAATTGTGGGATAAGAGATTTAATATTAATTTGATTTTATTGAGGCATATTGTATTATTATGCACCTAATTTATTTTATATAGAGTTTATATTTTCTGTTTTAAATTTTATATCATGATTCATTAATAAATAATTATATTTTAATTTTCAATTTTAATTATTTCTTTGAAGGGTTTTTCAATTTAAAATTACCAAGTGGTAAAGAATTTCTTAACTCAATTACTTTTCATTGGGTAATATTACTTCTTCATTGATATTGATATTATAAGATAATGTTTATAATAAATTTTCATTATCTTATGTTTTATTTCCACTTCTTTAATGGGGATTTAAATTTTGTACACCTAATTTATCCATTTATTAATTATCACTTCAACATTATGATTGTTGTAAGGGTTTATTTAAGAATCTCATTATAATCAAGTTTGTTCATTATTGAATTTTAGTTGGAGGAAATTATTTGATAACTTTCTGAATAAAAAAATTTAATTTTTTTCTCCTCTGGGTTTTAATGATATTTTCAAATAATATAACCATTTTAACACTCTTTGTTATTTAAAATAATTGATAAAATTATTTTTAATTAAATCTGACTTTATTTCTCTCTTCGATAAGAAATATATTTTCTTCCAAAACCATGTGTTATAAAAAGGTTTTAAAAAATGTTTTTAACATTTTAAAAATTATTTATTAAATAAATATTTACACATTTTTTCTTTTTAAAAATGTATTAAAAGGAATATTTTTGTTTTTTTTTCAAATAAGGAACCTTTCTATCATTTTTACATTTTAAAAGGAATATTCTTTTTAACTTCTACAACATGTATATAATTACATGACAAAATGAACATCATTTATTTGAAGCATCACTTGAAAGTTTACAAGATTATTTTTATAGAAAATATTTTTCCTAAAATTCTGTAAATTCATAGTTTTTAAAATTTATTTTTAAATAAAAGTGTTTTCAAAATGTTTTATGATATAAAAAGTGATTTTCAAAATGAAAATGATATTTTCCTCAATAATATCTTTAAGGATATTTTTTAAGGTATTTCTATTCATCAATAAAAAATACCCTTTATTTTTCATATACTATACTAGAGATATGTTATATTGATACCATAATTATTCTCCCTCTAGATGGTTTGTCATTATTTTGACAAAGGATAGTATTTACATTCCCTTACCTGATTCATTTTTGTAGTAAATAACTTTCCCTTGAAAATTCCACTTTCTTGTGATCACTGGACATTAAATTTGACCTAAATATCCATATTATTTATCATGGATATTTTTTTTAAATTGTATATAAATTATACATAAAGTGTTCTATATATAAATTCATTTGTTTATCTTGTGAAATTTTGAAAAAAACTATTCTTTACTCAATAAAAATATTTGATGATAAGATGCATTTTTTATAAATTAAATAAATTATTCAATATTTATGGAATGATTTTTATGTGAAAGACATGGGTGGATCCATGATATAGATATTCCCTCAATGCATCAGTAGTATTATGGGATTAATCAGTTGGCTAACCTTAAGTTAAATGTGTTTCTACACATCATTTTTAAATTGTTTTGTGGATAGATTTTAACAGTAGCAGTATCATGTGCCTGGAAAATATAATGTCCAATAATTAATAATTTACATCATTAATAATTAATTCATTTTTATTCAGGATATTTTTTCTAGGATATTATCTCTGTATGCATTTTATTCATAGTTTTTTGAATAAATGGAATGTGTTTTCAAGTATTTACCTTACTATATTAATTACACCATATCAAATTATAATATTCTTATTATTGTTTAAATTGAATATGTTTTTAGTTTTATACATTTACATTGATTATTTTAGTCCTTTATTTAAATTTCATGTGTGTTTAGATATTTACATTACCATATTTTTCTTTAATTATTGATTATAATCCATTTATTCACAATATATTCCACTATACATAACACATTCTTAGCATTTTATCTTAGCCTTATTAAATAATTTTTCCAAAATATACATTGAAATGAACTATGATTAATATAAAAGGATATTCTAGAGGGAATGATTTTATTTTTTAATTTTTTTTTTGTAATTTGGGATTTAAAATGTAATGAAAGACTCAATTATTTATATAGCTTACCAAGACTACTAAACTCAGTACTTAGGGATGTGATTCCTTATATCTTATTCTAATGTATTAAAGAAGTCACGAGCCCTAGTATACGAGGGTCATGGTCACTGAAAGAAAGTTAGTGGCATCAAAATAAAAACATCTTTGTATTTTTATGATAATATATTAGTCATATTATTATAAACACAGGTGGGTTATATAATGTGGAAGAAAAATTTAAATTGAAAGTAATCGGTTAAGAGTTTCACCTCTTCCTTGAGAAACCTACTTTAGATTACATCATAATACTTGATAAGATAGTATTCTAATAAAACCAAGACATTTAAAATGTGTGATGGAATGTTGAGAAAGGTTTTGGAGTTGTATTAGTTGATTTAAGAGTATTTTTAAGTTTTGATAAGAGAGGTTATGGGGTGTACTTTTATAATTGAGGGAGGGGACTCACTTGGAATTTTTCAAAATCTTAAAATATAATAATGTATTATTCAAGAAAAAAGATTTTCAATGACTCATATTCTAATAATATATGATATAGTAATGAAATATGACCATAAAATAGGGTTTATTAATGTTTTTATGACATTTTAACCCTTATCATTTTAGTTTTAACATTTTTAACTATTTTAACTCTTACAATGGTAAATAACCTTTACCAATGTTACTAGTCATAATGATAAAATGAAAGTGGAGTCATTAAAAAATTTTAAAATTATAATTAAAAATATGGATTCAATTATTTAAAATTCAATTTTTATATGTGGAAGAAATTATTTTAAAAACAAAACCAGAAAACATGATGAAAAATAGTTTAAAAAAAATCAATTTTTAGTATGAAAATGTCTTTATATGAAAATTAATATTATTTTATATTATAATGAAATATTTTTGATTATCTCTAATAAAAAGGAACCAATGTAATTTTAATATCAAATAAAAAAAGTGACTTTGTAAATACTTGAATAAAAAATACATTTTCTATAAAATCAGTATTTTTTAAACTATTCAGTGAAAAATTATTCATTTCAAAAAAAATATCAAATTTCACCTTTTGGTAATTTTGATATGCTAATTTAAAAAATTATATCATATTTATAAGATAAAATTTATAAAATTGGTAGATATTAATTATAATATCTGATCATAAAATGATATAAAAACCATTTTTAAAAATAACGTATTTCTAGAGAATAAAATGAGTTTAATGAAAATTAAAAAATTATTTATTATGTATTAATCATTAAATTATAAAATTTATTTATATTTAAATTTAATAATGTGGTTATTCATATTAATATCACTAATTTAATAGCTAGGTTTTACTAGTATAATATATCTTGGTTCATTTATACTTGGAGTTTCATCTGGGCTGTGTTGTTAAAGAAATTAAATTTATTTGAAGAGAAATAAATCATAAAATATCAAGGTTTTACAATGACACTATTTATGGATATTCATCTTGATGTTCAAGAGTATCAGTTATATGTTACCAATATGTCTCTATATATCATCACTTTACTCCTTAGTAGGGTGAATATGAACCAATTTTTTGATTTAGACTGTCTAGTGAAGAAGAGATTGTATACATGGTGGGGAGATACCACTATTAGAAATGGTGGCTTCAAAATCAATGATATAGCATCTGTTTTTTATAAAATGATGAAAAATGTAACTGTGGAAATTTTTTGGTGTCAGTTTTAACAAGAACCGATGCTAAAAATGTTTTATATTGAATTTAAGTGGATGTTTTTTTAAAAACCAATGTAAAAAAACCACCGAAATGATTTATGGAATCAGTTTTTGTAAAAAACCGACACCTTAAATCAAAAAAATATTTTGGTGTCATTTTTCATAAAAAATGATGCAATAAATGTAAAAAAAATCATCATGGGTTTTTATAAGGACCTGGACTTAAACATTACATAATCTTGAATTATGTTAAGAATTCACATTGAGGATATTTTCAGGTTTAGAGTTTTTATAGAATTATACCATAACCATTACATAAAAACTTGAATATTACAGGTAAACACTACTACCCAATATCTATTGTTCATAAAATAAAAGCTCTTAAAAAGAAACATGTCTAGTTATATGTTTTAGAAATCATTAATTTTCCTTGATCCCATCCTTGAATTTATTCCTCTTTAAGTCCTGTGGAAAATATTTCACAAATTTGGGGTGAACATAAAAAACTCATTATGTTTTATAAAATAAGGAAGGAAAACATTATCCCATTAATAGATACAAATCAACGAAACCAATACTTTTCAATAATAACATACCTTAAGAAATCATAAGATGTATGAATAACACACAGAAATCATAAATCTTAAAGGTAACTTATGGCATTCATAACATAATTACACTATAGCTATCACATCTACATAGGGAGTCACATTTGGAATACCCATCACAATATATTCCCTAAATCTCTTAGGATAAACATTCACGTTTACCTCCATCATGTTACCCAATGCATTGGAGAGCTATCTCGGTCTCACCCACCATAGGTTTATCATGGAACCACCCACATACGTAAACAATTCCCAACAACCATAACATTTTCATAAAACATAAAACAGGAATAAAGAAATATAACATTTCCATATTGCAATCACAATATATCATTTCAAGATATAGACATAATCAATGCTTTATCAAACAATTTTTAAAACCATTTAAAACATTCAATAAAGAGATTTTTGAATCAAAGTGTCCCATAACACTTTGAAAATATTAAATAAATTATCATTTCAAAACATTAATTTTTATATAAATAAATCCTTAATTTTTTTTAAAAAAAATGGACATTAATGAAAAATATTTGTAAGAATAAATCTTTAAAACATTTAAAATGATATTTTAATTAAAGAGTTTTTAACAAAATGAGAGACTCTTGAATACAAATAATTGAGGAATAACATTAAATAAGAACTTTATAATATCTTGATAATGAATAGATTCATGATATAATATTCCAAAGGACAATATATACACCATATAAGAGTTAATTGGTGCATAACAACAATTAAGTCTCAATGAAATGTAAATTGAGACAAGATCCCTTATAAAAACTATATAATTAGATTAAGGATAAATCAATTACATAATAATGTTTGAAAAATATAAATACACTCAATATTATTGGATATTCAGTGTAAATAAATCATAGGAAATTCACACATGTACTTTTCAATAAAAAAACAATGACTTGGATGTTTAACTCAATGAATGGAAATTGAATTAAAATTACTCTTATCAAGTTCATATCGATGACTTGAGAATTTATCAATGGAGTAGTTATGTGTATCAAAAGTATATCCACACAAAGGGGAGTGTAAATAAAAACATAAATAAATAAATAGTGATTCCACAAATAATCATAGCATGGCATAATTAAGAATAAGAAGATTAACCCAAGGAATAGAAATTGGGTTAAAAAGATCCCTTACCGATTTGGTTACATACAAAACATACAACCCATGAAAGAAGGATCATAAAATGAATATGTAAATACCCATAAATTTAATTATATTACACAATTAATACAATCTGGGGTAGTACATACGCCACACAAAATGAAATAGTGGAAAATTTAGAATGAATCTCAAGGGAATAAAAGGTGAGATGAAAATCCCTTACCATGTTATAATCAATGGAGTCGTGTGACCGAAGTTAACAAACCCCAAATGATTCATAGAATAACATGAATATAAAGAGGGCCATGATAATATATATATAAAATGTCAGTATACAATACACCACATGCAATAAATTAGTTGCGAACAATGGAAATCTCACTGAATTAAAAGTGAGATAAGAAACCCCTTACCTCATATCCAACTTGACTTCTTTGTTCCTTGTTCTTATGGAATAAAAAACTTAAGTTAATTTATACTTTTTCAAGAACCATTTTTCAAGTTTATTAATCTTTTTATATCACTTATTACCATGTTATAAAAATTATTTAATCATTTAAGTTAGTAATGGTCGTTTTGTCGATATTTGGTACTTGAGTCAAAAATGAACACCTTATAATTACAAGTTGTCGATGTGGTCAAGAGTATATTATCTCCAGGATGATATTAATGATTTATATATCATATATATCATATATATCTAGTATATATATGTATTTATAATAGTACATAACATTTGGAGATAATAATTGAAATGCACCGTTCATGGAGACGGTAAGCCGTACATATGCATGAATGCTACTTCTATTTCTATTTCATATTTTAATTGAATGAAAAATTAGAAATACATAGTTATATTTTAATTATAGTATAATATAATATATAATTTCAATAACACCATCCTTTATACATCCCACGTATGGTATGAACGAGTCATATCACTTTGAGTGGGTGGTAGTCCGCACTTCCTCAAATGAAATTATCGCATTTACTCATAATAGAAACCATAAAGGTATGATATAAATTAAAAATACTAAAGAATAAAGAAAACATAAAAATAATATATATCATATATAAATTAAGTTCCATCATTATTTCCACCTTAATAGGTGGTTGGAGATAATTAAACAATTATCTTTTCACGAGGCATTAGTTTTCCATCCACATAAACAGTATGTTCTTTACCCATTAGATGGTGGTGTGTGTGCAAGTATAGTTAGAATCATTATAATAATGAACATCCTCATATATTTAAGATACTGGAGTTGTTATAAAATAAAGTAATTAAAATAGTTGAGGGTGTTGGAGAAGTAAAATAAAACAAAAGAACTTAAGAGAAGACCTTACCTTTAATTTGGGCAAATCCCTTTGGTTTGAACCAAAAGGTTTTGTTAAAGTTTTTTCTACCTAATTTAAGGCTTCTAAGAGTTGGAGAGGGATTTAGGGAGCTTAATTAGGTATATTTTGGACGAGCCAAGGGGCTTGAGAGGTGTGTAGATTGATTTATAGGTGAGGGCTTCTTATAAGGGGGAGGATGGGCTCTTTAAGAAAGCGTGAAAATATTATTTTATTACATAATAATTTTCGGTTTCTAAATGTCCAAATATTTTTAAAGTCAAATATAAGATGAATCATGGTCTAAATAAAATCATCTAGTAAGTATTGGATAGGTTTTGGATATTATTTTAATCTTTATAACCTTATTTATTTAAATCATTTATTAATGAGGTAAACATTACATCATTATTGTGTCATAAATAATTTAATTTATTTAATGTATAAAAATTATAAAAAAATAGAATAATGTAGGAAATATTTTTCAATTTACAAACAATATTTATAGTTCGAAGTATAACTTATATAACACTATGTAAAAACTAATTTACAAAAAGATATTTGTTTATGCCATTTTTATCTTTACTTTAAGTTAATTAAAATAAAGTGTCATTATCACTCCCAAGTGGCCCCATGGGGTCCCAAAATCGACCCAAGGATTACCATGGTCAGAAGTGTATCAACTAATATGATTTGGACACATGTTAGGGTAATTTCATATTATTTTAGTAATATTTGTTTACCCTTGTTTACCTGATTTACCCTTTAACCATGATAAATAAAATATTTACTGAAGTAAATATTCCTAATGTCTACAAATTAAAGTCACATATTTACAAAATATAGAACTCCTGATTCCAAATATGGAATCCATATTTTCAAATTCAAAACACAGAAGTGGAAGAAATTAATTTAAAATTAATTCCAGCTGTTAAAACAAAAGACGTGTTTTTTAGAAAAAATAACTGTCAAAAGAATGACACTTGTTTATGTCCAATTTCAAAGTGAAATTAATTCTAATAACCAAAATTGGATTAAATGGTAAAAATATAATCTAATTAAACTATAAAACCCATTAAAAAGATAATCTAACCATATAAATAAATTATATTAACAGGCAATTCTGTATTAAAATACAATATTTTCCACTTTTCATCAAAAATTGAATTTTATCAGAAAAATACAAAAATTTTACTCAAAGTGAATTTTGATGTACCGATTCCAAAGAAGAATTTTATTCGGTCAAATAAAACATATAAAAGTGACCAAAACTATATTTAATGTGGGTTATCTATCAAAATGCAGTAAATTAGCCTTTTAAAGTAAATTATGCTTAAAATTAGATTCATTAACATTTTATGCCTATAAATTCTATTGGATAAATGTAAAAACATTTAAAAAACATGTATAATCATATTGTAGTTAGTTCTGTTCATTCCTAACAATAAAAAATCTAGGCGTTGACTACCAATTACAATAATAATATTATATTATTCTTGTGCAACGTAATATTTCAAAGAAACCTGTTGTTGCGTATCTGGTACGACATCAAACATAGCAAACCCTTTAAGTTAAAATTAATATTTAATTCACAAAATATTTATTAAAAAGAAAATTTATTATTTATTTATTTACCTAAGATGCTACATCCTTCCCCCCTTTTAAGAATTGCGTCTTCGCAATTTTAAAACGGGGCGTGGAAACTTCATTGAAAGTACCACATCGGAAAAGAGTCAGTAAAACTATCACTTTAATGAGAGAAATATAAGTACACAGGTCACTCCATATAATCTATACTAGGATTCCATATAGGGAAACTTGGATATAGAAGAGAAAACAATCCGTCATGTTCTGATAGAGAGTGATAGAAAACAAGATTATGAGAAATTTAACCACCGGAAAATCAAAAACTTATGATGTGTTAAACGGACTTTGATTCCCCAGTAAGAAATGTTAACGGAAAATGTTTTTGTTTTATTTTACTTTTCATAATATTGAGGAATTCATTTAAGTGCTTGAATAAGAACATAAGAAAACATACTTACTTTTCTTGTAAACTTTCATCCTTTAGTAGATTTATACCACAAAGTCATCTTTTGTCCAAAAAATGAGTACTCAAGATGACTTCTTCACATTTAAAGCACTATAATCAACTTCTAGAGAATCACATAATCAAAAAAAGATGAAATATATTTTTCCCGTGTCTTTCTATATTACCCAAAACCAAAATGGTTAGTACAAGATTAGATAATCCCCAAAAATTATAATCTTTTACAAAAATAAAAACTACTCTTAATATCCAAATTTTTTTAAACAATACCCAAAGTTTAATAAAGAACATTCAATAAACAACTATCCATAAAATTCTTCAAAGTAATACAAACTGAGATTGAAACCCAAATCTTAGAAAAGTTTATTCACATAGTCTTCCAAGATAAATCTTAACATTTATCTCCAAAATAAAGTAGACTACTCTTAAAGTCGCACACTGAAGTGTAATTAACCAAATCACATATTCTCTATGATACATTAATCATTTACATTAATAAAATCAAATCACCATATATCCAAAATATAAACATAGATTCTTCCGAAATAAAATTTCAACCCTTACTCCACAAATGTAATCCCATAGTATTTTTTAATCATACAGTGTTCCCAAAAGAGAGAACATCTTCCAAAACCACTGTTATCACTTAATCACTAAATAATTTTCTTATACTAAGGATACCCATTTGATAAAACATAAGATCCCAACCCAAATTATTATTGATCAATATAATCATTTAACTAAAAATAATAATTCATACTAACCAAGGACTTCATGTAGTCTAGTGGTAGGCGAAAAATAAAAATCATAAATTGGTTGTGGGTTCGATTCTAGAAACTTTGTCCGACGCGACGGGTTGTTACAAAGTCAACATATTTTCCTTTTTATAAAACTCAAAAACAACCCTAACATGTTTTAAACTTAATGGTTTCATTGTACCTCTAATTTTCATCCCAATTCATTTTGATCTCAACATCTTAATTCTTGAAGTCTTTTATATATAGTCATTTTTTTATTTTACCACCATATGATAAAATAAAACAATCCACAAAATAAAGAACATCATACCTTGATCATGGTGTCCACTTGGTTTCATCGTCATCTTATTCACGTAGGTAAAAGGTCCACACATTGCAACAATGATTTAGATATCCTTCAAAATCATTTGATTTCTTCATCCGAATACACCTTGTACAAAATGGATCATATGGGTGTTCACAGAAAAACAGTTTTTGAAAATATTCATGTATGACATATAATTTTAAAACATCTAAAAAAACATTATTTATATAAAATAGTTGGACCAAATTTGAGTTAAAACTATTAATTAATGGTCCTTTTAAAATAGCATAGGTATGTGTTGAGAGACTATATTGTAAAAGCAAATATATATATATTTCACAAGGGTCTCCTTCTTCATTACCTTTTTCAAAATCATAATTTTCTTCAAAATATTATGATAAGGTAAAATATTTGAAAATGGCTTGATAATATTTACATTTCTTGAAATTTGAGAATATTATGAAAATGGGATTTGTTTAAATACAACCCATGATCTCAAATGATAATTAGGTATAGTGGAGGTGTTTGATATCTCAAACAACGCCTTGCAAGTGACTTGTATGATAGAAAAAGTTTCACAATCATCCGAACATGACTTTGCAATAATTATTGCAAGAAAGTCATCAGGAAGAGATATGAATGTGTTTTCAGATCCTCTTCCTTCCATTTGTAACTGACTTTCCTGGATCTGAAAGAGTTATAAAAAAAGGACTTAACTAAAATAATAGACATAGGGACTAACCACATGTTTGACGAAAACACCTAATCCCTAAAGTTTTCTAAACCGACCTCTGATACCAACTATAAGGACCGACCCTTAAACATTACATAATCTTGAATTATGTTAATAATTCACATTGATGATCTTTTCATGTTTAGAGTTTTAGAGAATTAAACCATAACTATTACATAACAACTTGTATATTAAAATTAGACATTACTATCGAATATCCATTTTTCATCAAATAAGAACTCTAAAAAAGAAACATGTCAAGTTGCATGTTTTAGATCGTATGACTTTTCCTTGATCCCATCCATGACCTTATTCATCTTTAAGTCATGTGGAAAACATTTTAAAAACATGGTATGAGCATAAAAAGATTAGTAAGGGTTATAAAATAAGTGAGGGAAACATTATCCCATCAGTAGATACAAATCAATGAAACCAATAGTTTTCAATCATAACATACCTTATTAAATCATAAGAATTATGAATAACCCATATATATCATAAATCATAAAGGTATATTTTGGAATTTATAACATTATTACATTATATCTATCACAGATACATAGAGAGTCACATTTGGAATAACCATCACAGTATTTTCCCTAAATATCTTAGGAGAAACATTCACGTTTACCTCTATCATGTTACCCAATTCATTGGAGAGCTATCTCAGTCTCACCCGCCCTAGGTTTATCACGGAACCACCCATATACATAAACAATTATCAATAACCATAACATATTCATAACACTTAAAACAAGAATAAAGGAAATATAACATTTTCACATTGAAATTAGAACATATCATTTCAAGATATAGACATAATCAGTGCATTATCAAACCATTTAAAACATTTAGTAAATAGATTTTTGAATAAAAGTGTCTCATACCACTTTGAAAATTTTAAATAAATTATCATTTGAAAACATTAATGTCCATATAAATAAATCATTAAAACCATTTTTAAAATATGGACATTAATGATAAATATTTATAAGAATAAATGTTTAAAAAATTTAAAATGACATTTTAGTAAAAGAGTTTTTAACAAAATGAGAGACTCTTGAATAAAATTAATTGAGGAATTACATTGAATAATAACTTTATAATATCATGATAATAAATGGATTCATGATATAATATTCCAAAGCACAATATATTCACCATATAAGAGTGAATTGGTGCATAACAACAATGAAGTCTCAATGGAATGTAAACTGAGATGAAATCCCTTATAAAAACTGTATCCTTAGATTAAGGATTAATAAATTATATAATAATGTGTGAAAAATATAAATACACTCAATATGATTGGATATTCAGTGTAAATAAATCATATAAAATTCAGACATGTTCTTTTTAAAACAAAACCAATGACTTGGATGTTTAACTCAATGAATGTAAATTGAGTTAAAATTACTCTTATCATGTTCATATCGATGACTTGAGAATTTATCAATGGTGTGCTTATGTATATAAAAATTATATCCACACAAAGGGGAGTGGAAATTAACAAATAAATAAATAAATATTTATTCCACACATAATCATAGAATGACATAATTAATAATTAGAAGATTAACCCAAGGAATGGAAAATGGGTTAAAAAGTTCCCTTACCGATTTGGTAACTTACGAAACATACAACCCATTAAAGAAGAACCATAAAATGAAGATGTAAATACCCATAAATTGAATTATATTACACAATTAATACAATATTAGGTAGTACATACACCACACAAAAGGAAATAGTGACAACTATAGCATGAATCTCACGAGAATAAAAGGTGAGATGAAAATCCCGTACCACGTTGTAATCAATCGAGTCGTATAACCAAAAGTTAAAACCAATAGATGATTCACAGAATAAAATGAATATAAAGAGGATCATGATAATATATATATCAAATGTAATTACACAATACACCACATGCAATAAATTAGTGGCGAACAATGGAAATCTCACAGAATTAAAACTGAGATAAGAAACCCCTTACCTCGTGTCCGAATTGACTTGTTTGTTCCTTATTCTTCATGAATAATAAAAATAATTTAATTTATAATTGATTAATAACACTTTTTTATGTTTATTATTCCTTTTATATCACTTAGTACCCTGTTATAAACATTATGTAATCATTTAAGTTAATAATGGTCGTTTTGTCGATATTTGGTACTTGAGTCAAGAATAAACACCTTATAATTACAAGTTGTCCATGTGGTCAAGAGTCCATTATCTCCAGAATGATATTAATGATTTATATATCATATATATAATATATATCTAGTATATATTTGTATTTATAATAGTATAAAACATTTGGAGATAGGAAATGAAATGCACTGTTCATGGAGACGGTAAACCGTACATACGCATGAACACAACTTTCAATTCTATTTCGTATTTTATGTGAATTAAAACTTAATTATAAATAGTTATATATTAATTCAAGTATAATATAATATATAATTTCAATAACTTCATACTTTACACATCCCACATATGGTATGAACGAGTCATATCACTTTGAGGGGGCGGTAGTCTGCACTCTCTCAAATGAAATTATCACGTTTACTCATAATGGAAACCATAAATTTATGATATAAATTAAAAATACAGAATCATAAATAAAACATAAACATAATATATATCATATATAAATGTAGTTCCATCATAATGGAAACCATAATAGGCGGTATGAGATAATTGAATAATCATCGTTTTGTGAGCTGTTGGTTTTCCATCCACAGAAACAGTATGCTCTTTAACCATTAGATGGTGGTGTGTGTAAGTGTATTTCAAATACTTATTATAAAAATATCTTATTATATTTATAATACTGGTTTTGTTAAAAAATAATTTAATAAAAAGAGTTTTGGTGGTTGGAGAAGTAAAATAAAACAAAAGAACTTAAGAGAAGACGTTACATTTAAATCAAGAACTCCCTTTGGTTTGAACCAAAAGGGTTTGTTGAAGTGTATTATGCCTATGTTAAGTCTTATAAAAGTAGGAGAGGGATGTAGGGAGATTAATTGGGCCAAGTTTTGATGAGCCAAGAGACTTGAAAGGTGTGAGGAATGTGTTAGAGATGAGGGATTTTTATAAGGGGGAGGAGGGGCTCTTTAGGAAAGTTTAAAAATATTGTATTATTACGTAATTATTTTCTATTTATTAACATCCAAATCTTATTACAATATAATATCATATGACTCATGGTCTAAATAAAATCATCCAATAATAATTTGAGAGGTTTTTAATATTAGTTTAATCTTTATAACCTTATTTATTTAAATCATTTATTAATGAGGTAAACACGACATCATTATTGTGTCATAAATAATTTAATATATTTAATGTCCAAAAATTATAAAAAACTACCATGATGTAGGAAATAATTTTATATTTATAAATAATATGTATAGTAAAAAATATAACATATATAACCATATGTAAAAATTAATTTACTAAAAGATATTTGTTTATGTGATTTTTGTCTTTACTTTAAGTTAATTAAAATAAACTGTCATTATCCCTCCCAAAGGGCCCCATGGGGTCCCAAAATGGACCCAATGATGACCATAGTAAGAAGTGTATAAAAAAATATTATTAGTACACATGTTAGGGTAATTTTATATTATTTTAGTAATATTTGTTTACCCTTATTTACCAGATTTACCCTTTAACCATGGTAAATAAAATATTTACTGAATTAAATATTCAAAATGTATAAAAAATAAAAGTTACTTATTTACTCAATATGGACCTCCTGATTATAAATATGGAATCCATTTTTACAAATTCTAAACACATAAGTGGCATAAATTAATTTAAAATTAATTCCCACTGTCAAAACAAAAGTCGTTTTGTTAAGAAATAATAACTATCAAAAGATTGACATTTGTTTATATCCAAATTTCAAAGTGAAATTAATTAAAATAAACAAAATTGGATTAAATGTTAAAAATATAATCTAAATTCACTTTAAAAACAATTAAAAATATAATCTATCCATATAAATAAATTAGATTAAAAGTCAATTTTGTATTAAAATACAATATTTTCCACTATTCATCAAAAAATGAATTTTATCAGAAAAATACCAAAATTTTACCCAAAGTGAATTTTGATGTCCTGATTCTAAAGAAGAATTTTATTTTTTTGAAATATAACATATAAAAGTGACCAAAAATATATTTAATTAATGTTTTCCATCAAAAGGAGGTAAGTCAACTTTTAAAGTAAATTTTTCTCAAAATTAGATTCATTTACATTTTAAGCCTCTATCTCTTATTGGATAAATGTAAATTTTTTAAACAAACATGTATAATCGTATTGTATTTTTTTCTTTTCATTACCACCAATTCAATTTCTAGGCATTAAATACCATTTAAAATAAAAATATTATATTATTCTTGTGCAATGTAAGATTTCAAGGAAACCCGTTGTTGCATATCAGGTATGCCATCGAACATAACAACCCATTTAAGGTAAAATTAATATTTAATTCAAAAAATATTAATTAGAAAGAAAATTTATTATTTATTTATTTACCTGGTATGTTACAGTTTTCCCAAAAACCAACACCCAAATTAAAATAAATTCTGTGTTGTTTTTTTTTAAAAACCAACTTTTAAAACTTTAAAAAAACATGGTTCGTGAAGCCCTATTTTTTTTAGATCTATAAAACCCTCTATCTTGACTCATGATGAAACCGATGGCGACCTGGTGATCCAAAAAACCATTTTTGTTTATTTCCATCAATTTTTATCATTATTTCATAATCTCTATTCTCAATTATTCATCCTATATCATTATTTCATCATCCGTTGATGTATTTATCTTATGGAACTCTTTTCTATCCTATCATTATCCTTTGATTTTATTTATTTGTTCTTGTTTATTGTTCATTTCTATAAAATGTTTTGTTATATCTTGCGATGTTTGTTCTAACAATTAATTTGAAAGATCAAGTTCAAATTAAGGATCCATTTTCCTTGGTGAACTCCGAATTTTTTATGTTTTTTAATTTTTTAGTTATATTATCTATCATTCAGTTATATTGTTAAGTTATTGTTTCAATTATTTGTATATTTTTGATTATTATTTATAAATATTATTTTTAAAGTTTTTTTATTTTGATAATTGATTTTGAGTAAATTATAAAATGGTATTGACGATATAATGCAATTAACAATGATATATTGTGTCATCATTCATCAAAAGAATTTATATCACATTTAATGAATCAAAAATTATCACCCATTAAATTAATAAATTATTCAATACCTTTTGACACATGTGACACCAAACTAATATAACAACTATATAATATAAACTAATACATGTTAAATGATTGAAAATAATTAAATTATAATACCCATAAACCACATGTATATTACATGAAAATAAAAAATTTACTATTTGTAAATTCAGAAGATATGTAATTTATGTTACAAAAGAATTATTTTTCAAATAAAATATGTTAACATTTTGTGTAATTGGCAGTGATAAACTAAATTGACCACTTTTAAAAGATTGAAACAATATTTCTATATATTAACTAATATATTAGCATTAATTAATTTTCATATTCTTTTGAAATAATATTACAAAATAATAAATGTTCAAATGGTCATATTATTTTGAAATAATATATTAGCATTAATTAATTTCCATATTCTTTTGAAGTTTTCTTTTTGATTACCAGTCATTTTTATTAAATGTGTTTAGGTTTAAAATTTATTTGTTAATATATATATTTTTAAATGTTTATATGTTTTTATATATTCACCAATTATATTTTTGGTATCATGTATTGGATGGATAATAATTGGATTAATTTATAATGAACCAGTATTGAATATAAAAATGGAGTTGATGAATTCTTGTAATTTTAAAAAAAATTTAAAACATATATTTTATTTTTTATCCATGTGTGAAGTTTTTGAATATGGGAAAGTTAGACTCAGTAGAAATCAAGGATCATCTAATTTATTATGGTTTTAGCCTTAATTATACATGTTGGATCTGGCATGGTGAAAGAACTGAAAATCAAACATCTAATGTTGATTAAAATATTCATAATTAAGAAGAGTATTGTATTATAGAATTAATTCATGATTTTGGTGTTGAAACCATAGAAGAAACAAGAACAATTTAATGATAGTATGGATATTCTTAGAAACTATTATTCCCATGTTGTAGCAAATATGCAGTGTTATTAGCAGTTTTGAGATTAATTAACTTTAAAGAATGAAGTGGGTGGATTGATAAAAGTTTCTCAAAATTACTTGAGCTTATAAAAGTGCTAATTCCAGAAGGAAATGGGCTTCCATATTCCAATTATGAGATGAATAAAATATTATGCTCAGTGGGATTGGGGTATAAAAAAATACATACTTTCCCCAATGATTATGTATTCTGTAGGAAAGAATATGAATATTTTTCAAGATATCCAAATTGTGGGACATTAAGCTATAAAATGGATGAAAAATTCCACTCAGATTTATTATCCAATACTAAAATATATCATCATAAACAATAAATTTTATACTTTTTAATGATATTATCCAATATTTCCTTCATACAATTTTGATAATTTAACTATTTATTAATTATTATGTACCAGAATCAACGATCCTAATACATAAATTTGGTACCTTCCAATAATTCTTCATTTGAAGAATCTATTAATAAATTCGATTGATGAAAAAGGTTAAGATGACATTTTGATGAGCTCATCTCTAATGCTATGTTACATCACTATACTGATTCACTACAATGGAAGATATTTGATATACAATATCATGATTTTTGAGATGAAGTTCAAAATATCATAATGGGGTTGTGTACTGATAGAATGAATCCATATCGGAGCATAAGTAGACAACATAGTTCCTGGCCTATTTTATTGGTAGTTTTAAACTTTTCCCCATATATATGTATGAAGAAAAAATATGTTATGATGAGCTTGATGATTTATGGACTAAAACAGCCAATAAATGATATTTATGTGTATATTTAACCATTTATTGATGATTTAAAACTACTATGGGAGATATGTGCTAATGTTTTTGATGCATATAAGAAAGATTATTTTTTTCTATGATAATGTTCACTATAAATGACTTTCCTACATAGGGATAATTATCTGTATATTTTGTTAAAGGACATAAATCATGTCCAATTTTTGAAGAAGAAACTTCATACTATCAATTATATAATATAAAAAAGATAATGTACATGGGATATTGAATATTTTGGTAAATTAATTATCCTTATCATAGATTAAAAAAAGAATTTAATGGTTTATAGGAATACAATCTTCCCCCATGACCATTGTCAATTGAAGAATATTACAAAAGGGTGTAAAATATTGACTCAACATTAGAAAATAAAAGAAGTTTTGTTCTTCAAAAAAATATTTGAAAGAAAAAATCTATCCTTTTCTAACTATATTATTTTAGATTTTTAGAGATAAAACATAACATTGATGTTATGAATGTTAATAAAAACATATGTGATAGTTTTATTGGAACATTTTTAGACATAAAAGGAAAGACAAAATATGTGTTTCATACTAGATTGGACTTGATATCAGTTGGAATACGTATGGAGTTGGCCCCCACTATAAAAGGAAACATAACATATTTAACTCAATCATATAACACATTAAAAAAGATTAAGAAGATGATTTTTTCAGTGTCTTTATGGTATTAAAGTAACTAGTGGTTATTATTCAAATGTGAAGAATTTGGTGTCATTGAAGGATTGTAAATTAATAAATATGAAATATCATGATTATCATGTATTGATGCAACTACTTCTACTAGTCGCACTGCATAGTATATTGCCAACAATTATCAGAAAGACTATCATTAGGTTATGTAATTTTTTCAAATAAATTTTTAGCATTATAGTCGATCCGTTTTTGTTAGATGTGTTGGAGAATTAACAATATATTGTTATTTTATATTTATAAATGTATTTAGTAACTATGTTTTTTGATATAATGGTTCATCTGGTGATTCATTTGGAGTATGATATAAGAATATGTGGGTGTGTTTATTTATGATGGATATTTCCTTTTAAAATATATTTGAATATTTTGAACGGATGTTTTAAAAATACTTATCGACCATAGGCATCTATTGTTGAAAAATAAGTATCAGAATAGGTGATTGAGTTCTGTACTGATTATTTGTATAAAGTGGAGCATATTTTTTCCCTATATCATGAAATATAATAGTAGATAGTGAAGGAATATGGATTCTAGGCTTAAAGGTAAAGTTAATTCCACATAATGAAGTGATGCAGGCACATTTATACATTTTCAATAACACAGATGAGGTTCAATCATATATATCATGAAATAATGTAGAATTAATGTTTTTATATCCAAAAAGAAATGAAAAGTGGCTGATGATTAAGCATAAAATACATTTCTTTCTTGGTTTAAAGAGATATTCATCATAGGTATATCTACATCAGAAACTTTGAAATGGTTGGCAGGGGGACCATCTCTTATTGTGTTCACATGGTCTGGTTTTTATATTATTGGGTACACATTTTACACAAATAAGTTGGATGAAAATAGTACTATTCAAAATATTGGTGTAATAATCATTGTTGAAGTACTTCATTTTTCGAGTGCAGAGGATAAAAAATCATTTTCTACATCAATGCCATATTTTATAGTTCTTAATGAAATATAGGAAATTGATTATATTAAATTTTGAGTCACAATGTTTAAGTGTAATTGGATTTCAATTAATAATGGTGTGAAACATGATGAATATGGGTTTAAACTGGTTAATTGGAAAAGATTTAGTTGCAATGAGGAACCTTTTATCACGACCACACATGAAAAGAAAATATTTTATGTAATTGATCCATCGAATGACTAGTAGTCCATCATTTTACAAGGGAAAAGAATCGTTTTAGACGATGATGATGATGACGATGTTATTGATTTATATGAGAATTATTCTTCTATTAATATATTTTTGGATAACAATGAATATAACAAGATATAGTGTATGAACTACAAAATGATCACGTTGAAGGGATATGGGAAAATAATAAATTACTCTTCTAATTAATCCGTTAATTATTTAAAATATATATATATATATATATTTTAAATTTACAGGTGTAAAAATTGTAATATTTAATAACTATTAGATATTTAATTATATATATTTGATGATTTATTTGATTCTTATGTTTAATTATGACTTTCCACACTTATGGTAAAACATTTATTCATTTAAATACCTAACTTAAATTATTATATTTTTGTTTAATTTACACATATAAGAACACCTTTTTAAACTTTGATATTTAAATATTTCAATTTTTATATGTTTATAGAAGTAATTTTTATATTTTATAGTTTACCTTACATAAATTTTTGGTTAAGAATCATAATGTCATTATTTTTTTTAAAAAATGTACACATGTGTGCCACTTATTTACTTACATGTTTTTGTTTTTTGATTTTATAATTACTGACTTGTCTAATAATATTCAGGAACACAAGAATTTAATTACATTTCCCTATTACAATGATAGATACAGATACAAAGACCAAAGAACATCTATTGAATTATTTTTATTTTCTTATATGACTGAATATCCAGTAATATAATTATTTAATGAAACTAATCTTTTAATTTAGAAAAAACAATTGCAAGGCTATTGATGAAACTTCAGTAGGTGAGTCTTCTATAATTAGTATTTAGAAATCTAGTTCTCGAGTCGGTAAATATGGCATTACATGTTTTCCAAAAATATCACTTTATCATGGAGATTAATGATTACATATTAGTTTTGATGATAATTATAATGGAACTGGCCCAAATACAATTAATTTTATCAGCCATATCAGCATACAAAGCCATTAGAGGATTATAATTTTATATACTGATTGGATGTCTGTCTATAAGGTGGCGATAAATCATATTTTGGAGGTGTTAAAGGTAAAATATCTCAATTTATTTATTTTATATCATTTTTGAAATATGATATATATTAAATGACTAATATTTATGTTATGAAGTTACAGATGATATTCAATTTTAAAGAAATAAGAGTAGTTAAGAAAAGATGTCTTACTTTAGCAGTGGTTCGATGGTGGGATTTTAAAACAAATTTAAAAACAAATTACATGTTTGGAAGGAGACAAAATAAAACCCCATGGCTCAAGTATCCGTTTTTAGATAAAGATACATGGATGAACTTTTTTTCCACCTGACATGATGAACCATTTTAGGTATGATAATTATGTTATTTTATATTGTATAATTTCTTATATATATACCTAATTACTTATTAGTTTTATTTTTTATATAATAGGACTTAAGGAAATTCCATCAAGACATGCAGTTGTAGAATGTATATCCTCATACTTTATCCCATGGAGGGTATCTTTTACAGGAGATAAAAATGATTGAGGAAAACTTTGAATCACTAAGAGGTTACTCCACTACTGGTTATATTGAGGTAAATTCGGTCCTCAATCTCCACCCACCTGCCATGAGAAATGGAAAAGAGTTAGAAGAAGAAAAAATAAAAATTATCTTTTAGAGAAAGATAAGGAAGTAATTCAAATAATTTTAAGTAAATAATTATTATTTTTCAAGAATATTTTTCATTTATAAATTAACAACACTAATATACCATTTTCATTTTTCATTTCAAGATGAACATGTAGAGAAATCAACACAGAGAACTTTTATACCTGAGGGTAGGATGAAAATCCTACCAACTAATTTAGAAAATACAGAGCACCCCAAATGAATAAGAGAATATAAGGTGGGTGTTAGTAGTCAGAATGTATTTGGTCATCAAAGTTATCAATCAAGAGACCCATAAATTGAATCCATAAAATCTCAACTGAAAATATGAAACAGTCCATAGGTGATTAATTTCAAGAAGATTTACAACAAGCTATGTTAGAACATTTGATGAGACAGTCACAATCTACCCAACCTTCCCAGCCTTCCCAACCTACCTACTTAGATCCTTCACCTCCTCTCTCAGACCCAACCTTATACTGTGTATTATATAGAGGAGATCTTGATGTACATACTGTTGTGTTTAGAGTCATTTATTTTTAGGGGATTCTGTACATCACAATCCTATTCACATGGGTCAAGTTAGAGTGTTAGTACATGATATAATTGATCCTATTTCTCTACTACCATTCCCTACTATAGAGGTTACCAGAGTTAGGGATCATATGGGTATTTTTTTACGTTGTCTATATAGCCTTATTCGTCATATTTCATATGAGGTATACATTTTTAAAATATTAATTACATATGATTGAAAATTACTTATAAATTTTTATGACAGTTAACTTATATAGGTGTATCTAAAATCCAATTAAATGACACAAAAGGAAACAAAAGGTTTAGGAACAAAAAAATATAGATACTTTAGATATTTATGATGGGATAAAAATATTATCTCAGGTTTCTTTTTCCTTTTCTAATATATTTGTGCTTCAGATGTCATCCGACATATGTAGAAGAGACTATCCATTTAGAATATTAGTAAAAGATATCAATTATCTAATTATTTTTGATGTTCTTAATGTGCATGTGTACCAGTTGTTTTATATGTTAGTAAACTAATGTTTTAGTTTTTATTTTTTAATTATAGATGGTTTAAATTGACTAACTATATCAATTTTTTAATAACCTATCTACACATGATGCTTATTAAAAATGACACCATAGACGTTTATGGGTTTATAGATCCATAATTCATTTCAACGGATGTGAAGTAGGTATCGACTGAAATTAGAGAGGGATATATATATGTGAGAGGTTATTAATGAAAAATATTGGGTGTTGATTTTTCCATTTCTTGATGGGTAAGAACAGAAACATAATTATGAAATAATGTTCATTATAATTTTGTTAAAAGTGATATTTTTGTATTATAGGGGGAATTGAATGTTTTTCGTATTATTCCCAAGTGAAAACACATTATATTGGGTTTTCTCTTTATTTAGTGGTTTTAGTATAATATTTTCCACCAAATATGACAAGTAAGTTTATTTATCTTTTATAATCTCATTATGTTTAATAATCAAAGTTAGTCATGGAAAACATTCAACAAAGATCACTTGTCCATAATGAAGGCAAATGCAATCAATTATGTAAAAGTAAAGGTAATTATTTTTTATATTAGAAATTATTTTTTTCTTTGATATATATATATATTGGTTTTTATTATTAGGTTAAGGTTTTCTTGACAACAATTTCATCTTCAAAAAGGATATATTGAATGTGGGGTTATTATGTAATAAGATTCATGTATGAGATAATAACAACTAGGGTAACGACGAATTTCGATCAGGATAGTAATATTAATTATTTTGTATTTTTTATCACAATATTCTATTTTTTAGTCTTATATAATTCAAATTTATTGTATAAATTCAATGTTGTAGATTTGTACAATAAAGATAAACTTAATCATCTTTGATCTTTGTTTGCGAACTATTTTTTAAGTGTGATTATGACTTAAGGTATGTATATTATAATGTTTCTGATTAGTATTACATTTTCCTAATAAAAAGTGTTCAAAATTGAATTATTTTGTTATAATAGATGTTTTAACATAATTATATCAAATTAATTCTTGAAAAATAACCAATAATGATTATGTTGTAAATTTCAGGTATGTGGTTTTTAATTCTACTTTATAATACAAATGCATAGAAATTTTTTTGATTAACTTGTTAAAAGTATGTATATTTTTAAATTTTTTTAGTTAATGTTAAATTATATTTGATAAATGTATAGTATTTTTATATTACATAGATTCTTATTTTTATGGGGTGTCATATTTAAAATTTTATATTTTTTAACTTTTAGTGTCAGTTTTCATAAAAACCGATTCCGAATCATTTAAAGAAAAGTTTAAACTGTTTTTGGCATTGGTTTCTTAGAGAAAATAACACTAAAAGAGAATCACATTCACATTCTATACATCTATTTTGAAAATAAATGATGTAAAAAACATTATTTTTAACATCACTTTTATAGACGATGGTTAAAAAAACTATGTTAAAATTGAAAAAAACTGATGTTAAATCATTTGTTCCCTAGTGTACCTTTAGATTTGTATATCAATGCATATAATATCATTCCGGTCTAAGATCATGATTCCCATGATAATTCTTGAGTATTTTAGGGGGGGACTCAGACACCTCAAAATGGGTGGTACACACAAGTCCTACTAAGATGTATTGTGATATTCATAGGCAATACTGATGGATGGGGATTAAGAGGGATATAATGGTTTTTTTTCACATTGTGCTATAACTATCAGTATGTTAAGGATGAGAACTAGTGGATCAATAATATACTATAACAATTTCTCATTCCTGAGTGGAAAGGACTAAAACTAATATATAATTTAGGATGAGTTTTCCGAGGATACTCCATAGTAGTACGAAGCGTGGGTGATCATAGATTAGCTGACTAAGGAGGAATAATTCATACCAATTTTTGAGACCTTTTTAATTGATGAGAAAAGTAAGTAGTATGGTTTTAAAATAATATACTAACATAATATTCTTCATAGTATCATTTTAGACTAATAATCCCATTTAACATTTCATTTCCTAAAATTATTTATGAAATTACTTGGTACATAGGCAATTTTTAGCACTACTTATCATTCATAGATGGGTGGGAATTCAAAGTAGACCATTCATATACTTGATGGAATTCTTCAAGTGTGTTTACTATACTACAGTGGTTCCCAGGAGAACCACTTGGGATTAACAACGTTCTCTTACAATAATAGTTATCAGGATTCTATTTAGACAACTCCATTTAAATCCTTGTTTACAAGACCATTCCATTCACCTCTATATTGGCTAGAAGTTGGTGAGTCAACTAATGTGGGGATGAGTCTCACTAAGTAGATGTTAAATAATATCTAGTTGATCAGAAACCAGTTCTATACCTTTCAGAATCGGAAGAGACCGTATGAGGATCAGTGACTCCAACCTCAATAGTTTGAGGTTGGTGATAATGTTCTTTTTCATGTTCCTATAAGATTTGGATATTATTACATTTAGTGGTAGAGAAATCTATAACCAATTCACATGGTTCTATTGGAGATTAAAAATAGGATCAATAATGTTTTATATCAGTTAGCAATTTTGTGTCATTTCAGCGCTATGCATGATTCAATTCATGTATCAAAACATTGGTGGTATGATCTTAATCCATATAATTTGGTCGATACAAAAGAAATATATCCCTAGGATAATGAATAATTTATGGAGTGTTCAATTCATACAGTGTATGAAATAGAGAAAAATCTTACTTGGAATATAGTTACTCTAGTATGTGTATGGTTTCATGAGAAACATATCTAGAACGTTAAGTGGGAGAAATAGTTTGAAGTACGTGTTTAGTTCCAATATTTATTCACCCATGAGGGTTGATGTTGTTAGAGTATATCTCGAAGATGATCTTCTATATAGTGTGAAGGTTGTCTAACCCTATAATTATTTTATTGTATGAACCTACAAAAATTCTTCTAAAAATTGTGTGTTTTCTCTTATTATATTAATTTTGGGAGTTGGGGGTGGATATAGAGTAGTTTAAGAGGAATGAGTTAGTTATTATCTTGGAAAGATGCAGACTATAATTGTTCATGACATGATGACAAATTTTTATTCCACGATAGTATCTAGTGGAGGAGAGGTCATATACCTAGATGAGGTCATATTGTGACCTATAAGGTTGCACCATGATCAATCTGCTGGGTATGTTTTTTATTGGTTTAGTTTAATTATTGGGTTAAAAATGAGAGGGCGATTATTTTCTTGTATATGTACAACCTATTCAATTGCTCTCTTTGAGTTATCCCACTTATAAGTGATATATCTATGATTATTTAATGAAGTCACATGTCATTCAATCTCAACGATATTAGAAGGTAAAGTAAAAAAATCCCCCTCCACCGTTTCTAGAATTTCTATGCTTCTTTGTAGTTTTATGTAACTTATGGATCTTTTTTCCATATTTCATAGTTTTAATCTTCATTTTTTCCATCATTTTATGTCAAAGAATTAGTTGAAACTAGATGAGTATACTTGTATTAGCTTATGGTTGGTGGTCCCAAATCTATCCTTACAGTAGAGTTTCTTTTTATGGTGTGTGTATGGTGTAGTCATGCTAATCTACCATGTATTGAATTAACAATGAATTAAATAAAATAATAATAATATTTTCATAGATAACTTCCTCTTATTAAATAAAAATGGTTCCATTTAAGAAGGTTATCTTAATAGTATTACATATATATGTTTTTTACAATTAGATAGATAAATAGAGTGGTAAAATCTGAAACGGAATGTCTTAATATTATACTATAAATGAAAAATGGATAATTATGTTTTTTAAATGATATTTTATTCCTTATGAAATGATAAGGAATATTTTGTGAATGTGATAAATGGTGATATATGTATGGTTAAGTAATGTTTTCTATAAAAACATATATATTTATTTCAATAAAATGTTAAAGGATTGATGATGTGGTAAATGATTCAATATGAGTGGAATAAATCCATGATTCTATGGATTATTTTTCATTGGATGATTCTCTTGTGCTTACAGGGTTGGTATTTTCTCTGAGTGGATTCTCATGTTTCTAGATGGGTATGTTTCCTCAGGTGGACTCTCACATTTTGGGATGGATATATCTCTTCAAGAAATATTCATGTTCTGGGATGGGTATATTACCCCCAGATAGATACTTATATTTAGATACATTAGGTACTAGATAAATCAGGTATGGTTTTCCCTTGGTCTCCACGTAGAAGTTGTAGATCGATGCTGTTGTTTATTCATTTATTTATATTTTATTTAGTTATACCTTTGGCACATGAACATGAAATTAATTACTCTAGATGTGTTTATAAAAAAAATTTATTGTGGCATACTAATTTATACTCTCACTTTTCTTGGGCCTCCGTTGGGTAGTTGAGTGGAGTTTATGGATGCATAAAATGAAAAGGTAATGTCCCTTATGATTGATGATTCATTGATGAGTTAGGATTGAGTTTGGGAGTTTGGACTTAGCTAAGTCTCGAGACCAATTTCAATTTTCTTCCTAGTTAGTTATTTTATCTTTCTAGGTTTCTGGTTTCTATGCTTATTCTATTTCTTATTTTTTATGTAACACCCAGAGATTTTATGGAAATTTTTTTCTAAATATATTTAACTTTTTTGATAGCCCGCATTTCATGAAACCACGAGTATAAGGGAACCATGATACAATATTTAAAATAATATTATTTAATGTTCTCACCAAATTTTTAAATTAGAGTGAATGAATAGTATTAACTAATTTAGGAACCATATTAAAATCACTTACTAAATATAAATACTTAGTAATTAGTCACTCACTTTTTTTGAAGCCATTTTATTCTTTAAAAATATGTTTTCTTGAAAAATGAATTTTTATTTATTTTTGGGTCATAATATTATAGTATTTATTTTAAATTTTAGAAAATATATTTTACAATTTTTTATAAATTAACATATCAAAATTATCCTTGGTTGAAGTTTTGGTATTTTTTTAAAAATTTTGATTTTCCAGTGAATATTAAAAATACCATTTTTATAAAATAATAATTATATTTTAATATAAAGAACCATTATTATTTTAATTTTATTTCAATTTAACATAAGTATTATTTAATTAGATATAATATAATTAAATTCTGAGTTATCATTATACTTGATTTTGAAATAAGTACATTTTTGGGCTTAAAAATTCAATTTTCTAAAAAATGTTTCTCATTGCATTATATAAATTTATATTAAAAGTAATTTATAAAACTTATAGAAATTTAATATTTAAATATGGATTCCACATTTAGAATAATTAGGTTCCAATTTATAGAATTTTGTTTTTTTATTTTTGGTCAAAAAAATAGTAATTCTGTTAAAATATGTTACCTTAGTAAAGTTTAAATCTTTTTAATATTGGTTAAAATAATGTGATCAAGAAATAATTTTTCATAATAATTCTTATAGAATGAATTTAATTATAACCTTCTCAAAATAGGCTCTAATTTTAGTTTTTAATGGAAAACTATCCATAAAAATGATTTATGTATTATTTAAACCAAAGGAAGTGACAAAATGTCACTCTCTTTGTTTTAAATATCATTTTTGTGCTAACAAAGGGAAAAAATTAGTTATTAATAAATAATGATAGTATTTTTTCCCAAATTAAATTATATTCATGATGTTAATATATTAATAATTTTTATGAACTAAATAGTTACCTTACTTACTTACATAACACAAAAACAATATTTAGTCATTTAAAAGAAAAATAAAACAAGTGGTATTAAAAATACAAAAATTTATATAAGTTGAGAGAATTAATATGGTAAAATTATTTTATAGATAATAATAACTTGTTAGGTAGGTATTAAAATATGTTTTTGAATTTATTATATTTTATTGAATTTTTTAAAGTAAAAGTAATGAATAGTTTCAAAATTGAAAAAAGTGATATTTTATGAAATTAATTAAAAATAATAAAAATATTAAAATAGGAAAATTGGGAAAATATATGGCCTAAAATATAAAACTTTATACATGTATAATATTTTTTGAGATACTTGGGTTGAGGTTTAATTTATTATAAACTAATCTTTTGAAAAATTCAAAATGTTCCCCTCACCTCAATTATAAAAGGGAACCTCCTTCCCCACTTCCTTACACAACATTGAGCCTCATATGTTGACTATTACTATGAAAATTATCTTCTAAAAATAATTAGAAACATTATATAGGTCCCCGTATTCTGAAAATTCCAAGCCTATATCCCTTAAGAGGAGAAATAAGGGAGTCATCTCAAAGAGGAGGTAATCACCTTAAGTAATGACTTTCTTTTTAATTATCCCTTTTCTTCCCCAAAATATGTTATAATATTCATAAAATAATAAATTAAGTATACTAAATATTCTGATTTATTATTATTATTATTAAACCACTGTTATTCATCTTCATTTCATCAAATGATATGTTAGAGTATAAATCGTGTGTATGTAAGACTTACTGTCTCCTAATATCGATATATTTAATTTTCCATCACCATATTTAATGTATGGTTAATACGATGTGTTTAAAGTTTATATATTATATTTATGAAATAATAAATCTTCTTAAAAGATAATTTTAAATCTACCTTTTTATATTCTAAACTATTATAAAATGATAATGACACTCATACGTACGTGTGGACAACCACCTCCATGAAGCGATGTGATTCATTTTTCATTTATATTTTACATGGATGGAATAAAGGTTGTGTATTATTATTATATATGATATATATGATATAATAATGATTTGTAAAGGTGAATTATTATTTAAATTTAGTTTTTCCCATGCTTCAAAAAGTGAATACATGTTTCATGCGTACAAATGGCCTACAGTCTCCATGAATGATATAATTCATTTTATATATATAATTAGAGAAGAATTTATATATATATTTATATAATTAATATATATGATATAATAATCATGTAAAATATTATTTTATACATGTATAATAAATTTAAATTTATTATATAGGAGGATAAAGAACATTCAAAGGAAGTCATACCTAAGATAATATATTTTTGTCCCACATTTAATTTTATGGGACACATGTCTTATACACTACATCTATATTTTGTGTGGGGTATATATTTTCCATGAAATTATTTTATTTTTATTATCATTAAAATTATAGGATATACAAATCAGTAAAAATTTATTTCTTTCATGGGGCTTGTGATTCAAATGATACCAAATTGGTAAGAGTTTATTTCAAAATCTCATTATTACTCTGGATTGTTTATGTTTAAGTATCCACTGGGGATTATTTAATGGTGAATTATTATTTACCTTTTTTTATTTTTTCCCTGAAAAAGTGAATAGAACATTAATGCGTACATATGACCAATCATCTACATAAACATTTTAATTCATTTTTTATATCTATCATTATGGATGGATTAAATATATATATATATATAATTGATATATATGATATAATAATAATGTAAATAATTATGTTATATATTCATAATAAATTTAATGTTTTCTTTTATGTGGTGTATATACTGATCATGAATGTTTTCTTTATGGTTATTATAATGAAAATTATGGGATATAAATATGCATATAAAGTTCATTATTTCATGTGGATTATTATGGAAATGATACCAAAGCGGTTTGAGTTTATTTCACAATATCATAATTATTTAGGATTGTTTTATGTTTAAGTCTCATTTTCGGGAATATTTATATTCAATTTCCCTATTTTATAAAAAATGTTATCAATTTTATTTAAAATTTCTCTAAAATTTAAAAAAAATGTTTTTTACCCAATTTTGTTTTACAAAATAGTTTTAGATAAATCTTTTTTCCATTTTCCAAACAAGTTAATTTTTGAATTTTCTAAAAACGGTGTGAAAGGAATGGGTTTTTAACTTATATGAAATTATAAATTTTTATGATTTTCAGGACTCATAAATTATTTTAATATTACTTTACAAGTTTTGAAATTTCTTTTTGAGGAAAATGTTTTCGTTTTTAAGTGATGATCTATGTAAAAAGATAAGTGCTTTTAAAAAATAAAAAGTTATTTTCCTTAAGAATTATTCCAAGTGATCACTCAAAGTCATTATCAATGTAATATAAAGTCCTTTTATGATACATATTATTTAAGGGTTATATTATCCAAGGATACCATCCTTCTTCATTTTTTTATATGTTGTATGTTTATGATGAAACAATGAAATTTTTATGAAATACATTTATTTTTCATGGGTTATACTATGATGAAATGTTTATAAAACCATTTCCCTCATGTGTTATAATATTTTGAAGGATTTTATGGAAACATACATGTATTATTTACATTTTGTGATGGTTGGTACCCATATCTCACTCTGATGAATTTGGATAACTATTATATCTCATGTGATAGTCATGGGAATCAAGTTGATATACTTGATCCATTATGGGAAACTAGTTGATGTGCTCGATCCGTTATAGGAAAAAAGTTTATGTTCTTGATCCACAAGGGAAAAAAGGTGTTGATTCTTGATTTTATGATCTTGGTAGTTATGATTGTTATATGAAATGGTCTCTATGCATATGTTGGTGCTACACACATTTATAACATGAACATGCCATTAATTATTGAGTAATGACGAATTCTCATTTTTATGATTAATCTTTTTTGAAAATCTAATTTTTTAAGAAATTTCTAATGTTTATTATCTTTCCCAAATTGGGGATGAAATTTTTAACTTATTTTCATCATCTTATACCATTATGATTATTATATGACTTCGTATTATTATCTATTGATATTTCTTATTTTACCCTTACTGAGCATATGAGCTCACCCTTTTTTCCTTTCCCCAGGTTATGAAGAATTATGATAAATTATTTGTGTATTGAAGGGTTTAATATTTGGGTAATTTGATGGTAGATATTAAATACAAAACATAGAATATGAAAATAATTGTATAGTGGAAGATAATGATGATCTTTATGATTTAGTTGTTTATAAACCCAAGTTGTTAATAGATTTTCTTAATTCTATAAAAATCTAAATATAAAAGGTACTGGGACTTGTTAGTGATATTATATAATATTTTTATGTTGTGTGTTTTTAAGGGAATAATTGGTCACATTTTTTGGTATGAAATCTAGAAATGTAAATATTATTTTTTAACAATGAATCCATAAGTGTGGTACTTGGGATATTACATTATATATATATATCACCATATTCAAATTATTATTACACTAATTTTTTACAAAATGTGTTTTTGATATTTTAATATTGGTGCTTTCATTTTTAAATGATGTTTAGTTGGTTGGTTATATGATATTTTCATTGTTTCTACTAATTTTACTTCTCTAATGAGACAGATAGTCTCCCCAAAGTATTTTCATTGGACCCTCGGTACTAGTTTGAATACTCTAGTGTCTAGGGAGGAAAATTTGAGGCTATGTAACACACCAAGTATGGTTACAATAGGGCGACTTATGATGGGGGATATTACAGCTGAGGTATCAGAAATCACAATTGGGGAAAGAGGTGAGTCATAAGAATAATTGTGAAGATATACTAGATTCATATGAATAGTGTATAGGATCAAGACTAATGTGAATCTATTTCTTATAATATATGGATGATATAATAAGATCATATAATATGTATCAAGAGTTAGGGATTCTAGAAGGTGGGAGAAATATATGAAATTTTTGTTAAATTCATTACATTCAAATGAAACATAGGAGCTAATAAAACTAATATAAGTTAAGAATAAACCTGAGAATATTTTTTTTATGAAAAAAACAATATGATAGTATAATAATGTCTATGTATTTGTTATATTTAAAAGTATTTTGAAAAAAAGATAGTATTGAACTATCTAAAATATTTTCACCAATATTTAAGCACACCACTATTTGGAAAGTATTGTTACTCATTGATTTTGACAGTTTTCATTTGGAGTAATGATAGTTAGAAGGATTTATATACTATGTCATAAAGTATTTATGTCTACAATAGAATCACAATATACCATAAGGATTGGGGTCAAGACTCATTATTAAAAATAAAAGAAAATGAAAGCAGAAATCCATTTTAAACTGGGTAAGGGAAAACCCATTACATGGCCATGGGGCCAAAGGGATTAGCCCCTTGAAAGCAGAGAGGGATAACCCATTAAATGACCAAAGTCCAGAGATAAGTCAATGATCTGAGACCCAAGAGGGATAGAACCCAATACAATTCATTGATCCAAAGGTCACATAGGAAAACCTAGAAAACCCTAAAAAACACTACCTTGAATTTTCTATCGACCAGGTCTGCTGTCGCCACCACAAACCCGCACAAGGTCATTTCTGCAAAATAATCAAAAAGCCAGAATCAAATATAGATTTATGAACTAATTCGATGAAGACCAGAAACTGGACCTTGGGTCGGGATTCATCAAATCTGAAAATGAAGATTCTCCAGAATGGATCTTTCGTCGTCTTAAGTGTTTGTATCAGTGCCTTCACCTCAACGGTGAGATTCGGTCATTTAAGGCAATAAATTCATCACCAACCACCAGACCGCACTGCCCAAACACCAACCACACGACCTTCGGCCGCCATCATGCCGCTATCACCCCACCGTCGTGCCGCGAGTCGAGAAACTTCCCCTGCCTCCATGTGACTCCAACCCAGACCCCCACCGAAGGATCGACCACGCAAGAGCCGTGAGTTAGAGATCCAGAAGAAACCGGACCAGATGGATCAGATATGAAGTCTCAAGGCTGACCTTCGATCATGAAGCCACCGATGAGATCCCACGCTGCCCGCAACACCACGGAAAGGCCCCCGCTGTAACTAGCAAGGTCTTCGTTGGATACAGGCAGCTGGGTCACTCGAGGGGGAGCCATACATGGTCTGATCGGGATGAAGCTGGAAGCGTGTGGGAGGATCAGTGTAGAGGAGGCGTCCCAAAACCCAGGAATAGAACCCTAGGTCACCATAGATAATCTCTTGCACAGCCCCTTACGGGCTCATCATCATTATCAATAGAATCATAATTTATGGTCACAACTAAAGAAGTAAAAGAATTGATATGGTTTGTGAATCTGTTGTAGGATCTTAGTAAAATCCTAGATGGTGTATTTATCTATTGTGATAGTCATTGTTCAATATAATTGGAAATTAATTCAGTGTTTCATACTAAGATAAACCACATTTATCTAAAATACCATTTTATCTAAATAATTATTAATGATGGATAGTTTTAGATATAAAATTTAATTAGAATATGTAATCTAGTTTACATATTAAGAAAGATTTTATTCCTAGAAAGTATAAGGAAAAACTACTCTATGATAGAACTAGGTTAATAATAAGCTAGAGGATATACTATTGTTACTTAATAAGATAGATATTTGTTTCTTGAATATGTGTTGGTGGTCTTTAGGATTTCCATGAAACAATATTCTACTGGGATATTGTTAGGAAATTTGAATTCTATTGAAGTTATGATTAGTTGAATAGACACAAAAGCCTTGTAATATTTGATTCATCCTAATGAATACAGTACTAATAAAACATATTACATAGGATGGTGTTCTGAAAGGTATTTTTTTTAGAGCAGGTGTGCATGGTGGTCTATTTTCTTGATGACGTGGATTGTATGTTACGAATCACATAGAGGTAACTCTAGAAGTATTCTGTAGAAACTAGTTTATATAAAAGTCTTTGATACTGATATATAAGAGCCTCTTCTAGAATAAGGTGGTATAAAATAAAATAACTTTCTCAAATTTAAGATTCACTTACACTATTCACCGGATATTGGCTACTAAGGATGATTACAAAAGATAATTAGGTCTTTCTGAGTTTGATAGAAGGACATCAATACTTTTTTACCAAAACTATGATCCAATTGTTCATATGTACAAAGACCCATATTTCATCCTATAAAGTATAACCGGGATTTCACATGGTCTACCCTAATGTTTTACTAACCATGAACTAATCAATATCCCACAATTACCTCTAAAAATCCTTCAAAACTCCTCAAAACCAACTTGAACCTCTTCATGGTTTAAGAAGATATAATAAAACAATTAAATACATCAAATGAAGAGTGTTACATTATCCCAAACATTGGTATATCCATCCATGAAAATATATAGGTTGGAAATATATTGGAAAAGCTCAAGTTATCACTCTTATAAACACCAATCTCCTTCCCAAGCCTCTTAATGCACTTATCCATACTACTATAATACCAAAACCAATGAGATTAATCTTCCTTGAAAGATATTTTCTTGTGTATCCCAAAATACGAGCGAGGGTGTGAATAAATTTATCATTTGAATTAGGAGCAACATGATCCACACTAATAACATGAATACTGTGAGTCTTATACTTTTTCTACTATGATATGTGAAAATAATGTTATAAACTGTGCTAAAATGGGGAAGTAACAACAAATTATAAGAATCCACACTGATATTCTGAATAATATCAAAATGACCAATCTAATAAGGTGATGACTACACTTACGTCACCAGATGACCATTCCTTAATATCAAAAATTCCAATCAGAATAAATGAATTTTCTCTATGAAAGATAATAAAAAACAATGATGATACAGATAAAATATATAATGGATATGAGCAATTGGAATTATTTTCCTTATCAGTAAAATCAACTAGTTAGTCTCCCAAACATGATGATATATGAAGGGATGTTTCCATATCCATCATCCATTTGAGGATGGTATGTTTTTCTCAAGGTTAACATTTAGAGCCACAATGTCTCACTCCTAGATCTAAGGATCATAATCAATTTTCTTATATAGTAAATTTTAAATTAACCAAAGTGGCCAAATCTTAACCATCAATGTTTACAATATCATTAAAAAATATTGAGTCACATATATTGTAAGGATATGTTAGTTATATAATTTTAGAGAGTTATAGAAAAATAATCTTAACTAAAAAATTCCATGACTTTCTCAAATAATAAAATTTTTCTTCCATTATATAAGAAACTAATTAATCAATTTTAACTATTTAACATCTCCCTTAAATTTTGAAAAAAACTATCTTGTTAGAAATATAAGGTATTATACTTTTCTTCATAACCTGTGGAAATTGAAGCATTAGATGGGGTGAGATCAAACACTCAATAAGGGTAAAAATAAGCGATAATAATCAAAGATCATAAGTGAATATAAGATGAGAATATATAATATTGAAGGAATATGTAATAAAAATACTAATATAATCAAAATAAAATATGATAATAACATATCGATGGTTCACATATTAATAAATAAACACATGGATGATAATAACTGCTTCCTTAGAGATGAAATTCATAATTCTAGATAACTAATTCCATGCCTTAAAACTACACATCATGTTTCTGGACATAATGATTTTACCATCAAGGCCCTATGTTTAGAAAACATTTTATTCTTGGTAGCTATAATCCAAAAGAACTAGGTTATTTTGTCTCATGAGACCTATTAATGCATCAAGGGGTTATATAATACCAATATTCACCCATCACTAATTCTGTCTAATGCATTTATCATATGAAGGAATGAATAAACTATACACACTATACAAAAAAAGTAATTAACCACATTTATAAATGTGGATAACGTATTTTTCAATTCTTTGTCATAATGATAGTGAAAAGTGTGTTTATAACTTAGCCAAATTATTGAACATCCCTAAATTTTCCATGTTTAACAATATTACTAAATCAATTTTATTTTAAAACATGACTAATTTTAGATACACATGATTTACCTTTGTTTTATTTATGTTAAATTGAAAACTAATTACCCACGTTAAAGAAAAATGTTTGTAAGTGTTTTTGTAAAAATGTGTCTAATTTATTTATTATTCTTATAAAAATGTTGGGAAATAGGGTGTTTCTCAATTAGCTTCATTTTTGAACTTCACTAATTTAGAAACATTTTAAAAATTTCTCAATTATTCATATTTATAGGCATCTCAAGATAATAAATATTTTAAAACAAAACTAATTTAGCCTCATGAAATTTGACTATGTTTTTTAAAACACATGTCCATTGAAAACTAGTTACCTATGTTTTAGGAAAACATGATTATGTGTTTTTTACATAAACTGTTCATTTTTATTATTATTAACACATCATTTTTACCCAACTACCAATAGCTTGATTCCATGAAAACAACCACATAAAATAGTTTTTTTTGAATCCTTGTTTTCCTGTTGACAACAACACATTCAATTGAACCACTATGATGACATCAAGTACACACATAAATAAAGCTCCATTGACACTCTACACCGAGTTATAGCACATGGGAAGTAAAAACGAAGTAACTACACCACTCAGATATATGATATACCATTATAATATTATATATACATATTTACATATTAAAAATATAAATTAATATATATTTATGTTTCTATAAATATAAATATAATATTTATAAATATGTATAAATTAACATGATTATATTAATTAATTAATATATATATAAAATAAATATATTTATACTATTCTATTTATATGGGTGTCAATAAATTCTTATAAATTTATATATTTATTCATATATTGAAATACTAATTTACACACACACACACATAGATATATTTATGTATCTATGTCTGTATGTATATGCACAACCACACACCATGGTTAAGCAGCTGTCTACCCATCATGGGGCAACGTTTTTAATAAATAGGTTAGGGTCTTTGTACTCTTTCCTTAGAATCTTATAAATATTAATATTTATGTATAAATTAATATGCTTATACTTAAAAAGTATTATATATATATTTATTATATTTATAATATAGTTGAACATATTTTTTTGTATGTACATAAACATCTTAAAGTATATATATATATATATTTATATATAAAAATATTAATTTACACACATATAAAATAAATATATAAATAAATATATTTATAGAGGAATATATATTTATAAATTAATATAAATATATTATTATATTTATATTATATTTTAATATATTTATCTGTATATATATAATATACTTATAAGTTTCTATATTTATTTATATATTAAAATATTAGTTGACACACACACATTTATATATGTGTATAAATTAATCCACACACAAACAAATATATATATACACATTAACATATAAATTTATATATATTAGTTTTTATATATAAATATATATTAATTTACACACACACACACACCCAGATATATATATATATATATGAATTACAGTATGTAAATTTACATATATATTAATATATATTTATATTTATTATTATATTTATAAATTAATATGTATATATAATATTTATAGTATATGGTAATATATATTTGTGTGTGTATATAATTACTTACAAGTTTATATATTTATTTATATATTAAAATATTAATTTATGTATAAATACCTATGTTAATATATATATACACATTAATACATTTATATTTGTATTTAAATACTTATAAATTTTTATATTTATTTATATTTTAAAATATAATTTACACACACATATATATTAATATATATATATATATAAATATATATATATATATATTCATACTTATTTATGTATATAAATAAATAAATAAATAAATAAATATATATATATATATATATATATATATATATATTATTTCATATATAATGTAACGTTTTAAGACAAAGTGAAAATATTGATGTTTTAGAATGTGACAAATTAGTGACGTTTTAAAATGCGGTTAAATTTTCCCTGTTTTAAAACACGACTAAATTAGCAATGTTTTGAAATAAAGAAAAATTATCAGGTTTTTAGCACACAACTAAATTAGAGAAAATTTAAAATATGGTTAACTTTGAAATTCTTTATAACATGATTAAATTATCCACGTTTTAAAATGTGTCTAAATTAAGATTAGTGACATTTTAAAATGTAACTAAAAAACACTACTAAACATAACTAAATGAAAAGTTAACAACACTTTTTGAAAAAGCGGTTAAATCCAAATTTAAAAACATTTTTAGAAAAGATGGCTAAAAAAAGAAGCTATAATCCAATTTTTATGTAAAAAATAAATATCTAACATTCCTTTATAATCAATTAACATCTATATTTAAAACATAAGAATTTATTTTCAATATTTCCGCCATTAAAAATTGGAATATCTTTCTATGTAAGAATACATAAAACTAATTTTAAAGAGTGATGGTAGATTTTTATGTCAATAATTTCCTCAATCTATAAATGTGTGACTATCTAACTTAATTAATTATAAACAATGAAAAGAAAAATATGGTCTTTATAGAGGGAAGACCTTAGAGGAAAAATCCTCCCAATAACAAAGATTGATTTGGCAAGACAGAGGCAGTGATGGATTTACACTTGTTTAATCCCTTATAAGACAGTAATGTGAGGGGATTTAAAAAGTATTCCATGTAAAATATATACACCAAAAAAATAAAACAAGTGGTCAATGAAAATCACATCTAAATGAAACAAAATTGTGATATTAACACCCATATAGTAATGGTTATTTAATAATAAAAAGAACTTTAGAGGGATAACATAATATTAAAATATAATGAAATGAACTATATTAATTATAATTTGTGGAAATATTGTAGTGAATATACTTTATAAACTAAAATATGGGGTATAATATAATATATGTCTCATGGAATTGAAAATAGAGATGGATAACACTTACAGATTTAGAAGAATCCATACCGAAAGCCCATGAAGGATAGAATTTCAAGTGAAGAATTAAATACTGTGAACAATTAGTGAATCATGATATGAAATATAATTGTTCTAGTAAGTACACCATATAATAGAAAACATGGTGTATAACCTAATCATGTCTTGAGGAATTGATGTTTGAGAAAACAATCCCATAAAAGTAACATAATCATTATGGTAAGAATCATTTCATAATGAGTTTTTAAGGAAGAATTCTGATACCCTATAAAATAATGAGAAAATTAAATAAAAATTATTCAATAAGTAGAAAAAATTAAACCATTAATAATATATTTTAATAAAAAAATTTGTAACATAATGGATGAAAAGTGAGTTATCACAAAACCTTATGACATTAGAAACATTCAAATCAAAATACCTTGAAGGATATGATTTTAAATGAATCATTATGTTTCATGAAAATTTAGAGGATAATTATAAAAAATATTAAATGGGTAGTAAATTTTTCATTACAAAGAAAAAATAGTTTCTAGTAAGAAATATGTCTCGAGGGGTGAAGTAACAAGAAACCCTTCCTATAGTCCAGATTCACTCTGTGGATGCACCAAAAATCATGAATAATAAAATTAATATTATTAGATACCTTATTAGAAACATTAATCATCTATAATTAATTTAATAATGACCATTTATTATCATATTCTATATAATTATTATATATATTTTTCTTATGTTTGTTATTTTGTGTTAAAATTGAATAGGTGTCAGCTTATTTTCCTAATTTTATCAATCCTAGATGATATTTTAACAGTAATTTAAATACTTAATATAAAAATTAAAAAACTATAATATAATAATTATAATTTCTACTAACTTATAATAATTTCAGTATTTAAGTTCCTATAGTCAAACATGGTAGAGTATTATAATTATATTCATGTTGATTGTTAAACTGAACCAAATCGGAATAATTTATAACTCAATGTGTGAGTATGGTAATGTATGTGTATAATATCATTATAAGAGATTAATAATGATATTATTATATATTTCTAAGTTGTTGAATCAAATTTTAATTGGTTTCTATAGATAATAAAAACCAATATGATAAAATAAAAAATGTTATTTCATGGAGGTAGTAGTCCACACAACACAAACTCAACATTCTTTTGTTTTTCTAAGTTGTTTAGAAGGAACAAATAATGGTTGATATCGGAATATAATTATACTCAAGTGTACTAATTATAGTTAGGTCATTATATTACTATTTCTAGGAAAGGTTTATATAAAACGGAATATGAAGAAAACGATAAGTATTAAGTGATACTCACTTTTGGACCTTGATCATTCTCTTGAAAGTCTATATGAAAATTAATGGTTTTGGATAAAAAATTGAGATTAGAAGATTATTGATATGTGTATTTCATGAATATATTTTATAGTTTTTTAATAAAATAATTTATGTAATTTAATTTATATTTATTCAAATATTTTCACTATTTAACTTGTTTGTGATTTTTGGCAGGATACTACCAATATTCGGAAAAGAACAAAAAGTAAAGATTATTGTTAATAAAGGATACTTCACACTGCAATGTGTGGTGGAAAAACATGGTACATAAAATTTATGATTCAATATATCTAGGTAGAATTTATGAATATTGATAGAATCATTTTCACTACATAAAATGAGGTATCCCACAATCATAGATGTTTATGGGGCACTTTCGGGGAACGAAATGGATGAACCAGAAAAAAAGAGATTTTAGTGCTAGAAATTAATTATTCATGTCATAAAAACATTATAAGACACGTAAAAAGTATAATATTTGAAATAATTATTGATAATAATGTGAATAAAGATCAATCAAAGGAAGGCCCAACACTGTCACATCCTGAATCAAACTTACACCATGAAAGTTTCCCAACAAACCTAGTAATAAAACGTTAATGATATTTTCAATGGGGTACTTTATATTTATGAATCAACAAGAAATTTAATGAATGTAATATAAATTTAATTCATGATGGGTTGAAATTATGTTGAACTAACTACAACACGACCCCCATTAAAGTTTATAAATATTGGGCAAGGCTTATACTGACATGGGAAATCTGGAGGCCAAAGTCTATGGTGAGATGTTCTGTGGCTCTAGAATCTTCCACCACATTATATTCAGTTTTATTTTCTTTGTTTCATTACTAATTAATATTTTTTTTACTTGGATTAGAAAGAAAAATTACCTTGTGCTAGGGTTATGTATCGAAAGGGGGAAGGTGGCATTGCATTTATTTATTTTTATTCATGTTTAGGATTGTTGCTATTTTTTATTCCATTCCAATAAATTTATTTTATTTTTATCATGGACATAAATATTTTAATTTGAAAGGAACCATTTAAATTTCTCAATTGGTATCCATAAATTGAGTAATGACCATTTTCGTATTCATAGAAACCATGTTTAAATATTTTTTCGAGACAAACACGATTCGATAGTGCCCAAAACAACCAAACCATGGGAAAAGGTATATTTTCAGGTTGAGAGTAGGATACCATGACCATTTTATCAACCTCATGTTTATAACTATTATAAATATGTATTAATTAATTGATTTTTTGAAACCAAATTTCACCCAAACTTGAAAACTACAAAACCCTAACACACATTTGAAATACGATTTTAAAAATCCCAATGGATTTGATTTGTTCTCTCTAATCTTCAAATAAATATCAAAACCAATATTTTTTTCTTAAAACAAGTTCTTATAATCAAATAAAAAAAATTTATTTAAAAACCTATTTAAACTAATTTCACTATCTCTATGTGATCTACCTCAAAATTTTCTATTACTATATTTAAATTAATTAATTATCACAATTTTATTTTTTATAATTCTTTTGTTTTGGTTAGAACCATAGAGAAATAATGATTCCCTTTTGTAATTTAACTTATGAACATGATATATTATTATGTTATTATAAAAAATAAATATTTTTAGGAAGAAATTAAAAACAATGAGTGTAGAATGAAGGGGGTGGTAGTGTCCCCTTTTAGATGTAATGAAAATGACACTTTTTTGAACATCCCTTATTTTCAATAATGTAATAACACAATTCAAGGGTAACATGTTTAAAAAGTGATAAATAATTGATTTTGTGGTGAAATTTGGTTGATAAATCCTCAACCAATTTTTAAAACACATGTTTTTGACTTGTTGAAAGTCATTTGTTCTTATAGTTTTTACTTTTTACTTTTTTCTTCTTACCATGGTAACTAGTTTTTACCCACGTAAATTATGTTTTATTATGCATTTAAAAAAACCCCAATTACAAAATTTTGGTGTCCTAAACCTAAATTTAATTCCCATATTATCGAATTCAATTTTTATTTAAAATAAAATTAATTTTTAAATTTAACCATTATATATTTATAATCAGTTTTGTGTAAAAATATTGTTTTCAATAATAAGTGTTCTTTTTCTTATTTAGCATAGTTTAAAAATTTAATGAGTGATAATATTTTCTAATATAGTCATAAAAATTATTTTAAATTCACTTTTTAGATGAAATTGATTTATTTTATTAGATAACAAATATACAATATTAATAAAATAATTACATAAAAATAAACTTTTAAACATTATCATGGTAACTAACTTTAATATTTGTAATCATACATTTATAACCAAAACAGAAATTAAAATAAAAAATAATATGAAAATTTTCATAAAAAATATGAAATCCATTATTGGATTCAATTTGTATAAGTGATGATAAATAATTTATTTATATAACTGAATAAATCAGTTTTTAGAGTAAAATATTACTTATGTTTCCAAAATGATATATTTGGGTTTTATAAATACAACATAGTAACTTTAAATAATATATATTACACAAAATATATATATATTTTATGAAAAAAGTTTTCCTAACTTCCTATTCATTCTTTCATTATTTTTATTTCATAAAATTTAATGTGTTAACAATAAAAATATTTGTTTCTATTCACCAAAAACATATGTTTTCAGTAAAGCCCAAATATTAATAAAAAAACAATTTTTATATTATAAATAAAAAATGATTTTTTTTATGTAATTAATATTTTGAAATTTATAATTTTTTTAAAATATGAAATATAAATAAAAGATATTTTTATAGAAAAGTATATTTTTCATTGAAGTCAAAATGTTGAATGTGTAAAAGTCATGTGATAAATAACTTATTAAATTAATAAATACTTTATTATATAATATTAATTTCAAGTTACATATCTCCTCAAGATATCTATATAATATCTAAGTATAATTTATGTTCTAATATAAGTACATGGTTGCGATTCTGCTAGCATAGATCTCTTGTATATTTCCATGAGCATGAATTTATCTCACATAATATATTACTCATATCATAATTATTTATGTTTGACAAGGTATTTTATTAGATAAAACCCTATATAAACTACACACTTCCAAATTTTCAATAAATGAGCTTCACAAGGAAGAATTACACTACATGATGCAATTTCATTCCTTTTTGTTCATAGATTTTACAGTATAGTTACTTCCTTTTACACTCACTAATTTAACTATTATTTTATAATAGTAATGTTTTATTTAAAAATATCACCATTTTTTTAGTTTTTTGTTTCATGTATAATAATCTATCAACATGATATTTACTCAAAGAAAATACTTAGGTATTTTTGTTGTTGTTACAGAACTGGGTTCCCAAGGGTTAAACAATGAATAACAAAAAATTCATAGAAATCTAGGGTCTTTGTCTTAGATTATGGATATTATTACACCGTTAAACTTATTTACTTTAGGGACACATTTTTTTTAAAAATATTCTATATAATTAGTCTCTTGAATAGGAATAATGTGTGTTGACTTGGTGACTCGTCATAAATAACCCTAATAACATCACAATTTCCATGATTCTTAAGCAATACAGTGAAACAATATAAGGAAATTATCTATAAATTTTCTATAAGTATCTGAATTGGTTGAAATATTACCAATGGTAATTAGTGTTTTAGATTCAATTTTTAAAGGTAAGGTACATTGTCCAATTTTTTAAACTTTTCATTTTATAGTTGACCAAAAAAATAAGTCATTAATTTCCTTGTATATCTTTAGAATATCTTGATAGATATCCTACTACTGAGATTTATTGACTGTTAAACCAAGTAAAAAATGAGTCACTATAATGGAAACCATAATTTATTCTTTTTTTATACCACCCAGGTTCGTGTTGAAAATTACACACATCAATTAGAATAGATAATATGGATTTTAAATAACATGATCATAAGACCTGTGACTTAAGAAACCTACTACTAAATTGATCATGAAGTGTAATTTGTTTTATAAGAAATCATTGGTGATATAGAAATGATAAATAATGAATAAATCATTATAAATAACCAACTAAACACAAAGGGTAAGGGTCCCCTAGCTATCTATTAATGATGCCATTCATCAGTGCTAAGAAGATAGCTTACACATTAATAAGGAAAAGGGCATGATAATGTATTCATAGTGGTCATATCAAATTAATAGATGACACTAGAATCCAACATATATTACTTTAGTGCTCGTTTTTTTCACTCACACACACCCTAAGAAACTTCCCAAGTGGTTATCAACCCTAACACTAATCTAGTATAATCATGCTTAATGTGGAGTTAAAATTAAGCAGCCTCCCAAAAAAGAAAGGTGGGACTTGTTTATTAATTTATCCAAACAAACCATCAGTTCATATAGAAGAATTGGTTATATTATATCTGGTGTAACTAAAATAGGACTCATTTCTAGGATATGGGCTATGTAAAATTCAACTTTTCTTTTAGGTTGTAGTCTAAACGATTTAAAAAAAACATCAATGTGTATTTCTACTACGTTTGGAATATATCTAATTTTATTTTCATTAGTAACTCCCTAATGTTATGGTTATATTGTAATAAAATAAAGTTTAACCACATTTAGTAATGGACCTTATCCTCCCATATTCATTTCCCATTCCCCTTTGAAATGATGAGAAAATCTATTAGGAGATGTGAAAGTGAATCACAGAGTGTAGAAATCAATATGAACTTTGAATTATTGAAACCCCTTAATTCCCAAAATTATATAAAATATATGCCAATATAACATTTTAAAAACCCAAAAGAACATAACCATGTCAATGATAACTGAGAATGGTGACCGATTTAATTCCCATGATATATCATTACACAAGAAGTTTCATAATTCTCATAACATTTGGAATCATTTCCACATGAAACCATAATTTAATTTTCTACATATTGTGTTAACCTCACAATAAGAACAATTATTTCAACAGTAAAAATAATTTGGTAACATATTTCGAAGGAAAGAAAAATTCACTATAAAAAATTCTGATAAGTCATTATAAAGTTCCCACAACTCAATTTAAAACATCACACCATTTCAAAAAAACCTATCAAATTCTAGAATATAAAATGACTTAGAGGTTTTCTTTCTATAGTTATTTCCCCAAAATCTCATTTAAGGTGAACTCTTTAAAAATTTCCCTCAACCAAAATTTTTATAAAATCCTTTATAAAACATCCCATAAAATCCTTTTTATAAAATCAATTCAAAATAAATATAGATTTTAGTAAAAAAAATTCAGAATGATATTATTTAATTTAAGAACTACATTATAAAAAAATATTTCATGATAAAAAAATCATATAAATTCTAAAAAAACCACTTCATCAATATGCATACTTAATTTCATATTAGTGAAATATTTACACAACTAAACCTAAACTCATTATCAGTAAACCAAGTTAATAATATTATTAGTTACATCACTTTCCAAAAATCTTAATCATATTAACTTATTTTTAATAATTAAAAATAAACATGCATATAACACATACTTTAATGACTAAATTTATGTCATTATTATGTAAAAATAAATATATTTTTTTATCATTGAATCATTCTCAATTAATGAACAAATTATTGACCCATATTTAACAAGTCAACTTTTTTAATATTCTCTTAGAACTATTGAACTAAAAATATTAAGAGTCTTTAAACACACTAAAAAATAAGAAACCCTACCACATATAACATATTAATTTGTTTTTGATTTCTATGTTAATTATCAAATTAAATATACTCAGATAATTATTTACTAATAATAGGATAAAAATAACATGTTATTCTTTTAAAATATCTTTAAATTTACTAAGATAAGGATAAACATGAATTCTATTTTCTTATAATTATAGTAGAAATGTACCCAATATTTAAATAAAGAATTTTGGTTAAATAATTCGATGAAAGTTAGAAAATATGGGGCCAAAATGATTTACTCTATTAAGTGAAATTGTTTTCTAAACTATGAAAATGTCACCAGTCATTAATGAAGTTAGAAAGTAAACATGTAATCATGAATTTATGTAGTCATAATGAAATTGTTAACATGCACTTAGAATAATAAGGATTCCAATTATCATTCAAACAATTTATTCTATGAAGAGTAATTACTTGATTATTTTTAAATTCAACCCTTATTTCAAATCCATTTTAAGTAATATGGGCACATGAAAGGCATTAAAAAAATTCAATGCTAGAAGCAATCAACACCTAAAATAGATAAAAACGTATTTTACTATGTTCTGGAAACCTTTTCTTAGAAACTCAAAATTTTAATCAATATTTCAAACATCAATTACAACTTTTATTACCATGTCACAATTTACCAAATCATAACTAATAAAATATCATACGAATAACGAAATCTTATTTGTAAGTATTTTTATTAATGCATGATACCCAACTCTCATCAACTAAAATGATAATGATAATGTGAAAACATGAGTGAAAGTGTTTAACAATAAGTTTTCACCCAAAATGAGTTGGTAAAAACATATTTATATTAAATACATTAGTTTCACCTTTTTATAACCTAATTTTCATGTATCTACACATCCTATCTTCATACCTAGAATCCTAATAAATAGTCTGTAACAAACTGATACCATTTGTAATATCCTAAACATGTCCTATCACCATGGAAAATATCTAAATTCCACTATATTTTGGTGCATCCCTCAAATAAAGATGGATGGTAATAAATACCCATGGTTTCACAGTATCATTAAGGGATTCTTTTCCCCAGAATAAGACACAACCTATATAAGGAAAACTATAATGTAAAAACATCGCTATAATGCATGATAAAAACATGAAAAAACATCAATAACATAACAAAACAATGATAAGAGTCGCAACTTCCAAATATATACCCATATAATTATACAAGACCCAAATAGTAAAAAGTGAATCTATGGATCAAAATGTTATAGTACACCATAAACACTTAAAAATTCGTACCACCGTCAACAAAAAAGGAAAACAACATGGTGATTTAATTGAGAAGTAATAAATAATCTCCATACATATATCATGTCAAAAAACATTTATATATGCACCAAGTTAGATATGAAGTGGAGGGATTATATAAACGCAATCAGAAATACCCCAATGACATCCAATACACCCCACTTAACCAAGAATAAGATAGATTAAATTTTAGATAAAACAAGAGAGAATCATAATACAAATGAAAAAAGGTATGGTAAATAATTTAAAAAAAATCACACACAAAAATAAACCATCCTTTTACTATATTACTTCCACAAAGAAACCAATTCCACAAAACACATAATAATTCCATGTACTTATTCACCCATGGAATTAAATAATCCCTCCCTTTTGAGAGATATGAAACTAAATTAGTGCATTATCTGTCAAATCAATTCTAAATGGATGACCAAAACTCATGAGAATCCCCCCTTGACCAAAGTCGTTGCTTGCTAGTAGAATCCAATGTGCCCCAATTTTAGAAATGTCTTCCCAGTCTGATATAATAATTCCCTATCCACATGCATTATGAATACATGAAAAATCATGTTATTTCCTTAACATGATTATTCCTAAACCATATACCATACTAAACTGATTTAAAAACCAAGTTCATAACAATTAGGACATATCCAAAATTATCATGAACACACATTAACACATACTAACTCTATAACTAAGTCAAGTTTATCACATTTCAAAATACTCATTTTTAAGACCAAATCACCAAATGGTAATTTTATCAAAAATGCTATGGATTTCAATTTTTTTTTCTAAAACCACAATTATCTAATAGAATTCTCAACATGAATTTCTCTAAATAATTTAACATAGATAAAAATCAGAATTTAGCATTTTAAAAAATAATATTTATATTTCTCGACATAATTATAGAGAATGAGAAACTTCCAACCTCGAAGAAGATTTCTTAGATAAAGCCACACCATAAGCTCATATATTTGTGTTTTCAAAACCCTCCTATGATGAATGAAGAAATGCCAATAAAAAAATATAAAAAAGTGATCAAATCATGACATCTCTAGACTTACTTTTTTCTTAATGAAAAATAATAAGTGATGATAGGGAAATGAGATTTGTAATTCTTACCTTGGATTTCTTGGACAGATGCTCCCCAGTTTAAGGAATGTGACCTTTAAAATGAAGATAATAACCAAAATCACCCAAGTAATCCCAAAATTTCAATAAACCTATCTAAGGGGAGGTGAAATAAGTGTCTTGAGGGATGAAACATATCATAAATATAATCTTTAGGGATTTTAAATTCACATATAGTTTAGATATATGGTTTGAAAAACCACATGGGTATTTCCATACATAACCCAAGATGAATAATATCCAGCAAACATTTGAAACCCACTACAAAAAATTTATAGGGTCACAAAGTTTGGTTACATGGTTTACCTAAACAATGTTCCAAATATACACATACCTAGAGACCCCTATTTCTTCTAGAACAATTTTTTGGGGATAATGCATGGTTGTCCATGAAAATATTCCTACTAAGGCCCATAAAAATCTATCTTAAACCTCCAAAAAACCTTTGAAAATTATATAAACCATCTTAATCATTTTTATAGATTAAAAATACATAAAAAACATATGAAATAACTTAAACTGGTAGTGTTTCAATACACTTTTTGTCATACCAACAACAGTGTGTGTTATATTAATATGAGGTTAATTCAGACAAGTCATATAGAAATATTTTTTTGTTTTCCTAAATTTTATTTAAAATAAAATTTATTTTTCTTTAATTTGAATAATTTATTCATGTTTGAAACTAAAATTTCACTTATAATCTAAAAATACATACTCATACATACCAATTACACTTTGCATTTGATTGATGAAAAGTTAATTAATACAAATCCCAAATGAATCATGAATCATTTTCTTAAAGTAAAATGATAATTTAAACATGTTTTATTTGTTTTGAGTATGTGACAGGTGTTTTTAATAGAAAATTCACTTTTAAACTAAAATCATAATCTACAAGTAATATTAGAAACACCATTTGTTGAATTTATTTTAGGTTAAATACTATACGTATAAAATGAATCAAAAATATTTTTCATAAATTATGATGAAAATAAGTGTTTTTCTGATAATATTTGAGTATATGACATGAATTTTTAAGTAAAATGTCAATTTTTTACTTAAAAATGTTTTTAGTTATACCAGAAACACATTGTGTAACTTTGATGTGTTGTTTCTTTATTTAAGATAAAAAATTAAACAAAAACATCAACCTAAAGTATCAAAGTAATATGACATAATTTTCTCTGTTTTGAGAATGTGATGAACTATTTAAACTAAAATTTTACTTTTAAATAAAAAGATACACATTTATTCATACTAGTCACACCATTGTTAGATTAGTGAGTGGTTAAAAACTATTGGTAAAAAATTATAGAAGAATAAAATTTCTAATGTATATAGAAAATCTAATCAAATTTTCGTGATTTTGAGTAATAAATGTGTGTTTTGAACTGCTATTTCACTTTTAAATTTAAAACATTCCCTTTCATTAAAAATAGACACAATTTGTGTCAGATTGATGTGTGGTTAATTTTAAAAATTGAAAAAATAATCCTTGGATAATTTTCATAAACTATTATGAAAATAAGAGTTCTTTTACATTTTTTTCAGTACGTGATTCATCTTTTGGAAAAAATATTACATTTTAATAAACTTTTTTCACTTTCAGTCATACCATCCAAACTATGAGTAATATTTACTGGAGATCAATTCCTACTAGTCACAAATGAATCATGCATATTTTTTTTAATTTATCATAATAATTCTCATTTTTTCTCTCTATTTTGAGTTTCTAATAACTTTTAAATTGAAAACATGCACACTAAGTCATATCTTCTACACTATGTGTTAGATTTACCTATAGTTGATTCTAATATATAAAAAATTAATAAAAAAAATATTTTTCTATAGTATCTTGATACCCAGAATTCATTTTCACAGTTTTAACTATGTGATGCTTATTTTGAACAAAAAATTCATTTTAAATTGAAAACATACATTTATAACTCATTGAATTAAAATAAAAAAATCAGAGATAAATATATTTTGAATAATGAATATAGGGGATTGAGAATCTGATGAACAATACCAACTTTCCTAAAAGTGGTGTAATTTTGTTATAAAAAATTATATAAAAAACAAAAAATTAAAATAATAATAATAATAAATCAACAATTATAATTTTCTTAACATTACTCATATATACATATGCTGTAGGGGATCTAAACCAATTATACATGTTTGAGAGTGTTAATAAGTAGATGGTAATTTTTATTAACTACAACCACCATTCCAAGAAAATAGAATTTGTTTATTTATGAACAAATATATAATTCATATTTGTTATCATTGATGATGATAATTAATATTAAAATCATTATTTTCATAAAAAAATTATCTTATACCGCTTGGTATGGTAGTTATAATTGATAAAAACTATTGGAGTTAGTGGCATATAACAAAATATCTTATTTTTTTTACTTTTGGTTACCGAAATATTAATAAATATCATAACACATTATTATTGTTATACTACGTAACACTAGTGTGATATATTCCTCAGAGAATTTTTCATATCAAATGGTTTTAATAATTCACCTCAATAATGATAAAAAAGAGATTCTATGAAATTTTTCTTAAATATATATCATATAGTCTAGACAACATCCATATGATGGGACACAAATTATATTTTACTATTAGGTATTGATGGATCATAATAAATTGAGACTTCTACTCATGAATTCAACACTTGGTGATCTCCAGGAATTTAGGTCATGAGGATAAGTCCCACTAATAGAAATTCCAAATGATTATGTGTCTTTGGATTTTCCAATTTGTCAATGTGTTCATTATCCCTTATACATAATGTTATTATTGATGTGTATCATGAATCAAAATATTTTATATATGGATGGAAACTATGATGACATATTCTCATAGTGTGGAAGAATATATTGGGTGCATCATAACTTACATGTCATTAATTTAATTAGCTAAGAAAGTATTTTTCCATTCTATAGTAGCGGAAAAATATATATCTTTTGCATTGATTGAAATGAAATTATCTGATTTTTTATATGGTGTAACACCATGAGTTTTATGGATCTTTTTTATCAAATAAATTAAATTTTAATTGAAATATTTCATTGAAATAAGTAAAAAATTACTTTCGAATGGAATTGACTTGGCGTACATTACATGCAACACCAACTCGACATACATTACTCGCAATACCGACTTGGCGTATGTTACATGAAACAATGAGTTTCTACGAAACATATTTTTTAAATGAGATAATTATAAACTAGACATAAAACATAGTAATATGAATAGTTATTACTAATTTTAAATTTTAATTTATAATGATTTAATATAAATAAAACACATTGATAATGAAAGATATAATTTTAGGTAAAGTCCTGATATGTTTAAATATAACATTTTCTCAAATGAACTAATTTTCATGCGCTTTTGTAAAAAAAATAAAATTAATTTTTTACACATTTATAAATTTAATTTTATAAAATGAAATTATTATTATTATTTATAATTTCTATTTTGTATTAGGGTAAATATTTGGGATTTCTCTGAGAAACATCATTTTTTGGATGTTTTTATATTAAAAACCTAGAGTGTCATCCCAAAAGTGGGATTAAATTTAAATTAATTTCTTCCACTACTATGATTATAATTTGTAAAAATGGATCCCATATTTTTTATCAGAATAATTTATAATATTTAATGAGGTTAACTTAGTTTTTTTATGAAAATTATTAGTGAATGTGATTAAAAATAATTATAATGATTAAGAGATACAATAGCTTAATAAAGAAGTAAAACCTACAATTAAGGCCCAAAACGACCTAGAAATTTCTCCAAAACCAATTTTATGGATATTATTCATCCATTCACAATATATTCTTGACTTTTTTTGGTTTTGATGAATTTTATTAGGTAAAAACATGGGTAAACCAAACCTGTTTTAAAAATACCAAGTGTGTCATTTTCCTCCTCTATTAAATGACACCACATCTCACCATTAGTCACAAATTTTAAACCACTTAGGTTTGGAAAATATCTATGAAATAAACTTCCAAACATCCAAACCTTCCTTATTTAATCCATACTTTGGGAATATATCAATCCAATGAAGCTCTTTGGTGAAACATAAAAGAGTCACCTAAAGAAGAGGTAACAACCTTTCTCAAGATTCTTTCTTTAATTTTATTTATACACTCTTTAAATTATATTTATTCCATGATTATTTTACAAAACAAATATCATAAACATACTTATATTTTTTTTATACCTTGGTTTCAACCTTCACTCATAGACACATCCATCTAATGGTTAACGAACATACTGTTCACATGCACAGAAAACTACCACCTCACAAAATAATGGTTGTTTATTTTTACTTTTTCGCCAATCATGGTGGTCATGATGATTGAAAATATATTTATAAATTCTATATATTATATTTATTATTTCTTTAATATTATAAAATAATTTTATAACATATATATTTATACTTTTCATTTGTTGTAAATACAATAATTTCTTTTGAGGAAGTGTGGACAAGCGTCCCCTGAAAGCGATGTGATTCAATCACACACTACACAAAATTTATTAAAGATGGGTTTATTGAACTTATATGATATATATTATATAAAATTATACTAGAATAATGATATATATATACATATATACATATATTTCCTTATCTTTCTTTCTTTCAATACAACAATAAAACAGAAATGACATTCATGCGTACGTACGACCTACCATCTCCATGAATAGTGTATTTCATTTTATACTTATATATTATATGTATTATTATCGTAAACATATAATGAATGTAATTGATATTTATATCACAGTTTATATTCTAGAAATCATAATATAATTATAAGTACCAAAGATATAACAAATTAAGACACATTGAAATAACAAAGTAGATATTACCCGAAGTGGAACCTTAACATAGAACTATTAACAAGTGGGTAATATAACTTCATAATAAAACCATATATATTATTATATATAAGTATATGTTTTTTTATAAAAAGCTTATATTTATTATACAGGAGGTTTTAATGAGTATGATGAGATTCGAGACACATAGTAAGGGGATTTATAGTCTCACTTTTATTTTTGTGAGATTTAAACCTTCAATTTGATGATATATACTTTATGGGGTTTATGTTTCAAAAGTTACAAAACCAGAAAAGTTGTTTTGCCTCAATATACCTTCTTTGAGACACATTCCATTAACTTCAAGAACAATGTTTTCAAAAATGTATTCAAATATTATATTTTAAGATCATTCTATTTTTTTCTGATTTTCAAGATTCATTTAATTTTTTTGAAATTACATTCAAAGAAATGGTTTTCAAAACAACTTTAAGATTATTGTATATGTTTTAAAGGAAAATGGTTTTCAAAACATTTTAAAACTATATTTATATATTTTCAATGAAAATGGTTTCCTAAAGTATTTCAATATTTTCTTTTGAATTTTTCATGTTTATTTTCAATAAAATTTATTTCAAAAGGTTTTACATTTTAAGTATAAATTTTCAAAGAATAAAGGATATTTTCATGAAGAAAAATTTTCAAAATATCATTCAAATTTATTTTCTATCTAAGATGGATTATATTTATGCTACTTATGACCTTATAAAAAATAATCTAATGGTTATATTCATTTTATTTATTGAATGGTTTTTTTGATGGAATGATTCTTACAACACCTATTTCTCTTCCATGGGTTATATACATTTGAAACCATCTTCTTTTCATGACTTATGATTTGATGAAATTATTATAGAACATATATATTTTCCATAGGTTATGGTGTGATGAAAAGTTATTGTTACCGATTAAATTTGGTTGGATTATGACAAGATGTTTATAAAACCCATCTTTTTTAATGGGTAATGGTATGATAAAAGTTTTTTTACCTTGTGGAACACATATTAATGATTTTATTATGATATGGGGGACCTATATATCCCTAGAACGAATTGGGTAATGATTTATATCTCATTATATAATGGTGTGAATCATGTTGATGTGCTTGATACACTATGGGAAGATGGGGAAACCTAATCCCTTACAAGGAAAGAACTATGAATATGGATGGTGATGTGTTCCTCCTAATAGGTATAGTCACAATAAATATGGAGCATGGGAAAACCTAAGCCATTACGAGAAGAAGGGTAAAATTGATCCACTATGGGAATTTGGGGAAAGCAGATCCCTTATAAGGAAAGGACTACGATCGTGGATGGTGGAATATCCCATCTAGTAGAAGTGGTTCCCATGAAGTTCCATGATATGTTCAATAAAGGAGTATTGACATATAGGGAATTATATCACATGTATATGTATTCCAAAATTCATTGTCTTATTCCTATTATATGATTTCATGACTTATTTTCTTAATTTTCTTATGATTCGTGTCTTATGAACGACCATGATTTATACCATTATTCATGTTTATGATCTTTGATATGTAGTTTGTGATCTTTTAATGTTTTGATCACATTATCATACCATTATGGTCATGTTTATCCATACAAGTTTCCCTTATTTACCTTTATTGAGAATTTGATCTCACCCCCTTTTATGTTTCCTTCCCCAGGCTATGAAGATATGTATTATGCTTGATGTGTCTAAGAAGAGTTATAGTAAAGAAGAACCTAATAGGGAGATAATGTAGCGCAATTATGTTCAAGTTATTATTTTTTCTTGTTTCCAATGGCAATATAATAATAGAGTCTTTAGGTTTCTATTTGTTTAATGTTTTAAGTATTCATAAAAAGTGATGTAATATTAATGCATGAAAAGAGAGGGTCTTTATAGATGGTATCAGAGAAATTGTTTAGTTATCCTTGGATTCTAGGATGAAAAAACCTTGGTTAGAACACTAAGAAAATGTATAAGGATAATTCTAAGGATATGGAAAAGTATAGGAAAATTTTCTAGAATTTAGGTAAAGGATAGAGTGATTAGTTTCTTAGAAATATATCTCTATATGGATTCTAAAAGTGGATGTGGATATGGAACATATGTACCTTGGGGTAAAAAATCTAACAAGATTTCTCGGGCCTAATTTGGGGTGACATGGTACACGAAAATAGTTCATAATGCACACCTAGTTTGACACTCCTGAGTGATATTCTTTAGAAATTAACAAACTCTTTAAAAACTATTATGAATGATTTAAATATAAATTTTCTATGAATAAACTAGGTTTAACCAAAGGTGTCATAGATTATGTAAGGTGTAATAATTTAGACACCCTATATGTACTTTTCATAATTTGGTATCTCCCCACTAGGATATCTATTTATTACTCTATGATTTTTGGTTTTAGACAATTGATAGAACCTGAAGAAACCTCATTAATGGTGATTGAGATAAACAATGAAATGATTATTTTCCTAACAATAAAAATTATATTGGATATGGAATTCGAAACCTCATTTATATTTTCATAAAAAATTCTCAAGATATGAATATAATGATCTTCCAAATGGGAAAAAGAGGGAACAACATTATCTTGAGTCCTTCAAGAGGAAACATCCAACTTCTTTCATCAGGTATTCTAATTCAGTTGTCGTTGAGCACTAGATTAGTATAACTAAAAATATATTCTCCATTCTAAAATTTTCAGATCTTGAGAATGTAATTCTAGATGTTTATCAGTTATAAGGTGAATAATAATAGTGGTAGAATCTAATCATGAATACGATGAATGAAGATGAAATTGAATTGATGGATTGGGACGAGTTCAAAAACTTATTCTTCAATAAGTAATTTCTTTGAGTTCTTCAAACGACTATAGAAAGGAGTTCCTTGAGTTGAAGTGAATGGATGGTGAATCTATTGGTACCTATGAGGCTAATTTCAAAGGACTTTCAAGATATGATTTAGGAATTATCATCTAACCCAAAAGTAATTTTGATACATTCTTTAGTGTTTTAAAGCCAAGTATCACAAGGGAATTGACGATAAGAGACTTTAGTATATATGAATAGATTGTGCATTGTGTAATCAAGGTTGAAATGGATGTTGGAGTCACATATAATTCTCATGGTTTTGACAAGAAAATGAAGATTCAATTTAATGGAAAATATAAAAACCTGGAAGAGAATATGAGTTTTCCTTGATTCTCTAAGTGTGGAATGAAATATGAAGGGAGTTGTATTATGGGTTATAATAAGTTTTTTAAGTGCAGAAGGGAAGGAAATCAGGAAATTTATTTACACACTAATGGGAAGAAGTTTCCCAATGATATAAATATAGAAAAATCTACATAGAATGAAACTCCCACACTATAATGCTTCAAGTGGTAGGATAATGGAAATTATGGTAATCGGTTCCCAAAAATAATGGATAATTATTATGATTGATGCCAGAAACCTGTTAAACAAAGGGACAAGGGGAAATCTAATTTGATCACTATTTTTGGTGAGGGGTATGATAACCGTGTGGTGAAAGGTACCCTTACCATCCACTATAGAACTACTAATGTTTTATTTGATTATGGATCCTCCTACTCTTTCATATCTAAAGAATTTAATAAGGGTGTTAAGATTCAAAAAAAATTATTAGATAAAGAATTATTAGTGAAAAACCTTAATTTTATGATGATTTCATCCCAAGTATATGATTCCTCTCTAGTTAATGTTTTTGGGAATGTGATTCCTGCAAATCTTGTTATTCTTCCTTTGGATAAAGTTTATGTCATCTTAGGAATGGATTGGATTTTTCTGCATAAATCCCGCACTAATTTTTGAGAAAGGGAATTTATGTTAGAGATTTCAAACCCTCATATGATCGTACATCAATGTGACATTAAGTATGAACTTCATATAGAGATTACATCAGGTTTATGGGTTTTAATTCCCATTCAGTTGGTTTTTTATCTCAAATGGCTGGGGATTAAATCAACATCGATGATAGCTTATTGTCTAAGATTTTTTGGATGTATTTCAAAAAGAGTTTTCTAGAATTCCACAAAAATGTGAAGTCGATTTCTCAATATAAGTCATATCTGGTTCCACACCAATTTCAAAGAACCTCTGTAGAATTATGCCAATTGAGTTTCCAGAATGGAAGAAGAAACTCTAAGAAAATATTGATGTGGGATTCATTAAGCCAAGTGTGTCACCTTGGGGCACACCTGTTATTTTTTGAAAAATAATGATGGATCAATTAGACTATATAATTATTATCAATAGTTGAACAAGATCACAATTAAGAAAAACTATCCTTTTCCCCATATTGATAACTTTTTAGATTAACTGTGTGGAGCTCAATACTTTTCCAAGATTGAACTTTTTTCCGGATATCACTAATTGGAGGTCAAAAAGGATGATATACCCAAGTTGACATTCCATACAAGGCATGAACACTATTAATATACAGTAATTAATTTTTTTTTATTAATTATACTTCTATATTCATGTATTTAATGAATATATTCTTTAGGGATTACCTCGATCAGGTTTTAGTAGTCTCTATAGAGGATATTCTTATCTATTCAAAGGGAATGGAAGATCATGAAGAATAATTTAGAATTTTACTAAAGTCCCTAAGGAGAAACTATATGAAAAATTAAAAAAATACAAATTTTGGATGTAAAAGGTGTCATACTTGGGTCACATAATCTCAAGAGATGTTATATCAATAGATCCATCAAAGAAGGAGGCTATTGAATATGGGCCTAGACCAACCACAGTGCCAAAGATATATAGGTTTCATGGTTTATAAGGATATTATTGATCAGTTTTGGATAATTTCTGTTGACTATATAATTCTTTACCCAAGTTATCTTGGAAGGGTTCCAAGTTCCTCTGAATAGATGAATGTGAGAAAACTTTCAAGTAACTAAAATGAAGGTCAATCATTGCACCTATGATTACATTACCCTATAATGGAGAATTGTTTTTAATCTATAGTGATACATCTAAGAATGGATTGGGATGTGTTCATTTTAAAAATACCTTGGTTATTGCCTATGACTCAAGAAAGTTGAAGATTCATGATCAAAATTACCCAACTCATGATTTGGAGGTAGCAACGATAATTTTTTACATTAAAGATATGGAGGAGTTATATTGATGGAGAAAATTGTGATATATTTTCTAATAATAAATGTATGAAATATATATTCACACCAAAATAGTTGAACATGCACTATAGAATATGGTAAGAGTAGATATAAGTTTTTTATATCTTTATACATTACCACCCTCGTAAAGGGAACAAGGTGTTCGATGCTTTGAGTCAAAAGGATATTTCAAGCTTATCTATATGGAGGATAAAAAAGATCTATTATTTTTTTATTTTGAAATGATATATCTAAAAATATTTAAGGAAGGGGAAAATATTATCCTTCCCAAATGAATGTTCAACCCTCTATCCAAGTGAATATTTAACAGGCACAAAAGGAAGATATAGATCTAGAAAAGAAAGTTAGAAATGTTCATGAGATTAACCTTGATTAGGATGGAATGATAAGGTTTAGGAAATGGGTTTATGTTCCTTCCATACCATATTTGAAAAAGAATATATTATAGGATGCTCATAATTATTCGTTCTCTATTCATCCATAAAGTACAAAGATGTATAGGGATTTTTAAAGAATACTTCTGGTGGGTTAAAATGAAGAGAGATATTATAGTATTTGTATCTTAGTTCTTGGTATGCTACCAAGTTAAGGATTAAAGACAAAAGTTAAAGGATAGTTTCATACATTTCCTATACTAGAATGGAAATGGGAGAACATCATTATTGATTTTTAATTTGGACTACCCAAAACCTATAAAGGTTTTAATGCTATATGGGTGGTATTTGATCGTTTAATAAAGTCATCACACTTTATCAATATCAAATAAGAATTTTATATAGATTGGATTGATAAGATATATATTAAGGAAGTAGTAAGGTTGTATGGAGTACCAAATTCCATTTTATCAGATCATGATCTATGGTTTACCTCCGAGTTCTAGTGAAGTATTCTTCAAGCACTGGATACAGAATTGGGTTTGATCACTACTTATCATTTTAAAATAGATGGTCAGTATAAAATAACAATTCAAACCCTAAAGGTTATGTTGAGAAGTTGTTCTCTATATTTCAAAGGTGGTTGGGAAAAAAACCATACTCTAGTTGAATTTTCTTACAAAAATAGTTTTCAATAAAGAATTAATATGGAACTGTTATGAATCCCTATACAGGAAGAAATATAGAGCTTTAATGTGCTAGGATGAAGTTTGATAAAAAAGTTATTGGGACCCGAGACTGCTGAAGAAATGGTCGAGAAAGTTATAACCATTCAGTAGCATATCAAGGCAGATTAGTGTTGATAGAAAATTTATGCTGATAGCTGATGGTGTGATATATAAATTTAATTTGGTGATAAGGTTTTCCAAAAATTATGTCCCAAGAATAAATTAATGATATTCAAGAATAATTGGAAACTAAGCCCTATGTATATCGGTCCCTTTCAGATTCTTGATCATATCGAGATGGTAGCCTATCGCTTTTCAATTACTCCAAACCTCTCTCAATTCCATTATGTGTTCTATGTATCTTTCCTATGCAAGTACATACTTGAACCTTCATATTAACTAAACTAAGAGGTCATAATGATGGATCATGATATTTATTATGAAGAGAAACCGGTTGAAATTTTAGATCGTACAGAGAAAGTTAAATGAAACAAGACCCCTCACCTAGTCAATGTTTTTTTGAGAAATCACCTGTTGTAGGAATTTATGTGGGAAATTGAAGATATTATAAAGAAAAATTATCCTCATTTTTTTACACGAATGACAAATTTTTAGAGAGAAATCTATTTTATTGGGGGTAGAATGTAACGCCCCGAGATTTTATAGACCTTTTTTCCAAATAAATTAAATTTTAACTGTTTACATTAATTTCACTAATTCAGACATTACATTCACACAAAATCAACTTGGATTATGTAACATGCAACATTGAATTAGAATATGTCACATGAAACACTAACTTGGTATAAATTACACGGAACACTGAATTTCTATGAAACATATTTTTTTAAATGCGATAACTACAAAATATCCACTAAAATTAGTAATATTAATATTAGAAACTACTTTTAAAATATTTTTTTAATGTTTTAATGTAAATAAAAAATATTGATAATTAAAGATACAATTTTTTGTAAAGTCCTTTTATGTTTAAATATACCATTTTCTCAATTGAACTGCTTTTCATGTCTGTTTATGAAAAATAATAAAATAAAATTGAGAATAATTAAGAAATGTAATTTTATTAAATTTAAAAAAAATTTAATTTACAATTTTGAATTTATCTTAGGGGTAATATTTCATATTTTTCTAAGAAACTCCATTTTTTAGATGAATAGTGAAAATACTGATTTTTAATTCAAAAATTATTTTTCATTTAATTTATTTATAAGGATAACATACCATATAAATTGTATTTAATGTTTAATTAGATAATATTTTTATCAATTAATCAAATTTAGTTCATTATAACCAATTTCTTTTTGAAATTCAGAATAAAAACTTCGCAAACATTTGTATATTTTTACTTTAAAAACCCGTAGTGTCAACACGTCAGTGGGGTTAAATTTAAATTAATTTCTGTAAATAATGTGATTAGAAATTGGGGAAATGGATTAAATATTTATTATCATCATAATTTATAATTTACTATAATTTTAACTTATTTCTTTGACCATAAATATGAGTGAAAGTGATTAAAATTAATTATAGTGATTAAGAGAAAAAGTATTTTAACAAAGAACTAAACCCTAAACTTATGGGTCAAAGAGACCTATAATCTTGTAAAAAACCCATTGTATGGAAATTAATTTTCAATTAACCATATATAATTCAGTTTTGATAGTTTTGGATGACTATTGGTAGGTAGAAACATGGGTATAACTAACTTGTTTAAAAAAAACCAAGTGAGTCCTTTTCCACCTCTATAAAGAACACCACCTCTCCACATTACCCACACATCTAAACACACTTTATTTCCGCCAATATCTGGACAATAAAATTTAAAAAATCCCTCTCTTCCTCTTTGAATCCTACCTTTGGGTTGAAATCAATCCAAGGAATCCCTTTGGTGAAAACCAAAAGGAGTTACATAAAGAAGATATAACAACTTTCCTGAAGCTCCTTTATTTTATTTTATTTCTCTAATATTCAAATTATCCTTTATACCTGATTATTTAACAAAAAATTATCCTAAGTATACTAATATGTTTTTATTCTATGTTTTTAACCAATAGTTACACACACTTCCATCTAATGGGTAACGAACAAACTGTTTATGTGTATGATGAACTACCTCCCCACAAATCGATGATTGTTCATTTTCTCCTTTACACCCTATCATGAAGAAAATTATGATGAAAAATATATTTATATAGGTTATATATTATATTTATTATGTATTTATTCTTATTTAATACTTATAAAACACATATCTTTATACTTTTCATTTGGTGTAAATATAATAATTTCGTTTGAGGAAGTGTGGACTACCGCCCCTCAAAGCGATGTTATTCAATCACACACTACATGGAATGTATTAAGGATGATTTTATTGAAATTATATGATATATATGATATAATAATTATACTGGAATAATTATATATACATCTCTATATATATTTACATATATGTCATTTTGTTTCTTTCCTTCAATACAAAAATAAAACAGAAACCACGTTCAAGCATACTTACAACCCACTGTCTCTTGAATTGTGAATTCCATTGTATAATTATATATTATATGGATTATTATAATACACATATACTGAATATAATTGATATTTATATCATGGTTTAAATTCTATAAATAATGATATAAGTATAAGGACCAACAATATAAAAAATTAAGACACATGCGAAGAACAAAACATATATTACTTGAAGTGGAACCTTAACATATAATTGATAACAAGAGGTTAATATAATGTTAAAATATGACCATATAAATTATTAGATATAATTATTAGGTTTTATATAAAAAACTTATACTTATTAAATAGGAGGTCTGAATGAATACGATGAGAGTCAAGACATAAGTTAAGGGGATTTCTATTTCACTTTTATTTCTATGACATTTACACCTCATTAGCCACTAATATATTTTGGGTGGATATTATACTTCCTATGAATATATTATATGATTTTAATCCTTAATGTTATGGGTATTTACATATCCATTTGATTATCTCTCTTTTGTGGGGTTTATTTTTCAAGAGCTACCAAATCAGAAAAGAAGTTTTGTTTCAATTTGCCTTCTTTGAGTCACATTCCATGAAATTCAAGAACCATGTTTTCAAATTTGTTTTAATATATGATATTTTAATATCATTTTAAATTTTCTATATGGTTTTAATGATTCCTTTAAAAAAATTTAAATTATTTTCAGTGAAATGGGTTTCAAAACATTTTCAATATTTTTTATATGTTTTTAAGGAAAATGGTTTTCAAAAAATCTTTAAACTCTATTATATTTTTTTTCAAAGAAAATGGTTTCAAAAATGTTTTCAAAGATTTATTTATAAGTTTTTAGGTTTATTTTCTGGAAAATGTTTTTCAAAATGTTTTATTTTTTAAAAATCCTTATTCAAAGAAGAAATGATATTTTCCTGAAGAAAAGCTTTCAAAATATATTTCCAAGTTTTTTTCCATCTAAGATGAAATATATTGATGTTACCCATGACCTTATAGGAAATGATCCAATGTTTCCATTAATATTATTTCTTTAATGGTTTATAATTTTATGGAATTATTCTTACAATACCCATTTCACTTCCATGGGTTATATGCTTTTGAATCCTACTTATTTTCAAGGGTTATGCTTTGATGAAATGATTATGGAACGTGTCTCTTTTCCATAGGTTATGATGTGATGAAAAGTTATTGTTATTCATTTCATTTGATGGTATTATGATAATATTTTTATAAAACCCATATATTTTAATGGGTAATGGTATGATAAAAGTTTTGTTATCTTGTGGAACATGTATGATTGATTTTATTATTAGATGTATAGGACCTATATATCCCTCCAATTCATTGGGTAATGATTTTTATCTCACGAGATAATGATGTGAATTATGCCGATGGGATTGATACAATATGGGAAGATGGAGAAAAATGATCCATTACAAAGAAAGGACTATGACTGGTGACAGTGGTGTGTCCCACCTAGTAGGTCTAGTCACAAAGGAGATGGATGATGGGGAAGCCTGATCAACTTTTGGGAAGATGGGGAAACCCAATCCATTATAAATAAATGTCTGTGAGTGGGGTTGGTGGTTTGTCCCACCCAGTAGGTGTGGTTCCCATGAAGTGCCTAGTTATGTTATAAAAATGAGTCATGACTTATAGGGAATGATATTAGACTGGAACGCGCTCTTGGGAGATCTATGATCTCAGGAGCGCCCTAGGGTTTTTCGGCGATGGGTGTTCGGCGCAGACAACGGACTCTCTAGAAGCACAGTGTCGGCCTTGGCAGGAGGGGCCTGTGGGTTGATGGGGATAGTGACTCATTCGGGAATATCGAAGTGAATGGGAGAGTTTCAACTTCGGAGGCTTTGACTGTGGCTTTGGGTTCTTTGATGGTGGTGACCTCTCTCCGGTGAATCTTCGGTTCACCTGCGGTCAGCAGCATGCTGTTGTGCCCTCTGCAGTTCTGATCCTCCTCGATAGTGTCTCTCCAGTAGCGGGATGGGCTCCTCTACATTTCCCGACCGACGACCTTCAGACGCTTCAATGTTCTTATCAGGTTGGTGAGCAGCGTCACGATGGTTTGGTTTTGTGGTGGTTTTTGATCCCGACGACGGTGGTTGCTGCAATCCCAGACCGCTTCATCCATTCTCTAACCTGGCATTACATCTCTCCTATCCAGGTCAGATCTGGAGCGATGATTTATCAGTGGTTTTGGGATAAGAGGAGTGGAATTCGAGTGATTTTTAGGCACTCTAGTATCGGTATGATCTTGGCTTTGGATTGTTCTTTCAGTTTAGGTGAGATACCATCATTAGGAAGAAGCATCTATTCTTATCCCTACCCTGAACCAAGTCCCTCTGCTCCACTTTGAGTTGGATCTGGAATGACGGTTCCTCAATTTTTTTGGGAGGTGGGATCTGGTGGTGATTTTTGCTTCTCACGTGATATGTTTATTATGGTATTGGTGATGATTTGTGTGTTCCTTCTATGATGGTGGATATGAATGAGGTTTTTTTGGTTATAGTTTTAGATTCTATATATGGTGAGTTTTTCTATGGTTTAGCCTGGCCACGATGAGGTTGTATCAGGTGTGGTGTTCTAACAAGGATGATGATGGTGGTGTTAAGTCGGTGATGTCATCACTGGTAGTCTAGTTTCAGGAATCGGCTAAAGCAGTTGATGATGTTTCCTATTTTGAGTTTGGTAGAGATGTTGAATCTTCTTTCAACAGTGATGATGATGGCAGATGCCGGTGAAGCTCACCAATGATTTGGTTTGATGTAGAAATGGGTGTGTCTTCAGTACATGGTGGCTGTCGTGATGGGAGTGAGAATCGAGGCAGTACGTGAATCGAGATGTATCGTTTACCGAGATGGGCGGTGATGACTGGAAATTTGAAATTTGAAATTTGAATTTTTAAGGTCTATTTGATGGTGGTATGGTATTTTTTGGTCCGAGGCGAAGCTGGATTTTAATTTTTGATGTTAGTGTGCTGTATGTTGATGTCGAAGTGGGTTTGTGTGGGTGTTTTTTGAAGGTTTTTGTCCACTTTTCCATAAAGTGGATTCCTAGAAAATAAAAAAAAATGATTGAGGTAGGGAATGATATTAGATTTTTATATATTCCACAATTCAATGTTTTATTCCTATGATATGATTTCATGGATTATGTTATTTATTTCCTTATGATTCATATCTTATGAAATTCTATGATTTATGCCATTATCAATGTTTATTTTATTTTATATGAAAAATATTATCTTCTAATGTTTTGATCACATTATAACACCCCTATTCTCATGTGTATGCTTACATGTTTCATTTTTACCCTTACTAAGCATCTGAGGTCACCCCTTTTTATGTTTCCTTCCCCAGGTTATCAAGATATGTATGGTGTTTGATGTGTCTAATAAGGGTTATAGTCAAGAAGATCCTAGTCGGAGATAATGTAACTCACTTATGTACCAGTGTTTATGTTTCCCAATTTCCAAAGGAACTAAACTAATACATACTTTGGGCGTCTCTTTGTTTAATGTTTTACGTATTCCTCAAAAGTGATGTAATGTTAATGTATGAAAAGAAAGGGTCGCTATATGTGGTCATAGTAGTTTATCAATGAGTTGATTTCAAAATTTCAAAGAAGTATAAATCCAATATATATGAGGATGAAATAATTATGTGACCTAGATGATGAGATATTATTAGACAAATAAATCATATTACATAGTAACATAAATATGAAGGTTTTTTTTATCATTATGGGATGAAATAATTATGTCTCTATATTTTATGGTATGTATCTTTTTAAATAAATTTATTCTTCTCGATATCTTGCATTGCCCGCGATACCTAGCTTAAACGAATAATGAAATATTATTAAGTGATCATTACAACCAAGCTAATAAAATTATTGGAATAAATATTATCAACCACATTATTATACATATAATTGTATAACTCATTTTTAATATATTAATTAATAGTTTATTAATTATCACTTAATTTTTAGTAAAGTCAATTATTATTCAAAAAGAAATTTTATTCAAAAATGGTTTTTTTAATTTTATTAGTAAATATTATAATAAATAATAAATTTATTTTATAATACTAATATAATTTTTTAAATCATCATATTAAAATTATCTTATGGTGAATTTTGTCAATTTTATCAGAATATTGATTTTATAGTGAATAATGAATAATACCGATTCCTAAAAAACTATCAATTTATTTAAATTAAATGTCAATTTATGATTTTAATTTTATATAAATGTAACTTAATTAATATTATTTATAAATAAACTAATTAATGTTATTTTAATTGTCTTTTTACCATTTTTTTGTGTACGTACATATATGGTCTTAAAAATGAAATTTTCCAGAAAAATGTTCTTTGATGCGTTTTGCTAGATTAATTTTAAATTAACTGATTAAGATTATATATTTTGAATTTTTGAAAATGGATTTAATATTTATATTCATAATTTAAAAATTTATTAAATAGTCACCTTTTATATTTTTCCTATAAGATTAGTAACCCCATTAATTGTTATTACGACGATAAATGGTATATTAGGTAATTTAAGTTAAAAAATAAAACGATAAGAACTATAAAATGACCATAAAACATGACCAAATTATATTTTATGCATAATAATTCTCAATAGTCATTCCAGGTTTCATTATATGACCATTTATAGTGATTTGGATGAAGTTATTATATTTATAATATTTTATTTAAATAAAAGTGAAAGACCTCACATTCATGTTTTTAATAATGGTAACATTTTGATACAATATTATATTGAATATATATTTTAATATAAATATTAATCTGAAATATAAAATAGTTATCCACTTCATGGTAATTTAATTTTAAATTTTATGTAAGAAATAACTACCTTAAATAACTAAACAACACTAAAGCGATAGTTATTTTATTAATGAAAATATCAAATAAATGTGATTAAAAATATTACAATAAATAAAATTTGATATAATTTTGGTGATAAAATAAATTTTATATGAAATTTATATGTTAGGTATATAATAAAATATTTGGTTTGAATTATAAGTGTTATCATGATTATATTAAAGTCAAGGTTACAAATAGTCATTAAATTTGACTTTATAAATAATTTATAGTAAATAATATTTTATTAAATGATATAAAAATTGTAAAAAATATATATTACTCCAAATTATTATGATAAGGTATGAAATTTCATACATGATCCATTTAGGGGTCTTTAGGATATTTATTGTAACTATATTAATCATAAAAGATTAAAAATCCATCTTGTCGAAGAAAGATTTAAAGAGGTCAAATAAAGGTCAAACAAAAAGATAAGGGTATAAAAAAGACCCATAATTTTACAAAAAAAATTATTGGATGAATAATATTACACAATTTATACTTAGGATATATTTGGAGTCATTTAATGGATATTTGTCCTTGAAAATTATTTTTATATTATTTAAATCATAGATTGTTTAAAATGACACTCTCTTTGTATTTAATATATATTTATGTATCCCCATAAGGACGAAATCAAGATATGAACGAAAGAAATTTCTCTTTCAATATTAATGAAATTATTTTCATCATATAAATTTATTTTTATTTTTGAATATATAATATAATTACCTTAAATTCTTCTACAATGCAAAAAAATATTTACTTAATAAACAGAAAAATAAAATAATTGATTTAAAAAATATTAATTTTGATATGTTTTTGATTAATTAGTTTTTATAATGAATTTTTATATATCTTATAGATATATTAGTAGTTTATAAAGTATTATATTCGAATTGCCGATTTTTCTTGATGTAGTTGAAGTCAATGTAAATGTATAGTGACAAAATTGAAATTAATGTTAATTTATCAAAATAATATTTTATTCAAATATTTAAAATTCACAAAAATATATTCACCAGAAAAGTGAATGAAATATAGTTTAATAGATCATAAATGGTACACTTTGGATTCATTAATCCATTTATAGTAACATTATTAACTCTTTATAATTAAAATAATCATTAGCATGTTTAAGGTAAAAAATAATTTACCAAGGGGTTAATAGAAAAGATAAGGTTTAAAATGACACCTAAACATGTTTAAATTCTATTGGATGATTAGAATAAATAGTTATTTTATCTTATATAATAATTAATTTCCATTTAGAGTCATTCGGAATGATAAATTAATTTATAATGATTTAATTTTTTGAGAAATTCCAAAAGTTCTCCTCATTGCAATTACCAAGGGGCACCCATTTGTTCACTTATTCACAAGAAATTGATCCATATATCTTGGAAAATAACTAATAATTTAACTAATAAATATATTTATGAAATTTATATTGGTTTTTTTCATTGCAAAATACCAAGCCTATATCCCTTAAGAAGAGATTAAAGCAAGTCCTCCGAAGAAGAGGTATTATGCATGCTTACATATGTCTTACAGGTTCCATGAACGATGCAATTCATTTTTCTATATCTAACTTTTAACGATTACTATAAATGCATATAAATTTAATATATATGATACTAATATCATTATTAACATTATATATATGATGTTACCAGGACCAAATTACAAGGAATGAAATTCAAGAATTAAAACAGACATGAAAAATCAAGCAGTTGTCACCCTAAATAGTAATTTAATAAAGATTTGTTTAAAATGGGTAATAAAAGGGAATAATTAAATCATATATTTTATGATATATATGATAATGGTTATATAATATATTTATAATATAACTATATTTATTATACAGTAGTTTCGTATGCATTTGAAGGAAATTAGACCTAAGGGAAGTGTTTACTTCACAATCTCATCATTATTCGAGATTGTTTATGTTCAAGATTCCACTGGGGAATATTTATCTTCGATGTACATGTTTTATAAAAAAATTTCAGAAATATTTATAATATTATCAAATTATTTTTTAATTTCATTTTTATTCATTTTTAAATTTTTAAAAAATGTTTTAAAAAACAATATTTCTATCATTTTCAAAACGGGGTACGTTATGTTAATTTTACAAAATGTGAAAAGATTTATTTACCTTATACGGCATGAATGGAATTTTCCAACATCATATCAACTTAAATATTTGAAGCTTCCTTTATAATTTTACATGTTTATTTTCAAAGGAAAATTTTTATTTTATAATTGTGCAGTATTTCAAAAAAATAATTGATTTTTAAAGTTAAAATGTTATTTTTACTCAAGAAATATTAAAATAATCTATTTAAAGTATTTTCATCTATGTAAAGAAAATTTATTGAATATTATGTTGATAAAATACTATATTGATAGCATTAATCGTATTATTTTAGATGGTTTATGATTAGTTTGACTGGGGAAGTATCATCATTCTATATGGCAAGTTCTTAGAATAAAGTCAATTATTAATTTTATTAATTAATGTTTATTTTAGTTATATTATTTATTAATATGAGTAATTAAATTTAATTTGTAAGTTATTTGTGGGGTATTCTATATCCCATTAATTAATCGATAGGTCTGATGAGACAAATCATTTTCCAATTTAGACGGGTTTCTACCTATAGATATAAACTATCTTCGGGATAGGTCTTGAAAGTAAATATCTTGAGGATAGTTCTTGATAGTTTAGATGTTTTTTGACCTGCATGTTTAAATTATATTGAGGATATATCTTGATGTTAACTATTTTGAGGATATATCTTGATAGTTTAGACGTCTAACATTATGCATTTCATCATTATGAATTTTTTTTATTCATATTCCATTTGATTATTCGACTAGTAGAATATCAATAGTTAAGTATAATTGTTAGGTTATTATTTATATGGAATTATTTGGCCATATTTTATTCCTATTATATTATACTGACGTTACTGAATAAATTATATGTTTCTCATCTATTAAACTTTCCATATGTTTTATACCATATTTTATAATAAAATCTATTGCACTTAACCTTTACTAGTCATTTGAGATAACCCTTACTTTGTTTTATTTACCAAAGAAACCATGCATTATTTTATGATAATTATGTAGGGATTCTCTAAGGACGATTATGAAATTCTCAATGAGAATTATTTTATTATTTTATTTTTTAAAATATAATGTGAATATCAATTATGTATCCAGTTTACTAATACTACTAATCTATTCGATCATTTGCGCTGAAATTACTTTTATCACATGCCAATGTGATAAAGTAACCACTAGATCTAGTATACCAGGGTCAGGGTCATCATAGTTGGTATCCAAGAAATTTTATTAGAAACATTGATAATAATATTTAGGGTAACATATATTAGGGGATATAACCCTATTAATTAATTTGAGGATAAGACTAAGTATAGGATAATATCCTATAGATTTTGAAATTAGCATGGATAACCTAGGTCAAACCTATGGAATCATAGATTGAAAATAATGTGTCATGATTTTTACATCCTATAAATGATTCTTCAGGACTATTTTTTTAGTGTTTCTTGCATTGTAATTTTCGATTTTGGGAAATGGATGGAACTAGATGGAACTGGGTTAATAGTGAACATGATAGACATTTTATTAATGAGAAATAAAATAGGATAATGACTATAACAAAGAATATTATGATTATACTTAACTAGTTATCATGATATTTTATTAACATCATACACCTTAACCAACTATAGGAATCACCAAAGAAGATAAGGATAGATTTTACTGAGATATAGGGTGGTGGAAACCATAGAGGAAATATGATTCAATTTCCTACATGTTGATAATGTTATAATAAACACAAAAGTGAATGTCTTTGAGGAACAAAAATACTTTTTAGGTGTAGAAAACAAGGATATAAACAAGTAATTTCTGAGGAAAAATTATTTTTTCTTGAATAATGTTTTCCCTAATTCATTATAGATGGTTGAATGTTTTAAATATGGAAAATATGGGAATTATGAAAATATATCTCCTAGGGTAAAAAATAATAATGATAATAAGAAAGGTTATTTATGTAATGGTTATATTGATGATGATGAAGAGACTAAAAATGAAATATGAAAGGAAGAAGGAATTAAGAAATAAGATTATTAAGCATAGTTAACGGTTTAAGAATAAAGTATAATGATTAAAGTGTGATTGAATTTTGATTATAGAATTATTTTATCAATGATGATATAGTTATATAAATAATGAGATGTATAAGGATTGTACTATTGTACCACTGATTTCGGTATTTGGAAGCATGTGATGAATAATAACAATAACCAAGAGAAGGGATACTTTGTAAGGATGGCCTTTTTAAAAACACATTATTTTTAGAAGATAACCCTAATTATGTTCCCAAAATAAGATAATAATTATTAAAGTTTGTTTATGGTATAATATTGGTGACCATGAAATTGGATAGTGAATTGATGGTTTCTGTTATCTTTATTAGGATTAAAAAATGTTTAGATTTAAGGAATATATTTGGAATCCTGAGATTTATTTTTGGAAGCATGCATGTTTTAATTATTTTTTTAAGGTGATAAAGGTATTAATAAATTTTATATGTAAAAATAAGAGTTTTATTATATCATTTGGGGAATCTAATGTTATGTTGATTTTGGAAATTTAGTGACCTTCCGTCATGATTTTTCTCCTTTAATTTTGGACATATTTATTTTGGATGTGTGATAACGTTTACTACTTATGAAATGGATTAAGGATATTATTGTTTGAGGTTAAATTATGATTTTTAATATCAGATAAATGATGATAACCATTTTATTTTTGATAAATATTTAATGTTTGAAGGAATGAAATGTGGATCTCCTTATTCATTTGAAATGCTTCAGGCATAAAAATCATCTTTAATATCTGTCTACTATTTCAAGAATTGATGTGGAGATAGATTGAATCACAACCAAAGGATGAAATTATTCTTATAAATTTGAATTAAATCAATTAAGTTCAATTTTTTTTATTGATATATATATAAACTGTAAAATAATTCCTCAAATTTTAGAAAATTATCTTGAAAAAATGTTAGCCTATTTCCTTTATATCTGTTAAATTATATAGTCTTCTAATTCATCAATGATTTATGACTTTGAGGCCCTTAAATTTCCATTGATCTTTTACTTTCTTATGATAAATGACCTCTATAATCCTCTATAATCCTCTATAATTATTTTTCCATATCTCCACTTTACACCAATGTTCTCCTATTTGATATCCTAGTTTTGTGGGGACCATCACATTTCCCTCTCCCTCCTATTAAGAGTATGTTTTATTAAACCTATTATAATGTAGGTTTCCCAAAAAAGGAATTTTCAAATTTCAACCATTGATTTTAAAAGTGAAATTTATAATTGTGATGACATAATTTATTTAAGGAGGATATAATTTAACACCCCGAGATTTTAAGGTAGGTCTCTTTTTAAATAAATTAATTATCTTAGATAACATACGTTTCCTACAACACCAAGTTAATTGAACAATGAAATATTATTATGTGATCATTATAACCAAGACACTAAAATGATCAAAATGGATATTATAAACCACATTATAAAATATATATTTTTAAAACTCAATATTAATATATTAACTATTTCTTTGTAAACATGTACTAAATTTTTAGTAAATTCATTTATTTTTCAGAAGTACATTTCCTTCAAAAATAGTTTTCTCGATTTTTTGGGAAAATATTATAACAAATTTATTGGAACATATATAAAATTTACTTTATGATACTAAAATATTAATTTTAAATAATCATATTAGAATTAATTTACGGTGATTTTCTAGTAATTTTCTATTAATATTTATATTCTAGTGAATAGTGAAAATACCAATTTTTATAAAACAACCAAATTATTTATATTAAAGTTCCTTTTATGATTTTAATTTTATATCAATGTAAATTAATTATGATTTATTTATAAATTAAGTATTAAATTTCATATTTTTATCCTCATAATTTTTTTTGGTATATGTACATTTTTGGACTTAAAAATGCATTTTTCATGAAAACTATTTTTCATTATGTTTTTATAGATTAATTTTAACTTAAATAATGAAACTTATTTATATTGAATTTTGAAACATTATGTAATATTTTCATTAAAAACTTAAAAATTTATTATATAGTTACTGATTATTTTTGTATAATTTGAACAGTATCCTCGGTAATCTTTGTTACCACAATAAAGGGTAAATTGTGTAATGTTGGTTAAAAATAAAATAATAAAACTATAAAATGACCATAACACTTGAAATTTTTTTATTTTATGTTTAATATTAATCCTTAATCATTAAATATCCTATTATATGACCATTTGTGTCCATTTGGATGAAGTTATGATATTTATAATGTTTTATTTAAAGAGAAGTCAAAGTTGTCAAATTCATGCATTTAATTACTACAAAATTTTTAGATGGTTTTATACAAAAGATATATTGATATATAAATAGTAATTTTAAAGGTAAAATATTTATCTACATCATGGTAGTTTTTTTAAGTTTTTAGTGATGAAATAATTACCCTAAATAATTACATAAAGCTGATGAAATAATAATTTTATTAATGGAAATATACAATAAATGTTATTAAAAATATTAAAATAAATACAATATGAGATACTTAATGTGATAAAATATTTTTATATATTACCTTGACATGTTAGGGAGATATTAAGTATATTTTTTATAATGATATGTTTTATCTTGAAGTTATTAACTTCACAATAATGAATAGTCCTTAAAATTAACATGATGAATATTTTATAGTAAATAATATTTTATTAAACAATATAAAATTTTTAAAATTTATAAAATTAATAAATTTGTCCAAATTATTAGGATAGTATTTAAAATTTCATACTTGATCCATTTATGGGTATTTTACAATTTTATTGTAACTATATTAACCCTCAAAGAGTTGAAATGCATGTTGTCATGGTAAGAGTTAAAGAGGTTAAATAATGGTTAAACAAAAATATATGGGTATAACCAGGACCTAAATTTTTCAATTTTTTATGGATGAATAATATTCAAACCTTATCAAATTAAGCTCTAATTTTAGTTATTTAATGGAAACCCATCCCAAAAAATGACTTATATATTATTTAAATCAAAGATAATTATAAAATTTCACCCTCTTTGAATTTAATAGCTTTTACATGTCTACATAGGGTCGATCCACATGGATATAGGACCTTACATTAGATACATCTCAAAAACTTTCCACCCTTAAGAATACAAAACCAACCAAAATAGGAAATATAAAAGGGGTCGTCCAAAAAACCACCTCATGGGATACCTTGCAAAGATATTACCACCACATGAGCCTAACCACCACACCTAGGGAATAATGAAAACCCACGCAAAAATCTCAAAAATATCTTAAAAACCCTAATATGGGTGATACCACTCAAAATAGAGTTACCCACAATAAGAAAAAAGGTAAATACATCTCACAAACTGGAAAAGTATACAAGCACAAAATGATAGTGTTTTAAGAGAAGAGCTAAACACTAAGATGCTTGGAGTACATAGTACGTATCTGTGACTCATGTTCCCAGATACTCTCCTCAACACACTATGTCACTACAATATAGGAACCAAGGAGATTTTATGACTACATAACACCTTCTCATAGTGGTCTTGGATATCTATTGGATGCTCCTTGAAGGTCACATCATTGTTAACATCGATCTTTCCCCAATAAATGACGTGAGAGTCATAATGAAGATAATGATGGAGATGCAACATATGAAAAACAAAATCTATCTAACTTATATTTTTTAGATTCAAAAGATTTACACAAATGGATGTTACATTCATTTTTACAAATACTTAATACATGACACAAACAGATGCCCAAATACTGTATTATTTTAGTGTCTTTGGAGACTCAGAACATAATGTTCTAATCATGGTGAAAGATCTTCAATATCTACCAAAAATATCTTCCCATTTTTTCCTGACTAAAATATTTCTTTATATCTTGTGTAAAATAAAAATATAAAAAGTTGAGTATAAATTCTCAGTAAGGTTAAACATGGAGAACATAAAACAGACCATAAACATTTGAACATAAAAACATGAACATAAAGTTTAAACATCAAAATATTGAGTCATGAAATAAATCCATTCAGAACGTAAGGCATGGATCATAAAGGGAAATTAAACATAATATAATATAATTTTCATAAAACATATATTTGTGGAAAACTAATGAACATATAATATGATTTTCATAGAATCCAAGGCATTACTTCTAATACCATCATAGTGGAAAAAGTCCATTACTGAACTAGGTTTACTTTCCATTCTAGCCATGTATTAATGAACTCAATTTTCTTGTCATTATAGCCCTATCTATATTAGTAGATATAAATATTTACCCAATGCATTGGAGGGAGATATAGGTGTTACACATATCATAATGAAATCATTATTATATATCCCATAGAACATAAATTATTCATCATGGCATAACCCAAGAAATAAAATGGGTTTCTTAAAAATCATAATCCATAAAAATATCATTCCATAATTAATTTAATTAAATCATAGTAATAATTGGGATAGAAACATAACCTTATTTAAAAGTGTAATTTTATATGTAAAATAATTTTGATAAATCACTTGAACTTAATTCCTGAGGAAAATATCCTTTCTTCTCAAAAAATGTTATATTTTCTAAAAATACCATGAAATTTTAAAAGAAAAGAATTTAGTTGAAAATAATTTTGGAAATGTGTAGATGAATATTAATAGAAATATGTATATATGAAAATGTAAAAGTACATTCATTCCATTTAAGTTAAAAAACATTCTCTTTGTACTTTTATATGAAAAGTCAAAAAGTAACTCATATGGTTAACAAAAGAAAGATTCATACAATTCATCATAGTAAAAGTACAAAAGGAGTAAAAATGAATTTAAATATAAATATAATAATATTAAACATTTAATGAATTTTTTTTAGAAAACATGAACACATATGAAAAATATATCCCCAGTAAATACTTATGGATAAACAATCTCGGATAAAAATGAGATTGACAAAGTTATCATTTTCCTTATGTCCTATTTCTTCTATATGTATTATAAAATCCCGTATAGTTGGTTTAAACATATTATTATCTTGTAAATGAACCATAATAATATTTTTAATATTATATATTATTCACTTCTGACTTTATACAACCCTTTCATTTGTCAATTCCATGTTTAAACCATGTTTTGGTTAATAATCATTTTATTTAGCGTACATGTTTTGAATTTTTATTCTTGATTTTATTAATTATATAATGATTTAATTAATAAAAAAATGTAAAACAATCCTTATATATTATATATATTCATTATACAAATATATATATAATATATAGATAAAATAAATGGAATACATCGTTCATGGAGACGGTAGACCGTATGTTCGCATGAACACTATTTTTGTTTCCTTATTAAATTGAATGGAAGTAAGTAATATATATATATATACACACACACACAAAAATAAAAATATTATCATTATTATGTCATATATTTCATGATTATTTATTATATATACTTTATAATAATTCTAGAATGGTTAACGTGGAGAATGAATCTCATCGCGTTGTGGAGACAGTAACCCATACATATGCACGAATGATGATATTGTTCCCATTATTATTGAATGGTATTGATGTGGATGGTGTATAATATCTCAAAATTAATATCATGTTATAATAATAATATATATTCATTATTTCCACCATTATACCCATCCATGTAAGGTGGTGGTGAAAAAAAGATTACACAATGACGTGGAGACGGTAAGCTGTACATACGCATGCACGATGATTTCATTTTTTATAGGATGGATAGAAGGTAAAATATGGTTGTTTCATATTTATAATAATATATAAGTTTATTAGTGTTACTTATGTTTTTACATTATAATTAAACAACTAAATAAGAGCAAGTATGAAAAGAAATAAACATGAAAGAATAGGTAGAAGAGATTACCCCTTCTTCTACATGTCTCCTTTAAATTTCTTCTTAGGGAACTTGATTTGGTATTTTTTGAAGACCAGAACCTCTATAATTTAACTATAGAATTTTATAAGTGAAATGCGTAGGGTTTGGCTGATCTTCAAGGATCAAAATGGAGTGAATAAAAGAGGGAGGATGTTCCCTTTTATAAGAGAGGAGATAAACACTTTAAGAAACTCTCAAAATATCAATTTATTATAAAATTACTTTCGATTTAAAGGGTCCAAAAATCATTTAATTCGAATAAAAGATGATTAATCTTTAAAATGATATTAACCAATAGGTTTTATAAAAGTTTAGGTCTTAAATATAGCCTTATATATTAGTATTAACCCTTAGTTATCTAATTTGACTCTTACCATGTATTCTTGTATATCCATATTATATGGTTAATATAGTTACTATAGAATGCCAATCGAACCTAAAGTGGTACATTACAGAAATTGTCAACATTATCTAAGTCATTTTCCTGAATATAATATTTTTAGGACTATTATATAATTTAATAAAACATTATTTGTTTTAAAAACTCATTTATGTCAATTTTTTACTATTCATATCATGAATTTTTAAAATTCCATAAAAACATTATTATTTAAAAAAAACTTCATTAATTCATATATAAAAAGTCATAATTATCCATAAATATTTTTTTGGCATAAGCATGTTCAAAGTAAATTTATTTTAATAATTATAATATCATTTATTTAAATCATTCATTAATAAGGTAATCACTACATCATCATTATGTCATAAATAAATTTGTTTATTTGTTTTATAAAAGCTATAAATAAAATACCATGATGTGGAAAATATTTTTAGTTTTATAATTAATTTATATAGACATATATAACAGTTATTCAATCCAATATTAAAATCAATTTAGTAAAAGATATATGTTTAGGTTATAATTATCTTTATTTTGAATCAATTATTATAAAATGTCATTTTCACATCAATGTAAATTCATGGGGTTCCAGAATCAACCAAAGGATGACAAGGGTCAGAATTATGTCATAAAATAGGTTTATGACATGTGTTTGGATATAATATTATTTTTTATACTTATTTACCAGATTTACCCTTTAACCATGTTAAATAAAATAATTACTAAATTTACTATTCATAATGTCCAAAAATAAAATGTACCTATTTACACAATTTAAAACATCTGATTCAAAATATGGAATCTGTTTTTTCAAATTCAAAACACAAAATTTGAATTAATTAATTTAAAATTAATTTTTGATGTCAAAACCAAAAAAAAATGATTTTTGTAAGTAATAACTATCAAAAGATTGACACGTGTTTAAGTGAAATTTAAAATTGAAATTACTTCCAATGACCAAAATTAGATTAAATAAAAACAATATAATCCAATTACGGTAAAGAACCATAATTTCCATGGAAATTGTTTTTCTTAAATAAACAGAAATTTTACGAGCCTGTGAAAATTGACGGCGCGGGATTCCGAGGCCCGGTGCGCTCGAAATCAATTTTTGAAGTTTTGTTTGGGAACATTCCGTAAACGTACGAGCAGGTTTTTATAACTTTTGAACTAGTTCTCGTAATTGAAATCTGAGGGCATTGTTGAACTTGCATCACCGATATTATCTTAAGAAGACTTTCACCTTGATGACAGTTGGTCAAGAATAAAAGTTAGTTTTATTTGATTTTTAGTGAATTAATTAAATAAAAATAAGGTTGTGTAAACTTATTTTTATTAGTTGGTTAAAACCTCCATGAGGAGTTTGGAGGTGGGGACCACCACACCTTAAACTCCCATGAGAGGTAATGGAGGTGGGGCCCACTCGAGGTCTAAACCTCCTTTTTTGTTTATTGTGGTGGGGACCACCCGTGGTTAAAACCTCTTAAACTACCCATTAAGTGGGGAGTAACCTCTTGAGCACCCCACTTTAATGGTGCCACCCCCTTTTTTCTTTATTATTCCCACACCTCTTGAATTAATGGTAAAATTCAAATTAAATTAATAAAAAATAATTTAATTTTTATTGGACATTCCATTATTGGGAGAGGGGTTGAAAGAACACTTGGAGAAACTTATTCTCTCTAATGAAGAATGCTCCTCCCAACGAAGAACGACCATCGGAGATCGAAGAACGAGGAAACCGACCCCGATCCATGATCAGAAGCACCTTGTGGAGGCAACTAACGTAAGACATCTTCAATCGATACCCGTCTATCCCCAACGACGTCGTCTCTTTCCTCCCAACCTCCGTCGACGAATCAAATAAGGTAGGGGTTCAAACATTGTTTTGTTTCACGTCCTTCGTTTTCCGAAGAGGATTATTATTCGAATCCGTATACTATCACCCTAACACAGAGGGTGTGGGCCTAACAAACACGGCCCGACTACACTGACTTCATTGAGGAATTTGATGCTAAATACGGCATGAGTCTGGGATGAGATATACTCATCAAAAATGGTTCTGGATCGAAGGCGATGTCCCGAATAGTGTGAGGCTACTTCCGGAATGAGAATTGGGTCACCGGAACTCGTCCGTTGACCCGAAGAAAGTTCTCCGGTGGATGGAACCGACAAACATCACCGCATGGACTAGGACGACGCAACCACGCCGCCGGAGGAGCAGCCTATAGTGGAATAAAAGGGGGTCGCGACCCCTGGCCGCTGCGGTGCAGCGGCAGCCGGCGCAAGGCCGACCACGATAAGGACCGGCAGCCCGAGCCGCCACATCGCCTGAGGAGGTGCGGCGCAACTGCACTGCGTGGGAGGCGGTGGGATGCTCGGCTAGCCGAGAGGAGTGGGAACATTCGCGTGCATCCCGCATGACGCGGACCGACACCACGTGGAATCGGTTTGACTCCCCTGAATGGCTATGTTGTTTGAAAATCCAGGGGGGCGACCTCCCCCATGGACGTGGCTAGGGAGGACCCCACGGGCCACCAGCCGTGGGCCTCGCACAGGACAAAATCATCATGGACCATACGCAGCGCCGGCCAGACCCAATGTGGGCCGGGCCGCCCATCGCAGGCCAAGCCCAGTGTGGGCCAGACCAAGCGCGGGCTGGGCCGGACCCAACACGAGCCGGGCCGCCCCCGTGGGCTAGGCCGCCCTCATGGGTCGGCCAGCCCTCGTAGACCGGGTCAGACTCGCAGAGCAGGTCGGACCCTAGCCTAGACCCGGGTCGGGCCGGGTCGGTCCGATTGGGCCAGACCAGACCCGGACCCGTTGCCCTATTTTTTCCACTGTTTAGCTCGTTACTAGAGCTACATGCATCCGATTAACGAACCGTCTACGAAGACAGAAACCTTGGAAAAAGACGGTTATTTTTGTATAATGCACTCAAGGATTGGACATAGTTGGGTATGTTTGGGTTAGATTGAACGTAAATCTAATCGGTCCCTCTGAACAAAAATGCCAATAACCCTCAGATCGGACGTGCGATTGACGCGCTGTCTATCGCGTTGGGTATCTTATGGATGGACGGATATTTTGGATACATCAACTTGGGAATTTGTGGAATATTATGTATTGAAACTTTTTTTGAGTAGCATACCCTCCCAGAATCAAGTGTGCTTTGTGTAGAACCCTGTGGCTGGCATCGCTCCGACGACTATTCCTGGATCCTACGTGGGTTCGACAGCTCTGACTACTATTCCTCGATCTTACATGGGTTCGAGAGCTCTGACTACTATTCCATGATCCTGTGTGGGTTTGACAGCTTTGTCTACTATTCCTGGATCCTGTGTGGGTTTTCCAACACTAATTACTGTTCATAGATCTTTTGTGGGTTTGACAGTTCTGATTTCTGTTACTGGATCCTGTGTTGGTTCGACAGAATAGATGATTTAGTGGCTACATCTAATCATCTCTAACACTCTACATGATTTGTATACCTATGTGAGCTGAGTCAATAACTTTTTTGTTTTTCTCATGATTGAGACATATTACTTGATAACTTAGGTATATGTATGGTGATATATCTAAGTGGGGGTTATCTTTTGATTTCATACTTGGTGTTCATTTTTATTGGTTTTTGTGAGACCATGAGGGTCTCGGGGTCCCTACTAAGTATCGTTATACTCACCCCTACATGGGATATTCCCACAACTCGTCATGTTGGATTCAGAAGATGGAAAACACTGGCCGAGGCTGAGTGTACCAGGACTGGACGGTACTTGAAGGTGGACCACATGGTGTGACAGTACGTGGAGGAGACAGATGGATGTGGAGTGCTGTGGAGGCTATCTGCACCTACCCTTTAGGTATAATTTCCCAATGGGCAATCCAAGAGCTGTTTTCCCTTTTTCTTGTAATTTTACTTTCAGTTTTTTGTACTTTACAGTTGGGCTTGTATGCCCAACCCCTTTTAATTTTCAGGATTCTTTTGTTATACAATTGTTCTTAGTGTTTTGCTGCCAGCTTGTACTCTGTTGTCTGTGTTTTCAAGTTATAAAAGAAATATCTTCCCAGTTTTAGGTATTTATGCCTTTGGAGCTAGTTTTTGGCCCCTGGACTATGGAAGGTGGGCTTGGGGTAGTCACGGTACTGGCCCTGGGGGACGGGTCGTGATAAATTGGTATCAGAGGAGTCGGTTCTACAGCATAACTTTGGACTCTGATATTTTTTGTGGAGCAATAGTGTTAAGGGTACTGAGTGTGGTTTTTAGTTCAGGGAGTCGAATGTTAGTGCGGCGGCCGTCATATCCATTCAACAGGACCTTGACTTCTTATTTCCAACTGAGTGCAGAAAAACAATGATTGTGTGTGTGTTTTGAAGAGTTTTATTTGTGATCTATTTGAGTCAGCTCAACAGAGATAACTTTTTAACCATGGAGCACATATTTTGTTACAGGATGCCTCCTGGAAGACAGCCAGCCAGTGTTCCAGGCTTTGTACAAGATGGCAGCCCACCAAGTTACGAGACCTTGGTGTAGGGCCCTATCACAGCGGAGGCACCAGCGGGAGCACTTCCCGTTGGGAAACTGATTCCACCAGCCCCAGAAGTAGAGAGTGCACACCACCTGAGCACATTGCACGAGTCCCAGTGCTATAGGACACCCAGGTAAAAGGGAAAGACAGACCCGCAGGTAGCTGAGGACTGGCTGGAGGCTGTGGTGAGTGTCTTCAGACTGGTAGAGACACTAGCAAACCTTATGGTGATCCTTTCCATGAGTCTCCTTCAAGAAGCAATAGACAGATGGTGGAGCCTGATGATCCTGGTTCATGATAATATGACACTTCTCTGGGAAGACTTTGAGAGCCTGTTTCAGGTGGAGTTTGTCCCAGCCTCCCTACGTGCAGTGCGGATACATGAGCTACTGCATCTACAACATGGTAGCATGACGGTGGCACAATACTCAGAGAGGTTCACCAACCTCTCGTGCTACTCCACAGATATGGTGCAGGACCCATTATTCAGGGCCCAAATCTTCGAGAAGGGGCTCAGGTGAGAGATAATGTATTCAATGATCTCCCTCAAGATCCCGATGCAGGCAGGGGTATTTGAGAGAGCCCTCTTAGTGGAGAGTTTCCTTGCTGAGCAGTCTCCAGAAGCGAGACCCGCCACCGGGCATCACATAGTGGAGTCCTCTACACCAGGCAGAAGATAGATGTCGTAGAGATCCAAGAAGACCAGACCATCTAGTGGATGACATCAGGCCTCATGATTGGTTGTGCGATTCACACGAGATAGAGCTAGTAATACGAGGAACCTGAAGTGTTTCACATGCGACGGGTAGGGTCACATGGATCATGACTGTCCGACTCGCCATTCAGATGATCAAAAGACAGTTGAGGAAACTCCTAGGCAGAGGCATAGGATTGATCAAGTCAATCTACAGGGCCCAGGCAGACATGGCTGAGGAGCTGGCCATGCAGCTGGCGATGGACGATGTTTTGAGGTGTTACCACCACCACCACCAAGAGGTCCTCCCCGACCGCAGGAAGAAGGTGGACATGTAAGAGATCATCTCCAGGAAGCTGAAGCTTACGATCTTGGCGCTCTGAAGATGATTTGAGGTATGATCTGTGTCTACTCCACCTTAGTTGCAGTTCTTATAGACACATGTACCAGTAACTCTTTCATTTCCACTGCCCTCGTTCGAAGCTCGAAGATTCCAATAGAGCCGTTGGCTTGATCCTTACAACTAGTGACTCCTACGAGAGAAGATTCGATGATTCCACACTGGTTCCGGTGGTGTAAGATTACTCTAGTAGGTGAGAGTTTTGGCTGTGATCTCCTAGTAGTGGCGTCGAGGCCTTATGACGTCATCTTGGGTATGGACTTGTTATCTACAGTCCATGCTCAGATCTGATGTATTAGGTGGAAGGTGCAGTGTATCCGCATGGATGGGGCTAGGTTCATGTTCACTGGTGAGAAAGGAGCCTTTGCAGCACAATACATACTTACTCGGAGGAGGGTGTACCCGATCACTCATCAGCTGACCTGCCTTACCCTCAAAGTAGTTGATGTGGAGAGTCTGAGCTGCCTTGTAGTGGTAAACTAGTACGCGGATGTTTTCCCTGATGATGTTCTAGGTCTACCTCCTTGTAGATAGGTAGAATTATACATTGAACTATTCCCCAGGACGACACCGATATCTACACCAGCATATCAGATGGCTCCCGTGAATCTTCGTGAGCTGCGGGTACAGTTAGAGGACTTATAGGGGATGAGATTAATCCATCCCAGTGTTTCTCCCTGGGTAGCCCCGATTTTGTTCGCCTAGAAGGTGGATGGAAGCTTGAGGATTTATTTTGACCACAATCACCTGAATCTGGTGACTGTGAAGAATAAGTACCCACTTTCGATGATTGATGACCTCTTTGATCAGCTGAAGGGAGCACGGTGGTTCTCAAAGATGGACCTCAAATCAGGCCATCACAAGCTCAGAGTTTGAGACGAGGATGTGTAGAAGACGACCTTCAGATGTCGATATGGCCACTATGAGTTCTTGGTTATGCCATTAGGCATAACCAAACCTTCAACAGTATTCATGGGAGTCATGAACAGGATTTTCTAGCCATACCTCGATCGCTTTGTCATAGTCTTCATCGAAAAAATTCCAATTTACTCGACTATTGGGGAGGAGCATGCCTACCGTTTATAGGTAGTATTGGACACACTATGAGAGAATCATCATTATTGTAAGCTCTCGAAGTGCTAGTTTTGGATCTGAGAGGTACACTTTCTGGGACATGTCATCTCAAAGGCTAGAGTTGCAGTGGATCCAGCAAAGATTGAGGTGGTACTTTCTTAGGAGCCACTCAGGAGTGTGACGAAGGTACGAAGTTTCCAAGTTTTGTCTAGTTACTACCATAGATTCATTCCAAACTTCTCCAGAGTTGCAACACCTCTATCAGCCTTGATGAAGAAGGGGAAGACCTTCGTGTGGTCAGAGAGATGCCAACAGAGCTTTCTAGAGCTAAGGTAGAGGCTTACTAGTGCCCCTATCTTGAGGATTCTGAAGGAAGGCATAGGTTATATAGTTTTCTATGATGCATCAAAGAATGGACTCGGATGTGTCCTAATGCAGGAGAAATAAGTGATCGCTTGTGGTTTTCGTCAGTTGAGACAACATTTGCAGAACTACTCCACCAATGAACTCAAGTTAGTAGTAGTGGTCTTCTCCTTGAAGATGTGGAGGCACTATCTGATGGGCGAGCATTTCACAGTCTACTCGGACCACCATAGTCTCAGGTATATATTCTCTTAGAAGGACCTGAACCTGAGACATCGGCGATGTCTGGAGTTACTCCATGACTATGAATTCAAGATAGTCTATACTCTTGGGAAGGGGAACGTTGTAGCAGATGCACTTAGAAGGAGATCTGGTATACAGTTACTAGGTGAGGCGATAGAGCAGCTAACTGCTTTATAGATATCCTTTGTGGATAGAGATAGAGTAGCCTTACATCAGTATCATACAGTAACGCCCCCATTTCATCAGCGAGTTAGGGAGACACAATGTGGAGACGCTTACTGCAAGATACGATGTGCTCAGATATCAAGAGGGCAGGAATCTGATGGATTTTCTGAAGGTGGGGAGCACATCATCCTCTTCAGTGGACGTACTATGGTGCCAGTGTCATTTCAGGTGGAATTGATGAGGGAGTTCCCCACATCCCCTCTAGCGGTACATCTAGGAGTGGAAAAGATGTACCAGGATCTCCAGTGACATAATCTGTGGCCAGGGATGAAGAAGGAAGTTGCAGAGTTTGTCTCTCGGTGCCTCACTTGTCACCAAGTGAAGGCAGAGCACCAGGTACTAGCAGTCTTAGTTCAACCATTATAGGTCCCATAGTGGAAGTGGGATGGGATATCTGTGGACTTCGTGATGGGTCTTCCACAAACATCCAGGGGTCATGACTCGATTTGGGTGATCGTCGTCTGACTCACCAAGTCAACCCACTTCCTACCGATCTGAGAGAAAAGTTTAGTAGAGATATTGGGACGTCCTTACATGTAGGAGATTATGAGGCTACATGGAGTACCTTCTTCTTCATTGTCTATAACTATGACACACAGTTTACTTCCTGGCTATGGAAGGGGTTGCATGAGGCTTTCGGGATGTAGCTTCGTCTGAGCACTTCTTTCCATCCTCAGATGAATGGCTAGACTAAGCGGACCATTCGAAACCTCGAGGACATGTTCTATGATTGTGTCCTAGACTTCGGTCATAGCTGGGAGTATAACTTACCTTTGGTGGAGTTTTCGTAAAAAATCAACTATCACATGACCATTGGGATGACACCTTTTGAGGCATTATATGGGCAACCGTGCAGATCACTCCTGTGCTGGACTAACCTTGGGGAGTCAGCACTAGTGGGACTAGAGATGGTACGGGCTACCACAGATAAGGTGTAGATCATCTAGGAGTGGATGAAGACTGCACAAAGTGGGCATAAGTCAAATGTTGACAGGAGATGGAGGCTTATGGAGTTTGAGGATAGAAACCATGTCTTTCTGTGGGTCTGACCTCGTTGAGGACTGCAGAGATTTGGCCGAGGCGGAAAGTTATCTCTGAGATTCATCAAACCTTTCCAGGTCCTTAGTAGAGTTGGTGAGGTGTCCTACCACTTTGCTCTTCCACCTCAGTTTCACTAGGTGCACAACGTCTTCCACGTATCTCAGCTGAGGAGATACGTGCATGACTCTTCTCACATCTTAGACCATGGAGAGATAGATGTCAACGATGGGGAGACTTTTACAGAGGTTCTAGTGGAGATTGAGGATCGACAGGATCGGGTCCTATGTGAATAGTCGATACCTCTGGTGCACATTTGCTGACAGCAAGGGAACCTCCAGGAGAGCACATGGGAGCGGGAGGATCAGATGCATACTCAGTACCCCCACTTGTTCCCTTAGCTCGAGTTTTAGCTTATGGGGATGTAAAGCCTTGAGGTGGGAAGAATATAAAGACCCAAAATTTATGTGGATTTTTTTCTTAAATATATAGGAATTTTAAAAGTCTGTGAAAATTGACGGTGCGTGATTCTGAGGCCTGGTGTCCCCAAAATTAATTTTTAAATTTTTTTTAGGTACATTCAGTAAATATACGAGCGAGTTTTTATAACTTTTGAAATGGTGCTCGGAATTTAAATCTGAGGGAACTGTGGAACTCACAGAACCAATATTCTCTTAAGAATACATTCACCTCAAAGACAGTTGGTCGAGAATAAAAGTTAGTTTTTGGGATTTTTAGTGAATGAATTAAATAAAAATAAGGTTGTGTAAGCTTATTTTTATTAGTTTGTTAAAACCACCATGAGAAGGTTGGAGGTGGGGACCACCACACCTTAACCTCCCATGAGAGGTTATGGTGGTGGGGTCCACCCAAGGTCTAAACCTCCTCTCTTTGTTTATTGTTGTGGAGAACACCTGAGGTTAAAACCTCTTTTACTCCCCTTTAAGTGGGGAGAAACCTCTTGATATCCCTACTTTAATGGTTCCACCACCTTTTTTATTTATTATGCCAACACCTCTTGAATTAATGGTGAAATTCAAATTAAATTAATAAAACATAATTTAATTTATATTAGCCATTCCATTGTTGGGAGAGGGGTTGAAAGAACTCTTGGAGAAACTTATTCTATCCAACAAAGAACGCTCCTCCCAACGAAGAACGACCACCGGAGATCGAAGAACGAGGAAGACGACACCGAGCTAGGATCAGAAGAACCTTGCAAAGGCAACTAACATAGGACATCTTCAATAGATTCCTATCTATCCCCAATGAAGTTGTCTCCTTCCTCGCGACCTCCATGGGAAAATCAAATAGGGTAGGGGTTCAAACTTTGTTTTGATTCTCGTCCTTCTTTTTCCGTCGAGGATTATTATTCAATGTCTGATGCTATCACCCTAACGCGGAGGGTGTGGGCCGAATGAACACGGCCTGACTCCTCCGCCTTCCTCGTGGAATTTGATGCTAAATGCCGTATGAGTCCAAGATGAGCGATACTCATCAAAAATGGTTGCAGATCAAACGTGATGTCCTGAAGAGTGCATAGCTACTTCCAGAACGAGAATCAGGCCACCAAAACTCATCCGGTGGCCCACAGAAAGTTCACCGGCGGATGGAACCAACAAACGTCACCGCTTGGATGTCGACGATGCAACAGTGCCACCAGATGATTATACTGTGGTCGAATGGTTGCGATAGTGCAGCAGCGGTCATTGCAAGCTCAGCAGCTGGAGCCTCCGGGTTTCTGGGGAAGGCGCGACATAACCGTGCCACATGGTGGAACAAAAGGGGATCGCCTCCCCCAGCCGCGGCGGTGCAGCGGCAACTGAAACAAGGCCGGATGCTAGAAGGACTGACTGCCTGATCCGCCAGGATGCCAGAGGAGGCGCAACGCAACTACGCCGCGTGGGAGGTGGCTGGCCGCTTGTCCAGCCAGGAGGAGCGGGACCCGTCACGTGGGTCCTGCATGAAGTGGACCGGCACCACGGGGCGCCAATTTGACTCCCCAGAATGGCTAAGACATTTGGAAATCTAGGGGGCATGACCTTCCCACTGGACGTGGCTTGGGTGAACACCACGGGCCACCATCCGTGGGCCTCGCGTGGGCCACCACCGCGGGCCGGGCCGGACCCAGCATGGGTCGGGCCGCACCTGCGGGCCGATCCGCCCTCGCAGGTCAGGCTGCCCCCACAGACCGGGTCAGACTGGCGGACCGAGTTGGACCCCATTCCGGACCCGGGTCAGGCCGGGTTGGTCCGACTGGGCCGGACCGGACCCAGACCCGTTGACCTATATTTCCACTCTTTTGGTCGTAACATGAGATACATGCATCCAATTGACGAACCATCTATGGCGATAGAATCCTTGGATAAAGAAGGTACTTTTGGTATACCCCACTTGAGGTTTGGACATAGTTGGGTTATGACTGGGTTGTATCAAACATAAATCCAACCGGGCCCTCAGAACAAAAATGCCAATAACTCTCAGACCGGGCGTCTGATTGACGTGCGGTCTGTCACATTGGGTATCTTCTGGATGGATAGATCTTTTGGATAAATCAACTTGGGACTTCCTGGAAGATTATGTATCAACAATTTCCTTGAGGAGCGAACCCTCCTGGAATCAAGCGTGCTTTGTGCGGAACCCTGTAGCTGGCAGTGCTCCGACTATTGTTCCGGGATCCTACGTGGGTTTGACATCTCTGACTACTGTTCCTGGATCCTTCGTGGGTTCGAAAGCTCGGACTACAATTCTTGGAGCCTATGTGGGTTCGATAGCATTATCTACTGTTCCTAGATCCTATGTGGGTTCGACAGCTCTGATTACTGTTCCTGGATCCTTTGTCGGTTCGAAAGTTCTGATTTCTATTCCTGGATCCTGTGTGAGTTAGACAGAATAGATGATTTAGTGGCTACATATAATTATCTCTAACACTCTACGCGAGTTGTATACCTGTGTGATCTGAGTTAGGAACTTTTCTGTTTTCCTCATGATTCAGATAGATTACTTCATAATTAAGGTATATGTATGGGCATATACCTAAGTGGGGATTATCTGTTGATTTCATATTTAGTGTTTATCCTTGTTGGTTTTTGTGAGATCCTGAGGGTCTCAGGGTCCCTATTGAGTATCGTTATACTCACCCCAGCACGGGTTATGCCCGCATCTCGTTGTGTTGGATGCAGACGACGAACAACACTAACCGAGGCTGAGTGTACCAGGACTGGACGGTACCTGAAGGTGGACCACATGGCGTGACAATACATGGAAGAGACATACAAACATGGAGTGTTGTGGAGGCTATATGTACCTACCCTTTAGGCAGGATTTCCCTGTGGGCGATCCGGGATTTGTTTCCCCTTTTTCCAAAACTTGTACTTCCAGTTTCTTGTACTTTACAGTTGGGCTTGTATTCCCATCCACTTTTACTTTTCAGCAATATTTTGTTATACAATTTTACTTATTGTTTTTCTTACATATTGTATTCTATTTTGTGTGTTTTCAGGTTATAAAGGCAATGTCTTCCCTATTTTAGGGATTTATGCCTTTGGTGCTAGTCACCAGCACCTGGCCTATGGAAGGTGGGCTAGGGGTAGTCACGGTACGGGCCCCAGGGGATGGGTCATGACAATTACACTTTAAAACTAATTAAAAAGATAATACAACAATATAAAAAAATTAGACAAAAAGTAGTTTCGAATTAAAATGCTGTATTTTTCACTGTTTATTAAAATTTTTATTTTATTAGATTAATACCAAAAAATGAAAAAAATTAAATTTTTATGTCCTGCTTCCAAATAAGAGGTTTAGTTTGTCAAATTTATCTTATAAAAGTTTCCAGAACTATATTTAAAATGGGTGCACCATCAAAAGGTGGTAAAACTACATTTTTTAAAAAACACTTCTTTTATCTAAAAATTTGATTTTTATTCTCATATCATGTTTTAGAAAATATATAAGATTAATTATAATGTTATATAAAATTAAAAATATGGTTAATACTATTCATAACGTCTAGTTTATATCTCATTAAATAATAATATTTTAATAATATATCATTGTTTTTTGAAACTTCATATCACGTACAACATGAGCTATCGAGGAAGGTTTCTCTTGCATGTAACAAAAGACAAGTCAGTGTTGTGTGTTGTACAAGATTAATTTTGTGCTATGTATAACATTATCCAAACTTAGTTCATTTATACAGTGAAAAAAATCTATACTCAGTGTTGCGTGAAATGAATTCTATCAAAAGAACATGAAATTGTATACATCACTAGACAAGAATAGTATTGCGTATACTAAAGCTAAAATGGTGTTGTGTATACCACAAGCTAATATTGGTGTATCATACAATACATTAAAGAAATTTAAAAATAATCTATCTCATAAATTGTCAGGATGTTACATTCCACCCCCTTATAATGAATTTCTCCCTCAAAATTCGTCGGGGTAATAAATGGTTTTCAACTTGAAAGTTTCTTTCATGGAAAAACTCATCATAAAGAGGGATTCTAAAAAATCATTTTAAAAGATAAATCTAGAAATATAAAGATTACCCAAATTAATTCATCTCTGGGTTTCCACATTGGATAACATAGGTGGAAAGTGAGAACATGGATATGGAAGAGAAATCTAACCCTCAAGTTTTGATGCAGAATAATAAATAATAAAGTTTGGTGAAAGTTAACTACAAGAAAGCCGTAAAGCATAGATGATTTAAGGGTCCATATGATTCAACATTAATAATTTATAGGATAACGTTTTTGATTTCAAGATATTTTTCCTAAAGTTGATGAATTTTCATATGAGGGGAAATACTTACATAATTTCAGTACAATCTCACCATAGTTCATTCGTTGAACAATTTCCACTTCAAGTATTATTTAAATGAATGAAGGTAAATTTTTATTCTTGATGTTTTTACAGATCATGCGATATAATGATAGGTCATTAAATTTGACTCAGAAAAAGGTTAGAACATGTCATAAAATATGTATAAGTTCACCTATATTGAGAAAATACATTATTCTACTAAAATTAAATCTCAATATAACTTATACTATCCATGAATGGATAGAATTACAATCCTTCTAGAAAATGAAAATATAAAACTTTAGAAGGGGGTGAACTAAATCAAATTAACATTTGTCTCCCATATCTCATTTAGTAGTTCTTTGTTATCAAATTCCAAAAACATGAATAACTTAGTAATGTATTCTCTTTGAATATGAAAATAACATGAATTACCATAAAAACATAGTTAAAACATTATTTCAATCAAAATTAACTCTTTAAATACACCAAAAATCCAAAAATTCTATATACTCAAACCATGATATCACTTTGTCCTTATATCAGTCATGAGATCCTTAATGCTATAAAACATCTCATTATCTCCTTATCCCTTCATTCTGCACAGATGATGTGCTTTCCAAGAAATACTTCAATCACTTTTAGTAGTTATCAGTACCATATAATTATTGAAAACCACAATAAACCAATACATTGATAATTCAATATTCCATAATACTATAAATGAGATTCCACAACAGTATTTTTGAATCCCATTACATAAACACTAAATCTTTACACCACTATGTTTTCATACTTAAAATCATTAATAGTGATCACATGTTACTTACCTTTGACTTTTTTCCTTTAGAGGTTGGTGATGTCGACCATAATTAACCCTTGGATTAGGGAATTGGTTAGCATAATTCCCCATTTCCATGCACTTCTAGAATTGAAGTGTTGGTGGTGCGTTCTCTGTAGTCTTTTCTCTATTCACATCATTAGTAAAATTTTTCCCAGTACTTAGACACTCAAGTGACCAATGAACTACTTTTCTACACTTGTAAAATTTTCTAGTCCCTTTAAGAAAATATGCACCATGCTAATTTCCACACTTTGAGAAAAAGGAAACATTCATCCTCTTTTCACCAATGTTTTTAGGTTTTCCCTTGAACTTCATCTCTCATTTCTTGTAAAAACCATGAGATGGATATGTAACTCCAGCTTCCAGTTATACCTTAATAGAATAAATAACAATCTCTTCATAGCTACTTAATTCTCTAATAGCTAATGCCTTTCAAAGACTTGAATATAAGATATTGAAGAATCAATAAACTTTACATTATGGTTAGTTGATAAAGCCAGAAGCGTACCTTGGAAGACTTATAAAATTCACCTTGTATGTACCAATATATTCATCATCCTTTCTCTTAATCTCACACAAGTAATTTTCCATATTTTTTGAAGGATATGAGGGATGTAATTGTTGAAAAAACAAGTTATTGAACTCTTCCCATTCCATGGATTCAATTTCATCATTCTTCCTTGTATTATTTATTTGATTCCACCACTAGTTTTCTTTACCTTATAAATGATAGACAACCAAAATAACCTTTTAATGTTCCTTAAGAAAATCTATGGAAAATATATTTTCAATGGAACTGATCCATTGTTGGGAAACCAGTGGATCAGAAGACCACTGAAAGGTGGACATTACCTCATGAAGGGCTCAATAGAATTTTGTTCCATTCTCTACTCATTTGGATGTTCTGAATGGTTACTAACTTGTGTAATTATAGTAATAAGATTTTTCATTCCATATCCCATAACATTTGGTTTTTTAGGAGGATAATTATTGCATTTCCCATTTCATTTATCATTAACGTGGTTCTTTCAGGTTCCGAACATTATCTAAAACCCAAAAATATCAGTGTGAGAGGTAAAAATAATACTAGGAAAACAACATTATCACGGGGGAGAACCTTCAGTCTCTAACATATTAGGTTTAATCCTTGGTTATTCGTGATCATTACCATATTTCAATGACTTTAATATATAGTTAGACTTCCCGTTAGGGACATCCCTAAACATACCTTTGAAATATCTCTAGGGATATCACCAAAGTTTTCACATCCTAGTATCCAAAGGTTGACTAAATATTTAATCTAATAAAAACTGTAGAGACCCAAGATTTAAGTACATGGAAATCACATTTCTTTTTTCAAAACACTTAATAAATGATATAAATAAACACCCAAAGATAGTATTAGTTTAGTGTCTTTGGAAACTCTGAACATAATCTTCTAATCCTAGTGAAAGATCTTCAATATTTCTCACAAAGATATTTCTATTTTTCTTTCTACCTAAAAAACCTCTTTATATCCTAAGGAAAAGAAACATATAAAAGGGTGAGATCAAATTCTATGTAAGGGTAAACATGGAGAACATAAAACAAACCATAAAAATTTGAACATAAAAACATGAACATAATGTTTAAATATCAAAATATTGAGTTATGAAATAATTATTGGAAGTATGTAAGGAATGGATCATAAGGAAACACTAACCATGATAGAATAGCATTAGCATAAAAAATGTAATTATTGAAAATTGATGACCACATCATATGATTTCCATATTAGTGAAGGCATTGCTTCTAAGACTATATTAGTGGACAAAGTCCATTACTAAACCAAGTTTAATTATCGTTCAATCCATGTATTACTGAACAAGATTTACTTTTCGTTCCATCGATGTCTATCTCATGAGATATAAATTTTTACCCAATGCATTGGAATGATATATAGGCCCCACAAGTCTAATAATGAAATCATTCTTACATGTTCCATAAAACATAAATCATTCATCATAGCATAAACTAATAAATAAAATGGGTTTCTTAAATATCATATTCCATAAAAGATCATTCCATCAATAACAAAATAAAACTATAGTAATAATAGGGATTGAAACATTACCCTATTTAAGAGAGTCATCTTTTATGGAAAATAATTTTGATAAAACACAGGAACTTAAAAATAAAAATAAAAATATCATTTCTTCTTAAAAAACGTTTTCTTTTCTTAAAATGCCATGCAATTATAAATGAAAAGAATTTATTTGAAAATAAAATTTCAATCTTATAGTGGAATATTCATTGAAATAAGTCATTATGATAATGTAGAAGTCCATTCATGCTGTGTAAGTTTAAAAAAACATTCTCCTCGTGCTTTTTTCAGAAAATTCAAAAAGTAACTCATATGGTAAACAAAAAAGAAAGATTCCTTCCATACCATGTAGTAAAATTAAAAAATGGGTAAAAATGACTTTAAATATACATACAATAATATTAAACATTTTATAGAAACATTTTCAAAAAACATGAACACAGATGATAAATATTTCCCCAGTAAATACTTACAAATAAACAGTCTCAGATAAAAATTAGTTTGGAAATGTTATCCATTACCTTAGTTCCAATTTCTTCTGTATGTGTCTAGAACTCTTATATTGTTTGTTTAGACATATTATTTTCTTGTAACTGAACCATAATAATATTTATTATATCATATATGATTCACTTATGACTTTATATTACCCGTTTATTTGTCAATTCTGTGTTAAAGAAACATTTTGCGTAATTATCATTTTATTTATTGTACATGTTTTGAATTGTTATTCTTGATACTATTACATACATAATTATTGAATTACATTCAGAATTTAAAAATTATTTACATATTATATATATTCAGTATATGAATATATATAATAGATAGATAAAATAAATAAAATACACTATTCATGGAGAAGGTAGACCGTGCGTACGCATGGACGATGTTTTTGTTTCCAAATTAAATTAAAAGGAAGTAATTAAATGATATATATACACATAAATCTAGTAGAATTATTTTTTTTTATATTTCATGATTATTTATTATATATACCTTATAATCATTCTTGGATTGTTAATGTGGAGAATGAATCTCATCACGTCGTGGAGACTGTAAGCCGTACGAACACACGAGCGATGATATCGTTCCCATAATTGTTGAATGGTATTTAATTTGATGGTGTCATAATTATTATCATGTTATAATAATAATGTATAGTTATTATTTCCACCATTATACCCATACAAATATGGTGGTGGTGAAAAATATATTGCACCACTGCGTAGAGATGGTAAGTTGAACGTACGCACATACGATGATTTTTTTTTGTTAGATGGATAGATTGTGAAATAGGGTTGTTTCATATTTATAACAATATATCATTATATAAGTGATACTTATTTTATTAATTTATATTAAATAAACTAAATAAGAGGAAGTAAAAGAAGAAATAAATTTGAAAGAATCGGTAGAAGAGATTACCTCTTCCTCAACGTGCATCCTTTAAATTTATTATTAGGGAACTTGATTTGGTATTTTGAGAATACCAAAACCTCTAAAATGTAACTAGGTAAGTTTATAAGTGAAATTTAAAGGGTTTTTCCAAGCACGAAGGCTCAAAATGGAGTGAAGAGGAGAGGGAGGAGGTTCACTTTTATAAGAGAGGAGAGGGGAACTTTAGGAAACTCTAGAAATATTAATTTATTATAAATTTTTTTTTGATTTAAAGAGATCCCAAACTCATTTAATTCGAATATATTACGAGTATTATTTGGAATACTCTCAACCAATATGTTTTAGAAAAGTTTAGGTCTCAAATTTAAACTTATCTTTTAGGATTAACCCTTAGTTAACTAATTATCTATTACCATGTATTCATGTATTTTCATACTATATGGTTAATATAGTTACTGAAAATTCACATTAAAACCATAAGTGGTTCAGTAATGAAATTTTAAAACTTAACTAAGTAATTTTTCTGAATATTTTATTTTTAGGACTATTATGTCATTTAATAAAATAGTATTTGTTTTAAAAACTCATTTATGCCAATTTTTATACTAATCATATAATGAATTTTAAAAAATCCTTAAAAACATGATTATTTCAAAAAAAAATTATGAATTCAAGGATAATAAGTCATAATAATCCATAAAATTTATGGTTGGACCAAAAAAGGTCAATGTAAATTTATTTCATTATTTATAATCTCATTTATTTAAATCATCCATTAATAAGGTAATCACAACATCATCATTATGTCATAAATAAATTTATTCATTGGTTTCTAAAAATTATAAATAAAATACCATGATATAGAAAATATTTTTATATTTATAATTACTATCTATATAAATATATATCATTTATATAACCCTATATAAAAATCGATTTAGTAAAACATATATGTTTAGGTTATAATTATATTTAATTTTTGTAAAATGTAATTTTCACGTCCATGTGAATCCATGGGGTCCCAAAATCTACCCAAGGATTCCCACAGTTGGAAATATGTCATCCAATAGGATTATACAAGTGTTAGGATATAATATTATATTTTACCCAAATTTACCAAATTTACCCTATAACCATGGTAAATAAAATAATTACTGAAGTTACTATTCATAATGTCCAAAAATAAAAGGAACTATTTAAAAAATTTGAACCTTACGATTCCAAATATGGAATCCATTTTTTTTTTAAATTTGAAACACATAATTTTCAGTAATTAAGTTAAAATGAATTCCCATTGTCAAAACCAGAAAACGAGGTTTTAAAACTAATAACTATCAAAATATTAACACATGTTTATGTCCAATTAAAAAATGAAATTACTTCCAGTGACCAAAATTGGATTAAATGATAAAAATATAATATTATTACACTTTAAAACCAATAAAAAATATAATCTAACTATATAATTAAATTAGACAAAAGATAGTTTTGAATTAAAATGCAGTATTTTTTATTATTCATTAAAATTTTAATTTTATTAGAAAAAATCTATAAATTAAAAAGTTAATTTTTATGAAATTATTATAATGAATAAGTTTATTTTTTCAATTTTAACTTATAAAATTGTCAAAAACAGGATTTAAAATGGGTGCTCCATCAAAAGGCGGTAAAACTGCATTTTTTGAAAAATACATCTTTTATTCAGAAAATTGATTTTTTTCACATATCATGTTATATAGAACGTGTAATATGAATGATAATGTTATATAAAATTTAAAATATGGTTAATAATATTAATAATGGCTAGTTTATATCCCATTAAATAATAATATTTTTATAATATATCATTGTTTTGTGAAACTCGGTATCCCATACAATGCAAGCTATCGAGGAAGGTCACTCTTTAATGTAAAGTAAGCCAAGACAGATTTGTGTGTTGTGAAATATTCATTTGGTGATGCGTATAATATATTAAAAACTTAGTTCACTTATACATTGAATAAAATCTATACTTAGTGTTGTATGAAATGAATTCTATCCGAAGAATTTGAAATTTTGTGCAACACAAGATAATAATAGTTTTGTGTATTATGCAAGCTAATACGTTGTTGTGTATACCACAAGATAATATTGGTATATTGTACAATACATCAAAGAAATTTAAAAATAATCTATCCCATAAAATCTCAGGGTGTTACATTTTACCCCCCTTAAAATGACTTTCGCCCTAGATATTCGTCAGGGTAATAAATTGTTTTACACTTGAATGATTCTTTAATGGAGACCCACATCGTAAAAAGGGATTATAAAAAATCATTTTAAAAAGTAAAGTTAGAAATATAATGGTTACCCAAAGTAACTCATTAGTGGGTTTCCGCATAGGAAAACATAGGTGGTAAGTGAAAACATAGATATGGAAGAGAAATCTGACCATCAAGTTTTGGTGGAAAGTGATAGAGAATAAGGTTTGGATAAAGTTAAATACAAGAAATCCATAAATATTCAATGATTGAAGGTACCATATGATTCATAATATAAGAAGATACTAGGAATTTTTTTTGGTTTCAAGATATTTTTCCTAAAGATGATGATTTTTACATGAAGAGAAACACTTACATGATTTGAGTACAATCTCACCATTGGTCATTCGCTGAACAATTTCCACTTCATCTATTTTTTAAATAAATGAAGGTAAATTTTTCATTCTTGGAGTTTTAGCATATCATGTGATATAATGATAATTCATTCCATCTCACTCAAAAAAAAGGTTAGAACAAGTTATCAAATATGTATAAGTCCATGTATAGTGAGATATTACATTAATATAATAAACATCAATAAAAATATAACTTATACTATCCATAAATGGAGAATATTACAATTCTTCCAAAAACTAATAATATAAAACGTTAGAAGGTGGTGATTTATATCAACTCAACATTTTTCTCCCGTATCTCATTTGTAAGTTTTTGTTTGTCACATTCCAAACATGTGAATACCTTAATCATGTATTCTCTTGAAACCTGACGATAACATAAATTACTATAGAACATTAGTGAAAACACTTATTCTATAAAAATTAACTCTTTCCACACATAAAAAATGAAAAATTCTATATACTCAAACCATGATATCACTTTGTTCTTAAATCTGTCATGAGCTCATTAATATAATAAAACATATCATTATCTCATTATCCATTCATTATGATCATGTCATTTGCTTTCCAAAAAATATTTCAATTACTTTTCATTGTTACCAATACCATATAACTATTGAAAACCACAATAAACTAGTACATAGATATTCCAATATTCCACAATACTATAAATGAGATTCCCCCCCACTATTTTTGAATCCAATTACATAAACACATAATCATTCCACTACTACGCTGTCATACTCAACATCACCAATAGTGATCACATGTGGCTTCCCTTTGAAATTTTCCTTAATAGGATAGTGATGTCTATCATAATTTACCCTTGTATTAGGTAATTGGTTAGCATAATTGTAACGACCCAAATCTATACGTACATAGACATTACATTACTTTTGCGTAATATCTAATACATAACAAAAACAGACACCAAAGGACTATAATATTTTAGTTTATTTGGAAAATTGGAACATAATATTCTAATCATGGTGAAAGATCTTCAACATCTCCCATAAAGATCATCCCCTTTGGTTTTCTTACCTAAAAACATTCTTTATATCTTGGGGAAAAGAAAACATAAAAAGGGTGAGATCAAATTCTCAGTAAGGGTAAACATATGTAACATAATACAATCCATAAACATTTGAATGCAAAAACTTGAACATAAAATCTAAACATCAAAATATTGAGCAAAGACATAAATCTTGGAAGTATGTAAGACATATATCATAATAGAACATAAATCCTGATAAAATAGCCTGGGAAGAAAACATGTAATTGTGGAAAACATTAAGCACTTGATATGATTTCCATAGTAGCCAAGGAATTTTTTCCAAGACCATCTTAGTGGACAAAGTCCATTACTGAACCGAGTTCACTCCTCGTTCCAGTCCTGTATTACTGAACCAGATTAAATTTCCATTCCAGCCATGTCTATCTCAGGAGATATAAATCGTTACCCAATTCATTGGAGGGAGATATAGGTCCCACCCATCTTATAAAGAAATCATTTTTACTTGTTCCACAAAATAAAACTAAATAATTCATCATAACCGAAATAATAAAATGGGTTTCATAAACATCATCCCATCATCACATAATCCATATAAAAAAAATTTATAACATTTCATCATAAGAAAAATTACACCATGTAAACAATAGAGAAATTATACTTGAAACATAAACATGATAAATAATGTCATCTTAGATGGAAAATAGCTTTGATAAAACACTTGAAATGAATTCTTGAGGAAAATATCCTTTCTTCTTAAAAATCATTTTCTTTTCACAAAATGAAACACAATTTTAAAAGAAAAGGATTTTGATGAAAATAACAATGAAATCTTGTAGAGTAAGTTCATGAAAATAAGGCGATATGGAACTGTAAAAATCTGTTCATGCCGTATAAGTAAAAAAAATATTATACTTGTACCTTTGTCGGAAACGTCAAAAAGTTCCTCGTGTGGTAAACAAAAGGAATATTCCATTCATAACATGAGGTAAAATTAAAAAATGGGTAAAAAGGAATTTAAACATACATGAAAACATTTTTCTAAAACATGGGCATGGATGTAACAATAACCCCAATAAACACTTACAAATAAACAATATCAGATAAAAAAAAGATTGGAAAAGTTATCCCTTACCTTAGGTCCTATATGCTTCGTACGTATCCAAAATTCCTGTATAATGATTTAAATAATGTTATTGTCTTATTACATAATCATATTAATTGTTACGATATCATATATGGTTCACTTATGACTTTATATTACCCGTTCTTTTCAAAATTCCATGTTAAAGCAGCGTTTTGGGTAAAATCGTTTTATTTATCGTACGTGTTTGGACTTGTTGTTCATGATATTATTGTTACTTATATCTTGATTTACTTAATTCAAGAATGTAAATCAGGATTTATATATCACATATATATTCGGTACATATATATATATATAAATAATAGATAGATAAATGAAATGAAATACACCGTTCATGTAGACGGTAGGCCGTACGTACGCATGAACACTGTTTTCCTTTCCTTATTGACTTGAATTGAATTAAGTAGATAACACACACACACACACACACACACACACATATATATATATATAAATTAGCTTTATCATGTCATATATTTAATTATTATTGATTATATATACTTTATAATCATTCTTGAATGGTTAACATGGAGAATGAATCTCATGGCGTCATGGAGGTGGTAATCCGTACGTACGCACGAGCGATGATATCGTTCCCATAATTATTGAATTGAATTTGAGTGGATGATATAATATTAAAGAATAATTATTATGTTATAATAACTATATATAGTTATTCTTCACACCATTATACCCATCCAAGTAAGGTGGTGGTGGGAAAACATATTACACCACGGCGTAGAGACGGTATTCCGTACGTACGCACGCACGATGATTTTGTTTTCTATAGGATGGATAGAAGGTGAAATGGGGTTGTTTAATATTTATAATAACATATAATTATATTAGTGATACTGATGTTATTACTTTATAATGAAACAACTAAGGAAGAACAACTTGAAGATGAAAGAAAACTTGAAAGAATCGGTAGAAGAGATTACCTCTTCCTCGACGCACCTCCTTTAAACTTCTTCTTAGGGCACTAGAGTTGGTCATTTGAGAATACCAAAACCTCTATGATATAACTATAGAGGTTTAGAAGATTAATTGACAGGTTTTGTCTGAACTTAAAGTCTCAAAAGGGTGTGAAGAGAAGAGGGAAGGGGTGCCCTTTTTATAAGGGAGGAGAGGGGCACCTTAGAAAAAACTTGAAATATTATTTTATAATAAAGTCTTATTAGGTTTTTAATAGCTCAAAATTGATTTATTTCTGAGATATGTTGGGGATGGGTCTAAATCCTCTCAAAAAATAGGTTTTAGACAAGTTTAGGTTACTATTTTAACCTTATCATTTAGATTTAACTCTATGTTAAATAATTTAACTTTTACCGTGTCTTTTTGTTTTCTTACACTATATGGTTAATAAAATTACTATAACAAGCCAAAAGAACCCCAAGTGGTTCATTATTAATATATATAACCATATCTAAGCCATTTTGATGTACCTTATATTTTTAGGAATAAAATAACATTAATAATATAATATTTGTTTTAAAAACTATTTTATGTCAATTTTGACACTATTTGGTACTTGTTTTTTGTAAAACTCATAACAGAATGATTAGTTTGAAAAAATACAATTAAATAAATAATAACATGTCCTATTAACCTATGAAATTAGTGGAATCCATAAAAACTCTAAAATTACATTTATTTGGGTATTTATAACATCAATTATGTAAATATTTCATTAATATGGTAATTACTACATCATCATTGTGTCACAAATAAATTAAATTTTTTAATGTTTAAAAATTATAAATAAAATACCATTATGTAGGAAATATTTTTAGCTTTATAATTAATATTTATAGTAGAATTTATCTTATTTATAACCCTATACTAATAATCTTTTAGTTATTAAACTTGGATTTTAACTATTTTAAATCTTCTTTGAATAAAATAATAATAAATTTCCTAATCTAATATAAGTGGACCTAAAGGGAAATATTTTATTTCTAAAGTTTTTTTGGTCGAATTACACTTATCCAATAGAATTAGGACATTTGTTAGGGTAATAATAATATCATCATTACCCTATTTAATTTTAACCGTGGTAAATAAAAGTAAAAAGTTACTATTCACCAAAAATTATTTTTATCTTATTGAACCACATTTTACTTACTGATATCAGCAGTTTCTCTTAGATTTTTGAAATTCCACTCATAGAAGTGGTAAAATGAAGTTTTATGTAAAATTTCAAATTCTCCTAGGAGGTGGGTAAAAGACGATCCAAAGTTCAATAAAATTTTTATATATCTAAAATTATTATAAAATTGCTACAATGAATTTAATTGAACTTATATAGGTATTATGTATCAATTTTGACCTAAAATAAATTTAAATAAAATAAATAATTATTTAAATAAAAGTCCGGTTTTAAATAGTAACCCAGTGTTTTCACTGTTCATAAAAAATTGAAAGTTTTCAGAAAAATACCAAAAATTCACCCTAGGCTAATTTCGATATTCCGAATCCAAAAATGAAGTCCATTTCGAAAGATAAAATTTATAAAATTTCAAAAAGTGGGTATTACTATTCATAATGGCTAGTTTTAATAATATTTTAATAACATATCATTGTTTAGTGAAACTCAGTATTGCGTCCAACACACACTATCGTGGAAGGTCGTGATTGCATGTAATGCAAGACAAGTCAGGGATGCGTGTAGTGCAAGATCCTATTGGTGTAGTGTACAACACAAGACATCAATTAAAATTAAAAATAATATTTTTCATAAAATCTTGGGGTGTTACATTCTACCCCCCTTAAAATGAATTTCGCCCTTGAAATTCGTCGGGGTTATAAATGGTTTACTATGCGAAAATTTCTTTTATAGAAACCCACATTGTAAAAAGGAATACCAAAACTTATCTTTAAAAACTAAAGTATGAAACATAATGGTTACCCAAATTAAATAATCACTGGGTTTCCACATAGGAGAACATAGGTGAAAATATGGATATTGAAGAAATATCTAACCATCATGTTGTGATAGAGAGTGGTAGAGAACATGGCTATGAAAAAGGAAACAATTACAAAGTCATAAATTTGTGATGATCTAAGGTACCATTTGATTCATCGAATATAAGGGCATTAGGACAAAATTTTTGGTTTTCAAGATGATTTCCCTAAAGTTGAAGAATTTGAATTAGAAGAAATACTTACTTTATTTCGGTATAATCTCACCGTATTTTCGTGCCTTGAAAAATTTCCACTTCATCTATTAAAGAAATGAAGTTGAATTTTTCATTTGTGAAGTGTTATCAGATCATGTGATAAAATGATGGGTCACTCCATTTGTTTCAAACAAAAGGTTATCAAAAGTTATCGAATATACATAAGTCCTTCTATGGTGAGGTTAATCATATATGATTCCAAAAATGGAGTTGTACTTCATCTATTATAACGCTTAATAAAATAAAACTAGTTTCTACTAACCAGGGACTTACTGTAGGTAGTGGTATGAAATAAAGGCCTGCCGCACTTCAGTTGTTGGTTCAGTCCCCGCAACCTTGTCCGATGCAACGGGTTGTCACCTGTCCTGTAGGTTGTCCCTTTTTATAAAACTACCCTATTATAACATTCCAGAAATAATATTGAAAAAAGTTATATCCTTAAAAATACTATCTGATGTCCAACATAATGCATTCCAATATTTAGGCTTATCTAAAATACATATGTCCAATCTCATAGTATAAAGAAAATGATTATTTTAAAGGTCACATAAAAAGAACGCGAATACCATTATTTATCCCCAATATATCATAAGATATATCTTGTTGGTCACATCCGAAACATGTGAATACCTTAATCATGTATTACCATAGAACCTTAGTGAAAACATGAGTGCTGTCAAAAGTTAACTGTTTACACATACTAAAATCCCAAAATTTATATATACTCAAACCATGATATCACATTGTCCTTATATCATTCATGAGCTCATGAATACTATCAAACATATTATTTTCTTTTTATCCATTAATTATGAGCATATCATCTACTTTCCAAAAATATTTGAATAACCTTTCATGGTTATTGGAACCATTCAACATATACTTTCAAATAATTTAGGAAAAACAATAGTATAACAATCCTTAGATGTTTCTTTATTCCATATTACCATTAAATTACCTATACAACATAACTTTTGAAAATCATAAATCTTTCCACTACCTTCTTAAACCATTGACTGAGATTCAACAATTATTTTATCTCATATATCATTTGTAGTCTCTTCGTCATCCTCAAAATAAATACTACCCATTCAAACATTCTGATTCTCTTCATGAGAGTTTCCCTTAGGGAATTGGTTTTCATAATGCCTATACATTCCACATTGAAAACATTTAATCATTGTTGATGTCATAGAAATACCATTATCCTTGTCCACGGTGTTAACTGAACCATTTTCTTTGCACTTACTGGATTTGTGTCCTTCTTTTCTACACTCAAATCATCTTCCAGTTCCATTGAAACATTCTCCCTGATGCCTCTTCCCACATAATTTACATGAGGGAAATTGAACTTTATTTTCTCTATGATCATCTTGTAACTCCATCTTTCTCTTATTAGATGAGTAGGGATACTTACCAAAGTTGAGATTATTGATCATATTATGAGATTGCTGATTAGGCATAATAACGATATTTGGACTTTAAAATCCCATTTCATTTGGTTTCTCATGAACAATATCATTCAATTATCCATCATATCCTCCATTATCGTGAATATTCCTGTTTCCAACCATTTTCTAAAACCCAAAAAGAATAGTGTGAGAGGAAAAAATCATAATCAAGGAGGAGTAACTTCAATATCTAAATTCTTAGGATTAATTCTAATATTATTTCTGTAATTCTAGGACTATAACCTATACTTATACTTAACCTTAGGGACATCCCTAGACATACCTTAGAAATATCTATAGGGATCTCACTAAAGTTCGCACATCCTAGTTTCCAAAGGTTAACTAAAATGAACCTATGATACTAACTGTAACGACCCAAAGCTTGAAATACGTAGACATTACATTACTTTTGTGGAATATCTAATACATAACAAAAAGAGACACCAAAGGTCTGTAATAGTTTAGTGTCTTTGGAAACATGGAACATAATCTTCTAATAATGGTGAAATACCTTCAACATCTCCCATAAAGATCTTCCCCTTTTGTTTTCTTACCTAAAACCATTCTTTATATCTTGGGGAAAAGAAAACATAAAAAGGGTGTGCACAAATTCTCAGTAAGAGTAAACATAGAGAACATAAAAGAATCCATAAACATTTTAATGTAAAAACTTGAACATAAAATCTAAACATCAAAATCTTGAGCAAAGACATAAATCTTGGAAGTACGTAAGGCATATATCACAATGGAACATCAATCCTGAAAAAATTTCCTAGGTATAAAACATGTAATTGTGGTAAACCATTAAGCACTTGATATGATTTCCATAGTATCCAAGGCATTGCTTCCAAGACCATCTTAGTGGACAAAGTCCATTACTGAACCGAGTTCACTCCACGTTCCTGTCCTATATTACTGAACCAGATTAGCTTTCTGTTCCAGCCATGTCTATCTCATGAGATGTAAATATTTACCCAATTCATTGGAGGGTGATATAGGTCCCACCCATCTCATAATGTAAACATTCTTAATTGTGCCAGAAAATAAACATAAATCATTCATCATAACCTAAAGAATAAAATGGGTTTCATAAACATCATCCCATCATCACATAATCCATATAAAACAAGTGGATACCATTTCATCATAATAAAACTCAAACCATGTAAATAATAGAGAAATTATACTTGAAACCTAAACATGATAAATAATGTCATCTTAGATGGAAAATAGTTTTGATAAAACACTTGAAATGAATTCTTGAGGAAAAAATCCTTTTTTTCTTCAAAATCATTTTCTTTTCACAAAATGCCAAAAAAATTTAAAAGAAAAGGATTTTGATGAAAATAACCATGAAATATTATAGAGTAATATTCATGAAAATAAGGCGATATGAAACTGTAAAAATCTATTCATGCTGTATAAGTTAAAACAAAACATTCTCCTCGTACTTTTGTCGAAAAAGTCAAAAAGTTCCTCGTGTGGTAAACAAAAGTAAGATTCCTTTAATAACATATGGTAAAATTAAAAAATGGGTAAAAAAGTAACTTAAACATACAAGAGAACATTTTTAGAAAACATGGACATGGATTATAACAATAACCCAAGTAAACACTTACGAATAAACAATCTCGGATAAAAATGACATTGGAAAAGGTATCCCTTACCTTAGGTCCGATATGCTTCGTACGTATCCGAAACTCCTGTATAATGATTTAAATAATTTCATTGACTTATTACAGAATAATATTCAATGTTATGACATCATATATGGTTCAATTATGACTTTATATGACCCGTTATTTTGTAAATTCCACGTTAAAGCAGCGTTTTGGGTAAAATCGTTTTATTTATCGTACATGTTTGGACTTGTTGTTATTGATATTATTATTACTTATATATTGATTTACCTAATTATAGAATGTAAATCATGATTTATAAATCATATATATATTCAGTACATATATATATATATATATATAATATAGATAAATGAAATCAAATACACCGTTCATGGAGATAGTAGGCCGTACGTAAGCATGAATGCTATTTTCCTTTCCTTGTTAACTTTAATGGAAGTAATTAGATGACATATATATATATATATATATAAATCCAGTAGCTTTATCATGTCATATATTTAATTATTATTCATTATATATACTTTATAATCATTCTTGAATGGTTAACATGGAGAATGAATCTCATTGCGTCGTGGAGACGGTAATCCGTACGTACGCACGAGCGATGATATCATTCCCATAATTATTGAATTTAATTGGAGTGGATGATATAATATTACAGAATCATTATGATTTTATAATAACTATATATAGTTATTCTTCACACCATTATACCCATCCAAGTAAGGTGGTGGTGGAAAGACAGATTACACCACTACGTGGAGATGGTATTCCGTACGTACGCACGCGCAATGATTTTGTTTTCCGTAGGATAGATAGAAGGTGAAATGGGTTTGTTTCATATGTAGAATAATGTATCAGTATATTAGTTATACTGATGTTATTACTTTATAATGAAACAACTAAAGAATAAGAAGTTGAAGAAGAAAGAAAACTTGAAATAATCGGTAGAAGAGATTACCTCTTCCTCGACGCACCTCCTTTAAACTTCTTCTTAGGGAAGTAGAGTTGGTATTTTGAGAAGAAGAAAACCTCTATGATATAACTAGAGAGGTTTATAAGAGGAATTGGCAGGGGTTGGACAATATTAAAGGCTCAAAAGGGTGTGAAGAGAAGAGGGAAGGGGTTCCCTTTTTATAAGGGAGGAGAAGGGAACCTTAGGAAAAACATAAAATATTATTTTATAATAAAGTCATATTTGGTTTTTAATAGCTCCAAATTGATTTATTTCGAGGATAAGGTGGGGAGGTGTCGAAATACTCTCAACCAATATGTTTTAGACAAGTTTAGGTTACTATTTTAACCATATTATTTAGATTTAACTCTAAGTTAAATAATTTAACTTTTACCGTGTCTTTTTGTTTTCTTACACTATATGGATAATAAACATACTATAACAAGCCAAAAAAACCCCAAGTTGTTCATTATTAAAATATATATCTTTATTTAAGCTATTTGGATGAACCTTAGATTTTGAAAAATAAAATAACAATTAATAATATAATATTTGTTTTAAAAACTATTTTATGTCAAATTTGACACTATTTGGTACTTGATTTTTGTGAAAATCATAACAGCCTGATTAGTTAGAAAAAAGTTAATTAAATAATTAACAACATGTCATATTAACCTATAAAATTATTGGAATTCATAAAAAGTCTAAAATTACATTTATTTGGGTATTTATAACATCAATTATGATAATATTTCATTAATAATGTAATTACTCCATCATCATTGTGTCAGAAATAAAATAAATTATATAATGTATAAAATTTATAAATAAAATACCATTATGTAGGAAATCGTTTTAGCTTTATAATTAATATTTATAGTAGAATTTATCTTATTTATAACCCTATATTAATAATGTTTTAGTTAATAAACTTTGATTTTAACTATTTTAACTCTTCTTTAAATAAAATAATAATAAATGTCCTCATCTAATCCAAGTGGACCTAAACTGTAATATTTTATTTCTAAGGTTGTTTTTGGTCGAATTCCACTTATCCAATAGAATTAGGACATGTGTTAGGGTAATAATAATATCACCATTACCCTATTTACTTTTAACTGTGGTAAATAAAAGTAAAAAGTTACTATTCACAAAATTATTTTTATCTTATTGAACCACATTTTACTTACTGATATCAACAGTGTCTCTCTAATTTTTGAAATTCCACTCACAGAAGTGGTAAAATTATGTTTTTTTGTAAATTTTCAAATTCTCCTAGGAGGTGGGTAAAAGATGATCAAAAGTTCAATAAAATTTTAATATATCTAAAATTATTATAAAATGACTCCAATTAATTTCATTGAACTTATATAGGTATTATGTATACATTTTGACCTAAAATTAATTTAAATAAAATAATTAATTTTTTAAATAAAAATTCAGTTTTTAAATAGTAACCCGGTGTTTTCACTATTCATCAAAAATTGAATGTTTTCAGAAAAATACCAAAAATTCACCCTAGGAAATTTTGATATTCTGAATCCAAAAATGAAGTCCATTTTAAATGATAAAATTTATAAAATTTCAAAAAGTGGGTATTACTATTCATAACTGCTAGTTTTAATAATATTTTAATAACATATCATTGTTTAGTGAAACTCGGTATTACATACAACACATGATATCGTGGAAGGTCACGATTGTGTGTAATGCAAGCCAAGCCAGAGATGCATGTAGTGAAATCTCCTTTTAGTGCAATGTACAACACAAGACATCAATGCAAATAAAAAGAATATTTTTTATAAAATCTCGGGGTGTTACAATAATGACCCATTTCGTTGCACTTATAGAATTGAAGTTTTGATGGTGCGTTCTCTGTAGTCATTTCTCTATTCAAAACATTAGCAAACTTTTTCTTAGTACTTCAACACTCAACTACTCGATGAACTTCTTTTTCACACTTGAAAAAAATGTTCTTTTCCCTTTAAGATAATCTTCACCATGCTTCTTTCTAAACATTGATCATAAGGAAACATTCATATTCTTTGCACCATTATTTTAAGATTTTCCCTTGAAATCCATCTTTTGTTTCTTGTTAAAACCATGAGATAGATATGTAACACCAAATTCCAATTCTACCTTGATAAGACAATGAAGAATAACTTCATAACTACTGAAGTATATTATAGTTAATTCACTTTAAAGACTTGGGTTAAAGCCACTAAAGATTCGACCAAATTTACTTTTAGGTTGGATGATAAAGCTAAAATCATACCTTGAATGCCTAGTAAAATTTGCCTCATATGTACCAATTGATTCATCATCCTTTTTATTAAACTCAAGGAATTCCTTTTCCATCTTTTTTCTAAGAATACATGGGATGTTCATATTGAAAAACAAGTTTTTAACTCATCCCATTATGTGGATTCAATTTTATCTTGCCACCTTGTATTCTTAATTAGAGTCAACCATTAGTCTGATTCACCTTCTAAACAATTTATAGTCCAAAAGACCTTTTCATGTTCCAAACTGTAAAGGATGGAAAATATCTTTTCACTGGTACTGATCCATTTTTCAGAAAAAAAATAGATCATAAGACCCACTAAATGAAGGTAGACGTTGCCTCGTGAAGGGCTCAATAGAATGTTGTTTCCTTCTCTGCTCATTTGGAATCCCAGAATGGTTCACAGCTTGCATAAGTATAACAATAAGAATTTTGATTCCATCTCCCATAACATTTTATTTTCAAAAATACTATCATTTCATTTCCAAAAGAATTGAACATTAACATGGTTCTTTTGGGTTCTGGCCATTATCTAAAACCCAAAAAGATCAGTGTGATAGGAAAAAATCATATTAGGAAAATAATATTGTCACGTGGGAGTACTTAAAATCTCTAACATCTTAGGTTTAATCATATTCTATTCATGATATTTACTGTAATTCTAGGACTATAATCTATAGTTATACTTACACTTAGGAACGCCCCTAGACATACCTTAGAAATATCTCTAGGGATCTAACTAAGGTTTTCACATCCTAGTTTCCAAAGGTTAAATATACATTCTATCTGATACCAACTGTATAGAACCAATATTTACTTACATGGAAATTAAATTTCTTTTTTTGAAATACTTCATACATGGAAAAAATAGATACCCAAAGACAGTATTATTTTAATGTCTTTGGAAACTCAGAACATAATATTCTAATCATGGTGAAAGATCTTCAATATCTCCCATAAAAATATTCCCCTTTTGTTTTCCTACTAAAACCCTTTATTTATGTCATGGTGAAAAGAAACATATAAAATAGTGGGCTCAAATTCTCAGTAAGGGTAATCATAGAGAACATAAAACAATCCATAAACATTTGAACATAAAAACTTGAACAAAAAGTTTAATCATTAAAATAATGAGTTACATAATAAATTGTGGCAGTAGGTAAGGCATGGATCAAAAATTAACATTAACCATGTAATTATAGAATTGGAATAATACATGTAATTGTTGAAAAATAATGAGCACATAACAAGATTTTTATAGTAGCCAAGACATTGTTTCTAAGACCATCGTAGTGGACAATGTCTATTACTGAACCGGGTTTACAAGCTGTTCCAGCCCGATATTATTGAAACAGATTTACTTGGAATTCTAGCCATGTATATCTCCTGAGATATAAATCCTTATACAATGAATTTGAGGGTGATATAGGTCCCACCCATCTCACAATGAAATCATTCTTACATGTTCCATAGAACATAAATCATTCATCATAGCATAATCTAAGAAATAAAATGGGTTTCTTAAATATCATAAACCAAAAAAGATCATTCCATAATTAAAGAAATATAATAATAATAATAATAGGTATAGAAACATAACCCTAGTTAAGGGAATCATCTTAGATGGAAATAATTATGATAAAACAGATGAACATAATTCCAGAGGAAAATATTATTTCTTCTTCAAAAACGTTTTCTTTTCTCAAAATGCCATGCAATTTTAAAAGAAAACAATTTAGATGAAAATAAATGTGAAAACATTTAGAGGAATATATAGGGAAATAATTCATTTTAAAAATATAAATTCCCTTTATTCCATGTAATTTAAAAAAACATTCTCCTAGTACTTTTATCAGAAAAGTCAAAAAGTACCTCATATAGTAAACAAAAGAAATATTCCTTTCATACCATATAGTAAAAGTAAAAAATAGGTAAAAATGGATTTAAATATAAATATAATAATATTAAACATTTTATGATTTTTTATATAATATGGACATGAATGATAAATATATCCCTAGTAAATTCTTATAAATAAACAATCGTGGATAAAAACGATATTGACAAAGTTATCTGTTACCATAGGTCTGGTTTCCTCCGTATGTGTTCGAAACTAATGTATAGTTGGTTTTGAAATATTATTATCTTGTAACTTAGACATAATAATATTTATTATATCATGTATGATTCACTTACTATTTTATATTACCTGTTCATTTTCCAATTCCATGTTAAAGAAACGTTTTGGGTAATAATCATTTTATTTATCGTATGTGTTTTAAATTTTTATTCTTGAGATTATTAATTATATCATGATTTACTTACTTACGGAAGGTAAAAAATGATTTATCTATTATATATATTCATTATATAAATATATATAAAATATATAGATAAAATAAATGGAATACACCATTCATGGAGACGGTAGGCCATACGTACACATGAACGCTGTTTTTGTTTCCTTATTAAATTAAATGGATGTAAGTAAATGTTAATATATATATATATGTATATATATAAATTCAGTAAAATTATTATTTCATATATTTCATTATTATTTATTATAAATTCTTTATAATCACTCTTGAATGGTTAACATGGAGAATAAATATCATCGCGTCATGGAGATGGTAAGCCATATGTACACACAAGCAACACCATCGTTCCCATAATTGTTGAATGGTATTTAATTGGATGGTGTATAATATATCATAATTATTATCATGTTATAATAATAAGATATAGTTATTATTTACACCATTATACCTATCCAAGTAAGGTGGTGGTGAAAAATATATTGCACCACGACGTTGAGATAATAAGCCATACGTACGCATGCATGGTGATTTCATTTTTCGTAGGATGGATAAAAGGAGAAATAGGTTTGTTTCATATTTATAATAATATATCATTATATTATTTATACTGATATTATTACTTTATATTGAAACAACTAAAGAATAGGAAGTAGAAGAAGAAATAAATTTGAAGGGATCAGTAAAAGTGATTATCTCTTCCTCGACCCGCCTCCTTTAAATTTATTCTTAGGGAACTTAATTTGGTATTTTGAGAAGAAAAAAACCTCTAAAATGTTACTAGAGAAGTTGAGAAGAGAAATGGGAAGGGTTTGACTGATATTGAAGGCTCAAAATTGAGTGAATAGGAGAGGGAGGAGGTTCCCTTTTATAAGAGAGGAGAGGGGCACTTTTGGAAGCTCTCAAAATAATAATATATTATAAAATGTTTATCACTTTCAAAAGGACGAAAACTCATTTAATTCGAATATAATATGATTATTGTTCGAAATAATATAAACCAATTGGTTTTAGACAAGTTTAAGTCACAAATTTAACCTTATCTTTTAGTATTAACCCTTAGTTTACTAATTTAACTCTTACCATGTATTCTTGTATATTAATACTATATGGTTAATATAATTACTATAAAATTAAAATAGAACCTCAAGTGATTCATTAATGACATTTAAAACATTATATAAGTCATTTGGGAGAATATTAAATTTTTTTACTATTAAATCATTTAATAAAACAATAATTGGTTTTAAAAACTCATTTACGTCAATTTTTATACTATTCATATCATGTATTTTCAAAAATCCAAAACTACATTATTATTTAAAAATAAATTCATTAATTAAAATATAAAAAATCAAAATCATCTATAAAATTCTTATATGAAATAAAAAGGTTAAAAGTAATTTTTTAAATTTTTATAACCTTATTTATTTAAATCATTCATTTATAAGGTAATCAGTACATCATCATTGTGTCATAAATTAATTAATTTATTTGGTGTATAAAAATTATAAATAAAATACCATGTTGTAGGAAATATTTTTATCTTTTCAATTAATATCTATATACATATATATCTGCAACATAACCCTATATTAAAACCCATTTAGTAAAAGATATATGTTTTGGTTATAATTATCTTTACTTTAAATTAATTCTTATAAAATGTCATTATCACATCTATGTGAATCCAAGGGGCCCGAAAATAAACCCAAGGATGACCACGGTAAGAAATATGTCATCCAATAGGATTATGACATGTTTTAGGATATAATATTATTTTTTACCCTTCTTTACCAGATTTACCCTTTTACCCTTTTAAATAAAAAAATTACTGAAGTTACTATTCAAAATGTCCAAAAATAAAACGTAACTATTTAAAAAATTTAAACCTTTTGATTAAAAATATGGAATAAATTTTTCCAAATTCAAATCACATAAGTTTAAATAATTAATTTGAAATTAATTTTCATTGTCAAAACCAAAAACATGTTTTTAAGAAGTAATAACTATCAAAAGATTGCCATGTGTTTATGTCCAATTTAAAAATAAAGTAAATTCCAATGACCAAAATTTTATAAATGATAAAAATATAATCCAGTTAAACTTTAAAACCAATTAAAAAGATAATCTAACTGTATAAATAAATTATACAGAAGGCTGTTTTGAATAAAAATGCAGTATTTTTCACTATTTACTAAACTATTATTTTTATTAGAAAAATACCAAAAATTCAAAAAAAGTAAATTTTTTTGTCATGATTCCAAATAAAAAGTTTATTATTTCAAATTTAAGTTATAAAAGTGTCAAAAACTATATTTTAAATGGGCGCGTCATCAAAAGGCGGTAAAACCCCATTTTTTGAGAAATACTTATTTTATCCAAAAAAATGATTTTATTCTTATATAATGTTCTAGAAAATGTTTAGGTTGAATTATAATGTTATATAAAATTCCAAATATGGTTAATAATATTAATAAATTCTAGTTTATATCCCATTAAATAATAATATTTTAATAATATATCATTGTTTTGTGAAACTTGGTATCACGTACAATGCAAGCTACTGGGGAAGGTCAATATTACATGAAACCTATGCTAAATTAGTGATGTGTGTAGTGAATGATTTATTTGGTGTTGTGTCACATCCAAATATTTTAATTTATTTTAATTTTTTTTATTTCAGGGATTTGGTTAACCTCGTTGAGGTATGGGTTGAGCGTGGGTCAAAAATTGTTGGCGTTTAGTGTGTTTAGTGGGTTTCAAACCCATGCATGGTCACTGCATGGAAGGCGGTAGCCGCACGATCACCCTAAGTGTTTGTACGGATGCCCTAGTGGTCTGGGTTGAGGAACGCAACTTGTGCGTGGTTTATTAAGCCGTGCGAGGAGTGCACAGTGACCCAATTTTCAATGTAAGATAAATAAATGGATTAAAATTTAAAAGAAAATAATGCTCGATAATAATTATAATATTATATTGTTATTTTTAATGTTATTATGATTATTATTAAGAAAATTAAAATTATGTGTGATATTATTATTCTTTATATATTATTATTGTTTGCATTATTCTTCTTCTTATTATTACTATATTTATAATTATTATTTTTATTGTTAATATCTTTTATTAATATTAACTTTAATATGGTTAATTTTATCATTAGTATTTTTGGTTTTATTATTATTATTATTCTGGTATTATTATTATTTTTATTATTATTATTATTAATATTAATATTACTAATAATAATATTATTAGTTATAATAATAATATTATTATAAATGAAAAAAATAGAAGAATTCCCCTAACCCTAAATCCCATCAACCCCTCCCTTCCCCGTCGCGATCCAGCCGCCCAACAAATCCCGCATCGTGCCAGCTTCAGCAGACCCTGCACCCCCTTTGATTTGTCGCCTCCCCTTCCCATTCCCTACCCATCCTCATCCGCTTTAGGTCCTCACCACCCCTCACTCCCGCACCCAGGCCTCCTTCTGTGTAGCGCCCGCAACCCCAACAGAATCTGCTCTTCAGCCTTAAGGCGACACCAAGATGCCTTGACCTCCACCATTCGTGGCTGCACCCCTTTTCACCATCCATAGATTCCCTCCCTTTTCGACACGCTCTAGCAGGCCGCCGTCCCTAGACCCTTCATCTGGCAGTCGACCCTCATTCCTAAATCCCAACCAAGTTTGCGCGCAACACCTGAAGATCCCTCCTCTCCTCCCCTCACCAGTGAGCTGCTCCTTCGGTCGGCCTATCTATGGCGCTTCTCGCTCCCAATGGGCGCAAATCATCCAGTCATCCTCTTTCTTCCTCGCAACATGACCCGAAAACCCCTTGTTCTCTTTCACTGTGCGGCACGAACCCCCTACTGGCCGGGTTTCTGACTTGCCTCTCTCCGGATGTCTTTTCTCCAGTAGTTGCGACCTCACTGGCGCACCCCACTCTGGCGACAACCTTCCTCCTCCGCCTTCGGTAGTTTTTTTGCTTCTCCGCTCCTTGCATCAGTTCTACCATGTCCAAGGGTTTTTTGGTTTATCCCTAAAATTTTTGGGTCCAATTTTATTTTCAATGTTGGTTTGAGGCTCCTTTAGGTGCAGCGAGGGTGCGATTAAAGTTCCGCATCGTTTCTATGAAGATCCTATTCATTTGATGTAGTTCCATGCTTGTATGTTATGAGAAGAGTTTGGGTTTCTTGTTTGATTATTTAAATGAGTTATATGAATTAATTATGTGGTGAGAAACATGTTTTATAATGCTTTTGTGATGCACATGTGATGAAATTTAGTTTTCTAAAGAAAAGTGTTTATGTTTCATGTGTGCTCTATTGTGTGCACAATTATTTTGTTTTAACATGTGGTCTAAATTTTACAGGTTTTCATGCAAAGTCCTAATTAGTCCCACTGGACCATGCTCATAGTTGTAAGTTTTTTTAATTAATTGAATGATTCTTGAGTTGGCTTATTGTGCTAAATTCCATGGTATACATTTCAATTTTTTTTATAAATTTGTAGATGATTTATTAAACAATATGGGTGTTACGATCCTGGTTTTGAAAATGTGTTTAGGTGAATGTGTTTTAAAATTTTGATCTCATTGTGTTTTTCACTTTTGTTAGGTTGTGCACTCTAAGTGTTTTCTTAAAATGGTATTTTGTCTCTTTTAAATGGTTAGTGAGTTATTTTGGCATTGTGTGGTTTTAATAAACACTTTGTGGATTTTAAAGGGGTTAGTAAATAGTATTGAAGGTGCGAGTTGTGTTTTGAAAACATTATGAGGTGTTTATTTTGCGATGGTTGTTCATTTGGATTGTTTTAAGTCCATTTTTATGTACCTTTGCTATTGTGCATTTATTTCAGTGCATTGGCGGGGCCGCGATCATCGAATTGTGCATGCTTCTACGCCTGTGCGAGGCGTGTCGCGTTGTCGTGTTCGTGCAGTGAGTTGAGGTAGGTCCCCAACTACACTCACCTTTAAATTTATAATTTAGTGATTGCTTGATATTTTATTAATTTTAATAAATTGAAAATTGTATAAGATAATTAATTTTTAAATGATAATTTGGTATAAAAAGAGCCTTGTATTTTATACCTGACACTTGAAATATTTTCTTAATGAACGGACACCCAGTAGTGAAATAATTCTAGTTTGGACTTTAAACACAATTAAAGGAATTTCAAATGTAGTTCTTGTTTATTGATAAATGATTTCTTTTGAATCATGATAAAGTGTTTTGGTTCTCTTGAGAAATGATGATTTTCTTTAAAATTGGTTGGTTAAGGAACTTTGGAACCTTGATAAAATAAATTATTTTGAGACAAATTTCTTTGGGATACCACATGGGTGATCTTGTTGTGTTCAATGATTGTGTGAGATTCTTGTGTGTGATGTTTTTACATTATAATTGGTTTCTTGTTTGACATTGTTGACTCACCCCTATTTATTATATGTGTTGACATGGGAACCAGGGATAGTAAATGAATCTTCTGAGAATGATTTCCGCAATAGTTTAGATTAGGTACTGGCTAGTGACCTTTAGTACAAATTATACTCTGCTAGGGGATTGTCCCCCTCAGTTAGGTCATGTAGATAAACACTGGGCATTAGGGTATTATGACGTCATTGAGAGTAGACACGCCTTCAGGATGAGTCACATGTACGACACGTTCTGGATTGTTCACGAGCTCCTAGGTTCGACCCATGTTTTCTTTAGTGTTTATTTGTATGTGGAAGACAATTTAAAGGTCTAGTTCAGTTGCTGGCCCCTGTGTCCCACATTTTCCATTTCCCTTAGTGTGTTTTTTGTGTTGTGTGTTGTTTTCCTTTTGACTAACAACAAAAATTTTGTACTTCTAAATTGTTCAAAAGAATGTTTTAAAATTCAATGCACCTGTTTCTTCCAAACATTAAACAAGTTTTTAAATTAAAAATGGCAATGGATTGTTACTTGTTTTAGAAATGAATGTGTGTGTGTGGAAACCCATATTATTTATAATTTAGTTCAATCCAAAAAATTATAAATTCTTTATTTAAAGGTAGTGTATTGGGAATAGTTTGTTGGGCACACCTACTGAGTTTTAATACTCACACCTATAATATCTTCCTGTTTTTAGTTTTGTTGCAGGTTTTACTTGTATTCACTCACTATGGGTGAGAGTTGGTTGTGGACTGGTTATCGACTCTCGCAGTCGCGAGGTGTTTTGGTCGTGGTAAGGTTAGTTGGTTTTGTTTGATTATTCTTTATTTTCATGTTGTTTATTTACTTTGTGTTTTTCTACTTTTCCGCGGATTTATTTATTTTCACTAGGCAAAATCATTCCCAATTGTCCCCTGCTGATGCCCTGGCACTAGTCACTATCCCGGGAGGATTAGGAACCCCTCTCGGGCCTTGTCGTGGATCAGATTAGGTGACCAGTTTAGGGCCGACCCGGGTTGGTTCGTGACATGTTGCTTATAATATAACCAATACATAGTTCATTTATGCATTGAAAAAAATCTATACTCAGTGTTGTGTGAAATGAATTATATCTAAATAACATGAAATTGTCTGCAAAAAAAACCAAGAATAGTGTTGCGTAAATTGAAATATAATACAGCTTTGTGTATAGAGTAATCTAATCTTTGTGTAGCGTATAGTACATCAAATAAATTTTAAAAAAATCCATCTAAGAAAATATTATGGAGTTACATTCCCCTTAAAATGAACTTATCCCTCGAAAATTTTCAGGGTTATAAATGTTTTTCTACTTTAAAGTTTCATTTATGGAAACCCACATCATAAAAAGGGATCTTAAAAGATCATTTTAATAAGTAATGATAGAAAAAAAATGGTTACCCAAAGTAACTCATCTGTGGGATTCCACATAGTATAACATAGATGGTAAGTGAAAACATAGATATGGAAGAGAAATATAACCCTCAAGTTCTGATGGATAGTGATAAGGAATAATGTTTGGAGAAAGTTAACTACAAGAAATCCTAAATCTTTGATGATTTAAGGGACCATATGATTCATCAGTTAAGAAGGTACAAGGATAAATTTTTTTGTTTCATGATATTTTTCCTAAAGTTAATGAACTTTCACATGAGGAGAAATACATACATGATTTCAGTACAATATCACAATTAGTCTTTCCCAGAACAATTTCCAATTCATCACTTATTTAAAGAAATGAAGGTGAATTTTCCTCCTTAATGTTTTAGCAGATCATGTGATATAATGATAGGTCATTACATCTGTCTAAAAAATGTTAGAACATGTTATCAAATATGTATTAGTCTACTTATAGAGATATAATATATTAATCTAACAAATTTTAATCGGAATATAACTTATACTATCCATAAGTGGATAATATTACAATCCTTCATAAAACTAAAAATATAAAACTTTAGAAGGTCGTGAACTAAATCTACTTAACATTTGTCGCCCATATCTCATTTCGTAGTTCTTTGTTGTCACATTTAAAAAATGTGAATATGTTAATCATGTATTCTCTTGAAACATGATAATAACATAAATTACCCTATAACCTTAGTGAAAAAATTAGTTTTATCAAAATTAACTCTTTCCACACACCAAAAAAACAAAAAAAAATCTATAAACTCAAAGCACAATATCACTTTGTCTTTATATCAGTATTGAGATCATTAATACTATCAAATATCTCATTATAACCTTATCCCTTAATTATGCACATATCATGTTCTTTACAATAAATATTTCTATTACTTTTTGTGGTTACCGGTACCATATAATTTTTAAAAATGATAATAAACCAATACAAAGATATTCCAATATTCCATAATACTATAAACGAGATTTCACAAAACTATTTTGGAATCACATTACCTAAACAATTAATCATTCCAAAACTACGTTGTCATACTCAACATCACCTATAGTGATCGTATGTGACTTGCCTTTGAAATTTTCCTTAATTGGTTTGTGACGTGGATCATCATTAACCCTCGGATTAGGGAATTGGTTAGCATAATGCCATATTTCCTTGTACTTGTAGAATTGATGTGTTGGTGGTGAATTATCTATATTCTTTTCCCTATTCACATCATTATCTATATTTTTTCCAATACTTCTAAACTAAACTTCTTGATGACATTATTTTTCACACTTGAAAAGTTTTATAGTCCCTTTATGTCAATCTCCACCATGCTTTTTTCCAAACTTTTTTCATAAGGAAACATTCATATTCCTTTCACCATTGTATTGAGATATTACCTTGAACTCAATCATTTGTTTCTTTTCAAATCCATTGGATGGATATTTAACACCAAATTCCAGTTCTACCTTGATAGTAAAACAAATAATCTTATCATATCTACAAAAGTCTCTTATATTTAATTCTCTTCAAATATTTATGTTTAAACTGCTGAATAATCAATCACCTTTACTTTTTGATTAGAGGATAAGGACAAAATCATACCTTGAAAGCCTTTTAAAATTCTCCTTGTATATACCAATATATTCATAATCGTTTTTCTTAATGTCAAGGAACTAATTTTACATATTTGTTTAAAGAATATGAGGGAAAAACCTTTTGAAAAACAAGTTCTTAAACTCATCCCAGTCCATGGATTTAATTTTATCTTGCTTCCTTGTATTCTTAATTAGAGTCCACCACTGGTATGTTTCACCTTGTAAATGATAGACATCCAAAATGACCATTTCATGTTATGAAAATAAAAGGATGGAAAATATCATTTCAATGGTACTGATCCATTGTTCAGCAACAAGTGGATCAGAAGACCCACTGAAAGAAGGTGGATGTTGCCTCAAGCAGGGCTTAATAGAATGTTGTTCCCTTATCTGCTCATTTGAAAGTCTAGAATGGTTCATATATTGTATAATTATAGATATAATATTTTTCATTCCATCTATAATAACATATGGTTTTTAGGAGGACATTCATTGCATGTCCCAGTGCATTGACCACTAACACGGTTCCATCAGGTTCTAGCCATTATCTAAAACACAAATAGATAAGTGTGAGATGAAAAAATCATTCCAGGAAAATAACATTATCAAAGGGTAGTAATTTCAATATCTAACATCTTATTTTAATGATAGGTTATTAATGATCATTATAATAATTCTAGGACTGTAATATATAGTTAGACTTACACTTAAGGACGTCCCTCGACATACCTTAGAAATATATCTAGGGATTTCACTAAATTTTTCACATCCTAGTTTCCAAAGGTTGGCTAAACATTCACTCAGATACTAACTATAGATACCCAATATTGATGTACATGGTCATTACATTTATTTTTTAGAATACTTAATACATGACACAAATTGATTCCTAATGACTGTATTAGTTTAGTGTCCTTGGAAACTCATAACATAATCTTCTAATCATGGTCAAAAATATTTAATATATCCCATAAATATCTTCCCCCATTGTTTTCTTACCTAAAACATTTCTTTATATCTTGGCGAAAATAATCATATAAATGGGTGATATCAAATGATCAGTAAGGGTAAACCTATAGAACATAAAACAAACCATAAACATTTGTACATAAAAACATGAGCATAATGTTTAAACATCCAAATCTCGAGTCATGAAAAAAATCTTGGCAGTATGTAAGACATGGATCATAAAGGAACATTAAAAATGATAGAATAGAATTGGTACAAAACATGTAATTGGGTAATACTAATGAGCACATAATATAATTTCCATAGAAGCCAAGACATTGCTTCCAAGAAAATCATAACAGATAAAGTCCATTATTGAACCGAGTTTACTTACCATTCCATCCTTGTATTACTGAACCAGATTTACATGTCATTCATGTCATGTATTTCTCATGAGATGTAAATCTCTACCCAATGAATTGGATGATGATATGGGTCCCACCCATCTCATAATGAAATCATTCTTCCATGTCCATAGAACACAAATCATTAATCATAGAATATCCTAAGAAATACAATTGGTTTATTTAATATCATAATCCATAAAAGACCATTCCATATATTAATAAATAAAATCATAGTAATAATAGTGATAGAAACATAACCCTATTTAAGGGCGTCATCTTAGATGGAAAATCATTTTGATAAAACACTTGAACTTAATTTATGAGGATAATATCCTTTCATATCCAAAAACATTTTCTTTTCTCAAAATGCCATGAAATTTTAAAAGAAAATAATTTAGTTGAAACTAAACTTGAAACTATGTTAATGAATCTTCATAGAAATAAGGCATTATGAAAATGTAAAGGTCCATTCATTCCCTATATATTAAAAAAACACTCTCTTCATATTTTTATCGAAAAAGTCAAAAAGTACCTCATATGGTAAACAAAAGAAAGATTCCTTCCTTACCACATAGTAAATGTCAAAAGGGGTAAAAATGACTTTAAATTTACATATAATAATATTAAAAAATTTATGAAAACATTTTTAGAAAACATGTATACAAATGATAAATGTATCCCTTGTAAATACTTACGATTAAACAATCTTGGATAAAAACAATATTGGAAAAGTTATCCCTTACCTTAGTTCCGATTTCTTCCGTATGTGTCTAAAACTTATGTATAGTTAGTTTAGAAATATTATTATCTTTTAACAGAACCATAATAATTTTTATTATATCAAATATGATTTGCTTATGAATTTATATTACCCATTCATTTGTCAATTCAATGTTAAAGCAACATTTTGGGTTATCATATTTTAATTTATTGTACGTGTTTTGAATTGTTATTCTTGATATTGTATCTTATATCATGATTTAATTACTTCAAGAATATAAAAAATTATTTATATATTATATATATTCAGTATATAAATATATATATAATATAAATATAAATGAAATGGAATACACCGTTCATGGTGATGGTTGGCCGTACGTACGCATTAATGCTGTTTTTGTTTCCATATAAAATTAAATAGAAGTAAGTATATGATATATATATACACATAAATAAAGTTTAATTATTATTTGATATATTTCATGATTATGTATTATATATACTTTATAATCATTCTTGAAAAGTTAACGTGGAGAATGAATCTAATCGCGTTGTGGAGATGGTAAGCCATACGTACGCAAGATAGATGATATAGTTCCCATAATTGTTGAATGGTATTAAATTGAATGATGTATAATATCTAAAAATAAATATCATGTTATAATAATCATATATAGTAATTCTTTCCACCATTATATCCATCCAAGTATGTTAATGGTGAAAAATAGATTCCACCACGGCATGGAGATGGTAAGTGGTACGTACACACGCACAATGATTTTCTTTTTTGTAGGATGGATAAAAGGTGAAATAAGGTTGTTTCATATTTTTAATAAAATATCAGTATATTATTTACACTTATGTTATTAATTCATAATGAAACAACTAAATAAGAGGATGTAGAAGAAGAAATAAACTTGAAATAATCGGTAGAAGAGATTATCTTTTCCTCGATGTGCCTCTATGGCACTTAATTTGGTCTTTTCAGAAGAACATAATGTATAGAATGTAACTAGGTAAGTTTAGAAGAGAAATTGGTTGGGTTTGGTCTATATTGAAGGCTTAAAATGGAGTGAATAGAATAGGGATGAAGTTCCCTTTCATAAGAGAAGAGAGGGGAACTTTAGGAAATCTCAAAATATTAATTTATTATAAAATAATTTTATGTTTAAAAAGGATAAAAAATCAATTAATTATAATATAAGATGATTATTTTCTTAAAGTCTCTCAATCAATTTGTTTTAGACATGTTTAGGTCTAGAATTTAACCTTACCTTTTAGCATTAACCCTTAGTTAGCTAATTGAACACTTACCATGTCTTCTTGTATATCCATACTATATTGTTAATATAGTTACTATAATATGACAATAGAACCTCAAGTGGTTATTTAATTAAATTTTACACATTATATAATTAATTTTGCTGAATATTAGGTTTCTAGGACTATTATATAATTTAATAAAAAAGTATTTGTTTTAAAAAATCACATAGGTCAATTTTATACTATTCATATAATGACTTTTTAAAAATACATAACAACGTTATTATTTAGAAAAAAATTCATTAATTCAATGATAAAAATTCATAATAATCCTTATAATTTGTGGATGGCATAAAAACATTCAAATTAAATTTATTTTAATATTTATAATCTCATTTATTTAAATGATTCATTAATAAGGTAATCACTCCATCATCATTATGCAATAAATAAATTTATTTATTTTTTGTCTAAACATTACAAATAAAATAACATGATGTATAAATTCTTCTTAGATTTCTAATTACTATCTATATAAATATATATTTGTTATATAACCATATATTAAAATGTATTTAGTAAAATATATATGTTTAGGTTATAATTTTCTTTACTTTAAATTAATTCTTATAAAATTTCATTTTCACATTCATGTGAATTAATGGGGTCCCAAAATAAATCCAAGGATTCCCATGGTTATAAATATGTCATCTAATAATATTAGGATATTTTTGGGGATATAATACTATTTTTAGCTTTTTTTACCAGATTTACCCTTTAACCATGGTAAATAAAAAAATTACTAAAGTTACCCAAGGATATAAACCCATGGATTACCATGGTTATAAATATGTCATCTAATAGTATTAGGACATATTTGAGGATATAATATTATTTTTTACCATATCTTACCATATTTTTTCTTTAACCATGGTAAATAAAAAAATAATTGAAGTTACCATTCATAATGTCCAAAAAATAAAAGGTATCTATTTACAATATTTTAACCTTATGATTACAAATATGAAATCTAAATTTTAAGATTCAAAACATTATAGTTTCAGTAGTTAATTTAAAATCAATTCCCGTTGTCAAAACCAAAAAGTGGGGTTTTAATAAGTAATAACTATCAAAATATTTACATGTGTTTATGTCAAATTTAAAAGTAAAATTGCATCCAATGACCAAAATTGGATTAAATGAAAAAAATATAATCCAATTAAACCTGAAAACCAATTAAAAAGATAATATAACTATATAAACAAATTAGAAAAATGGCAGTTTCGAATTAAAATGTAGTATTTGTCACTATATATTAAAATTTTAATTTTTTTAAAAAAATAACTAAAATAAAAAAAAGTAAATTATTTATGTCCTAATTCCAAATAAGAAGTTTATTTTGTCGAATTTAACTTATAAATGTGTAAAAACAATATTTAAAATGGGTTATCCATAAAAAGGTGGTAAAATTTCATTTTAAAAAAAATTATTCTTTTATCCGAAAAATTGATTTTGTTCTCATATAATGTTCTAGAAAATGTGTACGATGAATTATTATGGTATATATAATTCAAAATGTTATTAATACTATTCATAATGGATTGTTTATATCCCATTAAATAATAATATTTTAATAGTATATCATTGTTTTTTGAAACTCGGTATCGCGTAAAACTCAAGCAATTGAGGAAGGTCACTCTTTTATGTAACGTAAACCAAGTCAGTGTTTTGTGTAGTGAAATCTTCCTTTGGTGTAGTGTATAACATCATCAAAACTTAGTTCATTTATACATTGAAAAAAATCTATAATCAGTGTTGTGTGAAATGAATTCTATCAAAAGAACATGAAATTTTCTACAACACAAGCCAAGAATAGTGTTTCATATACTTCAAGCTAATACAATGTTGTGTATAGCGAAAGATAATCATGGTGTATCATAAAATACATAAAGTAAATTTATAAAGAATATATCTCATAAAATATCAGGGTGTTACATTATCCTCCCTTAAAATGAATTTCGCCATCGAAATTAATTGGAGTTATAAAGGGGTTTCTATATGAAAGTTTCATTCATGGAATCCCACATTGTAAAAAGTGATTCTAAAACATCATTTAAAAATGAAATTTAGAAATATAATAGTTACCAAATGTAACTCATCACTGGGTTTCCATATAAGAGAAAATAGGTGGTAATTGAAATCATGGATATATAAGAGAAATATAACCAGTAAGTTCGGATGGATAGTGATAGAGAATAAGGTTTGGAGAAAGCTAACTATAATAAAGCCATAAATATTTGATGATTTAAGGGACTATATGATTCCTATGATAAGAAGGCACTATGATTACATTTTTGGTTTCAAGATATTTTTTTAAAGTTGATGAATTTTTACCTGAGGAGAAATACTTACATGATTTTAGTAAAATCTCTCAATTGGTTGTTCCCTTAAAAATTTCAACTTCATATATTATTTAAAGAAATGAGAGTGAATTTCTCATTGTTGAAGTTTTAGAAAATCATACGATATAATGATAGGTTATTCCATCTTTCTCTAAAAAAATGGTAGAACATGTTATAAAATATGTATAAGTCCACCTATAGTGAGATAAAACATTAATATAACAAAATTCAATGATAATATAGCTTATACTATCCATAAATGGATAGTATTACAATCCTTCAAAAAATTGAAAATATAAAACATTAGAAGGTGGTTAACTAAATGAATTAACATTTGTATACCATGTCACATTTGGTAGTTCTTGGTTTTCACATTCCAAACATGTGAATACCTTAATCATGCATTCTCTTTAAATATGATAATAACATGAATTACCATAGAACCTTAGTGAAAACATGAATTCTATCAAAATTAACTCTTTACACACACCAAAAAAACCCAAATATCTATATACTCAAACCACGATATCACTTTGTCCTTATATCATCCATTAGCTCATTAATACTATTGAAAATCTCATTATCTCTTTGTCACTTCATTATGCACATATCATGTGCTTTCCAAGAAATATTTCAATAAATTTTCATGGTTGCCGATACTATATAATTATTTAATGCCATAATAAACAAATACATCGATATTCCAATATCCCATAATACAATAAATGAAATTCCAAAACACTATTTTTGAATCCCATTAAATAAACACTTAATCATTCCACCACTTCATTGTCACACTCAACATCACTACTAGTGATCGTATGTGACTTACCTCTTACCTTTTCCTTAAGATGTTGGTGACTTTGATAATCATTATCCCTTGGATCTGGGAATTGGTTTAACATATTACCCCATTTACTTGAACTTAAAGCATTGAAGTGTTGGCGGTGCATTCTATGTATTATTTCCTCTATTCACATCATTAGAAACCTTTTTCCCATTACTTAGATATTGAATTTTTCGATGACCATCTTTTCCACTCTTGAAACATTTTAGAGTCCCTTGAAGAAAATCTCCACCACACATCTTTCCACATTTTTTTTGCATAAAGAAACATTCATCTTCTTTTGACCATTGTTTTGAGATTTTCCTTTGAACTTTATATATTGTTTTTCTTATCAGAGCTATGAAATGGATATGTAACACTAACATCGAGTTCTACCATGATAGTGTAACACCCGAGACTTTTATGAGAGATATTTTTGTTTTTATAAATCATAAAAGTAATATTTCACAATACACAACACTAGCTTGGCTTTCTTTACACGCAATCGCGACCTTCCTCGATAGCTTGCATCGTACGCAATACCGAGTTTCACTAAACAATGATATGCTATTAAAATATTATTAAAACTAGCCGTTATGAATAGTAATGACAACTTTTTGAAATTTTATAAATTTTATTTTTCAAAATGGACTTCATTTTTGGATTCGGAATATCGAAATTAGCCTAGGGTGAAATTTTGGTATTTTTCTGAAAACTTTCAATTTTTGATGAATAGTGAAACCACTATGTGGTAGTTAAAAAAACTGAATTTTTCATAAAACATAATTTTACCGCTTCTGTGAGTGGAATTTCAAAAATCCGAGAGACACGGTTGATGTCAGTAAGTAAAATGTAGTTCAATGAGTTGAAAATAATTTTTGGTGAATAGTAACTTTTTACTTTTATTTACCACGGTTAAAAGTAAATAGAATAATTAAGGGTAAAAATGATATTATTAATACCCTAACACATGTACTAATTCTATTGGATAAGTGTAATTCGACCAAAAACAACCTTAGAAATAAAATATGACCATTTAGGCCCACTTGGATTAGATTAGGACATTTATTATTAATTTATTTAAAGAAGGGTTAAAATAGTTAAAATCAAAGTTTAATAAGTAAATAATTTTTAATATAAGGTTATACATAATATAAATTAGACTATAAATATTAATTATAAATATAAAAAGATTTCCTACATAATGGTATTTTATTTGTAATTTTTAGACATTAAATAATTTAATTTATTTATGACAAAAAGATGATGCAGTAATTATCTTATTAATGAAATATTGACATAATTGATGTTATAAATACCAAAATAAATGTAATTTGAGACTTTTTATGAATTCCACTAATTTTCTAGGTTAATATGACATGTTAGTATTTATTTAATTAACTTTTTTCTAACTAATCATTCTGTTATGATTTTCACAAAAATCAATTACTAAATAGTGTCAAAATTGACATAAAATAGTTTTTAAAACAAATATTATATTATTAATTGTTATTTTATTCCTAAAAATCTAAGGCTCATCCAAATAAATTAGATAAGGTTATATATATTAATAATAAACAACTTGGGGTTCTTTTGGTCAGTTATAGTAAGTTTATTAACCTTATAGTATAAGAACACAAGAAGACACGGTAAAAGTAAAATTATTTAACTTAATGTTAAATCTAAATGATAAGGTTAAAATAGGAACCTAAACTTGTCTAAATTCTATTGGATGAGAGGCTTTCGACCCATCCCCACCTTAGCTTCGAAATAAATCAATTTTTAGCTATTTAAAACCGAACATGACTTTATAATAAAATAATATTTTTAGTTTTTCCAAAGGACCCCCTCTCCTCCCTTATAAAAGGGAACCTCCTCCCCCTCTTCCTCACACCACTTTGAGCCTTCAATCTCGGCCAACCCCTGCCACTTTCTCCTCTCCACTTCCCTAGAGACATCCTAATGGTCCTGGTCTTCTTCAAAGACCAATTTTAGTGCCTTAAAAGGAGTTCTCAAAGAAGCACTTCAAAGAAGAGGTAATGCCCGTTACCGATTCTTTCATATTTATTTCTTCTTCCACTTGTTCTTCTTTAGTTGTTTCATTATGAAGTAATAACATCAATATCACTCATATAATGATATTTTATTATTAGTATGAAACAACCCTATTTCACCATCTATCCATCCTACGGAAAATGAAATCACCGCGTGTGCGTACGTACGGAATACCGTCTCCACGCCGTGGTGTAATCTATTTTCCACCACCTTACATGGATTTGTATAATGGTGTAAATACTGACTATATATGATTATTATAAATTGATATTGATTATGAAATAGTATACATACACTCCAATACAATTCCATGATCATGAGAACGATATCATTTCTCGTGCGTACGTACGGAATACCGTCTCCACGATGTGATGCGACTCGTTCTACACGATCTTCATTGCATAATGATTATATAAATGAATTTAATGAATAAATATGATATATATTACACTAATAACATTCTGGAAATGAGTTATCTATAACCTAAAGAGAATAATAAGAATTTATTTGACAAAACACGCATAAGAACAAAAAGTAATAAACACCTGAATATCAAGTTGTAACGAAATATTACTAATAATAAGCTAAGAATATGACCATATATGATATCATAACAATACCTATGATTCTGGAATAAGTCAATACCATTATTTAAATCATTATACAGGAGGTTTGGACACTTACGAAGGAAATCGGACCTAAGGTAATGGAAATATCACAATCTCATTTTTATCCAAGATTGTTTATACTTTGAAATTTACTGGGATGTATTTTAACATACACATCCATATTTCCTCAATATGTAATATTATTTCCATCCACCTACAATTTTTTAAATCCAATTTTACCCTTCGGTGAGTTTTTAGTAAATGATATGAAAGGAATCTTTTGTCGTTTTTCGTACAAGGTACTTTTTGACTTTTCTGACAAAAGTACGAGAAGAATGTTTTTTTAACTTATACGGAATGAATGAATTTTTAAAAAATTATTCCCAAGAAGCTTACTTTACAAGTTTTCAAGTTTATTTTTAATCAAATTCTTTTAGTTTAAAATTGTATGACATGTTAAGAAAGGAAAAACGTTTTTAAAGTGGAAAGGATATTTTCTTCAAGAATGGAGTTCAAGTGTTTTATCAAATTTATTTTCCATCTAAGATGATGAAGGGTTCTATTTCTATCCCTATTATTACATGGATTTGATTATGTTGTGATATAAATATTTTTATAAATTCCTTTACCTTATATGTATTGTTTTAGGATGTCACGATGCTTAAGATTCCCATTTTTATTACATGGGTTATGCTATGATGTATGGTTTATGATTTTGTGGCACGCATAAGAATGGTATAATTATGAGATGGGTGGGACCTATATCTCCCTCCAATGCATTGGGTAAGGATTTTATATCTCATGAGATAGACATGGCTGGAACGGCAGGTTAAACCGGTTCAGTGAAACAGGACTAAAATGAGGAGTGAACTCGGTTCAGAAATGGACTTTGTCCAATAAGATAATCTTGGCAATGAGCCTTGAATAATAAGAAATGATTATATATGATTATGTGTGTATTCCACAAAGTTTCATGTTTTAAGTTATGATTATTGGGATTACATTTCTCTACTATGATTTATCGCATGTTATGAAATTATGATTTCTTTTGCAGGTTAAGATTTCCAAAAGTTATGTTCTTATGTATATGATGTGATTGATATTTCTTTTGTTTACCCTTACTGATCATTTGAGATCACCCTTTTGTATGTTTTCTTTCCCCAGATCAGGAAGAAGGTTTTTATGTATGATATTCCAAAAGGGACTACAGATATGATGAAATAAATGGGAGACAATGTAGACGCTTTATGAACCAGTTGTTTATGTTTCCCAGTTTCTAAAGACACTATACCTATACGGCCCTTTCCTGGTTTTGTTATATGTTGTAATAAGTGCGCTTCAATTTTGAAGTAATAACAATGTATGTAAAATATGGTTCGTTATAGTTGGTATCAGAGGAAAGGTATAGTCAACCTTTGGAAACTAGGATGTGAAAGCCTTAGTAAGAATCCTAAGGATAAGTCTAAGCATAGAACACAATCTTAGTGTTTTAGAAATGGCCATGAATAACCTAGGATAAGACCTTAAGTGTGAAATTTTATTCTTGATTACGTTGTTTTCCTATTATAATTAGTGTTTATCACACTATTCTTCTTAGTTTTAGTCAATGGCTAGAACCCGAAGAAACCGTGTTAATGCGGAATGTGACGGGCAATGCAATGATTGTCCCCCGGAGCAACCAAACGTTATGGGAGATGGAATGAAAAATCTTGTAGCCATGCTCACACAACTTTCTCAAGCTATGAATCATGTAGGACTTCCAAACGAGCAAAGGAAGGAGCAATATTCTGTTGAATCCTTCATGAGACAGCGTCCACCTTCATTCAGCGGGTCTACTGATCCATTAGTTGCTAAACAATGGATTAGTACTACTGAAAAGATATTTTCAGTTCTTCAATGTTCTGAACATGATAAAGTCATCTTAGCAGTGTATCCTTTGAAAGGTGATGCTGATCAATGGTGGAATCTTATTAAGAATACGAGGAAAAGGGATGAAATTGAGTCCATGGAATGGGACGATTTCAAGAACTTATTTTTCAATAAGTACTTCCCTCATATTCTCTGAACAAAGACGGAGAAAGAGTTTCTTGAACTAAAGAAAAAGGATGATGAATCTGTTGGTACCTATGAAGCAAATTTTACAATACTTGCAAGGTATGCTTCTGGTATTATTATCCAACCCGAGAGCAAGATCGATCAATTCTTTAGTGGCTTAAAACCAAGTCTTCGAAGGGCGTTAGCCATAAGGGACTTCAATAGCTACGAGGAAATCGTTCGATGTTCTCTCAAAGTCGAGATAGAGATTGGAGTAACCCATGAGTCATATGGGTTTGATAAAAAGTGTAAAATGGAATTCAAAGGAAAATATAAAGAGCACACTGAAAAGAAGATGAGCTTTCTCTTATGCTCAAAGTGTGGAAAGAAACATGGAGGGAGTTGTATTAAAGGGAAAATTAAATGTTTCAAATGTGGAAAGAAAGGTCATAGGGAATTTGAATGCCGAAATGATGGGAAGAAGATGTCTAATGATGCAAAAAAAGGAAGGGATACACAGAATGAACCTACTACACTTCAATGTTTCAAGTGCAAGGAGATGGGGCATTATTCCAATCAATGCCCAAATCCAAGGGTTGATGATGATGGTCGACATCAACAAACTCTTAAGGATAAAGACAAAGGAAAGTCACATGCAATATCTATCAGCGATGTGTAGTACGATAACGATGTGGTGAAAGGTACACTTACCATCCACTCTAAAGTAGAAATTTTTTTATTTGATTCTGGATCCACCCACTCTTTTATTTCTGAAGAATTTTCTAAGGATATCACCATATTACCTCAATAATTAGATGTTGAGTTAGCTGCGACAACCCCTAATGGCACAAAAATCACATCAAAAGTCTATAATTCTTCTCCGATCGAAGTTTGTGGGAAAGTGCTTCCTGCAAATCTTATGATCCTTCCTATAGTGGAATTTGATGTGATTCTTGGCATGGATTGTCTTTCTTTATATGAAGCTCATATCGATTTTCAAATAAGGGAAGTCACATTTCATATTCCAGATCAACCTATGATCGTCTATCAATGAAAGGATGAAGATAACCTTCTAGTGGAAATTTCTTCCATCTTATGGGTCTTGATTCCACTAAATGATTGTTATTTATCTCAAATGGTTGGTGAGAAACTCACTATTAAGAATATGCCTATTGTAGTGGTTTATTTATTATGGTAAAAAATTGTGTTAGTTGGGTTTCAAAAAAATATAATTCAGTAACTCTTAGTATAGATAAAGATGAGTTATTTGATTCCACTCAAGCCACTGCTCAACTTATACGGACACCAACAAAAATGGATAACATACTTGTTGAAGTGAAGTTACCCTTTCTATTAGGTTATAATAATCAAATTACAATAAATCTCCCAAGTAATCTAGTTCAACATTCTCATTAAAAACATATTTATATCAAATATCATTTCATCAAAGAGCATGCAGATAAGAATGAATGGAAACTAGAGTATGTTCCAATATCTGAACAAGTTTCTAAAAGTTTCACAAACCTTTACCGAATGAATCATTTTCTAAATTGAGTTTGACTATGGGTATCCAACCAACTTCTCATCAAGGTTGAGGTACGTTTTTCTATCACATCTCTCTTATTACCTAGGGATAGCATTGTCAAGGTAGATAATTGAATTGTTCCATAAATATATCCATGGTTTCATGAAAAAGGGGTGTTGTTGGTTTGTTGTGATTTCAACATTATATTATGTGTGACCTATTCTATATTTTTTATGGTGTTTGTAGGAAAAAAAATTTATTCTAGGAAATTTGAAGTAAGAAAGATAAGTTGATGAAGAAAATTTGGAAGGGTTTTCATTAGCACTGCTTTTTGACAACATGACTTTTATATCAATAAGTCTTATTTCCTAAAATGAGTTGGCTCACATAGGCTTAGAATTATTGACAAGTGATACATTTCATGAGAATAGGAAGTTTAGTAATTTATGAAACTTGGTTGAAAAAAATCCAAAGGGGGAGATTATTAGGACCAAGCTAACGAAGGTGATTGTATTTAGATATTTTACTTTTTGGTCAAGAAATATTTATAAATAATAAAGGAAGTTTGAGAAGAAATGAAAGTAACCTCAAATTGTATTTGAATTGGGATGGCCATCATACTCAGAAAAAGTCTCAAAATTCTTGAGAAGGCCATCATTTTAGGAGAAGATGTCTCACCAGATTCACACTAAATCCAGAATAAAAGGATCAATAGTATAGAGGGAGAATATTTTTGGACATAAATGCTCATCACATTTTATCCCTGAATACGGTAGGGAAGATTTGATCATAATGGGAGAATCAGATTCTGCATGACTACGATAAAATAATTGTGATGATTCTTTGTAGATCTTGGTGTTCTCATAAATCATTAGTGTTTGGAAAACTTGTGATAAAATCTTGATGAAGGAAAGGGGGAGTAAAATAGATTATTCCAATTTTATTAATATTGATCAGACCTCGATGGATAGATAAAGGATGCTAGAAATTGTATTCAGCCTGATCATAATCAAAATGATCGTATTAATGTCAGTTTAATTTTTTAAAATCTCATTAAATTTGTGTTGGAATGAAAGATAGTTTTTACGGTTTTGTGAAGTTAAAATAATTTCCTTTATATGATTGATGACGCAGAATCATTTTTCAAATTTTTTTCAATGTCATGAAAAATGTTATGGTTTATGATGATGTTTGTGAAAGAAAAGATTTGATAGAGTTGAAGTTGCTAAACCAGTCCTTCATATTTGGAATACCATCATGTTCATAAAAGGTTGAATTTTTTTCAAGACTGATGGTAAAATATTTGGTTTCAATCCAATGAACATTGTAATGACAGAAATCGTTCAACATTGTGGAAAACTATTTAAGATGGTTTAATGTATTTTTAAGGGAGAGTAGGAAATTCATAGAAGATTTTTTTTTGATTTTTAAATTTATTCAGAGAGAATTATTGAAGCAATCATACTGAAAATTAGGATAAATAATCAGAATGGAGTTTTTTAAGATGATGAAATCTTTCTATTTCTTAATACAATAATTTTTAACTAGTTGATAACATCGTATTGAAGAAATTAGATTAATTGAATCAGAATGGAAAATCAAAATCACACTGGGGATTGAAAATAAAAATCTTAAGTTGAACCAAAGTCAAGAAGAAGATTCGATAAGAACCAAGAAGTGTTAAAAAAGTCATAGATACACCCAAAATTCAAGGAATCAAGAAAAGTTTCAAGAATTTGGTTGAGAGGGAATGTTTTGGGGATTCCATCCAAAACTGTCGTTGGGTCTCCTATAAAAGGGAAAAGTACTTTGTTTTTTCACTATAGACTAACGATGGTGGTACTATTCATGGGAAAAGATATTAGATCTGACTTTCTAGGGAGAGAAAGAATTTTTGTGTTTTGAGCTTTGATTCAATGGATTTAGGGGAAAAAGAAGAGAAAAGATCACAATGTTATTCAGTGGATCATCATATTCAATTATCTTCATATTCAGTTGACTATCATATATATCTTGTCATATTATTCTACTGATCATCATATTAGGGTGAAAAATCAGATGGAGATATCTATATGTGGATTTCCAAACTGTGGAAGATGGAATTCTGAATTGAATCAATTGAGTTTTGTTTGAGTTATATCCATCATATTGGGAAATCAAACTTTGAGATTCGAACTAGAAGAATCATATTGGGTAAATCAGACAGGGAAATTGGATTTGAATTATATATCAACGTCTATAGAGTTATTACCAACTTCTAGGTATGAAATTAAAGAACTATTTTCCAAATAATATATCTGTGTAATTTTAAAAGAAACACAGGTAACTTGAGTTGTTAAAAAAAACAATGTTTTACCCTATTTGTGATAATAGGGTGCCCACACACTATTGGATTACCCTCAATGTTTTACATGACTGAAATGGTATATACTTATAATTGTATTCCTCTAAACGTATTTATTAGTAGTGGATTGGGTAGTATTGTATCATTTCCAAAACATAGTTATTATGTAGCTATTAATATTTAATAGCGAACCTTTTAAATACTTGTATTCTAGTGCATGTGAGTTTTAATTATTTTTAGCATGGATTAAAATCTTTAACTGTAGGTGAAGGTTGTTTCAAGGAAACATAAAATAAAAAGTATCACTAATTCACCCCTCCCCATCTTAGTGATACAGTTATTATGACCTGGTCACTTTTAACCTTCATCTAAGAGATTGATGTAATGCAAAATAATAAAAAACTAATCTCTTTGTAGTGTGACAATATTGAAATAGGGGTCCTAGGAAATGTGTCTTGGTCACATCAATGAAAAAAATACACTTGAGTTGTATCACCTCTTGAATGATTTTTCTCAATGGTGTGAATTCATAGTAGTTAGAGTATCCATGGTAGAAAATGTGGGAGATACCTTGAATAATGACTTATCTCAATAGAGGAAAGAATATCACATGGGAGGTAGTGGACTAAAAGGTGTTAACAGTTGGATATAGTGGATGTGGTATTTAATTAGATTTAGTTCCCCAGAACCAATTGACAATTTGAATATCATTTACTAGATTCTTAAAATATCCTCAATACATAATGATTATTCTTCTAATAATATTAATGAAATAATGTCCTAATAATGTTTTTCCCATCGAATGACTATAATTATTCCCCACTATGATGTGAAGATAGAAATTATAAGAAAATTTTCCTAAACATATACTATATATTCAAGATAATATATGTTTGGTATGATAAAAATTTTACATTAATATCAGGTGATGGGGGATCATAAAAAATTAATAGTTATTCTCATTAATTTTCACTTTGTGATCTCTAAGAACAGAGGTTATAGAGACAATGCACGCCAATTGGATTTCCATATGTATATGTGTCATTAGATATTTTTATGAAAGAATTATTATGTTATTCCTTAGACATTAAATTTTACTTTTGCGTATCATGAATCTAATAATTTTATGTTTGATAAAAAATAGAATGACATATGATCATAGAAAGGGAGTTTATGTTGGTTTCATCATAAATGATATGATATCAATTTAATTTTTAAATAAAGGATTTATCTCTTATTTTTTAATGTATGAATATATCTCTATCCAATTATATAAAGTGGAACTATCTAATTAAATCCATGTCTATGTTAGTTAACAAAAAAGTTAATTTCAAAAAGACAAAGATAGATAAATTAGGTGTATAGGGTGACGGAAAAAGTATTCATCCTAATTGATATAATATCCTTAGAAAATGAGATTATATTATAGAGAATAGTTCATGAGAAAGTTACTTTTATTACAACATTAGCATATTTCTATATGGGTTCCTTGATGTGTTTTAAGATGTGGATCTAGGATTTTAGGTAATTTCACCTAATGAAAATGGGAAAGAGGTCCAGATGGACCCACACTAGGATTATCCAAAATGTAGTTAAATACTATTAAATTTAATATTAATAATAAATATTATTCTCAGAAAATAGAATAAAAACTATTCGTGTATTTTTGATCATATATATTCAATTATGAAATATTATAGTTCAAAATATATTCATTTAATTTTATTTCATATTTATAATTCATAAGATAATAAAATAATGTTTATTTATTCATCAGTTTAGTGAATGGATTAATATATAAAAATTTATCTTGTTAAATTAAAGGTAAAATAAATATATTGTTTAGTTTAGTGAATATAATATTTATTTATTTATTGAATGAATAAATTTTATTTGAATAATTTTTTTATTATTATTGGTTTGATAAATTTCATGGAATGATTAATAGATTGAGTTTATAACCTAATGGAACTGATATATTTTACTTAAATTTTTTAACTAATTATAAATTTATTTATTTAATATATTATATGGAAATTAATTAATAAAAAATGATATAATAATAATAATATTATCTTTATTTGATAAGTGTCACAACCCGTCCTCGGGGCCCGTGCCGTGACTCCCCCAAGCCCGCCTTCCATAGGCCAGGGGCTGGCGACTAGCATCGAAGGTGTAAATTCCGATAACTGGGAAGGCATTGCCTTTATAAAAGTAAAAAAAACACCACAGAGTATAAGCGGAAGCAAAACACTAAGTACAAAAGAAAAGCTAAAAAGTAAATGGGCCAGAATACAAACCCAAAAGAAAGTACAACTACAACTGAACAAGGTACAATAGCAAAAATACAAATAGCTAGAAGAAGGAAGCAGCTCCTGGGTCATCCTCCTCAGATCCTACCTGAAGGGTAGGTATAGATAGCACAGCTCCTGGTCGTCTACCACGGATCCTACCTGAAGGGTAGGTACAGATATCCTCCTCCACGCTCTCGTTCGTTAACCTCCTCTGTGTGTCGTCTCGTCGTGTAGTCCACCTCCGGGTACTGAATCGTCGTGTAGTCCACCTCCGGGTACTGACTCGTCGTGTAGTCCACCTCTGGGTACCGACCAGTCCTCGAACATTTGGCCTCTGTCAGTACTGCCCGTCGTCTGCATCCAACACAACGAGGTGCGAGCATAGCCCGTGCAGGGGTGAGTATAACGATACTCAGTAGAGACCCCGAGACCCTCAAGGTCTCACAAAACCAATAAGGATAACCACAAGAAGATCTCAACAGATAACCTCTACTTAGATATATGCCTATACATATACCTAAGTTATCAAGTAACCCATCTCAATCATGAGGAAACACAAGGATTGTGAAATCAATGGATAACCACTACCCAGGTATATGCCCATACATATACATAAGTTATCAAGTGACCCATCACAATCATGAGGTAAACACAAAGGTCAAAAGTCTCAGCTCAAACCAGGATTTTAATTTTTGAAACCATAACTGCTGAAGAGCTCCGTCTCTGGAGTGTACAATGGTCCTGTCACGACTCCGAGGTACTGCTCACTAACCTAAGACTGCTGAGGTACTCCTCCTGTCGAGTACCGCGGGTCTACGACCAACTACCGGGTGCTCCGTCCACTGTGGGTCTGTCGCCAAATACCGGGCGCTCCGTCCACTGGGCTAGTCGACTCACTCCAAGTCGAGTCGGTCAAGCAGTCATCCGGTCTCAGCCGGCTACACGGTCTCTGTACTCCATACGCTCGTCTCCGAGAGGGCCCGCTCCATGAGCTACAGGTCGATACTCCAAGTATCACAAAGTCCCACAAGGAAGTATCTCAAAGGACCGCCTCGTCATAGGGGTCTCAACGCAACAGACGGCGCATCAATCGGACGCCCGGTCTGTGAGTTATTAGCCTTTTCATCCTAGGGGCCCGGTTGGTTTCGTGAGTGAACCAATCCCGGCCGTATCTCAACTGTACCCCGAACTATCATAGGGTATACAAATAGGGGCTGTATCTCAACGTGATCACCAACGCCGCGGACGGTTCTTCAAACGGACGTCCGGTCTGAAAGATATCATCTTTTCTCCGTTCCAGGGGCCCGGTTGGATTTCGGGGACAATCCAACCCGGCTATAACCCAACTGCATCCAAAACTCGGGTGGAGGATTCCAAAAGTTCCATATCGTCAACAGGAACGCAATGCAACAGACGACGCTTCAATCCGACGCCCGGTCTGGAAGTCATTGGCTTTTTCGTCCCGGGGCCCGGTTGGTTTTTAAGTTAAAACCAACCTGACCGTACTCCAACTGCGTCCAAACCTCGAGCGGAGTAATACAAAAGATCCGTCTCACTTAGAGGAATCCACCAAAGTCGACGATACGTCAATCGAACGTCCGGAGCTCAAGATATGAGTGTTTCCGCTTCGAGGGCCCGGTTGGTTTCGTATCCGAACCAACCCGGCCGAACCCAAAGTAATCCGAATCCTTAAGTGTGATATACCGAAACGACTGTCTCGATCCAAGGATTGTGTTTCCACTGACTGCGAGTCGTTTGGAGGACCGTAGCACAGGTTACAGCCATTTGACCGAAAGTTGTCTGAAAATGGGGGGTCTGGGCCCGGGGCGACCCGGCCCGACCCCCCTGGGTCGGCCGAACCGGGTCGACCCGACCCGGTCCGACCCGGCTGGGCCCGGTCCGGCTCGGTCTGGCTCGGTCCGGCCCGACTGGCCGTATGACAACCCTGCTTTTTATTACAACTTATGCATGCTTTATTACATAAAACTTCACTTGATACAACAAAGAAGATTTAGAGGTTTAGTGTCTTTGGGTCTTAGGATCATTATATAAAAACATTAAACTTGAATTACAACATCTTTATTGAAAACTTCCTTTACATGACCACTACATTCCTTCGTACTTAGCATTGCATGGGATAACCTGAGGACATGCATAAGAAAAGGGTGAGCTATAAAGCCCAATAAGGGAGTACACAATGAATAACATGAGGAGTACAATACATGTTAGGCAATAGGAACATCAATAGAGCATAAGAGTAACATGAACATAAAGGCATGATAAAGCATGATAATCATAACATGGAAATGTGGCAACAACACTTAACATTGAATTAGCATGAGCCAAGGCTCATTGCACATGGAGCATGAGTAAACCCTCATTGCACTTGAAGCACGAGTAAACCCTCGTTGCACTTGAATTAGCATGAGTCAACACTCATTGAACATGACGTATCATGATACTATACTTTACCCAATGCATTGTGTTGGGTCGGAAGAACACCCCAAGGAGGGAATGATGGCAAGAGGGGGGGTGAATTGCCTTTTAAAAAAAATTAACAAATTAAAAATCAAAGTAAAGAAATGCAGCGGAAATAAAGAAGGCAAGACACACGAAATTGATAACGGAGTTCGGCCAGAACCCGGCCTACGTCTCCGCTCCCAACTCAACCGTTGAGAGATTCCTACCGCTTGCTTTTCAATGGTTTTAGCAAGAAACCCACTAGGCTTTGAGGTAGCACTAGGACCTATTACAGCTTGCTTTTAGTGGTTAAGCAAGAACCCAATGCTTTTGATGGTTAAGCAATAACCCACTAGCCTTTTTACGGGTGAAGGCTAGCTCACCGATCTCAAGCCTTTTACAAGGTAAGGCTTGGAAACCTCTTCACACCTTAGTGGTGGTGTGAGAACCCAAAGAAAGAGGGGATGAGAAAAGGGTTGGGGTTTGTAGGCACAAACCCAACTTTAAAGCTCAAAATAAATAAAACAATAAAAACCGTATTTTGAGAAGCCTTGGGCGCCTTTGATTGGATGGAGATGTTGAAGGCCGCTTCCAAGCTTCTTTGAAGGAGCTCCTTGGATGTGGAATTGGATGGAGCTAGGAGGGTTCCTTTGAGGAAGTCCGCCGGAGGTACGCCAAATGATCAACAAGATGTCCGTAGGCTTCACAATAGTTCCGGTTGATGTTCGGGGCTTCCTCAGCCTTTATTTATAGGCTAGGAACCCTTGGGGAGACTTTGGAGCCGTTGGAGAGGCTTTCGGAGCCGTTGGAGGCCAAGTGGACAGGCTGGTCAACAGCCCAACGGCTAGTTTGACTGTGTCCACCGGCTGGCCGGTGCAGGGCCACCGGTTGGCCGGTGTTTACAAAAAGGCATTGGATTCCTGTCCAGGGGCCACCGGTCGACCGGTGGCAGAGCCACCGGCTGGCCGGTGGTGAGGCAGTAGCTAATACTGTTTGGGCAGGGGGGCCACCGGCTGGCCGGTGCAAGGCCACCGGTTGGCCGGTGATGAGGCAGAAGCTCAGCCTTCTTCCCAGGTGCCACCGGCTGGCCGGTGGTGAAGCCACCGGTTGGCCGGTGGACTGCATTTCAGTCCAGTTTGGCCTTTTTGCCTTCTTGGCCTTCTTGGCCCAAATCCTTGGCACCTTAAATGAATGTCTATCATCCAAAAACACTTAAAACAATGTTAGAAACATAAGAGGGTGATTGTGATCATGAAAATTAAACCTCGAGGGGTTTGAGAGGTACAACAATCTCCCCCTATTTTGATGATCACAATAACCAAAACAATTAATGTAAAATACTGAAATTGAAAGGAAATACTAAGCATGATGAAAAATGATTCTCCCCCAATCAATCAAGAAATTTCTCCCCCTTTGTGATTATCAAAATAGAGTGGGGCATAAAACTTGATTGAGGGATACGATGAAAAACGAGATTTTAAATCAATTGAAAATGGTATCAATTGTTGAAAATTTTGAAATGAAAAATTGAATTGAAAAATTTGAATAACAGTTTGAATTGAAAGTTTTGAAACAAAAAAAAAATTCGATACCAACTGTTGGAAACCAATTGAAAATTGAAAATTCTAAATTGAATTGAAAAAGAATTGAAATTTGAAATTTGAAACCAAATGTAATTTTTGAATTTTGAGATTTTGAATCAAAAATGAGAAAGTTCTCCCCCTAAATAAAAATAATGAATCACTGGGGAGTGGGATTTTGAAAAGAAGCAATTTTAGGCCCGGAGAGACTCGCAAGGAGGGATTTTTCAATCCAAACTTGTCTCATGGCGGGTCTTCTCCTATAAAATTCATCGGAAAAGAAAAAAGACTTGGGTTGGCCGTACCGGGCATTTTTGCAATCACACTCATAAATGAGGTGCCCGGGTTTTTTGCAATAGTTACAAAATTTAAAGCTAGAGCTCCCCCTTACAAAAACAGTTGGAGCATGGGAGGAGGAGGCTTGGTTGGTATAGCCAAGTCCATTGGTGGTTCGGGAAACCCTTTGTGAACCAAGCAAATTGTTCAAATTTTGTTCACCTTGGGTGAACTTGGCTAGGGTCTCTCTAAGGTCTTTGATGGTTGATTCCATGGAATCAACATTTGGAAGATTTTGGATTTTAAGGGACATCTCCTCCTTCTCTTTGAGAAGTTGGTCTTTTTCGGAGGAAAGTTTTTTGAAAGACTTTTTTAAAGAAACAAATTTTGACGATAATTCATGAAAACCATTTTCAAGTTGGTCTCTAGCAAATTGGAGATCCTCATAAGACAAATGATTTAAAGAATTTGAGTTTGAAGAACATGAGGATGAGGAGTCGGAAGAAGTTACCTCATGACATGCCATTAGGCATTTCGTACCGTTGTCGCTCGAGGAGGAGGAGGAGGATGATGAAGAGGAGGTGTCACTCCATGTCGCCTTTAGGACTTTTTTCTTTCCTTTCTCCTTTTGCGTGGCCCGTTTCTTGTTGAGTGGGCAATCGGGCTTGTAATGGCCCTTTTCGCCGCACCCGTAGCATTTCACCTTGGGCTCGGATTTTTCGGTGGGTTCTTGCTTTCGGTGCTTGCGGGATTTCTTGTTCTTCTTGTGCTTCTTCATGAACTTGTGCATTTGGCGGGCGAGATTCTCCATTTCCGAGTCGCCGCTTGATGATGAAGAGGATGAGGAGGAAGAGGATGATGAGGAGCTTATTTCTTTTTGTACCTTGAGGGCGATGTTCTTTGGAGTTTTGATAGGGGTGCCCTCATTTTGTGCTTGCCTCCTCATCGTGATCTCGTACGTCATTAGGGATCCGATGAGCTCTTCGACCGGCATATTTTTGACGTCCTTAGCTTCTTGGATCGCCGTCACTTTAGGTGCCCATGAGCTCGGAAGGACCCATAGGATCTTTTTCACCATAGTTTCTGCAGAAATGTCATCTCCAAGAGATTTTCTACCATTGCACACGTCAGTAAATCTAGTAAACATTTCAGAAATAGATTCATTTGGGTGCATGGAAAAAGATTCAAAGTCCTGACGGTACATGTCCAATCGAGTATCCTTTACTTTGTTGGTCCCCTCATGGGTAACCTCCAAAAGTTTCCAGATTTCATGTGCGGAGGTGCATGTAGACACTCGATTGAACTCATTTCTATCTAACCCGCAATGAAGAGCATTCATGGCTTTGCCATCAAGCTCAAAATTTTTAATATCGGCGGGGGTCCATTTGGATTCGTCGGGGGAAGAGAGAGTGTAACCTCTCATGACAATTTTAAAAATGGGATATCCTATACTTCTCAAAAAGGTGGTCATGCGGGTTTTCCAATAATTATAGTCGGTCCCATCAAAAAATGGAGCCCGACCCAATGAGAGGCCCTCGGGGGCGAAAGAGGTTGATGCCATCTTAATGGATCTTAAATTTGAAACCGGGTTAGGGTATTACACAAATTTCCCTTTGATACCAATTGTTGGGTCGGAAGAACACCCCAAGGAGGGAATGATGGCAAGAGGGGGGGTGAATTGCCTTTTAAAAAAAATTAACAAATTAAAAATCAAAGTAAAGAAATGCAGCGGAAATAAAGAAGGCAAGACACACGAAATTGATAACGGAGTTCGGCCAGAACCCGGCCTACGTCTCCGCTCCCAACTCAACCGTTGAGAGATTCCTACCGCTTGCTTTTCAATGGTTTTAGCAAGAAACCCACTAGGCTTTGAGGTAGCACTAGGACCTATTACAGCTTGCTTTTAGTGGTTAAGCAAGAACCCAATGCTTTTGATGGTTAAGCAATAACCCACTAGCCTTTTTACAGGTGAAGGCTAGCTCACCGATCTCAAGCCTTTTACAAGGTAAGGCTTGGAAACCTCTTCACACCTTAGTGGTGGTGTGAGAACCCAAAGAAAGAGGGGATGAGAAAAGGGTTGGGGTTTGTAGTCACAAACCCAACTTTAAAGCTCAAAATAAATAAAACAATAAAAACCGTATTTTGAGAAGCCTTGGGCGCCTTTGATTGGATGGAGATGTTGAAGGCCGCTTCCAAGATTCTTTGAAGGAGCTCCTTGGATGTGGAATTGGATGGAGCTAGGAGGGTTCCTTTGAGGAAGTCCGCCGGAGGTACGCCAAATGATCAACAAGATGTCCGTAGGCTTCACAATAGTTCCGGTTGATGTTCGGGGCTTCCTCAGCCTTTATTTATAGGCTAGGAACCCTTGGGGAGACTTCGGAGCCGTTGGAGAGGCTTTCGGAACCGTTGGAGGCCAAGTGGACAGGCTGGTCAACAGCCCAACGGCTAGTTTGACTGTGTCCACCGGCTGGCCGGTGCAGGGCCACCGGTTGGCCGGTGTTTGCAAAAAGGCATTGGATTCCTGTCCAGGGGCCACCGGTCGACCGGTGCCAGAGCCACCGGCTGGCCGGTGGTGAGGCAGTAGCTAATACTGTTTGGGCAGGGGGGCCACCGGCTGGCCGGTGCAAGGCCACCGGTTGGCCGGTGATGAGGCATAAGCTCAGCCTTCTTCCCAGGTGCCACCGGCTGGCCGGTGGTGAAGCCACCGGTTGGCCGGTGGACTGCATTTCAGTCCAGTTTGGCCTTTTTGCCTTCTTGGCCTTCTTGGCCCAAATCCTTGGCACCTTAAATGAATGCCTATCATCCAAAAACACTTAAAACAATGTTAGAAACATAAGAGGGTGATTGTGATCATGAAAATTAAACCTCGAGGGGTTTGAGAGGTACAACACATTGGAGCGCTATAAAGGGCGCACCCTTCTTAAACATTTCATTTCATGCATAAGTGTGCCACATGGATCATAAAACATGGATTCGTAAAACATAATCATTTATTCCACGATAAAGGGATATGGAATTCATACATGAAACTTTATAATCAATAAGTAAATTTGCATAAAGGTGAATACCCTTGATGGAGAAATGGGCATGGTATTCACTACAAAATGATATTTGCTTAGAAAATCGGTGTGATTTCGGCAGCATAACGACGTGACATAAGAATTCATAAAAACGGTTGATGAGAGAGAAAGGGGTTCCTCATCATATTTAAATGTAATGGACAGTAAGGAGGTCATATAGATACATGTCCCAAAAATTGAAAAGGAATTTAGATTCATGATACAAAAGTATTGCTTGAATATAAAAGAGGAGAAAAAGGTTTCTTTCAGAATTTCGGCATAGTAACGGGTGTACATGGGAGGCATTTAATGAGAGAGAAAGGGGTCTCCCATCATTCAAACAATAAGAGGGAAGTATGGTAGAGGTGCGAAACCATACCCCAACATTCATAATTGAAATTAAAAGGGAAATACAACTTAAAGAAAATTGACAAAAATGAGAAAGGAAGAAAACCCCTTACTTGGAAGTGTGCTTCCAAAGGCTAGAGAGAGGCTTGTGAGAGGCTTCTTGGGAGCTTGGGGAACCTTGGGAGGATTATAGAGAGAGTAGGGCAGAGGTTGGACGAACTCCAAGGGATTTTAGTGAGGAGGAAGTGGGAGCTTGGGTGGGTTTATATAGGAAAGGTGAGGGAATTCTTTATTATTTAGGTTTTGGACCCCTTATATTTAAATAATCCAAACCACAAACCATCCCATGGTATTTGCCCATGGTTTCTGGAAAAGTAAAGAGGAAAAAAATATTTTACAAGTCCAAGGTCCGAACATATTAAAAAATTAGGGTTGCTTATGTGGAGTTGAGTCACACTCCCATGGAAATTAATTTAAAAAGGCAAAGTGTTGAATAAGTCTTGAGGGCTCCATTAATGCTTTGAAAAGTAAGTCAAACAAACCCAAAACCTAATTATTTTAATGATAAAACACATATTGGCCGAACATAAGGATTATTATATTTTATTACATCACCATTGGGTCATTATGATGTCATAAAACACATTATATATTTAAATGGTATTTAATTTTTACCCAAAAATTTGACTGTCTTAGAAAATTATGAAAAATTCACCATTGGACAATTTCGATGTCCTGATTCCAAAAATAATATTTATTTTATCTAAATAATTTTCTAAATATGTTAATTTTTACTTTTAAAATAAAAACTGACATTTATAAAAAAATTTACAGGTTTTGACAGAAACGGCTTTCAAACCTTAATAAAAATTTTAATTGAATTCATAAAATTATAAGATCATTTATATTTAATAAATAATTACTTTAATATTAATAATAATATTTTATTAAAATATTTTTTAATTCAAAAATCCTTTAATTTAATAAAATATAATTCTTAATTAAATAATAACTAAAAACACCATTTGTACTTTAAAAACTAATTACAACGTATCAAAAATCACTAGAAATTATATTCATTATTATATAAAAAAATAATGTACATGAACATGGTGCTACTTATTTGTTACATAACCCCTTAAAATAGAAGCATAAGACCTAAGGGTAAGGTGTGCGATGGTGACATACTCTTGGGACGGCTCGGATAACATCGCTCGAGTGGTAATTTCAATCAACTTCCACTTTTCCTGTAGACGATCACGTTCGAGCTTGACTTGATGAAGCTCAGCTTGGGCTTAGTCAAGGGAAAATCCCAAAGATGCCACCTCTTATCCGAGCTCTGACAAATGGGCTTCGTAAGGGGCAATTCTATTGGATGAGGCCATCGCTTCCTTTGTCTGAGTAGAAATGGGTTCGTTAAAGCCTTATATTTATACTACTCAAATGATCACTGCTCAACGGCTAAAAAGTAACGGTCACAAATCTTAACGTAAAAATACAGAAGTTGACATCTTATAAAAAACATTTTTCATAAAGAAACATTTAACTGGATCAAGTGGGATTTTCCATTAATGAAACTTTGGGTCATTACAACATTCCCCCCTTAAGAAATTTCCCCTTCGAAATTTTCCTTTTCCCACACTAAAACAAATGTGGGTAACTTAGCTTCATCATATCCTCCGACTCCCAAGTTGCTTCTTCAAACTTGTGGTTTCTCCAAAACACCTTGACGAGGGGCATTGTCTTATTTCATAGAACTTTTTCTCTACGATATAAGATCTTCACTAGTTGCTCCTCATAAGAAAGATCGTCTTCTAATTGTACCACCTCGGAAGAGAGTACATGTGAAGGGTCTGGTATGTACTTCCTTAAGAGGGATACATGGAAGACATCATGCACCTTGGCCATAGTTGGTGGAAGTTCTAGTCGATAGGCCACAGCCCCAACACGATCAAGAATCTCAAAGGGGCCGATGTACCTTGGACTTAACTTCCCTTTCTTTCCAAACCTCATGACCTTCTTCCACGAAGATATGCGTAAAAACACCATGTCTCCGACTTTAAGGTCAAGGTCTCGTCGACGATTATCTGCATAACTCTTCTGTCGACTTTGGGCTGCCTTGATATGCCGCTGAATGGTTTTCACCTTCTCCACCATTTCTTCGACCATTTCTGGTCCAAGCAGCTTACGTTCACCGACCTCGTCCCAACATGCCGGTGTTCTACACCTTTTCCCATACAGGGCTTCATATGGTGCCATTTGGATGCTCGACTGGAAACTATTATTATAAGAGAACTCAACTAGAGGAAGATGTTGATCCCATCCTCCTTTAAATTCCATTGAGCACGCTCTCAACATATCCTCAAGTGTTTGGATAGTCCGCTCGGATTGGCCATCATTTTGAGGATGATTGGCCGTACTGAAGTTTAGTTCAGTATTCAGAGCATGTTGAAGACTCTTCCAAAACATAGCGGTAAATCTTGGATCTCGGTCAGACACAATAGATAGTGGTACTCCATGCAACCGTACCACTTCCCTGATATATATCCGTTCCAGTTGATCCAAAGAGAAATCCTCTCGAATAGCAATGAAGTGTGCAGTATTTGTAAGACGGTCCACAATAACCCAGATTGCATTGTTGCTTTTGGATGTCCTTGGAAGTCCAGTGATGAATTCCATGGGGATGTTCTCCCATTTCTATTCTGGTATGGGCAATGGTTGCATCATCCGCTTATACTTCTACCTCTCTGCCTTCACTTGCTGACACACCAGGCACTTTGATGTATATTCAGCGATCTCCTTCTTCATATTATCCCACCAAAATTTTTCTCGGAGATCTCGATACATCTTTGTGCTCCCTGGGTGAATAGAGAAATTTGAACTATGTGCATCATCAAAAAGTTCCTTCTTCAGCTCCGAACTTGATGGAACACATAGTCTTTTCCCAAACCGCACAATTCCTTCTTCATTAACATTAAACTTTGAGGATTTTCCCTTTTTGATAGCTTCCACTTTTTCTTGGATTCTCGCATCATCCTTTTGAGCATCCTTTAACCTTTACAAAAGAGATGGTTGAGCAATCATTTGTGAAAGGATTGATGATGTTCCATTCTTTATGATTCCCACGTCCATCTTCATCAAGTCTAAGAATATTGGATCCTTCTCAATTCTCATCATTGATAGAATCGCTGGATCCTTTCTACTTAGGGAATCCGCAACCTTGTTCGCCTTCCCAGGGTGGTAATGTATTGAACAGTCATAATCCTTGATGAGCTCTATCCATCTTCTCTGGCGCATATTAAGATCTTTCTGTGTGAATATATATTTAAGACTCTTGTGGTCAGTATATATCTCACATTTCTCTCTATAGAGACAATGCCGCCAGATTTTCAAGGCAAAGATCACCGCCGCCAACTCCAGATCATGCGTTGGATAGTTTCGCTCATGGATTTTCAACTGCCTTGAGGCATAGGATATCACTTTATCATTCTGCATCAGCACACATCCTAAGCCCTTCTTCGAAGCATCACTGAATACCACAAAAAGCTCCCCACTTGTGGGTAAAGTGAGCACGGGTGAAGTGATAAGCCTCCTTTTCAACTCTTTGAAGCTTTCTTCGCATTCATCATTCCAAGAAAACTTTACTCCCTTTCGAGTTAGCTTGGTAAGAGGGTTGGACAATCGTGAGAAATTTCTCACAAATCGTCGATAATATCCAGCTAACCCCAAGAAGCTACGGATATCAGTTACCGATGTTCTCCTCGACCATCCCTCAATTGCATCTGTTTTGGAGGGGTCCAAAGATATCCCATTGCTTGTGATGATATGGCCCAAGAATGAGACCTCCTTCAACCAGAACTCACACTTTCTGTACTTGGCATAGAGCTTCTCCTTGCGCAAAGTCTCCAGTACAGTTCTTAAATGCTCCTCATGGTCCTCCTTGGTTTTGGAGTATATTAAAATATCATCTATAAAGACTACCAAAAATTTGTCTAGGTAATCTCTAAAGACTCTATTCATCAAGTCCATGAATATTTCTGGAGCATTGATGAGTCCAAAAGGCATTACTATGAATTCATAGTGCCCGTACCTTGTACGAAAATCAGTCTTGGGGATATCTTCCTTCTTCACCCTTACTTGATAATATTCCGACCGCAAGTTGACCTTGTTGAAGTATTGTGCTGCACGCAGCTGATCAAACAAGTCATCGATTCTTGGGAGAGGATACTTGTTCTTTATCGTGATTTTGTTAAGTTCACGATAATCGATGAAAAGCCGCATTGACCCATCCTTCTTCTTGATGAAGAGGACTGGTGCACCCCATGGTGATGCACTTGGGTGTATAAACCCTTTATCCAGATTCTCCTGTAGTTGTTTCTTCAGATCATCAAGCTCAAAAACAGCCATTCTATATGGAGTCTTGGATATTGGTAGCACCCCAGGTATAAGTTCAATTGAGAACTCAACATCTCTTCTTGGAGGAAGACCAGGAAGTTTCACGGGAAATACTTCAGCAAATTCCCTAACAATAGGCATTTCATCAAGGGTGGTTTCTTCCTTGGCCTCAATCATATGAGCCAGATATGCGTTCTCATAAGGCAGTAATATCCATGCTTGAGATGATGGAGCTAAAGGAGATTCATCTTCCTCCTGACACTTGTAAAGAATCGGGGGTCGATTCTCCATATGGAGTGTGATTTCCCTCTCCCGACAATTTATGTTGGCTCTATATAAGGAAAGCCAATCCATGCCAAGAATTGCATCAAATTCCACCAAAGGGAGTATGACGAGGTTCGCTGGGAAATTAAATCCACAGATTATAACAGGGGAGGACTTATATTCATGGGATGCAATGATTGCCCCATTTGTCGTACTCACCGACATCTTTACTTCCATGATTTGTGGTGGTGTAGGGATTGTTCTACAAAACATTTGATATATAAAAGAATGCGTAGAACCTGAATCAAAAAGTACGTTCGCTATTCTTGAATGAATAACTAGCGTACCTGTCACCACTTCGTTGTCGGGGTTCACTTCGGCAGAAGTGATGGAAAAAGCTCTTCCTTGCTGTCTTGGAGGTTGCTGGTTGCCTCCGATAACCCTTGGATTAGGGAACTGATTAGCAAAATGACCCGGTTCTTTGCATTTGTAGCATTGAACAACGCGTTGAGGTTCGAACGGAGCGTTCCTCTCCTCTGTCGTAGCCGCGGGTCCTTCTTGCTGACAGTTAACAATTAGGTGCCCTTCTCTTCCACACTTGAAGTATTTTCTTGTCCCCCTAAGGCAATTTCCAGGGTGCTTCTTTCCACACTTTTGGCAAGTGGGGTGCTGGAATTTCTTAGCGTCGTTGGATTTATCCATCGGACCACCAGCATTGAAGTACACCTTACGCTTCTTGTCCCCATGATACCCTTGTGATTCTCTGATCTCCATTTCAACCTTGAGGGCACATCGGACAATTTCCTCATAGCTGTCGAAGTCACGGATCACTAATGCTTTCCGCAAGCTAGGCTTCAGCCCACCAAAGAAGCGGTCAACCTTGCATTCGGGGGTAACGACAAAGCTGGAAGCGCATCGTGCAAGCCTTGTGAAGTTTTCCTCGTACGCTCCAACAGATTCTTCATCTTTCTGTTTGAGGGAAAGGAAGTCCCTTTCCATCTTAAGATGGAGGGTGCGCAGAAAATATTTATCGAAAAACATCTTCCGGAATTCCTTCCATTCCAAAGCCTCGATCTCCTCCTCAGGCTTCGTATTTTTGATCAACGTCCACCATTGATCAGCTTCACCCTCCATACGATAAGCTTATAGGAGAACCTTCTCTTTTTCAGAGCATTGGAGGATGGAGAATATCTTTTCAATGGAGTTGATCCATTGTTCAGTGATCGTGGGATCGGATGTTCCACTAAAAGTAGGAGGCCTTTGTCTCATGAAGCTTTCAATAGAGACTTGTTCTTTCTTAGGGGGGTTGAACGTTCCTCTTGACCATTGTTTCTATTCAAAACTTGAGTTAGCTGAGAGAGAAGTGTGACAAAGTTCGCGATTCCCGCTCCCATTGGATTGGGCATCTCATAAGTACAATCATCACATTGATCTTCACAACGGTTGTTAGCCCGAGTTCTCCTATTACCGGCCATTGGCTGGAATAAAAGGAAAGTTAGGGGTAACACATAAAGGTTAATCCAAAGACAAAATTTGATGAATTATAAATAAACTTTAATCTCTTTAACTCATGAGTCTATAGGATTCAATCCAGGCTTTTCATGATCTTCCTTCTAACATATATTCTTAGGGGCATTTTCTCCCTTAATAATGGTTCATACTAAGATTGTGAATTTATAAAAACATATCCCCCGTGAGTGTCGTAACCAAGAGTGCAGCAAGGCCCGTTGTCGTGCACCATTTCCCATTCGAGTCTAGCTCAAAGCGGTGTTTTCGGGTTTTACCCCAAGGATACATCTGTGCCAGAGCCGCCTCTACCTGCTCTTATCCAGATAGGGATGTATTTATTTGATAAACCAATTACATAGTATTTACCAAAACTTAGGGATGTTTTTATTATACTTAGTCTTGTATTTAAGGCTTTACTAGGGTTTCCTAATCCCAAAAATAACTGAACCTATCCTCTGATACCAACTATGACAACCCTGCTTTTTATTACAACTTAAGCATGCTTTATTACATAAAACATCACTTGATACAACCAAGAAGATCGAGAGGTTTAGTGTCTTTGGGGCTTAGGATCATTACATAAAAACATTAAACTTGAATTAAAACATCTTTATTGAAAACTTCCTTTACATGACCACTACATTCCTTCGTACTTAGCATTGCATGGGATAACCTGAGGACATGCATAAGAAAAGGGTGAGCTATAAAGCCCAGTAAGGGAGTACACAATGAATAACATGAGGAGTACAATACATGTTAGGAAATAGGAACATCAATAGAGCATAAGAGTAACATGAACATAAAGGCATGATAAAGCATGATAATCATAACATGGAAATGTGGCAACAACACTTAACATTGAATTAGCATGAGCCAAGGCTCATTGCACATGGAGCATGAGTAAACCCTCATTGCACTTGAAGCACGAGTAAACCCTACTTGCACTTGAATTAGAATGAGTCAACACTCATTGCACATGACGTATCATGATACTATACTTTACCCAATGCATTGGAGCGCTATAAAGGGCGCACCCTTCTTAAACATTTCATTTCATGCCCACATGGATCATAAAACATGGATTCATAAAACATAATCATTTATTCCACGATAAAGGGATGTGGAATTCATACATGAAACTTTATAATCAATAAGTAAATGTGCATAAAGGTGAATACCCTTGATGGTGAAATGGGCATGGTATTCACTACAAAATGATATTGGCTTAGAAAATCGGTGTGATTTCGGCAACGTAACGGCGTGACATAAGAATTCATAAAAAAGGTTGATGAGAGAGAAAGGGGTTCCTCATAATATTTACATGTAATGGACTGTAAGGAGGTCATATAGATACATGTCCCAACAATTGAAAAGGAATTTAGACTCATGATACAAAAGTATTGCTTGAATATAAAAGAGGAGAAAAAGGTTTCTTTCGGAACTTCGGCATAGTAACAGGTGTACATGGGAGGCATTTAATGAGAGATAAAGGGGTCTCCCATCATTCAAAAAATAAGAGGGCAGTATGGTAGAGGTGAAAAACCATACCCCAAAATTCATAATTGAAATTAAAAGGGCAATACAACTTAAAGAAAATTGACAAAAATGAGAAAGGAAGAAAACCCCTTACTTAGAAGTGTGCTTCAAAGGCTAGAGAGAGGCTTGTGAGAGGCTTCTTGGGATCTTGGGGCACCTTGGGAGGATTATAGAGAGAGTAGGGCAGAGGTTAGATGAACTCCAAGGGATTTTAGTGAGGAGGAAGTGGGAGCTTGGGTGGGTTTATATAGGAAAGGTGAGGGAATTCTTTATTATTTAGGTTTGGGACCCCTTAGATTAAAATAATCCAAACCACAAACCATCCCATGGTATTTTCCCATGGTTTCTGGAAAAGGAAAGAGGAAAAAAATATTTTACAAGGCCAAGGTCCGAACTTATTAAAAAATTAGGGTTGCTTATCTGGAGGTGAGTCACACTCCCATGGAAATTAATTTAAAAAGGAAAAGTGTTGAATAAGTCTTGAGGGCTCCATTAATGCTTTGAAAAGTAAGTCAAACAAACCCAAAACCTCATTATTTTAATGATAAAACACATATTGGCCGAACATAAGGATTATGTTATTTTATTACATCACCATTGGGTCATTATGATGTCATAAACCACATTATATATTTAAATGGTATTTAATTTTTACCCAAAAATTTGACTGTCTCAGAAAATTATGAAAAATTCACCGTTGGATAATTTCAACATCCTGATTCCAAAAATAATATTTATTTTATCTAAATAATTTTCTAAATATGTGAATTTTCACTTTTAAAATAAAAACCGACATTTATAAAAAAAATTACGGGTTTGACAGAAACGGCTTTCAAACTTTAATAAAAATTTTAATTGCATTCATAAAATTATAAGATCATTTATATTTAATAAAAAATTAATTTAATATTAATAATAATATTTTATTAAAATATTATTTAATTAAAAAATCCTTTAATTTAATAAAATATAATTCTTAATTAAATAATAACTAAAAACACCATTTTTACTTTAAAAACTAATTACAACGTATCAAAAATGACTAGAAATTATATTCATTATTATATATAAAAATAATGTACATGAACATGGTGCTACTTATTTGTTACATAACCTCTTAAAATAGGCGCATAAGACCTAAGGGTAAGGTGTGCGATGGTGACAGACTCTTGGGGCGGCTCAGATAACATCGCTCGAGTGGTAATTTCAATCAACTTCCACTTTTCCCATAGACGATCACGTTCGAGCTTGAATTGATGAAGCTCATCTTGGGCTTGGTCAAGGGCAAAGCCCAAAGACGCCACCTCTTTTCCGAGCTCTGACAAATGGGCTTCGTAAGGGTCAATTCTACTGGATGAGGCCATCGCTTCCTTTGTTTGAGTAGAAATGGGTTCGTTAAAGCCATATATTTATAATACTCAGATGATCACAGCTCAACGGCTAAAAACTAACGGTCAAAAATCTTAACGTAAAACTATAGAAGTTGACATGTTATAAAAAACATTTTTCATAAAGAAACATTGTTTCGCACGGAATCTGGGGATGACCTCCTGGACGGGAGACTCAAACGTTCTGATCGGTTTCTAACGGGTTTGTTCGTAGAACTGGAAACATCCAATGATTCCACATCCGTTTGGACCTACTTTCCAAAGGCAGGCGCTCATTAGCTTGTGGACTAATGAGACTTAGGAATTTGCATTGGTCGAGAGGATGGTAGGTCGGACTCATCACACCTTTTTGAGGGGAATTATTGTCTACTCCGGGACTCTCTTTATAGATTTAAGTTATGTTCGTGAATCCTTATTATATTACCAAGTATAAAATGAGATTTCCTTTAGTTTTAACAATCAATGGTTAAATATGCAAGAAATTTAGAGAATCTTTTATATGTATTCGAGGTTATTCATCAATAGAGAATCATCTATATCTGTTTAGAGATTCTTGGTCAATGGTATCCTTCAAAACATTTATATAAAAGTCTCTTGGTCATTATGATGACCAGGATGGTTTTAAAGCCACTCAGTGGGGGCACTTGAAGTTTATCGTCATTCAGAAGGACAGAGATTATTTCAAAGTTGGGATCGAACCCATAAATGGGCTACCTACGTATCCTTTGTTTTGGAAAAGGAATCAGAACCCACGTAGTTTGAGAAATGGAGTATGATGTTTATGATTGATGGCTCAAAGATGAATGTCATAATTACTTTTACACTCTAAGCTCACGTGAGTCATGCTCGGTGTGAGAAACAAGAGGTATTGGTAAAATTTAGACAATTGTTCCATGAAAGATGCAATCATAAGAATTTGTTTGGGGCTTATGTATGGATGACTGCCCAGATAGATGAATGTTTAGGATTTAATTTTAGGGAGAAAATCCATGAACAGGGTCCATAAAGTTATATGTGCTTCATGGAGATTTGAATACTCTAATCTTGGGGCTTACTCCTAAGGAGGATGCCCAAGTTAGGAGGGGACTTATGATTGGGTTTTACTCCTGAAAAGGAAACCCAAATCAAAGGTAAATTATGACTGGTTAAGAGAAATTTAAGGGGACTTGGGGCTTATTCCTGAAAAGGAGACCCAAGGTTATGACTGAGTATTATTCATAAAAAGGAGACCCAGGTTAGGGGACTTAGGGCTTATTCTTTAAAAGGAAGCCCAAGGTTATGACTGAGTCTTATTCCTGAAAAAGGAGACCCAGGTTAGGGATTAAGGTTTGGGGCTTACTCCTGAGGAGGATGCCCATATTTGAGGTTGGGGCTTATTCTTAAGAAAGATGCCCAAGATTAAAGGACTTTATTGGGGCTTACTCCTGAGGAGGATGCCCAAGATTGGGAACTTTAAGAATTTGGGGCTTACTCCTGAGGAAGATGCCCAGATTAAAGGTTTTATAACTGGGGATTATTCCTGAAAAGGAGACCCAGGTTAGGATTCTCTCATCTTAAAGGATGAGGTTGAATGAATGAACTCTCCATATTTTAGTGACATAAGGATATTTAAATCACTAGAAATTGAGAGAGATTCCACAGAATTCCTTTCAGATAAGAAAGTCAAATCATGAAATCATGCCATAAATGGCTTTGAAGAGTGTCTTGAAGACTGAATCTTGAAAAAAAAAGGTGAAATGGCTTAAGAGGGGTAAAAATGGGCAAGATGGGCACCCAAAAAGATAGGGGTGCACAAGTATTGCAAGGCGCGCAAGTCTTCCGTGGGCGCGCAAGTATTGGTCGCACAGGTATACCTGCGCGACACATAGTGTACTTGCGCGATTTTCAACCAGCATTGAAATACTTGAGCGACTCTTTTTTAAACCATTTAGAATGTTCTCGAGGTTCTTCCAAAAAAGGGACGCGCAAGTTATATTGAAGGAAATATGTTGGCGCGCAAGTGTTTGATAATTTTCAACACTTAGGCCTTCCTTCTTCTCTTTAAATCTTCTGTTCTAGGTAAGAAATTACCTTAGAAATTTTCCAGAAGCTTTGAGAAGAGACTTGGGCGTCGGGAGCTTCAATCCGAGTTTTTGGAAAAAGATCCTCTCGAATGGGGGGCCCACAGGGTCTATTTATAGGCAAAAGAAGACCCCGGGCGGTTACCGGGAAGTTACCAATTAGGTCGCGCAAGTCACCTGCGCGACCAAGGTAGCCGCGCAAGTACACTTGCGCACCAGTTAGATAACTTGCGCGGTGAGGTTGCTTTTGATTTTTTCTTCCTTCCTTTGTTGATTTTTGATGTTTTCTTCAAAGGATGAATCACTTTGAGCTCAGATATTTCCTTTTCCGATCTTTAGATTCTGTGACGAAAGGAGCGTCAACAAAAGTCCCCCCTCAGAGTTGGATCCGGAGAGAAATGAGGATTTGACTCTGAGGAAATCGAATCCCTCCAAAGGAAAAGGGAGGCGCGCAAGTCTGCAATGCACAGAGGGCGGCGCGCAAGTTTGCGTCGCGCAGGCCTTAAGTGCTCTGGGTGCGGCGCGCAGGTCTTAAGCGCTCTGGGTGCGGCGCGCAGGTAGGCTTCCCAGCCTATAAATACACGGCCTCACCTCCGTACAAGCATCTGGATTTCCGGATTTCTCGAGCTCTCGCCGCGCAAGTCTTCTTCACCGCGCAAGTCTCTTATTTTTCACTGTTTCCTCGCTGCCGCGCTACTCTCAAGGTAATAGGGCTCGCGCGGTAATACTTGCATGACAAAAACTTGCGCGGCACATGCATCACTTGCGCGACATATCCATACTTTGCGCGCCTTAATGCCTTAGCCATTTTTTCCAAATTTTTTCACAAATTTTATGAAAAAATAAACCCATTTAAGAGTTTAATTTATTCAACTCCTGTGCAGATTCAATGGCTCTTAGACCTGGATTAATTGATGAACTGGCTAGCAAGCGGATAGATGATATGATGGATATCATTGGCCCTGATTACTATACTGTCAAAGATAGTACACTTCCAGATTTGGCTAAGTATCTGAAGAAATATCATCGCAACTTTCCTCACTGCACTTATCTACCTTTGTATGGTCATGGTCATCTGCAAGAAGTCATTATTCTAGAAGTAAAGAATTATCTTCCATTTTCGTGGTTTCAGAATTATACCAATTTTGCTTCAGCAAATATCTCAGGTGGAGGAGTATTTCAAACTACTGGAACAGTGGAGAAGGCTTATGTGATGCATCATAGCCCTTGCACACCAGATCTGAAAAAACATACACCTGAGCATCAACCACATTGTCATCCTTCAATCTTCCGAAATGCTCAGATGGATCAATCCAAAGGATGGAAGAAAAGTTGGGATTTCCGTCCTGGGGGAGGTGTGAAGCCAACTTGGATGTGGGCATACTGGGTGCGACAGACTTGCGTAGAGTTTATTGAGGATCTGAAAAGAGCTGCAATATATGAGGCTGTTTGGGTTGGGCAAGCATATATTTACAGACATGATAACTTCGTGCCAGAGATACTCAGCCACTGGAGCCCAACGACTAATTCTTTCCATTTGACTCATGGAGAAGTAGGTATTAGTTTGTGGGATGTCCACAAGATTTCAGGAGCTCCAATCTTGGGCGATATGTATGATGAATTCATTCCTCCCAAGGTGACTTGGAATGATCCAGAAAAGACTCCCGCTTTGGCTCGAGAATTATTTAAAATCTTTCACAGGCTCAAGAGTTCAGAGACCTCATTAACTCATTTTAGAAAAGATATCCATCCGGAAGAATGGATGAATGTGTTTCTTACTGAGAAGAAAGGGATGGAGCCAAAAGAAAAAGGATCCAAGAAAAAGAAATCCAAGGATACCCGGCCCAGACGTCCTACCACTTGTCCAAAACCTGAGAAGAGAGGAGCTCCTGGCACATTCTGGCCAACTCTAGAAGCAGGAGAATTTGAAAAATGGGGATATGAAGTGAATCAAAGAATTCCAAAGAAAACTCGTCTGGCGGGTTTCTTGGCAATGTGGCTCAGTGTTTATCTCTTGCCGGTTAGGGATTCGAAGGGAGGCGTTAGCCCAGGAACCTTCATCATTGCGGCCAAGTTGGATGAGGGAAAAATGGTTGGGTTAGCTACCCCCATTTTAGCAAAGATTCACAGGAGTTTACTTCACGTCTTCCAGGGTAAATCTCCTTTAATAATAGTGGGACCATTACATGTTTTGTGGGGATGGATCGCCACTCACTTCAGGACTTACAATGTACAGAATGGATTACAAATTCCTGGAAGCTCTTTCAGACCGTCAGTGCAAGAATTCTCTGGAATTTCCCCATTAGATGTTAATGGTTATGACATGAAAGTAAGACTAAGCATGTATAAGGAATTCAACTTCTTTCCTTATGGAAGTACGCTATCCGGGAGGTTTGTTGATGATGGGACAGCCCATTTGGATTTGAGGGCATACATGCTAGCTTGCAGGGATGGCGTGTTAGTATCTAGGATTGATGGAGAAATCATATGTGAGGCCTATGCTCCATATAGATTTGCACGCCAATTCAAATGTTTGAAACAGATTTTTGTATCCCCTCCAGTACATTTCAGGTTAGAGCAACATCCGATGGTTTCTCGACAACTATGGTTGCTGACATCAAGAGAGAAGACAGGGGCAGTATTTGATCTACCAGTTGAAAAAGCGGCACATTATCTGACTACATTTTATGCCGAACACTGGATAGCATCATACCCTAAAGGGATATTGAATCACCCAGTATATCAAGTGGGAAAGAGGAAGAGGACTGTAGAGAAAGAAACCATTCCTCATGAAGGTGACGCTTCTCCACCTGAAATAGGTTCAACAGACTCCTCTTCTAGAACTGATTCATCGGATTATCACGATGGGGATGATGAGGCACAACCGGCAGCAAAGCGGTTTCGTGCCCAATATAATCCTCCGGCCAGAGTTAAAAGACCCACTCCATCAACTCCTGGTGAGTTATTTCATTGTATAAATTTCAATCACTGCTACTTTATAAAGTAATAAGTCTTACATTCTTATTCTCTATTTGTAGTTGTAGGAGTTGGGAAGAGATTAAAATCAAAAATTGTAGGACCTTCCTCACAGCCTTTATATCTAAGACCAGAGGCTGTTCAGCTATGGCAGAGCTTATACTGTGATACTGAGACCGCCTGGATGGATTTGTTTGAGGGCCTACAACTTCCTGGAATAGGAAATCTTATAGCTTCTAAAAACCTTCAATACGGAGATAACCCCAATGAAGTGCGAGCTTACATCAGAGAGCTGGAAATGCTCATATATGCCACTGATAATTCGGTTCCTATCACCAGACGGGTGAAGGAAATGATTGATCGTGGCACCACTGAGGGGGCTGGTGGTTCTGGAGATGAGGAATGGCAAGAGTACGTGGATCCTGAAGATGTAAGTTTTATTTCCTTATTTTCTTTGCAACATGATTTCAGTTGAATCTTTGTTACTTAAGGAAGCTATTTTCTTCATCTTGCAGCTTGCAAAGAAAGGAACCGGGGTTCCTTCGCCACAATATAGCCCTGGTGGTACTGCTATCGGGGCTGCTGCTGATTCTCCTCGCGAACCAGGCGAGATATCTCCAGGCCAGCAGGCCATGAATGAGGCACTAAACATAGCCTTTCATTCGCCAATCCAAGTTCCAATAAGGGAGACTACTGATACTCCGAAAAAACAAATGAAGCCAAGGCAACGAAGGAGGAAATCCATAGCTAAACGTTTCATTAGCAGTGGTAAGTCCTTCGAACAATCATGAGTTTATACCCATAATCATATGGTTACTCATATTTCTGAGGATTGCAGGGGCTTCTTCAATTTCCCCCTTGAGGGAAGGGACTGACCCTCCTTCAAAGGTCGTGGAAGGTGCTGTAGAACAATCACAGACCCAGGCTGACTTGGTTGCTCCTGGAGAAGAGCTACCATCCATTCCTAGTATCCCTCCTACTACTGAAGATGTTGTCCAGGGTCAGGGGTTGCAGGATATAAGTCAGCAAGAAGACGTAGAAAATGCTCCCACTGGTGAGACTAACAAAGATTCTGAAGTATCATTGGATGAAATGATGAATCAAGGAATGACTTTTGAAGAATTTTAAGATCATGCTAAGTTGTCATATGATTTAGAAGACCTTGGGCGTGAGTGCTACCCTTCGCCCAAATTTTTTTTAAAAAAAATATACTTCTAACCATGATGGAAAATAATATGCAGTTTCTTCCGTAGAAGCCGCTGAACTGCCAATGCCTGAAGAGGGTGTGGACACTGATGTCAACCCTATCATTGCAGAAACATTAGCTCAAGTAGAGCTAAATCCAATAAACTCTCCTAAGACCCATCTTTAAAATCCTGTTGAAACTGTGAAAGATGGGGAGAAGTCTTCTCAGGTTGCTGAACCACCATTGGGTAAGGGATAACAATATTTGTGATTGTACTTTATTTGCAAGACAATCTATTCTTTTGTTATCCTTTGAAGCTGACTAAACCTTTTAATTAATCATACAGGACCATCAACTGCAATGACTAGATCCGAAGATGAGGCCTCAGCCTCTGCCCCAACAGGAATTGAAAGTGAAGAAGCACAAGTCAGGGGGGAAAGAGCAGGACAAGGCACCTCCCTAAGCGCGCTAATTCCAGATTACATACCCCCTTCTGACGATGATATTGAATCAGATCCAGATATGCTTAAAGCATTCAGCTTTTCACGACGTAAGGCATGGAATAACATATGGAACATCATATCTGGGGTGCCTTTAGAAGAGCTACCATAAAAAATTTCTCGATTGTCATCCCAATTTGTTATACTGGGACTTGGTGGTTTTGGGTATGAAATGATCCATGCTGCGGTGAAACAGATCATTTTCAGGAGAGAGCAAGTGCAGACAAGTCGCGAAGATTTGACCAGAGTGAAATTGTCAGTCAACATAGGCGAATTTGAGGCTGCGATATCCCATGATGAAGCTGATTATGCTGTCAAGATGAAGGATCTGAAGCAAAAAATCAAAGAAAAGGTCGTCCAACAGGTGCAACTCCAGCAACAGTTAGATGCTGTTACTGGGGAACTTGATCAGCTTAATAAATCATTGGATGAAACTCATATGAATGGCATGAAAGCCATCGCATATGCTAAGAAGGCACTTCAGCAAGCTGAAAAGAGTGAATCTGGTCAAGTGCACGAGCTTCAAGTAACTGCTGATAAGGCTCAGGATGCTATACATCAAATGAAGACTTATGTTGACAATCTTCTGTAATTGTTGAAAAAGAGAAGAGACTCCAGTCTGTGGATGTCTTTCTATCTCCTGTGTATCAATGAAAAACACTTTCGTCTTCAATCATTTGTACCTGCATTCTTTCATTACCTGCTTTAAATTTACTTAAGCCAATGGTCCTAGTAAGCATAGTTTGATTTTTACTAGGATTATTACAAATAAACCTACAAACTTTGAACCTTTTAACTGCTCAATATTACCTAAATCATACAAAAATGTATATTTAGTGAGCTGGAACTTGAATTTTATTCAGAGTTCCTTTGTCTTTTGTGTGGGCAGTTTAAAGTCATGCACACCGGACATAAAGGGGATAATGTTTAAGGTCGAAATATCTTTGACCGAAATGGATTAAAAATGGATTCAATTCCTTGACAATTTATCTGAAAACATATTACCATACTCAAGTATGAGGGAAAAAATGTAAACTATGGCTTAAGAATATTTGAATCTGAGGAATGATATGAAAAAGAGCTAAAAGGAATTAGAAGAAGTAGTTTCCAAGAATGAAGTTACTATTATTTAACAAAACCCGTTAGGGGGTTGAAATATTCAGGGCCACCTATGGGCATTGGCTGCATGGTCAAATAAATAGCATCTTTTGGCTGACAAGTCTGTTATGTGGACTGTTTATGCAAGGCCACCTATGGGAACGTGCTGCATAGTCAGGAAAAAGAACTCCTAGAAATTTACTTTCCTAGTGTTAAAAGCCAGTGAAAGTTTATGGAGATTCAAATTTTCTAAAGTATAGAGTTTGTTGTATGGAAAGAGGTACTTGAATATAGAGAAGATATTTCCGAACAAGAACATCGAAGAACTGGATGAATATCACTCCTACGAAGGTCTGACCCAAACGTAAGGAAGAAGAATAAACCATAGACTTGAATACTTCCAGATCATGAAAAAGGATATGGGACAAATATGTTAAGGATGGCTATTTTTTGCGGATCCCTACATACTGTCGTTTAAGACAAATAAGGACAAAAGAGGCATTCTTCCCAAGAATGAAGTTACCAATATTTAACAAAACCCATTAGGGGGTTGAAATATGCAGGTCCACCTATGGGCATTGGCTGCATGGTCAAATAAATAGTATCTTTCGGCTGACAAGTCTGTTATGTGGACTGTTTATGCAAGGCCACCTATGGGCACGTGCTGCATAGTCAGAAAAACGAATTCTCAGAAGTTTGACATTTTTGTGATTAAAAGTCATGAAAAAGGGTTATGAAGATCTGAAAATATTTAAGGTTAGGATTATAACACATAAATATGGGTATTGTCCAATGTATATAGAGATACATAGGTCAATGATAACCATAATCAAGTTGTGGCTGGGTCCTGAATTAAAACTTGGACTTCACTACGTATCTCATAAGAATGAGAATCAATCCATATGTAGTTCTTGAAATGCAGTTTAACGTCGTTCAGGACGAAAGTATGAGTGATCTTAGTTTAGGGTCATAGAATTCGGACCATAATAATGAATACACAGTGTGTGTTTTCATGAGGACTTTTCAGCCAAGGGACTGAAAGTGAAATTTGGGGTTAGGCCCAAAAGACTTGGGACTGGATTCGAGGGACACTCGAATGTTCCTACGTATCCCATAAGGATGGAAATCAAGTCCACGTAGTTCTAGAATTACCCTTTGTACAAATTTGGTTCGTACATTTGAAGGGTGAAAGGGGACTTTAGTGCAATGATGGTTTTAACCTAAGATAAAAAGTTTAGGCATTACCATGTATGCACGTAGTCTTTTAAAATGAAACATGATTGAAAAAAATCAATGTCAATAATGGTTCCTTCTCAAATGAGGTAATCAAAGAATATTTTAGTTTATTGTCGTACCGGACAAAAGTGTTGTATAGTTTAACGTCATATAACAAGGTCGAAAGTGAATCAATGTAAAGATATTGATTCCAGGGGCGGTTTCACAAATCATCATCATATGAGATGGTGGTGAACCAATGTGAAGAGATTGTTTTTGGGCTTGAACACTGGGAGGTTGCCTACATACCCAGCCTGGAGGGCAAAGATCAAAGTCCGTGTAGTTCAATTAAATAATGAATTAATGATCAAGTTGTTCTTGTGGACAATGATCTAAAAAAATATTGTTGGGACTTACACATGGTTAGTGGCCCAAAGGGAATGTTATGGTTGATGTTCGCTCTAAGATCACGTGAGTCATACTCGGTGTGAGAAACAAGAGGTAATAACAACCTTAACGATGCACAGTTTAATGTCATGTAGGACATAAAAAAAGGGACTATGCAGTTTAAAGTCTTGCAGTTAGGACTATTGGTGCTGCACAGTTTAGTGTCATGTAGCAGGGACAAAATACAGTTTAATGTCATGTAGGACCTATCAAGGATTTTCTGTACAGTTTAGTGTCATGTAGTTAGGACGATGGGGATAAAATAGTTTAACGTCATATTGGACGAAAGGGGGACTGTGCAGTTTAATGTCATGCCGTAAGGACAAAATAACACACCATTTATGTCATGTTGGACGAAAGTGTGAATAGTTTAAGGTCATATGCATGGACCGTGGATGGTGCAGTTTAATGTCATGCTGGACCTTTGATGATTATATAGTTTAACGTCTTTCCGGACGTGAGGGACTTTTATACAGTTTAGCGTCATGTAGTTTAGGACGTCACAGTTTAACGTCTTGCTGGACATAAGGGATTTGCAAAATAGTTTATGGTCATATACATGGACCAGGGATGATGCAGTTTAAGGTCATGCTGGATGGTTTAGGGAACTTTTTCACAGTTTAATGTCGTGTGGGACAAAGATGCAGTTTAAAGTCATACTGGACCATTGTTGTATAGTTTAACGTCATATAGCAAGGACGAACTGGTGCTGTACAGTTTAAAGTCATGTAGCTAGGACTAAGGTGAACCAATATGAGGATATCAGTTCTGGGGTCTTTTTACAGTTTATCGTCATGCTGGACGTTGGAAGTGCCACACAGTTTAATGTCATGTTGCTAGGACACAATATAGTTTAATGTCATCTCGGGCAAAATATAGGATCTTCTGTACAGTTTAATGTCATGTAGATAGGACATAATAACAGTTTAATGTCATGTAGGACAAAAGTGTGAATCTAATGTGATTGTTTTGGATCTGGGAACAATATTTTGTGTTTATACAAAATACTTCTTCAGAAATCTGGCATTAGTTGGAGTCGTGATGTGTTCTCCATCCATTGAGATCAGAGAATACGCTCCATTGGAGTAGACCATATGTATTGAATAAGGTCCTTCCCATTTTGGTTCAAGCTTGGGAGGGTTCTTTCCTGGTATCATTGGTGCTCTGAGAACCAATACCAATTCTCCTTGAATGAATGAACGAAGACGAACTTTTTTGTTAAAAGCTCGTGCTATCCGATTCTGATAGATTTCCAAGTGGTGCAAAGTGCACACTCTTTTCTCATCTAACTGTTCCAATTCATTCAACCGCTTTTGGGATTGCTCATTTGTTGATAACTGATCACAAACGGATATTCTGAGTGAGGGAAATTGAACTTCAATTGGCAAGACTGCTTCTGTTCCATATACCAATGAATATGGAGTAGACCGCGTTGCATTGCGAGTGGTAGTCCGATAAGCCCATAAAGCATGAAAGAGTTTATCAGGCCATGACCTCTTATCTTTATCCACCATCTTTTGCAGTATATTTGAAAGAGTCTTGTTGAAGGCCTCTATCTGGCCATTAGCCGCTGCATGATATCGAGATGAATGGTTGGACTTAATGTTGTATTCTTGATACAATTTCTTTACCTCAGAAGAACAGAAGTTGGTGCCGTTGTCCGTCAATATGGTATGAGGGACACCAAATCTAGTAATGATGTTAGACTTGATGAAGTTAACAATGCATTTAGAACTGACTTCTTTGAGAGGTACTGCCTCTTCCCATTTGGAAAAGAAATCAGTAGCAGTAAGAATGTACTTAAACTGCTTGGCCGTAGCTGAAGGGTAAGGTCCCACCACATCCATTTCCCATGTGGAAAATGGCCACGAGTATTTAGCTGTATGAAGCAACTCTGGAGGTTGATGAATGAAGTTGGCATATACTTGGCATGAATGACACTTCTTTGTGAAATTAACACAATCTTGTATCATTGAAGGCCAAAAGTATCCAAGCCTTCGAATTTGATCAGACAGTCTATGTCCAGACTGGTGGGCACCACAGACTCCTGCATGCACTTCTTTTATGATAGCCATTGTCTTTTCACCATAAATACATCTGAAGAGAACTCCATAAAAACCACGTTTGTAGAGAATTTTCTCGAGGTGGTTTGGGCCATCATAAAGAGTAAAATTGACCACACGTCGCCGAATTTGTTCTTTCTCGGCTCTATCAGGTGGAAGTGTTCCATTTTGAAGGTATTCCCTGATAGGTGACATCCATCCTGTAGTATGACCATATGGTTCAGGAATGGGACTAATTTCATTAATTTCCTCTGTTCTGACTTGAACATCAGGTGAAATTGCACGACGATGGGCAATACAGATGGTTGTCTCGTCCCGATTTGGATCTGCTAAAGCTGTGGCTATATTAGCCAGTGCATCAGCTTGAGCATTTTGTGATCTTGGGACATAAGAAAATGTCGGTTCTGAAGGGAATTCCGACATTAACTCTCTGACATAATCATACAAAGGGATTAATTCTTCTTTTCTGATGGCATAATCCCCATTGACTTGTTTGATTACCAGGTCTGAATCACCTTTCACCTTTAAGTGATTCACTTGTGCTTGAAGCGCTAACTCCAAGCCTGTAATGAGAGCTTGGTATTCAGCTTCATTATTGGTACCACCTTCCCACAACAAAAAGGAATAAGGTAACACTGCCTTATCTGGAGAAATGAGCACAATTCCTAAACCAACTTTATTGAATTTAGGATTTTCCATTCTCTTCCCTGTTGGACTTCTAGAAGCACCATCAAAATACATTTCCCATGTTTGAGGACTCTCTTGAATAGAGAAAAATTCCTCATCAGGGAGTTCGATATCTGAATACGTGTCTTCTACTGAAGGATGTTCAGCCAGGAAATCAGCCAGAGCTTGGCCCTTAATTGCCTTTTGAGACACATACTGAATGTCGAATTGCTGTAGAATAACCGCCCACCTTGCCAGACGTCCTGTAAGCATTGGACGACTAAGGATGAATTTGAGCGGATTATTACGAGATACCAATTGGACCTCATGATGTTGCAGGTAGTGTCTCAGTTTCTGAACTGCAAAGATTAATGCTAGGCAGCACTTTTCAATACTTGAATACCGGGTTTCTGCTTCAAGCATAGTTCTACTGAGATAGTAGAGACTATTTTCATTCCCAGCATCATTCTTTTGAGCGAGAAAGGCACTCAATGATCGCTCTAAAGCTGTCATGTAGAGGATAAGAGGTCTACCCTCAACAGGTGGCATGAGTACTGGTGGACTCAAGAGGTATTTCTTGAGAACATCAAATGCTTCTTGACATTCTTCAGTCCACTGGTAAGTGACTCCTTTCTTCAATAATTTGTTAAAGGTTAAACTTTTGCCTGCCAAATTGGCGATGAAACGCCGAATATAGGCTAAGTGTCCTTGAAGTCCTCTTAATTCTTTTAAATTCTAAGGAGGTGACATACCAAGGATTGATTTGGTCTTCTCAGGATCGACTTCAATACCACGATGGCGTACAACAAAGCCGAGGAATTTTCCTGAGGTTACCCCAAAAGCACATTTTAAGGGGTTCATCTTCAAATTATATTGTCGAAGCTTGTGGAATACGACTTCCAAATCAGCCAAGTGATCAAAACGTTGTTTGGATTTAACCACCAAATCATCTACATAGCATTCAACAAATTTCCCTAAAAGAGGTTTGAAGATACGATGCATGGCGCGTTGATATGTTGCACCTGCATTCTTTAAACCAAAGGGCATCACCCGGTAACAAAACACACCTTGAGGAGCTCTGAAGGCTATATATTCCTCATCTTCTGGGGCCATTCGGATCTGATTATATCCAGAATATCCATCCATGAAAGAAAGTACTTCATAGCCAGCTGTCGCATCAATTAAGAGTTCTGTAATCGGAACTGGGAAATCATCTTTTGGACAATACCGATTAAGATCTCTGAAATCGATGCAAACCCTAATTTGTCCGTTCTTCTTCTTTACAGGGATAATATTAGCCAACCACTTGGGATATTGAACTTCTCCGACGAAGTTAGATTTGATAATCTTATCCACTTCAGCCTCGATTTTGGAAGCATAGGTTGGGTGTGTTCTTCTCGCGGCTTTCTTGAATCCTCGATGTTCTTTTGGCAAACCCAAATGATGGGTGGCAACATCAGGATCAAGACCAGGCATATCTGTATAATTCCAAGCAAAAATATCTTTATTTTGCTTTAGAAAAAAAATATACATCTCTTTCTCTTCAAGGGTCATGGCCGCACTAATTAAAGTGGGGCGTGGATCTTTCTCTGTACCCAGATTTACTTCTTTGAGTTCATCCACAGTGGTAGAGATACCCTCTTCAAATGATGGAGGAGCATATATAATATCTTCCTCTTCCTCTTCATCATGTGTTATTTCTTCCGTTTCTACTTGAAAAGTAGATGAAAAAACAAAATTCTCATGATCATAAGAGATGTCAAAATTTTCACATTTTGAAGAAGAAGCTTCCATTTCCGACCCTACTGATGATAAAGGGTCTTCTTTGGGAAATAAAGAGGAGATGATGGATTGAGAATCGACATCAATATTCACCTCTGGTGTTGCTATAACTTCTTCTAGCCTGATTAGCGAAGTATAGACTTGTTGGATTTCAGTAGACGAAATGAAAACGTCACCACTTATGCTTTCATCACTTCTTGGTAAGTTACCAATTTCTCCCATGTTGTCTGGCTCGATTGCCATAATTGAAATTATGGATCTTTCCATAAGAGTATTTTGATTTGGGCCTATTTTGTCAATTTGACTGATAGGTAACACATAATCTGTACTCACATGTGAAAATGGATTTATTGGAATTTTTTCCAAACCATATGGAACATTAACTTTGGTAATTTCCTTCATTGTAGATTTTTCTCTTCCCTTCATGTGATAAAATTCCGCCTCAATGTATTGAGACTAACATGTCTTGAACGGGGCCTTATCACCATACAATGTTCCAACTTGACCATCGAAACAATATTTGAGACATTGATGGTATGATGACGGAATAGCTCCATGCTGATGTAGCCAGGGTCTTCCATGCAAGATATTGAATGCTGAGTCTTGATCAACAATCATGAAATCCGAATTGGAAACAAGATCTCCAAACTGAGTTCTGAGCGTAAATTCTCCCAGTGGTTCTTGTTCATTTTTATCATATCCTTGTAACATCATCGTAGAAGGAGATAAATCATATTCCGTGAGGCCCAATAGACGAAGTGTGCGAATGGGCATGAGGTTGACTCCTGAACCATTGTCAATGAAAGCACTTCGAACATCTATACCATTGACTTTGCCAGATAAGTACAAAGGTTTTATGTGCCCATGCACAACATCATATTCATCTTTATCAGTAAAAGATATCACTGCATGGCATTCTGCAGGATTATTCTCTATGTGATAGATTTCAGCTGCAGCAATTTCAGCTTCAAACTCCCGAGGACTTGACAAAGCTTCGATGAGTGCTTCCCGAAGATCTCTTGACAGATTCAAAGAATCCAAAATTGATAACTTGGCTGGTACTTGGGCCAAGTGTTTCAATATATCATACTTTTGATCTAGAGGTCTGTGTTTCCCAATATGAATATGCGGTTTAGCAGGTACCTTGGAAGCAGATGCTTTGGAAACTGATGCATCTTGTATTGAAGTTGGCAACATCCTTGGTTTTGGAAGATTAGACTGATTAGATCCATTTACTTGCTGAGATAAAGAAGATGGAACCTTTAATCGGTCTTCCAAAATAACTGTGCCGAAGCTGAGTTTTCCATTGGCAGAAGAACTTGCTTGTTCTTTTTGAACTCGCTGAAGGGCTCTACCACGAGTTTCTGCTGCATATACAGTGCTAGCAGGGGTAGAATTTGAGTAGTGGCTTCGGAAAGATCCACGTCTTCCCCTATATCCTGAACCTCTAGAACTTCCTCGGGTTCCCTTATTTGATACAGGGAATTCAGGCTCATCAAGACTGGAATATGAATCTGTTAATTGAATCATATTAATAGAACCAAAGATTAACTCTTCTTCTGATAAAGACTCTGCCTGGTTAGCCTGTTTAGGCTTTGACGTTTGGTGGGACGGTGCCCGTGGCTTCGAAGTAGATGGCATGAAATCTTCCAGAGTCAAAGACAATTTAGGCTTTGATACATACTCATCTTCTCCTGATTCCTCTTTCTTCTTTGAATTGCGCTGTCCTTTTGAGGATTTCTCTTTTGATGGAGGTTTTACTGCAGCTTTTGTAGGAGACACAATTGGCTTCTTCAATTGTGTTCGCAAAATGTAATGGGTCCGATTGATTATCTTTCTGACCATCCAATCATCATATTTTTTTCGCATTTTTGCTTTTGACTTCCTGCCACTCGCCTCCTTCCTCTGGATCTGTAGCGGTAATACACGCTACATGAGCTGAAGAACCCTTCAATTTGACTTGTCCCAAGTTGATCATCTTTTGCAGGAGGTCTTTAAAGAAAAAACACTTCTAGATGGGATGCCCCAACATTTGATGAAAGGGACAATAATTGGGACGGTCTTCATCTCCTTCCTTGTTTGGCCTCTTGGGCACTGGTAATTGAACCAAATTATTTTCCAAAGCTGAAATGAAGTAACCAGGAACTTTCTCACTTCGGAAAGAGTATGTTTTACTCTTCATATCCTCAAATTGTTTTTGTCGTTGATCTTTTTGATCATTTGGACGAAACAGCCTTTGTTGTTGGCGTTCAGGAGGTGGAGCCCTTTGAGAAGATGAAGGTTTTGAAGTAGAAATAGGTACATGTGCCTGTTTAAGCATAACTGTAGCAGTTTCTGCTTTACCCATTCTTCTTCCTGGAGCTGATGGAATTACACGAGATTTAACCATAGCCTGCATAAGGGAATCTTCAATATGTTGAGCGATTGAAGTAAGGTCTCGAAACCCTCCTGTGTATTTCATAGGGATCAATGGCGTGCTTAATTCGTCATGCAAATTTGCCACACAGATTGGCAATAATTCCTCCTGAGGGAGTGCTAAACTCAAGGAATACGTTAATCCCTTCCAACGAGCAATGAAATCAGAGACTCTTTCATTCTCCCTTTGCTTGCAGTTTGTAAGATCGAAAACTGTCGTTTTTGGAAAAGTTGAGCTAAACTGAAGAAGGAATTTTTGATGAAGATCCTCCCATCCGATGACTGACCGGGATTGCAGGCATGTATACCAGACAAAAGCTGGTCCTTGCAAGGTTCGCACAAAGCATCTGAGTTTCACTGCTTCTTGCTGCTCTGGAGTTCCCATCATAGGATCACAACAAGACACGTAATGCGTCAAATGTTGTTCAGGGTCGCCTGATCCATTGAAAGTAGGGAATAAAGGGTTTCCAAAACTGGTTGGAGGAAAAATTGAATCTACCCATTCAGGGTAAACTTTCTTTTCAGGTTGAACTTGCGCCCATTTCCCTTCCATAGTTTCTAACTGAGCTGTTAATGACTCAATAGTAGTTATTAACTTTTGAGAAACGTCAGGTTGAACTTGGTTTTGGGTAGGTGCAATGAATGGAGCTTGGACAGACGTGGTGGTTGGTGCTGCAACTAATGGTAGTGCTGCCAACCGATGTTGTGTTTGACCCGTAGGATTAGACCTCTGAGGGTGTAATGATAAAGGAGGATATTCTTGATCCATCTCAGTAGTTACAACAAATTCCTTCGGCTATCGGACTTCAGAATTCTTAAGAAGAAGACTACTCTGAAGTAGTTCTGCATTCAACCTTCTTAATTCTTTCATTTCTTCCTCCTGTTGTGCAAACCTTTGCTCTAATGAGAGCGATTGACCTCCTTCAGAGGAGGGGTGAGAAGTAACCTGATTCTTTCCTTTCCCCTTATTGGATCCTTTTCGGAGAGGGGGAAGTGGGTTACTTGAAGGAATACCCAGATTTTGGGTAAGCCTTTGATTACGTGTGCGCACACCTTCTTCATTTAGGTCTGTGTGCGCGACTTCTTGAGCAGGAACCTCTTCGTCTGATCCCTCTGATTGAGCCTCATCTGGTGAATCAGCAGCAACGGCATTGATGACATTAATGGATGCATATTTAATGGGATCCTTTCTATCAGCATTTCTGTGATATTTTCTCCTTCCATGTCCATGATGAGACATGGCATTCCGTTGACTTGATCCCTCAGGAATTTCTTGGAGAACCGTCACTTGGAGAGAATCTCCTGACAGCTTGGCTCTTCGTTCCTCTTGAGGTTTATTCCCTAATCGAGAGAATACTGACTTTCTCTGAGGGAGGGATTGAGGATTTGAAAAAGTCCCCAGTCCGGTGGACTGGGGATGTTCCTGCTTCTTCCGCTCAACTCCTCGAATCCCATTTGTTGACTCTGAGGGTTGGGTTAGAGAAGTCCCCAGTCTGGAAAGCTGGGGTGTCTCTTGACATGCTATGTCTGAGATCTTCTTAAAATCTCTCTTGATCTTGCGAATCTTAGTTCAAAAAGTAGCTGGATGCATTAACCTGTATCCACTTTTATCACCTAGTTCAACAGACCGTTGGATGATTTCTGAAACTTCTGTCATTTGATGACGTGTTTGCTCCAGACGAGAGGCTTGTGCAATATTCTCGCCTGCTTGATGTAGGAGAAATTCAACAACTTGTTCTCTATATACTTGATTTTGAGAGGAACTAGTTGAAGCTTGTTCTTGAGAAAGCTTTTGATTATGAACAAAGCCCATTGACTGTGGCCGGCCATGGGCAATAACATTGCATGAGACCATTTTCGGCGGGCTTTGCTGACTGGAAAGCACTGTGAAATGTAGTGCTCCGTGAACACCCCATCCTCTGATATGAACATCAGATGGAGCATTGGAAATTAACTGACACAATTTTCTTAGTGCGCCAAGGCATGAACGTTGAAGAGTTCTCTGTTGCTTTTCAGCCTTCAGATACCGAGAGACTGAAAGAGATGCCAAATCAATCTGACGTTGTAACCCTTCTATTATCTTAAGATGATTTTCATATTCATTGTAAGATAATACCTTCTTCTTTAATTGACAAAGAGTTTTCCATATGTTGAGACGAATATCATGGATTCCATCATCCGTCAACATCTTTGGAATGTCGTACTGGGAGTCAGCCAAAGGCCAAAACATGACTCGTACTTCACCTTTTGCCAGTTTTTTTCTCATGTTCAGCATTTCCTCTTTATCATTAAATGAAGATTCTTCTACCTGTTTGGACCAGAGTTGGTATTTCCTTGTTGCTTCATCGGATTCAACAAGATTGGTAGAGAAATCACTATTCATACTGGAAGATGAATGACCCAGGGATGGTTCGAAGAATAACCTGAACCCCAGGATATCTTCTGATGGAGAAAGAGTTTCACCTGATGATAGTAAAGCATCAGACATGACTGGTTTTACATTTTCAAGTGCCTCAAGATAGGAGGGCTTTCTCGTCACTACATTGCCTTCTGAAAAATTTTCGAGACAACGTGAATCACTACTGCGGAGAGGAATTTTGCAGAGAAGTTCATCACCATGAGGAGGACCGTCATGATGGGTTACAGCAAAAGATGAAATCTCTTGCTCCTTGGTCTTCTGACCACACAGAGGGTTCCTGTGGCTCTCATCTGAAGAATACACTTCAAGATTGATCGAATTTTCATGAAGAAAGTCTTCATGAGGAAGTGTCTGTTGAAGACCTTCAGAATTAATGTTCCCGTTATTGGGAACTGAGGGAGTAGAATCTTGAATTCTGACAGATAAATGTCTGAGGGCTTCAAGAACTCCAGCATCGAGCAAGGCTTGGTTACAGATTGGCCTTTGATCTCCTGACTGTGCTGGGCGGATCTTTTTCTTAGATGCCTTCTTACTCTCTTTAGAAACCACTTGATGACGAAAGTGATTGCTCTGAGCAGGTGTATGTGCCTGATCAGGAAAGATGGCCAGGTTAGGCTAACGATCTCCATTAAAATCAGGTGTATGTGCCTGACTTGGTTGTTCGTATGATATGGGGGAGTATGCCCCATAACCCTCTTGGACTGGAACATATGTGTGTGTCTGTTCCGGAGTGAATCGTTGATGTGTCACTCCATTGCTTGGGATAGATTTATGTGTCTGTCCCTGAGATGATGCTGAAGCTGTTATGATATCCTGGCAAGCATCCAGAATATGAGCAGGAATTTGCTTCTGCTCTTTCATCATTGACAAAATATGTTTGGTGACTTCAGCCGCCGGAACGGGGATATACGTCCATTCCGGGCTTGGAGTAGGTGTATGTGCCTGCTCCTGTCCTCCTTTTCCTGTCAGTGAATCCTGACAGTACTCAAGTGTGGAGGCAGAGAGTTGAGTCTGCCCCCTGTTTGTCGTCGGGACTTTCCGACTGACTTCTCCGTGCGCTACCAAGCGAGACTGTTGGTAGGCTTGATTAGTATTAGCAGGTGTATGTGCCTGCTGATTACACTTTGCCAAACGCGGTTGACGAGATCCATCATATGTAGTCAGACGAGCCTTCTGACTAACTGGTGATGTATAAGCAGGTGTATGTTCCTGCCTATGGTACTCCGCCGGAATTGTCTGGCGGGATAGGCTTGATGCTGCCAGACGAGTCTGCTAGACAACAGAATTAAAATGGACAGGTGTGTATGCCTACTCATTGTTTTCCACCAAGTTAGGTTGGAGGACTTCTCCGGAGATGGCAGGGATGACAACCTGCTTATTATTAACCGGATTCCGTCTCTGGCGGTTCATCTTGCCTGCTCGGGTTCGAGGAACCTGAGCTGAATGCCTGGAGTCGGTACCCTCATCATGTTGAGGGCGCACTATCGCACGAGTCTGGCGGCGATTATTGATGGGAGCCCTTGAGAAGGACTCCTGTCTTTTTGAATTAAGGTCCTGCAGGACCTGCTCATTCACTTCCTCAGAGTAAGGGAGTGAATGGAAATTGCGTTCCGGGGATAACGACCCAAAACGGTTGGAGACAGTAGTCAGCACCACCTGCTTCTTGATTGCTGGCCGCCGTTCTCCGGACGACCAGGTAGAGTTGTTAACTTGGAGGGCTTGACGAGCGGCCTCCAGAGTTGGGATAGTACCGTTGCGACGGTACTTTTTAACCAGTGCATTAGAAACCCAGCGTTGAAGACACTGAGTTGGTGATGTCATCCTCAGAGCGGATGACGTTCCAGCAGGAGTAGCAGCATTGGTTTTCACAGCAGCAGACCTCACAGAAGAGGTGTTCACAGCAGCAGTATTCACAGGGGTGAATTTAAGGAAAGCCATTTTGCAGAAGATCTTGAGAAAAGAGTGCCTGTTCCATGTAACATACATAATCAAGATGAATCCGGCCACTGCATCTTTTGGATGAGCACATGTCAATGATTGCTTTGTTGTCCCAAGGGGCCTAACAAATAAGAAGAACATCACTTTAACTTGGTTAAGGATTCACGTCGGGTTCACCATTTTTTTCGCATGGAATCCAGGTATGACCTCTTGGACGGGAGATTCAAATGTTCCGATCGGTTTATAACGGGTTTGTTCGTAGAACCGGAAACATCCAATGATTCCACATCCGTTTGGACCTACTTTCCAAAGGCAGGCGCTCATTAGCTTGTGGACTAATGAGACTTAGGAATTTGCATTGGTCGAGAGGATGGGAGGTCGGACTCATCACACCTTTTTGAGGGGAATTATTGTCTACTCCGAGACTCTCTTTATAGATTTAAGTTATGTTCGTGAATCCTTATTATATTACCAAGTATAAAATGAGATTTCCTTTAGTTTTAACAATCAATGATTAAATATGCAAGAAATTTAGAGAATCTTTTATATGTATTCGAGGTTCTTCATCAATAAAGAATCATCTATATCTGTTTAGAGATTGTTGGTCAATGGTATCCTTCAAAACATTTATATAAAAGTCTCTTGGTCATTATGATGACCAGGCTGGTTTTAAAGCCACTCAGTGGGGCACTTGATGTTTATCATCATTCAGAAGGACAGAGATTATTTCAAAGTTGGGATCGAACCCATAAATGTGCTACCTACGTATCCTTTGTTTTGGAAAAGGAATCAGAACCCACGTAGTTCGAGAAATGGAGTATGATGTTTATGATTGATGGCTCAAAGATGAATGTCATAATTACTTTTACACTCTAAGCTCACGTGAGTCATGCTCGGTGTGAGAAACAAGAGGTATTGGTAAAATTTAGACAATTGTGCCATGAAATATGCAATCATAAGAATTTGTTTGGGGCTTATGTATGGATGACTGCCCAGATAGATGAAGGTTTAGGATTTAATTTTAGGGAGAAAATCCATGAACATGGTCCATAAAGTTATATGTGCTTCATGGAGATTTGAATACTCTAATCTTGGGGCTTACTCCTAAGGAGGATGCCCAAGTTAGGAGGGGACTTATGATTGGGTTTTACTCCTGAAAAGGAAACCCAAATCAAAGGTAAATTATGACTGGTTAAGAGAAATTTAAGGGGACATGGGGCTTATTCCTGAAAAGGAGACCCAAGGTTATGACTGAGTCTTATTCCTAAAAAGGAGACCCAGGTTAGGGGACTTGGGGCTTATTCTTTAAAAGGAAGCCCAAGGTTATGACTGAGTCTTATTCCTGAAAAAGGAGACCCAGGTTAGGGATTAAGGTTTGGGGCTTACTCCTGAGGAGGATGCCCATATTTGAGGTTGGGCCTTATTCTTAAGAAATATTCCCAAGATTAAAGGACTTGATTGGGGCTTACTCCTGAGGAGGATGCCCAAGATTGGGAACTTTAAGAATTTGGGGCTTACTCCTGAGGAAGATGCCCAGATTAAAGGTTTTATAACTGGGGATTATTCCTGAAAAGGAGACCCAGGTTAGGATTCTCTCATCTTAAAGGATGAGGTTGAATGAATGAACTCTCCGTATTTTAGTGACATAAGGATATTTAAATCACTAGACTTTGAGAGAGATTCCACATAATTCCTTTCAGATAAGAAAGTCAAATCAAGAAATCATGCCATAAATGGTTTTGAAGAGTGTCTTGAAGACTGAATCTTGAAAAGGAAAGGTGAAATGGCTTAAGAGGGGTAAAAATGGGCAAGATGGGCACCCAAAAAGATAGGGGCGCGCAAGTCTTGCAAGGCGCGCAAGTCTTCCGTGGGCGCGGAAGTATTGGTCGCGCAGGTGTACCTGCGCGACACATAGTGTACTTGCACGATTTTCAACCAGCATTGAAATACTTGAGCGACTCTTTTTTAAACCCTTTAGAATGTTCTCTAGGTTCTTCCAAAAAAGGGACGCGCAAGTTATATTGAAGTAAATAAGTCTGCGCGCAAGTGTTTGATAAGTTTCAACACTTAGGCCTTCCTTCCTCTCTTTAAATCTTCCGTTCTAGGTAAGAAATTACCTTAGAAGTGTTCCGGAAGCTTTGAGAAGAGACTTGGGCGTCAGGAGCTTCAATCCGAGTTTTTGGAAAAAGATCCTCTCGAATGGGGGGCCCACAGGGTCTATTTATAGGCAAAAGAAGACCCCGGGCGGTTACCGGGCGGTTACCAATTAGGTCGCGCAAGTCACCTGCGCGACCAAGGTAGCCGTGCAAGTACACTTGCGCGCCAGTTAGATAACTTGCACGGTGAGGTTGCTGTTGATCCTTTCTTCCTTCCTTTGTTGATTTTTGATGTTTTCTTCAAAGGATGAATCACTTTGAGCTCAGATATTCCCTTTTCCGATCTTTAGATTCTGTGACGAAAGGAGCGTCAACAAACATTTAACTGGATCAAGAGGGATTTTCCATTAATGAAACTTTGGGTCATTACAGGCCGGCCGCGGCTCGGCCAGCGTGGTCGCGCCGAATCGTGGAGCAGGGTGTCCCCCGCCCACCACTAATTGACGCCGGTGGCGGATCCGCCGGCCGCCGCCTTCCGCGGGCCACCAGAGTTGCTCCGGTTGTCCGTTTTCCTTCCCGTATGTGCCGTTGTCCCTCTCGGGTTCCGTTCATCACTGCGGGATCATCAAACTATCCTTGCGTCAGGTTTTGTCATCGCCCACCAAATCCGCACAACCACGAAGAACGACGGAGGGTTGTCGGGCCGTGTTCGTTTTTCCCGCACCCTCCGCGTTAGATAAAAACAATGGGAGAATTATTCAACACATGAAACAACAATTTTAATAAATTAAAATTGTTCATACGAAACCGGTTCTTTAATTTTAAAGAAACGTTCACGGGAATATAAAGGTATTTCCAAAATAAAAATCCCTACCTCGTCAAGTCATTGCACGCACGTTCTTCGCAGATTTGATCGCCGCGAAAGGAAGCGAACGTTGCGTCATGGAAAGGCGTCGCGTCATTGCGGAAGGGCGTCGCATCGTCACGGAAGGGCATCACGTCGTCGCGGAAAGATGCGATTGTCGCGTCGCGGAAAGGTGACGCGTCGACGAACACCGAGGTTCAAGAACATGAATATTTAATTATAATAATTAAATCTATGCGTTGATAAAAACCACAAAGGAGTTCTAAAAGGAACCCGAAATCTCTTACCTCCAACTGATGATTGAATATTTCATTGTGGAGGAAGGAACGTCGCAGAAGAGGAAACGTCGGCGTCGCGGCACACGGCGGCGTGTCGTCGATTTCCGCAGTTTCGGTGTTCTTCGTCGGAGGCTGGCGTTCTTCACGTTCTTCGCGAAGAAGGGTGAAGGCACAAGAATTTTGTCAAAGGTCTCCCAACGTGTAATCCTCAATATGTGGCGTTGGTCTTATTTTATTACTACGCCAACGGATTTCAAACCGGTTAAGAAATGAATAAAGAGATAAGTAGCGACCCATTAATTCGTAGAATTAATTCAACGAAATAAACCGCCCAGTTAATTCAATGAAGAAAACCGCCCAATTAATTGGTGCGTTAAGAAATTAAGAAAACGCGTCAGTTGACTTTCATAATGACGGGTTTTCGCGGGTGCGTTACTTAGCGGAAAAGAAACGGTGGGGCTCGTGCGGGTCCCACCTCACAAATATCTTATATAGAGGGTAGGATATTTTTGGATAGAACCCTATCCGAAAAAACTCAGCTTAAACTGCTTTAGGTGTCTTCAAGTGGCTTCCAAGCGGCTTAAGTGAAATAAAATAATGTTTTTCTTACAATTATTTTATTTCTTAACATTAAGCCCAAAAATTAAAAACCACACCCGAGCAAACGCAACTCCGGAAGAGGAGTTTCTAAGTAAAAACTGGCACTTCGATTACATCAGTGCTCTCGAAATTCGATTCCGAGCACCGGTTCAAAAGTTAGAAAAACCCGCTCGTTCGTTCACTGAACGTACCCAAACCAAACATCGGAAAATGATTCTGGGCACACCGGGCCTCGGAATCAGGTGCCGTCAGAAACTGCGTTCTTGTAAAATTACAAAGAAAATTAAGAAAAAAATTCCCTTGCCGAGAGGTTCCCGTGCTGCCAAAGAAAGTGCACCAAATAAATCGATCGTCCCCGTAGGATCCGCTCCTGTCGATCCATGATCCCCACTAGAACCTCCGTGGAAGTAACCCCATCGCCATTGTCCGGCTCCTCATGGTCGAGCATGTATCTCCTCAGTTGAGATACCTGGAAAACGTTGTGCACCTAGTGAAACTGAGGTGGATGGGTCAAGCGGTAAACCACCTCGCCTACCCAGCTGAGGACCTAGAAAGGTCCATTAAACATCAAAGATAACTTTCCGCCTTGGCCACATCTCCGTAAACCTCATCGAGGTGAGACCCATATAAGGACATGATCGTCATCCTCAAACTCCAGAGGTCTCCATTTCCTGTTAGAACTGGAACTCAAAACGACTGCTGCTACGAGGGTAAGGTTGACCGACTCAAGAGTGATCGGTCGTACCCTCCTGTGCAAGAGTTACCCTACGCTGCCTGGGGTTTTCTTTTTCGCCGACCAAGGAAAACCCATCCTGACATCGTAGTTAAACTACAACCTTTTTGCATAATATCGTCAATTTGTGTATGAACTGTGATTGCCCAGTCCATACTCAAACCAACGTCATAAGGCCACGACGCTGCCATCAAGATATTCCAACCGAAACTATCACCTCGAGGATCTGACCACACCGTCTGTGTAAGTGTGATTATCGAGTCTCCTCCCAAGGTATCTCTAGACGTGAGGGTCAAGTCCATGGCTTACCGGAAACTCTATGTATGGAATAAGATTTGTGAAAGCAAGGAATGATTCATATCGACGTCTATTACTATAGCAGCTAGTAGTGGACACAGACTGTCCCTTGAATCATTTCTAGAGCCATTGGGTCACACTCCTTGACCGCAAGCAGCCACACTCTTCCACCGCCCTCCAGCTCCCTGAGCCTGGCGGGGATAACTAAGGCGGGTGGTTGTAGCATGATAAGATGAACACCACCCCATTCTGCTCTCCTAGCTCTGCCTCCATGCCTGCTGCTTCGCAGACTCATCTATCCTTAAAGCTTCCACTTCTTGAAACATTTCACACGCCCGAGTCTCTAAGACTGGATCCGGTTTCCTGTTTCTTACTGCACTGTGTAGTCTTCATCCGCTCTTGGATGACCTGGACCTTCTTTAGTCTCACAAGAGCTGCTATGTTTTCTTCTTTGCTGATAATAGAAATCCGGTCTCATCCCCTGGATGAATCACATTCGTTTCCTAATACAGTCAATCCTGACATGAATGATGCATTCATGCCATGGATGACGTCGTAAGGCCTCGACGTAACCACCAAGAGATCCAACTGTCACTCTCGCCTCCAAGGGTCGAGTCACACTGTCGGCATCAGTGTGAGGTCATTGGGTCTCCTCCAGTAGAAATCTCGAAAGTGAGGGTCAAGTCAACAATCTTAACCAGGACCACTCAGTATCAATCAAACAAAAAGGACAAGAAGGCAAACATCACAAGATAAGTGACTTTTTTATTATTGCAGCTCATATTACAAAGACACAAAGCAACTACAGACAAACATCAACAAAACTAGAAGCAACAGGATCAATAGCCTCCAGGTCGGAAGCTAGTTTCGCTCCTGTCCATCTGCTTCTAGAGCTCCATGACCGTAGGCCTCAGCTGCCTGAAGCTGAGCTCTCCCATGTCCTCCTGTCCCCTGCGGTCAGGGTGGGCCTCTTGGTGGTGGGGGTGGTAACACCCCGAAGTGTCGTCCACCTCCAGCTGCATGACCAGCTCCTCTGACATGGCCGCCTGCTCCTTGCGGTCCGCCTAGATCGAACCTCTGCCTCTGCCTCAGAGGTTCTTCAATTAACTACTGGTCATCTGCATGGCGGGTCGGACAATCACGTACCATGTGACCAATTCCGCCGTAGGAGTAACACTGTCCAATCTTGGCACGTCTGGCTCTAACTCCCCCCCTGTTTCCCCGCACAACTGAACCTGAGTCATGCAGTCGGCCACCGGTAGGTCTGGTCCTCTTGGACCTCTGCGTCATCTGTCTACTGCCTACTGCAGAAGACTCTGACGCAAGCTAGCTAGTGGTTGGTCCTGCTGCTGGAGACTGCTCAGAAAGGAAACTCTCCACTAAGAGGGCTCTATCTAACACCCCTGCCTGCGTCGGAAAGCTATGAGAAACAACAGAAGATCTAATCTCTCGCCTGAGCCCCTGCTCGAAGGTTCGGGCCCTAAAGAACGGGTCCCGTACCATATCTGTGGAGTGGCGCGAAAGGTCTATGAATCTCGCTGAGTACTGCGCCACTGACATGCTGCCCTACTGCAGCTGAAGTTTCTCCTGTATACGCACCGCTCGAAGGGTGGCTGGTACAAACTCTTCCCGGAACAGGCTCTGGAAGTCTGCCCATAGAAGTGTCGCCTCGTCATGAATCTGAAGCATCAGGCTCCACCATCTGCCTACTGCTGCCTGAAGAAGGATGGCAGCAAGGATCACCATGAAATCTGTTGGCGTCCCCACTAGCCTGAAGACTCCCACCACAGCCTCCAGCCAATTCTCAGCCGCCTGCGGGTCCATCCCTCCCTGGAACCTGGGTGGCCTCTGGCACTGGAACTCATGCAGTGCGCTCAAGCGACGTGCATCCTCTGCTGCTGGGGCTGGTGGCATCGGTGGCCCAACGGGTAGCAGTACCGCTGGTGCCTCCGCTGGTGCCTCAACTGGGATAGGGCCCTGTACTGAGGCCTCGTCGCTCGGCGGGCTGTCAGTACGTACCACTCTCAGGGCTCTAGCTGGTCGTCCATGGGGAGGAATCCTGAAAGAATCAATGTGACACAGTCAAACGTTTATACCGGGTGAGATGACCTGGTTTGAGCTGACATTTAAAAACTTCTGGAAACACACACGCAATCAGTGTTTTCGTACAGAAAGTCGGAAATCAGTTGTCAGGGTCCTGGTGTATGGATACGTCGGCCGCCCACACCAACACTGGACTCCCTGAACTGAAAACCACACTCGGTACTCTTAACACTATTGCTCCACAGAAATAAACATCAGAGTTATAAGTTCTGCGGTAGAACCGAACTCCTATGATACCAATTTGTCACGACCCATCCTCGGGGCCCGTGCTGTGACTCCCCCAAGCCCACCTTCCATAGGCCAGGGACTGGCGACTAGCACCGAAGGCGTAAATCCCGATAACTGGGAAGGCATTGCCTTTATAAAAGTAAACAAAACAGCAGATAGTAAAAACGGAAGAAAAACACTAAGTACAAAAGAAAAGCTGAAAAGTAAATGGGCCAGAATACAAACCCAAAAGAAAGTACAACTACAACTGAACAAGGTACAACAGCAAAAAGACAAACAGCTAGAAGAAGGAAGCAGCTCCTAAGTTGTCCTCCTCGGATCTTACCTGAAGGGTAGGTACAGATAGCACAGCTCCTGGTCGTCCACCACGGATCCTACCTGAAGGGTAGGTACAGATAGCCTCCTCCACGCTCTCTTTCATCAACCTCCTCTGTGTGTCGTCTCGTCGTGTAGTCCACCTCCGGGTACCGACCAGTCCTCGAACACTCGGCCTCCGTCAGCACTGCCTGTCATCTGCAACCAACACAACGAGGTGCGGGCATAGCCCGTTCAGGGGTGAGTATAACGATACTCAGTAGAGACCCCGAGACCCTCAAGGTCTCACTAAACCAACAAGGATAACCACAAGAAGATCTCAACAGATAAACTCTACTTAGATATATGCCCATACATATACCAAAGTTATCAAGTAACCCATCTCAATCTTGAGGAAACACAAGGATTGTGAAATCAACGGATAACCACTACCGAGGTATATGCCTATACATATACCTAAGTTATTAAGTGACCCATCACAATCATGAGGTAAAAAAAAGGTCAAAAGTTTCAGATCAAACCAGTATTTTCATTATTGAAACCGTAACTGCTGAAGATCTCCGTCTCTGGAGTGTACAGTGGTCCTGTCACGACTCCGAAGTACGGCTCACTAACCTAAGACTACTGAGGTACTCCTCCTGTCGAGTACCGCGGGTCTACGGCCTACAACCGGGCGCTCCGTCCACTGTGGGTCTGTCGCCAAATACCGAGCAATCCGTCCACTGGGCTAGTCGACTCACTCCAAGTCGAGTCGGTCAAGCAGTCGTCAGGTCTCAGCCGGCTACACGGTCTCCGTACTCCGTACGCTCATCTCCAGGAGGGTCTTCTCCACGAGCTACAGGTCAATACTCCAAGTGTCACAAAGTCCCACAAGGAAGTATCTCAATGCACCGCCTCGTCATAGGGGTCTCAACGCAACAGACGGTGCGTCAATCGGACGCCCAGTCTGTGAGTTATTAGCCTTTTCGTCCCAGGGGCCCGGTTGGTTTCGTGAGCGAACCAATCCCGGACATATCTCAACGATACCCCGAACTCTCATAGGGTATACACATAGGGACCGTATCTCAACGTGATCACCAACGCCGCTGACGGTTCGTCAAACGGACGTCCGGTTCGAAAGATATCATCTTTTCTCCGTTCCAGGGGCCCGGTTGGATTTTGGGCACAATCCAACCCGGATATTACCCAACTGCATCCAAAACTCGGGCGGTGGATGCCAAAAGTTCCGTATCGTCAATAGGAATGCAACGCAATAGACGGCGCGTCAATCCGACGCCCGGTCTGGAAGTCATTGTCTTTTTCGTCCCGGGGCCCGGTTGGTTTTTAAGTTAAAACCAACCCGACCGTACTCCAACTGCATCCAAACCTCGAGCGGAGTAAGCCAAAAGATCCGTCTCCCGTAGAAGAATCCATCAAAGTCGACGGCACGTCAATCAGACGTCCGGAGCTCAAGATATGAGGGTTTCGGCTCCGAGGGCCCGGTTGGTTTTGTATCCGAACCAACCCGGCCGAACCCAAAGTAATCCGAAACCTTGAGTGCGATATACCGAAACGACCGTTTCAATCCAAGGATCGCGTTGACGCTGACGAAGAGTTTTTTGGAGGCCCGTAGCTCAAGTTACGAGCATTTGACCGAAAGTGGTATGAAAACGGGGGGTCTGGGCCCAGGGCGACCCGGCCCGACCCCCCCTGGGTCGGCCGAACCGGGTCGACCCGACCCAGGTCCGACCCGGCGGGGCCCAGCCCGGCTCGGTCCGGCTCGGTCCGGCCTGACCGGCTGGCCGCGGCTCGGCCAGTGTGGTCGAGCTGAATCGCGGAGCGGGGTGTCCCCCGCCCGCTGCTAATTGATGCCGGCGGCGAATCCGCCGGCTGCCAACCCTCCGGCAGCGCGCCACCGCCGCCGCCTTCCGCGGGCCACCGATGTTGCTCCGGTGGTCCGTTTTCCTTCCCGTCTGCGCCGTTGTCCCTCCCGGGTTCCGTTCTTCATTGCGGGATCATCAAACTGCCCTTGCCTCACGTTTTTTCGTCGCCCACCAAATCCGCACAACCACGAAGAACGGCGGAGGGTTGTCGGGCCGTGTTCATTTGGCCCGTACCCTCAGCGTTAGATAAAAACAACGGGATAATTATTCAACACATGGACCAACAATTTTAATAAATTAAAATTGTTCATATGAAACCGGTTCTTTAATTTTAAGGAAACGTTCACGGGAATATAAAGGTATTTCCAAAATAAAAATCCCTACCTCATCAACTCATCGCACGCGCGTTCTTCACGGATTTGATCACCGCGGAAGGAGGCAATAGTCGTGTCGTGGAAAGGCGTCACGTCATCGCGGAAGGGCGTTGCGTCGTCGTGGAAGGGCATCGCGTCGTCGCAGAAAGAGGCGATCGTCGCGTCGCGGAAAGGTGACGCGTCGACGAACTCCGAGGTTCCAGAACATGAAGATTTAATTATAATAATTAAATCCATGCGTTGATAAAAACCAAAAAGGAGTTCTAAAAGGAACCCGAAATCTCTTACCTCCAACAGATGATTGAAGATTTCGTTGCGGAGGAAGGAACGTCGCAGAAGAGGAAACGTTGGCATCGCGACACACGGTGTCGTGTCGTCGATTTCCGCGGTTTCGGCGTTCTTCGTCGGAGGCCGGCGTTCTTCGCATTCTTCGCGTTCTTCGCGTTCTTCGCGTTCTTCGCGAAGAAGGGTGAAGGTACAAGAATTTTGTCAAAGGTCTCCCAACGTGTAATCCTCAAGATGTGGCGTTGGTCTTATTTTAATACTACGCCAACGGATTTCAAACCGGTTAAGAAACGAATAAAGAGATAAGTAACGACCCATTAATTCATAGAATTACTTCAACGAAATAAACCGCCCAATTAATTCAACGAAGAAAACCTCCCAATTAATTGGTGCGTTAAGAAATTAAGAAAACACGTCAGTTGACTTTCATAATGACGGGTTTTCGCGGGTGCGTTGCTTTTCAGAAAATAAACGGTGGGGCTCGTGTGGGTCCCACCTCACAAATACCCTACCTAGAGGGTAGGATATTTTTGGATATCACCCTATCCGAAAGAACTCAGCTTAAGTTTCTTTAAGTGGCATCAAGTGGCTTCCAAGCGGCTTAAGTGAAATAAAATAATGTCTGTCGTACATTTATTTTATTTCTTAACTTTAAGCCTGAAAATTAAAATCCGCACCCGAGCAAACGCAACTCCGGAAGAGGCGTTTCTAAGTAAAAACCGGTGCTGCGATTCCATCGGTGCCCTCCGAATTCGATTCCGAGCACCGGTTCAAAAGTTATAAAAACCTGCTCATTCGTTCACTGAACGTACCCGAGCCAAGCTTCGCTAAATGATTCCGGTTACACCGGGCCTCAGAATCAGGTGCCGTCAGAAACTGCGTTCTTGTAAAATTCCAAAGAAAATTTAGAAAAAAATTTCCTTGGAATTTACGGGTCTTTACAATATGGGGATTATTTAGGATTAGTAATCTCATAAAGTTCTTTTATATATTTTTTTATATTTTAACCTTACGTAAAAGATCATAGTTATATCTCATTAGTGGGAGATACTTTTTGTACACAATATAAGGATCTTTAAGATTCTCTTAACATAGAGATATAAAATTATCACATCCTCCCTCTCAAAATATAGAGAGAACAAGAGAAATCGTTATTGTGATTAGCAGTGAATGATGTGAAAGTCTTGTTTACTCCAAATTATCCCACATAATACACTGATCAATATTCATAGATTCATAGAGAATATGTGGATATACATAGAGGAATCATCACTTGTATTATCAATCAAAATTATACTGAAATAATATCACCAATAAAAAATGATCATAATGATTTCCTGGTTGGATGTAATTGTAATTATAGATTAATTATAAATTAATTGTAATAAATACTTTATCTATGATTTTAGGGTTGCATTCATCAAGGTCATTGGATTTACCCATTAAAACTAATGAAAATCCCAGAAAATTCACTTTCCCACCACATTCTGTATTCCATAGAACCATTAAAAACTATAATATAGTTATTGATAATATCATACCCACATATTTGTTTTACCATTTTTATTTAATAATATTATTTTAAATCTAAAAAGAATTGAATATTTTAGTTAATATGATAGAATTATAGTCACATATAAATAAATTAAAATATACCAATAAGGATATGAAACAATCTCTTTATGATGTATACAAATATTATGAAACTATTTACAGTATCCACTCACTTTGAAACAAATATATTTAAAAATATGAATTTGTTTATTGTTGAAAATATAATTGTAATATTAAAATGTAGATAAACATTAAATTAATACATATTTTAAACAAAATTTTAATTACCTTATGAAAAAAATATATGGGAATGATAATTTTTGAATGTAATATGGTATTGTTTATAAATTTATATAGGTGATAACCATAATAATAATTATTTCTCTTTTTGGAACATTGTAGAAATAATGAAAAATATAAGTAATTGGATTTTTTAGAGGTTTGATCATAAAAAATAATTTTATATATTGCACAATACTTATCTTTTCATAGAAATCAATAGGATTCATGTGTGCAATAACTTCCCTAAGACCACGCCTTTAATTATAAATAAACATGAACCTATAATAAAAAAATGCAACTTAAAATATAATATAAATCATATAATAGGAAATTTATTTATAAAATATCTAATATAATTTATTTAAAATTCATAATTGATATCAACTGTGGTTAATTTTTTTGATATAAATAAAGGAGATATTCCTTAAATCATCACATATATATAGTATATATATTGGAAATTTTATATTGCATGAAAATTATTATTTTCATGTATGATATTTTAGTCTATTAAAAATTTAGGAAAATAATAAACTATTATCATTAATTTTACCTTTATTGTAAGCTATAATTTAAGGCTACTATTTCATAAGATGAAAATTTTAAATGTTTTATGTATTCATGCATATGATGATTGAATTTAATAAAGTATCATTCCCACAGGTGTTATAAACGCATGGGTAAATATAGTAGCTTTGGAATTATTCTCATGGTTTAAATAAAATATACATTTTATGGAATTTTGGGTGGTGCTGCCATGATTCTTGGAAGAAACTCCCTAAAACCAAAAAAATATCTTTATTCTTATCAATTGTGTTTAAGGAAATATCACTCCATGTAGATGAAATAGATATTATATGAATGTTAGAGGATTTTTTCATCTTGTGGATACACCATAGAGAGGGAGTGCCTTTCAGATTCCCTTATAGATCTTCATCAAACACATAGAAATGTGGAGATGAAAATAATATCTTCAAATAATGGTACACATTTTTATAATATATCAATTAGGATTCATATATTATTTATAAAAGATCATGGAAATAGTGTATCAAACTGATTCTGTAGCTTCTTATAATCATTATTAGATTCATTCCAAACCCTATAGTGGTAATAGACGTAAAACATGCATAAGTTTTATGAAATCATGCATGGGAAACAAAGAAAAAGAAAAACAAAGAACCATTATTTATTTTCTATATTTCTTCAGTTAATAGGAACACCCTTACATAGAATCAATTCACGTAAGGTTCCTTCTAAATGAACCTTACATAGAGTGGTCTTTTTAAGTGTCATTAGATTTTACCTAGACATAGATTGACCTATGTAAGAGTCATATTTAATTACCATTACATGGGTGATCACATAAACGTAACATGATAACTACTTATATGTGAATATTTCAAGTAAAGTTTGTCCTGTTTCTACATTTATGTAATTTTTTACATAATGTTTGTGCTCTATTTCAAAGGATTCTATTAAATTATTCACTTACTCACATTTATGTGAATTAGTTTACATTTACATGTAGGAGTTCACATAAGGGTAATCCAAGTTTTATCTTTTCATGAAAGGGTTCACATAAAGGTAAGAACTGAATACCCTTACATCACATACCCAACACTAGGGTAAAACCTATATAACCTTATATATACTATCTATTCAAGGGTATAAGCCATTACGCAGAGTAAAAATCATACAAAAGTGTAAAAAAAAATTTATAAATTTTAAATGGTTTTTATGATTTATAAATTTATTATAAATCATTTATAAATAATTTTAGGAATATTTTACTTATAAGAAATTAATTAATTAATTTATTAATTATAGTTGGTTTTTAATTAATTAAATAAATTTTATTGAAATATTTTTCCCCTAAATATTATATGTTAATATTTGAAATACCTTAACAATTAATCATATGTCATTATGTATGATCTATAAATGAAAGTACTTATTTTGAAATCATAAGTGATAACTTATAAAGGATTATAGTTTATGAAATAAGGCCAAAATATTAGTGTTTATATTTAAATTATCAAATTAAAGGGTTTTTAATTTTAAATTTTTAAGCCACAACAAAAGTGTTTTGATGAATGATATGATCTGGGATAAAATACTGAATAAGTATTTGATATTAGATCATTGGATTATAAATAGTTTATAATTCCAAAAATATCATGAATTTAAATTTAAAATTATATATAATGAATAATATGAAGGATTGAATATTTAAATGAATATAAAAGGCTTGAATATTCAATATTATATAACTCTAATAATGTTAAAGATAAAAATTATAATTTAATGTAATTAGTTTTTATAATAGAATTGTTTAAAAATTTTTATGTCATGTTTGAATATTTAAAATTTTCATTTATTTAAAATTTCTCTAGTTTTATTCATAGATATAAAATATTTACTTGATGAATTGTGTATATTTTTTAAAATTTTAAAATACTTATATGTTATATTATCATTCATTACATGTTAGTTATGTTAATGAATTTATGTTTTCATCTACCTTTACCCCTGCTTTTATTTGGGTTTTGATATTGAATTTAATTTTTGAATATTATTTATAAATATTAGCTGGTAGGGTTTTGATAAATTAAAATTTATCTTCAGAAACTTCTCACAATGTTGACGAAGTTGGGGAAGGACTGCCTCCTAACTTGGAGTCATACGCCTTGTTTAGGATGGTGAAATGGGTTTCACATATGTTTCTCCAGGGTTACTCATGCAAATATTCTAAATATAATATTATTTTAAACCATTAAATTAATTTTTCATATAACTTATTCATATGATGAATTCATATATGTATCAATATACATGAATTATACTTTTGGGTGAGTAACGTAAACTTGTGGGTCCTGTAAAGAGTTACACATCAATATGCTTTGCACATATTTATTTGGCAGAAGAAATTGGATTCCAAACTAAAATAAGTAAAATAATGATTGAAATAAGGGATTAACAAGAGGTAATATGGTGAGATTAAGTGTAACATCCTAGGTAAATAAAGAATTTGAAATTTTCATATTTATTAATATTTTTAAATTAAATATTAATTTTTTCTTAAAGGGGATGCTATGTCCTATATCATAATCAACACACAACAACTTGTTTCTTTGAAATCCTACGTTGCACAAAACGTTGAGTTATACTGAAAAATAATAATATAATATTATTATTTTAAATGGTAGTAAATGCATAACCGTTTTAGTGGTGGGAATGAACAAAAAAAACTAAAATATTATTACAAATTTTTTTTCAATGTTTTTACATTTATCCAATAAATGTTAGAGGCTTAAAATGGAAATTAATATAATTTTAAGAATAAATACTCTAATATTCTTTTAAAAGCCGATTTACCACCTTTTCATGGAGAAAACTTTTTAAATATAGTTTTTTTCACTGTTATATGTTTTATTTGAAAAAAATAAAATTCTTCTTAACAATCGAGACATCAAAATTTACTTTGGATGAAATTTTGGTATTTTTCCAATACAATTCATTTTTTAACAAATAGTGAAAAATACTACATTTTAATTCAAAACTACTTTTTAATATAATTTATTTATATAGTTATATTGTTATTTTTATTAGTTTTAAAGTTTAATTGGATTATATTTTTACTATTTAATAAATTGTTTTTCGTTGGATGTAATTTCACTTTGAAATTTGACGTAAACAAGTTTCAATATTTTGATAATTATTATTTCTTAAAATCATGCTTTTTTATTTTGACAATGGAAATTAATTTAAAATTAATTAATGTGATTTATATTTTTTGAATTTGGTAAATTAGAAATAATTTTTGAATTCAGAATATCATATTTTCTTTGGGTGAATTTTTTGTATTTTTCTGAAAACGATCAAAATTTTTGATGAATCATGAAACACTACGTGTTAGTTAAAAAACTGACTTTTCCCTTTATGATAAATTCTATCACATCTGTGATTTAAATTTTAAAAATCTAACATACATGGTTTTCACCAGTAAGTAAAATGTGGTTCAATAAGGTGAAAATAATATTTGGGGAATAATAACTTTTGATTTTTATTTACCACGGTTAAAGGTAAATATGGTAATTCAAGGTAAAAATAATATTATAATAATATAAACCAACCTTAACACTTGTTCTAATCTTATTGTATGAGTCATGGAAGATCCATAAAATCCTCAGGCGAGACTTTTGGCCATTGGAAGCCACTTTGGTAAGATAATGACATTAATAACTTTTTTTAAAGTAAAAAAAATATCATAAACCTGTATTATTTCTCTAAATCTATTTTAATGTGGGGTTATATAATTTCTATCTTTGACTATAAATTGTCATTATAAAGATAAAATTATTTCTTAAATTATGGAATTTTATTTATAATTTTTAGATATCTTATATATAAATTTATTTATGACACAATGATGATGTAATGATTACCTCATTAATGAATGTTTAAAAAAATGTGATTATAAATATAAAAATAAATATATTTTAAACCTTTTACTGACATACACGAATTTTATATATTAGGATGACTTTTTATCTATGAATTAATGATGGGTTTTTGAAATAATGATGTTTTTTTGGATTTTATAAAAAGTCATGATATGAATAATATAGAAATTGACATAAATGAGTTTTTAAATCAATTAATATTTTATTAAATGATAAAATAGTCCTAAAATTATAAGATTCGTCCAAATGAAGTATGTTATGTTAAAAATTCCTCAATTATCCATTTTTGATCGCTTGAATTTCAGTAAATATATTAACCTTATAGAGAGAATACACAAGAATACATGGTAAAAGTCAAGTTAATTAACTAAGGGTTAATGATAAATGATAAAATTAAATTTAAAACCCAAACTTTTATAAAAACTATTGGATTAGAGGATTTAGAATAATAATCATCTTACCTTTTAATTTAACGATTTATGGTCCATTTGAAAGGGAAAACCCTTTTATAATCACATAATATCTCCAAACTATCCTAAAGTGCCTCTCCTCCCTCTTATAAAAGGACCCCACTTATAACCCATTACTCAAACCTCAAAATCCCCTTGTATCTTCCAAAATCTGCCCAAATAAGAATAAATGATCCCTATATTCCTAATATAATACTTAATTTAGGTAGATGTCACTTTACGGAAGCCTTTTGGTTCAATCCAAAGGGAGTTACCCGATTTAAAGGTAATGTCTTCCCTCATGTTCTCTTATATTAATTTACTTCTTCACTCTATATGCTATTATAATTATTTTTTATATAAAAAAACTAGTATCCTCAATATAATAGGTTGTTTTTAGGAGAAATATTATAACTACACTTACACACACCTCCATCTAATGGGTAAAGAATATACTATTTCTGTGGACGATGAACTACTACCGCGCGAAATGATGATTATTCGAATATATCCTACTGCCTCTCATGGTGGATATTATAAAAGAAATTTATTTGTATTTGATATATATTATATTTTTTATATGATCTTTTATTTCTAATTTATACCATACCTTAATGGTTTCCAGAATAGGTAAATATGATAATTTCATTTGAGGTAGTGCTGACTACTGGCTCCTCAAAGTGATATGACTCATTCATAGCATTCATTTAACGTATAAATGATGATGTTAATTAACTTATGTAACATATATAAAATATGATACTATACTATAATTATAATATACCTATGTATCATTATGTTTTCATTCCATTAAATATGAAATAGAAATGAAAGTAGCATTCATGCATACGTACGACTTACCATCTCCATGAACGGTGCATTTTATTTCTTATATCCAAATGTTATGAACTATTATAAATACATATATACACTGTATATATACTATATATATGATATCTAAATCATGAATATAATTTTGGTGGTGATGTATTTTTGACCACATGGACAAATTGTAATTATTATAAGTTCATTTTTGACTAAAGTTCCGAACATTGAAAAAATGTTTGATATGAATTCAAATAATATCAAGGTAATGATTGATATAAAAGGAATAATAAACTTTAAAAATGTTCTTAATGAAGTAGAAATTAAATTAAATTTATTATTTAGTAATAAAAAATAACATACGAGTCAAGTCAGACATGAGGTGGGGGGTTTTGATCTCACTTTTTATTCCCATGAGATTCATGCTATATTTGACACTATTTCTTTTCGTGTTGTGCATGTACTTACCATGATTGTATTAATTTTGTAATATAATTTTATTTATTGGTATTTAAATATTCATTTTATGATCCTTCTTTCATGTGCTGTAAGTCTCGTAAGTTACCAAATCAGTAATGGTACCTTCCACTCTCCTCTTATAGTCAATGGCTTTTTTAATGTAATGTCTTTAAATTTCAACCATCATATCATGGGATATGATATTATATGTCCTTATTCCTGTAAATGTTATGTCCATCTGGTAAGATACCCTTTTTTCTCTTGTCAAATCATTTTCTTAATTTTAATGTGATGTCGTTAGGCTGTCGAATTTCTTTAAGAAACTTCTTAAATCAATTTAAATTCTTTGGGTTAAACTTCTACTTTCGGATTATGTCATGCTATGAATATTTGTGAATGAACTCTGAATGTTTTACCATTAATATACACTTATATTGGGCATGTTATTATTTTTATCACAAAATTATGTCATTAATTTTTCTATAATCTAAAGATATGATCTTTGCACGGGACTTTGTCTCAATTTACAGTCCATTGAGACTTATTTGTTTTTATACACCAATTCACTTTTATATGGTGTATATACACCCTTTAACATATTTTATCTTGAACCACCTTATTCTCATTATGTTATGATATTTGATTAATGGTATTCCTCAATTACTTGTATTCAAGCATATCTCATTTGGTTAAGAACTGTTTAACTAAAATATCATTTTAAATGTTAAAAAGATTTATTCTTTTAAATCTTTCACATTTATGTCCATGTTTTAAAAATAGTTTAAGGATTTATTTATATGGACCTGAATGTTATGAAATTAAAATTTCTTTCAAAAGCTTGAATGTGGTATGAGAAACTTTGATTCAAAAATATCTTTATTAAATGGTTTAAATGATTTTGAAAATGGTTTGATAAATCATTGATTATGTCAATATCTCGAAATGATATATTGTGATTGAAATGTGAAAATATTATCTTTTCGTGATAAACATAGGGCAGGTTAGCCCGAGATAGATCTACAATTCATTGGGTAACATGATGAAGGTAAACATAAATGTTTCTCTTAATAGATTTAGGGAATATACTATGATAGGTTTTCCAAATTTAATTCCATACATAGCTGTGAAAGCTACAGTGTAATTTTAATATGGATGCACAAGTTACCTTTATGATTTATGATTTCTATGTGTTATTTATAAATATTATGATTTCATGAGATATGTTAAAGAGCTAATGTTTTGTATGTATTTATGGAATAATGTTTTCATTCTTAATTTGATAACCCTTATTGATCATTTTATGCTCATCCCATGTTTTTGAACTGTTTTTCATAGGGTATAAGGTGGGGTAAGAGAAAATAAGAATTCAATAATATTTATATCAAGAAAAGAATTATTGGTTTCTTTTGAAAATTTTATTTTATGAAAAAATTGATACTGAGTAGAAGTGTCTAATTTTTAATATTTAAGATGTAATGTAAAAGTTATGGCATAATTCTCTAAAACTCTAAACCTGAAAAGATCTTCATTGTGAATTATTAACTTAATTCAATATTATGTAATGTTTAAGGCTGATCCCCTATAGTTGGTGTCAATGGTCTGTTTAGATAACATTAATGGTTAGGGTGTTATTTAAGTATAAGTGACATAACCATAATTTTTATCTTCTTAGATTGAGTCATAATTATTTTAGAGGTGGTAAATGGTTATTACATTTTAGGATGAAAAATGAAAGGTATTAGATAACCTTTCTAGTTAAAATATTTTATGGATATTTTTTTTTTGAATTTAACTATTTGTTCTGGGAAATGTTTTAAATTTAAATACTTTTTGAAAAAAAAAATATACAGATCATGTGAAAACCAGTCACGTCGGACAAAGTTGCGGGAATCTAACCCACAATCAAAGTGCGATTGGGATTTATCGCCTACCACTGGCCTACGTGAATACCCTTGTAAGCATGACTAATTATGTTTAGTTAAATGATTTTATAGATCAAGAATAAGTTGATTTTTGGAAATTATGTTTTATCAAATGGATATCCTTTGTACATGAGAATGATTTGGTGATTAAGTGATAAAAGTTATTTTGAAAGGCATTTTCTCTTTTGGGAACACTATATTCGTAAGAAAAATAGAATACTATGGTATTTCTTTTGTAGTGTAATGTTTGATATTTTATTTTTGAAGAATCTATGTTTTTATTGTGTATATATGGTGATTTAGGTTATTTATGGAAATGATTAACCTATTATAGAGAATATGCGATTAGGTTAATTACACTTCAGTGTGAGACTTTAAGAGTAGTTCATTTTATTTGGAGATAAATGTTAAGATTTATTGTGGAAGACTATGGGATTAAATTGTTCTTAGTTTTGGGTTTCAATCTTAATTTGGATTATATTGAATAATTTTGAAGAAAATTGCCTATTGAATGGTATTTTTGAACTTAGGGTGTTGTTTATTGAATTTTGGATATTAGGAATAATATCTATTTTTATAAAGGATTATAATTTTTGGGGATTATCTGGTCTTATACTAACCATTTTGTTTTGGTTAATGTCCAAAGACATGGGAAACATATAGTTTATATTTTTTGGATTATTTGATTCTCTAGAAGTTTATTCTAGTTCTTCAGGTGTGACCAAGTTATCTTAAATACACTTTATTTGGAGAAAAGATGCGTTTGTGGTAGAAATTTATCAAAGGATGAAACTCTACATGAAAGGTAAGTATATTTCCTTATGTTCTTATTCTAAGTAGTAAAATAATTACTTAAATTTATGAAAAGAAACATAAAACAAAAAAATTTCCTGTTTACTTTTTCAATCAGGGAATCAAAGACAGTTAACCTATCACAATTTTATGGTTTTCTGGGTGTTAAATTTCTCCATATCATGTTTTCTATCACTCTCCACAAGAACATGACACTTAGTTTCTCTTCAATATCTATGTTTTCCTATATGAAATCCTAGTATGTGATATCTCAGGTGATCTTTTTACTTCCCCTTCATTCTTATAATGTGATAGTTTTATTGACTATTTTTCCAATGTTATAGTTTTAATGATGTTTCTGAGCCCAATTTTAAAATTGCGAGGAAAAAATTCCCAAAAGGGGGGAATGATGTAACATCCTAAGTAAATAAATAATATGTCATTTTCATATTTATTAATATTTTCTAATTAAATATTAATTTTTATTTAAAGGGGATTCTATGTATCATAGCATAATCAACACCAAACAACAAGTTTATTGGAAATTTTACGTTGCATAGGCTGTTGAGTTGTACTGAAAAATAATAATATAATATTATTATTTTAAATGGTAATTAACGCATAGCCTTTATATTGGCAGGAATGAATAGAGATAACTACAATATGATTACAAATTTTTTTTAAATGTTTTTACACTTACATAATAAAATTTATAGGCTTAAAATGTGAATGAATCTAATTTTAAACATAAATACTATAATATTCTTTAAAAAATCGATTTACCCCTTTTGATGGCGAACCCTTTTAAAATCTAGTTTCTGTCACTTTTATATGTTCTATTTGAAAAAATAAAATACTTATTTATAATCGGTACATCAAAATTTACTTTGGATGAAATTTTGGTATTTTTTTGATAAAGTTCATTTTTAATGAATAGTGAAAAAATACTGCATTTTTATTCAAAACAACCTTTTAATATAATTTATTTATTTATTTATATTTCTATTTTTATTGGTTTTAAAGTGTAATTGGATTATATTTTTACCATTTAATCAAATTTTGGTCATTGGATGCAATTTCACTTTAAATTTTGACATAAAAAGTGTGAATATTTTGATAGTTATTATTTCTTAAAAACACGTTTTTTGGTTTTGGTAATGAAAAGTAATTTTAAATTAATAAATGTGATAAATAACTTTTTAATTTGGTAAAATAGACAACATTTTTTAATTCAGAATATCAAAATTATCTTTGGGTCATTTTTTGTTTTTTTTTCTGATAACGTTCAATTTTTGATGACTAGTGAAACATTGCATTGTAGTTAAAAAGATTACTTTTTAATTTAAACAATATTTTACCTCTTCTATAATTTTAATTTAAAAGATAAAACGTACATGGTTATCATCAGTATATAAAATTTGGTTCAGTAAGATGAAAATAATTTTTGGGGAATATTAACTTTTGATTTTTATTTACCGCATTTAAAGGTAAATAGGGTAATTAAAGGTAAAAATAATATTATCATAATATATAATTACCTTACAACTTGTCATAACCTTATTGGATGAGTCATGGATGACCAACAGAATCCTTGTGTGAGACTTTTTTCCTTTGAATGCCACTTGGGTAAGATAATGACATTAATAAGTTTTTATTTAATGTAAAAATAAACATATCCTAAACTTGTATTATTTTGTTAAAAAAATTTAATTTTGGGATATATAATTGATATATTTGAATATAAATATTCATTAGAAATATAAAAATATTTTCTACATCATGGTATTTTATTTATAATTTTTAGATATCAAATAAATAAATTTATTTATAACTCAATGATGATGTAATGATTACCTCATTAATGAATGTTTTAAATAAATGAGATTATAAATATTAAAATAAATGTGTTTTGAAAATTTTCATGGCATACAAGAATTTTATAGATTAGTATGACTTGTTATCATTGAATTAATGAAGATTTTTTGAAAGAATCATGTTGGTATAGATTTTTGAAAAAGTCAGGAAATGAATAGTATAAAAATTGACATAAATGAGTTTTTAAATCAATTAATATTTTTTTAAAAGATAAAATAGTCCTAAAAATCAAATAATCATCCAAATGAAATATATGATGTAAACAATGTCATTAATTATCTATTCTGGGTTTCTTGCCATTTTATTATAAATATATTAACCATATAGAGTGAATACACAAGAAGACATGGTAAAAGTCAAATTAATTAACTAAGTGTTGATGCTAAATGATAAGGTTAAATTGGAAACCCAAACTTTTCTAAAAAACTATTGGATGACATGATTTCAAATAATAGTCATCTTATCTTCTAATTTAATGAGTTATGGTCCTTTTAAAACAAAAATCATTTTTAAGTAAAATAATATTTTCAAACATTCCAAAAGAGCCCATCCCCCTCTTATAAAAGGACCACTTCTATCCCATTACTCACACATTTAAACCCCCTTGTCTCATCCAAAATCTTCCAAAATAAGCTCCCAATATCACTTTATTCCTCCTATAATCCTTACCTTAGGCAGAAGGCACTTCGAGGATGTCTTTTGGTTCAAACCAAATGGAGTTACCCGTTTTAAAGGTTACGTCTTCCCTAAAGTTCTATTCTTTTATTTCACTTATTCACTCCCTATGCTCTTATTATTATTTGTTTCTATAAACACAATAGTATCCTAAATATTCTAGGTTTTTTATGAGATGTATTTGAACTATAGTTACACACACCTCCGTCTAATGGGTAAATAACACACTGTTTCTGTGGACGGTGAACTACTTCCTCATGAAATGATGATTGTTCGATTATGTCCTACCGCCTCTCATGGGGGCCATTGTTATGGAAATATATTTTTATCTGATATATATATATTTTTTATATTATTATGTATTTTTCATTTATAGCATACCTTTATGGTTTTCTTAATTGGTAAATACAATAAATACATCTGAGGAAGTGCAGACTACCACCCCCTCCAAGTGATATGACTCATCCATACAATACATGCAACACATAATGAATGATGTTAATGAAATTATGTAACATTTATAAAATTTCTTAATATAAATGAATTATAATATAATTATGTATCATTAAGATTTCATTCAATTAAATATGAAATAGAAACGAAAGTAGCGTTGATGCGTACGTATGACTTACCATCTCCATGAACGATGCATTTCATTTCTTATCACCAAATGTTATGTAATATTATAAATATATATATATTATGGATATATATTTCTTATATTATTTATAAATCATTAATGTAATTATGGAGGTAATTTATTTTTTACCAGATGTACAATTTTTAATTATAACAAGTTCATTTTTGACAAAGGTTCCGAACATTAAAAAAATGTCCGATATGAACTCAAATAATTAACTAATTGTTACAGCAAGGTAATAAGTGATATAAAAGTAATAATAATATTTATAAAGGTTATTAAGGAATTATAAATTAACTTAGTTTTATTATTCAGGAAGAACAAGGTACTTACGAGTCAAGTCGAACATGAGGTAAGGGGGTTTCATCTCACTTTTTATTCCTATAGGATTCATACTATATTGGACACTATTGCTTTTGTGTGGTGTATTTAATGACCATGATTGTATTAATTTTGTAATATAATATAATTTATGGGTATTTAATCTTCATTTTATGATCCTTCTTTCATGTGGTGTATGTTTCGTAAGTTACCAAATCGGTAAGGGAACCTTCACTCTCCTTTTCTTGTGAAAGACTTATTAAATGTTATGTATTTAAATTTAAATTATAAAATGTTGGGATATTTTATTATATATCCTTATTACTATAAATTTTATGTCCATGTGATGATAGACCCTTTTTTATCTCATCAAATCATTTTCTGAATATTAAAGTGATGCTATTTGGCTATCGAATTTCTGTAAGAGAACTGCTTAACTAAATTTAAATTCTTTGGGATAAACTCATACCTCTTGATTATGTAATGATATGAATTTGTGTGAATGTAATTTTATTTTAATACACTAAATATACACTTATATTGGGTATATTTTTATTTTTTTCAATAATTATGTCATTGATTTGTCCTTAATCAAATGATATGATATTTGCAAGGGAATTTTTCTCAATTTTTATTCTAGTGAGAAATATTTATTTTTATACACAAATTCACTTTTATATGGTGTATATACCATTCTTTGACATATTATATCATTAATATCCTTATTCTCATGATATTATAAGCTTTTATTAATGTTATTCTGAAATTATTTGTATTCAAGTGTTTCTCATTTTTTTAGGAACTCCTTATCTAAAATATCATTTTAAATGTTTTAAATATTTATTCTTATAAATGTTTCCCATTAATGTCCATGTTTAAAAAATGGGTTTAAGGATTTATTTATATGGACATATATGTTTTTAAATTAATATTTCCTTCAAAACCTTGAAAGTGGTATGAGAAACTCTGATTCAAAATTCCCTTTATTAAATTGATTAGATGGTTTTGAAAATGGTTTGATATAGCATTGTTTATGTCAATATCTAGAAATGATATTTTGTGATTGAAATGGGGAAATGGTATATTTACATTATTTTTATTTTATGTGTTATTAATATGTTATGGTTATTGGGAATTGTTTATATACACAGGTGGTTATGTGATAAATCTAGGGTGGGTGAGCCCGAGATAGATCTCCAATGTATTGGGTAATGCGACAGAGGTAAACATTAATTTTTCTCCTAAGAGATTTATAGAATATACTGTAATGTGTATTTCAAATGTAACTGCTTACATAGCTATGAAAGCTACAATGTATGTTTTATATAGATTTCTAAAGTCATATTTATGATTTATTATTACTATGTGTTATTCATAAATGTTATGATTTCATGAGGTAGGTTAAAGAGATTATGTTTTGTATACATTGATGGTCTAATGTTTTCATTATTTATTTTATAACACTTACTATTATTTTTATGATCATCCCATGTTTTTGAAATGTTTTTCACATGGTATAATGTAGTGTAAGATAAAGGAAGAGTTTAAAAATATATATATCAAGAAAGGAATTATTGGTTTCTTTTAAAATTTTTTATTTTATAAAAAAAACAGACAATGACTAGAAGTATCTAATTAGTAATATTTGATATATAATGTAATAGTTGGGGCATAATTTTCTAAAACTCTAAACTTTAAAAGATCCTCAATGTAAATTCTTAACTTAATTCAATATTATGCAATGTTTAAGGTTGGGGACTTATATTAAAATTCATTTTCAAAACCAAGTGTTAGATTTCATCAAAATATGCACTTTTCATAATATCTAACACCTAAATGGGTAGTTCATTCTAAAGTTGGGTGGCCCCATATAATCTTATATAAACAAATAATGGGTATGTGACACTAGAAACTCCTTAAGGAGGTCATGTCAAAGCTGGGTTCCATTATATTTTCTTTTATTATCCTATTTTTTGAATTTAATTTGGATTACACTATATGGTAGACCTTAATATTGTTAGGTCACTAGAAGAATATAGTTGATTATATCCATATGATGGATTGGGTAAAGATATTTCCACTTGACTATCCAAGATCTATATTTAATATGAATGGGATGATACCCTACCTAAATGGATAAGAGGTCAGTCGAATACAAAAAAAGAAACACTTCTTAGTAAAATATAGATCCTAACCCACTAATAGGTATAATGAATATTAAAAGGGGTCATCATTTTAGTGGGACCATATTTTATAATTTTCTTATTAAATGGTTAATATTACAAGATACTCATTTTATAAATAATTTTATCTTAGATAATATCAACATCACCAATACACTAAACATTGTGATCAATCCTTGATAAAAGGAAGCATAATATAAGTAGATCTTATGAATGGTAAGTTTAAGAAAAAATATGAAGAAGTATTATTTATTTTAGAAAAGTTATAAAGGAAAATTATATGTGTCAAAATAGATCATTCTTGAGTGATCAAGAGCTGAAATGTTTTAATGAGTGTAAGTACAAAGTGATTTATTCATGGTTTTATAGGATTTAGATAAAAAAAGAAAAAAGTATTTTTAGTCTTTACTCATAATCTCAAAATGATTGGGTTGATCAATGATTTTAGGAATTTTAGACTCATTTACTCTTAAATATTTTTTATTTAAAATGATATTTAGTATGATTGAATATGTTAATGAATTAATGTGAATAAAGGTTTCCTGTAAACTATATTAATTGTAGAAATTAATTCTATTATTCTGATTGATATATGATATCAACTATATTTTTTAAACTATTTTAACTGTACATAGATTAAGAAGATGAATAGAATTGATGTTTTTAGATTAAAGGATTATTTTAAATTATATATAAAAGGAGTTTCTACATTGATAACTTGGATTCTTTAATCATGGATAAACTTATTATAATATGAATATTTTATCTCATAATCTATTGAGAAGAGAAATTAAACAAAATTTTGATCAATGTAATGACATTTTTGTTATTGATACATATTTTTATGATATGTTTGATTTTATAACATGTTTTATGGAAGAATAAAATGTATTGATCTAGTTTTGGACTTTATAATATTATCATCCATGGAAATGTTCCCAAAATATGATTGAATTCAAAAAAAAATTTACAAAAAATTCTCAAAGTTTTGGTAACACATATGAACAAGGAATATGATGTCTAGATTCTAAATTATGGAATGAAAATATAAATAGGTTAAAATTAAATCATTAAGAATAAATATTGGATAAAAATGTAATAATGTTTCTTTAATAATCTAATCAAGGTCATTGAAACCTAGGTTTATTAGTATGGAAATGTAATAATTCAATATGATTTTATTATCCATAATATAACTAAAGGAGTTTGTGAAACTCAATGTGACATACATATTAGTAAAAGATGTCATAGGAATTAATTACATTATTTTGTATGGTATGTGATATGGAATATATATTTTAAAAATTTATATAAATATATATGAGATCAAAATTAATATAAGAATCAATGAATATTTTAGGTTATAATCATTTGATAAATTAAATAGTTAATATATAAATGATTTGAATGTAAAGGATTTCATCTAGCTCAAAAAATATAAGTAAAATATGTGTATTTTCATCTCTTTTCTCTTAGCTTATAAGATATGTTTTTTTGGTAAATAGGAGTTTTTGAAAACAAATATGTTATAATTAAGTGTATAAACAAGGTTTTTGATTTATTAATTAATATAATTTTTTTAAGAGGAAGATATGTATAAAAGTGTTTATCTAGATGTTTGTTAAAGTACGTGGGAATGTGTTCCCACCTCCGATTTGTGGAATATTTTGATGAAGTATTATTTTTAAAAATAATTCACAAAAACACATAGAATACCATATTTGATATAGAAACTTTAATTTATATATTAAATGTTTTTACTGAAATGAAATAAATTTTATTTAATAAAAAAGGTTTTTATTATTTATTATATGGATATTCTAAAAATAATATAGTATATAAGAATATAGGGGGAGTATGTTTGAGCATATAGAGATTCAAATATTACAAATAATGGATAAGACTAATCCAGAGTCAAAGTGATTTCCACGTAGTATCATAAAATGTTTAGAAAATATGACTATAAAGGTAAATTTATAATGTTACATTTAGTTACCATTTAGAAAGTGAATATCACTATTTATTAAATGATAACACAAGTATAATATTGAAGAATATTTCACTGAATATACTAAAAGAGTTCAGGATATTTTACGATAGAGAAACAATGTAAATTGTTACATTTAGTTATCATTAAAATTAATAGACACTGTTTTTGAAGGATTATACCAGTAAAAATGAAATGTAAATTATAATTGATATCCTAAAATAATTTAATCTTTGATGGTAAATAAAAATTTAATGGTTATATTTAGTTACCTTATTAAAGTAATTTTCACTTTATCCTAAATGTTTTTAGGAGGACCCTTAAATAATAATTTAAGTAGTTGTCTTATTTCAAGGAAAACTATTGATGGAATAGGGCTCTAAGGATAAAAAATATTAACATACAAGGATTTATAATTAGAATATATAAGTAGACATCATAATATTTGATTTTTTAATGTTAAGATGTTTCAATATGTTTAAGCGATTGAACAATAAGGAATATGATTCCTATGTCTGACATTATTTATACTATCTTACTTCGTATATGTTTCTAACTAAAACTTTTAGTGGAAAGATTTTATCATGTAGTCATATAGATATGATATAGGAATTAAATAAGACACAAGGATTCAAAAAAACTAGTAAAGTACAAGAAACATAATGTTGATCTTGAATTTTATCATATATGATATAATAAACGAACACATCCTTTAGATTTGTTAAATATTATTATATTTTTAAAATATTAAAACGCATCATATTAGTGGAAATAAAAACTTTTATATTCTTTCTTTTTAGATGCATAAATGAATATTTATATATATAGATATTTACATTTCATCAATTATAATTATAATTAGCCACTTAAAGTACAACTTTGAGTTACCCCTAAACAATGTTCATCTTGTAGTATTATAGGTTATGAAGAAATTTTAATGTTTGACTGAGTATAAATTTTTTATAGGGAAAATAAATATTCTCATGAGGAAAAATTAGAAAGAATAAGATTTATTGTGTGTACAAGATGACCTATTACCTATACTGAATGGATTTTCATACAAAGGTATTTGGTATACTAAGGGTGATTTGATCATATTTGAGTCCCCATTTCCAAATTTTGGTGATATACATAGCTTGAGAACCTTCATAATTTGATACCCTACGTATTATAGTCTATAAATCGAATGAGCTAATATTTGGGTGGTTGGGTATATTTCCTATCAAGTTATTGGTTGGAGTTTAAACAAGATTGGATTTTTTTTCACTTTTATAATTATTATAACATATGATATCCTGATTGAGCTAGACCGTAAAAGTGTGGAGATGCAATTATGTATTTTATATCTTTCTAATATGAAATAGATGATATACTTATCTATAAAGAACAATTACATGTGATTTATTCTTAATAAAACAATTCTACACTCTAAGAATCCATAATAGATGAGTTGGAGATATGATATTCGCTTGTTCCATGACCCATTGTCACTTGATGTATTGAAAAAGAGAAAATATGAAAATAAAAATTTTCATATGATGTAGAAATGTGCAAACATATATTATGATTCATGTGTTTTATTAATATAATTCCATATCCCTTTACATCTTGAGTATCATTTAAAATTTTCTAGAGGTAGCTATTTTCTTACATATATGAATCTAGAGATTCATATTTTTTTCAACACTATAAATGCATGTGGGGTCATAATTTGTGGTTAAAAGGATGAGGAAGGATATTGAATCATAGAGATACACTAAAAATGTTTTATAGTTAATTCTAAAGTGTTTTGGATGTATGTTCAAATGTTATTTCATATGATTTGATTCAAGTTAAATATTATGATTTCCTTTCAAAATCATGTTGGAAAAATATATATAATGAGTTTTCAATATGGTTTTAAAAGTTATTATATATAATATAATATAAGGTGAAATGTAACTAAGTATTTTTAGTTTTTCTATAAGTGGTATATTGATGTAGGTATATTTAAATGATCATATATATATATATATATGTTATATAAGAATGTTTGTATTGCATTCATGGTATATCGGTCCATGAAACTTTCATAAAAATGATAAACTATTATCATTTATTTTTCATCTTACATGTGATTCCATTTGATGAAATTTTATCATAAAATTAATTGTGTGATAGTATTATATATTATTTCATATAATGATTCCGTTTATCAAACTAGAATTCATTCATGCATTATAAATTCATGAGTAAATGTAGTAGCATGTGAATTATTCCCATTCTAACACCTCGACCTATACCATTGTGTCTCCGACAGAGTATCATATGACCTCATACATGCCTCCCCATACATAAGAGGCTACCAAATAAAAATAAGGGTATACTTTTTCAATTAGTGGGGATACTATATAAAGGTTTCAAGCATAATGGAATCATTAAATGGTTTAAAATATTTAAATTTATTTTAATATTTAGTTGCTCGAAACCTCAACTGAGGATCTTTCATATAAAATTTATAATTAATTAATTTAGATCTAAAAAAATAAATAAGTTTTCTTAGGATACTATCTTCATTGAATATTTTGATCATCCAAAAGAGAATTTTTGAATTTCCTTTATTAAAATGTGACAATCCATGGGTTGAATCCCTCTAGTATTAATCCACATGTTCTCATTGATATCCAAGGAATACCAATAAATTTATGAGTAATATCACCAAGAATCAGTTTCATTTCATTATTTGTGTTGATCATTCATCCTATAATCTTGAAGGAATATCTAATGTGTTTATCTTTCTGGATAGGGAGAGAGATGGAGGAATTGAGAGAGATTTTTTTATTGTGGCAACGATTCTCTATTTTAATATTGTACCAAAAAATAGGAATAAATCTATATTTATAAAGCTAGGGTTTAGGTTATAATATTATTTAAAAGCATGATGACCCTTAAAAATATGATAACCTTTATTAAACCTCATGTAACAAAATAATAATGACAATAATAACTAAAATAATAATAAATAATACAATAATAATAATAAAAAAAAAACAACAAGAACAACAATGTTATTATTTTAACGTGAAAAATAACATGTGCAATAAAAAATATTATTTAAAAAACAAGTCAATTAATATTTTTCAATGTAAATGGCTGTGTTCAATTCGAACACATCTCTGATTTGTGGAACACCTAAATAAATATTAAATATTTTATTTATAAATAAATATTTGTGATTGATAAAAAATGAAAATATTTATTCATTTTTCTTAAGTGTAATATTTACTATATTTATTAAATTAAAATATAATTTAATCAAGATAATAGAAACACTTATTATGCGACCCTCTAGAATTATTTCTCATTGGAATCCGACAGTCATTTCTAAAGTCCAAGTTTACTATCTTGAAATGGGTCAAGACCCCCAAAATAAAGAAATTAATGTTAAAACGATGACAAACACATATGAATGATAACTATGTAATATAATACCTTTGTAAAAATATATCATCAAGCAGGTTTCAAATATGTATCACCAATCTATATGCTTGATACAAATTTATTTGAATATATGAAATAAAGACGTCGATACAACATTTTAATGGAATTTAATGTGTTGTTTTTATTGTAATAATAGGTTTTAGATATCAACTTCCATAAATATGGAAGGGAAAAATACTTCCTAAACTTATCCATTAATAAAATGTCAATTGTGAGGCACCCAATGCACCCTACCTTTCCATGAATAAATGTCATCATAGTTTTCATTATAAAATTTATGTTCATGAGTCATGATGTGCATTAATGATAATATTAATGTAAAACTATCATTACATACTCTCACATATAAGAATATCCGATGGCACCAAAACATATGATATTCCTATTACTGAGTCTGTTATCATAATCTTCCATCTTGTTGATTACCAAGTGTGAAATTCATGAGAATAAACCTCAACCCCTTATGAGTAATCACACCTAAAAAACACGTTCTATGTGTCCCATCATAGAACATTATCCAAACATATAACTATATTTAATAATATTGTTGTATTACTTCAATTATCTCATCATATTGGGGAAATGTTAGACCTTATTAATGAGATAAATACTCTAGGACATTATTACATTAAAGTAGTGCAGTTAAATGAACAATATGTAATGAAATATTTTATTAATTTTCAAATTCTAACATATACGTGCAATCAATATATAAATATTTTGTCTTAATACAACAATTCTAATAAACTCCCACTTATACTCTATCCAACTACCTGTGAATTTCATTCCACTAGACCTCACATGAAATCATGATTCTACTGAGTCAATGACTTAGGTAGTGGTATTCCACATTATCTTCCTTGGATCTTTTGTGAAATCCACCATTGTACTATTAGAATAATAGGGTGTGATATGAAATCTATTAGTAGGTTCTATGTTGATCTCTTCAACGAAGTTTCCCATATATATTTCTTCTTTAAGTACCCAAGAATGTACAATATACTTAAAATCTATTGTAGAATCTATAGACATAGCATGATTTGAGATCTTATATCTCACAACACCTCCATTCAATTTGATGATGTTTCTTGTTTACAACTTCTAATAATATTGATCTATTTTTAAACTAGCATCTTTATATCCTCTAATGACTAGTTCCCTATATCCTCCATAAACAAGGAACATATCATTAGTATGCCTCATGTACTTATGGATAGTATTTACCACCATACAATGTCAGTCACTTATGTAATCTTGATATCTTCCCACTACACTTAATGCATAAAAGATATCTAGACAAGTACACAACACAATATAATTGAATGACCTAATCGATGATTCCTTTGGAATCATTTTAATTTGTTTCTTTCATCTTATTTCTAATGAAAAATTTATTTAGAATGATGAATGTTATGTGGTGCTAAAAAAAATACACTCTGGGATTGTTCTATAATGAACCTCTTTATTATCTTATCAATATATATACCTTAACCTAGGCCGATAAGTCTCTTAGATTTATCAAAATGGATCTTGACCCCAAGAATATATGTTTCCTTACCTAATTTTCCCTAGAAAATAATTTATTCAACCAGGCCTTAATAGGCTCTAAAACTTGTAACACTCAGATGTTTTTATGAAGTATTTTCTTTAAATAAAGTTTATTCATTAGTAGCTTATGTTTCAAAAAACCGCGAGTTTAAATGAATTGCAGGACTCCATTATTATAAAATAACCATTATAGTATATCCATTAGGTTAATGATAATAATTATAAAGAACTTATTAAAATGAATTTTGAATTCTTTGGTTATCAATTATTTATGAAAAATATAAATCGATTAGATATTTTTATTTTTGAGTGAATTAATTTTGGTAATGAAATTTATGTGATATATTTATGTGTTATATACATTATAAAATATGTTTTTTATATTCATCTGAAGGACCTTTTTGTCATAGTCTATGAATAAAACCCTATTTGATGTATAAAAACTGACCTTTTTAAAGAGTTTAGTTTTACACCATTGAATGGAGAACCCATTTTACATTAATATTTTAACACATAAATAATTTTTATAAGAAATAAGAAACAAATTATTCTAAAGTGGGATATAAAAATTTACTTTGGATGAATATTTGATATTTTTTTTAATAACTTTCATGTTTTGATGAATAGTATAAATATGTAAATTTTAATTGAAAATAATTTTTTTCACTAAAATAATTTATATAGTAAATTTATAAAATTTAATGTTTTAAAAGTATAAATATAATATATTTTTACCATTAAATAAAATATAGTTTTTTCAAATTAATTTTACATTAAATTCATATGTAAAAACAATTCAATCTTTTGCAATATTTTAACTTTAAAAATCCATTTTCTCATTTCAAAAAACTAGATTAATATAAAATTAATAACTGAAACTTTTGAGTTTTAAATTTTTAAAAATGTATTCAAAATTTGGAATCAGTATTTTTAAATTATGTTAATAGGCTACTTTTATTTTTGGGCATTATGGGTTGTAACTCTAGTAATTACTTTTATCACCATGGTTTAACGCAAATCAGGAAATTAATAGTAAAAATAATATTATAAAATTACCTCGAAACCTATAAAAATTCTATTGGATGACTAAATTCTACCCTTATCATCTATTGTTTGAAATGAAATCATTTAATTTCCACTTATCTACGAATATGACATGAATATAATAAAAAATAAAGAAGGTGACAAAATGTCACAATCTCATTTTATATAAGTATATTAATTTTTATATATTGATAAATAAGAGATAATATCTACTATAGATAGTATATGGAAATATAAAATAATTATATAAATCACATAAATTTATTTATAACTTTTAGAGATTAAAAAATTACCATAAATGATGATACAATAGTGATGTAGAAATTATTTTATTAATAGAAATATCAAAAAAATGTTTTAAAATATTAAAAGAAATATCATATAAACTAATTAATTTGATCCAAAATTTTTTTAGTTGAATATGAAATTTAATGAGTGTATTAAATATTTTTTTTTTCAATTTATCTTCTCTATGGATTTTATTTAAAGTCTAATAAATGAATAGTGTCAAAATTGACACTTATGATATTTTACAAAAATATCATTTTATTAAATTATTTAAAAACCATAAAAATATTTAAAAACTACAAATTGATAATTATAAGATATAAAATTTCATAAAATATCCATTTATAGTGAATTAACACCATATAAGTAGATATTTATAACCATTAAATATTTAGAGTGTTATTACCACAATTAAACTTAAATAGAATAACTAAGTGTCAATTAAAAATATATGGTTTAAAATGAAAAAAAACTTGTAAAAAATTTATTGGTTTATGAGATTACACCCAATATCATCTAATTATAAAAATTGGGACATTTTGGAGGTTTTTGGGTAGGATTTTATTTTATTATAAATTAATATTTTTGAGGATTCCAAAAGTGCCCCTCCCCATGATTATAAAAGGGCACTTCCTGCCCCTACTATTCCCTTGATTTGGAGCTTTAAAGCTTGAACATACCCTTCAATTATTGATTATCAACTTACCTATCTCTATTCAAGAGGTTATTGTTATCTTCACAGACCAAATCTAGGGCTCTAAGAAGAGATTTGGTGGAAGCACGTCGAGGAAGAGGTAATCAATTATACCGATTCTTTCAAACATCTTTCTTCTTCTACTTACTCTTAATTAGTTGTTTAATTATAAAGTAATAACATAATTATCATTCATATGCTTCTATGTTATTATAAAAATGAAACAACTATATTTCACCTTATATCTATCCGATGAAAAAAGAAATCATTGCACGTGCGTATGTATGACTTACCATTGCCACAGAGTGGTGTAATATGTTTTTCACCACCACCTAATTGGTTGGGTATAATTATGTAAGTACTAACTATATATGATTATTATAATATTTTTATAATTATAAAATATTATACACCATTCAATTCAATTCCATCCAATAATTTTGGGAATGAAATCATCACTCGTGCGTACGTATGGCCCAATGACTTCATAATGTGATGAGATTTATTCCAAAAAATATTCTTTAAAACAAAACTACATAAATGAATATAATGAATAAATATGAGATATTTTACACTAATAAAATTATATAAATATTTTACCTATAATCTAAAAAGTGGAAAATGAACCTATTTGAAAAATCTTGCATAAGAACATGAAGAAGACAATATCCAAATAACGAGTGACATTGAAATGTTACAATCAAATGGATGATAATATAGTCATATATTATATCATAAAAATGATAATGATTATGATGTAAGTCAAAAAAATTATTTAAATAATTATATAGGAGTTTCCCATACATATGAAGGATATCAGACCTAAGGTAAGGGATAATTTTGCTATCTAATTTTTATGCATGATTTTTTATACATATGTATTTACTGGGATATATTTATCATCCACATACATGTTTACTAATTATGTAATATTATTTAAATTAGAATAAAATTGTTTTAAGTTAATTTTACCCTTTGTATTAATGTCTATAATGTTGTATGAAATAAATATTTTGTCGTTATTCAATTCGAGGTACTTTTTGAATTTTCCAGCAAAAGTATGTGGATAATGTTTTTAACTAATACACAGGAATGTATTTTTATTATTTCATGAAAAATTATTTACTTGAAGCTTCCCATACAATATTACAGGTTTATTTTCACATAAAATGATTTCTTGTAACATTTTGTGTCATTTTGAGAAAGGAAAACATTTTTGAAGAAGAAATGATATTTTCATCAAGAATTAATTTCAAGTGTTTTCTCAAAATTATTTTCCATATTAGATGACACTATTTATATGGGGTTAGATTTATAACCATATTATTACTATAATTTTATTGTGTTTATAATGGAATGTTATTTATTAAATACTTTTGTTTTTTATCAATTATTATTAAATGATGTTTAAGAAACCCATTTTATTTCATTGGTTATAATATAGTGAATGTTTTTATGTTTTTGTGGAACACATAAGAATGGTTTTATTATGAGATTATTGGGAGATTTTTCACCCTAAAACTCATTGGGTAAATATTTATATTTAATGAGATAGAAATGACTAGAATGAAAAGTAAATCTAGTTCAGTAATAGAGGGCTGGAACGAGGAGTGAGATCAGTTCAGTAATAGAATTTTTCTGCTATGATTATCTTGGAAATAAACCTTGACTATTATGAAATTATTTTTATACTTATTATTTTATTCCCAAAAATTTCATGTCTTATTTTATGGCTATTGGGATTACGTTGCACTTTTCTAATTTATCACATGACATGATATTATGATCTTTTATAAGCTGGATAAGATTTTCAAATGTTATGTTTTTATTGATATTTAAATTTTTCACCCTTTTTTAAATCTTGTGCTCACCATTTCATATATGTATTTTCCCCAGATCATGAAGAATGGTATTAAGAAATAAGTTGGAGACAATATTGATGTTTTATGAACCAGTTGTTTATGTCTCCCATTTTCTAAAGACATTAAACCTATACAGTCCTAACGTGGTTTTTTTTATGTTATGCAATTAATATTCAGCAGTGTTGAAGTAATATCTACATATAAAGTGTGGGCTGTTATAGTTGGTATCAGAGAAAAGGCATCGTTAACCTTTGGAAATTAGGATGAGAGAGCCTTAGTAAGATCCTGATGGATATGTTTGAGTATAGGTTGCAATCCCATCCTAGTGTTTTAGATATGTTCATGAATAACCTTGGATAAAACCTAATGTGTCATAAATAGAATTTTTATTCATGAATTATGTTGTTTTCCCGTTATTATTAGTGTTTCTCACACCATGCTTCTTGGTTTTAGTTAATGGATGGAACTCGAAGGAACCGTGTTAATGAAAATGTGATGTGTAATGTAATGATTGTCCCACAGAGTAACCAAATGTTATAGGAGATGGAATGAAAAATCTTGTAGCCATGATCACACGAATTTCTCAAGATATTAAAATTTCTAGACTTCCAAAAGACCAAACGAGGGAGAAAAATTATGTTGAATCATTCACGAGGTATCATCTACCTTCATCTAGTAGGTTTTATGATCCATTAGTAGCTGAACAATGGATAAATACCACTGAAAAGAAATTTTCAGTTCTACAATGTTCTGAACATGATAAAGTCATCTTAGAAGTTCATCTTTTGGAAGGTAAAGCTGACCAATGGTGGAATATTATCTAGAATACGAGGCAAAGTGATGAAATTGAGTCCATGGAATGAGACAAGTTGAAGGAATTATTTTTCTATAAGTACATTCCCTTTATTCTTAGAAAAAATATGGATAATTAGTTCCTTGATCTTAAGAAAAAGGATAATGAATCCGTTGATACCTACGAAGAAAATTTTGGAAGACATAAAAGGTACTATTTAAAATTTTTATGCTACCTTAGATTAAAATTGATCGATTCTTTAGTGGACAAAAACCAAGTCTCCGAAGAGCATTATCCATAAGGGACTTCAATAGACACAAGGAAATTTTTTTATGTGATCTCATGGTTAATATGGAGATTGGAGTAACCCATTAATCATATGGGTTTTATAAGAAGTGAAAAGTGGAATTAAAAGGGAATTGTAAAGAAAACAATGAAAGTAAGATGTGTTTTTCCCTTATGCCCAATGTGTCGATGGAAACATGGAGGGAATTATCTTAAAGGGGATAGTAAATGTTTTGAGTGTGGAAAATAAGGTCATCAGATAGTTGAACACTGAATTGATTGAAAAAATATGTCTAACAAGGTGAACAAAGAAAAGGCTACAAAAAACAAACCTCCTGCACTACATTGATACTAGTTTAAGGAAATGAATCATTATTCCAGTCAACACCCTAATCTAAGGGTAATTGATTATGATCAACATCAAAAAACTTTTAAGGCCAATGACAAAGAAAATTAAAATGTAATCACTATAGGTGATGTGGATTATGTTAATTAAGTGGTGAAATGTACAATTATTATCCACTCTAAAGAAGAAATTGTTTTTCTTGATTCTGGATTAACCCACTCTTTTATTTCTGAATAATTTTATAATGTTATTTCTATATTACAAGAACATTTAGATGTTGAGTTATCTGTGAAAACTCTTAATGGCACAATAGTCACATCAAAACTTTATAATTCTTATTTGGTTGATGTTTTTGGGAAAGTGCTTCTTGAAAATCCTGTGATCCTTCCTATAATTGATTTTATTGTGATTCCTAGCATGGATTGTATTTATATATATGGATATCATATCAATTTTTATATTAGGGAAGTCACATTTTGTATTCTAGATCAATCTAGGATCATCTATCAATGCAAGGATGAATATAACCTTCCTGTAGAAATTTCTTTTGTATAATGGGTCTTTATTTCTATAAATGATGGTTATTTATCTCAAATGGTTGGGGATGAACTCACGATTAATAATAAACCCATTTTACAAGAGTTTGATGATGTCTTTCTAGAGGAATTTCTAGGTCTTGCACCAAATCATGAAGTTGAGTTTTTAATAGAACTCATATCGGGTGCTATGCCTATTTCAAAGACACCTTATAGAATGACCCCAATTGTGTTGTATAAATTGAATAAGGAACACCCAGAGAATCTTGATAAGGGATTGATAGGCCATAGTGCATCACCTTTGGGAGAACCTATTCTTTTTGTTAAGAATAATGATGGATCAATGAGGCTCTGCATTGATTATCGAGAAATTAACAAGACCACTATCATGAACTAATGTCCTCTTCCCACATTGATGACTTATTTGGAAAACTACGTGGAGCTCAATAATTTTACAAGATGGATACTCATTCAGGATATCGTCAATTAAGGGTCAAAATGAGGATATACCAAAGACGAAATTCCGTACAAGTTGTGGACACTATGAATATATAGTGATTCATTTTGGTCTTACTAATTCTCTCACTATCTTCATGAATCTAATGAATAGAGTATTTAGATACTATTTGGATCAGTTTGTGGTAGTATTTGTAGATGATATTCTTTTCTATTGAAAGAAAAATTAAGAACATGAAGATGAATTGAGTGTTGTATGGAAGACACCAAGAAAGTAGAATATTTAGTCCAAATTTACCAAGTGTGAATTTTGGCTTAAAAAATTTTCATTTTTGTATCACATAATATCAAGAGTGGAGATATCTATGAATCCATAAAAAATAAATGTTATTGAAATATGGTCAAGACAAAAAATGGTAACATAGATTCAATGTTTTCTCGGTTTTTATGGATATTATTTACATTTAGTGAAATATTTTTCATGATTATATAATAAAATCCCCAAGTTGACTCAGAAATAAGTTATGTTCATTTGGATGGAGGAATGTGAAGAGAATTTCAAAGAGCTAAAAATAAGTTTAGCTTGTATACCTATGCTCACACAGCCTTGTAGTAGAGAATGGTTTGTGATCTAAAGTGATGTGTCCGAGAAGGAGATGAGATGTGTTCTCAAGAAATATGATACGATGAAATATTAGGCCTCATGATAGTTGAAAATTCATATGAAAAATTACCCAACTCAATATTTGGACATAGCTACAGTAATAATTGCATTAAATATACGGAGACATTAACTTTATGATGAGAGGTGTAATATTTAGATTGATCATAAAAGTTTAAAGTATATCTTCACACAAAAGGAGATTTATATGTTACAAAGAAGATGACTAGAGTTGATTAAAAATTATGACTGCTCAATACAATACCACCCGAGGCAATCAAACAAGTTGGTAGTTGCTTTATGTCGAACAAACCGTGATAGATTATCCATGATGAGGATAACCAAAGATCCAATATTTATGAATTTTCAAAGCATAGATATAGAAATTCTAATAGAAGGGTATAAATCTTATCTTTCTCAAATTAATGTTCAACCATATATACAAGTGAAGATTAAGGAGGAACAAAAGGAAGATGTAGAGCTACACTAGAAAGTAAGAAATGGTTCTGAATTAAACGTGAATTGGGATGGAATAATATGGTTCATGAACTGGGTTTGTATTCCTCAAATACCAAAATTAAAGAAAGAACTATTAGTAGAGGCTCATAATTCTTTATTCCTTATTCAACCTGGAATCACAAATATGTACAGTGAACTAAAAGAGTATTTCTGGTGGGATGGCATGAAAAGAGATGTTGTTGAATATATCTCTTGATTCTTGGTTTGTCATCCAATTAAGGATGAGAGATAGAAGTCTAAGGGGATGTTACAATAATTTCCCATACCGAAATGGAAGTTGGAAAACATAACTATGGACTTTATCATTGGACTTCCCAAAAAATCTAAAGGCAATAATTATATCTGGGGTATAATTGATCTCCTTACGAAGTCAGAATACTTCATTTATAATAGAGAGGGTTTCAATTTTGATCAGCTTGCCAGGATATATATAAAGGTTGTGGTAAGATTTAATAGAGTACCACTTTACATTATATCCGATTGAGATATCTGGTTTAGCTTGATGTTCTGGAAATGTTTCTAGATTTCTCTAGATATAGAGTTATGTTTGAGTACTTCTTATCATCATCAGAGAGACATTCAGTCTAAAAGGACAATTCAAACTCTGGAAGACATGTTGAGAGATTTATCTATGTATTTCAATGTTTGTAGGGAACAACACCTACCATTGGTTAAATTTTCTTACAATAATTGCTTTCACTTCTATATTATGGTGTCTCTTTATGAATACCTTTATGGCAATAAGTGCATAACTACAACATTCTAGGTTGAAGTTGGGGAAAGAAAGCTATTAGGACCTGATCTTGTTGATGAATTGACATAAAAGGTAAAATTTATTCAACAACACATAAGAGAATCTCAGAGTCGACAAAAAAGTTATACTGACAATCGAAGAAATGAAATAGAGTCTGAAGTGGGTGATAAGGTGTTTTTACAAATATATCCCTTGAAGAGAGTAATGAGATTTGTAAAGAAGGGAAAAATGAGCCCTAGGTATATCAGTCCTTTTGAAATTCTAGATCAGGTTGGGAAGGTTGCTAACAGATTGGTGCTTCCACAAAATATCTCTCAATTACATGATGTGTTCTATGTATCTCTTCCAAGAATGTACATACCCAATAATTCATATGCACTAATATGACAAGTTGTATCACTAGAGTAAGATCTTTCTTATGAAGAATAACCAATAAAGATTCTGAATCGTAGTGAAATGTTATACGAAACAAGATCACTAGGTTGGTTAATGTTTTATGGATGAATGACCAATTTGAAAAAGTTACACGGAAAATTGAGTATAAGATGAGGAAAAGGTATCCACATCTATTTTTTTCTATGCGATGAATTTCGACAATGAAATTTAATTTAAGGGGGGTAGAATGTAACACCTGAATGTTTTTTATGAAATAGTTTCATTAAATAATTTTTATTCTTTAGTAGATTCTATTGAATGAAATAGTAAGTATAAAATAATCGCGAGATCCCCTTATTATAAAATTACCATTATAGCCTATCTGTTAGGTTAGTGGGAATAATTATAACTAGCTTATGAAAATGCATTGAGAATTTTTTGGCTATCAATAATTTAGGAAAAATATAATTCAATTATATATTTGTATTTTTGAGTGAATTACTTTTGGAAATAAAACTAATGTGATATATATATGTTTTATATACTTAATAAAATATTTTTCATATTCATCCAAAGGATATTTTAGTGATATACTCTGAATAAAACCCTATTTGATGTATAAAAACATATTTTTTAATGTTTGATTTTACACCTTCTAACGGAGAACAAATTTTAAATTAATATTTCGACACAATAATAAGTTTTATATAAAATCAAAAAAAAAATTATTTGTAATCAGGGTTTAAAATTTTACTTTGGATGAATTTCTGTTATTTTTTTGATAACTTTCATGTTTTGATGAATAGTAAAAATATGATAAATTTTAATTGAAAATATCTTTTTTCATTGAAATAATTTATATAGTTAAATTATATTATTTAATGGTTTAAAACTAAAAAGGAGAATATATTTTAAACATTTAATACAATATAGATCATTGGAATTAATTTTACATTGAATTTAGATGTACAAACATTTCTATCTTTTGCAACATTTTAACTTTTAAAACCCATTTTATCATTTCAACAAAGATATTAATTTTAAATTAATTATTGAAAATTATATATTTTTCATTTTTAAAAATATATTCCATATTTTTAATAATTTGGGTAGAATGAGTATTATCGTTGGTAATTATTTTTATTACCATGGTTAAAAGTTAATCGGTTAATTATTGGTAAAAATAATATTATACAATTACCTTAAAACCTGTAAAAATACTATTTGATGACTAAATTTGACCCTTATCATATATTTTTTGAAATGGAATAACTTAATGGACACTTATGAATATGACAGGAATATAATAAAAACTAATGAATGTGACAAGGTATCACAATCTCATTTTATATAAGTATATTAATTTTACAATATGGATAAATAGGTGATAATATACACTATAGATAATATCTAGGAATATACAACAATTACCTACATCATATAAAATTATTTATAATTTTTATAGATTAGATAATTACCATTAATGATGAAAAAATAACAATGTAGAAATTATTTTATTAATATAAATATCAAACAGATGGTTTTAAAAATATTAAAAGTAATATCATATGAACTAATTAATGTGATACAAGAACTTTATAGGTGACTATTAAATTTTAGGATTGAATTAAATATTTTGTTTTGAATTTATCTTCTGTATGGATTTTATTTAATGTCTAATAGATGAATAGTGTCAAAATTGACACTATTGATATTTTATGAAAATAACATTTTATTAAATTATTTAAAAACAATAAAAATATTTAAAAATTACCAAGTGATAATTATAAGATCTAAAATGTCAAAAAATATCCATTTATGGTCAATTAACACCATATAAGTAAATATTTACAACCATTAATTATTTAGAGTGTTACCACCATAATTAAAATTAAATAGAATAACTAAGCTTCAATTAAAAACAGAAGGTTTATATTGAAAACACAACATTCCCAAAATTTATTTTCATATGAGATTAAAATCCTATATCATATCTTCTTTTAAATTGGGACATTTTGGTGCTTTTTTGGTAGGATTTTATTTTACTACAATTGAGTATTTTTGAGGATTCCAAAAGTTCCCCTCAACTCGATTATAAAAGGGAACTTCATCCATTAACTCTTCACTTCATTTTGATCCTTAAGTCTCAAAAATATGCTAAATTTTTCCTTCTAATCTTATCTATTTTCATTTTCTATTTTCTTTTCATCTTTAAAGACCAACTCTAATGCTCTAAGATTATATTTAGAGGAAGCACGTCATGGAAGTGGTAATCACTTCTTAATACTCTTTCAAAATTATTTCTCATTATAAATACTCTCCATTAGTTGTTTAATTATAAGGTAATAACATAATTATCATTATTATACTTATATGTTTTTATAAATATGAAACAACCATATTTTACCTTCTATCCATCCTATAAAAAACGAATTCACTGCACGTACGTGCGTACGAATTGCTATCTCTACATTGTAGTGTAATATGTTAATCACCACCACCTTACATGGATGGGTATAATTATGGAAATAATAACTATATTTGATTATTATAATATTTTTATAATTATTAAATTTTATACACCATCCACTTCAATACCATTCAAAAATTATGGGAATGATATCATCGCTTGTTCATACGTACGACCCACCGTCTCCATGATGCGATGAAATTCATTATACATGATCTTCATTAAACCATGATTATAAACATGAATTGAATTAATAAGTATAAGATATATTATACTAATATAATTTTTAAATGATTTAACTATAATTTATGAAGTGGAACCTGAACTTTTCTGACAAATCTTGTATAAGAACCTAAAGCAATCAATATCCAAATAACTAGTGACAATGAAATGTTACTAACAAACAGATGATATTATAGTCATATATGATATAATAAAATGGATTATAATTTTGGTGTAAGTTAATAAAATTATTTAAAAAATTATATAGGAGGTTTAGATATATACGAATTATATCATACCTATGGTAAGGGATAATTTTGCAATCTCATTTTTATTCGTGATTGTATATACATATGTATTTACTGGGGTACATTTATCATCCACATCCATGTTTCCTAATTATTTTATATTATTTATATTACTATGAAATTTTCAAAATTTAATTTTACCCTTTGGGGATTATTTATAAAATGGTATGAAATGAATATTTTGTCAGTATTTGATTCAAGGTACTTTTTAACTTTTCTTGAAAAAGTACGAGGAGAATATTTTTTATAACTTACACTGCATGAATGGATTTTTATGGTTTCATGAAACCTTATTTACTTAAAGCATAACATAGAGGATTACAAGGTTTTTTTACATAAAATTATTTCTTCTATTGTGTGGAATATTGAGAAAGGAAAAAAATTTTGAAGAAGAAAGGATATTTTCATCAAGAATTAAATTCAAGTGTTTTCTTAAAATTATTCTCCATATAGGATGATAGTATTTAATTAGTGTTATATTCATATCCCTATTATTATTATGATTTTATTGTTTTAATTTTGGATTTTTATTTAGGAAATCCATTAATCTTATATGAATTCTGATTGAATGATATTTAGGAAACCCATTTTATTTCATGTGTCATGATATAATGAATGTTTTTATATTCTTGTGGAACACATAATAATGGTTTCATTATGAGATGAAAAGGACCTATTGATCCCTCCAATGCATTGGGTAAAGATTTCTATCTCATTATATTGACATGAATATAAGGACAAGTCAATCTAGTTTAGTAATATAGGGCTATAACGGAGAGTGATCTCAGTTCAGTAATGGAATTTGTTCTTTAAGATGGTCTCGTCAATAAGCCTTGATAAATATGGAATAATTTTCTATTCTTATTTGTCTATGAAAAATAATTTCATGTCTTATGTTATGACTATTGGGAATATATTGCAGTTTTATGATTTATCCCATGACATGATATTATGATCTTTTATATTCAGGATAAGATTTTCAAATGTTATATTCTTATTGATATTTACCTTTTTTACCCTTACTGATCATTTGAGCTCACCATTTCATATGTTTATTTTCCCAAAGTCATGAAGAAGGGTATTAAGTAAGAGATTTCAAAAAGGAGTATAGTTTTTATGAAATAAGTGGTAGAAAATGTAGATATTTTATGAACAAGTGGTTTATGTTTCCCACTTTCTAAAGACACTAAATCTATATGGTCCTGGTGTGGTTTTTGTTATGTTATGTAATAAATATTCTTCTTTTTTGAATTAATATATACATTAAAAGTATGGTCCATTATAATACTATCATTTTGTTTCTAATTATTAATATTTTGTCAATATATGATTTTATGAAAATGAATTCACTACAATATTTTTTTTCCACATATAATGCTCATAATAATTATTTATAAAATCAATTTCCATTATAGATTCATCAGAATGAATGCTCCATGACATATATTATCACATTAATCCATTATTGAACCTTTTCAATTTTAACATCTTATTCTAATCTGTTGGAGTCACAAACACTTCAGGCTATATTATATAGACATATTCTTGAAGGTTCATGTTAAGGATGTCTGTTTTGAAATCCATTTTAAAAATTAGATAGTCATGGTAAGATACAATGGAAAAATGAATTATGATATATTTTATCATTGAAACTTGTAAAAAGTTTTTTCCATTTTCAATTCCAAGATGCTATTTAAAAACTCTTGAAACAAGCCATGTTTTATAGGTACCTATTTATCCTTCTATGTCTAATTTATATTTTAATAACAATTTAAATCCAATGGGACTTAAATATAGTGGATGATCTACCAACATCATGTCTTGGTTTTGGTATATGGAATCTAAATTAAAATGAATATTTTCTTTCCACTTGGAAGTATCATTTCCACTTACTACTTCCGGTTAGGTAAAGGGGTCATATTTATCAACTAATAATGAGTCACTATCCTCAGTGACTAGAAAACCATATTGTTATTGTTCTTAAAAATCAATTGTACACCAATATATACTTGTTTCTCTGAAACAACTTTTTATTCAATATGGATTTGTGGAATCTATTCTTTTTAAAACTCATTTGTACCTTGAGCCTCAAAATCATTTTATTATTTCTTATCACCACTACATCTTTTAGATTTTTTCTCTCTATTAAGTAATATGGTGTTTCATCCTATAAAGGTACACTTTAGGACTTGGGTTGAAAGTGTTTTACATCAAGAGGCCATAATAAATGATTCTAAACCCCACATAGTAATGTATTATGACATGATTTTCTTTAAACATTATAATTAATATTGTATTACATCTTCCAATTTAGTTGGTACTTGTTTTAGTATTTGTGATGCTATTTGTAATTCATATCCCCAAATGGATATTGGAAGAATCACATGACTCATCATTTATCTCATCATGTCTAATAAGGTGTAGTTCCTCCTTTCACAGACACAATTACACTATGATGAATATGGAGGAGTGAGTTGATATTGAATCCCAAAATACATTAAATAATCAATGAATTATTGATTAAGATATTCTCCACCACGGTATGAGTGACGTTTCTTGATCTTCCTACCATGCTGGTTATCAAATTCATTCTTGTATTCATTGAATTTATCAAATTAATCTTAATTATACCTCATCAAGTAGAAATATCCATAGCTACTAAATTCATCAATAAAATTTATGAATTATGAGTACACAACCCTTTCTAAGAAATTAAATAGTACACACTTATCGATATGAAGTAATTGAAGAATCTTTATGGACCATTCACCTTTTTCACTAAATGGGGATTTGGGCATTTTTCCTTAGAAACATTTATGACATATACTATGGGGGATTATTTTAAAGGAATATAAATATCCATCTTCGTATAATTTATCCTATAGAATTTCATTTACATGACCTAGCCAATGATTCAAAAGTTCGTTATGGTTTGAGTCATGTGAAATATTTTCATTATTGATTTACAATATTTGGTTCAGGTAATCTGACATATAATGACCATTATTTACATGTGAATTATCATCAAAAATTATTTCTTTATAAAATAATAAACATTTATTCCCAAATTTGAAATTAAATACATATTATCAATTCTAGATATAGAAATAATCTTTTTGTTAACTGATTTAAAAAATAACAATCTTCCCAAACCAAGATAATTCTGGTTGGAAACATGAGGTGATAATATCTGGTATCCACACAAACAAGTTTATATTCATTGGTTTCTTATAGAACTGTCTCCCTTCTATCAATTATTATGAATCTCCTTGGTTCCTTTATTTGAATATATATGTGAGAAAAAATGTTTTTCTCTCATACCAAATTTTTAGAAACAGAAAAATTTCTCCCAATAAAAAATGTACATAAAGCTTCCCCATGATTCTTTTGATGGGTTTAGTTTTTATTCTAGTGTTCCTTATTTCCATATTGGAAACAAATAGCCCATATACCCTTCCTTCCCCTTGATCATTTTCTTATTATAAGGTTATGAAGAATATTTAGAGTTAAAGATATTCACTTTACCTTTTAATTTATTCATCATATAGATAGAAGTATGTGTGTTCTTAGTTTACTTATCTACTTCTAAAAAAGTGTGAGAAGATAAAAAAGAGACTTCTCAATTTGGTTTATATTAAAATTAACAAAAAAACTATATAATATCTAAGGCGATGATTCTAGAATGAGGTTGATGTGCATTTTATTAGGGAGTTTAGACTCTAGAACCTCTAAGAACTCAATGTAGCTAATGATCTTTACTATATGAGGCCCAAATTAAGTACCCTCCAAAATGTTACTCTTAAATATTTCATTCTAATTCAATTTTTTTGTTTAGTTCTATTTGATATAATCATTAGAGGTGCTCAAGCATTCTATATAAATCCATGTTTTCATGAGACTTTATGAGTTTATTAGATATGGATGAAATTATTAAACATTGAATGTCAATTGTGTCACTAATAGGTTTTTTTGTAGACAATGAACTGTTTATCACTCACCTCCTTAGTAGGAAGACAAGTAAGTGAGTATTCTTGCATTTATGATTTCTGTTCATAGCGTAACAAAACCTAGAGGAATGTAAAACATTCCAGGAAGTTTCTTATAGTGAGAAGATTGTTTTTATAAAATATATATCATAGGGATAATGTGGATGAGGAGATTTCCATTTTATTCAATTATAATAGAGTGGGTAGTTAGCACATTAATTGATAAAAAATTACGCAAGATATCATAAATTGTTTTTTATTAAATATACCACTATTTTATCAAGTCCCAATATCCATAACTATAGAACTCATAATTACTATTTTTTAGTACATTCTAGTAGAAATTATCCATAATCCCCTTTGGATAACCCCAATGAGGGTTAGTCAAGGTACTTTAATGTATTTGGGTAGATAGGGCCTTTCCAACTACTGGATTGCATATCATTAATCCATTGAGTGGAATCACCAATTCTGAAATCCTAACATGGATTACCTCAACATTTGCCTCTAAGTTACATTAATCATAGTGAGGGATACTTCTCTTGATGTAAGATGGATATTTTAGACCATAACCATCCTAAGAAATACACATTAAAAGAAAGTTCCCCAATGAGGGTTGGTCAAACATTTAGTTTAAAGGCATTCATTCTTAATCAAGTAATGTAAGGAGAAGTATAAAATAATATTTAATTAAATAAGTTTAATTCATTTTGCATAAATAGTATCTATTTTATCCTTTATATACCCTATTAATATTAATTTGTTTTTACTTAATTAATTAACCATGTTGGATAAAATATTTATTTATAATCTATTTATATAAATTTTTTCTTTGCACACTAATTCATTTATTTATGTGACAATAGTCTGGTATATATAAAATAAGTAATTAATAGATAAAAACAAATATATTATTAAATTACCCATTTATGTTCTTTTCTAATGGTTTCGTTAATGATCAGAAATTAAATCGACTTGTGATCTAGGGTAAATGACTCACACTGTATGTCATGACATGAGTTACAAAATTCTACCTTTCCACCTGTGTATCACCTAAGTTGGAATCATTGTGCTTCCATCTTGAACTTACTCCACATATCTTGGAAAACTACATTAATTAGAAGTATTTATAACTCAAAAGAAAGTTAGGAGAACCAAAGGATTGATAAAAATGGGATTATATAAATATAATTGGACACATAGGTCCTTTATAGTAATGGAGGAAGGAATGAATCATTGGACATCAAAAATAATTTAATATTAAATAATTGATAACCCATGAAATAAATTAAATTAAAATTGGCAACACATACAATGGTCTTTCCAAGATGATGAACAGTCATCGATTCAACATATACAAAAAATTTAAAAAGTTAAAATTGATATATATTTTTTTATAATTAATATAAAGGCGCATACATTAATTAATTACTTAATTATTTTACTAATTAATCCCTTTATATCTTAATGACCTTATAAATCATCTTGGAGATAACTAGCATTGAGGAATTAATTAAAAATAAATAATAGAACCAATAAATACATATTGATTAAAATAAAATAATTCATCATCTAAAATTATTTAAAATCATTATTAAATTTTCAAACAAAACAGGTTCCATTCAATAAAACATGGTTTTAATGATTTAATTTTCAACTTAATGTAATTTTATTCTTCCATTAATTGGGAGACTATGTGCAGTATATTATAAATCTATTTGTTGTATACCATTGTTTCCATTCATCTGAGTTACATGGTTGTGGATTTGTTGTTTTTAATCAGTCAGACTCCACGACCATCACATTATAGCTACATGATGTGTATCAGCATGACTTATGCTAGTGATAAATGCCTAGGCTTGGGCATGTATCTCAGCTAGACTACATGAAGTGTAGAAGCATTATACACACCGTGTGGTCCAAATTCTATGTAACTGTAAAAATCGTAAAAACATGGCGTATTTTTTGATCATGTGTACACACCATGTATCTTTCATACTGTGTGTTTTCATATATCACAGAATAGATCAACCTATATTTTGAATGTGGGAAATGATTAAATACACACAATGTACACCACATATACGTTCTTTATGTCATTTAATCTCTATATTTTTAGTCTCAGATGTTTTGAACATATACATTGACCACATGGATTGTGTGATTTAAACCACTATCCCATTTAGACTACATAGTATATACACCAGCTACACACAATGTAATTTTAAATTCCATGTACCAGATTGGCTCAATCTACACATGGTGTGAAATAAATGCACCATGTGTCATTTAATTCTTGGCATAAAGTGTATCTTATGTCACATCTAGGTGCATGGAACTTGGGTACATAGAGTATACTTCATCTACATTAAATGTAGCCCAATTTTATCTAGAAAAACATTGACACATCCCAATGAAATATCTGTTCCTTAATCAATTTTTCTTAGAACATTAAGAAAATGTAACACTGAATAAACATGATTAATATATCAGTAACATGTTAATTAAAATTATATTAAATGATGAATAACATTAAATGAAACTTTCAACCATGATTGTGTATATATCAACAATTAAATAAATAATTACAAATTTAAAATGTGTCCGCTCTGATAATACATTAATGTTTGAGGAGTAGGAGAATCATGTGGTGGTGTAATATATTAAAATTTATTTTAATATTTAGTTTCCCAAAACATAGATAAATGATAATTTATGTTAAAAATATAATTAATTTATCTATATCTAAAAAAATGAATACCTTGTCTTAGGATATTTTATTTATTGATGATATTGATCTTCTAAATGAGCCATTTTGAATTTCCTTCATTGCTATGTGAGTATACAAAGGTAGAATCCCTCTAGTAGTGACCCACACATTCTACTTTGATCATTAGGAAATGATAATTAATTTATGAGTGTTAGCGAAAAGAATTAGTTGTATATCATTTTTCTTATTGATCAATCATCCTTCAGTCTTGATGGAATCTATCTTAAATTTCACATTTTTGAGAGGGATATAGAAGGAGGAATCGAGATATAATTTTCATTATATGCATTGATTTTCTATTTTCATACTATATCAGATAATATATATAACCGTCTATTTATAGAGCAATGTTTTAGGTGAATGTATTATTTAATTTCATGTCTGACCTTAAACAATATCATAACTTTTAATAAAACCCATTTCAGATAATAATAATAATAATATTAAAAATATTTTATGTTTTGTGAGAAATTGTATAATAATAAATATTACTTAACTTTCTTGTTAATTAATATTTTTCACCGGACATGGTCTTGGTCCTTTCAAACTACATTAGAATTTATTGAACACCCAAATAAATATTAAATATTTTGATAATAAATTAATATTTAAGATCGACAAAACATGAATAAAATAATTCCTCGGTCTTGATAACAACATTTATTAAATTAAATAAATTCAAATATATTTTAATAGATATGAGTTGAAGGACTTAGTGTGGGGCCATCTAGGATTATTTCTCATTGTCATTAGGTGGTATTTCCCAATTTCCAAGATTATTTTCTAGAAATGGGTGAAGGAATCCAAGATAAATTACTTACTATTGTAATGATGACAATATTATATGAAATATCACAATATAATATAATCACTTTGTTATAATATATGATCAAACTGGCTACACATTTGGGTAACCAACCTATTTTCTCAGTACACCTTTCTTGAACTATCTAATATAAAAGAATTGATTCACCATGGCCATGAAACTTAATGTGATTATTCTATTCTAATAAAAGGGATGAGTTATCAGCTTCTAGAATAATGGAAGAGAAAAATACTTCCTCAGCTTATTCATTAATAACATGTTAATTGTGATATACCCAACACACCCTACCTCATCGTAGACATAGTCCATCACTATTTTCATTAAAAAATCAAAGTGTGAGATTCATGACATGAATTTATAATAATATTGAAGTATTAGGACCATTGAACATGCTCATATATAGAAATATATGATGATTGGAAAACATTAAAAATTCCTAATGGTGGGTCTGTTATCATAATATTCCCTCTTGGATATTACCTTGTGTGAAATTCCTAAGAATAAGCCTCATGTACATATTAGTACTCACTCCTGATAGCCACTTTCTATGTGTCCCATCATATAACATTATTTTACAATAGAACTATATTTAATAATATCAAAATATAACTTCAAGGTTCTCATTATAGTAGGGAACTCATATGACCTTATCAATATGATGAATACTCTAATAAATTGTTACATTAAAGCTATGTAGAATAATGAAGAATATATAATGAGATATTTTATTAATATTAAAATCATTGAATATACATGTAATAAAAGTAAAAATAGTTGTTCTTAGGACACCGTCTCTAATACTATACCCTAAATATCATGCCATAGGATAGAAAAAGAAGTGATAAAAAATAAACCAATATGTAAATAATAAATAAATTTACCATCAAAGTAGGAACATTCATAATTTAACCAACAATTGGATCAGAAATTTGACATTCTATATATATAAAGAATAAATAAATAAATATCCAATGTAAGGGGTAATTATAGTAAATAAAATTATCAGAAGATGTCCCACTCAAACTCCATCCAACAATGCCCCCATCATCTCATTCCATCTGCTCAACTATCTACCCCAAAGCCCTTTCTTTTTTCAAGATCCATAGTCATGAAATATATAGGTGATCTGAGATTCCTGAGTAGGGTGTGTGTACAATACTCATTAGGACACCACGAGTGATGCTTAAAAATATTGAATAATATAAAGTAGTGAATTATATGAACAAAACTATGGTGAAAATATAAACAACAATATATCATACAATAAAATAAATCAAATGATGGGTCCTTGAATACTGAATATAACTTCTTTAACATTATGTAAAAAACCATTATCAATCATCTTCTTGACACATCCCTCTCGATGGTACAACCACAATCATGCAACACATTCTACCAGATATGATTTCCCATTTACACATTGACCCATGTCTAACAAATCCCTTTTGAATGGATATCCTAAAACATGTGACACATCATTTTGGCTAGGATAAACCAAGTAAATGTTGAGCAATGTCTATTACATCCCTCTTAGAGTATTGTCCAAATAATCCTAACCTGCACGACCTACTACTGAATACAAAGAAAAAATATATGATAAATAAAAAATATTAGACATCAATAACCACGTAAAATAATCATGTATAATAATCATAAAAATCCATATGAAAGACCTAAAATCATAGGTTAAAGGCTATAACACAGACACACACCTAATGTGATCAAACATGTGACATTTACTTCTTTGGGATAAACAGAAACACCAACAATCAAGATAATAACCCATATAATGCATCTAAAAACTTCAAGGGATTACTCACTCAACCTTTTTGATGAATACCTACAAGTTTCATGATGGAAAAATTACATGAATCATGTACATATATTTTTTGGCTGAAAGTACATTCCATAGACTATTAAAATCATTTCCATATATATTATTTCCAAAATAAATATTATAATCAGAAGGGATAACTGATTCCCTATCCTAGATAATCTATAATAAACATACTACTTCCATATTGTACTTATTGATAATTTTATATTCTTTTATAGAATAATTACAACTCCAAATGTGAAAAAATCATTACTCCTTAGAGAAAATATAATTTCACATATGTTGATAATTTTCTCAATCTAGAATAATAACGGATAATATTGAGTAAATAACTTTCTTTCATTAATTGATAAATCCATATTATTATCATTTAATAGCACTTATCAAACTTTTAATGAAGTTATAGGATGAAATATATTTACATTCATATATGAAAATATAAAAAAAAATTAAATCCTCACATGGATTTATTCTTCTTAAAATGATGCACCAAAATAGGGAAGAGAGGTTGAGAATTTTAGCTAGAAATATGATGAGGAACCTTGTTTGATCAATGAAATGTCATATATTTCTTGAAACTTAGTTTTTAAAATTCATTGACATGAGATAATCTTCCAAAAAATTGTGGAAATAACGGTTTATATAATTTTATGTAAGTAAATATATATACTTGTTTTTCCCATTAAAACCCACAAATTAAATATCATCATTTATGTTTTTACTAGAATCATGAATGCTGTGTAATTAAAATTTAAAATAAGAGTTATTAATCATAAAATAGTCGTGGGAATTAATTTACAAAAGTTTTATCCACTCAAGGTTTTCAAAGGAGTTGCATTCATGCTCTATAAAGAAGAAATATGGAATCTTTTTTTAATTATTTTACTTAAAAAAGAATAAAATGTGTAAGGGTAACATAATTTGACCCTTAAATAGACATAAGAAAACCAAATCCACCCTTATGTATCATTTAATACTTTTTACTAGCCTTAAATAACATAAATTTACCATCACATAACCTTTATAATCTTGAGACTTCCCTTACGTGAAGTTATTTTTCCCTTACATGAGTAGTAGTTTTAAAGGATAACCAAAACATGAAGCCATATTTACCCTCACATGGGTTAAATAAATATCATGTTACCCTTATAAAACCCTATATTCACCTTTATGTAACACATGAAAACTTGGGACTACCCTTACACATGTCATATAAAATGGCCTCTACCCATATGTGGCATATTCAAAAGATGCTTTAACCTTACACAATACAACGAAAAGCACTCTTCCATTCAAAAGATGCTTAGAAATCAATTACTTTTATGTAACACCTAAAATACACTATTAAGGGTAGTATTTAGTATAAAAAATATATTTTAATAATATGAATTATTAATTAAAAAATGGTTTATAGAAATAAGGATGTTATAATTATCCCCCTCTAAAAAATTCTCATCCTTGAAAAGCATCTCTAGCATTCTTGTTGGAGAAACCTTAGATAAATCCAATATCTTAAAAAAAGAAAACTAGAAACCTTATAGGTCAAAAAAGGGTTAAAAAAAGAGGCTACTAATAAGTATAAGGCATAACCCACATAACAGTAACCAAATACCAATCCAAGAATCTATTATATTCATTTTAGTCACAAAGAAATATATAAACTCAAACATAGAATAAAAAAAGATCAAATAAATAATGATGGAAATAATATACCAAAAAAATTTCATAATTTCCACAGGTATCTAATTATTTGGTCTCTATATAATGAAAAAAACTATATATATTTAATATTAACCTTCATGATTAATACGATGAATTAGAACACACCAAATCACAGAAAATAGTATATAAACATCATGTGAAGCACCCAAGGTGAATTAAATAAATGTTGAAATAAAATAAAATAAATGTAAATTCCACCCTTTCAGAAAATTTAGAGGTCCACTACATAGTGTTAATCATACATTAATATAGTTCTCCTACCCAAGTACCAAGCTTCCTATCACCTTCCTACCGTGTCCTAATACAAGTAAAAGAGAATAAAAAAGTTAGTGAATTTGATGCTTTGATACTATTTTGTAACACCCTAACCTAAACCATCAGGTTTGATTTAGAGTTCCATATAACCTCATGCATGTCTCCCCATAAACAAGAGGCTGATGGCAAGCAACAATGTTTTATGTTTGTCAGTAGGAAGAAAATACCATGGGTATCACATCATAGGATAAATAAATGAAGAGATAACAAATGATTCAATAATTAAAGAATAAAAAAAATAAACCATCATAGTATAAATATATACAATTAAACCATCCTATGAATCATAATATATAATTAGATATTTATCAAGGGAAAAATGATATGTGGTTCCAGGTAAAAATATTAGATGAATGAAACAGAAAATTCACAAATCATACTCTATCCAATAATGTCCACATACTCCCATTCCAACTAATAAACATTCCATCATAGGGCCCTTTCCCATCGTCAAATCCATTGGCATGAAATCTATATGTGCGCTTAAATACATGAGTAGAGTATGAGTAAAAGACCCAATAGAACACCAATAATGAATATTAACATAAGGGAGTAAAATATAAAAGTTCATTCTATGAACAAAACCATGGTACATATATAAACAATAACATATCGTACAACTATAAAACATATATTAGGTTATTAAAGAATGACTCTACCTACTTCAACACTATTCTATAAAGAAATATCAGTCATCCACCTGAAACATCACTCTTTATGGGATATCCCCATACACGTGATACATCCCACTGACTAGAATAACATAAGTTCATTCCAACCGAAATATAAAATATACCTATCCAATGGATATCCCCAATAATGTGACACTTCCCATCGGTTGGGATTATCAAAGTATATGTCGACCAAAGTCTAGTACATCCCTCTTGGAAGATAGTCCAAATATGCCCAGTACGCATGATCTACTATAGAATATAGAGACAACATATATGATACATGAAATATATGACTGATCAATCATCACCAAAAATCAATAGATATCATAATCTTTATAATCCATATGCAGGAAACACAAGAAAAGATCAAAGGCCACAAAAAAAACACACACACCCTATTTAGTCGAGCATCCAACATAGGTTTCTTAGGGATACACATACATGACACAAATCATGCCAATGACTAGTGTAAATTTTTTTATAAAGTAAAAGGATTCCTAGAGAAATATTTTTGATAGAGAAATAATAAGTTCATGAAGGAAACATCACCCAAATTATGTCTATATGTTTTCTAGCTAAAACTATACAATAATGATTCCTATAATTGATTCCAGATATTTTATTTTTAAAAGAAATAAAAATCCTAACATGCTATAACATATTCTCACTCCTAGATAATTCTTGATAAACATGAAAATTCCATATTATAATTCTTGATAATTCCATATTATTTTATATAATAATTAAATTTCCATATGTAATAATAAATTATTCCTTAGAGAAAATTAAAATTCTAAAACTGATGATAATTTATATATTTAGAATAATCCAATATAATCTTCAGAAAATAATTATTAATCATTATTTGGTAAATCGATATTATTATCTTTTAGGAGTATTTATCCAATTTTTCCTAAAGTAATAGAAAGAAATAGATTTAAATTTACCCAAGATAATACGGAAAATATAATATAAATTACCTCTCGAAATTATTCTTTTTAAAACATTGCACCCAAATAGAGATGAGAGGGTGATGGGTTTGTCTAGAAATAGAATGAAGAACAAGTGTGATCGAAGAAGCATAATAGATTTCACAGATCTGAGTTTTTATGATCTCATACTCAATAGGATCTTCCAAAAAATTATGGGGATAAGGGTTCAGATAATTTTATGTAAGGCCAACCCTGTATAGTTTCATCACATTAAAAACTAAAAATTAAATATTGTCATATACTTTTTCATTAACCCATGTGTTGAATGAAGAGTGTTTAAAATATTTTAAACATGAGTTAGGAACCTTAAAAAAATAAATTGAATTCATCCCAATAATTTATACCCCCTTATGGCCATCAAAGGAATTATAGGCATACAATAGAAAAACATAGAAACATAGGGATTTTAATCATTTCTTCTAAAAAGGGTATTGTGTGAGGGTAATATTTTTACCATTATATATGTATATTAAAACCCAAGACACACTTACACATCATATTAAATCATACATTAACCCTATGTCACTCAGATTTACCCTCACCCAACCTTTACAAACATTCAACTACGCTAATGTGAAGCTCTTTTACCCTTATATGAGTAGTAGGTTTCTAGGATAACTCTTGCATGAAGACCTGTTTAGCCTCACATGGGAAGAATAAAAATTAGGTTAACCTTACAGAACTACTTAGTTACCTTTAAATTGCTCATGAAAACTTGATATGACCCTTATCCAGCCTATTAAAATATTGATTTACCCTGACACAACTATGTAAAAAACTAATCTACCATTATATAGAGGTTCCAAAACCCATTTTACACGTAAATAACCCTAAAAATACAATATTAAGGTAATTTTTTATTAGAATTTTTTTTACATCAGAATAATTATGAATTAAAACCAAAAAATGGTTTATAAAAATGAAGATCATACACATAGGAATTTTAATATCACTGTCATTTGATGATAGTGTGGTTGGTTATTTATTTATTGATGGAAAAAATCATTATAAAAAAAAAGAATATATTTATTCTTATCCTTTGTATTTGAGGAACTAGATTTCAATATAGGCAAAATAAGATCCCATCCAAATGTTAGATTATTCTCTCACCCCATGGATACACCATGGAGAGGGGATGTCTTTTGGTTGTTGTTATATGTCTTTCAAAAAGAACATATGAAAATTTGGATGTAGAAGTAGATCCGAAAATAAAAATACACTTGTTCAAAATATATCATCATTTTTATTTTAAATAGGTTTCATATGTCATGAATGAGAGATCCTGGAAATAGGGGTTGAATCACTTCAATTTCTTTTGATAGTCATTGTTAGATTTTTTCAAACCCTTAAATCCTTGTGAAAAAATGAAAATATATTTTTTTATGAATAGATTGTAGATTTTTACCCCAACATTGTAGGTTCTAAAAAGATCCCATTTTTTTAATTTTTTGAAATGTTGTGGATAAATAGTGTTCTCTTATTAAAATTTCATATTATACCATTATTATTTTTTCTATTTAAGTGACATAAGGACTCAAGAATCCCAAATTTTCATTAAATGTATTCACTTATATTGGTGTTCTATAAAAAACTATAGAAAATATAAATAATATTAAACCATAATTAACACAATTGATCAATTATTGGATAAAAAAGTATACAAATGTACCTCATGTATTCATTCATATCTTATCCGCCCAAACCTTCATGACATAGAATTTCGTTTACAATTTCGAAAACAATTATTTCAGTAATAATCACTTCATATACTTGTTTATTCAAATTCAATGTAGGCAATATTTTAATTTTGGAATGTTATATTTTCATGAACATTTAATTTAAATTAACATGGTATTATAGATAGTGCGGTGAGCATAACCTCAATATCTATTTTTGATCTATTAGTTTATCCTTTTATATTGGCTTTAATCAATGAGTTTTTCCTCTTATCTTTCTCATTTTATAATAACATACTCAATTTAGTCAATTTTTTTTTTTAATATTTCTCATATAGAATAAAATTTAATAAACATACCTCATTTATATCATGTAAAATTTATTAGACTAAATATTCAATAAAAAAGATTCCCAATACCTATATCAAATGTGTGAATTTCAAGATATTCAAGGATAATAGGTAGCACAATGATCGGCTCAGGTGACACATGAATTCCCACTACATTGTTATCTATTAGAGGTTTTTTTATTTTATAAAATGTTGAATTTTATATTTTAGATTATACCAGTCACTATAAGGTGGTGAGAGGGTATTAATTAATATACTTTATAATTAATTTCACTATGAAAAGTGTTATTAAATAAAATATATCCATAGTTATTTCATTCTAATTTTACATAACTAAAAAAAAAATCAATTATTTCATATTAAGGATTGACCTTTATGAGTAATTAGTATCCGTAAAATTGGGAGAGCGGGGGGGAGGGGGGCATGGCTCTCACATTACGGTTACATAATATTTATTTTTCTCAATGAAACCATTAATGAAATTGATTTATCACATCATACATTCCACGAAAATTTCTTATTAGATTATCTATCTATGAATACATCATTTTCATTTTATTATCTATATCTTCCTGTATTATATTACCCATGTATTATCATGATGAAAATCCAAAAACCACCATTTTTTATAGAAAAAAAATCTACTAAAATTAGGAATTCATAAGTTATAGTATAGGATGTTTATTTGGTGTATTATGTATAAAAATATAATAACATATGTAGTCATAGTTATGTATTACTATTTTATAGCATGAAAAATTTATATTTTATAAAACATACATATGATTCTCATATTTTTTATGTGTTTTAATGTACTTTTTTTCCTTTTTATTTACCCAATACTCCTCCTATATCACTTAACAGGTGATGGATGTGGATTATTATTTCGATCCATCAATCGAAATATAAATAAATGAACACAATTATTTTTGTTATATACAATACTTTTTTTAATATATATTGAAATAATTTTTTTTAAGTGAAACATACCATATTATTTATTAATGGAAGAAAAATTTGGTTTCAATGCACATTGTTTATTTCCCTAACTCCTTTTGTTGTTTGATAAATTATCAATTCTAAATGAAATTTATTAGTACTCATAATTTCAAATAAAAATATACAAATTACAATTTCACTTAGATGATTCCTTATCAAAATTTGCAACTAAATAATCCCTAGTTTTTTGGTCTATGATGTGTGTGTATATAGTTTTTTGGTGTGGTTTTATATTCCCTTCAATGTACATAATATTATTTTTTATAAGAAGGGTTTTAAAATCTCTACGAGCCTTTCCACTAACCATTAAAACAAATTTAAATATTCAAATATTATAATACAAATGTAATTTGAAATTTATAATGAAGATTAAATAATTTTTTTATTATTTTTTTGTAAATTAGGGAAATTGTATAATAATGTTAATCTAATGTATTCACAAATTATTTTCTTAAATACATAAGTTACATTGTGACATGTATCTATATCAACCAGAAAATTTATTCAAACACTAAAACTAATATAAGTAATGATAATGTACCTGTTAATGTGAATATGTAGATATGTACATTTCATCAAAAAAAATAAAATCTTACAATTAGTTTCCAACTTAATAAATTTTACTGACACAATCAAGTTACGCTTCTCCTACTAATTTTTATCCTTATCCCTTTTCCCAAATTCTCACATTCAGGTTTTCTTATCCTTTAAAAACTTTTTCACATTCTAAAATTTTCTCAATTAAAAATTTCCACATTTTTTCCTTAGAATTAGTATCATTTGCAGTTACAGAATTACCATCCCCACAAATGGTGAAATAATTAATTTAGATTATTTAAATATAGCAGTGAAAACATATTAGTATAATTAAGCACACTGTATATAAAAAACTAAGCAGTTAATTTTTAATTTTTAATTGAAATATTTTATTTTTATAAAGGTTAAATGATTTCCCCATATTTCGGGTATTAAATCACCTCTTTATGTTCCCTAGTGACACACAAGAAAACATTCATATTGGGACCACCATTAAAGGATTACAATATCCTAATGAAATGGTCATCATCAATAAAATTTTCATTTGACCCCATTGTTTATCTTATGGACAATTAAAAAATTTACCAATATTTATTTGTAGGAAATGGGGAAAAAATACATGTACTACTTATGATGAGATTATCAATAGTTTATCCTTATAGTATTCCTCACTAAAATTCAATATACTGAGACACAATTCATTAATTTCGATGACACTCCTATTATCAATCCATTTTCATTAAAAATTGGCACATGGAATGTTGTATTATATTACTCTGATATTTTTTAAATAATTACAAAGTATAATATTTTGATATAAATTAAATTTTGTCATTCCTAATTAATTAAATAATCACTTATTATATACGATAAAATCCACAATTCTGCATTGTACTACATTCATCTTGTTCCATTATATAAAAAATATAACTACTAATTAAATAAATGTTTTAAGATATTAGTAACATCCTAACCCAAACCACCATGTCTGAGATAGAATGTCATAGAACCTCATGAATTCATCCCCATATACAATAATTTGTCGTCTAGTGATGCGGGCCATTTGGATATCATAGAGGGACCATAACCTCAGTATTAGGTAATCATTAGAGTAGGATAATAGAAGTGATAAAAATTACTCAATAAATAACTAATAAATAAACAACAATTAGAGTAAAAATAGCTTAATTACCAACCCATACAGTACCCGTTTGTCATGTACAAATAAAAAAAACCATGAAAAAAGATATCCCCATGGGCATTGGGTTAATGTATCAAGTAAATAAACTAAATAAAACTTGAAAATTAAATATATCTGAAATTTTATCTCCTAATCCCCTCATCTTCCAAATAAACCAAATCAAACATCCATAATGGGGACATTACCCTTCACAGAACCCTTGCAATGAAATCTATTAGTGCACCAAAATTCCCAAGTAGTTTGTGAGATTAATAATTATAAATAAACCAAAAAACTCTTAATAGAAGTTAATAATATATACTAGTTTATTCCACATAAGTAACCATTATACACATACAGATTAAATACATCAAACATGAACAACATATATGTTGGGTCCTCAAAGACTATATCAAACTGATTTAAATCTGTTTCTGAAGGAATATCAAACATATTCCTGACACATAACCCTCAATTGGATAATACAAAACATATTTGACACACCCTGATAATGGGATACAAAAACGTCATATTCACCAAAAGTCAGACACATCCCCCTTACGGGATAGTCAATGTGGTTCAAACAAAATGCTCAATTGAAAGGTCAAAAGAGAAAAATGTATAATACAAAATAAAAATGACATATTAAAAATAAAGTCATATTAATAAATAATAATAATAATCACAATACACATGTAAGAAATATCCATAAGTTCTATAGGGACACTCACACACACACATAATGTGATCAATAATGAAACATATGTCTCGGATGGATTCACACTCATTCCAACAATAATTAAAAAATCCTATATAAAACATGTTCTAAAGTCACATGCTTCAAACCTTAGGTGTAACAAGGATTGATGGTTTATTTCAATTCTTGATTCCAAATGCACCCATAAATAAGAAAAACCAAATTGATTTTAATTATTTATATAATTGGGATCATTTTTTAAAATAAACCACACTTTAATGGTTGTTTAAGATCAAACATACCTGAGAAGATCCAATGTTAATGACAATCTAGTTCTGATTGATGTGCATATGAAAAATCCTTGGATCTAGGTGATGATTGAACTAATGATTAATAAATTTATAAAATTTAAAAAACTCTAGATATGGTCAATAATTCAAAGATCTATTTTTTTTATCAAGGAAAATAGGATATGATCATTCTAGAACAAGGAGGAACTCACTAAATTGGAAACAAAATATCGATTCATTACATTGGTGTCAAAAAGAGATGATTAAAGGGAGGATAAGTTCGAAAAATCATGGGAGTAGGCTCATAGTTTATAGGGTATTGAATACTGAATTATATAATGATTTAAAAATATTTTAATTTTAGTGATAAAAATCCCACATACAACATTGTGCCTTACTGGTCACAACCTATGCCACCGATGATCCAATGGCCCTTAATAGATGGCCAATGGGCACTAGGTAGAACACATTTTTTCAACATCCCCATTATCTTGATGGTGGTTTTTTTAAATATTCACTTTATCCTAGGAACCTCACTAATGAGCCCTTAACTTCCCACAAGCAAGACAATGAGATAGTTATATCTTAAAAATCTTGATCATGTCCACCAGCCTTTACCTTTTTTCATTTATATCCTCCCAAACTGTAACACCCTGAGATTTTATGAAAAATATTCTTTTAATTTCATTAATTTCTTATGTTGTATGCTACACCAAGATTACCTTGCGCTATACGCAACACCGTATTAGCTTGCAGTATACGTAACACTATTCTTTGATCGTGTTACACACAATTTTGATAATAGTTATTCTACGCAACATTGAGTATATATATATATATATATTCAATGTATAAATGAAATATGGTTGGATTATGTTATACAAAACAACGAAGGATTCTTGCACAATACACAACCCTGACTTGGCTTGCATTACACACAATCGCGACCTTCCTCGATAGCATGTGTTGTACGCAATACCGGGTTTTACTAAACAACGATATATTATTATAATATTATTATGAACCAAATGTTGTGAATAGTATTAAATAAATTTTTAATCTTATAACATTATTATTTTTCTTTCACATTTTCTAAAACATGGTATAAGAACAGAATAAAATTTTCCGGTAAAATAAGTATTTTTTAAAAAATGCAATTTTTCCGCCTTTTGATGGGGCACCAACATTAAATCTAGTTTTTGACATGTTTATAAGTTTAATTTGACAAAATAAAATTCATCTTTGGAATAATGATATAAAAATTTACTTTGTATACATTTTTCATATTATTCTGGTAACTTTTATATTTTGATGAATAGTAAAAACACGCTATATTTTAATTAAAAACAACTTTTTTCATCGAAATAATTTATATGGTTAAATTATAATAGTAAATGGTTTCAAAGTATAAATAGAATATATTTTTACCATTTAATATAATGTATGTCATTAGCATTGATTCTACCTTGAATTCGTAGGATAAATCAATTCAATCTTTTGCAATGTCTTAAAGAAAAACCTGTTTTCTTTCGACAACAGGATTAATTTTAATTTAATTTCTGCAACTTTTAAGTATTAAATTTGGAAAAATGGATTCCATATTTGGAATCATTGGATCCAAATTATTTTAATAAGCTACTTTTTATTTTTGGGAATTATGAATAGTAACTACGATAAATTTTATTTACCATAGTTAAAGGTAAATCGGGTAATTAAGGGTAAATATAATATTATAAATTACCCTAACACATGTCAAAATCCTATTGGATGACTAAAAGTCGACCCATATCACCTAAGGGCCGGATTAGATTCATTTAATGGACTTTTGTCCCTGAAAATAATTTAATTATTATTAAATCCAAAGAATGTGACAATATGTCACTTTCTTAAATCTTATAAGTATAATAATTTTAATTTAGTGATACACTTCATAAAACTTCGAACATGAATAGTCTCCAGAAATCTAATACAAGTATATACATCATAGGAATTTATTTAGAATTTTTAGGGATTAAATAATTATCATTTATTATGACACAAAGATGATGCAGTAATTGTCTTATTAATGAAATAATGACATAATTGATGTTATAAATACCCAAATAAATGTAATTTAAGACTTTTTATGAATTAAACAAATTTTATAGGTTAATATGACATGTTATTATTGATGTAATTAACTTTTTTTGAACTAGTCATTCTGTTATGAGTTTCACAAAAATCAATTACTAAATAGTGTCAAAATTGACAAAAAATAGTTTTTAAAACAAATATTATATAATTAATTGTTATTTTATTCATAAAAATCTAATTTTCGGCCAAATGACCTAGATAGGGTTATATATATTAATAATAAACAACTTGGGGTTCGTTTGGATTCTTATTGTATGTTTATTAACCTTATAGTATAAGAACACAAGAAGACACGGTAAAAGTAAAATTATTTAACTTACTGTTAAATCTAAATGATATGGTTAAAATAGGAAACTAAACTTGTCTAAATTCTATTGTATGAGAGAATTTAGACCCATCCCCACCTTAGATTCAAAATAAATAAATTTTGAGCTATTTAAAACCGAATTTGACTTTATAATAAAATAATAGTTTTAGTTATTCCAAAGGTACCCCTCTCCTCCCTTATAAAAGGGCACCTCCTCCTCCCTCTTCCTCACACCACTTTGAGCCTTCAAGATCAGCCAAACCCTGCCAATTTCTCCTCTCCACTTCCCAAGAAACATCTTAGAGGATCTGGTCTTCTTCAAAGACCTATTTTAGTACCCTAAAAGGAAGTCTCAAAGAAGCACTTCAAAGAAGAGGTAATGTCTGTTACCAATTCTTTCATCTTTATTTCTTCTTCCACTTATTCTTATTTAGTTGTTTCATTATGAAGTAATAACATCAGTATCACTCATATACTGATATGTTATTATAAGTATGAAACAACCCTATTTCACTATCTATCCATCCTACGAAAAAATAAATCACCGCGCGTGCGTACGTACGGAATACTGTCTCCACGCCGTGGTGTATTCTATTTTCCACCACCACCTTACTTGGATGGGTATAATGGTGTATATAATGACTATATATGACTATTATAAAGTGATATTGATTCTGAAATAGTATACATACACTCCAATACAATTCCACGATCATGGGAACGATATCATCGGTCGTGTGTACGTACGGAATACCGTCTCCACAATGTGATGCGATTCGTTATACATGATCTTCATTGCATAATGAATATATAAATGAATTGAATGAATTAATATGATATATATTAAAATAATAACATTCAGTAAATGAGGTATCTATATCCTAAAGATAAGAATTCAAATTTATTCGACAAACACGCATAAGAACAAAAAAGTAATAAACACCCAAATAACAAGTAATAATGAAATATTACTAATAATAAGCTAAGAATATGACCATATATGATATCATAACAACAAGTATGATTTTAGAATAAGTCAATAAAATTATTTAAATCATTATACAATAGGTTTGGACACTTACGAAGATAATCGGACATAAGGTAAGGGAAATATCACAATCTCATTTTTATCCGAAATTGATTATACTTTGAAATTTACTGGGGTGTATTTTATCATCCACATCCATGTTTACCTAATATGTAATATTATTTCTATCCAACTACAATTGTTTAAATCCAATTTTTCCCGTCGGTGAGTTTTTAGTAAAAGATATGAAAGAAATCTTTTGTCGTTTTTCATACGAGGTACTTTTGGACTTTTCCGACAATAGGAAGAGAAGAATGTTTTTTAACTTATACGGTATGAATGGATTTTCAAAACATTATTTCCAAGAAGCATCCTTTACAAGTTTTCAAGTTTATTTTTAATAAACTTCTTTAGTTTAAAATTGTATGACATGTTAAAAAAGGAATTTTTTTTTTAAATTTGAAAGGATATTTTCCTCAAGAATGGAGTTCAAGTGTTTTATCAAAATTATTTTCCATATAAGATAATATAGGGTTCTGTTTATATCCCTATTATTACATTGATTTGATTATGTTGTGATGGAATTATTTTTATGAATTCCTTTATCTTCTATGAATTTTTTTGATGATGTCACGATGTTTAAGATTCCCATTTTTATTACATGGGTTATGCAATGATGTATGATTTATGATTTTGTGGAACACATAAGAATGGTATCATTATGAGATGGGTGGGACCTATATCTCCCTCCAATTCATTGGGTAAATATTTTATATCTCATGAGATAGACATGGCTAGAACATCAGGTTAAACCGGTTCAGTGAAACAGGACTGAAACGAGGAGTGAACTCGGTTCAGAAATGGACTTTGTCCACAAAGATAGTCTTCGTAGTGAGTCTTGACTAATAAGAAATGATTCTCTATGATTATGTGTGTATCCCACAAAGTTTCATGTTTTATGTTATGATTATTGGGATTATATTTCACTACTATTATTTATCCCATGTTATGATATTATGATCTCTTTTAAAGGTTAAGATTTCCAAAATGTTATGTTCTTATTAATATGATGTGATTGATATTTCTTTTGTTTACCCTTACTGAGTATTTGAGATCACCCTTTTTTGTTTTCTTTTCCCTAGGATATAAAGAAAGGTTTTAGGTATAAAAAGGAAGATCTTTATGGGAGATTTTGAAGTTCTTTCACCACGATTAGATGATTACGTTCCAAGTTTCCAAAGACAATAAACTATTACGGTCCTTGTGTGTCTGTTTTTGTTATGTATTAAGTATTCCACTAAAGTAATGTAATATCCATGTACGTCATGCTTCGGGTCTCTACAGTTGGTATCAGAGGAAAGGTTTAGTAAACCTTTGGAAACTAGGATGTGAAAACGTTAGTGAGATCCCTAGAGATATTTCTAAGGTATGTCTAGGGATGTCCCAAAGGATAAGTATACGTATAGGATACAGTCCTAGAACTACGGTAACGATCATAGAATTTAACCTAAGATGTTAGATATTTTGGATACTCCCCCTTTATTATGTTGTTTTCCCTAGCATGATTTTTGCCTCGCACAATATTCTTTTTGGGTTTTAGACGATGGCTGGAACCCAAAGGAACAATGTTGATCAATGTAATGGACAATGCAATGATTGTCCTCCTGAACAATCAAATTTTATAGGAGATGGAGTGCAAAATCTTATTGCTATACTTACACAAGATATGAATCATTCTAGACTTCCAAATGAGAAGATAAAGGAACAACATTCTATTGAGTCCTTCATGAGGCAACACCCACCTTCTTTTAGTGGGTCTTCTGATCCACTTGTTGCTGAACAATGGATCAGTACCACTAAAAAGATATTTTCAGTTCTTCAATGTTATGAACATGATAAAGTCATCTTAGTAGTATATCGTTTGGAAGGTGAAGCTGATCAATGGTGGAATCTTATCAAGAATACGAGGCAAAGAGAGGAAATTGAGTCCATAGAATGGGACGATTTCAAGAACTTATTTTTCAATAAGTACTTCCCTCGTATTCTTATAACAAAGATGGAGAATGAGTTTCTTGAACTAAAGAAAAAGTATGATGAATCTGTTGGTATATACGAAGCGAATTTTACAAGGCTTGCAAGGTATGCATCTGGATTTATCATCCAACTTGAAAGTAAAGTTGATCGATTATTCAGTGGTTCAAAACAAAATCTTCGAAGGGCATTAGCTAAAAGAGACTTCACTAGCTATGAAGAAATTGTGCGTTGTGCTATCAAGGTAGAAATGGAAGTTGGTGTTACTTATCTATCTCATAGTTTTCACAAGAAACGAAAAATGGAGTTCATGAAAAATCTCAGAATAATGGTGAAAAGAAGATGAATGTTTCCTTATGCTCAATGTGTGGAAAGAAGCATGGTGGAGATTGTCTTAAAGGGACGAGTAAATGTTTCAAATGTGGAAAGGAAGGTCATCGGGCATTTGAATGCTGCAATGATGGGAAGAGGATGTCTAATGATGCAAACAAAGGAAGGGATACACAGAATGACTAATACACTTCAATGCTTCAAGTGCAAGGAAATGGGGCATTATGCTAATAAATGCCCTAATCCAAGGGTTAGTGATGATCGACATGACCAACCACTTAAGGAAAAGGACAAAGGGAAGTCATATGCAATCACCATTGGCGGTGTTGAATATGACACCGATGTGGTGGAATGATTAAGTGTTTATGTAATGGGATTCCAGAATAATGTTGTATATAGTATCATGGAATATTGGAATATTTATGTTTTGGTCTATTATGGTTTTCAATAATTTCATGGAATCGGTACCCATGAAAAGTGATTGAAATATTTTTGGAAAGCAGATGATATGCACATAATGAAGGGATAAAGAGAATCTAATATGTTTCATAGTATTTATGAGCTCATGATTGATATAAGGACTAAGTGATATCATGGTTTGAGGATATAGAATTTTGAGAATTTTGGTTTGTGGAAAGTGTTAACTTTTAATTGCATTCATGTTTTCACTAAGGTTCAATGGATATTCATTCTTCAAGAGAATACATGATTAAGGTATTCACATGTTTTTAATTTGACCAATAAGATATATCTTATGATATATGGGGGATAAATGATGGCATTCACGTGATCATTTTCTTTATACTATGAGCTTGGACCGAAGTATTTTAGGTAAGCCTAAAGATTGGAATGGATTATATTGGACATAAGTTAGTATTGTTTAAGGATACAACTTTTTTGATATTGTTGATGGGATGTTATAGTAATATAGATTTAGAAAAAGGACAACCTGCCGGACAGGCGATAAACCAGCGCGTCGGACAAGGCTGTGGGAATCAAACCCATAACCGAAGTGCGACTGGCCTTTATCGCCTACCACTGGCCTACAGGAAGTCCCTATTTAGTAGAAACTAGTTTTATTATATTAAGCAGTATGATATATGATGTATAAGTCCATTTTAGGAACCATATATGATTAATCTCACTATAGATGGACTTATGTATTTTTTGATAACTTTTCTAACCTTTTGTTTGAGATAGATGGAATAACCCATCGTTCTATCACATGATCTTCTAACACATCACAAATGACAAATTCAACTTCATTTATTTAAGAGATGAAGTGGAAATTGTCCAAAGAACGACAAACGGTGAGACTATACCAAAATCACGAAAGTATTTCTTCTAATTCCAATTTCATCAACTTTAGGGAAATGATATTGAAAACCAAAAATGTTTTCCTAGTGCTCTTATATCTGATGAATCAGATGGTACCTTAGATCGTCACAAATTTATGGCTTTGTGATTGCTGGCTTTTCCATTGCCATGTTCTCTACCACTCTCCATCAGAACATAATGGTTAGATTTCTCTTCCATATCCATATTTTCACCTATGTGGAAACCCAGTAATTAGTTTATTTGGGTAACCATTACGTTTCATACTTTTTTTTAAAGATTGGTTTTGGTATTCCTTTTTACGATGTGGGTTTCTATTAAAGAAACTTTCGAATAGTAAACCATTTATAACCCCGACAAATTTCGAGGGCGAAACTCATTTTAAGGGGGGTAGAATGTTACACCCCGAGATTTTATGAAAAATATTCTTTTAATTTCATTAATTTCTTGTGTTGTATGCTACACCAAGATTACCTTGCGCTATACGCAACACCGTATTAGCTTACATTATACGCAACACTATTTTTGGATCGTGTTACACACAATTTTGATAATAGTTATTCTACCCAACATTGAGTATATATATATATATATTCAATGTATAAATGAAATATTTTTGGATAATGTTTTACGAAACAACGAAGGATTCTTGCACAGCATGCAACCTTGACTTGGCTTGCATTACACGCAATCGCGACCTTCCTCGATAACGTGTGTTGTACGGAATACCGGGTTTTACTAAACAACGATATATTATTATAATATTATTATGAAATAGCCGTTATGAATAGTATTAAATAAATTTTGAATCTTATAACATTATTATTCAACTTTCACATTTTCTAAAACATGGTATAAGAACAAAATAATTTTTTCGGGTAAAATAAGTATTTTAAAAAAAATGCAGTTTTGCCGCCTTTTGATGGCTCACCCACATTAAATCTAGTTTTTGACATGTTCATAAGTTCAATTTGACAAAATAAAATTCATCTTTGGAATCATGAAATAAAAATTTACTTCGGATAAATTTTATATATTATTCTGGTAACTTTTATATTTTGATGAATAGTAAAAACACGGTATATTTTAATTAAAAACAACTTTTTTCATCACAATAATTTATATAGTTAAATTATAATATTAAATTGTTTTAAAGTATAAATAGAATATATTTTTACCATTTAATATAATTTATGTCATTATCATTGATTCTACCTTGAATTCTTAGGATAAATCAATTCAATCTTTTGCAATGTTTTAAAGAAAAACCCGTTTTCTTTCGACAACGTGATTAATTTTAATTTAATTTTTGCAACTTTTGTGTATTGATTTTTGAAAAATGGATTCCATATTTGGAATCAGTGGATCCAAATTATGTTAATAAGCTGATTTTATTTTTGGGAATTATGAATAGTAACTACGGTAAATTTTATTTACCATAGTTAAAGGTAAATCGAGTAATTAAGGGTAAATATAATATTATAAAATTACCCTAACACATGTAAAAATCCTATTGGATGACTAAAAAGCGACCCATATCACCTAAGGGTCGGATTAGATTCATTTAATGGAATTTTTTCTATGAAAATAATTTAATTATTATTAAAACCAAAGAATGTGACAATATGTCACTTTCTTTAATATTATAAGTATAATAATTTTAATTTAGTGATAAGCTTCATGAAACTTCGAACATGAATATTCTCCAGAACTCTAATACAGTTATATACATCATAGAAATTTATTTAGAATTTTTAGGGATTAAATAATTATCATTTATTATGACACAAAGATGATGCAGTAATTGTCTTATTAATGAAATATTGACATAATTGATGTTATAAATACCCAAATAAATTTAATTTAAGACTTTTTATGAATTAAACTAATTTTATAGGTTAATATGACATGTTAGTATTTATTTAATTAACTATTTTCGAACTAATAATTCTGTTATGAGTTTCACAAAAATCAATTACTAAATAGTGTCAAAATTGACATAAAATAGTTTTTAAAACAAATATTATATTATTAATTGTTATTTTATTCCTAAAAATCTAAGTTTCAGAAAAATTACTTAGATACAGTTATATATATAAATAATAAAAACTTGGGGTTCGTTTGGCTTCTTATAGTAAGTTTATTAACCTTATAGTATAAGAACACAAGAAGACACGGTAAAAGTAAAATTATTTAACTTAATGTTAAATCTAAATGATAAGGTTAAAATAGGAACCTAAACTTGTCTAAATTCTATTGGATGAAATAATTTCGACCCATCCCCACCTTAGCTTCAAAATAAATCTATTTGGAGCTATTTAAATCCGAATTTGACTTTATAATAAAATAATAGTTTTTGTTATTCCAAAGGTACCCCTCTCCTCCCTTATAAAAAGGCACCTCCTCCTCCCTCTTCCTCACACCACTTTGAGCCTTAAAGCTCAGACAACCCCTGAAAATTTCTCCTCTCCACTTCCCTAGAAACATTCTAGAGGTTCTAGTCTTCTTCAAAGACCTATTTTAGTACCCTAAAAGGAAGTCTCAAAGAAGCACTTCAAAGAAGAGGTAATGTCCGTTACCGATTCTTTCATCTTTATTTCTTCTTCCACTTCTTCTTCATTAGTTGTTTCATTATGAAGTAATAACATCATTATCACTCATATACTGATATGTTATTATAATTATGAAACAACCCTATTTCACCATCTATCCATCCTACGGAAAAATAAATCCCCGCGCGTGCATACGTACGGAATACCGTCTGCATGCCGTGTTGTAATCTATTTTCCACCACCACCTTACTTGGAAGGGTATAATGGTCTAAATAATGACGATATATGACTATTATAAAGTTATATTGATTCTTAAATAGTATACATACACTCCAATACAATTCCACTATCATGGGAATGATATCATCGCTCGTGTGTACGTACGGAATACCGTCTCCACGATGCGATGCGATTCGTTCTACATGATCTTCGTTGCATAATGATTATATAAATGAATTGAATGAATGAATATGATATATATTACAATAATACCATTCTGTAAATGAGGTATCTATAACCTAAAGAGAAGAATAATAATTTATTCGACAAACACGCATAAGAACAAACAAGTAATAAACACCCGAATAACAAGTAGTAATGAAATATTACTTATAATAAGTTAAGAATATGACCATATATGATATCATAACAACAAGTATGATTCTTGAATAAGTCAATAACTTTATTTAAATAATTATACAGGAGGTTTGGACACTTACGAAGCAAATCAGACTTAAGGTAAGGGAAATATCACAATCTCATTTTTATCCGAGATTGTTTATACTTTGAAATTTACTGGGGTGTATTTTATCATCCACATCCATGTTTCCTCAATATTTAATATTATTTCCATCCACCTACAATTTTTTAAATCAAATTTTACCCTTCGGCGAGTTTTTAGTAAAATATATTAAAGAAATCTTTTGTCGTTTTTCGTATGAGGTACTTTTGGACTTTTCCGACAAAAGGAAGAGAAGAATTTTTTTTAACTTATACGGCATGAATGGATTTTTAAAAAATTATTTCCAAGAAGCTTCCTTTACAAGTTTTCTAGTTTATTTTTAATCAGCTTCTTTAGTTTAAAATTGTATGACATGTTAAAAAAGGGAAATGTTTTTTTTGAATTTGAAAGGATATTTTCCTCAAGAATGGAGTTCAAGTGTTTTATCAATATTATTTTCCATCTAAGATAATATAGGGTTATGTTTATATCCCTATTATTACATTGATTTGATTATGTTGTGATGGAATTATTTTTATTAATTCCTTTATCTTATATGAATTGTTTGATGATGTCACGATGTTTAAGATTCCCATTTTTATTACATGGGTTATGCAATGATGTATGATTTATGATTTTGTGGAACACATAAGAATGGTATCATTATGAGATGGGTGGGACCTATATCTCCCTCCAATGCATTGGGTAAAGATTTTATATCTCATGAGATAGACATGGCTGGAACGGAAGGTTAAATAGGTTCAGTGAAACAGGACTGAAACGAGGAGTGAACTCGGTTTAGAAATTGACTTTGTCCACTAAGATAGTCTTGGCAGTGAGTCTTGACTAATAAGAAATGATTCTCTATGATTATGTGTGTATGACAAAAAGTTTCGTGTTTTATGTTATGATTATTGGGATTACATTTCACTACTATGATTTATCCCATGTTATGATATTATGATCTCTTTTGAAGGATAAGATTTCCAACATGTTATGTTCTTACGAATATGATGTGATTGATATTTCTTTTGTTTACCCTTACTATGAATTTGAGATCACCGTTTTATGTTTTCTTTTCCCCAGGATATGAAGAAATGTTTTAGGTATAAAAAAAAGGAAGATCTTTATGGGAGATGTTTAAGATCTTTCACCCTGATTAGAAGATTACGTTCCAAGTTTCCAAATACACTAAACTATTACGGTCCTTGTGTGTCTGTTTTTGTTATGTATTAAGTATTCCGCTAAAGTAATGTAATGTCCATGTACTTCAAGCTTCGGGTCTCTATACAAACACATCTAACCCACCTCAAATCACTTTATAACATGATGAAAAAGATATGTAAAATCATGATAGTCCTACCATAATTACATAGGTGTTAAAATTCCACACCATTTATGACTTCTCATCCTCTAGAAGTATCTCTAGAGGTATGATCAAAGAACTCATTCCACTGTGTCTAAATGTTTACTTCTCACTACCACGTATCCTACTAATTATTCCCATGATTACATAGAACCCATACAAGAGAAAAAATATTTCATAATATATAATTCTATTTTTTTCCAGTGTCCTAATACATATCTCCATAAAAGATGCATCTAAATGTAGTTGAATATCCTCTCTCTTGACAAATTTCATGATTGGGCTCATACCTCTAAAGTTGACACATGTGGAACACATTTTTCATAACTTGGTACCATGGAGGAAGATAAAAATACTATTACACTATCATGATGTTGTCAATAACCTTGAATGGCCCATCATACCCCAATTCCAACTTCCCATAAATTCTCAAATGCCTATTCCCCAAACATGGGGACACCCATAAGAAAACCTTATCACACATAAGGAACTAAAAGGGATGTATTCATTTGTTAGGATATGATCATTATCTTTTTGGATACATGACCATCCATTTCTATATCAACAACCCATACTCTAAGGTCTCCTATACCATACTAATACTGAAAACTAATGATTCACCTGCCACTTTCTAGTACAGTGGTGAATTACATGGCCAACCATACATTGTCTCAAATGAATCCATATAAATTTAGGGCTAGAAGATATTATTGTAAGAAAGATCAAATAGATTCAAGGTATCGTACTAAGATCCTTTGTAATAGATAATTAAAATTTAAAATATATCCTCAAAAGTATTGATAATTCTATTTGATTTCACAGTAGTTTGAGGATGGAATGTTGTGTTTAGCTTCGTTTGAGTTCCCATAATCTTCTACAAGCCTTTCCCAAGAGTCAATGTGAACTAAGATTCTTCTTCAGATACTAGGTTAAAAGGAACTCTATACCATAATAAAAAAAAATGGATTTTCTATGTCATCCATTGACTTAGTCTCTCAGACTGGTATGAAGTTATAAAAATGAGTCAAATGATCCACTACAACCCACATGATGTCTCAATATATCTGGATTTTGGGTTACCCTATCACAAAGTACATAGTCACCTCATCCCAATTATAAAATGGGTCTAGAAGTGGAAAGAGTAACCATCAAGGTCTTTGATTTTCATCCTTGATCTTATGACATGTTAGAAAATGAGAGAAAAAGCCTACACTATCTCTCCTCATTTTGGTTCACAAAAAATTCGAAATTTCATTCTGATGCATATTGGTTAATTCTAGGAGCATTATCCACTATGAAGCATTAGATAATCTCATAATTTCCTCTCTTATGGAAGAATTAACCACAACTCTGACATTAAATATATTCACACCATGTTTTTCAAGGAACCAATTTTGAATATAACCATTTTACTCCAACCTCACATGCATCACAACATACTCTGGATCAAGCTCCAGACTATGCTTTATCCATTCTACTAATGATGATATGATAATTAATAGTGAACAAACTAATGCCTTAAATCCTAAGTTGCTCTCACTTACCAATATTCTAACAAATAAATGATCTTCCACCCAGATCATGATGTTCAGTCCCCAACCTCCCTTATCATACAAATCAACACATAAACAACTAAATTTCCTTTCCAATTAGTATACTCCATCTCAATGTGGAACATTAAAGGGTATTACACCTAACAAATTTTAGAAATATTCTGGTAATATTGGTAGAAAATATGATGATGACTTTTGTTGGAAATATATATGAAAAATATATCACAAATTAGGTAGTGTCTCAAATATTTCAATTCTTGTACCAAAACTTCCAACACTATGTCATGAGTATGGTAGTTCCTTTTGTGGGTTCAAATATTATGAGACCCATAAGCTACTACCTTATCATAATACATCAAAAATTATTTAAGGAAATTCTAGACAAGTACCAAAGCAGAACATACCAAACTATAAGATCAGGAAAAATTATGATCTAAGCTGATGTCAACCTATTATTTATCTCTAAGAATAATTTTTCACACTATTATATATATTAAAACATGAATCACTTCTTAGTTAGTGCCATCATGGTTGCTTCCTGGAAAGAAATGTATTGAATTAACATCTTATAAAACCCATCCAGCACAAATAATATCTAAATCACAAACACATTCATTAGTCATTCCCAAGAGATAACTACATATACATTCTCTAGATCAGCAAATATTCCTTCTTGAGATACCATATTTCAAAGAAAGTAAACCTCCTATATTCAAAGTGACAGTTTGAATCCTTAGTATAATGTGGATGTACTCATTGTTTTCTCAATATGATATCATGGTTTCTAGCATACGATTAAAAAATCATGGAATATATTTGGACTTCATCAACGAACAAAATAATTAATGAGTCTAAGAATGGGTTGAATACCTTGATCATGGGAACCATGAACACTACCTGATAAATCATTATTAAAATTTTTATAAAAATATAGTCATACATCCTATAATTTTCCCTAAATTCTATTATTGGTATGTATTACCATCTGAACTCAAGTTAATCGTTTCTAGAATGTTGATTAATCATTAAAAACCATTGGGATCCCCTTAATTGATAAAAATTGTCATATATTATGGAAAATGGTTTCCTATTCCTAAAAGTGTCCTCATTCAACTTCTAGTTTTCCTTGAAAAGCTGATGACTACCAACTAATTTCTTGGTGAAAAATAATAAAGAACCCAAAGGAGAAGTAATTAGTTTTATGATACATTTTTCATGAATATCATCAACATGTATACATATTTCTTTCAAATCATTTGGTTCCATGATTTATAGTGTAATCCCTATAGGACACAGACCATACAAGAACTCAATTTCATACTCAAATAACCTATATGGAGGTAAACCTAATAAATCCTATGGAAATACCTTATAGTACAGGTTTACCAAAGGAGGAAAAGAAGAAGCAGACACTGTCTACTCCAATAAAAGAAGCATTCTATCTACCTATACTGAAAAGACTTATCTCTGATGAGGAACATTTCCCATTCCTCCCGCCTCAACGTCACACTCCCTAGTCAATACAATCTTCTCCCTTTTAAAAACTCATAAATTCCAATTGTATCTGATAAAAATCTATGTGTTCATGGTATCTATTAAATAATTCCATAATAAAGATTACATTGAGGCTTGATATCTCAATTATGGTGAATCTCCACACATGATTGAATCCATAAACCACCTTCACATATTTTGTATAGATATAAAGATGATAGATTATTTATGAGGGGTGAATCAATGTATAAAAACTTATAAGATTATTTCACTAGTAAATACATCCCAAACTACTTGAGAAGATGTGGATGAATGGGATGAAAATGTATCCAAAAAATAAATAGAAAAAATTAATGAAATATGGTCCCTACCTTAAGCTGTTGATGGTCCCTCTCCACCACCATCTGAAGTCCTATAAATTGCACAAGCCTTTCTTGTCACTACTTCATGACACCCCAGAGGCTTATGAGTCACCTGATCCACTGACCCTTATAAGTCTTGAACCTATTTTTGGGTTCATGTATCTGTACTATTCCCAAATTTTATGTGTAAATCTGTGAATCCATCAAATTAAACCACTTCAGATAACCAAAATTTCCACACCAGTGAGATTTATTAAGAGAAACGTGACAGTACTTTATAAATTTTCCTTTACCCCGACAAATAAAGACACTTTAGAGTCATTTTATACAATGGTAGTTGAATAAATTCTACGCTTATTTCACTATAAAGAACCACCCAAGATTACATCCTCGGACTTCATTTTCTTTCTTTCTGAATAAGAAACTAGTACTTTATTGGGGAAGGAACCTGGGGATCCACTGAAAATATGGAGAAGGCTCATAACTCTATCTTCCTTGATATCTTTTTATATTATCAACTCCTTTAAAATTAATTTATAAAATTTTTTAAAATAAATGTTCTTGACATATAATTTAAAATCTAGAAGAAGAAATATCTAAAACTTTCAAGACTTCTACACCGCATTCCTTTCTAGAAGAGAATAAAAATGAATCAAATCTGTGATGCATTATGGATAGGTGGATATGGTCATTTTACCCTACATGGATCTCCATGAAATTTTAATAATAGTTTAAATTATGTGAATTGGGAATGAAATCATAGAATAACAGGACCCTAAAGGTCACCTATGTCAACACCTAACTTCTAGTAGTATGATGTATAACATTCCACCACCATCAAATAGTTACCTATATAATAGAGGATACAAACTTAACCTTATGGTTCTATAGGATGTCCAAAATGTGGGAGATCCTTACAATAAATTATTTCTAGTCTTATATATCTTAGGGTCGTCTAGTTTTCTATAAGAATGTAGAGATATATTAATTGATGTTAGGAGAATAATCCACCATCATCACTTTTTTCGTATGGCCTCATCAACCAGAATTTGTACTGGCAGAAGGAGTCCCATTTATATTAATACAAAATCTTGACCCATTATAGAAACCAAGAAGGAATTTATAGTTTTATCTTCCTACAATTTTTTTTTGAAACTGGATAAGAAATACACCTATTAGTGGGAATTTAATAAAATTCTAGTTCAAAACATAGAGAGAGACAACAATGTAAAAAATAAGATCACAAACAGATTATAGGCACACACTAAAGTTAACATCAAGGTTCAAGCTAATAGGCTACCCATAAGGGTTAATCATCATCCCTAACCACTACCCAAATACCAAGATAAGCCCTCAATATATTCACATTAGTAATAATGATATATATATATATATATATAGAAAAAAATATAATACTTAAGATCAAATAAAATAATGTAAGAAAAAATTCACCAAAATTACCTACCAAAATTTCAATAGGCATATATTTATTTGAGATTAATCTAATCGAAGAAATAATCATATGTCATGTGATCCAATATTCAAAACATGATTCATAAACACACACCAATGTTCAAAATTTTTTATAACAACATTATATGCACCACCCAAGGGGAATTTAAATTAATGGTTACATCAAAAAACAAGAACATAAATTATGATTTTTTTAAAAATATGAGGTCCACAATAAAATGGTTACTAGACAATAACATAGTTCCCCTGCACAAGTCCCAACCATCCTCTCTCATGTCTACCCTATTCCTGATCAATGTAATGAGAAGAAAAAGTTAGTGAACCTGGTGCTTTGATATCATTTTGTAACATATTGAACTAAACCACTAGTTCTAATATGGAATTACACATGACCTATTTCACAACTCCCCAAAGGTAAGCGGTTTCTAACTTGTGGTGAGGGTCAAATAGATATTATAGAGAGACTATACCCTTAGTATCAAGAAATAATGAGAGTAAACTAATGTATATGATAAAAATTACATAAAAAATAATGATTTAATAAAATATAATAGAGTAACACCAAACCCAGTATTTACCAACCCCTATAGTGTTAGTATGAAATGACAATAGATAAACCAGAATGATGAAAAAGGGATCCCTACAGGTAGTGGGTAAATGTACAAAGTAGATTAATAAAATAAATTAGTACTATAAATGAAGCCTAAATTCCATCCAATAATTCCTAAATCCTCAAGTCAAACATTCTTAACTATACACCATAAAGTCCTTTCCCTTTAATATATCTATGTGTCTAAAATCTTCTAACACACTAAAATTCTTGTGTAAGGTGTTATTATAATTATTTTTTGGACACCAAAAAAACTTCAAATAAGTAAATAAAAAATATCAATTCATTACATGAATGTAAATAGGAAATAGATATAAAAAAATACACCAAAGAACGACAATATATACACCAGGACCTTAAAGACAAGCTTTATCTACATCATCTTAATTCCATAAAGAACATCAATCAGCTTAATAAAACAACCCCATTGATGGGATAATCTACAAACATTTCTGCCACATACCTCTTAATGGGATAACCCAACTATAAGTGGATTATAAGTCTGAAACATCCCCCTCAGGTGATGGTCAATGTGGATCAACCTATACACTCAACTGCAAGGACCGACGATTAACATATACAATACAAGATACAAATGATAGCTCAAACATCACATCATATCAAGAAATAATCATAATCATTACAATATACATGTAATAAAATTTAATATCATGTTATACACGGATATACATGCACACCAAATGTGATAAAGAGTCAAACATAGGTTTCACTAGGCTACACACGGGTGCAAAAAATGAGGCTAAGAACATTTATAAAATATTCACTATATTCAAGGTATTTATAACTTAGATGAAATAAGTATTGATGTATAGGGTTACTATTTAGGTCTAACTACTCCACTGAATCCTTGAAAAAATCCAACTTTGATTTGATTTAGAAAACTAGTATCAAGTATTAGGAGAAGGAAAACCTTAAAGGTATGTACAGATCAAACATAATTGAGATGACGTACTATCGACTATGATCTACGTCTGATTGATGTGAAGATTACAAATCCATGAATTTGTGTTCCTATTATACAAGTGATTAATAAATACTTTATTATAAAATTCAAAAATCATTATACTTGATCATGACACTAAAGATATAATCCGTTTTGATCAAGGAAAATATAATAAGATTGTTTTACAATAGGGTGGAAGTCACCAGATAGGAAACACATGATTGATATATTATTTGGTCAATTGATAGAGGATATGGAATACATGATAGGGATCATAAGTCACTGATAATTGAATAGGTAATTAGACAATGAAAGAAAAAGGATTTCAATTTTGGTTTTGAAAAAACACTTAAATTGGATGGCATTACTAGGTCCTGAATAACCCTAACAGTGATCAAGTGGACCCCAATAGCAGGCCGATGTCCACTTGGAAGAACATGTTGGACTAGATAACCCCTTAAGTGACTAGTTGTTTCTTTTAATATTCAATTATTACCAGGGACCTCACCATTTTTTTGGTGTCTTCCCACCGTATAACGACACATAATTTTCAGACACATATATCATATCTTAGTAGATGAATATTAATTATGTAACATAATTATCCACACAAGAATATTATCATTCTAGTTCCTTTCGTGAAATGAAAATTTAAATAACTTGTTCTTAAAATATATACAATGTCTCTATATATGATCTTTATAACTATCAACAATTTTATACATTCCATACTTAAGATATACCATAATATGTTTTGGAAAGGAAACATAATAAAGGGGGAGATTAGATTTCTAGTAAGGGTTAATAAAGGAGATATCAATGATCAATTGAGAATTACATGAACATAAGGGTATGATAACATGATCATAAAATTTGAAAATAACACCTTTTATATTAAAAATAATAATATTGAGTCATGGAATAAATATTTCCAGTTTATAAGACATGAAAAATAATGTAATCAAGGAACATAAGATATGGAAGCATAAAAATATCAAAACACATATTATCATATCTTGAACATAAGTATATAAAATCATTTACTTATTATTCAAGGCTCATTTATAAGACAACAATATAGGTTTGGGTTCTCTCCCAAAATCATAATAGAAGTGAAGCTTTACTCACAAGACTATCATTTTGCATTGAGTTCACTCCCCACACCATCACATTATTCATGGTTCACTCCCATTAATATCATAGTGTAAAAAGTCCTTTAATGAATTGGGAAAACCCGCCATTTCAATCTGGTTTATATCATGAGAAACCAATCATTAAACAATTAATTGTATAGAGATATATGTCCCACCCTTCATTGGTTAGAACATGAAAACCACCCTTGGTAATTATATAACAACCCTCCTTGGATTTAACATAACCACTATCACATAATAAAAACTATACATATGTGTTGAAAAACATTCTTGATGAAAAGAATTGGATTTCATAAACATTCAATCATTACATTATAATATAACATGTCGAAATGATACATATTCAATAGACATATTTTCATCACAAACATAAACCATGAATGGAAAGAAAAATAATGGTATCCTTATATAATATCACTATTAAGTCATATGTTAAATCAAGGGTTGTTATTTTTTTACGAATACAAATACCATTAAAAGATCATTAAAAACATTCATGTAGAAAATCACAATATGATTTTGAAATTACTACTTTAAAAACTAAAAATATCCAAAAATATAATGGTATATAATTTTTTTGGAAATAACCATAGAAAATTTTAAAGGAATATTCAAAGCATTGAGCAGTCATAATATTGTGAAATTCCATTCATGTTGCATAAGTTAAAATAAAAACATTCGTTTTACAATTTTATTTAGCTACCTCATTTAGAAAATGATAATAAGATTAATTTTAAACCATTTATTTAATGAAAATCGTGGGAGAAAATTTATTTAAATAATCTCTGGATAATACTAAATATCTTCTTTGATTTGTTTTATAAAACATGGATATGGATGAAAATGGTTTTTCGAATCAAGGGAAAAATAAATTGAATTTTCACTAATAACATAATTTCATAATATTTACTACTTATGGTGATGAAACTTAAATGAAAAAAATGTATTTTCATGAAATAACAAGAGTATAATAAATTTCATGAGTTTCTTGAGATATATATATCAATATTTCATCATTATAACTTAACAATAAAAAATCCCAATATATAATATGTTTGTAACAAAAAACCCTGATAGATTCGGTTACATTTGAATCATATTAAAATGAAATAATTCACCTGAGATTGAAATTTAAATCCCCAAAACATTCATAATAATAATCATAAAATATATTTATGGGAAGTATAAACCACAAATAATATAACGTGTTGTGTATAAGGCATGTATCCCACAAAGATAAACGTGAGACGAAAATCTCTTACCTTAGGTACGAATTCCTTCATATGCATTGGAAGAATCTGCATAATAAATATATATATATTGTCATAAATATATTAATGTACCATATTCAATTATATCAAATTATATATTAATTAATTTTAAACTTTTATCATTCATTTTTAACACTTCTTTATTAAAATCCTTGATCTCGGTGATATTTTCTTCATTTTTCGCATATGTTTCGGTTCGATAGTTTTGGTACTTGTATTTTGATCATAGTTACACAGTATCTATAATTTTAATAATGATATAAATATAATATATATACATTATATTCATGATTATATTCATTCATAAAATAAAGAAATATAAAAAAGTATTACAACATTCATGGACATGGTTGGTCGTACATACGCATGAACAATGTTTCCATTTTACGAAGAATGGAATTAATTAAATGTAAACAATATCTAAATTTTATATAATAATTTTAATATCATATATATTATATATATTCATTGAATATATCCATATGAAAATCCGTATAAAAAAGTAATGAAAAAATAATCACATTTCTTTGTGGAGTTGTTTGTCCACACGTACGCACGATCAACATTATCATTTTCCAAAAAAACTAAAGGTATAAATATTAATATAATATTATCATTATTGAAGTATAATTATGTCACAATTACCATATATAAACATTAATTCCATCATAATACCCATCCATTAAATATGGTGAAGATAAATGAATGATATCGTTACGTGGAGACGATAAGCTGTTTGTACACATGAGCGACATTTTCACTTTTCATTTTATGGAAAGATGGTGAATAAAGGTGGTTCCATAATAATAATAATAATAATAAAATTTCACTATATTTATAATAATTAATTTATTATTTAAATAAGTATATAACATATTTTTATGAGGTAAAATAATAATTAAAAAAGAAATTGATCAATTAAGATGATTAATTATTTGTTGAATTAACTCCTTTAGATCTCCTTATAAGGGATACAGGGTTGGTCTTTTGGGAATAACAAAACATCTATAAGGTTACTAGGGTAGCATAGAAGAGATATATGAAGTTTATGGTTGATCTAGAAGGCTCAAGGTGGTGTGAAGAGGAAAAGGAGATGTGACCATTTATAATTTAGGAGAGGGGCACTCCATGGATTTAATAAAAGGTTAAAATATATTAAAGTCATCATCAAGAAATATGGTTAAAATGGACTTATAATAGGAAAGGGATGAATTTTTTACCATATAATACCCCCATATTTCTAATATTTTAATGATTTTTAGTTAATTAATAAAATATTATTTTTATTAAATATCATTATTTCTAAATTAGACACTATTCATATATTTTTATATAAATGACAAAAATATGAAGTTTAAATTAAAATGTAATTATTTAATCTAATAATAAAAATTAATATTAATATAATAAATTCAAGTCACAACATAATTCAATCAAATTATATTACTTTTAATATTTTTGATAACATTTATTATATTTTTTATTAATTGAAGAAGTATTAAATCAGTGTTTCATAACAATTTTAGGAAATTATTAATTACTAAAAAGTCGAAATAAAATTATATAATGTAGATAATTTCATTAACTACAAAATATAAATTTATACTCATTCATATTTTATTTCTCTGTGGACACATAAAATATATTTAAAACTAAGAGGGTGGCATTTTGTAAATTTGTTTTCATTAAAGATTATATTAGACATTTTCATTGAAATGTATACATTAAATAACTCAATTTAAAGAATAATGTGGCAATGTTCGAATAACCTTCATCCAATAAGAGTTAGGATGAAAAATTATGGCTTTATAACTTAGTTTAAACCTTGATTAATATGATTTACCCTTTATAATAGTGATAAATTTTACCATAATTACAATTCAATTTGACCACTAATTAAATGGAATATTCACCATATTTTAACATCATGATTAATAATATTTAATACATTTTTTAAATTCAAATTTTATTGGTGGAATAAATTAATTTTAAAATATGCATTAAACACGTGAAAAAAACTATTTTTTGAAAATTTTATTTTTAAGCGTAAAACATTGTTTATTCATCTCCCATTTCAATAAAAAGTTTTAAATTGATTTTATATGATGTGACTTAATATATTACACATATATATTTAATTACAATAATTCACCAATAGTGAATAATATATTTTTTGAAGAAAAAAATACACCATTGGCATCAAAATTGTTTTAAGAAAAATATTTATTTTTTTACTTTCAAAAGAGTTTTATTTTTATTTTTAATTTATAAATACCCAAAAAAATAATTAATACATATGAAAACTCAATTTTTTTATAATTTATTTAGGGATATTCCTATCCTCTAATATAATGGTAATGTGATAATTATAATACAATTGTATATTACGGTTCATTTAAACTAAGTGTTGCATGTAATGAAAGTATAGAAGAAAATAAATTTATTTTAAAAAAAATCATAAAATATCATGGTGTTGCACATTTTTTGGAATATGGGACTAATATACCATAAAAATAGACATCATGTCCACCAACCTGGCCTTTTTCTATTTCTGGCCACCTGAATACCCCTGTCCCATTTCAAATCACTTTAAAAAATAGTGAAAAAGAAATGAAAAATAGAACGAGAGTTCTAACGTAAAAATAGATGTGTAAAAATAATATGAGTAATTTTTTAGTACATTTTCTCCCCATATAAGTAATTATTAAATTAAATTCAAATTTACTAATAATTATTAGGAATTATGGTCTTAAAACCATCCAGTACAGTATTGATCATGTGCATTTGATATCATTATTTTAGTCCCTAATGGATTATAATACTTATAATTTTTTTAAGTATATACATATGAATAAAACAATATACTATTATATAATATATAATGTTCATCCTACTCTGACTATATTATAAATTGTGAGAATATATCTTCTAGAATTTCCTTCATGTATAAGGATCTCTCATGATGAGATTTTGGAAGACCAATGCAATCCACATTGGATAGGTAGTTGATACATAATTAAATGGTTTTCTTAATAATATATCTCTGAGCAGTAATTTTTTTTCATAATTTTATTTTTTACACACCCATTCAAAATCATGAAATACCATTTAACACGCTAAATCTATCTACAAGTTACAAAACCACATAGTAAAATATCTTTAACTATGAGAACCATCATGTGAACCATTATATAAAATAATTATGATCGGAATAACATATTTAATGTAAATAGTATGACATAAATTTCCATTTCCATAATTTTAAAATTAACCGATCCTATAAAGTTACAATATATTGCTTTGAATAGAATCAAATCCTGGATAATTTGTGTCAAACATTTTTTTGTAGAATGAAATGTAAGGACTCAAACATAAATTCTTAGACCAAAAAAACCAAGTCATATGATTTTAATAACATTAAAATTGAATAATACTCCATAAAAATATTATTGATATTTCTTGAATGCCTTTACAGAGACTTTACACTATTAAAAATGTTGTAAAACTGAAATCTCTCCTTCCCATAGTGAGTGTAAACTATTAGTGGAAGGAATGTCCAAATTTCACAGTTTACTTCCATAAATCCTCCCTTATCCCTATATTGACCATGTAAAACCAAGATATAGTTCTATATTTTGTGTTTTAGAGTTTAAATTATAATTTTACAATGATATTATCACTTATATTTTTTTCAATATGCTTGAAATTAGTGAAATTTTTGGTGCTTAAAAAATTCCATGTAATTGAAAAAAGTAATATATTCTTCTAACCCATTTATATAATATTTCTAAAATCTTGTTTAAAAAAATGGTTAAAATATCCATTACCTTCCGAAAATTTTTATCACTTTTTAATGGATATGTAATTAGAAATTGTTCAAAATTCCCATAGAATGATTTCAATTTTGAACAGTAATTATCTAATGAAGGTTAATATGTATGATATCTTAAAATAATATATTTAAGGAAATCTTCAACCTAACTGAGTGTGTATATTCTTTACAAATAGGAAACCCTATGTAGAGACCCAATATTGATGTACATGGACATTACATTACTTTTTCAGAATACCTAATACAAAAAAATAGACACTAAAGGACCGTAATAGATTAGTGTATTTGGAAACTCATAACATAATCTTCTAATCTTGGTGAAAGATCTTCGAAATATCCCATAAAGATCATCCATTTTTTTCTTACCAAAAACCTCTCTTTATATCCTGGGGAAAAGAAAACATATAAAGGGTGAGCTCAAATGCTCAGTAACGGTAAGCGTGGAGAAAATAAAATAGACCATATACATTTAAACTTCAAAACATGAACATAATTTTTAAACATAAAAATCCTGAGCCATGACATAAAACATGGAAGTACGTAAGGCATAGATCATAAAGAAAAAATAATCATGATAAAATAGCATGGGAATAAAACATGTAATTGTGGCAACCATTAAGCACACGTTAGGATTTCTATAGTAGCCAATGCATTGCTACCAAGACCATCTTAGTGATCAAAGTCCCTTTCTGAATCGAGTTCACTCCTACTTCTTGTCCTGTATCACTGAACCAGATTAACAATCCATTCTAGCCATGTCTATCTCATGAGATATAAATCTTTACCAAATTCATTGGAGGGAGGTATAGGTCTTAACCATCTCATAATGTAATCATTCTTACTTGCGCCACAAAATAAACATACATCATTCATTATAACCCAATAAATAAAATGGGTTTCATAAACATCATCCCATCATCACATAATCCATATAAAAGAAATGGATATCATTTCATAATAAGAAAATTGAAACCATGTAAATCATAGAGACATGTTACTTGAAACATACACATATGAAATACTGTCATCTTAGATGAAAAATGGTTTTGATAAAACACTTGAAATGAATTCTTGAGGAAAATATCCTTTCTTCTTCAAAATCATTTTATTTTCACAAAATTACATGCAATTTTAAAATAAAAGGATTTTGTTGAAAATAGTTTTGAAATATTGTAGAGTAATCTTCATTAAAATAAGGCCTCATAAAATCGTAAAAATCTGTTCATGCCATATAAGTTAAAAAACATTCTCCTCGTACTTTTTTCGGAAAAGTCAAAATGTTCCTCATATGGTAAACAAAAGAAAGATTCCTTACATACCATGTAGTAAAAGTAAAAAATGGGTAAAATAGAAATTAATCATACATGAAACCATTTTTAGAAAATAGGGAAATGGATGATAAATGTAACCCTAGTAAATACTTAGGAATAAACAATCTCGGATAAAAATGATATTGGAAAAGTTATCCCTTTCCATAGGTCTAATATGATTCGTACATATCTGAAACTCATGTATAATTATTTAAATAATGTCATTAACTTATTACCGAATCATATTAATTGATATTATATCATATATGGTTCACTTATGACTTTATATTACCCGTTCTTTTGTAAATTCCATGTTAAAGCAGCATTATGGGTAAAATCGTTTTATTTATCGTACATGTTTGGACTTGTAGTTCCTGATATTATTATTAATTATATAATTATTTACTTACATCCAGAATTTAAATCATGATTTATTTATCATACATATTCAGTATATATATATATATATAATAGATAGATAAATGAAATGAAATACACCGTTCATGGAGACGGTAGGCCGTATGTACGAATGAACGCTATTTTCCTTTCTTTTTGACTTGAATAGAAGTAATTAGATTACATAAATATATACATAAATATAGTATTATTATTATGTCATATATTTCATGATTACATATTATATATTCTTTATAATCATTAATGAATTATTAACATGGAAAATGAATCTCATCGCGTTGTGGACACGGTAATCCGTACGTACGCATGAGCGATGATATCATTCCCATATTTATTGAATGGAATTGGAATGGATGATATAATATCTTAGAATCAGTATGATGTTATAATAATCATATATAGTTATTATTTACACCATTATACCCATCCAAGTAAGGTGGTGGTGGAAAAATTGATTACACCACGACGTGGAGACGGTATTCTGTACGTAAGTAGAAGAAAAAGGAAACTTGAAAGAGTCGGTAGAAGAGATTACCTCTTCCTCGACGCACCACCTTTAAAATTCTTCTTAGGGAAATAGAGTTGGTATTTTGAGAATAAAAGAACCTCTATGATATAACTAGAGAGGTTGAGAAGAGGAATTGGCAGGGGTTGGCCGAGCTTCAAGGCTCAAAATGGTGTGAAGAGAAGAGGGAAGGGGTGCCCTTTTTATAAGGGAGGAGAGGGGCACCTTAGGAAAAACTTAAAATATTATTTTATAATAAAGTCATATTTGGTTTATAATAGCTCCAAATTGATTTATTTAGAAGATAAAGAGGGAATGGGTCTAAATACTCTCAACCAATAGGTTTTATAAAAGTTTAGGTTACTATTTAAACCTTATCATTTAGATTTAACTCTAAGTTAAATAATTTTACTTTTACCATGTCTTCTTGTTTGTTTGCACTATATAGTTAATAAACTTACTATAACAAGACAAAAGAACCCCAATTGGTTAATTTTTAATATATATAACCGTATCTAAGTCATTTGGCTGAACTGTAGATTTTTAGGAATAGAATAACAATTAATAATATAATATTTTTTTAAGAACTATTTTATGTCAATTTTGACACTATTTGGTAATCGATTTTTGTGAAAATCATAAAATCATTATTAGTTTTAAAAAAGTTAATTTAATCAATAATAACATGTAGTATTAAAATATAAAATTAGTGGAATTCATAAAAAGTCCAAAATTACATTTATTTGGGTTTTTATAACATCCATTATGTTAATATTTCATTAATAAGGTAATTACTTCATCATCATTGTGTCATAAGTAAAATAAATTATTTGAAGTCTAAAAATTATAAATAAAACACCATTATATTAGAAATATTTTTATCTTTCTAGTGAATATTTACAGTTGAATTTATCTTATCTATAACCCTATATGAAAAATGTTTTAGTTTTTATACTTTGATTTTATCTATTTTAACTCTTCTTTAAATAAAATAATAATAAATTTACTAATCTAATCCAAGTGGACCTAAAGGGTAATATTTTATTCATAAGGTTGTTTTTGTTTTAATTACACTTATCCAATAGAATTTGGACATGTGTTAGGGTAATAGTAATATCATTTTTACCTTTAATTACCCTATTTACTTTTAACTGTGGTATATAAAAGTAAAAAGTTACTATTCACCAAAAAATTTCTATCTTATTAAATGACATTTTACTGCTTGATATTATCCTTGTCTCTCGGATTTTCAAAGTTCTACTCATAGAAGTAGTGAAATTAAATTTTATGTAAATTTTCAAATTCTCCTAGGAGGTAGGTAAAAGATGGTGAAAAGTTCAATATAATTTTTATATATCTAAAACTATTATAAAATGACATCAATGAATTACATTGAACATATATAGGTATTATGTTTCAATTTTTACCTAAAATAAATTTAAATAAAATAAATAATTATTTAAATAAAAATTTGCTTTTTAAATAGTAACCTAGTGTTTTCACTACTCATCAAAAATTGAAAGCTTTCAGAAAAATACCAAAAATTCACCCTAGGCTAATTTTGATTTTACAAATAAAAAAATGAACTCCATTTTGAAAGATAAAATTTATAAAATTTCAAAAAGTGGGTATTACTATTCAAAACGTCTAGTTTATATAATATTTTAATAACATATCATTGTTTAGTGAAACTCAGTATTGCGTACAACACACACTATCGTGGAAGGTCGTGATTGCGTGTAAAGCAAGCCAAGTTAGGGTTGCATGTAGTGAATGATTCCTTTGTTGTTGTGTATAATAAAATCCAACCATATTTCATTTATACATTGAATATATATATATATACACTCAATGTTGTGTAGAATAACTTCTATCAAACGAAATTGAAATTTTGTGTAACATGATCAAATAATAGTGTTGTGTATACTACAAGATAATACGGTGTTGAGTATAGCACAAAATAATCTTGTCATAGAGTACAATAGAAGATATGAAAGAAATTAAAAAGAATATATCTCACAAAATATCTGGGTGTTACATTCTACCCCCCTTAAAATGAATTTTGCCGTCGAAATTCGTCGGGGTTATAAATTGTTTAGTACTTAAAATTTTCTTTCATAGAAACCCACATTGTAAAAAGGAGTACTAAAACTTAATTTTTGAAAAGTGAAGTATGAAATGTAATGGTTACCCAAATTAACTCGTCGCTGGGTTTCCACATAGAATAATATAGGTGAAAATATTGATATGGAAGAAAAATATAACCATCATATGACAACCCTGCTTTTTATTACAACTTAAACATGCTTTATTACATAAAACTTCACTTGATACAACAAAGAAGATCGAGAGGTTTAGTTTCTTTGGGGATTAGGATCATTACATAAAAACTTTAAACTTGAAATACAACATCCTTATTGAAATCTTCCTTTACATGACCACTACATTCCTTCGTACTTAGCATTGCATGGGATAACCTGAGGACATGCATAAGAAAAGGGTGAGCTATAAAGCCCAGTAAGGGAGTACACAATGAATAACATGAGGAGTAAAATACATGTTAGGAAATAGGCATATCAATAGAGAATAAGAGAGACATTAACATAAAGGCATGATAAAGCATGATAATCATAACATGGAAATGTGGCAACAACACTTAACATTGAATTAGCATGAGCCAAGGCTCATTGCACATGGAGCATGAGTAAACCCTCATTGCACTTGAAGCACGAGTAAACCATCGTTGCACTTGAATTAGAATGAGTCAACAATCATTGCACATGACGTATCATGATACTATACTTTACCCAATGCATTGGAGCGCTATAAAGGGCGCACCCTTCTTAAACATTTCATTTCATGCATAAGTGTGCCACATGGATCATAAAACATGGATTCATAAAACATAATCATTTATTCCACGATAAAGGAATGTTGAATTCATACATGAAACTTTACAATCAATAAGTAAATTTGCATAAAGGTGAATACCCTTGATGGAGAAATGGGCATGGTATTCACTACACAATGATATTGGCTTAGAAAATCGGTGTGATTTCGGCAGCGTAACGGCGTGACATAAGAATTCATAAAAAGGGATGATGAGAGAGAAAGGGGTTACTCATCATATTTACATGTAATGGACAGTAAGAAGGTCATATAGATACATTTCCCAACAATTGAAAAGGAATTTAGATTCATGATACAAAAGTATTGCTTGAATATAAAAGAGGAGAAAAAGGTTCCTTTCGGAATTTCGGCATAGTAACGGGTGTACATGGGAGGCATTTAATGAGAGAGAAAGGGGTCTCCCATCATTCAAACAATAAGAGGGCAGTATGGGAGAGGTGTGAAACCATACCCCAACATTCATAAATGAAATTAAAAGGGCAATACAACTTAATGAAAAATTGACAAAAATGAGAAAGGAAGAAAAACCCTTACTTGGAAGTGTGCTTCCAAAGGCTAGAGAGAGGCTTGTGAGAGGCTTCTTGGGAGCTTGGGGCACCCTGAGAGGATTCTAGAGGGAGTATGGCAGAGGTTGGACGAACTTCAAGGGCTTTGGGTGAGGAGGAAGTGGGAGCTTGGGTGGGTTTATATAGGAAAAGTGAGAGAATTCTTTATTATTTAGGTTTGGGACCCCTTATATTAAAATAATCAAAACCACAAACCATCCCATGGTATTTGCCCATGGTTTCTGGAAAAGGAAATAGGAAAACAATATTTTACAAGGACAAGGTCCGAACTTATTAAAAAATTAGGGTTGATTATGTGGAGGTGAGTCACACTCCCATGGAAATTAATTTAAAAAGGCAAAGTGTTGAATAAGTCTTGAGGGCTCCATTAATGCTTTGAAAAGTGAGTCAAAAAAACCCAAAACCTCATTATTTTAATGATAAAACACATATTGGCCGAACATAAGGATTATGGTATTTTATTACATCACCATTGGGTCATTATGATGTCATAAAACACATTATATATTTAAATGGTATTTAATTTTTACCCAAAAATTTGACTGTCTCAGAAAATTATGAAAAATTCACCGTTGGATAATTTCGACGTCCTGATTCCAAAAATAATATTTATTTTATCTAAATAATTTTCTAAATATGTGAATTTTTACTTTTAAAATAAAAACCGACATTTATAAAAAATTCACGGGTTTTGACAGAATTGGCTTTCAAACCTTAATAAAAATTTTAATTGCATTCATAAAATTATAAGATCATTTATATTTAATAAAAATTAATTTAATATTAATAATAATATTTTATAAAAATATTATTTAATTCAAAAATCCTTTAATTTAATAAAATATAATTCTTAATTAAATAATAACTAAAAACACCGTTTGTACTTTAAAAACTAATTACAATGTATCAAAAATGACTAGAAATTATATTCGTTATTATATACAAAAATAATGTACATGAACATGGTGCTACTTATTTGTTACATAACCCCTTAAAATAGCCGCATAAGACATAACGGTAAGGTGTGCGATGGTGACAGACTCTTGGGGTTGCTCGGATAACATCGCTCGAGTGGTAATCTCTATCAACTTCCATTTTTCCCGTAGACGATCACGTTCGAGCTTGAATTGATGAAGCTCAGCTTGGGCTTGGTCAAGGGCAAAGCCCAAAGATGCCACCTCCTTTCTGAGTTCCGACAAATGGGCTTCTTAAGGGGCAATTCTACTGGATGAGGCCATCGCTTCCTTTGTCTGAGTAGAAAATTGGTTCGTTAAAGCCTTATATTTAGACTACCCAGATGATGACTGTTCAACGGCTATAAAAGTAACGGTCACAAATCTTAACGTTAAACTAAAGAAGTTGACATCTTATAAAAACATTTTTTTTCCTAAAGAAACATTTAACTGGATCAAGAGGGATTTTCCATTAATGAAATTTTGGGTCGTTACAACATTCCCCCCTTAAGAAATTTCACCCTCGAAATTTCCCTTTTCCCACACTAAAACAAATGTGGGTAACTTAGCTTCATCATATCCTCCGACTCCCAAGTTGCTTCTTCAAACTTGTGGTTTCTCCACAACACCTTGACGAGGGGCATTGTCTTATTTCGTAGAACTTTTTTCTACGATCTAAGATCTTCACTGGTTGCTCCTCATAAGAAAGATCGTCTTCTAATTGTACCACCTAGGAAGAGAGTACATGTGAAGGGTCTGGTATGTAATTCCTTAAGAGGGATACATGGAAGACATCATGCACCTTGGCCATAGTAGGTGGAAGTGCTAGTCGATAGGCCACAACCCCAACACGATCAAGAATCTCGAGTGGGCCGATGTACCACGGACTTAACTTCCCTTTATTTCCAAACCTCATGACCTTCTTCCACGGAGATATGCGTAAAAACACCATATCTCTGACTTTAAACTCAAGGTCTCGTCGACGATTATCTGCATAACTCTTCTGTCGACTTTGGGCTGCCTTGATATGCTGCTGAATGGTTTTCACCTTCTCCACCATTTCTTCGACCATTTCTGGTCCAAGCAGCTTACGTTCACCGACCTCATCCCAACATGCCGGTGTTCTACACCTTTTCCCATACAGGGCTTTGTATGGTGCCATTTGGATGCTCGAGTGGAAACTATTATTATAAGAGAACTCAACCAGAGGAAGATGTTGATCCCATCCTCCTTTAAAGTCCATTGAGCACGCTCTCAACATATCCTCAAGTGTATGGATAGTCTGCTCAGATTGGCCATCATTTTGAGGATGATAGGCCGTACTGAAGTTCAGTTCAGTATTCAGAGCATGTTGAAGACTCTTCCAAAACTTAGAGGTAAATCTTGGATCTCGGTCAGACACAATAGATAGTGGTACTCCATGCAACTGTACCACTTCCCTGATATATATCCGTTCCAGTTGATCCAAAGAGAAATCTTCTCGAATAGCAATGAAGTGTGCAGTATTTGTAAGACGATCCACAGCAACCCAGATTGCATTGTTGCCTTTGGATGTCCTTGGAAGTCCGGTGACAAAGTCCATGGTGATGTTCTCCCATTTCCATTCTGGTATGGGCAATGGTTGCATCATCCCCTTAGACTTCTGCCTCTCTGCCTTCACTTGCGGACACACCAGGCAATTTGATGTATATTCAGCGATCTCCTTCTTCATATTATCCCACCAAAAGTTTTCTCGGATATCTCGATACATCTTTGTGCTCCCTGGGTGAATAGAGAAATTTGAACTATGTGCATCATCCAAAAGTTCCTTCTTCAGCTCCGAACTTGATGGGACACATAGTCTTTTCCCAAACCGCACAATTACTTCTTCATTAACATTAAACTCTAAGGATTTTCCCTTATTGATAGCTTCCACTTTTTCTTGGATTCTCGTATCATCCTTTTGAGCATACTTTAACCTTTCCAAAAGAGATGGTTGAGCAATCATTTCTGAAAGGATTGATGATGTTCCCTTCTTTATGATTCCCATGTCCATCTTCATCAAGTCTAGGAAGATTGGATCCTTCTCAATTCTCATCATTGATAGAATTGCTGGATCCTTTCTACTTAGGGCATCCGCCACCTTGTTCGCCTTCCCAGGGTGGTAATGTATTGAACAATCATAATCCTTTATGAGCTCTATCCATCTTCTCTGGCGCATATTAATCTCTTTCTGTGTGAATATATATTTAAGACTCTTGTGGTCAGTATATATCTCACATTTCTCTCCATAGAGATAATGCCGCCAGATTTTCAAGGCAAAGATCACCGCCGCCAACTCCAGATCATGCGTTGGATAGTTTCGCTCATGGATTTTCAACTGTCTTGAGGCATAGGATATCACTTTATCATTTTGCATTAGCATACATCCTAAGCCCTTCTTCGAAGCATCACTGAATACCACAAAAAGCTCCCCACTTGTGGGTAAAGTGAGCACAGGTGCAGTGATAAGCCTCCTTTTCAACTCCTTGAAGCTTTCTTCGCATTCATCACTCCAAGAAAACTTTACTCCCTTTCGAGTTAGCTTTTTAAGAGGGTTGGACAATCGTGAGAAGTTTCTCACAAATCGTCGATAATATCCAGCTAACCCCAAGAAGCTACGGATATCAGTTACCGATGTTGGCCTCGGCCATGCCTCAATTGCATCTGTTTTGGAGGGGTCCACAGATATCCCATTGCTTGTGATGATATGGACCAAGAATGAGACCTCCTTCAACCATAACTCACACTTGCTGTACTTGGAATAGAGCTTCTCCTTGCGCAAAGTCTCCAGTACAGTTCTTAAATGCTTCTCATGGTCCTCCTTGGTTTTGGAGTATATTAGAATATCATCTATAAAGACTACCACAAATTTATCTAGGTAATCTCTAAAGACTCTATTCATCAAGTCCATGAATATTTCTGGAGCATTGGTGAGTCCAAAAGGCATTACTATGAATTTATAGTGCCCGTACCTTGTACGAAAAGCAGTCTTGGGGATATCTTCCTTCTTCACCCTTACTTGATAATATCCCGACCGCAAGTCGACCTTGGAGAAGTATTGTGCTCCACGCAGCTGATCAAACAAGTCATCGATTCGTGGGATAGGATACTTGTTCTTTATCGTGATTTTGTTAAGTTTACGATAATCGATGCAAAGCCGCATTGACCCATCCTTCTTCTTGACGAAGAGGACTGGTGCACCCCATGGTGATGCACTTGGGCATATAAACCCTTTATCCAGATTCTCCTGTAGTTGTTTCTTCAGTTCTTCAAGCTCAACCACAACCATTCTATATGGAGTCTTGGATATTGGTAGCGCCCCAGGTATAAGTTCAATTGAGAACTCAACATCTCTTCTTGGAGGAAGACCAGGAAGTTCCTCGGGAAATACTTCAGCGAATTCCCTCACAATAGGCATTTCTTCAAGGGTGGTTTCTTCCTTGGACTCAATCATCTGAGCCAGATATGCATGCTCATAAGGTAGTAATATCCATGCTTGAGATGATGGAGCTAAAGGAGATTCATCTTCCTCCTGACACTTGTAAAGAATCGGGGGTCGATTCTCCATATGGAGTGTGATTTCCCTCTCCCAACAATTTATGTTGGCTCTATATAAGGAAAGCCAATCCATGCCAAGAATTGCATCAAATTCCACCAAAGGGAGTATGACGAGGTTCGCCGGGAAATTCAATCCAAAGATTATAACAGGGGAGGACTTATACTCATGGGATGCAATGATTGCCCCATTTTCCGTACTCACCGACATCTTTACTTCCATGATTTGTGGTGGTGCAGGGATTGTTCTACTAAACTTTTGAGATATAAAGGAATGCGTAGAACCTGAATCAAAAAGTACGTTCTCTATTCTTGAATTAATAACTAGCTTACCTGTCACCACTTCGTTGTCGGGGTTCACTTCGGCAGAAGTGATGGCAAAAGCTCTTCCTTGCTGTCTTGGAGGTTGTTGATTGCCTCCGATAACCCTTGGATTAGGGCACTGATTCGCAAAATGACCCGGTTCTTTGCATTTGAAGCATTGAACAACGCGTTGAGGTTCGAACGGAGCATTCCTCCCCTCCGTCGCAGCCGCAGGTCCTTCTTGCTGACAGTTAACAGCTAGGTGCCCTTCTCTTCCACACTTAAAGCATTTTCTTGTCCCCCTAAGGCAATTTCCAGGGTGCTTTTTTCCACACTTTTGGCAAGTGGGGTGCTGGAATTTCATAGCGCCGTTGGATTTATCCATCAGACCACCAGCATTGAAGTCCACCTTCCGCTTCTTGTCCCCATGATACCCCTGTGATTCTCCGATCTCCATTTCAACCTTGAGGGCACATCAGACAATTTCCTCATAGCTGTCGAAGTCACGGATCACTAATGCTTTCCGCAAGCTAGGCTTCAGCCCACCAAAGAAGCGGTCAACCTTGCATTCGGGGGTAACGACAAAGCCGGGAGCGTATCGTGCAAGCCTTGTGAAGTTTCCCTCGTACGCTCCCACAGATTCCTCATATTTCTGCTTGAGGGAAAGGAAGTCCCTTTCCATCTTAAGACGGAGGGTGCGTGGAAAATATTTATCGAAAAAAATCTTCCGGAATACCTTCCATTACAAAGCCTCGATCTCCTCCTCAGGCTTCGTATTTTTGATCAACGTCCACCATTGATCAGCTTCACCCTCCATACGATAATCCGCCAGGAGAACCTTCTCTTTTTCAGAGCATTGGAGGATGGAGAATATCTTTTCAATGGAGTTGATCCATTGTTCAGCAATAGTGGATCAGATGATCCACTAAAAGTAGGAGGCCTTTGTCTCATGAAGCTTTCAATAGCGACTTGTTCTTTCTTAGGGGGGTTTGAACGTTCCTCTTGACCAGTGTTTCTATTCAAAACTTGAGTTAGCTGAGAGAGAAGCGTGACAAAGTTCGCGATTCCCGCTCCCATTGGATTGGGCATCTCATAAGTACAATCATCACACTGATCTTCACAACGGTTGTTAGCCCGAGTTCTCCTATTACCGGCCATTGGCTGGAATAAAAGAAAGTTAGGGGTAACACATAAAGGTTAATCCAAAGACAAAAGTTGATGACTTATAAATAAACTTTAATCTCTTTAACTCATGTGTCTATAGAATTCAATCCAGGCTTTTCATGATCTTCCTTCTAACATATATTATTAGGGGCATTTTTCCCTTAATAAGGGTTCATACTAAGATTGTGAATTTATCAAAACATATCCCCCGGGAGTGTCGTAACCAAGAGTGCAGCAAGGCCCGTTGTCGTGCACCAGTTCCCGTTCGAGTCTAGCTCAAAGCGGTGTTTTCGGGTTTTACCCCTAGGATACATCTGTGCCAGAGCCGCCTCTACCTGCTCGTATCCAGACATGGATGTATTTGTTTGATAAACCACTTACTTAGTATTTACCAAAACATAGGGATGTTTTTATTATGCTTAGTCTTGTATCTAAGGCTTTACTAGGGTTTCCTAATCCCAAAAATAACTAAACCTACCCTCTGATACCAACTATGACAACCCTGCTTTTTATTACAACTTAAACATGCTTTATTACATAAAACTTCACTTGATACAACAAAGAAGATCGAGAGGTTTAGTGTCTTTGGGGATTAGGATCATTACATAAAAACTTTAAACTTGAAATACAACATCCTTATTGAAAACTTCCTTTACATGACCTCTACATTCCTTCGTACTTAGCATTGCATGGGATAAACTGAGGACATGCATAAGAAAAGGGTGAGCTATAAAGCCTAGTAAGGGAGTACACAATGAATAACATGAGGAGTAAAATACATGTTAGGCAATAGGCATATCAATAGAGCATAAGAGAGACATGAACATAAAGGCATGATAAAGCATGATAATCATAACATGGAAATGTGGCAACAACACTTAACATTGAATTAGCATGAGCCAAGGCTCATTGCACATGGAGCATGAGTAAACCCTCATTGCACTTGAAGCACAAGTAAACCCTTGTTGCACTTTAATTAGCATGAGTCAACACTCATTGCACATGACGTATCATGATACTATACTTTACCCAATGCATTGGAGCGCTATAAAGGGCGCACCCTTCTTAAACATTTCATTTCATGCATAAGTGTGCCACATGGATCATAAAACATGGATTCATAAAACATAATCATTTATTCCAAGATAAAGGAATGTGGAATTCATACATGAAACTTTACAATCAATAAGTAAATGTGCATAAAGGTGAATACCCTTGATGGAGAAATGGGCATGGTATTCACTACACAATGATATTGGCTTAGAAAATCGGTGTGATTTCGGCAGCGTAACGGCGTGACATAAGAATTCATAAAAAGGGCTGATGAGAGAGAAAGGGGTTCCTCATCATATTTACATGTAATGTACAGTAATAAGGTCATATAGATACATGTCCCAACAATTGAAAAGGAATTCAGATTCATGATACAAAAGTATTGCTTGAATATAAAAGAGGAGAAAAAGGTTCCTTTCGGAATTTCGGCATAGTAACGGGTGTACATGGGAGGCATTTAATGAGAGAGAAAGGGGTCTCCCATCATTCAAACAATAAGAGGGCAGTATGGGAGAGGTGCGAAACCATACCCCAACATTCATAAATGAAATTAAAAGGGCAATACAACTTAAAGAAAAATTGACAAAAATGAGAAAGGAAGAAAAACCCTTACTTGGAAGTGTGCTTCCAAAGGCTAGAGAGAGGCTTGTGAGAGGCTTCTTGGGAGCTTGGGGAACCTTGAGAGGATTATAGAGGGAGTAGGGCAGAGGTTGGACGAAATTCAAGGGCTTTGGGTGAGGAGGAAGTGGGAGCTTGGGTGGGTTTATATTGGAAAAGTGAGAGAATTATTTATTATTTAGGTTTGGGACCCCTTATATTAAAATAATCCAAACCACAAACCATCCCATGGTATTTGCCCATGGTTTCTGGAAAAGGAAAGAGGAAAACAATATTTTACAAGGCCATGGTCCGAACTTATTAAAAAATTAGGGTTGCTTATGTGGAGGTGAGTCACACTCCCATGGAAATTAATTTAAAAAGGCAAAGTGTTGAATAAGTCTTGAGGGCTCCATTAATGCTTTGAAAAGTGAGTCAAACAAACCCAAAACCTCATTATTTTAATGATAAAACACATATTGGCCGAACATAAGGATTATGGTATTTTATTACATCACCATTGGGTCATTATGATGTCATAAAACACATTATATATTTAAATGGTATTTAATTTTTACCCAAAAAATTTGACTGTCTCAGAAAATTATGAAAAATTCACCGTTGGATAATTTCGACATCCTGATTCCAAAAATAATATTTATTTTATCTAAATAATTTTCTAAATATGTGAATTTTTACTTTTAAAATAAAAACCGACATTTATAAAAAATTCACAGTTTTTGACAGAAATGGCTTTCAAACCTTAATAAAAATTTTAATTGCATTCATAAAATTATAAGATCATTTATAATTAATAAAAATTAATTTAACATTAATAATAATATTTTATTAAAATATTATTTAATTCAAAAATCCTTTAATTTAATAAAATATAATTCTTAATTAAATAATAACTAAAAACACCGTTTGTACTTTAAAAACTAATTACAATGTATCAAAAATGACTAGAAATTATATTCGTTATTATATACAAAAATAATGTACATGAACATGGTGCTACTTATTTGTTACATAACCCCTTAAAATAGCCACATAAGACCTAAGGGTAAGGTGTGCGATGGTGACAGACTCTTGGGGTTGCTCGGATAACATCGCTCGAGTGGTAATCTCTATCAACTTCCATTTTTCCCATAGACGATCACGTTCGAGCTTGACTTGATGAAGCTCAGCTTGGGCTTGGTCAAGGGCAAAGCCCAAAGACGCCACCTCCTTTCCGAGTTCCGACAAATGGGCTTCGTAAGGGGAAATTCTACTGGATGAGGCCATCGCTTCCATTGTCTGAGTATAAAATTGGTTCGTTAAAGCCTTATATTTAAACTACCCAGATGATCACTGTTCAACGGCTATAAAAGTAACGGTCACAAATCTTAACATTAAACTAAAGAAGTTGACATCTTATAAAAACATTTTTTTTCCTAAAGAAACATTTAACTAGATCAAGAGGGATTTTCCATTAATGAAATTTTGGGTCGTTACACATCAACTTCTGATGAAGAGTAGTAGAGGACATGGCTATGAAAAATCCAACAATCACAAAGCCATAAATTTGTGATGATCTAAGGTACCATCTGATTCATCAGATTTGAGGGCACTAGGAAAATTTTTTTGGCTTTCAAGATCATTTCCAAAATGTTGAATAATTTTTGAATTAAAATAATTACTTACTTGATTTTGGTACAATCTTAGCCTTGCTCGTGCCTTGAACAGTTTCCACTTCACCTCTTAAAGAAATGAAGTTGAATTTGTATTTTACAAAGTGTTAGCAGATCATGCAATATAATGATAGGTCATTCCATCTGCCTCAAACGAAAGTTTAGAAAACGTTATTCAATATAAATAAGTCCATATATGGTGATATTAAACGTATATGGATCCATGAATGGACTTATACTTCAAATATCATACCGCTTAATATAATAATACTAGTTTCTACTTACCTGGGACTTTCTGTAGTCCCGTGGTAGGCGATAAAGGCCTGTCACACTTCAGTTTTGTGTTCGATTCCCACAGCCTTGTCCGACGCGATGGGTTGTCACACGTCCTACATGTTATACTTTTTTTAAAAACAATGTTATTATAACATTCCATAAATAATATTGAAAAAGTTCTATCCTTAAACAATACTGACTTTTGTCCAACATAATCCATTCCAATCTTTAGGCTTATCAAAAATACTTCTGTCCAAGCTAATAGTATAAAGAAAAAAATTGCTAGAAATTCCATCTGCCGAGCATGTGAATACCATCATTTATCATACGATATATATCGTTGGTCACTTTACAAACATGTGAATACTTTAATCATGTATTCTTTTAAAAAATTAATACCCATTGAACCTTAGTGAAAACATGAATGCTTTCAAAATTAAACACTTTCCATATACCAAAATCCTAAAATTTCTATATACTCAAACCATGATTTAACTTTGTCCTTATATCAGTCATGAGCTCATTTCATTTTTTTCTTTATCCCTTTATTATGCGCATATCATCTTCTTTCCAAAAATATTTCAATCACTTTTCATGGTTACTGATGCCATATTCTTATAGAAAACCAAAATGGCCCAATACATAGATTTTCCAATATACCAAAAAGTACCTCAACAACATTATTATTGAATACGAATACATAAAAACTTAAATTCATCCTCTTCGATGATTTCCACAGAATAAGTCCTTCCTTGATGTAGAAGTAACCTCTTAGGTCAGGGCATTGAGTTGGGTAATGACCATGTTCTCCACAGATAAGATGTTGGACTCCATAATAGTCTGCCTCTCTATGAACCTTTTCTCCACATAGATAACATCTTCCCCTCCATTTGAGGTATTCCTCAAGGATATTCTTACCTTATTTAGAAATCACATTCTTCCTTTCTCTATGATCCTCACTATGTGAACATGCATAAAATTCCATCATTCTCTTATTTGATGTCTTAGGAATACAACTAAAGTTCACCTTGTTAATCATATATCGAGATGATGGATTCGACATAATCACAATATCTTTCTCTCCAGGAATTACAAAATTTAGTTGATCATTGTCACCAATTTTTCCATTTGAATCAATGTTAACTGAATTCCATCTTGTTCCCTCCATTGAATAAGACCAGAAACCATAATGTAAGAAACAATTAAAATAACGAGGAACCACATAATCATAATAAGTCACTTATGGGATGTCTAACTTATCAAAAATTCTTTAATCAATGACACCTTAAGTTCACCATAGGTTATTCATGATCATAAACATAATTTGGGACTCTAACCTATATGTATACTTAACCTTATGGAAATCCCTAGACATACCTTAGAAATATCTCTAGGGATCTCACTAAAGTTTTCACATCCTAGTCTCCAAAGGTTAACTAAACCGAACCTCTGATACCAACTGTTGAGAACCAATCATGATGTACATGGACGTTACATTACTTTTACGGAATACCTAATACATTACAAAAACAGACACCAAAGGACCGTAATAGTTTAGTGTATTTGGAAACTCAGAGTATAATCTTCTAATCTTGGTGAAAGATCTTCAACATCACACATAAAGATCTTCCTTTTTTTTCTTACCTAAAACATTTCTTTATATCCCAGGGAAAAGAAAACACATAAAGGGTGATCTCAAATGCTCAGTAAGGGTAAGCTTGGAGAAAATAAAACAAACCATATACATTTGAAATTCAAATCATGAATATAATATTTAAACATCACAATCTTGAGCAATGACATAAAACATGGCAGTATGTAAGGAATAGGTCATAACAAAACATTAATCATGATAAAATAGAATGGGAATAAAATATGTAATTGTGGAAACCATTAAGCACATGTTATGATTTCCATAGTAGCCAAGGCATTGCTTCCAAGACCATCTTAGTGGACAAAGTCCCTTTCTAAATCGAGTTTACTCCTCGTTCCAGTCCTGTCTCACTGAACCAGATTAACTTTACATTCTAGCCATGTCTATATCATGAGATATAAATCTTTACCCAATGCATTGGAGGGATATATAGGTCCCACCCATCTCATAATGAAATCATTCTTACTTGTGCTAAAAAATAAACATACATCATTCATAATAACCCAAAGAATAAAATGGGTTTCATAAACATCATCCCATGATAACATAATCTATATAAAAAAATGGATATCATTTCATCATAAGAAAAGTGAAACCATGTAAATCATAGAGACATTATACTTGAAACATACACATATGAAATAATTTCATCTTAGATGGAAAATTCTTTTGATAAAACACTTGAAATGAATTCTTGAGGAAAATATCCTCTATTCTTAAAAATAATGTTCTTTTCAAGAAATTCAATGAAATTTTAAAAGAAAAGGATTTTTTTGATGACAGTTATGAAATAATATAGAGTAATCTTCATGAAAATAAGGTGTTATAAAACTGTAAAAATCTGTTCATGCTGTATAAGTTAAAAAACATTCTCCCCATACTTTTTTCGAAAAAGTCAAAAAGTTCCTCGTATGGTAAACAAAAGAAATATTCCTTAAATAACATGTAGTAAAAGTAAAAAATGGGTAGAAAGCACATTAATCATATATGAAACCATTTTTAGAAAATAAGGACCTGGATGATAAATATAACCCCAGTAAATACTTACGAATAAACAATCTCAGATAAAAACAATATTGGAAAAGTTATCCATTACCTTAGGTCCGATATGATTCGTACGTATCCGAACCTAATGTATAATGATTTAAATAATGTCATTGACTTATTACAGAATCATATTCATTGTTATGATATCATATATGGTTCACTTATGACTTTATATTACCTGTTCTTTTGTAAATTCCATGTTAATGCAGCATTTTGGGTAAAATCGTTTTATTTATCTTACATGTTTGGACTTGTAGTTTTTGATATTATTATTACTTATATCTTGATTTAATTACTTACAGAATGTAAATAATGATTTATATATCTTATATATTCAATATATATATATATATAATAGATAGATAAATGAAATGAAATACACCGTTCATGGAGACGGTAGGCCGTACGTACGCATGAATGATGTTTTTATTTCCTTATTGACTTGAATAGAAGTAAGTAGATGACATATATATATATAAATAAATAAAATAGAGTTATTATGTCATATATTTCATTATTACTTATTATATATACTTTATAATCATTCTTGAATTATTAACATGGAAAATGAATCTCATCGTGTCATGGATACGGTAATCCGTACGTACGCATGAGCGATGATATCGTTCCCATATTTACTGAATGGAATTGGAGTGGATGATATAATATCTTAGAATAATTATAATGTTATAATAATCATATATAGTTATTCTTTTCACCATTATACCCATCCAAGTAAGGTGGAGGTGGAAAAACTGATTACGTACGCACGCGCAATGATTTTGTTTTCCATAGGATGGATAGAAGGTGAAATAGGGTTGTTTAATATTTATAATAACATATCAGTATATAAATAATACTGATATTATTACTTTATAATGAAACAACTAAAGAAGAGGAGGTAGAAGAAGAAATAAACTTGAAAGAATCGGTAAAAGAGATTACCTCTTCCTCAACGCACCTCCTTTAAACTTCTTCTTAGGGCACTAGAGATGGTATTTTGAGAAGAGAAGAACCTCTATGATATAACTAGAGAGGTTGAGAAGAGGAATTGTTATGGGTTTTCCGAGCATCAAGGCTCAATAGGGTGTGAAGAGAAGAGGGAAGGGGTGCCCTTTTTATAAGGGAGGAGAGGGGTACCTTAGGAAACACTTAAAATATTATTTTATAATAAAGTCATATTCGGTTTATAATAGCTCAAAATTGATTTATTTAGAAGCGAAAGTGGTGATGGGTCAAAATACTCTCAACCAATAGGTTTTATACATGTTTAGGTTACTATTTTAACATTATAATTTATATTTAACTTTTACATTATCTTCTTGTTTTTCTACACTGTATGGTTAATAAACATACTATAATAAGCGAAACAAAACCCCAAGTGGTTTATTATTAATATATATAACCTTATAGAAGTAATTTTGATGAACCATAGATTTTTAGGAATAGAATAATAATTAATAATATAATATTTTCTTTAAGATCTATTTTATGTCAATTTTGACACTATTTGGTAATTGTTTTTTTTAAAAAAATCCTAAAAGCATGATTAGTTCGAAAACAGTTAATGGAATCAATAATAACATGTCATATTAACCTAGAAAATTAGTGTAATTCATAAAAAGTCTAAAATTAAATTTATTTGGGTATTTATAACATCAATTATTTTAATATTTTAGTAATATGGTAATTACTGGATGATCATTGTGTCATAAATAAATTAAATTATTTAATGTCTAAAAATTATAAATAAAATACCATTATGTAGGAAATTTTTTTATATTTCTAATGAATATTTATAGTCTAATTTATTTTATGTATAACCATATATTAGAAATGTTTTAGTTATTAAACTTTGGTTTTAACTATTTTAACTCTTCTTTAAATAAAATAATAATAATTGTACTAATCTATTACAAGTGGACCTAAAGTGTAATATTTTATTCCTAAGGTTGTTTTTGGTCGAATTAAACCCATCCAATAGAATTAGGACATGTGTTAGGGTAATAGTAATATCATTTTAACCCTTAATTACCCTATTTACTTTTAACCGTGGTAAATAAAAGTAAAAAGTTACTATTCACCAAAAATTATTTTTATCTTATTGAACCACATTTTACTTATTGATATTAACTGTGTCTCTCGGATTTTAAAAATTCCACTCGTAGAAGTGGTAAAATTATTTTTTATGCAAATTTTCAAATTCTCCTAGGCGGTAGGTAAAAGACGGTGAAAAGTTCAATAAAATTTTTATATATCTAAAATATTATAAAACGACTCCAATGAATTAAATTGAACTTATATAGGAATTGTGTATCAATTTTGACCTAAAATAAATTTAAATAAAATAAATAATTATTTAAATAAAATGTCGGTTTTTAAATAGTAACCTAGTGTTTTCACTATTCATCAAAAATTGAAGGTTTTCAGAAAAATACCAAAAATTTACCCTAGGCTAATTTTGATATTCCAAGTCCAAAAAAGATGTTCATTTTGAAAGATAAAATTTAAAAAATTTTAAAAAGTGGGTATTACTATTAATAACGGCTAGTTTATATAATATTTTAATAACATATCATTATTTAGTGAAACTTGGTATTGCGTACAACAAACACTATTGTGGAAGGTCGCGATTAAGTGTAAAACAAGCCAAGTCAGGGTTACGTGTAGTGCAATATTTCTTTGTTGTTGTGTATAATAGAATCCAAGCATTTTTTATTTATACATTGAATATATATATATATATTCACATACACTCAATGTTGCGTAGAATAACTTCTATCCAACGAACTTGATATTTTGTGTAACAAAATCCAAGAATAGTGTTGCGTATACTGCAAGCTAATATGGTGTTGCGTATAGCGCAAGATAATCTTGGCGTAGCGTACAACAGAATATATGATTGAAATTAAAAAGAATATATCTCATAAAATCTCAGGGTGTTACACCCTCATATTTCTTTAAATTAATATCCTAAAAATTTATCATAAATAGGTAATTTATTTATCATCCCAAACAACACAGCTCTCATCCGAAACACTTAATTTCAATGAGCATCATCAAAAATAACACCTAAATTTGACATCACCTTTTTATCTTCATCCATTGAATTTAAATAACCAATAATATAATTACAAGGTTGTTTTGGACCTAATATAAGAAAAGGTAAAATAACATACATGCACTTAATTCATAACTATTGTGGAAAGTTATAATTTTACAATATAACTGACCATGTACTATGACTGTTAGTTTTTTAACTAAACGGAATAATATTATCTAATGTTAGTGAAAGACATAAATTTTTCACATTGTTAACGAATTCAATATATATGTTGTAAATGTTATCCCACTAAGGAGAGACTTTTGGGTATTGAAGATTCTAATTTTGAATTCTCATATTTTCATTCCACGTCAATTGTAATATAGTCTCCTCACTTCCATATAGTGGTTTAAACCTAGAAAGATTACAAAGTACCATAATAAAATTGAAGGACATAATTCTTCATTCTTTTATAGAGACACACAGAATATATGGAATTTGGAGTGATTCATAGTCTTTAAGATGTTAAATACAATCATTTGAATATACATGTATTCTATTAGATTTTATACCTTTTGAATATAAGATCATTTAGATCTATATGTTTGATAATGAATATCATTGACTCCAAGTAACATTTCATTCAATAAAGAATGTACTTCTACAAAATTCTTGTCAATTAATCAAATAATAACTTTAAAATTATATAAAATTTACACCTCTATCAATGATGTATATTTTATACAATCAACATACAATGATATTTTTACAAAAATCATTACCTTCTAAAACATCATCAGGAAAACATAAATGCTCTCATCAATTTCCATTATCATTTTCTCAATATTATATCCATAATAATTAAAATATTTACTCATATTATATGATCCATAAATTGTAGCATTATCTAAGTTACTAGAAATGTTCAGTTCTACCTCATGTTTATTTTAACATTTAAAAAATTTATTTCTTCTATGATAGAGTGATTGGCCATTATAGTCATCTAGAATTTTTTTATCAAATAAGAATAATTTAGACATGTAAAAATTGTTTGAGAAAGGTCATTTCAAATCCCTATTTCAAAATTAATGAACTATTGAATCTAATAATTGTTTTTTTCATCTGATTAGAATCCATCTATAATGTCCCGACCCAACTTACCCTCGAATTGGTAGTTGGACCAGAAACCACATCACCTAAAGGGTGTCTCCCCATATGCATGAGGCTACCAACTAGTAGCAACGGTCTATGGATTGTCAGTGGGGAGACTATACCCTCATATTCAGAGTGGACAATGAATATAGATAATAAACTCAAACAATAATAGAATTATATTTAAAGAAATAATTAATTGAATGGAAAAGTGACCAATGCCTATTTATACAATGAATGCATCTCATGTTGACACATATTTGAAAGAAATAAACAAAACAGTATGCTTTACATCTCAGTAAAAAAATAAGGAAATGAATCAATGTCCCAAGGGTGATCTCGACGAGCATCTTGTGCTCCTGCTTATTCCTTTTCTCTGAACTCCAAAGTACAAGAAAAAACAGAAAGCAAGATCTAATGTTCTATAAATAAGTTGAGTCTACTTGGGAACAACAGTGCAATGGATGCTTAGGTAGGGTGTGAGATAAAAATCTCAGTAGTCTGGGACCACCGGTTTCTAACTCAATCTGTATAATTCAATAGAACTAAATAGTGTCCTGGTATAATGATGTAATAATAGAATTGAATAAATAAACAACAACCTATAAAGGCTCCTAAGGAAGACCTAAAAGTGATACCTTATTTGGATTTAGCTGGAAATACGAGTCTGAAAAAGAACTTTTTATAGAGAATGTATAAATAAACTATTTAACACATTATTTTATATTCATTATTTAACTTCAAAACCCCCAAGTTCCACTAGACACACATATCTCTAAACCTATCTCGATCATGCCAGAGTCAAAACCATTTCTCTTATTCAATTCACAAATCATTACATCCCATCGAATTTCATTAACCATCTTATTCAGTTCATGTACAACCATTTGGACTTAATCTCTAATGTTAACTAATGGGTGAAAAATATCATTCCTTGCACCCTCATGAGTATTTGGAGCATCAGTCCTTGACTCAAAACCCATGGGTACTTGTAGCATTAGTCCCTTCCCTATAAAAGAAAATTTTCATGCATGTTGGTTATAAAATTCTATGTCTAGAACCCCATAATTATTTGGAGCATCAGTCCCTATCTCATAACCCTTTTATCAGTCATATCAGTCATACATATATATAGATCATGGGTGTAGAATTTCATGTCTAGAAACCCAAGAAACAATATATTAATTAATTAAAAAATTAATTAATTGAATCCATTAATTAATTAATTAACCAATTAACAACATCACATTCACTAAAAATGCAAAAAAATAGTTAAACACAACAATTCCATTAGTTTGATCAACAATTAACTGACAATTACTATAACATTAATTAATCCAACCATTAATAAATCTCATCAATTTCTCTAGTTAATTTAACAATTAACAAATCAGAAGGAAACCATATCGATATTAAGTATTAGTTCAAAAAATAATTATCTCAAGGAAACTATCCTAATATCACATAATTAATTCACAAATTAATTATCTCTAAAGAAACCATTTCAAAATTACCTAATTAAAACAAAAATTAATTATCTCTACTTAGCCCAAATCAATATCTCATAATTAAACCCTGGTTAATTATCTATATTATAATCTCATAATATATAATTAATTCAAAATTAATTATCTCAATATAACCAGTTCAATATCTCATAATTAATTCCTCAATTAAAAATCATCTCAAAGCACATAATTAATTAAATATTTATTATCTCAACTTACCAAATTAATGTCTAATAATTAATTTCCTGATTAATTATCATATCCGAGCACATAATTAATTATAACTAATACTATGAATAATTATAATTCCCAATCACATAATTTATTCATAATTAATCATATAATTCACCAAATAAATAATCTAATCCAACATTTCAGTCAAATTTTTCATAAGCAATAAATCCACAAAACTGTGTTTTATTAATTAGGCAATATTTAGAACCCTACCTCAACAAATTTAGCTAAGCCAAATATTCATAAATCGAATCGTGACCCACTATCACATACACACTTCCACATTAATGCACATACATACTTAGAATTGATCACAACACCTAACAACGATAATTAGCAGTCACAATTAGTGCGACCAGAACAAACACACTCCAAATTAATCAACCACAACCCAATTACACCATAAGAACCAATTTTAAGGGGTGAGAAACCAATTATTAGGTATATATCCGTACGATAATATGTTGATGGTGAACCAAAACTAGCCAAATGGATTTACCTTCAGCATCGGTCAAGGGAATATGCACCAATGGGTCCCAAGAAATTTTTTACACCATCTATTATCATAAGAAAAGATAAAATCGAACTAATCATGAACCTTAGGGTTTCAGCGAAATGGAGAGTGAGGAACAGAGTACCAAAACAGCCTATGTGAAGAATGAAATGTATGGAGAAAGGCTTACCTCAGCGAGATGGAAAACTTTTTTTAAGGAAAAGGAATGAACTAGACGTACGAAGAAGATCCAAAGGAGGGGTGGTGGTGTGCCTCACAACGGGAGAGCCGAGGGGAGGGGGTCACGCCTCCCTGCTATGTGAATCACCCTCTTTATTTTTCTCACTAAAATGAACCTAAATTAAAATAAGGTTTAATATAATAATAATACTGATAATAATAAAACCCATTATATTATTATTATTATCAATTAATTTACCCAACTCTTATACAAAACCCAAACTCCCAATTTATCACATCATTTTATTAAATTAATTTCAGACCGAATATAATTTACAAACTTTTCCAACTCATTATTATTTTATTAATTTGTCTTAAAATAAATTAATTAAAAAAACCCTAAAACCTCATTAATCTTCATTTAATTAAATTAATTCCAACTGAATTTAATTAAAAAATTTCTTTAATTCATGTTATTTTATTAAATTCTATGAAACAAATTTAATTAAATTAAAATATACAACTCATAAAAATTATTTTATTAAAATTTCTCAACCTCAATATAATTAAATAATAACACCTTTTCAATATGACTATTTAAATTATTTTTAACCTCGAATTTTGTTATATAAAACCTCTATTTCAATTTAATTTATTAAATTACTATTTACCTTGAATTTAATTAAATAAAACTCAAAGTCATCATTTACACATCATTTAATATTTCCCTTCTTTGATAACCCCCAACCCCTCATTTAAATGATATTTTATTAAATCCTCCCATCTCAATTTAATTAAACAAAACTCCAACTCATCATCATTTAAAATAAATTTAATTCTTTTTATCATAATTTAATTATATAATTCTCTATCTCAACATCATTTAATTAAATCCTCTCAACTTAATTTAATTAAATGAAACCCCTTACATATAATTTAATTAAATTACTTTCAACCATGAATTTAATTAAACTAATTTAACCTGAAACTAAAAATGGGGTAAGCCGTATAGTTTAACCCACATGTTCCGAAAAACCCTACACAAACCATGTGCCCGATACGGGATACCTGGAGTATCCTGCATGGCTGTCATGCATGGTTTGACTAACCATGCACATCCAATGTGAACACCTCTGTCTTACCTTTTGAAAAATGAGTTTTCTGGTCTGGAGCTCCCAAAACCTATCAAGCCACCCAAGAAATTGTTAGAAACTATACTAAATATCGATATCAACACATAAAACAAAACCAACTCTCAAAAAATGATCCCAAAGTATGGTTTTATAAATGACCTATGCATTAAATGAAAATGTTAAAAAATCGCATTTTAACTCGGTTAAAAAACCCGAGACTTTACAATCTACCAACCTTAAAAACTTCTCATCCCGAAGAAGCCATCACGAGCTACTACAACACCACCCAACCAACCAAGATAATGAAGTATCATTTGAACAATAATTTTCCCTTCCCAAACGCCCAATGCACCTTGAACCATTTTAGAACCCCAATCCATAACTCTTTCCTTGAAATACATTTACATCCCTTAAAACCCATACCCATTGTTAAACCGCTGACATGACTTTAAAATGATTTCAAAACCAACTGTAAGTAATCCATTGTCCTTACTCAACTTATGTTTACCTATCCAAGTTAAGACATCCCTAGGATACTTTAAAATAATTTTTCCCCAGCACGAGCAAAGGCATAACACAAAGAACTACACATCCTATGTTCAAAACAGATGACAACCACTTATCATGACCAGTGACTTTTAAAACATTAGAATGGTGTAAGACCAATGCCATCTCAGTGCCTCTAGGATGAGGTCATGATAAAGGACATGATCATATCAATAATAAGAGCACACTAAGGGTAAACCCAGGTCACTAATAAGGTCAATAAAACTATCCCCTGTCAACTCTTTATGAAAATATTTTCTTCACTTGCAGATGCGTCATAAAAAAAACCTTATTCCTATTTCACCCAAGTCATTTGTGTTCATTCAAAACATCCCATTGAAATTCATCCAAAAATAAATGATGTTTCTAAAATTTTTTACACACCGCAAACCTTATCAAGACGCACTGCCAATAAATCACCAACATGTTTACCAGAATTGATGTGACATTACCACCTTATGAGTGTCCATGTTGTGGAATGGAAAGAGTAGTTGATGTCAAGAACATGATTTCTGAAACACTTTAAATGTACCTGTGACATTCCAAGAACCGTGATCAACACATCAACTTCTCTCATGAAAGCGAAATGTTTTAATTGACTAGCATTTCAAAACGCACAAGTCCGAAAAAGTCCTCCTTAAATGTGGAATGATCTTACCTTAATGCCATAATTACTCTACTTTAGAGTTAACCTGAGAACAGATTTGATGACTAATCATTCCTAAGGAATTTATAACCTACTTAGCTAAGCATTCTTTAATTAATATTACCAAACAAAGAGTCAGAAACAATGACCATCCCTCATGTTAAGGGTGTCATTCTTTAAAGACACAGAAGTCCTACTAGGGAAAACAACACTTAAACAGTACCAATATAAAAAATCTCATAGTGGAAACAAATAAAAACCCCTATTTAAAAACTTAGCATTAATTTTATTTCATTTTAAATAGGAAATTTATCATCAAAATTCGGCTTTAACATAGAGGCAACCTCTAAGGGTCCCATTTATTATTACCAAGATTCTTCAAAAGGCAACCCAAAAAAGTTCATTCAATCAAAAATAAATTTTTTTACACTTATAACCATTTTTAGACACACTATGATTATCCAAGGATCAAACACATGGGTACCATATACCAATTGAAAAGGTGCACATACACCTCATCACTGGAATTGGGCTCTCATTCATCACAATCTATGTTCATTTAACATTTTAACTTTAGCATCCCTTTTTAAATCATTCGAATACATGGGTTACCCTTTTTACAGTTACAAGGTGCCCAAACACCTTAAAACTAACTCCGACTCCCATCATAAATAAAACCAATGAATTTTCACCAATGCATCCATTTACACATAAAAACATCTCTAGCATGTTATCACAAATAGTAACACTGAATTATTGTATAACAAAGAAGCATGGAATACTAGAAAATCATCTTAATAAAAGGGGAAACATTGTATATAAACACTCAAACTTGTTAAATCTAACAATGAAACATGCTATCTAAGGAGGCATGATAAATTATAAAAATAAACACCGCATTTCACCTAAGGTATAAAAAGAATAGTAGGCCTCTGACTAATGAAACTACATGGCATTCCATTTATAGGGAATGTAAATATCTAAGTGCCTAAGATCATGCATGTAATGCAAATTCCTTGCCATATCAAGCTAAGTAAGTTTTCCAAAATTCATAAAATCAATAAGAAGTGGAATGTACACTAGTAACTGAAGGTAAAATCATATCAAATGTAACAACAAACAGTTTCAACATCAATTCCAAAACATGTCCAATTAGTCATTTTCCAATATGAGGGGTGATCAATCCCATGAATGATTATTAACCAAGAATAGAAACTTTTATAGTCTCCTATCTACTATCCCAAAATAGAAAGACAATGGTAAATGAAAGGAAAAAGAACACTATAATACCACTTTTTAATGTCCCAACTCAACTAACCCTTGAATCGATATCCAGACCAGTCTCCACATGACCTCCATCATATCATTATGTACACACGAGGAAACCGACTAGTAGTGAGGCTCTAAGGATAGTCAGTGGGGAGACTATAACATCATATTCATTGTGAATAGTGGAAATATATAATAATCTTAGACAACAATAAAGGAAAATATAAATAAATAGTCAAATGAATAAAGATAGTGGTCAACGCTAGTTTATACAATGCATGCAAGTCATGGTGATACATATATGAAAGAAATAAACAAAATATAATGCTTTACATCTTAGTACAAAATTAAGGAAAAGGCTCAAATCCCCAAATGTAATCTCTACGAGCATCTATAGCTCCTGCTCGGTCCATTACTCTAAACTCCATAGTATAAGAAAATAACAATACTCATGATCGAAGGTCCTACAAACAAGTAGAGTCAACGTGGGTTCCCTATTGGAATGGATGCCCGAGTAGGGTGTGAGATATAAATCTAAGTAGGAAAGGACCCCTAGTTTCTATCCTATTATGGAAAATTAAATATAAATAAATAGTGTTTAGTTATAAAAAAGTAATAATAGAATTGAATAAATGAACAACAACGCCTCTAGGTTCCCTTGGGAGACCAAACAGAGACACCTTATTTGGATCATATCCAGAATGACGCATCTGAACACGAAATATATTTATAGAATTAATATATAAACTTTTTAACACATTATTTGATATTATTTATTTAAATGAAAAAACCCTCAGGTTCCCCTGCACAATTGTATCTCTATACCTGTCTCGGTCGTGTAAAATTATAAACCATTTCTCCTATTCAATTCAAGAATCATTACATCAAATCATCTTTAATTAACCATTTAATTCAATTCATGTATGACTAGTTGGACCCATAGTCCAATGTCAATTAATGGTCGTAGAACTTCATTTCTTGCACTCTCTTGATTATTTGAAGCATAAGTCCTTGTCTCACAACCCATGAGTATTTGGAGCATCAGTCCCTATCCCATAAATGAAAATTTTCATCCATGTTGGGTATAGACTGCCATGTCTAGCACCCCATGAGTATTTAGAGCAATATTATCTATCTTACAATCCTTTTATCAATCATACATATATATAGATCATGGGTATAGAAATTCATGTCTAGCACCCCAAGATCACATACATTAATTAATTTATAAATTATATAATAGACTCTCTTAATTAATTTAACAACAAATTAACTAAATCAAATTCAATACAAACTCAAAAAATAGTTAAACATGGAAACTGCATTAGTTAACTCAACAATTAACTAATAATTTCTATAAAATTAGTAAATTGAACCATTAATTAATCTCATCAATTTCTATAGTTAATTTAACACTTACCTATTCAAAAGGAAACCATCCCAATATTACATTATTAATTCACAAAATAATTATCTCAAGGCTAGCATCCTAGTTTTAGATAATCAATTAACAAATTAGTTATCTCTAAGTTAAAAATATCGAAAACACATAATTAATTCACAAATTAATTAACTCAAATTAAGCCAATTCAATATCCTATCGTTAAACCCTGATTAATTATCAATATTATAACCCCATAACACATAATTAATCCAAAATTAATTATTTTAACTTAACCAGTTTAATATCTCATAATTAATTCCCCAATTAATTATCATCTCAAATAAAATAATTAATTAATAATTAATTATCTCAACTTATCTAAATTAATATCTCATAATTAGTTCCCTAATTAATTATCGTCTCATAGAACATGATTAATTCATAATTAATTATTTTCAAATAACCAAAATAAAAACTCTTAATTAATTATTCAATTAGTTATCATCTCAAAGAACATAATTAATTCATAATTAATTATCTCAACTTAACCAAATTAATATATCATAATTATTTCTCAAATTAATTATCATTTCAAAGAACATAATTAATTTACAATTAATTATTTAAACTTTACAAAATTAATATCTCATAATTAACTCCTCTACTAATTATCATATACAAGAACATAATTAATTCATAATTAATTATATAAACTTAACCAAATTAATTACTCACAATTAATCCCTATATTAATTATCATCTCAAATCACATAATTAATTCATAATTAATTATCTCAACTTTACCAAATTAATTACTCATAACTAATAACGTGATTAATTATCTTTTCAAAGAACAAAATTTATTCACAATTAATCATCTCATTATCCTTAAAAAAAATTAATCCAACATTTCATTCAAATTTATCATAAGAAATAAATCAACAAAACTACATTTTATTAATTAGGAATAGTTTAGAACCCTACTTCAGTAAATTTATCCAATCCCAAGATTCCTAACTCAAACCGCGACCCACTTGGGCATACACACATCCACATTAATGCGCGTGCATACTTGGAATTGATCACAACACCTAACGACAACAACAAACAGTCACAATTAGTGTGGTGTGGACAAAATAACACCAATTTAATCAACCACAACACAATTACACCATAAGAAAAAAATTAAAGGGGTGAGAAACCAATTATTGGGTACATATGCTTACTCGAATATCATATCAGTGAATGAAAAAAAGATAAATCACTTCGCCTTTAGCGACAGTCACTAAAATATAGACCAACAAGTCCTGATACATCTTACACTCTACCGAATGTCAGATGAAAAGAAGAAACCAAATTAATCATAGAACTAAGGGTTTCAACATAATAGAGACCGGGCGACGGAGAGACGAACCAACCGTTGCGAAGACTGAAATGCATGGAGAGGGGCTTACCTCACTGATAAATACAACATTCTTGAAGGAACTAGATAGAATCGGGTATGGGAAGAGGAGTCGGAGGAGGGGTGGTGGTGCGCCTCACCATGGGAGAGCCAGGTGGAGGGGTTCACGCCTCCCTACTGTGCACCTCACCCTCTTTCAATTTTTCCTCAAATAACCCAAAATTAAAATATGGATTAACATAATAATAATAATAATAATAATACCTATTATATTAATATTATTATCAACTAATTTACACACTTCTTAGAGATACCCCAAACTCCCCATTTAACAAATCATTTAACTAAATTCCTTTCCAAAAAAATTTAATTAAATATAATTTTTCCAAATAATTATTATTAAATTAAATTCTCTCGACATAAATTAATTTGAAAAACCCCAACACCTCATTAGTCTTCATTTAAATAAATTCGTTACAACTAAATTTAATTAAATAATTTCTCAAATTCATGTTATTTAATTAAATTCTTTGAAAATAATTTCATTAAAATAAAAACTTTATCCCATGAACATTATTTAAGTAAATTCTCCTGACCAAATTTTAATTAAATAATAACAATAATTTCAAAATGACTAACTAAATTCTTTTTAATCTTGAATTTAATTAAATAAATCATCCATTTCCCATTAATTAATTAAATTTCCCCGTACCATGACTTTAATTAAATGAAACCTCAACTCTTCATTTACACATCATTTGAGATTACCATTTAATATTACCATTATTTGATAAACCCCAACTACTCATTTACATGTCGTTTAATTAAAATCCTCTCATCTCAATTTAATTAATTAATGACTCCAAATCATCATCATTTAGTACAAATTTAATTCTTTTTTATCACCATTTAATTATATAACTTCTCAATATCAACAGAATTTAATTAAAATCTCTCAGATCAATTTATTTAAATGAATCCTTCAAAAAATCATTTAATTAAATTTCTTTCAACCATTAATTTAATAAAATTAATTTAACCCAAAACTCAAAACTGGGCAAGCTGCATGGTTTAACTCTCACGGTCTTACATATCATGCACAGACTAGGTTCCAACTAATGGATACCTAGAGTATCATGTATGGATGACCTGCATGGTTTTCCTAACTGTGTGATGCCAGTGAAAACTCCTCTGACTTTCCATTTAAAAACTAAATTTCCATGTATGGTGCTCCCAAAACCCATCATGAAACTCAAGGAACTCCTAGAGCCTTTACTCAAGCCTTACGCCAAAAATTAAAATGAACTCAACTCACGAAACTTTACCCCGAAGCATGGTTTTAAAACCAACCAAAGCATTAAATGAAAAAGTAAAAAAAAGAATGGTATTTTAACTCGATTCAAAAACACTGGACATTACACCATCCATTTTTGATTCATATCAATCCAATTTGATCAAGAGTATTCATACTTAATAGACGTTTAGGGCTTAACTAAGTTGTAAAGGCACCTCATAATCTGAAATAAAATATATCTTGTAATATTGATGGGATAAAATTACTATAGCAATATAATTCCATATCATTATAAGTATAATACAAGGTACTATAGTGGGGTAATCTAGTAGTAATAATATTTACCTGATTCGTGCTTCTAGGATATGTATTGGGCCTTTAGGCTGCTAGGCCTTCAGTTCACCAAGTTTAGTCTTTCAAGGATATACATTGGTGATGTTTTAGACTAATGGAATACAAGATGATGAAATAGAGGCCAGTAGAGAATTATGGGTAGACATATAGAGGACCCTCAATAAATATTTATCCATACACCTAGATATATGATATGTGTACCTATACACTGGGTTATTATGGAAAGCTCAAGAAGAAATACAAGAGTAATGAGCTATGGGGGATAGATGACATGAATATAGGGGGATGTTATAGTATATGACTATTGATCCACTTATTCAAGTCGTATGTGTCTCTGTGCCATTGGGAAATGTATTTTAGAACTTAGGTCTATATAAGGGTTCCTTATCAACCTAGTCCAAAATTGGTTATATCCAGAAAATAAAATAAAAATTGAATTAGATGATATTTAAAAAAACATAAAAAGTAATAAATTAAATTTTCATATTTAATTTATATTCATAATATTTGATTAAAAAATAACCATACTCTTTCCCATCATCAATAAATATTTTGAATTCAATTAATCAGTTAATTTATCAATTTTTTTCATTATATTCCATTTTATTTCTGGTTTATATTTATTTTAACTATGATTATTATATGTATAAAATATTTTATGTTTATGACATCTTTGGTTTTTAATTTATCTTTTTTATTTATCATTTTAAGTATATTCAATTAATTTGTATTTAAACTAACTGATTTTTGAAATAATTTATGTAAATAATATTGTATTAAGTTCTTAAATTTCTTTTTAAACGGTTCAAATTAATAATTATTGATATTTATACATTGACTATTTTTAAATGATTTTTTCATCATTTTGTCCAATTTTAATGATATTTTCATATGTTTTCTCATTTTGAACATAATTTTAATATTTATTATTTTTATTTCACATTATTATTGTTATTTTATTAAGAGTTACTTATTATTTTTTTATAAATATCATGAATATAAAATTTGAGAAACATTAATTTTTTATTTTTGAATTTATAATAATTATCACTATTATCTTATCAAAACATGAATACAAAATAATTTCTATCTCTTTAAAATAAGCAATGAAATGAGTTTCTATATCCTACCTAAAATAGAATAGAATATTAATATATAAAAATTAATTTTATAAAAAAATTAATATTTATTTCTTATTCCCAAATTATTTTAAAAAAATATTTTGTACGTTTCCTCAATGACCCATGTCATTACAATTGTGAATTTATATGGGAATTTTATTTTTTGATCTTGTGAGGGTGTTTTTTTAAAATAGAATTGAATTGGGGTTACATGTGTTTATACATCCTTTAAATATGTTTATGGAACAATATTTAGGATCAGAAGGAATTTTAAGTGGTCGAGAATGAATCGGAGTAAGGCCTATGGGCCTTTAAAAATATTTTCTACTGCTACTATAATAGTTCATTCCACAAACCCCTTAATTCACATTATATAAATCCACATCAAGGGTTTTCCTATATAAAAGTAGGATGTGGTAATTCGATTAAGGGCTAGATATTCTATGGTGGTTATTTCTATGGTGATTCACACAATTAACCATCATCTCACATTGAATAAGTCGAGTGGAAATGTTCATCAATATGAAAAATCCTTGGCCATGACCAAAACCATCTACATGTTATTTTTTAATGTCCAGATATACTTTTAGGGTTTTTAAATTAGTAGCATATTTGGTTTTACCTCCTCAGATTCATGAGTAGAGGGGGAGACTGAACCCTATTCACCTATTTCACCCACGAGTGTTCCTTGAATCTTGATGGATTATTAGTGTTTTATCATGTTGATTCAAGGCAAGATACCTCATCTACTCTCTCTTATTTATCATCTAGTTTCTTTGAATATTTACTTTTATTCGGAAGGATTTTAGGGAGGTTGATTAGATCATATCATTGATAAATTATATCACCTGATAAGGATCCTGTGTGAGGGTTGTAAATAAAATCTTGGGAGGTAAAAATCAAGCTTTCATTCTTTATATTACATGAGGTTTGTTACACCATTGATTTATTTAAAGATTTTTGTGATTTTTTGGAAAAATTTACCATTATTTAAAATTTCCATTTTTGGGATTTTGTGTGTGAAAAGTTTGGATTTGTTTAAAAATTGTAATACACCTCATTTCTCAGTATTTTGGATTCTTGGGGTCACTTGGTGAGTTTCACATTTATTATAAAAATTGGGGTTTTTAGTTTTAAATGTCTATTTTATTAAATTATTGGTGTTTATTAATGAGATTGGTGATATTTTACCCAAAGAAGAGAGATATTTTCATGGAATTGAGTTCTAATCTCTGATTGATATATGAGGGCATGGATTTTACAATTATAATGAAAAATTGGTGGTTTTATGTTTCTTCCATCAGAAGTATTATATACCCACATATTCGATCATGGTGTCATTTTAACATAAATTGTGATGGGATCATGTTTTCCAAATAGTCAATTTAGACCACATAGCATACTAAATATTTTTATAGTGGGCCCTTGGTAAAATGAGTTTCATTGTAAAACTTTATATTCTACTTCCTGTAATGCATTAGTTTACAAGTAACAAATGGTTTTGTTTTTTGAAATTTGTTTTAATGGGAATTGGATTGATATTGTTTTTCAAAGAGAAAATGGAAAATTAATAATTTTTTAGATGGTATTCCAAAAGGGACTTTTTGTTTTTTAGTTAGTTTTTATGGGATTTCATAAAAAAGGCCTAACAAGTGTAATATGAGATGTGGTGACTTTTAAAGTTGGTTTTAAAGTGGACTTACCTTGGTTTTTTAAGAGGTCTTGGTTCAACTCTTTTAGTCCATTTGACCACTTGTGGGATATTCCATATTTACTATATCATACATTCTATTAATCCTATTTGTGATGGATTATAGACTGTATTAGTATATGATAATTAATTTTGTATTTATTGGTTAATGGTTTGGTCAGTTTTTTTCATGGTGAGGGGTATATCTGAATAGAATTTGAAGTCCTATAGGAGGGTTGAGATTGATATTGAGACATTGTGAGACATGATGGTAGGTATTGAGTAAAAAGTGAATTTTTATTGAGTATGTGAGATTTTGAGATAGATTTTGTGACTTATATGTTATGAGTGTCATGAAATAACTATATTCTTATGACATGTGAAAATTATTGATGGGGTAAAGTGTATCGAATCCTTAAATCAAAATGAGTGAGATAGCATTGGTGGGACTTCGATGAGATGGGTTACTTATTGTATCTGATGAATGTTACCTCTTTGAGTGATATGGATGGATTGTTGATGAAGTGTAATATATGATTGAGATGGTTGTATCTGGCATAATGATGTTAGCTCAGTTATGAGTGAGATTACTTGACCCAAGATGCATGATCAAATGGTGGGACCACAATGAGTGATATGGGGCCTATGTTATGATGTTATGTGGATTATGGTTTTATTACCCTACCTTGAGTGATATGTTTTTAGTATATTGGTGTTTTAGACTCCATTGGGTGAGAAGGGATGGCGACATTCAGGATAAGAGACCTGATACACTATAATCCCCTACCCAAAATTATTAGGTATATGTTAGGATTTTGGTACATGGTTACTTCTTTTTAGTATAGATCTGAAAGAGTATGTTAAAAAGTTATGGGGGTCTGGTTATCACACAATGACATGGTATTTATTTTTTTATGTTTGTTGGATGTTATTTTTTTGGGTTGTTGGGTTTTATAAGAACAACATCACACAATATATTAATTCTATACACAATAGCTAGATCATAATAGATCTTAGTATCATTGAGGTATTTGATATTCCTACTAGGTTATTAGACTCACCCCAATGGAATAAAAAACATGGGTTTCAATGTACATGATTAAAAATTCATTTTTTCTATTAGGACATAAGTACCACATAGTGCTATATATGTGGTAAATGTTTTGTAGGCTGTGGAGTCATTTATATTATATGATGATTCTCAGATTTGGGTCGGAGGTATGTGTATTCCATTTCTAGTTATTATTTAGCATGTACTATCCAATGTGTCATTAATTTATATATTATGCATGTTATTTCATTTTTATCTACTACTTTTTTAAATTAATTATATTGATAGTATTCTACTTTCTATTTTGGATATTGAGGGACCCATTGAATCATTCTTTTTTGTATATATGATTTATTTATGTTATTTATTTCTATGAGTTCGAATAAATTTTTGGTATATTATAGAACGACCTTTAATCATTGTTTTAGAAGTTATAATATCCCGAAATCTATATTATGGAATGACAACTAGTTGTGAACCTCTGGTATATAGGAAGGCATACGTGAGGTCCTATGAAGTCCACCACTTAGAGTTAGTTTGGGTCATATGGGCCTATACAATGAAAAAATAGATCCAATTCTAGTTTTGGGAAGACAAAATGCGATTTAGAGGTGAAATTATGTTTTAAGAACTTAGGTGGTAGACTAAGATCATTCTTGGATAACAAGACATTGATTGAAAACCCAGTTTCAATGGATGTCGAGTTTCAGGACTAGGTTCTCATAAATGAGTGAGGTGTTTTGTTACATCAATAATCCCAAGTGGGATGAATAAAACTCAAGATGATTTATAAGGATAGTATATGAGATACCGAGTTATTCATGCATCATGATTTTTGAATTTCAGGTGTATAATACATGCACACTTGGGGAATTTTGTTTGATATGAAGCCTCATTAGAATAAATTATTAATTGATGTAACATATAATATAGTTTATATTTTATTAATTAAATTATATTAGGTTTTTGGATTAATATTGAATCAAGGGCCTTGATTTATTGATCATGACTATGATGTGTTTGTTTTCCTTCCATAGGGAATTGATTTTTGGGGTAGTTTTTAATTTCATGAAAAATATAGTTTTGGAAAAGAAGACTCATAGTGTGGAATGAGGTGTGCATATAATGCTTTTGAATTTTGGATTATGTGAAGTAGACCATGGATCCAGTTAATTATAAATGGTTTTATATTTTTTTACTTTAGGAAAATAATGGTAAATGGTTTTTTGAAATTGGATTTCACATGGGATTTAATATTGGATAATGAAGTGAGTTTTAAAAAAAGTATTTGGTTTAATTATAGTTACTATATTGGCCTTAGTTTTTGATTGATTTTTGTTTTTGTGAAAAAAATTGGATGATGAAGGTAATTTGGAAAAATTTGCGGAGTTTTGGAGTGTGCTGGTTTTTATGTAAGCAATATTTACCAATGTAAACCAGATTTATTAGAGTATTTTTGCTTGCACTAGAATGATTCAGATGCCAGAATTGTGTGCCTAGATTGAATTTTGTATCTGTTTATAACTACTGAGGGAGGTTGGTAGGTGTGGATCCATTTAGTCAGATGATGGTAAAATAAAGTATTACCTTTTCTTCTAGTTTACTAGGTTTTTTGGATGGACTGGGATAAACATGAGAGTTAACTCCTCTGTTTGGTGGGTATAAATATATTATTTCTCACTGCAAAATTAAATTTATTCTTGAATTCCTCCAAAATATTTATCATTCCATGAATAATGGATATTTTTTAACAAAATAATTTCAATTTATTATTCAAAAAATTAAAAAAAAAATTATATTCACTAAATATAAAATAAATTTTTATTAAATATTCTGCACAGAAATAAAATTATCTTGAATAATTAGTGATATAATATATGAGATCCAGAATATCAAAAAAATTACTAAACCATGTGAGGAAATAATATTTATTGAATAAGTTAAATAATGAATAATTATATTATTTAAATTATTATATATATAAACATATCATGTGACTGTCTATGACATTTTATTGGCCACTTTAGCTGAAGTATCGCAATGTCCAAGGTAAGAATTTATCTACATGCCAAGGAACATAGAGATATTGAATTGAATGTCACAATGACATAAAAACTCCTATACATTCTTAGGGTGTAATGTAATAGATTTATCATGATATCTACGACCAAGAAGGTTCCATGTTGCTGCCATTAACCCATATTCTTTATATATCTCTCATTTACTTTTTTATAACTGAACATTCCCAAAAAATACAAAGTAAAAAAATTTATTTATAAAATATCATTTCTGTTATAGGGAGTGAGATATCAACTTTTTTCAAATAGTAAAAGGAACAAATCCTTTATTTCAGTTTTCATTAATGAAATATTACTCATGACACACCCAATGTATCCCACTTCTCTGCGAACATATGGTTTCATGGTTTTCATCAATACATAAAAGTAGAAATATCATAATATCCATTAATAATATCAATAAATTATAAAGATCAACATACATTTCCTGAAAAAGAACATCCAATGACACATATAAATGATGATTTCATCCTAGAAGGGTTTTTCTCATAATATCCAACATTGGAAATTAATAAGGGTGTGCACTATGAGAAGGTTCCTCAAAGTCCTATAAGTCTCCACCCTTGATAGAAAATGTCATTTGTTTCCCAAAATTATTTCATCCCACAATATAAAATATATTTTAGAAGAATATCATGTCCCTTGTAGTTTATCATCATATTAGGAAACTTCTAAGACCGTTCAGTGTGACAATAACTCATAAAACATTATCACATAAAATGTCATGTAGAAGAAAAATAATTATGTGACATGTAGATCATTAATATTAAAAGCAGTGAATATATATAATATGAAATTTGGTAAAATTTGTCCGTAGGACACCAATTTTAAGAACCCAAACATGTTGGAAATTTATTGGAGGGGGGTACATAGAGATACAAGTTGATTTTCAAGAGAAAACAAAGGCCCAAATTAAATACATTTAAGGGGAATAAATTTTCATTAAATATTTTTATTTTAATTTGTTTAAAATATAATTACAATATATCATTCCATTTTATAATTCCATTGATACATAATACCTTATAAAAATAATAGATAATGAATAATATGGGGTGTAAGAAGCAACAAAAATGAATGAGGATCCATCACATTCTTACCAACTATGATAATTTCACCTTATTTATCAGGGGGTGGATTTGGTGTACTCTATCGAGGGGTTCCACAACATCAATAAAGAAAGAATTTAAAAATGAAGAAATAAGTATTGCTGGTTTATATCAAAGAAAATCTATACTCCATTGGATTTTATATAACAGTTGGTACTGCCCATCTAGAGGTAGTAAAAACCTATGGCCCACTTGGGGTTTCAAACTGAGATTTATTTCTATTTTTATTTTATTTTATTATATTTCTATTATTTTGGAAAATTATTTATAACTTAGTAATTAGATTTTGGAATATAATACGATTCATCGTAATACCCATCTATTTTTGAGCTTTAAGGACATAGTCCTTACACTTTCATAAGCTTTATTTTTTATAGGTCCAAGATGGTGATGGTATAAAAAATACCAGAATCAAGGTTAGGAATAAGGAAGAGGACTGGAGATTCATTTTAAAGGTAGTTCACTACTACAGTCATTTTATTTTAAAATATTATATTTGTTTTAAAATCTATTTTTAGATTTAAATGACATTTTCCGTGATGACACATAGACTTTATACTCAATCTAACTAATCTATGAAACATGTTTTTATTTAGAGTCCCATGATTCTATGTTTTATTTTTATATGTTAATGATATTGAGTGAGTGAAGTGAGTAATTGAATGATTTGAGAAAATCAGAGGTTATTATTTTGATGAATCTTAATTTTAGGGAATCTATTTATTCATGTAAATTTAATTTTCCATCCATTATTCAAACATTGAATTTCTAAAACTCATTTCGATTGATTTTTTTATTATTCTTGCATTCCATGATTCATTTTACTATATTTATTTGAAATAGTAAGGATATGATTATACAATGTCACATTTTACATGATTGAGGTGTTTCAATTTATGAACCCCTAATCCTTGATATCACCTCTTTGATTAATTCTTTTTTATCCCCTATAATTCTTGACTGAACTTGTATGTAATGATCTATATTGTCAGATAATTATATCCAGTTATACCCAAATCTATATTTTCTTCCTGATATTTTAAAACTGAATCATTGAGGTGGGGGAAGATATGGTCTAAATGATGAAATAAATTTAAATGAATAAGTGTGGTTGTTATATTTTTGGTATTGATAAGGTTTTAAACTAATTTACTACATTTCATTAAAAAACCTCTTGAAAATAAAATAAAAATAAAAAATAATACATTGTGACTTAGGAGAAAACAAAATCACCATTACTCAACCAATACGTTTCTCATATGTGGTTAGGTGGTGGATTTTGGATTTGTTTCAAATATAAATTTCACAAAAGTTTAAAAAATATGAAAATAATAGTTAGAAAAGAATGGAAAAAATGAACAAATTAAAGAAGGTGTACAACATTCATTGAGTTTTCATTAATCATGACCATTCCTATGATATTGGGAGTATGGTATTTTTATTTTAGAGGGGGTATTTTCATTACAATTTAAATTTTATATTATGAAATATGATTTAGAGTTGACCACCAATTTTTAACCTAATTGTTTTAAACCTCATTACCCACTATCCCGAGTCCTTAGAGTTATTGGAACATTAATTGAAAATTCATTATTATTCCTTGTGATTTTAACTTTACAAAGTGGAGAATGTAGGTCCTTTTCAATACCATGAGAGTTTAAATTATTCAAATTGTGATCATAAATATAGTTTAATTTATATCCTTGACCAATGTGAGAAATGAATTTACTGTGATATATTTCAAAACATGGTATGTCTAATAATAATTAGTTAATAAGGTTTAATTAAATGAAGTAGATGATACATCAAATCTCCAATTTGATAATGTTTAATACATAGGATGATAGGTTTAATTTAAAAGTTTTATGTTTGTTTAATATTTAATGTGATTCTAGAATGTTTGATTTTCTCCTTGATAATTGTTTAATTTTTTTGATTTGAAATATGAGTTTTAGTAAGCATGGGTAAACTTTGTGAATATATATTGAGGATTAATACTTTAGGAAAAGAAAAAGTTCAAGTGTGAGTGAATTTAATGATCATAATTTTTACCTGAAAACGTTTTTTATTTGTAATATTTTTTTTCTAAAATTGTAAATTACTTTACTCTTTGGTTGGAAATTATATTATAAATTAATTTTTTTGAAACATAATTAAAAAAATGTTTTGAAAAGAATTATAATTAATAAATTAAAATATTTTAGTTGTTTAAAGAATAATTTTTTAATCTATTATTAGGTTCAACTACAAGAATTCAATATTGAAGATAATGCCAATGTTAAGGGTTTGAACAACTATAGATCATCACTGGAGACTAATACAACCTCATTTAGGATGAAGGATAACTGTTGAAAGGTGGAGGAGATTGAACCAACCATAGTAATGGATGGATAATGATGATGAAGGACATTAACACTACTATACTGTAAGGAATTAAACTATGTCCAAGGAGAATGATTCTTTCATCACAAACTACTGATGAGGCCCTATAATCAACAATTACTCTCATTTAGTGATTCTTCCCTTAGATTTCTTCCACCATCACATGATTCAACCAATGTGAGTTCCTTATTCCATAAAATATAATTTATTATGACCTACTATCATTTATTCCATTGAACGTCTATTTTTTCCTATAGAACGCTATATTCGTCGACTCACTTCCCCCGTCACTTTTTGCTACCACTATCGTTATGATACTGCTATGATATTCTACCATTAAACCCATTCTATTGGTATGATACCATTGAATTTTACACTATTTAAATTCTTTCACCTGAACTATTCTTCCATTTCCTCTTTCCATCACCCTGTAACCATCCATAGAACAGAATTTTTACCACAGTGAGAGCTCGAACTCATGTTCATTTTAACAATGCAATCTTGAACACCACCTTTCAGTAGTTTTCAAAAGAAAAAAAGCCCTCGTTTCATTATGTAGTCAATGTGAATTCATGAACAAGGACGATAAGTAAATTTCTTACAATGACCATGGAAATGTTTATGAAACCATTTTAAAGGAAAATACACAAAATCTAGTTATTACTCGCTAAAGTGAAAATCAGGGAAGGCAAATCACCTCCATGTACATGTGTTCTGATAATATCCAAAGAAATTCCAATTAAGATTCCATATGGAATGTATAATTTATATTAAAATATAAAGTTTGAATCAAAAAATAGTTGATGTTGAAGATATATAAATATAGGTAATTGAAATAAGCGTTCTCTTTCTATGATAGATTAATTAAAAATTTGGTCTTTACATGGAATAGAAAGAGAATAATAAAAATTATTCAAAGCGATAATGATTTTATGATTTAGAGGAATGTATTTGAGACTCAAAATGGTAGAACTTTTCTTCCAATGTCTAAAAATATAGAGAACATACTAATGTGTGTGGAATTTTTTACCAAATTAAAAAATTCAAAAGGATCTACATATTTATTTTGTATACTTTAGTATAGTTTATATAAATTTATATAACTCATATTTATGTTTTAATGAATATCTCACAACCTCCCTCTATTTTTAATCCACTATACCATCTTATATTCGTAATGATGAGTAACTAATGTGAGTAATATTTTTTTGGACTAATTCGTTTTTAAACTTGATACCATATTTAATTTCATATTAATGTTAATTCAAGGATGATTTAAAGTCAGTTTAATCATCAATATGTCTATATATGGGTTATATTATTATTCTAGAACCATTTTTCCTCGATTTAAGTGGGGTATGTGTGGTGTACTTGGAAATTTTTGAGTGCATTATTTATCCACAACCATGTTATAATTTTGTTTCACACATATGATGGGGTTTGTATATTATGTAATTAAAAAAAATGAAAATGAAGGTTCTTTATGGATGACTCCCTCTAGATAATTTCATTTCTTAACAAATTTTTATTCATCAAACTGTATTGCATCTGTAATTTTAGTTTTTTTTCATTCCATAATTATAAAAACACAAAATTTCATTTCTTTCATAAAATAAGAAAACACTAACAATATAATTAGGGAATTAATAATAGAATGAGATTGAAAATAAGGCTCATCAAGGGTGGTGAAGCTGTTAAGCCTCTATATTGAACTATTAATATATTATAGAATGGGATTGACAATAAGGATCATGAATGAATATGGGTAATGGGTCACTGTTTCTTAGATTTCACTTCCTGACTAGTAAAGAAACATGAAATGAACCTCATCATGTTGGTAATAATATATTCTGATGAGACTTCTCGAACCCATCCCAGAACTAAATCATTCTATTTCTCATCCATTGGATCCATACCATGACCTCTAAAGAATAAATATATATAAAATATGTCCACCAACATAAACTATAGGGAATAATATAAAAATATACAACACCACCCATATACATAAAAACTAGTATATAGTGAAAACTATAAATTCAATGGATAAGTGCACAATACATGAGTAAAATAACATAACACAACAACCTTCCTGATATAAGTTTATCCTTGTTTATTAGACATCACGAAATTATTGATGACACAAACTAATGGACACAAGTCTCCACTACACCCTCTCAACTTCCCGGTTATATCCTATAAAGCAACATCATACAATAAAAAACTATTGTAACATAATTTTCATTGACCCCAATATTTCTATTCAAGGGGTGAGTAAAATACCCAAAATTTCTCTGTAATAGCCCCTACTCACCCGATCCATTTCAAAATAAACCAAGATATACATTTAATTTGATAAAAATCACTAATTAATAAAAATATACAAAATCATTTGAAAAATAAATAATCTTATAATAACCCATGTAAAAATGATAAATTTAATGAAAAAATAATCAATATAACAACAATAATGCTTCAAAAAATAGAAACCAACAACAATATTAACATACTCATAATGAAATAACCCAAAAACCGATGTTAATAACCAAAACCTAATAGAGCCCTTAAACTATGAGTAATATCCCTGAATGGGTATCCCCAACTAATGAGTGGTTCAAATACCCCAAACCTCACCTTCAGTCAATATAAATGGCCCCCAGACTCAAGTGAGAGTTTACAAAACTGAGGTCTGACACCTCACAAAACTAATCCACAATATCATCATTGAAACAAATACAAGGAAATGTAATTAAAACACAATAACATCATAATTCATATAACTGAATTCACAAGAAAAATCAACCACTTTGAAAGCTAATTCAAACCAAATAACAATAACCACAAAAATCAATAAACAAAGACAAATAACAACCACTAAATAACAAAATTCACAATATAACACCTCTCCACATTCTGAAAACTCTAAAATGACTCTGAGTAGAATCAGATTCTACTTGGCCATTGGTATCATCCCTTTAAAACTAATATATAACTGTAAAACATTATTATAATAACTAAAATATATTCCAACAAAAATATGAATACAAGTAAAACAAAAGACAACAAAATTTTTGTCCTTTTTGACGGTATAAACCATCGAACACTAGCCTCCACTAGACAACACTACCACCTCATTCTAGTTTATGAAGAAACATCAAAGAGCCTGAAACTCATGTTACATCATCTATATAAAACCAAAATTTCCATATAATGGGTGAGTATAAGACAAAGTATGATTTTCCAATTACTCCCCAAGAACCCATACATGAAAAAATTAACCTCTCTTCAAATGCATTTTATAAAGCAATATCAATGGAAAGAAAACTTATAAAATATTTTTAAAGAACATTAACATCTTATAATATCACAACAAACCAAGAAAATCAACAAAGTAGAATAATATAAATATGATTATTCAACACACTTACAAAGTCAAATCTAATAACAAAAATAAAAAACTAAAAAATAAAAGACACAAAGACACACACCAATACCGAAAACCCAATGTAACACTTCGAAAATGATAAATATCCATGAATGAGTATCACCAACTCTTGAGTGGACCGACTACCCCCAGGTGTTACATTGGATGACAAAAAATGATCCCCATAACGAAGTGGTATTTTACCGACACATAACATTAACATTTTCAACAAATTTCTTAAACCAATGTGGTAGTTTACTAAACTCATATCTAATCTATCAAAAAATCTAAATTACCAACATTTAAAAAAACTTAGAATATGATACAACTCAATTAAAAAACCACTAAAACATTATCCACTATGAAACCCAAAGAATGATCCCAATAACATCCATCATGTGACCTAATTCACACCAACTCGAATAAACTATGAAAATTAATGGAATAATAAAATTAATATCTATTGTGAAATCCAATTCCCTAACCAAGACAACATCAATCATATAACTCAAGCACCCAAACCAAATAACATCTTCTATCCACCTTGATTGATTCCCAAATAAAATATCTTAAGAAACCCCATTCACATGAGAATAATATTTAAAAATATTTAAGAGAAAAATCATATATCAATAATACCAACTAAATATAGGAAACAATTTAAACCATGACCCCATTTTATTTTATTATCTGAAAAATCACCAATTTGTTGGAAACCATACATGCACCTGAAAATCCACTAGTATCATTTAATCTAAAACTACTGATGATTTTTATTTTTATTTTTACCAAGATAAAGTATCCACCATAATTATTTGTTTATACATTTAATTTATTTTATTTAATCCCAAATATTCATGTTATGTTATTATGAAAACAATATCATAAGTGAGAATCCATATACCTTAAACATGACGCTAGATCTAACCCATGAAAAAACATCAAACATCCCTAATCGTTATATCACTCAAAAACCCATAAAAAATTACAATTAATCAAATTGGTATCAATATGACCTAGTGAAACAACCATGTAAGAACCATAGATCAAGAGATAAATATCAAAGAGAAAGTTAAAAGAGTGAAATACATTTTATCTAAAAAATCAAAATTTTAAATAGATGAGTGAGAAGTGATCTAGAGTGATAGGTGAATTAAAAATATAACCAAAAGATATCCCAAGAATGAGGATGTCCCACATAGGTGTTGAAATAAGGGATAAATTATGGGGATTGATTTTTTAAAATAACTTTTTAAGTATTTTTAAATGATTCCTTACTTAAATGTATGGTCCTTGAAAACTATGTGTTGATCATTAAACCACTACTACTTGAAATCCCAAGCTAAATTATTTTTCCTACATGGTCATAGGTGACCATCCTTCGAATATATAGATGTTACTATCATAAAAATAGGCTACATTGGCCTATATTAATAGTATCTATGACCATTCCCTAACTGTATATATGATTATGCACATCTATTTTACAGCTATAACACCTCCACCTTCCAGAAAATGCCTATAACCTTTCCCAACACCTCAATACCCTTCCAAATCACCATAAAATATCTCTTCAAATCAATATAATTATCATGAAGGAAAATATATTCATTTAACAATAAACCTAAGGAATATAATTCCACCTTCTAAAAAAAATTTCTACCTAAAAAACATGGTATAAGAAATAAACCTAATTCATCCTTGAAAAACCATGTAAACAAATATGCCTATCATTTTGATTTTCTCCCTCGAGGAGGTAGTCAATATGTCATGCCACGAAGTATTCATTATGTGAATGATGATCATCAATTCACTCCCCACCCTCAAGAATACAATTAATCAATAAATATACCTTAAGATATTGATAATTACCATTTCTTTATTGACCATACATACAAGAGGACCAGAACCCACACCGGTTCATGTTAATATCTTGATATATCCACCTAAATACATATAATCTTATATATATCCTCGCACTACATAGGTATAACATGAAATATATCTCTAAAAACTCTTGAAATTTTTAATCTATCCCTAGGATTAGATATTTACATATCGAGATGATGACCAATGAATCCCAAATAACATTCACCATCTATGAAATCTTTCTTTTATATGATAATGTGCACCATATTATTTTATTCATCTATAATTTATTAACAAAATAATAATATAAAATGAGCACCGAAATACTATCCACTATTTGAGATTCCTCTAGGGATATTTTTCATTTCTCACCCACAATATCCAATAGGAAACCACAAAACCACATTAACCTTCATTCAAGATTACATACATTTACATCATGGGTCCTAATTCAAAATTATACATCTATTTGATTCACCCACCATAATGTGTTTAGCTAAAATAAACATGGGAATCACTTCATATAAGAACCCTTTTCCAATATGTATTCCCAAAAAACTACCTTTAGACATATGAGGTGAACTACGATTATTACAGCAGAACCATATTCCTCCAACTCGAGTCACTGACCATGATTATAGTGCATGATTCCCTATGACTTAGTCCATTGATCCCGATATCTAAAAATTAATCATCAAAACAAAAACCAATATTCTATAAGGATATCGATACAAAAGTCCATCATAAGAATCTAGTTCTTAAAATTAAATAATTATATACACAAAGATTCCACGACAAAACAAAATATAACTATGTTTTATCATTCTATAATAAATGAGCTATCATATTTGAATTCCACAATTTATAGCCTCCAATATAATGAGATCATCCATACCCACAAAATTATAATGAGTTAGTCCAGATTCCAAAAACATATTCCCCAAAACCAAAAAATTACAACTATTTCATAGATATAATAATCCTTAACCATTATATATATATATATATATTAACCACCAATACACTTCCAAATCTATGGATAATAAAACAATTAGTACACTTCTAACACAATAACCCATAAACCTATGTTAGCAACCATAAATCATGGGAAACCTTATATGATGAATAATATTCTAGAATGGGTATCACCAACACATGAGTATACATAGTATGGTTGAACCATACCTTATCTCAACTAAAATGGTCTCCAAACCCAAGAAGAAGTTTATTATAAAAAAACATTACCATTTATTGATCACACACACACCCAAGTGGGAGTTTAATAAATGAATGTATAATTCCTCATAAATACCAAATTCCTAACAAAAATAAAAAATCAGATTCATATGAAACTCAATGAAAATCACATTAAGAAATATTCTTTCATGAAACACAATGTCTAATCCAAATAACATCCACCATGTAACCATATTTTAACTTAATAACATCTAATGTGAAAATTAATTTTTATAATTATATAAAATCCATCATGAAACGTAATGCACCAACTAAAATAACATCAACCATGTTACTCAAGCACACACACCAAAAAACAAAAAACATCAAAATCAATGTACTCTCATATAAAATTTCTCAACAAACTCAGCACACTATGAAATAACAATTAGAAACTCCAATAATAAAAAAACATAAATAAATAATATTATCCAAAACCAAGAATCCATCAATCCTGAAACCCCATTCAATAATTATTCTTTGATCATTTTTTTAGAAAAATACACACACCTAAAAATCAACGACCTTCATTTCCTCTAAAATAAATATCTATAATTTTTTTGACCATGATAGAATATCCCCCATATACTATTTTTTAAACCTATAAAATAATTTATTTCAACACAAAATATTTATTCTCAAGAGATAAAGAACATAATAACATGAGTGAGAAGTGACCTTCTTTTGTTAAGATGTCAGAGCCAAGTTGCACTTATAAATCCAAAATCTACACTACTCATAGAATTTTTGTACCCCTGGAAACAAAAGAACCATTAATCAAAAAATGTTTCAATAATCCTCAATGAAACCCAATGTCAAAATCATATATCTAGAGTGAAATGATAGATGCAAGGAATGAAGAGAGACATACCTTTGATATAAAACCCAAACATTAAATGATTTGATGGAGAAGTAATCCAAAGGATGTATCCACAAAAATCAATAAAAATATCATACTAAGGGTTATCTGTCTTATAACTGTTGTTGTAGGGGATAAAGTGGGGGCTTTCTATTTTTTATATGAAGTATTTGGCATTTTATTAATAGTTCATTAGATGAAATGTATTGTTCTAATTGACCACTCATCGAATATAAAGCCCCAACTACATTAAATACTATAATTTATTGTACCACCTGCTCTGAATTGGGTTACAATTATTCAAAAATGAATGTGATACTACCATAAAATCAGGATACATAAACCAAAAAATATGGTCCCATAGACCATGTGTTGACCCTAAATCTCCCCTAGACACCCATTTTCCACCTCCAACCTATCCATCCTCCTCAAAAAAGAACCATAAGGATCCTGATAACCTAAAAATATTCAAAAAAACCTTAACACACCCCTAGATAAAATATTAACCACCCAAAACCAAATATATTAAATTCGAAAATATCTAGGTATTTCAATTCGATCATCCAAAAAAATTGGATCCCTTGAAAACATTAAAAATTTATTAACATGACACATACCTAAAAACATGTGTAGGACAAAAAGCAACCAAACTATCATAAAACATAGAAATCAAGTACCAAAATCACAAAAATAACTACAATTATGAAACTCAATGAAAACTTTTACCAAATAATATAAATCCAAGAAACTGTTCAATTGGATAAAGAATTTTCAATCACACTTTACAAATAACATCATTTTATAGAGACCATACATTCACATAGAAATCCACTAGTTTCTTTTCCCCCAAAACCACTCACATTAATATTCTTATTAACTATGAAAATTGAAAAAAAATTAATATATTAATTTAACTATGTAAAATAATATACATAAATACACATTTCCAAGATCATGTGACTTAAATAGATAATAATGTTAGTGGTAATCCACCTAAAACATTCAGAAAGTCATAGCCAAGGAACTATATTAAATAGTAGACACTCACTCATGATAGCCTCCTAAATCGCCTAACAATTTAATCTCTACGAATCAAATGGGTTTCACTAAGACTTGGTGAAACCTTGATTTCAACACCATAGATCCAGTGATAAATGGAAAATAAATAAATAACAAGTTATATATCATTGATTAAATAACCAAACATCCAAATATTTAATGAATTAGACATCCAGTGGAAGAAATAAATATTTTCCCCAAATTCACCAATAAATAGAGATCTCACACATAAGGGTTGAGATTCAATATATATTATGTGTTATAGGTTTTAAAATAAAAAATTAGTGTATTTTTTCTGGTTTCAAGGATTGAATACACATCTTGTGGGATCATGAATCATCCATAAAAACCATACTATTTAAATTCATATTCATAAGGTAATGAAATTCAATGTTATGGGTGATTGTGTGGAAATTGTGTATATGATAATTCCTCCCCTTAAGTTTTCATGGTCTGACCTTTGTAGTCCCATTAACCAAGAAATGATTGTGTATCTCCCATTATACACCAGATTTCAACCTCTATCTTCTCTAACCAATTCGAAACACTAATTATCCTTCTCTAAGACCCTTAAACATGCACAAATCACTTTTAACCCTGTCACCAAAATAATATAAATAGGCCTTAATAACATATATTCCACCTACCAAAAGCCATGCCTTATAACTCCACCATTCAAAAACAATTCCATACTAAAAAAACTAATAATGAGGTAGTCCATCAACCTATCCTGAAAAACCTGAGTACCTTAAATTTATCCATCATCACAGATATCATACCTAAAAAATTGGGGGATATATCAAAACACTAAATCTTTTTTATGGAAATAGTAATCATAATTGTGATCCCCACCATCAAGAATAATCATAGGAAATAAAAATCAATGAAACCATGGATGATCCATATCACCTATCTATCCATACATACAAGGTCCCTAAAAGCTACACTGGTGAATGTAATTCTATCAAATAATCTTCCCCAATCAATGGTAGTAGATATATATATTAATCCACCATGTTTATAACATGTAATCCAAATATATATAAAAACTTCGATTACAAATTTTACAAGAATGATATGAGATTCTTATACAATAATGATAAAAAATAAGTCCAAAACCAAATTTATAATCATCTACATCTCATTACTATAGGATCCAATCCACTATATACCTCAAATCAACCACATTTCATATAAAAAACAGAAAATGAAATAGTTTACTAACAAAAAATTAACCAAATTAGATTCATTATGGGACCACATAAGTTGGAAAAGAAAATATTTCCCACAAAACCCTTTATCCTATCCAAAATTTATATGATTCATTGGTTCCAACATCAAAATTCACATCTCTTTAATCCAAAAACTTCAATGTGTTAACCAAAATACACATTTAAATAACTTTATAGAGTCAACCATGTCCCATATGACTTATCAAACACTACAAATCTGGCAGTACAAAGTGAAAAAATTCCACTATACTATAACCTTATGCTTCTACCCTTGTATAATGACAAAAAATATTGTTAATCTTTCCGAAAAATGATTTTAATTGACATAATATCTAAAAATTATCCACTATACTCAAAATAAATTATCAAAATGTAATAAGTTTACTAAATCAATCCCATGTTTCCCAAACTGGTATTCCAACCATGACCTATCCAAATCTCCATTGATAAACCCTAAACTCTGTAAGGTTACTCATTCCACACACCATTATATTTTCCATGTGATTCCATTAATTTAATACGCCCAAATACTAAGAGATCATAAATACCCATATGGTGCCCAAGTGTGTAGCCAAAAGCATATATATCCAAAATTAATGAACACATCCCCTTCCTTATTCAATTACCTTTGAAATCATCCCTATTATATTATTGGGTTAACATAGTAACCATTATATGACTATACAATCATACCACAAATTCTTTCCAACTTGTTTTTACAAAACACGCAATAAGGCTATCTTGAATAGACTCAATTCCAAATGTAGATTTTTTTATTTTTGAATAAACTCACTTTTCATGTTTATTGAGAACCATAAAAACCCTTACTAAATAACTTCCCCACCCTCACAATTTTTAAAATTAATATATTAAAAAACTAAAAAGAAACTGAAATTTAATGTTTTTTTTTAATTTTTTATGTATATCAGTTTGGACTTGATAAACCACCTTGATCCCAACACCTCATTTCTGACATATTAATGCCTTCTGTTAACAAAATCATAAGATAATATCCCTAATGTGTATATTTCATGTCCAATGCACCAAAAAGAACAAAAATCAACAATGATAAAAGGTCCTTAGTTGTACTAAATGAAAACTCCACTCCAGGTGGGAGTTCTCTATGACACCAACGGTAGGGGGAACCTAAACCATAAGATCAAAGATGGCTAGGAATTAAATGTGAGACGCTTCTAAGGAAGAATGAAGTGGGATAATACATATTGAAATAATTATATTGAGATGGTGAAATATGTAAATAAATAAAAAGGGGGATAAACCATAAAAACAATTTTATGAAACCCACATTAATGATAAAAGACATAATAAGTGAAGACAATGGGGGGAAATGTCACAGAAAGTCGTGTCCATTGAGATCCCTCACCCTTTGAGCCACCAATAGGGTAAATATAGAAATGTAGAAAAAATATGATTCCACTTATAAAAAAAAATATCTATTATCTAAGAAGAAAATCATATATATAAAAGTAAAATGTATTATAAAACATGAAAAATACCATATTTGTTTTAATCAATTCTCTATTTTTTAAACACAAATAAATGTAGTAACCACTTCATGAAAAAACCCCAGGATAAAAAAATAAGGAAACTACCTATAAGTCAATATCTTTTCTAAAAATACCCACAACCAAAATTGAGTCCCCACCCATAAATATATACCAAAAACACTCTATCATATAAAATTTACCAATATATAAGGAATTTAAAGAGTCAATTCAATAAATCTCAAGTTGAATCACCCTTAATTAATATCCATCATTAGAGATAATCCACATCATATCGAAAATGATTCTGACCATTAACTTCTAGAAAATATAAATCCCACTTTACCCGAGGCTACCCTACCCACCATCCAATAACAATATTTTTGATTTTTCCTTACAGCTAAACTACATTACTAGAATTAATGTATCTATGATATTCGTGAATATCAATACATTTATAAAATAAATTAATTTTGATAACAAAAACCATAATTTATCAAAAAAATCATTTCACCAAAAAAAATTCAACCTATTTTTAATTATCCAAAAATTTATACCAAGAATAAATCACAATATCGTAATACAAATTTCAATAAATTTGAATTTATTGTTTTATTTAACACATCATTGTAAAATCTATTCAAGATTTAAAACAACTCATTCCATGTTTTTTATCCAAACAACCCATCATCACCTCTTTATCATAGTCTATTTTCAAAACACAATTCAATACTAAAATAAATCCACCATATTGATTTTACCAAAAATGTTTTAACGTGACTATATTTCAACCATTAAAACATTTTCACCCACCACACAGTGTATAAAAATCGTAACATATTTTCAAGAAGTCCACTTCTTTTCAAAACTCCATCCTAGGTAAATATTTCCTTTGGAAAACAAAACATATTGTTATAATAATTTTGGAAACCCAAATCCAACCCACTATGTTAGAAAAATATTTTATTTTCAAAACTATTTCAATCAATTTAAAAAATTGAAAAACTTCCTCTTTTTTGAAAATTACTGTTTATACTTTCTATTCTTTGACACCACTAAGAAAAAACCCTTAATAAAATCTACCTTCTCCATGTTTCAAAAACCAAGTTAAACAAACATAGGTTTTGGAAGTACCCATTACAGTCACTAATTTGGTAAGTTATTTTTAAAAAGCATCTAAAATTCAAAACCATTAAATTTACTAAATTAACTTTAAAATAGAAAGTCTCAAAAAAATTACATTTATTAGTTAGCAAAGCCTACTTTTTTCCCTTAAATCATATATTTCAAAAAGAATTATTTATATGTATTTTTAAAATAAAATATTCCATTTTTACTCAAAAAAATATAACACAATATTTTTATACGTTAAAAACAAAAAAAATGAATAATTTATACTCCATAATGAGAATCTCGGATATTTACTCTAGTTGGTCACCATTAAACAACTATTTAGACTTAGAAATTTAGTCCTATTTTGACTCCTAAATTGACTAATGATCACCATATTCTATAGAATCCTAATGAAAACCACAACGAATTGATACTAGAATTCAAGATAACTTTTAAATAATAAAAACTCATGAAAAAGTTCATAAATAATTTATGAATCCACAACCATTAAAAATTTTCAATACCATAATAAAAACATTATAACAGTGTTCAAACATAAATTATACTCTTGTCATGGTAATGTTCCGGTTTCATTACATCCAATACCATATAGAAAAGATTTTATTTTCTCATATTCCCACAACCAAGGGAATAACCATCCCCTTACCAAGTCCCAAATACATTTTCATAAAAAATATCATAAGAAAGTAACCATATTCAATAAAATTCCTATCATGGAACTATACATTGCATGATACCAAAAGATAGTCTCATTCCATTATAGAAAACAAAAAAAAAATACCGAGGAAGAATCAAACCCTACCAACTCCTTACAATTCAATTAACACCTCACATTATTAAACTATTCCTAAAACAATATTTTTACTATAAAGATGATGGTCATATATTTTTATCATCTATTATATGAGTTCTAAAACATTCTATTTCTATTAAAAATAACTACTGAATAAACCACATTGATATCATTTATAAAATTCTAACCCAATTTCTTAAATAAAATCCAACCCTGATTCAAATTTTACAATTACTAATTCCTTGGTTCAACCCTTAAACCACCAAGGGCTTGATAAATAACATAAACGAACCTATATAGACTATAGGGAATGGTGTAACAATATTAAACAACATCAACCATATACTTTAATGATAATACGAAGAAGAAACCATGAATAAAATGAATATTACTATAATATATAAGAATATAAATACAATAAAACCACATTCATTATACAATTGTAACCCTGTATATCAATTATATCATTATCATATATGATATGAAAAATCCACCACTAGTCTTCACTAGACTATGACCACAACTTCTCTATTCCATCCCATGAAAAAACATCTAGTATCCTTAATCTTATGTAACATCATCATCATAGGCAATTAGACACTGATACAAGGGCTGATTAAAAGACCCAGTAGTATTTAACGAATGCTCTATTTTTTCTACATCCATGGGAAAATCAAACATGATACAAATTTGTTTTATAAACAATTGACGATTTAAAAAACCATTTAAATGAAATTTAAAAATATATATTTTTATAATAACCATGTAACATTAATAAATTAGAAAAACTCACCATTAAAATAAAATAGAAATCTTCAATAAATGAAAAACAATACCAAAAATATAATACTCCAAATTAAATAACCTACATACCCATATAAACAATAAAATATAATGAAAACCCTTATACCATGATTAATATCCATGAATGTGTATCATTAAATTAAAAGTGGACTAACTACCATTTAACCTTACCATGTATCTCCCATTAACTTACCTAAACCCAAGTGGAAGATTACCACAAAATCATTTTACTATTAATAGAAAAGTACCCACCCTCATGTGGGAGTTTACCGAACTCATGTATAATCCCTCAAAAAACAATTCCAAACTATAAATATAATAAAATAATCCCATGAAAATCAATACAGAAACTATAACTACATTATATCCCAATAAACTCAATGAAAAAGACAAATAACATCCACCATGAAACCTAATACCCATTAAATAACATAAACTATGAAGCTAAAAACAAAATGAAAAAGAACATCAACCACAAATCTTAATAGACACTAACTAACATATCATCAACTATAAAACACAATTCACAAAACCAAAAAAAAACCACACATATTATATATAATTTAAAAAATCTACCATAAATAAAATCCATGAAATAGTTTTATAATCCAACCCACTATAAAAATGTGTTTAAAAATACTACAATTTTATAGAAACTAAAAATGAACTTGGAAGTAAAATAATTTCTTTTCCATAAAAACCAGTCAATAAAAAATGGATTTATAACCAAGAACAAAAAAAACGATGACATAATCATTTCAAATAAATAAAGTAATTTACTTAAACACCAACAACCCAGAACCTGTAATTTGACCACAAAATAGCAAGAGTTCTATGACACCTACCACAATAATGATGCTAATGCCAGACCACATTTCCAAATATACGGTTTTCTATCATCATAGCCTTACTAAGGCCCTCCCAATAAAATCCACATGAATTAAATGATATTTTTCCATGATTTGCTGAAAAATCAATGTCAAAATGATAGATTAATAGGGAAATGTAGGAAATGAGGAATAATGAGTGAAATAACTTTAATCCAACACCCAAATATCCAAATATTAAATAGAGAATATGTAATGGAATAAATCCACCAAATTATCTTACAAATTTTTTTTTCCTATGCATGGGTTAAAAGAAGGGAGAATTGAGGAGTTTTAGTTTTTTAAATCAAAACATTTTAAACTTTTTTATTGTATCTAGACACGAATTCATGAACATGGGTGATAATTAATTGACTATTAAACCATAAATATTTGAATACCTTTCTTATTGACTTTACTTTCATAGTCATATGTTACCATGAATATGTTGTTCACATGCTACTACCTCTCCTCTCAGCGACATAATTTGAAAAGAATGATATTAAGGACTTTGAATCTGCTATAAGAAACCATATTTCCACCTCAAACATCCCTAAAACATTATAAATACACCATAATATTACCAAAATCCTTGAAACACTTTAAAATACCATTTAAATACCTCATTGTAATAATAAAAACCAACCATGTATATGTGGTGGTGGATGAGTGGTAAAAAACATGTAGAGCTACATTAGAATTCCAAGATCAAATATAGAAGGGGGATAATTTATAGAGTTACTATATAAGTACTAGGTAAGTACTCTATAAGGTAGTATAACACTATTCACATGAATTAGGATTTTGATCCACAAAATTGGGCCTATGGGGCACAAAGAATTTGGGTCATCAAAGACCTTTGGGTCAAAGATCCTATGGTCTATCATAAGTAAAACACTATGAGAAATAGGGTCTTTGGACAACATCAACAAGAAATAAGTGACCTGTTAGGATATTAATAATTCCTCGACCTAATTATCATGTAATGTACTATGGATATACACATGAACTTTTTTTTGGGGTTTGTAAAACATGGGATGAGTGTGTGGACACCTATCAACCATTCCTTCATCAACATGGATTTATGGTGTTTGATAGATGTATTTTATACACAAAATATTAAACATAGTGGGAGTAGTAAAATGTGGCAGCCGAAAAGGTAGGTGATTTAGTGGGGCACCAAGGATGCATCACCGGGTGGGTGACTTGAATTAGAGATGGGTGTTGTAATACCTCATAATTTTGTGAAATATATATTTTTCAAGTACATTTAATCTTTCTAATATTTTTCTTAAAATGTAACACTATGTATAGCTTGTGTTATACTAAACCTAAATTTTAGATTACGTTACCTGAAACAATTATTTTCTTTGACAATGTGCATGTTATGCACCACCATGCTTCAACAACCCATGAATTAATATTTTTATAAACTAGCTGTTATGTAGCTGGGTATGAATAATATTAAGTAATTTATGAAATATAATTATACATTTCCTACTAAATATAAATTAATTTATAAATACATAGTAAATAATCAATCAATTTTTATTAAAGTAACAATATTCTTAAAAATATATGTTTTACAAATAAATTATTCATATTTTTTTGGGAAAAATATATTATAATTATTTTTTAGATATTTTATAAAATTTATATTATAAAATAAAATTAAAATTTTAATGTATCATATCTAAATTAATATATGATGAAATTTTTATATTTTTTAAAAATTATATATTTTTAGTGAATAATGAGAAATATCGATTTTCATAAAATAATAATTTATTTTCAATAAATTAAGAAATTTAAATTCTCAGTTATTTTTTAAATTCAATAAGAATAATTTATTAATATCGAGTCAAGTTAATTAGTCTTTAATAACTTTTATATTGGATATTAGTATATGTTTATTTTTATTTTTAAAATGGTTTTTTCTGAAAACTATTTTAAAGTGCATAATGTTTCTACATTTAAATTAATTAAAATAATCCATAATAAGGAATGTTTTAAATGAAATATATTTATTCTATATAAATAAAACATAATTGAGATTCTTGAAATGATTAATATTATAGAGAAAGTTAATATAAACTCATCTTGTGGATAAAAAATACACATCGCGAAATCCATTTTTCTATCATGTCTGCAATTTTAGTTATATTTTTAATTTTTGAAACTTAAAGAAAAATTTATAAAAAAAATTAAATAATTTTTTAAATCATAATTTCAAAATTATATTATGGTGAACTTATGATATTATTCTGAAATGTTTCAATTTTTTTGTGAGTAGTTAAAAATACTTAATTTTAATTGAAAACATCCTTCTTAGTTAATTTTTTTATAAAGTTAAATTATATTTTAAATTTTTTGTAAGATATATTTAATTAAATAATTGACAAATTAATATAATTTAGATAATTTAGATCAATTTAATATTTAATTTTAATATAAAAACATTTTCAAATTTTTAACAGTTTCCCTAAAAAATGGATTTTTCATTGGCTTAAAGATCTTTTTAAAATAATAATTTTCCACATTCATGAATTATATTATCTAATGAATGTGGAAAATTATTATTTTAAAAAGATCTAGTTCATGAAAATGTGTCTTTTTTAATCGTAGTTTTACATTCCCCGGGGATATTGTTTGGATATTCACAAGCTTTTTATAAACCTACACAAAGGATTTAAATAGATAATGACAATGAATGAACTAGGATAAACCTAAGGTTTCATAGATTAAAAATAAGGTCTCTTAATTTGGTCATCCTGTAAGTGATTTTAATTATTATCTGGTTTCCAATTATGATTATAATTTCCCACACTATTAATTTTGATTTTATTAAATGTTGGGAACCATAATTAATTAGGATAACATATAATTATATGTTCAATTTTCTGATGAGTTGTCAAATGGATTGATGACTGATGTTAAGGATATTCTTTTTATTTCTAATTTGTTATCACAAAAAATGATTATAAACATGCACCATGACCAATTATCAGAATCAAAAATGAAGAGAAGGATAGATTTTGCTAAGAGATCAGGTAATAAATACCATAGAGGAAAAAAATATTCAGTTTATTATATGTTTAGAATATGGGAAGAACCACCCAAGGGAATATATTAGAAGAATGGGAAGTTGTTTTTTGAGTGTGTAAAATAAGGACACAAAGAATTCAATTGTAGAGGTAACATTAAATGTTTGGTTAATGTAATGGATTGGGAATAATGGTCTCCATAAGATATCATCCATGGTTGAATGATTCAAAAATGGAAAGTGTGGAAATTATTAAAATTGAAATATTAATAGTAAATCTCATGAAGAAAATTAGTAAGATTGAATGAGTTATGGTTTTGTTGTTGAAGATAAAGAGACTGAAAAGACATATGAATGGAAGGAGGTATTAAGTAATAAGATTATGAATCTTAGTTAATGGTTTATGAATGAAGTAAAATTATTGAATTGTTCATGTATCAGAATTAATGAATTAACAAATATATACCTATTAGTTTTTATAATTTTATACTTAAGGATTTGAAAGAATATATTTAATGGTTTTGGTAACCTATAAAATTTATTTATTGTAAAGATTATATTTCATAGAAAAAAAACACGATTCAGGGAAAGATAATCCTTAATATGTTCTTGATTTTGAAAAAATGGTGTTTATTTTTGATAAAGAATTATTGATACGAATAATTAAAATAGATAGTATTGATTACCTTGAATCTAATTAATAATTGGTGGAGAAGGTGATCCTTGTTATCATAAATAAAGTTTAGAGCATTATTGTATTTATGTAATATATTAAAAAATATGAGTTTTATTCAAGGAATAAAGAATAATGTATGTTTTTATATGGTTTTATGGTACTTTAGGTTGTTACCATGTTTCCATAGAATACATGATTAAGGTATTCACATGTTTGGTATGTGAAAATTGAGATCTAATTTATATTGTTTGGGGGGCATTAGTGAGAAGTTCATTTTTGGAAACCTATTAAACTACAATATAAGTCTATTGATTTTAATATTTTGGATGGATGATAAGGGTAACCATCTATGAAATGGTTCAATTCTAACTTTGGATGTGGATTTGGATATCAAAATATAAATTCACCATACAATGATTTATGTATATTGTATAACTTGTGATAATAATTTTATTGTCATAATAAATAAAGAAAGATGTAATAACTTACCATTATCTTTATGTATCTAATGAGCTCTTAGTTATTTAGTAATAACAAATTCACCTAAATTTCATGGATTAATTGACTAAGTGAAAATTGATCAACGCCCAACCTATGTATGGAATTGTGCTTATGAAATGGAATAAAATTAAGTAAGTATATCATCTCATAAATATTATTCAACTTTTGGAAAATGATCTTGATATATGTTTTTTCCTTGTTATAAACATTTTTTATGATATCAATTATATTATTCATGCCTATTTAGTTATGGGTTTGTGGGCATTAACCTTCCCCAGATAAACCAATTTATTGTGATTAATGATCTTCATCACTCCTTATAAATATCTATACTTTTATTCCATGTCCACATCTCATCTTCCCACCTATGTACTCTTGTGTTGAAACGTAGTTACGAGTTTCATCAATAGTGAGCACGACACATGCCAGTTGGCTTCTGTGAACCATATAATAATATTATTATAAAATATCCATTATGTGTGTGGGTATAAAAAGAATTAAATACTTTATGAAATTTAAATATAAATTTCATAAAAAATATAAATTTATTTATAAATTCTTAGTAAACAATAGATCAATTTTTATTAATGTGATTATATTTTTTAAAATATTATTTATTCAAAAACATTTTAATTTTTTTCCCAAATATATATATTATAATTAATTTATAGAGATTTTATAAAATTTATTATAAATAATTAAATTAATTTTTTTTAAATCATTATATATAAATTAACATATTTTTAAATTTTAGGGTTTTTAAGAAAATATTAATTTTTTAGTGAATAGTATATAATTCCGACTTTTGAAAAACAATCATTTTATTTCAATATATTATGTAATTTAAATTTAAAATTATTTTCTAAAATTAAATAAGTATTATTCAGTAATATCAAATAAAAATAATTAATTTTAAATAATTTTTTTATTTTTTTATTATAATTTTATTTTTGGGTGAAAATGGGTTTTTTTGAAAACAATTATAAAGTGCATGATGTTTCTCCATTTTAATTAATTAAAATAATAATTAATGATAAATTTCTAAATTGAAAATTTTATATTATACTTTAATAAATTTTAATTTTAATCTAAAAAATTATTATTATGAGATATATAGTTAATTTAAAATAAGCTTATACTCGATAAAATATACTTCTTGAAAAATGAGTTTTTCTTCTCATCATTGGGTTTTATTTTAAATTTCATTTTTTGATGTTTAGAAAATTTATTTTAAAAAATTAACTTAAATTATTGAATTATCACCTCAATATTATATTATTTCTATATTTTTGTGTTTTTCTAAAAAGTTTAATTTTTTGGTGTATAATGAAAAAGCTGAATTTTAATTAAAATCTGCATTTTTTGTTTAATTAATTTATAAAGTTAAATTATATTTTAAAATAGTTTTTGAAGAAATATTAGTTCAATTATACATCCATTAATCCAATTTAGTTAATATTGATGAATTAAATATTGAATTTTTATTCAAAAACAATTGAAACTTTTTGAACATTTTCCCTTTAAAAACCCACTTTCTCATCGCCTCTATATGATTATTTTTAATTTAAAATTTAATATTATGTGAATGGAAACTGGAAAATTATATTCCAAATTTTTATTCATAATAATTTATATTATCTAATAATAACATATTAATTTTTTACCATAATCAATAGTAAAAATAGAAAAATTTATTTACTACGGTTGAGGTAAAAATGGGTTTACATTGGAGGAGGGTAACCTGAAAATACAATAGTTGGAAATTACTCAAAAAATTTTACAACACCAATTGGATAGATTTATTTAAAACATTCTCCTCCTAGTTTAAAAAATAATCCATTTTGGAGTCTTGTGACATGAACAAAATGGGGGTGGAATTTTTTCTTTCAAAATATTACAAGTGTTCTACTCACCTCACGTACAAAAGGCCACCCATTATTCTCTCTTCTTCAAAGCATTAAAAATATTTTTTTGTTAAATTAATTCCAAAATAATTTCAAAACTTCAATCCTATCATCCTAGAATACATTGTTTGGACAGAAATCCAACTTAGGAAGCCTTTTTTCAAACCTAAGGAGGATACCTGTAAAAGAGGTAACATTCATCAATGAGATTTTTTGCATTATTTCCACCTTCAATTAATTCAATTTTTATTATACCGTGAAGATATGATAAAATAAATATATTAAATATATTAAGTTGTTTTTATGTTCATTCCATTACCTATAACCCCATCTACTTCTATCAAAAATGTTATGAAATCATCATTCATGTGTACAATGGACTACTGCCTCAGAAACGGATGTCAATCATTTTTACATTAACACATTATCTGATGAAACATAATGATGTATTTAATATTTATATATTATATTTTTCATATTATTATAAAATTTTAATTATTATATGTCACGAACCGAATCGATCGCCACCAAAAATGGCACCAAACCCAGCCCGTGACAAGGCCCGAAGGCCGTTCCCGATCCCCACGGGCTGGCACAAGTGCCCGGGTATCATAAAATGAAAAGTGGGAACGATTTACCCGAGTTTATAAACATAAAACAACAAAAGAATCCAATTAAAAAAATCTGGATTTTTCAAACCAAACAATCTTTTACAAAAAATCAGAACTGAATTACATAGCTTAAAACAACTCAAAAGGTCTATACCAAAGGTAGAAAACCAAATAAGGACAGCCCAAGAACCCTCATGGCAAGGGGCACCTCCCTCAAGCCACTTCCACAAGACTTCACCCCCAAGGACCTACTAGAAACCCAAACCACTAGAACAAAAAAACTATACCCAACCTGTGGTAACAAAAATAACCAAGTCTACTTACACCCAAGGGTGTAATTATGGTGTGATCCAATGCCCAGTAGGATACCACCACTAAGAGATTCTATGTGATAAACATTTAAAGACGAAAAGCATGCATGTTTTCAAAAACATGAAAAGCTAGTTAAAATTTCTAAAAGATGCAACTTTGAATAAAAACAATATTCAAGTGGGCTATCATTAAGAATCAACACTTTTAAAAATAATGTCAATAACTAGTGAATTTTCCAGCCAACTATACCGTATGCCGACGGTAAGTACAATGTAAATAATGAGCACAAGAAATAGGAAATAACCCCTAGGCACTAGCTAGCTGTGGGTCCCAGGTACCTCGTATCTCAGTGAGAGTTACCATCACAAATATCCATTCTCATGCATGAGACACTAGTAGGGAACATACCCATAACCTAGTGGTCCCAAATCACCATCATCATAGTTTAGTTAGAGTTGTAAGCGTCAATCTTTCTATGTGAAACTGAGGCCAAACCCCACGGATTCACTAGCATACTAGTACACGTCCACCCACCAAGATAACCAAGTTTTCCCTTTGTGCTCAAACAAGTTCAACAAGACAAAAAATATACATTGAAAATGAAAATATCATTTCCATATCCCAAATTCACCAAACAGCCCATATGTATACAACACAAGTCACAAAAATCCATTTTTCATTCAAAATGATTTTGAAATCCGAATCACACCAAAATAGCCCACAACACATTTCACATTTCTTCAACACTTCCACAAAACCATTAAAAAATTTTATAAAACAATTATAAGATATTTAAACTCATATAAAATCCCACACACATGGAAAATAACACTTCTTTCATAATCAAAAATTCAATTTTTCACATCACACTCACACAAAACCCTCCACATCACATTCACATCACTTTCACTCCTCCATATCTCCTTCAAACAATTTAATAAAATATTTACAAGATGATACATATAACATAAAATCCTTTTCACAAATGAAATGTACCTTTTAAAAATATACTCCTACCAAAATAGTTTTCTGATATAGTTTCACCTATTACACAACCCAATAAACCATTCAAAACATTCATAAAACAATTATAAAGAGTATACCCAAAATTTGCACATAAAATCCATTTCAAAAACCTCTTTTTAAGACAAAAGCACACCAAGACCCTACCAAAATATAATTTTTAGACCAATCAAAATTTAATAATCCACTATCAAATTTTATATAATCACCTTGAATAATATCACAAAAGATACCCATGAGAACACACAAATCCATAAAAAACTTTCAAGGAGTATAATTAGGTCATACAAATAAAACCATTCAAATACACCCCCTTTTTAGGACCACATGGAACTATATCATTACCCAACCATAATTGGAAGCCCCTTTCAACAACTAATAAATCACTTCCACATTTTACAAAACTACCACAAGAGATAACACATGAAATACATTTGAAAAATACAGACTTCAATAAAAAATGTAACTTTAAAAACAAATTCTTTACTATTTCTACCAAAAATGGTTTTCTCATAATTCAAAACACATACGGAACATGTAAAATTATTTAATCAAGCAAACTAACACATCATTAAATGTTTACCCACAGAATCACCTATCGAATGTGTCGAAACCCTCAAATATTGGGGCGAAACATCAACCGCATGAACGCCACACCTCAAGGAATTTAAAAGAAACCTAAAACCTCAATATTTCACCCAAAATACAGTAATTTAAAACCTATGCACGAACCCCAACTTCTGGAATTTTTATATTTCAAGAATTAGGGATGAAACCCTAAGAAATTTGAAAAAGGAAAGAAATAGACTCACCCACTTGAAGTATCCTGAATTAATCACTCCAAAAACAATAGTTGCTGAAATTTAAAACAGCCAAAATTCAGGTATTGTTTGAAAAAGATTTAAGAGGTAATTTAGGAACTAGAATGGAGGGGAAAGAGTAATAATTGAGACAGTTAAGAAGGGATGAAGTTACCTCTTCAATTCTGGACGATTTGAGACACCCTATGAAGATCAGCCGTAATTCGTGATTTCAAATAGCTCCAAGGAGGGGGAAAGGAAATGAGAGCGCGCCTGGGTTTCATAGGGTCGAGGGGGAGGTTGAATCACCGAAAAAACGCAAATATTGAAGGAGATATTAAAAAATTAATAATTATTTTTAATGCAGGAAATGGGCCTTCGGACAGGCCCAATATCTTAAATAAAAACCCACATCCACAAGGATTATGGATTTATAAAGGCTCCAAATTTATATTTTGGTGTTAATAGGTCAGAGGAAACCATTTAGGAATTAGAATGAGGTAAAAATATTAAAATATTAAAAAATTTATAAATGAAACAAAATTTATTTTTAAATCTGGAATTGGGCTCAAGGTTTGGCCCAATTCATTAAAACTCATCTATTTCTCCATAAAACCTTTAGAAACCATCCAAAACAAAGAATGAAAGGAAAATAAATGAAATTTAACTTCAAAATAAGTCATGTATGTGACAATTCTCCCCACCATGAAAAATTTCCGTCCCCGGAAAGCTACAGAAAATCCAGATACGAAATCCAAAACGAACTGATAAACCAAGATGTACTCCATTTCCAGGTTTCGCCCCCAAAGGCCAAAACACCTCCATTGATCAATTAAGGAAGGAATACTTCACAACAAAATCATACACCACTTTCCTCAAACAGTCATTCACATTCAGGCTTTATCCCAAAGGAAAACTCGTCAAACAATATCTGAACAAGACTCAAGCAATTCACTCAAACGAACAACAACATCGAACACGGTTACACATACCTTGCTATAACTAAACCATTGGGCACTCTCCAATCTCAATGGTTACCCAAGGAAGATTTAGGTAGCTTGATAGATCCTAATGAGACTACCTACCACAAATCCTTGACCATGGATAAGTCTAAGTTATTGGTACGTGGACAAAAAATAGGCTCCCCGCTATAAGAACCAACAATCTTAATCGACCAGCATGGGCCGGTACAGAAAGACCCCAAAATATAATGTGTTGGGAAAAACACATGGTTAGTCTGCACAGTTTGGGAAACCATGAACTAACAGTGGAGATTCTTCTATCAACATGGTTTTTTTGGGGTCATGGTCACTACTAACCAAGTGCAAACCATGTGGTCAAGCTGTCTATCCAAACTTCATACCTTTATCAAAATACTCAATGGAAACCAAAGGGGGAGGGAATAACATTGGGCGATGACATGGGTACAAGGCCCTCCACCTATTTCCACCGAACATGAATAGTAGATGAAATATGATGACACCATAGGTTTAAACTCTTCTTATCTTTCATATTGAGGATAAGACTTTGCATAAGGGTTTAAATGACACTGGGGTTTCCCCTGACTACATGCCAGCTTCTCTTTGGGACCTATGGCTAGAGCTCAAAATATTGAAGCATCTTCGGCCTCGCAGTTAGGCTTTGGAAACCACCTGAATGATAATTCTTCTTTCGTTGCAAACAACAACTACACCGCAATCCCCGATAAGTTTCTTCAAGACATAACACATTCCAAACTCACTTTACCCTAGCTCAATATTTCACTGAAACAAGGGATTATAAGATGTACACACATCACACCTTGTTTTTCCGGGTGAGAAAAAATAGAAGTAAAGAACACTTATACTCACCTTCCTCTAAAATGGAATATTTTTTTATGTTTTTTTTCAAGGGAGACATTCTCCCAACATAATAGAGACTCTCAAGTGATTGACCAACTTTCACCTTTACAGTCAATCGAGCACATGACATCACAAGGAATCACCAAACATGACCATTGTGATTGATATAAACAATGAATAGAGAGGGGACTTGTACAATATCCCCAAACAACGAACAATTCTAGAAAGTGGCCATAATATCCTCTCATGAGCAGATTTCCTACACTAGTAGTTTAACAAGAACTCCTTCTTCAAAGAGACTATAAAGGACCGAGAGTTCCTCTTAGACGCTATCCAAATACTCATCCATGCTAACAACCCCAGAACACTTCCACCTTCGAAAAATTAGGAAACTTAAGAGGCTAAGGTCACTTTCAACCATCCATAATCAATCTCCCACTACAAGAGGATACACAAAACCAATAAAGGAAAGGGTTTATACTCAATCTAAAAAGCTCAAGAAATAGATTCCTTATATTGATCAACTGGAGGATTTTCCAATGGAGAAACAATCTGGGTTGCACTTCAGTTATGAATTAACCTTTAATGGGGGTGTACCTTATCCAATGAGAGAACCCAAGGACCCAACCAATTTGGTCCATTGGTCAAAACAAGAAATAAACCAGCTCCAAACACATTAATGGAACCACCGTAAAGGCATCCCAAAACATTTTGCAAAAGAGACCACTAAATGTCCCTGTAACACAGCTTACCGACCAAACACAAACCCAAAACACAGTTCAAATAGAAGGGGTTCTTAGAATAAAAACATCCCACAACATCAACATTTTAAAAAACCCATAATACAAACCATACAAAAATATTCATCAAGACATCATGTTTTTCTTTAAAAGTAATTCTTTGAGAACAAACAGTTTAGCAGTAAGTGTATCCACCAATGGTACCCCATGCGCCTCACACATGCATGTTTTTGTGCCACACCAGACACCCTCCTCATATCTGTCCCGACACTCATCCAGTCATGCCATCAACCATCCATCATCCCATATAACCCCATGCATGTGGTTGCTAATGGAAATACCAAAGGTTAAAACAAAAATTCTTTCCACTTTTCATACCCAAAATGGTCAACCAACACATCCTTTTTTCACATAACTGCTAACCACGAGATCAAAATCCCAACTGACATCTTACATAAAATTTTAGAAAGTCACTACCATTTAGAAAATAACTTAATTTCAAGATATTCACATAAATTTCAAAACATCTCATCCCATGAAAACACACTCTGATTGTTTAGAAAACTCTATTGGAAACACTTTTTAAATACAACTTCAATACAGTATCTACTTTCAAAGAGGTGTAAGCGCACCATTTTACATTTAAAGGCAATTATGAAAATTCAGTTCCTCCATTTCATAAACCAAACCATTACCTCTTTATTTGATAATCATTTCACAAAAACTATACAATTCTTAAAACCAATGTTCCAAGATTTCAAAACCTAAGCACAAAACAGTGCGAGAGGAAACTAGTTTCAGTGGGTCACTTGGAAATATGGTTGGTAGCCATATTACAATCATTTCACTGTCACAGAGAGTGTTTTAGGGAATATCCTTGGCTCCACATGGCTTTCCAGGCCCTGTGAGCTCACTAGGACCGTTAACCCAACTCTCTTTTCATTTCCCTTAATCATCATCGAACCAAGAAAACCGAAGGACTTAGATAAATACTGACTTATCTTGGAAGCATGAATCCCATTATGAGGTGTGGTGATCAGGAACACTACCCATAACTATAATTCTATGTCCGAACAATCCTAACTCCAGACTATCCTGACTCTTCCCCAAATAACATGACCTAAAGAGTTAACCTGAACCTCCTCTGATACCATTTTGTCACGAACCGAATCGATCGACACCAAAAATGGCACCAAACCCAGCCCGTGACAAGGCCCGAAGGGCGTTCCCGATCCCCATGGGATGGAACTAGTGCCCGGGTATCATAAAATGAAAATTGGGAACGATTTACCCGAGTTTATAAACATAAAACAACAATAGAATCCAATGAAACAAATCTGGATTTTTGAAACCAAACAATCTTTTACAAAAATTCAGAACTGAATTACATAGATTAAAACAACTCAAAAGGTCTATACCAAAGGTACAAAACCAAATAATAACAGCCCAATGACCCTCATGGAAAGGGGCAACTCCCTCAAGCCACCTCTACAAGACTTCACCCCCAAGGACCTGCTAGAAACCCGAACCACTGGAACAAAAAAACTGTACCCAACCAGCGATAACAAAAATAACCAAGTATACATACACCCAAGGGTGTAAGTTGGGTGTGAGCCAATTCCCAGTAGGATACCACCACTAAGAGATTCCATGTGATAAACATTTAAAGACGAAAAGCATGCGTGTTTTCAAAAACAAGAAAAGCTAGTTAGAATTTCTAAAAGATGCAACTTTGAATAAAAACAATTTTCAAGTGGGCAATCATTAAGAATCAAAAAATTTAAAAATAATGTCTATCACTAGTGAATTTTCCAGCCAACTATACCGTATGCCAACGGTAAGTACAAAGTAAATAATGAGCACAAGAAATAGGAAATAACCCCTAGGCACCAGCTAGCTGTGGGTCCCAGGTACCTCGTATCTCGGTGAGAGTAACCATCAAAAATATCCATTTTCATGCACGAGCCACTAGTAGGGAACATACCCATAACCTAGTGGTCCCCAATCATCATCATCATAGTTTAGTTAGAGTTTTAAGCGTCAATTTTGCTAAGTGAAACTGAGGCCAAACCCCACAGATTCACTAGCATACTAGTACACGTCCACCCACCCAGATACCTAGGTTTTCCCCTTGTGCTCAAACAAGTTCAACAAGTCAAACAATATACATTGAACATGAAAATATCATTTCCACATCACAAATTCACCAAAAATCCCATATGTATACCACACAAGTCACAAAAATCCATTTTCCATTCAAAATGATTTTGAAATCCGAATCACACCAAAATAGCCCACAACACATTTCGCATTCCTTCAACACTTCCACAAAACCATTAAATAATTTTATAAAACTATTATAAGATATTTAAACTCATATAAATTCCCACACACATGGAAAATAATACTTATTTCATAATCAAAAATTCAATTTTTCACATCACACTCACACAAAACCTTCCACATCACTTTCACATCACTTTCACTCCTCAATATCTCCTTCAAACAATTTAATAAAATATTTACAAGATGATACATATCACATAACAACCTTTTCACAAATGAAATGAAACTTTTAAAAATATACTCCTACTAAAATAGTTTTCTGAAATAGTTTCAACTATTACACAACGCAATAAACCACTCAAAACTTTCATAAAACAATTATAAAGTGTATACCCAAACTTTGCACATAAAATCCACTACAAAAACCTCTATTTAAGACAAAAGAACACCAAGACCCTACAAAAACAGAATTGGAATCCCAATAAAAATGTAATAATACACTTTCAAATTTTATATAATCACTTTGAATAATATCACAAAAGATACCCATGAGAGCACACAAATCCATAAAACACTTTCAAAGAGTATAACAAGTTTATACAAATAAAACCATTCAAATAAACCCCCTTTTCAGGACCACATGGATCTATATCATTACCCAACCATAATTGGATGCCCCTTTCAACAACTAATAAATCACTTCCACATTTTACAAAACTACCACAAGAGATAACACATGAAATACATTTGAAAAATACACACTTCAAGAAAAAATGTAACTTTAAAAACAAATGCTTTACTATTTCTACCAAAAATGGTTTTCTTGTAATTCACAGCACATAAGGAACATGTAAAATTATTTAATCAAGAAAACTAACTCATCATTAAATGGTTACCCACGGAATCACCTTCCGAATGTGTCGAAACCCTCAAATATTGGGGCGAAACATCAACCGCACGACCTCCACACCTCAATGAAGCTAAAAGAAACCTAAAACCTCAATATTTCACCCAAAATACAGTAATTTAGAACCTAGGCACGAACCCAAACTTCTGGAATTTTTATAATTCAAGAATTAGGGATGAAACCCTATGAAATTTGAAAGAGGAAAGAAATAGACTCACATACTTGAAGTATCCTGAATTAATCACTCCAAAAACAATAGTCGCTGAAATTTAAAACTGCCAAAATTCATGGATTGTTCGAACAAGATTTAGTAGGTAATTTAGGAACTATAATGGAGGGAAAATAGTAAGAATTGAGATAAATAAGAAGGGATGAAGTTACCTCTTCAATTCTGGCCGATTTGAGACACCCTATGAAGATCATCCCAACTTCGAAATTTCAAAGATCTCCAAGGAGGGGGGAAAGGAAATAGGAGCACGCATGGGTTTCCTAGGGTCTAGGGGGAGGTGGAATCACCGAAAAAACGCAAATATTGAAGGAGATATAAAAAAATTAAACATTATTTTTAATGCAGGAAATGGGCCTTCGGGCAGGCCCATTATCTTAAATAAAAACCCATATCCACCATGATTATGAATTTATAAAGGCTCCAAATTGATATTTTGGTGTTAATAGGTCAGAGGAGACCATTTAGGAATTCGAATGAGGGAAAAATATTAAAATATTAAAAAGTTATATATGAAACAAAATTTATTTTTAAATCTGGAATTGGGCTCACGGTTTGGCCCAATTCATTAAAACTCATCTATTTCTCCATAAAACCTTTGGAAACCATCCAAAACAAAGAATGAAAGGAAAATAAATGAAATTTAACTTCAAAATAAGTCATGTATGTGACATTATATTACACATACATTCATACTCTCCATTTTTGTTAATACTATGACGTCGCTTGTCTGTACGTCGAACTATAGCCTCATGAAGCGATGAGATTTTTTAACAAATTAAATGGAATTTATTAATAATGGGTTTATTGAAAATTTTTTATATAAGGGAGATAAAAATTATTCCTTAATGATTTTATATCATTTAACTTTCTTTCATTCAATTCAGCAAGAAAATTGAAACAACGTTAATGCGTACACACAACCTATGGTCTCTATGAATGATGTATTTTATTTTTTAGAAATAAATTTTATAAATTAGTATTATAAATATATAATAAATATATATTATACATATAACATGGTTATTTTGTATGTTATTAAACTATGATCAATTTAGGATTATGATGAATAAAAAACCAAAACCTACAGAAAAAACACAACCGTTATTGTCCGAAACATGATTTTAACTTGGAATTATTATAAAAGGAAATAAAAGGTCATAAGTAAATCGTATTTCATATGATATATATATATATATATGGTTGTGTAATATATTTATAATAAACTTATATTTATGATATAGAAGGATTTAACTTGCACAAAGCAAGTCAAAACTTAAGGTAAGAGATTTATAGTCTCTTCTATTTTAGAGAGACATGCGTATTCAACACTGATTTATTTTATGTGGTGTACATACTACCAATTTTAATGTTTATATCATGAATAAAATTTTGTTAATTATATTTAAAGTATCATTTTATTTTATTCTTTATTTGTATTACTATTTTTAATATTATTAAAGTAGTAAGGAATTATTATCTCAATTTTACTTCTTTGAGAGGTACATTATGTTATGAACATATATTATTTTATGAGGTCTATATACAACCCCTTTTACATATAATATCTTGAATTTAATTATTTCTATGATAATTTATGTCTAATATTTTGTTACGTCTTCATGGGGCTTACGATTTAGATATACCATACTGGTAATGATTTTATGTTACAATCTCATCATTTTTAGGATTGTTTATGATTATGTTGCTATGATAACTTGTTATGATCCATCTATAAATAAAATCATAAATTTTATTCTCCTATGTTTATTAATTGTATTTTAATTTAATTTTACCATCATTTCAATATATTACAATTAATATTATTTTATAAAATGTGTTTATTGAATTATGACATTATTTTTCTCTTTAGCCATAAATCCATCTTCAAAAAAACCATGTTTCCAAAAATGGTTTTAAAAAAGTTTCTATTATTATCCTATGATATTGAAAATAGATTTTCACCCAGGTTTTAATTTAATTTTTTTTAATGTAATCATCATTCCATTTTTTAAATGATTCATGTTTGAATTTTACAGAAAATATGAAAGGAATATTTGTTTTGACATGTATGATAAAATGGAAGAAACATCCTATCATCGTGAACATTATTCTCTTTGAAACATACATTATAAAATTTCAATTTTATTTTCAAATGAAAATATTTTTAAATATTTTTATGTTTTAAAAAGTGTGTTTTCAAATAGAAAAAGTATATTTTTATTAAGAAATATTTTAAATGATAAAAAAAATAATTTTCCATATAAGATGACTTCCTTTGATGTTACATATTCTTTAATGGGGATATGATATAAGGATACCATTATTATTATATATCTAATATATTTATGATTATGGTGGAATATGATTATGAAATAAATTTATCTTCCATGGTTTATACCATGATATAATTGTAATGAAATGTACTTCTTTATACATGGGTTATACCATGATAGAATTCTTATCAAACCCAGTTATTTTTACATGATTTATGCCGTAATGAAATGATTATTAAACCTATCACCATGATTTAAGTTATGATATAATGAAGTTTTTATTAAACCCATTTGATTTCATAGGTTATGATAAGATGAATGGTTTAAGAACTTATGGAACTTATATGTAAGATTTTAATTATGTGACGGCTGAGACATTTATCTCTATATAATACATTGGTTAATGATTAATGTTCTATGAGCTAAGAGGGTACACAAGTGGTTAGCTGAAACTTGAAAATGAGGGTACATAGGTGGTTATCCCTATCTTGAATGAGGGTATATGGGGGGTCATCCCAAACATGAAGGAGGTACATAAGTGGTTAGCCCAAGCATTAACATGTTTTGAATGGCTTGGAGGGAAGCCATGATATAATATTTTACAAGATTATGAGTATTCCAAAAAACTATATCTTATGAAAATGTTATGCTCACATGTATCACGTTGTTTGATTTCATTATGATTATTCTCTTATGAATTACCAATATTTATTCCATGGATCAACATTTTGGAATTTTATATGGATGGTATGATTTTAATATACGATGAAAATTTTCTCATACACTTGTGTTCTTGATTTTATTACTTATCTTCCTTGTTCACCATTTTTGCACATCTGTGATGAGCCTTTATTAGGTTTACATTCCAATGGGTTTGAAGATTTGTATTATGTATGATTTTCTTAGAGGGGTTATAGATATAAAGTTCTTAGTGGGAGATTAAATAGATCAACTATGAACAAGTTTTTTATGTTTCTAAATTTCAAAAGGCTCGAAAATATTATATTCACTGGACTTTGTTTGTGTATTATTATGAATATTAATTTGAAATGATGTAATATCCATGTATTATCGTTCTAGTTTACTATAGGTACAAAGAAACCTATTATATATCTCTCTTTGTTCATGGTTCTTCTATATGGTATGAAGTGGTTCCCATCAATGGTGTGTCAGAGGTTGGTATGATGAAAGTATTCTTGGAGGTGTTTGGATATATCTTTCAAACTGGAAACACAATGTGATGACTACTGAGGGGTGGGGGTGGAGGACTAGAGTCATGGAATGAATAAGGCTGCTTGTTCATAGGAAACTATTTTCTCAGCCTTTAGGATAATGGGCTTTTGTCCCACCCTTGTTTTAATAAATCGATTTATATTTCCCTTCAAGTCATGTATTGTAATAAAATAGGTCCAATTGGTTATTCCCATTCATTATAAAGAGGGATGATACATGGCCCACATAGGTGTCTAGGTTTTTGTATTATTTGGTTTCTTATAATCCATTTTAAATATAATATTTATAATAATAAACCATATTTGTCCTATCTTCTTCATTTTTATATATACAATTCCTTACATGGTCTCTCTTCATCCTATACCAATAATACTATATATGAATATCAAGATACATCATGGTAATCCTTAGGTGAATATCCAATATTAATATTTGTGAATACCACATCAACTTATATTTAATTATCATAGGGACCAAAACCCATAATCTTATATAAAAAACTCATTATCATCATGGGGAAAATCATGTGGATTATCATCCCATATATACCAACCATCGTCACCAAGAAGTACAACTCTAACAACTCACTATCCTTCACCCTTTCAACAAGTGAGGAAGAAATACTAAGATATTTCATGGTCCTATACATTTATACTATTGAATTTCAAGGCCCATTAAATAAAATATGGCCACAATTAATCACCTTATATTATCCATGTGACACATATAGTTTTTTAGGTATTTATTTTGAAATAAACATTACGTATTTGATATATTTCATTAAATAGAGCTGCTAGTCTAAATAAAAAATAAAAAATACATATTCTATAACATATATGTTATATTAGAAGGTATTAATAGAAATAATAACATTATTAAATATATTTATAATTTATTTAAATAATTCAAATGTTCTGATTAATTCATAACAATCAAGTAATCAATTTTTATTAAAGTCATTTTATGTTCTAAAAAAATGTCTCCTTAAAAATGGTTTTATTGAAATTTATTTAGGAATATTATTATTAATTTCTAGTATTTTATTGTAATATTATTTAAATAAATTAATATCATTTAAATTAAACATTTAAATATTATATTATGGTTAATTCTTAGGTATTTTCTAAACAAATACTTTTTTAATGAATAGTAAAAATACCATTTTTTGTAATATCTATCATTTATTTTCAAAAAAAATTACCATTATGTTATAAATTTGATCTTAATTTAACATAAGCCTCCTTTAATTAGAAATAATCTAATTAATTACATACTAACCACAATTACACTTTATTTTGGCATAAGTTTATATTTTGGATTAAAAATACATTTTTCAAAATACACTTTTAACATGAGAAAAATGTTTTTAACTTAATAAATTGAATTAATATGTATTTATTAATTGTTATAATGAAATTTATAAATTATATATTCCATATTATATTTTGAAATTAATTTTTTATATGGAATGGATGTAAATTCAGTTTTTTTTGTAAAATATGCATTTGTCTACATTGGGTTTTCATTTCAGCGTTCACGCTTATTAAAAATTAAATTATTAAAATTATAGAAAATTAATTCATTAAAATTAATCTCATATTCGGAATCCACATAATTAAAATGATTCAATGTTCTCATTTTATTTTGTGGTCATAACGAATAGTAAAAATCAGAAAATTTTCTTACCATGGTTAAGGTTAAAATGGATTTATCATTTGTGGGGGGGAGGGGGGAAACCAAAATGTAAGTATAGAATTGAAACTAAAAGTTTTACAATAGTTATTTTTAACGATATTTAAAACTTTTTTATCCAAAATTTGAATCCTTGGCCATTTGGAGCCACTTTAACAAGAAATTATCCTTATATCATTGAAATTTTTTAAGAAATTCCTTATGTGTCCATCCTCCAAAATATAAAACTAAACCTTTAATCCTAATTTATTCACATAATTTAAACATTTTAGAAAGATAAAACATTCTTATAAAAATTCTTATTTTCCATAAATCAACCTAGAGCTTCAATTATTCCCATGAACTAATCCTTTATGGATTAAGGTTTATGCCAAAGGCGATATCTCAAAGAAGAGGTATAGATCCTAAATAAACTCTTTTATTTTTATTTCTTATTATTTTTCTTATAATCTTATTACATCAAAAAAATGAAACATATAGTATCATAAATATAAATATATTTTATTATGAGGATTTCATAACCATTTTCCTCTTGTTCTCCCTCAAATAGGGGATAAAAGTGTCCCTTGTGCATACGTGTGAGTTATCTACTCCTTATAGTGATGTCATTAATTTTAACTCCATAATCATTCATGGATGGTTATTTTGATAGATTTTATGTATATAAAAATATTTATTATGTAATAATTATTTATTAAGGTGAATTATTATTTATATTTTTTTTTAATTCAATCCATCAAAAAGTGGAAAAAATCACTCCTGCGTGTGTACATACAACCCTCTCCATACAGGGATGTAATTCATTTTTCATCACTTATTTATGTGATTTTTGTAAATATTTAAATAATAAATATATATATTATATTAATTTATTTATTTAAATTCAAAATATCAATTAACCACAAGCGAATTGAAAGGAAAATAACTGCAAAACAAAAACGTACAATAAAAACAAAGAAATTAACACTGAAAATTAAGATATTAATGAAATATTATTTATGAATGGGTGATAATATGCTTTAAATAAACCATTTATTGTATTATAGGTTTTCATATGATGTTTTTTATAATTATATTAAATTTAAATTAATTATATCAGATTTTAGAGTACTTATTAAATTGGAAGGTCTCTAGGGAATGGTTTTATGTTTTAATATCATTTTTACCAAGATTGTGTTTTATTAAATTTTTTTTGATTCAAATTTTTAATATATCTAAAAAATATTATTTATTTTGTTCTAATATTATTATTTTTGGATATTACATATTTTCCTTTTATTTTCCTCTATTTACGTACTCAAGGTACCAGATGAATGTTTTTTTGGAAAATCGACCTCATTTCTATATTTTATTAGGATATTTTTCTTACATGTACATATTCTGTTTAAAATGTTTGCAATAATATTTTTACTATTTTAAAACTATTTCTTAATGACCTTTTAACCACGTTTTTATTTTTATAATTTTTTTAAAAGGAAACTTCTTTTTATTTTCCAAACTAGGTAGTTTTGAATTTATGAAAAATGTCTATGGAATATTTATTTTAACATTCAATGAATGAAATAATTTCCCCACCCTAATGAATAATATTTTCCTTAAATAATCCATTATAAGTTTTATTATTTATTTTTTTAAAAAAATTTACTTAATATTTTTTTTATATTTTAAATAATTTATTTCAAAATAAAAAGATTAATTTATTCAAGATAAGTTCTTTTGATAATTTAAAGTTATTTTCATTTATAATTATACAATTTCATGTTTGTTATGATTTAATTAAGATGTGATCAAATGTTTTTATATTTATTTGTTCTATAGAGGGTCTATGAATATGATGATATAATGTTTATAGATTAAAGACCATTTACATATGTTAAGATATAATGAGTTTATGGATGTTTTATGTTTTTGTGGCATAGATATTTATGGTTCTTATTATGTGATAGGTTGGGCCAAAATTATATATGCATATAATGCATTAGATAAAGATGGATAACTCATGGTATAATAAGGACTGTAATGACGAGTAAACCTCATTTACTAAGGTACTTTCTCCAATAATATATTCATTGGAGTTAACCTTTAATAATGGAATGATGGATTGGGGAGTGAACCCAATCCACAATGATGTTCTTAGAAATGATCCTTGACTAAGGAAACATTTTTCTACACTTATTTGCATTCTCTAATTTTTTTCCTTATTTTTATGTTATTTTATCATGATACATGATTGATTATTTATGATTCAAAACTCTTATGAACTATGTATTTGTTTATGATTAATCCTTAATCCCTAATTCATGATTAAATATCCTCGAATATTTGGGTATGTATTTTTTATATTATGAGCTTTCTATTATATCCTTATGGTATTTTATTCACATTTATAATCATAAATTGATATCTATTATGTTTACCTATACTGATAATCTAATATAACATATTCCTATGTTTTGTTTCTTTAAGGAATCAATATTTTCATTATATAGGGTATGTCTAAGAAGCATTCTAGTTTTAAAAATGTGAGTGGGAGAGGATCTTTATCCGTTTATATACTAATTGTTTTAGTGTAAATTTTTCTAAATACATTAATCCTTTATAATTTTAGAAAAAATCATGTTTATATTTAATGAATATTTATATAATAAGGTTTAATATTTATGTATGTAATGTGTAGGTTTCTATAGTTGATATCAGAGTAATGTTTATTTTTTTTTGGAAATTGGGATGATGAAACATTACTAAGAGAACATAATATAATACTATGTAAATGATAACATCATAATTTTTTTAAGTTAAATATTATGTGGTTTTATTAGTAACAAAACTATGTATGGATCCAATAAGTGGACATGGTTTTGGAATAAATACATTTATGGATAATAATACCAAAAGGAGTTCATCGAGTATATCTCTGCCATAATTATAATTCACATTTAATGGGCCCTTAATATGAACCTGGTTTGACCCTCCCTAGAGATAGTATTATGTTAATCATAATTTTCTTTATAAGATAGTATAAATTATTTGAATAGATATTGAACACAAATATCATAGGTTAACCCTACGATGTGATATATTGAAAAGAATATTCCATGATTTATAGATCCTGTAAATGATTTTCAATATTTTATGATATATCACTATGATTATTATTTCTCACACTATATTTTTTTGGTTCAGTAAATGGATATAACTCCAAGAGACCATGTTTAGGATAAATGTTACAGTTAATGTAATTATATTCCTTCTCAGAAACCAATTTTTTTTAGATTTGGAATGAAAAATCATGTTGTCATGCTTATAGAAGTTTTCCAAGACATGGATCATAATGAGATTCAAAACCAAAAAATAAGGGGAAAATACTATTGATCGATTCTTGGGGAAATATAGAACTTATTTTAGTGGGTTTTCTAATCCAATTACACTTGAGAAATTGGTCAGTACGATTGAAAAGATATTTTACATTCTCCATTGCTTAGATATGAAACTATTATCATTATTGTTTATTATTTGGAAGGATAAGTATATCAATGGTTGAATCAAATCAATAATATATGGTAATGAGAATAAATTGAATCTACAGAATGGGATGAGTTTATAAGATTATTTTTCAATAAGTACGATCCCAAAATTCTTCATAATATGATGGGAAAATAATTCCTTTAGCTCAAGTTAATATATGTTGAATCCATTAATACATATGAAGAAACTAAACATGATTTGTGAGGTATGATAATGGTATTACCATTGAACTATAAATTAATATTGATCTATTATTTAAGAGATAAAACCATTTCATTTAATGATGTTATCCATAATATACTTAAATATATATTAATAAATAATTCAATGTGATATCGAGGTAGAAATAAATATTGACATCACCATAAATCTCACTATTTTGATAAGAATATAAATATGAAATTAAAAGGAAATTATAGTTTTATAATTTAGTGACTCAGGTTTTGACCTATAAGACTTTGGAATATTTCTAAGAATTTCTATCAAAACTGGAATTGAGTCGACTTAGGATTCCAAGGCCTGGAGAGGCTAGGTGCAGTGGTATTAAAAATATTAAATATAATTTAACATGCATGTGTAGTTTCATTGGAAATTTTGAATAAATATTGAGTAGAGTTGTGGATCGGAATTATGAAGCTACATTTGTGTTCAGAACATGAAATTTACCCTATGCATAACATAAAATTTTTCGGCATTGGGTGTTTGGTTGGAGGTGAGTTGTTGATGGGGAGTTAAATGTAGGGCTATGGATTTAAATTAAAATTAAATCCATCAACCCCTACAACCCAATAGTTCACATGACAGGAACCCCCCCTCCCACCTTTCCCCCTAAAGGGACCAATGAAATAAGGTTATGTGGTGCCTCAAGATCTTGTTTTTGATGGTGATCTTCCCCAGATCAGGAATTATCACATTCTGGATGTTATTCTATAGCTGAAGCATTATATTTCCACACGAGGTAGGAGTATTTGGATTTTTTATGAATCATACTTTTATTAATTAATTATAGGTTTTATATCCCTTATAAACATTGTAGGTACCCCATAAGGGTCAATCTGTATGTTTCATTGGGAAGACAGGGTGAATTGGGCATATTGTAGGGAAATGTTATTTAAAATTTCTGATCACATTGCGTGTTGTGTTGGGTGACAAGAAATTTGTTTATATCTTTCATGGAAGATTAGTTTTGGGGACTAAATAATATTTATAAGGGTTTCACATAGTGTAGTGACTCCATGTTGTGTTGAAAAAGGACATGGCCTGTGAAGTCGTGTGAACGTACACAACCATGTAGATATATAAGGAAAGAGTACGCAGGCATGGGGTGTCAGACACTGACATGATTAGATGACATATCCAGGTGGCCATTTATACAAGACACTCCATGTACATAGGGGTACATGCTTTGTGTGAGAAACAATTGTACAATCCATGTGAAGGGAAGAAAAATTCGGGGGCCTTGGTGAGGTGAGACATGCCGTATACCTCCAATACATGTCATGTAATCCTATATGGTCAGCTAAGATATACTGTAGAGGAACTGTTGACGGTGGAGATAGGTTCACAAAACATATATAACACCTTACACGATGTGTTGTCTCTTATTAGAGGAGTTTCTGCTCAGTGTATCTCCTCATTCAGGGCTCGAATTCAGTCATGCATATAGCTTATCTCAGGTAGTTTTTCCACGTAGAACATGATGGTGGACACATTTTGGAGAGAGGATATGCAATGAGATGCAATGTTGTGTGCCTCTTTTGTTTGCGATGTTGGACGTGTAGTGATCAAGTAGGTTCCCTTGGTCTATTATTAGGAGGGTAAAATGTGAAATTACATCCTTGGTACATTATTGTGATCCCCTTGACAAGATGTTATCATACAGAGTTGTATCATCCCTCTAGAGAGGTCATAGAGGGATCCTATATTGAACTTTTAGTGTTGTTTCATCCTTATGAAGATGTAAAGTTGGGATCCTATATCATATCATTTACCGAGATTAGGTTCTCTTAATCATGTATAACACTATAAAGGTATAAATAGACTATCTAGAAGGATAACCCAATAGGGTTTCTGGCATCATCATGTATATGATCCCCTATATGGTAGTCATTTTCTATACGGTTTTTGGAATCATTTGGTATATAATACCCTACTAAGTAGACTATTTTTTTAGGGTGTGTCACAACTAGTTATGAAATCCCCTACTTCACATGTTGTGCAAGGTGGGGTTTGTGGGATCATCCTGACCTACATTACATGGGTGACAATCCTCTATCTGAGCGATATGTTCTCTAGTTTATTGGACTGGGTTATGATGTTACCCAATAGATCTTGAGAGTGATACACTATAATTACCCATTGATTACATATATTTATATCACGTCATAATTTTTTATATTTATTAGAACATATAACAAAACCATGAAAGGAATGTATATGTATTATATCTTTAGAAACTAGAAAACATAAACAACTGGTTCATAAAACATCTATATTGTATCATGTATATTACATCATAACGGTAATAATTTTTGAAATATCATACTTAATACCATTCTTCATGTCATTGGGAAAAGAAAAATATAATAGGGGATAAAAAATGCTCAGTAAGGGTTAAAAATGAAATAAAAATCATATCATATTCATAAAATCGTAACTTTTGAAAATATTATCCTGCATATAAAAGATCACAATATCATGTCATGGGATAAATCATGAAAGAGAAATGTAATCCCAATAGTAATAACATAAGATATTAAATTTTGTGGCATACACACATAATAATATTAAATCATTTCATATTAGTCAAGGCTCATTGCCAAGACCATCATAGAAGACAAAATGTATTACTAAGCTATGTTCTCTCCTCATTACAACTCTGTATCACTAAAACAGATTAACTTGTCATTCTAGACATGTATATCACATGAGATATACATCTCTACCCAATGCATTGGATGCAGATATAGGTCCCACCCATCTCATCATTAAACAATTTTATGTGTGCCACAAATACATAAAAATATTCATCATAACCTAACCGATGAGATCAAATGGGTTTCTTAAACATCATTTCAACATAATTTATATAAAAAAATGTATTTACTAAATTAAATTTTAAATAAAAACAATTAAATCATATTAATAATAGATATATAACCAAAAACGTATGTATTGAGGAAAATATCCTTTCTTCTTTAAAAACATTTTGTTTTATCAAATTGTCGTTCAATTTTAAATGAAAATAATTTATTTGAATATACACTTATAAATGTGTAGAGGAAATTTCACTGAAATAAGTTGTTATGAATATGTATGAAAACATTCATGATTATTAATTTAAAAAAACATTCTCTTTGTACATTTTCTAGAAAAGTCCAAAACTACCTCGTATGGTAATCAAAACAATGATTCCTTTCAAACCACATAGTAAAATTTAAAATGGGTAAAAGTTAATTTAAAAATACATAGAATAATAGTAAACATTTTTTGAGAATTGTTTTAGAAAATATAGACATGGATGATAAATATATCCCTCGTAGATACTTACAAATAAATAATCTCTGATAAAACAAAATTTGAAAAATATAACCACTACCTTTGGTCTGATTTGCTTCGTATCTATCAGAAACTACTGTAAAATGATTTAAATAATGTTCCAGATTAATTCCAAAATAATGATCATTTTTATGATGACATTTATGATTATATTTTCATCCATTTGTTTGTAAAATTTGGTTGTTACTCGTTATTCGAATATTAAGTTCTTTATGTACTTATGCATGTTTTGTCAGATATGTTCTTATTATTATTTTTTGGATATAGTTATATAATTTAAATAATGTTATTAGTATAATATATGTCATATTTATTCATTCAATTTATTTATACAATTATGTTTTAATGAAGATTATGTAGAACAAATCACATCGCGTCGTGGAGACGGTAGGCCGTACGTACGCACGAGTGATGGCATCGTTAAAATAATTATTGAACTTTATTGGCATGGATGGTGTATAATATCTCAGAATTTATATAATTTTATAATAATAATATGTAGTTATTATTTCCAACATTATACTTAGCCATGTTTGGCAGAGGTGAAAATTAGTTTACACCACGACATGGAGACGGTAAGTCGTATCTATGAAAGCATGATGATTTAATTTTTTGTTGGATGGATAGAAGGTTGAATAGGTTTGTTTCATATTTATAATAACATATAAGTATATTATTGATACTGATGTTATTAATTTATAATAAAACAACTAAATAAGAGAAAGTAGAAGAAGAAATAAATTTGAAATAATCGGTAGAAGAGATTATCTCTTCCCCGATGTGCCTCCTTTAAATTTCCTCTTAGGGAACTAGGGTTGGACTTTTGAGAAGACCAGAACCTCTAGAATGTAACTAGGAAAGTTTATAAGAGAAATTTGAAGGGTTGTTATGATCTTGAAGTAAAAAAATGGTGTGAAGAGAAGTGGGAGGAGGTGCTATTTTATAATAGAGGAGAGTGACAGTTTTGGAAACTCTCAAAATATTAATTTATTATAAATTAAATTTCAACTAAAAATTGTCCAGAAATTATTTAATTCTATGATAATATTATCTTTTTTTGAATAAAATCATCCAATATTTTTTAGATACGTTTATAATATTTTTTATCCTTATCTTTTTGGTTTAACCCTTATTTTCCCCTTTTCAATCTTACTGTGATATCATGTTATTTACTCATTATAGTGTAATTTAATTACCATATCATGTAAAAAGAACCAAAAAAAAGTTATTTATGACATATCTGGACTTATATTAAACATTTGGCCAAATATTAGATTTTTTGGAACTAAATATCATTTAATTAAAAATTAAATCTTTTATGTTTTGAATTGTTTCAATTTTGGACAATATTGATACTTGAGTTTTTAAAAATTCATACCAACTTGATTACATCTAAAATAAGAAATTAACTCAAATATAATCTTTCAATATCATCTAAAAAATCTTTTATGACATGAAAATTACCAAATTACATTTTTTTAATATTTATAAATTCATTTATTTGAATCTTTCATTACTGAGGTAATCATTACATCATAATTGTGTTACAATTAAAACTATTTATCTAAGGTCTAAAAATTAAAACTAAAATACAGTGATATAGGAAATATGTTTAGATTTATAATTACTATTTATAGGAATATATATCAGTTACATAACCCTATATTAAAATTGATTTAGTAAAATATATATGTCTAGGATATAATTATCTTTACATTAAATTAATTCTTATAAAATGTCATTTTCACATCGATGTGAATCAATGAGGTCCCAAAATAGACACATGGATTATAATGGTCAGAAATATCTCATCCAATATGACTAGGACACGTTTTAGGGTAGTTTAATATTATCAAATGATTTTTTACCCTTATTTACTTGATTTACCCTTTAAATGTGGTAAATAAAATCATTACTGAAGTTACAATTCATAATTTACAATAATAAAAGAAACCTATTAACATAATTTGGACCTTCTAATTCAAAAATATTGAATCCATCTTTCCAAATTCAAATCATAGAAGTTGTAGTAATTAATTGAATATTAATCTCTTTATTGAAACGATAAAATTAGTTTTAAAAGTTAAAACGTTGCAAAAATATTGCAATGTTTTTACCTATGAATTAAATGTAAAATTAATGATAATGATATAAATTATATTAAATTTTAAAAATATATTATATTTATACTTTAAAACCATTCAATATTATAATTTAACTATATATATTTTCTAAATGAAAAAACTTGTTTTTAATTAAAATTTAGCGTATTTTTTACTATTCATAAAAACATGAAAGTTATCAGAAAAATATGAAAAATTTATCCAAAGTAATTTTTATATACCTCTTAACAATAACATTTTTATGTTTTCATTTATAAATTATTAATGTGTTAAAATATTAATTTAAAATAGGTTCTCCATTCAAATGTGTAAAATTAACCGTAAAAAAATTAGGTTCTCATACATAAAATAAGGTTTTATTCATTCCCTATGACTAAAATATCCATTGGATGAATATAAAAAACATTTTAAAATGTATATAAAAAATATAAATCATTAATTTCATTACCAAATGTAATTCACTAAAAAATTCAAATATCTAATTGATTTATATTTTTCTTGAATAATTAATAGACAATCAATTCATAATTCATTTTCATAAATTAGTTATAATTATTCCCAATAAACTAAATGCTAGTATATAACAATAATTTCATACTAAGGTAATCTCAAAGTTTTTTTAATTCATAATTACAGGAAAATAATGCTACTTAAGAATAAATTTTTTGGAGAAAATATTTCATAAAAACATTCGGGTGTTACATTCTACCCCCCTTAAACTGAATCTCACCCACCATCAAGAATAATCATAGGAAATAAAAATCAATGAAACCATGGATGATCCATATCACCTATCTATCCATACATACAAGGTCCCTAAAAGCTACACTGGTGAATGTAATTCTATCAAATAATCTTCCCCAATCAATGGTAGTAGATATATATATTAATCCACCATGTTTATAACATGTAATCCAAATATATATAAAAACTTCGATTACAAATTTTACAAGAATGATATGAGATTCTTATACTATAATGATAAAAAATAAGTCCAAAACCAAATTTATAATCATCTACATCTCATTACTATAGGATCCAATCCACTATATACCTCAAATCAACCACATTTCATTTAAAAAACAGAAAATGAAATAGTTTACTAACCAAAAATTAACCAAATTAGATTCATTATGGGACCACATAAGTTGGAAAAGAAAATATTTCCCACAAAACCCTTTATCCTATCCAAAATTTATATGATTCATTGGTTCCAACATCAAAATTCACATCTCTTTAATCCAAAAACTTCAATTTGTTAACCAAAATACACATTTAAATAACTTTATAGAGTCAACCATGTCCCATATGACTTATCAAACACTACAAATCTGGCAGTACAAAGTGAAAAAATTCCACTATACTATAACCTTATGCTTCTACCCTTGTATAATGACAAAAAATATTGTTAATCTTTCCGAAAAATGATTTTAATTGACATAATATCTAAAAATTATCCACTATACTCAAAATAAATTATCAAAATGTAATAAGTTTACTAAATCAATCCCATGTTTCCCAAACTGGTATTCCAACCATGACCTATCCAAATCTCCATGGATAAACCCTAAACTCTGTAAGGTTACTCATTCCACACACCATTATATTTTCCATGTGATTCCATTAATTTAATACGCCCAAATACTAAGAGATCATAAATACCCATATGGTGCCCAAGTGTGTAGCCAAAAGCATATATATCCAAAATTAATGAACACATCCCCTTCCTTATTCAATTACCTTTGAAATCATCCCTATTATATTATTGGGTTAACATAGTAACCATTATATGACTATACAATCATACCACAAATTCTTTCCAACTTGTTTTTACAAAACACGCAATAAGGCTATCTTGAATAGACTCAATTCCAAATGTAGATTTTTTTATTTTTGAATAAACTCACTTTTCATGTTTATTGAGAACCATAAAAACCCTTACTAAATAACTTCCCCACCCTCACAATTTTTAAAATTAATATATTAAAAAACTAAAAAGAAACTGAAATTTAATGTTTTTTTTAATTTTTTATGTATATCAGTTTGGACTTGATAAACCACCTTGATCCCAACACCTCATTTCTGACATATTAATGCCTTCTGTTAACAAAATCATAAGATAATATCCCTAATGTGTATATTTCATGTCCAATGCACCAAAAAGAACAAAAATCAACAATGATAAAAGGTCCTTAGTTGTACTAAATGAAAACTCCACTCCAGGTGGGAGTTCTCTATGACACCAACGGTAGGGGGAACCTAAACCATAAGATCAAAGATGGCTAGGAATTAAATGTGAGACGCTTCTAAGGAAGAATGAAGTGGGATAATACATATTGAAATAATTATATTGAGATGGTGAAATATGTAAATAAATAAAAAGGGGGATAAACCATAAAAACAATTTTATGAAACCCACATTAATGATAAAAGACTTAATAAGTGAAGACAATGGGGGGAAATGTCACAGAAAGTCGTGTCCATTGAGATCCCTCCACCTTTGAGCCACCAATAGGGTAAATATAGAAATGTAGAAAAAATATGATTCCACTTATAGAAAAAAATATCTATTATCTAAGAAGAAAATCATATATATAAAAGTAAAATGTATTATAAAACATGAAAAATACCATATTTGTTTTAATCAATTCTCTATTTTTTAAACACAAATAAATGTAGTAACCACTTCATGAAAAAACCCCAGGATAAAAAAATAAGGAAACTACCTATAAGTCAATATCTTTTCTAAAAATACCCACAACCAAAATTGAGTCCCCACCCATAAATATATACCAAAAACACTCTATCATATAAAATTTACCAATATATAAGGAATTTAAAGAGTCAATTCAATAAATCTCAAGTTGAATCACCCTTAATTAATATCCATCATTGGAGATAATCCACTTCATATCGAAAATGATTCTGACCATTAACTTCTAGAAAATATAAATCCCACTTTACCCGAGGCTATCCTACCCACCATCCAATAACAATATTTTTGATTTTTCCTTACAGCTAAACTACATTACTAGAATTAATGTATCTATGATAGTCGTGAATATCAATACATTTATAAAATAAATTAATTTTGATAACAAAAACCATAATTTATCAAAAAAATCATTTCACTAAAAAAAATACAACCTATTTTTAATTATCCAAAAATTTATACCAAGAATAAATCACAATATCGTAATACAAATTTCAATAAATTTGAATTTATTGTTTTATTTAACACATCATTGTAAAATCTATTCAAGATTTAAAACAACTCATTCCATGTTTTTTATCCAAACAACCCATCATCACCTCTTTATCATAGTCTATTTTCAAAACACAATTCAATACTAAAATAAATCCACCATATTGATTTTACCAAAAATGTTTTAACGTGACAATATTTCAACCATTAAAACATTTTCACCCACCACACAATGTATAAAAATCGTAACATATTTTCAAGAAGTCCACTTCTTTTCAAAACTCCATCCTAGGTAAATATTTCCTTTGGAAAATAAAACATATTGTTATAATAATTTTGGAAACCCAAATCCAACCCACTATGTTAGAAAAATATTTTATTTTCAAAACTATTTCAATCAATTTAAAAAATTGAAAAACTTCCTCTTTTTTGAAAATTATTGTTTATACTTTCTATTCTTTGACACCACTAAGAAAAAACCCTTAATAAAATCTACCTTCTCCATGTTTCAAAAACCAAGTTAAACAAACATAGGTTTTGGAAGTACCCATTACAGTCACTAATATGGTAAGTTATTTTTAAAAAGCATCTAAAATTCAAAACCATTAAATTTACTAAATTAACTTTAAAATAGAAAGTCTAAAAAAATTACATTTAGTAGTTAGCAAAGCCTACTTTTTTCCCTTAAATCATATATTTCAAAAAGAATTATTTATATGTATTTTTAAAATAAAATATTCCATTTTTACTCAAAAAAATATAACACAATATTTTTATACGTTAAAAACAAAAAAAATGAATAATTTATACTCCATAATGAGAATCTCGGATATTTACTCTAGTTGGTCACCATTAAACAACTATTTAGCCTTAGAAATTTAGTCCTATTTTGACTCCTAAATTGACTAATGTTCACCATATTCTATAGAATCCTAATGAAAACCACAACGAATTGATACTAGAATTCAAGATAACTTTTAAATAATAAAAACTCATGAAAAAGTTCATAAATAATTTATGAATCCACAACCATTAAAAATTTTCAATACCACAATAAAAACATTATAACAGTGTTCAAACATAAATTATACTCTTGTCATGGTAATGTTCCGGTTTCATTACATCCAATACTATATGGAAAAGATTTTATTTTCTCATATTCCCACAACCAAGGGAATAACCATCCCCTTACCAAGTCCCAAATACATTTTCATAAAAAATATCATAAGAAAGTAACCATATTCAATAAAATTCCTATCATGGAACTATACATTGCATGATACCAAAATATAGTCTCATTCCATTTTAGAAAACAAAAAAAAAATACCGAGGAAGAATCAAACCCTACCAACTCCTTACAATTCAATTAACACCTCACATTATTAAACTATTCCTAAAACAATATTTTTACTATAAAGATGATGGTCATATATTTTTATCATATATTATATGAGTTCTAAAACATTCTATTTCTATTAAAAATAACTACTGAATAAACCACATTGATATCATTTATAAAATTCTAACCCAATTTCTTATATAAAATCCAACCCTGATTCAAATTTTACAATTACTAATTCCTTGGTTCAACCCTTAAACCACCAAGGGCTTGATAAATAACATAAACGAACCTATATAGACTATAGGGAATGGTGTAACAATATTAAACAACATCAACCATATACTTTAATGATAATACGAAGAAGAAACCATGAATAAAATGAATATTACTATAATATATAAGAATATAAATACAATAAAACCACATTCATTATACAATTGTAACCCTGTATATCAATTATATCATTATCATATATGATATGAAAAATCCACCACTAGTCTTCACTAGACTATGACCACAACTTCTCTATTCCATCCCATGAAAAAACATCTAGTATCCTCAATCTTATGTAACATCATCATCATAGGCAATTAGACACTGATACAAGGGCTGATTAAAAGACCCAGTAGTATTTAACGAATGATCTATTTTTTCTACATCCATGGGAAAATCAAACATGATACAAATTTGTTTTATAAACAATTGACAATTTAAAAAACCATTTAAATGAAATTTAAAAATATATATTTTTATAATAACCATGTAACATTAATAAATTAGAAAAACTCACCATTAAAATAAAATATAAATCTTCAATAAATGAAAAACAATACCTAAAATATAATACTCCAAATTAAATAACCTACATACCCATATAAACAATAAAATATAAAGAAAACCCTTATACCATGATTAATATCCATGAATGTGTATCATTAAATTAAAAGTGGACTAACTACCATTTAACCTTACCATGTATCTCCCATTAACTTACCTAAACCCAAGTGGAAGATTACCACAAAATCATTTTACTATTAATAGAAAAGTACCCACCCTCATGTGGGAGTTTACTGAACTCATGTATAATCCCTCAAAAAACAATTCCAAAGTATAAATATAATAAAATAATCCCATGAAAATCAATACAGAAACTATAACTACATTATATCCCAATAAACTCAATGAAAAAGACAAATAACATCCACCATGAAACCTAATACCCATTAAATAACATAAACTATGAAGCTAAAAACAAAATGAAAAAGAACATCAACCACAAATCTTAATAGACACTAACTAAAATATCATCAACTATAAAACACAATTCACAAAACCAAAAAAAAAACCACACATATTATATATAATTTAAAAAATCTACCATAAATAAAATCCATGAAATAGTTTTATAATCCACCCCACTATAAAAATGTGTTTAAAAATACTACAATTTTATAGAAACTAAAAATGAACTTGGAAGTAAAATAATTTCTTTTCCATAAAAACCAGTCAATAAAAAATGGATTTATAACCAAGAACAAACAAAACGATGACATAATCATTTCAAATAAATAAAGTAATTTACTTAAACACCAACAACCCAGAACCTGTAATTTGACCACAAAATAGCAAGAGTTCTATGACACCTACCACAATAATGATGCTAATTCCAGACCACATTTCCAAATATACGGTTTTCTATCATCATAGCCTTACTAAGGCCCTCCCAATAAAATCCACATGAATTAAATGATATTTTTCCATGATTTGCTGAAAAATCAATGTCAAAATGATAGATTAATAGGGAAATGTAGGAAATGAGGAATAATGAGTGAAATAACTTTAATCCAACACCCAAATATCCAAATATTAAATAGAGAATATGTAATGGAATAAATCCACCAAATTATCTTACAAATTTTTTTTTCCTATGCATGGGTTAAAAGAAGGGAGAATTGAGGAGTTTTAGTTTTTTAAATCAAAACATTTTAAACTTTTTTATTGTATCTAGACACGAATTCATGAACATGGGTGATAATTAATTGACTATTAAACCATAAATATTTGAATACCTTTCTTATTGACTTTACTTTCATAGTCATATGTTACCGTGAATATGTTGTTCACATGCTACTACCTCTCCTCTTAGCGACATAATTTGAAAAGAATGATATTAAGGACTTTGAATCTGCTATAAGAAACCATATTTCCACCTCAAACATCCCTAAAACATTATAAATACACCATAATATTACCAAAATCCTTGAAACACTTTAAAATACCATTTAAATACCTCATAGTAATAATATAAACCAACCATGTATATGTGGTGGTGGATGAGTGGTAAAAAACATGTAGAGCTACATTAGAATTCCAAGATCAAATATAGAAGGGGGATAATTTATAGAGTTACTATATAAGTACTAGGTAAGTACTCTATAAGGTAGTATAATACTATTCACATGAATTAGGATTTTGATCCACAAAATTGGGCCTATGGGGCACAAAGAATTTGGTTCATCAAAGACCTTTGGGTCAAAGATCCTATGGTCTATCATAAGTAAAACACTATGAGAAATAGGGTCTTTGGACAACATCAACAAGAAATAAGTGACCTGTTAGGATATTAATAATTCCTCGACCTAATTATCATGTAATGTACTATGGATATACACATGAACTTTTTTTTGGGGTTTGTAAAACATGGGATGAGTGTGTGGACACCTATCAACCATTCCTTCATCAAAATGGATTTATGGTGTTTGATAGATGTATTTTATACACAAAATATTAAACATAGTGGGAGTAGTAAAATGTGGCAGCCGAAAAGGTAGGTGATTTAGTGGAGCACCAAGGATGCATCACCGGGTGGGTGACTTGAATTAGAGATGGGTGTTGTAATACCTCATAATTTTGTGAAATATATATTTTTCAAGTACATTTAATCTTTCTAATATTTTTCTTAAAATGTAACACTATGTATAGCTTGTGTTATACTAAACCTAAATTTTAGATTACGTTACCTGAAACAATTATTTTCTTTGACAATGTGCATGTTATGCGCCACCATGCTTCAACAACCCATGAATTAATATTTTTATAAACTAGCTGTTATGTAGCTGGGTATGAATAATATTAAGTAATTTATGAAATATAATTATACATTTCCTACTAAATATAAATTAATTTATAAATACATAGTAAATAATCAATCAATTTTTATTAAAGTAACAATATTCTTAAAAATATATGTTTTACAAATAAATTATTCATATTTTTTTGGGAAAAATATATTATAATTATTTTTTAGATATTTTATAAAATTTATATTATAAAATAAAATTAAAATTTTAATGTATAATATCTAAATTAATATATGATGAAATTTTTATATTTTTTAAAAATTATATATTTTTAGTGAATAATGAGAAATATCGATTTTCATAAAATAATAATTTATTTTCAATAAATTAAGAAATTTAAATTCTCAGTTATTTTTTAAATTCAATAAGAATAATTTATTAATATCGAGTCAAGTTAATTAGTTTTTAATAACTTTTATATTGGATATTAGTATATGTTTATTTTTATTTTTAAAATGGTTTTTTCTTAAAACTATTTTAAAGTGCATAATGTTTCTACATTTAAATTAATTAAAATAATTCATAATAAGGAATGTTTTAAATGAAATATATTTATTCTATATAAATAAAACATAATTGAGATTCTTGAAATGATTAATATTATAGAGAAAGTTAATATAAACTCATCTTGTGGATAAAAAATACACATCGCGAAATCCATTTTTCTATCATGTCTGCAATTTTAGTTATATTTTTAATTTTTGAAACATAAAGAAAAATTTATAAAAAAAATTAAATAATTTTTTAAATCATAATTTCAAAATTATATTATGGTGAACTTATGATATTATTCTGAAATGTTTCAATTTTTTTGTGAGTAGTTAAAAATACTTAATTTTAATTGAAAACATCCTTCTTAGTTAATTTTTTTATAAAGTTAAATTATATTTTAAATTTTTTGTAAGATATATTTAATTAAATAATTGACAAATTAATATAATTTAGATCATTTAGATCAATTTAATATTTAATTTTAATATAAAAACATTTTCAAATTTTTAACAGTTTCCCTAAAAAATGGATTTTTCATTGGCTTAAAGATCTTTTTAAAATAATAATTTTCCACATTCATGAATTATATTATCTAATGAATGTGGAAAATTATTATTTTAAAAAGATCTAGTTCATGAAAATGTGTCTTTTTTAATCGTAGTTTTACATTCCCTGGGGATATTGTTTGGATATTCACAAGCTTTTTATAAACCTACACAAAGGATTTAAATAGATAATGACTATGAATGAACTAGGATAAACCTAAGGTTTCATAGATTAAAAATAAGGTCTCTTAATTTGGTCCTCCTGTAAGTGATTTTAATTATTATCTGGTTTCCAATTATGATTATAATTTCCCACACTATTAATTTTGATTTTATTAAATGTTGGGAACCATAATTAATTAGGATAACATATAATTATATGTTCAATTTTCTGATGAGTTGTCAAATGGATTGATGACTGATGTTAAGGATATTCTTTTTATTTCTAATTTGTTATCACAAAAAATGATTATAAACATGCACCATGACCAATTATCAGAATCAAAAATGAAGAGAAGGATAGATTTTGCTAAGAGATCAGGTAATAAATACCATAGAGGAAAAAATATTCAGTTTATTATATGTTTAGAATATGGGAAGAACCACCCAAGGGAATATATTAGAAGAATGGGAAGTTGTTTTTTGAGTGTATAAAATAAGGACACAAAGAATTCAATTGTAGAGGTAATATTAAATGTTTGGTTAATGTAATGGATTGGGAATAATGGTCTCCATAAGATATCATCCATGGTTGAATGATTCAAAAATGGAAAGTGTGGAAATTATTAAAATTGAAATATTAATAGTAAATCTCATGAAGAAAATTAGTAAGATTGAATGAGTTATGGTTTTGTTGTTGAAGATAAAGAGACTGAAAAGACATATGAATGGAAGGAGGTATTAAGTAATAAGATGATGAATCTTAGTTAATGGTTTATGAATGAAGTAAAATTATTGAATTGTTCATGTATCAGAATTAATGAATTAACAAATATATACCTATTAGTTTTTATAATTTTATACTTAAGGATTTGAAAGAATATATTTAATGGTTTTGGTAACCTATAAAATTTATTTATTGTAAAGATTATATTTCATAGAAAAAAAACACGATTCAGGGAAAGATAATCCTTTATATGTTATTGATTTTGAAAAAATGGTGTTTATTTTTGATAAAGAATTATTGATACGAATAATTAAAATAGATAGTATTGATTACCTTGAATCTAATTAATAATTGGTGGAGAAGGTGATCCTTGTTATCATAAATAAAGTTTAGAGCATTATTGTATTTATGTAATATATTAAAAAATATGAGTTTTATTCAAGGAATAAAGAATAATGTATGTTTTTATATGGTTTTATGGTACTTTAGGTTGTTACCATGTTTCCATAGAATACATGATTAAGGTATTCACATGTTTGGTATGTGAAAATTGAGATCTAATTTATATTGTTTGGGGGGCATTAGTGAGAAGTTCATTTTTGGAAACCTATTAAACTACAATATAAGTCTATTGATTTTAATATTTTGGATGGATGATAAGGGTAACCATCTATGAAATGGTTCAATTCTAACTTTGGATGTGGATTTGGATATCAAAATATAAATTCACCATACAATGATTTATGTATATTGTATAACTTGTGATAATAATTTTACTGTCATAATAAATAAAGAAAGATGTAATAACTTACCATTATCTTTATGTATCTAATGATCTCTTAGTTATTTAGTAATAACAAATTCACCTAAATTTCATGGAGTAATTGACTAAGTGAAAATTGATCAACGCCCAACCTATGTATGGAATTGTGCTTATGAAATGGAATAAAATTAAGTAAGTATATCATCTCATAAATATTATTCAACTTTTGGAAAATGATCTTGATATATGTTTTTTCCTTGTTATAAACATTTTTTATGATATCAATTATATTATTCATGCCTATTTAGTTATGGGTTTGTGGGCATTAACCTTCCCCAGATAAACCAATTTATTGTGATTAATGATCTTCATCACTCCTTATAAATATCTATACTTTTATTCCATGTCCACATCTCATCTTCCCACCTATGTACTCTTGTGTTGAAACGTAGTTACGAGTTTCATCAATAGTGAGCACGACACATGCCAGTTGGCTTCTGTGAACCATATAATAATATTATTATAAAATATCCATTATGTGTGTGGGTATAAAAAGAATTAAATACTTTATGAAATTTAAATATAAATTTCATAAAAAATATAAATTTATTTATAAATTCTTAGTAAACAATAGATCAATTTTTATTAATGTGATTATATTTTTTAAAATATTATTTATTCAAAAACATTTTAATTTTTTCCCAAATATATATATTATAATTAATTTATAGAGATTTTATAAAATTTATTATAAATAATTAAATTAATTTTGTTTAAATCATTATATATAAATTAACATATTTTTAAATTTTAGGGTTTTTAAGAAAATATTAATTTTTTAGTGAATAGTATATAATTCCGACTTTTGAAAAACAATCATTTTATTTCAATATATTATGTAATTTAAATTTAAAATTATTTTCTAAAATTAAATAAGTATTATTCAGTAATATCAAATAAAAATAATTAATTTTAAATAATTTTTTTAATTTTTTATTATAATTTTATTTTTGGGTGAAAATGGGTTTTTTTGAAAACAATTATAAAGTGCATGATGTTTCTCCATTTTAATTAATTAAAATAATAATTAATGATAAATTTCTAAATTGAAAATTTTATATTATACTTCAATAAATTTTAATTTTAATCTAAAAAATTATTATTATGAGATATATAGTTAATTTAAAATAAGCTTATACTCGATAAAATATACTTCTTGAAAAATGAGTTTTTCTTCTCATCATTGGGTTTTATTTTAAATTTCATTTTTTGATGTTTAGAAAATTTATTTTAAAAAATTAACTTAAATTATGGAATTATCACCTCAATATTATATTATTTCTATATTTTTGTGTTTTTCTAAAAAGTTTAATTTTTTGGTGTATAATGAAAATGCTGAATTTTAATTAAAATCTGCATTTTTTGTTTAATTAATTTATAAAGTTAAATTATATTTTAAAATAGTTTTTGAAGAAATATTAGTTCAATTATACATCCATTAATCCAATTTAGTTAATATTGATGAATTAAATATTGAATTTTTATTCAAAAACAATTGAAACTTTTTGAACATTTTCCCTTTAAAAACCCACTTTCTCATCGCCTCTATATGATTATTTTTAATTTAAAATTTAATATTATGTGAATGGAAACTGGAAAATTATATTCCAAATTTTTATTCATAATAATTTATATTATCTAATAATAACATATTAATTTTTGACCATAATCAATAGTAAAAATAGAAAAATTTATTTACTACGGTTGAGGTAAAAATGGGTTTACATTGGAGGAGGGTAACCTGAAAATACAATAGTTGGAAATTACTCAAAAAACTTTACAACACCAATTGGATAGATTTATTTAAAACTTACTCCTCCTAGTTTAAAAAATAATCCATTTTGGAGTCTTGTGACATGAACAAAATGGGGGTGGAATTTTTTCTTTCAAAATATTACAAGTGTTCTACTCACCTCACGTACAAAAGGCCACCCATTATTCTCTCTTCTTCAAAGCATTAAAAATATTTTTTTGTTAAATTAATTCCAAAATAATTTCAAAACTTCAATCCTATCATCCTAGAATACATTGTTTGGACAGAAATCCAACTTAGGAAGCCTTTTTTCAAACCTAAGGAGGATACCCGTAAAAGAGGTAACATTCATCAATGAGATTTTTTGCATTATTTCCACCTTCAATTAATTCAATTTTTATTATACCGTGAAGATATGATAAAATAAATATATTAAATATATTAAGTTGTTTTTATGTTCATTCCATTACCTATAACCCCATCTACTTCTATCAAACGTGTTATGAAATCATCATTCATGTGTACAATGGACTACTGCCTCAGAAACGGATGTCAATCATTTTTACATTAACACATTATCTGATGAAACATAATGATGTATTTAATATTTATATATTATATTTTTCATATTATTATAAAATTTTAATTATTATATGTCACGAACCGAATCGATCGCCACCAAAAATGGCACCAAACCCAGCCCGTGACAAGGCCCGAAGGCCGTTCCCGATCCCCACGGGCTGGAACAAGTGTCCGGGTATCATAAAATGAAAAGTGGGAACGATTTACCCGAGTTTATAAACATAAAACAACAAAAGAATCCAATTAAAAAAATCTGGATTTTTCAAACCAAACAATCTTTTACAAAAAATCAGAACTGAATTACATAGGTTAAAACAACTCAAAAGGTCTATACCAAAGGTAGAAAACCAAATAAGGACAGCCCAAGAACCCTCATGGCAAGGGGCACCTCCCTCAAGCCACTTCCACAAGACTTCACCCCCAAGGACCTACTAGAAACCCAAACCACTAGAACAAAAAAACTATACCCAACCTGTGGTAACAAAAATAACCAAGTCTACTTACACCCAAGGGAGTTAGTAGGGTGTGATCCAATGCCCAGTAGGATACCACCACTAAGATATTCTATGTGATAAACATTTAAAGACGAAAAGCATGCATGTTTTCAAAAACATGAAAAGCTAGTTAATATTTCTAAAAGATGCAACTTTGAATAAAAACAATATTCAAGTGGGCTATCATTAAGAATCAACACTTTTAAAAATAATGTCAATAACTAGTGAATTTTCCAGCCAACTATACCGTATGCCGACGGTAAGTACAATGTAAATAATGAGCACAAGAAATAGGAAATAACCCCTAGGCACTAGCTAGCTGTGGGTCCCAGGTACCTCGTATCTCAGTGAGAGTAACCATCACAAATATCCATTCTCATGCATGAGACACTAGTAGGGAACATACCCATAACCTAGTGGTCCCCAATCATCATCATCATAGTTTAGTTAGAGTTGTAAGCGTCAATCTTGCTAAGTGAAACTGAGGCCAAACCCCACGGATTCACTAGCATACTAGTACACGTCCACCCACCAAGATAACCAAGTTTTCCCTTTGTGCTCAAACAAGTTCAACAAGACAAAAAATATACATTGAAAATGAAAATATCATTTCCATATCCCAAATTCACCAAACAGCCCATATGTATACAACACAAGTCACAAAAATCCATTTTTCATTCAAAATGATTTTGAAATCCGAATCACACCAAAATAGCCCACAACACATTTCACATTTCTTCAACACTTCCACAAAACCATTAAAAAATTTTATAAAACAATTATAAGATATTTAAACTCATATAAAAGCCCACACACATGGAAAATAACACTTCTTTCATAATCAAAAATTCAATTTTTCACATCACACTCACACAAAACCCTCCACATCACATTCACATCACTTTCACTCCTCCATATCTCCTTCAAAAAATTTAATAAAATATTTACAAGATGATACATATAACATAAAATCCTTTTCACAAATGAAATGGACCTTTTAAAAATATACTACTACCAAAATAGTTTGCTGATATAGTTTCACCTATTACACAACCCAATAAACCATTCAAAACATTCATAAAACAATTATAAAGAGTATACCCAAACTTTTCACATAAAATCCATTTCAAAAACCTCTTTTTAAGACAAAAGCACACCAAGACCCTACCAAAATATAATTTTTAGCCCAATCAAAATTTAATAATCCACTATCAAATTTTATATAATCACCTTGAATAATATCACAAAAGATACCCATGAGAACACACAAATCCATAAAAAACTTTCAAGGAGTATAATAAGGTCATACAAATAAAACCATTCAAATACACCCCCTTTTTAGGACCACATGGAACTATATCATTACCCAACCATAATTGGAAGCCCCTTTCAACAACTAATAAATCACTTCCACATTTTACAAAACTACCACAAGAGATAACACATGAAATACATTTGAAAAATACAGACTTCAATAAAAAATGTAACTTTAAAAACAAATTCTTTACTATTGCTACCAAAAATGGTTTTCTCATAATTCACAACACATAAGGAACATGTAAAATTATTTAATCAAGCAAACTAACACATCATTAAATGTTTACCCACAGAATCACCTATCGAATGTGTCGAAACCCTCAAATATTGGGGCGAAACATCAACCGCATGAACGCCACACCTCAAGGAATTTAAAAGAAACCTAAAACCTCAATATTTCACCCAAAATACAGTAATTTAGAACCTATGCACGAACCCCAACTTCTGGAATTTTTATATTTCAAGAATTAGGGATGAAACCCTAAGAAATTTGAAAAAGGAAAGAAATAGACTCACCCACTTGAAGTATCCTGAATTAATCACTCCAAAAACAATAGTTGCTGAAATTTAAAACAGCCAAAATTCAGGTATTGTTTGAACAAGATTGAAGAGGTAATTTAGGAACTAGAATGGAGGGGAAAGATTAATAATTGAGACAGTTAAGAAGGGATGAAGTTACCTCTTCAATTCTGGCCGATTTGAGACACCCTATGAAGATCAGCCATAATTCGTGATTTCAAATAGCTCCAAGGAGGGGGAAAGGAAATGAGAGCGCGCCTGGGTTTCATAGGGTCGAGGGGGAGGTTGAATCACCGAAAAAACGAAAATATTGAAGGAGATATTAAAAAATTAATAATTATTTTTAATGCAGGAAATGGGCCTTCGGACAGGCCCAATATCTTAAATAAAAACCCACATCCACAAGGATTATGGATTTATAAAGGCTCCAAATTTATATTTTGGTGTTAATAGGTCAGAGGACACCATTTAGGAATTAGAATGAGGTAAAAATATTAAAATATTAAAAAATTTATAAATGAAACAAAATTTATTTTTAAATCTGGAATTGGGCTCAAGGTTTGGCCCAATTCATTAAAACTCATCTATTTCTCCATAAAACCTTTAGAAACCATCCAAAACAAAGAATGAAAGGAAAATAAATGAAATTTAACTTCAAAATAAGTCATGTATGTGACAATTCTCCCCACCATGAAAACTTTCCGTCCCCGGAAAGCTACAGAAAATCCAGATACGAAATCCAAAACGAACTGATAAACCAAGATGTACTCCATTTCCAGGTTTCGCCCCCAAAGGCCAAAACACCTCCATTGATCAATTAAGGAAGGAATACTTCACAACAAAATCATACACCACTTTCCTCAAACAGTCATTCACATTCAGGCTTTCTCCCAAAGGAAAACTCCTCAAACACTATCTGAACAAGACTCAAGCAATTCACTCAAACGAACAACAACATCGAACACGGTTACACATACCTTGCTATAACTAAACCATTGGGCACTCTCCAATCTCAATGGTTACCCAAGGAAGATTTAGGTAGCTTGATAGATACGAATGAGACTACCTACCACAAATCCTTGACCATGGATAAGTCTAAGTTATTGGTACGTGGACAAAAAATAGGCTCCCCGCTATAAGAACCAACAATCTTAATCGACCAGCATGGGCCGGTACAGAAAGACCCCAAAATATAATGTGTTGGGACAAACACATGGTTAGTCTGCACAGTTTGGGAAACCATGAACTAACAGTGGAGATTCTTCTATCTACATGGTTTTTTTGGGGTCATGGTCACTACTAACCAAGTGCAAACCATGTGGTCAAGCTGTCTATCCAAACTTCATACCATTCTCAAAATACTCAATGGAAACCAAAGGGGGAGGGAATAACATTGGGCGATGACATGGGTACAAGGCCCTCCACCTATTTCCACCGAACATGAATAGTAGATGAAATATGATGACACCATAGGTTTAAACTCTTCTTATCTTTCATATTGAGGATAGGACTTTGCATAAGGGTTTAAATTACACTGGGGTTTCCCCTGACTACACGCCAGCTTCTCTTTGGGACCTATGGCTGGAGCTCAAAATATTGAAGCATCTTCGGCCTCGCAGTTAGGCTTTGGAAACCACCTGAATGAGAATTCTTCTTTTGTTGCAAACAACAACTACACCGCAATCCCCGATAAGTTTCTTCAAGACATAACACATTCCAAACTCACTTTACCCTAACTCAATATTTCACTGAAACAAGGGATTATAAGATGTACACACATCACGCCTTGTTTTTCCGGGTGAGAAAAAATAGAAGTAAAGAACACTTATACTCACCTTCCTCTAAAATGGAATATTTTTTTATGTTTTTTTTCAAGGGAGACATTCTCCCAACATAATAGAGACTCTCAAGTGATTGACCAACTTTCACCTTTACAGTCAATCGAGCACATGACATCACAAGGAATCACCAAACATGACCATTGCGATTGATATAAACAATGAATAGAGAGGGAACTTGTACAATATCCCCAAACAACGAACAATTCTAGAAAGTGGCCATAATATACTCTCATGAGCAGATTTCCCACACTAGTAGTTTAACAAGAACTCCTTCTTCAAAGAGACTATAAAGGACCGAGAGTTCCTCTTAGATGCTATCCAAATACTCATCCATGCTAACAACCCCAGAACACTTCCACCTTCGAAAAATTAGGAAACTTAAGAGGCTAAGGTCACTTTCAACCATCCATAATCAATCTCCCACTACAAGAGGATACACAAAACCAATAAAGGAAAGGGTTTATACTCAATCTAAAAAGCTCAAGAAATAGATTCCTTATATTGATCAACTGGAGGATTTTCCAATGGAGAAACAATCTGGGTTGCACATCAGTTATGAATTAACCTTTAATGGGGGTGTACCTTATCCAATGAGAGAACCCAAGGACCCAACCAATTTGGTCCATTGGTCAAAACAAGCAATAAACCAGCTCCAAACACATTAATGGAACCACCGTAAAGGCATCCCAAAACATTTTTCAAAATAGACCACTAAATGTCCCTATAACACAGCTTACCGACCAAACACAAACCCAAAACACAGTTCAAATAGAAGGGGTTCTTAGAATAAAAACATCCCACAACATCAACATTTTAAAAAACCCATAATACAAACCATACAAAAATATTCATCAAGACATCATGTTTTTCTTTAAAAGTAATTCTTTGAGAACAAACAGTTTAGCAGTAAGTGTATCCACCAATGGTACCCCATGCGCCTCACACATGCATGTTTTTGTGCCACACCAGACACCCTCCTCATATCCGTCCGGACACTCATCCAGTCATGCCATCAACCATCCATCATCCCATATAACCCCATGCATGTGGTTGCTAATGGAAATACCAAAGGTTAAAACAAAAATTCTTTCCACTTTTCATACCCAAAATGGTCAACCAACACATCCTTTTTTCACATAACTGCTAACCACGAGATCAAAATCCCAACTGACATCTTACAAAAATTTTTAGAAAGTCACAACCATTTAGAAAATAACTTAATTTCAAGATATTCACATAAATTTCAAAACATCTCATCCCATGAAAACACACTCTGATTGTTTAGAAAACTCTATTGGAAACACTTTTTAAATCCAACTTCAATACAGTATCTACTTTCAAAGAGGTGTAAGCGCACCATTTTACATTTAAAAACAATTCTGAAAATTTAGTTCCTCCATTTCATAAACCAAACCATTACCTCTTTATTTGATAATCATTTCACAAAAACTATACACTTCTTAAAACCAAAGTTCCAAGATTTCAAAACCTAAGGACAAAACAGTGCGAGAGGAAACTAGTTTCAGTGGGTCACTTGGAAATATGGTTGGCAGCCATATTACAATCATTTCACTGTCACAGAGAGTGTTTTACGGAATATCCTTGGCTCCACATGGCTTTCCAGGCCCTGTGAGCTCACTAGGACCGTTAACCCAACTCTCTTTTCATTTCCCTTAATCATCATCGAACCAAGAAAACCGAAGGACTTAGATAAATACTGACTTCTCTTGGAAGCATGAATCCCATTATGAGGTGTGGTGATCAGGAACACTACCCATAACTAGAATTCTATGTCCGAACAATCCTAACTCCAGACTATCCTGACTCTTCCCCAAATAACATGACCTAAAGAGTTAACCTGAACCTCCTCTGATACCATTTTGTCACGAACCGAATCGATCGACACCAAAAATGGCACCAAACCCAGCCCGTGACAAGGCCCGAAGGGCGTTCCCGATCCCCATGGGATGGAACTAGTGCCCGGGTATCATAAAATGAAAATTGGGAACGATTTACCCGAGTTTATAAACATAAAACAACAAAAGAATCTAATGAAACAAATATGGATTTTTGAAACCAAACAATCTTTTACAAAAATTCAGAACTGAATTACATAGATTAAAACAACTCAAAAGGTCTATACCAAAGGTACAAAACCAAATAAGAACAGCCCAATAACCCTCATGGCAAGGGGCAACGCCCTCAAGTCACCTCTACAAGACTTCACCCCCAAGGACCTGCTAGAAACCCGAACCACTGGAACAAAAAAACTGTACCCAACCAGCGATAACAAAAATAACCAAGTATACATACACCCAAGGGTGTAAGTTGGGTGTGAGCCAATTCCCAGTAGGATACCACCACTAAGAGATTCCATGTGATAAACATTTAAAGACGAAAAGCATGCGTGTTTTCAAAAACAAGAAAAGCTAGTTACAATTTCTAAAAGATGCAACTTTGAATAAAAACAATTTTCAAGTGGGCAATCATTAAGAATCAAAAAATTTAAAAATAATGTCTATCACTAGTGAATTTTCCAGCCAACTATACCGTATGCCAACGGTAAGTACAAAGTAAATAATGAGCACAAGAAATAGGAAATAACCCCTAGGCACCAGCTAGCTGTGGGTCCCAGGTACCTCGTATCTCGGTGAGAGTAACCATCACAAATATCCATTTTCATGCACGAGCCACTAGTAGGGAACATACCCATAACCTAGTGGTCCCCAATCATCATCATCATAGTTTAGTTAGAGTTTTAAGCGTCAATTTTGCTAAGTGAAACTGAGGCCAAACCCCACAGATTCACTAGCATACTAGTACACGTCCACCCACCCAGATACCTAGGTTTTCCCCTTGTGCTCAAACAAGTTCAACAAGTCAAACAATATACATTGAACATGAAAATATCATTTCCACATCACAAATTCACCAAAAATCCCATATGTATACCACACAAGTCACAAAAATCCATTTTCCATTCAAAATGATTTTGAAATCCGAATCACACCAAAATAGCCCACAACACATTTCGCATTCCTTCAACACTTCCACAAAACCATTAAATAATTTTATAAAACTATTATAAGATATTTAAACTCATATAAATTCCCACACACATGGAAAATAATACTTATTTCATAATCAAAAATTCAATTTTTCACATCACACTCACACAAAACCTTCCACATCACTTTCACATCACTTTCACTCCTCAATATCTCCTTCAAACAATTTAATAAAATATTTACAAGACGATACATATCACATAACAACCTTTTCACAAATGAAATGAAACTTTTAAAAATATACTCCTACTAAAATAGTTTTCTGAAATAGTTTCAACTATTACACAACGCAATAAACCACTCAAAACTTTCATAAAACAATTATAAAGTGTATACCCAAACTTTGCACATAAAATCCACTACAAAAACCTCTATTTAAGACAAAAGAACACCAAGACCCTACAAAAACAGAATTGGCAGCCCAATAAAAATGTAATAATACACTTTCAAATTTTATATAATCACTTTGAATAATATCACAAAAGATACCCATGAGAGCACACAAATCCATAAAACACTTTCAAAGAGTATAACAAGTTTATACAAATAAAACCATTCAAATAAACCCCCTTTTCAGGACCACATGGATCTATATCATTACCCAACCATAATTGGATGCCCCTTTCAACAACTAATAAATCACTTCCACATTTTACAAAACTACCACAAGAGATAACACATGAAATACATTTGAAAAATACACACTTCAAGAAAAAATGCAACTTTAAAAACAAATGCTTTACTATTTCTACCAAAAATGGTTTTCTTGTAATTCACAGCACATAAGGAACATGTAAAATTATTTAATCAAGCAAACTAACTCATCATTAAATGGCTACCCACGGAATCACCTTCCGAATGTGTCGAAACCCTCAAATATTGGGGCGAAACATCAACCACACGACCTCCACACCTCAATGAAGCTAAAAGAAACCTAAAACCTCAAAATATCACCCAAAATACAGTAATTTAGAACCTAGGAACGAACCCAAACTTCTGGAATTTTTATAATTCAAGAATTAGGGATGAAACCCTATGAAATTTGAAAGAGGAAAGAAATAGACTCACATACTTGAAGTATCCTGAATTAATCACTCCAAAAACAATAGTCGCTGAAATTTAAAACTGCCAAAATTCATGGATTGTTCGAACAAGATTTAGTAGGTAATTTAGGAACTATAATGGAGGGAAAATAGTAAGAATTGAGATAAATAAGAAGGGATGAAGTTACCTCTTCAATTCTGGCCGATTTGAGACACCCTATGAAGATCAGCCCAACTTCGAAATTTCAAAGATCTCCAAGGAGGGGGGAAAGGAAATAGGAGCACGCCTGGGTTTCCTAAGGTCTAGGGGGAGGTGGAATCACCGAACAAACGCAAATATTGAAGGAGATATAAAAAAATTAAACATTATTTTTAATGCAGGAAATGGGCCTTCGGGCAGGCCCATTATCTTAAATAAAAACCCATATCCACCATGATTATGAATTTATAAAGGCTCCAAATTGATATTTTTGTGTTAATAGGTCATAGGAGACCATTTAGGAATTCGAATGAGGGAAAAATATTAAAATATTAAAAAGTTATATATGAAACAAAATTTATTTTTAAATCTGGAATTGGGCTCACGGTTTGGCCCAATTCATTAAAACTCGTCTATTTCTCCATAAAACCTTTGGAAACCATCCAAAACAAAGAATGAAAGGAAAATAAATGAAATTTAACTTCAAAATAAGTCATTATGTGACATTATATTACACATACATTCATACTCTCCATTTTTGTTAATACTATGACGTCGCTTGTCTGTACGTCGAACTATAGCCTCATGAAGCGATGAGATTTTTTAACAAATTAAATGGAATTTATTAATAATGGGTTTATTGAAAAATTTTTATATAAGGGAGATAAAAATTATTCCTTAATGATTTTATATCATTTAACTTTCTTTCATTCAATTCAGCAAGAAAATTGAAACAACGTTAATGCGTACACACAACCTATGGTCTCTATGAATGATGTATTTTATTTTTTAGAAATAAATTTTATAAATTAGTATTATAAATATATAATAAATATATATTATACATATAACATGGTTATTTTGTATGTTATTAAACTATGATCAATTTAGGATTATGATGAATAAAAAACCAAAACCTACAGAAAAAACACAACCGTTATTGTCCGAAACATGATTTTAACTTGGAATTATTATAAAAGGAAATAAAAGGTCATAAGTAAATCGTATTTCATATGATATATATATATATGGCTGTGTAATATATTTATAATAAACTTATATTTATGATATAGAAGGATTTAACTTGCACAAAGCAAGTCAAAACTTAAGGTAAGAGATTTATAGTCTCTTCTATTTTAGAGAGACATGCGTATTCAACACTGATTTATTTTATGTGGTGTACATACTACCAATTTTAATGTTTATATCATGAATAAAATTTTGTTAATTATATTTAAAGTATCATTTTATTTTATTCTTTATTTGGATTACTATTTTTAATATTATTAAAGTAGTAAGGAATTATTATCTCAATTTTACTTCTTTGAGAGGTACATTATGTTATGAACATATATTATTTTATGAGGTCTATATACAACCCCTTTTACATATAATATCTTGAATTTAATTATTTCTATGATAATTTATGTCTAATATTTTGTTACGTCTTCATGGGGCTTACGATTTAGATATACCATACTGGTAATGATTTTATGTTACAATCTCATCATTTTTAGGATTGTTTATGATTATGCTGCTATGATAACTTGTTATGATCCATCTATAAATAAAATCATAAATTTTATTCTCCTCTGTTTATTAATTGTATTTTAATTTAATTTTACCATCATTTCAATATATTACAATTAATATTATTTTATAAAATGTGTTTATTGAATTATGACATTATTTTTCTCTTTAGCCATAAATCCATCTTCATAAAAAACCATGTTTCCAAAAATGGTTTTAAAAAAGTTTCTATTATTATCCTATGATATTGAAAATAGATTTTCACCCAGGTTTTAATTTAATTTTTTTTAATGTAATCATCATTCCATTTTTTAAATGATTCATGTTTGAATTTTACAGAAAATATGAAAGGAATATTTGTTTTGACATGTATGATAAAATGGAAGAAACATCCTATCATCGTGAACATTATTCTCTTTGAAACATACATTATAAAATTTCAATTTTATTTTAAAATGAAAATATTTTTAAATATTTTTATGTTTTAAAAAGTGTGTTTTCAAATAGAAAAAGTATATTTTTATTAAGAAATAATTTAAATGATTAAAAAAATAATTTTCCATATAAGATGACTTCCTTTGATGTTACATATTCTTTAATGGGGATATGATATAAGGATACCATTATTATTATATATCTAATATATTTATGATTATGGTGGAATATGATTATGAAATAAATTTATCTTCCATGGTTTATACCATGATATAATTGTAATGAAATGTACTTCTTTATACATGGGTTATACCAAGATAGAATTCTTATCAAACCCAGTTATTTTTACATGATTTATGCCGTAATGAAATGATTATTAAACCTATCACCATGATTTAAGTTATGATATAATGAAGTTTTTATTAAACCCATTTGATTTCATACGTTATGATAAGATGAATGGTTTAAGAACTTATGGAACTTATATGTAAGATTTTAATTATGTGACGGCTGAGACATTTATCTCTATATAATACATTGGTTAATGATTAATGTTCTATGAGCTAAGAGGGTACACAAGTGGTTAGCTGAAACTTGAAAATGAGGGTACATAGGTGGTTATCCCTATCTTGAATGAGGGTATATGGGGGGTCATCCCAAACATGAAGGAGGTACATAAGTGGTTAGCCCAAGCATTAACATGTTTTGAATGGCTTGGAGGGAAGCCATGATATAATATTTTACAAGATTATGAGTATTCCAAGAAACTATATCTTATGAAAATGTTATGCTCACGTGTATCACGTTGTTTGATTTCATTATGATTATTCTATTATGAATTACCAATATTTATTCCATGGATCAACATTTTGGAATTTTATATGGATGGTATGATTTTAATATACGATGAAAATTTTCTCATACACTTGTGTTCTTGCTTTTGTTACTTATCTTCCTTGTTCACCATTTTTGCACATCTGTGATGAGCCTTTATTAGGTTTACATTCCAATGGGTTTGAAGATTTGTATTATGTATGATTTTCTTAGAGGGGTTATAGATATAAAGTTCTTAGTGGGAGATTAAATAGATCAACTATGAACAAGTTTTTTATGTTTCTAAATTTCAAAAGGCTCGAAAATATTATATTCACTGGACTTTGTTTGTGTATTATTATGAATATTAATTTGAAATGATGTAATATCCATGTATTATCGTTCTAGTTTACTATAGGTACAAAGAAACCTATTATATATCTCTCTTTGTTCATGGTTCTTCTATATGGTATGAAGTGGTTCCCATCAATGGTGTGTCAGAGGTTGGTATGATGAAAGTATTCTTGGAGGTGTTTGGATATATCTTTCAAACTGGAAACACAATGTGATTACTACTGAGGGGTGGGGGTGGAGGACTAGAGTCATGGAATGAATAAGGCTGCTTGTTCATAGGAAACTATTTTCTCAGCCTTTAGGATAATGGGCTTTTGTCCCACCCTTGTTTTAATAAATCGATTTATATTTCCCTTCAAGTCATGTATTGTAATAAAATAGGTCCAATTGGTTCTTCCCATTCATTATAAAGAGGGATGATACATGGCCCACATAGGTGCCTAGGTTTTTGTATTATTTGGTTTCTTATAATCCATTTTAAATATAATATTTATAATAATAAACCATATTTGTCCTATCTTCTTCATTTTTATATATACAATTCCTTACATGGTCTCTCTTCATCCTATACCAATAATACTATATATGAATATCAAGATACATCATGGTAATCCTTAGGTGAATATCCAATATTAATATTTGTGAATCCCACATCAACTTATATTTAATTATCATAGGGACCACAACCCATAATCTTATATAAAAAACTCATTATCATCATGGGGAAAATCATGTGGATTATCATCCCATATATACCAACCATCGTCACCAAGAAGTACAACTCTAACAACTCACTATCCTTCACCCTTTCAATAAGTGAGGAAGAAATACTAAGATATTTCATGGTCCTATACATTTATACTATTGAATTTCAAGGCCCATTAAATAAAATATGGCCACAATTAATCACCTTATATTATCCATGTGACACATATAGTTTTTTAGGTATTTATTTTGAAATAAACATTACATATATGATATATTTCATTAAATAGAGCTGCTAGTCTAAATAAAAAATAAAAAATACATATTCTATAACATATATGTTATATTAGAAGGTATTAATAGAAATAATAACATTATTAAATATATGTATAATTTATTTAAATAATTCAAATGTTCTGATTAATTCATAACAATCAAGTAATCAATTTTTATTAAAGTCATTTTATGTTCTAAAAAAATGTCTCCTTAAAAATGGTTTTATTGAAATTTATTTAGGAATATTATTATTAATTTCTAGTATTTTATTGTAATATTATTTAAATAAATTAATATCATTTAAATTAAACATTTAAATATTATATTATGGTTAATTATTAGGTATTTTCTAAACAAATACTTTTTTAATGAATAGTAAAAATACCATTTTTTGTAATATCTATCATTTATTTTCAAAAAAAATTACCATTATGTTATAAATTTGATCTTAATTTAACATAAGCCTCCTTTAATTAGAAATAATCTAATTAATTACATACTAACCACAATTACACTTTATTTTGGCATAAGTTTATATTTTGGATTAAAAATACATTTTTCAAAATACACTTTTAACATGAGAAAAATGTTTTTAACTTAATAAATTGAATTAATATGTATTTATTAATTGTTATAATGAAATTTATAAATTATATATTCCATATTATATTTTGAAATTAATTTTTTATATGGAATGGATGTAAATTCAGTTTTTTTTGTAAAATATGCATTTGTCTACATTGGGTTTTCATTTCAGCGTTCACGCTTATTAAAAATTAAATTATTAAAATTATAGAAAATTAATTCATTAAAATTAATCTCATATTCGGAATCCACATAATTAAAATGATTCAATGTTCTCATTTTATTTTGTGGTCATAACGAATAGTAAAAATCAGAAAATTTTCTTACCATGGTTAAGGTTAAAATGGATTTATCATTTGTGGGGGGGAGGGGGGAAACCAAAATGTAAGTATAGAATTGAAACTAAAAGTTTTACAATAGTTATTTTTTAACGATATTTAAAACTTTTTTATCCAAAATTTGAATCCTTGGCCATTTGGAGCCACTTTAACAAGAAATTATCCTTATATCATTGAAATTTTTTAAGAAATTCCTTATGTGTCCATCCCCCAAAATATAAAACTAAACCTTTAATCCTAATTTATTCACATAATTTAAAAATTTTAGAAAGATAAAACATTCTTATAAAAATTCTTATTTTCCATAAATCAACCTAGAGCTTCAATTATTCCCATGAACTAATCCTTTATGGATTAAGGTTTATGCCAAAGGCGATATCTCAAAGAAGAGGTATAGATCCTAAATAAACTCTTTTATTTTTATTTCTTATTATAATTCTTATAATCTTATTACATCAAAAAAATGAAACATATAGTATCATAAATATAAATATATTTTATTATGAGGATTTCATAACCATTTTCCTCTTGTTCTCCCTCAAATAGGGGATAAAAGTGTCCCTTGTGCATACGTGTGAGTTATCTACTCCTTATAGTGATGTCATTAATTTTCACTCCATAATCATTCATGGATGGTTATTTTGATAGATTTTATGTATATAAAAATATTTATTATGTAATAATTATTTATTAAGGTGAATTATTATTTATATTTTTTTTTAATTCAATCCATCAAAAAGTGGAAAAAATCACTCCTGCGTGTGTACATACAACCCTCTCCATACAGGGATGTAATTCATTTTTCATCACTTATTTATGTGATTTTTGTAAATATTTAAATAATAAATATATATATTATATTAATTTATTTATTTAAATTCAAAATATCAATTAACCACAAGCGAATTGAAAGGAAAATAACTGCAAAACAAAAACGTACAATAAAAACAAAGAAATTAACACTGAAAATTAAGATATTAATGAAATATTATTTATGAATGGGTGATAATATGCTTTAAATAAACCATTTATTGTATTATAGGTTTTCATATGATGTTTTTTATAATTATATTAAATTTAAATTAATTATATCAGATTTTAGAGTACTTATTAAATTGGAAGGTCTCTAGGTAATGGTTTTATGTTTTAATATCATTTTTACCAAGATTGTGTTTTATTAAATTTTTTTTGATTCAAAATTTTAATATATCAAAAAAATATTATTTATTTTGTTCTAATATTATTATTTTTGGATATTACATATTTTCCTTTTAGTTTTCTCTATTTACGTACTCAAGGTACCAGATGAATGTTTTTTTGGAAAATCGACCTCATTTCTATCTTTTATTAGGATATTTTTCTTAAATGTACATATTCTGTTTAAAATGTTTGCAATAATATTTTTACTATTTTAAAACTATTTCTTAATGACCTTTTAACCACGTTTTTATTTTTATAATTTTTTTAAAAGGAAACTTCTTTTTATTTTCCAAACTAGGTAGTTTTGAATTTATGAAAAATGTCTATGGAATATTTATTTTAACATTCAATGAATGAAATAATTTCCCCACCCTAATGAATAATATTTTCCTTAAATAATCCATTATAAGTTTTATTATTTATTTTTTAAAAAAAATTTACTTAATTTTTTTTTATATTTTAAATAATTTATTTCAAAATAAAAAGATTAATTTATTCAAGATAAGTTCTTTTGATAATTTAAAGTTATTTTCATTTATAATTATACAATTTCATGTTTGTTATGATTTAATTAAGATGTGATCAAATGTTTTTATATTTATTTGTTCTATAGAGGGTCTATGAATATGATGATATAATGTTTATAGATTAAAGACCATTTACATATGTTAAGATATAATGAGTTTATGGATGTTTTATGTTTTTGTGGCATAGATATTTATGGTTCTTATTATGTGATAGGTTGGGCCAAAATTATATATGAATATAATGCATTAGATAAAGATGGATAACTCATGGTATAATAAGGACTGTAATGACGAGTAAACCTCATTTACTAAGGTACTTTCTCCAATAATATATTCATTGGAGTTAACCTTTAATAATGGAATGATGGAATGGGGAGTGAACCCAATCCACAATGATGTTCTTAGAAATGATCCTTGACTAAGGAAACATTTTTCTACACTTATTTGCATTCTCTAATTTTTTTACTTATTTTTATGTTATTTTATCATGATACATGATTGATTATTTATGATTCAAAACTCTTATGAACTATGTATTTGTTTATGATTAATCCTTAATCCCTAATTCATGATTAAATATCCTCGAATATTTGGGTATGTATTTTTTATATTATGAGCTTTCTATTATATCCTTATGGTATTTTATTCACATTTATAATCATAAATTGATATCTATTATGTTTACCTATACTGATAATCTAATATAACATATTCCTATGTTTTGTTTCTTTAAGGAATCAATATTTTCATTATATAGGGTATGTCTAAGAAGAATTCTAGTTTTAAAAATGTGAGTGGGAGAGGGTCTTTATCCGTTTATATACTAATTGTTTTAGTGTAAATTTTTCTAAATACATTAATCCTTTATAATTTTAGAAAAAATCATGTTTATATTTAATGAATATTTATATAATAAGGTTTAATATTTATGTATGTAATGTCTAGGTTTCTATAGTTGATATCAGAGTAATGTTTATTTTTTTTTGGAAATTGGGATGATGAAACATTACTAAGAGAACATAATATAATACTATGTAAATGATAACATCATAATTTTTTTAAGTTAAATATTATGTGTTTTTATTAGTAACAAAACTATGTATGGATCCAATAAGTGGACATGGTTTTGGAATAAATACATTTATGGATAATAATACCAAAAAGAGTTCATCGAGTATATCTCTGCCATAATTATAATTCACATTTAATGGGCCCTTAATATGAACCTGGTTTGACCCTCCCTAGAGATAGTATTATGTTAATCATAATTTTCTTTATAAGATAGTATAAATTATTTGAATAGATATTGAACACAAATATCATAGGTTAACCCTACGATGTGATATATTGAAAAGAATATTCCATGATTTATAGATCCTGTAAATGATTTTCAATATTTTATGATATATCACTATGATTATTATTTCTCACACTATATTATTTTGGTTCAGTAAATGGATATAACTCCAAGAGACCATGTTTAGGATAAATGTTACAGTTAATGTAATTATATTCCTTCTCAGAAACCAATTTTTTTTAGATTTGGAATGAAAAATCATGTTGTCATGCTTATAGAAGTTTTCCAAGACATGGATCATAATGAGATTCAAAACCAAAAAATAAGGGGAAAATACTATTGATCGATTCTTGGGGAAATATAGAACTTATTTTAGTGGGTTTTCTAATCCAATTACAGTTGAGAAATTGGTCAGTACGATTGAAAAGATATTTTACATTCTCCATTGCTTAGATATAAAACTATTATCATTATTGTTTATTATTTGGAAGGATAAGTATATCAATGGTTGAATCAAATCAATAATATATGGTAATGAGAATAAATTGAATCTACAGAATGGGATGAGTTTATAAGATTATTTTTCAATAAGTACGATCCCAAAATTCTTCATAATATGATGGGAAAATAATTCCTTTAGCTCAAGTTAATATATGTTGAATCCATTAATACATATGAAGAAACTAAACATGATTTGTGAGGTGTGATAATGGTATTACCATTGAACTATAAATTAATATTGATCTATTATTTAAGAGATAAAACCATTTCATTTAATGATGTTATCCATAATATACTTAAATATATATTAATAAATAATTCAATGTGATATCGAGGTAGAAATAAATATTGACATCACCATAAATCTCACTATTTTGATAAGAATATAAATATGAAATTAAAAGGAAATTATAGTTTTATAATTTAGTGACTCTGGTTTTGACCTATAAGACTTTGGAATATTTCTAAGAATGTCTATCAAAACTGGAATTGAGTCGACTTAGGATTCCAAGGCCTGGAGAGGCTAGGTGCAGTGGTATTAAAAATATTAAATATAATTTAACATGCATGTGTAGTTTCATTGGAAATTTTGAATAAATATTGAGTAGAGTTGTGGATCGGAATTATGAAGCTACATTTGTGTTCAGAACATGAAATTTACCCTATGCATGACATAAAATTTTTCGGTATTGGGTGTTTGGTTGGAGGTGAGTTGTTGATGGGGAGTTAAATGTAGGGCTATGGATTTAAATTAAAATTAAATCCATCAACCCCTACAATCCAATAGTTCACATGACAGGAACCCCCCCTCCCACCTTTCCCCCTAAAGGGACCAATGAAATAAGGTTATGTGGTGCCTCAAGATCTTGTTTTTGATGGTGATCTTCCCCAGATCAGGAATTATCACATTCTGGATGTTATTCTATAGCTGAAGCATTATATTTCCACACGAGGTAGGAGTATTTTGGTTTTTTATGAATCATACTTTTATTAATTAATTATAGGTTTTATATCCCTTATAAACATTGTAGGTACCCCATAAGGGTCAATCTGTATGTTTCATTGGGAAGACAGGGTGAATTGGGCATATTGTAGGGAAATGTTATTTAAAATTTCTGATCACATTGCGTGTTGTGTTGGGTGACAAGAAATTTGTTTATATCATTCATGGAAGATTAGTTTTGGGGACTAAATAATATTTATAAGGGTTTCACATAGTGTAGTGACTCCATGTTGTGTTGAAAAAGGACATGGCCTGTGAAGTCGTGTGAACGTACACAACCATGTAGATATATAAGGAAAGAGTACGCAGGCATGGGGTGTCAGACACTGACATGATTAGATGACATATCCAGGTGGCCATTTATACAAGACACTCCATGTACATAGGGGTACATGCTTTGTGTGAGAAACAATTGTACAATCCATGTGAAGGGAAGAAAAATTCGGGGGCCTTGGTGAGGTGAGACATGCCGTATACCTCCAATACATGTCATGTAATCCTATATGGTCAGCTAAGATATACTGTAGAGGAACTGTTGACGGTGGAGATAGGTTCACAAAACATATATAACACCTTACATGATGTGTTGTCTCTTATTAGAGGAGTTTCTGCTCAGTGTATCTCCTCATTCAGGGCTCGAATTCAGTCATGCATATAGCTTATCTCAGGTAGTTTTTCCACGTAGAACATGATGGTGGACACATTTTGGAGAGAGGATATGCAATGAGATGCAATGTTGTGTGCCTCTTTGGTTTGCGATGTTGGACGTGTAGTGATCAAGTAGGTTCCCTTGGTCTATTATTAGGAGGGTAAAATGTGAAATTACATCCTTGGTACATTATTGTGATCCCCTTGACAAGATGTTATCATACAGAGTTGTATCATCCCTCTATAGAGGTCATAGAGGGATCCTATATTGAACTTTTAGTGTCGTTTCATCCTTATGAAGATGTAAAGTTGGGATCCTATATCATATCATTTACCGAGATTAGGTTCTCTTAATCATGTATAACACTATAAAGGTATAAATAGACTATCTAGAAGGATAACCCAATAGGGTTTCTGGCATCATCATGTATATGATCCCCTATATGGTAGTCATTTTCTATACGGTTTTTGGAATCATTTGGTATATAATACCCTACTAAGTAGACTATTTTTTTAGGGTGTGTCACAACTAGTTATGAAATCCCCTACTTCACATGTTGTGCAAGGTGGGGTTTGTGGGATCATCCTGACCTACATTACATGGGTGACAATCCTCTATCTGAGCGATATGTTCCCTAGTTTATTGGACTGGGTTATGATGTTACCCAATAGATCTTGAGAGTGCTACACTATAATTCCCCATTGATTACATATATTTATATCACGTCATAATTTTTTATATTTATTAGAACATATAACAAAACCATGAAAGGAATGTATATGTATTATATCTTTAGAAACTAGAAAACATAAACAACTGGTTCATAAAACATCTATATTGTATCATGTATATTACATCATAACGGTACTAATTTTTGAAATATCATACTTAATACCATTCTTCATGTCATTGGGAAAAGAAAAATATAAAAGGGGGATAAAAAATGCTCAGTAAGGGTTAAAAATGAAATAAAAATCATATCATATTCATAAAATCGTAACTTTTGAAAATATTATCCTGCATATAAAAGATCACAATATCATGTCATGGGATAAATCATGAAAGAGAAATGTAATCCCAATAGTAATAACATAAGATATTAAATTTTGTGGCATACACACATAATAATATTAAATCATTTCATATTAGTCAAGGCTCATTGCCAAGACCATCATAGAAGACAAAATGTATTACTAAGCTATGTTCTCTCCTCATTACAACTCTGTATCACTAAACCAGATTAACTTGTCATTCTAGACATGTATATCACATGAGATATAAATCTCTACCCAATGCATTGGATGTAGATATAGGTCCCACCCATCTCATCATTAAACAATTTTATGTGTGCCACAAATACATAAAAATATTCATCATAACCTAACCGATGAGATCAAATGGGTTTCTTAAACATCATTTCAATATAATTTATATAAAAAAATGTATTTACTAAATGAAATTTTAAATAAAAACAATTAAATCATATTAATAATAGATATATAACCAAAAACGTATGTAATATTATATGGAAAATAATTTTGATAAAACATTTGAGATTCATTCTTGAGGAAAATATCCTTTCTTCTTTAAAAACATTTTGTTTTATCAAATTGTCGTTCAATTTTAAATGAAAATAATTTATTTGAAAATACACTTATAAATGTGTAGAGGAAATTTCACTGAAATAAGTTGTTATGAATATGTAAGAAAACATTCATGATTCTTAATTTAAAAAAACATTCTCTTTGTACATTTTCTAGAAAAGTCCAAAACTACCTCGTATGGTAATCAAAACAATGATTCCTTTCAAACCACATAGTAAAATTTAAAATGGGTAAAAGTTAATTTAAAAATACATAGAATAATAGTAAACATTTTTTGAGAATTGTTTTAGAAAATATAGACATGGATGATAAATATATCCCTCGTAGATACTTACAAATAAATAATCTCTGATAAAACAAAATTTGAAAAATATAACCACTACCTTTGGTCTGATTTGCTTCGTATCTATCAGAAACTACTGTAAAATGATTTAAATAATGTTCCAGATTAATTCCAAAATAATGATCATTTTTATGATGACATTTATGATTATATTTTCATCCATTTGTTTGTAAAATTTGGTTGTTACTCGTTATTCGAATATTAAGTTCTTTATGTACTTATGCATGTTTTGTCAGATATGTTCTTATTATTATTTTTAGGATATAGTTATATAATTTAAATAATGTTATTAGTATAATATATGTCATATTTATTCATTCAATTTAATTATACAATTATGTTTTAATGAAGATTATGTAGAACAAATCACATCGCGTCGTGGAGACGGTAGGCCGTACGTACGCACGAGTGATGGCATCGTTCAAATAATTATTGAACTTTATTGGCATGGATGGTGTATAATATCTCAGAATTTATATAATTTTATAATAATAATATGTAGTTATTATTTCCAACATTATACTTAGCCAAGTTTGGCAGAGGTGAAAATTAGTTTACACCACGACATGGAGACGGTAAGTCGTATCTATGAAAGCATGATGATTTAATTTTTTGTTGGATGGATAGAAGGTTGAATAGGTTTGTTTCATATTTATAATAACATATAAGTATATTATTGATACTGATGTTATTAATTTATAATAAAACAACTAAATAAGAGAAAGTAGAAGAAGAAATAAATTTGAAAGAATCGGTAGAAGAGATTATCTCTTCCCCGATGTGCCTCCTTTAAATTTCCTCTTAGGGAACTAGGGTTGGACTTTTGAGAAGACCAGAACCTCTAGAATGTAACTAGGAAAGTTTATAAGAGAAATTTGAAGGGTTGTTATGAGCTTGAAGTAAAAAAATGGTGTGAAGAGAAGTGGGAGGAGGTGCTATTTTATAATAGAGGAGAGTGACAGTTTTGGAAACTCTCAAAATATTAATTTATTATAAATTAAATTTCAACTAAAAATGGTCCAGAAATTATATAATTCTATGATAATATTATCTTTTTTTGAATAAAATCATCCAATATTTTTTAGATACGTTTATAATATTTTTTATCCTTATCTTTTTGGTTTAACCCTTATTTTCCCCTTTTCAATCTTACTGTGATATCATGTTATTTACTCATTATGGTGTAATTTAATTAACATATCATGTAAAAAGAACCAAAAAAAAGTTATTTATGACATATCTGGACTTATATTATCCATTTGGCCAAATCTTAGATTTTTTGGAACTAAATATCATTTAATTAAAAATTAAATCTTTTATGTTTTGAATTGTTTCAATTTTGGACAATATTGATACTTGAGTTTTTAAAAATTCATACCAACTTGATTACATCTAAAATAAGAAATTAACTCAAAGATAATCTTTCAATATCATCTAAAAAATCTTTTATGACATGAAAATTACCAAATTACATTTTTTTAATATTTATAAATTCATTTATTTGAATCTTTCATTACTGAGGTAATCATTACATCATAATTGTGTTACAATTAAAACTATTTATCTAAGGTCTAAAAATTAAAACTAAAATACAAAGATATAGGAAATATGTTTAGATTTATAATTACTATTTATAGGAATATATATCAGTTACATAACCCTATATTAAAATTGATTTAGTAAAATATATATGTCTAGGATATAATTATCTTTACATTAAATTAATTCTTATAAAATGTCATTTTCACATCGATGTGAATCAATGAGGTCCCAAAATAGACACATGGATTATAATGGTCATAAATATCTCATCCAATATGACTAGGACACGTTTTAGGGTAGTTTAATATTATCAAATTATTTTTTACCCTTATTTACTTGATTTACCCTTTAAATGTGGTAAATAAAATCATTACTGAAGTTACAATTCATAATTTACAATAATAAAAGAAACCTATTAACATAATTTGGACCTTCTAATTCAAAAATATTGAATCCATCTTTCCAAATTCAAATCATAGAAGTTGTAGTAATTAATTGAATATTAATCTCTTTATTGAAACGATAAAATTAGTTTTAAAAGTTAAAACGTTGCAAAAATATTGCAATGTTTTTACCTATGAATTAAATGTAAAATTAATGATAATGATATAAATTATATTAAATTTTAAAAATATATTATATTTATACTTTAAAACCATTCAATATTATAATTTAACTATATATATTTTCTAAATGAAAAAACTTGTTTTTAATTAAAATTTAGCGTATTTTTTACTATTCATAAAAACATGAAAGTTATCAGAAAAATATGAAAAATTTATCCAAAGTAATTTTTATATACCTCTTAACAATAACATTTTTATGTTTTCATTTATAAATTATTAATGTGTTAAAATATTAATTTAAAATAGGTTCTCCATTCAAATGTGTAAAATTAACCGTAAAAAAATTAGGTTCTTATACATAAAATAAGGTTTTATTCATTCCCTATGACTAAAATATCCATTGGATGAATATAAAAAACATTTTAAAATGTATATAAAAAATATAAATCATTAATTTCATTACCAAATGTAATTCACTAAAAAATTCAAATATCTAATTGATTTATATTTTTCTTGAATAATTAATAGACAATCAATTCATAATTCATTTTCATAAATTAGTTATAATTATTCCCAATAAACTAAATGCTAGTATATAACAATAATTTCATACTAAGGTAATCTCAAAGTTTTTTAAATTCATAATTACGGGAAAATAATGCTACTTAAGAATAAATTTTTTGGAGAAAATATTTCATAAAAACATTTGGGTGTTACATTCTACCCCCCTTAAACTGAATCTCACCCACAAAATTAGTCACTTAGAAATAAAAAAATGAGGATAACTCTCCCTCATCATATCCTAATGTTCTGATGTAGCTTTTTAAAATTGGTGGTTTCTCCATAAAACTTTAACCGTGCCTATGTACTTTTTTCTTAGAACATTTTTTCTACGATCCAGAACTCCTATTGGTTGTTCTTCATAAGAAAGATATTGCTACAACGGTACAACTTATGAGCTTAGTACATATGAAGGATCAGGTATGTAATTTCTTAGTAGAGATACATAGAACACATCACGAACTTGAGAGAGATTTGGTGGAAGTGACAATCCATAAGCTCCCTTCCCTACATGGTCCTGTATTTCAAAAGGATCGACATACCTAGGGCTCAACTTTACCTTCTTTAAAAATATCATTACTCTATTACAGGGAGATATTCATATGAACACCTTATCACCAACTTGACACTCTAGGTATTTTCTTCGGTTGTCACTATAACGTTTTTTTCAACTCAGCATTTCCCTTATGTGTTATTGAATAGATCAAACCTTTTATTCCATTTCATTAACAATATTTGATCCTAATATCTTACTTTCCCAAACATAATCCCCAAAAGTTGGTGTTCTGCACTTCAATCCATAAACAGATTTATAAAGATCCATCAAAATACTGGAGTGATATCTATTATTTTAATAAAATTCTACCAATGGAAGGTGTTGATTCCAACCAACTTTTAAATACATAAAGAAATCTCTCAACATGTCTTCAAGAGTTTGATTTTTCTTTTAAGACTGACCTTCTGTCTAAGTATGACAGGTAGTGCTAAAACTTTACTCTGAATCCAGAAAATGATGAAAACTTCTCCAGAACATTGAGGTAATCATTGGATCCCAATTAGATATAATGGAAAGTTTTAATCCATTCAATCCTACCACTTTATATATATCTCGGAAAACTGATGAAGAGAGAAATCCTCTATAATATAAATGAAGTGTGCCAAATTCGTAAGGTGATCAACTGTAACCCAGATTGAAATATTTCATTTGGATGTTTTGGGAAGTCCGATGAAAATTCCATCATGATGTTTTTCATTTCCATTATGGTATGGATAATGGTTGTAACATCCCCATAGACTTTTGTCTCTCAGTCATAATTTTCTATCAAACCAAGCATCAAGAGACATATCTGGTGACATCCCTTTTCATACCATCCCACAAGAAGTACTTTTTTAGGACCATGTAGATCTTTTTTCTTCCTCAGTGAATAGATAATGAAGAACTATGATCCGCATACAATATCTTCTATTAATTCTATTATAAGAGTAATACAAACCTAGTTCTTGAACCTTATTATTTCATTAGAATCAATGTTGAATTCAGGAACATTTCCCACCTTCTTTTTTAACCTTACAACTTCCTTCTGTCCCTCTTTAATCATCACTTGTATAGGTGGTTGAAAATTCATTTGGGAATGATAACATTTTTCCCCTTCCATTAAAATTATAAGATCCATTCTTTTCAAATATGTAAATATTGGATAATTCATCATCCTCATCATGGATAAGCTAGCATGTTCTTTTCGAGTCAAAGCATCTTCCACATTGTATTCATTTCCTGGGTGGTAATGTATTGAGAATTCGTAATCTTTAATCAACTCCAACCATCTTCTTTGGTGGATATTCTTCTCATTTTGTGTGAAAATATTCTTTAAACTTTTATGGTCAGTATAAATATCACACCTTTCACTATAATGATAATTCCTCTATATTTTTAATGCAATGATTACCGCAACTAACTCCAAATCATTAGTTGGGTAATTTTGCTCAGGGATTTTCAACTGCATGAGGAATAAGCTATCGCCATATCATTTTCCATGAGAACACACACTAGCAACTTCTTGGATGCATTAGTGTAGATCAAAAACATTTCTCCAATACAAGGATGTGTGAGCACATGTGCACTGTCTAACCCTTTTTATCTCTATAAAAAACTCTTCACATTCCTCCTTCCAAATTAACTTAAATCCTTTCCATGTCAACATGGTGAGTTGATTAGATAATTATGAAAAATATTTCAAAAAATGTCAATAATATCCATCCAAACCATGAGAAATCCCGATTATAGTTACTGCTTTTGGTCTCGAGCATCTTTTAATAAGCTATTTTTTTGCCGGATCCATATATATCCCCTCTCTTGAGATTATGTGACCCAAAAATTAAGCTTTTTGATATAAAAAATTCACCCTTGATAAATTTGGCATTAGTATTGTCCTTTCTCAGGGTCTTCAGTACAATTCTCACATGATCTTCATTTCATCTTTTCTCTTTGACTAGACAAGAATATCACCTATAAAGGCTTCCACAAACTGATCAAGATAGTCTCTAAAGACTCTATTAATTATATCTATGAAGATAACATGGGAATTATTAAGACCATAAGGCATCACTATAAATTCATAGTGTCTATACCTTGTACGAAATGTCATATTTGGTATATCATCTTTTTGATGCTTAATTGATGTTATCACAAATTAAGATCAATATTGGAAAAGTTTTGAGATCTACCTAGTTGATCAAATAACTCATCAATGCTTGGGAGAGGATATTTGTTGTTGAATGTGATGTTGTTGAGTTCTCTGTAATAAGTTTAGAGTATCATTGATCCATCATTATTCTTAACAAATAGCATAGGTTCACCCCAGGGGGACAACATGGGAATAGGAATCCCTTATCAAGATTATCTTGAAGTAGCTTCTTCAATTCCTGCAACCCAATTGGGGTCATTTTATATGGTGTATTTGAAATAGACATCACACCCAATATGAGTTCTTTTGAAAACTCAACTCCATGATTTTGTGGAAGACATGGAAATTCCATCGGAAAGACATTATAAAACTTTCGTAAAATGGGTGTATTTTTAATCTTGAGTTTCTCCCCAACCATTTGAGATAAATAAAATTCATTTATCAGAATTAATACCCATAAGAGGGAATAAATTTCTACTGGAAGGTTATATTCATCCTTGCATCGATAGATGATGGTAGATTGATCTGGAATATGAAATATTACGGATCTTCTTTGGAAATTGATATGATCTCTATATAATGAAAGAAAATCCATTCCATAAATCACATCAAATTTCACTATTGGAAGGTTCATAAGATTTTCCGGAATAACTTTCCCACAAACTTCAATTGGAGAAGAATTGAAAATTTTTTATGCGAAAATTTACCCATTTGGAGTTTTCATAGCTATCTCAACACCTAATTATTGAGGCAACACAGTGATTCACTAAAAAATTATTTATAAATAAAATAGTTGGTGGATTCAAAATCAAATAAAACATTTTCTTTTTAAAAGTTGACTGTAAGTGTACGTTTCACCACTTCATTATCGCACTCCATGTCGCTGACTGTAATTTCATGTGACATGCCTTTGTCTTTGTCCTTAAGAGATTGTTGACGTCGATGATCATCAATGACCCTTGGATTAGGGAATTGATTAAACTAATTCCCAATTTCCTTACACTAGTAACATTGAAGTGTGGGAGGTGAATTATGTGTAGAATTTTCATTTTTTCCATCATTAGACATCTTTTTCCCTTCACTTGGGCATTCAATTTCCCGATGAACTTATTTTGAACACATAAAACATTTACTAGTACCTTTAAGAAAATTATCTCCATGTTTATTTACCCACTATGAAAATAAGGGAAAACTCATCTTATTTTCAGTGTGGTCTTTAAATTTTCCTTTTAATTCCATTTTCCTCATCATGTTAAACCCATAGGACTGATGGGTTACTCTAGTATCCATATCGACCTTGAGATCACATCAAAATATTTCCTCATATCTATTGAAGTAGCTTATGGATAATTCCCTTTGGTGATGTTTTTTAAGTGACTAATGAATCAATCAATCTTAATCTCATGTTTGATAATAATTCATGTGGTTTACCTTGAAGGTCTTGTAAAATTTGCTTCGTAGGTACCGATAGATTCATCATCCTTTTGATTATGTTCAAGGAACTATTTATCTATCTTTTTTTGAATAATACGAGGAATGTACTTATTGAAATATAAGTTCTTGAACTCGTCATATTCCATGGACTCAATTTCATATCTTTTCCTCGTATTCTTGATAAGATTCCACCATTGATCAGGTTTTGCTTCCAAACAATATATAGCTAAGACGACTTTATCATGTTCAGAACATTATAGAACTGAAAATAACATTTTTGTGGTACTGATCCATTGTTCAGCCACTAATGGATTATAAGACCCACTGAATGAAGGTGGACGTTGCCCCATGAAGGATTCAACAGAATGTTGCTCCCTCCTTTGTTCGTTTGGAAGTCTGACATGATTCAAAAGATAAGATTGTTGTGTGAGCATGGTTACATGATTTTTTATTCTAGATATCATAACATTTGTTTTTTTGGATGACAATCATTTCATAACCCATCACATTCATCATTAACACGGTTCCTTCGGGTTAGAGCCATTAACTGAAAGCAAGATGTATTCTGTGAGAAACCCTAATAATAATAGTAAAATCACATAATCACGAATAAAAAGTCATTTTAGGAAAATTTATTTTTTATACTAGGTTATTCATGGTCATTTCTATAACACTACAATTGTATCTTATACTTAGACATATCCTTAAGGCTTTCTTATCCCAGTACCCAATGTTTAACTATACATTTGACTCTGATACAAATTATAATGACCCATTCATTACATAAATTGATATCAATTGATAATTAAAGTATATTTATCAAAACATATAACAAAACCATGAGAGGAACATATAGGTATAATGTCTTTAGAAACTGAGAAACACAAACAACTGGTTCATAAAAAAATTACATTGTATCCTATTATTTCATCAAAACTAGACTCCTTTTTGATATATCATACTTAATAACCTTCATCATGTCCTGGGGAAAAGAAACATATATGTGGGTGAGCTCAAATACTTAAGAAGGGTAAAAAATGAAATAAAAATCATATCATATACATAAAATCATAATATTTGAAAATCTAATCCTATAGATAAAAGACCACAATATCATGTCATGGGATAAATCATAAATGTGAAATGTAATCCCTATATTCATAACATAAGACATGATTTTTTTTCAAACAAACATAAGAATATAAAATCAATACATTTTAGTCAAGGTTCATTTTATAGACCATCATAGCAGAACAAGTCCATTACTGAACCAAGTTCTCTCCTCGTTCTAGCCCGGTATCACTGAACCGGGTTAAATTACCATTCCCGCAATGTCTACCTCCTGAGATATAAATATGTACCCAATTCATTATAGGGAGATATAGGTCCCAGCCATCTCATAATGAAATCGTTCTTACATGTACCACAAAAACATAAAAATATTCGTCATAGCATAACCCATGAAAGAAAATTGGTTTCTTAACCATCATTCCATCATAATTGATATAAAACAATTGAAATTCCTATATAAAATTCCATTAAAAAATAATATCATAGTAATAATAGGTATTGAAACATAATTCTATTTAATCTTATATGGAAAATAATTTTGATAAAACACTTGAGCTTCATTCCTGAGGAAAATATCATTTCTTCTTCAAAAACATTTTCTTTTCTCAAAATGTCTTTCAAATTTAAACAAAAAGAATTTATTTGAAAATAAACTACTAAAACTTTAGAGGAAGCATTATAGAAATAATGATTTATGAATATTTAAAAAACTGTTCATGCCATATAAGTTAAAAAAATATTCTCTTTGTACTTTTTCTGAAAAAGTCAAAATGAACATCATATGTTAACAAAATAAAGATTCCTTCCAAACCCTATAGTAAATGTAAAAATGGGTAAAAATAAATTTAAACATACATAAAAGAATTTTAATCTTTTTATGAGAATATTTTTTAAAAACATGGACATGGATAATAAATATATCTCCAGTAGATACTTACGAAAAAAAATCTCAGATAAAACGAGATTGAAATAGTTATCTCATACCTTAGGTTTGATGTGCTTCGTATGCATCTGAACCTCTTGTATGATGATTTAAATAATGTTACTGATTTATTACAGGATCATAATCATTTTTATTATAACATTTATGATTATATTTTCATTTGTTTTTTAGTAACATTTCATTGCTACTCATTATTCGAGTATTATCTGCTTTATGTTATTGTGCATGTTTTATTGAATATTGTCTTATTTCTATTTTTAGGTTATAGTTATATAATTTAAAAAAATTTATTGGTATAATATATATCATATTTATTCATTCAATTCATTTATATAATCATTATTTAATGAAATTTATGTTGATTGAATTGCATCACATCGTGGAGACCGTAAGCCATATGAACGCACGAGTGATGATATTGTTCCATTAATTGTTGAGTAGTGTTGACATAGATGGTGTATAATATCATAAAATTAATATAATTTTATAATAATAATATATATTTATTATTTATACCATTATATCCATAAAATTAAGGTGGTGGCGAAAAAACGATTACACCACGTCGTGGAGATGGTAAGTCGTACGTACACACGCTTGGTGATTTTGTTTTTTGTAGGATGAATTGAATGTTAAATAGAGTTGTTTCATATTTATAACAACATATCAGTATATTAGTTATACTGATGTTATTAATTTATAATGAAACAACTAAGTAATAGGAATTAGAAGAAGAAAGATATTTGAAAGAATCGGTAGAAGATATTACCTCTCCCTCGACGCGCTCCTTTAAATTTTATCTTCGGGAACTAGAGTCAGCCTTTTGAGAAGACCAAAACCTCTAGAATGTAACTAATGAATTTGATAAGAGAAATGGGTAGGGGTTTCTCGAGCATAAAGGCTCAAAGTTGAGTGTAGAGGAGAGGGAGGAGGTTCCCATTAATACGAGTGGTGATGGTCACTTTAGGAAACTCTCAAAATATTATTTTATTACAAATTAAATTTCAACTACAGATGATCCAAAACTTATTTAAATCGAATATAAGATGAATTTTGTTTTCTATTACCCATTATCCAATTTTTTAGACAATTATAGACTATTTTGTTATCCTTATATTTTTGGTTTAACCATTATTTTACCCTTTTTGATGTAGGAAATATTTCTAGTTTTCTAATGACTATTTATATGTATAGAGATAAGTTATATAACCCTATATTAAAATAAATTTAATAAAAGATATATGTTTCAGTTATAATTATCTTTACCTTAAATAAATTCTTATAAAATTTCATTTTCACAACCATGTGAATTAATGGGGTCCCCAAATCAACCCAAGGATACGCATGGTCAAAAATATCTCATCCAATAGGATTAGGACATGCTTTAGGTTAGTGTTATATTATTAAATTATTATTTTTACCCTTATTTACAATATTTAACAATTAACCGTGGTAAATAAAATAATTACTGAAGTTACTATTCATAACTTCCAAAAAATAAATGGTTAATATTCACAAAATTTCGAACATACAATTACAAATATGATATCCATTTTTACAAATTCAGAACATAGAATTTTTGGTAATTAATTTAAAATTAATTCCATTTTTTAACTGAGAAAATGAGTTTCAAAAGTTAAAATATTGCAAAATATTGCAATGTTTTACCTATGAATTCAATGTAAAATTAATTATAATGACATAAATTATATTTAATGGAAAAAATATATTATATTTATACTTTAAAACCATTAAATAATTTAATTTTACCATATAATTTATCTCGATGAAAGAAGTTGGATTGAATTAAAATTTAGCATATTTTTACAATTCATAAAAACTTGAGAGTTATTAAAAATATATCTAAATTAAATTTTCATATCCATTATCAAAATAAAAAGTTTATTTTTTCATAATTTTTTTTAATTTTTCAAAATCTTAATTTAAAATGGGTTCTCCATTCAAATGTGTAAAATTAACCTTAAAACAAACATATTTTTGTAAATAAAATAAGGTTTTTTAGTACTCTACGACTAAATTATTAGTTGGATGAATATAAAAAATACTTTATTAAGTATATGACACATATAACTCATTAATTTAATTACCAAATGTAATTCACTCAAACAAATATCTAATTGATTTATATTTTACATAAATAATTAATAGACAATGAATTCAAAATGAATTTTCATAAGTTAGTTATAATTATTCCCACTAACCTAACAGCTAGGATATAATGGTAATTTTATATTGAGGTAATATCACAGTTCATTTAAATTCAAAATTGTGTTCAAAGAATGCTATTGAAGAATAAAAATTATTTAAAGAAAATATTTCATAAAAACATTTGGGTGTTACACACCCTTCCCAAGTGAGATCTTTGGGTTACTAGATTAGGTTTGTGGTGTCCCCCAGTGAATCATGGGAGTGATCCCCTATCTAAGGAAATGCAGTTATAGATTCTAGACTAGGTTCATAGTGTCCCCCAGTGGATCCAGGGTGTGATCCCTTTTCTGAGACCTGAGGGATTTCATGGTTCTAGTAGGTTTGGCAACATCCCCCATTATGGATGCGTGAATTCCCTATATGAGGATCCTGATCAGATGGGTTCCAACACAACTTACTTTATGGATAGGTTCAATGTACACGTTCTCTTAAATTTATTCCCTATGATAGCTATAATATTCCCTTGACTTATGATACTCTATACAGTGATATTTCTTGAATATTTCATCAGGTATGGTAGAAATGAAGTTGATGGAGTGTATCTCTTGGAAGAGTTTTATCTGAGATGGAAGGGATCATGTAGTGAGTTCTCCAGGATGTGTATTGACATTGTAGACCCATGTAGGATCCATTCAACAGATATGGGGTCAGAAACATACAATACATGGATCATGATATGATTATATCTCAGTTTTGAATTTATAGGAGTCCATGTGGTGTTATAACATCTTGGATTCCATACCTTGTGGAATGAGCTGACTAATTATGTATAACTAAGGCTGTTTCAGATGAAGTTTCTCTATCATTTGGGTTCCCTCTGGTTGGAATGAGCCTACTTTTTTCAATGTAGATGATATTTTTTCTTTTGGTTATTTGTGGCATATACTGAGTATTGTTACCCTCACACATGTACAAGTGTTTTCCAGACATGTTGTGTCTTGTGTGAACCATAAGACTTTTGATGGAGTTCTTGGAGTACCTGGAGAAGGGTAATAATAGGGAGTTAGACTAATCAAGGTGTTTGACAGAGTTGGGTTGAGGATCATTCCAATAGTTTCATTTTATAGTGATCCCCTCTATCAGAATAGGATGAACACTCTTACAGTTTTACGTATTGGTGGGCCTTTATTTTTTCCTTTCTGTACTTCTATTGTTTTTTGGTTATGGGATAGATTTATACATGCATTTTATTTTTAGAATTACTATATATGAACTATTTCATCAAGATGTATGGGGGTTCATGCATACAAGTATGATATGATATGGCCCCCATGTGTGTGATAGGCCTACTCTGTGCTAGATGTCTGCCTTTGGCCTATAGATTTGGGCTTGGGGAGTCCTGGATTGGGCATCATTAGGACTGGTCATGATAGTGTGACATTAGTGGAGGTTCTAATTTTGGATCATTATTTTGTGATCTTGGTTTTGGTTGCATAAAAATAGTGTTAAAGTGTTTTAAGTTCAAATTTCGGGCCAGATACTCAAGCGTTATTGTGACAGTCGATGTATCCATTCACCATGACTCTATTAAAATACTTTTTATCTTAGTACATTAGAATACTAGTAATAAGTAATTTTTTGTTCATGCATCATATAAGATCATGATTTTGTTTTTCTTTTCCCTCTTGAGTCAAATACATAGGTATACTCATTGAAAGTGGAATTCCTTGATTCTATTTTACGATGCTTCCACGATGATATATAGGTGTGGTTTTATAGAAGAATTTTGACAAAGATACACATAATGAGGTGGCATTAATGTGGGGATCTTGTGAAGAGGCTATATCTTTAGATGGTTTACCAATTTAGTCACCACCCATCGAGTATAAGGTTATGTCAGTAGTAATGGATGAGGATGTATGTAAGTTTACTACATTGGATGAGTTCTAGTGGTAGGAAACTATTAGTTATCTTAGTTATCTATCCTTCCAGGCCATTGATGACTTTCATGAGGTATCCACATGTGTTTCAACTTTATAAGGAAACCTACTGATCAGATGGTGGTCCTAGTTGTGATCCTTCTATAGTGTTTAGCCAGGTTATGGTTGAGTATACTGATAAAGACCCAAAATTAGGTGATTATCCCTTGGGAAAAGTTTGAGAAGCTCTTTAGAGAAGAGTTCTATCTATCGATATTGAGGTCGGTGCATATCTAAGAAACTCTGTTGATTTAGTAGGATAAAATTACCATGAAAGAGTACTCATATAGGTTTATATACCTTTCAATATAGTACCTAGATATGGTTTGGGATCTGTTCTTCTGGGGACATACCTTTGACAAGGGCTTACGCCAAGATATAAGGGCATCAGTGGTTCCATTTTACATTCCCACCTAAGATAGAGTGCTTGAGAGAGCCTTATCGGTGGAGATATTTCTAGAAGACATGGATATTAAATTAGCATTGGGAACACATCATATGGGACCATGACATATGATATCCAATAGAAGGCTTTGGGATATGGGAATGCGAGATACTTTATAAGGTGATCCCTGGACAAAGGGTCTAAGGCTCGGGTCTTCCATGTCTATTTTGGACAGTAATAGGAGAGGGAATGTTATGATTATGATGGTTTGGGATATGGGAATGCGAGATACTTTAGTTTTTTTTTGTTTTTGAAAACTTATTTTAGGTTAAAACGTGGGTATACTTATCTTCCTTTCAAAAATACCAAGTGAGTCCTTCTCTTCCCCTATAAAAGGAAACCACCTATCCCCATTCCTCACTAATATAAAAAAACATAGGCTTATACAAGATGTGTCCATACAGCTTCCCAAACTCCATATCCTTGAACTTTAAGCCTATATTTGGGTAGAAATCCTTCCAAGGAATACTTTTGATACAAACCAAAAGATGTTACCCAATTAAGAGGTAACATCTTCTTGTAGGATATCAATATTTATTACTATTATCCACCTCATAAAATCTCTTCATTGAAATATTATATGAAAAAATTATTGTGAATATAATATTAAATTGTTATAAAAAGGGTTCTACCTACACATACACACTCCTCTATCTAATGGAAAACTAATATACTGTTTCTGTGTTTGGAGAACTACTGCCTCACGAAACAATGATTGTTCATTTTTTATTTTCCAACTCTCATGGAGGAAATTATGATGGTCACAATATCTATATATAATATATATTATATTTAAAATTTCATTATCCATCTGCAATTTTTATTTATAACAAACCTTTATTCTTTCCAACTTGTGTAAATAAGTTGATTTCGTTTGAGTAAGTGTGGGCTACCGCCACCAAAAAAGATACGAATCATTCATGGCATATATGAAAAATTTAAGGATAATTTTAATAAACCTATATAATATATTAAACATTTATATGATACTATAATTATAATATACATATTTATAATTTATTTTTCAATGTTTTAATAAAAGAGATAAAATAAAAGTTGTGTTCATGCGTATGTATGGGCTACCATTTCCATGAATAGTGCACTTCATTTCAAATCTCCAAATATAATGGAATACTATAAATAAATATATAATGAATATATAATATAATTAATTAATGGTTTAAATTTTTTAGATAACAAAATCATTATCTAATAAATAGTGACAACAAACGAAAAGTCAAAATACACTTGAGAAAATTAGGCAATTTACACCAGAAATAGTTAAAATAATGAAAGTGTGTTAACAAAGGGGTAAAAAAATATTATAAATAATTAATATATGATTTTATAAGAATGATTATTGTTCTGGAATAAGTTGGAAAATATTTTTAACCACGATACATGAGTATAAAGACCAAATAACAAAATGATGGAAATAGTAATGGATTTTATCCCAATTTACAATCCATTGAGGCTTGTTTGTTATTATGAACATAGATTCCATTATATGGTGTATATAAATTCCCCTTTACATGATATTACATAAATATCTTTACAATAATGATATTATGAATTTAATTTAATTTTATTTTTTTATGAGGTTTATGATTTAAAATGTTTCAAAGTTGTAGGGGACGCTTTACTATGTCTAAAGATTACTTTTCCTCAATAAAGTTTTAATGTCCATAAAAGTCATAATCACTTATCCTATTCTGAGGTATTTTTGATAAAAAAGCATCCTTTATTAAAAATTTATATTTGATAATAAATATTGTTTATTATATATGAGTAATTTTATGGACATGAACGATACAGTTTGGGGACTCTTTACGATAATCCCTACGGGATGGGGACCAGTTAATGAAAGACCCTCAATGAGTTGGTAGTCTCATGGGATGAAATTATTGGCCCAAATAGATGCATTTTTACCTAATAGATAAAACTTACTATGAATGGTCTTGATGGTAATATGTCCATGTACCTAGGAAACATGGATTCTAATAATTAATCAGTTCACTCATATAGATTGAGTTATTATTTATCCACGAGACACTACAAAAACTGAGCATTTTGAGGTGGTTTACTCAACCGCCAGAAAAGGTTTTTAAAATAATTTTGTAGTGTTTTTTATAAACCTCCACAAAATAGTTAATTTTTTCTTAATCTTGTGACACTTTCCCCCTCCCCCGACAACCCTAACCCCCTCGACACCCATGATCCCCCACCCTAACAACTCTCTAAAGCCCTAGCCTCGTCGTCGTCGATCACATCTCATCACCAACCCTTTCCACAACTCACCTTCCTATGCCTCGCCTCTCCACACCTCACCTAGGAATTCTATCCCTTACGGCACCTCACCTTGAAGCCCCTCTCTGCCGATCCTGATCCCCATCTCGTCTCCCATCAAAGGTTGAGGGATATCTTAATGTAACAGACTGGACATTTTTTTTTGTTTTTTTCCAAAATTGGATAATATTTATGGTTTAATAAAATGGTTTATTCCAAATTGGGTTGGAGACCATATATGGAGGGGGGATCCAGTTTCATATACACACATGATATGTTTCCACGGGTAGCACACAACTTTAAGGAAAAATATGCATTTATTTGTGGAAACCGTGTGAATAACCCATACATTGGAGTTCTACCCAATGAATTCGACCTGGTTTGTAATGATTTTCATGGTTTTTGATTTATCAATGGGATATATATTATTATTTTAATAGGATTAATTAAATAAGGTCAATTTATTTTTAAGTATTTATATGTAATGTGAGAATTATTTAAAATGTTGTTTTCTTATATGATTCTATTTATTTCCCACCAATGGATATTTTAATTCATGGTAACTACAGGATATGAAAATGGTCTATATTTATGATACACTGTATCATATACAAGCTTCTATTTCACTCATGTTATGGGAGGATTTTATCTTTTATTTTAGATATGAACTCATGTGTTATGATAGATTAGTAAATCATCAAATAAGGTTATACATAGATTGAAGGTTACAAAAAATACAACAATACATTTTTTATACACTGATTTTAAATTAATATAATGGATTATCATAAGTATATTGAATATTAAGAAACAATGGTTACACATAGACTGTATTTCATACAAATATTAAAAATTATAAACCATTTTTTATACACATATTTTAATTTCTATACACTTACTAAAAAATAGGTTGTTAGAAAATTAATATTCTTGATCATTGAAAGGTTATGAAACATATTATTCAAGATTATAAACATGTTTCAAAAATTTTATACATTTTTCATTGGAATTTGTAAGAATCAAATTTCCATTACATTAGAAATACGATCATAGAATAAATAAATGAGTTGTAATGTCCTTAGATTATAAAACCCAGATAGATTAAAGAATATAACTAAGATAAACACTACTGAAAATGAATATTTTTGAATATTTATTCACATAAAAAATAATTTCATAGAGAGATAATAGAAAAAATGTAGCATTGAAATGTTGGTGCCAAAAACCATGAGAATAATATGGAATGTTTCTCACTTAGGGATTTTGAGTAGGAAAACCAAAATTATAGCACTATTTTAACCCTTCATAAATCTAGAAATACTCATGGAATTTACTATGATTCAATCCTAATGAAATGATACATTCTCATATAAACATATAAAATGTTAAATATAATATTTTGCCTCATTTTTTACAGATCAAAATAACTATAACATCCTAAAAATTATAGAATTAAATATAATTTGAAACTAGTTTGGATGAATAAAGTCAATACCTATTGAAGTGATGATGATTAACATATGATGGTTATAAATAAAAAATTCAGTATAAAAAACAACTCATTAATAGAGCGAATCAAGTGAAGAATAATGAATTTTTTAAGAACCGAGTCCATATATAAACTAACCAAAATCCACTCAGTTACTCCAAGGCGTACACATTTCAACACTATATAAGTATCAAATGACATTTCACTAAGGATTAATACTTATATCCTGATTTCTCCTCATTCCCTCAGGATCCCCACACTCAAGAGAGACTACTCCCACAATTACAATCACCTTGTTACACTAAAAACAACAAAAAAGAGTGATTATTCTATTCTATGATCCACCAACATATATACCCCATGACCAATGACTTATCATGTTCTATTCAGCCCGTTACCACATCCCAATCTTCTCGCTCAAGGAGTTTCAAAATTCTAATTCTATTTTTATATCTTATCATATATAAATCTTATGGGCCTAAGCTAATTAGTATATTTATAAATCATAACCCCTTATAGGCCCTTCATGTAACATACTATGGTTCATACCAATGACAAAATAACACATTCCACAATCCAAGACAAATTTCGTGTCCTTTATGAAATTATAGATACCACTTCCCCTGTGTAATATCCACTAGGAAAGTCTCAAACCCCCCACCCAAGCATGAAACACTTACACTAATATATATACACTATATATCCTAGTTGATTATTTGTCTTTAAATGTTCCTTAGACCATGGGCATAATCCTTTAGTATTTGACAATTTTTATGTGATACTCCACCTATCCACCATTTCATCATTTACCATGGGAGTCATTTATTTTTTTAGTCCTTTTCAACTATATATCAACATGTTGAACAAAACCTTCTATGATGCTTCATTTTTGACCTATAAAACATATTATTTTATTTGAGGATATTTTATAAATAAAAAAACTATTTTGTTTAAATCATCAAGAGAAGTCTATACAACCGGTTGTAGTAAAAAGGTAATAAGAAACCTTATTTAAAATGTTTTATTATTAAAAAATATTATGAATATTTTTTTGTTAGTATTGAGTAGATTATATCATTTTTAATTTTTTTTCTTAATTTTTTTTTTGAAATATAAGTTATGAATTTAATTTAATTTTATTAAATGAAATAAATGACAAGGAGGAAGCATTATAATATTTCATTGACCACATCGATAGGTGAAGATCCATATGTCTCCCTCTATACAGCCTCTAAGACACCATCTATTTCCCCCTACACCATCTCTCACACCCTATATGAGAATCCCATTTGTAGCTCATTTGATGCCTTCCCATTCAGTAGCCTCAGTAGTGAGGGAGTAAGGAACCAATCCTTGTTCTTCATGGGGATATAGGAGGGTTAAATTTATAGGTAGAAATTTTAATATGAATAAATTTATTTCACTTTTTTATACTAACTATTTGTTCATAAAAGATTAAAACAATCTAACTATAGAGAAAAATATGAAATGTTCCTATGTATGGAATTTGACCATAATAAATATAGTTGTCCCATTTGATTCCAATTGTGTCCCTACAAATGATGTAGTAGAATTACTTGGCTAGATTCTATGTGTGTTGGTTGCAAAGCGAGTCTCCCTTCAAATTACATATGATGATTGGAGGCATATGAATTCTTCATAGAAAAATTACGTTTTTGATTAAAAAATAAAGTTAGTGTTAACATATTATGTTTTAATTGAATGTCATTGTGTTATTAAATTATAATATTTTCATAATGAATTTCTCTATACAGATGTTTTTCCACTCTACGATTACTGATGTGTTAGAACGATAGTGGACATTGAAAAATATGGGTAAGAAATAGAAAGCATTTAAATGGTGATTATGGGGAGATGTCAATGATACTTTGTTTAACACCCTACATATGTATGACAAGGTACCCAATGGGGAACATAGAGAGAAATGGAATGTTTTTATTGATAGAGATCACGGTGAGAATCACTAGGTATTTAAATATATATTATCATATTCATCTCATATTACATTTATAAATGTATATGAAAACAATATGATATTGCATAAATTACTATTAAATTATACTTTATTTATTTAAGGATCTTTCAAGGAATAATTCATCTAGTTGGGCCAAGCAAATCATCCCTCAAACTATGGGGTCAAAGCGTTTTTCTAGAAGCTGATCAACTCTGGTAATATTTTAATTAGCTTAAATATTTATAAGACAATATTATCTATTTGAGATATTAAATTATTGATTTACCTTTTCTTAATGTAGTCATAATTTTTATCTAACCAATCATCCCAAATATAAGTGTGTTTGGATGTTTATAAAAATTAGTATGGGAGTTTTTTCAATGATCTTGCCAAAGAAGTTTGGGTATGAATTGTTTTTTCATTAGAAAAACTTCTTATCAGATGTAACTATGTTAAAATATATTGTTTCTAATATGAATAATATTTGATTTATAGGTTAAAACTAAAGAACTATGGGATTCCAATCCCACGTTGCCCAACTCACTCTCCCAGTATGACCCAATTGGTAATGTACTTGGGAAAAATCATCCAGGTCAAGTGGATGGGATGGGTTTCAGACCCTTAACATCTGAGGTCTTTAGTAAGACATCGAGGATTGAAGTTGTATATAATCCTAGTTGTAGTCAAGATTCTTAGAGAGATTATTTTTTTTATGAAAAACACAATTCAAGAACATGTTGATTAGATATCCACTTCTATATAATTGTCTTACAGGTGCCAGTAGCAGGAAGTAGAGATAGAGGTTGAGAGGGTGAAAAACAGTGTTTGTTATCAGAAAATGATTAGTGGTCTTGTTTATATATTGAAAAAATATGGAGATGGAGGGTTTGTTCAAGTATCACGTATCACGTATCACATATCTTGTATCATGTATCATTTATCATGTATCATGTATCATGTATCATGTATCATGTATCATGTATCATGTATCATATATCATGTACCATGTATCATGTATCATGTATCATGTATCATGTATCATGTATCATGTATCATGTATCATGTATCATGAATCATGTATCATGTATCATGTATCATGTATCATGTACCATGTATCATGTACCATGTATTATGTGTGGAACAGAGTAACCATGTAACATTTTCATGAAATATATTTTCATGATTCCATATGTTTGATAAAGGCATTGGAATTTGATATGGCTGAATGATTTTTTATGGAGGTGAGTCAAGAATTGGTGAAGTATGAAGTTGGTGGAGTATGAACTAATCTATGTTTCATTTATAAGATGGATATATTTAATAGTTTCATTTGAGTTATGTTAGGAAGTGTATATTTTTATTTTGAACTAACTATTATGTTTTTTATTTGATTCATTTTATTCATGTTGGAGACACAAGACCCACAGATGTGTCATTCAAGTATGGCCCCCATAAATGTTGGGTTGACCATTGACCACATTTGAAACAAGGTAATGGTCACTTCTCACAAGATATTTATTTAGGTGTGTTCCCTAGGTGGTAAGTGGGCCTATTTTGGCCACACATCAACACTATAGGGGAGAATAATACTTGGAGGATGATAGAGATCCAAATTCAGGGAGACCTAAAGTGTGGATGTGAACATTATGTTATTTTTGGGCATATATCAATGCATTGGGAGCAACACCACTATGTCCATGAGCACATTGAGTGAGCCTATATATAAGAGATATTGAACCCCATTATTAATGGGAAGGCCATGAGGATGGTCATTGTTTGGGATGAGACTAAGATATGAGATTTGATATCTCTTTGTATCCCATGAAACATAGAATCTTTCCATATGTACTTTTGAAAATCAGTGTGGTAGATGAAGATCATTAGAATAAAAATTTCTATACATAAATTAATAGAATATTAGGTTTATTGTATACTAGTCCTATATGGTCAATGTTAGGCTATGTAGTATAAAATCTTATAGATCATACGTGTGTTCTACGTGGTTTAAAGAACTATAGATGACACATTGGTTCTATTCATTTTAAAGTCATAGATTTTTATCTATGAAATATTGTTAATTGTGAGAAAATAATATTAATTTATAGAGAGGAAAGAATTAGTTTCAAATTCTTTTTAGGGGAGCACATTTTGGATTCATTGTTTTCTAAATTGTGCACAAACAATGCATCTCCAACTTCTTAAGATCAACATCCCATATGTTATGCTAAAAATGATATTTAATATATAAAATAACTCTGACTTTGGAAATATCTCATCCTGAAACCCTACATGGGTTAGGCACAATGTTTGACAAAAATTTTCAGAGCTCATGCATACACCACTACAACAAACTGCAAAGTTCTCTCATGGTCGTGCGACCATGGGGTCATGGTGGAAATATTGTGTGAAAAAATGTAAGTCCTAAATTATTTTCTAGGACATTTTTCATGTTATTTTTCGAAATTGGTTTCATGTTTGTATGAAATTTTTAGTGCTAATCATGTTCCAACAGTGCACTTATGGCTATATGACCAAAAAGTGATATTTCAAATTATGATGTTCTTAAAACCCATTCATACATCCAAGACACCTCTCAATCCAAAAAAAAATTAAAAATTAAAAATTTATGTTTTCAAACTATCATAATTTCATTTTGATGCTCAATTTTATATTTACCCCAAACACTAAGCAAAAAACCTAAATTATTTTTAAAATTTCAACAATTCCAAAACACATGATCTTACAACCTTATCACCATAGAAATTCTCATCATCAAGAATCCCTAAAGTACATTATAAAAAAGAACCAACCTACATGTGTTTGTAATTCCAAAACATAATTTCAATTTTTATTTCCATCATCCCAATGTTCCTTTAAATAAAACATAGATCATATGACCCATGAACTGATAAAACATGAGAAAAGTTTGTACCCAACAACAAAATCCCTAAGAATGTTCATACACTATCCCATATATATGAAGAAATGATCATGAAATAATCATATTATCTACTAGAATATAGATATATCAGTAATAAATTTTAATTTTTAATGGTCAATTATGAGTTGTGGTATTCTCGCTATCACAATTTCTTATTTATGCTAGACCATAATGTCATACGGGTTATCCAAATATATTTAATATGTCACTTAGAAAGATATTACCCTGGGTACTCATTTATTTCAATTGGTTGAAATCCAATTGACCAAGATCATGATGCTCACACCATTTTTTCATTTAAAAACTCTCAAAAAACCATTAAAATGCACCTATATCAACCCAACGTGTGCCTGAAGTGGTTCCTCACTGGCCACATACTACTTTTATTAATAATTAATATTGAACTGATTTTGGTTAAGTATTTTTTTAGAACACTCTACTTTAATAGTCAACATATCTAAGGCCTTATTCTGACAACTTTTTCCAATGTACCCCAATATCAGTTTGAGAATGGTGACCACTGATTGTAACCAACTTCCGATAATGTATCTTGATCTTACCAAATCTTAATCGTTTATGTCACCATTCCAAAAAAACATTATAGTGAATTCCTGATCAAACACAACTATATAATTGAATTGTATCCCAATCATAATTCCTTGACTCAGGATTCTCTCAAGTATGTATTTGATCCAGTACGTAGCATTCATCATGGAATACAATAGCCCCCAGTTCCAGTTATCATGATAATCAAAAACTGAAACAATCATCCAAAAACTGGTCCAAGACTCACAAGATTGTTACCCTATAATATTTGACAACTTTACTCCATATATTAATTATTTCTATATATCAATCCTTGGGTGAACCTCCCATGAATTTATTCCATCCAAACAGAAATACATTGATTTTAATTATTTATCTTTGTATATAGATGCTCTCCCAATATACCTAAGATGATGTCAATATGTTGAGATGATTGAATCTAGATTTTGAGAACACTAAGTTACTAAATACCACCTATTTCTAGTCTACAAATAAAAACATCACGATTTTTTTTTTTGAAAAATTATATTGATAAGCATGTTTGATCATCTGATAAATGCTCCATCAAAGCATGTTATATTGTCCTTGAACAATCCCTTGACGCCACATCTCTCAATGATGAATTACTAGGTCCAAAAATGGGTTAACCACCTCAGTTCACCCTAAAATCATTATTTTACTTCAATGGTATATCTTTAAAGGGTTTCAACCCAAAAAATCCCATCATATTTAACATGATGCATAGATGGAAGTCTAAGCTCCCCGTTAAAATTTGATCAAATAAGCATAAAAAAATGTATTGTGGACTTACTTTTTTAAGAGATTCCCATCCTAATTGATGATGTTTTAATTACTTTATTGGTCACACACCCTTATATCCCAATCATACCATGTTATTTCTTGTATAAGAAAAACATTCAAACAATGAATCGCATCATTCATCAGTGGTTAAGTAATCAACCAACCACCTTTCCATCAAGTTTCCATGAATTAAAAGACACACTACTGAATTATAAAACTCATGGATCACTGATTTATATAGATCATGAATTTATCATCTATAATTAGTTTAAATACAAATCTATGTTTTTAAAATTCAAAATCTTTTTTGAGATATGAAATATTGAATATACTAACTCATCGTCTTCAAGAAGCCATCTGGACAACTTTCAATTGGTCCATTATAATTGTGTCCCTCTACATGAAAGGACTTTATATCCATTATACTCATCATTCTCCCCATAATTGGAATTTTCTAGGAAAAATTTTATTGAAATAAAAAACTTTCCATGGAAAAGGCTTCACCCACTACTAAATGCGGTTCTAAAACTAGGATAACATACTTATATTAATAATTAACCTGAATTGAAAAAACACCACCTTTTTACATGTTTTATAGTATTGGGTTTCTCATACATACATGCGTGATGATCTTACATAGTCATGTTTAATAACTACATCCATATAAAACATAAATTCAAAACTAAAAGTAATCAGTAGTATTGTTAGACCCATTTCTTTTTGCAATGTTATACTGAGAACTGGGATAAATAATACTTATTAGGATGGGAGAGGGATATATCTCATAAGTTTGTTCTATGAATTTTGATGTCTTATAAATCATATGTTGGTTCTATATAATTTATAGTCTTAGATTTAGATGTATGAAACATTATTTTATGGTTGAGACACTGTGTGTAACGCCCCAACCCTAGATACCCAGAGTTGGTGCATTATTACATAACATTGGAATGATCACAAAGGATCAAGTCTCAAAAGACAGATTAGTTTAGTAGTCTTGGAAACACTAGATATATTCATAAGTCTTACATTACATCATAAGGTAAAAAAAACTACAAAAACATCTTGTCTTCATATCCTCTCATACTATCCCTGTATGTCATTCATAAATTACTTCTTCATAATCCTGGGAAAAATAAAACATTTAAAGGGGTGAGCTCAGATGCTCAGTAAGGATAACATTATAGCAGAATCTTTCATAGGTAAGCATAAACACTTAAGGCAGTTTATAACTAAAACAAAATCCTTTTAAACTTGAACTTCAGCATAAAATGGCAAAGATAAAATAAAATAATTCCATTTACTTACTCACATGGATATTCTACTAGTCGAATGATCACATGAAATATCAATAAACACTTTCATAATGATGGAATTCATAATTCAGACTATCATAACCACATAGCTAAGGCCTCATTCCAAGACTAATAATAATATTTTGCCAAGGCCTTGTGCCAAGACACTAGTTTGTCTCATGAGACCTACCGATGCATTGAGGAGCTATAGCGGGCTCCACCTGTCACTTATTAAGTCCAATGAATTCCTCATATGAACATGTTTAAACATAACATAAACATTCGTATTAAAACTAGCATACGAAATGTCAATACATTAACCACAAACCATGAATGGTATAAAAATAACACATCCACAGTCAAACATAACTCATTTGATACAATATGGAATATTTTATTGTAACACATTAACCTCAATCAAGAATACTGAAGGATGTTGACATAGATGAAAATAATCATTAAAACTATTTGATAGAAATATCCCCCTTTTTATTGAAATCATTTAAAAGTCACACTATTTGTCAAGAAGCCATTTTAAAATAGATTTTTGAATCAAAGTGTCCCATACCACTTTGAAACTTTTTAAAAGGAGTTTTAATTTTAAAACATTAATGTCCATATAAATAAATCCTTAAAACCATTTTAAAACATGGACATTAATGAGAAATATTTAGATGCATAAGTCTTTAAAACATTTAAAAATGGTATTTTAGTTAGAGATTCTATCCAAAAGAGAGACACTTGAATACAAATAATTGTGGTAATAAAAACTTTTTAATATCATGAGAATAAAGGGATTCATGATATACTATGTCAAAGTACATTATATACACCACATAAAAGTGATTTGGTGTATAACAACAAAGAAGTCTCAATGGAATTTATGTTGAGATGAAATCTCTCATAAAGGTCGTATCCTTAGGTTAAGGATAAATCAATGACATAGTTATGTGTGAAAAATATAAATACACTAAATATGATTGGATATTCAGTGTAAAAAAATCAAAGGATATTCACAATTAATCTTGTAAAAACTACACCAATGATTTGGATGTTTAACTCAACAAATGAAGAATGAGTTAAAATTACTCTTATGAAATTCATATCGATGACTTGAGAAATTATCAATGGAGTGATTATGTGTATCAAAAGTATATCCACAGAAAAGGGGAGTGGAAATTCTGAAATAAGCAAATGAATAGTTATTCCACACATAATCTCAGAGTAAAATAATCAATGAAGTTTGCGTAAAGCCGAATAAATGGAAATTGAAATTTCAAATTCCCTTATCGATTAGGTAACATACGAAAAATACACCCATGAGAGAAGGGTCATACAATGATGATGTAAATACCCATAAATTAAATTATATTACACAATTAATACAATCATGGGATGTACACATACACCACATGAAATAATTAAGTGGTGAACAATGGAATTCTCACGAAATTAAGAGTGAGTTAAGAAACCCCTTACCTTGTAATTTTCCTTGGTTGGGGGTTGGTTATCCTCCTTTATAATGTTTAAATAATTGTTATTAAATTATTGATGAATCATATACATTAATATGATATCATATATGACCTTTTAACATTGCTTTGTTAATAATATCTTAGAATTATCGTCATTTTGGGTGTTAACTTACTCGTTTTCTTTTATATGTTTTGTTACGTAAGACATGATTGTCATGGATAGGTTGTATCTTATTCATATACAAAATTATATAAAGTTATTAAACATTATTTTTAAATCATAAAATGATAATTATACTTGAATGGATATGATGGAGAATGAATCGTATCGCGTTCGTGGAGACGGTAGTCCGTACGTACGCACAAGCGACAATATCATTATTTTGATTTTAAAATAATATATAATTGGATGGTATATCATATATAAAGAATAATTATCATGATATATTTATTATTTAAATGAGTTACACATAATTATTATACCCACCCAAATAATAATATATTGAATAACAATTACACCACGACATGGAGACGGTAACCCGTACGTATGCACGTATGGTGACATGTTATTCAAAGGTTGGATAGAATACTGAATATGGTTGTAACATATTTATAATAACATCAAAGTATATATAAGATACTGGAGTTATTATTTTAGAATGGTAATAACAAAGAAAGAAGAAGTGGGAGAAGAAAGGAACTTGAGAAGGGGTGGTGAAAACATTACCTCTTCTTCAGGTTCTTCTGTTTGATTTGATCAAAAGGTATCCTTAGGTTGGCTTTATGATAAAACTAAGGCCTCTAGGTTGTATTTAGGGAAGTTGAGAGAGTATTTGGGCAGGGTTCTGCCGAACCAAAAGGCTTTGATGGTGTGAAGAAATGAGGAGGAGTGCCCTTTTATAAGAGGGGTGAGAGACACCTTTGGAAAAGCTAGAAATATTAATTTATAATAAATTCATATTCGGTTTCTAATGGCTCAAAATATGATTATTTAAAGGTTAAGGTGGGGATAGGTCGAAATAAATTCAACCAATAGAATTTAGACAGGTTTGGGTCATTATATCAACCTTATCATTTAGTTTTAACTCTTAGTTAATTAGTTTGACATTTACCTTGTCACTTTTTATTTTTATAGTATATAGTTAATAAACTTACTATATACATCCAAGAGACGCCAAAGTGGTCCATTAATGATACATATATCATGATATAAGTTTCTTGTCCGAACCTTATATTTTTAAGAATTTAATATCAATTAACAATATAATCTTTGTTTTAAAAACTCTTTTATGTCAATTTTGACACTATTCAATAGTTGATTTTTGTGAATCTCATAACAGAATTATTAGTTCAAAAAAAGTCAATTAAATCAATCCTAATATGTCTTATTATCCTATAAAATTAGTTTAATTCATTAAAATTCTCAAATTATATTTATTTGGGTATTTATAATATTAATTATTTTAATGTTTCACTATTATGGTAATTACTCCATCATCATTGTGTCATAAATATATTAAATTATTTAATGTCTAAAAATTATTAATAAAATATAATTATGTAGTAAATCTTATTATCTTTCTAATTAATATTTAAAACCGAATTTATCTTATGTATAACCCTATATTAAAAATGTTTTAGTAAATATACTTTGATTTTAACTCTTTTAACTCTTCTTTGAATTAAATAATAATAAATATCCTAATCTAATCCAATTGGACCTAAATGATAATATTTTATTCATAAGGTTGTTTTTGGTCGAGATACAGTTTTTCAATAGAATTAGGACATGTGTTACGGTAATTTTAATATCATTTTTACCCTTAATTACCCTATTTACTATTAAATATGGTAAATAAAAGTAAAAAGTTACTATTCACCAAAAAATATTTTCATCTCATTGAACCAAATTTTACATCTTGATATTAACCGTGTCTCTCGGTTTTTCAAAATTCCATTCACAGAAGCAGTAAAATTATGTTTTATGAAAAATTCAGTTTTTTTAACTACCACTTAGTAGTTTCACTATTCATCAAAAATTTATGTTTTTCAGAACAATGCCAAAATTTAACCCTAAGCTATAATTGATATTCCAAATTCAAAAATGATGTCTATTTTATGAAATTATAAACATATAAGTTGCATTAATTAATTTTATAATTAATTCCCGTTGTCACAACAAATAACGTGTTTTTAAGAAACAATATATATCAAAAGATTGACAATTGTTTAGGTCCAATTTCAAAGTGAAATTAATTATAATGAACACCATTAGATAAAATGGTAAATATATATTCTAATTATACTTTTAAACCACTAAATAATATATTTATCACTATAAATTATTTTGATTTAAAAAGTTGTTTTTATTTAAAATTTAGTAGTTTTCACTATTCATCAAAATATAAGTGTTATCCGAAAAGTTCCAAAATTTCACCCTAGGATAAATTCGATATTCCGAATCCAAAAATGAATTCCATTTTGAGAGATAGAATTTATAAAATTTCAAAAAGTATGTATTACTATTCATAACGTCTAGTTTGATTGGTTGTGGTGTGTTAGAATCTCGAAGTAGCGTACAATTCACACCATTGCATTATTCAAAGGGAAACGTACCGTAGAAGCTTGGGGTGTTACATTCTCGCCTCCTTCAATAAATTGCGTCCTCACAGTTTTTAAAATTGTGCTTGGGAATATAATGGAAAGTCCCACATCAGAAAAAGAGTCAATAAAACTATCAATTTAAAAGAAAGAAAGAAAGGTATAAAGGTCAACCAAGATAACCCATACTCGGATTCCATGTAGGAAAACATGGATCTGGATGATAAACTAAGTGTCAAGTTCTGATCGAGAGGGATAGAAATCATGATCAGTATAAATTTAACAATAAGAAAACCACAAGCTTGTGTTGAGACAAACAACCATTAGTCTCCTAGTAGGAAAGTAAACGGACAACATTTTTTTGTTTTAAGTTACATTACATAAGGATGAGGAATTCATTTATGATATTGACTAAGAATATAATGATATATACTTAAATTTTAAGTAGAGTTTCATTATTTATTAAATTTCCACCACTAACTCATTTTTTTAAATGATGAGTATTCAAGAAGACTTAGTCACACTGGAAGAGCTAGAATAAACTTCTATAGAATCACATGATCCATGCAGGATGAACTATATATTTACATTGTCTTTAGAGATTAATCAAAACCAAAAAGGTTAGTACAAGATCTAATGATCCCCCAAAAGGATATTACTTGAGAGAAATAAGCACTAATCTTAATTTCCAAAATTAAACCAACAGTACCCCAATGTTAAATAAATACCATTCAATAATCAATTGTCCTTAAAATCCTTCAATATAATCCAAACTAATATTGAAATCCAAAACTTATAAGAATGTAGTCTTCCATGTTAAATTATATATCCAAATGACATCATCTACTCTTAAAGTCACATATTTAAAAGTAATTAACCTAATCACATATTCTTTATTATAGGTTAATCATTTCCATAAATAACCCAAATCACTATAAATCCACAATAAAAACATAGAAAAAAATCCACCATTCCTCCTCTAATGAAATCCCATAGTATTCTATTTTCCTTGGACATATAGTGTTCCCAACAAAGTGAACATCTTCCAAAATAACATTTATCACTTAATCACCAAATAATTTTCCTATACTCAGGGTATTAATTTAATAAGACATAGGAACCAAAATCAACTTGTTATTGATCAATAAAATCATTTAACTAAAAATAATAGTCACACTAACTAGGACTTCACGTAGTCCAGTGGTAGGTGATAAATCCCAATCGCACATTGGTTGTGGGTTCGATTCCCACAGCTTTGTCTGACGCGATGGGTTGTCACACGGTCTACGTGTTGTCCATTTTCAAAAACTATATTTTATAACATTACCAAAATGAGATAAATTCTTCAAAATAACCATAACATAATTTAAACATAAATGTTACCTCATACCTTGAATTTTCATCCAAAATTATAATAATTTGTAATTGCCTCAAACCCAATGATCATATAAAACAAAATGGTTATTTATAACTATATCCACAAGAGAAAAGATAATTCTTCCTCAAATATCATTCTCACATGGCAAACGTTAGGGTTACAAATACAAGGGAAAATTATTCCAATGTAAACCCTTCAACAAGGATCACTAATAATTTTTAAACATTTATCCAACCATTTATTTCCACATAGCTTCTTCTCTGACCAAGAAAATATCCTATAGAATAGGACATTCCCTTGGGTAATGGCCAGGTCCCCTAAATTTACGGCAAATTATTGTAAATGGATTCTTGGGACCATTTTTATCTTCTTCCATAGTACCCTTCATTTTTCTTCGGTGATTCTTCACTTTATGTCCTTCCTTCCTGCACGTAAAGCATTTCTTTCTCCCATTGAGACACTTTCCTGGGTGTCTCCTACCACATTTCCTACATGATTGAAATTGAGGATTTCTTTCTCCATGGTCTCCAATACCGGAGCTCTTATCATTCATCCCCTTTCTCTTCTTTGTTGAGTCCAGTAATGGGTTAATATATATATTGTTGATCATATTTTTGGAAAATTTATTTGGCATAAAGACGATATCTTTTACGCCTATCAACATTCCATTTTGTTGCTCATTGCCACCACCGTTCCCACCTTGTACATCATTCTCAAAGTCACTATGACTTCCTTGGAATCCATCCATTGACTAAAACCAGAAAGCATTGTGTGAGTAATAGTAGTCATACAATCATTTAGATATTAACAAGTCACCATATTCTCAATTTGAACACATTAGGATTAACCAAGGTCATTTACTCTCATCTTATATATATAATACTTTAAATCAGTTAGTAAAGAAAATGTAAATTATCCTAAGAATATCCCCTAGGAGTGTCGTAACCAAGAGTGCAGCAAGGCCCGTTATCGTGCACCAGTTCCCGTTCAAGTCTAGCTCAAAACAGTGTTTTCGGGTTTTACCCCTAGGTACATCTCTGCCAGAGCCGCCTCTACCTGCTCGTATCCAGACAGGGATGTATTGCTCGGAAAATTTACAAAATCTATACAGTACCAAATATCTAGGAAGTTATTTTACACTAATTATCAAAGTTCATCTTAGGTCTACGTGCTCTAATCAGAGTTTATCTAAATCTAGCTTCCAAGGTTTGTACGAAACTTCCTCTGATACCAACTGTAACACCCCGACCCTATATACCCAGAGTCGGTGCATTATTATATAACATTGGCATGATCCCAAAGGATCATGTCTCGAATGACCGATTAGTTTAGTAGTCTTGGAAACACTGGATATATTCATAAGTCTTACATTACATCATAAGGTAAAAAAACTACAACAACATCTTGTCTTCGTATCCCCTCATACTATCCCTGCAGGTCATTCATAAATTACTTCTTCATAATCTTGGGAAAAATAAAACATTGAAATGGGTGAGCTCAGATGCTCAGTAAGGATAACATTATTGCAGAAGCTTTCATAGGTAAGAATAAACACTTAAGGCAGTTTATAACTAAAACAGAAGCCTTTTAAACTTGAAATTCATCATAAAATGGAAAAGATTAAATAAAATAATGCCATTTACTTACTCACATGGATATTATACTAGTCGAATGATCACATGCAATATCAATAACCAATTTCATAATGATGGAATGCATAATGCCAGACTATCATAACCACATAGCCAAGGCCTCTTACCAAGAATACAAATAAGATTTCTCCAAGGCCTTGTGCCAAGACACTAGTTTGTCTCATGAGACCTACCGATGAATCGAGAAGCTATAGCAGGCCCCACCCGTCACTTATTAAGTCCAATGCATTCCTATTATAAACAGATTTAAACATAACATAAACATTCGTATTAAAACTAGCATACGAAATGTCAATACTTTAACAACAAACCATGAATGGTATAAAAATAGCACATCCACAGTCAAACATAACTCATTTGATACAATATTGAAGATTGTATTGTATCACATTAACCTCAATGAATACTAATTAAGGATGTTGACATAGATGAAAATAATCATTAAAACTATTTGAGAGAAATATCCACCTTTTTCTTGAAATCATTTAAAAGTCACACTATTTGTCAAGAAGCCATTTAAAAATAGATTTTTCAATCAAAGTGTCCCATACCACTTTGAAACTTTTTAAAAGGATTTTTAATTTTAAAACATTAATGTCCATATAAATAAATCCATAAAACCATTTTTAAAACATGGACATTAATGAGAAAGATTTAGATTAATAAGTCTTTAAAACATTTAAAAATGGTATTTTAGTTAGAGATTCTAACCAAAAGAGAGACACTTGAATACAAGTAATTGAGGTAATCAAAACTTTTTAATATCATGAGAATAAAGGGATTCATGATATACTATGTCAAAGTACATTATATACACCACATAAAAGTGATTTGGTGTATAACAATAATTAAGTCTCAACGGAATTTAAGATGATATGAAATCTCTCATAAAGGCCGTATCCTTAGGTTAAGGATAAATCAACGACATAGTTAGGTGTGAAAAATATAAATACACTAAATATGAATGGATATTCAGTGTAAAACAATCAAAGGATATTCACACATAATCTTGTAAAAACAACACCAATGATTTGGATGTTTAACTCAAAAAATGGAGAATGAGTTAAAATTACTATTATCAAATTCGTATCGATGACTTGAGAAATTATCAATGGAGTGATTATGTGTATCAAAAGTATATCCACAGAAAAGGGGAGTGAAAATTATGACATAAGCGAATTAATAGTTATTCCACACATAATCTCGCAGTAAAATAATCAATGAAGTTTGCGTAAGGCCGAATAAATGGAAATTGAAATTTCGAATTCCTTTATCGATTAGGTAACATACGAAACATACACCCATGGAAGAAGGATCATACAATGATGATGTAAATAACCATAAATTAAATTATATTACACAATTAATACAATCATGGGCAGTACACATACACCACATGCAATAATTAAGTGGTGAACAATGGAATTCTCACGAAATTAAGAGTGAGTTAAGAAACCCCTTACCTTGTACTTTTCCTTTGTTGGGGGTAGGTTAACCTCATGTATAATGTTGAAATAATTGTTATTAAATTATTCATGAATCATATACATTAATATTATATCATAAATGATCTTTTAACATTGCTTTGTTAATAATATCTTAGAATTATCGTCGTTTTGGGTTTTAACTTACTTGTTTTTTTTATATGTTTTGTTACATAACCCATGTTTTTCATGGATAGGTTGTGTATTATTCATATCAATAATGATATAATGTTCTTAAAAATTATTTTTAAATCATAAAATGATAATTATACTTGAATGGATATGATGGAGAATGAATCTCATCGCGTTCGTGGAGACGGTAGTTCGTACATACGCACGAGCGACAATATCATTCTTTTGATATTAAAATAATTTATAATTGGATGGTATATCATATATAAAGAATAATTATCATGTTATATTTATTATTTAAATGAGTTACATATCATTATTATACCCACCCAAATAATAATATATTGAATAACAATTACACCACGACGTGGAGACGGTAAGCCGTACGTACGCACGTATGGTGACATGTTTTTAAAAGGGTGGATAGAATACTGAATATGGTTGTAACATATTTATAATAACATCCCAGTATATATTAGATACTGTAGCTATTATTTTAGAAAGGTAATAACAAAGAAAGAAGAAGTGGAAGAAGAAAGAACTTGAAAAGGGGTGGTGAAAACATTACCTCTTCTTCGGGTTCTTCCTTTTGATTTGAACAAAGGGATTCTTAGGCTGGCTTTCTGATAAAACTAAGGCCTCTAGGTTGTATTGAGGGAAGTTGAGAGAGTATTTGGGCAGGGTTTGGCCGAACCAAAAGGCTTTGAAGGTGTGAAGAAATGAGAAGGAGGAGTGCCCATTTATAAGAGGGGTGAGGGGCACCTTTTGAAAAGTTAGAAATATTAATTTATAATAAATTCATATTCGGGTTATAATGGCTCAAAAGTTGATTATTTAAAGGTTATGGTGGGGATAGGTTTAAATACATTCAACCAATATAATTTAGATAGGTTTGGGTCATTATATTAACCTTATCTTTTAGTTTTAACTCTTATTTAATTAGTTTGACATTTACCATGTCACTTTTTATTTTTATATTATATAGTTAATAAACATACTATATACATCCAAGAGACCCAGAAGTGGTCCATTAATGATACACATATCATTATATAAGTATCTTGGAAGAACCTTAGTGTAATGGCTCGGACCTCTTCGGTCCATTACTTTGTGAAATGTTGGTGTTGGAGGTGTTCTGGGAGGTCAAGAGGACATATCCCCAACACTTTTCCAATTTTCCAGTTCTGTGAACAGTGTTTCCAGTTTTATGAACAGTAACAGATCGGTCTCACCGATCGGTCTGACAGATCGGTTTCACAGATCGATGTGACAGATCGGTTTCACAGCTCGGTCTGACAGATCGGTTTCACAGATCGGTGTGACAGATCGGTTTCACAGATCAGTGTGACAGATCCGTTTCACAGATCGGTGTGACAGATCGGTTTCATAGATCGGTCTGACAGATCGGTTTCACAGATCGGTGTGACAAATCGGTTTCACAGATCGGTATGACAGATCGGTTTCATAGATCGGTGTGACAGATCAGTTTCACAGATCGGTGTGACAGATCGGTTTCACAGATCGGTCTGACAGATCGGTTTCATGTACAGTAACGGTGGGTGAACATTGTTTCCAGACTCCTACAGTTTTCCCCTTTTGACGTTTCTTTTGACGTAAAATACATTTAAAGCCTTATTTTAAGGGCTATTAAGGCCGATTCAAATTCCATAAATCCTATATTAATTATTCCTAAGGCTTGGAATGTTTTACTTGGTCAAACCGCGTGGGTTAATGCGATCCGTTTTTAATGGAGAATTAACCGGATCTTAAACCGCCACCCCGTTAAATCTTAAAAAGGGATGATATATCATTCTCCCTTGTTCCTTACCTTTGTTCTCAACTAAGAGGTGCTAGAACCTTTCAATCCTTTCCGTAGGAGTTGCACAATCAATATTTACTCCTAGGATTGGTTCTGCATTGTTTTGATGCAACCAAGCTGTGTCGATCATTCTTCCACATAAGTTGTCGCGAGAGAAGGATTGTGGGCTGCGGTGTGGATAAAGGACGTCAAGAACTCTTTGAGGTAGGGGATTCATGGCTTCTCTAAATTTTATATGTGCAATCGTTGAATTATCATGATTTATCCCTTTGGATCACAATGAAATTGACCTAATTAAATACTTGAACCGGATTAAAATAATTGGTTGATCGCATGCTGTTACTTTATACCGTGATAACGGTTTGCCTCATGTTTTCCTAGATATAGTGATATCTATGTTTTCTTTAATTTTTTGTTCGTTCATGTTAGAAATTGATAATGAACGTAAAGCCGGAATTAATTGTTAATTAATTGGCTAAAGATAAAGAGGAATGTAAATTAATCTGGTTATTGTCGTTGTTGTAGTTGTTCTAATTTGAGGATAATAAAACTAGGGAAGTAAGCATGGTTATTTAATTGTGATAGCTTGCTGATTAGGTATCCATGATTGGAACCTACGAATAACAAATCTTCCAAATCCATATGGATTAGAAAACAGATTATGTGGGAATTTCAAAAGGGTTCTGAGTTACCCGCTTTCTTGTAAGGCTGAATGCCTTGTGGTTTGGAGCTCTGAGTGCTCATTTCGTTTGAAGGATGAATGCCTTGTTAAAGGGCCGAGAGCCCATTTTGTGATGTTTGTTTTCTTGCTGCTTGTGCTGTGATGTGAGCCTTGATGGCTTTTGTGATATGTGGAGGCATGGAGACTTGTGGTTGTGGCAGCGGATGACGCCTAGTGTGGCGAGATGCATCGGTTTATGCATATGGGTGTCGGGGAGGACACCAAGGGTGATGGTATGAGATGAATGTGATGGTTTGATGTTGGTGGTTTGGTTTGGTTGTTTATCTGCTTTACTTTTCCCCACTGCTCAAGGCAGCTGGTCTTGCTTACCCTCTTTCCGAAGGAGGCGAAGACACGCGGGGTATGCCACGTGCTTTCCGTGTTTAGCCTCTCGATGGAGGATGGGTGTATTCTCTTTCTATAGGCGGAAAAGACTCGACGGGTAGTATATCTACTCACCGTGTTGAGCCTCCTTTGTGTTTAGAAGCATAGGATTCTTTTCTAGAATGCCTGGGAATGTGGAAAAGTAATTTTGTAAGGAATGTTTGATTAAATGGTGAAAATCCACGGGGATGGAGATGCTAGAATTTAAAGGTGATGTGAATCTTGAAAAGGAGAAGTTGTTTTTGAAAGTGATGCCAGTTCAGTTTAATGTGGAATTGTTCATTCTTAATTAATGTTTAAAGAATTAATTAACGTATAGTGGAACTGATAAAATGAGAATGGAGTAATCTAGTAAATCTCTTAAATTGGTTGTGTGCTTATAGGATACCTAGTCTTTGAAGTAGCAGCCTGGAGTCTGAGAGACGTTAGCTACAGTTGTATCTAAGAATAGGTAATGGCCATAGTGTGGATGTGAGTTATTTATATATTCTGTACCTTTTGTGTTTCTATACTCTACTCCACCCTGTCGGTAAGGGCAACTGACACCCCGGGGATTCTGAGCCCTGGGGGGGGGGGGGTGTTTTCCCCAATATTCTGATGGGAGGTTGAATGGCTGACTACCCCCTTTGGCCTCGCTCTCTTCTCTTGGTAAATACTTATGCCATGAGGCACAACGGTTAGTTACCCCATATATGTGTGTAGAGGGATGTAATGGCTTGTGGTTATTCCCACACATATATTCTGGATATAGTATCATACGGACTACTATAGGTGTAACGTGTATAGGCTATGATGGCTTGAGGATCCTTACTCGGCGTATGGGCTGTAATGGCTTGAGGTATTATACCTGACGTATGATACACGTTATGCGAGCTGTGGTGGCTCCCGGAAATTACCTGGTTACTTTTGATTGTGAGGACGGTGTGGTGCTTCGCCCAGGTGTCTGCGGGCAAGCCTATGTGGTGCACGAGGTGCAGATTGTGGAGCTTAGCCCAGGTGTCTGCGGGCAAGACTTTGGAGAGAGATGCACAGGACGTATGTCATTGGGGAAAAGCGGCAAACCAGTGGGGAAGTAGTAGCGGGGTACCCTTGATATTCTTTAATATATGCTATATTCTTGTATGCGTTACTTGGTGAGAGTAGCCATGGTGAGGTTGGGAACATAGTATACCTGTTTAGGTGACGAGTTAGTTTCACTTATTGTTCACTGGGCTTTAGCATGCTTTCTTTACTTTTTCACGAGAGGCTTGGGGATGATCCTACTGAGTATACTGTTATACTCACCCTATGAATATATAAACTGTTTTTCCAGGTCACTTGGAGCAGGTTGGAGATCAAGCTGGTTACCACAAGCTTGCGGTTGGAGGAGGAGCTGTTCGGGCTTGTGGTCGCTGCCGTTTTTCTTTCTTTTGGGTACTTTTAGTTTCCCCTTTTAGTTTTAGTACTTTTGCATGACATTTCATATATGTACTTGGTTTCCTTTTATATTTCAGTTATGAGTTGGAGGTGGTTGGAGTCTATTCTATCTCTCTCTTCTGCATGTGTTCTCTTAGAGGGTAATGCCTCCCATTTGTGTGTGTATTATACCCTCGGTGCTAGTCGCCAACCCGGGGCCTACTGGAGGCGGGACTCGGGGGTCATTATCTCCCTTCTCACATTGCCGGCCCAGGAGGGGTACACTTTGTGGGGAGGGGGTCGTGACAGAGTGGTATCAGAGGTCTAGTTGAGGGATAGGATGGAGTTTGGAGTTAGGCACAGGTGAGGATGCATGGGATGATAGGGCAACGGTGTCATTCATGTTTAGCAAGTGGGGTAAACACTGGAGACCGGCAGAGACATAGGCGTTCAGGGCCCCCTATGATCTATTGCACGGACCTTTAAGTTTACAATGGCTACTAAACAAAGTGATACTGGTTGCAGGGTAGAGACCTAGGAAAGGATCATGCATCATTATTCTTTGCGCCTGTGTTTGAATGGGTAGACCTTGGGATAGGTAACCAAAAATTAATAAAACAAAACAATTAATTAATTAATGTTGAGTCTTCCATATTCCAGGCTTAGGAGCTCTAACAGTTGTTATTTTACAGGTATGGCTCCAGGTCGACGTCCTCGTCAGGTTTGCGCAGAAGATGCCCAGCAGGCTATTCCAGCAGATCGCCGCCGGGTAGAGGTTGACGACGATGACACTTGGAGGAAGACTCTCCGAGAGTTCCAACGCCAGAGTCTACAGAAGTACGAGGGCTCCGTTCCAGATGCAGTCACAGAAGACTGGTTGGAGGAGGTCGAGATAGGCTTCAGTTCGATTCGTGATCGGAAGGAACACTGGGTGTCCTTGGTTGTGACGATGCTGCGTGGAGCAGCGAGGCAGTGGTGGTTCTTGTTCCTTGGTGATCGTGAGGAGTCAGCGATCTCATGGGAGGAGTTTCGAGACAGGTTAAGAGTCGAGTTTCTTTCATCGACTGCGAAGGCATCCAGTCGCCAGGAGCTACTCACCCTTCGACAGGGGAGATCCAGTGTTCAAGAGTTTGGAATCCGTTTCAGGAACCTTCTACGATATGCTTCAGACCTGTTACCAGATGATGAGGCCAGGGCGAGGCATTTGGAGGAGGCTTTGCGTCAATAGATCCAGCGCCAGGTCACCCCATTTATGCTGAAGACATATCTTGAGGTGCTGGCAAGGGCAGAGGTTGTTGAGAGGACTTTGACCAGGACCGGATCGTCACGAGAGGGGAATCGTCATGATTCCTCACGAAGCAGAGCTGTGGTCCGGGGTTCCCGGTTTTCCGGACAGAAGAGTTTTCGTTCACCTGGGGGTAGGTCCCAGCCCTTCCCATCTCGTTTCTCCGGAGGCAGCAACTCTCAGGCCTATGCCAAGGGATCAGGCGCTTGTTTTTCTTGTGGTGGTCGAGGTCATCAGCAGTGGGAGTGCCCGACTTTTCAGAGCTGTCATCGTGCACCAGGCGCTCCACTCCAGGTTCCTCCGTTGAGGCAGTTCCCGTCGAGGCAGCAGCAGCAGGTTGCACCAGCTTTAGATCACCAGAGTGTAGATGGAGCAGGCAGAGGACAGCCCCATGATGCTCCCCGTCCTCAGAGAGCAGAGCGCGGCCGTGGTGTTGGTCGTCATCAGGGTGAGAGAGGCCATGGAGGTGGTCGTGGTCAGCTTCATGCTCTAGCGTTGCCAGCTCCAGGCGATCCAGACGTCGTCCGAGGTACCCTTTTCTTGTTTTCTACCTTGGTGTATGCCTTGTTTTATTCAGGAGTGACACACTCCTTTATATCCCCTACCCTTGTCCATGCATTGGGACTTGAGGTAGAGAGGCTTCCAGGGCCCTTGGTGTTGACTACGCCAGTTGTAGGTCAAGCTAGCTTGTTTGAAGTATGTAGAGACTGTGATCTAGTGTTGGGGTAGCACCGCTCTTGGGGAGATTTCCTATATTTACGAATAAAACCATATGATGTCATCCTCGGCATGGATTGGTTGTATTCGGTGCAGGCTATTGTGGATTGCTACAGGAAGAAGGTCGTTTTCTTTGACGAAGACGGAGAGGAAGTAGTGTTTTTTGGTGAGAGAGATCCTTGGATGAGTCATAGACGAGTTCCATCCTTATCATCCATGATGGCTGGGATGATGCTGAGTTCTTCAGAGGTTCAACAGTTGGCGTTTCCTAGGGTCGTAGAGGAGTACCCTGACGTCTTTCCAGAAGAGGTTTTATCCTTACCCCCTCGACGAGAGATCGAGTTTGGGATCGAGCTACAGCTGGGAGCGTCTCCTATCTCTATGTCTCCGTATAGGATGGCCCCTTCTGAGTTATGAGTGCTACGTATACAGCTCGATGGTCTGTTGCAGTGTGGTTTTGTTCGACCAAGCGTGTCACCATGGGGTGCACCTGTTTTGTTTGTGAAAAAGGCTGATGGCAGTTTGCGGTTGTGCGTCGATTATCGTCGGTTAAACAAAGTGACAATAAAGAACCGCTATCCTCTCCCGCGGATTGATGACCTATTCGATCAACTAAAGGGTGCAAGTTGGTTTTCAAAGATAGACTTGTGGTCAGGATATCATCAGATGCATGTAAAGGATGAGGATATACCGAAGACTGCTTTCCGCTGTCGTCATGGGCATTATGAGTTTGTTGTAATGCCATTCGGCGTGACAAATGCTCCAGCTGTTTTCATGGGGTTGATGAATGCTGTGTTCCATGAATTCCTGGACAAGTTTTTTGTGGTTTTCATCGACGACATCCTTGTGTACTCCACATATGAAGAGGAGCATGCAGAGCATCTACGAGCCGTTTTGGGAGTTCTTCGCCAACATCGGTTGTTTGGGAAGTTGTCCAAGTGTGAGTTCTGGGCTCAAGAAGTTCGTTTCGTGGGACATGTTGTGTCCCAACAGAGAGTAGCTGTGGATCCTTCGAAGATAGAAGCAGTGGTGTCTTGGCCAGCCCCCAAGACCGTGTCAGAGGTGCGAAGTTTCCTTGGTCTCGCAGGCTATTATAGGAGATTTGTAGCCAATTTCTCCCGAGTTGCAACTCCTCTGACATCTTTGACCAAGAAGGATCAAGCGTTTATATGGACTGATCAGTGTCAGGCAGCTTTCGAATATCTAAAGGAGAAGTTGGTAAGTGCTCCAGTCCTTTGTCTTCCAGCGGAGGGAGTCCAGTTTGATGTTTTCTGTGATGCTTCACATCTGGGGCTAGGCTGTGTTCTCATGCAGGAGAGGTCAGTTGTTTCTTATGGGTCTCGGCAGTTGCGTCCCCATGAACGCAACTATGCCACCCATGATCTTGAGTTGGAAGCTGTGGTGTTTGCGCTAAAGTTGTGGAGACATTACCTCATTGGCGAGCGCTTTGTGGTTTTCTCCGATCATAAGAGTTTGAGGTATGTTTTCTCCCAACGTGACTTGAACTTGAGGCAGCGTCGGTGGATGGAGTTCTTGCAGGAATATGACTTCAAAATATCGTATACACCTGTAAAAGGTAATGTTGTTGCTGATGCACTGAGCCGAAAGTCACTTAATGATGTTGTGCGTGAATCTAGTGATTCCTGGAGAGTGATGGAAGAGCTATCAGCTTTGCATCTTGATATGGGAGAAGTTGGGGAAGAGGTTGTCTTTTCCAGATGACGGTGCAGTCATCCCTGATGCAGAAGGTGGAAGAGTCTCAGTTGGGTGATCTAGAGGTGGAAGTTTTATCGAGGCAGTATCTGGTGGAGGTGGTGAGGCTTCACGGAGTTCCTAAGACGATCATTTCTGATCGAGATCCTCGTTTTACCTCTAGGGTGTAGAGAGGTCTCCAGCACACTTTTGGCTCTAAACTATGCCTTAGCCCTTCTTTTCATCCTCAAACGGATGGTCAGACAGAGCGAAAAATCCAGACTCTTGAAGACATGTTGCGCTCTTGTGTTCTTGATTTTGGAGGTTCATGGGTGAAGCACTTACCCTTGGTAGAGTTTTCTTACAATAATAGTTTTCTCTCTACCATCGGCATGGCGCCGTTTGAAGCCTTGTATGGTCGTCCATGTCATTCTCCGTTGTGCTGGACTGGGGTCGGAGAGTCTGCAATTCTCGGACCAGAACTAGTGCAGAATACAACAGAGATGGTTCAGGTGATTCGTGAGAGGATGAAGACAGCACAAGATCGTCGGAAATCTTATGCTGATCAAAGAAGGAGACCCTTAGAGTTTAATGTTGGGGATCATGTGCTTCTAAAGGTGACTCCCTGTCGTGGACAGTGAAGGTTTGGTCGTGGAAGTAAGCTTTCTCCCCGGTTTGTTGGGCCTTTCGAGGTGTTAGCTCGTGTTGGAGCTGTGGCGTATCGAGTAGCACTTCCCCCTCATATGAGTCGGATACATGATTTTTTCCATGTATCACAGCTCCTTTGTTATCTTCATGATGAATCTCATGTTATCGATTGGGGAGAGATCGATATTGACGATGATGCAACCTTCGAGGAGCGACCTGTGGAGATCCAAGACCGTAAGGAGAAAGTGTTGCGTGGGCGTTCTATCCCCTTAGTTCGTGTCTTGTGGCGACACGGTGGCATGGAGGAGAGTACCTGGGAGCGTGAGTCACAGATGCGTGCTCAGTACACAGAGTTGTTTAATGTTTAACTCCTTTCATGTAATGATGTTTCCTCTCTGGTTAGATCTTTCATCTTTTTATTTATGTACCTTTGATGTGATGTTGTGAATGAATTATTTGGGTATGGTTTGTTTGTTCCCGAATGTCAGAGTTTTGTTCCAGCTTTCGAACAACTCATGGTGGTTTTTCCCTGAGAGGTATCTTATGGGGTAGTTGTTCGGACCCCTCTTCTCTTCTGGGTTGGTTTTTAATTCTCGAGGACGAGAATGTTTTGAGAGGTATCTAATGTAATGGCCCGGACCTCTCCGGTCCATTACTTGGTGAAATGTTGGTGTAGGACGTGTTCTGGGAGGTCAAGATGACTTATCCCCAACACTTTGCCAATTTTCCAGTTCTGTGAACAGTGTTTCCAGTTTTATGAACAGTAACAGATCGGTCTCACCGATCAGTCTGACAGGTCGGTTTCACAGATCGGTGTGACAGATCGGTTTCATAGATCGGTCTGACAGAACGGTTTCACAGATCGGTGTGACAGATCGGTTTCACAGATCGGTGTGACAGATCAGTTTCACAGATCGGTGTGACAGATCGATTTCACAGATCGGTCTGACAGATCGGTTTTACAGATCGATGTGACAGATCGGTTTCACAGATCGGTCTGACAGATCGGTTTCACAGATCGGTGTGACAGATCAGTTTCACAGATCGGTGTGACAGATCGGTTTCACAGATCGGTCTGACAGATCGGTTTCATGTACAGTAACGGTGGGTGAACAGTGTTTCCAGACTCCTACAGTTTTTCCCCTTTTGGCGTTTCTTTTGACGTAAAATACATTTAAAGCCTTATTTTAAGGGCTCTTAAGGCCGATTCAAATTCCATAAATCCTATATTAATTATTCCTAAGGCTTGGAATGTTTTACTTGGTCAAACCGCGTGGGTTAATGCGATCCGTTTTTAATAGAGAATTAACCGGATCTTAAACCGCCACCCCGTTAAATCTTAAAAAGGGATGAGATATCATTCTCCCTTGTTCCTTCCCTTTGTTCTCAACTAAGAGGTTCTAGAACCTTTCAATCCTTTCCGTAGGAGTTGCACAATCAATCTTTACTCCTAGGATTGGTTCTGCTTTGTTTTGATGCAACCAAGCTGTGTCGATCATTCTTCCACATAAGTTGTCGCGAGAGAAGGATTGTGGGCCGCTGTGTGGATAAAGGACGTCAAGAACTCTTCGAGGTAGGGGATTCATGGCTTCTCTAAATTGTATATGTGCAATCGTAGAATTAGCATGATTTATCCCTTTGGATCACAATGAAATTGACCTAATTAAATACTTGAACCGGATTAAAAGAATTGGTTGATCGCATGCTGTTGCTTTATACCGTGATAACGGTTTGCCTCATGTTTTCCTAGATATATTGATATCTATGTTTTCTTTAATTTGTTGTTCGTTCATGTTAGAAATTTATAATGAACGTAAAGCCGGAATTAATTGTTAATTAATTGGCTAAAGATAAAGAGGCATGTAAATTAATCTGGTTATTGTCGTTGTTGTAGTTGTTCTAATTTGAGGATAATCAAACTAGGGAAGTAAGCATGGTTATTTAATTTTGATAGCTTGATGATTAGGTATCCATGATTGGAACCTACGAATAAAAAATCTTCCAAATCCATATGGATTAGAAAACAGATTATTTGGGAATTTCAAAAGGGTTCTGAGTTACCCGCTTTCTTGTAAGGATGAATGCCTTGTGGTTTGGAGCTCTGAGTGCTCATTTTGTTTGAAGGCTGAATGCCTTGTTAAAGGGTCGAGAGCCCATTTTGTGATGTTTTTTTTCCTGCTGCTTAGGCTGTGATGTGAGCCTGGATGGCTGTTGTGATATGTGGAGGCATGGAGACTTGTGGTTGTGGCAGCGGATGACGCCTAGGGTGGTGAGATGCATCGGTTTATGCATATGGGTGTCGGGGAGGACACCAAGGGTGATGGTATGAGATGAATGTGATGGTTTGATGTTGGTGGTTTGGTTTGGCTTTTTATCTGCTTTACTTTTCCCCACTTCTCAAGGCAGCTGGTCTTGCTTACCCTCTTTCCGAAGGAGGCGAAGACACGCGGGGTATGCCACGTGCTTTCCGTGTTTAGCCTCTCGATGGAGGATGGGTCTATGCTATTTCTATAGGCGGCAAAGACTCGACGGGTAGTATATCTACTCACCGTGCTGAGCCTCCTTTGTGTTTAGAAGTATAGGATGCTTTTCTAGAATGCCTGGGAATGTGGAAAAGTAATTTTGTAAGGAATTTTTGATTAAATGGTGAAAATCCACGGGGATGGAGATGCTAGAATTTAAAGGTGATGTGAATCCTGAAAAGGAGCAGTTGTTTTTGAAAGTGATGCCAGTTCAGTTTAATGTGGAATTGTTCATTCTTAATTAATGTTTAAAGAATTAATTAACGTACAGTGTAACTGATAAAATAAGAATGGAGTAATCTAGTAAAGCTCTTCAATTGGTTGTGTGCTTATAGGATACCTAGTCTTTGAAGTAGCAGCCTAGAGTCTGAGAGACGTTAGCTGCAGTTGTATCTAAGACTAGGTAATGCCCATAGTGTGGATGTGAGTTATTTATATATTCTGTACTTTTTGTGTTTCTATATGCTACTCCACCCTGTCGGTAAGGGCAACTGACACCCCGGGGATTCTGAGCCCTGGGGGGTGTTTTCCCCAACATTCTGATGGAAGGTTGAATGGATGACTACCCCCTTTGTCCCCGCTCTCTTCTATTGGTAAATACTTGTGCCATGAGGCACAGCGGTTAGTTACCCCATATATGTGTGTAGAGGGCTGTAATGGCTTGTGGTTATTCACACACATATATTCTGGATATAGTATCCTACGGACTACTATAGGTGTAACGTGTATAGGCTATGATGGCTTGAGGATCCTTACTCGGCGTATGGGCTGTAATGGCTTGAGGTATTATACCCGACGTATGATACACGTTATGCGAGCTGTGGTGGCTCCCGGAAATTACCTGGTTACTTTTGGTTGTGAGGACGGTGTGGTGCTTCGCCCAGGTGTCTGCGGGCAAGCCTATGTGGTGCACGAGGTGCAGATTGTGGAGCTTAGCCCAGGTGTCTGCAGGCAAGACTTTGGAGAGAGATGCACAGGACGTATGTCGTTGGGGCAAAGCGGCAAACCAGTGGAAAAGTAGTAGCGGGGTACCCTTGATATTATTTACTATATGCTATATTCTTGTATGTGTTACTTGGTGAGAGCAGCCATGGTGAGGTTGGGAACATAGTATACCTGTTTAGGTGACGAGTTAGTTTCACTTGTTGTTCACTAGGCTTTAGCATGATTTCTTTACTTTTGCACGAGAGGCTTGGGGAGGATCCTACTGAGTATACTGTTATACTCACCCTATGAATATATAAACTGTTTTTCCAGGTCACTTGGAGCAGGTTGGAGATCAATCTGGTTACCACTAGCTTGCGGTTGGAGGAGGAGCTGTTCGGGCTTGTGGTCGCTGCCGTTTTTCTTTCTTTTGGGTACTTTTAGTTTCCCCTTTCAGTTGTAGTAATTTTGCATGACATTTCATATATGTACTTGGTTTCCTTTTATATTTCATTTATGAGTTGGAGTTGGTTGGATTCTATTCTATCTCTCTCTTCTGCATGTGTTCTCTTAGAGGGTAATGCCTCTCATTTGTGTGTGTATTATACCCTCGGTGCTAGTCGCCAACCCGAGGCCTACTGGAGGCAGGACTCGGGGGTCATTATCTCCCTTCTCACATTGCCGGCCTAGGAGGGGTACACTTTTTGGGGAGGGGGTCGTGGCCCTTAGATTTTTAGGAATTTAATATCAATTAACAATATAATATTTGTTTTAAAAACTCTTTTATGTCAATTTTGACACTATTCAATAGTTGATTTTTGTGAAACTCATAACAGAATTATTACTACGAACAAAGTCAATTAAATCAATCTTAATATGTCGTATTATCCTATTAAATTAGCTTAATTCATTAAAAGTATCAAATTATATTTATTTGGGTATTTATAATATCAATTATTTTAATTTTTCACTATTATGGTAATTACTGCATCATCATTGTGTCATAAATATATTAAATTATTTAATGTCTAAAAATTATAAATAAAATATAATTATGTAGGAAATATTATTATCTTTCTAATTAATATTTAAAGTTGAATTTATCTTATGTATAACCCTATATTGAAAATTTTTTAGTAAATAAACTTTGATTTTAACTCTTTTAACTCTTCTTTGAATTAAATAATAATAAATGTCCTAATCTAATCCAAGTGGACCTAAATGATAATATTTTATTCCTAAGGTTGTTTTTAGTCGAGATACACTTGTCCAATATAATTAGGTCATGTGTTAGAGTAATATTAATATCATTTTTACCCTTAATTACCCTATTTACTTTTAACCGTGGTAAATAAAAGTAAAAAGTTACTATTCACTAAAAATTATTTTCATCTCATTGAACCACATTTTACTTCTTGATATTAACCATGTCTCTCTGATTTTCGAAATTCCATTCACAGAAGCGGTAAAATTAAGTTTTATGAAAAATTCAGTTTTTTTAACTACCACTTAGTAGTTTCACTATTCATAAAAAATTGAAGTTTTTCAGAACAATGCCAAAATTTCACCCGAATCTATAATTGATATTCCGAATTAAAAAATGATGTCAATTTTACAAAATTCTAATCATATAAGTTGAATTAATTAATTTAATAATTAATTCCCCGCTGTCATAACAAATAACGTGTTTTAAGAAACAATATATATCAAAAGATTGACAATTGTTTCGGTCCAATTTCAAATTGAAATTAATTCTAATGAACACCATTGGATAAAATGCTAATAATATATTATAATTATACTTTAAAACCACTAAATAATATAATTTATCACTATAAATTATTTTGATTTAAAAAGTTTTTTTTAATTAAAATTTAGTAATTCTCACTATTCATCAAAATATAAGTGTTATCCGAAAAGTTCCAAAATTTCAACCTAAGAGAAATTCGATATTCCGAATCCAAAAATGAAGTCCATTTTGATAGATAGAATTTATAAAATTTCAAAAAATAGGTATTACTATTCATAACGACTAGTTTGATTGGTTGTGGTGTGTTAGAATCTCGAAGTTGTGTACAATGCACGCCATTGCATTATTCGAAGGGAAACATACCGTGGAAGCTTGGGGTGTTACACTATGGTTTAGATTATTCTGTTATATGTTCTCTATAAATGGTGTTTGTTAAACATTATTAGATTTTCGACTACTGATCATTGTTTGATAGTTTAGATTATTCTCTCATATATTCCCTGCACATGGTTTTTTAGGGTACTAGTACTAGGTCTGTAGTATCTAATATATATTTTATTTGAGAATATTTCTTTATCAGTAATTTAAACCACTATTAACAAAATAAAACATATTTAGTGGCAGTTTAAACTACAATAATAGTTTGATACTCTCTTACCGACGGTGGTTAAAACCATTTCTATGTAAATTTGTGTCATCATTTAGCAGCAGTTATGATTGATTTAGAGTAATTTTAAATGAAAAAAATTGAAAAAATTTAGCAATAGTTTAAACAATAGAAAAATAAACCATTTTTCACATTAAAACACTACTAAAACCACCAAAAACCACTACAAAATATGTTTACTACAACACTTCCGGGAAACATTTTCTAAATTGGAGAAGTCACCATGTGTTTAATGCCAACACCAAATTTATTGGTGGTTGAAACTGCCACCATATTAAATAAAACTCTGAAGTGAGGTACTTTTCTTGTAGTGGTATTTTTACTTCTAAAATATATGGATTTATTTCATTTTCATTTTATTGGTTAATGGAATGTGTTTTTGATTAATACCTTTCTATATTTATTATTAATTATCTTGTTGTTTAAATTGAATATGCATTCATTTATTTACATTTCCATGTATATTATTTTGTAATTTATTCCTTTGTACTTACCCTTACTAAGTATTTGAGATCACCCTTATTATGTTTCTTTACCCATGTTATAAAGAAGAAATCGTTGAATTAACATACAAGGATGCAGTTTATTTAATTTTATTATGTATCAGGTTTCTATTTTTATTTCCCAATATATTATGTGTATCTTATATGTAATCTGGATTTCCAATAATGCTAAACTGATCTGTCCTTTAGGATTTTATTCCTTGTAATAATTAAAATGTGATAAAATAATCCACAGACTCCATGATTCTAGGGTAGGGGCATTATAATTTATATTAGAGGAAGTTTATCGGAAACCTTGGAAACTAGATTTATAATTCATAGACTAGGGATAACAACCCTAAAAAGAAATTTTGGATAAGTATAGAAAAAAATCCTAGAATTTTATTAAGGAAGAGATCATGTGGGTATTCTGGACAATACACCCCTATCTAAATACTACAAGAGGACATAGTTCATGCATATATGTACCTAAGTGTAATAACTAAGATAATATGTTCTAGGCCTCAATCAGGGTGTCCTAGTAAATAAAAAAATTAATTGATATGAATTTTTTTGATACTTTAAAGGGATACTCTTAGGATAATTCACATTTTCTTTACAAACCTTTACGTAGGACTTAAAGGTAAATATTTTCTAAATGAACTGAAATTTACAATTATGAGATTAACTATGTGAAATTTTGCCAATATATGTTAATTGTTCCACTATTGTTTGGATGATACATTATTTTAAGATTTAAACAATTATATTCCATTGTTTAGAAATGGTGCCCACTATAAAGAAGGTGAACTCCTGCAACACATGTTATCCAAAGAGTAGTAATGATCATATATTTCTAGGTATTAGGCAAATATTTCTAAGGGAATTTATCTCCCAAGTATTCACTAATATAAATGGGGGATTTTGATCCCCCTTACATGGGAGCCCTCCATTGGATGTCGCTATGCTTAAAAAACCTTCATCCCCTCCTACCCTCGCACTCAACCCCCCCCCCCCCCCCCCCCCCCCCCCCGCGCACCCCCCTCGCACCGCCGGAACCATACACCGCAGTGACGACCGCCGCCGCCCTTGTGCCAACTGCCGCGACCAACATGCACATCCACCCATGCTACACCACTGATTTTGTCTGCCTCTACCACCCCCTACACTCTCCCACCCTTGTGGTCGAACCCCCCCCCCCCCCCCCACACCCGAACCCTACCCACAATGCTTGTTCTCCCTCGCCGCACCACCACCGCCCATCACCGGTCACTGCCGACACGGCACCACCGACACCATGATAATTCCTACGCCTCCACCTCTGCCCCTCATAGTCAACCCCCCTCACACCCGAACCCTACCTATAACTTCTATTATCCCTCTCCACAATGTCGTCGTCCATCACTGGTCATCGCAGATGCCGCGCGACCACCTCTGGCTCCCTGCCGTCTCCCATCCCCTCCCTCACCGCACTGTCGCCTCCTCCAGCTCTTTGTCACCGCTGCCACATGTCCCTTACCTCACCGCACCACCTCAGACTTCAACTACCCTCCACTACCCCTCCTCTCTCTCAAAAAACCACCTCCATCTCCCTACCCTTATAGATATGAGGCACTTTTAGGAATTCTATAACTTTCGTTTAAGAGTTTTGATATGGGAATTTTACAGCACAATGTTGGAATGAATGAAGATTATATGAATATTATGTGTGAATAAAAATTGTGGAAATTGATGTTCATGTGTATATGGGCCTGTGTTCATTGAGAATTATGAAACAATGTGTGTTAACAGTGTTAGTATAGGAAGACATCACACTTTACTTGAGTTTTGACGTTGTATACAATGTATAGTCCATGTATATGTTGACTGGATTAATATTATGTTGTTTTGTTATTTGATTTATATCATTCAGGACTTTGTGGGTTTATCCCATGGGAAAATGTTTGAGTCTTGACCACATTTGTGTAAATGTTTGTTATATACATATTATTAGGGATAAGAGATAGATTGATCTTCCAAATTGAAAGTCTAGAGAATATTTCGAAGGCATTACACAGTTCAATGAGTTCAGGGGAGGATTTAAAAGTGACTATATTAGTTGTCTGTGTAGAAAATATGAAAATTGATATCAATTCACATGAGATACCGTGAGGGAGCACTTATTCTTGAACGTATTTTGGATAAATTATTTGTGTTGGAATCATAATGGGGGTGAATATATTCATTTTCAAAATATAGATGCAGCTCAGATGGATGTTGATGTGAGGATGAATGATCTAATGCATGAAATGATTACTGAAATGGTACCAGGGTTGGCTCATGAAGACATTGAAATTCAGAACGTTGAGACCAATGAGATAAATCTGTGCCCAGGAGCAGATCATGATTCAAGAATGTTTTATGAAGTACTTGATGATAGAAAAACAGAATTATATCATGGATGTACTACTAACAATAAATTGTCGTTTATTGCGGAGTTGTTGCATTTGAAGACATTGAATCAACAGCCCGACACATCGTTCAACATGCTATTGGCGTTATTGGAAAATGTTCTTTCTGTCAACAGTAAGATTCTTAAGTCGTATTACAAGGCTTGTATGTTTACATAGAACTTAGGTTTTACATATGAGACCACAGATGCATGTGCAATCAATTGTATGTTGTTTAGAAAGGAAACGTCCCATGTTGATATTTGTACAGTTCATAGCACTTTCAGGTGGAAAAAGAACATGAGAAATCAGACTCATCAATATGAGACTGTGAAACACTGAAAAACAATTTTCATAAAGAAAATTATTTACATTCCGCTAAATCTAAGGTTGAAATGATTTTTTTATGTCATATAAAGTTTTTAATTTAATGATATGGAATCTGGAAAGGAATAAAAAAAGTGATATGTTAACCCACCTGGAAAACTCTTGTGCATGGAAGGATTTCTATTAGATACACCCCGACTTTGCTGAAGATGTTCTTAATGACTGATTGGGGTTGTCAGCAGATGGTTTCAATCCATTAAAGTCTATGGTTGGTGAAACTCATAGCACATGGACCATGGTGTTGGTTCCGTATAATCTTCCTCCATGGAATTCTAAGAAGAAACAATTTATATTAATTTCTACTCATATTGATGGACCTAGAAGTCTGAGGGATAAGATTGATGTTTACCTTCAGCCATTTATTGATGAGTTGAATGAATTTTGGGGTGATAGTGTGATGACTTATGACTGTGAAATGAATGAAATGTTCAAATTGCAGTTTTCCTTATTACAGACAATCAATGATTTCCCAGCTTATGCATATTTTTCAGACCGGAGTATGAAAGGGTAATTTTCAACTGTAACACCCCGAACCCTGTTACCCAGAGTCAGTGCATTATTATATAACATTGTAATAATCAAAAAAGATCAAGTCTCAAAAGAACGATTAGTTTAGTAGCCTTGGAATCACTAGATACGTTAATAATTTTACATTACATCATAAAGTGAAAAACTAAAACAACATCTTGTCTCCATAGACCACACTCATATACCCTCATAATATCCCTATAGGTCATTCATAATATACTTCTTCACATCCTGGAAAAAATAAAACATAGAAAGGGGTGAGCTCAGTTTCCCAGTAAGGATAAAAATATAGCAGAAACTTTCATAAATAATCATAAACATTTAAGGAAATGTATAACTAAAAAAAGACTTTTAAACTTGAAATTCAGCATAATATGGCATAAATAAAATGAAATAATTCCATTTACTTATTCACGTAGATATTCTACTAATCCAATAATCACATGAAATGTCAATAACCACTTTCATAATTATGGAATGCATAATTCCAGACTATCATAACCACATAGTCAAGGCCTTATGCCAAGAATACAAATAAGATTTTTTCAAGGCCTTGTTCTAAGACACAAGTTTGTCTGATGAGGCCTATCGATGCATCAAGGAGCTATAGCAGGCTCCACCTATCACTTACTAAGTCCAATGAATTCATCATATGAACAAGATTAACCATAACATAAACATTTTCATTAAAACTAGAATATGAAATGTCAATAATTTCTCCATAAAACATGAATGGTATAAAAATAACACATCCACAATAAAAAATATCACAATACCTTAAATAAAATATGAATGTTTTGTATCATAATAAATCAACTTCAAATAAGCTTAAAATTCATCAAAGGATGTTGACATAGGTGAAATCAAAACTGTTTGAGAGAAATATCTCTTTTTTTGAAATCCTTTAAAAGTCACATAATTATAAAATAAAACATTTAGTTTAAAAATATTATTTAAAGTTTGTAAGGTATGCTTCAATGATTTTATAATGGTGTAAAATAGCCGCACACGCCGTATAAGTTAGAAAGACATTCTTACCTAAGTTATGACGAAAAGGTTAAAAAGGACCTTGTTTGGAAAAAGATGGAATGATTAATTTCAAACCATTTTATAAAAATTAAAACAAGGGTATAAATTAATTTAACCCATAGTCTAGTAAACATTAAAAATGTTTTGGAAGACATTTTTAAGAAACATGGATGTGGATGATAAAGAGGTCCCAATAGATTATTACATCTAAACAACCTCAGATAATGAAGAGATTGTGAAATGAAACCTTACCTTGTAAATTTACTTGGTCAAGGGAAGTTTTACCTTCTGTATAATGGTGAAATAATTTTTATTAAATTATACAAGAATCATATACATTAATATGACATCATATATGATCTTTTAACATAGCTTTGTTAATAATATCTTAGTATTATCATTGTTTCGTGTGTTAACTTATATATTTTGTTACATAAGACATGTTTGTTATGGATAGGTTGTAACTTATTGATATCTAGAATGATATCAAGTCCTTAAATATTATTTATAATCATTAAATGAGAATTATACTTGAATGGATACGATGGGGAATGAATCTAATCACGTTCGTGGAGACGGTAGTCCGTATGTACGCACGTGCGACAATATAATTCGTTTGATATTAAAATAATATATAATTGGATAGTATATCATATATAAAGAATCATTATCATGTTATATTATTATTTACATCAATTAAACATCATTATCATGCCCATCCAAATAATAATATTTTGAATAACAATTACACCACGACATGGAGACGGTAAGTCGTACGTACGCACGTATGGTGATGTGTCATTCAAAGGATGGATAGAATAATGAATATGGTTGTACCATATTTATAATCACATCATTGTATATACAATATAATGTATTTATTTTTTTTATAATTGAAATAAAAAAGACATAAGAAGTTTAGTAAGAACGGAATTTGAAAGACGATGGTGCAAACATTACCTCTTCTTCTGGTTCTTTCTTTTGATTTGATCAAACGGGCTCATTAGGTTGTCTTTCTGATCAAACTAAGGCCTCTAGATTGAAGTAAGAGAATGTGAGAGAATATTTGGGTAGGGTTTGGCCGAGCCAAAAGGATTTGAATGTATTAATTAGAGAGAAGGGGGTGTTTCCTTTTATAAGAGGGGTGATGGGCACCTTTGGAAAAGCTAGAATTATTAATGTATAATAAATTAATATTCGGTTTATAATGGCTCCAACCTGATTTATGTCTAGTATAAGGTGGGTATGGGTCTAAAACCACTCAACCAATAGGTTTTAGATAGGTTTGGGTCACTATATTAACCTTATCTTTTAGTTTTAACTCTTAGTTAATTAGTTTGACATTTACCATGTCCCTTGGTAATTTTATATTATATGGTAAATAAACTTACTATAAACTTCCAATCGAATCCCAAGTGGTTAATTAATGATTCACTTATCATTATATAAGTCTCTTGTACAAACCTTATATTTTTAGGAATAGAATATCAATTAATAATATAATATTTGATTTAAAAATTCTTTTATGTCAATTTTGACACTATTTTTAAATTGATTTTTTTGAAAATCATAACAGCATGATTACATCAAAAAATTTTAATTAAATAAATCTTAACATGTCATATTAACCTATAAAATTAGTGTAATTTGTAAAAAGTCTCATATTACATTTATTTGAGTATTTATAATATCAGTTATTTTAATATTTTATTAATTAGGTAATTACTGCATCATTATGTCATAAATAAATTAAATTATAAAATGTCTAAAAAATATAAATAAAATACCATTATCTAGGAAATTTTTTTAGATTTCTATTGAATATTTATAGTCGTATTTATCTTATCTATAACCCTATATTAATAATGTTTTAGTTATTAAACTTTGATTTTAACTCTTTCAACTCTTCTTTGAATTAAATAATAATAAATGTCCTAATCTAATCGTAGTGGACCAAAAAGGTTAATATTTTATTCCAAAGGTTTAGTTTGGTATAATTATACTTATAAACAAGAATTAGGACATGTTTTATCGTAATAATAATATCATTTTTACCCATAATTACCCTATTTACTTTTAACCGTGGTAAATAAAAGTAAAAAGTTACTATTCACCGAAAATAATTTTTATCTTATTGAACCAAATTTTACTCTTTGAAATTAACCATGTCCTTTGTAGTTTTTAAATTACACTCATATAAGTGGTAAAATTATGTTTTATGTGAATTTGAAAATTCTCCTAGGAGGTGGGTAAAAGACGGTAAAAAGTTCAATAAAGTGTTTATATATCTAAACTTATTATAACCTGAATCCAATGAATTACATTGAAATTATATAGGTATTATGTTTCTATTTTGACCTAAAATAAATTTAAATAAATTAAATAATTATTAAATATAAATTTGGTTTTAAACTATAACTCATCGCTTTTCACTATTCATCAAAAATTGAATATTTTCAGAAAAATACCAAAAATTCACCCTAAGTTAATTTCGTTATTCTGAATCCAAAAATGAAGTCCAATTTGAAAGATAAAATTTATAAAAATTCAAAAAGTGAGTATTACTATTCATAACGGCTAGTTTGATTGGTTGTGGTGTGTTAGAACTCGATGTTGGGTACAAAACACGCTACTGTATTATTCAAAGAAATGCGTACCGTGGAAGATTTGGGTGTTACATCCTCCCCTCCTTCAATTAATTTTTTCCTAGAAATTTCGAGAATACTACCACATGAAAAGACTCAGTTGGTTCTTCATCATAAGTTCCTCTGGTTCCCACATTGCCTCTTCCATCTTGGGGTTTTTTCATAGAACTTTTACCAGATGAGTCGTACGGTTTCTCCAGTCTTGTTCTCTCATATCAATAATCCTGATGGGTTCTTCACAATAGGACATATTGGGTTCCAATTATACTTCCACATAGGTAAGTACATGTGTTGGGCGAGGCATGTATTTTCAAAACAGTGATATGTGGAACACATCATGAACTTTGGAGAGGCTTGGCGGCATTGCCAAATGATAAGATACAACCCCAATTTGTTCTAGAATTTCGAAAGGACTTATGTACCTGGGACTCAATTTACCATTTTTAATGAAACGTATAACTCCCTTACATGGAGATATCTTTAAGAAAACATAATCTCCTACCTAAAATTCCAAATCCTTCCTTCGGTTGTCAGTATAGCTCTTCTGCCTACTTTGAGCTGCTTTGATGTAGGTTTGGATTACCTTTACCTTTTCCATCGTTTCCTCCACAAGTTCTGGGACTACAAGTTTTCTTTCACCAACATCATCCCAACAGGTTGGTGTGCGACATCTCATTCCGTGTAACGATTCGTATGGTGCGATCTGAATAGTCGAATGGAAGCTATTGTTATAAGAAAATTCTACCAGAGGTAAATATTGATTCCACATACCCTGAATGTCAAGTGAGCAGGACCAGAACATGTCTTTGAAGGTTTTAATAGCCTTTGTCCATCTGTTTGAGGGTGGTAGGTAGTGCTCAAATGAAGTTCAGTATTGAGGGTTTTCTGAACACTTTTCCAGAATCATGATGTAAAACTGGGATCACGATCTGAAACAATTGATAGGGGCACTCCATGAAGTCTCACAACTTCATTAATATATAGTCTTGCTCGACATTCAAGTGTTAGATCTTCCCTTATAGCATGATAATGTGATGACATGGTAAGACAATCAACAAGGACCCATATTGCATCATTCTTCTAGGAGTCTTTGGTAGTCCCATGAAAAAGTCCATTTTAATATTATCCCCTTTCCACTCTGGTATAGGAATAGGTTGGATGACTCCTCGAGGCTGTTGCCTTCTAGCTTTCAGTTGTTTATAAACCATATATCTTGACACAAAATCAAAAATCTCCCTCTTCATGTTTTTCCACAAAAATGTTCCTTAAAATCTCTATAAATTTTGGTTCTCCCATGGTGTATAGAGAAATTAGAACTATGAGCATCATCCAAAAATTCCCTTTTTAGATCAGGTATATCGGGAACACAAAGTCTCTTCCCAAATTTCAAAATTCCATATTCATACACAAAGTCACTCAATCTCCCATCATTCAAAGCTTTAATCTTCTTTTTAAACTCTTCATCATTGGTCTGAGAACTCTTTATCCTTTCTAATAAATATTGTTTGGCAACCATTTGAAAAATTATTCATGTTTCACCATCCATGGTGATTCTAAAATCCATGTTTACTAGATCCATGTATATTGGATCCCTTTCAACTCTCATTTTGTTGAAAACTCCACGATCCTTTCTGCTCAAACCACATGCCACCTTATTTTCCTTCCCCGGTTAGTATTGTATCATGCAATAATAATTCTTGAGTGGTTCAATCCATCGTCTTTTCCTCATGTTGAGTTCTTTCAGTGAGAAAATATACTTCAAACTCTTCTGATCAGTATATATCTCACATTTTTCACCATAGAGATAATGACACCATATCTTCAATGCAATGATTATTGCAGCTAACTCAGGATCATGAGTAGGATAGTTTTTTCATGAATTTTAAGCTGTCGTGATGCATATGCAATAACCCTATCATTCTGTATAAGGACACAACAAAGTCCTTTCATTGAAGAATCACTATCAATAACAAACCCATCACTCCCCAATGGTTGAGTCAATAGAGGAGCATTTACTAATCTTTTCTTCAGTTCTTCGAAATATTCTTCACACTCTTTTGTCTAATGTAATTTATCCCGTTTACGTTTCAGATTCATTAATGGGTTATCCAATCAGAAAACATTCTGGACGAAATGTCTATAATAACTTGCTAAACCAATAAAACTGTGTACCTCATTTATAATCGTTAGTTCTGTCCATTCTTGGATTGCCTTGGTCATATAAGGATCAATATAGATTCTATCCTTAGAGACAATATTTCCAATAAATGAAATCTCTTGAATCCAGAATTCACACTTGATAAACTTACCATATAATTAATGACTTCTAAGAGTCTTTATAATAATGAGCAAGTGATTTTCATGATCCTCATAGATTTTGTAGTATACCAAGATATAATCAATAAATACCACTATAATTTCATCAGGATATTCCTTGAAAACTCTGTTCATTATATCCATGAAAACATAGGGTGAATTAGTCATCCCAAAAGGCATTACTGTAAATTTCAAATGCCCATACCTAGATCGGAATGATGTCCTTGGAATGTCTTCCCTCTTCACACACAACTGATGGTATCCAGATCGATGGCCAATCATTGAAAATTATTGAGACCTATGAAGTTGGTCAAAAAAATCATCAATGTGAGGTTGATGATACTTTTTCTTTATTGTTATAGCATTGATCTACCTGTAGTCGATACATAACCTCATAGATCCATCTTTCTTTTTAACAAAAATAACAGGGTCTCCTCAAGGAGAATCACTAGGGTGAATAAATCCCTTATTACCCAATTCATTTAGTTGTTTCTTTTGTTCCACTAATTCCATAGTTTTAATTCTATATGGGGTCTTCGATATGGGTCTTGATACAAGAATTAAATCAATGAAAAACCCAATTTCTTATTCTAGAGGATGTCCATGTACATCCTCTGAAAAAAATCAACATATTCTCTCACAATAAGTACATCCTCTATTTGAACATTCCTTTCCTTACCCACAGTAATTTCATTCTCTTCCTCCCCAATAATTGAATTTTGTTGTGCTACTGGGGGAGGATCTAGATAAGAATTAGGTGGTGACGATTCTGCTCTAAATTTAAGGTGTTCTTTATCATCATCATAAAAAATTTTAACCTCCTTCTTCTTATAATAAATCATCACATCATGGTCCGAAAGACAATCCATACCGAGGATTATATCAAATTCAATCATGTGTATGACGATGAGATCAGCAGAAAAAGAACATTTATGTGATATAATGGGGACTGATTCACAAAACATTGTTGCAATGATACTTCCCTTAGGAGTTTTGACTTACAACTCCCCTGATAAATCAAATTGGAAATGTCTAATCTTCTTAGAAAACTGGGAAGATATGAAATAATGCGACGATACAAAATCAAATAAAGCATTTTTCTAAACTTGGAGAAACCATTAAATGACTTGTCACCACGTCTTTCAGAGATTCAACCTCAGCAGTAGTGATAGCATAAGATTGGCCGTGATCCCTTGGCCTTTTATGAGGTATGTTTCTATTATGCTTAGGACATTCATTTTCATAATTTCCCATATCCCTGCAATTTTAGCATTGAGCATCAGTAGCTTCCTTCTTCCCCTTTAAATCATGAGCATGATGTCCTTTTTCACCACACTTGTAACAAACTCCCATTCCCTTAAAGAAGGTACCGGGGTGTTTCTTCTAACATTTACAATAGAATGGATATTCAACTTTTCCCTTCTTCCCCTTATTTCCATTCCCAGATTGATCAGCAGATCTCTTCTTCTCTTGCTTTTCTTTAATGTCATAAGACTTAGAGAATTCATTTTCTATATTGATAACACATGAGACAATATCTTTGTATGACGAGAAGGATTATGAGACTAATGATCGAGGGAAAATTATTTTAAACACATAAAATAAATGATCAATATTACTCCTTGGGTTACATATATAATCTGCTGTATGCCTCGGTATCCTTGTAAAGTTAGCCTCATACATTGCAACATTATCATCCTCCTTTTGTCTCAGACTCAGAAATTTCCTTTCCATATCTGATTGATGGTCACGAGGAAATTATTTTTATAATAACATATCTTTTAACTCCATCCATTCCATATTTGATACTTCATCGTCCTCCTTTGTTTTTTGAATCAATGACCACCATTGGTTAGCATCTCCAGTGAGCCAGTAAACTGCCTTGATAACTTTTTCCCTTTCACTACTCCCCAAGGCATGGAATATTTCCTCTAAGTAATTTATCCATTTCTCATCTACTAATGGATTTGTACTCCCATTTAATGTTGGTGGTTGTTGCCTCATGAAGCGATCTAACATTGATCCTCCACGCTGTGGATCTGGGTTCTCCATACGGGTAAATTTATTTTTCATAACCGGAGTGAGTTGTCCTAGTATGCTGATTAGATGATTAGAACCAATTGCATCACCAACTCCACTATAATTATATTGTGTAGGAGGGAAATCCATACATGGAGTGCATGCATTGATACAGTTTACATTCCTTCAACTAGGATCCATTTCTAAACAATGGCATAAACTAGATCATTTTATGAATCAAAATACATAATTATAAACTTGTAAAACACTTCACATAAATTGATCAGTTTATAGATAGAATTGATAATCATAAAAAATGTTTTCTTTGAGGAAGTATATACTCATAAACCCTTTATAATGGTTTGTAAATAAAATGAGAATTATCCTATGAATATCCCCCAGGAGTGTCATAACCAAGAGTGAAACAAGGCTAGTTGTCATGCACCAGTTCCCATTCAAGTCTAGCTCAAAGAGGTGTTTTACGGTTTTACCCCTAGGTACATATGTGCCAGAGCAACCTCTAACTGATCGTATCCAGATAGGGATGTATTGCTCGGAAAACTCACACAATCTCTACAATACCAAAATTCTAGGATATTCTTATATACTAAACCTCAAATTCTATCTTAAGGCTATGTGCTCAAATCAGAGTTTATCTAAATATAGCTTCCAAGGTTTGTACCAAACTTCCTCTGATACAAATTATAATTCTCTGACCCCAGTTACCCAGAGTCATTGCATTATTACATAACATTGGCATGATCACAAAATATCAAGTCTCCAATGACCGATTAGTTTAGTAGCCTTGGAAGCACTAGATACATTCATTAAGTTTACATTACATCATAAAGTGAAAAACTACAGCAACATCTTATCTCCATAGGCCACACTCATATCCACTCATACTATCCCAGAAGGTCATTCATGAAATACTTCTTCACATCTTGGGAAAAATAAAACATAAAAAGGGGTTAGATTAGATGCCTAGTAAGGATAACAATATAGCAAAAAGTTTAAAAAATAAGCATAAAAATTTAAGACAATGTATAACTAAAACAAAAGCCTTTTAAACTTGATCTTCAGCATAATATGGCCGAAATAAAATGAAATAATTCCATTTACTTATTCACATAGATATTCTACTAATCTAATAATCACATGAAATATCAATAACCACTTTCATAATTAGAGATTTCATAATTCTAGACTATCATAACCACATAGTCAAGGCCTTGTGCCAAGACTACAAATAAGATTTTGTCAAGGCCTTGTGCTAAGACACTAGTTTGTCTTATGAGACCTAACAATGCATCAATGAGATATAGTGGGCTCCACCCATCACTTACTAAGTCTAATGCATTCCTCATATGAACAGGTTTAAACATAACATAAACATTCGTTTTAAAACTAGCATACGTAATGTCAATACTTTCTTCATAAACCATGAATGGTATAAAAATAACACATCCATACTCAAACATAACACAATACCTTTAATATAATATGAAAGTTTTTTATCATAATTAATAAACTTCAAATAAGCTTAAAATCCATTAGAGGATGTTGACATAGATGAAATCAAAACTATTTGAGAGAAATATCACTTTTTTGAAATCATATAAAAGTTACATAATTAAAAAATAAAACATTTACATTGAAAATATAAATTAAATGTTTTAAGGGAAGCTTCAATGATTTTATAACGGCGTAAAACAGCCACACACACTGTATAAGTTAAAAAGACATTCTTACCATAATTTTGTCTAAAAGGTTAAAAGGACATTGTTTTGAAAATGACGGAAAGATTCCTTTCAAACCATTTTATAAAAAGTTAAAAAAGAGTATAGATGACTTTAACCCATAGTCTAGTAAATATTAAATTTTTTTGGAATACATTTTTAAGAAACATGGATGTGGATGATAAAGAGGTCCCAATATATAATTACATATGAACAACCTCGGATAATGAAGAGATTGTGAAATAAACCCTTACCTTGAAAATTTCTTTGGTCGAGGGTAGTTTAACCTCCTGTATAATGGTGAAATCATTTTTTATTAAATTATAGAAGAATCATATACATTAATATGATATCATATATGATCATTTAACACTGCTTTGTTAATAATATCATAGTATTATCGTCGTTTTGGGTGTTAACTTATATGTTTTGTTACATAATATGTGTTTTTTATGGATAGGTTGTATATTATTCATATCCAGAATGATATGAAGTCCTTAAAAATTATTTTTAATCATCAAATAATAATTATACGTGAATAGATATGATGAGGAAAGAATCACATCGTGTTTGTGGAGACGGTAGTCTGTACGTACACACGAATGACAATATAATTCTTTTGATAATAAAATAATATATAATTGGATGGTATATCATATATAAAGAATCATTATCATGTTATATTTATTATTTAAATCAATTACACATCATTATCATACCCTTCCAAATAATAATGTTTTGAGTAACAATTACACCACGACGTGGAGACGATAAGTCGTACGTACGCACTTATGGTGACATGTCCTTAAAAGGATGGATAGAATACTGAATATGGTTGCACCATATTTATAATAACATCGCATTTTATAGAAGATACTGGAGTTATTATTTTAGACTGTAAATAACAACGAAATAAGAAGTGGAAGAAGAAAGGAACTTGAAAGAGGGTGGTGAAAACATTACCTCTCTTCGGGTTCTTCCTTTTGATTTGATCAAAAGGGATCCTTAGGTTGAATTTATAATCAAAATAAGTCCCCTAGGTTGATGTCAGGGAAGTTGAGAGAATATTTGGGTAGTGTTTGGCCGAGATAAAAGGCTTTGAAGGTATGAATTAGAGAGAAGGTGGAGTGACCTTTTATAAGAGGGGTGAAAGGCACCTTTGGAAAAGCTATAATTACTAATTTATAATAAATTCATATTCGGTTTCTAATGGCACCAAACTGATTTATTTCGAGTATAAGGTGGGTATGGGTCCAACACCACTCAACCAATAGGTTTTATACTAGTTTGGGTCACTATAATAACCTTATCTTTTAGTTTTAACTCTTAGTTAATTAGTTTGACATTTACCATGTCTCTTGGTATTTTTATATTATATGGTTAATAAACTTACTATAAACTTCCAGTAGAACCCCAAGTGGTTCATTAATGGGACACCTATGATTATATAAGTCTTTTTCTCAAACCTTCAATTTTTAATATTAGAATATCAATTAATAATATAATATTTGTTTAAAAAACCCTTTTATGTCAATTTTGACAGTATTTGGAAATTCATTTTTGTGAAAATCATAACAGAATTATTACTTAAAATAAAGTTAATTAAATAAATATTAAAATTTCATGTTAACATAAAAAATTAGTGAAATTTATAAAAAGTCAAAATTTACATTTATTTTATTATTTATATTATGAATTATTTTAATATTTCATTAATTAGGTAATTACTTCATCATCATTGTGTAATAAATAAATTAAAATATTAAATGTCTAAAAAATATAAATAAAATACCATTATTTAGGAAATCTCTTTATCTTTCTAATGAATATTTATAGTCAAATTTATCTTCTGTATAACCTTATATTAAAAATGTTTTAGTTATTTAACATTAATTTTAACTCTTTTAAATCTTATTTGAATTAAATAATAATAAATGTCCTAATCTAATAAAAGTGGACCAAAATGGTTCATATTTTATTCCGATGGTTGTTTCTGGTCGAATCATACTTATCTACTAGAATTAGTACATGTGTTACGGTAATAATAATATCATTTTTACCCTTAATTACCCTATTTACTTTTAACCATGGTAAATAAAAGAAAAATGGTACTATTGACCAAAATATATTTTTATCTTATCGAACCAAATTTTACTCCTTCATATTAACCGTGTATCTTGGAGTTTCGAAATTCCACTCATATAAGTGGTAAAATTATGTTTTATGTGAATTTTCAAATTCTCCTAGGAGGTGCGTAAAAGATAGTGAAAAGTTCAATAAAATTTTTATATATAAAAAATTATTATAAACTGACACCAATGAATTACATTGAACATATATAGATTTTATGTATCTATTTTTACCTAAATTGAATTTTAATAAAATAACTAATTATGTAAATAAAAATTCGGTTTTAAACTATAACTCAGTGTTTTTCACTATTCATCCAAAATTGAAAGTTTTCAGAAAAATACCAAGAAATCACCCTAAGATAATTTCAATATTATGAATCTAAAAATGAAGTTAAATTTGAAAGATAAAATTAATTAAATTTCAAAAAGTGGCTATTACTATTCATAACGGCTAAATTGATTGAATGTGGTGTGTTAGAACTCTAAGTTTCGTACAACACACGCTACTGTATTTTTCAAAGAGAAGAATACCATGGAAGCTTTGGGTATTACAACAACCCCTTTTTGAAATAAAATTAAAAAATCTATATGGCTTAAACATTTCGAAAAATGGGCATAAATGGGCCACAAGCATTTCCCCCCCCCCTCAGCATTGCTTCAGAAAGGACAGAGTGACATTTTATGGTTCTAGAGTGTTCATCCCTACACCAAAGATCATTACATGAGTCGAAATGTTATCTCAGATTGAGGATGAAAACATCCACACGGTATATGAATTTTAGGATTTAGTGACTCATCCATTATATAATATTCATGGTGTATGTAGAGACCAAAATCTAGATGTACATGAATATTACATTACTTTTGCGGAATACTTAATACATAAGAAAAACAAACACACAAAGACCGTAATAGTTAAGTGTCTTTGGAAACTCGGAATAAAATCTTCTAATCGTGGTGAAAGATCTTCAACATCTCCCAATAAAGATCGTCCTTTTTTTCTTACCTAAAACCTTTCTTTCTATCCTAGGGAAAAGAAAACATAAAAGGGTGAGCTTAAATGCTCAGTAAGGGTAAACAAATGAAATATCAATCACATCATATTCATAAGAACATATCTTTTGGAAATCTTAACCTGCAAAAGAGATCATGATTTCATATCATGGGATATATCATAGTAGTGAAATGAAATCCCAATAATCCTAACTTAAAAGATGAAACTTTGTGGTATACACACATAATCATATATAATCATTTCTTATTAGTCAAGACTCATTGCCAAGACTATCTTAGTGGACAAAGTCCCTTTCTGAACCGAGTACACTCCTCATTTCAGTCCTATTTCACTGAACAGGTATAACCTACAGTTCCAGCCATGTCTATCTCATGAGATATAAAATCTTTATCCAATGCATTTGAGGGAGATATAGGTCCCACCCATCTCATAATGATACCATTCTTATATGTGCCACAAAATCACAAACCATACATCATAGCATAACCCATGTAATAAAAATGGGAATCTTAAACATCGTGACATTATAAAACAATTCATATAAGATAAAGGAATTCATAAAAATAATTCCACCACAACATAATCAAATCAATGTAATAATAGGGATAAAAGAAGAACCCTTTATTATCTTAGATGAAAAATAATTTTGATAAAACACTTGAACTCCATTCTTGAGGAAAATATCCTTTCTATTTCAAAAACAGTTTTCCTTTCTTAATATGTCATACAATTATAAACTAAACGAAGTTGATTACAAATAAACTTGAAAACTTGTAAAGGAAGCTTCTTGGAATTTTTTTTAAAAAATCCATTCATGTCGTATAAATTTAAAAAAACATTCTTCGTAACTTTGTCGGAAAAGTTAAAAAGTACCTTTTACGAAAAACGACAAAAGATTCCTTTCATATCCTTAACTAAAAACTCACCGAAGGGTAAAATTTGATTTAAAAAATTATAGGTGGATGGAAATAATATTACATATTGACGATACATGGATTTGGATGATAAAATACACCCCAGTAAATATCAAAGTATAAACAATCTCGGATAAAAATGAGATTGTGAAATTTTCCCTTACCTTAGGTCCGATTTGCTTCATAAGTGTCCGAACCTCCTGTATAATGATTTAAATAATGTCATTGACTTATTACAGAATCATATTCATTGTTATTATATCATATATGGTTCAGTTATGACTTTATATTACCCGTTCGTTTGTAAATTCATGATAAAGTAGCGTTTTGGGTAAAATCGTCTCATTTGTCGTTCGTGTTTTCACTTGTAATTATTCATATGATTACATAGATCATTATTACTTAATTAAATAATATAAAACATGATTTATATATAATATATATTCATAATATACATATATATAATAAATCAGTAAATGGAAAGAAATACACTTTTCATGGAGACGGTAGGCCGTACGTACGCATGAACGCTGTTTTCGTTTCCTTATTGAGTTGAATGGAATTAAGTAGATGACATACATATATATACACATAAATCCAGTATCATTATTATGTCATATATTTAATGATTACTTATTATATGTACTTTATAATCATTCATGAATGGTTAAAGTGGATAATGAATCTCATCGCGTCGTGGATACGGTAGTCCGTACATATGCACGAGCGATGATATCGTTCTCATGATTGTGGGACTGTATTGGAGTGTATGTATACTATTTAAGAATCAATATCACTTTAAAATAATCATATATAGTTATTATTTACACCATTATACCCATCCAAGTAAGGTGGTGGTGGAAAATAGATTTCACCACAGCGTGGAGACGGTATTCCGTACGTACGCACGCGCGGTGATTTCGTTTTACATAGGATGGATAAATGGTGAAATAGGGTTGTTTTATACTTATAATAACTTATCAGTATATGAGTTATACTGATGTTATTACTTCATAATGAAACAACCTAAGAAGAAGTGGAAGAAGAAATAAAGTTAAAAGAATCGGTAACAGAAATTATCTCTTCTTTGAATCGCCTCTTTGAGATCTCCTTTTAGGGTACTAAAATTGGTCTTTGAGGAAGACCAGAACATCTAGGATATTTATAGGGAAGTGGATAATAGAATTTGGCAGGGTTTGGCCGAGCTTTAAGGCTTAAAGTTGTGTGAGGAAGAGAGGGAGGAGGTGCCCTTTTATAAGGGAGGAGAGGGGTACCTTTGGAATAACTAAAACTATTATTTTATTATAAAGTCAAATTCGGTTTTAAATAGCTAAAAATTGATTTATTTCGAAACTAATGTGGGAATGGGTCGAAATAGTCTCATAAAATAGAATTTAGACAACTTTAGGTTCCTATTTTAACCTTATCATTTAGATTTAACATTAAGTTAAATAATTTTACTTTCACAGTGTCTTCTTCTGTTCTTATACTATAAGGTTAATAAACTTACTATAAGCATCCAAACGAACCCCAAGTTGTTTATTTTTAATATATATAACCTTATCTATGTCATTTTTCCGATCCATAGATTTTTAGGAATAAAATTACAAATAATAATATAATATTTTTTTTAAAAATTATTTTATGTCAATTTTGACACTATTTAGTAATTGATTTTTATGAAACTCATAACAGTATGATTAGTTCGAAAAAAGTTAATTAAATCAATACTAACATGTCATATTAACCTATCAAATTATTGGAATTCATAAAAGGTTTCAAAATTACATTTATTTGGGTATTTATAACATCAATTATGTCAATATTTCATTAATAAGATAATTTCTGCATCATCGTTGTGTCATAAATAAATTAAATTATTTAATATCTAAAAATTACAAATAAAATACTATTATGTAGGAAATCTCTTTATCTTTCTAATGAATTTTTATAGTCTAATTTATCTTTGGTATAACCCTATATTAAAAATGATTTACTTATTAAACTTTGATTTTAACTATTTTAACCCTTCTTTAAATAAATTAATAATAAATGTCCTAATCTAATCCAAGTGGGCCTAAATGGTAATATTTTATTCCTAAGGTTGTTTTTGGTCGAATTAAACTTATACAATAGAATTAGGACATGTTTTAGGGTAATAATAATATCATTTTTACCCCTAATTACCCTATATACTTTTAACCGTGGTAAAAAAATTAAAAAGTTACTATTCACCGAAAATTATTTTCATCTCATTGAACCACATATTAGTCTTTGATATTAACCGTGTCTCTTGGATTTTCGAAATTCCACTCACAGAAGCGATAAAATTAAGTTTTATGAAAAAATCAGTTTTTTAACTACCACTTAGTGGTTTCACTATTCATCAAAAAATGAAAGTTTCCAGAAAAATACCAAAAATTAGGGCTAAACTAAATTTTATATTAAGAATTCAAAAATGATGTCTATTTTACCAAATTCATAACATATCAGTTGCATTAATTAATTTAAAAATTAGTTCTCGTTGTCAAAACAAAGAGCGTGTTTTTAAGAGATAATAACTATCAAAAGATTGACACTTGTTTATAACTAGTTTAAATGTGAAATTACATCCAATGAACAACATTGTATTAAATTGAAATGATATATTCTAAATATACTTTAAAACCACTTAAATTAATAATTTATCACTATTAATTATTTCTATTAAAAAAGTTCTTTTTAATTAAAATTGAGTAATTTTCACTATTCATCAGAATATGAAATTTATCCGAAAAGTACCAAAATTTCTCTCTAAGCTAATTTCGATATTCTGAATCCAAAAATGAAGTCCATTTTGAAAAATAAAATTTACAAAATTTCAAAAAGTGGTTATTACTATTCATAACGGCTAGTTTCAATAATATTTTAATAGCATATCGTTGTTTAGTGAAACTCGGTATTGCGTACTACACACGCTATCGAGGAAGGTCGCAATTGCGTGTAATTCAAGGCATGTCAAGGATTCATGTTGGGAAAGATCCTTTTGGTATAGCATAGAACACAAGACATTAATGAAAAGAATATTTTTCATAAAATATTGGGGTGTTACATTCTACCACCCTTAAAATGAATTTCACCCTCAAAATTCGTCGGGGTTATAAATGGTTTACTTCTTGAAAGTTTTTTTAATAGAAACCCACATCGTAAAAAGGAATACCAAAACCATTCTTTAAAAAAAATTATGAAACGTAATGGTTACCCAAATAAACTAATCACTGGGTTTCCACATAGGTGAAAATATGGATATGGAAGAGAAATCTAACCATTATGTTCTGGTGGAGAGTGGTAGAGAACATGGCTATGGAAAATCCAGCAATCAAAAAGTCATAAATTTCTGACGATCTATGGTACCACCTAATTCATCAGATATAAGAGCACTAGGACAACATTTTTGGTTTTCAAGATCATTTCCCTAAAGTTGATGAAATTGGAATTAGAAGAAATACTTTCGTGATTTTGGTACTGTGTCACCGTTGGTCACTCATTGGAAAATTTCCACTTCATCGATTAAAGAAATGAAGTTGGATTTGTCATTCATGAAGTGTTAGCAGATCATGTGATAGAATGATGGGTCATTCCATCTGTCTCAAACAAAAGGTTACAAAAGTTATCAAAAATACATAAGACCATCTATGGTGAAGTTAATCGTATACGATTCCAAAAATGAACTCATACTTCATATATCATACCGCGTAATAAAATAAAACTATTTTCTACTAACCAGGGACTTCTTGTAGGCCAGTGGTAGGCGATAAAGGCCAGTCACACTTCAGTTGTGGGTTCGATTCCCATAGCCTTGTCCGACGCGATGGGTTGTCGCCCGTCCTACAGGTTGTTTTTTTTCTAAAACTACATTACTATAACATCCCATAAAAAATATCGAAAATTTTTTTTATCCTTAAACAATACTAACTTATGTCCAACATAGTCCATTCCAATCTTTAGGCTTATCCATAATAATACTATCCAAACTCATATTATAGTCAAAACAATTACCAAAGAGTTCATATAACAAGCATGTTAATACCATCGTTGATCCTCGTATATCATGAGATATGTCTTGTTGGTCACATTCCAATCATTCGAAGGCCTTAATCATGTATTCTCTTGAAAAATTAATACCCATTGAACCTTAGTGAAAAAATTAATGCAACTAAAAGTAAACACTTTCCATATACCAAAATCCTCAAATTTCTATATACTCAAACCATGATATCACTTAGTCCTTATATCAATCATGAGCTCATGAATACTGTCAAATATGTCATTTTCTCATTTTCCCTTCATCATGCGCATATCAGCTTTTTTCAAAAAATATCTCAATCACTTTCCATGGTTACCAGTATAAAATTATTGAAGACCACAATAGTCCAATACAAAAATATTCCAATACTCAACATTATTTTGGAATCCCATTACATAAAAACATAATCATTCCACCACATCATTGTCATATTCAACATCACCAATGGTGATCGCATGTGACTTCCCTTTTTCCTTTTCCTTAAGTGGTTTCTCATGTCGATCGTCACTAACCCTTGGATTAGGGCATTTATTGGCATAATGTCCCATCTCCTTAAACTTGAAACATTGAAGTGTAGTAGGTTCATTCTTTGTATCCCTTCCTTTGTTTGCATCATTAGACATCTTCTTCCCATCATTGCGGAATTCAAACTCCCAATGACCTTCCTTTCCACATTTGAAACATTTACTTGTCCCTTTAAGACAATCTCCACCATGCTTCTTTCCACACGTTGAGCATAAAGAAACATTCATCTTCTTTTCACCATTATTCTGAGATTTCTCCTTGAACTCCATCTTTCGTTTCTTGTCAAAACTACTAGATGGATAAGTAACAACAACATCCATTTCTACCTTGATTGCACAACGCACAATTTCTTCATAGCTACTGAAGTCTCTTATAGCTAATTCCCTTCAATGATTTGGTTTTAAGCCACTAAAGAATCTATCAACTTTACTTTCAGGTTGGATGATAAAGCCAGATGCATACCTTGCAAGCCTTGTAAAATTCTCTTCGTATACACCAACAGATTCATAATCCTTTTTCTTTAGTTCAAGAAACTCCTTCTCCATATTTGTTCGAAGAATACGAGGGAAGTACTTATTGAAAAATAAGTTCTTGAACTCGTCCCATTCTATAGACTCAATTTCATCTCTTTGCCTCGTATTCCTGATAAGATTCCACCATTGATCAGCTTCACCTTCCAAACGATATACTGGTAAGATGAATTTATCATGTTCAGAACATTGAAGAACTGAAAATATCTTTTCAGTGGTACTGATCCATTGTTCAGAAACAAGTGGATCAGAAGACCCACTGAAAAAAGGTGGACGTTGCCTCATGAAGGACTCAATAGAATATTGTTCCCTTCTCTGCTCATTTGGAAGTCCAGAATGATTCATAGCTTGTCTATGTATATCAATAATATTTTTCACTCCATTTCCCATAACATTTGTTTGTTCAGGAGGACAATCATTGCATTTTCCATTGTATTGATCAACATGGTTCTTTCGGGTTCCAGCCATCATCTAAAACCCAAAAAGAATAGTGTGAGCGGCAAAAATAATGCTAGGGAAAACAACATAATAAAGGGGGAGTACCTTAAATATCTAACATCTTAGGTTTAATTATATGATCATTAGCGTAATTGTAGGACTATAACCTATACGTATACTTAACCTTAGGGACATCCCTAGACATTCCTTAGAAATATCTCTATGGATCTCACTAAAGTTCTCGCATCCTAGTTTCCAAAGGTTGACTAAACCTTTACTCTGATACCAACTGTAGAGACCCGAAGCTTGACGTACATGAATATTACATTACTTTTTTGGAATACTTAATACATAAGAAAAACAAACACACAAGGACCGTAATAGTTTAGTGTCTTTGGAAACTCGGAATAAAATCTTCTAATCGTGGTGAAAGATCTTCAACATCTCCGAATAAAGATCTTCCTTTTTTTTCTTACCTAAAACCTTTCTTTATATCCTGGGGAAAAGAAAACATAAAAGGGTGAGCTCAAATGCTCAGTAATGGTAAACAAAAGAAATATCAATCACATCATATTCATAAGGACATATCTTTTGGAAATCTTAACCTGCAAAAGAGATCATGATTTCAAAACATGGGATAAATCATAGTAGTGAAATGTAATCCCAATAATCATAACTTAAAACATGAAACTTTGTGGCATACACACATAATCATAGAGAATCATTTCTTATTAGTCAAGACTCATTTCCAAGACTATCTTAGTGGATAAAGTCCCTTTCTGAACCGAGTTCACTCCTCGTTTCAGTCCTATTTCACTGAACCGGTATAACCTACCGTTCCAGCCATGTCTATCTCATGAGATATAAAATCTTCACCCAATGCATTGGAGGGAGATATAGGTCCCACCCATCTCATAATGATACCTATTCTTATGTGTGCCAAAAAATCATAAACCATACATCACAACATAACCCATGTAATAAAAATGGGAATCTTAAACATCATGACATTATAAAACAATTCATATAAGATAAAGGAATAAATAAAAAAAATTCCATCACAACATAATCAAATCAATGTAATAATAGGGATAAAAACAGAACCCTTTATTATCTTAGATGGAAAATAATTTTTGATAAAACACTTGAACTCCATTCTTGAGGAAAATATCCTTTCTATTTCAAAAACACTTTTCCTTTCTTAATATGTCATACAATTATAAAATAAAAGAAGTTGATTAAAAATAATCTTGAAAAATTTTAAAGGAAGCTTCTTGGAAATAATTTTTTACAAATCCATTCGTGTCGTATAAGTTAAAAAAACATTCTTCATACTTTTGTCAGAAAAGTCAAAAAGTACCTCGTACGAAAAATGACAAAAGATTCCTTTCATATCTTTTACTAAAATCTCACCTAAGGGTAAAATTGGATTTAGAAAATTTTAGGTGGATTGAAATAATATTACATATTGAGGAAACATGTATTTGGATGATAAAATACACCCTAGTAAATACCAATGTATAAACAATCTCGGATAAAAATGAGATTGTGATATTTTCCTTACCTTAGGTCCGATTTGCTTCGTAAGTGTCCGAACCTCATGTATAATGATTTAAATAATGTCATTGATTTATTACAGAATCATATTCATTGTTATTATATCATATATGGTTCACTTATGACTTTATATTACCCGTTCTTTTTTAAATTCATGTTAAAGTAGCGTTTTGGGTAAAATCGTCTCATTTTTCGTTCGTGTTTTAACTTGTAATTATTCATATGATTACATAGATCATGATTACTTAATTACAGAATATAAAACATGATTTAAATATAATATATATTCATAATATACATATATATAATAAATCATTAAATGGAAAGAAATACACCGTTCATGGTGACGGTAGGCCGTACGTACGCATGAACGCTGTTTTCGTTTCCTTATTGAGTTGAATGGAATTAAGTAAATGACATACATATATATACACATAAATCTAGTATCATTATTATGTCATATATTTCAGGATTACTTATTATATGTACTTTATAATCATTCATGAATGGTTAAAGTGGAGAATGAATCTCATCGCGTCGTGGAGACGGTAGTCCGTACGTACGCATGAGCGATGATATCATTCTCATGATCATGGGACTTTATTAGAGTGTATGTATACTATTTAAGAATCAATATCACTTTAAAAAAATCATATATAGTTATTATTTACACCATTATACCCATCCAAGTAAGGTGGTGGCAGAAATAGATTTCACCACGGCGTGGAGATGGTATTCCGTACGTACGCACGCGCGGTGATTTCATTTTCCGTAGGATGGATAAATGGTGAAATAGGGTTTTTTTATAATTATAATAACATATCAGTATATGAGTGATACTGATGTTATTACTTCATAATTAAACAACCTAAGAAGAATAAGTGGAAGAAGAAATAAAGTTGAAAGAACCGGTAACGGAAATTACCTCTTCCTTGAAGCGCCTCTTTGATATCTCCTTTTAGGGAACAAAAATTGGTCTTTGAGGAAGACCAGAACCTCTAGGATATTTCTAGGGAAGTGGATAATAGAATTTGGCAGGGGTTGGCCGAGCGTGAAGTCTCAAAGTTGTGTGAGGAAGAGAGGGAGGAGGTTCCCTTTTATAAGGGAGGAGAGGGGTACCTTTGAAATAACTAAAACTATTATTTTATTATAAAGTAAAATTCGGTTATAAATAGCTCAAAATTGATTTATTTCGATGCTAATGTGTGGATGAGTCTAAATCCTCTCATCCAATAGAATTTATACATGTTTAGGTTCCTATTCTAACCTTATCATTTAGATTTAACATTAAGTTAAATAATTTTACTTTTACAGTGTCTTCTTGTGTTCTTATACTATAAGTTTAATAAACTTACTATAAGCATCCAAACGAACCCAAAGATGTTTATTATTAATAACTATAACCTTATCTATGTCATTTGTCTGAACCATAGATTTTTAGGAATAAAATAACAATTAATAATATAATATTTGTTTAAAAATCTATTTTATGTCAATTTTGACACTATTTAGTAATTGATTTTTGTGAAAATCATAACAGTATGATTAGTTAGAAAAAAGTTAATTAAATAAATACTATCATGTCATATTAACCTAGAAAATTAGTGGAATTCATTAAAAGTTTCAAATTACATTTATTTGGGAATTTATAACATCAATTATGTCAATATTTCATTAATAAGTTAATTACTACATCATCGTTGTGTCATAAATAAATTAAATTATTTAATGTCTAAAAATGACAAATAAAATACTATTATATAGGAAATCTTTTTATCTTTCTAATGAATATTTATAGTCGAATTTATCTTATGTATAACCCTATATTAAAAACGATTTACTTATTAAACTTTGATTTTAACTATTTTAACCCTTCTTTAAATAAATTAATAAAAAATGTCCTAATCTAATCCAAGTGGGCCTATATGGTCATATTTTATTCCTAAGGTTGTTTTTGGTCGAATTACACATATCCAATAGAATTAGGACATGTTTTAGGGTAATAATAATATCATTTTTACCCTTAATTACCCTATTTACTTTTAACCGTGGTAAAAAATGTTAAAAGTTACTATTCACCAAAAATTATTTTCATCTCATTGAACCACATTTTGGTCCTTGATATTAACTGTGTCTCTCGGATTTTCTATTTTCCACTCACAGAATCGGTAAAATTAAGTTTTATGAAAAATTCAGTTTTTTAACTACCACTTAGTGGTTTCACTATTCATAAAAAATGAAAGTTTCCAGAAAAATACCAAAACTTAGGCCTAAGCTATATTTGATATTAAGAATTCAAAAATGATGTCCATTTTACCAAATTTAGAACATATCGGTTGCATTAATTAATTTAAAAATTAGTTCTCGTTGTCAAAACAAAGAGCGTGTTTTTAAGAGATAATAACTATCAAAAGATTGACACTTGTTTATAACTAGTTTAAATGTGAAATTACATCCAATGAACAAAATTGTATTAAATTGAAATGATATATTCTAAATATACTTTAAAACCACTTAAATTAATAATTTATCACTATTAATTATTTCTATTAAAAAAGTTCTTTTTAATTAAAATTGAGTAATTTTCACTATTCATCAGAATATGAAATTTATCCGAAAAGTACCAAAATTTCTCTCTAAGCTAATTTCGATATTCTGAATCCAAAAATGAAGTCCATTTTGAAAAATAAAATTTACAAAATTTCAAAAAGTGGTTATTACTATTCATAACGGCTAGTTTCAATAATATTTTAATAGCATATCGTTGTTTAGTGAAACTCGGTATTGCGTACTACACACGCTATCGAGGAAGGTCGCAATTGCGTGTAATTCAAGGCAAGTCAAGGATTCATGTTGGGAAAGATCCTTTTGGTATAGCATAGAACACAAGACATTAATGAAAAGAATATTTTTCATAAAATATTGGGGTGTTACATTCTACCACCCTTAAAATGAATTTCACCCTCAAAATTCGTCGGGGTTATAAATGGTTTACTTCTTGAAAGTTTTTTTAATAGAAACCCACATCGTAAAAAGGAATACCAAAACCATTCTTTAAAAAAAATTATGAAACGTAATGGTTACCCAAATAAACTAATCACTGGGTTTCCACATAGGTGAAAATATGGATATGGAAGAGAAATCTAACCATTATGTTCTGATGGAGAGTGGTAGAGAACATGGCTATGGAAAAGCCAGCAATCAAAAAGACATAAATTTCTGACGATCTATGGTACCACCTAATTCATCAGATATAAGAGCACTAGGACAACATTTTTGGTTTTCAAGATCATTTCCCTAAAGTTGATGAAATTGGAATTAGAAGAAATACTTTCGTGATTTTGGTACTGTGTCACCGTTGGTCACTCATTGGAAAATTTCCACTTCATCGATTAAAGAAATGAAGTTGGATTTGTCATTCATGAAGTGTTAGCAGATCATGTGATAGAATGATGGGTCATTCCATCTGTCTCAAACAAAAGGTTACAAAAGTTATCAAAAATACATAAGACCATCTATGGTGAAGTTAATCTTATACGATTCCAAAAATGAACTCATACTTCATATATCATACCGCGTAATAAAATAAAACTATTTTCTACTAACCAGGGACTTCTTGTAGGCCAGTGGTAGGCGATAAAGGCCAGTCACACTTCAGTTGTGGGTTCGATTCCCATAGCCTTGTCCGACGCGATGGGTTGTCGCCCGTCCTACAGGTTGTTTTTTTCTAAAACTACATTACTATAACATCCCATAAATAATATCGAAAAAAATTTTTATCCTTAAACAATACTAACTTATGTCCAACATAGTCCATTCCAATCTTTAGGCTTATCCATAATAATACTATCCAAACTCATATTATAGTCAAAACAATTACCAAAGAGTTCATATAACAAGCATGTTAATACCATCGTTGATCCTCGTATATCATGAGATATGTCTTGTTGGTCACATTCCAATCATTCGAAGGCCTTAATCATGTATTCTCTTGAAAAATTAATACCCATTGAACCTTAGTGAAAAAATTAATGCAACTAAAAGTAAACACTTTCCATATACCAAAATCCTCAAATTTCTATATACTCAAACCATGATATCACTTAGTCCTTATATCAATCATGAGCTCATGAATACTGTCAAATATGTCATTTTCTCATTTTCCCTTCATCATGCGCATATCAGCTTTTTTCAAAAAATATCTCAATCACTTTCCATGGTTACCAGTATAAAATTATTGAAGACCACAATAGGCCAATACAAAAATATTCCAATACTCAACATTATTTTGGAATCCCATTACATAAAAACATAATCATTCCACCACATCATTGTCATATTCAACATCACCAATGGTGATCGTATGTGACTTCCCTTTTTCCTTTTCCTTAAGTGGTTTCTCATGTCGATCGTCACTAACCCTTGGATTAGGGCATTTATTGGCATAATGTCCCATCTCCTTAAACTTGAAACATTGAAGTGTAGTAGGTTCATTCTTTGTATCCCTTCCTTTGTTTGCATCATTAGACATCTTCTTCCCATCATTGCAGAATTCAAACTCCCAATGACCTTCCTTTCCACATTTGAAACATTTACTTTTCCCTTTAAGACAATCTCCACCATGCTTCTTTCCACACGTTGAGCATAAAGAAACATTCATCTTCTTTTCACCATTATTCTGAGATTTCTCCTTGAACTCCCTCTTTCGTTTCTTGTCAAAACTACTAGATGGATAAGTAACAACAACATCCATTTCTACCTTGATTGCACAACGCACAATTTCTTCATAGCTACTGAAGTCTCTTATAGCTAATTCCCTTCAATGATTTGGTTTTAAGCCACTAAAGAATCTATCAACTTTACTTTCAGGTTGGATGATAAAGCCAGATGCATACCTTGCAAGCCTTGTAAAATTCTCTTCGTATACACCAACAGATTCATAATCCTTTTTCTTTAGTTCAAGAAACTCCTTCTCCATATTTGTTCGAAGAATACGAGGGAAGTACTTATTGAAAAATAAGTTCTTGAACTCGTCCCATTCTATAGACTCAATTTCATCTCTTTGCCTCGTATTCCTGATAAGATTCCACCATTGATCAGCTTCACCTTCCAAACGATATACTGGTAAGATGAATTTATCATGTTCTGAACATTGAAGAACTGATAATATCTTTTCAGTGGTACTGATCCATTGTTCAGAAACAAGTGGATCAGAAGACCCACTGAAAAAAGGTGGACGTTGCCTCATGAAGGACTCAATAGAATATTGTTCCCTTCTCTGCTCATTTGGAAGTCCAGAATGATTCATAGCTTGTCTATGTATATCAATAATATTTTTCACTCCATCTCCCATAACATTTGTTTGTTCAGGAGGACAATCATTGCATTGTCCATTGTATTGATCAACATGGTTCTTTCGGGTTCCAGCCATCATCTAAAACCCAAAAAGAATAGTGTGAGAGGCAAAAATAATGCTAGGGAAAACAACATAATAAAGGGGGAGTACCTTAAATATCTAACATCTTAGGTTTAATTATATGATCATTAGCGTAATTGTAGGACTATAACCTATACGTATACTTAACCTTAGGGACATCCCTAGACATTCCTTAGAAATATCTCTATGGATCTCACTAAAGTTCTCGCATCCTAGTTTCCAAAGGTTGACTAAACCTTTACTCTGATACCAACTGTAGAGACCCGAAGCTTGACGTACATGAATATTACATTACTTTTTTGGAATACTTAATACATAAGAAAAACAAACACACAAGGACCGTAATAGTTTAGTGTCTTTGGAAACTCGGAATAAAATCTTCTAATCGTGGTGAAAGATCTTCAACATCTCCGAATAAAGATCTTCCTTTTTTTTCTTACCTAAAACCTTTCTTTATATCCTGGGGAAAATAAAACATAAAAGGGTGAGCTCAAATGCTCAGTAATGGTAAACAAAAGAAATATCAATCACATCATATTCATAAGGACATATCTTTTGGAAATCTTAACCTGCAAAAGAGATCATGATTTCAAAACATGGGATAAATCATAGTAGTGAAATGTAATCCCAATAATCATAACTTAAAACATGAAACTTTGTGGCATACACACATAATCATGGAGAATCATTTCTTATTAGTCAAGACTCATTTCCAAGACTATCTTAGTGGATAAAGTCCCTTTCTGAACCGAGTTCACTCCTCGTTTCAGTCCTATTTCACTGAACCGGTATAACCTACCGTTCCAGCCATGTCTATCTCATGAGATATAAAATCTTTACCCAATGCATTGGAGGGAGATATAGGTCCCACCCATCTCATAATGATACCTATTCTTATGTGTGCCAAAAAATCATAAACCATAAATCACAACATAACCCATGTAATAAAAATGGGAATCTTAAACATCATGACATTATAAAACAATTCATATAAGATAAAGGAATAAATAAAAAAAATTCCATCACAACATAATCAAATCAATGTAATAATAGGGATAAAAACAGAACCCTTTATTATCTTAGATGGAAAATAATTTTTGATAAAACACTTGAACTCCATTCTTGAGGAAAATATCCTTTCTATTTCAAAAACACTTTTCCTTTCTTAATATGTCATACAATTATAAAATAAAAGAAGTTGATTAAAAATAATCTTGAAAAATTTTAAAGGAAGCTTCTTGGAAATAATTTTTTAAAAATCCATTCGTGTCGTATAAGTTAAAAAAACATTCTTTATACTTTTGTCAGAAAAGTCAAAAAGTACCTCGTACAAAAAATGACAAAAGATTCCTTTCATATCCTTTACTAAAATCTCACCTAAGGGTAAAATTGGATTTAGAAAATTTTAGGTGGATGGAAATAATATTACATATTGAGGAAACATGTATTTGGATGATAAAATACACCCTAGTAAATACCAATGTATAAACAATCTCGGATAAAAATGAGATTGCGATATTTTCCTTACCTTAGGTCCGATTTGCTTCGTATGTGTCCTAACCTCCTGTATAATGATTTAAATAATGTCATTGATTTATTACAGAATCATATTCATTGTTATTATATCATATATGGTTCACTTATGACTTTATATTACCCGTTCTTTTTTAAATTCATGTTAAAGTAGCGTTTTGGGTAAAATCGTCTCATTTTTCATTCGTGTTTTAACTTGTAATTATTCATATGATTACATAGATCATGATTAATTAATTACAGAATATAAAACATGATTTAAATATAATATATATTCATAATATACATATATATAATAAATCATTAAATGGAAAGAAATACACCGTTCATGGTGACGGTAGGCCGTACGTACGCATGAACGCTGTTTTCGTTTCCTTATTGAGTTGAATGGAATTAAGTAAATGACATACATATATATACACATAAATATAGTATCATTATTATGTCATATATTTCAGGATTACTTATTATATGTACTTTATAATCATTCATGAATGGTTAAAGTGGAGAATGAATCTCATCGCGTCGTGGAGACGGTAGTCCGTACGTACGCATGAGCGATGATATCATTCTCATGATCATGGGACTTTATTGGAGTGTATGTATACTATTTAAGAATCAATATCACTTTAAAAAAATCATATATAGTTATTATTTACACCATTATACCCATCCAAGTAAGGTGGTGGCGGAAATAGATTTCACCACGGCGTGGAGATGGTATTCCGTACGTACGCACGCGCGGTGATTTCATTTTCCGTAGGATGGATAAATGGTGAAATAGGGTTTTTTTATAATTATAATAACATATCAGTATATGAGTGATACTGATGTTATTACTTCATAATTAAACAACCTAAGAAGAATAAGTGGAAGAAGAAATAAAGTTGAAAGAACCGGTAACGGAAATTACCTCTTCCTTGAAGCGCCTCTTTGATATCTCCTTTTAGGGCACAAAAATTGGTCTTTGAGGAAGACCAGAACCTCTAGGATATTTCTAGGGAAGTGGAAAAGATAATTTGGCAGGGGTTGGCCGAGCGTGAAGTCTCAAAGTTGTGTGAGGAAGAGAGGGAGGAGGTTCCCTTTTATAAGGGAGGAGAGGGGTACCTTTGAAATAACTAAAACTATTATTTTATTATAAAGTAAAATTCGGTTATAAATAGCTCAAAATTGATTTATTTCGATGCTAATGTGTGGATGAGTCGAAATACTCTCATCCAATAGAATTTATACATGTTTAGGTTCCTATTCTAACCTTATCATTTAGATTTAACATTAAGTTAAATAATTTTACTTTTACAGTGTCTTCTTGTGTTCTTATACTATAAGTTTAATAAACTTACTATAAGCATCCAAACGAACCCAAAGATGTTTATTATTAATAAATATAACCTTATCTAAGTCATTTGTCTGAACCATAGATTTTTAGGAATAAAATAACAATTAATAATATAATATTTGTTTAAAAATCTATTTTATGTCAATTTTGACACTATTTAGTAATTGATTTTTGTGAAAATCATAACAGTATGATTAGTTAGAAAAAAGTTAATTAAATAAATACTATCATGTCATATTAACCTAGAAAATTAGTGGAATTCATTAAAAGTTTCAAATTACATTTATTTGGGAATTTATAACATCAATTATGTCAATATTTCATTAATAAGTTAATTACTACATCATCGTTGTGTCATAAATAAATTAAATTATTTAATGTCTAAAAATGACAAATAAAATACTATTATATAGGAAATATTTTTTTATTTCTAATGAATATTTATAGTCGAATTTATCTTATGTATAACCCTATATTAAAAACGATTTACTTATTAAACTTTGATTTTAACTATTTTAACCCTTCTTTAAATAAATTAATAAAAAATGTCCTAATCTAATCCAAGTGGGCCTAGATGGTCATATTTTATTCCTAAGGTTGTTTTTGGTCGAATTACACATATCCAATAGAATTAGGACATGTGTTAGGGTAATAATAATATCATTTTTACCCTTAATTACCCTATTTACTTTTAATCGTGGTAAAAAATGTAAAAAGTTACTATTCACCAAAAATTATTTTCATCTCATTGAACCACATTTTAGTCCTTGATATTAACTGTGTCTCTCGGATTTTCTATTTTCCACTCACAGAATCGGTAAAATTATGTTTTATGAAAAATTCAGTTTTTTAACTACCACTTAGTGGTTTCACTATTCATAAAAAATGAAAGTTTCCAGAAAAATACCAAAACTTAGGCCTAAGCTATATTTGATATTAAGAATTCAAAAATGATTTCCATTTTACCAAATTTAGAACATATCGGTTGCATTAATTAATTTAAAAATTAGTTCCCGTCGTCAAAACAAATAGCGTGTTTTTAAGAGATAATAACTATCAAAAGATTGACACTTGTTTATAACTGGTTTAAATGTGAAATTACATCCAATGACCAAAATTGTATTAAATTGTAAAAATATATTCTAAATATACTTTAAAACCACTTAAATTAATAATTTATCACTATTAATTGTTTATATTAAAAAAGTTCTTTTTAATTAAAATTTAGTAATTTTCACTATTCATCAGAATATGAAAGTTATCCGAAAAGTACCAAAATTTCACCCTAAGCTAATTTCAATATTCCGAATCCAAAAATGAAGTCCATTTTAAAAAAATAAAATTTACAAAATTTCAAAAAGTGGTTATTACTATTCATAATGGCTAGTTTTAATAATATTTTAATAGCATATCGTTGTTTAGTGAAACTCGGTATTGCGTACTAGACACGCTATCGAGGAAGGTCGCGATTGCGTGTAATGCAAGGTAAGTCAAGGATGCATGTTGTGAACGCTCCTTTTGGTGTAGCGTACAACACAATACATTATTGAAAAGAATATTTTTCATAAAATCTCCGGGTGTTACAGTGTAGGTAGACAACGCATTCACAATTTGAGAAAGAAAAGTATTTTTTACAATCTTCCCTATTGGAAAACTAACATGATAAGGCAAAATTTGGATGTCATGAACTTTAATTTTTTTTTGTGTTAATATATTATTTTAGGTGTCAGTGGAAAATCAAAGGACCTAGTTAAGGCACGTCATGATTTTGAAGAAATGGGTTTATGGAAACCTGTTCATTTATAGTTAGTTTAGGGAAACAAGGAATATATGCCTAATTTATAGTATATAATGACTAAAAAGGAGAAATATACATTTATTTCCATTTTGATGATGCTCAAGGTGCCTGATTGGTACACTTCTAATATTTCAATGTGTGTGAATTTGAAGAGCAAGACATTTCAAGGGTTGAAAAGTGATGATAATCATATACTACATCAAAAGTTGATTCCAATCAAAATGTGTGATTGTTTATCCCCCAATGTTGTTCAACCGTTAATTGAGATGAGTAATTTTTTAAGACAACTTTTTTTAGGAAATAAACAAACGAGTGATTTAAAAAGTTTGGAGGACCTAATTATACTTACACTTTATCACTTTGAAAAAATATTTACCACCACAATTTTCTATGTTATGGTTCATTTAATAGTGCATGTAACTGATGAAGTAATGGCTGCTGGTCTGTTGCAATTCAGGTGGATGTATCCTATTGAGCGGTATCTAAATACATTGAAATGATTTATACTCAACGGAGCTCATCCGGAGGCATGAATAGCCAATGGTTATTTGATGGATGGGTGTAATACTTTTTGTGCATAATTTCTTATGGATATTGAAGCAAAATTAGATAAGACCTCTCAGATTAATGATGGTCCAGTTAGAGAAGGAACCACATTTGATATGGACAACATCGAGTGGATAGAAGCGCATCGATACATCTTGTTCAACACTCCATCAGTTGAACCATTAATGTAATAAGTGTCTTATCAATTTTATTATTTAAATTTTACATGTTTTTTTGAATAAGTTTTTCATTTAAACATCATGATTATTCATTTGAAGAAAACACATTAATAAACTAATGGAAGATATGTGTCATGTGATTGATTATCAAATTCAACAATCTCATTATTATCTATTTCATGATTGGTTCAAGGATTTTGTATGTATAAATTGATTTTCATTATGAGTGAAGTATTATAATAATTTCTTTTTTCAGAAATCATTTTTGAATTCTGTGAATTATGTAGGTTCATAAGCTGATAGAGTTAGGTGACCCTACACAAACTCAATAATTTATCCAACCAATTGAGGGTCCATAAAAAATGGCTCATCATTATAAATTTATAGATGCTAATGGATTTCGATTTTTCCTTAATGATGTCGATGACAAACATGAAACACAAAACAATGGCATCAGTTGTCCATTTGTTGATTTTGGTTATTACAATGGTCAATTGAAAGATATCATTGATGTTTTATATGCACACAGAATGAAGTACATATGGTTAAATGTGTAATTGGGTTGATCTAGTGCATGGATGTAATTTCAATCAATATTAGTTTAAAATGGTGAATTTTAAATATATGTTATATAGAAATGAACGAGTTGATAATGAACCTTTAATTTTGACATCACAAGAAGAACAAGTATTCTTAATTACTTTGCCTTCATATCCTAGTTGGAAAGTTGTTGGGAAAATGTCCCAGTGAGGAGTGTTACTATTTGAAAAACTTTATCCTAAGACTGATCCTTTTGTTTCCCAACATCATGATCAACATATTGTAGATCAATGGGAAGAAGATATTTATTGTGTTAGATCGGCCTTTGAAGGTTAAATGATTGATTTTCAGGTTTAATAAAAGGTTTATAATTGTTTTCCTGCAAAACTCTAGACACCCCCCACCCTAGACATCCCCCTGGATAGCTCCCCCCCACCCCGGACAACCCCCCACCCCGGACAGCCTCCCACCCCAGGATAGCCCCCCGGACAATCCCCCCACTCCAAACATCCCCCCACCCCAGACAGCCCCCAACCCCAAGACAACCACCCTCAGCCTGGACAGCCACCCCCACCATCCGGACAACCCCCACTGCCAAGACATCCCCCACCCCTGGATGTCCCCCACCCCCCACACACCCCACACCCCAGACATCCCCCATCCCCCGAACACCCCCACACCCCGGACAACCTCCACACCCCGGATGACCCCCCCCCCCGGACAGCCCCCACACACCCCTAACACCACCACCACCCCTCAGACAACCCCCCATAACCCCAAATATCCCCCACCCTGGACATCCCCCCTCCCCCACCCCCAGACAGCCCCCACCCCACCCTAGAGAGCCCCCTCAACCCCAGAGAGCCCCCACCCTAGACAGCCCCCACCCGGGATAGCTCCCCCCCGCACCCTTATTACCCCCCACCTTAGACAGCCCCCTGACCCCCAAACATCCCCCACCTCAGACAACCCCAAAACACCCCCTCTAAATACAATCATTTTTATAAATAATTGTAATTATATTTTTTTAATTTTTTTGATTTTTTAAAAATCATTTACAACTAGTTATTCTATCCCTTATTGTTTGATTGACTCCTGTAAAAGTTTGATTTTTTTAAAAAAAAATCCAATTCATCTTTTTGAAATTGTCTATGGTCCCCTTGTTAACATTTTTTACGATCGCAGGCATGTCAGGGGAACATGCATTAGATTCACATCATCCATTTGAGCCATCTACCTCTCAGGGTGGATGTATGTTTGAATGTTACTATTTCAGATTTTTTTATGTAATTTCTAAACACACTCACACACACACACAGATATCTATATATATATATATATATATATATGGACATCAGTCAAATTATGTATAAAATTGTTTTCAACAAGATCAGACTCGACTACTTCTTCCTCTCACAAGAGAGGCCCTGGTCATGGCATTTTATCATGGAATTCGGACACGATCTATGATGTTTAATTTGACAACAGATTTCATCATATGGGACTGACCTCCCATGCAATTATTCATCGGTTGGGTCATATCATATGCGACCCACATTGATATCCATTTTCCACATGTGACTGGGATTCTATCCTTTATGATACATTAGATAGGATTTGAAGGGAATATCAGGTAAGATGACCAATTTTGTTTCATCCCTATGTTTTAAAAAATATTAACATCTATGATTTTTTTTCTTAAATAGAATAATCTGAAAGCATGAACCAATGATATTGAGCCTATGTGTATGAGAAAATGTCATAAAATGTGGAATGATTATAAATCAAAAGTCAAGAGGGGGCACTGGATACCCAATATGGGTGCCACATACATTCTGAGAAAAGTCCTGAGAGGTGTTATCCCATTTTAGTGGCATGACTTCGTTGAATATTGGTATAATGAGGCCACCAACTTTAGTATATTTATTTTGGTATGTATATTTTCAAGAATTTGTGACATTATTTTTTCTTGAAATTTCAATTAATTGTATATAGGAGTTATCTGCACACCAATATGAGAATCGAGCATTTTAGGGACCACCTCACATGCTCGAGACTCATCACATGTCTAAGATTCGACATGAGGTATTTATAATTCATTTTTTATTATTTATTATGGTTTTGTGTTATATTATTATATTTTATTGGTATACAGTTATGGGAGAAAGTTATAACGACAGATAAAATTTCAGTGTGAATGAGTATTCGTGATCGAATTGATCATTAGGCTGTAGTTTTTATAGTAAGTGCTTGTACTCATTACCAATACTTACACACATATATATATAAACTTATATATGTAAATATATTTAAATATTGCACATGTTCAATTTGAAGCTCAGTTAGAACAACTACAAGAGGATCAATGACAACTTATCATGCGAAGGGATGAGATATTCAATCGCATTATTTGTCATGACAGACATGGATATAGTTTGACCTATGGAACATGGATTCCTTTTTCTTTAGTATCACATGCTAAGGTTATCATTCCTGTTGTTTCTCAGATGAAATAGAAGCTTTCAGATTTTGAGGCATGGTTGCATGCTTTTGAGAAGATGAATTCCCAATTGATCACTGAGGTTAGAAAAATATGGGAATATGTGCATCTGGGTACTGGTGCAAGAGATCATACGACCCAGGTTTATGCTGAATTTATTTATTTAATTTATATTATTTTTGTTATTAGTTATTAATTATTTTTATTTTTTGTAGGACCCAAGCGCACCAGATGGAGGTATCTGCCATGACCGCGAATGACCCATCACATTCACGATGTGTGTTTCTTTTATATTTAATGTTTAATTAATGTTATATATTGATTTAGAATTTAAATGTAATTGGGGGGGGGGGATGGGATGTACAAGGATGGGGTAGTACATGGGGTGGAATGACTATTTTGGGTTGGGGGTGGTGTTTGGGGTGTGGGAGGCTATCCGGGGCTGAGGTGGGCTGTCAAGGGGGTGGCAGGGCTATTTGGGGGTGAGGGGGCTGTCCGGGGGTCAGAGGGGTGTCCGGGGTGGGGGGGGGGGTGTTCAGGGTGAGGGGTTCCATATGAATGATTTTCCGTCTCCTCATACACCTCATGAATAATAATTAGGGTGTTTTCGTCTGATTTAAGTCATGATGATGTTGTTCGGTATGCATTTGACCGTTAAACACTTGTTTTGGCCATTTACGACACGCGGAGTGCGTTTTCAGTTTCCTCAGTCACACAAAACTTTTTATTGATATGATTTCTCCCTGAAAATTTCAAAAATCACAAATCCTTTGTTGTTGTCCGATTTCATGGCATTCTGAGGTCGTTTGGCAGGTTTTGACCACCCCACACATGCTTTTCAAGTGCGCCAAACACCTAAAAAACACATATTCAGTTGTTCTGCATGTCCGAATGACATTTTGTCTCTTTCTACACCTTAAAAATAATAATTTGGTGTTTTCTTATGATTTCAAGTCTTTCTGATGTCTTTCGGCATGCACTTGACCGTTAAATGCATGTTTTGGACATTTACGACACACAAAGTGCATTTCCAGTTGCCGCAGTCACAAAACACCTCCGATTGATGTGTCGTCTACATGAAAATTTAAAAATTCACCCACACATTCCTATAATCATGTTTCATGTCATTCATAGTTCGTTCGGCATGGTTTGACCACCCCACAAACGCTTTTCAAGTGCAATAAACACCTAAAAAACACATATTTAGTCACGCAATGAAAACCATATGTTAGAATGACGTGTCGTCTCCTCCTACACCTCAAGAATAAAAATTAGGATGTTTTAGTATGATTTCAAGTCATGTCTATGTCATTCGGAATTCATTTGACCGTTAAACGCATGTTTTGTCCATTTACAACACGTGGAGTGCATTTTCGGTCACCGTAGTCCCACAAGAGTTCTGATTGATGTTCTGTCTGCCTGACCATATTGAAATTAACTCCCCCTTTGTCTTCATACAATTTCATGGAATTACATTGTCGTATGGGAAGTTTTGACCACCCCATGCATGATTTTGAAGCGCACCAAACACCTAAAAAACAAATATTCAGCCATGCCGTGCAAACCACGCGTCTGAATGATGTTACGTCTCCTCGTACACCTCAGGAATAATAATTAGGGTTTTATTGTGTGATTTAAAGTCATTCTGATGTCGTTCGGTATGCCATTGACTATTAAACGAATGTTTCGTCCATTCACGACATGCAAAGTGCGTTCTCTGTAACCGCAGTCACATGACACCTCTGATTGACATGCAGTCTGCACGACCATTTTAGATTTTAACCACACTTTTGTTGTCTTCCTATTTCATTAAATTATGAGGTCATTCGACTGGTTTTGACCACCCCACGCACGCTTTTCAAGTGCACGAAGCACCTAAAAACACATATTCAACTATGCCGTACAAACTGTATGTTTAAATGACGTGTCGTCTCCTCTTACACCTCATGAATAATAATTAGGGTCTTCTCATGTAATTTCAAGTCATTTCGATGTTGGTAGGTATGCATTTTATCATTAAACACATGTTTTGTCCATTTACGAAACACAGAGTGCATTTTCGGTCACCGCGGTCACACGACACCTTCGATTGATGTTCCATCTACCTAACCATTTTAAAATTTACCAAATATTATTTGTCTTCTGATTTCAATTCATTCTGAGGTTATTCGGCCGGTTTTGACCACCCCACGCACGCTTTTCAAGCGCGACAAACCCCTAAAAACCATATACATCAGTGCCATGAAAACTGCACATCCTAATGACATTTCTCCTCCTCGTACACCACATGAATAATAATTGGGGTGTTATCGAGTTATTTCAAGTCATTCTGATGTCATTCAGTATGAATTTGACCGTTAAACAATGTTTTGGCCATTTACGACACACAGAGTGCATTTTTTGTCACTACTGTCACATGACACCTCCAATTGATGTGATGTCTTCCCAACCATTTAAAAATTCTCCCAACTGTTATTGTAGTCTGATTTCATGTCATTATGAGGTTTTTTGTTTTTACCACCCCATGCATGCTTCTCAAACGCACCGAACACCTAAAAAACACATATTCAGCTGTGGCACACAAACCACAAGTCCAAATGATGTGATATCTCCTTTTAGAAATTAAAAATAATAATTAGGGTGTTATAATGTGATTTCAAGTCATTCTGTTGTCGTTTGGTATGCATCTGACCATTAAACACATGTTCTGGCCATTTACGTCACGTGGAGTGCGTTTTCGGTCACCGCGGTCACACGACACCTCAGATCGACAAGCCATCTACCCGAACATTTGAAAATTCATCCACCCAATGTTTTCATTTGATTTCATGGAATTCCGTGGTCATTTGGCCATTTTTGACCACCCCAAACACGTTTTTCAAGTGCGCAAAACACCTAAAAGAACATATTCAGCCGTGCCGCGCAAACCACATGTCTGAATGACATGCCATCTCCTCGTACACCTCACGAATAATAATTAGGGTGTTTTTTGTGATTTATATTCATTAAGATGTCGTTCGGTATTCATTTTATAGTTAAACACATGTTTTGTCCATTTACGACACGTGGCAGGCGTTTTTTGTCACTGCAATTACACGACACCTCCGATTCACGTTTCGTCTGCCTGAACATTTCACAATTCACCTAAACTTGGTTGTGTCTGATTTCGTGGCATTGCAAGGTCGTTTGGATGATTTTGACCACCCCGCACAAGCTTTTCAAGCGCGAGAAACACCTAAAAACACATATTCAGCTGTGTCGCACATACCACGCATCCAAATGATGTACCATCTCTTTGTACACATCACGAATAATAATTAGGGTGTTTTCATGAGATTTCATGTAATGCAGATGTCATTTGGTATGCATTTGACTGTTCAATGCTTGTTTTGGCCATTTACTACATGCAGAGTGCGTTTTCAGTCACCGCGGTCACACAAAACCTTATTTGATGTGTTGTTTGCTGGACCATTTTACAATTCACCCACTCTTTGTTTTCATCCAATTTCATGGAATTCTGAGATTGTTCGTCCAGTTTTGACAACCCCACACAAGCCTTTCAAGCGCGCCAAACACATAAAAAACATAAAATCAGCCGTATTGCGCAAACCTTGCATCTGATTGATGTTCTGCCTCATATTACACCTCACGAATAAAAATTAGGGTGTTTTAGTGTGATTTCAAGTCATGAAGATTTAGTTCGGTATGCATTTGATCGTTAAACATATGTTTTGGCCATTTACGACACACACAGAGTGCATTTGTGGTCACTACAGTCACACATCATCTCCGATTGAGGTGTCGTCTGCCCCACCATTTTAAAATTGACCTACCCATTATTGTCATCCTATTTTAATGCATTCTGAGGTCGTTCAGCTAGTGTTGACAACCCACGCACGCTTTTCAAGTGCCAAACACCTAAAAAACACATATTCTGCTGTGCCGTTCAAACCACGCATCAAAATGATGTTCTGTCGTCTCTTACACCTCATGAAAATTAATTAGGGTGTTATTGTGTGATTTCAAGTCATTAAGATGTTGTTCAGTTTTCATTTGACTGTTAAACACATGTTTTGGCCATTTATGACACATGTAGGGCGTTTTCGGTCACTGTGGTCACACAACACCTTTGATTGACATGTTGTCTGCCTGACCATTTCAAAAATTACTCACTCTTTGTTGTTGTTTGATTTCATGGAATTCTGGGGTCGTTCAGCTAGTTTTGACCACCCCACGCATGCTTTTCAAGTGCGCCAAACACCTAAAAAAATGTATTCAATCGTACCACACAAACCGCATGTCTGAATGACATGACGTATCCTCATACACCTGAAAAAAAATAATTAGGGATTTTTCGTGTGATTTCAAGACCATCACATGTCACTCGGTAAGCATTGGACTGTCAAACACAAATTTTGGCCATTTACGACACACATAGTGCGTTTTCGGTCACAACGGTCACACGACACCTCCGACTGACATGTCGTCTACCCAACCATTTCCAAATTCACTCACCCTTTTCTTTCGTCTGATTTCATGGCATTCTGAGGTCATTCGGCTGGTTATGACCACCCCACGCATGCTTTTCAAGCTCACCAAACACCTAAAAACACATATTCAACCGTTACGTGAAATATGCACGTCCGAATAATGTACCGCCTCCCCATACACCCCAAGAATAATAATTAGGGTGTTTTTGGGTGATTTCAATACATACTGATGTCGTTTGGTATGCATTTGACTGTTAAACACATGTTTTGGCCATTTACGACACACATAGTGTATTTTTGGTCTACGCAGCCACAAAACACCTCCGATTGACGTTCCGTCTTCTTGACCATTTCTTAATTAATCCACCCTTTGTTGTTGTCCGATTTTATGCCATTCAGAGGTCGTTCGGCTAGTTTGGACCGGCCCACACACGCTTTTAAAGCACGCCAAACACCTAAAAAACATATATCTAGTCGTGTTGCACAAAGCATGCATCAGAATGATATTCCATCTCCTCATACACCTCAAAATAATAATTAGGGTGTTCTTTTGTGATTAAAAGTCATTCTGATGTCATTCGGTATGCATTTGACTATTAAACACATGTTTTGGCAATTTACGACACGTGGAGTGCGTTTTCGGTCACCACTTTCACAAGAAACCTCCAATTGATGTTTCGTCTACCTGACTGATTCACAATTCACCCATCCTATGTTTTCGTCCGATTTCATGGCATTATGAGGTTGTTCGGCCAGTTTTGACTACCCCATGATCGCTTTTCAAGCACACAAAACACCTAAAAACACATATTCTGCCATTCCGTGCAAAATGCTCGTCTAAATGACATGTTGTCTCATCATACACCTCAAAAATAATAATTTGGGTGTTTTCGTGTGATTTCATGTCATTAAGATATTGTTCAGTTTTCATTTGACCGTTAGACACATGTTTGGGCCATTTACGACATGCAAAGTGTGTTTTCGATCACCGTGGTCACATGACAACTCTGATTGACGTTCTGTCTGCCCAACCATTTCAAAATTCACTAACCCTTAACTTTCATCCGATTTTAGGGAATTCTGATGTCGTTAATTCGGGTTTGACCACCCCACACATGCTTTTCAAGCACACCAAACCCTTAAAAAACACATATTCATTTGTGCTGTGAAAACTACAGATTCGACGGATGCAACTTCTCCTTGTACACCTCATGAATAATAATTAGGGTGTTCTCGTGTGATTTCAAGTCATGTCAATGTTGTTCAGTATGAATTTGACCGTTAGACACATGTTTTGGCCATTTACGACATGCGGAGTGCGTTTTCTATCACTGCGGTCACAAAACACCACTGATTTACTCGATGTCTTCCCGAACATTTCAAAAATCATTCATCCTTTGTTGTCGTCCGATTTCATGGCATTCTGAGGTCGTTCGACCGGTTTTGACCACCTCACACAAGCTTTTCAAGTACGTCAAACACCTAAAAACACATATTCAGTTGTGTCATGCAAACCACATGTCCGAATGATATTGAGTCTCCTCTTACAACTCAAAAATGATAATTAGAGTTTTTTCATGTGATTTCAAGTCATTTCGATGTTGTTTGTTATGCTTTTGACTGTTGAATGCATGTTTTGTCCATTTACGACATGCAGAGTGTGTTTTCAGTAACCATGGTCACACGACACATATTATTGACATGTCATCTACCTGACCATTTCAAAATTCACCCACCCTTCATTCGTCATATTTCATGGAATTCCGACGTTGTTCGGATGATTTTGACCACCCCACGCACGCTTTTCAAGCACGCCAAACACCTAAAAATTTCATATTCATTAGTGTCGCGCAAACCGTGATTCCGAATGATGTGACGTCTCCTAATACACCTCATGAATAATAATTAGGGTGTTATCATGTGATTTTAAGTCATTCTGATGACGTTTGGTAAGCATTTGAACATGAAACTCATGTTTTGGACATTTACAACATGTGTGGTGCATTTTTAGTCACTGTAGTCAGACGAAGCCTCCAATTGACGTAACTTATGCCCAAACATTTCAAAATTCACCCAACCTTTGTTATCATCCTATTTCATGGCATTTAGAGGATTTTTGCCCAGTTTTGACCACCCCATGAACGCTTTTAAATCGTGCCAATCACCTAAAAACCACATATTCAGTCATGCCATGAAAACCACGCGGTCGGTATTGGATGAGTTTTAGGTCTCCTATAGCGACCACCAATGGGGGCCACTATAGTACACCCCAAAAATGACCGTTAGATGGTCACGGTAGACCGAATTTATGGTTACCTATAAAGACCTCCAATGGAGGTCACTTTAGGTCCAGTTTCTAGTAGTGATTCTCATCATATAATGAAATAATATCATGTGCTAATGAGATAGGTAATGAACTATCCATGTCCTATGTGTACATAAGAAAAAATACAATAAGAGGCCATATAAACACCATGATAAATGGAATGAGTCAAAAAATATGATGGAAAATAAGGATTTTCCAACATGTGATAATTGTGGTAAGAAATAATCTACTACTTGATAGAAGGGAACAAGAATGTATTATTAAGTGTGGATAAAAAGGACACCTTGTTCATGAATTGAAGGGTAAGAAAAAAAATTCCAGTGCACAATTCATCAACTACATGAAGATGAGGCACTATGCAATTCAATGTCCCAGTCGTCAAAGGAATATACTCCAAATGATGCAATTGGAAAATGAAAAAGTTATGATACTGCCAAATATGATGTGGAATGATTAATATAAATATTAAATAATTATTTACTTTTAATATTTGATCATAAAAGTAATGTTTTTTATAATTAGAGAATATATATGGATTTTACAATAGTACTTTTTATCTATTACGACCCCCTATCCTCAAACTATACCCCTCCTAGGCTGGCAATGGGAGAAGAGAGATTGTGATGTTTGAGTCCCGCATCCAGTAGGCCCCAGGTTAGAGAGTAACACTAAGGGTATAGAAAAACACACAATTTAGTGGCATTAATCTCTAAGAGATCACATGAGAAAGAGAGATATAAGATAGAAACCAACCAACTCTTTCCCAAAATACAATATGAAAGAAAAGAAAAAGTGCAGAAATGTAATGTCAAGGAAGAAATACTATAATTGAAAGGGAAAGCATTAAGTACCAAAATAATGTAAGGATGACCATGACCATGCATCCCAAATAGCTCCAGATAAACCCCAAGATCATAGAATCCAACATGATATCCAAACTTCTCTAAATGACATGAAAAATAGTTTATATATACGTAGGGTGGGTATAAAAGTATAATCTGAAGGATCATCCTTGGAAACTCTCATGAAAAAGGTAAAGAATGCATGCTAAGGCACACTGAACAACAAGTGAAACAAACTCATCACCTAAACTAGTATATTAAGTTACCAATTTCACCATGGATACTCTCATAATATATCTCATACAAGAGAATATAATATAATAATGAATATCGATGGTAACCCTCTACCACATTCCCACTAGTTTTCTACCATTCCACAATGTCCCTCATCATGATCCACTCTCTATAAAATGGTCATCCCATAAACACTTGGGTGAAGCACCAGAACATGCACCTCACGCAACACACACCACCACATATACATATCCAAAAGTAATCAGGTAGTTTCTGGGAGCCACCATAGCCCCCATAACGTGTATCATAAATCAGATATTGTAAATCAAGATATTACATCCCATACACCAAATAAGTTCTTCAATCGATCATATCCAATATATTGTATACATACAGTATACCTTAGGAAACAATATCAAGAACATATTTATGGAAAATAACAAAAATACATTACAGCCCTCTACACCCATATACGAGGAAAACTAAGCACTGTGCATACCAGCACATGTAACTTAAAAGAGAAGAAAGTGGGGACACATGGGATAGTCATCCACCCATCCTCCCATTGAGATGTGGGCGAAGACACCTCCCAGGTCATAGAATCCCTAGGGTGTTAGTTTCCCTGACTGAAAGGGAAGAGTAACATATGGAAAACAAATTACATGATATAATATATCTCGCAACCACACTATGGTCATAACCTACAATTAGAATCAACTATAGAAAATGTCTCTCAGACTCTGGGTTTCCACCTTTAAGACTAGATATCCTACAAGAACACAACCATTTAAAGAGATACAATCAATTACTTTATCCCTTTTTAGCAGTTCCAATTTACACTAATTAAATTTATAATCCATAATTAACTATTAAAATTTCCACATTACATCATATTACCATTTCAATAAAGATCCATTCCCACTAGGAATAAGAAAATCAATTCAATGACTTCTAAAAATTTCAACCACAACATTGCATCACAGGAATCTCTAACCCCATGGATTAAACATTTATTCATTTATTTAACAACATTATATTTTATTTCACCAGGAGCCCTAGTAAAATATTCTAAACTCCCAAAACACAAGCGGGTCAACATGGAGTGTATATGAACTACCCACAAAGTCTTCAATACCAATAGAAGGAGTGTAAAACCATCTTCCCATGAGGAGGAAAACATGGAAAGCACGTGTCGTACCCAATAGGTCATTAACTCCCATGGAAAGTGAGTTACCAAAACACCCATCAGCCTAAAGTAGGGGGTAAATTAAAGAAGATAACAAAAAACTAGTAGGATAGCCAAACAACAAATTCAAATAATCATCCATATTTCATAACAATGGGTAAAACCAGATTCAATTCGTTCAATCATTTCGATGCCCTCCATAACACAAATATGCATAAAAAATGCATCTCACCACTCTAGGCGTCAAATAATGCCACAGAAATTGGGCATACATTCCCCATATACCACAATAGGAATCCAAGCTCAGCCATCCTAGGCTCATATAACATCTGGGCCACCTATCCCATATACCACAATAGCCCTCTAGTCTCAGCTGTCTTAGGATCATGTCACATCAAAAGCAGTAGGAATCAAACATAGTAATAATCTCTCAGACCCAAAGCAAGTGATTCATCCTTGACACAAAAAAGATCTCACTGATCCAAAATATAAGGCACATGAGCTTTAGAAGAAAGCAGGAACCTGCGACACTACAATGGAATTATCTTTTATCAGAAAACCAATTCTTATTTCCTCTTGAATTAATTGATTTATTATTTATAGTTTACAACTATGAGAATCTTATGAATCAATCTATCACCAACTATCACAAATTAATTAAAAAATTAATTTAATAGCCTTTAATTATTTTATCAATAAGCTTTAATGTGCATCAGGTTCAATAACCAAATAAATTAAACATATAAATTTGCATCAATTTAATTATCATCAAATTGAAACAACAATAACAAGATTTATTGACATGCCTCTTAAATTACTTTATCCAATTAATTATCAATTAATTATAGATTTATATTCTTTACCAACTTCCATCAATATAAACATGATAAACCAAGCACGACCTGGATATCACAATATCTAAAATTTCAAGAGGCAAATTGTTATCATGAAATAAAGCTGCAACATCGATATGTGATCAATATCAAATCATTAATTCAATTGAAGTATTTTATTAGGTCAATTTCTTTCTGAACCAAGGGGTAAATTATTATAACTTTCTGACTTCATGTAAAGAAATAAATAAGAAACAAATCCCTTAACTCAAAAGGTCATTGACGTTCTTCAGATGAGAATATACCAGACAATGGATCTCTGATCACCCCTCCTACAAGATCTACATCCATCTAAGGAAATTTCCAGGCCACTACACCAACAACTAATATAAACCTCATTAAAACCATATGAGATCATCTGAAATCACATGGAAAAAAGAATGGAAGATAAAATGAGATAAAATTGGGAGAAACCCTAAGAATAGAGTAATAACACACATCTGATCGGAGTAGGATAATTAATGATTAATGGATGGAATCTAGAAATCAATCCTTGATGAAGGAATCCCAAAAAAATCAAGGAGGGGGTTATTAGGTCTCCTAGAGTCAATAAAGATCCACTGAAGACATAGGGTTTGACAAACCGAGTGGCTAGAAAATGTTTTAAAACATACTGCAGTGGAGAATTACACGACATGTAATCCCCTTTCACAACATGTAATGTCTTGAGGATAGTTTACACAAAAAACCCATCAACATAGAATTATTTTATTTTTCATACTCAAAAATATTACATATTGTGAAACCCTTATTCATATCGTGTAACACTTCACAGTGTGAAATCCTTCCCTGCTTCAAGCCTCTAGAAACCGAACTACTCTATACATCCTCAAAGCATCCTCAAATCTTTTCACGCCTCAAGAACATGCTAAAGATCGGTCCGTGCAGATCTGGGCCCTTACATCTAATACCTCTCAAAGCATTCTCATCTTTGAGAATTGAAAACAATCTGAGTGAGAATATAGAAATGGGGTCATCTGAATAGATACTCCTTGAGATACCCTTAAATTCCATCGCCACCACAAAATTCAATCACTTCATCAAAGGAATAAATTGAAACCATGAAAAAAATGCAACTAACTCCAAAACTCTCTCCCAAGGGAGATAAATATCAAAAGAGACTGAGGAAAAACAAGGACTAAGATAAAGCGATCACATAAACAAAAAATTTCTAAAACAATTGACCAAACCATTTTACAAGTGAAGAGATAAACATCAAGAAGTTCGTGGTCCTGAGTGCGTATTTGTGACTCACAATCACCGATACTCTTCTCCATGACACTATACATCCTAAATATATGAACCAATGGGATAACACACCTGTGAGACACCTTCTCATGGTTATATTGTATCTCTACAGGATCATCCTCGAAGCTCATGTCATCATCAACATCGAACTCTCCCCAATATATGATGTAAGGGTCATCATTAAGATAACGATGGGGTTGCGAAATGTGAAAAAAATCATTTATATAGATCATATGTGGGGGATGTGCTACCTATTATGTTACAACTCAAACATGGGCCAACACCTAAAAAGGCCCAACAAACAAGGGAGAAAGTTTTCTCTCATAACAAAAACATCACTATCGGTGATGGGGATTCACCATTAAAAACACATGATCCCAATAATTGAACACTAGAGGTCACCTCCTATGATTTTCATAGGATTATTGATTATAATGCACTGCACTCATCCTATCATGAATCACATAAATCATCTATTTCATATTTTGTACCAGTTCTAGTTTGAGAATTGCTGACTCTATGATCTCAGTCGAGCACAACTTAGAATGAAATGGTTGGACATACAAGTATTTAAATGATGCCATGCCAGTGGTGGAGTTAAAACTACTTTTGTAAGCCATCTCTCCCAAGGGAAGGTACCTCATCTTCGAACCTCTAAAATACAAGACACAAGAACAAATCATATCTTCCAGAGTCTGGATAATCTCCTCTGTTTGATCATCCTTTTGCAGAAAAAAATTGATGATAAGTCATATTTGATAACCAAAATTATGAAAGAGACCACTCCACACCCTAGAAGTAAAAGAAGGATCATGATTAGAAATGATCATCCTTGGGACCTCGTGGAGTCTCAACTCCTCCTCTAGATACAAACTCGACAGAACCTCTACTGATCTCTACTCCTTGATCACTATAAAGTGAGTTGATTTCAAAAAATGATCCACTAACTCCCATATTTAATAATAGAATCCCTGATCTTATGGTAAATCGGTGACAAATTCCATTAAGATTACCTCTCACTTCCACTGAGGAACATCTTATCATTGGTGAAAACCACCGGGAACATGTTGCCCTACCCTCACCTTCTGGAAGACCAAACATCGAGACACAAACTCAATAGGTGCATTCTTTAACCAAGGCCACCCAAACTGAATCCTAAAATTTTGATATTTTTTTTCATTATATGAAATACAGCTAAGGGGGAACTATGGTACTCCTTGAGAACCATCTCATGTGTTTCCAACAGAAAAAAATCCTACCCTGAAAGAACACCCGATGTTGTGTATCCTCAGACCAACTATTAGGGGCCTCACCACATACAACATGGTCTCTCCAGACAACCAACTCAATATCCCCCAACTGAGACTCTTCCAAAAATAAAACCAGATATGACTACACCGTATCTGAAAAAGAAAACTACCTCCCCCAATTTTCCCGTATATATACATAATACTAAATGTTCTTCTATAACCATCCATGAATCAATAGATTTATATACTGTTTCACTATGTGACTTCCTAGTCAAGACATCAACCACAACATTTACCTTTCTAGGTGTATATGAAATCTCAAAGATGTAATCTTGTAAAAAATCCATCCACCTATGTTGAAGCAGGTTCAACTCACACTGGTATAAAACATACTACATGATTTTATGATCGGTGAACACCACAAAGTTCTCACAGATGATGTAATGTATTCATAAATTCAGGGAAAACACAACCACCACCAACTCAAGATCATTGGCGGCATAATTACACTAATATTAATGAAACTTCTAAGATGAATAAGAAATTAATATTCTATATTTCATGAGAATAAAAGTGAACTGAAGATGCAAAACATCACAAGAAACCTTGAACTAAACTTCTTCTATTGGAAGAAAAATAATTGGTTCACTGAACAAATTCTCCTTCAGATACTCAAAATATGCCGGACAATAATTATTTTACAATAATGCCTGATCTTCTCTGGTCAATTCTATCAGAGGAGTCACAAACTGAGAGAAATCAGCTACGAACATTCTATAATAACCTGCAAGACCATAGAAAACTTCACACCTCTTCCACTATCTTGAGGGATTACCAAGACAAAACAACATCAATATTTGATGGATCCACAACTACTCACTAATGGGATACAATATTCCCCACTAAACATATTTCTCGATCCAAAAACTAACTCTTTGGAAACCTCCCTGACAACTTATCATGATAAAGAACTCACAAAATGAAAAATAGATGCTCTACATGCACGTTCTTAGATTCCAAGTTCACAAGGATTTCATTAATGAATCACACAATGGACAGATCCAAGAAATCGCAAGACAAAGAATTCATCAACCCCATGAACATATCTAGATAATGATTCACACCAAACAACATCACAACAAACTCATAATTCCCATGAAGACAACCGAATGATGTATCTGGGATATCCTCATCTTTTACAGGAATCTAATGATATACTAACCACAAATCTATCTTCGAGAACCATCTTTCACCTTTCAGTAGATAGAATAAATCATCAATACAAGGAATATGGTAGTGTTTATTCACTATCAGTTGGTTAATGTGATGATAATCGATACACAACAGAAAATTTCCATCATCCCACTTTATGACCAAAACAGGTGCAGTCCACGATGACACGCTCAGTAGAACAAGACTGAACTACAACAGACCATCATGTTTTATATGAACCTCTCTTGACATAGAAGGCTCCACATATATAAAGATATCTAGATAGGGGACACGTCTATCTGTAGTTAGATTTGAAACATGATTTCTCATCGATGGGGTAATGCTACAACTTCCTCTAAAAAGAAATCAGGGTACTCTTCTATGACCCTAGGAAAAGATGATTATTTAACCTCTGGAAAACTCAGCATTAGCTTAGTCATCAAGGATGATAAGGACAAAATATTCGCTTGAACCATTATAGGGACTCAGTTACCAAAAACACTGCTAGCTATCCATCAACAAAGAATAACACAACCTGCCTCCTAAATCAACCCATGATATCCTACACCAACACCACCAATAGATTCCAATGATTATAAAATATGGTTGTATCCATAATCATATGAAATATTCCAATGATAGTTTCTACCCCAATTATAACTCATAGTATCTTCATAATTCCAAAAAGTTTTCTCAACCTCCAACTAGCATAGTCAACACCAAGGGCATTGTATGTCTCTCTACCAAATGTCCTAAATCATGTAAAAGTTCATGTGATATGAAGGAGTGCATCCCTACTAAATCAGATAATAAATGCACCCAAGTATACAAACAATCATAGGGGACCTTGAAGAATGTCTGGATCAGTTGGTGTTGGAAACACTACAACATGATGCTGGCCATGATCTACTCTATGACCTATCTGACCATAATGGTGATCAAATCCATCACTGTGCTCTGATCTATGAGGACAGTGAGCTTCCCAAGATTTTCTTATTCCTTCTCCATGTACTCTCTGTTGATCCAAATCTAGTGTATCCTACTACTGCGACCTCATCTAGAACATCCTTAATAGAGGAACCTAAAGTGGAACACATGGTATATACCGATCTCTCAGAGTGGTTGGAAACTCCAACCAATGATAACCATGACATGTACAAGAAAAACATGAATATTATCCCTTGGTATAGCCCCAAGTGATTCTCCCCCCAAAAAAACTGGACATTGAGGGTCGGGACCAAGCCCCGACTGATTGAAAGCTCTTATGTTCAGAAAACTGTGAAACCCATACCATAGCTCTACTTCATGAGGAATCCTAAAGACCCCCCTTTCATGATGATCTGGTTTTGGATAAAATCCTCTAGATTAACACTTCTATCTCCAACACCTCAATATTTGTCTTCATAAAAAATTAGGTGACCTAGATTTATGGAGGAAAAGACTCCTCGAAATGCCTTGTCCTAGCTTCATCATTTGACAAGAATTCTGTAGAATATATCGAAAGGATTTTCAGAACTGATTACAAACTATCACACACTGAAGTTCTCCAGGAGAAGAGTAAGCAACTCCCAGATACCTTTTACCTTCACAATTGAGGAAAGAAACTTGGCACTGAACTAATCTAAGAACTCCTCCCATAAGACTGCCGACTCCTTACAATTCCCTGGAACAAGAACCACCACTGCCTCACTTCCCAACAAAACATCATCAAATCCAATGATTCCAAGGGCTCCTTCCAAGAATAGATCGAACTAAATGCTACCTCAGACTAGTCCAACTAGTCTTCCATGACTTCATTTGAAATAGATCCCTCATACCTCTACAAACATTGGTTATAAAAATCTCACAGTTTCCTCCATTGAGTTTCATTGTCATCAACCTATAATCTGCAATGATCAACTAACCCAACCTTCTAAACATATTCTAAAAAAACCTAATGATGATGTCAAACTGGATTTATTCCTACAAAAGAAAAAATAGTTATATATCTTAAACCTAAAATATAAAAGACCTTAACATTAATTAATTGTTTTCTTTTATTCATTTTAGGATAACCTATCATAAGGTAAACCCATTTAAACACATGAACAAAGAATAATGATTCCTAATCATTTCATAGGTCTCTACCCTACAAACAATGTAACCATTTTTAGTAGCCACTATAATAATAATGGTCCGTGCATCAGATCATAGAGGGCCCTAAATACCCATTTGATAGAAATTCTCCTAAGTTTATAATTATTTCTAAACTTATCTGACACTGTTTCACTACCAATCCATGAAACCTCCCCAGTTCTTAAATCCAAAATCCATCATATCCCACAAACTACCTTCGATATCACTCAGTTAATACACCTCCCTTCAAAGTGTACCCCTCCTAGGCCAATAATGGGAGAAGAGAGATAGTGATGCTCGAGTCTCACCTCCATTAGGACTCAAGATGGTGACTACAACCAAGGTTATGGTAAAAACACAATTGGAAGGCATTAAACTATAATAAAACTCATGTGGAAGAGAGAGATAAGATAGAAACAAACCATCTCCTACTTATACAACAATATAAAAAAACTAATGTTTTGATATGTAATGTTAGGAAAGAACTACTACAACTAAAATGGAAAAATTCAATTACCAAAAGAATGTAATGATGCTAGGGATCACAAAGCCCAAAAAAATAATGAAAATCCCCAAACTCGTATTATCAAGTTTGATATTGAAACTGATCCAACTAACTTGAATAATTGTTTATATATATGTAGGGTGATTATAATAGTATACTCTGTAGGATCCTCCCTAGAGCCTATCATGAAAATGGTAAAGAAAACATGATAAAACACAATGAGAAATAAGTGAAACTAATATTTCACCTAAAAGGTATACTATGTTCCCAACCTCACCATGGATACTCTCACCAAGTATTGTATATAAGAGAATAAAATATAATAATGAATATCAAGGGTACCCTACTACCACTTCCCCATGGTTTTTCCACCTTTCCCCAATGTTGCATGTCTTGAGAATCTCTCTCCAAATGTCTAGCATACAGAAACATAGGACAAGCACCACAACATGCACATCGTTCAACATAAACCACCATATCCACATATCCAAAAGTAACCAAGTAGTTTCTGGGATCCACAACAACCTGCATAACGTGTATCATACATCGATTAATATTCCCCAAGCCATTACATCCTATACACCAAATAAGTATCCTCAACCCATCATGACCCATACATGTTATACCTATAGTATCCCTTTGAAAACTATTTTCAGAATATACATGTGTGAAATAAACACAAGACATTACAAACCTATACACACATATATTAGGAAAATGAACCACTGTGCATACCAGCATAAGTAAATACCAATAGAAGATGGTGGGGCCAAAGTGGGTAGTTAGCCACCCATCCTCCCACATGGATGTTGGGGAAAACATCCCCAGGGTTTATAATCCCTAGGGTGTCAGTTTCCCGAACTAATAGGGTAGATTAGCATATAGAAAAACAACAATTAAATGAAATAATATATCTCACAACCACACTATAGGAATTTAATAGTCTTAGACTCATATATAGACAATATATCTTGGACACCCGGCTGCCACTACTGTGACTAGATATCCTATAAGAAACCAGCCATTTAATGAGGTACATTAAGTTACATTATCCATTTTTATTAGTATCACATTACATTAATATATTCTTTTATCATTAATTAAACATTATAATTTCAACATTACATCACAATTCCATTTCAATAAAGATCCATGCCCTCGAGGCATAAGAAAAATGATTCGATGACTTCCAAAAATTAGAACCTCAACATTGAATCCAAGAAAGCTCCAACCCCATGGGATAAAAATTTATTCATTTATTTAACAAAATTATATTCCCTAATACCAGTTTCTCTAGGAAAACATTCCAAAATAGCCCAAAATAAAGGGATAAAAATAGTGAGTAGATGAATTAACCTTTGAGTCTTCACCACCTATAGTATTATAGTAAACTCATACAACCATGAGGTTCTAAACATTGAAAGAACCTTGAATACCCCGCATTTCATCACCTTAATGGGTAGAGAGTAATGAACACATTCATCTACCTCAAGATGTGGGGAAAGAAAAGATGATAACAAACAACCGGGCCACCATTCAAATAATAGATTCAATCAAGAATCCATCTTTCATAATAATGGGTAAGCCCAACTTTAACCCGTTCCATCAACTCTTTTTTCCTACCCAACACCCATATGTATAAATCGATGCATCTCTCCAATCTAGGAATAAACTAATGCCAAAAAAACTGGGACTCCTTAACTTACAGTCCATAATAACCCACTAAGCTCAGCCATCCTAGGATTACATCACATTTGGACCTCTCCACCCCACATACAACCACATCTCTGTAGGCTCATACATCCTAAGCTCACATCACATCACAAGCAACAAGAAAGAAACCTAGTACCAGAATCTTGTCCCCAATGAAAGGAATTGAACCTTCACAAAAAATGAGATCTCACTCCTCCAAATCATAAGGTAATTGGCCTTTATAATATATTTGGAAACTCAATCCCTGCAAAGGTATTATCTTTTATTAGAAATCCATTTATTATTTCTTATTGAATTAAATGATTCATTATTCATAGGTTCAAACTATAGGAAACCTAAGAAACAAGCTATCATAAGCTATCACAAATTAAATAAACAATTGATTTATCAAGCCTTTTCTTATTTTATCAATAGAAATAAACATGCATCTAGTTTGATAACCAATTTTATTACACATGCATATATATATATAAATATATCAATATAATTATGATCAAATTGAAAAAATAAATACTAGATTTATTAACATGCATATTAAATTCTGTTATCCAATTAATTATCAATTAATACGGTCTATAAGTTGTTTAATGATTTCCATCAAGAACAATATGTTGAACCTAGAAAGGCATAGACATCACACTACCTAGAAAATCAAGAGGGAAACCGTTATTATGGTATAATGCAACAACATAATGATGTGATCAATATAAATTCATTAATCTAGTTATAGTATTTAGTTAGGTCAATTACCTTATGATCCAGGGTAATAAATCAAAATAACTCTACAATTTCACATTTTGAAAAAGAGATGTAACAAATCCCATACTTCAAAAGGACTTCGACATTTTTCCCACGAGAATGGACCATGAAACAAATTTATGATCACCCCTCCTATAATATATACATCCATCCATGGATTTCATGGCACCACCGCACCAAAAAAAACTAAGAGAAACCCCATTATAACTATGAGAGATCATCCTCCATTATATGGAACAAATAGAGGGAGGAAAAAGAGAACAAACTGAGAGATACCAAAAGAATGGAGGAAGAATAGACCATAGATCAAATAAGGATCATTACATATCTAAAGAAGCAATATATGAACCGAAACTTGATGAATGAATCCAGAAATCATTCAATAGGGGGTTTCAGGTCACATGGAGTCGAGAGAGAGTTTCTGCAGTCGTAGGGTTTGACAACCAGAGCAGCAGGAAAATGTTTTAAAACAAGTTTCAGTAGGGAATTACATGATGTGTAATCCACATTCATTATGTGTAATTCCTTGAGCTTGGATTCCACCAAAAAACCCATCACCAATGATTTATTTTATTTTTTCAGACCCCAAAATATTACAAGTCATGAAACCATTATTCACACCATGTAATGCTTTACAATGTAAAATCCTTCACTGCTTCAATACTTTAGAAACTAAACTAGTCCAACATTCTATATCCCTCCTCTGAGCTCTGCAAGCCTTGGGAACACACAAAGGGATGATCCATTGGGATCAAAGAACATAAATGTTCATTAATTATTTGAGATCCTATACTGAATGGTTCCGAGAAAAGTGATTTACTTGATATTTAATCTTTTTCAAAGACACATGATTGAGGGAAATAATTTGAATATATTCCTAATGTTGAGATAATTATGAAGAAATGATTATTTTTGAAATGATTAGACTACCATTGAATGGATTAATTACTTTTCGACAAGTGGTCCTTTCTATCATTGATAGACTTTACAAAATTTTTCGATTTAAGGAATATATCCAACCAAACATGTCTTACTTAAGGAATAAGTATGAATGAATGTTTCCAGTAGGTTTATATGGTGATTTTAATTAATACCATATTTCAAAAGAACACATGATGAAGTTATTCACATGCTGGGAATGGTAAAATTTAGTGCTACTTCATGTTGATTAAAGGATAATTATATGTTCATCTTTGGAATTCAGTGGATTTTATTCTAATGTGTTGGGTTATAATTTTATAGAAAAATAAAAAATTTATAAAACGGTTGATCTTTAGAAATGTTTTTGTTGGTTAACATATTACTACACTATAGAATGCATGATTTGATAATAGCTGAAGTAGGAATATTTCATGGATTAATCAAGGTAAAATATTATGTTTATATAAACCACTATTTACTTATATTCTTAGATAGTGAAATAATTATTCAACTATTGGAAAAATGATCTTGAGACAAAATTTTAGTTTCTTGTAAAATCCTTTTCGATGAAACAAATGTCCCTTAAGGCACCACGATTTTGGAGTTTTCTGATTGTTAACTTTATCCTAACCATGTTCTCTAACACTCTCCACTAGAACACAAATGTTAGATTTTTCTTCTGTATTCATGTATTCATTTCCAACCTATGTTATCCTACTAGGGAACCTTGTTACGTGACCATTGTAAATTACATTCTATTTTATTAAGAATATTTAAGATTAATTTTTTTTACAATGTGTTTATTTTAAAAATTGTTTATTTTCAATCCCATATTTTATCAATCATGTTTAAATTGAGAGGATTCAATTTATTTAAGGTGGGGAGAATGTAACACCCCGAAATTGTAATGTAAGAACCTAATATTCGATAAAAGGAATGAAACGCGACACCAAATGTGAAAGGTAAAATAATACCCTCATACATTCAAATATATTTACTATTTTAAATATAGTTGATATATTTTATATTTGGTAATTCATTCAACACAAAGTTACCTTGTGTAACATGCAAGAGTGACATTCTTTTAAAGCTTATATTACACACAAAGACCGAGTTTTACCAAATAACGCCATATTATTTAATATAATAAGATATAATCTAGACTTTAAATGTTTGGTCATGAAAAGTGGAAAATAATTTATTAAAATCTATGGATTACATAAACTGAAAATGGATTCATTGGTTATAAATTGATTAGAAGTAATACGAAAACCAATTGGTTAAAAAAGATAACATTATTATATTAACAAATATTTTTTACCCTAATAGATTTAGTTAATAACAATTATTAAGTGATATTAATGTAATATATATATATTTTATATTAAATATAATATTTCTAACTTCATCCAATAGATTTTATAAGAATAAGATACGAATAAACCAAATATTACATGTAGAACCCTATATTTTTATAAAGGTAATTTTACTGTATTTTACTGGAGAAATAATTTTGAATAATAATATTTACACATTAATTTACATAATATGTTAAAATAATTTTAATATTTTAATTTCAAAAATAATAAATAGGTTAGGTTTAATTCTTTATACTTTCTTGAAACATTTCATGTTTAATGAATAGTTAAAAATAACAAATTTTATTTCAAAACATATTTTTCATACAATTTATTTATAGGGTAAAATTATAATTTTAATTACATTTAAAGTTTAATTAGAAAATATTGTTATCAATTAATATAATTTTTTTCATCAGAATTATTTTCACTTTGAAATTAATTATGATAACAAGAAAGCTTTTAGAAGTTTTTACATCAAAATCCTGCATTATCTTCCTACCCACCTGATGAATTTTTAATTAATTTCTATCACATATACGATTCTAATTTGAAAAAATTGATTCCATTATTTGAAAAATAATAATTTATAACTTCTAATAAGACAAATTGATTTACAAAAAAAATAGTGAATGTAATTAATCATAATTACAATTATTAACGTAAAATAAAGCTTAATAATGAACTAATCCCTGAATTTAGGTGACCAAATGACCTAAAAACATTTCAAGAACCCATTTTATAGAATTTATACATCCATAAACCTTCCATTTTTGAGTGTGGTGTTTTTTATAAATTTTTTATTTAAAAAAATTCGTACACCAACCATCTTTTCAAAAATTCCAAGTGAGTCCTCTTCCTCCCTTATTAAATGACACAAAATATATCTATTCCCAACACCTATCAAACCATATAGGTTTAGACAATATCATCCCATATAGATTTCCAAAATACTGCCCCTCGAAAATGAGGCCTACCTTTATGCAAAAATCTTTTTGAGGAACCCTTTTGGTACAAACTAAAAAAGTTACCCGATTAAGAGGCAACATCTTCTCTCAATCTCTCTGGCATCCTTTCCATTATCGACAACCTCAAATCTATTTCATTCATGCTTATATAACATTAATAGTAACATAAATACACCAGGATGTTGTAATATGATGTTTTTGACATACATTTATACATAACTCCATCTAATGGATAATGAGCATAATGTTTATGTGTATGACGAACTATCCCTCACAAAACAATGACTATTAATTTTTTTCTTTACCACATATAAAATTGGCCATTATGATGAAATTTATATTTATATATGTTATATATGATAATTATAACGTGTTTATGATTCTGTAACTTTTATTTAGACCATACCTTTATGCTTTCCATCTTGTGTAAATATGATAGTTTTGTTTGAGGTAGTGCAGAATACTGCCCCCTCAAAGTGATATGAATCTTTTACTCCATTAATGTAACATATATAGTATGGTTCTAATAAAAATATGTAAAACATATAAATTATCTATGAAACTATAATTAAAATATACATATGTATCATTTAGTTTTTCTTCTTTTAATACTACAATGAAATGAATGTATCATTCATGCAAACATACAACCCATAAACTACATGAACGATGCACTACATTTCTAATCTCAAAGTATAATCAAATACTAAAAATAATTAATTAATGAATATATATGATAATTGATCACATATCGATTCAATATTCAATTCCACCCTTGAACCGCTGTTTTAAAATAGTGTTGTAATGAATATTTGAAATATAATGATAAAATTATCTTCATGCTTGATTTAATGAATTAATTTATATTTTAGTTTAATTGGGAAATTTTACTTGTTTCAGTGTTTAAATTGTCAGAGGAGGTGATTTGGTGAGCCCGTGATGGAATTCAAACAAAATGACCCTAATTGTGCAAGAGCCCAAGCATGCATGTCAACATTAATAGGTAATTTGGATTATCTATACTTTAAAGTGGGATCCAAATTTGTTAATGAATGAAATATAATGTGGGCTATATTCCTCTAGAAGCTCATGTAGCCTAATACTTCCATTTTGAGGCCCAAAATAGGCCCAGAATGTGAAGAAATTCTGGGCAGGCCAGATTCGACCACGCTTCTGTAATTGGGCCATAACTCGGGCCTTTGAGATCAAAATTGGCTTATTAAACATCCCATGTACATCTAACTCAATGTACCATCTCGTCACCAAATTTCATGTCATTTTCAGACGTTTTGGTTAGTCAAAAAGCCGGATAAATTTGGAGTAAAAATTCATCTTTGAATAGTCACTTAACTCTTTAGATACTTGACCACTTTTGTGGAAATTTAGATGTAATTGTCCATAAAATCACTCCTACCCCTCATTATCTTAGCTGTATAGAGTAGGGGTTAGGGTGATTATAATTAGAGGGATCTCTTTACCAATTTTAGTTCCCTTATCCCTCATGTACATCAAGCCCTATTAGTGATCAATTTGGGGGGTGTCCTTTGTTGTAATCTCTAGGACCTTGCTTGTAATCTTCATAAGGTAATTGGATTTACATTTTTGATTTTAATTGTTCCTAATTAATAACTACATAATTTTTGTCTATTCAGTTATTATAATTTAAAAATAAAAGGAGTAATAATCATCATGCATCCATTCATAACTCGGATCCTGAGATGATTTGAGTGTGGTCTCCTCTTTTACAACCCGTTCCCTTCCTTGAGTGTGCTAATGGATTATGTGAGTTGATAAATTCTAGGAGCTTAAACCCATGAATATTCATGTTCTTGTCTTGTGGACTATTTTTCATAGAAATAAATTTATTCATATCATCTTATTGATGATGTGATTCCTTGATTGAGTTCCATTTTTATATCAATTCATGTTTCTTGATTTTGAGCGGTCACCGATAATCAATATCATTGATCGATCAAATACAAGGTGGTAACCAAGTATGAACTCGAAAACCATAGTTGTTTCATTGTTTATAAATCAAAGAATCAATGATCCTTCCCATTCCCTTGATAGAGATGATATATTGAGAATCTAGGGATACTTACCCGGGTTGATCATGATTTCTCTAACCGGTTTCTCTTAGTAGTAATATAATTTCAATTTCAATTTTCAATGAAACAAAACCAACATTTTATAAAACTCCATTATGATTTTAGTTTTTTAATTATAACCTTATTTAAAAATCAATGATCTAAGGCTCTATCGAGAGATGACCTAGGGTTGCTACAATACTGTAGAAATTCTAGTTTAAAATAATCATCTAATTCAATGCGCTCGAAAACAAGATCAAATTTGGGAATCATTGCTGGGGAGAAAAGATCATTTGTTTCTTTATTTCGTTTTATTTATTTATTTTACTTCTCAATTATTACTCCTTTAAATACCCCACCTCCATTTTATTTTTTTGTTTTATAATTTTGTCATTATTTTTGTTTGTTTTTGTGGGTTTTCTCTCTCTATATCTCTCTTATTTTTTTTCTATTTCTCTCTTCCTCTCTAATTCTATAGTATGACATTCTATTTTTTCCTCCTTTCATTTATTAAGTTATTTTATATTAATCTTATAGAAAAATAATAAAAAATAAAAAAACAACAAACAACTAATCAATCTAACTGGATAACATTGTCGCATGACAAGATCTGGTAAAGAAACTCAACTTGAATTTGACGCTAAAATTGAAAAATAACTTCACTAAAAAAATCAAGGAATCTAGAGGATGTAAAAAACATAACACTGAGTAACCCCTTGTGGAACCTCAAGTGGTCATAATCCAATCAAAAGTTGAACCTAATCAATCCCAGATAAACATGTATGGAAATAATCAGACCTTAAAATAACTGGCCACCCCTGTTCTTTAGTACCAACCTACATACATCCAATATAATAAGGAAGTGTCCAAATTTGAGCTGAGATCTGGCCTCATCCACCTTCATTCTAAATTCTATGGTCATCCCAATGAGGACTCTCATAAACACCTTAATCATTTTTCACATAGTGTGCACCACCATCAAACCGCAAAATGTTTTTGAGGAATTAATTAAGTTTAGGCCATTCCCTTTCCCCCGTGAAAGTGTGGATAAAGAATGAATATAATATATTCCTACTACAATTGGGGGCTAGAATGACCTGAGACTACCCTTTCCATAGAAGTTCTTCCCTTCCTCCCGAACTGCATCAATTAAGAAAGAAATATGTGGCATTAAGAAATCTTAGTGAATGAACCTTCATGAATACTATGAGAGATTCAGAAGACATTTCTCAAGCATCACCCACCACTAGATTATTGAACAGAAGTTAATCCCATACTTCTATGAGGTACATATCCCTAGGGATCATGGAATGATTGATGCTGCAGGTGGTGGTGCACTGGTTGATAAAACTCCTTTCGCCGCTTGTGACTTAATAGCCAACATGGCTCAAAATAAACAACAATTTAGTACACGAGCTATTGAACCAACCTAAGGAGGTCCTAATGTTAGTCATTCACCTTTATAAACAAAGGTAGATAACAAGCTTGATGAGATGCATACCATTCTAAGGAATTTTTCTAAAGCATAAGGTAACTCACAATCTCCTCCCATACCATTACATTGTTGTATTTTTTCTAAAAATACTCATTTTTATGACCAATGTCCACAACTTCAAGATTAACCTGTGTCATGTGCAGCCGTGTTCCTAGGGTTTCCATTTCAACAATAGCCTCCCTTCAAGAAAGAAATATTAAGGCAAAATCCCAACCCTAGGTGTCATGAACAACCCCAGTATTGATAAAGATGAAACTCAAGCTACCCCAAGCAGAATTGGTGTCAATAAGTCCAATGTATAAAACCATGTTATCCTTCCACTTATTAAAAAAATAAACCTCCTCCTCCCATATATGAACCAAGCCTTGAGGATATTGTGAAGCAAATAGAAACCCAGAACCTCTAGTTCCAACAGACCACACAATCAGCTATTCAATACCTATGAACTCAAGTGGGACAATTGGTGAACACCATCGGTGAGATAAATATGCATGGTTCTAGAAAATTACCTTATCAACCAAATTCCAATCCAAAAGATAAATTTAGTATTTGTTCAAAAACACTTTTTAGTGTTATGGAAGTTTCAACATCAATTTATTCTACCAAAAAGGAATGTCCCCTTTTTGAAAACACTCACTCTCCACCCATAAAAGATTATAATTAAGAAAAACCTAATAAAAAAGGTAATGAAATTATCTTTGATGATTTAAATGAACAATCCATTCCTCTTACTTTCCCTTAAAGACTCTCTAAATATTAGATGAATTTTGATAATGATATTGATAAATAAATAATTTATTCATTTAAAATGGATCAAGTTAACATTCTTAAATTGGATGATGTTAAAAAAATCCCTCAATATGCCAAATTTCATAAAGTTCTTTTCACTCGTTGAAAAAGGATGAAGGGGAATGAGAGAGTCACCTTGGGAAGAAATGTCTCACCCTTGATTTAACCAGTAATTCCCACAAAATTATAGGATTCGAGCATATTCACAATACCATGTACCATAGGGGATACCTTCTTTTCTGATTCTATGCTAGATTTATGTGCTTTCATTAAAGTAGTGCATCACTCTCTATATACATCTATGTATGTTCGATGGCTTCAACTAATAGTAATTGTCATGAAAAATTACAAACAGAGTAATATGAATCCAACATGAATGATTGAGGATAACCTTGTAAGAGTGAAGAATCTCATCTTCCCCACTGATTTTTACATTCTTGAGATGGAAGATACCTGAACCCAAGGACATGCTCCTCTCATACCTTAGAGGACATTCCTTAAAACAGAAAAGATGATCATTAATATTCAAAATGGTATAATGTCAATGGATTTAGATGGAGAAAAGGTATGTTTTAATGTCTATGATGTAATGAGGCACCCTATTGAAGAGCACTCTAGTCTTCATATTTATTCAATGGAATTTCCATCAAATAACACAGACACACACAAAACTCTCTCCTCAACCCATACTCTAATTCATTTTCCTCTTCTTATCCCTTGGATGATTTGAGTGTAGATTCATGTTTTGATTATTGCGTGGGGTATGAAAAATGTAAATTTTGTGCTTTAATTGATGAGTGTGTTCATTTTGACGTACCCATAAACATCGATGATTATGCAAATCTCATTTCTATAGTTTCTCTTTCCTTAGAGAATAAACATGAGAAGATATATATTTTCCTGAATGTAACTCCCCATAAAAACCCTCACTCAATCCAAAATACTCTAGAATTGGAACTTAAACAACTTCATTATAATTTAAAATATGCCTATCTTGAGGGTATTGACCAATTTCCCGTCATTATTTCTTATAACCTCTCTCAACAATATGAGTCAAAACTACTCAACCGTTTGAAAGAGTGTAAAAATGGGATAGGGTGGACATTGTATTATATTCTCGGGATTATCCCATCAATGTTTATGCACCATATACTTTTGGATGATGTGGCTAAGACCATAAGTAAATATCAATTCCAGTTGAATTCCAATCTCCATAAAGTGGTAAAATTAGATGTCAGTAAATTAATTACTCTGGGGATCATTTATCCTATATATTATAGTAAATTAGTATTCTCATTTAACATTGTGCCTAAAAAATAGGAATATTTTTTGTGTCAAATTAAAGGTATGAATTAGTTCCAACACATGTGAAAAACAACTGGTGATTTTGTATTGACTAATGTCAACTAAATCAAGCCACACAAAAGGACTGATTTCCTCTACCTTTCATTGACCAACTGTTAGAAAAATTGGATGGAAAGCCCCAGAATTTTTTCCATGATGGATATTAAGATTATTTACAAATTCATATAGCTCACAGTGATTAGAAAAAGGCAACATTTACCAGTCTATTTGGTACATTTTCATACAGAAGTATGCCTTTCGGTCAATGTAATGCTCCTGATACTTTCCAGCGATGTATGTGGAGTATTTTTTCTGTGAACCGTGAGAGTCATATTGAATTATTTATGGATGATTTCATGGTATATGGTTCTTCTTTTGACGATTTTTTGGAAGTCTTAGTTTTTTTCCTCCTATTCTACATTGAAAAATATCTTGTTTTAAATTATGAGAAATGTAATTTCATGGTTGAGAGGGGGATAGTTCTTGGGAATGCCATTTCAAATAATGTAATTCAAGTTAATAAATCTAAAATTGAATTAATTTAATCCCTTATATATCTAAAATGTGTTCGTGAGGTGTGCAATTTCATGGGTCGTGTTGATTTTTTACTACCAATTCATTAAAGAATTTAGTAAGATCACACTTTCATTGTCCCAATTAATACAAAAAGATTATGATTTTTTTGAAATTTTTTTGAGGATTCATTAAATTCACAAAAAATGAGTCTCACATCACCTCCATTAATTCAACCACAAAGGTGGGATCTCCCCTTCAAACTTATGTGTGATGCCTCAAACTTTTTAGTTGGTGCAGTTTTATCACGAAGGGTTGAGAAGGCTAATCATATCATGGTGCATGACTAACGTACCCTTGAACCTTCTTAGGTAAGATACATAACCACTAAAAAATAACTCGTTTCTATTATGTTTTCCTTGGAAATATTTTGTTCACATATTATTGGTTAAAAATTCATTGTGTTTTTTTGACCATGCTGCCCTTCAATTACTCCTATAGAAACCCGAAGCTAAAACTCCCCTCTTTCAATGGATGATCCCCATCTAGGAGTTTGACCTTGAGAATAGAGATAATATGGTAGTATAAAATGATTTATCTAACCACACTAGTAGGATCTCCCCCCATTGGACCACCATGTGGACTAGTCCCTCCCCATTAGAGAATTATCCCATCATTAGAAACGTTGTGATGTTGTGGATCTAACCCCTAGTATTCAAACATTGTGAATTTTCTAACAACATCTTTGGTCCCCACAAATTTCATAACATCATAGTACCATATACATAATCATCATTCTTGGTGGAACATTTTAGATGAAATCTATTTTTCAGAGAATTTATAGTGACCAAGTAGTTCGTCAGTGTGTCCCTGACCATGAGTTCACCTCTATTTTGACCTTCTCCCACACTTTGTCTAGTGGGGGACACTTTGGATCTCAACATATAGCTCAAAAGTTCCATGAATTAGGAATTTATTGGCCATCATTTTATAGGTATTACCATAAATTTTTAAAGTCATGTAGTCATTGTCAATTCAAAGGGAATATCTCCATGTGGAATGAAATTCTCCAACTGCCCATGTTATTTTGTGATGTTTTTGATGCATGGGGCATTGAATTCATGGGAATTTTTCTGAATTCAATTGGATTTTCTCACATATTATTGGTTGTGTAGTAAGTGTCTAAATTGGTTAAAGAGAAGGCTACTAGGAATGAGGACTCTCAAGTTGTTGTTGATTTTGTATGGTCTGAGATTTTTATTAGGTTTGGTTTGCTGAGATTCATCATTAGTGATCAGGGTTTAAATTTTTACAATCATAACATGAAAAACATGCTTCATATGTATGGGTTTGATAAAAAATTCTCCAATTCATATCACCCCCAAATTAAAGGACAAGAAGAAATCTCATATAGGGAAGTTAAGAGATTCTTGGGAAAAATGATACAACCCAACTATAATGATTGGACTTTGTTCTTGAATGAGGCATTTTGGGCACACTGTACAAATTTTAAAACCCCAATCGGAATGTCACCATATAGAATTTTGATTGGAAAGTATTTTTACCTCTTGGTGGAGGTTGAACACCATGCATATTGGGTTGTTAAACAATGTAATATGAATCTTTCAGATGCAAGTGAGCATAAGAAGAAGAAAATTGAAGAGTTGGAATATATTTGATGTGATGAATATAAGAACTCCTATATCTATAAAGAGAAGAAAAAAGATATCCATGATATCACAATTCATCAGAAGAAGTTCCATATTGGTGATAAGGTCCTCATCTACCATTCTAGGCTAAATCTCCACCCATGTAAGAAATGTTCCCGATGGATCTTTCCTTATACTAATTTTTAACCTTTTTTGGAAATATAGATTTCTCATGAGCAGAGCAGACGAAGTCTACCATCAATGGGAAGTGACATAATCACTTCTATGAAGATTTTCAAAATAATCTGGTAGAGTAAATCCACCTTCTAGAAGTAATATTCTAGTAAATCACAAAAGGTTTTATCCTTCCTTATCACATTCTCAATTATTATAGTGACAAAAATACACATTCTATGTTTGGAGGGTAGGGGGGGTGGATACATTCCTGAGTTCATTAGGATTTTAATTCCCTTTCTTCATTCTTATCTTTTTCACCTTCTTTATCATATTTTCAATTTTTCCAATATTCTTAGTTTCATTAGGTATTTCATCGTCTTTCTTCTTTCTTCTTGTTTTTTCTCATTCCTTATAATATATTCAATTTTCCCTATCTTTTTTAGTTCATTACGATTTTAATTATTTTTCTTCTTTCTTGTCATTTTTCCTTCTTTGTGGTATTTTTAGTTCCCCCCTTATGCTCACAAAATCATAGAACTTAAAAAAAATGCATGTTGAAAATTTTGATTCTATGTTGTTTTAACATTTGATGAAAACGTGTCTCTATTATGGAATTGATATTTAAATGAATTTAACCTTAGGAAGTGACTTTCACAGAATTGGTTTTATTTCAACATTATAAATAGTTGTATCTCTGTGAAACATTTGAGATGAATGGTGCTCATTGTGTGAGTAGTTTTTGGGAAAACCAAGTCATAATATCTCCACCTATTTTCTCACCAAAACAAAAAGTGTGAGTATTTATTACAAAATAGAAGGTAAATATATGTTAGGTAAATATATTCAGAATAAAAGAATACTTCTATACATTGACTCCTTTTCCAAACTATTTCATTACTGTACCAGATTGACCCACGCATGTGTACCAGATATCCGACTATTGTACTCCAAAGAAAACACAAAAAAATTAGGTTGTATCTTGGGTAGGTCAAAACCACTAATCCATATCCTTATATATTTTTACAATTATTACAATTAGTTTCATGAGGAGATCAAACAATGGTTTAGAGATGGGTGTGAGATTTTTTCCAAATGAAACTTCTGAAAAAAAACAAAAGAGGGGAGTGATGAAATATGAAACATATGAGGATATATATGTTAGGAACTTATGGTTTTAATTTTTGAAATTATTATGTGTATGGGTCTTAAAAAATGATTGCAAAGGATGTGGGGCAGGTTCGGTGGAAAAAATCATTTATGCTAAAAAAATGTTAAAATAACTTATATTTATTGGATAGAAAGTGGAAAGAATAGCATGGAATGGTTTTCACACACAAACACGCGCGCATGGAGAGTTAGTGGAATGGTTGAATTTTGGCTTCCATGCTCAATTCGGTATCATTAATCTCTTTTAATTTCATTGTTATATGATTTATGAGACATCCTTTTCTACTTTAAGTTGGAATAATTCCTTAGTGTGGCTTATGCATTGATCAGATTACATTAATGAATTAAAATTTCTCAAATGTTAACTTTTCATGATTTTGGGAATATATACATGAATCATTTTTTGGTTATGTGACTTTTCACAGGAGTTCAAATGTTTAGGTGTGGGGGTGGGATCACATATTGATTCACTATTCAGTTCCACCCATACAACATTGTTTGAAATTGGGTTAGTGATGAATATTCCAAACATAATAAAAAATTGAAAATTATTTTTGATTCAATGAATTAATTTTTATCACTATTTAATAGGGATATTTTACTTGTTTCTGTGTTTAAATTGTAGGAGGAGGTGATTTGGAGAGCCTATGATGGAATTCAAGAAAAATGGGCCAAACTGCGCGAGAGCCCAAGCATGCCGGTAGACATTAATATGTACTTTGGATAATATGTGCATAAAATTGGGCTAAAAATGAATTTATAAAGGGAAAAACGTGGGATACATTTATATAGAAGATTGTGGTGCCCAATTCATCTATTAGGAGGAAAAAATAGGCCCACAATGTGAAGAAATTCTCGGTGGACCAGATTGGACCACCCATCTGTATTTTGGCCATGACATGGGTTACAGAGATCCAATTGGGTTGATGACACCTCCTGTGGACAGATACCTCAAATTTCCAACACTCCACAGAATATAAATTCATTTTCATGCGTTTTTGTTAGTCATCCAGACAGATAAAGATGGATTAAAAATTCTTCCTTGAATAGTCACCTAGCCCTTTAGATAGTTGACAACTTTTTGAAGCCATTTTGACGTAATTTTCCAAAAAATAGCTCCACACCCTCATTATATCAAGTGGAATGACATGGGGTATGGGTTATTTGTATTATATATTGCTATTCACCTATTTTAGTTCCCTTCTCACTCATATAATTCTAAACCTCTTCGTGATCAATTTGGGGGGTGTTCTTTGTTGTAATCCTGAGATCCTTGCTTGTAATCTTCATAAGGTAATTGAATTTCCAAGTTTCTTTTCAATTTTCCTTAATTTCTACCTCCTTACTTTTTTTTATTCTATTATGATCAAATACAAATTAAAGGAACATTAATCCTCATGCATCCACGCATAACCCGGGTGATGTGATGATTTGAGTGTGGTTGCCTCTTTTGTCACCCCTTCCCTTTAATGAGTATGTGAATCAATTATGTCTATTGATAAATTATAGGAGCTTCAAGAAATTAATATGCATGTTCTTTTCTTGTGTAATATTTTATCATTGACACAAATCTGGTCATCTCATCAAGTTGATGTGATTCCTTGATTGAGTACTGTTTTACATTGACTCATGTTTGTTGATTTTTATCAGTCACTGATAATCAATATCATTGATCGATTAAATATTAGTTGGTAACCTAGTAAGATCTAAGATACCATACTAGTTTCAGTGTTTAAAAATCAAGGAATAAATTATCCTTCCAATTCCCTTGAGTGCGATGACAGATTGAGCATCAAGGGAGACTTACCTGGGTTGATCACGATTTCTCCACCCAGTTTCTCTCAGTAGTAATTTAATTTCAATATCTATTTTTAAAGAAAAAAACCCATGTTTTTATAAAAACCCATTCCATTGTTAGTTTATTAATTAGAAAATTCTTTTAAAATTAATGATCTTTGACTCAGTCGAGAGACGACCTAGTCTAGATGCTATACTGTAGAAATTATAGTTAAAAATAAACATTTAATTTTCAGTGCATGACAACATGATCAATAATTAGGTGATGTTTTAAATTGTTTATATGATGATATTATGATCTAATTAACAAGAATAAAATATAATCTAACACATACTTGAGAAATCTATGCAATTGATACTCGAAATAGAAAAAATAATGAAAGCATTTTAACAAAGGGGCAATAAAATATTATGAGGAGTTAACATTTGATATTATAAACATTAATTTGGTCCTTTTATAAGTTAGTTACATTATTTAAACCACTACACAATATAATAAATACCACATTACAAAATTAAGGTTAAGGTAAGGCATTGCGTCTCTATTTACATTCCATTTAGACTTATTTATTGTTTTGTAATTATTGTCATTTATATGGTGTATATACAACACTTTCACATTATATATCTTGAATATATTTACTCTCATGAAATCATATCTTTTATTTAATTTAATTACTTCATGAGGTTTAAGATTTAATGTGTTTCAAAGTGGTATGGGACACTTTGGGATTTTTAAAGAGTATTTTTCCTCAATAAATTTTCAATGTCAAGAAACCTTACTATCAGTTATCCTCATTTGAAGTATTTTTGTAAAGTCCATATCCATTATTCAATATTAATATTTTATGAGGAATATAATTTATTTGATATAATTAATTCTTTGGACCTGTAAGTAATTATCTGGAGACCAATTATGGTAAGCCCTATGAGTTGTGGACCAGTTAGTGAAATCCCCTGGATAAATTACTAGTCTCGTAAGATTAAATAGTTGACCAAAAGAGATGGGTTTCTAATTGATAGCTACAAGATCTAGTGAAATGTCTTCATGGTACTGGTTCCATGTACCTAAGAACATTACATCTAATAATTAATCACTTCCAATATCTAGACTAAGCAGTTATTTTTCCTTGAGATTTTTGTGTTCATATATCTATTGACTTATTTCATTTTAAGTTTATTGGTTAATAGAATGTGTTGTAGTTTAGTACATTTCTATATTGATTAGGAATTATCTTGTTGTTTAAATTAAAAGTGTGTTTAGGTATTTACATTTCTATATAGATAGATTCATTATTGATTTAATTGTGCTTACCCTTACTAATCATTTGATCTCACTATTATTATTGTTTTATCCCTAATTTATGAATAATAAATATTTGAATAAGTACTAAAGGATGTATTTTATTTAATTTTATTATGTATCACGTTTCATTTTCTATATACGAATGTATTATGGGTGGTATGTATGTAATTTGCATCCACAATACTGCTATACTAATCATTATATTTATATTTGATTCCATGTAATCTGGAAAATGTTTTAAAATAATTCACTAACTATAGTATTATAGGGTCGGGGAATTATATATGATATTAGAGGATGTTTTGAAAAAACTATGGAAACTATATTTAGAAAAACTATATTATAGAGAAAAACACTAGATATAAATATAATATATGTATATAAGAATGACATATAATTTTGATAAGGAATAGATCATTAGGGTATTACTTACCGTACATCCATGTATAGATTCTACAAGTTTTCATGGTTCTGCCAAAAATGTATCTAAGAGTTATAAGTCTAAAAATATGTTTTGACCTAAATCAGGGTAACCTGGTACATGAAAACAAACCTTACTGTGCACCTGGTTTGACATGCCTAGGGTATATGATTAGGATAATTCACATTTTATTTACAAACCATTGTGAATTACTTGAATGTAATGATACCCCCAAAGAAACCATATTTATAATTATGAAATTATCTATTCATAAAATATTTAATTTATGTTAAGTGTTCCCCATGTTTTGGGATGATATATTATTTTATGTTTTAATCTAGTGTATGTCATTGTTTAGAAATAGAGCATAGTAGAAGGAATGTGAACTCCAACAATTAATTTGATCCAATGAGTAAGAAGGGAATTATCATTCATGGTTTTAAGACATAATATCAATGTTAAATATTCTCCCAATAATTCTCATCACATGAAGAAATAATATCATGTTTTAAGAAGATAGGTAACGAATTTTCCAATATTATGTCACTAAAGGAATCCAAGGCAATAAGAGGCCATATGGTCCCCATGAAAAATGGAACGATTCAAAGAAGTTGAAGAAAAATAAGGATGTTCTAACACGTGATAATTGTGGTAAGAAAAACTTTGGAACATTATTGAATAAAATGTGGTTTTTTCAAAAGTGTACAGAAAAAGGTGACCATTTACATGATTTAAAGGGTAATAAAATACTTTACAATGTAAAACACTTCAACTAAAATGATATGAGACACTATGAAAATTAATTCCTAAGGCATCAAAGGAATATACCTCAAATGATTCTATTGGGTAATAATCGTGTTATGCTACTGCCGTAGATGAAGAGGAATGATTAATATGAATTTTCATGAATTATTTTATTTGAATATTATCTCATCAAGGTACTAGTTATATGAATTATAGAATACATGAGGATTGGATGACAATACATTTTCATTAAGGATTTGACATCTTGTGCAGAATGATACCAAGAAAAGTGATTTAGTAGAAAGTTAGTTTTTTAGAAAACATATCATTGAGGTAAAGAAAACACATAATATGTTCCCAATGTTGAGATAATGATGATTAAATGATTAGTTTTGACATGCACTTTCTACCTGGGAATTGATTAATGATTTTTAAAAAAGTGGTTTATGCTATCATTGATTGAGTTTACAATACCTTTGGATTTATGTAATATATCCAATAACATGTGTCTTAGTTAATTAACAAGTAAGAATTCATGTTTCCAATTCGTTTATATGTTTATTAATCTTGTTGCCATATTTTAAGAGGACCCATGATGATGTTATTCATATGTTTAGAGTTTGAATATTTAGAGTTGCTTCATGTTGATTAAAGGCTAATGATAAGTTCATCTTGGAAATTCAGTGACCTTCCCTTTAAAGTGTTGGAAGAAAATATTTTGGAAAAATTATCCATTTATAAAATGGTTGATCTATGGATGTTATTTTATAAGTTAATGTATTACTTTACCATATGTTGCATCATTTTCTAAGAGATAAAGTGGAAATAGTTCAAGGAATAATTTGTAGAAAATTTTACGTTTATAGAAATATATATTTACTTATATTCTCAAACAGTGAATAAATTCATCAACTCTAGGAAAAATGATCTCGAAATTTTTTTTTATCCTAGTACCTTCATTTCATAAAAATCAAATGAACCTTAGATCATCATGGATTTAGGGATTTATGATTATTAACTTTATACTAACCATGTTATCAAATACTCTCCATTAGAACTTGTTTTTTAGATCTTTCTTCTGTACCCATGTTTTCATTTCCCACCTATGTTCTCCTAGTAAGAAACTTAGTTATGTGAACATTGTAATTATATTTATATATTTTTTAGATTATGTGATATTAAATTTTTTTATGATGTTGGTTTTCCATCAATAATTTATTTTCAATCTCTATTTTTTGGAGATGAAGTTTAAATTTCAAGGATGATATTTATTTATGGTGGGGAGATTGTAACACCCTGAAATTCTAAAGTAAGAACGTTATATTAGATAACATGGATGACACATAAAACAATGTGAATTAGTGAAAATAATACCCAGATATGTTAAAATATATTTACTATTTTAAATAGATTTTATATATTTATATTTTGTAATATAGTCAACACCCAATTACCCTACATTACACAAAAGAGAGACTCTCTTTGAAATATTACATTACACGGAAGACTAAATTTTACAAAATAATTATATATTATTAAATATAATTAGATATTACCATGAATTTAAATTAGTATTTATGAAAATGGGTAACTAATTTTTGAAAATCCATGGTTCACCGAAATTAATGATGAATTCATTGGTTAAAAATTAATTATAAATATATATGAAAACTAACTGAATATAAAAAAATATTTTGATTTTCACAAAGATGTTTGACCCTAATAGATTTTATTAATAAAAATTAGTGAGTTATATTGATGTAATATATATATATATATATAATATATTCAATGTAATATTTTTTATGTTCATCGAATATATTTTATATGAATAAGATAAAATATATATATTACACTTTAAAAACTATATTTTTATAAAAGTAATTTTACCGATTTTTTATGGGGAAGCCAATTTTAATATAAATTTTGACACTTTAATTTATTTAATAATTCAAAATAACATTCAAATATTAAGAATAAATACAATAATTATGTTAGGTTAAATTTTTATGTTTTTTTTTTCAAAACACTTCATTTCATAATGAATAGTTAAAAATACTGAATTTTAATTCAAAAATAATTCTTCATATAATACATTTATAAAGGTAAATTATTAATTTATTAGTTATAAATATTAATTATATAATATTTTTATCCTATAATATAAAGAATTTCGTTGTAATCAATTTCAATTTGAAATTAGTTATAAAAACATAGAAATATTTTGAATGTTTTTACATTATAAAATTGCATTGTCATTCCACATGTGCAATTAATTTTAAAATAATTTTTTCCACCTATATTAGTGGAATTTTGAAAATTGAATTTTGTATTTGGAATGATAATAATTTATAATGTTTAGGAATACCAAACTTGTTTTTCAACAAAAATAATATTGAAAGTTTTTAAAATTAATCACAATTATTAAGGTAAAATAATGATTAATAAAGGACTAAACCATTAAATTAAGGGCCCAAATGACCTATAAAATTTTCCAAAAACCAGTTTATAGGTGTAAGTAGTCAATATAACATACATTATTGATTTTTCGGGTTTTTAAGACTTTAACTAGGTATAAATGTGGGTACACCAACCTTGTGTTTCAAAATACCAAGTGAGTCCTTTTCCATCCTTAATAACACCCACCACCACCCACCACCACTCCCCGTTACTATCACCTCTCAAACCACTTATTTTAGGTCAATATCTACACATATATCTTCCCAACATCCCTGAACTCAACTATTAATCCAAATATTGGGCAGAAATCCTTTCAAGTTATCCTTTTGGTACAAACCAAAAGAAGTTACCAAATTTAGAGGTAATGTATTCTCTCAAACTATATAGTTTCATTTGCATTATACAATCCCTAAAATAGAATTAATAAATTATTATATCAAAAAATGTATCAAAAAAATACTATTATTTTTTTTGTAAAGTGTTTTACATAAACATATACACACATCAATCTAATGGATAACAAACATACAGTTTCTATGTACGTCGAAATACTGCCTCACGAAAAGATGATTGTAAATTTTTCAAATATCCACTGTCATGATAGAAATTATAATAAACACTATATTTATATATGTTATATATTATATTAATAATTCCTTTAATCTTCTTTAAATTTTATTTAGAACACACCTCTTTGCATTCGATCTTGTGTAAATATGATAAATTTGTTTGAGGAAGTGTGGACCACCACCACCTCGGAGAAATGTGACTCATTCATTACATACATGGAACATATAAAGTATGGTTTTAATAAAATTACGTAACTTATATAACATATATATGCCACTTTAGTTATAATATACATATTTATCATTTAACTTTCATTCCTTTAACATAATAATGAAATGAAAGTAGTGTTCATGCATATGTACGACCTACCATCTCAATAAATGTTGCAGTTGATTTATATGATTTAAATATAATGGAATAATAAAAATAAATATATAATAAATATATTTGATAATTAATTCATGTTTATATTCTTTAGATGATGAAATCCGGATCTAATTAATTAGATCAATAAATGGAAATTCAAAACATACTTGAGAAAACTAGGCAATTAACTCCCAAAATAGATAAAATAATTAAATATCATTAACAAACGGTTAATAATATATTATAAGGAATAAATATATGATATTATAAACATTATTGTGGTTATGTTTCAAGTTAGAAACAAAATATAAACCTGTATAACAGGGGATGAAGTCCATGCATAAAAAAGGATAACGTAAAGGATTTCATCTCAATTTAAAATTTGTAGAGACTTATATTTTTATGCACCTAGTTTCTTTTTTATGGTTTATATACATCCATTTTACAAGATATTTTAGGATTATAATTACTATAATCATATTTTAAATTTTATTTAATCTTATTCCTTCATGAGGTTTATGATTTCAAATTATTCAAAGTGGTATCAGACAGTTTGGAATGGTTAATGATTATTTTTCCTCAATAATGTTTTAATGTAAACTACCCATACTATAACTTATCCTCTACTGAGGAATTTTTCACAAATAATTATCCTCCTCCTCCTCCAATGGCCAGAAGGCCTTCAAAAGTTTTTTATTATAAAGATGATAAACCCCCTTTAAAGGGAATAAGTGGGGAACTTGGACATCAAGGACATTGGAAATTACATGACCTGACAGTAGATGATAGAAAAAACAGACAAACCACATAGTTTCCCCACCCTAGAATTTGATTATGAAAAAGTCCTCCACATTTTCATGGGAGTTCAAAAAGAATCTGTCCTATGTCAAAGCACTGACCTGATCTGATGGAAAATTCCATACCCAATCAAATAACCAAATCCAAAAAACTCTATAAAGATGAACCACCAGCTCTGAATCCTCCTCTGGGGCATGTTCCATGTGATCAAGTCAAAAAAAAACCAACCCTGAGAAATCTTCCTCTGTCAAGAGAAACACCCAGATGAACCCCAGCATTCTCCACACACCCACTGCCACCGTAGCCTTAGAAGCTACCAGAAGAAGAACCAAGGAACATACAGTCAAACTATTATCGCCTAGGACTGAATGGTTTCACATCACACTGAGGAACGTCACTAACGAGGGGGACCAAGCCACACAAAAACAATAATTCCGCTCTAGGAATGAATTTTATGAGATTTTAACAATAGATTCCCCCCTCACAAGAGTCCAAAGCTAGACACAGGAAGTAGGGGAGAGCACCAGCAGGAGATCGAAACTGTGTCACGACATTGCATTGCATCAACTGAACCTCTAAATCAATTCCAACAAACAGATACCCAAAATCCGAAATCATCAAAACCACTGTCAAAAAGCAGAACCTAAAAAGTCCTCCCCCCCTCCGAACTGCCCAAATCTGACACCGAACAAGCCAAGAATGAAGCTGCTAGAGCCGATGCTGGGCCTCACCGCTGCTGAAGTGAGATCCCAAATACATCACCGAGATGTTCCTAAGTTATGTGAGACCATTGTCAAGCCACGCCGTGGTGTGCGAAGCCAAGCCAAGATCTCAAAACCAGACTCCACCAGAGCACCACCGAGGCATGCTGACAATGCACCAAGATCCAGCAGCCAATTCCAAGACCTTCGGGCTAGCTTGGAGAAGAGGAGGAGAATTCTTCTATGAGGAAACCCTAGCTGTGTGAGGGAAAAAGAGAGTCGCCGCTCATAGGATCTTATCCGTTTGGACTCACCTACCCTTCCAAAAATACTAATCCATTATTCAATAGTTAAATTTTATACCGCATACTATTAATTATATATGAATAATTATTTAGAAATTTATGACATGGGTTACAAACTATTTATGTTTCACCCTCCGGGTTGGGGACTACTTAAAAAAATCTCTTCAATGCATTAGTAGTCTCATGTCATGAAATATATAGCCAAAATAGATGGGTTTTTATCCAATAGCATAACCATATATGAAAGGTCTTGATTGTACTAGTTCCATGTACCAAGGAAACATAGAATCCAATAATTAAGAAATGACATTATTTAGACTCAGTTATTATCTATCCATCAGATTTTTTCATTGATATATAAATATATATATAATTTTTAGTTCATTGGTTAATGGCATGTGTTTCTGATTCAAACATTTCTATATTTATTATTCCTTTTAAAGTTGTTCAAATGGAATACCTGTTCAGTTAGTTACATTTCTATATAGATTGATCTATTATTTATTCTATTGTAGCTATACATAGTGGGAATTTTTGATCACCATTTTTAAGTTTCATTCATGAGGATATGAAGAATAAATATTCAAATAATAATTTAAGGATTATGTTTATATCACATTATTATGCATCATGTTTTTATTTTCTATTTAGCAATGTATTATTGGTATCATGTATGTAATATGGATTTTTGGGACTGCTAAAAAGAACAGTTCATATAGAAATGACTCCATGTAATCAAGATAATGTAATATAATAATAATCATACTCCATGATTCTGAGGTCAGGGAAATATAGTTTATTTTAGAGGATGTTCAGTAGCAACCTTGGAAACTAGATTTATAAAAGCATGATTTGGGAGCATGACTGTAGATTGTAATTGATGATAGGTATATAATAACATACTACAATTTTGATAAGAAAGATTTCATATGGGTATTACTATCAATATATCTTTTTATGGATACTTCAAGTTGAAATGGTTCCAGAATAGTTGTACCTAGGATTAATAACTCTAATAAGGTGTTATGGGCCTAACTCGAGGTAACTTGGAATAAAAAACAAGACTTACTATGCACTTTGTTTGAAACTCCATGGGGATATGCTTTGGATAATTCAAAATTTCATTAAAAACCATTATGAAGGACTTGAAATTTATGATATATGTAAAGAAAACATGTTTATAATTATGAGATTAGCTATGAATAAAATTTTAAATTTATGTTAATTTTTTCACTCATTTTGGGATGATACATTATTTTATGATTTAATCTAGTGTATGCCATTATTTTGATATGGTACATAGTAGAAAGAATGTGAATTGAACCAATGTACATGATCCAATGAGTAAGGATGATTACATCTTTCATGGTCTTATGACAATTTCAAAGGGAAATAACATCCCATGTATTCTAATCACATGAGGAAATAATATCATGTTCTAAAAGGAGAGCAGAAGAATTATCTCAGTCTAATGTATTTTAGGGAAATGAAGACAACAAGAGGCTATCAGAGCATGCTGAAAAATTGAATGAATTGAAGAATATGAAGGGAATGAAATATTTTTTGACATGTGATAATTGTGGAAAGAAGAATTACGGTACTTGCTTCAAGGGAATAGTATTTTGTTATAAGTGTGGAGAAAAAGAACACAATGTTTATTATTTGAAGGGTAATAAAAAGGATTATAATTTACAATGCCTCAACTGCAAGGAGATGGGACAGTATGAAAATCAATGTTCCAATCGTGAAATGAATATACTGGAAATGATTCTATTGGATAATGATCAAGTTACAAGACTTCCAAAAATGAATAGGAATGATGAATATTCCTGTTAAAGAATTATTTCAATTGAATAATTTATCAGAAATGTATGAGATATAAAAATTATGGATTAACTTAGTATTGTACGGTGGTGTTTTTTTGTTAAGGGTATGAGATTTGGTGCCGAATGGTACTATAAAAGTGATTTAGTAGAAAGTCAGTTTTTTTTATAAAACACTAGTTTTAGGGAAGTAAAACCCTTAATGTGTTCCTAATGCTGAGATAATAATGAAGAAATGATTTATTTTGATAGGTTTGTTGAGTCAATAAGGATTCCTTATGAATTTTATATTCTATTATGTTTTGAGAATAAAAAATGCTCTATCTCAAGACAAATTTTATTTCCCCAAAGAATTATCTTAATAAGGAAATTTTCTATTCCCAAGGAAATTTTCTTCTTACCTTTATTTTCATTTTTCAGGTTATAGTTTCTATAATTCTAACTCTTTTTATTTCTATGTGTAAAATTCGGTTTCATATCTAAAACATAGGAATCCTATAAATACTTAGATATAAAGTATTCTGTTTTCAGGTTAGGAATTCATATTCCAAATTCTATGAAATTCAGATTCCGAATTATCGGAATTTCAATTCCTAATTCTATGAAATTTAGATTCCAAATTCCTTAGCATTGAGGTTTTGAATTCCTCAGAATCTAGGTTCCAAATACCTTATAATTCTAGTTCCAAATTTCTCGAAATTCGGATTCTGAATTCCTCAGAATTCTGACTCTGAATTCCATAGAATTCAGACTCCAAAGTCTATAGAATTCGGATTCCAAATTCCTTGAAAAATAGAATCCTAGTATCTATGTAATATATACTACAAATGATTATTATCTTAAAATCTAAATTTTTTTCTTAGACTCCAGACACTATTCTTTTCCAAGACTCCGAAAAATGGATTTTTTCAAACAACCATATTTTTATTAACCGTGTTTTAATTATGAATCTTTTTCGTTAATTCTATTTCTATCTTACCGTTGTTTGAGTGGAATGTGTCCAGGTCCCTCTAAGATAAAGGAAAAATATGACAATTTGAGGAGGGATCTGACCATTTGAGAATTTCCTAAAAATAGGAGCTCTTTTTAATGAGCTCACAACTAACTAACTGAATGTTGATCAATATAGAGATTACATGATGCTGAAGTGATTTCTTGAGAGAGAGACTCTAATTCCTTGTGTGTACTGAAAATCTTGTTCATCTTTGTTTGTTCAACTCTGATTGTTGCTATGTACAATCGAGGGCTTCTGGGGATAGGATGACTGAGGTTCCAACTACCTTAAAGTTCAAGGACTTCCTTGTTTAAGAAGACAGAGGTGAGGACAACCTTGAAGTTTAAGGGCTTGCTGGGATATCAAGATACATTCTGATATTCTTATCAAGGGCTTACCCTAGTGAGGGTAATACAGACTTTCTTGAAAGTATAAATCAATGGAACTTTCTCCAAGGTTGCTTGATACCATTCTTTTTGTGTTAAAATATTTCATACTTTTTACTTTTATTGTTTTATGTTTATTTTCTGCTGCATTTTGATTAATAAAGAAAGTATAACTATCTTATAATTTTTTTATTTGTATACTCGGATTGGTAAGATTCTATACGCTTTAAGGTAGAATATTTTTCATTGTATCCTTTTCTTGAGTTTCATTTCCGGAACCATGTTTCTAGAACCTAGCTAGTTTGTAGAACTAAGAGGTCTTGTGAATTTACCTTGTTTAACGTAGTTAAAGATAGTTATAAGCAGGGTTAAGAATGAATGTTTTATACCAAATTAAAAGGTTCTAAAGGAATTTTTAAAATATAAAATTCACCCACCTCTTTTATATTTGGAATGTATATAATATTTCCATCCTACAATTGGTGTCATAGGAGGTCACTAAAATAATTATATTCACATATAAGTTTTCTTTCTTATGCTTCCATTATTCTAAATATTTTTCCTTGCTTATGATTTTCATCCTTATTTACCAAATTTTACTATTAACTAGTTTTTTTGGAAAGATATTTTATTTTAGATAGCTGGAATGAATGTTGGTTCGATTCAAAACTTAATTCCTACTAGACCACCAATATTTGATGGGAATTATTATGAATATTGGAGATATCATATGAAGACTTTTTTTATTAATACTGGAGTGGACATCTTTATTATGGTTACAAGATATTACAACATTCCTAGGAAGGAAGTTAAAACTTTTACTAATCAAGAAAATTAAGAATATCAACAAAACTACAAGGTACAAAATAATTTGTTGTGTTCCATGGCCAGAAATATATATAGTCTGATATTTTCTTTTGAAGCTGAAAATTATATTTCGATGAAATTGGAGGATACTCATTTTGGTACATCCAAGGATATAGAAACTAGACGATCTTTTCATAGTGAAGAGTATCATGGATTTCTATTTTATTATGGAGAACCGGTGTGCAAGGTATAACAAATATTTATGACTATTTCTAAAAAATTACAATATTTGGGTGAGAAAGGTTTAGATAAGGAGGAACCTGTGGACATGATTATAGATATCATGCCTAATGAGTGGGAGTCTAATAGAACAATTATTGATGAAAATTGGAATGTCTCTCAGATTACTCTGGATGAGCTTTTTGGAACTCTTCTTCAACATGAGAGAAGACTGAAAAGAGATGCTGATTTGAATAAGAAGAACAATGGAAATGGAAGTGTAGCCTTTACTACTAATAAAGCAAAGACTCCTAAAAGGGTTAAAATATCCAAGTCAAAGAAATCTAATATTTTATTAGAATCAAGTGAATGTGAACATTCTGAAAATGTGTTAGCTAATATTTATTGAAGGATGAGCAAGATAGTTGGGATGAAAGACTTTCATTATAGAAATATGAAGAAAGAAATAAAGGATACGAACGACTTTGAAGTTACTTGTTATGAATGTAAAATAGAAGGTCATATAAGGCTGGATTGTCCTATGCTTAAGAGAAAGGATAGAATGAAAAATAATTATGAGAAGAATAGTAAGATGTAATATAAAACTAAAGCTAAGAAATTTTAGAAATCTAATGACACCTGGAGTGCTAGTGGTGGAGAATATTCTGATGAATATTCAGAATATGAATCTTCAGATCATAAGAATCTTGGTTTACTATCCAGATTACCCATTGAAAACCATTGAATACTGGCGAAGCTACACAATACTAAATCTATAACCAATGTGTCCTTGAATGAAAATTATAGAGATAATAAATATTATGAATCCCCAGATAAATAATATTCTTCTTATTAAGATAATACTTTACCTACTTATTCATAAGTTTCTAGGTTCGTTAAGATTCTTGAGAATGAAAATTCTAATGTGAAGAAAAATCATGATAAGAAAAATTCTAGAATTTCTGTTCTTACTAAAGAAGTATCATATTTTTCTAAATATCATGACATGAAAATTTATGATTTTGAATGTATTTCAAAAACACTTGTGGATGTTAATTCTGAGAATAATAAACTTTTTAAAGATCTAAAAAAGGTGATTTCTAAGAAAAATTATTTAAAGACTAACTCTAGTGCTAAAACTAATGTTTTTGGGGATAAAAACATAGTTATTAGACTAAAGTCAGAAATATTTTCCTTGAGGGAGTGTTTTTCAAACATTACCTTAGGTAAGGAAAACATTGACAAGATGTATTGTCAAATTCGACCTCTAAGGAATAATCCTTGTTTTTGTTACAGTCAGTCTAAACCAGTTTTTAAGAATAATTATTTTGTTCCACAAAGTGCTCCATTCTACACTAAATGTCAGTGTTGTGGGCACAAGGTGAAATTTTTTTCCTTAAATAAAACTCAGTATTTAATTTTTCATAAGGCTTGTTTTTCTAAGAAAAGTTGGATTCCTAAAATTTTGCTCTCTGATGTTTTCGGATCCAAGAAAGTTTTGGTTCTGAAAATATAACATTATTTTATTGGGAAAATAAATATAATACTAACGTAAATACTTGGTACATGGATAGTGGATGTTCTCGGTACATGAGTGGTAACAAATTTTTTTTGAAAAGATTATCTATATGAAAGGAGGAAAAGTTAATTTCATAGATAATGCTCAGTGAGAAATTATTGGAATATGTAAAATTATTATTCTTGAAAAAACATTGATTTCAAATGTTTTATTTGTTAATGGTATTGAGAAAAACCTTATTATCATAAGTAAATTGTGTGTTGATGTATACCTTGTGAATTTTAGGAATGACAAGTGCTTAGTAAAAAATTACAAGGAAGTGTTTATTATTCCTGCCCATATGCAAGAGAATGTATAGACACTAAATATAGGAGACCCTAGGATCCAAGATCTACCACGCCTTTGTGCAATGGAAGATCATTCTTGGATATAGAATATAAGGTTAGGACACAATAACCTTAGGAACCTATGTAAACTCTCTAAGAAAACACTTATTAAGGATCTAGCAAATCATATATTTGATTCTTCAAAAGTTGCTGATCCTTGTCAATATAGAAAGAAGCTTAAATCAAGTTTTTAAATCAGTCATTGAAGTCTCAAATACGGATGCATTATAGTTGTTCCGTATGGATCTTTTTGGTCTAACAAAAACTGGAAGCATTGGAGGAAAATATTATGTATTTTTTCATGTTGATGATTACACTATATTTATGTGTGTCTATTTTCTAGCAATGAAATATAAATATTTTTCTTATTTCAAAGTTTTTAGAGCCCATGTTAAAAATGATAAAAATATTTAATTGATAACTATTCATAGTGATCGTGGCAGAATATTTCAAAAATCTAATTTTGAAACTTTTGTAGTAAAAAAGGCATTACTCATAACTTCTCATCACCAAGAACTCCTAAAAAAATGGTGTTGTTGAAAGAAGAAACCAAAATATTCAAGAAATAACAATAACCATGTTGAGTCAATATTTGATAGCTAAATAATTTTTGGCTGAAGCTGTAAGTACTTCTTGTTATACTATAAATTGAGTTTTGATTAGACCTTTTCGTAATAAAAACCCTTATGAGTTATGGAAGGGTAGAAAAACTAGACATTCCAACATAAAGGTATTTGGATGAAAAGTATTAATTCTAAATACTAAATATAATCTAAATTAGTTCATAACCAAATCTATTGAAGGAATTTTCTTAGGTTACTCCAAAACATCTCTGGATTATAGTGTTTTTGATAAAAAAAACTTGTACTATTGAAGAAACAATACATGTTAAATTTGATGAAACCAATCCCTTTGTTTTCAAACACACTCAACCTACATCTACATATGTGTTTTAAAAAACTGACAATCAACACTTGATTGAAGATCCTTCTAATAAAGAAAATGTCCATGAAAATATTTTTGAATCCTTTACCCTAGAATATTTCCTACCATATGTTGATGAACAAGTCTTACAAAAACCAAATCAGTTGTTTTTAAAGAATCATCCTAATGATAGTATTAGTGGGGATGCAAATCAACCTGTAAGGACAAGTAGTTTCTTAAGGAATGAAGTATAACATCTAGAATTCCTTTATCCTTTAGAACTAAAAAACACTGAAGTAGCTTTTGGTGATGATGATTGGATAAAATCCATGCAAGATGAGCTAAATTAATTCGAAAGGAATAATGTGTATACCTTGGTTGAAAGACCAAAGTAAACTTCTGTTATTGGAGTAAAATGAGTCTTCATAAATAAGTGTGATGAAAATGGAAACTTAGTAATGAATAAATCTATATTCTTTACTAAAATCTATAATCAACAAGAAGGAATAAACTATGAAAAAAACCTATGCTCCAGTAGATAGAATTGAATCTATTCATATTTTTCTTGCATTTATAGAATTCTTTAATTTAAATCTTTTTCAAATGAATGTTAAATGTGATTTTCATAATGGTTATGTTTAAGAGGAATTTTTAAACAACCTCCTGGTTTTGAAGATACAAAACATCCGGAACATTTTTCCAAACATACCAAAGCTTTATATAGACATAAACAAGCCCCTGGATCCTATTATGATAGACTTACATGATTTTTTCTTCATAATAAATATGTTAAGAGAAATTATGATCTAGAACATTATATAAATAAATATAAGAAAAATGTTTTGATTGTTAAAATTTATGTTGATGACATTATATTTGGTTCAACTCAATAGTCTTTAACTGATTCGTTTGTGACTCTAATGAAATATGAGTTTGAAATGAGTATGATGGGTGAGTTAATATTTTTCCTTGGTTTTCAAATTTACAAAAACTAGAAGGAATATATATATCACCACATAAGTATATTAAATATCTTCTTAAAATGTATGGATATTACAACACTAAGAGTATTAGTACTCCCTTTGGTACTTCAAATTCACATGATCTTGATGAAGCTGGGAAACCAGTGGATCAAATATTGTTTAGAGATATGATAGGAAGTTTACTATACTTGACAGCTAGTCATCTTGACTTGATGTTTTCAGTTTGATTATGTGTGATATATCAATCCAATCTTAAGGAATCTCATTAAAATTTAGTGAAAAAAAATTTCTACTTAAATAGAACCATGGATTTTTGACTCTTTTATACTTCAAGAAATGATTTAATTCTAATTTTTTTTGGATTCTGAAATTGGTGGATATAGCATGGATAGGAAAAGTACATCTAAAACTTTTCATTTCTTAGGATATTATTTAGTTTTTTGGTCAGGAAAGAAGCATCACTCAGAAGCACATTCCACTGTTAATGATGAATATGTAACACCTGGAAGTTGTTATGCTCAAGTATTGTGGATGCAACACAAACTCACAGACTATGGTATAAGTTTTACCAATACAAAAATATTGTGTGATAATACTAGTTCCATTATTCTAATTAAAATCCTTTCACATCACTCTCATGAAAAACACATAGACATTAGGCCTCACTTTCTTAGGGATCACACACAAAAACGAGATATCATTATTCAATTTTTCGGAACACAAGATCAACTTGATGGTATTTTCAAAAAATATTTACCTTTTGATAGATTTTAATTTATTAAATAGAATTTAGGAATGATAATTGTATGTTACTCTCTTATATAAAATTCGTCTTTAATCTTATCTCTTTACAGTAAGAAACTTTTTTTCATAGGGGGAGTACATTTACTTGTTTGTCAAAATTTAGTGTAGTTAAAAAATTTTGTTAGTCAAATTTTTTTCATATTCTATTCTTTTTTCATAGTCATGTTTTTTTTCTGTTGTCTAAATTTTTCAAAACATAAATTTTCCATACTCAAAATTTTCATAGTCTAAATTTTTTCAGAAAATAATTTTTTCGTAATCAATATTTTTTTTAAATTTGTTTTTAAATTTTTCCAGAATCTAATGTTCTTCAAGAAGAATTTACCTCATTTTGAATAATCTTTCTAAGTAATATAGAAGGTATGCTTCCTTTCCTAAGTTTTCTAAATAATCTTTCTACAAGTTGGTATTCTCATTTTGTTTTAAATTTTTCATATTTACTTTTACTTAAATCTAAATGTTTTCTTCTTAAGAACCTCAAAAAATCAGAACCTATCAAAATCCTTCTTTAGTTACCATCTCAATAGGTTGATTTGATCATAAGTTTTTTTAGTCATTGGATCGACAATAGAATTTGAACCATCACCTCAATTGTCTATATAAATCCCCTCCAATGGTTTCCCACATCGGTTTTAAAAGATTTCATGAGCAGAAGCTCTGCCTCTAAACTTAAGGTCGTTCTGAATCTCCATCATTTCCCTAGTTCCGAATGTCTATTGAAGATTCTCCTCATAAAGATATGCAAACTGTTAAAGAAATCTCCAAGTGGAAGATGTACAGAAAAGGTTGGTTGATCTGAGGTTTTATGCCAAATATGATTCTATCATATCAAATAATGTTATGTTGAATGGCTGGGAGAGCACTTGTGTTTCAAAGATAAAGGCATATGATCAGGTGTATCTATACTTATAGATTGAGTTATATATGAAAACAAGTTTCTTCAAGGAATAAGGCAAAGACCTTCTCTATTTCAAGTTTTATATAAATACCTACTCTCTTTACTTCAGCAAGGTAGAAAGTCTGATTGGAATTCCTTACGATGGTGAATCCAGATTTTGTACTCACAAATTACCTGATGTATAAAGATCTTTTGATAAAGAAAAAGATATATAGTGTCGTGTCTTGAAATAAGTAAAGATTCCAAATATTGTTCATCTATCTATGAAATTGAAGATTCTTGAATTGTGGGATCATGACTTTGTAATTCTGAGAAAAAGAGATAAGGATACTCTAAAAAAGAGTGATATATATATATTGGATATCTTGGTGAATCATATGAAGATAAACATGGTAAAGTATATATTGATTATGATTGAGAACATCAAGAATGGAAATATGAAATATCAAATAATTATGTATCTGGATATTCTATAGAAGATTATAGTTTCTTGTTTAGAATATTTCAAAATTCCATGCAGTTCCAAGCTGAGAAATTACAAGGTAATATTTTTGAGTGATGGTACATTAAGGAAGATGAAGGCTGGCTTCTCTAATGAATTTGGAGAATTTTATTATTTATTTGAAGATGAAATTGAAGACTTTTCAAAGAATCCATAAGTTTCTGAAACATTTAAGAAAGGAGTAAGGAAGAGAAAGGCTAAGGAATAAGATGAGAAAAGAAGAACCCATGTAGCTAAGGAAACTTAGCCAGCACCACAAAAGCAAAATAAGAAAAAATCTTATCCTGATGAAGTAGTCGATAAGTGGAGAGAGGATAAGAAAAACTTGAAGGAAGGGGAGACTATGTTTTTCTTGGACCCTGATGAGGAAAAAGTCTTAAAAATAAAGGCTGAAAAAGAGCTTGAGAAGAAATAGAAATAGAATAAGAAAAAAATGATTTCTGAGGCTGAGATAGTAAAATCTATTCTTAAGGATGATGAAGAATCCTATGAGAAAATTATGGTACCAGAATCATTACTACAGGAATTACTACTAGAAACTCCTAGAAATAATATGGTGATTATAGAATGAGATCAAGAAAAAGAAATATTGCAAGAAGAAGAAGTGGAATAAGAAGAAGAAGAAGAAGGAAATGGTGATATTGAAGATGTGGTAAGGCAGGTAGAGGATTATCTTGAGAAGGAAAGTCTTTCTAAGAAATTATCATTCTAAACTTTTAAAGACGAGTCTTAAAAACATGATACTCCCGGAAAAGATGAGAAGGGTGAGGAAGAAGAGAATAAATTGTCCGAAAAGGAAAGCAGCGATCATGATTTTGCCCAGCCAAAGTATATTAAGTCAGGAGTCGAGAAAGGAGAGGTAGAAGAGAAAATGATTGTTCAAATATCAGTTAGTGAAAAAAAATCTCCCAAAGCTCAAGACATCATTCTGAGAACTGATAAGGGAAACCAAGTGGCGGTAGAAAGACTTAGTAAATCTGTAGTGAAGAAGAAAGATATTGGTGCTTCATCAAAGAAAAAAGATGATGACATTGAAAAAAAATCCTCATCAATCAAACACTTAGATTCAAAATCATCTTCCCTTGGACCTGATTTAGTTGTTCAGTCATTGAAAAAGGTATTTGGTATTATTACACTATCCCAATCATAGACTCATACCATATTTTTCAGCATATGATTAATCAGAAATCAGATTCAGTTGCCATGGTTATGGACAAATTTGCTTGGATTGAGGTAGATTTAAAATTTTTTCTCATTGGTTATGAGTCTCAAGAAAGATTTTACATGAAGATAACAAGTTGTAAAAAGAAGAAAATCAAAGAGATGAGAATCTTTAATGAATTTCATGATAACATCCATGATGGTTTTGAAACCGAAGATGGGAAGATCAAGGATCTTACAAACAGTTTGGGGGAAAACTTAATCCTAGAACAGACTACCCAAAAGTAGGAAGTTAAGGATCTGAATGAAAAGCTTATGTTTGTGGCCATGAATTGGAAGAAGGAAAGGAATCTGAGAATTGATATTGAAGATAAACTTGTTAAGCGTGATAAAGCCTTGAAATCTAAAGCAGAATGTCTTTAGGCTCTGGAAGAAAAAATTAAAATCATAGAGGAGAAAAGTGAAGAATGTGATTAGTTTCTTAAGCAAGTATATGAGTATCACAAGGACCATAGTAAGCTAAAAACCATTGTGAGGAAGATGATTCCAAAAGAGAAATACGGATAATTTCATTCCATTCTGATCTTTTGTTGTATTTTTCTATATAATTTTTTTTCAACATTAATGAAATGCTGGTTGTTATTTATTTATTTTTTTGGTTATTTAGTACCAATTTTTTAGGTACCAATTACTTTTTCATTCAATACCCTCTATTTCTTTTTGAAAATCACAAAGGGGAGAAAGGAATGATAAAAAGAATACAAAGTAAAGGAGAGATTTCTTTTAAGTAATGGGAAGTTCATATAGTGGAAAGTTCTTATCAATGAAGATTTTCATATGCAAGATAATGTAAAATCTCATTAAGGAAATCAAGAATGTAATCATTAGTGATTATGAATACTAAGGGGGATTCAGTCGTATTAACTATGATCCATAAGTTATGGGAGATATATTTTTATCTTCAAGTCCATAAAATTTTTAAGTCCTTATATTACTTTTAGTAAGGATGTTTGTGCATTTCAAAAAGGGGTAGATTGTTGATTCAATAAGGTTTCATAATGAATTTTCCATTCCTTTATGTTTTGAAATTCACAAACACTCTATCTCAAGGAAAATTGTTTTCCCTGAAGAATTATCTTAATAATGAAAATTTTCCTTTCCCAAAGAAATTTTCATCTATCCTTCATTTTCACTGTTCATGTTATAGTTTCTCAAAATCTAAATCTTTTAATTTCTATGTGTAAAACTCATTTTCATATCAAAAACCTTATAATACTATAAATACTTAGATATAGAGTACTCTATTTTTAGTTTCTGAATTCATATTCCAAATTATCTAAAATTCAGATAATAAATTCCATAGAATCCAGGTTCCAAATTCCTAAGAATCTAGGTTCTGGATTCCTCAAAATTCAGGTTCCAAATATCTCAGAATTCAAATTCAAAATTCCTTATAATTCAGACTCCAAATTCCTTAGAATTTAGACTCTAAAATCTATCAAATTCTGATTCCAAATTCCTTTAAAAACATAATCCTAGTATCTATGTAATATAGACTATGGATGATTATTTCCTTATACTCCGATTTTTTTTCTTAGACTCCAAATTTAATTTTTTTTCCTATACTCAAAACAATGGATTTGTTTAAGGAACCATATTTTTATTACCCTTGTTTTAATTATGAAACGTTTTCAATCACTTTGATTCTAACTAACCAGTGTTTGAGTGACACGTGTAAAGTTCCCTCTGATATTAAATGAAAAGATTGACTTTTGGAGGAGGGAGAAAACCATTGGATAAGTGCCTATAAATAGGTGCTCTTTTGAACGAGCTCACTGCTAACTAACTGAAAATTTATGAATATAGATATTACATGATGGTGAAGTGATTTCTAGAGAGTGATACTCTCTTTATTTGTGCATACTAAAAATCTTGTTCAACATGCTTCATATGACTCAAAATGTTGTTGTGTACAATCGAGGGATTTTGGGGATAGGAAGACAGAGGTGTCGACTACATAAATGTTCGAGGACTTCCTTGTTTAAGGTGAATGTGGTGTCGAATACCTTGAAGTTTGATGGCTTATCGGGATACCAAGATAGATTATAATATTACTATCAAGGGATTACCCTGGTGAGGGTAATATACACATTCTTGAGAGTATAAGTCAAGGGATCTTTATCCAAGGTTGTTGGATACCCTTATCCTTGGGTTAAAAGATTTCATACATGTTACTTGAATTGTTTCATGTTTATTTTCTACTTCATTTTGATTAATATGGAACGTATAACTATCTTATACTTTATTTTATTTGTAGAATCTGATTAGTAAGATTTTATACAATTTAAGGTAGAATATTTTTCATAATAAACCTTTCTTAAGTTTCATTTCCAGAACCATTCTTCCAAAACCATGAATGTTTGTAGAACTAAGAGGTCTTGTGAATTTACCTCGTTTAACATTGTTAAAAATATTTTTCCTCAAGTTTAAAAATGAATGTTTTATGCTAACTTTAAAGTTTGCAAAGTAATTTTTTAAAGTATACAATTCTCTCCCTTCTTGTACATTGAGCATCTACATCATATTTTGATCCTACAATGTGATGACTACCTTGGAATTAATTAATGGATTTTCGGAAATTGGTATATTCTATAATTTATGGAGCTTACAACACCTTTTTATTTTAGTAATGTATCCAATAACACTTTCCTTACTTAGGTAAAAAGTACAAGTTTATGTTTCTAATAAGTTTATATGGTCATTTGAGTTATTACAATATTTTAAGAGAAAACATGATGAATTTATTCCCTTTTTTTGAATGTGAAAATTAATGTCTACTTCATGTTGATTAAAAAATAACGATAATTCTTCTTAGAAATTCAGTTACCTTCTTTAAAAATTGTTGGTTCATAATATTTTGTAAAAATTATCAGTTTATAAAATGGTTAATCTTTGCATGAGATTTTATAGGTTAATGTATTACTTCACCATACGATGCATTATTTGATAAGAGATGAAGTGGAATAGTTCAAGGTACAATAAGAGGGAAATATTATGTTTATAGAAACATATATTTACATATTTCCTTAGATATTGAAAAAATTCTACAACTCTAAGAAAAATGATCTTGAAACCAAAACATTTGTCATACTAGCTTCATTTCTGATGAATCAAATGACCCTTGGATTATCACATATTTAGTTATTTTTAATTTTTAACACTAACCTATCCATTCTCTCTAACACTCTCCCAAAGAGCATTATTTTTAGATTTTAATTCTATACCAATGTTTTCATTTACAACCTATGTTCTCCAAATTGAGAAATCAGTTACGTGAACATTGTACTTTCCTTTCCCTCTTATTAAGAAGATGAGATGTGGAAACTTGTTATGGTGTGGGTTTTAACTAATAGTTTATTTTGAATCCCTATATTTCTGAGAACATGTTTAAATTGCATTGATGTAAATTATTTAATGTGCGTATAATGTAACCCCCCCCCAAAAAAAAATTCTAATGTAATAACCTTATATTTTATAGTGTGGATGGAATGAGACACCAAGAGCATAATGGGAAATAATACCCATATATTTTAAAATATATTTACTATTTTAAATAGACTTGATATATTCTATATTTAGTAATGCACTCGACATTGAGTTACCATGCATTACACACAGGGGAGACTTTCTTCAAAAGATTACATTACACGAAAGACTGAGTTTTATGGAATAAAGATATATTATTAAATATAATAAGATACAAACATGAAACTAAATTTTTAGTTATGAAAAGGTGAAAATAATTGAGGAAAATATATGGTTTAAACAAATGTTTAATTAATTCATTGTTAATAAATTATTTAGAAATGAATATGAAAATCGATTGAGTATAAAAGAAAATATTAATATTTTCATAAAGATGTTTTAACCCAATAAATTAAATTAATTACAATTAGTAAGTGATAATAATGTAATATATATATATTATATTCAATATAATATTTATTATGTTCATCCTACAGATTTTAGAAGCATAAGATAGGAACAAACCTAAAATTACACTTATAAACCAATATTTTTATAAAGGCAATTTTACCACCTTCTAATAGTGAACACATTTTAAATATGAATTTTTACACTTTAATTGATTTCATTTGTTAAAAATAAAATTAATATTTTAATTTCATCTATAATAATTATGATGTTGTGAATTTTTGATATTTTTATGAAACATTACATTTTTTGATGAATTGTTAAAAATACTGAATTTTAGATCAAACCTACCTTTTCATCTAATTTACTTATAAGGATTAACTATAAATTTGATTACTTTTAAAGTTTAATTAAATAATATATTTGAATATTTATAAATTTTTTTTCATTATAATCATTTAAATATTGAAATTATTTATGAAATCTAGAAATTTTTTGGATATTTTTACTTAAATAACCTGCATTTTCACCCTGCATGTGGGATGGATTTTAAATTAACTTCTACAACTTCTGTGATTAGAATTTGGAAAATTCAATTCTATATTTAGAATAGGGTTCATTTTTAATGTCTTATAATAACATTTTTTTGGCCAAAACTATTAGTGAATGTAATTAAAATTAAATATAATTATTACGTTAAAATAAAGATTAATGAAGGTCCAAACCATTTATTTAAGGTCCCAAATGTCCTATAAACTTATAAAAAACTCATTTTATGGCCATAATTATGAAATTCACAATATAGTATTGATTTTTTAAATTCCTTTTATAAAATAAAATGGTACATCTACCTTATTTTAAAAAATATCTAGTGAGTCATTTTCCTCCTTTATAAAAGGCCACCACCACTCCCAATTCTTTAAAACTCTCAAACCACTTATGTTCAGACAAGATATACCCATATAGAATCCCAAAACCCCCCTTAATCCTTGAATCATACTATTGGGAATGAATACTTCCATGTAATCCATTTGGTACAAACTAAATTAAGCTTCATGATTAAGAGGTAACATCTTCTCTCAAGTCTCTAGTTTAATTTCCACAATCCACCCTGTAAAATCTCTTTATTACCTAATTAATTAACAAAAAAACATCCTAAATATAATATTATGTTTCTATATAAATAATAAACATATATTTACACACACACACACACACCCATATAATGGAAAATGAACATAATTTTTCTGTGTACAACGAACTACCCCCTTACAAGAAGTTTATTGTTCATTTTTTCTAAATATGATAATTTTGTCTGAGGAAGTGTGGAATACCTCTACCTAAAAGAGATATGTCTATTTAATTCAATACATGAAACATATAAATTTTAGATTTAATAAACATATGTAACATATAAATATATAAATGATACTTGAATTATAATATATATCTGTATCATTTATTTTTCATTCTTTTAATACAAAAAATAAATAAAAGTAGTGTTCAAGTGTATGTATGGCCTACCATATCCAAGAATAGTTCACTTTATTTCAAATCTCAAAATATAATTGACTACAATAAAAAAATATATACTGAATATATATGATAATTAATTCATTGTTTAGATAAAAATATAATTAAATAACGTTTTAATTAATGGGAACAATAGATTAGAAGTCATAACATACTTGAGAAAACTATGAAATTAACACCCGAAATAGTTAAAACAATTAAAGAGTGTCAAAAAAGTTTTAATAAAATTCTCTAATGAATTAAGATACAATATTATAAACATAACTATAGTTAGGGTATAAGTTATTTACTTATTTTAAACCTGTAAAAAAGAGTATAAATACAACACAAAAAAAAGTAAGGTTAAGGTAAGGGATTTCCTCTCAATTTACATTCCATTGAGACTTATTTGTTGTTATGAACCTAGTTTCTTTTATATTGGGTACATAATTTCCTTTTAAAATGAAATATAATGAATCTAATTACTCTCATGATATTATATAATTAATTTAATGTAATTCCTTCATGGGGTTTATTATTTAAATAGATTTAAAAGTGGTATGGGACACTTTGGAACATTTAGAGATTATTGTTCCTCAATAATGTTTTAATATCAACAACAATTACTAACAATTATCCTCCTCCAAGGTATTTTTATTAAATATATATCTTTTATTCAATATGGATGTTGTACAAGGAATATTATTTATTTTATATGATCAATACATTGAACTTTTAATACATGGGTTGGGGTCCGTTTAAGGTAATCCCTATGGGTTAGATACTGGTCACTGAAAAACCCTCGATGCAACTCTAGTCTCATAAGATGAAATCGGTGGCCAAAAGAGATGGTTTTTTATTTGATAAATAAACCAACTAATGAAATATCTTATGGGAACCATTTTTATGTATCTAAGTAATATGGTATCCAATAAATAAGAATTTTCAAAATATGGACTCAGTTATTATTTAACAATGTGATTTGTATGTCAAAATATATATAGATTTATTTAATTTTTAGTTTACTAGTTAATGGATTGAATCTCTATTTGTTACCATTACATATTTAGTATTCATTTTATTTTTTTAAATAGAAATTTTGTCTAGTTATTGTCCTTTCCTTATAGATTCATTAATTATTTATTCCATTTTACATACCCTTAAAAAGAAATTGAGCTCACCCTTATTATGTTTCTTTCCCCAGGTTATGAAGAATAAATCATTGAGTAAGTGCTCAAGGATACTGTTTGTTTTATTTTATTATGTATTATCTTTTTTTTTCTATTTACTAATCTATTATGGGTATCATGTATGTAATATATCTTTCTAATATTGCTAAATTGATCGGTCATTTGGATTTTGATTCCTTATAATCAGGTCCATGTATTAAAATAATTAATCAACTCCAGGATTTTGGGGTTGGGATGTTACAGTTAAGGGGACCTAGAATATGGATCAAAAACTATAGGACCATGAAAAAACAAAAAAATCACTATAGTTAGACACCCTAGGGTTTGGCCTATATCACACAAAATGAGTGAATGAGAATGGAATAATAGGGAAATGAGCAGAATAGATGTAAAGAGGAAAAATGACTCTAAGCATTAGTGATATGACCCAAAATCACAAATAAACCACCATAGAGTCAAAAAGGAGAAGAGGAGGAGGAGGTGAGACACATCCTTGGTGGGATCCTTGGATGAGAGCATAAGGGATGCATATAAGGTTGTGGGGGAAATTTTGGGAAAAAATAATGAGTAAATTTTTTAACTTCCAATTATTTTAAAACCCAGGTAAGTCACAAAATTTGGAAAGATAGTTGGGATTACAATATTCCAACCATGAACCCCTTACATGAAAAACATAGAGTGTCACATGGTTTAGAAGAAAATGTGGTAAACCTATGAGCCAAACATGTGAAATAACTTTATTAAAAACTAAAGGACAATGCAGGGGTTGACAAACATTTTTATAATAATAACTTTCTAAACTTTCACCCTTCAATAAAATTTTTAAAAATAAAATTTTTGAATAGGTTTGACCAGAAAATCATCTCTAAGAAAAACAATTAAATATTAATTAAAATAAAAAGGTGCAATAGGGATTTTTCATAGTATTATTCATGTGGAAGAGACACCAACACATACCATACAACCATCAATGCTTATAAATAATAATATATATTCAATTAATATAATTTATAATTTTCAAACACCTATAGAGTTATGATTCCAATCCATCTACATTCTTTTAAGTACCATTTCCTGGCTATATCAACGTAATTATAGTTCTTACTTAATCCAATACTCACCAATGAACAAAATCGGCACTAAAATATGATCATTGTGTAAATTATCAAACAAAATAACCCATTATTGGTTGAAATTCATGGATTGTTATATAATAAAAAATGGAATTGGCCATTGGAGACCAATGGTGCCAATTTTTACTCCTAAGAACCACAGATAACGTATTATGTTCTACATACAACCAAGTAAAATATTGAATTATTTTAAATTAGTATCAGGGGAAAAAAATAATTTATAGTTTCCCATATTTCGTACTATTCATGCCAAATGAATAAAAATTATCAATAATTAAGGAGACCACATATCCAGATATAGTAGTTACACAATCATCAAAAACCACAAAACAATAACATTTAAATTATGGAAACAAAGAAACCTATAAAACCCCCTAAAATTAGGAAATTATTGAAGCTTCATAACATAATATAATAATGGAAATAGAAGAGGAGGAAGTTGGGTGTGAGTCTCAAATATAAGAACCTACAATGATGAACAATAATATGATCCTTGATCGAATGATATAAACCAAATATTGGGATAAGAAAAAGGGGGAAACAAGGAGAGGTTTGACTAGTCAAATAATAGAGAGAAAATTATCATTTGAATATAAATAAAGTAATAATTAATTAACCAAAAAAACAAAATAAATGACACGGGAGTATTGATTACCCACTCCATGCTCACCGTGCACTCGATCCCCCATAGAGTACCCACACTAAATCCACTGAGCACTCGATGGACAAACAAGGGTTGAAAAATTCATAAGTGTGCCCATAAAGTAACTATTACTTAGAAACTAAGTACCTAGTGACACTTGTTACCATGAATAGATGTCCAAACTCCCCTCCCAAATCAATAAAACAAACACCCAAATCATTGTCATCACCTCTAACCCAGAATATTACTAAAAATACATGAGGTTTGATGAAATATAGTTCCAAATTTCACCTCATAAGGATAAAAAGTATTTCAATAATGACCATATGACTACATCGATATACTTTGTCTATACTGACTTTACTTCATTGGTAGTCCATGGTTGATATTTATAGGTTAATGGCTATGATATTTTGTGCCATGTCCTTTAATTTTACTTTTCTAGTTTAAAAAACATGAAATATATATATGTATATTCATATTTTTTATTTATGTTTGAATCATTGAAATGTATATTATAATTAAAAATAATTTTTTTGTGGGTTTTTAAATTAATACCGAAAAAGACAATAAAACTAAGACATTATTATTTTTGATATTTATTATAAAACAAGATTGGATTTGAATGTAAATATAAACTAAAACTATATAAAAATATTGATGAAACCCTCCCTCATATTTGAAATATTCCCTGTTATTAAGGACTGTCTATAAATAGGAATATTAATAAATAATCCACTTCACCCATGATAAAACCTTAATATAATGAATCCTTAATCATTAAGAATTTAATTGAATCTAAATTTTATGATGTAATAATCATTTCATTTCACTATTATTCAAGGTTCTCATATATCATCACAATTTAAAAAAATTAATTTATTTTTAGATAAATGATAAGATAAATCCATCTTCATATCATTCAATTGAGTCCAATATTACATTCCATTCCATATACCATAATAGTAAATCACTTTTTCAATAATATTAATTTAACAAATTTTTGTATAATGAAATAATTTATTATTTTATTATTAAAAATCTAGAAATCTGTAATTTCAAATTTCTTATATCCACCATTGATATTTTCGATAAATAAGGTATGAAATTAACATTTATAAGGCATTATTATATTTTTTTTATTCCAATTTATGGTTTTTTATTTTTCACACACACAAAAACTATACTTCTATAATTTTCTAACACTTGTATTCCGATCCCAACTACTAAAATAAATTCAATTTAAATGAATTTATCAAATTAATTTCCTAGTTATATTTATTTTTAATTTAATATTTTGTTTAGAAAAGTTTTATATGTTTTATATGTTTCTTGATCTAATGTATGCACAGTATGTTATAGTCCACATAAATCTATTTAAATTAAAATTAAATTTTCAATTATAAAAAGTGATTCAATATTTTTGAAACAAATTATGTATTTTGGAGAAATTAATAGTGGGATATACTAATGTAAGATAAATTACTAAAACAAATTATATTATAAGAAAAAAATAAATAACAGGGAAAAATAATTTAATATGTAAATAGTTCCTCATATTTGAATTTCAATACATTATTTCAATCAAAGGAATAAAAATATGAGTAACAATAAACTAGTGGGATAGGTAAATACAACTATATTATATGTGTCTTGAGGCATGAGGTATTTCCTAAATGAAACTTTCTTTATATTATAAGAGAAAAAAAGGAAAACATGATAATTTTATTAAAATAAAAAATACAATGGATAATAGGGAGAGAATAATGTATTGAGTTATCCCCCATTGGAATTTTTGTTTTTAAATTTGGTATCCAAATAGTATATTGATAAATATAAATATGATGATAGAAGGGTTTAAATGATTTAAACCACCACATGTGTTTTCTCCCTTCATGTATAAGATGACATAGATATTGTATAATAAAAAAATAAAAATAAAGGAACTCGTCCCATGGAGTGAGATAAGAATTGGAGAATGAAAAGTGAAAGAGTGAATGAATTATAGAGAATACATAGTTTTCTAATCCTCCTTGTGTTAAAGTATTATTTAGTATAAATAAGGGTGGGGCTTCACATCATGCTTTAGGATTTCATTATCTTCAACATCAATGACAAAGTATTTTATGGTTACCACTTCTGTATTCTACACCATTACTAGCATGATGGGTGGTTCTTTTTAATTACCATTATCTTTACTTTCCAGTTCTAGTACGGGTGTTTATTTTTCAAAAGTAAATATAGAATACTGAGTTGGTGAGGTTTAACAATGTGAAATCAGATACAATAGAATCCAATGTTAAGTCCAATCCCTTAATTTTATCAACTGGATATATTGGTTCTTCTTGATGGGTGACTAGGATATAGTCCAAAAGTTTATATAGAAAAGGATTATATATTGAAACATTCATGTAACACCCTACAAATTTTATGGAATATTTCTCTTTAAATTATATTATTTTTTCGATAGCTTGTATGTTTAGACAAACCACATAAAATTATTAATATATAACATGTAAATTATCGCCTAGCCATTGGATTAGAGGGTATGAATCATAATAAAGAAATTATAAAAAATATATGGTCTATACATTAAAAAAATGAATCAATTAGTTATAAAATTATTATAAATATTTTAAAAAATAATTTGATAATAAAAGTTTTGTTTTTATGGAAATTGTTTTATGCATTCAATATATTTATTATAATAATAATTTAAATTAATCAAAACTATTGAATTACTTTAATGAAATTTATTTATTATTTAATTGATACAATTTTTGAAAAATTCATCAATTTTTTTATTAAGTAGATAAGAATGAATCCAATTTTATTTAATAAAAATGTATTTTTCAAAAAAAAAATGTTTATTTCTAATTTTTCACTCTTACATTAAAATAAATTCCTTCAATTTATAGTTTTTTATTTATAATTAAATAAATATTTATAATTATGTGGTTTATATTTGGTAAATTGGCCTATTTTATTTTTTATCAATATAAATTGTAACTACGGTAAACTTTATCACCAAATTAAGGGTAAATCAGGTAAACCAAGGTGAATGTAAATGATATGACCATATTTTTCTTTGTAATTCTTATTTTAAAATGTTTATTTTACCCCTAAAACATTATTCTATAAATTTATTTTTTAATGGAAATGTTTCTTGGAAAATGGATAATATTTTAATTAAATCACATAATGTTACAAAATATGTCTCTCATAGATTTAAATATTATTTATGTGTTCAAATTGGGGAAAAAGTAGTTATAAGTGAATATTAATAGTCATTTGGTGAATAATGAAATTATATTCATTAGGGTAATTTATTTATAATATTTAGGTATTATAAAATTACCTTATATTATTACGTAGGGTCGAAATAATATTTATTTAATCAATGGAAAATTAAAATAAATGATTTTAAAAATATTAAAATTGAAATAATTTGAGTTATCAATAGTGTTACAAGAATTCTTTAGGTTTATTTGACATATTAGTGTTGTGAAAATAGATTATACAATAATTAATGATTTTTATTTATGTCTTTTAAGTCAAATTTAATAAATAATTTCAAAATTGAAAGTAATGCTATATTATCAAAATAATATTTTAATAAATTATTTTAAAATAAAAAAATATTTAAAGAATATAAGGTGGTTATGATATGGTCTAAAATGTCATAAAGTTTCCATTTATTTCCCATTTTGACCTTGTATGTAAAAGCTACATCGTTTGTTATTTTAAAAGATGTTACCATAGTATAAATTAATATTGGGAAACCAAGGGCTAATCAAAATCATACGATTAGAAATAATCCCAAAACATGTATAAATTCTGTTACTTTATGGGAATATAAACCTATAATACCTGATCTTGAAGTAATTTAACATCTGTAGGTATCTTAATTAATAGTGAATTTATTATAATTTAATATTTTTGGAATGTTTAAAAGTTCCCCACACCTCAATTATAAAAGGGTAGCTCCACCATCACTTATTTACAACACATTTATCCTCTTATACAAAACAACTCTAAATATTTCTTCAATACACTTCCTAGCCACATCCTAGTGGTTTTATACATCCCCAAAGACCAATCCTAATGCCCTTTAGATGATATCTTAAGAGTCGTTTCACAGAAGAGGTAATCACCTTACCCGATCAGTCTCCAATATACAATTACTTATCTCATATTTATCTCTATAATATATTTTAAAATTATAAATTAACTATCCAAAAATATTAATAATTTTTATTACGACTATGAAAAATCCATTATAAACTCTTCTTTCCATCAAATGAGAAATGATAGTATCACTGGTGCGTTCCTATGACATACCATCTCCACAAAGAGACATAATTAATTTTTCATAACCATAATTTATGGATATGTATTATGATTTTTTTAATGTTTATATATTATTTTTATGACATAATTATACTCCTTTAAATATAATATCACATCTATATTATTACCATACATTCCTTTGGGAAATGATAACATTGTTCAAATGTAAATGTGGCCTACCACCACCCCAATGCGATGTGATTATTTTTCAATTATATTTTGCAATGTCGTGTAATTTCTAAATATGTTTTAATTGTATGGAATTATATCGAGACAACACGATTTGAAGACATGTGATTCCAAGGCCTGGTGAGCATGGAATAAATTTTGAACTTTGTTTAGTTCATTTAATTAAATGTGGAAGAGGGTTTTTCTAAATTTTAAAATGGTGGTTTGATAAATGATTCGAAACACCGTTGAACTCGAAACAATAGGATTTCTCTAGAAAGGACATATGTTTAACTGGAAAGGGTCGAGTTGAAAATTTAATTTTCAAACTTTTTGGGAAAAAGTAAAATAACATAAAAAGTTATTTTATTTTTTTTCGCACCATTGTGCAGCAGATGAAGGCGCTGCGGTGTAGTGATGAGGATCAATAGAGGAAGCTTCTTAATTTCTCATTTAATTGAAGCATAATAGACAATATGTTTCATAAATGAAAAATGTATTGAACCGGTGTCACAATGTAACAGAATTATTACGATGTGTTTTCAATTAATAAGATAACGTGTTGGAGAGTTGGGAATTAAACTATGGAATTATTCTCCGATAATCCTATGATTAATTTCCTCTCTAACATATAATTACTAATGCCAACAAGATTTCTAGTAACGTCGACGCCTTACGAAGAGCGAGACTGGGAAGCGACGATCACCAACGATGCTTAAATACTCAAGTACAGAGGACAATGATGACATATGACTATCATGTTATGGGTTTATTTGTTTTACATTTTCCACATTTTTCAATCTAAATGATAAATGTATATCAACCCACCAAGAGTTTGATCCCAAAATCATCTGTTCCTGCAGGAGGGTGATGTTTCTTGGGATTTCTATTAATGATTAAATTATTTTGTTGATTAAACATTAATCCCAAGCCTCCCATGTTTTAAACATACAAAAATTAGGGAATGGGCCGACACGAACAAGGCCCAAAACCCCTCTTCTTAATGCATTCTCGGTCAACGAACGTTCTTAATGGTGGAAAGGTAGATTCAAGGCCTTCACAGGGAAGGCGATACCCCACGAAGGCTGGAGGCACAGTCGGTATGAAGAACATACCACCAGTGCAGACCTGGTGGTCCGTGGAAGATACTTTCAACACTAGAGACCCCTAAAAGTGGCATGTGGTGGCGTCTACGGGCTTGAGGCGGTGCGTCACGATGGTACTCCATGATTGTACGTGGCGAAGTGTCACTGGCTAGGCTGATAGTGGTCAGAAGAGACATAGCCCCTCAGCCGTGTTGTTGAAGAAGAATGTTGCCATGGGAAACGAATCTCAGAGGAACTCGGTCTTTGACCGTTTTCGAGAATTCAGGCTGGTCGGATTGGCTGGTCGTGTCGCATCTGAGCCGTTGTTGCTTCACCACGGCAGAGAAATAGCCCCGTGGTGACCCGCAGGGCAAATAGGGAGACCGACGTGGCTTCCAGCCACATCCAGGCCTAGCAGACCGGTAGGGCGCTGGCTACCCCAATAGTCCAAGCCTACCCTAGTAGCCCATACTATCGCATCCCGCCTTTTTATCACATAAGCTTTCATTACATTTTACAAAACCGAGGATCATTAAGGTTTAGTGTCTTAGAAACCAGGAACTTAAAACATGAAAATATAAACCATTCTTCTTAAACACTTGAAGGAAATCTCCTCATGTTTATCCTAGGTTCATTACTGCATCTCATAACCTGGGGACATACATCAAAATAAAGGGTGATTAGAAGGCCCAGTAAGGGAAACAAGGGAAACATTTAACATGTGAACTTGAGATACATAAATAAAGTCATGAAAAGAACATTATGAAATGAGAAAGAAATCATGAGGCATATCATAATAAAAATAAAGTTTTTCATAACTTTAAGATGTGGCTACAACATTTAATATTGACAATCATTTCGTTTCACCAAGGTCCATCCCCAAGGTTTCATTAAAAATTTCCAAGGTTATTCACCAAGGTATCAGTTTAAAAAGTCATCTCTAGATATTAAGTCTTTACCCAATGCATTGAAGCGCTATCAGGGCGCACCCTTAAATTTTTTTTATCATAATGTGAGCCACATATATCATCATCAATCATTTCATGAACAACACATGTAGAATAAAATAAATGGGTTTCATTTCATAATCATAACGTTTTAAAAACTGCTTTAAAGACATGATCTTTGTGCCACTTTAAAACCCAAAGAAATGGAAGGTGGGTCCCATGTATGTAAATCCCAGAATATAAAATAGAAAAACATGGTATATATGTGAATACCCCTATATAAGAGAGAGCTTTGAGTATTCAGTTAATAAAATAAAGGAACTTTAGAAAAAGAGAGAGACATTTTGAGATGAAAATTCTAAAGCATAAAGGCTATGTTACGAGGTTTTAGAAATCATTGAAAAGATAGGGGACATGGGTCACCCACTCATAAATGATCCATAAAATAGTATGGGACAGAATATAAAGGATTTAAGAAAATGGTAACGAAATTTTAAAGACATACCATATGAAATGAAGAATATGAAAGGAAGACAACAATAAGATTTCTCTTATGAAAATTCGACAGCCTGACGACGTCACTTAAACTTCAACAAAAATGATTTGATGAGATAAAATAAGGTATCTCATCATATGAACATAAAAGTTCAGTATGATAGATATAGATATCATACACCAACATAACAAAAAGTAATTTGAAAGAATTGACATGAAAGTAGAACATTGAAAAATGAGAAAGGTGAAAGAATCCCTTAAAAATTCGGTAGCCTAACCGCGCCACTTAAAATTCAACAAAAATGAATTGACAAGATCAAATAGAGTCTCTCATAATATGAAAGTAATATTTCAGTATGATAGATATAGATATCATACCCCATAATAATTAAAATGAACATCAATGACTTGACATGAAAGTAGAACTACAAAATGAGAAGGGTGAAAGAACCACTTAAAAATTCGGCAGCCTAACGACGCCACATAAAACTTCAAAATACTGAATTAAAGAGATCAAATAGGGTCTCTCATAATGTGAAAATAAAATTTCAGAATTATAGATATAGAGATCATACCCCAAAATAATAAAAAGGAACTTGAATGACTTGACATGAAAGTAGAACTTCAAAACGAGAAGGGTGAAAGAACCACTTAAAAATTCGGCAGCCTAATGGCGCCACTTAATAATTCAAAATACTAAATTAAAGAGATCAAATAGGGTATATAATCATATGAAAGTACAAGTTCAGTGTTATAGATATAGAGATCATACCCTAACATAATAAAAAGGAACATGAATGACTTGACATGAAAGTTGAACTTCAAAACGAGAAGGGTGAAAGAATAACTTAAAAATTCGGCAGCCTAACGACGCCAATAAAAACATAAAAATACTGAATTGAAGAGATAAAATGGGGTCTATCATCATATGATCATAAAATATCAGTATGATAGATATATATATCATACCCCAACATAATAAAAAGGAACTTGAAAGACTTGGCAAGAAAATAGAACTTGAAAATTAGAAGGGTGAAATAATCCGTTACAAATATTTCGGCAGTCTCACGACGCCACTTAAACATTCATAAAATGAAATGATGAGAGTAAGAGGGGGTCTCTCATCACATGAACATAAAAGGAACTGCATAATGAATATAAGAGAACATCCTCCAACATAAGAACATGGAGTATAAAAGAAATGACATAAAAGAGAGTACTTGGAAAGAAAAAGGGAGGTATGATCCCTTACATTAAAACGTAACTCTTGAAGCTAAAAGGTTGGGACCTTGAGGGCTTGGGGGTACCTTGGGAGGACTCCTTGGGAGGTAATGATACCATATTTTCGTTGGGGGATAGTTAGGAGTCGAATGGATGAGAGGATGGCTTGGTATTTATAGGGAAAGTGAGGGGACAAGGCATTAATGGTGAAGGGACACTTCATTAGTGGTTTTGGAAAAACCATGGGCTTTCCCGTGGTATTTTCCCATGGTATTGGCCACTTGGAACACCTCATACCTTATCTTAATATTCATAAGTTGACCATATTTATTACATACTTAATACATCATTTAATGATGTCATTAAACACTCGTAACTTAAAAACTACATTTTCACTATTCATCGAATATTCTACTTTCTCATAAAAATCCTAAAATCTCACCTTAACCAAATATCAATGCTCTGATTTCAAAAATGAACTCCATTTTATAAAAATAATTTTCTAAATAATTTTTAATTTATTTTTTTAAATAAATACACTATTCACCAGAAATTCATTTTTTTCCGAAAATCACCAAAAATTACCATAACATAATATCGATGATCTGAGTTCAAAAATGAAATACATTTTATAAAAATAATTTTCTAAATAATTTTAATTTAATTTTTAATTAAAAACACAATTCGCCCAAAAAACTAATACTTTATTAATAATTTATGAAACCGTTATTTAACCATTTTATTGAATCAGATTACTTAATCAAGGTGCCTAGATTATATTAATACTTTCTTTAAGTGATATTACTAATCCATTTGGTCACATTACTAATCCTAAGCATAAAATCACTATTCCTAATTTACTATTCATCAAAAATAAATTTGATCTTATTAGACTCAAAATTTTGTACTGAACATAATTGTAGCAGACCATTTTTTGAAAATTAGAACACATTTTTAATTATTTAAGGTTTACATAAACATTTTTAAAATATCCTTTCTATAAAATTCATCAAAAATATGAAAACCATATTTATCCGGACATTTAAAAATTCATAAACTTCAACATAAGAAGAAATAAATTTTTTTATTTAAAATAATGGATTATGCAAGGCAGTTATGGTCTGCTTACATAACCTCTTATCACACCCGCATAGGACCTAAGTGTAAGGTGTGCTAAGGTGAGATAATATGAGGGAGGCTCGACCAACATCCCACGAGTAGTAATTTCTATCAGTTTGAACTTCTCACGAAGGCGATTCAGTTCTAACTTCACACGATGAAGTTCAGCTTGGGTTTGGTCCAGAGCAAAGCCCAGTGGTGCTACCTCCTTCCCAAGTTCTGTTAGATGGGCTTCGATCGGTCCAAGACTACTGGGTGAGGTCATCTAATCTTCTTTCTATATTATCCAAGATTACTTGTATTTAGATACAATAATCGAAACGTTTAATTTCCAGCAGTCATATTGACCAATGGTCATATGACAGTCAAAACCCAACGGTCTCATTTTAATTATACTCATGTTATCAAATGAAACAGTTTTGTTCAGTATAAAAAAATAACCCAAAAAATTAGGAAACAAGATTTATTCAAAATTTACGGTCATTACACAGACCCACCTCCGCGGGCTAGACCATTCCCGTAGAGATGAACAAACACAATCGGGTTGGGCCGAACCCGTGACCCTATAGAACTGACTCAGACCCAACATACCCGTTTTTAGAAAAACACCAATATATTTCTAACCGAGCGTCCGATTGACAATACATTTATGGAATTGGATCCCTAATTATGGGGATGATATTTTGGAATACTCCCTTTATGTTATCATTGATGTTGGAATTCGATGATAGGCTTGGGGAGAGGTTCTCTTAAGATTTACCATGATACATGTGAAAACCCTGCTATTGGTTGAGACTTAAAGACTGCTGATAAGTGAAACTGCATGGATTTGATACTATGGCCCAGTGGGAAGTGACTTATTTGTGAGTTGGTTGTTCCACTGTACTCGACAGATAGAGTACCTAAGTATGGACATAGTGGGAAGTGACTTCTTTGTGACCTGGCATGCCTATGGTGGGGAGTGACTTCTGTGTGGCCCAGTATATCCAAATTAATAATCAGGGATGAGTACCACATATGTTTCAGGTTAGTGGGAAGTAGCTTTTGTATGTCTCCAAAATGACCATCATACTCATTATGGAGGAGTTCTCCAACAACTGAGGTGTTCGCAGTTATGACTGATGGTTTCATTTTACTACTCTAGAATATACCTGGGGTGGGTTGCCTTGCTTCATGATCATGCTTAGTGATCATGAGTTTTGGATTGGTTATGGATTTATTTTTGTTTTTTTCTTGTTTATTTTTGGTCCCTACTAACTATTTTGTTAATCACCCCTTCATGGTCTTTGCTAGAATGTGTTGTGTCTAGTGTAGATGACCACCGCCTAGACAAAAGACTTGGTGTACCAGGACCGGTTGTATCCCATTAAGACCAGGCAGATAGGAAATTTTTTACATATTACAGTAGTGACTATGTGATTTCAGATCATGTGGGGTTTTCAATGGATGGCTGTCCAATGTTTCTTTTTAGATTTACTATTTTCCTTTTTATCTTTTGTTGGGTTTGAATTCTGGCCCATTTGACTTTCAGTTTTACTTCTACTCAGTGGTTTATTAGTGCTATGCTTTTCTACTTTTCCAGCATTGGGAAGTGGTTGTGTTTGTGCATTTGTACAGGTACTCATGAAAATTACTCACATTTTTAGGTTGAAACCTTTGGAGAATGTTTCAAACCCCTGGCCTTCGAGAGGCAGGCTTGGGGTATGTCATGACATGGGCCCTAGGGACGGGTAATGAAAAAGTGGTATCAGAGGTGGTTGGTTCGTCCTCAAAGACTAAGAGTCTGTTTATTTTGTTTTTATGGAAATATTTTTGAATATTTTTGATTTTTAATTTTCAATTTAGGGAGTCTAGTGTTGGTGTGGCGACTGAAGTATCCATACACCAAAACCCTGAATTCTGAATCTCGGATCTATACATGAAAACACTAGTTTCATAAGTATATCCTTATGATTTTTATTGAATAAGAGTCAGCTTAGTAAGTATAATATTCTGAAAATGGTACATCTTAGTTTATTTTAGGATTCCTCTACATATCTATCCACCCAGGCTTCCAATACATGATCATGTTGATAGCCCGCCTTACAATGAGGCATCCGTTGAGGGACGCGTCCTAGAGATGGTCCCACTAGATGGTGCACCAGTGTTTCCACCACCAATTGATCAGCAGTTACCACTGGAATTTCCATTAGATTATGTGTTAAGGCTAAACACCTTGCACGATTTCTAGATACAATGAACTCATAGGTTTAGGGGAGAGACAGATCCTTAGGCCACTGAGGACTATCTGGGGGCAGTGATGTGGGTATTCTTCTTAGTGAGGACACTATTTGTCCAGAAGGTGATATTGCCAGAAATCCTTCTACAATTCTTGGTAGAAAGATGGTGGAGATTTACTATCTAGATGCATGATGATATAAACCTCTCTTGGAAAAAAATTGAGTGGATTTTGTGGGAGGGATTTTTCCCTATGACCTTGTTCTATGAATGCATTCGGGGGTAGCTTCACCTACTAGATGGTAGCATTTCGGTGGCTGAGTACTCTGTGAGGTATACATAACACTCTCATTACTCCACATATATGGTGCACGATGTGTTTTTCAGGGCGCAACCCTTTGAGAAGGAACTTAGATAGAAGATCAGGGTATCCATGGTGTCTCTCCACACCCCCACTCATGCTAGCGTGCAAAAGAAAGCCCTTATTGTGGAGATATTTTTTGAAGAACATCAACCGATAACCGAAGACAACCAAAGACCTCAAGTGGAATATTATTCAGTGATGAGCAGTAGGTAGTGGACACAGGGGAACAAGTAGTTTGTCACTTTTAACGAGATACCCTAGGACTCCGGGTTAGCAGTATGGGGCTCCCAATGTAGAGCAGTCAGTAGGGAACCTGATTTTTCTTAACGTGCGGTGGGTAGGGACCCATGGATTGTGGCTGCCTGACCAACTACATCGAATATCATAAACTAGTTGATAGACCTCCATGGAAGAGCCAGAGGACCATGCGATGAGGTCTGTAGGGAAATAGATGTGGTAAGGGATCTGGACATGTGATAGGTGGTGGATGACGGTTTGTGGTGCTACCACCACCACCCTCAAGTGGTCCACCATGGGATTATAAAGCCGATGGATAGGGTTGGGGCCAACTTAAGTCGATGTAAATCTAAGATCACGAAAATTTATATATTATTAGTGGTATGATCTCTGTATTAACCACCTTAGCTGTAGTTCCTACAGAAATAGGCACCAATCACTCTTTCCTTGCCAAAGACCTTGTTTAGGGAATAGAGAGTCTGGTAGAGTTGTTGGCTCAATCCTTACGACTAAGGACATTTACGAGAGGGTATTCTAATATTAAACAGTGATTATGGTAGTGTTATCATACTCTAATATGCAATATAGTCAGATAAGATATCCTAGTAGCAGCATTGGGGCCTTACGACATCATCTTGAGTACGGACTAGCTATCTACAGTCCATGCTCAGATCGACTATTTTAGGCATGAAGTGGGGTGTGTCTGTGACGAATAGACCATTTTTTCTTTCATTGGTGGGAATGGAACTATTATAGAATTGGATGGATTTTCTAAATGGACAGTACAACCATTCACTCATCAGTAGGCTATCCTCACCCTCAGTGTAGTGGACGAGTGGGGTACGAGCTTTCCTATAGTGGTGGATGAGTATGAGGGTGTCTTTCCTAAGGATGTTACGAGATTACCTCATCATATAGAGTTAAACTACTGCATTGATCTGTACCTAGGGATGGAACTAATATCCACCCCTAGCATATCGGATTACCCTCGTAGAGATTTGTTAATTGAGGGTAAAATTGGAGGAATTGTAGGGGAAGGGCTTCATGATACCCAACGTTTCACCGTGGAAATCCCCAGTGATTTTTCCAGGAAATCCGACAGGATCATGAGGCTATGTGTGGATTTATGGAACCTGAACTAGGTGACTATAATGAAAAAGTATCAACTTTTGAGGATTGATGACGTCTTTGACCAATTGAAGTGAGTGAGGCAGTTCTCGAAGATAGACTTTAGATCATGATATCATCAGATTCAGGTACGGGATGAGGACGTACCAAAAATTTCCTTTAGATGGTATTATGGTGACTATGAGTTTCTGATGATGCCTTTCGGCCTGACAAATTCCCAGTAATTTTCATGGTACTCATCAACATGATCATCCAACCTTACCTTGAATGTTTCTTGGTGGTCTTCATTGATGACATCTTAGTGTACTCAGCGTCGGAGGAGGAGCATGCTACACACATTATGATAGTCTTGGATAAACTCCAAGAGCACCAGCCTAATGTGTTGATCTCAAAGTTCCAGTTTTGGATTCAGGAGGACCACTTTTTGAGACACATCATCTCATAGGCTGGAGCTGAAGTATATCCATAAAATATAGAGGAATTTCATTCTTGGGAGCTACCATGGAGCCTGAATGATGTATAAAGTTTGTTGGGGTTGGCTGGATACCACTTGAGAATTGTTCCTAACATTTCCTGAGTGGTAGAACATTTTTCCTCGTTGATATAGAAGGGATGTCCCTTTGTGTGGATGGAGAAGTGCCAGCTGGGTTTTTGGAAGCTGTAGAAGAAACTGATGAGTTCCCCCCTCTTGAGACTACTAGAAGAGGGAGTTGGGTATGTTGTTTTCTACAACACACCAGGGACCATATTGGGGTGTTTCTTGATTTAGGAGTGAGTGGTGATCACCTAAAACTCATGGTATATGAGCTAGAATTATAATAACTACATGACCCATTACCTAGAGTTAGTAGAAGTGGTTTTGCATTGAAGATGTGGCAGCACTACTTGATGGGTTAATGGTTTACGGTCAACTCCAACCACAAGAGTCTTAGTTATGTATTCTCAAATAAGGACCTAAACTTGAGACATTAGGGATGGATGGAGTTATTCCAGTGATATGACTTTGAGATAGTCTATACTCATTAGAAAGGGAATGTGGTGGAAGACTCCCTCAGTAAGAGGTCTGGTCTACATCAGCTGACTGAGGTGACGAAGTAGCTCGTTGCGATGAAGATATCCTTCATGGATGATAATGGATCAGCTTACCTTCAGTCAATGACTATCAATCCCCCAATCTTATAGTGATTTATGGAGGTACAACTAGTGGATGTTGATTGTGAGACCCAACATGCCTAGTTATCCTCCATACAATCTCTTGATAGATGTTTGACACGTGGGGAGCACATGATTCTTTATGGAGGATGCACAATAGTACCAATGAAATTACAGGAGGAGGTTTTGAGGGAGTTCCATACACCCCCTTTGGGGGTATATCCCAGTGTGGAGAAGATGTACCAGGACCTCCAATGTTAGAAATAGTGGCCACGGATAAAGATATTGGTTCCAGAGTTCATTTCATGATGCCTCACTTATTATCAAGTGAAGTCCAAGAATCAGGTCCCAATTCGCATAGAACTACCATTTGAGGTACCAGAATGGTAGTGGGATGGTATCTCCATGGAGTGCGTGATGGGGTTACCATGCACATCCACGGGCTAAGATTCTATATGAGTGATTGTTGACCATCCCACCAAGTTTTCTAACTTCATACCCATCTTGGAGTAGGGATCATTAGAAGGCTTGCAGAACCATTCTATCTATGAGATAGTGTAACTTCATTGGGTTTCTTCGATGATCATCTCAGACCGTGATGCATGCTTTACATTTCAGTTGTGGAATTAATTGCAAAAGAATTATGGGCCTCACTTGCGCTTGAGCACAACTTTCACCCATATATGGATTTTCAGATGGAGGAGACCATAGAAACTTGGTAGGACATTCTTCGTTCTTGCATCCTTTACTTACATCGCAGTAGGGAGGACCACCTACCACTGATAGAGTTTTCATATATCAATAGCTATCACTCCAACATTTTCATGGAACCATTTGAGGTCTTGTATGGGTGGTCATGAAGATCACCTCACTGCTAGATTGAAGGAGGGGAGTCAGCACACATGTGTCCAAAGTTGCTATGATCTACCACTGAGAGAGTGAATATCATCTAAGAGCAGATAAGGACTACATGGAGTAAGCAGAAATTGTATGCTGACTAGAGGTGGAGACCCTTGTAATTTGAGTAGGGAGACCATGATTTCCTCGAGGTATCACCCCAATGAGGATTGTAGAGATATGGTCAGGGCATAAATTTATCTTTGATGTTCATCAGACATTTTCAGATCCTCAATAGATTTGGAAAGGTGTCGTACTTCCAAGCTCTTCCCACAAAGATGCATCGGGTGCATGGTGTTTTTCACATATCGTAGTTTAGGAGAATTTCGTATGATCCATCGCACATCATCGACTATGTTGAGATAGAAATTGATGATGAGGAAATGTTTTCAGAGTTTCTAGAAGAGATTGAGGATCAAAAGGATTGGTTTATTTAGGGATCTTATATTCCTATGGTGCATGTTCTTTGGCAGAATGTGAATTTGCAGGAGAGCACATGAGAGCGGGAGGCTCAAATTCATTCTTAGTACCCCCATTTGTTTGATTAACCCTTGATATGGATTTTGGATACATAATGACCTATGGTGGGGAGAATTTAATGTCCTAGAATTTTTGTATATTGTTTTAATGTTGAGGAATTATTTCATGACAACACGCTTTGACATCATGTGATTTCAAGGCCCAGTGAGTACAGAAAAGAATTTTGAACTTTTGTTATTTTGTTTAAGTAAATGTGCCAGTTGGTTTTTATAACTATTAAACTGGTGCTCGGATCAAGGATTTTAGGACACTGTTGAACTCAAAATGCCATGATTTTTTTAGAAAGGACATAACTTCGGCCGGTAAAGATCAGACCAAAAAAGATAATTTTTAGAATTTTTAGAAAATAATAAAATAACTTAAAATTTATTTTCATTATTTCGCACCATTGAGTGGTGGATGACCGCACTGTGGTGTGTATATGGGGCATATTAAAGGAATCATCTTAATGGATCCTTTAATTGAAGCATAACAAATACACAATTTCATAAATGAAACAGCGTAATGACGTGACATCGCAGCGTAACAGAAACACTGCGAACTATTTTCTTTTAAAAAGATAACACATTGTAGATTTGGGAATTAAATCATGGATTTTTATTCAAATGAACCTATGACAAATTTCCACTCCAACAGAAAACAAGGAATTCTAGAATGATCACTAGGGACGTCAACAGCTTACGGATAACGTGACTAGGATGCAACGAATGCCAATGGAGCTTGAATCATCAAGGGAGTAGTTCTTCAACGAATAATGTTGATCGAGGTAGGGGTTAATTTGTTTTTATTCTTTCCATGTTCTTCATTCTAAATGATGAAAATAGATCAACCCACAACAGGTTGATCCATGGATCATCCGTTCTTGTAAGAATGTGATGTGTCTTGGCATTTCCATTCAGGATAAAATTATTGGGTTGATAGAACTATAATCCCAAGTATCCCTCACTTTAAACATATAACGCAGAGGGTGTGGGCCAACACGAATAAGGCCCGAATCCCTTTTCTTTGTGCATTCTTGGTTGAAAAATGTTCAAAATGAAAAAAGGTTTATTCAAGGATTTCACAGGGAAGGTGATACCCCACTGAGGATGGAGGCATAGTTGGTGCGAAGAATAGGCCACCGGTGTGGACACAGTGTTCCACAGAAGATCCCACAGGCATGTTGGAAGTGGCTTCTAGAGCAGTCATGGGCTCGTGGTGGCACACCACGAAGGTGTGCCAGGAATAACCATCGGATTGTAGTAGAGACACAGATCCACATGCACATAGGTGGAGAGGCTAGTAGTTGTGGGCCATGGGTCTCAGAGGCACGTGTACTTTGATCATGTGAAGAATCTGGGCCAATTGGATTTTCAGGATGCATTACAGCAAAGCCTCGATCGCTTCACTGTGATGGAGAAACGACCCTGTTGTGACCCACATGGTATGTAGGGGGCTGGACGCAGCTTCCAACCACATCCCATCCAGGCGGACCAGGTAGGGTGCGAGGCTGACCTACCCCAACGGGCAAGAACTAAGGACCAATGGGAATGCGACCCAATAGAGTAGACCCTGTCCACGTTAGGTCTTGGTCTGGTCGGTTCGACCAGGTCGGACAAAACCCAAACCTAACCGGCCCCTTTTTGAAAAAAAATATCTTGCAATCTAGACATCCGATTGATGATATTTTTGCAGTGTTGGAACCCTTGAAATAGGGTAGAGATTTTGGAATACAATATGGAGATTTTCAAAGATGTTGGAATTCAATGAATGGATTGGGGATTGATTCTCCCGAGATCAAGCATGTAACATGCAGAAAACCTACTGTAGGATACAACCCAAATACTGATGACATGTTACCATGGGTGGATCAGATGATATGAAGCAGTGGGAAGAAGCTTCTATGTGACCCAATAGGTCCACAATGTGGATCAGCTTATGTGTTAACCAGTAGAACCATAGTACTTGACGTGAGGATTATCTTAGTATGGCTGTAGTGGGAAGTAGGTTCTGTGTGACCCGACATGCCCACAATGGGGATCGACTCTTGTGTGACCCAGCAAACCCACATTACTCATCACGGATGAGTGCCACAATAGTATTAGGTTATTGTGAGGTGAATTCTATGTGACCTAGCAGGCCCACTGTAATCATTGAGGATGAGTTGTCCAACAACAAAGGTGTTCGACGTTATGACTGATGGTTTAACTTTCGAACTCTTGAATATACGTGGTGTGAGCTACCCTACATAATGAGCATGCGTTATGGTTTAGTTTTTGATTGCTTTGTGGTCATTCCTTTTTTTGGGTCCCTAATGAGTATTTTGTTACTCACCCCTCCACAGTCTTCACCCACATGTGTGGTGTCTCGTGCAGAAAACCACCCCCTTGTTGGAGGACTTGATGGCCTAGGACCGGGCAGTGCCCAATGAGACTAGGATGATAGTATGTTCATCTATAGCTACTAGTAGTTAATCTTCACTTACCCATCAGTTGGGGTTTTCATCAAATTTCAATCTAGAGTTTCTTTTGCACTTTCCTATTTTCTAGTTAGTCTTTTTTTTTGGTTTTTATTCTGGCTCATTTGACTTTTAGTTTTGATTGTACGCATAGGTTGCTTTTTAGAATTATTGTTTTTATTTCCATCTTTATAGGTTGATTCCTTTTTCTCTAGTTAGGCGGGCTTGGGGTATGTCACGACACGAGCCTCAGGGGAGGGGTTGTGACATATTTTACTTAGATAGAAATAAAGATGAATTTAATTATTATATATGATATATATGATATAATAATAATACAAAAAAGTTAAATGATATTTTCCTTTATTTATATCCATTTTCAAAAAATGAAAACAGTGTTCATGCACACATACGACCTACTGTCTCCATGAATGATGTAATTCATTTTATATATTTCTAAATTTTATGAATGAATATAAATATGAATATAATTATTTTATAAAATATATATAAAATTATTAATATTGAGGATGTTATGGAATTGAGATAAATATACAAGGACTGGAACAACTGAACAGAAATACTCATGAAAAACATAACCATTAACCCCTGAGAATTATTATTTTAATAAAGAATGTGTAATGACCCAGATTTTTCAAAGTATTATTTTAATATTATATGGAAATTAATTTGAGACCAGGCTCTGAGACGACGTGCAGTTCCGATGCCCGATGAGCCTAGAACAAAGGTTTGAATTTAATTTAACAATTAAATTACGCACACGTGCAGTTTTCCTGATAAAGTAAAATAACCCCTGTATGGGTGCTCAGATCAGAAATCTAAGGGCACCATTGAATTCGGAAGAGCTTTTTTACCTTAGGCAAGGCCTAACTTTGGCCGGTGCAGGTCATTGTGAAATCTGGTTTTTGGACGTAACCGTAATAAAATATTTTATTAAAATATTTTATTTAAATCCTTGTTGAAACGAAATCTTTTTTTCTTTTAAATAGATATTCCGCAGGGAGGTTCAGGGTTAGAATACCCCTAAATCTAATTTCCTCTGGAGAGCTCTGGAGAAGTCCCCCCGACGCGGTGACGATGTTCTTGATGATTTTCACCCACGACGACGACGCATCAACCAGATCATTGCCGACGAACGCCGTGGAATCCAGGTAGGATGTTTGTTCGTGATTTCTTCCCCATTATTGATTTCTATGACGAACATGGGATAATCCACAAACAGATTAGTCCGTGGATCGATCGTTCTTGTGGGATGGGCTATTTGTGGGGATTTTTGGGAGGTTGAATCCATGTTAATCCATTGTTGTTCATTTTTACTACTTTGTTTAATCCCATTAACTGGAGTAGATCAATGTCGTGATGAATGATGGTGGAGGTTCGTTCCTAAATTTCTTTTATTTGGATTTCTCCCCTTTCTTTTCATTACGTTCTTCGAATTCTTCGAGGGGTGATGACGACGGATCGTTGCACATCCGTTCTGTGACGCAACGATCCCAAAATGTATATCCAACTCCGGAGCGGTGTCACAGAGGTGTAACGACGATATCGGCAGACGATTCAGAGCGGATCGTGAGTTATGAGTTTTCGGGCATTTTCTTCAGATGGATAGTTTGAGGTTTATGATCCATTTTAAAGGCTAAAAACACCCATCGGGGTGTTCATATGATGAACCGAACCAATCCCTGGAGTATCGGGACAAACGGATGAGAGATCACGGATCCGGGAGATTGGCCGATGCACGAGGAAGAAGATGGCTTTCTGGAAATTTCCCGACTACAGGCCGTGTAGAATGGGATACACAGCGTGTGTTCGTAGGCAGGATTACATGGCATGTAATTTAGGAGTACACGGACACGGGCAGGCTACACGGCCAGGGGAACGCTATGTATACCCCTCCCCAGCCAGACCCGGCCAGATACACGGGATACCCCATGTACTGGTACATGAGCTGGCGACACGGACACGGGCACAGACCGTGTACGGGCACATGGCCAGCGTACACAGAGCGAGTCCAGGTGCTCAGACACGACATGTGATTCTTCTACACACTGTGTAGTTTCATCCTATCGAAAAAGCCGAATGACACGGGCCAGTTACACGGGCAGTACCTGGGGTCAAGGAACACAACATGTACTTTTTCTACATGTCGTGTAGTTTGGTTTTACACGGCATGAACGAATGACACAGGCTGTTTACACGGACAGTACCTGAGGTCAAGGAACACGGAATGTAACCATACTACATGCTATGTAACCTGTCTTATATGACATTAGCCACTTGTATTAGGTGACTTGGACTAGTTTTCTTAGGGTTCGTACCCTTGGTCATTTCCTTGAAGGTTCTGGTATCATTTTCTTTACAAAGGAGTATGATCCCTTTAGCAGATCTTCCTGAATAGAGTTGTTGGAATCCCCTCTATGAGACTTAGTGATGGATCCTCTATTCATTCTTGGAAACCTAGGTAGAGTTCTTGTCATCGTCGTGACCAACTTTACCTGGGTGCCGATCCTTTGCTTTGCTGATTAGCTCAGACTAAGTTGTCAGAATCACCCCATGACTTGGTTGTGATCCTCATCTGAGCATCATGTTCTCAAGGTACTTGTGGAATGTGTTCTCTCGAAACAAGTACTTCGTATCTCTCTATACTCAGACCTAGGAGTGTGTTCTCCTTGTTATGTGCTTAGTGGAATCTTTGAGATGGATCTTAGTGGTGGTATTCTCGATAGTCGATCATGCATGAGTATATATGGATATTATTGTTATATGTTCAGTAGACATATACTATGTAGAGATGACTGTATCCTTCCTTTGTGGTAATTTTTCTTTTTGTATCTCCTTTTTGGTTTTGGGGTGTCCTACTGGGTATTGTTATACTCACCCTTTCACGGGATTTTCCCGCACGTGTTGTATCTTGTGCAGACGAGCGAGCCTTTGACAGGGTTCTAGTTAGACCAGGACCAGATGGTGCTCAGTGGGATCAGGCAGGCTGAGGTGTGTTCCTACGGCTACAGATTTCAGTCCCAGTACCTTTCCTTATAGCTTGGACTTTGTTACAGACTTTCATTTGGTGGGATTGTACTTTTGGCCCAGGGTTATACACATGTTGTACTTTACTTTCATGTCGTACTCTGTTGGTTGAGATTTTTAGTGTATGCATGCATTTCCATTTTTAGTAGTTTTTACATTTCATCTTTTTGGGCTTAGATATGTGTGTGCGTGTGTAAAGGTTTATAGACAATTCCTCCCATGTTAGTAGAATGCCTACTTGGTGCTAGTCACCAGCCCCGGGCCTATTGGAGGTGGGCTTGGGGAGTTGCGGCTCGGGCCCCATTGGGACAGGTCATGACAGAGTGGTATCAGAGGTGGTCTGTTCTACCTTAGTACCGAGAGTCTATGAGTTGGTTTGGGGCAACAATGTTGAGTGTTTCGAGTTCGGCTTTTAGGCGAGGGACCCTAGTGATGGTCCAGGCGACCGATTTATCCATACAACAGGACTTTGATAACTTTCTTTTCGACTCAGAACATGAGAACAATAGTTTCAAGGAAAAAAATAATGGTACATGCATCATATAGGAATGGTTTGTGGTTTCCATGTCATTTTTGAGTCAGCTCTCCAGATGTACTCACTGACTGAGATATATCTTGTTTCATTAACAGGATGCCTCCGCGACGCGCAACCACTAGGATCCAGCAGCTCGATCACGAGGATGACCCCCTCAGTGATGAAGCCTCGATATAGGGACCAGATCCCCCAGTTTTACTATCAGGTGTAGTGCCAGTTATCCCACCACCTATGGAGCAGTGTTTAGTGCCTACTGTACCAGTGGAGGAGGAGCGCAAGCTGAGTGCACTCCAAAAGTTTCAGAGACAGAGACCCCTTAGGTTTTGAGGAGAGCCTGACCCTCAAGCTATAGAGGAAAAGCTTGAGGTAGTGTCCAGAGTCTTCCGTTTGGTCCTGACACTAGCAGACCAGATGGTGATCCTGGCAGGGAGCCTTCTGCAGGGCTCGACAGGACGATGGTGGAGTTTGGTTATCCAAACTCATGATGAGGCGATACATGCCTGGTCAGAGTTTGAGAATCTCTTCGGAGAGGATTTTTCACCAGTTAACCCGAGATCAGTACACATACAGGAGGTTCTTCAGCTCTAGTAGGGAACCATGATGGTGGTTGACTATTCGTCGAGGTTTACCGACCTCTCTCGGTACTCGATGGATATGGTCAGAGATCAGTACTTTAGAGCTCGGACTTTTGAGCTGGGCTTGGGTATAGATATCCGAGATAGAATCATCCCTATGAGCGTTCCTACTTATGCAGGGGGTCCTCGAGTAGGTTCTGGTGGTCGAGAGCTTCTTGGCAGAGTAGAGACAGATGGCAGATGTCAGTAGTGGGCGAGCTGGAGCAAAGACCTTGGCCACAGGGACCCGACGTCAGGGACCCAGGCATGAGAGACGTTTCCAGAGGAGATCCTAGGACAAGGGATCTGCCGTACAGGGTTCGTAGAGTGCATCCAACCAGTCTCGAGAGAGGAGATGCTACCCATGTGATGGTAGGGGACATCTCGATCGAGATTGTCTGACCCGCCGTACTACTGACATGGGAGCAGTGGATGGACCACTGAGGTAGAGGAAACATGTGGAGCAGATAGATCCGCGGGGCAGAGGACGTGGTAGGGGATATAGAAGAGTAGTTGGAGGTGGTTTATGTTTTGACCTTTTACCACCAACACCCCCATGAGTTCCACCCAGGCTCAGGGAGCTGGTGGACAGAGGCAGGGACAGCTACAGGAGGTAGATGCTTATGACCTAGGTACTCCCAGAATGATTAGAGGTACTATATATGTCTTTTCTACTTTGGATGTCATACTGATAGACACATGTTCTAGTCATTTCTTTCTAGATTCTTATCTTGTTCGAGACCTTGAGATTCCAGTTGAGCCATTGACTCGACCCTTACACATAGAAACATCGACTGGAGAAGATTCAGAGATCACACACCTCTGTAGGCAGTGTGTCCTGACCCTTGGAGGCGAGAGTTTCTGTTGGAAACTCTTGGTTGTAGCGCCGAGGCCTTATGATGTCATTCTTGGTATGGATTGTCTATCCACATTTCATTCCCAAATTGACTATTTTAGGCGAAGGGTGTGGTGTGTCCGCAGTGATGGAACATGGTTCTCTTTTGTCGGTGAAAAAGAGACCTAGGAAGCATAGGATGGACTCGTGCATATGAGGGCACAACCGATTTCACATCAGTTGGCTAGCCTATCCCTTGGAACATCAGATGTTTCAAGTTTCGAGTTTCCAGCAGTAGTGGCTGAGTACGAAGATGTCAGGAGATAGATTTCTGCATTGGTTTGCAACCCGGGATGACACCAATATTAGCATCATCATATCGTATGGCTCCTGCAGAGATTCATGAGCTGAGGGTGTAGCTGGACGACTTGTATAATAAGGGATTTGTGAGACCCAGCGTTTCACCCTGGGCAGTCGCAGTTCTGTTTTCCATGAAGGCAGACGGGAGTTTGAGGTTATCAGTGGATTACCGGCACATGAATCAGGCGACCGTGGAGAACCGGTATCCACTACAGAGGATCGTTGACCTCTTCGACCAGTTGTTAGTGGCACGATGGTTCTAGAAGGATGATCTACGATCAGGCTATCACCAGTTGCGAGTACGGGATGAGGATATACCAAAGAGAACTTTCCGATGTCGCTACAATCACTATGAGTACTTGGTGATGCCTTTCGGTGTGACGAACGCCCTGACAGTGTTCATGAGACTCATGAATCATATCTTTCAGCCCTATCTTGACCGGTTTGGCGTGGTCTTCATTGATGATATCCTTATGTACTCTGCGTCGGAGGAGGATCATGCGAGACACCTAAGGATGGTTCTGGACACACTCCGAGAGCACCATTTGTATGGGAAACTCTCGAAGTATCAGTTCTAGTTACAGGAGGTCCACTTTCTAGGACACGTTATCTCAACAGATGGGGTAGCAGTGGACCCAGCCAAGGTGGAGGCAGTGCTGGCATGGGAGCCACCCCGGAGTATGATGGAGGTGCAGAGTTTCCTTGGGTTGGAAGACAACTATCAGAGATTTATCCTTGATTTCTCTAGGATTACAGCACCCATGACAGCTTTGACCCAAAAGGGGCAGCCTTTTGTATGGACCGAGAGATTCCAGCAGGCTTTCTAGCTGTTGAGACAGAGTTTGATGAGTGCCCCGATCTTGAGATTACCAGAGGAGGGTTTCGAGTACGTAGTGTTCTGCAACACAATAGGAACCATGCTTGGTTTTTTCCTAATGCAGAGGCAAGTGGTTATTGCCTATGGCTCACGTCAGTTGAGGCCACACGAGCAAAACTACGTGACCCATGATATTGAGTTGGAAGCGGTAGTCTTTGCATTGAGGATGTGGCCACACTACCTGATGGGTGAGTGGATTATCGTCTACTCTGATCACAAGAGTCTCAGATATATCTTTTCCCGGAAGGATCTGAATTTTAGACAGAGGCGATGGCTTGAGTTACTCAAGGATTGTGACTTTGAGATAGTTTACACACCTGGGAAGGGGAACGTCGTGGCAGATGCTCTCAATAGAAAATCTAGTTCGCAGTTGCTGGATGAGGCGATGGGGCAGTTGGTCTCTTTACAGTTATCCTTCATGGATGGGGATGAGGGATCTTACCTTCAGTCGATGGTTTTTACCCCTCCACTCTTACAGCGATTCAGGGAAGCATAGCTCGATGATGCTGGATGTGAGACTATACGTGCTCACATATCAGCAGGCCTTGCTACTGATGGATATTCAGAAGGTGGGGAGCATGTTGTTCTTTTTAGAGGTTGTACGGTAGTACCAGTGGTGTTATGAGAGAAGGTTTTACGAGAGTTCCATACATCTCCATTGATGGTGCATCAAGGAGTGGCAAAGATGTATCAGGACCTCCGATGTCAGTTCTGGTGGCCAGGAATGAAGAAGAGTGTGGCCGAGTTTGTTTCTCGGTGCCTTACATATCACCAAGTAAAGGCTGGGCACCAGGTTCCAGAAGGTTTGACTCAGCTCCTTGCGGTGCCAGAGAGGAAGTGGTACGGAATATCCATGGACTTCGTGATGGGTTTACAATGTACATCCAGGGGACATAATTCCATCTGGGGGATCGTTGATAGACTCACCAAGTCAGCCCACTTCTTAGCCACATAGGAGTAGAGTTCAGTAGAGATCTTGGGACGCCTATACGTGAAAGGGATAGTTCGACTTCATGGAGTTCCATCCACGATCATCTCAGATCGTGATTCTCGTTTCATATCCCAGTTGTGGAAGGGATTGCAGGAAGCTTCTGGGACTTAGTTACGCTTGAGCACAACGTTTCGTCCCTAGAATGATGGTCAAACAGAGAAGACCATCCAGGTCCTGGAGGATACGATTCAAGCATGCATTCATGACTTAGATCATTTTTGGGAGGATCACCTACCACTGGTGGAATATTCTTATAACAATAGTTATCATTTCACTATTGTGATTGCACCATTCGAGGCTCTTTACGGGCGACCTTGCAGATAGCCACTTTGCTGGACTGACCCGGGAGAGTCAGCACTCATGGGCCTAGAGATGGTGAGAGATACTACAGAGAAGGGGCAGGTCATCCAGGAGCGGATGAAGACTGCACAAAGTCGGTAGAAATCATATGCCGACAGGAGTCGGAGGCCCTTGGAGTTCGAGGAGTGAGACCATGTGTTTATTCAGGTCTCACCTCGATGAGGATTGCAGAGATTTGGCCGATGCGGAAAGATATCTCTGAGTTTCGTTGGCCCTTTTCATATTATGAGTAGGTTTGGAGAGGTGGTGTATCACTTAGCTCTACCTCCTTAGATGGACCGGGTACACAAAATCTTCAATGTGTCGCAGCTACGGAGGTACATGCACGATCCGTCGCACGTTATCGACTGGGGTGAGCTAGACATCGATGATGGGGAGACCTTTGCAGAGTACCCAGTAGATATCAATGATTTATAGGATAAGATCCTTTGTTGATGAGATATTCCCTTGGTGCGTGTATAGTGGCGGCACGAGTATCTACAGGACAACACCTGGGAGCGGGAGGCTCATATTCACGTGCAGTACCCACATCGTTTTGAGTATCCCTTGTTTTGGCTTCTCGGGGACGTAAAATACTTAAGGTGGGTGTGATATAATGTCCCGGATTTTTCCATGTATTATTTTAATATTATATGGAAATTAATTCGAGACCAGTCTCAGAGACGGCGTGTAGTTACAAGGCCCGGTAAATCCGGAACAAATGTTTGAATTTAATTTAATAATTAAATTACACGCGCGTGCGGGTTTCCTGAAAAAGTGTAATGACTCCTGCACGGGTGCTCGAATCAGAAATATGAGGGCAACTTTACGTTCGGAAGAGCATTTTTACCTTATGATAGGCCTATATTTGGCCGGCGCAGGTCGGTAGTGAAATCTGGTTTTTGGACGTAACTGTAATAAAATATGTAACTAAAATATTTTATTTAAATCCTTGTTGAAATGAAATCTTTTATTCTTTTAAATAGTGATTTCATAGGTAGGGTCAGGGTTACAATCCTTCTAACACTGATTTCCTCTAGAGAGCCTTGAAGAAGACCTCCCGACACGGAGAAAATGTTCTTGACAATTTTCACCGGTGACGACGATTCAGCGACCAGATCATCGCCGATGAATGCCGTGGAATCCAGGTAGGATGTTTGTTTGTGATTTCTTCCCCGTTGTTGATTTCTACGATAAATGTAGGAAAATACATGAACAAATTATTTCGTGGATCGATCGTTCTTTCGAGATGGGCTTTTTTCGGGTATTTTTGGGAGATTGAATCCATGTTAATCCATTGTTGTTGACTTTTTCTGCTCCGTTTAATCCCTTTAACAGGAGAGGATCAACACCGTGATGAACGACGGTGAAGGTTCGTTCCCCAATTTCGTTTCTTTCGATTTCTCCGCTTTTTTTCTTCGCGTCCTTTTCATTCTTCACAGGGCGATGAAGATGGATTATTGCGCATCCGTTCTACGATGCAACGATCCCAAAAAGTGGATCCAACCCCGGAGCGGTGTCACAGAGGTGCGACGACGATATCGGCGGATGATTTGGAGAAGATCGAGAGTTATGAGTTTTCTGGTGTTTTTTTCGGATGGATCGTTTGAGGTTTATGATCCATTTTAAAGGCCTAAAACACCCGTCATGGTGTTCATATGATGAACCGAACCAATCCCTAGAGTATCGGGACGAATAGATGAGAGATCGCGGATCTGGGAGATCGGCCGAAGTGAGAGGAAAAAGACGTTGTTCTGGAAATTTCCCGACTACACACTGTGTAGTATGGGATACACAGTCTGTGTTCGACGGTGAGATTACATGGCATGTAATTCAGGAGTACATGGACACGGGATGAGTACATGGCCAGAGACACACTGTTTTTACCCCTCCCTGGCTAGACCCTACCAGATACATAGGATACCCCGTGTACTGGTACACGGGCAGGCGAAAAGGACACGGGAAGAGACCGTGTATTGGCACATGGCCAACATATACAGAGCGAGTCCAGGTGCTCGGACATGGTGTGTGATTCTTCTACATGCCATGAAGTTTCTTTCTATCTGAAAAGCCTAATGACACGAGCCGGTTACACAGCCAGTACCTGGGGTCATGGAACATGGCGTGTACTTTTTCTACACGCCGTGTAGTTTGGTTTTACATGGCTTAAACGAATGACATGGGCTGTTTACACGGGAAGTACCCATGGTTGAGGAACATGACATTTGACCATACTACACGCCGTGTAACCTGCCTTAAATGACTTGAGAAACTTTTCTTCTGGGAGTTGGAGTAGTTTTCTTAGGGTTCTTACCCATTGTCTTTTCCCTGAAGGTTCTGGTATCATTTCCTTTACACAGGAGTATGATCTTTTCAGCAGAACTTCCTGAATAGATTTGTTGGAATACCCTCCATGTGACTTAGAGCTGGATCCTTTATTCATTCCTGGAACCCTAGGTAGAGTTCCTGGTATCCACGTGACCAACTTTACCCGGGCGCCGATCCTCTGCTTAGTGGATTAGCTCAGAATGAGTTGTCGGAATCACGCCATGACTTGGTTGTGATCCTCATCTAGGTATCATTTTCTCAAGGTACATATGGAGTGTGTCCTACCAGAATGAGTACTTCATATCTCTCTCTCCTCAGACCTAAGAGTGTGTTCTCCTGGTTACATGCTTAGTGGAATCTTCGAGCTCGTTCTTAGTGGTGGTATTCACGATAGTCGACCGTGCATGAGTATATCAAGATATTCTTGTTATATGTTCGGTAGACATATACTGTGTAGAGTTGAATGTATATTTCCATTGTGGTATTTTTCCATGTTGTATCTTCTTTTTGGATTCAGGGTGTCCTTCTGGGTATTTTTATACTCACCCCTCCAGGGGCTTTTCCCACACATGTCGTCACTTGTGTAGACGAGCGATCCTTTGACAGGATTCTAGGTGGACCAGGACCGGACGATGATCAGTGAGATCATGTGGGCTTAGGTGTGTAACTATGGCTACAGATTGTATTCCTAGTACCTTTCCTTACATGTTGGACTTTGTTACAGTCTTTCTTTTGGTGGTCTTGTACTTTTGTCCTAGGGTTTTACGCTGGATGTATTTTAGTTTCTTGTCATACTCTGTTGGTTGAGATTTTTAGTGTATGCATGCATTTCCGTTTTTAGTAGTTTTTACTCTTGAAATTTGTGGGATTGGAGATGTGTGTGCATGTGTACAGGTTTATAGGCAATGCCTCCCATGTTAGTAGCATGCCTACTCGATGCTAGTCACCAGCCCCGGGCCTATTGGAGGCAGGCTTGGGGAGTTGCATCTCAGGCACCACTAGGACAGGTCATGACAGAATGATTGATAAAAGTGGGTGTTTAAATGTCATAAATGTATCATATATGAAATTATAATATTTAATATTATTCTATTATATAATTATAATAAACATACTTTATTATACAATATTTTAGATTTATTAATAAGTAATGAAAACTCAATGTAATGTTTTTATTTCAAAAACTCATTTTTTGCAGGATTAATTACGACTACACCTCTGATGCAGAAATATTATGATCTCACTTTTAATAAATGAAACCATTTTATTATAATTAAGTTATCATTTTTAAATACAAATTTACTTTCATTTTTCTCATTTTATGTATTCTGGTGGCCACAAATATTTTTAAGGAATATTGACTACATATATCTCTTTGGTTAAATTTTTTTGTTCTATATCTATATTTTCTAAATTGGTTTTGAAAAAAAGGTTTTTAAAATCACCCTATTATTTTTTAAATTAATTGATAATCATTTTTAAATTTTTACAATTTTTAGTGGAATCTTATTATAGTATTGCAAAAGAAGGTACACTGTGACTTTTCGGAGAATATTTTGAAATCAATTTTTTTAACTTATAATGCATGAAATAATTTTCCAACCTTCTTGAATAATATTTTAACTCAATATTACTTTAAAATTTTACAATTTTATTTTTTTAAAAATTTTTTACTTTTATAATTGAAATGTTTATTTAATTACTAATTTCAAAAGTGGAAATGTTATTTTCCTCAAAAATGTTTTAATGATATTTTAATGATATTACTATTCATTAAATAAAATGACCCTTGATTTCACTTATTATTAATTATTGATATGAATAAATGTTACCATTATTGTTCTTTATCAATATATTTTATTTTTATGATGAGAATATGTTTATTAATACCATTTCCTTTCGAAGGATTATGCTATAATGAAATGAGGCATTATTTATGAGACCCTTTTATTATCCATGGGTAATGATCAGATGAATTTTTCATGAACCCCACTATTTCATGGGATCTTATTTGATAAATGATTTGTAATCCATTGGAAGAAATATGTATGATTTTAATTTTTATAATGGGAGCGAACAATATCTTTCTCTAATGCATTGGATATAGATTGAATTCAAATGAGATAAACAGTACTGGAATTGGGAGTGAAGCAAGTTTTGTAAGGGAAATTGTAAACTGTGATAATATTGGGATTTTTACATGAATACTAGATAGTTTGGGGAGTAAACCCATTCCACTATGATTGTTTTGGAATAGATCCCTAACTGTTAAAGAAATTATTTTCTACATTTATGGTTATGCCATTATTCAAAGTATTATGTCAATGTTATGATATCATGGATCATGTTCTTTAGTTCCATTATGATTCATGTCTTATTAACTACAATTATTTATGATATGACTCAATATTATGATCTATTATATACAAGGAATGGTTTTAAAATGTCAATATAATGTTCTTATAAATTTTTTTATCATGTTATTGTGATATGATAACTTATATCTCTCTTATTTACCCTCATTGAGCATTATACTTCACCCATTCTTATGATTAATTTCCAAAGTTATAAAAAATGATTTTATGTATGATTTATATAAGAAGGGTGATATATATGAAGATATATATGGGATATGATGTAGGAATACTATGAGACAGTTTCTTATGTTTCTACATTCAAAAGATACTAGAACTATATGATTCTTTCATGGATTATTAGGTTATAAAAATAATATTAATATATTAATATGTAATATATATATATATATGAAAAATTTGGTTTAGTATTGATGTCATGGAAGAAAGTATTAGTTAATATTTGAAAACTAAGATGAGAGAAATTTAGTGAGAACACTATTGATAAATCCATATATATGGTAAAATACTAATGTTTTGGTAATGATCATGAATGAACTAGCATAATGTAAGTTTTCATATAATATTGTTTCAAAATTTATATATCCAACAAGTGATTTTCTATGAATATGTGGTTTTATACTATGATTTTTGTTTCTCATGCTATTCCATTTGGTTTTATTCAATGGATGGAGACCGACAAAATCATCTTAATACAGAAGGTGATGGATTATACAATGATTTTTCTCATGAGAAAACAATTTTTTTGGATATGGACTGAAAAATATAATTTATACACTCACAAAAGTTTCATAATATATGAATCATAATAAATATATAAACAATAAAAGGGAAAAACATTTTTGAGTCCTTCATGAGGTAATTCACACCTTCTTTTAATGGTTCTGAAGATCCACTAGTTCATGATATGTGGATTAGTATAATTGAAAAGATATTTTCCATTCTTCAATGTTTAAAACATTTTATTTTTATTTTGGATTTTTATCCTTTTGATGATGAAGTCTATCTATTTTGTAATATTATCAAGAACATGAGATAATAATAAGAAATTTAATCTATAGAGTGGAAAAAATTTAAATGCCTATTTTTTAATAAGTATTTTACTCATATTAATTGTACAAAAATAGAAGAAAAATTAATTTAATTAAAGAATAAGGTTTATGAATTTTTGGTACTTATATGGAATATTTTACAATACAAGCGAGGTACACTACTTTTATTATCATTCAACTTTTTCTTCAGTCGTTACCCCTATTGAAGCCTGATTTTGGTCAACATTTTTCTCTTACTTCAAGATCTATCATTCTAAACCCTGTATCAACTTTTTGAGATGGTTTTCAGAGGAGTTTTGGGATGCGATGCTGATCCATCAATGATGTTCTGTGTTCTTTCATGTTAGTTTTTTTCTTACCTTGGTTTTAGTTTCTTTGGTGGTGATAGTTCAACTTCATCATGAATTGAAGAGTGTTATTCCTATAGATTGTGTTGGAGTTCGTGGCTATGATCAATTATGATATTTACCAAATTCAGAAGTTTCATGGAATGATATGTTATGAATATTATTCACTTAATTGTTTCTTAGTGAATATGTGGTTTAAATTAGAGAATGTTTTTGTTTGGATTTCATTATTTTATTGGGTGATGTATGAGTGGACATGGGTGAATTAGTTTTAGAGTAGGGGAAGAAGTCTGGTTTTTCCTCACCAATGATGTTATTGATGATGATGGTGATCGGGTGTGTCAGTGTGCAAGGATTGATGCATCAGTCGCCTTGTGGTTTGAGGCCTGATATGGTGGCACGTTTTGATAAAAATTTGAATTCAATGGTGTTTGGATAGTGTATTTGATGTGACTTCACATTCCATTTCAACTATTTTTTTTTTGTGATTTCTTCATTTTTGTATCCATAAATAATAGTTTGATGTTACCACTAACCCTAAAGTGTCATCTTTGAAAATAAAAAAACAATTCTTGGTTATCATTGAACTTTAATGTAATCTTGATCAATTATTTATTGTATTAAAACTATATATCTAAAGGGAATTATCCATAAGTTACATTAGTTGATATAAAAAAATCGATAATTTTTAATCATGGTTAATATGGAAATTTTATTTAACCATCAATATATTGTTTTTTAAAAGAAAAGAAAACATTTATTTCATAGGAAACTCTAAAAACCATTGATAGTAGTAGACGAGCCTTCCTTTATGTTTCATGTTTGGTATGAAACATGGGGAAATTGAATTAAGGGAATTAGACTATGTTTTAGATTTGTAAATGAAGGTAATTTGGAAATAGAATTATGATGTGAAGGGAATTAGTTTTCTTATGACTTGAATAGAGTGAAATCTCCATAGAATGCACCAGCGACACTCTAGAGTTTTAAATTCTAGGAGTATGAGAATTATGATAATCAGTTCCAAAATATGAAGTTTAATGATGATGATTGAATATAAAAACCTTTAAATCCTAGATAAAAAGTGAAATATCATGTGGTCACTATTTTTTTATGAGTGTTATAATAATGACATGGTTAAAGGTACACTTACCATCCATTCTAGAGACACTAATGTATTGTTTGTTTTAGGATATACCCACTCCTTTTTATCTCATAAGTTTTCTTAGGGTATCAACCACCTAAAAATTTAGATGTTGAGTTTTTAATAAAATCCCTTAATGGTATGATGATTATATACCAATTACATGAATCTTGTAAAATTGATGTTTGTGGGAATTAGTTTTATGAAAATCTTGTCAATCTTCCTCTACTGGAATTTGAGGTTATTTTGAGAATGGATCGGATTTATTTACATAAATCTCACATATATTTAAATATAAATGATGTTTCATTTAATATTCCATACCAACCAATGATCACTTATTATTGGGATGAAGATATGAACTTCTGATGGATATTACATCCATTATATAGGTCATGATTCATATTCGAAAGGGCCGTTTATGTTAAATATCTTGGGACAAACCAAATATTGAAGATATAACTATTATATAGAATTTTATTAATGAATTTTTGAATGAATATTGTTGTCTTCTACATAATTTTGATATTGAGTTTTCAATATAACCCATACATGGTGATACACCTATTTCCATGAATCCACATAAAATGGACCCGATTGAGTTGAAAGAATTAAATAATAAACTCTAGTAAATTTTTTTATAACGTATTCATTCACCCATGTATGCCACTATGGGTTAACCTATTCTATTTGATAATAAGAAATATGCATCAATGTGACTCTACATTTATTAACAAGAACAGAACAAGATCCCTATCAATAAAAAGTGTCATCTACCCCGTATGGATGAATTGTTTGATAATTAGATCATAGATCAATAATTTTCATAGGTTTCTCTTCATTCTAGATATCATCAATTGGGGGCCATGAATGAAGATATATCAAAGACAATATTTTGTTCATGGTATGGAGACTATGAGTTTATAGATTCCATTTGGTCCAACTAATCCCCCATCCATATTCATGGATTTAATGAATATAGTCTTTAAAGATTAACATGATTAGTTTTTGGTAGTACTTATTGATGGTTATATTATTTATTCAAAGAGAAAGAAATATAATGAGGATCATTGGATAATTGTGCGAAGACCCTAAAAATTAGAATATTGATGACAAATTTTCGAAGAAATAATTTTGGATATATAATGTTTCATTCACAGGTCCTATAATATCAAGTGAGGGTATATAAAAAAACCCTTAAAAATAGAAGTAATTAAATGTTGTCCACAACCAACCACTATTACTGAGATCAATATTTTCCGTGGACTATACAGATATTATCAATGATTTGTGTCACTTTTATCATGGATATCGAATCCAATCAACAAATTAAATCAGAATGGAGAAAAGTTTCTTTAGATAGATAAATGTGTGGAATGGTTTAAGGAATGAGAGATAAGGATCATCAATTCACCTATACTTACACAACCCTATTATATAAATGTTTTTCTAATATGTTGTGTTGTGCTAAAGAGAGGACTCAAATACATCCTCATGTATAACTATATATTTTTATTGCTTATTACTTATGAAATTTTATGTTATATGAGTAAAATTACCCAACTCATGATTTGGAGTTAGCTATAGTAATTATTAAATTAAATATATACAAGAATTATCTCAATTGAAAAAATTATGGTATATATACTTATAAAAACATCTAATATATATTTTAAATCAAAAATAGATCAATGTAATGTAAAGAATATGGTCAGTGATAATTAATGAATATGACTGCACAATACATTTACACCCTAGGAAAGTGAAAAAGGTTGTAGATATACTAAGTCAAGAAGATCATAATATCTTATCATCAATTTGAATGAGAAAATATGCAACATTTATGAACATGAAAAGGATGGAACTTAAAATATTAAATGAAGGGGATATATCATATCTATGTCAAATGAGTGTTCAATGATCTATTCAAGTTAATATTAAATATGTGTGTATGAAAGATTTAGGTAAATAAAAGAATGAGACAAATTATATTGTGATCATCCTTGATAATGAGAAAATAATATGGTTTAGAAATAATTTATGTGTCCCTTAATTATTGTATTACGTTAAGGAACTGATGGATGAATCTCATAGTTCTCCATTGTTAATTAATCATTGATGTATGATGATTTTTATATATTTAAATAAGTATTACTAGTGGGATGTAATAAATATAAATATTAAAGAGTATATTTCATAGTTATTGGAATTCCAGAAAGTTGTGTTTCAGAGATAGAATTATAACGGGATGTTACAACCATTAACCACAGAAAAAAAAATAGAAATGAAAAAACATAATAATGTATATTGGCATTAGAATATCTTAAATATATAAATGGCATAATTCCATCTGGGTTATAGTTAACCACCTTATGACATTAGCATAGAGGAGATATTTTTCTCTTGAAAAAATTTCTCAGCTATACATTGAAGAATCTATATGATTTCATGGTGTACCACAATAAATTAAATATTATTAGGATTAGAGGATTACCTAGATGTGTTGGATAAGTCATCAATAAGACCTATATACAAATTTATGTTTCAAAAATACATATCATCCTCAAATATATGTTCCATTAGATAGTAATATTCAAACTTTAGAATACATGTTGAGATACTTCTCTATGGATTTCCAAACTGTTTAGGATTAACACCTATAATTAGTGGAATTTTATATAAATTTTTCAACTATATCATTTAGATAGAACCTTATGAATCCCTCTATGATAAGAAGTATAAAACTATGAAATTATTAAATGATGTTGAAAAAATAAGATATTGGGTCTTGATCTGGGTGAGGAAATGGAAAAAATAGTTAGAAGAATTCAACAAAATAGAAGATCATATCAGAGATTAAAAAACATATGATTATAATAATTGAAATGATCTACATATTAATATTGGTTAAAATTCATTACTATTATTATTTTTAACATCCCCAACCCGGATGCCACTAGACCGGTGCCCCATGCTGGGTCACCACAGGACCATAGGTGCGCCTCCCTATACTCAAGTGGTTGCAGACTAGTAGATAGGGCTTAAGAGATCGCATGTGCATAATATAAAAACATAATTAGAGTAATCCACTACTGATAAATTATGAAATAATATAAAAATGGACAATTAAAAATAAATGTGAATTACCAACCATTTCCCAAAAAATAGGTACAATCCCGCCACTAATTTATAAACACCCCATGTCTTGTCACACATTATCAAGTGAAATAAAAACCAAAACAATGAAAATCTGAATAATCCCTAAAAATAGTTCTAACACCAAGTATGGTCCCTTACTCTACACACATTTCATGCACAATAAACCCTCTAGTATAGGTACCTTTCCTCTATCCTGACTATAAACCATGAACTCTGCTCAGGTACTCAATGATGACCCATGAAGGGTGTGAGTAAAACTTAGTAGGCCACCACCAATGATGTCTGCAAAATAACATGTCTAAATTGATAGTCTAGGCATGTGCTAAAATGAATAATGAGGTAAAAATTGGATAAACTAGGACCCTAGAAAACAATAATCACTTAAAAATTTTTAATAATTTACTCAATTTTTAGGTGAATCATTAATAAACCTCATCCTTTGTTGGTCAACAACTAATAATAAAGAAATAAAATATGTTCCCTATCTCACTAGGGATACTATTTCACAATCAATTACATCAAACAACCTTGAATCCCGAATACAAGTAGTCTCAAACAATGAAACTGTTTGCGTCTTAGAGCCTCAGTTCAACTACCTTACCCATACATTCTAGGTGTGGGGTTTAGATCCCCAGTCTGTCACAAACTCAATCTGGTCTCCAACAAAACTGGAAACCGACCCTACCCATGACAAGGCCCGAAGGTCATTCCCAATACCCATAGGCTGGAAAAAGTTCCTGGGTATCATAAAATGATGTATGGGAATGATTTACCAGGGTTTATAACCGTTAAACAAGAAACAAAGTCAATATACCAAATCTGTACTTTTAAAATAAACCATCTTTTAAAAAATTTCAGAACTGAATTACATAAGTTAAAAATATTATTAAAAACCATTAAAAAGGTACAAAACCAAATAAGTACATCCTAAGAACCTCCACATTGAAAGATGCACCACCCTCAAGCCATCCCCACACCAACACAACATGAACGACTAGAAAAAACTTGAACTGTTGGCACAAAATTTATACCCAAACCTACGAAAACAAAAAAAACCAAGTCTACTTACACACAAGGGTGTAGGTAGGGTGTGAGATAATGTCTAGTAGTATAACACCAAAAAGTGATTCCATGTGATAAACATTCATTGATGAAAATATTGCAATTTTCCCAAAATTTCAATGCTAGTTACAATTTTTAAAAGACGAAACTTAAGAATTTAAGTTGTTTTCAAGTGGGATAATTTAAATAATACTCACATTTTAAATAAATTCCAAAACAAATGAAATTTACAGCCAACAATACTTTATTCTTACTGAAAGCAAAAATAACCCAATAAGCACAAGCAATAAGAAAAAACCCTTAGGCACTAGCTCGTTGTGGGTACCAGGTACCTCGTATCTCAGTGAGAGTAACCATCACAATATCCATTCTTGTGCACAAGATCCACTAGTAGGGAGAATAACCCTAACCTAGTGGTCACTAATCATCATAATCATAGTTTATTTAGTGTTTTAATATTCAATATTACTACATGAAACTGAGGCCAAACCCCACAGAGTCACTGTCATACTAGTACACGTCCACCCACCTATATACTCAGGTCTCTCTCTTGTGCTCAAATAAGTTCAACAAGCCTAGAAATATAATTTTCACATGAAAATATCACTTCCACATCACACATTAACAAAACATCCCCATGTACATCACACACGTCACAAAATCCACTTTTCATGCAAATGCATTTTGAAATCAAACTCACACCAAAATAGCCCACAATAAATTTGGCATAACATTAACAATCCAACACATCCTTGAAAAAAATTTATAAAATCTTTCCAAATATGCTAAACACCACAAAACATACCACTCAAAAGTTTTATAAAACCCTATATCATAAAAAAAATTTCATTTTTCACATCACACTCAAACAAACAACCCACATCATGTCCACACCTTTTTCACATTTCAGTAAATCTGCTAAACATTTTTATAAAAAATTTCCAAGAGTATACACATCACATCATAGCCCCTTCCACATTTAAAATAGACCATTTAAAAATATACACAATCTAAAACAGTTTTCCAATATGATTTCACCTCTTACATAAATCATTAAACCATTCAAAACGTTCATAAAACAATTCCAAGGAGTGTACCCAATCTTTTCACATAAAACCCATTTCAAAACCATCATTCAAGGAGAAAATCACACCAATAACACTTTAAAATAGAATTGGAATCCCCAAAAACATTTATTAAACAACCCCTATATGATTTACAAATACCTCAAACAATACCACAAAAGATCCACATGAAAAACACATGTTTTCAAAATCTCTTTCAAGAAGTACAACATGGTTTTACACCATAAACACATTCTAAAACCAAATTTCAAACCCAATGGAACAAAAATACCCTACCAATGTAGAATTGTTATCCCCAACAAGATTTATTAAAACAATTTCATATGTTCTACAAAACACCCAAATAATACCCCAAGTGTTTCACATGAAAAAAAACCAATTTCAAGCGAAAATGGAACTATAAAATTTAACCTTAACGAAATCAATAATGAGAAGTTTTCACACCACACAGAACATATTATAAATGTGGAGAATTAGAAAATACAGTAATATAACACATCAATAATTGATTACACATGGAACCACCTACCGAAAGTGTATAATCCCTCAAATCATGGTGTGAAACATCAAGTGCACCACCACTGCACTACAAGGAATTTAAGAGAAACAAAAAATATCCATATTACACCAAAAAACCCAATGTAAAACCCTAGGTACTACCCCTATCATCTGGAAACTTTGTTACATCATTAATGTGGGATGAAACCCCAAGGAAATGGAATAAGTGGAATGGAGGATCACTTACTTGAACAAATCTTGGTGAAATAGACCTAAATCCACATGTATCTGAATTTTCATGCTTCCAAACAATCAAGGGAAGTTTGAATTAGGATAAAAATATCATGTAAGAATTTAAATGTTGGAAAAGTGTGGGAAATGAAAAAGTTATTAAGGAATCAAATTAACTTTATAAATCTTCTTGAATTGTTGAAGCATAAGAAGTTTCAACTTAATCCCTGAAGGAAACGAAATAAAAAGAGGTGGAGAAGAGAACGAGGGAATGCCACAGTTTAGTGGTCTCGAGTTAGCGGTGGAATCACTAAAAAATAGTTAAAATTGAATATGTTATGAAATAAAAAAAATATTTTTTTAAAACAAATTGGAAATGGGCTTTCAGGATGGCCCAAATCCTTAAATAATTACACAAATCCACAATTATTATGAATTTATAAAAGATCCAAATTGAAATGGTGGTGTTAATAGGCCAGGGGAGGAAATTTAAGAATTTGAATGGGTGCAAAATATTAAAAAATGAAAAATTTATAGAAGAATCTAAATTGGTTTTTTAAATCTGGAAATGGGCTTATGGTTTGGCCTAAATCATGAAAACTAACCCCTTCCTCAAAAAACCATGGGAAGCCCCCAAAACAAAGAAATAATGGAAATTAAATGAAAAATAAATTTAAAATATATCATGGATGTGACATTTTCTAACTGGACTAATAGCAATGGAATGTAACAGCCCAAGATGCCACAATACGCTTCTCTTTGAATAATACAATAGCGTGTATTATACGCAATTTCGAGTTCTAACAAACCACAACCAATCAAACTAGCTGTTATGAATATTAATACCCACTTTTTTAAAATTTTATAAATTTTACCTTTCAAAATGGACTTCATTTTTGGATTCGGAATATAAAAATTATCTTAGGGTGAATTTTTGGTACTTTTCTGATAACTTTCATATTTGGATGAATAGTGAAAGTCACTAAATTTTATTTTAAAAAAACTTTTTTAATCAAATTAATTAATAGTGATAAAATATGAATTTTAATGGTTAGGAAGTATAATTAGATTATATTTTTAACATTTAATACAATTTAGGTCATTATAAGTAATTTCACATTTAAATTTGACATAAACATGTGTCAATAATTTGATACTTATTATTTGATAAAAACAAGCTTTTTGTTTTGACTACGGGAATTAATTTTAAATTAATTTCTTCCACTTTGGTATTTTTAATTTAGAAAAATGGATCCATATTTGGAATCATCAGGTCCAAATTGTGTAAATAGGTAACTATTATCTTTAGAAACTTTGAATAATTACTTCGATAAATATTTTATTAATCATGGCTAAAGGGGTAAAATATAGTAAATAAGGTTAAAAAATAATATTATAATAATATTAAATTTCCCTAACACATGTCCTAACCCTATTGGATGATATATTTCCGACCATTGGCATCATTGTGTTGATTTTGAGACCCCATGAAGCCACTTGAAGTGATAATGACATTATATATTAAATAATTCAAAGTTGAGACAGAAATAAAAAAAACTAATATCTTTTAATAAAACAATTTTTATATGAGGTTATATAATTGATCTATTAGACTATAAATATTCATTAGAAATATGAAACTATTTTATAGAAAGTGGTATTTTATTTATACTTTTTATACATTAAATAGTTAAATTTATTTATGACCTAATGATGATGTAGTAATTACCTTATTAATGAAAGAATCAAATAAATTGTATTATAAATACTTAAATAAATATTATTTCAACTTTTTTATTACATACATGAATTTTATAGGTTAAAATGACATATTAAATCTGATTTAATTAATTTTTTTCTAAGTAATAGTGCTGTTACGACTTTATGAAAAATAAATTATTAAATAATGTCAAAATTAAGATAATTTAGTTTTTGAAACAAATACTCTATTATTGGTTGATATAATAATAATAAAAGCCTATGGTTCGGCAAAAGGGCCTAAATAATATTATATGTGTTATAAATTAACCTCTTAGGGTTCTATAGGAAGTACATAATATGTTTTTTAACCATATAATATAAAAATACAAAGAGACATGGTAAATGTCAAACTATGTAACTAAGAGTTAAATCTAAAAGAAAAGGTTAATATAGTGACCCAAACCAGTCTAAAACCTATTGGATGAGTTATTTTTCGACCCATAAAAACCTTATAATTTAAACAATACACTTTTGAGCCATTATAAATGGAAAATAATTTTATTATAATATAATATTTGTGGCTTTTCCTAAGGTACCCTCACTCCTCTTGTAAAAGGGAAGCCCCCCTTCCCCCTAATTCATACCTTCAAAGCCATTTGAATTGGCAAAAAACTACCAAAATACCCTTTCAACTATACTCCCTTATTCATAGTGGCCTTCCTTTAGTCATAATTCCAACTTATGGTGCCATTTTGATCAAATCAAAAGGAAGAACCTGAAGAAGAGGTAAATATTTCAGCATATCTTTCAAGTTCCTTTCTTCTTACACTTCCTCTTTCTTTGTTGATTCGATTATAAAATAATAACTTCAGTATCTTCTATATAATTTTATGTTATTTTAAATATGGTAAACCAATATTCATTATTCTACACATATTTTGAATGACATGTCACTATAGGTGCTTACGTACGACTTACCGTCTCCATGTCCTGGTGTAATTGTTGTTCAATAAATTATTATTTGGATGTTTATAATAATGATGAGTAATTGATGTAAATAATAAATATAACATTATAATAATTATTTATATATGATATAAAATCCAGTTATATATTATTTTAATATCAAAATAATGATATTGTTACTCGTGCGTACGTACAGATTACCCTCTCCACGAACGTGATTAGATTCATTCACCATCGTATCCATTCAAGAATAATTTTCATTAGATTATTAAAAATAATTTTTAAATAATAAATATCATTCTGAATATGAATATGATACATCCTATCGATAAAAAAACATTACTTACATAACAAATATTATAAAGGAAAATTAATCAGTTAACACCTGAAACGACGATAATACTAAGATATTATTAACAAAGCAATGTTAAAAGATCATATATGATATCATATTAATATATATGATTCTTTTATAATTTAATAAAAATTATTTCCGCACAATATAGGAGGTTAACCTACCCTCAACCAAGGAAATGTACAAGGTAAGGGTTAATTTCACAATCCCTTTATTTGCCGATGTTTTTACATAAGTATCTACTGGGACCTCTTTATCATCCACATACTTGTTTCTTAGAAATGTATTCCAATTTTTTTTACTATTTACTAGACTATGGGTTAAAGTAATTTATACCCTTTTGTTGACTTTTTATAAAATGTTTTGAATGAATCTTTTAGTCATTTTCCAAACAATGTACCTTATGACCTTTCTGAAAAAATTATGGTAAGAATTTTTTTTAAATTATACGCCAGGTGCGGCTGTTTTCTACCATTATAACATTTTCAAGGCTTCCATTACAAGCTTATAAGAATATTTTTAATTATAAAAGTTTTATTTTATAATTACATAAATTTTAAATGATTTCAAAATAGAAATAGATATTTCTCTAAAAAGGTTTTGATTTCATCTATGTCACCATCCTTTGATGGATTTTAAGTATATTTGAAGTTGATTTATTATGATACAAAACTTCTATATTGTATTGAAGGATTTGTGATGTGTTTGAATGTGGATGTGTTATTTTATACCATTCATGGTTTATGGATAAATTATTAAAATTTCGTATGCTAGTTTTAATACAAATGTTTATGTTATGTTTAAACATTTTCATATGAGGAATGCATTGGACTTAGTAAGTGACGGGTGGATCCCGTTATAGATCCTCGAGGCATCGATAGGTCTCATGATGAAAACTAGTGTCTTGGCACAAGGCCTTGAAAAAATATTATTTGTAGTCTTGGAACAAGGCCTTGACTATGTTGTTATGAAAGTCTAGCATTACGCATTCCATCATTATGAAAGTGGTTATTGATATTGCATGTGATTATTATAGTAGTATAATATTCATGTGAGTAGATAAATGGAATTACTTTATTTTATCATTTCCATTTTATGCTGATTTTCAGGGTTAAAAGGATTTGTCTTAGTCTTATACATTGCCTTAAATGTTTATGCTTATTTATGAATGTTTTTTCTCTATTTTAATCCTTACTGATCTTTTGAGATCACCCCTTCCAATGTTTTATTTTTACTAGGATGTGAAGAATTATATTATGAGTAACCTACTAGGATAGTATATGGGATCTTAGTGTTTTCTATGGAAACAATATAGTTGTGGTTTCCCATTTTTTTGACGTAATGTGAACCTTATGAATGTATCTTTTACTTCCAAGGATACTAAACTCATCGGTCTTTAGAGACTTGATCTTTTGTAATCTTGCAGATGATACGTAATAATTCACTAACTCTCAGCTTCTGGGGTTTGGGCATTACAGTTGGTATCAGAGGAAGTTTAGTACAAGCCTTGTAATCTTGATTTAGATAAACCCTGATTAGAGCACATTACCCTAAGATAGACTTTGAGGATTAGTATAGAAGAAACTCCTAGAATTTTTGTATTGTAGAGATTTTGTGAGTTTTCCATAAAATACATCCCTATCTAGATATGAGCTGGTAGAGGAGGCTCTGGAACCGATGTACCTAGTGGTAAAACCCAAAAACACCGCTTTGAGATAGACATGAATGAGAACTGCTGCACGACAATGGTCCTTGCTACACTCTTGGTTATGACACTCCTAAGGGATATACTTAAGAAAATTCTCATTTTGATTACAAACTATTATGAAGGGTTTGTGAGTATATAAATCCTCAATGAATACTTTTTTATGATTATGGATTGTATCCATAAACTGTTCAATTTATGTTAAGTATTTTAAAAGTTTGGAATTATGTATTTGAATTCATAAACTAATCTTGTTATTGCCATTTTTTATAAATGGATCCTAGTGGAAGGAATGGAAATCATATCAATGAACACACTAAATGTTGTGATTTCCCTCCTGCTCAAGATAATTATAGTGGAGTTGGTGATGCATCTAATGCTGATCAGCTAATCACCATACTGGGACAACTCACCCAGGTTATGAATAATAACCTTACCCGTATGGAGCACCCTGATCTACAACCTGGATGATCAATTTTAGATCTCTTCATGAGGCAACAACCAACAAAACTCAATGGGGGTATAAATCCACTATTTTCTGAGCAATGGATATATTTTTTAGGAAAAATGTTTCATGCCTTGGGGAGTAGCGAAAGGAAAAAGTTTTCATGGCAGTTTACCACCTCACTAGAGATGTTAATCAATAGTGGTCATTCATTCAAAACACAAAGGGACATGATGAGGTATCAAATATGGAATGGAGGGAGATTAAATATACTATCATAGAAAAATACTTTCCTCATGACCATCGAGTGGATATGGAAATACAATTTCTGACTCTGAGACAAAAAGATGATGAGAATGTAGTAAAGTATGAAGACAACTTTACAAGGATAGAAATTCATGCTACAGATTATATAAATTACCCAAGAAGTAAGATTTATTGTTTCTTTGATGGGTTAAAAACATTTCTCCATTGAGAATCAGTCTCAAAATTCTTCTCATCATACGAAGATATTGTCTCATTTTCTAACAAGATATAAAAATAATTCTCTGTGTCATATGTATTTAAAGAAAATAAAGGGAAGAAGAGATCTATTGAACACTCTGGAATTCTAAATAATGGGAAGAAGGGAAAAGTTAAATATTCATCTTGTAGTAAATGTGGAAAAAAACACCCTAGTACATGCCTGAAGGGAATGAGAGTCTGTTACAAGTGTGGTAAAAAAGGCCACCATGAACATGATTGAAAGGGGATGAAAGAGGCTGTAGATGTTGAATGCTACAATTGTAGAGAAAGGGGGAATTATTCAAATTATTCTCTTAAGCTCTAGGTGAACTTAACTCAGAAGAGGCCAAGGGATCAAGGCCATGCTTATTCTATCCCTACTGCTGAGGTTGATGCTCCGAAAGACGTAGTGGCAGGTAATTTAATGGTTTAATCAAGACTAGAGAATTATTTATTTGATTCTGGATCATCACATTGTTTCATATCATCCATGGTTTCTAAGAAAATTAGATATTTTTAATTTGATTTAACAAGGGAGCTGTCAGTCAGAACTCTTAATAGAAGTATCGTGGCTACAATATTTTGGGAATCAGTTCCCATTAGGGAATATAAATATTCTTTATCTGTTGATATCGTCATCATACCCAAGATTGAATTTGATATAATCCTTGGTATGTATTGGTTATCAGACCTTGATGCAATAATTTATTTTAAGAAGAAGGAGGTTACTATTTTTGATGATGATGATAAAGAACAACTTATCTTAAGAGATGAATCGTCACCACTTAATTCTTTTCTAGATCCACCCCTAGTAGATCCACTAAATTAAATTATTGGGGAGGAAGAGAATGAAATAAATATTCTCGAGTAAATGAATGTTAATATAGATTTTTTATATTTTGTGAAAGAATATGTTGATGTGTTTCCAAAATATTTACCCTGACATCCTCCAGAATGATAAATTGAGTTTTCCATCAATTTATTTCATGGATCAAGGCCCATATCAAAGACCCCTTATAGAATTTCCACTGTAGAATTATTGGAACTAAATAAATAACTAGAGTAATTGAGTAATAAGGGATATATTCTCCCTAGTGTTTCTCCATGTGGAGCCCCTGTCCTTTTTGTTAAGAAGAAAGATGGATCTACGAGGTTGTGCATTGACTACAGGGAGGTAAATGCTATAACAATAAAGAAAAAGTATCCCTTACCTCGCATTGATTATTTATTTGACCAACATCATGGAGCTCAATACTTTTCAATGATTGAACATTGATTTGGATATCATCATTTTTCTGTGAAGAAGGAAGACATTTTGAAAACAGCATTTCGAACAAGGTACGAGCCTTATGAGTTTAGAGTAATGCCTTTTGGATTGACTAATGCACCCTCTGTATTCATGGATCTAATGAATATAGTTTTCAAGGAATATCTTGATGACTTTTAGTGGTATTTATTGATGATATCTTTGTATACTCCAAAAGCTATGAAGATCATGAGAATCACTTACACATTATTCTGAAGACTATTAGAAGACACGAAATATATGGGAAGTTTAGGAAATGTGAATTTTGGCTTCATGAGATTTCTTTTCTTGGCCATATTATCTTTAAGGATAGAATCTCTGTTGATCCTACTATGAAAATAGAAAATCAAGAATGGACAACACCGATGAGTATAACTGAGCTCCATAGTTTTATTGGTTTCGCAGGTTATTATCAGCATTTAGTCCAGAAATTTCTCGATTGGCTACCCCATTATCCAATCTCACACTTGAAGGGGTTAAATTTGTTTGAAAAAAAGAGTGTGAATAATGTTTAGAATAAATTAAGAGAAGATTACTCAATGCTCTTATATTAACACTACCATAGAGGAATGATGAGTTTGTTAATTATAGTGATGCATCAATGAAATGACTTGTTTGTGTCCTATGCAGAATGATAGGATTATTGCCTACACATCACGACAGCTAAAAATTCATGAGAAGAAATATCCAACTCATGATCTTGAGTTAGCAGCTGTAATATTTTCTTTGAAGACATGGAGATATTATCTCTATGGTGAAAAAATTGAGATATATACTGATCACAAGAGTTTGATGTATATTTTCTCATAGAAAAAAACTTAACATGAGGCAAAGACGATGGCTTGAACTACTCAAGGATTATGATTGCACAATACACTACCACCCGGGGAAGGAAAATAAGGTGGAATATGCTTTGAGTTGAAATTATCATGGAGTTTTGAACAAGATGAGAGTTGAAAGGGATCATATAATCAAGGATCAAGTAAATATGGATATGGGAATAACCATGGAAGTTGGAACAACAATTATTTTTCAAATGGTTGCCAAACCATATTTACTAGAAAGGATAAAAAGTTCTCAGGCTGATGATGAGGAGTTTAAAATGATGATTAGTGCTATGAATAACAAGAGATTGAGTGACTTTGTATATGAAGATATAATTTTAAAATTTGGGAAGAGACTTTGTGTTACTAATATACCAGATCTAAAAAGAGAATTGTTGGATGATGCTCATAGCTCCAATTTCTCTATACACCATGGGAGCACCAAAATCTATAGAGATTAAAGGGAACATTTTTGGTAGGAAAAAATGAATAGTGATATTGCTGATGATGTGTCAAGATGTATGGTTTGTCAACATGTGAAATCTGTAAGGAAAAAACATGGAAGAGTCATGCAACCTCTTCACATACCTGAGTGAAAATGGGAGAATATTACGATGGACTTTGTCATGGGACTACCAAAGACTCATAGAAGGAACGATGCAATATGGGTCATTGTTGATCATCTTACCAAGTCTACAAATTTTCTTGCTATAAGGGATGATTTACCACTTGAATTTTTAGAAACACTATATATTAATGATGTTTTAAGACTTCATAGAGTACCATTATCGATTGTTTCTGATCGTGATCCACATTTTACATCAAGATTCTGAAAAAGTCTTCAGAAATCCCTGGATAATGAAATTCATTTTAGCACTGCCTACCTCCCCAAAACTGATGGACAATCAGAATGGACTATTAAAACCATAAAAGACATGTTGAGATCATGATCACATGACTTTGAAGGTATGTGGGATCAATATTTCATCTGGTAGATGTTTCCTATAACAATAGCTTACATTCAAGTATTCAGATGACACCATATGAAGCGTTATACAGAATGAGATGTCGCACACCAACCTATTGTGATGATGTTGGTTAAAGAAAACCCACAGTTCTAGAACTGGTGGAGGAAACAATGGAAAAGGTGAAGGTAATCCAAAACCACATCAATGTAGCTCAAAGTAGGTAGAAGAGCTATGTAGATAATCAAAGGAAGGATTTGGAATTTCAGGTAAGAGATCATGGATTCTTCAAGGTATCTCCATAGAAGGGTGTTATACATTTTAGAAATAAGGGAAAATTGTGTCCCAGGTCCATCAATCTTTTTGAAATTTCATAATTAATTGGGGATGTAGCTTACCGATTGACAATGCTGCCAAGTCTCTCCAAATTCACAATTTATTCCACGAATCATAGTTAAGGAAATACATGCTTGACCCAACACTTGTACTCACCTATGAGGAATTATAGCTGGAACCTGATCTGTCTTATTGAGAAGAGCCTGTCAAAGTTCTTGATACAAGGGAACAAGTGCTGAGAAATCGGATGACTTGTCTGGTAATAGTTCTATGGAGAAACCATAAGATGTAAGAGGCAATGTGGGAACCCGATAAACTCATGATGAAGAACCGCCAGAGTATTTATACACATTAATACTACAGAAATTTCAAGAAAGAAATTATTTGAAAGAGGGTAGAATGTAACATCCTAAGCTTCCATAGTATACATCTCTTTGAATAATACAATAGCGTGTGTTGTACACAACTTCAAGTTCTAATACACCACAACCAATCAAACTAGACATTATTAATAGTAATACCCTATTTTTGATATTTTATAAATTTTATCTTTTAAAACAGACTTCATTTTTGGATTTGGAATATCAAAATTATCTAAAGGTGAATTTTTGGTACTTTTCTAATAACTTTCATATTTTGATGAATTGTGAAAATTACTAAATTATAATTAAAAAAAACCCTTTTAATCGAAATAATTTATAGTGATAAATTATGCATTTTAATGGTTTATAAGTACAATTAGATTATATTTTTATCATTTAATACAATTTATTTCATTATAAGTAATTTCAAATTAAAATTTGACATAAACAAGTGTCAATCTTTTGATAGTTATTATTTCATAAAAACACGCTTTTTGTCTTGACAACGGGAATTAATATTAAATTAATTTCTGCCCCTTCTGTGTTTTGAATTTAGAAAAATGGATTCCATATTTTTTATTGTAGTGATTTTGTGAGTTTTATATGCAATACATCTCTGTCTGGATACGAGCAACGTTTGTTGTATGTAACTTTGAGTTCTGAGACACCACAACCAATAAAACTAGCAATTAAGATCAGTAATACCCACTTTTTGAAATTTTATAAATTTTATCTTTCAAATTGGACTTTATTTTTGGATGTGGCATATCAAAATTATTTTAGTGTGAATTTTTGGTACTTTTCTAATAACTTTCATATTTTGATGAATATTGAAAATTTCTAAATTTTAATAAAAAAAACATTTTTAATCGAAATAATTAATAGTGATAAATTATGCATTTTAATGGTTTGGAAGTATAATTAGACTATTTTTTTATGATTTAATACAATTTACTTAACTATAAGTAATTTGATATTTAAATTTTACATAAACAAGTGTCAATCTTTTGATAGTTATTATGTTAAAAAAATGCTTTTTGGGGTTTTAGCCTCTAGGTACATCTGTGCCAAAGCTGCATATACCTGCTCGTATCCAGATAGGGTTGTATTTCATGTAAAACTCAAAAAATCTCTACAAAACCAAAATTTTAGGAAGTTATTCTATACTAATCCTCAAAGTCTATCTTAGGGTAATGTGCTCTAATCAGACTTTATCTAAATCTTGATTCCAAGGTTTGTACTAAACTTCCTCTGATACCAAATATAACACCCCGACCCCAGAAGCCTAGAGTCAGTGCATTATTAGGTATCATTGTCATGATCATAAATGATCAAGTCTTGAAATACTGATTAGTTGATTTTCCTTGGAAGTACTAGATACATTCATAAGATTTACATTACATCATAAAATTGAAAACTACAACAACATTATTTCGATAGACAACACTAAGATCCCATAGAATATCCCTGCAGGTCAGTTAGAATATAGTTCTTTGCATCCTGGGAAAAATAAAACATAGAAAAGGGTGAGCTAAGAAGCTCAGTAAGGGTAACATTATAGTGGAAACTTTCAAAAATAAGCATAAACATTAAGGCAGTGTATAAGACTAAAACAAATGCCTTTTAAACTTGAACATCAGCCTAATATGGCATAGATAAAATCAAATAATTCCATTTACTTATTCACATTAATATTCTACTAGTCGAATAATCACATGAAATATCAATATCCACTTTCATAATGTTGGAATGCACAATGCCTGACTTTCATAACCACATAGTCAAGGCCTTATGCCAAGACTAAAAATAAGATTTTTTAAAGACCATGTTCCAAGAAACTTTGTCTCATTAGACCTAACAATGCACTGAGGAGCTATAGCGAGCTACACCCATCACTTATTAAGTCCAATTCATTCCACATATGAAAAGGTTTAAACATAACATAAAAATTCGTATTAAAACAAGCATACGAAATGTCAATATTTTAACTACAAACCATAAATGGTATAAAAAAAGCACATCTACAGTAAAACATAACTCATTCAATACAATATAAAAGATTTTATTAAAATATATCAAACTCAACAGAGAATAATGAATGATATTGATATAGATGAAAATAATCCTCAAAACTATTTAAGAGAAATATCCCCATTTTTCTTGAAATCATTTATGAGTCTTACTATTTATCAAGAAGTCATTTAAAATATATTTTTGAATCAAAGTTTCCTATACCAATTTGAAAATTTTAAAAGGAATTTTAAATTTAAAACTTTAATGTCCGTATAAATAAATCCTTAAAACCATTTTTAAAACCTGGACATTAATGAAAAATATTTAGAATAATAAATCTTTAAAACATTTTAAATTGATATTTTAGTTAGAGTTCCTAACCAGAAGAGAGACAGTTGAATAAAAATAATCTAGGTAACAAAAACATTTGAATATCATGATAATAAAGGGATTCATGATATACTATGTCAAAGTACATTATATACACCATATAAAAGCGATTTGGTGTATAACAATAAAAAAGTCTTAGTGGAATGTAAATTAAGATGAAATATCTTATAAAGACCATATCTTTAGGTTAAAGATAAATCAACGACATAATTATGTGTGAGAAATATAAATATACTCAATATTATTGGATATTTTGTGTAAATCAACCAGTGTTCATTCACACATAGTTTTGTAAAAACAACACCAATGAATTAGATATTTAACTAAAAAACTGGAGATTGACTTAACATTACTCTTATCAAGCTCATACCAATGACTTGAGAATTTATCAATGGAGTGATTATGTGTATCAAATGTATATACATAGAATGGGGAGGGGAAATTACGACATAATAACATGAATAGTTACTCCACACATAATCTTGGAGTAAAATAATCAATGATGTATGAGTAAAGCTGAATGAGTGGAAATTGAAATTTGTATTTCCCTTACCAAATTGGTAACTTACAAAACATACACCCCATGAAATATGGATCATATAATGATGATGTAAATATCATAAAATTATAGTATTTTACCCAATTAATAAAATCAATGGCAGTACACAAACCAGATGAAATAAATAAGTGGTGAACAATGGAAATCATAGAGAATTAAAAGTGAGATAAGAAACCCCTTCCATTGGACCATTTCCTTGGTCAAGGAGAGATTAATATCCTTTATAATGGTGAAATACGTGTTGTTAAATTATTCAGGAATCATATACATTAATATGATATTATATATGATCTTTTAACATTTCATTGTTAATAATATCTTAGTATTATCGTCATTTCGGGTGTTAACAGATTCGTTTTCCTTTTTATTATTTATTATGTGAGTAATATTTGTTATTTATGGGATGTATCTTATTCATATCCATAATGATATTATGTCTTTTAAAATTATTTTTAATCATCAAATAAAGTTTAGTCTTGAATTGATACGATGAGAATGAATCTCACCACGTTCGTGGAGACGGTAATCTGTACGTACGCATGAGCAACAATATCATTATTTTGATATTAAAATAATATATAATTGGATGTTATATTATATATGCAGAATCATTATTATATTATATTTATTATTTACACAAATTACATATCATTATTATACCCACCCAAATAATAATGTATTGAATAACAATTACACGACGACGTGGAGACGGTAAGACGTACGTACGCACGTATGGTGACATGTCATTAAAAGGATGGGTAGAATAATGAATATGGTTGTAATATATTCATAATAACATAAAAGTATATATAAGATACTATATTTATTATATTATAATGGAAACAAGATAGAAAGAGGAAGTGGAAAAAGAAAGCAACTTGAAAGAGGTGATGAGATATTTACCTCTTCTTTCGGTTCTTCCTTTTGATTTGACCAAAAGGGCTCCTTAGGCTAGCTTTTTCACTAAACGAGGGACTCTAAGATGAATGGAGGTCAGTTGAGAGCGTATTTGGGCTGATTTTGGGTTAGGAACAAGGTTTTGAAGGTGTGAATTTAAGGGAAGGGGGAGTTCCCTTTTATAAGGGGGGTGACGGGAACCTTAGGAAAAACTAGAAATATTATTTTATAATAAAATAAATTTAAGTTTATAATGGATCCAAAATAGATTATTTAAATTATAAGGTGGGGATGGGTCAAAAACCACTGAACCAATAGGTTTTAGACAGGATAGGGTTACTATATTAAGCTTATCTTTTAGATTTAACTCTTAGTTAAATAGTTTGACATTTACCATGTCTCTTTATATTTTTATATTTTATGGCTAATATACATACTATATACTTCCAAGAGAACCCAAAGTGGTTCATTAATGATAAAAATATCATTATATATGTCATTAGGTTGATCCATATATTTTTAGGTATATAATAACAATTAATAATATAATATTTGTTTTAAAAACTCTATTATTTCAATTTTGAAACTATTTGGTATTTTGTTTTTTCGAAATTCTTTATAGCATTATTAATTATAAAAAAATTCATCCAACCAAACATAATATGTCATATCAACCAATAAAATTATAGGAATTCATAAAAAGTCTCAAATTACATTTATTTGGATATTTATAGTATCCATTAGTTTAATATTTCATTAATTAGATAATGACTGCATCATCATTGATTCATTAATAAATTAAACTATTTAATGTATAAAAAATATAAATAAAATACAATTAAGTATGAAATATTTTTAGCTTTATAATGAATACTTATAGTATAATTTATCTTATGTGTCACCCTATATTAAAAATGTTTTAGTTGTTAAACACTGATTTTAACTCTTTTAACTCTTCTTTGATTTAAATAATAATAAATGTCCTAATCTAATCCAAGTGGTAATAGTGGTTAATATTTTATTTCTAAGCTTGTTTTTGGTCTATTTATTCTTATCCAATAGAATTAGGACATGTGTTAGGGTAATAATAATACCATTTTTACCTTTAATTTCCCTATTTACTTTTAACCGTGGTAAATTAAAGTAAAAAGTTACTATTCAAGAAATTTTATTTTCATACTATTGAACCAAATTTTACTTACTTATATCAACCGTGTTTCTTGGATTTTTCAAATCCCATTCACAGAAGAGGTAACATTATGTTTTATGGGAATTGGGAAATTCTCCTTGGAGGTGGGTAAAAGACGGTGAAAAGTTCAATAAATTTTTAATATATCTAAAATTATTATAAATGGACTCCAATGAATTACATTGAAAGTATTTAGGTATTATGTATCTATTTTGACCTAAAATAATTTTTTAAAAAATAAATAATTATTTAAATAAAAATTCAGTTTTAAACTATAACATAGTGTTATTCACTATTCATCAAAAATTAAATGTTTTCAGAAACATACCAAAAATTCACCTGAAAATAATTTTGATATTATGAATTCAATAATGAAGTCTATTTTACCAAATTCAAAACATATAAATTTCATTTATTAGTTTAAAATTAATTTCTGTTAAAACCAAAAAGCTAATTTTTATGAAATAATAACTACCAAAATATTGACATTTGTTTATATCCAACTTCAAAGTGAAATTACTTCTAATGACCAAAACTGGATTAAATGGTAAGAATATAATATAATTATACATCCACTCCATTCATATTTATATTTGAACACTATAATTTTTTTTTAAAAAGTTGGTTTTAGTTAAAATATATTATTTTTCACTATTCACCCAAATGTGAAATTTATCAGAAAAACACCAAAAATGAATTGAAACTAAATTCTTATGTCCTGATACCAAATAAGAAGTTTATTTTGTAATATTTAATATATAAAAGTTTGAAATATTGGATTTAAATAGTGTTCACCAATAAAAGGTTGTAAAATTTCATATTCTGAAAAATACCTCTTTTATCAGAAAAAATAAATTTGTCCTTGCATTATGTCTAAGAAACTCATAATATGGATTCTAAAATTATAAGGGTTATATAATATTTAAAATTATGTTAATACTAATCATAACCACTTTTGAATATCTTTTTTGGTAAGTCTTGGTGCGCTTGAACTCGATGTTGCGTGTAGTGTAATTTATTGAATTACTTTGAAGAACTAAGGTACTATGAAATCTTGCGGTGTTAAAAATTGAACTCTAGTTAAACCTCATAAACTACACAGCCTTGTACTATCTCAAGGTATCTATATTCAAATATTCTTTAGACTTTTCAAGGGAATATTTCCACATCATACATTCATCATTCTTGGCCAAAACCAGAACATCCCACCCGTGCATTTACTATCCTCACAATATGTAATACGCCAAAATTAATATCTTCTCAGGAAGAGTCTCTAAGATATCACGAACCATCTAAATAGACTCAATATAGAACATGGATACTTCAGGTACACCAACTCCAGAAAACATATGTGGGTGTTGTAGCTAAAACTCCCACGTAAGCTCAATCATACTCAGCACAACCCACCCCAGGTCCCATTATATCATCTTCCTAAAACATGTGACATTTTCATTGAATTACACCTCTGCCCTATTACCCTACCTCACCAGGTTTCATAATCCACTTCTAGAGGATCATTCTAGGTGAAATCCTCCAATCATGCAACTAGTATACAATGTTTTGGTGGCATCTTCCTACAATTACAAACTCACATTTCATAACACATTACACAAAAAATCCATTGTTTCACAAAATATGTCCCTCCATAATTCACACAAAACCATTTCATCAGAAACTCTCCCAACATATGTAGTCACATCCATAACACTACCCCTAGATATTTATATGATTCATCATGTTCAACAAGGGAAAAACAACACACATGACCATAAGGTTTTTCATTAAACACCCTTTTTAACTATTCTCATTTTCATAATGTAAATATTTATTTTTAAGCATCATCCCATATTTAAAACTTATCACAATGGCGATTTTAACCCATTTTAATCTTTTATTAGGAAATTTTATTTTAAAAGTTTCTCAAATTTATTTAATTTACCGATTTTTATCATCTTTATAAAACACCACATCATTCTAGTTTTAATAGGAAAAGAAATGCATTTTGTCCCTCATGTCTTACACATATTCCTCATGTGTTCTGGCCCTGATGCATACCAACTATATCCCTAGGTTCCTAAAATGATGAATGAATTCACAAAATCATAACATTTAAAACACATGTCAAATATCATAAAATAGACACAACACAAAAAAAGAGCATCATCCAATTTTGAAATATCATTCAACTATAACAATACACATTAACAAAACCAATCCCACCCTAGTACTTGGCTTTTCCCTCATACATGGGTTAGCATCCCCCATGAAAAATCTCATTTCCAAGACCTGAAACATATTTTTCTCCCATTACCATCACAAAACAGTAAGACAATAGAAAAAACCACTATGATACCACTTTGTAACATCCCCAATCCACAGGCCATTAAATGGGTGTCTTGAGTTGGGTCTCAACATGACCTCAAGTGTGTGTCCTTGTACGCTAGAGGCTACAGACTACAAGTGAGGGTCTAAAAGATAACATGGGGAGATTATAACCTCTTTATTAGACTAATTCATAATAGGTAAAATTTTATATAGTTGAAAAAATTGAAAATAAATAATATACCTGAATTACCAACCATTTCGCAAACTATGTACAATCCCACCACCAAATAGTAAATATTCAATGTCATGTCCTATATTTTCATGTGAAAGAACACCCAAAATAAGAAAAAATGAAGAATATAAAAAATGGTTATCGAAACCATGTCTATTACCCTCCTCTATGAACATCTCATGCCCAGTCAACCCTCTACTAAAGGGCCCATGTTCCTATCCAAACCTACAACCATGAAGTCTACATGGGTACCCAATGGCGGCATGAGAAGGGTGTGAGTACAACTTAGTAGGCCACATCTAAAAGTATATAAAAAATATGTGATGTAAAAAAATAGTGTATGCATGTCTTAAAATGATTAATAAGGTTATGAAGGAATGTTCTGGACACTAGTTAACAGTATTCACTTAATCCATTTACATTATTTATTCTAATGGTGAAGAAAAAAATTTATAACCCCCGACCTTTGATGGTCAACCCCAAAGCATAGGGAAATAAAAAAGCTTTCTATCTCATAAGGAAAACCATTTTACAATCAATTACATCACACTACCTTGGATCCTTTATCTAGGTAGTCTCAACCAATTAAAACATAGGGGTATAGGGCCTCAATCAGAATCACTAACCCATGCATTGTAGGGGTGGGGTTTAAATCCTCACTCTAACTTAACTCATGGGTATATGACATTATTTAATACCCCACATACTACCAAGACATTTACACATTCTTTATTAACAATTTTTCATATAAAAAATTTAAATAACCATAATTATACAGTTGACATGACATTTATGATTCATGGTTCATTCAATGCATAATTAATCTTCAGGACAAACCCATTTAAAAAAATCTCATTCACAACCATAAGTCATTTCACATTACCTTTAAATCACATAAACCAGTAATTCTATTACAAATGACCTATTATTCCATGTTAAAAACCAAGAAAATCACCATTACTTTACAACTCATAACCGAAGACAACATGCCAACAAATTCATTATTGGATCTAGGTCATAATCATTATCTTCTAAAATTATCATTTAATTTCAGTATTTAAGAATTGTGACACCCTATGAGTAGCCCTTAACACAGTAAAATAAACCTCAATGAATCCCACAACGACCATGAGGTGTCCAATTAGGAATTTAGCAAATAAATATATCATTTCCACAATGAAAAACCAAATGGAGAATAGAAAAACACCAATATTCATCCACACACACATAAATATTCAAAATGGCTATGGGATATAACTTGAAGTCCACATACCTCGATTTCGAAGTTTATTATCAGTTAACCGTCCCCATGACCCATATTTTAATACCCTTAAAAGCCACAAACTATTATACACTAAAAAATAGGATTTTTGTTTTTAAGAAGAAAAAGTGAAACCAAATAACCATAATTTGAAAAAGAGACCAAAGTGGTGTGTAAGAATCACCAATAAATTCCATTCGAAACATAAAGTAATCCAAAGTACTTATAAATGAAGTATATTTATCCATGGTAGTATTGTGGCATTTTTATTTGTCACTAGTGACATTGGAGGAAGAATAGATGAAATCATGAGATAGAATAATTAAGGCCAAAGAGTGAAATGCTGTAAACTACCACTTTGGAAGGGGAACACTGTTTGGAAACATGGTTGAAAAACCCATTCACCACTCATGTTACACCTACATTACTAGTGGGGTACATTCCACAGAACTACCTAGTAATCCCATATAATTTGAAAAACCATTCTTTTACCGTACAAGATGGATTTTTCGAAGCCCGCATGATATTTCCTTCCCCCTTACACTGTTTAATCAAATTGTGCTTCCCTCATTAAGGAATGCATGTTTCAGAAAAAAAGTTACTAATAACCATGCACCAACAATGTAATATATATTATATGTCTATTTTACCCCTTCTCACTTTCCCCAAACCATCATAACAGATCTGAGCCACCTCATAGACTCTGAAAACATTTCATCAACCAACATTAAGGTATTTAATGGAAAACTTAAACAAGAAGGTAATTCAAAAGAATTATGGGATCTTACAATATATCCCATGAAAAGGGTTTTCATATTTTGAATTAAATAAAATCTAAGAACAATGTATTTTTTACATTTTGAATTTATTTATTTTATCAAGATGAGAGGTTATTGATTGGCGCTCGCATAGAATCTCTTTCAAGTGCATGATATTTTCTATATATCTCTCTGGAAGAATTATATTTCTGATCCTTCACAGATAACACAATTATAGGTCATACCCCAGGAGAAATATCTTTCTTATGAATAAAAACTAGTAGATATTCTGGATCATAGAGATAACATGATACAAAATAAGACCACTCAACTAGTGAATCTTTTGTGGTCAAACAACCAATTTGAGGAAGATATATGGGAATAAAAGAACCAGATGAGGTAGAAGTATTCTAATTTATTTTCATAAGAGTTATGAATTTCATGGGTGAAATTTATTTTAAGGGTTATATAATGTAACATCATAAGAATTTTATGTAAGTTTTTTCTTTAAATAATTTTATTTTTTCGATTATTTTCGAGGTTATATGAACCATGTATCATTAATAAAATATAAGGTGTAAATTATCTCTTAGACATTGGATTGGTATGTACTATGTTTTTCATCTAAATTATAAAAAATATATGGTCAAAACTATTATAAATTATATCATTAGTTATCAAATGATTCAGATTTATTATTTTAAAAATAAAAATGTTTTTTCTGGAAAATTGTTTTTATTCATGATATGTAGTTTCTATATTAATAATTAAATTAATAAATATTTTTGTAATATTTTTATGATTTTTATATATTATTTACATGATCAAATGTTTTATACAATCAAAAAATATTTTTGTAGTCATAGAATAATAATAAATCCAGTTTATGCTTAACAATGAATTCTTCTAAAAAAACGTTTTTGTGTTATTTTTTGAACAGAAAATAAAATTAATTTATAAAATTTATTGGTATTTACTATTATAAAATTAAATAAATATTTTTAATAAGTAGGTGAATCTTTGGTAAATAGACCCATTATATTGATGGTTACTATTAATAATAACCATTAAAACGCTTATAGCCTTTCTAAAGTGTATCATAGTTTACAAATAATTGATAATAAAATATATTTTCAACCTAATTCTTATTAGATAAAGATAATTTTACCGTTATGACTTTATTAGGTAACTTTGGTTTTTAAAAGGATGCTTTTTCATCAAAATGAATTATATTTTATTTAAATCAACGAAAGTTACCAAATGTAAATATTATAGTTTTAAATATAATTAATTTGTTATTATAAAGAAAAACTCTATAAATTAATATTGATATAAATTTGGGGTATAATATATTTTTATTAATTATGTTAATTTATTTCTAATATTTAGTTATTATATTGTAACATTAAATTATTATAAACAAAGAAATAATAGTTATTTAACTAATGGAAGAGTAAAATAAATAATTTAAAAAATAATTGATGTGATATAACATGATTAAGTTATATTGTTAATATATTTTTTTAGTATTATTTAAAATATCAGTATTGTTTCAAATGATTATATTGAACTTCAAACTTTCTATTTATGTCTTTTAAGTCAAATTATATAAATAGTTTCAAAATTAAAAATAATGAGATTTTATAAAAATAATATTTTATTAAATTATTTTAAAAACATAAAATCTCGAAATAATACAAGGAGATTATTATATGGTTAAATATTTAATGATTTACTCATTAATGGTACAATTATCACCTAATATGTAAAAATAAAAACCATTAATATTGAATCATTTATTACATTAGTTAAAAATAAATGTTGTTAACTAATTTTTAATAAAAATGAAATGGTCTCAAATGACGAAATTTTTTCTTCTAAAAATCATTATTCGAATGTATTACATAACCATCCATCCTTATCTTATGATCCCTATCAATTTTAAGGCATTTTACTTGGAAATGAATTTATTATAATTTAATATTTTGAGAAATTCTTAAATTTTTTCTCACCTCAATTATAAAAGGGCACATTTTCCCTCATTTATTTATAAAATATTGATCCTAATATCTCAAATAAACTCTTACAATTTATATTAATGAATAACATATCCACATACTTGTGGTTTTTTCTTCCATAGGGACCCTCCCAATAGTCATTTAATAGAGTTCTAAATGAGTCCTTTCAAAAGAGGCAATAATCACTTTACGGGATCAATTTATTTTTTTACTCTTATTTAACTCTTCTAAATACTTGGTTTTTATCAAGAAATAATATATTTATTATCCTAAATATGATGAAATTATATTATCATTATGAAAATACCATTATAATTTTTCATTCCCATCTAATTAGAAGTTAAATTATTCCTCGTGCATATATACCCCTTACTATATTCACATAGTGATACAATTCATATTTGATCACCATATTTATAGATGATTATTATAATGTTTATATATTATTTTTATGAAATAATTATACAAATTTAATTATAATATCAAAATTTTCAATTTTCCATCCAATCCAATGAGAATTGATAACATAGATCATGCATACATGTGGAATACCACATCCACAAAATGATGTGATTCATTTTTAATTTTATTTTAATTGGATATTAATGTGGAAGTATTTAAAAAATAAATATGATATATTTTATACAATAATTATTTTATAAATTTGAATTAAAATTTAACTTTATTTTTTTCCATCGGTCAAAAAATTAAAACATAGTTCATGCGTATGTATGTCATGCCATCTCCATTAATGGTGTATTTCATTTTATCTATCTCTAAATTTTAGTGATGAATATAAATATTAATATAATGAATATATGTTACATTAATATCATTATTAATGTTAGGTAAGTCATGTAACCATGATAAATACAGAAGGACTAAAACTACTGAACTGAATTACACATGACAAACTAAATAGTTAATACTCAAATCTTATTATTTTGATAAGATTTATTTATAAAGGGATGTGTTAAAATTATATAAAGATATAATAGTTGATATTATGAGTATGAAAATTACACTTTTATAGAATTATAATAAATTTAAATTTATTATATAGTAGTTTAGAGTGATCTTGATGCCTAGTGAACTCGAGGTATGAGTTTTATGTCACAATACCATTATTTATTCAGATTGATTATGAATATTCCTCCAAGGATTAAATATTATGATCTAACACAAAATAAAATTAAACTTATTCTTATCATATGGTTATTTCTTTAAAATACATCTTTACATTCACTTAAATCATCTTATATATTCTATAGAATAAACATATTTTTATAGAAAATTGATATTATTTATCTCTATTTGGTTGGAAAACCATTTTCTTTCGTATAGCTATTTCTTAAAAAAAATATCTTTTTTAATGTACTCATATGATTTTTAATTTTATTTAACACATGTTTTAATTTTAGAAAAATGGTCTCAAAGGAATATTCTTTTATGTTTATAAATGAGGTACATTGTGTCTTTTTCTGACTAAAGTACAGAAGGAATGATTTTTTAAATTTATACATCATGAATGACAATTAACACCCTCTTGAATAACATTTTTTTAATATTACATTACATTTTTTAAAAGGTTACATTTAGGTAATTTTTTTTCCATTATTATATTATAGTTTTTTTAATAAGTGATTGAAAAAATGTAAAGTTTATTTTATTCACAAATATTTTAGTTTTATTTCTATTCATCAAAGAAAGAAACCACAAATTTTACTTATTATTTACATGGTATATGATTCAATGATACCATCATTATTCTTTATCTTGTTCTTTTATGTTTGTGATGACAAGATGTTAATGAAAACCATTTATTTTCAACGAGTTATTCTATGATGAAATGATTATATTTTTATAAAACCCATATCTTTTCCTTGGGTAATTCTATAATGATATTTTTATGATACCCTTTTATTAATGGCTTCTTATATTATGAATTCTTTGTGATATTTTAGAACACATATGCATGATTTTTATTATGTTACTGGTGGGAACTATATATCTCCCCAATTCATTATGTAAAGAATGATATCTCATGAGATAAACAAGACTAGAATAGGGAGCGAACCTCATTCAATAAGGTAATTTTTTCGCTAAGACAGTATTAGGAGTGTACCTAAACTACTATGATGGTTTGGGGAGTAAAAACAATCCACTATTATAATTTTGAAAAATATCCATGAATACTAAGAAAATTATTTTTTATATTTATAACTATCCCAAAATTCAATGTCTTGTGAAAATTTTATAACATAATGGCTCATGTAATTTGATTAATTTACAATTCACATCTTATAAACTACCATGTTTCATGACATTACTAATGATTATAAAAAACTATAATAGATTTATGGTCTTAAAATGTCATGCTCATGGTATTATACCATTTTTCTATTGTTATGATTATATGATCATTGATGTCTCACTTGATTATCCTCACTAGGAATTAGGGATCATCATTTCTTATGTTTCAATTTCCACATTATGAAGAAATGTTTTATGTTTGATATTCCTAAGAAGGGTGATTGTTGTAATGATCTAATTGTGAGATGATATTGAACTATTATGAATTAGTTGTTTATGTTTTAATGTTTCCAATGATACTAGAACTAAAAAACTATGTAGTAGATTTTAATGGTATTCAATGAATATTTTTCTATTTATTTTTAATATATATGAATGATAAATATTGGTTACTATAGTGGGAATCATAGTACGGTTTAGTTTACTTTTGGAATCATGGATGAGATAACTTTAATGTTAACCCTATGGAAAATTCAATGTATAAGATAAATTCTTATTGTTTTTCTAATGATCAAGAATCATGTAGTTTAAAGATAATGTTTTATAGAAGAATTTTTCCATACATAGATTTCATATAATTTATTTTTAGGATTATTTTTATTTCTACTATGATAATTGGATCCTATACTAAGAATTTCAGTATTAGACAATGGATAGAAATCGGTGGAATCATCTTTATGCTGAATCCAACAGAAAACATAATTATTTTACTCCTAAGAAAACAGATGTTATTCTAGGTGGGATACAATATATCATTTCTATTCCAACTCAACCTTCCAAGATATAAATCATAGTAACGTACAAATATGAAAAGGAAGGAAAAATGTCTGCTTGAGTCCTTTTTGAGGAAATTCCAAACATCTTTTTTGTGGTTCCACTGATACACTAGGTGTTGAGAAATGGATCAGTACCATTTAAAAGATATTTTCCATTCTATAGTATTCAGAATATGAGAATTTTATTTTATATTATTTTCCTTTGAAAAACATAAATGATGAATGGTGGAATCTTATCAAGAAGATGATAGAATAAGAAGAAATTTAATCGATAATTTTTTTAATAATATTTTCCCCATATTATTTTAATGGAAATAGGGAAATAATTCCTTGAGTTAATATAGAGGGATGATGAATCTGTTGGTATATAAGAGGAAAATTTCCTAAGACATTAGAGGTATGATTATGGTATTATCATCGACCACACGAGTAAAGACGGCCAATTATTCATTGTCTTAAAACCAAGTCTCTAAATGATGTTATCTATAATGAAATTCGATAGTTATAAATAAATAATTCAATTTTATATAATGGTTGAGTTGAAATTTTGAGATAAAAATCAATCTCATGTTTTGGATAGGAAGAGAAAAATATATTTCAAAGGAAACTCTGAAAGATATAGAGAGAATAAGATAGACCTTTATTATCAATGTTCAGAATGAAACATGGCGTAAATATTCTTAATGGAAATGGTTAATTTTCCATTTTTGAAAAGGAATGCCATCACGAAATTTAATACATAATTAATGGATTAAAATTAAATATTTATTGTTAGAGATAGAAAGATTCACAGAATATGCCACCCATAATCTAGTGTTTTAAATGAATGGAGCATGGACATAATGAGAAAAAATTACCTAATTTTAAGGTTAATGATGTTTATCAACATAAAAACCATCTTAAGGCCATATATGAAGGCAAATTTAATATGGTCACTATTTCAAAAGAGTGTTACAATTACAATTTTGGGAAAGGTAAACTTACCATCCATTCTAGAATTATTAATGTCTTGTTTAATACTTTATAATGGAAATATTAAATATATTAATAATTTTATATTGCTATAACAATACAACATCAAATATTTTCTATTTAGTTAATAGTAAAAATACCTAATGTTATGATGATTGTATCTGATGTCTATGATTCTTCTATGATTGAATTTTGTTGGAATGTGTTCCATGAAGTTTTTTTTATTATTACTCAAGTTTAATTCGATTCTAGTTTTGTCATAAATTGGATTTCATTATAAATAACCCACATAAATTGAAGAGGAAGAGAATTTACCATTGATATTCCGAACCATCCAATTATTGACTATCTGTGTGATGGAAAAAATGAACTTCTGATTGAAAATGAATACATCATATGGGTCATAAATCATCTTTAAAATGGTGAATTTATCTCATATTATTGGGGAGAAACTCAATATCGAAGATGTTCCTTTTATTTTGTTGTTTTTTGGTATATTTAATGAAGAATTTCATTGTCTATCACTAAATATTAAAGACCATATTTTAATATAATTGATTACTAGTGCAACAACTATTTCAAAGACACCATATGTAACACCCCGAGATTTTATGAAAAATAATTTTTTCTAATTTCATTGATGTCTTGTATTGTACGCTACACCAAAAAGAGCTTGCACTACACTTATCCCTGGCCTAGCTTACATTACAAATAATCACGACCTTCCACGATAGCGTGTGTTGTACGCAATACCGAGTTTCACTAAACGAGATATTACTATAATATTATTATGAACTAGCCATTATGAATAGTAATACCCACTTTTTGATATTTTATTTTTTCAAAATGGACTTCATTTTTGGATTTGGAATATCGAAATTAGCCTTTAGTGAATTTTATGTATTTTTCTGAAAACTTTAAATTTTTGATGAATAGTGAAAACACTATGTTACTATTTAAAAACCGACTTTTTATTTAAATAATTATTTATTTTATATAAATTTATATTAGATCATAATTGATACATAATACCTATATAAGTTCAATGTAATTCATTAGAGACATTTTATAATAATTTTAGACATATAAAAAGTTTATTGAACTTTTCACCGTCTTTTATAGACCTCATAGGAGAATTTGAAAATTTACATAAAACATAATTTTACCGCTTCTTTGAGTAGAATTTCAAAAATACGAGAGACACGTATGATTTCAGTAAGTAAAATGTGGTTCAATGAGATGAAAATAATTTTTGGTGAATAGTAACATTTTATTTTTATTTACCATATTTAAAAGTAAATAGGGTAATTAAGTGTAAAAATGATATTATTATTACCCTAACACATGTCCTAATTCTATTGGATAAGTGTAATTCGACCTTAAACAACCCTATGAATAAAATATTACCCTTTAGGTCCACTTTGATTGGATTAGGACATTGATTATTATTTTATTTAAAGAAGATTTAAAATAGTTAAAATCAATTTATAATAAGTAAAACATTTTTAATATAGGGTTATACATAAGATAAACTCGAATATATATATATATTCATTTAATATATAAAAATAATTAATACATAATGGAATTTTATTTATAATTTTTAGTTATTAAATAATTTAATTTATTTACGACACAATGATGATGCAATAATTACCTTATTAGTGAAATATTGACATAATTGATGTTATAAATACCCAAATAAATATAGTTTTAGACTTTTTACAATTTCCAATAATTTTTTAGGTTAATATGACATGTTAGTATTGATTTAATTAACTTTTTGCAAACTAATCATGTTTTTATGTTTTTTCACAAAAATCATGTACCAAATAGTGTCATAATCGACATAAAATAGTTTTTGAAACAAATATTATATTATTAATTGTTATTTTATTCCTTAAAATATAAATTTTGGCCCAATGACTTATATAAGGATATATATATATATTAATATCTAACCACATGGGGTTTTTTTGGATTGTTATAGTATGTTTATTAACCATATAGTGTAAGAAAACAAAAATACATGGTAAAAGTTAAATTATTTAACTTAGAATTAAATCTAAATGATAAGGATAAAACAATAACCTAAACTTGTCTAAAATATATTGGTTGAGAGTATTTAAACCCATACCCACCTTAGATTCGAAATAAATCAATTTTTTGCTATTAAACACCAAATATGACTTTATTATAAAATAAAATTTTAAGTTTTCAAAAGGTGCCCCTCTCCTCCCTTCTAAAAAGAGCACCACTTCCCTCTTCTCTTCACACCCTTTTTAGCCATGAAGCTTGGCCAAACCCTGCCAATTATGATTCTGAAACTCTCTAGTTTTATCATATAGGTTCTGGTCTTCTCAAAAGACTAACTCTAGTTCCCTAAGAAGAAGTTTAAAGTAGGTGCGTCGAAGAAGAGGTAATCTCTTCTACCGATTCTTTCAAGTTTTCTTTCTTCTTAAACTTATTCTTCTTTATTTGTTTCATTATAAAGTAACAACATAAGTATAACTAATATACTAATATTTTATTATAAATATGAAACAAACCCATTTCACCTTCTATCCATCCTATGGAAAATGAAATCACTGCACGTGCGTACGTACGGAATACCGTCTCCACACCGTGGTGTAATCTGTTTTTCCACCACCACCTTAGTTTGATGGGTATAATGATGTAAATAATAACAATATATTAGTATTATAAAATCATACTGATTCTAATATATTATATCATCCACTCCAATTCCATTCAATAATTGTGGGAACGATATCATCGCTCGTGCGTACGTACGGATTACAGTCTCCACGACGCGATGAGATTAATTCACCATGTTAACCATTAAAGAATGATAATAATGTATATATAATGAATAATATTGAAATATATGAAATAATTAAGATAATTAATTTATGTATATATATATATGTCATCTACTTACTTCCATTCATGTCAATAAGGAAAGGAAAACAACATTCATCCGTACGTACGGCCTACCGTCTCCATGAACAGTGTATTTCATTTCATTCATCTATCTATTATATATATATATAATGTATATATATGATATATAAATAATGATTTAAATTCTATATGTATGTAAATAATGATATAAGAAATAATAATATGAAGAACAAGAAGTCCAAACAAGTATGATAAATAAAATGATTTTACCCAAAATGCTGCTTTAACATGGAATTTACAAAAGAACGGGTAATAGAAAGTCATAAGTGAACCATATATGATATAATAACAATGAAGATGATTCTATAAAAAGTAAATGACATTATAAAAATCATTATACAGGAGTTTTGGATATGTACGAAGAATATCGGACCTAAGGTAATGGATAATTTTGCAATCTCATTTTTTTCCGAGATTGTTTATTAGTAAGTATTTACTAGGGTTATATTTTTCATCCATGTCCATTAAAATGTTTTTAATAATGTTTTTAATATTATTCCATGTTTGTTTAAATTCATGTATACCCCTCTTTGACTTTTACTTTGTGTTATTTAAGTTTTTTTTTGTGTTTACCATATAATTAACTTTTGACTTTTCAAATAAAAGTATGAGGAGAATGTTTTTTTAACATATATGGCGTGAACAAATTTTTACGGTTTTATAACTCTGTATTTTCTTGAAGTTTAATCTACATGATTTCATGACTATTTTCAACAAAATTCATTTCTTTTAAAATTTCATTGCATTTTGTGAAAAAAAATTATTTTGAAGAAGAAAGGATATTTTCCTCAAGAATTCATTTCATGTGTTTTATCAAAACCATTTTCCCTCTAAAATTATTTCATATGTGCATATTTCAAGTATAATGTCTCTATGATTTACATGGTTTCAATTTTCTTATGATGAAATTATATCCATTTTTTTTATATGGATTATGTTATGATGGGATGATGTTTATGAAACCAATTTTATTCTTTGGGTAATGTTGAATGATTTATGTTTATGTTGTGGCGAAAGTTAGAATGATTTCATTATGAGATGTGTGGGACATATATCTCCCTCCAATGCATTGGATAAAGATTTATATCTCATGAGATATACATGGCTAGAATGGTAAGTTAATCTGGTTCAGTGATATAGGACAGGAATGAGGAGTTAACTCGATTCAGAAAGGGACTTTGTCCACTAAGATGGTCTTGGCAGCAATGCCTTGGTTACTATAGAAATCATATCATGTGCTTAATGTTTTTCCACAATTAAAAGTTTTATTTTCCAAGATATTTTATCATGATTTATGTTCCATTGTGATCTATGCCTTACGTACTTCCACGTTTTATGTCATTTCTAAATATTTCGATGATTAAACATTATGTTCACGTTTTTATGTACAAATGTATATGGTTTGTTTTATTTTCTCCATTCTTACCCTTACTGGGAATCTGAGATCACCCTTTATATGTTTTCTTTTCCCCAGGATATAAATAATGGTTTTAGGTAAGAAAACAAAAGGGGAATATCTTTATGGGAGATGTAGAAGATATTTCACCACGATTAGAAGATTATGTTCCGAGTTTCCAATGACACTAAACTGTTACAATCCTTCGATGTTTGTTTTTTTAATGTATTAAGTATTCCTCAAAAGTAATGTAATGTTTATGTATGTCATGATTGGGTCTCTAAAGTTGGTATCAGAGGAAATGTTTAGTTAGCCTTTGGAAACTAGGATGTGAAAACTTTAGTGAGATCCCTAGAGATATTTCTAAGGTATGTCTAGGGTTGTCCCTAAGGATAAGTATACGTATAAGTTATAGTCATAGAATTACTGTAACGATCATGGAATTTATCCTAAGATGCTAGATATTGATGGTACTCCCCCTTTATTATGTTGTTTTTCCCTAGAATTATTTTTTCCTCTCACACTATTCTTTTTGGGTTTTAGACGATGCCTAGAACCCAAAGAAACCGTGTTGATAAATGCAATGGACGATGAAATGATTGTCCTACTGAACAAACCAAATTTATTAGAGATGTAGTGCAAAATCTTATTACTATACTTACACAATCTATGAATCATTCTGGACTTCAAAATGATCAGATAATGGAATAATATTCTATTGAGTCCTTCATGAGGCAACGTCTAGCTTCTTTCAGTGGGTCTTCTAATCCACTTGTTGTTGAACAATGGATCAGTACCATTGAAAAGATATTTTCCATACATTGCTATTCGGAACATGAAAAACTCATTTTGTCTATTTACCGTTTAGAAGGTGAAGCAGATCAATGGTGGACTCTAATTAAGAATACGAGGCCTCGAGATGAAATTGAATCCATGGAATCAAATGAGTTAAAGAACATATTTTCAATAAGTACTTCCCTCATATTCTTTGAACAAAGATGGAAAAGGATTTCCTTGAGCTTAAACAAAGGACGATGAATCTGTTGGTATATATGAAGAGAATTTTACAAGGCTTAAAATGTATGCCTTATCCTTTATCATCCAACCTGGAAGTAAAGTTGATCGATTCATCAGTGGATTAAAACCAAGTCTTCGAAGGGTATTAGCTATAAGAGACTTCAGTAGCTATGAAGAAATTGTGTGTTGTGCTATCAAGGTAGAAATAGAAGTTGGTGTTACATATCAATATCATGGTTTAGACCTGAAATGAATGATAGAGTTCAAGGAGAAATCTCCGAATAATGGTGAAAAGAAGATAAATGTTTCTTTATGCTCAAAGTGTGGAAAGAAGCATGATATAGATTGTCTTAGAGGGACTAGAAACTATTTTAAGTGTGGAAAAGAAGGTCATCGAGAAATTGAGTGTCGAAGTAATGGAAAAAGGGTTTCTAATGATGTGAATAAAGAAAAGACTACAGAGAATTCCCACCAGCACTTAAATGCTTCAAGTGCAAGGAAATGGGGATTAATTCTAATAAATGCCCTAATACAAGGGTTAATGATGATCAACGTGAGAAACCTCTTATAGCAAAGGAAAAATGTAAGTCACATGCAATCAATATTAGCAATGTTGAGTATGACAATGATGTGGTGGAATGATTATTTGTTTACGTAAAGGGATTCCAAAATAATGTTGTGGAATATCATTTATAGTATTTTGGAACATTGGAATATCTATAGTTTATTGTGGTTTTCGATAATTATATGGTACCGGTAACCATACAAAGTGATTCAAATATTTTGGAAAGCAGATGATATGCGTATAATGAAGGGATAAGGAGAAAATTAAATGTCTGATAATATTCATGAGATCATGATTGATATAAGGACTAAGTGATATTATGGTTTGAGTATATAATTTTTCTGGGATTTTGGTATATGGAAAGAGTTAACTTTTGACAACATTCATGTTTTCACTAAGGTTCAATGGGTAATCATTTTTCAAGAGAATACATGATTAAGGTATTTTCATGTTTGGAATGTTACCAACAAGATATATCGTATGATATATGGGGGATAAATGATGGTATTCACATGCTCGGTAGATGACATTTATAGTAATTGTTTTCTTTATACCATAAGCATAGACAGAAGTATTTTGGATAATCCTAAAGATTGGAAGGAATTAATTTATACATAAGATAGTATTGTTTAAGTCTAGAACATTATTTTATTTTATTTCTAGAATGTTATTATAATGTAATTTTAGAAAAAGGGACAACTTGCAGGAGGGGTGACAACCCGTCGCGTCAGACAAGGATATGGGAATAGAACCCACAACCAAAGTGTGACAATCCTATATTTCCTACCACCAGCCTACAGGAAGTCCCTGTTTAGTAGAAACTAGTTTTATTAAGCGGTATGATAGATGAAGTATAAGTCCATTTTTGTAATCATATACGATTAACCTCACCATAGATGGACTTATGTATATTTGATAACTTTTGCTAACCATTTTCTTGAGACATATGGAATGACCCATCATTCTATCACATGATCTACTAACACTTAATGAATGAAAAATTCAACTTCATTTCTTTAAGATATGAGGTGGAAATTGTTCAAGGCATGAACAACAGTGATATTATACCAAAATAAAGTAATTATTTATTTTAATTCAAATTCTTTAACTTTAGTGAAATCATCTTAAAAACGAAAAATGTTGTCCTAGTTCCCTTATATCTGATGAATCAGATGGTACATTAGATCATCACAAATTTATGGCTTTGTGATTGTTGGCTTTTTCATAGCCATGTTCTCTACCACTCTCCATCAGAACATGATGGTTAGATTTCTCTTCCATATCCATATTTTCACCTATGTTCTCCTATGTGGAAACCCAATGATTAGTTAATATGGTTAACCATTATGTTTCTTGATTTAGTTTTAAAGATAAGTTTTGTTATTCCTTTTTATGATGTGGGCATCTATTAAAGAAACTTTTGAGTAGAAAACCATTTATAACCCTGAGGAATTTCGGGGGCGAAATTCATTTTAAGGGGGGTAGAATGTAACACCTTTAGATTTTATGATAAATATTCCTTTTAATTTAATTCGTGTCTTGTGTTTTATGCTACACAAAAATGATCTTGCACTACACGCATCCCTGACTTGTCTTGAATTACAAGTAATTGCGACCTTCCATGATAGCATGTGTTGTACGCAATACAGAGTTTCACTAAATGAGATATTACTATAATATTATTATGAACTTGCCGTCATGAATAGTAATACCCACTTTTTTATATTTTATTTTTAAAAAATGGGCATCATTTTTGGATTTAGAATATCGAAATTAGCCTTGGGTGAATTTTTGGTATTTTTCTGAAAACATTCAATTTTTGATGAATAGTGAAAACACTGGGTTACTATTTAAAAACCGACTTTTTATTTAAATAATTATTTATTTTATTTATATGTATTTTAGGATAAATTGATACATAATACCTATATATGTTCAATTTAATTCATTGAAGTCATTTTATAATAATTTTAGACATATAAAAATTTTATTGAACTTTTCACCGTCTTTTACCGACCTCCAAGGAGAATTTGAAAATTTACATAAAACATAATTTTACAGCTTCTGTGGGTGGAATTTAAAAAATCTGAGACACACAGTTGATATCAGTAAGTAAAATGTGGTTCAATGAGATGAAAATAATTTTTGGTGAATAGTAAATGTTTTGTTTTATTTACCACGATTAATGGTATATAGGGTAATTAAGGGTAAAAATGATATTATTATTACCCTGACACATGTCTTAATTATATTAGATAAGTGTAATTCGACCTCAAACAACCTTAGGAATAAAATATTACCCTTTATGTCCACTTGTATTAGATTAGGACATTTATTATTATTTTATTTAAAGAAGAATTAAAATAGTTAAAATCAATGTTTAATAACAAAAACATTTTTAATATAGGGTTATACATAAGATAAATTCTACTATAAATATTCATTAGAAATATAAGAATATTTACTACATAATAGTATTTTATTTATAATTTTTTGACATTAAATAATTAAATTTATTTATGACACAATGATGATGCAATAATTACTATATTAGTGAAATATTTACATAATTGATGTTATAAATACCCAAATAAATGTAATTTTAGACTTTTTATGATTTAAACTAATTTTCTAGGTCAATATGACAAGTTTTTATTGATTTAATTATCTTTTTTCGAACTAATCATGCTGTTATAATTTTTCAAAAAAATCAAGTACCATATAGTGCCAAAATTGACATGGAATAGCTTTTAAAACAAATATTATATTATTAATTGTTAATTTATTCATAAAAATCCAAAGTTAATAAAAATGACTTAGGTAAGAATATATATATTAATAATTAACCACTTGGGGTTCGTTTGGTTTCTTATAGTAAGTTTATTAGCCATATAGTGTAAGAAAACAAAAAGACACGGTAAAAGTTAAATTATTCAACTTAAAGTTAAATCTAAATAATAAGCATACAATAGTAACCTAAACTTGTCTAAAACCTTCTTGTTGATAGGATATCGACCTATCCCCACCTTAGCTTTGATATAAATCAATTTTGATCTATTAAAAACCAAATATGAGTGTATTATAATATAATATTTTAAGTTTTCCTAAGGTGCCCCTCTCCTCCCTTATAAAAAGGGCACCCCTTCCCTCTTCTCTTCACACCCTTTTCAGCCTTGAAGCTCATACAAACCCTAAAAATTACTCTTCTTAACCTATCTAGTTATTTCATTGATGTTCTGTTCTTCTCAAAAGACCAACTCTAGTGCCCTAAGATGAAGTTTAAAGGAGGTGTGTCGAAGAAGAGGCAATCTCTTCTACCGATTCTTTCAAGTTTTCTTTATTCTTAAACGACTTCTTATTTATTTGTTTCATTTTAATTTAATAACATAAATATCAATAATATAATGATATTTTATTATAAATATTAAACAAACCCATTTCTCATTCTATCCATCCTACGGAAAATGAAATCACTACGCGTGCGTACGTACGGAATACCGTCTCCACGCCGTGGTGTAATCTGTTTTTCCACCACCACCATACTTGGATGGGTATAATGGTGTAAAGAATAACTATATATAATTATTATAACATCATACAGATTCTATGAAATTATATAATCCACTTAAATTTCATCCAATAATTATGGTAACGATATCATCGCTCGTGCGTACGGATTACCGTCTCCACGACGAAATGAGATTCATTCTCCATGTTAACCATTCAAGAATGATAATAAAGTATATATAATTAATAACAATGAAATATATAAAATAATGAATCTAATGAATTTATTTATATATATATATGTCATCTACTTACTTCCATTCAAGTCAATAAGGAAAGGAAAACAATATTCATTCGTATGTACGGCCTACCGTCTCTATGAACGGTGTATTTCATTTCATACATCTATCTATTATATATATATACTAAATATATATGATATATACAACCTGATTTGCATTATGTAAGTAATTAAATCACGATATAAGTAATAATAATATCACGAAAAAAAAAGTCCAAACAAGTATGATAAATAAAACGATTTTACCCAAAACGCTACTTTAACATGGAATTTACAAAAGAACGGGTAATATAAAGTCATAAGTGAACCATATATGATATAATAACAATTAATATGATTCTATAGTAAGTAAATGACATTATTTAAATAATTATACTGGAGGTTCAGATACGTACGAAGCATATCGGACCTAAGGTAAGAAATAATTTTGCAATCTCATTTTTATCTGAGATTTTTTTTTCGTAAGTATTTACTGGGGTTATATTTTTCATCCATGTACATTAAAATGTTTTTCATAAAGTTTATAATATTCTTCCATGTATTTATAAATTCATGTTTACCCCTCTTTGACTTTTACTTTGTGTTATGGAAGGAATCTTTATTTTATTTACCATATAAGTTACTTTTGACTTTTCCAATAAAAGTGTGAGGAGAATGTTTTTTAACTTATATGGCGTGAATAGATTTTTACGGTCTTATAATGCCTCATTTTCATGAAGTTTAATCTACAAAATTTCATGAATATTTTCAACCAAATCCATTACTTTTAAAATTTCAAGCCATTTTGTGAAAAGAAAATGATTTTGAAGAAGAAAGGATATTTTCGTCAAGAATTCATTTCAAGTGTTTTATCAAAACCATTTTCAATTTAAGATTATTTATTATGTGTATGTTTCAATTATTATGTCTCTATGATTTACATGGTTTCAAGTTTCTTATGATTAAATGATATCCATTTGTTTTATATGGATTATGTTATGATGGGATGATGTTTATGAATCCCATTTTATTCTTTGGTTATGATAAATGATTTATGTTTATGTTGTAGAACAAGTAAGAATGATTTTATTATGAGATGGGTGGGACCTATATATCCCTCCAATTCATTGGGTAAAGATTTATATCTCATGAGATAGACATGGATGGAATGGTAAGTTAATCCGGTTCAGTGATACAAGACTGGAATGAGGAGTGAACTCAATTCAGAAAGGGAATTTGTCCACTAAAATGGTATTTGCAGCAATGCCTTGGCTACTATGGAAATAATATATTGTGATTAATGTTTTTCTACAATTAAAAGTTTTATTTCCAAGCTATTTTATCCTAATTTATGTTCCATTATGATCTATGCCTTACGTACTGCCATGTTTTATATCATTTCTCAAGATTTCGATGTTTAAACATTATGTTCATGTTTTTATGTTCAAATTTATATGGTTTGTTTTATTTTCTCCATGATTTACCTTAATGAGCATTTGAGATCACCCTTTATATGTTTTCTTTTCCCTAGGATATAAAGAAAGGTTTTTGGTATGAAAAAAGAAGGGGAAGATCATTATGGGAGATGTTGAAGATCTTTCACCACGATTAGAAGATTATGTTATGAGATTTCAAAGACACTAAACTATTATGGTCCTTCGGTGTTTGTTTTTGTTATGTGTTAATTATTCAGAAAAAGTAATGTAATGTTCATGTACGTAAAGATTGGGTCTCTACACTATATATAATGTTCTGGATTGATTTTCAATAATTGAAGATGAAACTCCAGGAGAACCTTGGCAATGGATTAATTTGGACATTTATGTCACCATGGGGGAACCTATCCACATTTTTAAGAATAAATATGGATTTATAAAACATAATATTTATTATAATGAACTTAACAATATTAATATCATGATCTTCTATCCTCTACCCATTATTGTAGAGTTTTTTTATCAACTTCATGGATGTAAATACTTTTCAAATACTACTCTTCATTCTGTATATCACCAATTAAGGGTTAAGAAGGAGGATACTCCCAAGAAATCATTCCATAGAAGCTATGAACAATATGAATTTATATTTATTCCAATTTTATGACTATATTAGTTAGATATTACCATTATAAGTTTTTGGAATTATTTATATGTTATATTATTATTTATTTAAAGGGAATGTATGTGAATAAATATCATTTGAGAATTGTGTCAAAGGCCACAAGTAAGGGTAATATATATATAAACTCTATCAATATTTAATTTTTAATTTCAAAAGTGTCATTCATGGGTGAGCTATTTCCATGTGAGGGTATATCAGTAGACCCTTCATAGAGAAATTTTATTAAACATTTGTCTAGAATAATCACTATAAATGTGATCCATAGTTTTATTGTTTTGGATATATATTATTTGTTATTTGTTTTGAAGTTTTCAAAGCTATAAAATATACCCACAAAATTTACACTGATTGGAACCAAGTTATTTTGGATGGATGAATGTGGGGAATGTTTTGAAGAATTGAATGAGATGAATCCTCATCCAAAATGATATTGTTATAGCTTATTCCTCACTAAAATTAATGGTATGCATGAAATATTACCTAAATCATGAGTTGGAGTTAGATGCATTAATATTATAATTATATATATTGATGAATTATCTCTATAGATAAATCTATGACATATATACCAATCATAGGTGTTTAAAGTAAATTTTCACATAATGAGAGATGAAAATGCACTAAAGAAGGTGGTTGGAGAATATCAATGATTATGATTAAACTATAAATTAAAACCATGGGAAAGTAATAATTGTGGATGATTCATAGTGTCAAAAGGACTATAAAAGCTTATCTATGATGTAGATAAAAAAAGATCCAATATTTATGGATTTTCAAAGGATGGTGCAAGAAATATTAAATAAAGGGGATTAATATTATATATATCTAATAAGTTTTCAACCATATATCCATGTAATGAATAAATAGACAAGAAAAATATATGTAAATATCTAAAATAAGGTGAAAATTGTTTTTATTTTCCTCCTTTATTTTTATCATATAATAAGGATCTAAGACTATGAATATTGTCAATTTAGTACCAGATTTGATGGATCAGATGGGTGAAGCCCATAATTCATTATTCTATAATCATCCTAGAATTATAAAGATATATAGAGATTCAAAAATTTCTTTTGGTGGGATATAATTAAGAGAGATATTTAATATTATGTTTCTTGGTTCATGGTGTGTCTGCAAGATAATGTTGAGAGATAGATGCCTAAGTGAAGGTTCCAACCATGCCCAAACTATAATGGAAATAAGAAAACATCATCTGTAGTTTTTTCATAAGAATACCCAAAAAATATAATGTGGATAATTTCATTTGGGATGTAGCTGGTTGCCTTATGAATTTAGAAAACATCATTTCCATTGTAGAAGCTTCATCTCTTGAACAATATACCTGGTTATACGTCAAATATTTTTTAATTCCCTAAAAATTTAAAGTAGAAACATCGTATTTGATAGCGTGTATGACAAGAAACACAAAGTGCACAAGGGAATATAATATCTCAAGAAATTATAATATATTTATTTTTTTTAAAAAAATTAATATAATTTATATCTTGAAATTCACATGAAACCAAGTTATCATACTTGACACACAACGATGAGTCTCTTCAAGGGCTTGGGTTACACACAAGACCGAGTTTTACAAAATAACCATATATTATAAAAATATTAATATTTAATATAATATAATAAAAAAGAGCCTGTATAAAAAGAATTTAAAAAATTATGAAAATATTTGCTTTAAATAAATATAAAACTAATTCTTTGGTTACAAATTAATTAGACATGAATATAAAAACCAATTGAATATAAAACGATAATTTTTTTGCAAAAAACTATTCTTATACTCTCAAATATTTTTTATCCTAATAAATTATATTAAATAAAATTATTGAATGTAATTAATGAAATATATATGTTATATACTCAATAAAATATTTTTTACATTTGTCTAATAGTTTTTATAGACAAAATATAATAAAAAACAAAAAATCAAACATAAAAACCTATATTTTTATAAAGGCACCATTACAGCCTTTTAATAGAGAACCTATTTTAAATAAAATATTTGGAACTATAATAAAAATTATATTTAAAAGTAAACCTAAAATTCTAAATATGACCATAAAAATGATATTATGGTGAATTTTTGGAGTTTTTCAATTATTTTTTATTTTTTAATGAATAATGAAAAATTCTAAATTTTAATTCATATCTTCATTTTATTCTAATTTATTTATAAGGATAAATAAATTTTAAAATAGTTTTAATGTTTATTATGAGAAATGTATTATTAATTAATATAATTTAGGTTATTGAAATCAATTTAAATTTGAAATTGGATATTAAAATTTAGAAACTTGTGAATGTTTTTACATAAAAAACCCACATTGTCATTCCATTTAATTGAATAAGTTAAATTTAATTTATGATAATTATGTGATGGTAATTTGGAATAGTGGATTAAATATTTAGAATTAGAATAATTAAAAATTTCAAATATGTTTTATTTAGTTTTTGACCAAATATATTAGTGATAGTAATTAAGATTAATTACATTGAATAATTTGAAATTAAGATTAACAACAAAAAAACATAAGAATAAGGAAAATAATAAACTATAAACTTGTAAAAAACATTTTTTTGTCATATATAAACTCTATAATCCCATTTATATAATTAGGTTCGTTATTGGAGCCAATTTATATGGGGAAAATATATGGGGAATTTCGATTTGAAAAATTTACAAGAGTGCCACTCTTCATATGTTACAAAAAGGAACTCCAGTATCTCACTTATTCACACCCATAAAGCAAATTAGATCAACCAATACATTCCAAATTAGCTCCCAAAAATCCCACCCCTAAGACTAGTTGCATCAGGTTATTCAAAAATCCATTTAAGTTAGCCATTTAGTTTAAACTAAAAGGAGTTACCCGATTAAGAGGTAACATCATTCCTCAACATGATTAGTTTTATTTACATTTCCACCAAATAAAATATTATTATTAAATGATTATTTAATAATAAAATTATATTAAATATAATAATATGTATTTATTCCTAGTTTCCTACCCAAACATAAACACACACACATCTAATGTGTAATAAACTTACTGTTTATGTGTACGACGAACTACCACCTCATGAAATGATGATCATTCATATTTCTTTTAACACATATAATTGTGAGAATTATGATGTAAAATATTTATATATATAACATAAAAAATATTTATAATGATATTATTCTTCATTAATTCTTTTATAACACACAGATACATTCTTTAGATTATGTGTAAATACAAAAACATCTTTTGTGGATGTGTAGACTACCTCCCCATCAATGAGATATGACTCATTGACACTATAAATGGAACAAATTAAGGATGGATTTAATAAAAATGTGAAATATTTACATGACATGTATATTATAAATTAATTATAATATACATCATTTACTTTTCATTCTTTTAATATAGAAAATAAATGATAGTAACGTTCATGCGTACGCACATCCTGTCGTCTCCATGAACTGTACATTCAATTTATTATATCCAAATATTATAGATTATTATAAATAAATATATAATGAATATATATGATAATTAAATTATGGTTTACATTCTTTAATTTTTATAACCATGATCTATACAAGAAGAACAACAAGTAACAGGTCAAAACAAACTCAAAAGACTATTAAATTTACACCCAAAATATTTAAAATAATGAATGGTTATTTACAAACAACTAATAATACATAATAAGAGGATAATATATAATATAATAAATATGATTATGGGTATATTTATAGTTGTTAACTTGTGTAAACCCCCTTATATATTAGTTTAATTTATGCTATCCTAAAAAGGAAACACAAGGTAAGGGATTTTCATCTCACTTTTTACACCCGTAAGATAAATGTCAAGTTCGCCACTTAATTAATTAGTTTTGTGTATCTAATACCAATTTAGATATTTTATATCATGAATTATTTTATATTTATTTTACTTTATGTCTCATTTTGAATGATTTCTTTGGTTGGTATTTTAATTAAATGTTACAAGGTGGCAACCCATCTCCTTTTACATTAGGTTATATTACATCCTCATTTTCATTAAAATGATATTATTATGTGTATATATTCTTTTCAAAATATATTTTTGTATTTAAAATTATATTGGGAGGATTTAAAGTTGATTCGCACAATCTATTATCTTATTGATTCTGACATCAATGTTATGATCTCTTTAAGTATTTAGTTTACAATATCTTTTTATTCAAGATTGTTTACACATGAATTTTCATAAGAGGAATTTATTTTGTCATCGTATATCAAAACCAATAATTTTAATCTCTTATAGTTATTAATGGCATTTTTCAAAAAATATTTCTATTTTACCATTATTTGGTACTAAATATTTAAAAAAACACGAATTTATTTCAAACTATAGTCAGAGAACATATTTTCTTAAAAAAACCCATGCTTCATTAAAATATTTCCAATTTTTTTTATATTTTCCAAATTATTTAGTAAATAAAATTTTACCATTGTTGTCTTTACCCATTTCTTCTATGGAATCTTCTTATCACTATCCAAACAAGAAATTTTTCTCTCTTTTTACAATGTAAAAGGTATGTTATTTTTTTACCTCGTATAATATTTATAAATTTACCCCAACTATTCAATCATAGCTTAAATTGAACGTTTAAAAGGATAGTTTTAAAAGATTTTTTTAAAAATTGATTCTCAAAGAAAAATATTTTCAAGTTGTTTTCAATATAAAAAGGACATTTTCCTCAAGAATGATTTAAATACATCTTTTATATTATTTTTATTCATCTATGAAAAAATCCATCTATTTTTATATCAATTGGGATATTTTTTATTGATACCATCGTAATTATTACTTTGGAAGGTCCATGATTTTTTTGACCCAAGATATTGTTCACATTAACATCCTGGATTACATTTAGTTCTCTTTAAATATTTAAATTCCAAAAGATCATTTGAAATTGAATTTCCCCGAATTATCTACATCAATTTTCATGGATATTGTTCTCACCTGATTCATATACCATTTTTTATATAGTGTTCACTTTTAATGTTATTTCATTATTTGTGGAAATATTTGAAACCCCATATCTTCTACTCTGTAGGGATATTTGATAAGTCACATTGTAAAATTGATTATTTGATATATGATGAATGCTTCAAACTGGTACAACATGGGTGGGGATGAAATATAAGTAGCCCATCGATGCATTGGTTGTCCCATGAGATGAATTAGTTGTGATAATTTGAATGGGTTTTACCTAATATATGAAATTGTCTTGATATATTGATAGTAATGGTTTCATGAACCTAGGAAACATAACATCCAATACTTATGGAGTTCCTCATTTAGTTTCAACAATTAATCATCCATCATATTTTTCTTGAATATATATTTGGATAAATTTAATTTTCGTCTCATTAATTAAATGGAACATGTTTCTGTTTCTTACCTATCAAAATTGACATTTCAGTGTCTTGTTATTGGAATGGAATATGTTTCTAGTTATTTATTTGTCATATTGTTTATTCAACTCCTTAGTTTTTTGATTACATGGTATGCATGTTTAGTAATTTACCATGCCATAATTTTTATTCTCATTGATTCATTACTGCTTCTGCTATACAGTAACCTTACTATAATATGATCTCATCCTTATTTTGTTTCCATTCCATAAGAACCCAAGAAGTGTACTACGAAATATATACACAGATTCTCAACATGGAATAATGTTTTCTTAGAAATAATAAAATTATATTGTAATTAGTCTATTAATTTTTAATACAAAACTCTTGTATATAACTAATTTACCCAGAATACTACACTCTTTGGCCTTTGAGATTCTATTCCATATAATCATGCCAATGTAATGGAAGATGAAATTGGATTTGAGATTTCATGGGCTAGGTCTCTATTGTTATTATCAAAGGAAGGTTTTTAGAAACATTATGAACTAGATTTTAGAAAAAATATATTAGAGAAAATAACCCTAACATAATCTTTGAGGCCAGGTATAAATAAATACTATAATTATGATGAGGGAGATATTATGTGGGTCTTTTTGTAAATAAATCACTTTATAGACCCTAAAAGTTCATTTGGATCTAAAATAGATGTACCTAGAGGTAAAATATTTGATAGGGTACATCCATATTGTCAAGACATAACCTATTACGTGATAATGCGCCTAACTATGCACCTGGTTTGCCACTCATTGGCTATACACGTAGGATAATTCACATTTTCTTTTCTAACCATTTAGAATTATTTTAACAATGAATGATCATGGTTAAATATAATGTGTTTTATATTGAAGGTAACATTTCATGATTTAGAATTCTTATAAATGATATTATGGATAAAATCTAGACAATGGAAGGACCTAGGTGGAAACATATATATTAAGTATTTATTTATTATGTTTGTATTGAAAATTGTATTATAGTTAAATATTAAATTTCAAGGACTTCCATCATATGTATTTTTGGAAATTAAATTAATTTATTATTAGAAATGTAAAACCTATATGTAGGATGAAAACCAATTAGTCTGACATAACTGTGGGTCTTTAACCCATAACTTAAGGATGATTAGTATTTCTTGCCAACCACTAACACACACACTTTGTAATAGTTAATATGTTTTTTTATATAAACAATTTGAAAAATAAACATTAATAACAAAAAAATAGTATCACTTTTGAGGTTTATAGATTTTTTTGTTAACCCTATTAGTTTTTTAAAATTTTTAGAGAGAAATATAATGAATTTTCACTCGTTTAAGGGATTCAAGATCCATTAATTGTTTTTTAGTTATCTAGAGATAAAAGAAAAATTTTGGATACCCATTTCTTAAAATAATGGCTGAATTATAGTTTGATCAAATCATAACCAAAAGTTGGATTTTTTAATATAAAAATAAAATGTATGATGTATGTAAAATTCCTTATATTTTTTTGGAATAAAAAGGGATTTCCCAACATGTGGAAAAGGTTCTATTTTTTCATAATACCTTATTTTTTGTTGAACTGAAGATAAAATCATCAAAGATTTAATGATTTGGGCCCCTTAACTTTTCATTGATCCCTCAATTATTTCTGAATGATGACCTCAATCACTTTATATAAATATTTATAATTTTCCTCCATGTATGTATCCCCACTTTCCACTAATGTACTTCTATTTAGAGACGTATTTATATGTGATTCCATGTGACCTTTATACTTTCCAATCTCATATTTCTAGAGAATTTATTGTGAAACATGCTCATGAAGTGGGATTTAAAATGAAGGAAATATCAATCAATATATCACCAAGATCATGTCTAACTTTCAAGGACACATTTTAATTAACGTAGGGAGAATGTAACACCCTTAATATAAATTAGGAACATTGTATTTGATATCATGTATGAAACACAAAACCAAACAAATAAGTGAATATAATATACAAAAAAATTTATAATACATTTAATATTTTAAATAGACTCAAAAAAATTTATAACTTTCAGTACAAATTTTAATGAGTTATCATATGTCTCAGGAAACAACATGTTTCTTTAATGGATTTTATTACATGTCAGACTAAGTTATACTGAACAATAATATTTTGATAAAATAAAAATATTTAGTAAAATAAGACTTATAGTAGTTTTTATGAATAGTATTAACCAACTTATAAAATTTTATGTTTTATCAAAATGAAAAATAATTCTATGGCAACAAAATAATTTGAAATTAATATAAGAAAATTTGAATATAAATGAAGTATTTTTATATAAAAGTATTCTTATGCTCCCAATGATTTATTATACTACAAAATAAAATTAATTAAAATTATTGAGTGATATTAATTTAATACATATTTTATACACTCAATCAAATATTTTACACATTAACCATATAGATTTGATAGACTTAAGATAAGATCAAACCCAATATTACACATAAAACCCTATATTTTTATAAAGGCACTTTTATTATATTTTAGTGGAGAACCTTTTTTAAATACAATTTTTGGAAGTTTTATAAATCATATTTGTAAAAATTAAATTAAAAATTGAAATACGAATATAAAAAATGGGTTAGAGTTATTTTATGGTATTTTTTTGTGAAGTTTAATTTTTTAATGAATATTGAAAAATACAGAATTTATTTCCAAACTATGTTTTATTATAATATATTCACAAGGATAAATAATATTATAAAAAAGTTTTGAAGTTTAATAAGACCTATTTTTTTAATTAATCCAACTTAGGTCCTTCTAATCAAGTTCACTTTGAAATTGGATATATATAATTAGTAAATGTTTGAATGTTTTTAAATAATAAACCCACATTATCATTTTGTTTACAAGATTAAATTTTAATCAATTTCTGTCCTTTATTTTATTAGAATTTTGAAAAAATATATTCCATATTATGAATCATAATAATTTATAATGAATAATAAATTAATCACATTTTTAGACAGAGAATATTAGTGAAAGTAATTAAAATTAATTATAACTATACAGGTGAAATACAGATTAAAATGGAATAAAGCTTAATATTATGTGCCTAAATGATCTAGAAACTTTTTAAAAATAAATTTTATGTTAAATTTTAGACCCTATCCTACCATTTATTTTTTTAGGTACATTATTGGAGCCACATTCAATGGAAGAAACCTATGTGGAATTCCCTTTTAGATAATTTATAAGAGTGCCACACCTCCTCCACAACAAAAAAGAACTCAAGCCTCCCTCTTCTTAAAAACTCTTAGGCTACCTTGGATTAACTAAGATAAGAAAAAATATATCCCAAAAATACCTCCCCTAAACCTATAAGCCTCACCTTGGTCATAAAAACATCCAATTAATCCTCTTGGTTCAAACCAAAAATAGTTACCCGATTAATATGTAACATCATTCTACGTGCTATTTAGTTTTATTTCCATTATACACCATGAAAAATATTTTTTTTTCAATTTTATATAACAAAAAAATATCCTCAATAATTTATTTTTTTAATTCTAATAGTTAAATCAAAAGATACACACACTTCGGTCCAATGGGTAAATAACATAACATTTATGTGAATGGTGAACTACTGCCTCATGAAATAAGGATTGTTCATTTTTTACTTTACCACATCTCATTATGGAAGATATGATGGAAAATAAATATATATATATAGATTTATATAATATTTAAACTCTCTTTATTACTTTTTAATTCTATTATAACACATAATGTTATTCTTCCCATTATGCGTAAATACGAAAACATCGTTTGTGAAACTGTGGACTACTGCCCATCAATGAAATGAGAATCATTAAAATTGTACATGGACCATATAATGTAAGGTTTTAATAAACCTTTGTAATATATATTTCATATATAAAATACTTAAATTATAACCTTATAATTTAATATTCATTCTTTTAGTATGAAAAATAAATGAATATTTAATTCTGCTTACGTACGACCTACTGTCCACAAGAACGATGAATTTCATTTATTATATTCAAATATTATAGATTATTATGAAAAATATTTAATGAATACATATTATAACTAAATCATGGTTTAAATTCTATAGATTATTAAATAATTATCGATATAAAAATAACTACAATTGACAAGTCAAAACACACTCAAATGACTAGACAATTAAGGCCTAAAATAATTAAAACAATGAATGATTATTAACAAACATGAAATAATATATAATAAGAAGATAATATATGATTTTATATATATGAGTATGGTTATGGAATAGGTTAGTAACATGTTTAAACCCTTTACAAGTGAGGTTAAAAGTCATTCACTCTAAAAATTAAATTCAAGGAAAGGGTCTTTCATATCACTTTCTACATTTGTGAGATAAATGTCATGTTTACCACTTAATTCTTTCATGTGGTGTATATACTAACCATTTTGACATGTTATATAATAAATTATTTTATATTCAATTTTTTATGTTTCAATTTTAATTATTTCTTTTATGGGTATTTAAATTAAAAGTTACCATGTGGTATAGAATTTTATAACCCAATTTTGTTTTCATTTGGTTACATTACAGCTCATTGTCATTAACATTGTCTGATTATGTGTATAAATAATTTTTAAAATATTTTTATGTATTTCGAATTATCATATGTATATTAATAGTTGATACAATTAATCAATTCATTGATTTATTGTCACATCAATAGTAGGGTCTTTTCAAGGGTTTACCTTATAATCTCATTTTGTTTGGGATTCATTACAAATGAATTTAAAAAAGAATAAATTATTTGATCATTTTATAATAAAATATTTAATTTCATTCTCTTCTAGTTATTCTAGACCTTTTTAAATAATTTGTACCATTTTGCTCTCTTTTATAAAGAAAATGTTTTAGAAAATGTTTTTAATAAACCTGACTCCATTTCTAACTTTATTCAGAGAAAATGGTTTCTTCTAAAAACCATTTTTTATTAAAATGTTTTAATTTTTTTAACATTTTCAAGATGTTATTGTGAATAAGTTTTTACATTTTTGTCTTTTACCCACTCTTTCTAAAGAATCGTCTTTCTTGTTTCCGATTAAGGGATTTTTCTAACCTTTTACCCTGAAAATGAAATATTCTTTTTATCTCATATGACATGAATGGATTTATCCACTATTATTTCATCAAATATTCCATTCCAATTTTAAAAGCCTAAATATTTAAGATATTTTTCTAAAAAGTTATTTTTAATGAAAAATATTTTCAAGATATTTTTCAAAATAAAAAATATTTTCCTCAAGAATGTTTTAGGATATCTTTTATTATATTTAAATTCATCGAGAATTACAACCCTTTATTTCTACCACAAATGTGATTTTTTAGATTGAAACCAATATTATTATTATTTTATATAGTCTATGATTTATTTGTCCGTATAGAGTGTTCAAATTCACTTCCTTTACTTCTTTTAATCCACATTAAATATTCAAATTGTTAAGATCATTTGACATTGAATTTACCCAAATTATCCATATCATTTTTATGGATATTATTATTTCTTGAACGATATACCAATATTCAAATAGTGCTCACTTTTAATGTTATTTATTTATTTGGGTAAATATTGATAAATACTTATCTTTAACTCCATACTGATATTTGGTAATAAACAATGTTAAATCTATTAATTTATATGTGAGTAATGATTTGGACATGCATGACATTGTTGGGGCCCAGTTATAGGTAGCCCCCTTATGCATCAGTAGTCTAATGAGACAAATTAGTTATACAAATTAGATGGGTTTTTACCCAATATGATTAACTGTATTGTAAAAGTTTATAATTGTAATGGTTCCATGCACCTAAGAAACATTGTTTCCAATTATTAAGAATTTCCCTAATTTGGTTTCATTTATTATTCTTCTATGATATTTTTCATCGACATATCTATGGATAAATTTCATTTTCAATTCATTTATTAAGTGGAATTTATTTAGGTTTCTAACCTTTTTATATTTACTTTTCCATAAATTTATTTGAATGGCATGTATTTTAATATATTTCTTATCCATATTGTTTATTCACTTGATTATCCATTTGTTTATTTAATGGTATGTGTGTTCAGTTATTTAGCACTCCAAAAATATTATTCTCCTTGATTCATTATTTCTCCCACTATACTTTACCCGTAATGATAATTTGAGCTCAGCCATATTTTGTTTACTTTCCCTTGGAATCCAATAAGTGTAATAGGAAAGATATTTTAGGATACACTAGATGGAATAATGTAAACCTCGAAAGAAAAAAATGAAGTTTAAATTAATCTATTAATTTGTAATACAAGACTCATGTATATATATGGTTTACCTATACTACTAAACTCTTTATTCATTTATGATTTGGATCCTTGCAATTAATAAAATACAGTGATTGTTGACACGAAGACCAGGCTTTCTGGGACCAGGTCTCTAAAGTGGTTTTAATATTTTATGGTGTGCCTCTATAAAATGTATCTGATTAAATAAAAAATTTTACTCAATTTTTCTGAATTATATATTGTTATCTATATATAAATTTATGTTTCAAAACTTATTACCATCCTCCAAATTATGGTTAGTTTGATTGGAACATTAAAATTTTATATGAAATTATGAGATCTTTCTCTTTGGATTTCAAATATGGTTGGGATCAACACCTTCCTTTAGTTAAATGTTCTTAGAACAATATCATTCACTCTGACATTCTGATGGATACTTATGAAGAGATCTATGGTAGGAGGTAGAACATTCCATCATTCTAGAATGATGTTGGAGAAGAAATATTTTGGGACTAGATCTAGATGAGTAAATGGTAGAGAATGTTAGAAATATTCAACAACACATAAGAGTAGATCAGAGTCGACAAAAAAGGTTTTTCTAATAATCACCAGAATGTTATAGTGTTTTATGATGGAAAAAGGTGTTCTTATTCATATATTTTTTATAGAGGTTGATGATATTTGGATTGATGGGAATTCCTAACCCTTGGTATATCAAACATTTTGAAATTATTAATTGGATCAGGATGATAAAAAATTTAATAGTACTCCCAATGAATATATCTAATTGTCATGTTGTCTTCCATGAATCTCTAAAGGGGAAGTACATACCAGATCCATATCATGTACTGAATCCAATGTTCATTCCACTGGAGCATGATTTTTTTTATGAATAAAAACTGGTAGATATTTTTTTAATAGATAGAATGTGCTAGAAAATAATACCACTCAACATTTCAATGTTTTTTTGAGAGAGCATCGATTTGAGGAAGCAATGTGGGATGCTGGGTATATAATGTGGAAAAATATTGCTCATTTATTTTTATTAGAGTATTGAATTTGGGGAAAAAATAATTTTAAGGGGGGTGTAATGTAATACCCTAATAAATTTATGAAATATTTCTCTTTAAAACGTTTAATGCTTTCTATAGCTTACACGTTTAGAAGAAGAAAATATCATTATTAAAATATAATGTGTATGTCATCACATAGGCATTAGATTGGTGGTTATGAAATGAAGTAGATAAATTTGGAGAAATATACAGCCTATACATCTATAAAACGAATTTATTAGTTATCAAATGATTATATTTTAAAACAAAAAATATTTTAAAATAAAAATATTTTTTTCAGATTTTTTTTGCGGGGGATGCAGTTTTTTTTTAAAAAATTATACAAATTAATATTTTTGAATTATTTTAATATTTTTATATCATTTATTTATTAAATTTTTCAAATGTTATACAAATAATTTTACAGGTATAAGATAAGAATAAATCCAGTTTTATGCATATAAATATACTTTTCTAATAATGATGTTTTTATCAAATTTTATTGGTTTACATTAAAACTATTATCAGCCATTTATTTGTATTGAATTTGATAATATAAATAGAATATTTAGATTTAATAGGTTAAATTTTTTTAAATATAACCATTTTTTGGTTAATATGAATAATAACTATGGTAAATTGTTTTTACATCAGAAAAGGGTAAATAAGGTTAATTTAGGATAAAAAAGTGATACAATCAAATTTTTTTATCCAAATTATTATTGGATGAAGGTAGTATTACCCTTAACACCTTATGATCTATTTCTTATTTTTATTGATAAATTCCCATTAACATTACTTATATATTATTTAAATAAAAGATAGTTACAAAAGGTCACTCTCTTTATTTTAAATATCCATTAAATGTTCACATACTGAAAAACTAGTTATGAAAAAATATTAATAGTAATAATGAGAATAATGGAAATATATTCACCATTTAAATTTATTTAAATTTTTTGGATATTATATAATCACTTTAATTGCTTACACAATGCTAAAATAATATTTAGTCAAATAATGGTAAAATATAAAAATGATTTAAAAAATATTGAACGTGACATAATTTGAGTAAGTTATATTGTTCCATGAATATTAAAGTTTTATTTGAAATAATTTTTAAAAATATTATATTAAGATTCATAAATTTTATTTATGAATTTTAATTCTAAATAAATGAATAGTTTCAAATTTTATAATAATAATATTTTATCAAAAATAATATTTTATTAAATTAATGAAAATAATAAAATTTAAATAATATAAGGAGGTTATTATGTGATTAATAATTTAATAAATTGTCCATTTATGGTCCAGTTTTACCGAATAAGTAAAAATTACAACCATTCATATTGAAACTATTATTATAATAATTAAAATTAAAATTTGATAATTGAGGGATAAACAAAATGATAAGGTTAAAAGGAATCTAAAACTTACATAATTTATATTTAATGGAGACAATAAAACTATATAAAACCTTATATTATATTACCTATACACTTGGAAGAATTTTAATTGATAATTACTTAATTATAATTTAATCTTGAGATAAATCCAAGAAATTCCCCAAACCTCAATTATAAATTGCTAGCAACTCCCTCACCCATTTAAACCACATTAAGAATTATTTCTCCACAAAACTCTGAACATTTCCCTTATAAAATTCCATAAGGACATCATAGATATTTTGGTCTTCCAAAAATACCAACCATGTAGTTTTTAGAGGTTATCTAAAGTATCCATTTCAATGATGAGGTATTCAATTTACCCGATCAATTTCTTTTCTAATCCTCTTTACCCCCAAAAAATACATAGTATTTATCATAATTTAATACATTATGTATCCTAGATATGGTAAAATTTTATTATGATTATCGAAATTCCATTATACACCCTCTTTCCCATCAAATGAGAAGTGAAAGTGTCACCTGTGCGTATGTACCATTTACTCTCTCCACATAGAGATATAATTCATTTTTCATCACTATTATTTATGGAAGGTTATTTTTATGGGTTAAACGTTTATGTAATATATTTATGATATACTTATACTTATTTAATTCTAATATAACACTTACATACTTAACATCAATTCCTTTTGGAAAGGATAACGTCGTTCAAGCTTACGTGAGGACTACCACCCCACGAAGCACTATGATCTATTTGTCATTTATATTTATACTGGATGGTAAAATGGATGTACTTTATGAATATATGTGACATATAATATATAGAAATTATTATATGAAGGTGAATTAATATTCTAATCTATCTATTTCCATCCATTTAAAAATTAAAACAATTTTATACATATGTACAACCTATGGTCTCCATGAACGGTGTAATTTATTTATATATATATAAATATTATTGATGAATAAAAGTATGAAAATAATGAATATATATGATATTTTTATATTTATTAAAATTCCTCATGTGATAAAACAAAGGTTTATTCATAAAAACCTATCCTACTGAACTTAAATACTCACGATAAACAAAATAGTTAACACCCAAAAATAATGATTTTATTAGGGAATTATTGATAAAGAGGAGATATTGAATTATTATAAAGGTATTGTATTCGAATCACCCTCGTTTTCAAATTTTTAACCCTTCATTTATGTATTTTAAATATATAATGCGTTTGGGAGTTGTTTTTGAGGGTTTTAAAACTTTTTGGTATTTTTTTGGGGGATTTTCACAAGGTACACAATTAGCGAATGATTAGTATAAAATTTGCAACTTCTACATGAAAATGTCCACAATGAGATAGAGGCTAAAGGTAAGGTGTACAAGTAGGAACAAAATTTTTCCAAACCACACATCTATCTAGTGAAAACCATGATGTCTTTGATAGTGGTATTTTCCATGGTTTAAGAATATTTTTTCTATCTATGTTAGCTAACCATATGAGGCCCCCTTCGGATAGAAGCTTCTTCAAAGTTAGTGAGATATTTTTATAACTATGTGATAAAAAATGCATTGATTTAAAAAATACAACAAAAACTGGATAAAGGTCAGGATTAGTATTTAACACCACTTTATTGACCCATTTTGACCCAAAGTTAGGTTTACTCCCTGTAAAAATCTATGGAATCTTTCTCTATCGATTTTGAAGAAATCCAATGACATTTCATAGCGATTTGAATCCCAAAAATGATAGTAATTCATCATTTATTGGGGTTTGTGGGGGGGAGTTCCTTAGATATACCTCACTCTCTCCCAGTTTCTCATATATAGTCATGATATGGATCGATCTTAGGTTTTTAATGAAATATGTAATTAAATTTAGGTTTTTTGATGATATAGGAATAGCTATAAGGTTTATTTTTATAGTTTCAACCTAGTTTTACTGGAGTTTGAGTAATATTCTTTGTTTTTGCCGTAAATTTTAAGGTAGGTGGCTTTACTCTTATCCCCTCCATTTAGAATTTGAAGGATTAATTTCAAATTCATTATTTTATTGAAATTTATTTTGAATTGGTTGTGAAATTTAATGATGAGAACCCTTCTAGGAAATGGTTTAGGGGATTGTGCAAAATTGGGTGTTTGGGAAAAAGGTGAATTTTGTGACGTGATTTTAAATTGATTATTTTAAAATGGTGATTTAATTTTGATTTTTGTAATATGTTTTTCAATGGAGGGATGATTTTATTTAAATGGTGTGTTGTAAAAATGGTTTTCAATTAAAGGGTTGGTTTTTTTGAAATGGGTTGTTGTTATGGGTTTTAATTTTTTTTGGTTTTATTGAATTGATTGAATTGGTTTTGCAATGTTTGTATTGGAAAGTGATATTGATTAATTGGTGAAGAGTGTGTGGAGTGGGATGAATAATGGTTATTAAGTACCAATTTCAATGGGATGGATTATGGATGTAAAGTTTCACCATCAATGGTAACATTGATCTTGTGTGTGGCTGTGCAAGGGTGTGAGTGGCTGTGTGATGTGCATGGGTAAATACAATTTAACTCATGAAATAATTGGATGACATTGTCGGATTCCATACATGGAAATTGGTTTCTTTGTAAAAAATACTTTGATATATAAATATTTGGATTTGGGATAATTTTTGAAACTATTGTAGAATGGTATATATATATATATATATTGTTCTATATAAATGTGATCACTTGTTCATAGAGGAACGAGTAGGGAATTTAGTTGTGAAAACAACTCATTGACACTTGGGCTATTTTTTAATGTTGGATCATGGAGTTTCATGAAGTCCTTGAGTTCTATTGGTTATGTAGTATTACATTATGGTACTCTTTATTTTCAGTGTTAATATAAATGCAATATTTGATTTGTCTTTATTTTTATCATTCATTATGTAATGATGTATTTTGTAATGTCTTGTTGGGTTGGTTATTTTCTTTTCAAATATAAAATCCTTCCCCATCAATTAATGAGGATCATGGAATTTATTTACAGGATTTGGTTTCTTGGGGATGTCTTTTAAGGCCAAGTAATGTTCCACCAACATTTCAAACCTTTTTGCAGGTTTATAATGCTATAAGAGGTATCAGACTTGGTCCTTCTAATTATATTTCTGGAACAATTTGTATCAGTATATTCAGTATTTTCCTAACAAGTGGTCTTGGAGTTTTAATACATTCTAGTCTATTTCTTATGATGGGTTGTTATGAAAGATTATTATTTTAGGGACTTGAAATTTATATCACAAAAATATATAGCTAAACATTTTTATGTTGAACATCAGGTTTCCAATCCATTGGGTACATATGTATTTTGGAGACACTTATAGGAATTGAAATATCATTATCATGGGTTTATCGAATCATATGAGAGTGACATGCACCAGAAGAATGACTTCCCACTAAGTGGGAACATTTTATTTTTAGTAATTATGAGGTGCAATTTGATAATTTTAGAGAAATATTAAAATCAGTTTAAAATTTTATATTTATAAAAGAGAATGGTTGTGTGATTTTGAAAATGGTTTGATTCTCAAAATATAGTATAATTTTCTAAAAAATTGTTTCCCATTGAAAAGCGTGATTTTTGAATGAATTGTTGTGATAGTTTGATGTTCTAGAATTTGAAAATATTAAGACTTTAGTTTATAGACAGTGAAACTTATAGGGTTTGTTTTTTGAATAGAGAATTGAACTATGTATGTGTTGTAGGAACCAATAGGAAGAAGCTACTAAAAATGTGGTTGCACATGATCTATAGTTAAATATATAACTTGTTTAGAGTGTTTTACAAGATTTTCTAGATGCTGATAAATGGAAAAATAGGGGTTAACCTATGAAAGTGGATCACTTCATCCATTTCTAAAGGAAAATCCATGAATCTTATTGGGTGATTCTAAACAAGAGAAGGTAAAGTTGTGGTTGACCGAGATGAATCCTATCTCTGATTTCATTGGCACACCAGCAAAGCTAAATGTCAAGATGGTGACATATATATTACTGGATCATTCATGCTAGTGATGGGATTTAGTTGTTCTGGATAAATTGGACACATGACTTCCATGGGAGGATTTGGGAGAATTTCTTAAAAGAAAATTCTAACCTCACTGATTCATTATTAAAATAATGACAGACATATTCATCTTGAATAATGAAAAAAATTTTGTTAAATATTTGTGGCCAAATTCATGAATTTAGTTCTCTTTACAAGCAAAGTTGTAACTACGGTATCCTTGAAGGCATACATATTTGAATCAGGGATGATGCAGGAGATTTTCTAAATGATAGTTTTTATCTATATTATGGATTATATAGAGATGTTTAATTGGGTGATGCTGGAAGAAAGGGATATATTATGAGCTCTTTGGGGGTAGAATGTTGATACCTACTGGAAATGGTGGTAATTCTATTGATGGGAGAAAGAGTAAGAGGTACAACTGTTTCCTAGGTGGGAGAATAACTCAAAATCTAATGCCTGGATTGGAAAATCTTCATCCAATAACCAAGAGAAATTATTTATGTTTCCAATGTTTCAATCTTAGTCACATGAAGTGAGAATGTATGACACCACCTAAAGAATTCCACAATTTCCACCATATGAGGAATCTTCATTGCTTTTGTCATAGTGCTCCATGTTCTGGTGTTCATGACATTTGTTAGGTTTCACTTCCATAATATTCTTTGATATGATGAGGGTAGATGAATACATCTCATCATAAGAATATAGATAACCATGAGACTCTAGGAATACCCTTAATCCTTAGGTAATGAAATATAAATGTGAAACAACGAGTAAAGTGTCACAAGCAAGTAATTTTAAAGAGCACAATTAATATTATAGATCATCAATATGGTCCATCAATAGTGATAGGTATGGTATTTTTAAATTATAACATTATGAAATACTTATATGATATGGGTGAATCTAATTTTATATTACTTATCAAGATATTGATTTACTGATTATGAGTGTTTAGATGATGACCTCTATGTTAAAACTACAATGTTCTCTTGGTCAAAGAGAATGATGTGATTTTTTATATATATCATGTTCAATAAATATTGATGGAACATAGAAAAAATTGGATTTATCTCTGATGTAAATGGATTTCTATAACATAATCTTAGGAATGGATTTGTTTACAATGTTCAAGGCTCACATCAACTATTATACCCAACAGGTTCGTTTTAGAACTGATTATGACGTCATGAATCTATTTATATGGGGCGAAAATGTTGAGGTAGATTAAATAGGCTATTTTAAACATGTAGTTAGAATTATATCATACCAGTTATTGGATTTTTACTTGTAATAAATTTTTTATATAGATAATTTTGGTTTTCTGGTAGTTTTTGATCAGTTTGAGGATGTTTATCCTAAACATTTATCTAGGTTTCCACCAAAAAGAGATGTGGATTTCATGATTGAACTCCTTATAAGGAAAAATCCTACCTAACTCCTACATTATTGGATGAAGAAAATGTAATTAAGGTAATTGAAATTGAATTTTGGAGAGTTGTAGGTAAAGTCTTCATTAATCTATGTACATCTCTGTGTAAACATATGTCTTCTTTATCAAAAAAGAAGATGAAACTCTTTAGTTGTGTGTGAATTTTTAATTATTAACCATGTTATGATAAAGAAAAGTTATCCACATCCACACATTTATAACCTATTTGATAATTTTTAGAGAGATAAATGGTTCTCCAAAATCGACTAACAATCATGATATCACCAATTTTAGGTTCAGAAGTAAGATATTCCAAAGACATCTTTTAAGAGTAGATATGGCCATTATGAACATATGGTAACTTATTTGATCATATGAATGCACTGACATTCTTTATGGATTTATGAATCAGTTATTTCAATGATTTGTGGATTTTTTTGTGGTGGTAATTTTTATGACTTATTGGTTTATTCAATGACAACGAATGATAATAAGAAACACATAGATATAGTGTTGAGAATGTTGAGGGATCACCATATATATGAAAAATTATCAAAGTGCGATTTTTGGACACAAGAGGTTTGTTTTAATAGCCATGTAATCTATAAAAGTTATTTTTCTATGGATCTAAGGAGGATATAAGCTATTAACTCTTGGAAACTAACAAATATTGTCTTCAAGATACATAGTTTCCTTGTTCTAGGTGGTTATCATTGATGATTTGATCATGATTTTCAAAACTAGATTCACCAATGAATTATTTTAAAATTAATAATGTTACATTATAAAGGAATGAAGAAAGTTATAAGTATTATTAGGAGCCTTAATTTCACCTTACATCAGGACCAATCTTAATTTTTCTAAAATATGGACAAGGGTATGTTGTGTATTGTGATTCTTTAAAATTACGATTGCGTTGTGTTCTCATTTAGGGAGATCATGTTGATTCTTATGGCTCAAAGTAGGTATTGGTTAATTATAAGAATTAACCAACACCCTATTTGGAGTTAGCTTCTATAGAAAACGATTTGAATAGTTGATGTCATTACATCTTTAGTGAGAAATTTTCTGTGCTTACAGATCATAAGATCTTGAATAATATTTTATCACAAAGAGTTTTGAATATGAGAAAAATAAGATGGATTGAGTATGAAAAAAATTTCTACTTTGACTTAATGTTTCCTTTGGGAAAAAGAAATTAAGTTGTTCATGAATTAAAGAAACTGATATACTCAGTTGGAAAAATAAACTTCAAATGAGTGGAATTTGATGCAATTACCAGCCGACATGCACTTAGAATATGAAGATTGAGGTGAAGTTCCTATTTTCTTTATAGTTTTATTTGTTCCAAATATTGTGGTGATGGTAAATGACACACACATGTATGATTTAGAATTCATAAATATGAGGCCAAAACATAATGTTGGGGAGACTATTGAGGGATGAAAGTTAGATGTGAGTTCAGTGTAGTGGTATAGAAATAAGATCATCATACCTCGGGCTTTTCAGAAAAAAAATAATCATGCTTACCACCAATTGAGATGGAATATTCACCATGGAACACAAAATATGTATAATTTGTTGAATTAATAGGTTTGTTGGGTCAATATTCACAATAAAGTGGTAGAGTTTGTTCCCTTATTCTTAAATTGTTATCAAGTTAAGGTATATCATCAACGTCTAATGCTTATGTTGCACTATTTTACTACTCATATTTATAAATAGGAGCTCATAACAATTATTTTTGTAATAGATATCCCAAAAATGTTTTTGGAAACACGATTCTATATGGTTGATAGTGGATCGACTCACAATGTCAGCCCATTTGAACCCTATTCGAGAATCTCATACGGCAGATGATTGTAAGAATTATACATTTGATTAGTGGTAAAAATATAGGGCATACCTGATTCGATAGTTTCAGATAGAGATCCAAGGTTTATGTCACATTTCATGAAATCCTTATATAAATCCCTTGCATCTTAGTTGAACATGAGTATGCAGTATCATCCTTAGATGGTTGACCAATCTAAAAGGTCTATGTAAACATTGGAATTCAAATTGAAATCTTGTGTAATAGAGTATGGTGGATCATGGGAGGAGAATGTGCTATTAGTGGAGTTCCCATATAACAATAGTTATCAATCCATGATATATATATAGATCATTTGATACAATTAAATGGGATTCCTTGGTGGTCACCACTTTATTGGGTGGAAACATGTTATAATTCACTGGTTGGACTGAGAATTGTTCAATAAAAAATGAACATGATTCATTTGATCAATAAATAGATAGAGATAGAACCCATTCATAAGAAATTTTATTTGGATTATCATAGATGGCCATTTTTTTTAAGGTGAATGATAACATGTTCTTGAAGATATCTCTAAGACATGGATATAGCCTTTTTGGGAATTAGGTAAAATTATATCGTCGATAAATAGTCCCTATTGATATATTTAAACATGATAGAAATGTGTCGCATTGTTTGGTATTTACACCATTGTTCAATGTTATGCATAATGTATTCTATGTATCTCAATTGAAAAAGTATCATACAGATCCAAATCATGTTATTTTTTGCGATCGTATAGACCTAGAGCTGAGAACAACATTGGTGCACATGTTAGTGTAGATTGTGGATAGGAAAGATAATGTATAACATGTGAAAAGTATTAGTCTATTGTGGGTTTTTTGGAAACGTGATCAAATTCAAGAAGTGACATGGGAATGCATGAATGAAATGAAGATGAAATAGCCACATCCTTTGTAGGTAAATGGTGTTTTTATATTTTCTTTGGATGGAAAGGATAATGACAAGGATATTTTAGAACCCATGGTTTCAAGTAACACTGAAATTACATATTTTATGTAATTAATCTATTTGGTAGAATTTTGGGATGGTTTAGAATCCATTTTCCATGTTTTTTTTGGATTTTTTCATGGTGAAAAATTAATGTAAAATTATTATAATATTTGAAAATTATACTAGAAACTGTGTAATATGAAATAATGGCTATAGGGAAGGCACAAAAATAGGCACACTGTTTTTCCAAACCATGAAACCACATATTAGAAAATATTCTTTGTCAGATATTGGGATATTTTACAATTAGAACACATTTTTCTTAACTGTACAATCCAACTGTGGGTGTCTTCCCTTGATAATTAAATTTATTCATGGTTAGCACATAGATTTTCAAACTATGGAAATAACTATACTCCATTTTGAAAAAAATATCCACATAAAGTGGATCTAGATCATGATTATCCTTTAACTACACTTTATTTCTCCAATTCGACCCTAACTTAATATTTATTACTATAAAAGGATTTGGAATATTTCCTTATATATTTAAAATTGATCCAGAGGCATTTAATGGGGTGTTGAAGCCTAAATATTGTAGATATTCAAAATTTATTATTGTTTTTGGTGGTTTTACATACTATATTTCTCTAAACCTCTCAATTTCCAAGATCTATTCCCACTATGGATAGATGTAAGGTTTTTTATGCCAAATACAATTATATTTTTATTTTCCAATGACAGGGGAAGAGATCTATGTTGTGTTTTCAGAGTTTCAACCCAGTTCCATTGATGTTTGAGTACCATTCTTTGCTTTCACCATAAATTCCATGGTAGGTGGACTCACTCTCAACTTCTACTTTTAGAATTTTAAGGATTAGTTTAAAATTGAAAGATTTTCAAAAACTTTATTGTGAATTGGTTATTCAACTGATTTATGGGAAACATCTTTTTTCCATGGTTTATGTGATTATGAAAATTTGAGTGTTTTGGAAAAGGGTAATTTGGTTACATGATTTATAAAATGGTGATTTAGATTTTATTCCTGAAAATGGTTTTCAATAAAAGTTTGCTAAAATGGTTTTTTGGAAAAATGGTATTCAATTATAGGGTTGGTTTTATTAAAATGTGCTGATATTATTTTTTTCAACAAATGTGAGGTTTTGTTGAATTGATTGAATTGGTTTTGAAACAGTTGTCTTCACATGTGATATGGATTAATTAGTTAAGCATGTGTGGAATGGGATTGATAATGGTCATGATGTATCACCATCAAAGGGAACAATTATTGACATGATGTTCCACCAACATTGGTAACATAAAGCTTTGTTGTGGGAGTTTGTGGGTGTGAGTGGATATGTGATGTGGAATGGGTAATTCCAATGAAACTCATGAAATTGTTAGATTACATGTTTAGTTCCTTTCCATGGAAATTGTTTTCTTTGTGAAAACAACTTTGTTATATAATTTTTTGGCATTGTTATAAATTGTTAATTTTTTTAAAAGTTTATTATTTATAAATTAGTTTATATAAATTTACATACTTCTTCTATCCCAGTGGTGTGAGTTTTCAAGTCCTTTAGGGAAAGCATACTGAGTGTCATCACTCACCCATGCACTGGAACATTGGTGTTTTTGCAGATAACATTTACTAGGACATATATAAAAAGTTCAAGTGTCACAATTATCTATTAGTTCTCACCAATACATTGGATTTTTTTGGTGTTTAAGAATGGATCATCGTTGAGTCCTTTATTTTTTTTTGGTTTTTTAGACTTTTTATGTGGTACTCATTGTAGTAGATTTTGATATAAATGCAATTTTAAAGTTTTATTTCATCATTATCATGCATTATGAAATTGTTTATTTGGTTAAGTATTGTTTTTTCATTTTTTATTTTTAAAAGGTAAAGCATACCACATATTTTAATGAATCCCTTGACAAATATTTATAGCCTTTTTGCCATGGGGATGTCACTGAAGGCTAAGTAATGTTCCACCACCCTCTCATTCTAATTATGAGGGGAGGGATGTTATAAGTGGTATTAGTCTTAGACCCTCCAATTATCTTTATGGAACAATGGGAATTATCTTGTTCGGTCCTTGCCTAACTAGTGTTCTGGAATTTTTTTTTCATTCTTGTCTATTACATGTGTTGGTTTGGTAGAAAAGTGTATGATTGTCCGGACAAGAAATGTAGAGCCTAAAAAGACATAGGTAACCTTTTTATGTTGAACTTAATGTTACCAAGGATTTGGTTATAATAGTGTTTTAGAGAAACTTATAAGATTTGGATTCTCATTGTCATGGGTTTAACCAATGAGACAAGTAGGACATATATTAACTGGGTGAATTTCCATTAGTAGTGAATATTTCATTTTGAGTAATGTTTTGGTGCAATTTGATGATTTTTGAATAATATTGAAATTAATATCAAATGTAATATTTTTAAAAGACAATGTTTGTTGTATTTTAAAAATGGTTTATTTTCAAAGTCATGTTGAAATTTTTAAAAACTAGATGAACAATGAAAAGTTTAGTTTTGGAAAGAATTATTATGATATTATGATGTGATAAAATATTAAATGGTTAATCCTTAAATTGATAGAGAGTAAAAATTATAGTTTTTTTTGGTTTTTATATATAATGACACTCGGTATGTGTCATAGGATCCAACCAAAATATGTTATTGAGAATATGGTTACACCTGAGCTATAGGTAAACCAACAACCGGATCCGAGTATTGTCCTTGATTTTAAAGTTGTGGATACAAGGAACAAGAGGGATTAATATAAGAAAGTGGATCACTCAGTCCAGTTCCAGAAGTAGAATCCAGTCATATTTTTTCATGATTATAAACCATAGAAGTTAGATGTGTGGATGAACATGATGAATCACATGTTTGATTTCATTGGAATAACAACATAGCTGAAATTAAATCTTGTCACATATATGATGGATGATCTTGCACGAAAGTGGTGGTATTTTGTCGTTCAATCTAAATTGGACCATGGAATTTTTGGGAACATTTTGATGAACTATTTAGAAAAAATACCATCGTAACATGTTCATAATTTAATGAATGAAATACTTATTCATCTTTAAGATGGAAAATGTTTTAATCATGGAATATGTGGATAAATTCATGAATTTAGTTTGGTTTTCACCTGAAGATACAGCTTGTGCATCCTTTAAGGCACACATACTTTAATCATAGTTGAGACATGAGATTCAATCAAAATAAGTTATTATCTCAATTACATATCATACATATATAGTAAATAGAGTGATGGTGTATGAATGTGACGTATAAATATCTATATGGGGAGGAAGTGTGTTAATACATGTGGCAATAGGTGGGAACTGTAATTCTGGGAAAAAGAAGAAGAGGAAAACCTATTTCCAAGGCGGGAGCGTAACTTTGAATCATGTGGATAGATCAGAAAATATTACAAAAAAACTGAAGAGAAAATATGGATGTTTCCAATGTGGATATCTTAGTCACATGAATAGAGAATGTATAGAACCCCCTAGACTATGCCACAATTAAAATCATATATATAATATTCAGTCCTATTGTCATAGTGCACCAAGGTCAGGTGTTCAAGGAACATGTCAGGGGTCTTAGACATCATTTTATGTTTTAGAAAGAGGGTCACAAAATACTTATCTTCAGAAAAATGGATTTATCCATATTACACATAGGAATACTAGGACTCCCCTGGTGATAGAAATATCAATTGGAAAACAAAGAGAAATTTTTGGCGAGAAAGAACATTTATGGAGATGAAAAGTTTATGGAAGATGATCAATCTATACCCCCATGGATAGAGGTAAGATTATTTTGAATTCTACCCTTATAATCTAATTGTTTGATACATGTACATATCAATCCTTTATTGCTTCTTGTTCTAATGATTTTATGAGTTTGAGTGATAATATGATGTCCTTTGTGTTTAAACTACAAAATCCTCTTGGTCAAAGAGAATTAAGAGTCTTAGTTTATAGAGAATGTTCTATAAATATTGATTGAACTGAGTTAAAAATGTAAGTTTATGAGCTAGAAATGGATGTATATGACATAATACTTCATATAAATTGGTTGAAAATGTTCAAGTCTCATATAGACTATTATACATGATAGGTTAGTTTTACATCTAATGATGGCATCGAGAATCTCTTCAAAGGTGACTAAAAGGAAATTGAAGGTGAGATAAGGTATTTGGAACTAGTTTTTATAATTATTTCATAATATTTATTGTCCTTGACCATGCAATCAATGAAATATATTTATAATAATGGTTTTATATCAACTTTTGATAAGATTAGAGTTGTTTTTGTGGATAATTTATAAGAATTTACACCCAAAAGTGAAGCGTGTTTTAGGATTGATTTCATTATGGGGAATAGTAATATCTCACTTCTATTATATTTGATGGAACCAATAAAATTAAGGGAATATGAGGTGTAGTTCAAAGAGATGAAGAGAAAAGGCTTCATTTAGAAAAGCATGTCACCGTGGGTAGCACCGATGTTGTTTTAAAAAAAGTTGGATGGAAATATTTAATTGTGTGTAAATTTTCATAAGCATAACTAAGTTATGATAATGAATAGGTACAGACTCCCTGAATTGGTGATATATTATATAAATTTAAGGGACATTAGTGGTTTTCCAAAATTGACTTTCTATAATGATATCACCAATTTCTAGATCGGAAGGATGATATTCCAAAGGGAACTTTCATAAGCATATATAGAAATTAAGATTTCATGGTAATTCCATTTAGTCTTACGGATGGACTGGTAGTATTTATGGAATTGATGAAAAATACATTTCAGTGATATTTGGATTTTTTTGGTGGTATTTTTGGAAGACATATTGGTGTATTCAAGGACCAGGGCTGAGCATGAGAAACCCATGGTGCTAATTTTGGGAATCTTGAGGGATCATCGTATATATTCCAAATTAGAAAAGTTTTTTTTGACATAAATGATTCATTTTTATAGCCATTTAATGTTAGAAATATATGTTTTGTGGATCCAAAGAAGATATATGTGATTTTATATTGGAAATAACCAAATAATTTCTTCTAGATAAAGGGTTTCCTTGGTTTAGTTGGTTATTATTGATGCTTTGTTTTTTATTTTAAATTAACAACTTCACCTATGAATGATTTGAAAAAGAATAATTTCATATTATAATGTAATGGAAAAGGTCAGATGTATTTAAAAGAGAATAATGTTCACCATAAATCTCCACCAATATTGATTTTTCCTAAATCAGGACAAGGGTACATGGTGTATTGTAATTATTTGGGATTAGGGTTGGGATGTGTTCTCATGTAGGAATATCATATTTTTTTATATAGCTCAAGTATGTTATGGTTGAAATTGAATAATTACAAAAACAAATTGAGTTAGTTACTATATTCTATACATTGATGACTGGGAATCATTATCTCATTGCCAAAAAGCTTAATGTGTTTACAAATAATAAGAGTTAGAAACATATTTTCACACAAATAAATTTTAATATGAGAAAAATAAGATGGATGGTGTATTTAAAAATAATTTACTTTGACTTTATGTAAACATCATGTACGTGAAATTTGGTGGTAGATGCATTAAGTTGAAATTCATATGCTCAGTTGAAAAAAGATGCTTCAAATGAGTGGAAGTTGATGTTGGTCCAAGTAGACATACACATGGAATGTGAATACTTAGTTGAAGTTGTGTTTTTTTCCAGTTTTTTTCTTTATTTGGGAGAGATGGTTAAAGAGGTACAAATATCTGATTTAGAATGTGTATCTATGAAGTTAAAACTCAATAGCGTGGAGACCGTTGAGGGATGAGATCTAGATTGATGTTTTGTGATGTGGATCGTAAATCAGAAGGACTTACCTTTGGATTCTAAATAATAACTTCTTTATTATTACCACCATTTGATATGGACTATTCTTCATGGAGTACAAAATTTATATAAGGTGTTGAAAGCGTAGTTTTTTGGGTCGGTATGAAAAGAACAATGGATGAGATTTACTTTTCAGATGCTTAACTTGTTATAAAGTTAAGGAATAGAATCAACCACTACAAGGTATGTTATAGTCTTTACCTATTCTTATTTGGTAATGAGAGTAGATAGCTATGGATTTTGTAACTGGCCTCTTACAAATGGTTCAAAATCCTAATTCCATATGGGTGAAAGTTGATCAACGCACAAGGTCGGGCCATTTCATCAATATTTTTGAATCACATATGGTGGAGGACTTGTCCAAAATCTATACTTGAGAACTGGTAAAGAGATATGTAATACATGTTTTGTTAGTGTTAGACAAAGATCTGAGGTTTATGTCTTATTTCTATAAATCCTTAAACAAATAAAACTGGACTTAGTATACAATGCGTACAATGTGTAATTATTAGTTGGATGACCTATCCAAAAGTATGATACACAATTTTGAACACAATTGGCATGATTTTTAATGGATTTTCATGCCATAGGAGAAGAGCACATACCATTAGTTGAGTTTTTATATGACAATAGTTATCAGACCTCAATACATATGGCTCCTTTTGAATCATTTTATGGGAATCCTTGTCAATCACCACATTGTTGTGCGAGAATAGGTGAGACATAACTGGTTAAGAAAAGCCTTGTCTAAGAAGAAATAGAGATGATCTAGTTGACCATGAAGTGGATGGATATGGAACAGAGTCATAATGAATCATATGTGTTTCATCATTGATGGATGTTGTTATTCAAGGTGAATGGTCATGTGTTTTTATGGATCTCTCTGAAAACATCATTGTTTTGTGAATTAGGGCATTTTATCTCCTTAATTCATAATCCCTTTTGAAATACTATAATAGGTTGTTGAGGTGTAATATCATTCGGAATTTTTACCATGGTTTAGTTCTATTCATAATGTGTTCCATTCATCTGAATTGAAAAAGTATCAACCTAATCCAAACCATGTGATTCAGTAGGATCACATTGACAAGGAGTAAGATACTTAATTGGTGCACATTCTAGTGTGGATTGTGGATAGGAAAGAGAAATCCATGTATTGGAAAATCATCTATCTAGTTTGAGTTTTTTAGTAACATTGAATATTCAAGAAGATACATGGGAATAAATGAAGTAAATTCAAGAGAAATTGTTGGAACTCTTTTATGGAAACCATTTTTTTCTTATTTTTATTGATGGAAAGGCCAATGAGGGGGAGAATTTAGAACCTTTGACTTTAGGTATGTAACCATTCCAATTTTTATTTTAAGTATATAAAGTGTTTGGGTGATGTTTGGGAGGGTATGGAAACCTTTCGGAATGTTTTTGAGGATTTCATCAACGTGAATGATTAATTTATAGTTAGAAGAAACCACAAAACTTCTATAGGAAACTGTGACAATGGGACAATGGCTAATGTTAAGGCTCCTGGGAATGAAAACGTTTTTTTCCAAACGGTAAAATCACTTAAGATAAATAGTTCTATGTTGTATAGTTGGATTTTCATTGTTGGTCCATGATTTATCTAACCATGAAATCCAACCATGAGAGGCCCCTTGAGACATAATCTTGTTCCTGCTTAGCACATGATTTTTTATAACTGTGCTACTAACAATGCATGGTTTAAAAAAAATATCCATATATGTTGTTATGGGTTTATGATTAGCCTTTTAACCCCTATATCATTGCTCATTTGAACCCCAACCTCGGATTTATCCCTATAAAATAAAACAGATGAATTCTTCATTGATATAGAAGTGATCCAGAGAAATTACATGGTGATTTTAATTTCAACAATCATGGTATGTCATTCTTTTGAGTGGGTTTGCTGGTTTTCCATTGATCCACTTCTCTCCCTCTCTTGGTTTCATAGACCTAGTCCCACTATGAAAATATGTATGGTTTTTTGATGCCAAATATAATTATACATGGGTTTGTTGATGATATTGGAAGATATATATGTTTTTATAGTTTCAACACAGTTCAATGGGATTTTGAGTACCGTTAATAACGTTTTCCATAAATTCTAAGGTAGGTAGTTTCACTATCAAATCCAATATTTTGAATTTGAAGGCTTAATTTAAAAAACAATTCTTGAAATTTAATGTGAATTGGTTGTGAAATTGATTAATGGTAACCATCATTTTAAATTGATTATGGAATTGTGAAAAATTATGTAATTTTAATAAGGGTGAATTCTGTGATATGATTTTAAAAAGGTGATTTTAAAATGGAGATTTAGTTTTGATGTGTGTAAAATGGTTCTAAATAAAAATTTGGTTTTATTGAAATGGTTTGATGATATTTTTTTAAAATAAAAGTGTTGGTATTACTGAAATGGGTTTGTGTTATGATTTTAAATAAAAGTGTAGTTTTAATGAATTTGTTGAATTGGTTTGGGAATGGTTGAATTGGCTTGTGATATGGAATAATTTATTAAGAGTTTATGGAATGTGATGGATAATGGTCATTAAGTACCACTATCAAGGGGATGGGTTATGGATGTGTAGTTCCACCATCAATTTTAATACCATGATTATTGGTGGGTGTGCATGGGTTTGAGTGTCTCTGTGATATTGAATGGGTAATGAAAACTAAACTCGTGAAAAAGTTGGATGACATGTTTTGTTTCATTGTTTATAATTTGGTTTCATTGTAAACAATTATTTTGTATGGAATTTTTTGGCATTGTGATGAATTGGTATACTATTTTAAAACAAATATATATATATATATATATATATATTTCTTTATATATTTATGCTATGTGGTTATATACTAGTTTCATGATTTTGGAAGTCATTTGGGGAAAGACTAATGAGGTTCATTACTCTACCCTGTATTGTAAATATTGTGTTTTTGAAGACATAATTTATTAGGACACTATTAAAGGTAAATTTTCACATTTCTATAGTAGTACATAGTGATAATTGGTATATTTTGTGGAGTTGGAACATGGATCATTAGAGAGTCCATGAGTATTTTTGGTTTTTTAGTTTTCCATTATAGTACTCTTTATAGAGGGTTTTGATTTAGATGCAATGTTGTTGTTTTCTTTCATTATTATTATGAATCATGAAATGGTTAATTTTTATTTTTATTGTTTTGTTAGATGTTTTATTTTCATATAGAAAATAGTCCCTCATATATTAATGAAGACCTTTTCATGTATTTCTATCCTTTGGTGCCTTGGTAATGTCACATAAGGCCAAGTAACATTCCACCACCATCTAATTCCAATAACGAGGGGAAGGATGCTATAATATATGATATTAAATGTATGAACTATATTTTGTTGCAAATTTATATTAAAACTAAATTTATTATAACAGAGGTTAGAGTGATATTGAAATAAGGTTAACTCGAGGTAAGGGTTTTATGTCCAAATCATAGTGTTTATTATTATTGGTTATAACTATTCCTATGCTGATGAAATACAATGATCTACCCCTATAGAGACTTATGAATTTGTTTATACTCTATTTATTATGTTAAATAATTGTTTCCTTTAATTTATTTCATATAATGTATTCAAGAGACTAAAAATACATTTTTAATGAAAATTGAAATCATTTCTCTTTTCGTTCAAAATCCTTTTTTCTTCTATATCATTATATTCTAAAACTGTTTTAAAAAAAGGTTTTGATTATTCTCATTCGATTTTTTAAATTCATTTTCCCATGCTTGAATTTTTATATATTATTTTAAAATGAATCTTGTTTTGTTTTTAAAAATGATGTACTTTGTGACTTTTATAAGAAAGGTATGAATGAATTAATATTTTAACTTATACATCACGGAAATATTTTCCTAAAATCTCTACTAATGTTTTATTTGATGATTTAATTAAATGTTTACAAGGGTGTATTAAAAGAAAATGTTTTCGTTTATAATATCATTGTTTATTTAATTTTTTTTTCAAAAATAGAATGGTTATTTTCCTAACGAAATTTTTACATATAATTTAAGGGAATTTTTTTTCATTAAAGAAAACAATCATTGAAATCCCTTATGATTTATTGTGGATATGATCCAATAATACTATCCTTATTTGTTTTTTTGGATGGTTTATGTTTATGAAGGAAAGATGTTTATGAAACACATTAATTTTCCTCTGGTTATGCTATGATGAAATGATGAAATAATTATGGAACCCATTTATTTTATATAGATTATGCTATAATGAAATGTATATGATACCCATATTTTTCATGGGTTTTGATATGATGAATTCTTTATGAATTTGAGAGAGAAATATATATGATTTTTATAATTTGGTGGGTGGGACCTATATATCCCCCAAATTTATTGGATAAAGATCAGTATTTCATGAGATTAACTGGACTTGAATGGAGAGTTAAACAGGTTTAGTAAGAGTATTTGTATCCTATGATAGTCATGAGAGAGTGACTTTAATGTTATGATGGTTTTGGGAATGAAACCATTCCACTATGATAGTTTTGGAAAAGATAATTGATTATTAAGGAAATTATTTTCTATGATTATATGTATGACAAAATTCTTAGTCTTATACCAATGTTACGCTCTCATGGATCATGTTCTTTGATTTCATTATGATTAAGGTATTTTGAAATACCATGATTTATTCCATGACGCAGTATTATAATATATCACTTGTAGGGCATGGCTTTTAAATGCCAAGATATTGTTCTCAAACCCTTTTTTCCTGTTATTCTTATATTTTCAATGATATCCCTCATATTTATCCTTAAGGATCATCAAAGATCACTCTTTATTATGTTTCATTTTTTAGGTTATGAAGAATGGTTGGATTTATAATATTTTTATGAATTTTGATAATTATAAAGATCTATGTGAGAGACGATGTAATACTATTATGAACTAGTAAATTATGTTTATATGTTTCCAAAGATACCATACTAGTGTGTTTTGTTATGTTTTGTAAACAATATTCATCTATTTAAATGTAATATATATCTGAAAATTATTTGTATCTATATTTTAAGTCATCATCTTATCCATAAAAAGTGTAAGGGAGTAGAGGAATTTTCATTTCCTCACCCACATATTGATAAAACTATGGGATCTACTATGAGAACTCAACGAGATCCATATGAAATGATTTAATATATGGTTATTCAATGTATATTTTTACTTTCAAAATAAGCCCGAATTCTAGAAGGTTTTTTATTTTTTAATTAATTTGATAATCCTCATTTACAAGTTTTGGGGTAATAATAATGAAAATGAAATCAATGAAATATTTCAATAAACATTTTTTTTAATTTTAATTAAAATTAAATTAATGAAATATTTTCTACGTGAAATGTAAATTTAGAGATCAAATAGGCTCCCCAATAATATTATAGTGACTTAAGGCCTAATATTGTTCTTATTAAACATATTTTTTAAACCCATATAATTCATTATAGTGCCTGAGCAGTGTAATCTATCAAGGAACTAACCAATCAATCACTATTTTACATCACTTATTAATATTTTTATATTTTTATAGTTTATGTAAAAGAAATTAATTTAGAAGGGTTTGATTGATGTGGGGTTTTAAAATTTGGAATTCAAATAGAAGAGAACACACATAGGTTATTATGAAAAGGGAAATGTTCTTTGTGACTTTAAGTATCCCTTCTCTATAATTTTTATTTTATAAAATTCATTTCTATTAAAATAAAAATATAAGTTATTTAATTGTACAATTAGATATTTTTTGTGGGTTGAAAAACATTTATGATAACCTATACATATCAATCATTACGTTATCTATAATATATTGGAAGTTCACACTGCCTAATCAAGAGAGTGACACATTCCAAAAATCCATCTCCATCTTATTTAATTTATCTATTAGATAACCGAAATCCACTATATAAAGAGTTTATGAATTTAAAGGATTGATATGATATAATGAAAGGAAGAGAATTCATTCATTCATAAAATTAGTGAATGATGAAAATTTCTGACTCAAAACCCCACAACTTACTATCCAAAATGAATGTGATATTTTTTTTGAAGAAATGATAGTGGTGGACTTACAAATACCTTATATTATCAGAGGAAAAATTATGTTGGATAGTTATATATGTAAAAATCATATTAGAATCCCACAAATAGAGGAAAACGTGAGATATTATTGGGATAGAAGGAGACACTATTAAAAACGTGGAAATAAACATTACATGAATAAATATACAAAGACAACACTACACTAATGTTCTGATCAAAATATATGAATCCAAAATAAGGATTAGTATCCCCAAAAATTAGATTCTACAATTAGATACAGTCCATGTAGTTACCTTGAATACATATTCCTGAATTATTCAAGAAGGATATTATTTCCACAGGTTCGAGATGATATTGTTATTCCTCCACCTAATAAAGCATCATTATCATTCAATAGCCCATTTATTCCCAATTATAATTTCCATGAATTTTTTATAGGTTGGATTCATGTTTTAAATCTATTTAGAGTTATATAATTTTAAAAAATAAAATATATAGATGAGATCTTCCATTTATATATGGTGATGAATTATTTATTTGATATCATTGATGACCTTTCATGTATTCTTAATTTATGTGATTTCACCCATAACATGACGTTATGTTTTTGTAGGCTAATGGGTTAATGAAAAGAAAATACTAGATCAACTAGTTTTTGGAATCTATGGGAAGCCAGAGACTCATTAAATATTGTATTTAAATCACATTTTGATACAACATTTCCATTGATAGTAATAAAAAATGTACTGACTTTATAGTATTATATAGTGTCCAATATAGTGTGTGTAATAAAGTTGGACTTCATTGATATTTTATGGGTGTAAATGTTTTCTGGTTTTAACAATCGTATTGATGTTTGATCAATTTTAGGTTGATATTTTTCATACAAAATTATGGTAACTCTTTGAGATTATCATAGTATATTAGGTGGAAAACAAATTTTTCGTCTGAGTGACATGACTCATTTCTCAAAATTTTAGGGGTTGATTCATGGGGAAGAATATGAATAGTGAGTGTGTCATATGTTTTCCAAATATAAATATTATCTCCCTTATTCCATAAAGTTTCTTCATTTGAAAAAACCACTTATTTATATTTCTGGATGTGATAGAATAACTCTTGAAGTGTTTATTTTAGTGTAATGTGCGGTGGTCCAGAGCTGCAACCAATGGATCCAATAAGTGTACATGACTTATCAAAATAGCTACACTATACTTTGATGGGCCATAACATTTCTCAAAACCTAATCACCCGATGCTTGTCCCTAGGACATTCTGACTACCCATCAAGGGTGGTCTATGGCCTAAGTTGAATATCTATAGTTGGTCCATTTATTTCAATGTCATTATTTTTTGTTTTATTGATAGACTATAAAAATAGACACATATATATATATATACATTAATCTCTCAATGTTTTAAGCATATATCATCATTAAAATTCATAATTTAGTCCATTACAAGATCATTCTCAAAAAATGCACCATGAAACTAAAATTGAAATATTTTTTATTTAATATACTATGTGTTTTATTTATAATTGTAATTTATAAAAAAAATATGTAAAAATATGAATGAATCAATCCCTTATACTAGATTTATTCATTTCCATCATGTAATGTCTCTCATCTAGAAAAATTTACAAGAATCCACTACATCCAAAGTAAAATCCTTAATTTAATGAATTATTAATTATTAATTACTTGATTAAATATAAATTTTATCATGAAATGAATATTTAATGCCCCGTTATTCATGATTCTCATCTTACATCCCAATTTCACAAAAATTGATTCATTACAAAAATATTGATCAGATAAATCCATTTATTTATATAAATTTGAGTTTAATATTCACCTTCCATTATATATCGCTTATTATCCAAGAAATTATTCACTCATTTTTTTATTATATAGATGTACATTGCGGTTATTTAATATTTTTCCATATAAAATCTAAAAACATTCTTTCCAAAGAGAATACATCACTCTGTGCTATTTGAGATAATTGAGGCATATATGATATTATTGGATGAAAAAAATATTCTAGTATAAATAATTTTTATTTTTGGTGTTTTATTTTGCACAAAAACAAACACACACTACATTAGAATTTTTTGACACATTTATTAGGATCCCAACATATGAAATCATTTTAAATTAAATGAATTTATCTAATTGGTTATTTAGCTATGATTAATTGAATTTATATATATATATATCATTATATTTACTCAAATATAAGTTCTATGATATAATTTATTAACATTATATTGTGGTACACTTAGAATTAATTTCAAATTAAAATATCTATAAAATTTTTAAAAAGGATAATATTTATTTTTTAAATAATTAATTCATTATGATATCTTAATAGAATGATATAATCAAGAAAGATAAATTTCACAAAAATATTTCATTAAAATAAAATAGAAAACAAACACAAACCAAAACAGGAAAATATTCCCCTTATTAAATAAATTTCACATCCCCCTTTAAATAAATCAACTCACAATACTTATAAATTCATAGTAGATAGTGGTGAATTAAAAACTTATTATTTGGGTCTAACATATTTATTTGTTTATATACATTCCAAATTATTTATCATACATGATTAATAAGAAATATAGATAATTATAATTAAAGTAAGAGTAATATGAGAAAAAGTGATATAAACTTTTCATAGGTCATACCTAGAGGGTTTCTTGGTTTATAATTCCAATATATACAAAAATTATTCACCAACACACATTAAAATTGATATGTGATTTTTTTATGTGAACAACAACACATGTTTTCCTCTATCATCCATAAGGTGACATTTGGAGTGTATAATCACAAAAAAGGAAAGTTTCACATCTATTGAAGTGGGAAAAAATAACGAATTAAAAGGGGTGGGAAGTTTATATAAATTGGGTCATGGGTTTATAATTATACTCTAGTTTATGTTCCTATATTTTTAAGGATGATGGAACATCACCTTGTAACTTGAGATTCAAAATTATTATTATTATTATTTAATCACCACCTCCTTGATAGTTTCCTCTTCAAGATTCAATTCTATAACCTCGTCTATGACTTTTTCATCCTCATCATTAGGAGTTTCTTATCACTCTATTTTTAGAATTGGTGTTTAATTTTAAATGTAAAATTAGGTATGTTAGTTTGATTATTTAACAATATGAAATCAAATTCAAGGGAATAAAAATTTTAGTCTACTCCATAAAGCTAATAATCTGGAAATATTGGTTCTTCTTGATGGTCGACAAAGTGGTATAAAAATAGTTATTGAAGAAAAAGTTGCGTCAATTATATGTAGACCTATTTAATTTTAAAATAAAATATGGGAGGGAGTAGAGGATAATTTTGTTCCTTATACCAAAACTAATTCAAATCTAGGAAGCACATTGGGAACTGAGTGAGATCCCAAGTAAATAATTAAACATTCAGAGGTTCACGGTATCCTTTAATATCCTAAATGAACTATCTATGTACCTATACTATTAAATAAAAACCCATGAATCCCCTAAATATTTTTTCTAATAAGAAAACTATTTGACTCAATGGAGTGGGTGAGCAACAATTTCAAAATATTTTTTTAATTTTTTGTTTATATTGAAGTATATTAATAGATAAAATGTTAAAAGAGATGAAAGTGGTAAATTAATATCCCTAGTAGTGGATCCAATGTTATATTTTATATAAATGGTCCTAATCAATGCAATTTATAAACTTCTATGGTTAGTAAGAAATATAAAATAGGCTTAGGGTCCATATGAATTTCTTCATTATAATCCTTAATTTCATGAAATAATTACATTAAAAAACATAATATAATATATATATTACTTCCTTTGTATAAATAGTACGGAAGAAAACATCTGGAAGATCTCACATTCATATCAATATCTAACTCATCAATAATTTAAAGGAACTATACACACCTTAATCAAGAGTGGGAAACCATCCAACCATATGAATCCACCGTATTCAATTTATATCATAGGAAACCCATCTAAAGAATATGAATATTTTATTATGATAAATTAAGGATAATATATATTGGATATAAAAGAGTATAGATGACCCCTTATTGGGTTAATGTTTAAAATCACAACACAAATTCTTATAGGCCTATTTCCTAAAATAATGATGAACCAAAACATTGTTGGAATGTAAGATTGGGATTTGGGAATAAAAAGTATTCCCAAAGGTTCAAATCCCATGGATAATTCTAAATGTAAAATTATTTTAATTAGCTCATCTTAGGGGAAACAAAAATAAATAGATATAGATATAGGAGAAAAGTGGCCATATAAAAAAAGAATAAATGAACATTATAAAAATGAAAATAAAAAATCTATAATTGTATTATTCAAAATCATATTATAATTAGTTTGAAACAAAATAATTCATCCAATAATTCTATTTCAGTATATAGTGAAATAATTTCGTATTGAAAAAAATTATTGCACAATATCATCAAAATCACAAATAATTTCCCCTTTTAGATTTATTGTCCATGGAAATAATTAATGTGCATTTCAATATATTTAGAATAATTTTTTTCTTCTATCAATTTTTAATGAATAATAAAGAGGCTAAAAGAAAATGTGAGTTATTAATTTATAACTTGTCAATCTATTTGAAAAAATCATGTTGTGGGAAAAATAGAGACTATTAAACTTTTTCATACTATTTTTGACAACCATGTACTCTATTATATTATCACTTTTTTCCCCTGAGAAACAAAATTTATGCTTAATCATTTTAGAATTTTTTCAATTATTTTTTTGGAAAGTTGTGAAATGTATAATACAATAATGAGATCCTCTAAGAATATAAAAATTTATATATATCTAGATAAAATAATGATTTCTAAAATCATTCTTAAATAAACTCCACCAAATGGGTACACCCCATACTCTCATCATCTATTCAGATATCATTTAAAATAAATTATAAGATTAATTTTCTGGATATATTATTAAAAACAGATGAAACTAAAATTGATATCTCCATGATGGATAGACTAATATCAGTATAAATGATCATATGAGACATCATAGTTCCCTCTCCATGCCTATATCACCATTAACTCCATAATAACTTAGTAAACAAACAAAATATATATATCGGAAAATTTTAATTCTTGAAAACATTTTTATGGAATCCATAATGTTGAGTATTTCATATTAATAAAAAAAGAATTCACTTCATTGCTAATAGAGAGAGAACTATTTATTATTTTTCCCTTGGTTTTCATAATAGTATCTCATTTTTTATGTATGGTATTAAAATTCTAATTAGTTTTCACTTTTTCTGGGGATTAATTTTTTAAAATACCCAACATGAAATAAGATTTTATTAATTCGTACCATATCTTAATTAATATTTTCATCTAGGTTGGTAGTATGGTTATATATTATTTTATATTGTTCCCATAATTCTTACACATTCAACAAAACTTCTCAGTTACTATTAGGACATCCATTATGAGAAATATATCATGAAATTTATTTCTTATTTATCCAAAAAACATTATTTTGAAAAAAAAAATCATTTTTTTAATTATTTAATTGATTCCACCCCTCATAGAATCTACTTTTCTCAGTTGGAACCAATAATCATAGAATTATTTGTATTAATAATGGTGGTTCCTTTTAATCTATAATGATAGAATACTCTTTACTTTGGTTTAGCCTCCATAAAAGATATTTGATACATCTTTTTCAATTTACATCTTTTTCCCATTACCTATGGTAATCAAACATACATTAATCTCTTGACTCTTTCTCACCTTTTGTAATCTTCTCACCTTAGTAGAGTAAAAATGATGATTGTTAGATAAAATCATACATTAATCATTATAATAGGAATCATTTTTATAACATCCACTAAGAATTTTCAAGATTCAAAATCAATTTGAAATAGAGATACTATTTATATTATCTTTTTTTCTACATTTATGACTTATATTTCCCCTACATGATATTGGGTTGATCTATGTTTCATGAATTTAAATATAATGAATAAAATCCATAACCTTGTGTCTAGATCGTTCATAATAGAAATAGTATACAATATAATATTATTTTATTATTTTAAGAAAAGGATGCACTACTATGTGTTGTTAAAAATTAAATACTTTACATTGATCCCACTTTAGTTTTTTCTCTAGATAAACTAAATATCTTATTTCTAATTGATATATTCTTTTTAGAAAAAATATCTATATATTAAATTTTTTAGAGGTAACCCCTTTTTTAATTTTCAATGAAGAATAATTTTTAAAAAATATTTATTTATCAAATTGACTTACAAATAAAAACACATTTAGATGAGAAAATTTTACACATCTTCAACTAAAATTAATTTTCTTCACACTCCATGTTTTATCATTTTAATATAATTATCACAACTGTTATTATTCTTACTCATCTTTTGAAAATAATTTATATGATACATTATCATGATTTTGTTGATTTATGGTTGATCATACCTAAAACTAATGATATACTATTACTTCTCATATAATGCATAAATATTTTATTTAACCCCATTAGGGGATTATACTTTCCATTTTAATGTATTTAAAAATTCTTTCCCAAAAATGAAGCATAATTCCTTAAGACCCATATTAATTTCCCTCTTATTCATAAATTTTTTGGTGATGTTTATACACATCGAAAAATTCTATTCTAATTATTCATCCATTCATTCATGATTTTTTTAAATTTTGGTGGTAACCACATACTTGTATCTAAAAGGTTCAAATCTAAAAGTAATTTTTTAGGAAAAACATGAATGGTTATTTTTTCAAAACCTTATACAAATCATCATATAATTCCTTTAGAGATCAATCTTTCCCAACTATACATGCTTAATCTAGTGGAAAATCATGCAATGATACTTTTTTTTCATACAATTAATGTAAGGACAACAAATAATAATTGGTATAATTGTTTTATATATTCTAAATTGTTTATTTTTACCTCTAGTTATACTTATTCTATGATAGATCTATTCATTTTTGAATTAAAACATGTGTGTGTTGATATTTTCTCATATTTTCTCATAAAGTATATCCTATTTAATTCTCTCATATATTTATTCTTCTTCTTCTTCATATTCTTGAAAGTGGTAGAGATTATGTAATTAATGAAATTCCATTTTATAGTTATTAATTTATTATTAATTTAGAATTGGACCTCAAAACATGAAATATTCAACTTTAGAGAATCTAAATAGTTGTATAAAATGTAGTTACAGTAATATCTTTGACCACAAGATTTATGGAACCAAACTAAGAGGGGGGAGGCTTAAATCAATGGATATATATTTTACTAGTAATTTTTCACCTTTTATGGATATACTATTTTAAAAAAATGATTATCACATTATCATTGAACACATGACATATATGCCTGAATTATAATCAAGAATAAAGAGATAAAGTAACACATATATTTACAAGGTTCACTCACAATGTATGGGATAATAATTGATTTAAAACAATTTTTATCCAATACAGACACTTCTAATTTTATAATATATATAAAATGCTATAAGAATTATGATGAATTAATACCATATTCTCCTAAGACTGAATAAGATAACCTTATACAACACCTAATACGTCCAATGATGAGGATCAATGGATTTTCATGATCACCATATTCTATAAAATATCCTAGGAATTAAAGTATACATAAATGGGATTGCTTTCAAATAATAATGTAATAACAGAGAGAATAATAACAATCAAGAATATGACATAACCTCTATATATATCAAAGAGTCAAACACATGAGAAATGTTTTTTTAATAGAAAAATTTTAAAAAAAGACATAACATCGTATATAAGTTCATAACAAAATATAGAAAACATTAATATATAAATACACTTATAAATGGAAGATAATTACAAAAACCGAGGTAAAGGGGGAACATTACAAAAGGGGAACCCAAAAAAGAGATAAATCTATGAAACATTTCATTAACCCATCTCCAATTATTTAGAATATTTACATCACAAGATAGATCCATAATTCAAGAATAAAAATCCACAGGCCACTTACTACATCAAATCAAAATATGTTGTTATACTAAAATGAAATATAGTCATGAAAATATAATTCCATATAGGTATCATCCACATTCTCCATTAATAAACATTGAAATTAAATCAATTTCATGATTATATGAAATAAATATAAAAATTAAGACTTTATTTATTATAAATAATCAATAAATGATAGGTTATTTTTGAAAATTCATTTCTTCTATGATATTTAGATATCAAATATTAAAATGAAATTTAAATTGAATATTTTAAAAAGATATGGAATTTTATATGATGAAAAATATATTTATCCAAATATTAAAAGTAACATAGATATAATAATAAATTAAATAACTAAATTATAAAGATAACATGAAAATTTAGATAAAAAACCAATGTCTAAACTATTTGAGCCTTTTTTATGAAAGAACATTTTATGAATATGAGTTATATGAGAAGAGAACAAGTTTATACCTAAAAATACAGAAAAAAAAAGTTATAAATAATAACAAAAACAAGTTACATAAAGACCCTATAAATAAGAATAATTAAACACCACGAATAAATTTCAAAGAAATTATCACATGATATTCAAATAACAACCATTATAAATAAATATAATGCGATATAAATCTCACTAGTTAAGGGAAAACATTAAATATTAAGAGATAACATTGGAAAACATCAATAAATCAATATAATTGGCCCTTTATATGATTTCACTACCCAGATACTCGATGTTTTCCTACCTACTTAAAATTAGAAGAAGAACCCCTAAGGCAAGAATAGTCCAAACAAAGGGCCAGTTTCTTACGGAGGATCATCAAACCAGGTATCTTTTTTACCTATATTTTAAACCTAGATAAATATGGATTTATATGACATATAAATAGATTTAATTAATTAAAAAGTAACATCTTGTAGTATATATGATAAATAATAAACATAACACCCCCTTAATTTTAATCTCCCTTTCATGAATCTACTCCATTTTTCTAATTGTTATATATATATTTATAATAATCACTAGCACTACATAATATACATAACATAAAGGGTATCACATTAAAGGGGCACATTCCTCAAAAAAAAATTTTATTATTTTTTAATTAGACCTCTAGGACATATTTATAAAAGCATTCTATTAAACCATCTTTAGAAAACAATTCTCGAAAATATTATTTTTTATACCATTTAAAAAACATAAGTACTTTCAATGTTTCATCCAATCAAAATAAATTACAAGAATCATGAAAATATAATTAAATCACAAAATATGATCACTGAAATTGAAATATTTTTTTTCAAAAATCTAAACATTCCATTTGGTTAAAAAAATTATTTTCAAAAATTATTTTTTTGGCTTTATTAATTAGTTGAGAGTCAAAAAACCACCCAATTTAAAGAGAGCCTATTTTGAATTTACCAAAAAAATTAGGTTTCATTGTAAAGTGGTTTATAATTCTAGAACTAGGTAATCCATAAAAACCCTTTATGCTCACAGATATTTATGAGATAATTAAATTCATTAGACAATGAATTTTTATATATAATTAATAAGACATTAAAAAATTCTAATTAGGGATAGAAAACAATATAAATATCTTTCTTTTTAAATTTATAGGATAATTCATTGAGAAATATACTCTAATTTTATCTAACTTTTGAAAATGGCATGTGATGATGTTAATATAACATAAAGAGGGAATTAAATCCCTTAATGAATTAATATAAAATCTTAACAATGTAAACACTAATTATATTTATGTAAAACGAAACCCTAGATCTTTATAGACATATTAAGGTAAAAATTATTAAGGATGAGGGATAAGAGTAAGAGCAGTAGATGTTTATATCATTTTACAATAAAGGAAGAAAACCCAAGGGTTATGGAATTCCATATATAAGCTTTAATAGATAGATAAAAGATAGGTGAGATTCATAAAAAATAATTGAAACAGAAAATTAAGGAAGAGGGAAAATAAATGGCCTTTAAAATGTATAAGGGTAAATATTTAAATTTTTAATTTTTAATTTTGTAAATGTCACATGGTTTTATTGAAATTATTAATAAACCACATAGAATATACTAAACTAAAGTTGTATACCACAAATGGTTAGACTATAGAGTTATTCCAAATCATGAAATAACAACAAGGATGGTACCCTATATAAGATTAAGACGAATAGTTTCGCCAAATATTTTTCAAGCCATGATCCATTTCTAATGTCGAAATATCACCTGAAATATTAATCTATATAGTTTATACTAACCATGTGGTAATCACATGACACTTATATTTTATATAAGTTATGAAAAAACAAAACTTGGACTTCTATAAGTCTATAATAAACAATAAAAAAAATAAAAAGAAAATTTAACCCCATTTAGTTATAATTAACACCACTAAATTAGTTTACTTGTCTTAGAATTAAATACTAATCAAATAATATATGATGCAAAACCCTCTCAATAAAACAATACTTTAAAAAATGTATAACCCCATGAAAATTACTGTAGAATGAAATACCAAAATTACCTACTACAATTATAAAGGAAACATATATATTATTATCTAATAATTAGGTGATTTATCATTGACATGGAGTTTGCATGTAAAAAATGAACTCAACTCCCTCTTGTCCAGACAACCGTGAGAAACTCAAGACCAAATTACCAAAAAAATGTAAGGTTTACAGATAAATGATATATCACAAATTAGGTTTGAGTTATGTAATTATATACCTGACTAAACCAATTGAAATCATTTTCTTATTGAGTAAAATAATGTATGAACCGATTTTATCCTTTTATAATATAGTGAAATTATATGTGATCGTTTTCACTATATTCTAGATTCCACTAATTTTTTGGTAATGAAAATCAATTAATTATTCCCAAACATTATACAAAAAATAATTATACTCAAAAAACTTAAACAGACCATCTTCCTTAATCACATAGGTAAGACTACACTAGTGTAATATTAAAGAGACAAGTATGTTATAGAAAAATTCATTGACAATATACATTAATAACTAAAAATCACTACAATAAACCACAAATAATAATAATATTAAAATATTATACTAGAATGTTTTTTTATAAGTGATATTACTAAAAAAATACATCATATTAACAAAAAATATAACTTATATAAATAATATCCGAGAATAAAAAACATAAAAAGAGTAACACTTGTAGTTGATATCGCCACATCAAATTCAACAAGTCAAACATTGGGATCTATTAAAGGGATATATCTGGATGAACTATTCTTATGCAATTCCAACTATAAAACCATGACATATGAACTAGTCGACCAAAAATATTGTAGGTTCTTAGACTATACTAAAACAAAGGCATATTATAACCCAAATTATTTGACCAATAGTATTAAAAAGAATTATTCCCATAACAGGTAGATGCAAATAAATGTGAAAAAATCCGGAAATGACTACCCATTAAACCAATCAGAGTTTTATTACATTTTACATTGTTAAAATTTACACCATCACCCTATAGAATAGAATATATATCAATCACATTGAGGAGTCCCACCATGACTGTCTCATCTTTGACATATTGATATTGTACATCTAAATAAGATTTCATAGTAAACAAGAACACATTTAACGAAAAACCTATATGAAAACTTATATGAAATCATAAATATTTATTAAAATCATCCAATATAATTTAGGTAAGTAATGTATTATGACGGAAAAATGATAAGAATACTATAAACTAGCTGATCCATTTTCACAAGGAAATATAATTTCATTAACCTTTACACTTTTAATCTCTCATGGTAAAAGTAATGAATATAAATTTTAACAAAATATTCCAAAAATTAGTAATACTAGGTCAAATTAAAAATTATAGACATTCGTGACATCATTCTTGAATATTAATGAATAAAAGTGGAAAACATGAGCTTATGAGACTCTAAAAATTTAATATGATTGAACTTATTCTTAGAATTATATAACCCATATTTATATTAATCCATATAAGATATGATGAATCAAATTTTGAAACATCTAAAAATTGTATCTAGGTTATGAAATGTGGAAAAAAACATTATGCTACATTGATAAAGTAGGTGTTACAAAAAACTCTATTAGACTTTGATGAATTGGAGAACATAATTCCAAATAATCTTCTTTAATGTTATCATGGAGTTCCATAATAAATTGCTTGGGTTTTATTCTAAAATTATAAAAAACAAAAAATAATCAAAATAATAATCCATGTTCCTCACTATATAAAACCAATTTGAACAAATGAATCAAAATCAAATAAATATTAAAAATATACTTTCACCCTCTAAACATTAATTTTTAACTGAACACATTAAAAATGTAATAAAAATAAAAAATTATTTTTAAAAAATAATCTTAATCACATTTTTAATATACTTTATAATATATAAAGTGAAATTTCTAATAAAAAGGAACACATATTACTATAATATTACTATGAAAATGGGATGCTATGGTGGGATGATACAGAATTTTTTTTGATAAAATTATAATGGGAGACCCAAAGAACCATCTCTACAAATTAAGTGAATGATTATCAATTTAGACCTCCAAAATATGTAAACCAGATTATGATGACCCCAAATACATCCATGAGAATCATATATTGAACCTAAAATGTATAGTAGATATAATCACATAATACCTAGTAGTCGTCCTCCCCATCCAGTTGTCATAACATTTGAAATTAAATAATTTTCATGTGAGTTTGAAATATAAATTTAAAATTAATGTTTTTATCTTAAAAATAAATATTAATAATATTAAATTTTTAAAAAATAAATCATTTCATGTTTTTTATATTTCAAACTATAAAATAAAATATACATTAATTATTTTAAAAATGATGGAACTTTCTACCAGGAAAAGAGTTATATTACAAAATTTAATAATAAACAAGTAAACTAAATAATGGAAAAAACACAAGAAAAACACATAGAAATTTTTTGTAAGAAATTGAATTTGAGGATAACTTACCACTTTTTTGTGGAAAAATTATTTTTTATGTATATGAGTCAGATAATAGGAGGACAATTTCATCCATAAATTACCAACAATAAAAAATAATAATAAAAATTAATAAAAATAAGTCATAAATTTTTACCATGGGAATTATAATAAAAATAAAAAATGAAACAATAATAAATAAACTATTATTAGATAATAAAATCACAACCATTATAATATTAACTTTTTACACAACATGATTTAACCATGATATTAATATTTTTTTATGTTTGTTGTTAATTATTTTCCTAGATGCTCAATGATTTTGATGTATAAAGGTGATGATATATATGAATATGATTCCCGATTATTTTTTAGAGGATCTTTAAATATGATTTTACTGTAATGGAAGGAGGATTTCACTATTCATATTGGTTCCAATCCAGTCAAGGTGATTTTAACCAGTTAGATTAAAACTTGTCTTTTCCATGCACTAGTACTGACAGATTTCTTTCATGTATAATGTGAATGGTAGGATTGTTATAATATATAATTTTGAATGTGTATCAATATCAATTTCATGTTTTGGATGTATATTTTTATGAATGAAACACTATAAAAAAGTTTACAGGGCGGAGAAAGGGATTGATATTTTTCTACAAATACCAGTTTATTTTAGAAATTAAGATATAGAATAGTGACCAAATTTTGGAGATAAGGATGAGAGGATATCAATATGAACCTATGGATTATAAAAGGACTTATTTTTTTAAATGAAATTGTGAAAATAAAGCTAAGTGAATATAGTAGTCTAAACATAGTTTCATGTGAAAACATTAAGTTATCTTACGCGAGGGAGGGTTTTTATTTAGATAAGGAAAGGATAAAGAAAAAGAAAAAGTAGTTAAAGGAAAAATAAATATATGAATAGACGATATGAAAAGTAATATGAGTGAATAAATATCAGCAAATATAACAATGTGAATAAATATACATAAATAAGGTAGGGTGAAGGAAACTATGTGAAGGGAGTGTGAAGAATTATACGAAAGAGAATATATTAGTGTGAAAAAGTGGCATGTATATAGTTATGGGAACATAAAAGGGAATATAGTAGATGAGTTAAGGTATGTGGGTGAAGGTATATCTAGGTACAGGTAGAGTACTGTGAATCCATTCAAGGGTAAATCGTATATTGTAGAAGGAATACTTGGGAAAAACGAAACCTGAACAAAAAATGATGATTGAATTAGAGAATAATAAAATCAAAATTATGAAATAAAGAACCCCATTTATTTTGTTGATATAGAAAAAAAATAACATGTTAATATAATGACTAAAAATCATTCTAACATTGTGCATAAAATATTAGTCAATAGAAGTGATTTATGGAAGGCATCACACCATTACCATAAATAAATTTTAGAGGAAGTGATCCTAACATATAGTGAACTTAAAAAAAATCATATCCAAAAAAACTAGTCAATTATAGTGTATTATCATAATTCAACACATTTAGGCTCCTTAAACTAGACTATCATGGTGAACCATGTAAAAAAATCATTACCTCGTGTTTAATTTCTTCATTTGTGTTTTTGGAAGATGTTAATATAATTGTGGAATTCCTAATAGTTTCCAACCAAATATAAGAAAAAAAATTCCAATATCACCTGATAAAAATATCATATCATAATTCAAAACAAATTAGGCTACCTCAGGTTGTAACCACTGGTATCAAATCCAAATAATACACATAATAAATCTTTCATTAGATGTTTATTCATATTGAGGATACACTAAATGAAAAATAATATCCTCGATTTGGTGTATGAAATTAAAATTTTTTGATGAATGATATGAGATATCAGTTATAATCCCTTGGTGTAGATGTTTTCTTGTATACAATATAAGTGATATATATTTGAGATTTATCATGACTATTTATGAATGAAGTAAATATTGTATTTCTCAATACTAATAATAAATCTCAAAATTATTTATCTAAAGAATTATATAACTAAATCTATATGAAGGATATGACCAGTATATATGAAATGGTTATGTAAGAAAACATGGAAAACAACTTTGATGGTGATAAAAAGCATAATGAGGAAAAAATAAAGTAATTAGTAATAAGTTTCATGATTTGAAAAAGTTATCAAATGAAAATTATGATGGATTGTTTAATCATGTCATTTTAGTATTGGATGTGATTTTGGGACATGATGAAGAAATAAAATATATTGAAATTATAAATAATTTATTGTGAAGTTTGATACAACCCTATAATAAAAATATTAATGATATTTAAAAAAATAAATTTTATGAGATTTAAATGGAAGACCAATAATGTAGTTTGGTTGCATATGTAATGTTTTATAATCTAGAATGAGCATAAATTCATTCAAATTAGGTTATAAATTTCAGATCTATGAAAAAAAAATATATTAGTAAAGACGAAAATTAGTAAGGATATGTTAGTTTTTAATTTTTATACCTTTTTGTAATGAAGTTAAATATAAGAAATGGTATATTATAAGGATAGTTTCCTTTAACATGATTCCGGAGTGGTATGGTTTGGAACATTGTAGCAAGGTGTTATTGGAGATTTGATTATTTTAGTAGAGAGAAATATTTATCACAGAATACATATACCATTCCCCTTCTGAACAGAAACATCAAACTTTTATATTCATCAAGAAATATGTTTTAGCAGAAGATCTTGGTGAGAAAAGAACAAGGAGATGATAAATATTATTTGGAGGAAATAGATATATAATTGAATTTAGATATAGAAGATTCCATAATGTATAAATTCTAAACATAATAATCCATCATAAATGTAGAAAATAAACAGAATGGTTTAGTTGATATTATGTTGAATGTGACGGGGTACCCAAAGATATCAATGATCAATGAAATAAAAACTGAAATATTAATGGATTATATAATTAATATTTTGAATCTATGGTTTATTTTTAAGATGATAATGACTAACATGAAATATAACTAAAATATAAATCTATTAGTTTGTTGAATTCATAAAATTGGTGATTTTTGAACTAAAAGTTGAATAACATACAATAGTAATTGAAAAATTAACTCTTCAGAAAAGGTATGTACAAAGAAGTTTGAGCCCCTTGTATAAGAGGCATTCGCTTTGAAAATTATGTTTAAATTTGATATGAAATAAAAATAATTGAATAAAATAATGAATTTATAAGTTTATCATATAAATAATAATTAGAAATTGAAAAACAAGTATTAGAAGGAATAGAAAAATAATGTGTAAACTGTGAACAAGGTTAGCAGGTTAAATTTGAGCTAGTTGTGATGTTGAGTAATCAAAAATAGGAAGAAAATATATTGGAAAAATTGATGTTAATGATTTTTTATTTTGATTTTAACACTAATATAAATAATTATGGAAAAATATAATATCATATATTGAAATTAGTGGGTATACCAATCAATGATAATTTTGTTTTCATAAACATATAATAAGTTATTTAATGTTTCAAGACATATATAAGAGTGAATGTCTGATGATATTTCATCTTATGAAGTGTTTAATTCGTTTATATCTAGCACATACCATTTCCTATTAGAAATAGGTGGGGAACTATTTGAATAGAAAATATCCCATGATTTAGTAATAATAATAATACCAAATCCATAATGACATATAATTTATTCTATGAATGGACATTAATTTAATTATTCAAATTTTATATAAACCCATTGATTGATATCAAATTAAAAAGGTTGGTTTCCAACATTGAAAACATTTAAAAAATTAATGATAAAACATATATAATATTTTCTAAAAAAATTTATACTCCCTATTGGAAAGACTATAGTTTTATTTTACCATTAATAATGAAGGTAAAGAGGAGAAGATATATTATACCTTAAGTCAATCAGAAATATCCTGAAATGAAAATAAAAATATAGATAAGGATAATCAAGATAATATTGACAAAAATTCTAAAAACAATAGTAGAACATGGATCCCTAAATATTGGTGTTTGTCCAACATGACATGAAATCTAAACCAACTAAAATTTTTAATAGAAGAGTTGATTGAACAACATATTTCCGAAATGATTGAGAATTTAAAATAATATTTAATACACAAAATATATCGTTGATGAGATGAGGAATTAATAATTAATCTATTTGGATGGTGTGTAACACAACCTCTTGAGTGTAAATAAACTCAAAAACTCATAAAATAAAATGACATTTAATAAAAAGGATATTTAATCAAAATATTTTCCATTGACTCTTACAACAAGGGGGTAGATGTAGAATGGTAATCTATATTATGTGGATAATAATAAAAAAACATGTATTATAACATTTTAATATCATAAGTCTCACAAACCAACCTGGGGTTGCCCTAACCTAGGCACCCAAGCTAGCCAGTGACATACCCAATGCACATTCCTAATAACCCAATGATGGAAAAAGTAAAAAAGGAATAAAATAATAATGTGAGAGTAGATTATCGCAATTTTTATGTTTTAAAAAGAATTATAATTATCATTTAATCTCAAACATGACCCTTACATGATTTGGAATTCTATTCAATGAAAAAAATAATCTCATTTATAAAAATTTTAGACCCCATAAAAAAAAGAAAAATAAATTCTAAATAAAGTCCATAACATAAAATATTGAAAAAATATTTTTATATAGTGTATAAAGAGACTACAATGTCAAATTCATAATTAAAAATAAAATAAAAATTTAAATATCAAAAATAAACTAATAATATCATTATGAACAATGTTCACCTTCAAACCACATAATATTATTTTCAAAGAAAAAATAGAAGAATTGAGTCCATTAATATGGAATATTAAAGACTATAAATGTAACCTAAAATGTTAATATAGGTAAAAGCACATGTTCCTGGTTGGTATGAAAATTATTTTCCCAATGTATAATATTTAAAAACATTATTTCAGGCTTGTTTGAAAATTCAACTCAAAAGTAAATTTTCAAATTTTCTTTTAAATTAATGACATATGAGCAAATTAGGAACATGTTTTATATTAAATAATATAATTTCTCACTCAAACAAAAATAATGATTCAAAATAATTTTAGGAGAATGGAACAATCAAAGGAATTAATCTTTTTATAACCAAAATCGTTTTTGACTAACCATATTTTTGGAAAATGAATTCAAAATAACTCACATAGAAATGTATAGGTATATGAGGGAGGAATATAAATAGTAATAGTAGTGACATAGGAAACTAATAGTGGTTGTAGGTAGAAAGTAATTTAATCGCACAATAATTGAATGCTCAAAAATTAAAAACATTTTTTAATAAAAAAATAAAATAAAGGAAAACAATCATAATTAGAGTGGCCCATGGAAATATGGACCCATAATCCTATTATTCCCTTAACCTCAGTGATCTAGTGATACATATCTGTTCCCATGAATTGTAAGCTAGTAACGAACTACCAAAAATTATTAACAATCAATATCCATATCATTATATTTTATAGTGTTGAGTCATAGTCCAAAGGATATAGAGGATAAACTATTCATATAATTACATTATGTAGTGTTCCTCACCGAAGCCCCTAGTTTACCATGATCAATTATAAATAGATATAAGTGTATAAGACGTAGTCAATCATATAAATCACCAAAATCATATCAAATCACCCCTACCTCCTTCGCAATAATTGAAATATAATCCTCCTTTTTAATCAATATCCACTTTTATTGAAATAGTGTATGATAATGGGATATTAAAAATTCTCTTTTTAAAGAGACAAGAGGGATTAGATACTACATTGACAACCAATGAAGAAAATTTATTTATAATGATTCAAAATGTTCCTTTAATCATAATTTTTTTTAAAAAATATTAATACCTTATTAGAACCAAATACGTATCAACAATTCTAAACCACACCCTTAAACCAAAAAACATAACAATTATTTGTTAAACTTAAATAATAAAAAAAATATGTGATGTTCATAAAACCATTTACCAAAACAACAGAAATCAATAATAAAAAATATATTAATAATTATTAATTGTTATCATAAACTCATCGAAGACTAATTAAAAATATTATCCCTAAGAAAAATAAATAAATTTTGTTTGGAAACAGAGAAAAATATTTGGATATTACTTTATAAAACCTTTAAAAATAAATATGAACCACTAAAAACCATAATAAATATCGAAATTATATAATGGAATCGTTGATTCATTTTTTAAATTACCGGGGGGTTTAAATAAATTTGCATCAATTGATGGTCTAAGTCTCAGTATAAACCCATTTATACATTATAAAAATCACAAAATACAGAATAAAAATCTCCAAATTGATTTAGATTATGAAATTGATTTTATAATTTATAAAAAAATAAGAAATAAATTAGGGTTTTTTAATTTTAATAAATTATTCAAGGAGAAATATACATAAAACCGAAGAAAAATAGTCATATATGATGAATTTCACTCGAATAAGTCTATATATGATTTCTAAAAGACCAATATACCATGATAGAATATGTTAAACTAAAACCAACACCCTATGGGGTTTAGTAATAATATTTATTTATAAATTTATGGATAGTAATGATTTTTTAGAATGACAAAGTTTCTAGGTTTCTTATGGTGAAAATTTGTTTTCTTAGATTTAATACACATTCAATTAATGAATAGAGACACTCTATTTACTAGATAGAGATATAAAATTAATAATAGATGTATATATAAAACTTCTTCTAAATGAATATATACTTATCCTAGTAGACACAACATCAAAGAAATAATTGAAATGATGCTGAATATGGAGAACATTATACAAAGTGCTATTGTGTTGTATACATAAAATGATAAAGAAGATATATCAAACACCACTATAACTCATTATGATATGTGTTAGATTTGACCATTTTGAGTTTTTTACACATATTTCTATAAATATGACCACATACAGGAGGAGAATAAGAACCCAAATTTTATTTAAAATGAATCATGAAGTTGATATTTTGAAATTTTTATTAATGGGAGTACTTAGATTTGTAATATTGAGATGGATTTTCATATAAATTAAATTTTTAATGGTGTTATATAATATTACGTAATTTTACTTTTATAATTATTAATATTTTAATCATGTTGATTGAGGAATCCCATTTCTAGATAGACAAAGGGCTTTATGATTAGGTTGATTGAAGGATCCCATGGGTTGGGAGAATATGTTTTGTTTGATATAGCTAACCCAGAGATTCTAGGATTTTGATGATATAAATTTCTATAGGATCATATTTTGGGATACCTAAAGTTAGGGATGCATGCTTCTTTATCACATTTGGTGGAAAAAGGGACCTCACTTAGGGGGAACTCTATATGTTTTGTTATATCCTTTGTTTATATAATGTTATTTATATTTACACAATGCTTCTTGGAAACAATTTACACTGTGTCATATTTAATTGTTTCTTACTCTAAAATTATATAGTCTTTCAGAATGACTATTTATTTGATTGACCTACTTATAATCAATATTTTGGGTTGTTTTATTTTTATTTTCTATAAAATAAATTAAATCCTCTCTTGTAATATTTCATCCATACATTCCTAGGAAATAATTTTTATCACACATTGGTCCCTTCATATATTTATATTACATTAATAGTGTTGGTTGAGAAAATATTTTTTGTGTTTGAAGGATTATTTTTTGGAAAATCTAGGAATCTAACTACTACCAGACCACCAAATATTTATGGTCATTATTTGGACTATTTGAGAGATCTCATGAACAATATTTTGATTAATATTAGTGTTTATAATTTATTTTTGATAAATGGTATCTATAAGATTTATAATATGTTAGTGCCTTAATTTATCAGAGATAGAAGGATAAATATTTATTGAATAATAAAGTTTCGAATAATTTATTATGTCTAGTGATACATAATATGTTCAGTAAAATATATTTTTTTGAGTTAGATAATAATATATATTCAAGTATTTAAGTAATAGATTTTTGAATATATATTGTTTTATAATCTAGAAGAAAAATAATTTATGTAAATATTTAGGGTTCTGATTTCTTACATGGTGAATCTATTTCAAAAATTCATTTAAGATATATGAAAATTGTAAACATTATATAGTCTATTATAGATAAGGAGTTATGGAATCATGAATTTTTTCGGATATTATAAATATCATTCCAAAAGATTATGAATCTAATAAAACATCCCTATATGATATATAGTATTTGAAAATTATAAGGGTAAATTATGTTAATAAATCTCTTATATACTATGAGTGTTAAAAAAAGAAACATAGAAAGAGAAAGGAAGAACAATGGGGTGGATTTTTCATCAATAATTGGAACAATTATAACTAATACAGGTAAAAATAGTGAAATTTTTTCAATATCTTTAATGTATAAGAGGAATGTTTAAGGTGAATACTATTGTATTAATCTTGAGGAATGTGAATGGAAACATTCCAATCCTGAGAAATGGATGAAAATTATATTTATAATTAAGTATTTTCATTATAATTAGAGAATCATTTTGAAAGAAATACAGTGAGAAGAATGATACTTCAGTGTGGATTTGATATGAGTGTAATAAAATAAGGAATATCATAAGTGATTTTACATAGTTAAAAAGAAAATAAATAAGTTTAATAAAATATTATAAATGTAAATGAATGAAATGATTGATGTCCTTTGACAGTTGGATTAAAATTGGTTAGTAAAAATATTCAAAACATTATTCTAAATAGAGTTATGATTGGCAGATGATTATTCAATTTTATTCTACAATTCGGATAAAAAATAAACGATACATCGATGATGTATCTACTAAATCTCTTAAAAATTTATATTTTTAGGAAAAATACAATGATAATTTTTATGATGACTTTATTTCATATTTAATGGAGGAAGACAAAATTATTAATTTATAGGATGGACATAGATTATAAAATTTTTAATATATAAATATATTTGAAGATTTACATGAGAAAACATTTTCTAAATTTATTAAGGCATATTATTTTTCGAAGAAAGATTTTTCTAAATACAAAAATATATTTCATTAACATAATTATGAAATATATAAACATATATCAGAGTTAGATAAGAAATATAATTCTATCCTAATTCATTACTAATAGAGTTATATGGTAGACTATATTTCAGAAATTATTAGTTTGAGGAAACATATATCAATTTTTTTAAATCAAAAAAGAAAATTTTGACAATATTTGATGATATTTGAGACCACATAGAACAAATTATAGAATAGGTTATACCTTAGTAATATCACATTTTTATTGTAATATTCTTTTCCAAAAATGTATTTTGTTTCAAAATCATAAAGTCATGGAAAGAGAAAAATTCAAGGTCATATAAATATTTTTCAATAATTCAATTTTCATAAATTTTATATTTATAAATAATTATCACCTATAAAAAATAAGATATTTTTAAAGGTGTGAATCAAAAACGTTTTTTCTTTTCTAATAATTTTGGACCCAAGAATGACTGAGTTTGAAAACCATAGCATTTTTATTAACGAGATAAAGGCTTTATACTAGTATCTGAAATATATGGTTCATGGATAATTTATGTTCATGGAATAATATGAAAATAAATAGTTCATATAAGAAATAAAAAATATACATGGTGGAGAAGTTACATTTCGTGAAAATTCTTGAGGATGAATCTTTGAAATTAGTGATGTAGAATTTATTTGCGGTTATTTGATTTATAATTTTTATATATTATAGGAATTAAATACAATTTCTTCTGTATAAGTTAAATTTGTGATTATGGATGCATTGTAATCTTCTAGAATGATAATGTAGTATTCAATGTTTGGAAGGTATTCCTGTTATTTCTATTGATTGGTTGTTTAAACCATTAACAATGTGGACCTTTGGAACTTAGATCAACCTTATTTAGATGAAATGCAAGATGAATCTTGGTTTTGGAATAGTTATTTAGATCAATGTAATGTTATAAATATTTATAACCATTATTGTTATAGACTCATAAGATATTTAATGGATCTTAAATTTCATTCTTCAAATATCTAGAAACCTTTTTGAAATAATAAGATACGTAATTTTAGATATAATTATATAAGTGAAATATCAATATTTTATTTTTTAAAGTTAGTGTATATGGATTTATTCAGTCCATCCCAAATTGGAAATATTAAAGGCCAACACTATGGGTTTTACTTGGTTAATTTTTAGGGTAAATATACGTGGGTTTATTTTGTATCAAAGAAAAATAAAGGTTTCTTTTTATTGGTATGTTTTATATGCCCTATCCCAAATTAGAAAAACCAACATTTTTTTACTATTCAAGGTGATCATGATGATGCTTATGATAATTTATTTTAAATGTATTTTTACGAAGGAATTTTACACAACTTATAAGATCCTAAAACTACCAAAAAATAGTGTATTTGAATAATGAAATAAAACTCATTAAAAAATCACAAGAACTATGTTTAGTGTATATTATATTTCTAACTATTATGGGATAAAAATTGTAATACTACTTGTTGTATTCTAAATCATGCTTTATTTGAAAAAAAATTAGTTTATGACTTATGGAAATAAATAAAGTCAAGCAATTATTTGTTCATCATTATTAGATGTAAAGTGATCATTTTGAAAACAAAATATCACTTATATAATTTTGATAAAAAATATGATTTGAAGGAATACTTATCAGATATTTTTTCAACTTTTAATTCATGTTTTATTTTTAACAAATGAACTAACACTACTCAGGAAAAATTTCATTTTATGTTTGATGAAATTAACCCATTTTTTTTAAAAACCTAAAACTATGTCCTCAGATGAAGTTTATAAAACAACATTTCAACAAATGATAAAAATTTAAATAGAAATAAGATAAAAAAGATTTATAATTTTTTAAATTTTACCATCATAATAATTTCCAAATATTTTTTAAGAAAATAATTTTATTTATATAAAAAATAATTTGATGATAAGGAATCATCACACTGAGTATATCTTTGGAGATGTAGATCAACTAGTCAAAAATCATAGTTTCTTAAAAATTTAATGTGACAATTGTTCATTTGTATCACAATTTGATACTTGGACACATGATAAGGCTTTAATTGATGATGATTGAAAATGGGGAACATAATATTAACCTGATGAATTTAATTGGAAATCATCTTGGGATTTTTAGAACCACCTAAAGATAATCATGATATTTAAGAAAATGGGTTTTCTAAAATAAACATGATGGAAATGGAGTAATGTTAACAAATAAAGGAAGAATTGTTAAATAAAATTATAGTTTATTATAATTCATATATTTTATAGAATTTTGTTCACTACTATAATAATGTGAATTTATCTAAATGCATCTATTCTTTGTTAAATATATAAATTTTATTCTTCATCAAATGTATATAATGAATGATTTTCAAAATATATATGCTCAAGAGGATGTTTTTTTAGAAAAAACTCTATTCTTTGAAGATAAATTTTTTACGAACACATATTTAAAAATACTATTAATGTTTATAGAATTTAATAAGATCCATGGTCCTATTAAAATATATTTACTAATTTTTACTTCCTAATTAATTTCTTATGGGTGAAGATGATACGAATAAATTTATAAAGAATATATATAAAGATATATATTTGAGTTATTTCAATAAAACCAACTTCTATATACATTATGTTAACATGTATTTATTATTTAAAATATTAATAAACTTATTATTACATCATGATTATTCTTTTGTGTGACATAGTAAGTGAAAATATCATCGGATTAACTCTCACACTAAAAGGTCCTAAGTGTTCCTTTCTTTGATGAGTGCCTCAAAGAGAGACAATAATATTCTTAAATATATATTATATAGATGATTGATATCATTTTTTAGTAAATAAGTGATATAGACTACATGGGTTATAGAATCATAGGACATTGGGGAAACCTCTCTTGGTGTATTCCCTTAGTAATTTCCCATGTTTTAGATTAGGAAAATGTGACTCCCTAGTTGGTAATTCACATTTTATATGTTTCATTGGATCTTGTGATCTATACATGTGGGTATTGACCCTTAGAATTAAAATGTAATATAAATGGGTATTAATTTTCATGTACTTTGTTGTAATGATGAAATCCATGATAATATTTTTACACAATGTGGTTGGATATATTTGGTGTGTCTCTAGTAAAATTGATTTCATGATTAGTTTGGGAATATGTTTCCCAATTTTTATATAATATATGTTTATATATGAAGGATGATGGGAGTAAAAAAACAAATATAAATCCAAGTACATGGTGTTCTATGTGTAGGTTCATTTCTCAAAAGTTAATGAAGGAGACATTATGTATCTAGGTTGATGACAAAAACATATGACATTCATGATTAAAAAAATCATGGTAAATGGATTTTATTACAAAGTATGAACATCTATGTGGTTATAAATCTATATTTTTGTTATATATAACACACCAAATATGATATGGTATGATTATATTAAATACATTCTTTTCATAGCCTATATTTCATAATGAAATGTTTTCCTTTGAAAAAACACTTGGTTATTTAGGAGATAGTCAAAACCAATCCATTAAACATAAATTTTCGACTTCTATGTTTTGGAATTTTGAATAACGGTCATCTAGTATTGTGACCAGTAAGTCATTTAGTGTCTGATAGAAACAACATGATTTTTTGATAAATAGTAACATAACCTTATGAATAGTAATATTAATTATAATATAACCCTTATAAACAGTAAATAATAATAATATATTATTTTCATAAGGTAATAAGATAATGAGAGTTTAATTAATTTTTTAATGTGATATATAACTAATTATACCTTTAAAGTTGTTATTTTTAGAGTTAACTACAATTTTATTTAAAAATTAAATAAAAAATACATAGGAAATTATTATCAAAAAATGGAGAGAATTTTTAAATTTTACACAACGAAAAATGGTTCGTGAGAATTTTTGGGATTTTTCTAAAATACATGAATTTTTCATGAATAGTAAAAATACAGTTTTCAGTTTTCGGTTGTTTAATGACATCATAATGATGTAATAATAAAATATAAAAGTATTGTTGACTTTTGTGAATTAATATATGACAAGATGTGTCCCATGTGGCTAAAACCATGGGAAAATACCATGGGAAAGCCCATGGTTTGGCAAAAACCACTAATGAGGTGTCCCTTCGAAATTATTAAAATACTACCTCTATTTTTCTATAAATACCCACTCATAAATTAATTTTATTTCATTAAAAATCGCTTATCCTTAAAAATCCGGTGGTTTTACCTCCCTAAGAGTCCTCCCAAGGTGTTCTTAAGCCCCCCATGGTCCCATCTTTCAAGATCAAGGAGTTACTCTACAAGGTATGTGAATCCTTCATTCTCTTCTTTTAGTCAACACTTCTTTAATGTTATATATTTGATTTTCCATTCTCATACGTTGGGGTTTTATTTTATGTATTCTTATTACTGTATTTTTTATTTAAATATGATGACATGCCCTTTTTCTCTCATTGTTTCATTTTATGAAATTTTAAGCGATGCCGTTAAGCTGCCGAAGTTTCACAAGGGACCTCTCACATTTTCTTTTATTTTCATGTTCATCTCTTTTATTTTTCTCTCCTCACCTCCTCTATTCAAATGACCATGATGAATTAAAGTATCATATATATAAATTAATTATATAATTTTAATGGAAGAAACTTCATCAATATTCTTACTCCCTCAATTTTATTTTTATAAACCAAATCAACATCCATGAGGTTCCAATTTATAACCTTTGTAGACAACATAGTTTCATTATTCACTATCTACTTCATTAATAGTCATGAAACCATTTTGATGGATGAATGAGATAATAATATATTTATTTTATCTCATTAATTTTCTCTAATCCTTAGAAACTCATAATATAAAATAATAATACAAAACAAGTTAATTATGAACAAAATGGCCGAGTTAATCTGAATATTTGTAATAAACTTTAAACTAATGAATCATCATTGTAGTATATAACAAAAAAAATTTATATAAGATCATTTATATCTCTTTAATATCTTTAATATTATATATTAATAATTTTTTATTTTTATCCACCTTTAAAATGAACTTCTATTCATGAAAACAAGTAAAATAATCATGAAAACCCAGGAAGAAATTGCTTCTAAAATAAGAAAATTCATCCTCTTAAACCAATAAAAAGGGCCATGAATGAACTTAATAAGGTTATAATAAATAAATTAAATTTATATGAGGTTATAGAGTTATTAATTAATAAAGAAAAATTTAATTATCCATGTCATTAAAACAAACTAAGAACACACTTGAGCATAAGGTAAGGGGTTTCTCATCTCACTTTCATTTCTGTGAAATTTTCATTGTTCGCCACTTTTTTCTTGTATGTGGTGTATGTGTACTGACATTTGATATATAATAACAAGATTATCTTCATATTCATGTTATTCAATGATTAATTTGAGGGTTATTATGTTTTGGTCATATGATTTGACCGATTACATTGTGGTAAGACACTTTGTCTCTACTACTATTTTGTTGTGACTAACTTTTTATGGTGCACCTAATAATCCTAATGTGGTGTACCTAATACCCATTTGATATCTCTTTTCATTTTAAATTATATTTATAATAAATATCCATAATATCATATCATGGATATGTTTTTTTTCTAAATCGTATCCTATTTTACATATAGAGTTTATTTGCAAAGTTATTTTAATTATGGAAATATTGATGAATCTGCATGCTCTACTCTATACTGATATTGAAAAGGAATATTTCTCTTGTATTGAATCAATGTATAAAGAATTATTCGGACATTAAGTGGAGTATGGGTCCCTCTATATCCCTTCAATGCATCGGTAGTTCTCATGAGACAAATCTGTTTGGCAACAAACCCATCGAGTTTGTTTCCAAAAAATTAAACGGGTTTCTACCCATAGAACAAAATTGTTTTTGGTATTATGCTATCATGTTCTAGATACATGACATCCAATTAATAATCATTATTTTTATTCATTATCAGTTATTTCTATCCATGAGGTTTTCACTATGACAAAATCTATGGATTCAATTTCATTCTATGTTTATTAATGGCGTTAGTTTTTCTTATATTCACTATGCCATGTTGATTATATCAAATTAAATTCAATTAAATTATTAATGAGTCATTATTCCTCCATTTTTAACCCTTAAAAGGCATTTAATCTCAGACCCTTCACTATTTACCATCAACAGGTGATGAAATGGAGATCATTTATTGAGTTATTGTAGATGCAGTTTTTAGTTTTTTATGTATTGTATTTTTTAAGCTTTTCCAATGTAATTTGAGTTACATTTATATATCGAGTTTCATCAAGACTAATAAATAGATCCTTCCTTGGGGATTTTTATTCCTTCTTATCATTCCAATATAACAATTAATGCACCGAAACTCATCTATAGGGGTCGGGGTGTTACAGTTGGTATCAGAGGAAGTTTAGTAGAAAACGTGGAAACTAGAGTAGGAAATGTATAGTAGAGAAAAAAACCCTAAGGTAGTATTTGAGTATAAACATGCCAGAATGTCATGGTATTTTGGTAAGGAATAGATTATATGGATATTTCAAAAAATATATCCCTGTTTAGATAAGAGCAGGTAGAGGTGGCTCTGGCACAGATGTATCTAGGGGTTAAACCCCAAAATACAGCTTTGAGCTAGACTCCAACGGGAACTGGTGCACAAAAACAGGCTATTCTTCACTCTTGGTTACGACACTCCTGGGGGGATATTCTTAGGATAATTCACATTTTCTTTACAAGGAATTATGAATGAGTTTAATGTAAATTTTTCCTCAAAGAAACCATATTTATAAGATTCTCTATGCATTGAATTTAAATCTACGTTGAGTGATTTTATACTAGATATTACTAAATTAATCAATTTTATCTTATTATTTAGAAATGGTGTCTAAGAACAGGAGGAGAATCAATACTCATGGGCAATGTTAGGATCTCCCTAATGAGCAAGTCGACACAATCAATGTTAAAGAAGATCAGATCACAAACATATTGGGATAACTTACTCAGGTTGTAGAGAATATCCATTGCACACCTATTTTTGATCGTTTCATGTGGAAAAATCCACCATATTTTAGCAGGACTACTAACCTAGTGGTTACTGAACAATGGATCAAGTACCATGAAAATATATTTATGGCATTAAGATGCAATGAAAATAAAATGGTAGTACTGGAAATATATTTTCTAAAGGGAGACACTGATCAATGGTGGTACTTGATTTAGAATACCATGGGGGAAGAAGAAAAAGAAGATATGGAATGGAGGACTTTAAATAAATATTCTTCAAAAAATATTTCCCTCGTGAACAGTGAACAAAAATGAAGAGGAAATCCCTTAGCTTAAAACAATGGGATGAAGACAATGTTATAGAGTATGAGGCTACATTTATATGTCTACCCAGGCTTGTTGTAGATTATATACATGACTCAGCAGACAAGATTAATTATTTCTTTCAAGGTCTAAAGCCTAGTCTTTCAAGGGCACTAGCTTCTCAAACATTTTCATCAAATGATCAAATTGTACCTAGTGCCATCAAAATAGAGAAGCAATTTTCTAGATCAAATTTGTTCAAGGGGAACCAAGATAATAATAGGTATTTTGATAACCAAGGGAATGTTGAAGAACCACAAATGAACAAGGGAACAAAGCTATTCCTATTATGTGCGAACTGTGGAAAGAATCATCAAAAGAAATTCTTAAATAGAATGGGAGTCTGCTATAAGTGCGGAGAAAAGGTTCATCGATCTGATGAAATCAATGGGAATAATCAATACAATGATATTCAATGATAAAATCACAGAGAGATGGGCAACTATGAAAAAAAGTATCCTAAGTGCCAAGGAAACATGCCTCATAATGTTCCAAGAGAATAGAGGAGAGCTTATTATCTTATGATCACGGAGGTTGAAGTTCCTTATGAAGTGGTGGAATGAACTTTAATTTTTTTCTCAAACATATCCAACACTTTATTTGATTCTTGATCATCACATTCATTTATATCCTCCCATTTTTCCAAGAAAATTAGATATGACTAATTTCCTTTAATAAAGGAGTCGTCAGTCAAAAATCCCAGGGGATGTATCATTGCAACAAAGGCATGTCGACTAGTCCCCCTCCAGACACCAAAACGTGCTTTAGTTTCCAACCTTATCATCATACCAACGACTGAATTTGAAATTATTTTTGGTATGGATTGGATGTCAAATTATCATGTGAGGTTTTATTGTAAGAAAAAGGAAGTTACAACATTTGGAAATGAAGTAGAATCTCTGATATTTAGAGTGGAGACCTCACCATCTGATTCTTATCTAGACCCACCCCAAGTAGCTCTATTGAATGCAATATTTGGACTAGATGATAAACCAATATCTATGGGCACAGAAAGAAATATTTAAATTGATGTTGTGTATATAGTGCAATAATACATTGATGTATTTCTATAGGATTTACCTGGACATCCTCTAGAGTATGAAATTGAGTTTTCCATTTACTTAATTCCTATTGAAAGACCTATATCAAAGACCCCATATAGAATGGCCCCTGTGTAGTTAGTGGATCTAAAGAAACAATTAGTGGAGTTTAGTGACAAAGTATTTATTTGACCTAGTGTTTCTCCATGGGGATCCCCAATCTTGTTTGTGAAGAAGAAAGATGGATCCATGAGGCTATGCATTGATTACAGGGAAATAAATGCTATTAAAATATAGAACAAGTACCCTCTGCCATGGATTGATGATTTATTTGATCAACCTCATAGAGATCAATACTTTTGAAAGATTGACCTTAGATCCAGATATCATCATCTACGTGTGCGAAAGGAAGGTATTTCGAAGAAAACATTTCGAACCAGGTGTGGGAATTATGAGTTTACAGTGATGCCTTTTGGACTAAAAAATGCACCATCTATTTTCATGGATTTAATGAATAGAGTCTTCAAAGAATATCATGATAAATTTGTTGTGGTATTTATCAATTATATCCATGTATACTCAAAATTCTATAAAGACCTTGAGAATCCCATTCTAATTATTTAGGGAACTCTTAGAAGCAATAAATTATATGGGAAGTTTAAAAAGTGTGAATTTTTGTTTCAATTAGTTTCTTTTCTTGGCCATATTATTTCTAAGGATGATATCCTAGTTGATGATCAGAAGAAAAATGCAATACATGAATGGCCCATTCCATTAAACATAAATAGGGTATGCATTTTTATTAGCTTAGTAGGTTATTATCGGTATTTAGTTCAGAATTTTTCCCCGCTGGTTAACCCACTAACTAAGATCACATGTATAAGAGTTATGATTGTGTGGAAAAAAGAGTGTACGGAATTCTTCGAAGAATTGAAAAGAAGATTTTTAAATGCTCTAATTTTTCCTCTTCTATCTGGAAGTGATGGATTTTTGATATACATTGATGCATCAAAGAATGGGTTGGGTTGTGCCCTTATAAAAGACGATAAAGTTATTTCTTATGCATCAAGATAGTTGAAGACCCATGCGTAAAATTATCCAAAATATGATCTTGAGTTACTAGCCCAAATCTTTTCTCTGAAAATATGGATCAATTATCTATACAAAGTATGATGTGTTATTTATTTGGACCACAAGAGTAGGAAATACATTTTCACACAAAAATAACTAAACATGAGGCAAAAGAGATGGCTCGAGTTACTCAAAGATTACGATTGATTAATACATTACAACATAGGAAAGGTGAATAATGTGGAAGATGCATTAAGTAGGAAGGATCATAGACATATAACTCAAATGACGAATGAGTGAGATCCTATATTTTTAGATCTACTAAAGTTGGATATGGGAATTGTTAAGGAATGGGAAGCATCTTTTCTCTTTCAAATGATTTCCAAACAATCATTATTAGAGATGATAAAAATATCTCAATATGATGATGAGAATTTGCACAAGGCTATTATTGCTGTTAATGATGGGAGTTTGAAAAAATTCATGTATGAAGAAGTTGATTTAATGTTTGTGAAGAGCTTATGTGACCCGTCCATACCTGAGATTAAAAGGGAACTATTATAGGATGCTCAATGCTCAATTTCTCTATACACCCGGGTAACACAAAGATGAATAGGTATCTGAAGGAATTTTTTTGTGGGATAATATGAAGTGGGAAATTCTTGACTATGTGTCATGGTGTCTTGTTTTTTAATATGTGAGGGTGGAGAGACAACATCCCAAATGAGTGATGAAACCTCTACCTATTCCTATGTGTAAGTGGGATAACATTATGATGGATTTTGTACTCAGACTACCAAGGACACCTAGAATGAATGATGCAATATGGGTAATTGTTGATCATCTCACAAAATCACCATGTTTCCTTCCAATAAGAGAAGAATTTATACTTGACCACCTAGAATGAATTTATATTAATGAATTTATAAGGCATCATGGTATACCTCTATCAATTGTGCCTGATTGAGACCCTGAGTTTACATTAAAATTCTCAAAAAGTCTCCAGAAGTCATTGAATACAGAGCTTCGTATGAGTACTACATATCACCATCAAATTGAGGGATAGTCTAAAAGGACTGCTCAATATCTAGAAGATATGCTGTGGTCATGCTCTCTTCAAATACAAGGTATATGGGATCAATAATTTCCTTTGGTGGAATTTTCATATAACAATAGTTTCCATTCTAGTATTCATATGGATCAATGTGAATAATTATATGGAAAAAGATGTCGAACTCCAACTTGTTGGGATGAAGTTGGTGAGAGGAAACTTATAGGCCCAGAACTTACTGCAGAGACCAAGACAAAGGTGATGACAATCCAAGCCCATGTTAAAGTATCCCAAAGTTGGTACAAGAGTTGTGCTGATGATCAGATAAAGGATTTGGAATTCTAGGTGGGAGATCATTTCGTTATGAAATTATCTTCATGAAATGGTGTTTTACGGTTCGGTATTAAAGGGAAATTGAGCCCCAGGTATATCTGACCATTTGAAATTTTGGAAAGAATCAGAGAAGTATCTTACTAATTACCAATGCCTCCAAATCTCTCAAATTGCATGATTTGTTCTATGTGTCATTGTTGAGGAAATACATGGAAGACCCAACACATGTACTCACCTATGAAAAACTTGAACTGGAACCTGATTTTTCATACTGTGAAAATCCTATTGGGATTCTTGACCCAAGGGAGAAGGTATTGAGAAATCAAAAAACTCATCTTATAAATGTTCTTTGGAGGAACCAGAATATAGAGGAAGAAACATTAGAACTAGATGATTTTATAAATAAGAACCACCCACATCTTTTTTGTGGGATTTATAAATAACATCTAAAGAATGAAATTTATGAATGAGGGAATAATATAACACATGACACATTTTATAGTATGATTCTATTAAATAAATTCTTTTTAGCCTATATTTCATAATGAACTATGTTCCTTTTAAACAAAAGTTGGTTATTTATGAGATAGTTAAAACCAAGCCATTAAACATAAATTTTCAACTTCTATGTTTTGGAATTTCGAAAAACAGTCATCTAGGGATGTGACGAGTAAGCCATTTGGAGTCTGATAGAACAAACTTGATTTTTTATGAAAATTCAATTACAATTATGAATACTAATATTAATAGTATTATGAACCTTATAAATATTAAATAATGATGATATTTTATTTTCTTAACGTAATAAGATAATGAGATCTTAATTAATTTTTCAATGTGATATATTACTAATGAAACCTTTAAAATTGTTATTCTTCGAATTAACTATGATTTTATATAAAAATTAAATTAAAATTACATTGAAAAATAGTTTTAAAAAATTTATATCATTTATGAATTTCACATGTCGATAAATGGTTATGGTTAATTTTTGGTATTTTTCTAAAATAGTTGAATTTTTCCTGAATAGTAAAAATACAGTTTTGAGTTTTGAGTAGTTTAATGACATCATAATGATGTAGTAATTAAATATAAATGTATGGTGGACTTTTCTACAGTAACATATTATATGAGGTGACCCTTGTGGATAAATCCATGGGAATATACATGGGGAAATCCCATGGTTTGGCAACAACCACTAATGAGGTGTCCCTTTGAAATTCTTAAAATACTACCTCTCTTTTTCTATAAATACACACTCATAAATTAGTTTTATTTCATTAAAAATATCTAATCCATGATTCTATGGTGGTTTTACCTTTATAGGAGTCCTTACAAGGTGTTGTTAATCCTTAAATGCCCCATCCTTCAAGATCTAGGAGTTACTGTACTAGGTAAGGGAATCCTTCATTCTCTTCTCTTAGTCGACACTTATTTTATTTTATCTATTTGATTTTGTATTATCATATGTTGGGGTTTGATTTTAGGTGTTCTTATTAATGTCCTTTTTATTTCAATAAGATTAGATACCCTTTTTCTCTCATCATTTCATTTTATGTAATTTTAAGCGACGTCGTTAGGCTGTAATATTTTCATAAGGGATCTCTCACCTTTTCTTTTATTTTCAAGTTCATATCTTTTCTTTTTCTCTCCTCACCTCCTATCTCTAAATTAATATCATAAACTCTAGTATCATCTAAATACTAGAATTAAATCTTATTAATGAAGGAACTATCATCAATATTTTTACTCCCTCCTTTTTATTTTTATAAAGGAAATCAACATTCATGAGGTTCCAATTTATAACCTTTGTGGACAACGTGGTTTCATTATTCCCATTTTCTTTCATTACTAGTAAATTAAAACATTTTAATGGTTGAAATAGAAAATAATATAAGTATTTCATCAAATTAGTGTTTCGTAACCCATAGACATGTATAATATAAAATAATAAAACACAACATGTTCATTATGAACTAAATGGCCAAGTTTATCCAAATATATGTAATAAAATTTTAACTAATGAATCATCATCAGTATATGTGACCAAAAAATCATTATAAGATCATTCATATCTCCTTAAATTTTTTAATAAGATATATTAAAAATTATGGATGTTTAACCAAATTTTAAATGAACTTCTATTTGTGAAAACAAGTAAACAAATCATGAAAACCAAGGACGAAAATGCTTCCAAAACAAAAAAAGTGTACCTCTTAAACTCATAAAAAGGGTCATTAATGAACCAAATAAGGTTATAATAAATCAATTACATGTATAGGAGGTTCTGGAGTTATTAATTAATGAAGCTAAATTATTTAATTCAGGTCATTAAAACAAATTAAGAACACACTCGAGCATATGGTAAGGGGTTTCTCATCTTACTTTCAATTCTGTGAGATTTTCATGGTTCACCACTTATTTCTTGTATGTGCTATATGTGTACTAAAATTTGATATATAATAACATGATTATATTTTTGTTAAAGTTATTCAATGATTCATTTGAGGTTTATTTAGTTTTTCTCATATGATTCGACCGATAACACGATGGTAAGAGACTTTGTCTCAACTACAATTTTGTTGTGACTAACTTTGTATGGTGCACCTAACAATCCTTATGTGGTGTACCTACTTCCCATTTGAGATCACTTTTATTTTTAAATTATATTTATATTAAATATCCATAATCTCATATCATGGATATGTTTGTCGTCTAAAACGTATACCATTTTACATATGGTGTTTATTTGGAAAGTTATTTTAATTATGGAAATATTGATGAAAATGTATACTTCACTCTATACAGATATTTGAAAAGGAATATTTCTATTTTATTTAATCCATGTATAAATAATGATTTTGAAATAAAGTGGAGGGTGGGGCCCTCTATATCCCCTCGATGCATCGGTAGGTCTCATGAGACACATCAGTTTGGCGACAAACCCTTCGAGTTTTTAAAAAAAAAACAGATGGGTTTCTACCCACAAAACTAAACCATTTTTACTGTATTATGGTATCATGTTCTAGAGACATGACTTCCAATTAATAATCATTATTTTTATTCAATATTAGTTATTACTATCTATGAGGTTTTCACTATGAAAAAATCTATAGATGAGGTTTCATTCTAAGTTTATTAATGGTGTGAGTTTTTCAGTTATTCAGTATTCCATGTTGATTATGTAAAATTGTTTACAATTAAGTTATTATTGTTTCATGATTCTCCCATTTTTAGACCTTGCTGAGTATTTTAGCTCACCCCTTTCGCAATTTATCTTCAACAGGTGATAAAGCGGAGATCATTTATTGAGTTCCTATGGATGTAGTTTTTAGGTTTTGTTATATATTATATTTTGTAACCTTTTCCAATGTAATTTGAGTAATATTTATGTATCTAGTTTCTTCAAGACTACTAAACTGATCATTCCATAGCAATTTTTATTCCTTCTTACCGTGCTAATATAACAAGTAATGCACCAGCTCTGGTCTAGAGGGGTCTAGGTGTTACACTACATGGGTTTCTTTTCATGTTTCTAGATTCTAAACATGGACTTTTGGGGGCTCTGACTAATGCCACTGTGAAAGAGGGATAGAGGGTAACACACTAAGTAAATCTAGAAATTATGTTAAAAAATAACAATATTTACAAGTTATCACTTTGAATAATAATTATTCCCTTTCTTTGATTTTATAATAATAATTGTATTATTTATATCATATATTCATTCAATTGCTATTCGAGAGAATATTTAGTGAGATGAATATTTAATGAATATTTAATTATTAATTTGTGAATAAAATATTTATTTAGTGGTTTGAGTATAATACAAGGATATTTTATTATTAAATAAATTATTATTATTCAAGATGTAATATATATTGTCGAGGTATTTCATGGTGAGTTTAAAGGTTCAATGAGTAGTAATAAATTTTAAATATTAATTTATTAAATTATAAACAATTTATTTAAGAAATAATCTTTAAATATATTCATGGTTCTGTGCATGAAAATAAATATCAATAATAATAATAATAATATAGACATACATCTCTATGGGGGAATAAGCAATTGATAATGGTGTGTATGAAATTCTTATTTTCTATACATATCACTATTTAAACCCAATTATATTATCTCCAACCTTCTGCTTATTCATTTTTATGTTGTGAATAATTTAATTAAAAAATATCTCAATTACTAGAGATACCCTCTCCATGAATTCTCTCAGGAATAAATATTGTTCCTCCTCCAAGTCTCCTATCAAATCTATAAATATTAGGCAAAATCCTTCTTAGAAGATATTCTCAGGGTGATAAAGGAAGAATGACGAGTGATCTAAGATAGTCTCTTCTAGTACATAGAGATTGATATGAAAAAGAGTTGTTGTTTTTTTCTCCCACACGAGGATCACTCATAGAGGTAATCAATAATTGATTCCAAAAACTCATTGAAAAGATTACATAGAAATGTTGTCAGTTACATCATTGAAGAGATAATAAAGCGTAGGTAAATTTTTTAGAAAAATAAATTAATTATAAATCATTATGATATGATCCAATGTTTAATTATCGTTTTCTCATGAGAATTAATATATCATGAAATTCTATAATTCATGAAATTATCTATTGATATACATCTCAAATTAGTCACCAATTATGATAAAAGGATGAGATTAGAATTCCCCACTAACCCTTCTTCTTCTCTAAGAACTTATAAGTGGTATTAAGAGATCATAAAATAATTTACAATTTGTTATTTATTATTGATGAATGTATGAATTTATCATTTTTTTTAATTCTGATTTAATCATTCATTAATTTAAATAGTTATATCTCTTATTCCACCTCTTATTTCCCACAAATATAATCAATGAATATTATAATTATAAATGAATAACATTAAAAGAACTGACATGGAGGTGTAAAGGATTTTGGATATAAAACACAAGAGTACACAATGTTTAGTATATTTGTATAAGTCATAAAGCCATGTTTAATGCACCCTAACTAATGAAAAACTAATTATTAATTAATTTAGAGTGTATACATTTATTAAAAAAAAATTTATTTTATACAATCTGTGTCGACTTGGACATCATTATGTAGGGTTATCCCAAATACACAACATGTAACATGTATATGTTATTTGTTTTCCCAAATTCAAAGATGATCTAAATGGGTCCACAAAGGATACATGTCTAGTAACATTGTAGCACATAGATCACATGATATGTATCCCAATTACTCAATGTGTAGATCATTAATATTCATTTAAGTACCACACTCCCATTCCCTGGGAATGTATCTAAGATTGTTGGTGAAGAACTATAAAATACATCTAGATTGATTTTACATGTTGTGTATACTACATGATTATTAAAAATTTAAAAATATTTTTTTATACTATTTAATTTCTATTGACATGGGTTAATTTTTTATTTAACTTAATCATACACTCTATTTGATGAGTTATTTATATGTGTATATATATATATATATTAATGGTCAAATAAATTTTATGTGTAATATATTCAACAACATAACGTGTATACACTGTAATATAAAAATTAATCTCTGCATATTAAAACATAACAATCTAAGTAAATAACATTTCTTCCATGTCTAATATATTTGACTCATGCATTCCATGAAATTACATGATATCATGTGTGTGCTTCATTTATTATGAGTTAATAGTACACAAATATGATACATGATGGGTAGTTCGGATTAGTACAGATTATGTTTCCTTGGAGGTACATGTTTGTATATAGAAAATTTAGAAAAACATATTTTATTTTTTTAATTTTGGTGGATAGGAATATCAAAAAAAATTGGATGAGATTTAAGATAAAATATTTAATTAACTAATAATGATAAATAATCAATTCTGGAATGATTTATCTTTAATAATAATTATTTTTATTAAATTATATTTTATTAAATGAATAATTCATTTCATGTATATATATGATCATGAGCTTAGACCAGAGATTTTTATGTTATTGGAATCCTTTAAAATTATTATTAAATTAAATTATTGACTTTTATGTCATTCATCCACTCATTATGTAAGGTCACATGTTCCACAAATTTCATTTTATGTAAAACCTATTAACAAATACTTCGATTTCCCTCATTTTCATTTTATTAAAGGCCTATGTAAGAGATTGAGCTCCCAAGTGAGTAGAGGTGGTTCATGATTGGAGTTTAGGTGAAACTAATCTTGGAGAGGGATGATAATTTGGATATTTCAATATGAACCATGTCTTGGTTCGTGGTGTTTCAACTTAGGTCAGTAGTCATTTTATATTCCACTAGATAAACTAATTATTTAAAACATTTCATAAACATACTAGTCATATTTTTTCATTTCTACAATTTTTATGGTTAATTTCCTTATGGTTGTTTTTTCTATATCACCTAAATTAATTAATTTAGAAAGTATGCTAGATAGAAAAAAAATAAATTGGATTACAGTTAAAATTTATCTAATACATGGTTAATCACATAATCAAATCCACTCAGTAATAACAATAATTAAATAGTGAATAATAGGAAATTTACACATAAATATTAATATGAAACAAAATTATATATTATGTTTATTTTCCCATCCAATAAATTGTGATGTATCAAACCATTGTTCAAATTTATTTCCTAACCTCTGTTGGGGTGATTTCAATTATTGGTGAATTTGTATCTTTTGTTTTTCTAAGCATAAACAAATTTATATTAAGTGTTGATCGCCTCTATAATACATTGTGAAACTACTAGGAAATATTTTTAGGAAATCAAAATTATGAATTTTAGGACTGGGCAGTCTAACTAACCAATCAAGTAAATTTGAGTTAATGATTTTTCTACGTTATTACTACATAAATAACATCAAATAGCTTGACAGACCACTATGTAGGTCATTATTAGTTGAATATAGATCTTTTACACTTAAATATAAAATTAAAATGATATTTTGAAAATATTAAAGTGGAATATTTGGTTTCAATAAAAATATCATTCCATTTAAAAAAAATTAATATTTATTATAAAATTTTATTAAAGAGATAATGTACTAAAATTTTACTCTTCTGAATTATAGAAACGATAACTGTGATAAAAACCATATGACTACGATCTATAATTTAGAAGCATAAAATTATCATTGAAACTAATTTCAATGAATGATAATGGTTATAAAACATTATCAAAAGACATGAAAAAAAATTATATATACTAAAATACCCAATTCCAGATGTGCCTCACCAAAATTCAACTGAGTAATAATATTTCTCTTGGAATACTTTTGGATGATTCTACAAATTTCTAATGTTTCTGGTTCATGACCAATGTTCCTTTATTGAAACATGATGAAAAGGATACATAGAGAATGAAATCTCACGTTCATGATCTATATCAAGGGAAAAAATAAATTAAATATGCAGTATATCTAATTAATTTTTTATGTGAAATATTTTGGATACAACTCTAACTGGGTATCCTATTTTTAAGATTATTATTTATATAGAGAACTTATAATTCTTGAGAAAAAAATTCCGTCAATATATGGACAGATATATAATTTTTCATCACTTCCTAAAACATTTTCTAATTATATTGTGAATTAGAAATTGAACAATATAGATAAAATAATTTCAAATTTTTTTTGCCTCATTCGCTGGGGTGAAATAGACATGTGTTTCACAAACCCATAGTATATATATTGAATATTAAAAGAAAGAACAAGGAAAAGGGTCCCAAGACTCAATCCAAGACTAAATCGCCTCATCACCATCATTCTATCATGAATAAGTTTGAAATAAAATGATTAATTTTTTTTCATATGGAATGCTAAGAAACTAGAAAAATAAATACACACATAAAAATGGAAAACTAAAGGTACATTCATTATTGGGTATAATATTTATATATATATGCATTGGTTATTTGATATAGCCTATGGTTCTCACTTCTGTATCCAAATGTAGTAACCAAGTATATTCCTAAATATTATAAGAGGAGATTAGGATATTATTTTATCCAATGGTGTGATACTTGCTACTTTGGATATAAGAGAATAAAACCTTCCATCTCAAACTAGACTGATCTGTTAAATAATTGTTATTTTGTGTCTAATATAAACAAAAACAACTTCCCTTTTTATTACATTGACAAGTACAGATTTATTTTCAAATTCAGAATTAAATAAAGTTTGTTTTAGGAAGAAAACATTTTTATAGTACTGAAAATAAAAAAATGGCCTTTACGTGTTAAAATTTGAGAAAAATATTGGGAATCAATAAAAAATCATGTTCTAGTGGTTCATATAACACATAGCTCTAGTACAACCATCTTGGTTGTTTTAACATAAATTTTATAAAAAATATCTATCAAGTGGTTATTTTTTGTAAATTGAGAAAAGAACACCTAAAATATTTTATGATACATTGCAAGGAATAATGAAAAAAACTAAAATTCAGTGGATATGGTTAAAGGGCTACCAAGACTCAAGGATTTTTCACACTAATTTTAACATTCCAATTATAGTATATAGTATAGGATGGAATTAATAATTCATACCATTTTTTGATTACTGGAGTTGATATGGTTATGTCTACATAATAAGGTATAAGTCCAAGGACATCGATAAAGTTAAATAATTCCATAATTAAGTAGTTAATCGACTTTTTTAGAATATAATAGATCATAAATATAATTGAGTTTGTTAATATATTAATTGATAATATATCAAATATTTACTATGATTTTGGATTCTATCTCATAGACAATAGTGTAATGGTGTTAGTGAATGGGGAAACCAAACATTGGTAGATTTAGTATTTTTTATGATTATTTATCTGGATCTTAAATTATCTTTTTGGAGATTTAAATTACATGACACAATACATATTTTGATTTGAGTAGAAATTAATTCCAAAAATTAAATTCTATATTAGATAATTCATGGAAATAAATCCTTGTTTTAACAACCTCATGTTTGGGGATGAAAGGTTTTTTCTATGGAATTATCTAGAAATGAGCTATCACCAAAGGGATCAGAGTGTATAGCTATAGGGTTTTCTATGTAAGAATGGTTGTACTATGTATAAAAACATTCATACAAGGATGTTATTATCAAAATAAAATCAATCCTTCTTTATATGATTCACATACACAAGAAGGATAATTGAAAAAATATAGACTTCAATGAAGCGGATGCTCATGATATATAATAGTTGGTATATGAAAAAATTCTATAGGTCCCCATGGAGTAATATATTCTTAAAAAACAACTACTACATAGGAGCACCATAGAGGTTAGAGAAACAAAAAGATAATGTTTTTAGTCATATATGATGGTGAATGGTTATTGGTTCACAATAATGATCCTCTCACCTAAAAATAAGTAGTAGAGAGCTTAGAAGATTCAATATGGAAGGAATCCATGGATAATGATATAGAATTTATAAATCATATTCTATTTTGGGGTTAGGTTGATCAACTAATTGATGCAAAGTTTGTTTGGTGAAAATTATTATTTAGGATAAAAATCAACATTTTAGGTAAAATAAATACTATTAAAGAATGATTAGTGGCTAAGCGGATTAAAAAGTATCAAATAATTAACTATGATGAAATTTTTTCTCGGGTTTCCATGATTAAATCCATCATAATTCTACTTACTATAATAGATTTCAATGAATTAGAATATTGGTAGGGATGTCAAGACAACTTTTCTTATCGATAACATTCATAAATATGTCTATATCAAAAATCTAGAAGGATTTATGAATCTATTGGATTACAAAAGGATATGTATATTTCATAGATTGATTTATGGATGGAATTAGGAATCTATGTCATTGAACATTCAATTCAATTAGGATATAAAATAATTTAGTGCCTTAACAGATGAACCTGATCTATGTGTTTTCAAGTGATCTTGTGGTAGTGTGGACCTTGTGCTAATAATATATGCTGTTGAAGTATTACTTATTTGAAATGATTTAAGAGTCTTAAAGCTAGTTACAGAATGTGTAAGTATGTTATTTTATATTAAATAATTTGGTTAAATAACCTATATTCTATGGATCAAGATCCATAATGGTAAATACATGATTCTACATGTGATAAGACAAATTATATAAAATGACCAGATACTAAAAAGAAAAAATATGGAAAATATTATAGGGGATTGGTTTCAATGTAAAATATTATAAATATTTCTTAGAAAATGATTTCTTAGACCAAATAGGAGAAAAAGATAATTAGTAGGATCCCATATTATTTTATGACATACCATTTATATAATATTATGTACCAGGACTGATGTCTCATGTTCCTTGAGTATGGTAAGAAGATATCAATTTTATCTAGGTGAACATAATTTGTTTGATGTTAATTTTATCCTCACGTATCTAAAAATAACTAAGCATATATTCCATGTGGCTGGAGGATATGAGGACCTAGACATCATAGGTTATACTGATGATAGTTTTCGAATAGATTGGAATGATGAGGAGTAAATTTTATGACATTTATTTAGTTTCAAAAAAGAGTTATGAGTTGTAAAGTTTCTAAGAATTTAGTTGTCGCTGATTTAATAAAATATTACATGTATATAAACTCTTCTGATGTGGTGAAGAATCTATTTGTATATGACACATTTTCCAAGAAATTAATATTGTTTCGTTAATGAAAATACCATACCATTTTATATTGCGATAACAGTGTAGTGGTGGGTTTTTCAAAGGATGCAAGGTCTCCACAATTACCAATGAATATACTCTGGGAATATCACACGTTGAGGGATTTTTATCCGATGGGTGAAGTTTTAGTAGTTATTATTTTGATTTATGAAAACCTTGTTAGCCCGTTGACTAAATCCATATCTAAGTTGAAACATGATTGTCATGTGATTGCTAGACGTTTGAAGGTTTTTAGTAGTTGGATCTAGTTCTAGTTGGAGTCTGTTAGAGTTGGTTACCTAGAACAAAACTCCTCATAGTTTATGACTATATGTATTAATTGTTTTTAATATTAATGAAGTTATTATAAAATTGTGATTGTTTATTTTCATGACATAATAAATTATATTTTTTTGGATTTACTGTCATACTAAAAGGTCATGAAAATTATCCTTTATAAGGAGAACTAGGTAATACCATATTACTATTATGATATATATATAACTATATTTTCTATAAGTAAATGATATCATTTGACAGGGAAAAATGATATATTCTATCTGGGTAGAGACCAATTGGACTTTGAGGAAGCCTCTTGTGGGGTGTGTCCTTTTTAATTTTCAATGAAATAGAATATTAGAATGTGAACCTCTAGAAGTAAATCCACATTTTACATGTGTTAGTGTATGTTCTTATATTCAAATATGTGTATTGATCCCTATATATTAATATTATTATTAATGGATAAAATTTGCCTAATACATTATTATATTGAATAAAATTATGGTGACATATGTTTTTAGTAAGGTATAATAGGTTAGTTGAGTCACCCGTAATATAGTATTAATGAATAATGAAAGAAATAATTTCCCATTCTATTATTTAATTAAATTTGATATCATAGGATCATTCATAAGAATGAAAAAAAATAAATAAATCCATGAATATAGGTTTTTATTGAAAGGTTCATTTCTAGATGATCAAATAAATAGACATCGAGCACATATGTTTATAACACTAGCATATAACCTTCTTGATTAGAGATATTGTGATAAATGGATTATAATACACTATAATCATCTGTATGAGGGTATATTATATTAGGATGTTAATTAATTTCTCTATGGGTTCCTTGACATGTTGCTGGAGGTTAATGTCGAACATTGGGATGCTCATCCCCATACCAAATAGAATGTGGTTTTGAGGGTCACACAATAGGTTTGTCTAGAACATAATTTAAGTAAAAATATTAGATACAATTTAACATTATGAATACATATTATTCCCATACATGAATTTTTAATTATTTTATTTTTCATGATCATATATATTTTATCACTTGTTATCAGAGATAATATTTAATGAATAAAATATTTAATATATTAATATACTCTATTTAGTGAGTACAATATTTTTTTATTTAATAAATAATAATGTATTAGAATTTTTTGTTAAACAACTTGTTATTATTCAAGTACCGATAAATATTTTAGTGGAATGGATGACCAATTTTAAAGGTCTTGATTGAAATAATAAAAGTTAATATTTTATTTGAATAAATTATATTATTTTTAATAAAATAATATTTGATTAATTAAGTTGAACTATAAATTCCACAAAATAATAATAATAATAATAATAATATATAAAAATTTAGGTTTTGTAATGGTTAAGGATAAAATAAGTGTTTATGTGCAATTATTAATTCCTAACCCCATCACTCTTTACCCCAAATATATTATTTACATCCACAAGACTATATTTTTTTTGTGTGTACAAAGACATCACGAAAATTAATTTAATTCCTAGAGGGCCCCTCTCCAACACCACTCTCAGGAAAAAATAGTGACTATCCTCCACCACTCCCTCAATTCCATAGAGTTTATGTTTATTGAATCATAGGACAAATCATCATGGTGATCAAGGATAAATGACATAAGTGTTAGTATCATCTATGCTAGCACTTTGAAATTCATATGGTGATTCTTAGATGGTATACATGTAGATCCCCAATTGATTTAATCTAAAATTTATTTGAGAGATGAAAAAATAGTAAATCCCAGATATATTCTTATATTCATCAAAGGGAATAATGAATTAATAAAAAAATACTTAATTAACTTCTTATATTAATTATAAATCATTATTTGATGATCCTATGTATTGTTTAAATATTCTCATGTTAAGGAATACATGATTCAATTCTATTTGTCACATCATTCTTCATCAGTGTATGTAAGGGCCCGGACCACTCCGGCCCATTCCTTTGTCGAAAAGAGGGTCTTGAAGTGTTCTGGAGGGTAAAATGGACTTTTCCCACACTTTCCAGAATTTTGAAACTACACGCTATGTAGTTTGAGTACACGTCGTGTACCCCCATTGTCGGGTATACCCCGTGTTGAAGGCTATGTCCTTATCATGTGCAATAAATGGGTACACGCCGTGTGTCTAAACTACATGCCGTGTAGTCCCTCCCCACGTATGAGTTACCCTCAAACCATGTGTTGACCAGTCAATGGCCGCAGAGCCGTGTTGGAAGCCGCGTGGAGACCTTGTGAATTAACCGAGTACACGCTGTGTACCATAAAGTACACGCCGTGTACTTTTTCTTTTCTCGCCTATAAAAGGAGGGGTCCCCTCCTCCTTTTCAACACACCCCTCTCCTCCCCTCCCCTCGGAGCAGAGCTCTCCCTATAGACTCAAAGGCTCTTTCTTCCATTACTTCTTCATCCGAGTTCTGATTTACGATCTGTCAGCAGCCATGGGATCATAACGACGAGGTGGAACTTCCGAGCTTGGATCCATTGTCTTTCCTTCGGCCTTCCCTTTCCGACTACCACCGGAGGAGGTTTTTCCGGGACCCTTCAGAAGTGACGGATGCCGACGGACGTCTTCTAAAGTTGATCTGAGGAGGAGCGTTGCGATCAGAACCTGTTGAGGTAGGGATCTTACCTTCGTCTCTCTAAATTGTGCATCATACGGGGTGGGTATCCTCTTGTTTTCATGAGAAACAGTTGAACCATTAAATAAATATAATAACTGGTTAAAGAACGGGATGGGGAAGTTGTTGTGTTTATCTTTGATTATCCTGTGATATTATGTTGTGAATTGAATAGGATTATGCATACTGAAAATCACAGTCATTGGGGGCCTTTGCTTGTGTAATTAAATGTTGCCCTATCTTCTAGACCGTTTTTGTGAATGGAACCTTGTGGAATGTGGAATTTGGTTAATCACATAAACTTGGATGACTAAATGAAAATATAGAACCCTTGTGTGATCACCCCATTTGAATAAAATGGAATAATAAACATGTGGGTGTTTTCTTGGTTACGTGGCATGTGATGGGGGTGTTTTATGGGTTGTTTATGATCGGGTGAACATCGGGGCTGCGGTTAACTTGGTTGTGGGTTGGTGTGAATGCTATGATGGCGGTGGGCAGCGGGGCTGTGATAAATGGTATTAAAGGGATAATGATGTACGAGTTTGGTGTGATTGTGGTTATGGTAGTTGGCAGTGGGGCTGCAGGGATGGGTTGTAAATAATAAATAAAAAAAGTGGAATATTTAATGAATGGTGGGACATGATTGTGGAACAGAAATAAAAATCAATGGGGTTGGATGGTTAATAATAAGGATTTGGTTGTGTTGCTTGTGTTTTCCTAACTTGATTTGTGGATGACAGGGATATGTTTTACGAACGATCAATGTGGTTGGTTGTGGATAGTTTCCTAGTAGTTATGGAAATAAATAAACTATTTCTGTCGAAACGTGAAAACCTAAATGGGGTTGGGATTTTTTGTTGTATTCATACTTCATGGTAGCAGTGCCGAGGCATGTGCTTGGTTTCTATATTTAGAAGCCATATGTTAGGCTGAGTGTTTGTTATATATATATATATGTATCTTTTGTGTTTTATCGCACCCCACCCATGTTAAGCACATAGTGCCGAACACTCCCATTTCATGGGAGAGGGTGTTTTCCCTTTGTTACTAGCTCCTTCCTGCTCCTTCTTTCCTAGGCTGTGATGGCTTGAGTGGACCTTACACCTAAGAATCTTCTGGTAGGTTTCGATTGGGGTGGTTTTAGCCCAAGACTCTTCGGGCAGGTTCTACTGTTTTCCATGAATCATTGGGATGAGGCCCATGTGTGTGTGGGCGGGATATGTGGTTGTGAGGCCCAGGTGTGTGGGGGCGGGGATAGTGTGGTAGCGTCAGGATGTTCGCCGTTAGGAAGAGAAGCTAACTAAAGGGAAATGGTGTGAGGTATCCAATACTCTTGTTCTTATATACTACTACTACCTATTTTGATTGTGTTTTGGTGAGTGTGGCTAGTGAGGTTGGGTGGATCGAATTCCTTGCTAGGTTTCTTCTCTTGTTCTCACGGGACATTAGGATGTCTCCCCACTTTTTCATGAGATCTTTAGGTTTCCCTACTGAGTATACATGTATGCTCACCCTACATTTACTTTCATGTTTCCAAGAGGACTACCAGGGCCGTACGGGACCCTACTAGTCAGACAGTTGGAGTTCCTACATTTTTCTATACCTGTTTCCTTTTTGGTATTGTACTTTGAGCTTTCTTGTACTTGCAACTTTATATAAAATTGTTTAAACATGCATGTGGGCTTGGTTTGGGTTTATTTCTATACACTTGTTCTTTTCTTTTCTGGTGGTTGACTTGTCCTATTTCCCGACCTTAACATAATAAAAGGGTAATGCCTCCCATATTTGTGAAAACTCATACCCTTGGTGCTAGTCGCCGACCAGGGGCCCACTGGAGGCGGGAATCGGGGGTCATTATCTCCCTTTCACCATTGCCAGCTCAGGAGGGGAATATTTGGTGGGAGGGGGTCGTGACAGTGTACATCTAATATTAATAACCAAATATAATTAATATCATGTTTGGAATGCCACATTAGTGCATTTTCTGCACCTAAAACCTTCAATGCAATTAATTTTAACATTTAGTTTAATGAACATATCTTTGGTTCAACTCAAAAAATAAATTTCCAATTCTTATTTAGAACTTATGAAATTTTAGTTTGAAATGAAAATAAAGGAAGAACTGTGTATTTTCCTTGGTTTTTAAATTTCATTAAAAATTAAAAGGATGTTTCTTATCTAATAAAAATGTTACTAAATATTTACCTAGAAAGTATGTTATTGAAAATTATACGAGTATAAATATTTCTATCAAAATTTCCAAAACTCATGATATTGAGGATTCTTATAAACCAATTTATCCATTTTTTGAGGAACTATTAATGTTTACTATATCATAAATCTAATCAAACAGACATAATTATTTATTTGTTATTGTGTTCATGATTTCAATGAAATTTTAAAGATGTTGATTTTGAATATTTTAAATGAATTTTTATTTATCGTAATAGAAATTTTAATTTTGGTATATTTTATTCTTCTAGAATTTATTTTGAACATATTTTTTTTGGAGATGCTTAATTTAGTGGATGTAAAATGTATATAAATAATACATCTAAATCAATAAATTTCAGAAGAGTATATTTATTGTTTTGGTTATAAAATACCTGATTCTCAATATCTCATTCAATAACTAAGGTCGAATATATATTGAAGATATATTGTTACACCCAAGTGTTGTGGACACAACACACACCAACTTATTCTAGAATGAGTTTTACTAAAAATCGAATTTTTTTTATGATAAAATATGTTATATTTGTTTGTAGTGGAATCTAATACATACACCAAGATTAATGTATATAGATAGTAGAAACAATATATGAATTATTCAAAAATTCTTCGAAACAAAGTCCTACTTGATATTTTTTTTTAACCAAACCACATCATTTGTAAATAATTTAATATATTAAGTATATTTTTTATATGATAAATATAAAATTTCCTATAATATACTTCTTATTTTACATATCTATTTATAATTAATTACTCCTTGAATGGTGAGAGATTTTATTTTTATTTAATTTTTTTACCTTGTTTCAACCTTGTTGTAAAAATATCTGGATACGTATTTAATAAGGTAATAAATTATACTGTTCCCCTATAATGAGGTTATTGTAATGTTTTTTTGGAATGAAATGAAATCAACTAACTATAATGTTTTTGTATGTTAGAAAACCTTCATAAATTATCATGTATGTAACATCATATGTTCTATAATAGTTAAAACATATATTCCTTGTTGGTTTGTTATATCATTTATGGATAAAATTTTATAAATGACAATTATAACATTGGATATTATACTAGTCTGACTTCTACACAGTAACCTAAAGCATCAGAAAAATATTATTATAACTATAAACAGTTGTAAATAAATTATTTCTTAAATTATGTTGATGTTAGAAATTCTATGAATTAATTCATATCATCAAATAATTTATAATTTCACTCATCACTAATTTCTTTCCAATACATAAAAGTAGTGGCTCAACTATTTTTCTTTACAATCTATTTTATTGAAGATCTATCACAACCCTTTTTTTCTTTTTCTGATAGTTTTTTCAGTTTTTATATCATTTTAGTCAATCTAAAATAATTTCATGTGTTTCTATTGATTTTTATATTTTAGAAATTGTGAATATAATACTTATAGATATGATCTGATTTTATTTTTATAAATATCTATATAAATTAGTGATTATATTCCAAGGATGGTGAGATATCATCAATTATAATGATTATAATGATTTTTTATCATCATATCATCATCATAGCGTATTATATAAAATCTACATTCAATAAGGCATATGGACAAAGGAATTTTTCTACCATTTTTTTTGGATAACACACTGTATGAATATTAAGATGATGTTTGATTTGGTTTGAATATTCCTAGAATAGGAAGATATGTTTGTAAATCCCAAAATTAATTATGTATTGGGTTCTTTTATACAATTCCATGAATAAAAATATATCATTAATTACCACTAATATTCGATAAAATGAATAATTTATCAATAGATTCTAGAAAATTATTCATGTGGATTCATAGGTTCTTACTTCCAATGAAAAGGAATATATATCAAATCAATTTTCATGATAACTATATCCTTTATTATCTCTATAATATATTAAAGTTAGACCATGTGGTAATTTTTTAAGTTATATTGAATCTATTCATTTTTGATAATTGAGGCTAAATTTTTTTCTTTATTTAATGTATCGTAAATGTATTCTTGTTATGTTTATGGAAGTAAAAAAACATAATTATTGATGATACTCAAGTAAGAAAACATCAGTCTTACATACGAGAAAAAACTAGGTAAAAAATTTGATTAATTTACTTCCATAATGTGAATAAAAAAATTATTTCATCATGTTATGAAATTCATGTTTGAAAAAAAATAATATTATTGATGAAATGTATGCCCCTAAATCATGAAATTAATACCCTAAAATTACTTTTATAATTTTCATGTATATTATCAATGAATCCTTTACAGAAATAATGAAAACAATAAGGTTGAGGAAGGATGGACAACCGATTTTGGTCTTGATAATTCTGAAGATAATGTACTAATGGATGATGTCCTTGAAAAGACGATGGATGAAGACTAGGGTAAGGGAGTACTTGTTAATGAAAATAAATCCAAAGAGTCTCAAAAGTTCATCAAGGAAATAGAAAAAACTCATGTAATTACCGAAAAAGAAAAATATATTGTCCATTATAATGGAAAAATGGGAAATTGTTTCTAAGATTCTTACAATTGATAATTGAAAATAAATTCTTGTGTTTATTTTATAGGAAAATGAAATTAAAGTTATATTTTTTGAGAAAACAAATATTTAGAGAAGGGAAAATTGATGGTTCTAAAAAACAAAAATTCAGACACAATCAAATGGAGTTTTTTTAAAATTCAATGAATTCATTAGATCTGAATGATCATTCTCCAAAAGAGTCTCATGTGAATAATACTACAGAATTTAAATACAATTGTTAAAAATTTAAAGGGATACCTAGTTTGTTTGAAGAAGAATAAAAAAATAGTGATAAAAATTAATCCACATTGAATCTATTAGAATAGGGACACTATTATAATGATTAATTTCTATAGATTAACAAAATTTATCAATCGATGTTTGTTTAATCAGAAGAAAACATGACCCCTATAAGTTAAAGATGATATTTTTCTAATAGTTTTCAAGGATTAAATAAATTATCATATTCATAAAGGATAAAAAATTAAAGAAAAAAATGAACTATATGAATGAGTTCATAAAATTATATGAAAAAATCAGGTATTTGTTTATGATATTTAGTTCCGATGAAAATACATTCATTCAAATGTTATTGATATTCACAGTTCAAACAATAATATGAAATGATCAAAGTCCAGTATTCATGAAAAATTATAGATTAAGAACATGAAATTAAAATAGGTTATTGAGTTTATAATGTTGAAACATATTATCATGTGGTTGAATATAAATGATGAACATGTTATATATTTTCAAGAGATAATTATTGTAATAAAAATGCTACAATGTTAGTCTATAATCATATAGATGTTATGAATATTAATGTGGCAGATTCTCTAGGTCCATTTATGATTTTAAATCCTTTTATATTAAACAAGATAATGAGATTACTATATAGAAGAAAATGATAGAGCTAGAAGTCGAAATTATTTCAAAGTAGGAGTCTAAATATGAAAAGATTGAAAATCATGAAATAGAACTAAAAAGATTAGTAATATAATTAACAAATCAACTGAGAAAGATAAATTTTTTGAAATATTTTATCATTGTAATATTAAACATCCACAATTATAACGCTATTTTAATATGTTTCTCTAAATTCATGATGACTCATTAATTCTTATATATCTATCTGAAAATGTTTGTTGAGTGATTTTTAGATTTTAGTACATCTTTTAACTAAATATAATTCCAATAAATTTATTTTTAGAAATTTGAAATTTTTATATTGATAGAGAAAATGATATATTTCAATGTAAATAGGATTATGTTTATAAAGTTTTGTTTTAAAATTATACTCATTTTATTTAATATTATTTTCAAAATTGGGTTGATTTTTGTGTCAAAATATTGCTTTCTACTATTACTTTTTTACATCAAGTTTTACTATTTAAATGTTTCTATTTCTAAAAATTTCTTCCTCATAAATATAAGGTTTTAAGGATACATTTTTATCATTATAAGTCTCTGGAATATTAAAAGGGTTACTTTTGAAGCCATGAACTTAGTCGACATGATATTTTTTGGTCTGACTATCCTCAATGCGGTGATATTAAAAATATTAAAAATATTATATCACACATTCAAAGTTTCATTGTAGATTTGTAATAACTCTTAAGTTTAATTTTATATGGGAAATCAATGACCTCAGTTGAGATTAGGATGTAGAATTTACTATAGGTTTGACATTAAGTTTTTCGATGCCAGGTTCTAGGTTGAGGATGTGTTGGTGGGAGAGTTGATGATATTTGTTTATTAAATATAAATTAATATCCTCCCTCACCCCACATCTCCCAAAAACAATGGGATTGGATGAGATCCCCCTTAATATATGGTGATACGATGTTGAATCAATTTAATGATTGGCCATTAATCCATGTTTTGGATGTTTATCATCATATAATCGAGCTTCAAAATCTCCCAAGTGTCGTTTTCTACCCAATTCTTCACCATTTCACAACAATGTATGTGAATTTTATTTTTATGCCCTAAATCCACTTTTTATGTAGTTTTTAGGGTTATTGATCCATATTAATACTACTAGAGATCCCCTAAGGTTCAATTTGTAGGTTTTGGTGGAAATTGGTTGTTTCAAGAGTCTCATAAGGAATTAACAAATGGAATTTCTAATCTCTTGGTCTGTAGTACAAGACCCCATGTTTTTTACCATTCAGGGAATATGAACATTGAAGATTAAATGTCGTTCTCTTGGGGTACACACCCTGTAGTCATCTGAGGCTGTGTGGCTAAGAGACATGGCCATATATATTTTATTATGGTCCATTGATGTGTGATTGTACATGGTTAGAGAGACAAACACATGGTACTATAAAAAGTTATGGGGGTAAACTCATATAGTGTACAAGGGGTACACATCATGTAGTTGAGATGGATGATCATGTTGTGTGGGGAAGTACAAGACCAAGGGCCTAGGTGAGGCGAGACGTGCTATATAGACCATGTAAACACTATGTAAGCTCACACGGTTAGTTAATATATGTGATAGAGGACATGGCTAGGGGTTAATATTTGTTAAAATTCTGTTTATACCCCAATATATGCCATTTACTACTCTTGGGATATTCCTACTAGTATATATCCATCTTTATGGATTGAACTAAGGCTTGTGAGTAACATATCCTTACTATTTATTAATGCAGAACGTGATGGTATCCATAGTGGGGGATTTGGAGATATGATGCCATGTGATTCAAGCATGATGATATATCCATAGTGAATGATCATGGATAATAATCAAGGTGGATCACTATAGAGGTTTTGGGGTCAATACCTTTTCCTTTCATCACATGATGTAGGTCCATGGGACTCTTTATGAATGTAGTGTGGTTCTACCCTATCATATCCTGACAGAAGACCCAACCTATGTATGTGTTTCAATGTGATGTGTGATGTGTGTTACCATACATCAAGAAATTCATGATGGATATAAGAGGTTATAATAGTATATTAGAGTTATGTTTGGACTGGTACTCTATTATCGTAATAGGTAGGTGGTCTCCCTTTCACTCAGATCTTTAGAGATAGAACTCCCCCACAGAGTGTGTGGTTCCTCTACCCATGGAGTAGACCACCCTTGGGTCAGAAATTCCTTATTGAACTATATTATGGTTCCCCATTTCATTCATGTATATAGAGATAGATATCCCTTATCTTATGGGGTCATGGGTCTTCAATACCAATTATAGAGATAGAGTCAGTAATCTCTTGATGTTCATGGGTGTAGGTCCCGTATCAAGGAAGTAAGTACTCCCATGTTGCACTGGGATGTGGGTCCTCTATATGGAAGGTTATATTTATTAGTACACCCCAACCATATCATATTACGTGTCCTATATTATAGGGTTCATACAACCATTTCATGTTTGGGTTTAGGTCCCCTATTGGGGCAATACATGTAGATTCAAAACTCTTCAATACCCAGGTTGTGGTTCATCTCTCTATGAAGTGGTATTCCTCCTTCATTGGGCATGAAGGTGTGGGGGAGAAGATAGGTTATGGTCCCTATATATTCATTATATATATATATATGATTCACAGGGTTCATAGTTTGGGGTAGAATTACCTTAATTTATTTATAATAGAATGGGGAGGGACTCTACCCTTTGGTATTAATGAGCCTGCTCTTGGATCATGACTACAGTATAGGACCTCAACTGCACATACACTATAGTTAGACCTGGGGATGTCCTAGATAGAGATATTTCTCTTATAACAGACATAGTGGATGACATGTTTATTCCCGATGAAGTGTATCTCTCCAATATTACTTCTAGGATGGAAGGGCTCATAGAGTGTGTTATCCTGGATGAGTGTTACCATTGAGGCTTGAGTAAAATGTTGTAGCTTACTATTTGTTTGGTAATTTGAGTTACGTGGAGTATGAGACATGTATATCCAGGTGATTCTAGGATTTATTATTATGTTGTCACATATCATTATTAACACAGAATGTGGATTGACCTAACTTGTTTTGTATATCCAAGGAGTGGTAATGGTGGGTTTTCTCTCAGGTAGATTGTCCCCCTATGGATGGGTCAAGCCAACTATTTCCTTTCAGTTTATCTCATTTTTTTGGTTTTGGGGTTTCTTACTTGGAATTTTTATACTCATACCTAGATATTCTTTTCCCACACATGTCGTTTACTGTGAAGATAACATGCCTTTCAATGGAGTCCTTCGAGGTCCTGAAGTAGGAAAATATTATAGAGCCCACAAAATCGATGTGTGTACTTGTGCTTGGATGTGGTGTGTTGTGGTGGATTCATTTCATAGTGGTCCCCACTTTTTGAGAAGTTGGATACTTTTTTAGTTTTCAGTGGGATTTTATTTTCGTATTTTTAAATTTTATTATAATTTGATTGTGGGGTAGACTTATGGATACATTTTTGTTTCTATATTTTTATCTAATCAATTTATCAAAGAATTTATTTGGATGCATGCATACATGTACAAAATGATAATGCTGCCTATATATGTAATATGACTACTTAGCACTGGAAACCAAACCCAAGACATTTGGACATGGTCTTGGGGGAAATCGAAGACTTGGCCCCCATGGGTCGGTTTGTAAAAGAGTGGTATCAAGGAAGATCCTCCCATAGGACAAGATTTGCTTTTATTTTTTGGGATTTATGTGATTATGTAATACTGTTTTTAGTTTTTATTTTAGTCTAGGGAATCGAGGTTTGGTGCATTATCTTAAATATCCGTTAACTAGGTCTATGAAAATATACTTATTGAATTGATACATGAGCAAAATTTTATAACATTATTCATATTGTATCAGGTTGTGGGTTCAAATTATTTCATGATTCAGATCCCTATACACAATCATTGAACATGAAATTCCATAATTTAATTTCAGGATTCCACCGAGATGGAAGCCCAATAGGGATGTACAGTGGGATTGCAATAATGATATGACATGTTATGTGTATTCTGTGTAGGGAACAAGTGATGAGGAAACACTTCTAGGTATCCCACCATTAGAGCCAACAACTATTGAGCAGCTAGTTTTACAGAGAGCTTAAGGTGAGGATTCAGATAGGATGAGTGAATTTCATGAGTTCTAGAGGCAAGGAAATTTGACTCATCTAGTGGATGAAGGCCCCCAGAAAGCTAATGAATGGTTGGGGAAGTCATGCTTGTTTTCAAAATTTTGAGGACAACTTTTGATTAGATGGTGGTCCAAGCATAATGAAATCTATAGAGATCACCTAGGAGATGGTAGAATCTAATTATTTAGACCCACGATTCGGTGGACCTCACTAAGAATGATTCTGAGATACTCTACTGGGACGAGTTTTATCCTGACATAAAGAGAGTTTTTCATATCCATGAGATTCTAAAGCTTTAGTTGGATAACTTGTCCATGAAAGACTACTTGGCGAGGATTATATACCATTTTCATTACTCAATGGATATGATTTGAGGTTTGTTTTTTATAGTATATAATTGTGAGAAGAATTTACATAGATAGATCTATAAAGGATTGGTATGATTTTCCCTCTTATACAGGGGTTCTGGAGAACGACTTAATGATACAGTGCTTCATGGAAGAGGGTTGAGCATATGTGGTCATTAGTCTTTATCATGAGGATAATTAATTTATATATTATAGAAAAAAAATTATATGATTATAGAACCAAAGGAATACTCATGCCAAGACTCAGATGTATGGATCTATAGTGAAATAATTTTTTCATGGGATATTACCAGCTATATGAGAGGAAGTATTTTTCTTAGGATAGATAGGGACATATCATGTGAGATTGTATGACCCAGAGTGTGTCAAAGAGATATAATGTCAATTTACCACCCTGGTAGATAAACCATCTAGAGAATCGAGTTCTAAAAGATGGATTATGTGGAAAAAGAGTAGGGAGAGTTTCAAGAGGTATCATATGGATTTATATGTTTCCAAAACCACCCCAAAATGGTCTTTACTAGGATTAGGGAATGGAAGGACTAAGGTGAGGATATCTGCAGGCCATAGAGGCCTCTCAACAGGAGGCTCAATGGATGATTAGAGGTATGATATCTGTCCTTTCTTACTTTTTCATTGGTGTTGTTTTAAATAGTTATGTCATACTCTATCCATGATAGTTACATCTGAATGATTATCTAGGGTGGTTTGGGGCATTAGTAAATCTATTCAGTAGTGTTGTTGGACATGGATTGAGACTCTTCAGGAGAAGAGATGCTTCTTGCATTAAGATTCACTCTTGCGACATGATAAAAAACCATACGGGTGTGTCAGTTCTTCCCAAATAGTTTTTTGTCATGGTGTGGTTGATTATTTCCTTTCAATTGGGTGTTCTGGGTGAGGTTTCATTATGTAGTGTTGAGGGCGGCCCTGGAATTACCCATGTAGCCTTCATGATTGACCCTTATGCTAGAGGGTCCTACAAATATGACTAGTAATCACATACTTCTATAAAAATTATAACCTAAAAATGGTAAAAGAGTTTCGTGAATAAGAACTTTCTGTAGTGATACACTGAGGCCGTATGATATTCCTTTAATATGGATTATTTTTAACCATCAATCCCTAGATTCTTCCAAATGGTTTCTATGAATGTTTATTATATTGTGTAACCGGTTTTTCCTCCATTAAAAGTTGATCTTTTGTTGACCAAGAAGATATTTGGAAAGGGAGGATACTTCCATTGTATATAAAATAGCTAGTAATTCCATTTGATATGTAGATCTATGAGCTTTGGTGTCTTTCTATAGAGCTATAATTCTATAGTGCTAGACATTTTTCTAGGGGTATATTCTGTTATACGAGAGGAAGTGTTTTTATTAAGATATATCGGTAAATCTCAAGTTTGATTATATGACCCACGATACATCAAAGAGGGATATAATTGATGGAACACCCTAGAAGAAGAAGCATATAGATAATTGAGTTCTGGAAAATGGATAACGTGGTAGAGGAGTAGGGAGAGTTTTAGGAGGTATCATATGGTGTGAGATGTTTCCACCACCACCCATAGATGGACTGTGCAAGGCATAGAGAACTAAATGACCAGATAAAGGATAATAGTATTCCGTAGATTCCACCCACCCAGTGGAAAAATAGATGATTAGAGGTATTATATGTGTCCTTTTTTACTTTTCCAGTGTTTTTTAAAATTATTATGTGGTACTCTATCCATTATATTTATTTTTAAGGATTAGCATTGGTGATTCAAGGAATTAGTAAATCCACTCAGTAGTTTTTTTGACAATGATTTGGACTCTTGTGGAAGAGGGATGCTTACCACATGGAGATTCTTTCCTATGAAATGATAAAAAACTATGTTGGTGTGTCAGTGCCGCCCAAAGAGGTTTGTGTCATGGTGTGGTGGATTATTTCTATTCAATTGTGTGTTTAGAGTGGGGTTTAATGATTGAGTGTTGAGGGAGGCCTTGTAATTACATGTTGATCCATGACGATTAACCCTTAAGCTATAGGATCCTACAGAGATGTCTAGTAATGACACACTTTTATAAACATTCTAACCTAACTTTTTAAAGAGATTTCCATGAATAAAACCTTTTTGCAAAGGTACATTGAGGCTTTATGATATTTACTTAATATGGATTTATTTCCAAACATCTATCCTTAGATGACTCCCAATGGTTGGTGTGGCAGTGTAGCTTCTTGTGTAATAGAGTTTTCCTCTACTGAGGAGTGACCCCATGCTAAGAAGGAAAATCCTAATAATGGTAGGATATATACATTTTATATAAGATAGCTAGTATGGACCATTAAGATGTAGAGCTATAAGCTTCGTTGTCTTTCTCGAGCTATTTATTTGGAGGGTTAAAGATGTAAGTATTGGTAAGAACCAGTGTATGAAATTGGGTTGTTCTTTGTTATTTAATGGTTTTCATATGGCTCATCGTTAGAGTTTTATGTGAGACACTTATGGATGGTGTGGTTTAATTCATCAAGGGTAGGATGAGAACTTATGTGTTACTTTAATAGTTTGGATAGCTTAGTGAGGTGTCATACTCCTGTCCCTAATTCCTTAGATGGACTAGGTGCTTGGTGATCATGACCAGTCGTAGGCAAGGTGACATGCACCATCATTTTTTATGATATAAACCTTGTTTTAGATCGATATTGGGTGTGGACTGGCCTTTGTGGTTCCCCTGAGTGTGATCTTGTAGGCAACATTAGAACCCCTAGGTGAGATTTTGGGAATGAAATTAATAGGGGAGATAACAATTTTTCTTTTTTTCCTAGTATTTTTTTTTGTGGGGGTTAAAAGCTTTATTGTGGGGAGGATATACTGACTCAGTGTTTTCCAAAAATAATTAATAATATTATTATGAATATATCTACAACTAGGCGCTGAGTTAGATGATGTTTCTATGAATTGTATATCCTCAGAGCTGTGATATTAAAAATATTTTATATATTATACACACTCACACATACACAACTTCTTTATAACCATGATATAAAACCACAAACGTATCTCAGATTTGAAATCTAAGATTGTGGTTAAATTCAGAACATGTGATTTACCCTAACCATGAAAAAGTTTTTTTTATAACAGGTTATCATTTGAGGGTGTGTTGGTGGGTAATTAGATGATATTAGATTACTAAAAAAACTAATACCCTTTCCACCCATCTACTATGTGTAAATGTCATAGGAGGAGCACGACCTTGTGAGATAGATAACCTAAGGATGAATCAAAGATAGTTGGTTTAGTTCATCCCAATTTTTGATGCTGATCATAATATGACTTATCCAAAAATAACACTGGATGGTACTTTTGGGTTGATAATTTATTTACACAAGGTTTGAGTTAATTGAAAAATTCTATGTATCAAAGAAGTAATGAAAATTTATCTTTCGTATCATGCAATGCATAAATGTGAGGACTTTTGAAAAGCATGAATGAAGAATCCATCCATGATGTCCCACAAAGTTTGAATGTCGAATAGAGGTTTGTGGGCAGTGAATGTTGAAAGGATATTCTGGGAGTGAAAATATTTAATCGAGGATCATAGAGCACGAATGATTAATGGAGTTTGGCGAAGCATGAATTCTGAATGGAGGTTTTTAGATTATGAATGATGAATGGAGGTTTTCAGTGAAAGACTAATGAATGGAGGTTTGTTGAGGATGAATGATAAATGAGGTTTCATGGGGTATCAAAAATACTCGTGTCGGGAGGTTCATATAATAGGAACCATACTCACACTCATAATTTCACAGAGCATGCGATGTTGATTATGGTGGATTTTTCCATGTTTTGTGGACTTAAGGTGGTGTATAATCACCTATAAATACCCTCAATCCATCCTTTATGATTGAAAAATGTTCTTTTAAATATTTGATCTGAATAGACGTCTGAGAGAGGATCACAATGAGATCTCACAAAGGAGGTTCTCACCTAGTAGTTCTTGGTGAATGAGGTTCACACCTATGGTTCATGGTAAAGGATGTTTGTGCCCGATGTTTGTGATGACGGAGGGTTTTGGAGAGGAATAATTAAGGAATTTATGTAGCCTAATTTTTTTGAATGATCTAAACATAGTCTTATGCATGGAAAAAACCGGGCTTGTGCCAACAACTCACATAAAACATGAACATCATTAATTATAGTGGTTCACACTAGGGGTTCAAACTAGGGGTTAGCACTAGGGGTTTATGCAAGGGGTTCGTGCAGGGGTTTGTACCAAGAGACCAGACACATAGTGAACATGTTGTGCCCTAGGATCTCATGTAAAGATACACACAATAATATTGTGTATGAATATACATTCCTAAATCACTATATGATTAGTATCATTGTCATATTTGATTTTAGAATAAGAAGAATAATTAAGAGGATCTTCACCATACCACAATACCGATAGAAGGAGGTAATTCATATGTATATTCAATGCAATGAAAATAAGACATGGAATCACATGATGTTAATTAAAAAGAGTAGGTAATTTATATTTCCACAATAAAGGAAAGTATTTCCTAGATTTATTGAATATTGAAGTGTTGTATCCATATGTTTTCATATAAATGACAGATAAATGCAAAAATAATTAAATAGAGAATCTAAATACATTTGAGGATACATTCATTAGCGAGAATGAAGGAACCAACATGTTGTTATACTGAAAGGGAATTATTTATAGAGTACTTTGAAATGGAAGAGGAAGAATGTGAGCCTTTCCACAAGAAGTGATCCAATGAAAGACACATAGGGAGTGACCCTTGGGAAAGCAGGGCGCTAAATATAATCATTTTAGTAGAAGTGATCCTAGCCATAGAAGTTATCCAACCCTAACATTTTATTTTGGTAGTGAGCCTTAACGGATTTGGTACGTTGGCATGATGCCATTTTATATTCCTTGGACATAGCCTACTGTGGGTGAACTAAGTAAAATTGCTATGTCTCGTTCATTATTTCAACTCAGTGCATACATTGCTACTGAAAAAATAGAGTAGAGTGTTTTGTTTATCAACGAATCAAGATCATATTGGGAATTCATTTTAATCTATCATACCCATGTTCAAACCGCATATTGTGGTATTTAACCTAATTAGGGAAAATGGTATTAGATAAAAAGATTAAAAGTCAGTGGTTCTCTATTACAAGGAGAAACAGTGGTCTCCATTAACAAAGGGATTCCAATCTTTGATGAAACCAATTTCCATCTTTTTAAGAATTAGATGAATCATTACATACAACCATTAGTAATGGATGTCTTTATAGCAGTGATGCAAAATATTTCATCCAATGTTGATAATAATGCTTTATCATAAGATGAATGATGGGAATTAGATATTGACTCTAAAAGAATCAATGCATTAGGGTGATCCCTATCAAATTCAATATATACGAAGGTGATTTCATTTAATTTATGACATTATATGTCAGAACATTTGTTGAATACTTTTGATGGGATCAATAGTCCGAGAAAAAAGCTGTAGGTTCTATGGAACAAATATTAGGATCCCCAAATGAACCCTAATATGTCTGTTTATACATTATATGACAGGGTAAATATTGTTGTGGAAGAACATGTGTGGCATTTGAGAAATTAATTAAGATATTAAAATTGATAAGCGCATTTTTAGGACACAACAACATCAATTTATTATAAAATTTTCTATATTGGAAGATATTGATCTGAAGGAACTGACACTACATAGATTATCGAAGACTCTTGTATCATACAATATGAGATTGATGGTAATGAGACTGTTTAAAAAATGTATGTCCAAAGAAGTGGAATTCAAGGAAATGAAAAAGCTCACCATTAAAGATGTTCACGAAGATGAAGAGATGGATGAGGTTATTCCATTATTTTACTCAAAGCATTGAAGATGAAAAATAAATTTTAAATAATAAATCTCACATTAATGATTTTAATGTGGAATGGATGGACATCTTGAAGTAAGGTTCCCTAGGAAGTTCCATGATGATGATGAAGATTAAGTAAAAATTCTATGAAAGAAGTATTCAACCTATGTTAATGGTAAAAAATAATATATGAAAAATTTATTCAAAAAAAGAATCAAATTTCAAGAAAAGATGAGAGTTCAAAAGAATTTTAGAATGAAGAGTTTGAGGACTAAAAGGATCATCAATTAGATACTATGGTTACAGTTACTAGTAGATCCCAAAAAAGGGAATAATGAAATATGGATAAATAATCAGTCTAAGGAAGAATTAATTTGCTGGTAGAACCATATGATGTACTTGAGGAAATATATGTTTAGAGAGCCAATGTAAAGAAATATAACAAAGTGGTTCATGCTTCCAAACATTATATGTAGTAGAATGAATAATAGAATCCTATGATGAAATTATGGTTGAGTATAAGCTCAAAATTGTATAATATAAAATATAGATCGATAGATTGGGTAATAATTTAAAAGGAAAATTCTAATGTATCAATGAGTTTGAAGAGGAAGATGTCAGTATGTTAAGGAAAGTGAAAGATTAAGAGAAACTATTGATACCAGAAAAGTAGGATACAAAGGGAACATAAAAGGTAAATGTAGAAGTTAATGTTCTAGTGAAATTATAAAAGGGGTGTCTGTATAAGAAAATTATAGATGAGAATGATATAGATTGTATACGACTTGATCAAAAATAAAAAGTAATAATGTTTGAGGTGAGACATTAAGCTCACAATCCAAGGTTGAAGATTGATTTGGGCTTGAATTAGAACTAGAATATTCAGAGAACCCATGGTTGAATCAAAAGTGAATTATTGACACCCATGAATGAACCTCGCATGAGATGTTATTTTTGTGGAAGTATGGGACACTCACAAAAAATCTATTACCTAACGAAGAGGTATCGAAAGGAATAATATCAACATGAGAATCCAATAATAACTCAATATTCCAAAAAATTATTTAATGTTCACTATTTCATGTTTAGAGGATTGAAGAATAGGGAATGATACTTATAATAAAAAATGAATAGAAATGTGATGTAGTATAATGAATGTGGTAATAAGAAGTAATTAATCGTATCATTAAATGAGGTGAAAATGAAAAATTATTTTACAGCATTACTAGATGATGTTGGTCCATCATACATCAAGGAAGACCAAGATCATCAATCCATACTGAGTATGATGTAAAAAAACATGGATAAAATTAAGAGATATAAATATGTATTGGTGGAAGAGATTTCTTTTAAAGTATCAAATCACGCCATAATATGGATCTTGGATTGTGGGTGCTCATCTTATGTGATATGAAATAAGGATTTGGTGACCAAAATAAGGTATGATAAGTAATTTATCATTATATTTGTATATGATGAAGACCTAAAAGTTTTCTTCTTGGGAAAATATATGTTTTGGAAGAGACATGTGAGGCATTGATGTCTTATTTGTTAAAGGTCTAAATCTAAAATTACACAATGTTAGTAAACTATGAGACTCATGAAATGTTATAAGATTTTCCAAGAAATTATGTGTTTTCTAGGAAAAATTTGGTGATGTTGTTTTGGAAGGAAATCATAAGAAATAGAATCTCTATATTGTATGTGGAGAAAAATATATGTACTTTTTTCCAAGGAACAGGAAAAAATGATATGGGATAAATTCATCAATCATTTTTGTCAAACATAAAAGGGTAATCTAGGGAAATATGAGGTTGTTTAGGATCTCCCTAGATTATCATGTAATTTTACTCATAAGTGAGATACTTGTAAAAAATAGAAGATAATTCTAAATACATATAAGGGAATTGATGAAATTTAAAACAATTATTGAGTTGGTTTATATTAATGTGTGCAGACCTATTTCACCATGATCTATTTATGGGAGGAAATATTAATCTCTCTTCATTGATGATTTTAATAGAATGACATGGGTTATAATAATCACCTAAAAATTCAATGTGTAAAATTGAATAAAGAATTATCAAAGGGAATTTCAAATGTTTCTGGATCAAATAATTCATAAGATCCTAATAGATAATGGAATAGATTTCACAAATATCTATGTAGAGGATGGTCTCGAAAAACATGGGATATGGAAACATGTTTCAAAAATTATAACACCACAATAGACTGACACAGTTGAAAGATGAAATTGAAATATCAACGTGATTAGAATAGTGATCATTGAGAAAGACCTTATAGTGATATTTTGTAAAGAAAAAAATAATGAAATCAATATATACATCAAATACTAATTTATTATGTCCCATATAAGAGAGGAATCCATATGAGATGTGTTATGTAATGAAGGCCAATGTAGATGTACTTTTGAGTCTTCAAAAGAAAGTGTTTCATTCTCAATGAGGATAAACATAAGAAGATTTAATCCTGTGAGGAAAAAGGGATATTTCATGGCTACTAAAAGAAAATCAATGTACATAGATTATTCAATACCTGCATGATAAAGGTAGTTTAAATCAATGATGTAACTATAGTAGAGATTGAGATGAATCTTCTGAAAATACATGATTAGTCTCAGAAAGATTATGATGAAGAGATAAGTATATCAGAATATGTTTTTGTTATAATGTTTAATTTAGAAGAATATTTAGATTACAAGAAGAGCGATCACAAACCAGTAGCTACAAAAATATTGAATTTAAGAGCTCAAGTTGATAGTCCGAACATAATTAGTGAATTAAAAAACCATTACAGAAAATAAGGATAAAAACAAGAATCCTTATTATCAGAGGTAGAGCCTAAATGTTTTGACTATGTAGATAGAAATAAGAATTAGGTCCAGGATATGTATAAAGAGATTGAAAAATATGAGAAGAAATAGAAATGGGAGATTTTTGCAAAGTGAACGGATAAAAATTTCATCAATAATATATCATATTTCATAACAAAATGAATGAAGAAAGAATAATGATTCAAAAAAACATGTCTATTGTGAAAAGTGTATCCCCATTTAGATGTTATCAATGTTGAAGAAGAATTTTTACCTATTGTAAGGCTTTATACAATCATATTATTTATGTACATAACATTACTAAGAATGATAAATGTCTTCAAGATTGATGTAAAATATGTATTTATAAATGGGGTTTTAGAAGAGGAAGATTATATCGAATAACTAGATAGTTTTTCTCATTAAATAAGACGAGAACAAGGTTTTGGGATAAAGAAGGTACCATATGGATTAGAGAAAGAAAAAAACCATGATATTGATGTCTAGATCAATTTTTTAAGATTGTTCTTCAATGAGGTGGGGTTGAATACAATATCTATGTCAAATGTGATAGTAATACGAGGATGATTTTGTTGGTATATGTCAATGACATAATATTTTGTGAATTTGATGCAGCATAATGAAACCAGATATCAAAATTTAGGAAAAGTGAATTTGAAATGTAAATTATTGGAGAACAGATATTTTTACTTGGTTTACAGGTGACACATAGAATGAATGGAACATTCATTTCTCAATCTAAATATACCAAGGAGTCTTTGAGAAGATTTGGAATGGATAACTCCATGGATATGTACACTCAAATTTCTTCCCAGATGAAATTATCTCCACACAATGAAGACAATGTCACAATATACAAGAAAATCATTTATAGTCGATTATGCTTAATTGTGAACATACCTAATGTTGTTTTTTCCACATTCGATGAAGCATAGTTCCAATTTAATCCCATGTAAACCCACATTATTTTAGTGGAAAAATACTTTGACATATAAATTTAAATGTGAATTTTTTCTATATTTACAATTAAATATATATATGAAAGAGTTACTGGGAAATACACACGTTGATTGGGGTGGATCAACACATGACTAAAATCACTGTTAGTTGGTTCATATTATATTGTATGATTTTGTATTTATTTTCTTATAATTAAATAATATTGAATTTCATTAGGAATAAAAAAATATGAACACATTAAAACTACTCAAGTATGATCACAATTATTGTGGATGAAGCTATAGATTGATGATATGGGAGTTTATGTGAAGTCTCTGATTAGAGTCCATTACAATAATTCATGTGATATAAATCAGATAAAAAATATAGTCCAAATATAAAGGACAAATCATAGTGAAATATAGTATCATTTTATCATTGATAAGGTCAAGTAATGTATTATTATGTTGGAGTATGTGCGTAAACACAATAGGTTAAAGAAATTATGACAAAGGCCACACCCAAATAAGTTTTTGAACATCATGAAGTAGATAATATTGTCAGGTAGAGTCCCTAAACATGAAAATGTATGGATATGGATCCCACACCTTATGTTTAGATCTGTCTTTCCATGATTTGCTAATCCATTTTCATTACCTTTATACAGACCACAATGAAGCGAAAATAGGGTTCATTGAAAAAGTGGGTCAAATTATGCATATAAAAATGGAGACCATTTCTTTATCAAGATAGGGGGATAAGATAATAGGGGGAGAATCATAGTTATATATCACTGTATATGGGGTTCATGATGAAATATACTAAGTGGTTTTGGAATGAAGTGATTCTTTGATGAAAATCACATGCTAATCTTGTTTCTCACACCTAGTATGGATTTTGTTGAATTAGAGTGTGTGTTGAGTAAATCATTGATCACTTTCAGAATCACAAGATGTGAATTTGTGGTAGAAGATAGAAGAATATTTAATGTGATGTCCAAATATTAAAACTTTTCAAAAATCCCAAAGGGGGAGATTGTTAGAAATATATATATATTGATGAGAATTTTGGGATAATTGTGTTTATTGACAATGATTGAGGTTATTGAAAAAGGATGATTGTTAAAGAAGGCATGAAGATTATATCTGATCTCATCCAATGTGTGAATAACAGGTCTCACACAAAGCGCTAATGTAGTCTCAAACCAAGAATTCATGCAACGAGAGAATACTGAATGAAGGTTGTCAATGAATGGATGGATAATACTGGTTTCTGGAGCATGAATACTGAACGATGTTTCTTAGAGCGTGAATGTTGAATAGAGGTTCAAGGAGTGTGAATGGTGAATAGAGGTTCAAAGAGTGTGAATGCAGATTGGAGGTTCATAAACAATGAATAATAAATGGGGGTTCATAGAGCTTGGACAAGAATTTCACAAGGACTTCCACAGATTACAAACCAAACTCATGACCATAGGTTTGAAAGGTTCATAATTCCATTTTAGGGAGATATTTTTCCTTGTTTTGTGGAGTTATAGAGGTGGACACTCTCTTATAAATAACCAATAACCCATCATGAATGAATTTCAATGTTTTTTCAAAAAATATTGATTAGTTGAGACTTATGATAGAGGTTCACAACGATATCTCATGAAAGAGCTTCATACCTACAGGTTAACAAAGATAGAGGTTCTCACATAGGGTATGTGTCCATGGAGGTTTTCACCCGGGGTTCATAGTGAAGGAGGTTTGTGGAGAGGACTCATGAAAGAATTTACATAGTCTAAAGTATTGGGCATGATTTGAATGAAGTCCTGCAAAAAACATGAATGAGGTTTACGCTAGGATTTCATGGAAAGAGTGAATATGGTTTTATCTAGGGGTTAGAACCATGGGTTTTTTCTAGGGGTTCACACCAAGGGCTTGATAAACAGGTCTCATGCCAATATCTCATCATAATAGGGTTTATGCTCAGAATTCGCACAAGGGTTCACTATAGGATATCACACATAGAGTGAACATGATATTCCCAAGGAACTTGTGAAATTATACACACAACAATATTGTGCACCTAGATATGAACCAACATTACCCTGTGAAAAGTATCATTTTTCTAAACAATTTTAGAATAAGAATAAGAAGATAGAGGATATGAACCATTTGGAAATACTCACAGAAGAAGGTTATTCACTGATATATTCAATGCAATTAAAGGATTATTTGGAATAAATTAAAGATATATCCAAAGTGGAGGTAATTTATATTTGTAAATAAAAGGTAAGTGTATTCAAATTTTCTAGAATGTTTAAGTGTTCCATACATGTGTTTTCAAATAAGTGAAGCGACATACCAGAAACAGCTTCATCAAAACATCTACATAAAATTGAGGATGAATTAATTATAGATAATGAAGTGACCTATATGTCCATAAACTTTTTGTGGATACATTCTAGATTAGTGAGAAATGAATGAATTATAATGTGATCCTTTCCATAAAAAATGATCTAGAGAAAGAGATTGAGGGAGTAACACCTGGGAAAGAAGTTTTCTGACCCTTAGAATTATAAAGGTAGTGATCATGGGGCAAGATGTGATCTTTCCAGAACCATGTAATTTTACAGTGATCCATAGTGGATTTGGTACATCACCATGTCACCATTGTATGCTCCATGGATGTTGCCCAGTGAGTGTTAACCAAGAAAAATTGGTGGGTCTTGTATATGATTTCAATTTTATTAATACACTAATATGGTAAAGAGTGAGAATATTTTTTCATTTTACACTAAAGTAAGATCCTAATGAGATATCATTTTCTTTTGTTATACACTATGTCACTGCCATATCAGGGTATTTAACCTAATTAAGAAAACAATAAGATTGAGATTTAATAGTTTCAATGGTATATTTTTAATCCAAAAATCATTTGTGTTTCACCATGAGGTAGGTGGATTTTAGTTTCAATACGAAATTCATCTTTTTTATGTACTGGTTTAAGGATTTAAAGCGCCATTAAGACTCCTAGATATCCAATGTGGGTCGATCTAATGGTTTCTGTGTAAACTCGTGTGTTTCAACCTGCATGTAGGGTAACATACTATAGCATAGGATGAGGACCAAGACCAGAGGCTAGATAGTCGTGATAAGATTTGTACTAGAGGGTACATGTTGTGTGGTATACAAATATGAATGAGTAGTGTGGGAAAAGACACATCCAATGGCTCGGGTGAGTCATGATGCACCTTGTAAACCATGTAGACGTTGTGTAATATCACATGGAAAGACAAACCATCTGTTAGATTACAAATATAAGTGTTCATGTGGGGTTACACACCATGTGGAACACAGTACAAGATATGTACTATTCTTGGGATATTCATCCTAGAGTATATAATTATTTAGGGATAGGATTCAGGCTTAGAAGTAACATATTTTATATATTTTTCAATATAGAAGTTGATGGTTTCCTTTATGGTAGATTTAATGACCCAAAATTGAATGATTCAATAAAATACCTCATTTTCGATGCGTAATCACCTGTATTGATTTGGGTGGATGAATAAATAGATTTAGTTGTCAGTACCTTTCTATATTATATCAGTATGTGACCCCCTAGACTCTTTAGGCTGGTAGAGTGGTGATCCCTTATCATATTAGGGAACAGATAACCTACTTATGGATTTCTTATTATATGAGGTATGATGAGTGTGATGCACCTTCCATTTTTGTGTGGATAATACTCGAATTTAGATTGGTTTTGTCAAATAGATAATTGAAATGGAACACCCCTATTTTAATATAAAATTGGTATCCCTTTCCTTTTGGATAATTAGTGACAAAACATCCCAATAGAGGGTGTGGGTCCTCTACCCAGGAGGTAGTTCTTCCAGGGTTAGTACGCCCCTTTCGGACTAGGCTATGAGTCCCCCATATTTCCAGTGTAGATGGTGACACAGTTCCCATGTTTTGTGAATAAATTGTCTTTATATACTAATTTTTAAGATAGAGTCAGCACTCCCCTGTTGTGCTAGGGATAAAGTCTTCTATCCATGGAGTTAGAACTCCCCTACTGCACCAAAGTGCGAGTCAACTATATCCAATGTTTAGATAAATTCTGTTCTCCCCTTTCATATCAGGGTGTATGTCATCTATTCCATCGTTGATTCTCCACTATTTTGTCAGTGTACAAGTCCCCTATCATGATCATAAATTAATAGTTATAATTCCATTATTATCTTGGTGTATGTCCTCTATATAGGGTGTTCTATTCCCTCGTCTTCGAGTAGTGGTAGAGTGTGGATCCTCTATTGGATTTAGAGATCCCTCAACAATGGATAAAATCTCATAAAAGTAGGTCCCTCCAATTCTTACACATGACACCAGGTTAGAGTAGAGTTCTCCATTGATTGAGTGAGATGTCAAACTATTCCTAGGGGTATTGTATAGGTTTCATGTTATGTTTAGGTGTTATCAATACCACACCCATGGGGTAGTGAAAAGGTGAAAATCCCAAAAAACTATTTCTTTATAGAGGATCAATGTGGTGCATAGGTTAGGGAAGTGATGCCTCATTTAAACATAGCGGTGATGGTCATTTTAATCTTATTGGGTACTAATGAGCTTGGTCATGGGGAAAAAATATATTGATACAAGCTCTGGTGTTGGGAATATGAGTAATAACTAGAGTAGTTCCTGATGGAGAAAGTTCTCATGGATGTGACATCATATAAGAAATGGTTTTTCTCGATGGATCATATGTCTCAAATGTGTGCTCTGGGATGTCATGAATTGTGGAGTGTGTTCATCTAGACTAGTGTTACAGTGGAGTCTCAAATAAAATCTTGTGGATGGCTATGGGTTCGGGGCTTCATGAAACATGGAGTAAGGGATGAGTATATGTTGGTGATTGTGGGTGTCCCTGTAGTGTTTTCATGTATCTTGTTCAACCCCACATATTGATTGAACTAACTAGTTGTGTATAGATGATGATCAGTCGAGATGTGGTTTTTCTATAATTGGATTTCCTATGGATGGGTTGAGTAGATTTATGTCTTTTAGTTACTCCATTTTAATTTTGGAGTTAAGGGAACATATTGGGTAGTTTAATTCATACCCCTAAATGGGGTTTAACCAAACATATTATGTCTTGTTCAGAATATAGGCATCTCAATTGGCTCCTAGGAGGACATAGATCTAGTAAATATTAGAGAGAATGTTATACATAGGTGATTAATTGTGCTTGAAGAAGGTGTGTTCTGATGGTTACATTTGACAGAGGTCCCCTCCATATAACAAGGATGGATGATTTTAGAGTTTTTGGTGGCTTATATAATCCCCTATTTATACTCATGATATAATCTTGTTGTGAGATAGATGAATGCATTCATTTTTTACATATTTTTAACCATTCACTATTTCATGGAGATGTATATGGGTGCGCGTTTATAAGTACCATAATCAACATCCTCCCATATTGTGTCTTGTTCAGAATATATACATTCATTTAGATGTTATAATTTTACCAGAAGAGGGACATTTATTTCACCAGACATAGTCTTTATTTAATCAAAGGATTGAGAAATCATATTTTACTAGATTGAGATATATAAATTCCACTATATGGATATATAAAAAATTTATCAAATGTATATTTACTTTTCCAATCATGAATAACATTATACAAATCATGGTAATGGTATAAAATTATAAAACCAGTAGACAATGTGTTGCTTTGTAGAACCCATTTAATGACATTAACTACATGTTTAATAACATTGGAATTTAACTCAATATGTGTGTAATTAGGTTTTGGTGTGTTATTTACACTGATGTCTTTAAATAGGACCACAACCATGAGCAGAATATTGAATTGAATTTCATGTAATTAGAAGCACGGAGCTTAATTTTTAATTGTTTTCATTACTAAGAGTTATTCAATATGAAATCATTAGAGATATTATCTTAGAGATAATGTGTTTTGAAGTCATAATTATAAATGATCTATGTTAAGATTTTTTATTTTTTTTCTATATATTAATGTTGATTAAGGTCTCCAAGGGTATTGAGATAAATATTTGACCAATCTGGTAGGTCGACAGATCCATGAGATAGTGCGTTAAAATATTTTCAAATTTTGTTAATCAATGTCTTCAAATGTTATAATGATAGATCTTACCTCATTTTAATTATCATCGACACCTAAAGTATTGAATTTAGTGTTTATTATTATCTTGTGTGAATGTAATGATGTCACATAGCAGAGACCTCCTTATCACTTTGGGAGAAAGGAAATTTATCACATATTATTATAAAAGATGATGACATATTCATGTTCACAGGCTCCTCAATGGGGTATTCTATGCTATGTTTTATCATTATGTGTTTCATAAAAACGAAAATAATGATAGATGGGGTTGTCTTTTGTAGTTATATAATAACCCCTTGAAGTATAATTTTTTTATTCAGGAGATTATGAAACCACGATATATCTATAAAAGAACAGTCCATGCATACGGTGTTATAATTCACATATAAATATCCAAATTGTTGTAATGAAAGTTAATAATAAAATTATAATTTCTTCTATGAAAGAGTGTGGGTAGCATTATTGTTTTGATATTTTGATGAGTTTTTTTGGGAAACATGCATAAAAATATCAAGTGGTGGATTTTTCTGTGTTCTAGTTCCACTATGTGGGAAACAAAATACAATAAATAAATGAAATGTGGATTATCCTAAAATTCAACCATTAGGGATTTTGGGATTTGAATAACATGGATCAATGTGGAGGCTCCCCTAGAAAATGATTTCTTTAGAGTTCAGAACCATAATTCCTGTGGTAGATCAAGCATTGATTTTGAAAGAGTGGGATAAATCCCCTTCTTCGAGGAATATCATGAATGGTGGGATCTCCTCCTCACCTAGCCAAAGGTCATTTCTATAGGTTTATTAAATACAATAGAATACTCTAAAACATTATATTATGAACAGTATAGATGGGTCCTATAACCATAGTTGAGTGTGCGGTGGATGGGGGTGTCTAGGAACATTGGATATAATTCATATCGCATTCATTGATTTAAATGGGTGTAAAGAATCCCTCCTCAATCAGGATTACATGATGCTTAGTGGTATCAATATAGGTCATTCTAATAGAATTTTTTTTCTTCAACATAAATAGAATGTTACATCATCGTTAACAATCTACCTTTAAAAATTACCCCAAGGTCCTCTTCTTATATAATTTTTTGATGCAATACCCTTATCGATAATAAGGTGGAATTGATCTGCATGTGGCATGGAAGAATAAAATATGATTATTTCTTATATTAATAGAAAATTAGTATAATTTTAATACATAATTTACTAACACGGTTTCCCATCCTCATAATTGAATTGTTCTGGTATGAGGTGATGCTCTTAGGTTCCATTACATTAGACTCCCTTTATGCCTCAAATTCCTCCTTCCATTAATTAATAATTCATATGTATGGTTGAAGTATTTAATTTCCACATACTATACAATTATATATTCTATTAGAAGGACTATTCATTTGATTTACATACTTATAATCATGTTTTTGTGAATAATGAGATAAATAATATTATAAAGAATTTAGATATGAAAAAAAGCCTAAAACATTTTGAAATATCTTTCAATAGAAGTAATAAGGCTAATAATTTTATGCAGTAATAGAGGAAGGTGTTTATTGGGATCTACCTTGGCTGATTAGTGTAGGTGATGGTTGAATGGGGTCCAAGTGGATAAAACCACAGGAGGGTAGATTACGAATTTCAAAATTCTAAAACATGGGATGATCACTTGGATTGGATACGTGGTTCTAAAAACAATGAACTAACAATAAAAGGATCACTAGAATCTCATTTAATGCCACATATTTTGGTATATGATTAACCATACTTAAATAAATAATATAATATAAAATTTATTCTATCCCCTAATTAGTTTCATAGTTTATTGTATGTATTCCCCTCATATTCACCCTACCAAAACATTAAAAAATCTGTTTAGTTAAATCCAAAACGCAAGAACAAGGAAAAGAATAAATAAATAGGCGAAATTATATAGTTGATATATAAAAATTTATTTATTACTCTAAAAGGCTTATAATGAATTTATACATTGAAATATGGATTAAAATCCATATCAGCAAATGAACTAGAAGGAATTTATTATTAATGATATTGTTTATAAAAGTATATGGGGTTTAATAAATTGACCTAGAATATTTGGAGAAAGGGATTCAATCATTGTTATTGATTATTATAGTAAAACATCCTATATTATTTTCATATAGAGAAAGGGAGAAATATTGAATTTAATGAGGAGGTATCACCATAGAGTAAATAATGATAAAAAATATAAAAAAGAGACCATGAATTCTTATAATGGAATAGAGAACATATTTATTTGAATTTTAAATCCACCTTGAGAAAAATTGAATTAGGCATGAATTTTATTTTTCAATAAAATTAAATTAAAATGAATTTTTTTCAAATAGAAACCATTCTTTTAAAAAATATTGATTAAAATTTGTTTAATAAAGAGTTAATTATCTCATAACTACTCGAATGAAGTAGTAAAAGATATAGAATATATAGAAATTAATTTATTTAGATCATAGAGTAATAGAGTAAACCACATGAAAACTGGAATGGAAGGAATACCTTCGTGAAATATTTTTTGTTATTTGGAATAAGATTCAATGTTCGAATCAAAGATGGAAATAAAAGGATGTTTGTTGATGTGACAGGTGAATGAGTGTTTCATGGATACTAAAAAATGATTAAATACAACAAATGAATTAACCAAAAGATGAATAGACTTATGCATAGTAATTTTTTCAAAGCTAATAAAGAGAAATATGGAAATAATTACTCAAGTAAAAATACTGAAAAAATATGTAAATGAGTGGACTAAGTTGATTAAAATATTGTTATTCAAAAAAATTCCAAAAATGATGATGATTCTGAAACAAGGATAATAGTAATAAAGAATGTTGTCCTATATATTAGATGATAATTTTAGGATTGGAATATGATCCATCCAAAATAAATTGAGATAAATATGTTCCAACACAAACAAAAATGATGCGTAATGTATATAAAATTTTGATATTATAGATGGTAGAATAATGATTATTTTAAGAGGATGTTAAATATAAATCATGGGTTAGAGTGATGAATGTTCATTTGAAAAAATAAATAGAAATAGTATTTAACAGATTTTAGAGATTATAGAATATCACAATTTGATTAAAAAAATTCATCTATAAAAATAATTCCAATGAAAATGTTAAATTGCTCAGAAATTGGTATTGAATGGTGCCTAAAGTCTATGAAAAAGTCTGAGTGGATTTTGGTTTATATTTTTCAGTATTGGACTAACATTAGTTGATCAATATTTTCTTATAAAGGGTGGTTCAAAGTGGATTCTCTATTTATCAAATGGTTTTAAAAATAACATTACTAAATTATTTAATTAAATATGTGGTTTATTGAGATCATATAACATATTTACTTGAGTAGTAATGATGAAACCTAAGTGTGACGATTAAAAAAGGCTTTGTATATTCTTCAATAGGAACCATTATTACTATATTTCAGTTTGACTCATTCTTGATGTACTTAAAATTCAATCATGTGTTTTTTTTGAGAAAAATTATTTTATGACAACTTGGGATGAAAAATTAATGATTTTTCATGTATATAGATAATATCATATTTATTGGAACCAAACAGAAGTATGAAGATGTGTTATATAATATCATTATATCATAATTCAAAATTTTTAGGATTATAGGGATTAAAGACTTCTAGGGGATGTAAATTTCTCAAAAGGAGAGATACAATTTTATTAATCAAGATACATTTACAAAAAATGTTATTAATTAAATAAGTCATAGATGATTTCAAGAAAATATAAACTATAATTATTATTAGTACCATGACTGGTTAGCATGAATATTGACTCCAACCATGTATATAAGGATATTCACAATATTATTATACATGAATACAACATTGTTAAATATCTAATTTTCTATTTTTTAGCAACCCATTTGCAATGTAATCAAAAGGAGGATCATATCACAATATTTAACTAGATCATGAGGTACAACATATGTACTCTCAATTTTGTATTTCTATTTAATGTGACAATGGTTCATGAAGAATCACCATTTTATAATTCATCATTTTTAGGTGATGTGGTGGAATGAAATTCTATATGTGGGGAGGAATTCTTCATTGGATGAAAGTATATAGAATAATTTTTTTTAATAAAAAGTCACTTTTCTAAGCTCAGAAGAAGATGAATAACCATTTTTTATATTTGAATGAACACAACCTCTGTAGATGAATTAGTAGTTGGAAGATATTTGTAAATAAGTGAAATTGATAATTGAGATACTTTATTAAAAAAATAGTGTGATTGATCTCAGGAATAATCCATTACATTTCTCTCATACCAAAAAATTTAAATTATGTTAAACATAATCAATGAAAAGTTGAATTAAAGTATTGTAATAATGGATCATGTTGACCCGGAGTAAAAAGATAAAGATATCATGAATATGTTTCTATCCACTCACATATTTTAGAAACATATGTTTTATCTTGGTTATCATCCACCAGCATCAACTTGTGGCTATTCCGATATATCCCATCTTCCCATTTGTATCCAATTCGTTATATGGGTTTGTGTGTGTGAGGGGGGTTCTTTCTATTTGTGTTTATTTATAAATGGGGAGAATGATTTCACTTTCTATGAATCTAAATTGAGAATGTTGGAGTCTGAATATATACCGTATAAAATAGATCCAATGAAAAGTAGTTTCAACTCTCATGTTCTCTACTATATGGGAATTACATGGTATGGATTTCTATGGAAGATCTGATCTATTGGAAATGGAGTTTGATCAAGCCTGAAAAGAGGGGGAACTGTTGAATGGGTAATGAAACCATACAAGATATTCTCTCTTCTAGTCTTGTTTTCTATACAAAACCATACTCATGTAGACTAAGATTGATGAATGAGATATACCATTACCATCTAAAATATGTAATGGGTATGTGAATAATATAATATCAATTTATATTTCCAAAAAAATCAATTGCTATAATTTAGATCCAATTTTTCCTAAGTAATACTTTAGAAATCCAATTTGTTAACTATATATACTTTTCTAGATTGATTAATGTTTTTTAGGTATAAATGAGATTATTTAATAGAAATGGAAGGATAGACATTTTTTTAAAGAATTTAAATTTTTATTTTTGTACAAATGAAGAAGGATTTTACTATTCAACTAAGATTTATTCTATATAAGGTGATTCATGATCATCATTTTCCACTATTAGAAATCACTCCTTTTCCAATACCCATATCCTAATGGTTTATATAAATTGATGGTATAGGGTACCTATACATACAGCTTGATGAAAACCATTGGTATAATAGGTTTTAGAGAGTATTTTGACAATGGTTTTTGAAACTGTTGGGATATGGCTTGCTTACCCCCACTTTTCCCAAAAGTTTTTTAAAACTGTTGGGAATAGCCTATTTACCGAACCATTTTATAAAACCATTGGGATATTAATGAACGAAATTTCCCAATTTATTTATAGAACATTTGGTATGGAACACCAAAAATATCATGATCCCAATATTTCTACATTGTGCCCTAAAAGAGAGCTCCCATTCTTCCTAACAAGCGAACCTTTCTTCCCAGCAACCATTGTTTTGTTCTTCCACATCAAATATATATGTTATAGGTTATTTTTATGTTTTAACTAAATTTTTTTAAATTTTAGTTCATATTTATTTAAATTCTAGGTTTTGTTTCTAACTTTATTTTCCCTGAATGACATCACCCCTCTTCTTTGCGAACCCTTCTTCCCAACATGCAATCCGTCCTTGATTAAATTTGTTGTTTGTTCTTCTATTTAAAATTTTTATGTTCTAATTGATTTATATGTTATTCCTTGAATATATTTTACCTTTTTTATTTGGATTGATTTAAAGACATGGTAGTTCTATTAGTATTTTTATCAATAATTTTGGTTCTTGATGATTTATTTTGGGGTATACTTATAATATATAAGTTCTATGAAAAGTTATCTAGAATTATAGGATAATATCAGACCCATGTCATGTGTGTAGTGAAAAATAAAATAGGTATTGGGTCACATAGAACTCAATAAGGGGTCTAAGGGAGGTGTTCTCCCAAATATACCATTAGTTAACCAATGGAGGTGTATTATTTATATATTATCTAGATGCTATTTTTTAAAAAATATTAATAGAAATAATAGTTTTTTTAAAAAATAACTCATCACCATGCTCTCTTTTTATTATTGTCAAATACAGTAGTCCCACAAGTATTCCTATACCCTTTTTCATAATTTTTATACATATATTTAATGTTTTTTATAGTTAATCTATCAATATATTGAGTCTCATATATATAATTATTACGAACGGTATACATTTTGTAATAGTTTCTCATGTTATATTTTTTTATCCTTTCAATCCACAAATGATTTTGGGATCTCATATTTTCTTATCATTCTAGGATATCAAAGGAGATTCATCCCATTATAATTGGAGGGGTTTCTCTAGATTTTTAATAGGGTACAGTCCCTTAATGTTGCTCTAAAATTATATTCATTTTCATTCTTCGTATGATGGTCATATAGGGAAAGTGGGATTTTTTATAAGAAATTAAGTCAATATGGATTAGGTGTTCAAGTATGAGTATGTTATACTCCTTATAAACATAAAATATAAGTTAGTTTTGATAGATTTTTATTCTAGTTGTGTTTCATAATTATTCTTAGCCATGGGGGATACCTATAATTGGAATTAGAAATCATATAGGGTTCATGTCCCCAAAATGAGTCCCTTTTGTTAGAAAATCATCTATAAAACTAGAGTGGTATTAAATATCTTGTATGTTATTTAGGAAGGTATACTTTAAGTGGATTTCATCTTTTTTTTACTAATCATTAAACTCCCAAGAAATTTATATTGAAAAGAAATTTCCATTCATTAATTGACATCAATGTCTCTTACATGTTACTATAAATCTTATGAATTGGTACAACATTTATAATGATGACCTATTGTAGTGAAATATCAATGTCTTTATCTCTTTTTTTATTCACTTCTATCTCATCATGCTTGACACTATAAATAAAATATTATATATTCTTAAATTAATGGGGTACTTATAAAAAAATAATATCTTCCTTATCAAAAATTGTATTTTTTATGTATTATTGAATTATAGACAAATTATAATTTAAAATTAGTGATTTTTCAACCTTGGATTTCAGTAGATTTTAGAGGGTGATGTCTTCTAACTAGTTTATAAAATGAAATATATATAGAATAAAAATGGTATCCTTGAAATATCCTCATGTCAGACATTCAGTATCTCAAAAACGATACCTCAAAACAACTATATTACATCTATATGATGTCTCTTTTTTTCTTACTCATACACATATTTTTATTATTTCCATTGGGTGTCAAGAAATTAAAACATGATATCGTGTGGTAAGATAGTATTCATATGTAAAGATTATATGTATTTCCATTAGTGAAATTTTGGATTTCATGAACCTCGTATATTCCTTCATGAATTCTGGTTATTGGTATGGATACTAAAATCTTACCCTCCAAAAACCCTCAATTTATTATCCATATCATTATTAAGTCCACAATTACATGTGTAAAAAGTCCCACTTAAAAATACAAACACAGTGAATCCAATTTTATCCCCAAAACAAAATCATCATTCCTATTGTAATCTTTCATATTGAACATTTCAATCTTTTTCCACTAAACACCTCATGCTGATCACATAGTGTAGAATACTTCCCCTAACATAACACATGATTCCGCTAATTGTATAACTACTCAAATGATGATTATATATCTATTAAACTGGATTAATCTTCCTAAAATATGGATTTCATGGTTTTGAGGTGTTATCATATTCTAGGAACACCCATGTGTTTCATATGTTGATTAAGAATACTGTTTCATATTTGGAAATCATCTGGCTATATCCATTTAAATCCCCAATATAAAACCATTATCAATTATCCATCATATCGAATTGCTGAAACTCCTTCAATATTTTTTGAGATTTATAGGGAACATTAGTTTTCTATTTCAGAAAAGTACATTTGAAACTATGGTGTTGTCCTTGATACATGATTGATATCAATTACAATAAAAATAAATGATATCATCTTAACTGGATGCTATTAAAAATAAAAAATTCTGGAAATAACTCATGTACTTGGAATTATGATATAACACTAAAACTCATCCTCAGTGCAATCAAACAAATTATTATCATTTTTACTTGTTGAAATATTTTTAACAATAAAATTATACGGTATTATACTATTTTCTGATATTTTTTTAATTTGTGAATAGTGAGGGAAAAATAGTTGGGGAATTTTGTGCATTCTATGGAAAATAATGGAATTTTGGGTATTCTATGGAAAACAAAAGAAAATAGAAAATTGTTGCATTTTATGTATCTTATGCTTTGTTCTTATTTTTATGGAAAATAGTATAATTATTTGTATTCTATAGTTAGGAAATTATATTTATTATGTGTTTGTTCTGTGTTTATGATATTGTATTATTTTCAATAAGTTATATGTATGGTATTTTACTGTTTTTAGTATGGTGTTGTACGATATTTCTTGTTGAATGAAATATTGGATTTGATATTGTTTTCTATATTTCATTTGGATATTATTTGTGTAAAATTGTGAGGGTTTACTATGTTTTATTTTTCAGGAACACTATACCAACAGTTCATAAACCTTTGGTATAGTTTGGAGGGTCATTTATACTGACTGTTATTATTGAACCATTGGTAAAATCCTTTGTAGAAGTATATACCAATTTTCCTAATACCATTTTCATAGTTTGATGTATTAGTCTCTATACCAATGGTTATAAACTGTTGGTTTATATTTATCCCTACGATTATCACTAAACCATTTTTCTAGATGATTATCCAGTGTTATATACCAATGATTAAAGAATAACTATTTCTATAGGGATATCTCCAAGCCTTATCATGAAAAAGTTATACAAACCATTGGTATAATATTTTTCAATAGTTTTCTACTACATAACAAAATTTTAAAACAATTAGTATAACCTCAATTTTAAACAATGTTCGTGCTCATCTGTTTCTTGTTCTAGTCACGACACATGCTTGTCATGAACCATTAAAAACTCATGATCAATATCTCTAGGAACTATATATGTGGATCTATATAAATTGTTTTATGTATAAGTGGATCTATATAAATAATGTTCCACAAGAATTGAGGTACATATAGTTGAGTTCTGGTCTAATATTTTCTATTAAATACTTTCTTAATCACCAGATTAGTTAGTGAAGATGTGATAATTTTTTTGGAGATGTATTTGATGATATATATTTTCTGGTATGCAGTAAATGAGCATGAAAACATGAAAAAAGGATTATATTTAAATAATTTTAAAAAACAAAACAATGTGAACATTGTTCAGTTTGAAAAAATGGACTGAGAAAACCTATGTAATGGAGATTCTGTTAATAGCTTAATGATAAGGAAATATGGTGAACATACATAGGTGATCGTAATTATGAAAACCATGTCTAAAAATGGGAACATATCTGAAGAAATATTACTGACCATACATTTATTAATGAAGCTCCTCAAATAGGGCTATGTGATGTTAGCTGTATAAATGGATTTGGAAAAAGTATATAGGAGAAAACATTTTATGTAAAATTCTGTTGCATAAATATATTTCCTTGAAAATACATGGGAGAACAATAATCAATATAGGTAACATAGGTTATGGAATTATAGGGGATGATATAAAAGGGTAAATCCATATATTGGTGAATTAATATATGGGAAATAGAATACATGTAGTGAGTAATATTTTGGATAATACTAATGATTTTTTAGAATCATACATTGATTATTGTGAAGAAAAAAATCCAAAAATATGCCTGATGATAAGGATATGAACTTCATGATAATAAATTGAGTAAACATATGTTTTATTATGTGAATAAATGATTTAATGAAAGTTATCAAAGCTGGGTTTTGAACCATTCATTGGAATTATTTATTATGAATTTGAACATGGTATTAGGTGACCATGAATAAAATTCTTAGGCACCAAATTTTTAAATCAAAATATATTATAGTTTACAAGAACATTACCAAATTTATTCTCCCCGAACTATACCTTATAGGTGAGTCGAGTAAAATTATTTATTCATTCCAAATTTACTTTTTTCATATTGGTTGTGGTGGATGTGATTAAAAAAACAATAGGTTTAACATTATACTTCCAACATGGTAATTGTATCCAATATAACATGAGAAACGATTCAAACCATGATTCACCTCCCATTAGGGGGTATTAGGTTAAATATTATCCAAACCTGCCTATCATTGGACAATAAATCACCTTAATCATTAGAATATCCAAAATATCAGAGGAATGATAAGGAACACACTAAATAAATCTATCTTATTATTTGTTTTTTGATTCATCTTCCTAAACCCATTTTTTAACTTACCTGGACTAACCGAGAGGTGGAATCAACTTTGTTGAGAATAATCCTTATATAGATCCATAAGTTGGAGTGAATTTTGAGACATATGGAGTACTCAGACCCATAATTTCAGAATAGATACCCACATCATCAAATGACATAAAATGGAGGTTATAAACTAATAATTTACATATAAAAATATATATTATTAATAATAAACATAAGAATACCTCACCTTAAATCACCCTTCCATGATCCAACCACCATTTTTTAACTAATGTCTCAACTATGACTATACACAATTTCACAATATAAAATTTAAAAAACTATCTTTCCTATATAAAACACTAAATTGATCACATTATAGGTGTATATACATAAAAATATTTTTTTAATGGCCAACCTGGAAAATTAAATAATTTTAGAAAAAAAATTATCAAAATTTCTATTGAATTATATACATTAAAAAAATTATGGTATCATTTGAAAGGAATAACTTCATTTAAAATATCATCATTCCAAAACCACATCTATTCAACATAAAAATACCATCAAATCATCAAAATTAATTATTGAAACATAAAGACAATTTTATAAATGTTAATACAACCCTTATTTTGAAAACATTAATTAAAATCGTGATTTATCTCCATATTAAATTAGTTAAGAGTAGAAAAAACCCTTTAATTATTTGAATATTTTTAAAAGAGACACATAATATTTCTGAAAAGAAATTGGATTTTATAGTAAAATTGTTTTTAATTCAAGAACATGGAAATCAAGAAAAACACTCTATGAAATATGAGAGTTATTTAAAAACACAATGAATTTGATAAATAGATATTAGATATACTTACCAAGACTTATAAAACATTAAAAACATTATATGAAAATTATAAATTACTCAAATATTTACTTTTAATGAAAATTAATGAATCACACCACATTAAGTTACTGGATAATTTTATAATAAGGTTTAATGAATTTAATCTAGGATAAAGAGAAAATATGAAAAATTAATGTATAAACAGTAAACATAATATATTGAATCATAAAATTAAATTAATGTTATTCCAAACCCATGGTCACCAAGACAATATTAGGGTAAAAAATATTATTAGGAAGTATAATAATAGATGTAGAGGTTTAGAGTGGTTACTTTTATGAATCATAACTAAATGATAATGGAATTTTATAAATAATACATATGAGTATTATCAATGGGACTCAATATTCTTGGAAAATAATAGAAAATGAATGAGAGGAAATAGGGGGTTCAATGGGGATTCTTGAATGAGTATGGATGAACAAAAAAATGATTTTTTTTTCTAGGTGGATTGTATAGTTGAGTTTACATTTTAGTAGACATTGTATCCACCATTCCATGACAAAGAAACTCAATCTTTGAACCTCACCTGGTTAGAATGTGTGATTACTCCCATCCATGGGCAAAACATACAGAAGATATTGGGATGGAACCTAATGTAATATTAATCTACACAATTCATTCTAACCATTTTACAACCATTTCCTATCACCAATCTAATAATCATTTTTTTAACCTTATGTTTTTTACTAACCATGAACTAAACATGTTATAGTCATGCGATGGATAAATATTACTATATTTTCCAGAATATTCATCCATGAATTATTTGTGTACAATAAAAATAACTATGGTATAAAATAATAACAAAAATAGAACTTGAGTATTATATGACTCTCAACCGTATCACTTTATTCCCCCATAAAGTCTTAAGAATTGATGAAGTAAAACCCACTTAATTAAACATGAATATAGAAAATGAGGGATCCATTTGACACCACCATGAGAAGGCATTGACAAACTTTCTCAAAATATTAATTAAGGACATTTTTGTAGTTATAATGAATAATATAGTAATATTTCATTTAAATTAAGTAACATTGTAAAACAAAAAGAGACTCTGTCATGTCAAGACAAACATGATTTGCTATGTGATATGATTAAATAAAAAGGTTTAATTATAATGAATCCATGAACTATCATAGGGAATGTTTGGTTCAATTAATTAAATATATGACCTAACAGTTTGAATGTACTACCTTCCCATGGATATAATGTATCATAAAAGGTTATTATACTAAATAGTGAAATACATCAGGTGTGATGTTCTTTAAATTATTTTTTGAAATTATCAACTATTATTTTCCACAATATATACTATTTACTTCTAATGTTGTGGCAAAAACGAATTAGGCCTCCATAATTCCAACTAATTGGATTTATTATTCATTTTTGAAATATATTTACTATTAAATTTTGTAGAAAAAATATTATATATAATTTTCAGAATAATTACATTAATAACTCAAAACCAATGCTATAATTAACAACCAATATCAAGAATTAAAATTTTAACAAGAATCAGTACCATAAATGGATATTACCAATAAACAATATCATCTAACATATGTTTTTTTGATGGAATATATAGTTAAAGAAAAAAAGAAGTACAATAAGAAGTAGTTATATTTATATCAGGTTAAACATGTTGAAGATGGGGATATTATGAATGTATAGACCAATATTTTATTTTATATTGTGATACCAATCTATAAATCATTAATAAATTTACAAGAGGAATATAAATAACACATGTTTTTTGAGAATATTATAATTTTGTATTCTTAAAACCAAAACAACCAAATAAATTACATAATAAGTGATTACTACAGGAATAATGCAATGAGTATAAATGGGATTGTATCCTAATTAAACCAATGACCTGAAAAAACAAAGTATGCTTTCTTTTTTTCATAGTTATATTTTTTTCACCACCATTAGTGTAAATGAAATATGAATCACCTTCGACACTCCCACCATAACATTCAAACCCCATAAACTCTACATTACTACCTATTTATAACATTTGAGTCTATAAAAGTACATATCCACCTAATAACATGGATGATGTCCTATTTCAGAACACTGATCATTAATATAATTATTTGAGGTGATCCTAGATAAGTAATATACTATCTCAATAAAAGTATTTTAGTTATCCAAAATCTAATAATCCCTTTAATAATTATAATTTAATTATATTTACCATTCCATATTTACTCTCTTTGGGTAATACTACCATAAAAACCTTTATTTGAATTATTCTTAGGAATGATCCTAATTTGTCCAAGTTAAATTAATTGAAATCAACTAATTCCAACTTTGGCCTTCTTTTAAATACTAGAAAAACATTATAATCGGAGTCTTAAGGAGTTCATGATGTTATAAAATCATCTTAATATTCAATGAAAAATATTATATCTTATTGGAATATATCTACCCACATATGAGTGGATTAATAAATTTATAAAACATTTAAACATAGTCTTTAGGTATCTCTAAATGAGAAAAACCCCCATAGTTACCAAGAAAAATATATATTAATACTAAAATGGTTTTACTTCGATCAAATTAAGGGTTTAAATTTAATGACTCATCCATTATTCACTATTGTAGTTATATAAGGACTTTCATAGAATGTATTCTAAAATATAATATAATTCAGTACACAATGGGAATATTTCCCACTTATTCATAATATATTAAACCAAAAATGAAAAAATGAGTCAATATATAAGAACAATTAAAAAACCACATGCACATCGAAAATTAACAAACATTAATTAGTTAAATTAAATATTTATTCAATCCATAATATAATACTTATAAAATCAACATAATGATATTTTGATAACACATTATAGCATATCAAAAATAAATGTTTTATATCTAAACCTGTTAAGTAAAAAATATCAGGAAAAAATGTCTGTACAATATCACCAGAGACATCAAAACAAATTCAAATAAATAAAAATAATAAAAGTGTCAATTCTAAAAAATTTATAAATAAAAACCAATAGTTAAACAAAAATAATTTCTAAAAAACCTCATATTAATATCCATAAAATATTTTATAAGACTCCATTATTGCACATCCATGATACTTATTTATAAAATCAATTCGTAGTTTAAATTCAAGATACATTAATTACATAATGAAATATGAGGGTTCATTTTTTTAAAATATTTTAATGAAGGATTTTTTCATAAACCTACTAGTGAATGATATGTAATTTTAATCTATAATCCAAAAAATATAATCTCAAATCTTTTTAAATCCTTATTAATTAGTAATAATAACAATTTTAAAACTTCATGATTGAATTTTTTAAAGAATATACAAATTCAATGATTTTGGCCACATATTCTAGGAAACCTTTCATGAACCTTGTGAATCTTATGTAATTTTTCACACAATGGTCTAAAATGTATTTTTAAACTCTCAAAGGAAACCCAATGACCATGGGTTTCTTCCTATTTTATAGTCGAAATCATATGGTTCCATAATAGAACTCATAATAAATCATTATAAATACTAAATAAATATGTAAATAGTAAAAAACAAGAAATATTTCAATAATAAATCTAAAATATTGGAAAAATTTTGAAAACTATTTATAATTCATGGTTCATTATTAAAAGTGTTAGTTGTACCCTTAATCCTTCCTAAGCATAGAGGTCCTGCTATCAAATAGCCTCTTACCCATGAAACCCAAATTAGAAACTAGGCTTTAATACCATTTTTTATCATATAAATTGGGCTATCCTACTACATCACCTAAGAAGGCTAGTGGTAGTGCTCGAGACATGTTCATGATCACTACTAGATGGAAAGTATAATTGAGGTTTAAACGTATTTATCAATGGTAATTATTTCACCAAATAATATATTAAATATGAAATAAATACCACATAATAATTTGACATGATATATCCATATATTAGTGAGGTATAAATTTGATATTAGATGTTTTAATATAAAAGTCATAATAAAGGAAACATAACATCATAAATAAATATACAAAAAAAACTAGAAAAATACTTTAATAAAAAGATAGAATTATAAAAAAATTATTATAAAGAAAAAGTGTGGTAAAGGTGGCATTGTACACAAAGAGAACCAAAAACAAATAGTGACAAATATATGTGAAATTCAAAACACTAATCTGTTACGTCAAATGAATAATCATTACTTTCCACCCCCACCACCCTAGAATATGAATCCATGAACTACTAGAAACATCAATGTAGAACCTATACTGATCCTAAAATGTATAATATGTGTGAATATATAATTCATAGTATGTATCCTCCCCAAAATCCATATATAACCATTAATATAAATTCATTTAATATAGGTTTTAAATAAAACTATAATGTTTTCATTTCGTTTTAAATATAAACATCTAATAGAAAAAAAATTTATAGATACCATTCCATTAAGGATATTTAAATTAGAAACATTTTAAAAAAACCTAAATCTTAAAAAATATAGCATATAAAAAATGTAATATTTTTACCTTACATAATTTCCAAGTTTGAGTAATAAGTGAAATGGGCTAGTTGAAAGAAAACCCTTGAACATTTAGAAATGAACCTATATGTGAAGTTTACTTGTAAAATTTTAGAGGGAATTATTTTTATAAATACAAGTAATATAAGAAGATGAAATTTTCCCCAAAATCAACAACATGATACTAGAAATGTATAGTAGACCATTAAAACTGTAAGTAGTAACATAATATCCAAGAAAATAATTACAAGAAAACATCACAAAACATTAATTAGTTAATTATCATTAGAGAATAAAATCAAAACCATATAATATTTGTAGTGTTTTATTATCATGGGATAAGTGATCACAACTATCCTGGGAACACATTGTATAACTGAAGATAGTCTTGGAAAAAAATTGTACAAAAACAATTTAGTTGGATTCATATGTAATTAAAATTAACAAACATTCATTTTCCCCTACTAGTCCTACCTCGGAGCTAAATCAACTAAGAAAACAAGAATCAAAATTGGGGAATATTTCTTGAGAAAAAAATATTTTTGTACATGTAAATGGATTTTCCACCTTGTTGTAGAAGGAATGAGATGATATTTAAATAGAGTTGAGAAAGATACTTGAAACATATTGTAATATATATGTTAATAAATTATTATTTCATCAAACACAACTAATCAGTCACCCAATAATGAGACCCATTTTTCATAAAAAAATTCATAGATCATAAGTATGAGAAACATGAATACATTCGAAAAACTATCCTTTACATAAATAACACTATGTCGATAGCTATAGTAGAGTACAGGCATGAGTAATTTTTTTATAATGCTCTTAAATAGAATTTGGAATATATTTCTAAAAAAATGTAATAAAATAAATATTAACAAACAAAACCATGATAAAAAAAATTTCTATATGAATTGATAAATGTCACTTCCATTAAAATACCATCCATTTATAACCAAGTGTGAGTAACACTAAAATATCAGTAAATCACCAAAAAATGATCAAGGAAATTTTTATTTAAAAAATCAACCTACACCCATTGTATGAAAATAATTCATTAAATACACGATTTAACTACCTTTAAAATATGACGGGTTTCAGAAATCCATTTAATATTGAAGTTAAATTGAAAATATCATCTTAAAAATTTATAAATGATGTTTTCTTTCACTATAAAATAGTTTACAATTTGTGAATTAAGAAATTATGAAATATATTTTATTCCATGTTGTTTTTTGAAAAATAATATCCTTGGCTTTTTTATATTTACATACAATGACATAAAAAATTGAAAATGTGGATTGAAAACAAGAATTCAAGAATTTCAATAAAATTAATAGAATATGATTTGGGAAACCTACAATAAATTATTTTCAATATTTAAAATATTGACTGAAGGATTTAATCCACAGTGATGAGGTCAAGAAAAATACTTTAGGGATAAAAAACGCTATAATGTGTAAACTACCAATTATAATTACACGACAGTAAACTCTAGGACACTGTTATTATACTAGTGATAGAAAAATATAGGAGAAGGGAGAAAAATATAATAGGGATTAGTTTATTTAAATTTAAAATGTTTTTTCAATAAATAAGGGTGTAATTCTTTGGAGAACCCTGTAGAAGGGAGGAATGAAAGGGGAAATTCAAGTACAAATTTAAAAATTGAATGAGTGGAAGATCTACCATCATAGGGGAATGAAAATTAGCAGTGGAATACATATAAATTCATCAATTATATTTCTTATCCAGTCGAATGTTTCCGATACACTATTTATAAACCCTTCCACCATATGTATGAAAACTATTAGTCTAATTATATGCACTATAAATGGTTAAAAGTGATATTTATCATAAACATGCATAAACAGTGTGGAATCCATTGGGATGGAACCATATGTATTTTAATGAAAAATAGGTACATGAAAATATGCACCAAACATGTACATACTGTTCACCATGACTGAAATATAAATCAGGAATGTTTGATTATAAAATAATGTTTCTACAAATAATGTTCCAAATATGTGATGATTATGTGAATCATATATTTTGTTCATTTTTTGAGAATATTTACCATGAAATTATCTAATTCTATGAAATATAATAGTTAAATAAAATAATTAAAAAGAGTTAGCCCAATTTGATAGACTTTTCCACATGATATAACTTTTTTGACACATAAATACCTAATAGAATATTTTTATCAAATAATATATAAGGTTGAACTAGCATATTAAAATTAAATCTAAAAACCAGGGGATCCCAATAAACATTCTATAGAAATACATAATAATTTTCCATACTACAACCATTGAGGAAACTTTTTGAGTCATTACAGTCAATAAATATCTTTTTTCATTAACATTAAGGTAAAGTGTATAAAATAATCCTAAATTCCTAATATAATGATTACCAAGGGTGGGTCTTGGCTATATTATATAAAAATTCAGAGCAATTGAATTAATGATATATATAGTGTTTGGGTTGTGTTAGGGAATTTAATACCTCACCCCTGAGATTAATATAACCATATTCTTAATTAAATACAGAAACATTACATGATATTACCTTATTATAAGAAATTTATCATTTATAGTGGTCACATCACTATATTTAATATTTTATTGTCAATAAAATCATAAAAAAATTAGTTAATCTCCATGGTTTAATAAAAAAGTTGAAGATGAACTGAAGTCCCACTTAATAAGATCTTGGATCAATAAAGTAAACTATTTCCAAATAAAAAATGAAAGTACTAATAAATTATAAATAATTTCTTGAAAATATCCATTAAAAAATCAATAATACTATAATAAATTACAACAAGTTATAGACTTCAAATAGTTTACAAAAATTTGAGACTCAAATGTTTTATTAGAAAAAAATTAAAATTCAAAATTAAAATTCCACTTAGATAAACCATAAAGGAGAGAAGAATATATAATAAGAAGTAAATAATGTATCTATTAAGTACACATAAATTATAATTGGGATAAATTAAGTATATTTTGAGGTGTTAGATTTGGCTCAACATTTATTACACAATTCTACTCTATAAAATCTTTACTTACAAAATAATGTCCAGAAATATTGACATTTTTATTACATCATGACATGAATAATTATTATGAACCAACATAACACACATAGGGAATACATAGAACATACTTCTAGAAGGTTTTGGCAATTTAAAAATGATGGAATCTTGATAACACCACTAAATTAACCAAACTTGTTATAATTTTTCGTTTCATAATAGGAAGTTTATTCACAACCATAGAGTATGGAGGAAATATTAATCATCTTAGCCACTCTTACCATGACTACATAAAACATACCAGTATCTTACCCAAATAATTTATAATTAGCCAGGATAAAGAATGATATCTTTGATTAAACACATGAAAAAAAAATATTCCCAAATATTTTTTTAATTGAACCATAGGAGGCCATCTTAGGTTATTTTTATACTAACTCAACAATGAAATGGCCATACTCTAAAACCAACTAATCCCACTTCTAGTGGATGTAATAATACATTTACCTTATAGCATTTACACACTAAAAAAATACTAGTTTATGTACAATTCATTAATATCTTCCCATGAATGGTCCTTTGGTGATTTACACTAAATTACTAGATTCCACTACATATTACATTGTGATTAATCCATAATTGTTGAGAAGGAGAGTTGAGAGAATATTTTAGTTCAATATGATTTAATTTTTTCTTAATATTCCCTACCCACTCATTTACTATATTGTAATATTTCAAACCATAAAAGAGTAGATGCCGCATATTCTAAAAATCAAGAATATAAGAACCCCTTTGAGTCAGGAGCGGAAGAGCACTATAGTGCACAACTAATGTAGTGGGAAAACTAACTCATATACTACTTGGTTAATTTAATGGTTTTATTGTGATGAGTACTCCAAATCACTATTTTGGAGTCATATAAGGACATGGTATGAACATATTCTAAAATAATAAGAATCAAAAAACATAATAAAAATACGTATCTATGTTCTATAATATATAAAACCAAATATGAATAAATGAATCTATATTAAAGGACTAAATACATACACCAACTCCCATATAATTCCAAACATCTACTTATAAAAACTCAAATCAAAGGAAATCCACCAAATTAGTCTTATAAAAGCATTATAATTACCTATTTATTATAAACTAAAACATATAGGAAATAATTTTTTTGTAGATAAAACATTTAACAAGAAAGTTTCATAAATTTTTTAAGATATTATTGTAGATAAAAATAATCAACAATTATTATGCCAGATCATTAGAAATAAATATTTTATAAAATTTACCAATTAGATCATTCATAAAAACTGAAATAAATTTTTTAAAAACCATAATTATATTCCCTAAAATATTTTACATGACCCCCTTTATTAAATGAAAAATATAATCTTTAGGAAATAAATCCCCATCTTAAATTCAAAACACATGAATTATATATTAAAAATCAAGTTTCAACATCATTTAAAATATTATAATGATATATTTTATTATTAAAATACCAATGGAATAAACTTTTGAATCATTAAAAATATATATAAATTTAACTAATGAATTTGAAATAATTAATTTGTTGGAATAATAATAATTTCTAATATAAATGTAAAAAAAATTAAAAATTTTAAAAAATTATTACTATGAGTAATCTATCCACATAATATGGAAAACCATGAGCCAACCATGTGAGTCAGGGATGAATTCTCCTAGAATGGTTTTCACCGTCTATATATGGTTTTCCATAAAATTCACAATAATCATGTGACCCCAAGTCACATCCTACATTCCACTCATATTAATGGAGTCACTAAAAAGACTCATATATAATCAATACATAATTCAGATGCTGAAATAAATTCTATCCACCTCTAAAGTGATTAGAAACAAAGCTCAAATTTGAGACACACACTTTCTAAACAAACATAACAATTAATGGTTCCAAAAAATAAGTTCTAGATATATAGTTATTAATACAAAACCCATGAGCATAAATGATTTTTTATCCTATCTAAATTGAATCGATAAACAAAATAAATATCTAATATTATTTTTTAATTAATCAACCCAAGATATCCTTCCAATTCAGTTGAGTTATTATAGCCCCAATCCTATGATTAATTCCCAATCACCCCGAGATTTAATATAGTATTAAAGCCTCAATTTATACATGAATTGAATGATTTCACGTAATGGTATAATAACAATGAAATTTGTACCACATAGGTGTTGGACATGACTTACTTATATATTAGAGAGTCATACACACTACATAAGTAGTTAAAAGATAATAAATACACCAAATGGGATATATAATTATCAATAAATTCTCAAAAAATAAATAATATTTAAAAGAAGAAATTTATTTAATAAGAAGATACCTAATAAAAATTTAGTTTAATACGACATGGAAAAATTTTAAGGAAAAATTTATCAAAATCTAGGAGAAATCATATCTATCAATCTCTACACATGAAGAAAATTTTTTACACACACCCATCATTTGGTTCATGAAAAATAAATTTATTTCATAATTTAAATCTAATCACCATGGATACATAGGTATTCTGCTAGAGAGTAGTAAAAAAACATATTTTATAATTTTTTATTATTTAAAGAAAAAATGGGTTTGTTTGGGGGTTTAATTTAAAAAACTGATATAAAAAGCTTAGTAAATGAAAAATAATTTTAAAAATGAGATGAAATGGTTGATTATGAATGTTCTTGGTTTCAATGTACAATGCTATCGTATTTCGAAAAATGTTTTTAATTATCACCTTATTAATTTATATCTTCCATATTATATACTATATTTATCATAACACTATAGGATTATGTTGCATGTGAAGAGTTATTAGAATGTGATAACTAGTCAATCATCCTCCCTTATTTTGTGTGTGAAATTTCAATAAACCACTCTTAAAATACCATGATATGATTGGATAAGGTGTTGTCATTCTAATGTAATATGAGAGTAACATAGTACACTCACAAACAAACCAGTGGTTGATAAACACTCACCTCCAAATGAATCATAGAAATTCAGGATGAGATTCCCCACGACGATAAATATTATTAATCCTTAACCTATGAAATAATATTGAAAATGTACACAACCCGAAACACAATTTCTTTTATATTAAAAAAAATTGAAAAATACACTATTTATATGAAATATGTTTTATTAATTAAAGAATTAGAACTAAATATGTAAAATGGGGATCCTTTAATTAATGAATCAAAATGGAATTTCAAATCAATTTTAAGGGTATAATATATTTTTGAAGAAGAATAAGTCATTAAAAATCTATGGAAAGAAGGTAAAATAAATATTGAATTCCAAATGACTCTACAACCTACTATTCTTGGGCTAGTCCAAGTCAAATACTTATATTCTTAAATTTCAATGTCCTTCATTCATTTTAGATAGTAAAACCCATTCATTCATCAAAATTTTGAATATTTTAATTCATTATTATTATTCCCCATATAATTATAACCTTTCAATAAAATATCGTATAAAAAATACTCTTATTTCATTTCATGGTGGTGAAAAAAATATTTTTTATATTTAGACCCGACATGGAGTCCACCTATAAATCTAATTCATGTTAACATGGACCCAAATGCCTTTTATGTTAGTATCATTTAGTCCACCAAACATACTCCCCCTATAATTAAAACTGATTTTTTCAATGTATTGCATCAAACATGATATGAATCTAAATTTATCGGCCACATGATAGAAAAATGATTGTGGAGTCAAGAGAATGTTTGGTTTGTTCTGTACAATGATGATCCTGCTAATATGCAAACAATAAGCATGAAATTTCATCACAAAGATGATCAAATCTCTTATCATGTTCCATATTCACATGGTCTCTTTATTGAATCATAGTTGATTGGAATAAATATTTGGTTGGTCAAAGCAACATGTTTTCAATTGTTATAAACTTCTGGTTGATCTCCATAAAGATAAATGACCACATCATAGTCTATTGTAATAAACATGTGGTCATTCATATAACTGTGTTGTAAATCAAAATGAACTTGTGTTTAATTATGTGGATCTTCATATAGTAGGTTAAGATGCATGAAAAATTATATACAATAATTAAAAAAATTCTTATATTAACACAAAACATAATTGATGTCATCATATTAAACATACATTCTAGAAAAACTTTTCAATATATTCCTGACGAAGTGGAATATTTATTTAAAAAACATTAAAGATGAAATAAAATAATTAAAATAAAAATTTTAATCCATTGTCATAATTTATTCCAAACAACTTATATATACTAAATATGTGACAATTACCTAGTAAATGATGAAATAGTTGGATTAAAATACTAAAAATACACAATGAATCACATTAATGTATTGGATATATTATATTCTCATCAATTTACACCTATAACATACCCTAACCCAAATCCAAGGACCACTCATTTTAATCCTAAAAAACATATAGTTAAACAAAAATAAATAATATGAAATGGAATATATTTCTTAATATATATCCTCCCAAATATCTATGTACTACTATTAAAATTATTTACATTTCTCATAGTTTGAAATAAAACTATAAATATTAGAATTTATTTTTAGAAATAAAAAAGTTATGAAATTCTGTTTCATAAAACTTTTCCTTTCAAGATATTTATAATTCACCCATTAAAATTTAAAAAAATTATTTCATTAAAGATAGATGGAAGTTGATACATGATTTTTTAGAACAATAATTTAAAAAATATAATGTTAGAGGTATATTTTGAATAAAACAAGGATAAATAAACCTTTATAATTTAGATAAGAATACTTATTTGGGGATTACTAGTGACTTTTTAGAAGAAAACACTTATTATGAATTTGGGTTAAACAAGAATAAAATGAGATTATTCCAAAAATACCACATAAAGAAAAACATGAAAATATAATAATAATAATAATAAGTAGCGTCACTGTAAATCAGTAGGATATATATATATATATATATATATATATATATGTATAAAAGTTTATTTATTTCATTGTTTTCTTTAGAAGCATAACATTTTTTGAACAGACCGAGACAAATTGTTGAATTATAATTACTTAATATAATATATGTTTCCTATATTTTGGATTTATAGGTCTCAATATGTGACAAAAAATTATGAAAAATATTTTTTAATGATTAACGAAAGGAATTCATTAGTTTCAAATTTCATTGAAATTGAAAATTGAAGCATTTAATGGAAAAAGAGATGTATTTTTAAAAAAACTATTTTTATATAAAGAAAGTGTTTTTATCATAACAAATTAAAATTATCTATTTTAATAAATTATTATCATTTAATTTTAATCTAATATATTAAAACGAAATATTAATTGTAATTTAATTGTTTTTATATATTATAGACTGAACAAAAACTCACTTTTATGTCTAAAAATAAACATTCTAAAAATATTTTGGTTTTATTTTGCAAAAATATTATAAAATGAATTTATATACAGTATAAAAATTTTAATAATATAAAATTGTTCCCATATTTGGAATAATAAAAATTACTATTACATAATAAGTTCAACATATTTTTTTCATTAGGAATAATTACTAAGGTAAAAATTAAGTATTATGGTAAGCGTTAAAAAGGGATAACTAAGTACATAAACCAAAATATATTGACTAAAATGAAACCGATATATATATAAATTTATTTATTTAAAGTGATTTTAATATAATAAAGTCTAAAAATAATTTTTTGACCATTTGGTGCTACATGACATGATTATGATATATATTTTATCTATATATAATAATTAATTTAACGTGTGTCCTTTCCCTCAAAATAAATGGGAACCCCATATATTCTATTTTTATCACTCATTGTGAGATTTATATGAACTAAATTGAACCCAAATATCTTATCAAGTTCCATAAAAACTCATTTTCCACTTTTGTATTATTGAATGACCAATCCTGAGGGTTCTTAAGAAGTTATTCAGAGGTGATATATTAAAGAAGTGGTTTATGTTCTTACTGAACCTATTCAAGTTTCATTACAATTATACATCCTATAAATATATTTTTGGAATACTAGAATAATTAATATAGTATATTCAATATGTTGGTATGTTATTAAGATCATTGGAAAACCATTATATAACTAAATTTTATCAAATGGTTAATGAAAGAATCCCTCATACGTACATTTATACTACTGCATCTATATAGAAGTATGTACCATTTTCCATTACCATAATTTATGGTTGGTTATTAAGATAGATTTAAATTTTATATGTGTATATATATCATAAGAATAATTTTCCTAGTTATATTATATTTTCTACATTCTTACCTTTTCACCTATTTTGAAAATGATAATGTCACTCCCACATACTTGTGGGTACCTCCTCTATATAGTGATGCGATTCATTTTTCACCATTTATTCATAGGAATTATTATTAAATTTATATGAAGAATAAGTATAATAGCTACGTCCTGATGATTATTATATTTATGATGAAACCATTACCAATTATTAAGTACCTGAATTATCGAACCAACACATGAATGGAAAACATACTAGTTTTCACCCAAATGTTCTTTATAATAAAGAAATTGTTAATTAAAGTGTAATTTGAATTTGTAAAGTAATTATACATAGTATATTATATATTAATATGGTTCAGTAATATATGTATAATTTAATTATTTTTACTATATGGGATATTTGAATTTGTATTAAGCAAGACATTTCATGACATAAGCTTTTAGTTTATAATCTCAATTTTTTAGGGTATTCTATGAAAAATTTTCATTGAGGGATATTTTATGGATATTATCCATTAAACAGAATATACCTAATCCTACATAGGTTATTCTTTAAAATTCTATATATCTGTACCATCTTACATATATTTTTAATTAAAATATTTTGGAAAATGATTTTTTAAAAGATAATCATATTATTCTCTCTTGGTAATAAAATTTTTATTCCACATCTATGCCCTTAGAAATTGTTTTATAGAAGTTTTTACGTATAATTGAATTTTTTTTAAATTTTCATCTTTATTACCTTATAAAATATTTACTATGGGTTTGAAGGAATATTTTTACATGAAATTCTTTTCAAACATGTTTTTATTGGGTTTTTATTAAATCATGACAAGATTGTTCACTTTTAATGTATATGTTACAAACAATTTTTCCCACTATCAGGATTATTCCCTACATTGAATCTTACATTACATGTTTCCATTATTATTTTTAAATAATATATTTTATCAATATTACTGAAACAATATTTTAAATTTTATCAGAATAAAATGATATTATTCTCTAATTTTTAAGAGACCTTTAATTTATCTTTTAATGGTATATTACATCTATTTCAAAATCCTATTAGCATTATTTTACATAATTATGGATATGATCTTATTATATCACTGAGTTTATTTCTATTGATGTCTTATGATAATGAGGATTTATATTTGATTCTATAATACTGATTTCTTTCCCATAGTTTAATTGTGTTATGATGATTTTTTTGAAAATAATTTATTTTCCATGAGTCATTATTTGATATATCAGTGATATACTTCCAAAATCCATTTCTGTCCAATGAGTTAATATATGATGATGTGATAAATGTTTTTTATATGGTGGAACTCATATATAAAGTTTTCATTATGTAACATGAGAGAATAGAATTATATAGCCATTTAATGCATTACATATCAATAAATACATTATGAGATAATATAGACTAGAATTTGGAATGATCCATGTTTAGTTAGGGAATCCTTCAAAGGGTATAGTCTTAGCAGTGAACCATTACTATGGAAATTATGAAATGAGGAGTGAAACTAACTAAACATGATTTTCTAGGAAGTGAGACTTGTCCACATAAATAATTTTATATTGATATATTTATGGAGAAAAATATTTTATTGTTATTATGATATATTCTCATGGCTAATGGTTAATTTTTTATGACTATACATAGTTATGAATTATTCCTTTTTTATAAAAAATCATTATTCATTATTCTATGACTAATGATGACTTAATTATTCGGTATGGATTTCAGAAATTTTTATTATGTTATTATAAACTTATGATTATCTTTTCCTGACTTAAGATCACTAATTGATATATCCTATATTTAGAATTTATATGTATATGTGATCACTATTTATTATGTTTTTATTCCCCATGTTATGATAAAATTTATTATTTAATAAATTTCCAAGAATTGTACTATGACATAAGAAATTTTTATATATGTTCAAGATATTTTAAGAAATAAATCGATTTTTTATTGAGTCTCCAAATACAAGAAACCATCATTTCTCTTAGATATGATTAATTTTGAAATGTATTGAAGCTCGTATAATATTTTTTAATATTTATTTATGTTATAATTTTTCCCAATGTTGGAATTAGAGAATATTTTAGTTATTTTTGTATATTGGTGTTCGACAACATAAGTAGAAACCCAATGTATAAGTTAATGTATATGATAATTCAATTACTATATTTTTTAGTAGATATTGTTTTGTTTTCAGTGAAAATAAATCACTATATGGATAATTCCATGTGAAACTAGATGTGGCACTGAATCACCTATGGGTAACAACAATAAATAAATATGATTTGTTATTAACTCAATAATTACTAGTTATCAATACATGGGGCTAATAAAACACACCTTTATTAAAACTACACTTGGATAGGATTTGGTAAAATCACATTATATTTAGGAAGTATTATGATAAATGGGATTGCTACATAGATCTATAATAATACATAAAGATACGAGGTAATCATAAAGTATCATCAGTTGATGAGGGTGTCAAAATATTGGACATTGTCAGATTTATTTTCATAATAATGTTACTTTATACTCTAATCAACATTTTTTAACAATATAAATATATCTCCAGTCTTAGTCAATGGATGAAATTAGAAGGAATCACATGAACAATGAATGTGACTCAAAGTGAAATGGTTTTCCTTATATTAAACCCTATAAAATTGGAACTTGAATGAAAAACCCCATAATTATTTGTAATCATGTATTTTGATATAAAATTAACAACCTAAACATTGGTGATCTTACTAACACACCTAATATTTGAATGATAGTGTTTCATGAGAGTGTAGTTTATGATGAACTAGAGGAAACAAGATTTAATTTTTAGGATAAATTGAACGTGGGAATTCAATGTCATTCAATTTTCTCGAAGGAATAATAAGATGTTTTATTTATGATGAATAATTTCATTGAATATGAAATTTACCATAAATAATTATGATTTTAATTGAGTGAAAACAAAATACATCCTAATTCCCAATTTATAGTTAAATTCCTTGTTTAAGGGGGATATTGGAATTATCTAGGTCAATTCCAAAATCTATGGGCTATCTCAAAATCCATGTAATTACTTATTATTTTTGGATAATTAAAGTGGATCATGATTGTTAAGGAACACAAAATGTCTACTCAAGAGTATGAGATTTAATGTTAATGTATTTAATATTTTTCCCAATGTAAATTTGTTGTTCGTCCTTTAGTAGAATTTAATTTTACTTTGAGCATTGATTATCTCTATCTATATAGATTCCATATAAATTTCTAGAATAAAGAGGTGAAAATTGATATTATTAATAAATCTATGATTAGTATTCATTATGGGGAATAATAATAGTTTACAATAAAAATTAAATCCTCGGTATGGGTATTAATGCCTATTCATGATTTATATTTATCTAAAATGGTTTTAGTGAAACTCCAAATTGATTATATACATATTGTTTTGGATCATGCTAATGTATTTTATAAATAAATTCCTAATATTCCCTATAATATCGATTTTTATTTTTCAATTAAACTCATTAGTAGTATTTAACCATTTCAATTAATCCATATAAAATGGACCCAATTAATTTAAAATAATACATAATGTAACTCTTAGAGAATTAAGATAAGGGGTTCATGTGGCACAGTGATTCATCCGTTGGAGAGAGAATTCTTTTTGATAAAAATTATTGTATATCAATGAATATTTTCACTTATTATCATGGAATTAACAAGATCACTCTTAAAAATAAGTATCCTCTACCTCGTATAGATAAACTATTTGATTAGTTACATAGAGAAAAATATTTGTCCAATAATGATCTTTGATCATGATTTCATAATCAAAGTGTTAAGAAGGTTTATGAGAAAATGTTGATGAAGGTGAGAAATGTTTTTGAGTTCAAATAGGATAATAATTCAATTATATGGTTCAAAAAATGAGTATTCATATCAGTATTAAAAGACACTGAGAAGGGGATATTTCAATATTCTCATAGTATATCAATCATTATCCATCCTTGATGTATCAAGATTGATAGATATCTGAAATATGATTTTTTGTTGGATAAAATGAAAAGGTATACTATAGAATATGTATTTTGATGGAAAGTTTGTCAATTTGTAATCATAGTGAGAGATAGTTATAATAGTATGTTTTAATAATTACAAATATAAGAATATAATTGAGAAACCATTATGATGGATTTCATCATCATAATACCTAGAACATCTAAAGGGAAGAGTTCTATTTGGGTTGTAGTCGATCTTTATATGATTTTAACACATTTAATTGATATAAGAAAATATCTATATCTTGATTATATTTCTAGAATATAAACTAAATATGTGGTAAGGTTTAATTTAGTACCACATTATATTATACTAGTTCCAGATATGAGTTTTACCTCAACATTCTATAAAAGTAGTCAATATTATTTAAAAATATAGTTGAAATTTACATATACATTTTATCCTCAAACATATGGTGAATCTAAAAACAACATTCAACCTATAAATTATATTATGTGTTCTTATTATATATATCTCGAAAGTGGTTGAGATCATTAACTAACTTCTATAGAATTTTCTTATAGATATATTTTTCACTCTAGAATTCAGATGACTCCATATAAAGAAGTATATGGTATAATGTTTAGGAACCTATTGTGTTAGGAAGAAGTTAGACGAGAATATATATTGAGACTAGATCTAGTGTATAAAAGGAAAATATTTTTAGATCATTCAACATCACATTATTGAGTCCTAGAGTAGGAGAAAATGGTATGGTAATAATGATTGGGGATATGAAGAGTTCACTATTATAGATATTGTATTGATTTGTATATCTCTATTGAATAAGGTTATGATATTTGTAAATAATTGAAATGTAATCCCTATATCTATCAACAACCTCATAATTCTATATTGTAGTAGGATTCATGTTCATCACTTTTCACTTCCACAGAATCTCTCTCATGTCCATGATGTGTTCAATGTGAATCTTATGAAAAACAAGATACATAATCCTTAGAATTCACTAAAAACAGATGTCATAGCACTAGATAATTATCTCTCTTATGAGAAATAACTATTGTATATTCGCGGTCGAAGATAGGTTTTTTTATTTTACAAGGCTAACCACATAGTTATTATTGTGTAGTGAAACCACAAATTTGAAGTAGTTATAAGGGAACTAGAAAATATACTGATGAAGAAGTATACTATATTTTTATATCATAGTGATGGAATTTAATGGGATTTTTTATTTTAAGGGTGTTTAATTTAACAAACTTATATTTTAGGATGTATTTTACATTAAATAAATTTTATTTCATTAATATATTTATCTACATAGGACACTGAATTTTACTGGACGGAGACAAACTATTAATTTATTATTTTTTAACACTAAAATTATCACCTATGTAACATCATGTTACATTTTCAAGTACTTTTTATGTTTCCAAGTACCTCTATTTTGGAGTAGTGACTTGGGTGAGTCGGGAGAACTTTAAATGTTGTTTTGGGGCAAAGGGGAAGTCTCATGGGCGACGCACGGGTTGTCTAAACAGTGCGGACAAACCGTGCGAAGTTGGTCTTGGAGGTAGTATCTTTTGCACAGGTAGCGCACAATTTGTCAAACCGTGCTGCCAAACCATGTGAGAAGTGTGGCCGATGCAGAAGATAACACATGGTTAGTGCACATTTTTTCAAATCGTGCGAGCTAACCATGTGGCCACTTAAATGAGATCCTAAAATTGTGGATTTAACTCAGTTTTTCCTCTAAGTGCCTCATTTTTTCTCCTAAGAGGCCCTAACTCGGGATTTTTCTTCACCTGAGGTCAGATAAGGTTATCCCATTTTTATAGAGGCGATCCAAAGGATCATATTTGCTGAATCTAATCCAGATTCTTGAGGTATGTGATCGTTCTTCATTGTTCTTGATCAGTTTCTTAGATCTACATAGATCTACCTCTCCTCTTCTCTTGGTTTCATAAATCTACGCCTGTTTTGGGTAGATCTATGTGTGTGGTACCGAATTTGATGAGATTTGGTCTTGATATTTCTAGGAGAATATATCTAAGGAAGGGTCTTGGAGAAGAAACCTGGTTATCTTGAGCGTTCTAGACTGTTGTGGTTTTGGACAAAGCCTTCAAGGTAGGTGGTTCGTTCCCGACTAGCCAAATTTATTATCATTGTATTTTCTTGATTAATTTTAATTGTTGATTTAAATTCAATTTCTCAAGTTTTCATTCAATAACATTTATAAAAACATGATTATAGTGAATCGAGATATTTGAAATGGTTTTGGCATGGAAATTTGGAAAACCCCAATTCTATTGAATTCGGTCTGTGTATGGAAACTGGCCAATTTAATTTGTTGAATTTAAATTATGGATTTGATGGAAATGATTTCAATTAAATTTTTGAATTTAATTGTCGTCATAAATTCTGTAACAATGGAATTGGTTTTCAATGGATTTTAAACTAGTGAAAATGTATTAAAATGATTTGATAGAAACCCATTGATTTTATCTTGTGAAAAAGGCATGTTTTGAATAAAACCTTTTTTGGTTTCAAATGGAATAAAATTGGCACTTTTGAAATGAAATAATGGGATTGATCGTATTTTAAGAATTCTTAAAATAGTTCGCCCATCATGTAAGAGCGCATGCAAGCCTTAGGTAGTTAGTGTGTTATTTGGATACACTCTACGCTACGACAACATTCTAAAACATACTTGCGATGGGTCAAATATTGGATTTATACTGGTCCTGTTTGTAAATAAGAATTTTATTTTTTCAAATATATCATATAAAAGTGTCAAATATTGGATTTATACAGGTCTCTCCATTAAAAGGTGGAAAAACAATATTTTTCTAAAAATACTTCTTTTATCTAAAAATTTGAATTTGTCCTTATATTATGTCTAAGAAACCAAAAAGATGAATATTAAAATTATATGGGATATATATAAAATTCAAAATGTGGTTATTAATATTCATAACCTCTTTCTAGATGGCTAGTTTTATAGGTCGTTGTGAGCTCAAACTCGGTGTTGTGTGTAGCGCAAGCTATTGAATTACATTAATGAAAATAACTTACTATGAAATCTTGGGGTGTTACATATCATCATATTTTTTTATGAGTTTTCTTTTTTTTACATTTTTATATATTTTTGTATATTTGTATTGGTTATTCATTTTTTGTTTGATTGTTATATATACTCCCACTATTTATTATTATTGATATTTTGTTGTGATAGACCCTATTAATTAGGGACTAGTCTCCCCACTGACACACCATAGTCCCTTGATGATATTTGGTAGCTTCTAAAATTTGGGGAGATGATCTTGGGGACATGTATACAATCAGGATTTGGGCATTGTTGAGTAGCATCCATGTCTGGGATGTTACAAAGCTCTTCTAGTGCTTTTTTATTTTCTAGTTTTCTTTACTTTTTGGAGAAAATAGAGAGAGATGGGAAGTTATTGGAATTTGTTAATGAGTTTTTCTAGATTTTAGTTAAACCACATATTGGAAAAAGAAAAATTTCCTCGAATAGAAATTTTTATTTTCTGTATTTTGACAATTATAGTTGATTTGATTCCACTTTTGGGTGATGACCATGAATTGAGATTTTATTATTGATTTGATTGTGTGTTCTATTTTGTTTCAAACCAATGATGTGAGGGTATTCCATCTCTTGCATCATTATTGGCACATGTTAGACATCACATTCCATTCCATATATGTTACATTACTTGTTTGTATGAGGTTGTTATAGGTTTCATGAAATATATATCTATTGTTGTGATAGAATATTATGCAAGAAACAAATAATAATGGTTGGTACTTAGAGTGCATGTTGTAACCTATGTAATATTTTCTTAATTAGGTTACAACAGACACCCTGAGTAGCTGATTGTGGTACATTGATTCATGGACCTTGAGTCACATTGGCTGGACAAGTTATTTTTTCATTTTGGATTTATACAGGTACGTGTGTATACACATTTTTATGAGTTCACATAGTGAGTGAGGAATCTTATAACTAGTTAATATTGTCATTCCTTTTTGCAGATGACCATGTTTCTCGCTTGTTTATTTATATGTGAGATATAAATGTATGCCAATGATTTTGAACTGCCTTAAATGCATTCTAAATTTATATAAACTTATTTATATAAAGGTTTTGTTTAAGACATTGTTTTAGAAATATTACAACATTGTAAAGCCTTTTCATAAACTGATTTTTCAATCTTTTGAAAATGTATGGGATGCTTTTTTAAAATATGATTTTGAATTTCCAAACATGTTTATTTGAAAATTGAAATCTTTTATTTGGATATTATATATTTATTATCTGTTACGAAACCTTTGGTGGTATCCTACTCGTCTTAAGCTCACACCCTACTTTTTCCTTCGGGTGTTTGTCGACTTTCTTCTTCCATGATCAAGAAAATTCAAGGGATCTCTTCTAGGTAGATCCATTTTTGATATTTTGACTTGGTGAGTTGTGTCCTTAGAGGATTTGGGACTTTTTCCCACTTTTTAGTACTTGGATTGTAATACTTTGGGTATTTTGTGCCTCTTTGTAATCTGGTACATTACCCCCAGTGGAGTTTCTTTTGTTATGAATACTATCTTGTTTATTTTTCTTCCACATTATTGTGGTAAAAATTGTTCCCACTTATATGTTGTACGATGCTAGGTGCTACTCGTCGACCTGTTGGGTATCAGGAACACCCTTCGCGCTATGTCAGGGCCGACTCTATTATCGGGTTATCAGGGTACCCTTGCTGGTTTGTGACAAAATGGTATCATAGAGAGGTTAAGCATCTTTCCTAGATAACTGTATGCATTTGAGTATTCTTTTCGGGACTTGGGAGGTAGTTGTGATTGAGTTCTTGTCCAGACATCACCACAATGAACCTTAAGTCACCAGGTTTGGTTAGGGAAATATGACTTGGGGATTAGCTCTAGTATCTTCCCGGTTTTGATTTGGTTAGAGTGGAATCCAAATCTTGTTATCCCTTATTTTAAGAATATTTTTCCTTGTTACTTGGTTTGGGTGTTAATCTATGTATTTTTATACTTTATAGCATCAAGACTTTGAGAAGACGTGGAAATATGATCCAAAAAGAGGTTGCTGCTGAATCGCTGCAAGAGAGTCCTATTATGGATCCAAGACTTGTAGAGGTGATTGTTCGTAATGTCTAAGCTCTGGGACAGGCAGAACCTCTAGTTACTGTCTAGGGTCTAGCTACATATCCTTATAGTGATATTCTCTAAAGTCGTTCTCAAGAATTCCTACGCAAGAATCCACCAGTTTTCAAAGGCTCTGCTGACCCTCAACATTATGTGGAATGGTTGAGAAAGATTGAACATCTGTTTGGGTTCTTGGAGACACCTGATGTTATCAAGGTGAAGTGTGCCACCTTCGTACTGGAGGGACCAAGTAGGATATGGTGGGACACAATGGTGACGGCTTGGAAACATGGGTGTTTGGAGTGGAAAGACATTAGGGTTGTTTTCACTAACTAGTTCTATCCAGAATCAATGGTGTTGACCAAGTCTGTGGTGTTTTTCAAGCTTGAGCAGGCCATCAAAACTGTGACTGAGTACTGAAATCGCTTTTCTGAGATGGTACAGTTTGGTCCTGACATTTTATCTAAAAAGAGGATTAAGGATCGACGATTCGATTTGGGACATCGATCATATATCCGTTCTCAGGTATTACTATAAAAGCTACATACTTATTTCGATGTACCGGATAGGGCAATGATGGTTGAGATGGACTCGGCAGGATAGTCAGGGATGAAGGGGGTTCTTTTCCCTCCTAGTGTAAGTGTGGGTTCCTTTAAAGGAAAACGGAAGTGTGAATTTTCTCATGGTAGTTAACGATAGCAGAGGATTCCTAGACCTCTGGTAGCACCATGAGGGGCTTCTTTGACTTGATATCAGTGTGGGAAGCCCGGACATTCTAATAGGGTTTGCACTAAGGAACCCAATAATTGTAGCTCTTGTGGACATTTAGGGAACTTACCGAGATTCTTCCATCACTTATCTACTCCAAGTTGTGGAACATGATCATCAGCACCTCCAGAAACTGCATTGAAATAAAATTCTTCACGTACAAAAAGGTTCCAGCCACAGGAATATGGAACAAAGCTTCTTCACGCAGTGGATGAGTTTCCAGAGGTAGCTGAGGAAGGTCTTGCAACAGTGAGAGGTACCATTACTATAGCTTCATCTTTAGTGACAACTCTTTTTGATACTGGTGAATCTCATTCTTTTATTTCAACCCATCTAGTTAATCTTCTTAATCTACCCATGGAACTCTTATCCAGTGCAATGGATACTACTACACCCCTTGGTACAATGACAGAGAAGGGTCTTCGTAGTCCTTCTTGTGTCTTCTCTCTATCATATGTTCATCATGCATGGAATTTCATAGTTCTAGACTTGAAATATTTTGATGTCATATTTGGGATGGTTTGACTCATTGACCATAATACCCAGATCGACTTTTAACTTCGACCGGTATACCTTACTACACACAATGTTCTGCCACTTGTTTTTCAAGGAGAATGGGACCCATGGTCAAGCAGAGAAAGACCCTCTTATCCAGAGATATTAAAAGTTATATCAGTGTTTTATTTTGATCTAGAGAGAGATTAAATGTGTGGTGACCTTCCTCTTGTCATCACTAAGTTTCCCGATGTGTTTATTTTTGACTTCTATGGTTTCCCACCAGTAAGGGAGGTTGATTTCTCTATTGACTTAATGCCTGATACTCAACCAGTTTGTATTCCCTCTTACCGAATGGCTCCAGCTGAACTAAAAAAATGGAGTCTTAGTTAGACGATCTTCTTGAGAATGGTTTCATACGCCCGAGTGTTTCACCTTGGGAAACACCTATTCTATTCCCCAAGAAGGCTGATGGTTCTCTTCACTTATGTGTTTATTATAGAAATCTCAATCGAGTTACCATAACGAACAAATATCTGTTACCACGAATGGATGATTTGTTTGATCAATTGAAAGGGAAAAAGTGGTTTTCAAAAATTGATCTTCATTCTGGTTACCATCAGTTGAGGATAAAAGAATCTGACATTCATAAGACTGCTTTTCGGTGTAGGTATGGTCATTTTGAGTACATTGGTATGCCCTTCAGCCTAAAAAATGCTCCTGCTATTTTCATGGCTTTGATGATCATGGTTTTTCATAAGTATATTGATAATTACATGGTAGTCTTTGTGGATGAAATAATTGTATACTCAATGTCCGAGGAGGATCATGTGCATCATCTGAGAATAGGTCTGAGTCTTCTAATGAATCACCGACTTTATGCCTTGCTTTCAAAGTTCATTTTCTCGATTTGGGAAGTGAAATTATTGGGACATGTCGTTTCAGAACAAGGAATATTAGTTGATCCTGAGAATGTAAAGGCTGTTATGACTTGGTAACAACCACAAAATGTTTTCGAGATTCAGAGATTCTTGGGCTTAGTAGGATATTATCATCGTGTTGTTAAATACATCTCAAATTTAGCTTCTCCAATGACTTCTCTGACTCGAAAGGGAGTCAATTTTTCTTGGAATGATAAATGTTAGAGTTATTTTGTTGAGATGAAGTGTCTTTTGACTACTACGCCGGTGTTAACTTTTCATGAGTCTGGGATAATTTATGTGGTCTTCTGTGATGCATTGGGTTCAGGTTTGGGATTTGTCCTTATGAAAGGTAATCTTGTTTTTGCCTTTGCATCTCGTCAGATTATGCCTCATGAGAAGAACTATACAACCCTGGACCTTGAACATGAAGCAGAAATGCATTCACTTAAGTGTTGGAGACATTACCTTTATGGAGAATGGTTTACTGTGTATTTATAACACAAGATCTTGAGTTATATCTTCTCACAAAAGGTTTTGAATCTCCACCAAATGAGTTGGGTGGAGTACCCGGAATCATTCGACTTTAACATTGCCTAAACCCCGGGAAAAGGGAATGTAGTTGTAGATGTGTTATGTATGAAACTTCCATCAGAGGATGTGAAATAATCTTTAGAAGAGTTGAGTTTGATGGCTCTTTTTGCTCAGTTTTATATTGGAGTTCAGTTGAAGTGGAATAAAGTTTTTTTAGCCAGCGTTTAGTTAACTTATGATCTCATCGAGTTAATTCTTCAGAAACAACAACTGTATGATGAATTCCATATAATTAAGGACTCTTTTTATGGGGGGATGCCGAAACTCAGTGGAAGTTCTCCAAAGAGGGTGTTCTGTGTTATCAAAATAGTTACATTTTGCCGTTAACGACAAGGAGGGATGTGATGGGGGGTTTCCATAACTCTAAGTGGATTGTACACCCCAGAACCATGAAGATGTTCTACAACATTCGGTGGCAGATCTGGGGGAACGATATGAGACGAGACATTGTTGAGTTTGTATCTCATTGCTATACATGCCACCAAGTGAAAGCCGAGCACCAGAAACCTTTGGGTTTGCTTCAAACACTTACAGTCCCTACATGGAAGTGGGATGAAATATCTATGGACTTTTTGGTTGGGTTACCTCAAACCCAAAGAATGAAGAACACGATATTGGTTGTGATAAAAAAACTAAACATGTCATATCACCTTATACCTATTCGAGATACAACCAAAGTTGAGGAGTTGGGAAATATCTATGTGAAAGAAGTTGTTCGTTTACATAGAGTTCCATCTGCTATAGTCTCTAATAGGGATCCTCTGTTTACATCTCAAATTTGGAGTGGCTTTTAGGTGGCATTGGGATCTCAGGTCCATTTGAGCATGGCCTACCATCCAAAGTCATATGGCCATACAGAGAGATCTATTCAGATCCTTGGGGATATGCTCTGTACATGTGTTCTTGACATTGGTGGGTCATGGGATGATCATCTGGGTCTATTTGAGTTTTCTTATAACAACAGTTATCATTCTGAGATCAAAATGGCTCCTTTTGAGGCTTTGTATGGTCGTCCCTATAAATCTCTTTTATGTTGGTCAGAGATTTGTGAATGTTCTTTGGTATGACCAAGTTTGGTCCAAGAGACGATAACTAATATCTACTTGATTCGTCAGATAATGTTGACAGCACCGAGTCTGTACAAGTCTTATGTTGATCGTCACCGTAAACCATTGTAGTTCTCAGTTGGTGACTCATTCGTTTTGAATTATTCACTCCGATTAGGTCATTGATGGCTTGGGAGGCAAGAGAAGCATTCTCCTCATTTTGTGGGACCTTTAGAGGTTGTTGGTCTTGTAGGTAATGTTTCTTATCGTATATATTTACCACCACAATTGATGTGGATACATAACGTGTTCCATGTATCGCAGCATCTAAAGTATCTCTCTGGTCCATCTCATGTTGTGAGCTGGAGTGATCATGAGATTGAAGTCGATTTATTTGTTACTGAACGACGAGTCAGGGTTGTTGAATCTGAGACCAAGGTACTTCATCGGTGAAAGATACCTCTAGTCTGTGTACTTTGGCAGCATGGTTCTGATACTCATGGGACATGGGAAAGGGAGGCACTAATGAGAGAGTAGTGGCCTTATCTTTTTGACGTGGAGGTATCTTCATAGGCCTTCCGGGGACAGAAAGATCTTATAGTGGGGAGGTTTTAACATCATGTTATGTTTTCTAGTAATTTTGTTGTTTCTTAAGTACCTCTGTTTTGGAGTAGTGACATGGGTGATTCGGGAGAAAATTAAATGTTGTTTTGGGGAAAAGGGGAAGTCGCACGGTCGGAGCACGAGTTGTTTAAACCGTGCGGCCAAACTGTGCGTAGTTGGTCTTGGAGGTAGTAGCTTCCGCATGGGCAGTTCATGGTGTGTCTAACTATGTAGCCAAACCCTGTGATAAGGGTGGCTGAGGCAGAATCTAACGCACGGATAGCGCACGGTTTTTCAAACCGTGTGAAGTAACCGCATGGCCACTTAATTGAGATCATTAATTTGTGGATCTCACTCAGTTTTTCTTCTAAGTGACTCGTTTTTCCTCCTAAGCGTCCGTTACTCGGGATTTTTCTTCTATTAAGGTCAGAGAAGGTTCTCCCATCATTCCGAAGGTGATCCAAAGTCTCTTCTTGGTGAATCTAAGCCGGATTCTTGAGGAATGTGATCATTATTCACCATTCTTCATCATTTTCTTAGATATACTTAGATCTACTTCTCCTCTTCTCTCTATTTCATAGATCTACGCCTGTTATGGGTAGATATAAGTGTGTGGTTCTAAATTTGATGAGATTTGGTGTTGATATTTCTAGGAGAAGAGATATATGGTGGGTTGTTGAAGAAGAAACCCGGTTTTCTTGAGCCTTCTCGACTGTTGTGGTTTTGGTCAAAGCCTTCGAGGTAGGTCGTTCCATCCTGAATTTCCTAATTTACTATCATTGTATTTTCTTGATTTATTTAAATTTTTTATTTAAATTCAATTTCTTATTTATTCATTCAATTAAATAGATAAAAACTCGATTCTAGTGAATCGAGGTACTTGAAATGATTTTGGCATGGAAATTTGGAAAACCCCAATTCCATTGAATTGGGTGTGTTTATGAAAACTATCCAATTTAAATTGTTGAATTTAAATTAGGGATTTGATGGAAATTATTTCAATTAAGTTGTTTATTTTTATTGTTTCTATACATTTTGTAATGATGTAATTGGTTTTTAATGGATTTCAAACTAGTGAAAATGACATAAAATGATTTGATATAAACCCATTGGTTTTATCTTGAAAAAAAGGCATGTTTTGAATAAAACCTATTTTGGTTTCAAATGGAATGAAATTGGCACTTTTGAAATGAAAGAATGGGATTGATAGTATTTTATGAATTCTTAAAATAGTTTTCCCATCATGTAAGAGTGCATGAAATCCTAAGGTTGTTAGTGAGTTATTTGGAGACACTCTACACTATGACAACATTCTAAAACATACTTGTGGCGGGTCACATCACTGACTGGTTGGTGATGAGTCACTTTTAGCCAGTGTTATAGGGACGTGTGTATACACATTTTTATAAGTTCACATAGAGAGTGAGGAATCCTATAACTAGTTAATACTATCGTACCTTTTGGAATATGACCATGTTTCTTTCTTGTTTATTTATATGTGAGATATAAATGTATGCCAATGATTTTGAACTGCCTTACATGCCTGCTATATTTATATAAACTATTTTATATAAATGTTTTTCTTAATCCATTTTTTATAAATATTCCATCATTGTATAGCCTTTGTTTAAATTTATTTTTCTATAATTTGAAAATGTATATCATGTTTTGGTAAAAATATGATTCTGAATTGCCAAACCTGTTTATTTGAAAATTAAAGCCTTTTCTTTGTATAATCTCTATTTGGAATCTGTTACGGAATCTTTGGTGGTATCATACTGGGCTTTGGCTCACACCCTACTTTTTCCTTCGGGTGTTTGTAGAATTTCATCATCCAGGATCAAGAAAAGGCAATGGATCTCTTTGAGGTGGATCCAGTTGTTGATCTATGGTCTTTGTGAGGGGTGTCCTTAGAGAATTTGGGACTGTTTTTCCCTTTTTTGTACTTAGGTTGTAGTAATTTGGTCCTTTTGGGCCTCTTTGTATTCTGGTACATTTCTCCCAATGGTGTTTTTTTGTTATGCATAATATCTTGTTTCTTTTTCTTCTGCATTCTTGTCACAAAAATTATTCCCACTTTTATGTTGTACGATGCCAGGTTCTAATCCCAGACCCGTGAGGATCAGGAATGCCCTTCGGGCTATGTGAGGGCTGGCTCGGTTATCAGGTTACTAGGGTACCCAGGCTGGTTCATGAAATCCTAGTCATTGGATTGATATGTATGAATATATATAAATACATTATGAAAATGTATTTTTAATATATTTAAAAAATGAATTTAGTAGATTTTGATGGTTTAAAAATTAAGAAAAATTTATTTTAATAAATAGGCATGAGTTTTAAAAAACTATTTTTATGAGCACAATATACATTTTCATAAAACAATTATATTAATTTCTATTAATGAATTATTTAAATTCAAATAATAGATAATATTTTTAATAAAAAAATTTAAAATTCATATAATAGTTTCTATATATAAATTATTAATGGTAAACAATGTTTTATTCGTAAAAATACATTATGCTAAAACTGACTCTATTGTATTTTGATCACCTATTTTAAATGAAATTTAATTGTTTATATAAATTTAATCTTATAATTTTTGTAATTCAAATAAAAAATATAATTTAATAATTTTACCTTAATTTTTGTCTATCCAGAATATAAATTTAGATAAATATTCATTACTATGGAAATATTTTGAAAGGGACATCAAAAGGGTTAAACCAAACAATGAGGATTAAAATAAAACATAAAAATTTATAAACATTATTTATTGAATCATTTAATGCATTATAATTTTATACTTTTAAAATAATGTACATTTTACTCCACTTTACATGATTCTTAAATATATTATATTTAAATCATTTAGGTAATTCCTTGTGCTTCCTTTGCCTCAGTTATAAACTAAAACCCTTGTTATGTCTACAGTCCTCTTTTTACTTTTATATATTGTTTTGGCAATCACAAATGTCTTTGACCATGGTGATCGTATTGACCATATAAGTCGTACTGACTATACTGATCGTACTGACCATGCCAATCGTACTGACCATGCTGATAGTACTGACCATTCTGATCGTACTGACTATTTTTTCCTACTTCCTCTTGAAATTATATTGACTCTGTTAATCATACTAAGTCTTATAAATCTACTCACTTTGAATCATTACAAAACATTACATAGTAATACTTATAATACTCGTACTTTTCATTACATGCTTTTTTTGGTACTTAGTGAAAAAAACATGTTTCATATTAATCGTACTCATGTTTAGCATCTTCATATATCTTTTGTTTTAACCAAAACGATGTTGTGGAGTTAGTTATAGACTAATAAAAATGATGTCATGTTTTTTGTTTGAATATGACCGTTGTAATTCCAGGTGTCCAAGTCCCTCTAAGTTCTTTCGGAGAAATATGACCGTTGGAGGCAATATGACCATTGGAACCCGAGGCCTATAAATAGGAGGTCATTTGAAGACATGAAGACAACTGTGATACTTTTCTTCTATTATTTTCTAGAGAGAGACGATGTGGCTTCTCTCATGATTCATGAAAATCCTTGAAACTTCAAAATGTGTTTGGCTCGTTCTTAGTTTTTGTATTTCTATAAGTTCTTTTAGTGACCGATCATCGTATCGAGGGATGTTGGGGATATGCAGATAGACGAACTGATCTTCGTATCGAGGGCTGCCGGGGATAGGTAGACAGAAGAACCGATCATCGTATTGAGGGATATCGGGGATAGCCAGACAGACATACTAATCATCGTATCGATGGATTACCAAGGTGGTTATAAGACAAACCTCTTATCCTAGGTGAAAGGATAACCCTTCTCTTTGGGTCAAAAGAATTGTAACTATTTTACATTTCTGCATCCAATTGTATTAGAAAGGAAATTGTTTTGTTTTCTTTTCTATTTCATTTATATTTGTAATTGTTTCAATTACATTCATACTATTACATATTTTATCAATTGATTCTATATGATTTAAGGTAGAATCATTAGTATTGTTTTACTCTGATTATTGTGTTCATCTTGAATACTAGTGTTTTACATTTCTTATAGTATTACATTGTATCATACCTTTATATTCAATACAATTTTGGGTGTTTGTTTTTGTATTAGTTTAAGATCATTTAAACTAATTTCTTAAGTGTTTAAACACAATGTTTTTAAACCTAAAATTCACCACCTCTTGTATTGTTCCATCTAATACACATATACATCTCCATATTCGATCCAAAAATTGGTATCAGAGGATGGTTTCCACTGATTTGTGTTACCTGTTCTATTTCTTTCATATTACTGTTTTAAATACTTACTACACTAACGTGTGGTGTGGAAAAGATTTTTTTTATTAGATAACAGGAATGAATATTGGGTCAATTGAAAACCTAAATCCTTCTAGACCACCTATCTTTGATGGGAATGATTATGAGTATTGGAGAGATCGAATGAAGACATTTGTGATCAATACTAGTGTAGACAATTTTATTATGCTTACTGGAGGATAAAAAATTCCTGACAAAGAAGTAAGTACTTTCACTAATCAAGAGAAGCAAGAATATCAACTGAATTACAAGGTACACAATAATTAATTATGTTCTATGACCAGGAATATATACAGTCTGATATCTTCATGTGAAGCAGCCAACAGTATTTGGAAGAAGTTGAAAGTCACACATTTGGGTACATCCAAAGTTATAGAATCAAGAAGAGAAATGCTTCCAGCAGAGTATCATGGATTAGTTTTTCACTTATGGAGTGCCGGTGTGTAAATTACAAAAAAGATTTATGAAAATTGTCAACAATTTAAAATCTATTGGAGAAAAAGGCCTTGATGATGAAGCTCTTGTAGATAAGATTATAGATATAATGCTGAATGGATCTGAGTAAAAAAGGATAGTTATTGATGAAAATATAAAATTTTCCCAGATTACTCTTGATGAACTATTTGTAACTCTTCTATAGCACGAGACTAGAATGAAAATAGATACTGATTTCAACAAGAAGAGATATGGGAATAGAAGTGTAGCTTTTACATCTAAAGCTAAAACACCTGAATGTATAACAAGATCCATAGATAAGAAAGTTTTTATATCTGGTTGTAGTGATAGTGATCACTTAGATAATGAGTTAGCTAATCTTTCTCTATGGATGAACAATATTGTGGGAAATAATGACTTTCAATACAGATTCAAAAAGAATGATAGGAAGGATAAGAAAGATTCATATGGAAATTGTTATAAATATAATAAATTAGGTCATACAAGGACTGATTGTCCTTTAATAAAGAGAAAATACTAAAAATAGAAACATTCTAAAAGAAACATGAAAAAGTATTACAAGACAAAGACAAAGTATGTCTAGAAGGAAAATGATACTTGGAGTGCAAGTGGTAGTGATTATTCAGATGATTCTTCAGAATATGAATCCTCCGGACAATGAAATATTGGACTTATAGCCAGATTACCAATTGAAGATCATTTTCTCATGGAAAAGGTACACAATGCTGAAGCTATTAAAAATGTTTCTTTGAATGTGAATTATACAGATAAAAAATATTATGAATCTTTAAATGATTAGTCCTCATCATCGGAAGATAATACATTACCTCCTTTTGAAGAAGGGTCTTGGTTTCCTAAATTACTTGAGAATGAAAATTCTAAACTCAAGAGGATGCTTGATAAACCAAAATCTATAATTTTTATTTTAACTAATGAAGTATCAGATCTTTCTATGGATCTTGATACAAAAACTTCTGATTTTTAAAGTGTTTTAAAAACACTTGATAAAGTCAAATCTGATAAGGATAATCTTTCTAAGGATCTATAAAATGTAATTTCAATGAAAAATGTTGTGGAGCCTAGATCTAATCTAAAATAAAATGATTTAGAGGACAAGATATTAGTTTTGAAACTAAAATCAGAAATCTTTTCCTTGAAAAAATGTTTGTCAAACTTTACTTATGGCAATGAAAACTTTGATAAAATTTATTCTAAAATTAGACCTTTGAGGAATTATTATGGTATCAGATATATATATTCTAAACCTATTTTTAGTAATAACTATTTTCTTCCACAAAATACCCCTTTTTGATCTAAATGTAAATGTGGAGGACACTTGAAAAATGATTGTTCTCTTAACAGAACTCAATCTTTAGGATTTTATAAAGCTCATTTTGCAAAACAAATGTGGATTCCTAAAATTCTTTTATCTAAAACTTTTGGATCCAAACAAGTTTGGATTCCAAAAAATTAATTGTTTCTTTTTTCAGGAAAATAAGATGTGTACCAATAAGAATATTTGGTACATGGATAGTGGTTGTTCTTGACACATGACGGGTAACAAAGATTTTTTTGAAAAGATCATCGAAACAAATGGTGGAAAAGTCACCTTCGGAGATAATGCTCAAGGGAAAATTGTTGGTATAGGTAATAATTTTTTCTTGTAAAAGTTATTATTTCAAATGTTTTGTTTGTAAAAGGTCTTAAGCACATCCTCATCAGCATATTTCAATTCTATGATGATGGTTACCTTGTGAATTTTAGAATTGATAAGTGTCTAGTTCACAATTCCAAGGATGAGTTCATTCTATCTTCCCATAGGCAAGGGAATGTATACTCTATTAACATAGAAGACCTTATGAGCCAAAACATACTCTACTTAAGTGTAATAAAAGACCAATCTTGGATATGGCATAGAAGAGTTGGACACTGCAACCTAAGAAAACATTGTAAAAATTCAAAGAAAAGACTTGTGAAGGGACTACCAGATCTTAGATAAGATTCTTCAAAATTCGGTTATCCTTGTCAATTTGGAAAGCAACATAAAACTAGCATTAAATCAATTATTGATGTTTCATCTTCTAATGCATTACAGCTAGTGCAAATGGATCTTTTTGGTCCTTCACAAACTGGAAGCATTGGAGGAAAATACTATATATTTTTTTAGTTGATGACTTTACTAGATTTACATGGGTCTATTTTATAACAAAGAAATCTGAAGCTTTTTCCTATTTCAAAACATTTAGAGCCCAAGTTTTAAATGTGAAAAACCTACCATTGATAAATATCCATATTGATCATGATGGTGAATTTCAAAATTCAGATTTTGAATATTTTTGTTGTAAAAAAGGTATTACTCACAATTTCTTTGCTCAAAGAACTCCTCAACAAAATGGTGTTATTGAAATAAGAAATCATATTCTTCAGGAATGGACAAGAACCATGTTGAGTGAATACTCAATTTCTATGAACTATTGGGATGAAGCTGTTAGTACTGCCTGCTATACTATAAATCGTGTTTTTACCAGACTGTTTCTTAATAGATCACCTTATGAATTGTGGACTGGATAAAAACAAAAATTTTATACTTAAAAGTTATTGGGTGAAAAGTATTCATTCTAAATAGAAAAGACAATCTACACAAATTCACACCAAAATCTGATGAAGGAATCTTTCTAGGAAACTCCAAAACTTCTAAGGCTTATAGAGTTGTTAATAAGAACACTTGCACTATTGAGGAAATGGTACATGTAAAATTTGATGAAACTAATTCTTTTGATTTCAATCAACCCAAACCTACATCCTCGGATTTGTTTTCTAAAAATGTTTATCAATTGTTATTAGAAGATTATTCTGATAATAAAAATGTTCAAGAAAGTTTTCCTGAAATATTTACCCCATATGATTTTCTACCATATGTTGATGAACAAGTTTTACAAAACCCAAATCAATTGGTCCCTAGGAATCATACCAGTGATAATATCATTGGTGATGTAAATAAACATGTAAGGACCAAAAATTCCTTAAGAAATGAAATAGAACATCTTGCTTTTCTTTCCCAATTTGAATCGAAAATTCCAAGTGAGGCATTAGGTGATGAAGATTGGATCAAAGCAATGCAAGATGAAATAAATAAATTTGAGAGGAATCAAGTCTGGACATTAGTTAAAAGACCTAAAGAAACAACTTTAATTGGTGTAAAATGGGTTTTCAGAAACAAATGTGTTGAAAATGGAATCGTTGTATGAAATAAATCAAGACTTCTTTATAAGGGTTATAATCATCAAGAGGGAATATACTATGAAGAAACATATTCTTCTGTAGCTAGAATTAAATCTATTTGAATTATTTTAGCCTTTGCAGCATACTTTAATTTCAAACTTTTTCAAATGGATGTGAAATGTGCTTTTCTAAATGGTTTTGTTCAAGAAGAAGTTTTTGTTGAACAACCCCCTGGTTTTCTAGACCCAAAACATTCTGATAATGTTTTTAAACTTACCTAGGCTCTATATGGACTTAAACAGGCCCCTAGAGCCTGCTATGATAGAATTACATGATTTCTTTTACAAAAAAATTATACAAAAGGTACAGCTGATCCAAACCTTTTTATATAAATGGAAAATAAAATTGTTTTAATTTTTCAAATTTATGTTGATGAAATCATATTTGGATCAACTCAGTAGTCTTTAACTGATTATTTTGCTAATATAATGAAATCTGAGTTTGAAATGTGTATGATTGGTGAGTTAACATTATTTTTAGGATTTCAAATTTCACACAAACGAGAAGGAACATATATATCTGAACATAAGTATATAAAATATTTACTCAAAAAGTATGGTTATGACAAGACTTAAAGTATTATCACTCCAATTGGTACCTCAAATACACTTGATCTTGATGAAACTGGGAAACCAGTAGATCAAACAACTTTTAGAGGTATGATAGGAAGTTTGTTATACTTAAAATCTAGTCGACCAGACTTAATGTTTTTCATATTCTTTTGTGTGAGATACTAATAAAATCCAAAAGAGTCTCATTTAAAGGTCATAAAGAGAATATTTCGGTATTTAAAATGCACTATGGATTTAGGTCTCTTTTATTATCCTGGAAATGATTTTGTTTTAAAAAGTTTTTCAGATGCTGACTTTGACGGTTGTAGAATGGATATAAAGAGTACATTTGGAACATGTAATTTCTTAGAAGGTTCCTTGGTTTCTTGGTCATGCAAGAAACAACACTCTGTAGCACTTTCCACTGCTCAAGCTGAATATGTAGCAGCTGGAAGTTGTTGTGCTCAAGTGTTGTAGATGCAACACACACTCACTTACTATGGATTGAGTTTTTCCAAATCTCAAATTATTTGTGATAATACTAGTGCCATAGCTCTTAGTAAAAACCCAGCACATCACTCTCATGCAAAACACATAGATGTTAGGCATCACTTTCTTAGGGATCACACAGAAAAAAGAGATATCATTTTACAATTCATCAGAACGCAAGAACAACTTGCTGACATTTTTACAAAACGCTTACCTTCCTATAGATTTGAATTTATAAAACAGAGGCTAGGAATGATTACATTAAAATAATCATTCATATCTACTTCATGTTTTACATTTCTTTTTACATTAAATAAATCCTCTTAGAAAGGGGGAGAACATTTCTTACTATGTTTTTTTATCTTATGGAATGTGTTTTTGTCCAATCTGTTTATCGTATTAACAGTTTTATCGTATTATTTACCTATCTATCTATCATCTTGTCAGTTCATGTTAATGAATTTCTTTTCCATCAGCTCGTCTGTTCATGGTAATGAATTTCTTTTCCACCATCTCGTCCGTTCATGGTAATAAATTTCTCTTCTATTGGCACGTCTGATCATGGTAATAATTTTCTTTTACATCGGCTTGTCAGTTCATGGTAATGAATTTCTTTTCCATCGGCATGTCTGATCATGGTAATGATTTTATTTTCCATCAGCTTGGCAGATCATGGTAATAAATTTCATTTCCATTAGAACGATCGTTCATGGAATTGAATTTATTTTCCATCTGCACGACCGTTCATGGTAATGAATTTCTTTTCCATCGACATGTCCGTTCATGGAAACAAGTTTGTTTTCCATCGGCTTTTCAGTTCAAGGAAATTATTTTTTTTCCCATTGGAAAGACGATTGATGGTATTCTATTTCTTCGTACGCTTGAGTTTTTCTATCACTGTTAATACTGTCTTAACCAACAATTACCTTATGATCTCCATCAGGTATATACTTTCCAATTTTTTTAATTTTTTTTCATTCTAATCCTAACTGTTGATTTCTTTTCTTCTAATCTAAACCATAGAAGACCAACGGTCATTATTTTCTTCCCTAAAAATAGAACCCCTCCCCAAATCCACATCGTTTTTTAGAGATTGAGGTGAAGCTCTACATCATCGATTTAATGACTTCATATGATCTATCATCGGCAACATCTATATGTCTCAGTCTTCTTCCAACACTCCCGCTGATATGCCTTTAAAGATTTTCTTAGAAAAAAACTTTTTCAGGGAAAGGTTAGTTTCCTAGGACTTCTTTGATACATACGATTCTACAATCAAGGGTATTATTTTGATTCAAGGATGGGAGAATTTATGTGTTGAAAAACCTGTTTCTCAAGATCCATTTCTTTTTTATGAAGTCACCCAGTTCTACAAAACCATATCTTTTGATTAGAACATGACTATCAATTTTTCTGTATATGATAGAAATATTTCTATGTCTGTGAAACAAGAAGCCCATTTTCTGAATGTTCCTACTGAAGGGGATTCGTTTTTTCCTTCTCATAAACTACCAAAGGAGGTTGGTATGTTTAATAAATAAAGTGTCGAGAAGTCATTGTTTGTCATAAATTAAGAGAAGAGGAAAGTGGCTCATCTTTCTCCGGATAATAGGTTTGTGGCTCTATGGATGCAAGGTTTTCTTATCCTAAGGAAAGGGGATAGTGAAAATCTGAGTGTTTATAACATATTAATTCTTGACTATCTTGTCAACATGAGAAAAGTAAATTTTATGGGATACATTTTTGAGATAGTTAAGAATGTTAAGTCAGGATAAATCAAATATCATTTGATTATGTATCCATTTATTCTTACAAAATTCATTCCTTAGAGTATGATGTTTTGAAACATACCTTTGAAAGGAAAGCTGATAGATCTAAAACCATCCTGGATTAGTAAGGGTATGATGACGGAGATATATATTTGTTTTGATCAGAATTCGAAGCTCTTTGTAAAAGATGTAGAAGGAGAATGGACTTAGAATCAATCGACACCTATACACCTCAAAGATAATCTATCTGTTGGTGCTCCTCAAAAGTCAGATCTACAAACCTGCTCAAAGCCAATGAAGAAGCCGAAGTGTAGTAAGGAGGTTGTAGCTAAATGGAGGAAAGAAAGAGAACAGAGAAAGGAAGGTGATCCAAAATTTGGTCTCGACCCAGCTAAAGCTCTTTCCAAGAGGATAATGGTAGAGGGAACCCTTAAAGATAAAAAAAATAAGACTCTTCTGAAAAGGAAAGCTCAATATTTTGATGTTTCAAAAATCATGAAATTGGTTGAGGTAGAAATTGTTCAACTAACGGAAGAAGTTTATCAAGAGCCCATCATACAGAGTCTTCCTGAGAAAGAGAAAGGGAAAAAATGTTGGAAGAAATACAAGAAGTTGAAGAAGAGGAAGGATATTTTCTTTTGGAATTCCTTCATAGTTCGAAGAAGAGTAGAGCAGAATCGTTTCAAAAGCAAGGGGAAGGTATTCAACAAACTCTTCATGCCAATCGTACTCAAGATAAATCTTTTTCAACTCCTGATAGTGTATCGTCTCAAGTAAAGCAAGGTTCTCAATCTTCTCATACTGAAAAAGTCATTGTCATTAGTGACAAAATAGAAGTATAAAGAAGGGAGAAAGAAACTGAAAAGGTAAAATAGCTAGTTGTAGAATCAAGCTGATCAAATGAACGTGATTCGTACGATGAGGACACTGATTCATAACACACAATCTCTCTCAAAAATATTGATTACATTGTCCATGTTTTTAAAATGATTGAGAGTACCATTAATTATTTTCCTAGGCTTGAAGGAAAAATTGATTTCATCACTGACAATAAAAAGAAGAAGTTTGGCTCTGTAAGAGAATTGAGAAAGAAACTTTTGTTAGTTGAAGACGATTAGAATGATTTATCTGAAAGTCAGTTGCCCATAATAAGGCTTACAATAAGATGAACAAGTGGTTATTCAAAATAGAGAGCTTAGGGAATGACCATGAGATAGCAATTTAAGTCATAAGGAGGTTTTCAAATGATCTTGCGATTGATTTCAGTAAAAATGACAAAGAAACTGTTGATAGACTGAATCAGGTGACTCATGGAGCCGATATCCCTTCAGTGAAAGAGTTGTGAGATAGAATGAATGCATTTCAGTCAGAGTTTTATAATATTTCATCTTTCAAAGATGAAATAGTTTTGTTGAAGAAACAAAATTCTGTGTTATCAAAAGATAACAAGAATTTTCAAGACAGAATTTGATACCCTTGAAGAAGTTATTAGAGTCATGGAGGAGAATATCAAAAATCAGGATCAACTCTTTGCTGGTCAACAAGAGATTCTTAGATCTCAGGGTGATACTATTTCTAAAGACAAAAAGGAAATCAAAAAGATAAATACAGTTCTTCATGAGTTGATTAAGAAGGAAAAAGAAAGAGAAACCAAGTGACTATTGTATTTGTTTTCATAAAAACTATAAGATGTTGTTATCGTAATGAGATTTATGTTACCATATCCATTGACTTGTATTTGTTTTTTCTAACTCCTTCAAGAAAATCAAGTTTACCCCATTCTTTTTTCTAAATCAAAAAGAGGGAGAATGTTTTATAAAGGGGAGAATGTTTTAAAAATGGAGAATGATTTGAACAAACACTTCTAAATCAAGGATAATCTACGAATATAATACTTAGGAAAGTACATACCTAAGGGGGAGTTAGTTGTATTCAATTTCTTATTTAGGAGAGTTTCGAATAACTCAGGGGGAGATAAGTATTTCTTTTCTTTTTTTTTACTTTGTGTTTTGTGCTTTCCAAAAAGGGGGAGAATGTCAAGTCAAAATACCACTTTTGACATTTATATCTTGTTTTGGAAATCCAAAATGTCTTTGACCGTGCTGATCATACTGACCATGCTGATCATACTGACCATACTGATCATATTGGCTATGTTGATCGTACTGACCACGCCAATCGTACTGACCATGCCAATCGTACTGACTATGCCAACCGTACTGACCATGCCAATCGTACTGACTGTGACAATCGTACTGACCATGCCCATTGTACTGACCATGCTGATCGTACTGACTATTTTTTATTGTACTGGCACTCGAAATTGTATTGACTCTGTTAATCGTACTAACTCTTATAAGTCAACTCACTTAGTATCGTTACAAAACATTACACAGTAATACATATAATACTGATACATTTCATTACATGATTTTTTTGGTACTTAGTCAAAAACACATGTTTCATATTAATTGTACTCATGTTTATCATCTTCGTATATCTTTTGTTTTAACCAAAACGATGTCATGGAGTTAGTTACAAACTAATCAAAATGATGTCGTGTTTTCTGTTTCAATATGACCGTTGTAATGCCAGGTGCCCAAGTCCCTCCGAGTTTTTCAGAGAAATATGACCGTTGGTGGCAATATGACTGTTGGAACCTGAGGCCTATAAGTAGGAGGTCATTTGAAGACATGAAGACAACTGTGATACATTGCTTCTATCAAGTTCTAGAGAGAGACGTTGTGACTTCTCTCAAGATTCATGATAAAGCCTTGAAACTACAAAATGTGAACAACTAGTTCTTAGTTTTTGTATTTCTATAAGTGATTTGTTTGTGCTTTGTGCGACTGATCATCGTATCGAGGGCTGTCAGGGATAGGTAGACAGACGAACTGATCTTCGTATCGAGGGCTGTCAGGGATAGGAAGACAGACGAACCGATCATTGTATCGAGGGTTGTCGGGGATATGCAGACAGAAATACCGATCATTATATCGAGGGCTTACCAAGGTGGTGGTAAGACATACCTCTTATACTAGGTGAAAGGATAACCCTTCTCTTTGGGTCAAAATAATTGTAACTCTTTTACATTTCTGCTGCCAATTGTATTAGAAAGGTAATTTTTTTATTTCCTTTTATATTACATTTATATTTGTAATTGTTTCAATTACATTCATACTATTACATTCTGTATCGATTGATTATATACGCTTTAAAGTAGAATCATTCACTATTGTTTTACTCTAATTATTGTGATCATCTTGAATTATATTGTATTACATTTCTTATAGTATTAAATTGTATCATAACTTTATATTAAATAAAATTGTGGGTGTTTGTATTTGTATTAGTTTAAGATCATTTAAAATAATTTCTTATGTGTTTAACCACAATGTTTTTAAACCTACAATTCACCCACCCTTGTGTATTGTTCCATCTAATAACCCTCTCTCTTATTTTTAATAAAACACTTGATACCTTTAGGTATGAAAACCCTAAAAATTATATGTTTCCCTTGAAGATTATTATTAGATATTATCTTTTCAAAATACTAAACCATGTTTTCATATAATTTTTAAAAATTGGTTTCTCAAAGAAGTGGTATGATTTACTGATATTCATCAAGTTTTAGTCTTATTTTTCATCCTAAAATTCTATTGTATCCATGATAACATAAAGATAAATGTTTCGAAAATAATTTATTTTTTAATTATAATTTGGAGAAAACTATTTTCCACCTCCATTCTATTAAATGAGAAATTAATGTATCACTTCTACGTACTTGTGGACTGCCACCTCTATATAGATATGTTATTCCTTTTCTATCACTATCATTCACTGTTGGACTTTATGATGGATTTATGGTTTGGATATGATATTTATGTAATTATTATTATTCTAAAATTATAATATTTTATCTACCATCTTACATTTCCTTCCATTAAAAAAATGGTAATGCCACTTGTGCCTACGTGTGGACTACCCCTCTTCAAAACCTTGTGATTCTTTTTTTATCACTAATTTATAAAAATATTTATAAAATGCTATATAATTAATAAATATTTTATCATTATTATGATTAGGGTTATAGAGATAATGAAACCATTAGAATGGTTGTAGTATACGAACCATCAAAATAAAATATACTTGGAAGGAGGACCCAATTTTACACAAATATATATTAAAAAAGAAATTATTAAGAAAATTATACATATAAATTAAAATACAATTATAAATTGTAAGTTATTAATTAATATAGGTTTTTAATATATTTATAATGAATTTATATTTATTATATATGTTATTGTTTTGTGTAAGAAGAAAAATTAATCTTAGGGTAATTATTTTTGTTAAAATATCATATCTTTTTCGGATTGTGCATACCAAATTTTTTTTACATGAAATCATATCGTTTTTATAAATTAAAAACCATATAATTTATTTTCCACTTTTAATTTATTTACTTTTAACATTTTTTTATTATTTTTATATCATTGGTACTTAAAATGATTGAGAAAAAGTTTATTATGAAAACCATACCATTTTCTATCTTTGGTCGATGAAATTGTTTTTAAGTCATTTCCCATTACAATTATTCAATGGGAACTATATACAACACATTAATTTTTAAAATGATCATTCCTATTACCATATAATTCATTTAGGTATTTTCAATGATTTTTTTTCAATAATTCAATTTTTATGTTTTCCAGTGTATGAAAATGATGTTCTCTTTTAACATATAGTAGATAACCAAACATTCCTACCTCTATGACCATTATTTAATAAAATGTGATGTTAAATGTTTCCAAAATTATTTTTATATAAAATAAATTTATTAATATTCTATAAATTTTCAATTTAAATGTTTTGGAAGGAAAATAAATTTTTAATACTATTTTCAAAGAATTATTCAAATAATATTTTAAATGTATTTTACCTTTATATATACACAATTTTAAGATTATTATGAATAATTGTGAATTTTATCTTTTAATATTATATAATTTAATTATGTGGATGGATTATGGTGATGATTATTTAACAATGATTCAAAAAAACATTTCATTCCTAGGGTTTAGGTATGTTATGATGAAAAACATATGAAACCTGTTTTGTACATGGGTTATGCTATGAAAAAATGATGAAATGTTTTTTAAACTTGTTTACTTTATAGTAGTTTCAACATGATGATATGATAAAAGTTTAATGATCTTGTAGAGCACATATTTATGGTTTCCATTATGTGATGGGTGACCGAAGATTATATTTCACTCCTTGGAAGAAGGAAAATATGAACATCAGCTTAGATAATATGTACACACATGGAAGTTATCCTAGTTGAGTAAGGGAAATTGTTCAATATGATATTCATGGGAGTGAACCTTAACTAAGGAAGTGATGGAATAGTGAGTGAATACAATCTACTATGATATTATTAGAAGTGATCCTTGAATACAGAAATTATTTTCTATACTTATCTGAATGCTAAACAAATATGACTTATTATTTGTATATGATCTCATGGATCATGGTTGATTATTTGTGATTCTATAGTGTTGTGACTTATTCCATTTTTTAAAACAAAAAATTATTCCATGATTTATGATATATGACATTTGACCAATTGTGGATGATTATCATAATATATTATCTTGATATCATACCCTAATCCTTATATTATTCTCGTATATAATCTCTGAATGATATGTCTTATATTTCCTCGTAGAGATAATATATTATCACCCTTTATTATTTTACCATTCCCCATGTTGCGAGGAAATTTATATACAATTAAATTCATAAAAATGGTACTATGAGAGAAGGACCCTAGTGAGATGTTGAATATTTTTTATGAGAAATGTTGATTATGAATCTAGTCTAAAAATATCATAATAATTTTCCATACTTAGGTTTTTATTATTATGAAATGAATTAAATATAAAAATAAAATCATCTAATATAAATGTATATTTTTCCCAAGTTCCTTCCATTGATATCATTGTAGGTTTTATTTTTTTTCATGACTCAGGTTAGAAAACATCACAACAAACCATAGGTACAATTCTATGTATATGATTACATCTTTATGCATTGGTAAATTATTGATCATGTGGGTTTTATAAAAAATACAACCATGTATTAATAATGGAATGTGGATGTTGATGTTGTATAGAGTCACCTATGGGTAAAAAAATTTAATTGATAAGATTGAGTATTAGCTCAATTGTCCCCTATGCTTGATGAGTGGGCCAAAGACTAAATATCTATCTAAAAACTCCCAATGGATATTCTTGGGTAAATTCACATTCTCTCTATGAACCATTATTTGGAATGATCCTGTAGAAACTAGGAAAACCTATGATAATAAATAGTTATATGAAATCAACTTCACGTGTAATGGGCTGTGATAAGATTTTATAATTTGGGACATCATAAGAATTTTTTTATACTTATATTATTTTGAAATATGATTATTGATGTTTTATACTCACACTATGTTTTTCATTTTATCCAATTTATGGATCTGAGTGAAGTTATGTGAACTATAAATGTAATAAAAAATGATATGATTTTACACATGAGAATGAAAATTAAATAGGATCTATAACAAAAATTCCATTTGATTAGGCCGAACCATATATACTGATATATCATTAGCAAAGACTAATTGGGTTAGTTTTTTTAACACATATAATAAGAGGAAAATTATAAGGCCCCAGCCTTAAACCTTACTTAATATTGAATTAAATGAATAATTCAAATTGAGGATCTTTTCATGTTTAGAGATTTAGAGAATTAGAACATAACTATTACATCTCAAAAGATTACAAAGTAGACACTTCTACTAAGTTTCCATAATAAAAAAACTCTTGAAAAGAAACATGTTTAGTTCCATGTTTTATATAGCATGACATTTTCCTTGATCCCATCCTTTAATTTATTCCACATTAAGTCCTGTGAAAAACATTTCAAAAAAACTTGGGGTGATCATAAAAAGCTCAATAAGTGATACACAAAGAATGAAAACTGTTACTTTTTCAAACATAAAGTAAACCATGTATACTCTATCAAAGTAATACCTTCACCTTCATGAAGTAGTAAAAACTCTTCACTGAATAATGTATTATAAACTACCTTTTTGTAACCAAAGTATTACCATCAAACCCATATAAAGAACACATAACATATATAAAGGTAACTTGGGACATAAACATACTTAAGTGGAATAACCATACGGTCGACTTCCACACATATCACTTAATGAAATAGCCATACGGCCAATTTCCAAACATACTTAATGGAATAGCCATACGGCCGACTTACATACCCAATGCATTGGAGGTTATAATGTAACCACCCATCCTGGTATTCATGGCACCACCCGTCAAATGGTTTATCACGTAACCCCCCAATAAATATCCAAGTACCAATATAAAATCATAAAACATAAAACCAATATAAAGGAATGATAACATTTCCACATTTCAATCACAATATATCATAATAGAATCCTTTATCAAAACCATTTTCAATAACAAAATACATAAAAGAGTATATGGTATTTATTTTATTTTAAAAACATTACGGCTTGGTGAGGATGCCAAAGACCAAATAACACTCACGACAGCGGAAAAGGTCGTTGTCACCGCGTACATTAAAAAAACATTCCCTTTTGTCGTTTAGTAAAACGCTGCGTAGAAAAAGATTCCTTTTGTATAAAAGTAAAAGTCAAAGGGATTTATACACCGTATAAAAGAAAGTTGTGTATAAAATGAAATATGCCTCAATGAAAGTAGATTGAGACGAAGTCCCTTACCTCGGGTCCGACTTGACTCGATCGTTCTTTAACATCCTGAATAATAAACTTGAGTTAATTTGTACTTGATTAAGAACCTTTTTAAAGTTAATTATTCCTTTTATATCACTTATTTCCATGTTATAAACATTTTGTAACCATTTAAGTTAATAATTTTTGTTTTGTCGATATTTGGTTCTTAAGTCGAAAGTGGACTTCTTACAATTACATGTTGTTCGTGTGGTCAAAGGTTCTTTATATCCAGAATGAAATTCCTGATTTTGATATCATATTTATCATATATATCCAGCATATACATGTATTTATAATATTACATAATCATTTATAGGTATGAAATGAAATGCACCGTTCATGGAGACGGTAAGCCGTATGTACGCATGAACGCTACTTTCATTTCTTTGTCATATTAATGGAATTAAAACTAAATGAGAGGTATGTATATTTTAATTCCAGAATTATATTCATCATTTAGATATATCATTCATTATATATATCCATTATATACATGTAATTTTAATAGTATATTACATTTGGGGATAAGAAATGAAATGCACCGTTCATGGAGACGGTAAGCCGTACGTACGCATGAACGCTACTTTCATTTCTATCTCATAATTCAAGGGAATGAAATAATAATTATATAGAGGTATATTATAATTCCAGTATAACATAATATATAATAACTTTAAATCCATCCTTTACAGGTCCCACATATGGCATTAACGAATCACATCACTTTGAGGGGGCGGTAGTCTGCACTTCCTTAAATGAAGATATCGTGTTTATCCATAATGGAAACCATAAAGGTATGCTCAAAATTAAAAATACAGAAACTTAAGGAAAAAATAAACATATTATATATCATATATAAATAGAGTTTCATCTTAATGTCCACCTTTGAAGGTGTTAAAATAATGTTGATCAATCATTGTTTCGGGAGGCAGAAATTCGCCATCCACGGAAACAGTGTGTTCTTTAACCATTTTATGTAGGTGTGTGTAAGTGTAGCTCGAATAATTCTTATAACAACATCCTAGTATATTGAGGATACTGGAGGTGTTACAAAATAAAAGAATAAATAGAGTTTAGGGGGTTGGAAAAGCAAAATAAAACAAAAGGACTCAAAAGAAGACATTACCTTAAAATCGGGTAACTCCCCCTGGTTTGAGCTAAAAGGCTTCCTTGGGAAGACTTATGCCCAAAGTGAGGCTTCAAGGAGTAATAGAGGGATGTGGAGATCCAAAATGTGTAGGGGTTGGCCGATAAAAAGGCTTTGGGAGTGTGGGTAAGGAGGTAGATGTGGGGGCCTTTTATAAGAGGAGAGGAGGGGCACTCTTGGAAAGTAAAGAAAAGTCACTTTATTTTAAAATGGTATTCGGGTTTAAGAGGTCCCAAATTGATTTATTTAGAGGATAAGGTGATAATGGTTCTAAATCCACTCATCCAATAGGTTTTGTACATGTGTAGGTCTTAGATATTACATTATCATTCCATTTTATTTAAATCGTTAAATAATGAGGTCATCGCTGCATCATCATGATGTCATAAATAATTTAGTTTATTTAATGTATAAAAATTCTAAAAAAATACTATGATGGATGAAATCTTTTTCGATTTCCAATGACTATTTATAGTCATAAATCTTACTTGTATAACCCCATGTAAAAAATTGATTTAGTAAAACATCTCATGTGTGTGTCATTTTTTACTTTAACATTAAATAAAAAGTTATTTATGTCATTTCCCAACCATAGTGGCTCCATGGGGTCCCCAAGTTGACCCATGGCTTGTCTTGGTCTGCCATGAAAAATCCAATAAGGTTAGGACATGTTTCAAACTCATCTCATAGTATTAATACATTATTTTTACCTTAAACTACACTAATTACCTCTAATCGCGATTAAAAACTTAATAAGTTACTATTCAGCAAAAAATTATTATAATCTCATTGAACCAAATTTTACTTCTTAATGACAACCATGTATGTCGGATTTTTGAAATTCAAAACACAGAAGTGGTAAAATTTCATTTAAACGAAAAATCAGTTTTTATATGTACCACTTAGTGGTTTCACTATTCATCAAAAATTGAAGTTTTTCAGAAAAATACCAAAAATTCACCCTAAGATATATTTGATATTCTGAATTCAAAAATGAAGTCCATTTTACAAAATTCACAACATATAAGTTGCATTAATTAATTTAATAATGAATTCCCGCTGTCAGAGCAAATAGCGTGTTTTTATGAAACAATAAGTATCAAAAGATTGACACTAGTTTAAGTCCAATTTCAAAGTGAAATTATTTCCAACGACCACTATTGGATTTAATGGTAAAAATATATTCTAATTTCAATTTAAAACCAATTCAAATGATAATCTAATCATCTTAATAAATTATATTAACAATAGGTTTTAAATTAAAATACAATATTTTACACTATTCATTAAAAAACGAACTTTATCAGAAAGATACCAAAAATTTACACAAAGTAAATTTTGATGTCCCGATTCTAAAGAAGAGTTATATTTGCTCAAATAGAATTTATAAGATTGATCAAAACTATATTTAATGACGGTTCGCCGTCAAAAGGTGATAAGTGAACCCTTAGTGAAAATTAGGGTATAAATGCCTAAAATTGAATTCCTTCCGTATTTTAAGCCTTTATCTTTTATTGGATAAATGTAAAAGCATTTAAAAAACATATTTCATAATATTTTAGTTATTTATATCCATTCCTGCCAATACAACAACTACATGTTAACTACCATTTAAAATAATACTATTATATTACTAGTGGGCAACGTAAGTTTTCAAAGGAACTCATCGTTGCGTATCGGGTACGCTATCAAACATAGAAACCCCTTTAATGTAAAATTAATATTTAATTCGTAAATATTAATAAATACGAAAATGTTTTATTCATTATTTACCTAGGATGTTACATCCTTTCCCCCTTTTGGGAATTGCGTCCTCGCAATTTTATTCACTTATCAAAATAAGTGGGGGTATTTATCCCTCATAGAATTTTCAGATTCCAACGTTGCCTCTTCAATCACATTGTTTTTTCACAAAACCTTTACCTGATGAATCACCTTATTCCGTAACACCTACTCCCTGTGGTCAAGAATATAGGCTGGTTGTTCTTCATAAGATAGGTTCTCTTCCAGCTGAACTATCTTTGGACTCAAAACATGAGATGGATCTGGCATATACATCCTCAACATCGAAACATAAAAAACATTGTGTACCTGAGATAAACTCGGAGGTAAATCCACATAGTAAGCAACTGATCCAACTTTCTCCAGAATTTTATATGGTCCAATGAACCTTGGACTCAGCTTTCCTTTCTTACCAAATCTCATCACACTTTTCCAAGGAGAAACCTTGAGAAAAACATGATCACCTACCTCGAAAGATAGATCCTTCCTCCAGTTATCTTCATAACTCTTCTGACTACTCTGAGCTGTTCTCAGGTGCTTCTGAATCAAATGATCTTTTTCTGCCATCTCTTCTACCAATTCTGGTCCCATCAGCTTCCTTTCACCCACTTCATCCCAAAATGCTGGAGTTCGACACCACTTCCCATATAATGCATCAAATGGTGCCATCTGTATACTGGAAAGAAAACTGTTATTATAAGAAAACTCAACCAAAGAAACATGTTGGCCCCAACTTCCCTGATAATCCATCGAACAAGCTCGTAGCATATCCTCCAAGGTCTGAACTGTTCGTTCTGACTGCCCATCTGATTGAGGATGATAAGCTGTAGTAAAATTTAATTCAGTACCCAACGACTTCTGAAGGCCTTTCCAAAAGTTAGAAGTAAACCTGGGATCACAGTCAGAGAAAATGGAGAGAGGAACTCCATGTAACCTGACTATCTCTTTAAGATACAAACGGGAAAGTTGATATAGGGAAAAAGTATCTCGTATAGCACGGAAATGAGAAGATTTAGTCAAGCGATCAACAATAACTCAGATTGCATTATTACCTCGAGATGTCCTTGGTAATCCCACAACAAAGTCCATGGATATGTTTTCCCATTTCCACTCTGGAACTGGTAAAGGCTGAATCATCCCTTTAGGTAACTGCTTCTCTACTTTAACCTGCTGACAAGTCAAACACTTCACAGTAAAATCAGCAATATCTCTTTTCATTCCATCCCACCAGTAATACTCCCACAGATCTCTGTACATCTTAGTACTTCCAGGATGAACTGAAAATGGGGAACTATGAGCCTCACATAACAACTCATTCTTCAACTGTGAATCACAAGGCACACATAATCTCTTCCCAAACCTCAAAACACAATCATTATCAATGTTGAATTCAGGTAACTTACCATTCTGAACCAACTCTTCCTTTTTCTGCAACTCGCTGTCTTGCTTCTGTGCTTGCTTGATTCTGTCTGATTGAGAAGATTTCACTGATACCTGAAACAAAACAGAAGGACTTCCTGCACCAACAACTTCAATGCCAAATTTCATCAAATCAAAAACCAAAGGATCTCGTTCCAAACGTAGCATGGTTAATGAAGCAATACTTTTTCGACTCAAAGCATCGGCCACTTTATTTGCTTTTCCCGGATGGTAGTGAATTGTACAATCATAATCCTTGATTAATTCCAGCCATCTCCTCTGTCTCATGTTCAATTCTTTCTGAGTGAATATATAATTTAAACTTTTGTGATCAGTATATACTTCACACTTTACTCCATACAAATGATGACTCCAAATTTTTAAAGCAATGACAATAGCAGCTAATTCTAAATCATGTGTAGGGTAATTTACCTCATGAGTTTTCAACTGACGTGAAGCATAAGCAATTACCTGATCATTCTGCTTAAGGACACAACCAAGTCCCTTCAACGAAGCATCACTGTATATAACAAACTCACCATTCCTGGAAGGAAGTTCCAAAACAGGAGCATTCACCAATCTTCTTTTCAACTGTTGAAAACAATCATCACATTCTTTTGACCAGATGAACTTAACACCCTTACGAGTTAGCTTAGTCATTAGACTAGATAACTGAGAAAAAATTTCAACAAACCTTGGGTAGTAACCTACCAAACCAAGAAAACTATGGATATCGGTTACATTTGTGGGTCTTGGCCATTCTTCAACAACTTTTGTTTTAGTAGGATCAACAGTTATGCCATCTTTTGAAAAAATGTGACCCAGGAAAGAAATTTTTTGTAACCAAAACTCACACTTGCTGAATTTTCCATATAGTTTCTTTTCTTTTAAAGTTTGCAAGATAAACCTTAAATGACTTTCATGCTCCTCTTTACTTTTAGAAAACACCAAAATATCATCGATGAAAACAACTACAAACTTATCAAAGAAGTCATGAAAAATTCTATTCATAAGGTACATGAATATAGCAGGTGCATTGGTTAACCCAAAATGCATAACTAAAAATTCATAATGGCCATATCTAGTACGAAACGCAGTCTTCGAAACATTTGCTTATTTTACATTCAACTGATGGTACCATGACCTCAAGTCAATCTTCGAAAAATACTGAGCTCCCTGGAGCTGATCAAAAAAATCATCGATATGAGGCAAAGGATACTTGTTCTTAACAGTAATATTATTCAAGGATCTATAATGAATGCAAAGTCTCATTGACCCATCTTTCTTTTTAACAACCAAGACAGAAGCACCCCATGGAGATGTGCTAGGTCGAACAAAACCTTTATCTAATAACTCCTGCAATTGTTCCTTTAACTCTAAAATTTCAACTTGGGCCATTCGATAAGGGGGTTTTGAAATTGGATTAGAATCAGGAACTAAGTCAATAGTAAATTCAACTTCCTGATCCTGAATAATACCAGACAACTCATCAGGAAAAACATCATGATACTCATTTACCACTGGCACATCATTAATTTAAACAATTCCTTTATTTTCAACAATATGTGCAAGGTAACATTCATTTCCATCTTTTACTAGTTTCTCAACTTCCTGATATGTTATCAAAATCAAGGGTTCATTCTTGTACACAAACTGAAAATCTTTATGAAAAGAAACCATTTTAGCTCTGCATTCAATCTTAGTATGATAAAAAGAAATCCAATACATGCCCAAAATAACATCAAACTCTACTAGAGGCAAAACAATAAGGTTTTCTGGTAGATTCTTTCCACACACAAGGATAGGAAGGTTCTTATAATTCCTTTGTGTCTCAACGTTCCCTCCATGTGTTTTTACCATAAGTTCAGTGTTCATATCTTGAGATGGAATTCCCAATTTACTAGAAAACTTCTCCGAAATAAAAGAGTGTGTAGACCCTGAATCAAACAACACATTGGCATAATCTGAACAAACAAACAGTGTACCTGATACCACTTCATTCGATGGCCCAACATCTGCTGAAGTTGTTGCAAAGGATTTCATCACCCCTTTCTTCTTGTAGTCTGGCTGCATTCAACCAGTTGAGTTTTTCGTTGGACACTCGTTTGCATAATGACCCATTTCATTACACATAAAACCTCTTACCATTTGCTTTTCATTTCCTGCTTTATCATCTTCCTTACAGTTACGAGCAATATGACCAGACTTACCACAACGAAAGCACTTACTAGACTTGGATAAACATTCTCCATGATGCATTTTACCACACTTCTCACAGGATGGATATTTGGTTTTCTTACCTCCTTGCTTCTTTGATGAAATCTTCCCCTTTTCCTGCCAACTAGACCTCTTATTCTATTGTTTGTCATAGAACACCTAATCATCGGCAAACTCCATTTCCACCTTCTCCGCACATCGAAAAAGTTTTTCATAACTTTTGAACTCATGAGAAGCTAATTCCCTTCGATACTTTGGATTTAACCCTGAGTAAAAATGTTTTATTTTACTATAAATATCTCGTATGATGTTTGGAGCATACCATGCCAATCGAGTGAACTTTGCTTCATAAACAGCCACTGAATCATCCTCCAGCCTCAATTCTAGGAACTGTTTTTCCATCCGAAGACAAACCACCTTAGGAAAATATTTCTCAAGAAACATACCTTTGAATTCGTCCCAGTGAAGATCCTCAGTCTCATCACTATCCCTGACATTTTTCACCATCGACCACCACTGATCAGCTTCACCTTCAAAGCGGTAAACAGCAAGACTAACCTTTTGATGTTCTGAAAACCCCATGACATCAAAAATATTCTCTAGTGCTTTAATCCACCCTTCAGCTTGCACAGGGTCAGATGATCTTCTAAATGATGGGGGATGTTGCCTCATGAAATGTTCCACCACTGACATGTTCCTCTGCGGTTGATCTAGATTATCTCGTGCATGGATACTACCACCATTTATATCCTGAGTCAACTGTTCCATCACTACAACAAACTGTTCAGTTCCGATTCCGACCATTTAGGGTTGCGGATTTGGAAGGTTGTCTTCCTCCTGATGTCGTCCCAACATAGCTGCTTTGTTTCCTCTGCGGAAAACCATTCTGAACACAGAAATATCTTAGGCAAAGCAACATGGTAATCTTTAAATGCTACATCATTTCAATAATATCATAAATTAACTTATAATTTAACAATTTTCTAACTCCTAAAGTGGTCTAAACCGACCTTTGATTCCATCTATAAGGCCTCGGCCTTAATCTTTACTGAATATTGAATTAAACGAATAATTCACATTGAGGATCTTTTTAGGTTTAGAGTTTTAGAGAATTAGAACATTACTATTACATCTCAAAAGATTACAAAGTAGACACTTCTACTAAGTTTCCATAATAAAAAAAATCTTGAAATGAAACATGTCTAGTTCCATGTTTTATATAGCATGACATTTCCCTTGATCCCATCCTTGACCTTATTCCACATTAAGTCCTGTGAAATAATTTTAAAAAAAACTTGGGGTGAGCATAAAAAGCTCAGTAAGGGATACACAAAGAATGAAAACTGTTACTTTAATAAACATCAAGTAAACCATGTATACTCTATCAAAGTAATACCATCACCTTCATGAAGTAGTAAAAACTCTTCACTGAATAAAGTATTATTACCTACCTTTTTGTAACCAATGGATTACCATAAAACCCATATAAAGAACACATAACATATATAAAGGTAACTTGGGACATAAACATACTTAAGTGGAATAACCATACGGTCGACTTCCACACATATCACTTAATGGAATAGTCATACGACCAATTTCCAAACATAGTTAATGGAATAGCCATACGGCCGACTTCCATACCAAATGCATTGGAGGTTATAACGTAACCTCCCGTCCTGGTATTAATGACACCACCCGTCATATGGTTTATCATGTAACCACCCGTCAAATGTCCAAGTACTAATATATAATCATAAAACATAAAACCAATATAAAGGAATGATAACATTTCCAAATTTCAATTACAATATATCATAATAGAATCCTTTATCAAAACCATTTTCAATACCAAAATACATAAAATAGAATATGGTATTTATTTTATTTTAAAAACATTACGGATTGTTGAGGAAGCCAAAGACCAAATAATACTCGCGGTGGCGGAAAAGGTCATTGTCACCACGTACGTTAAAATACATTCCTTTTTGTCGTTTAGTAAAATGCTTCGTAGAAAAAGATTCCCTTTGTATAAAAGTAAAATTCAAAGGGTTTTATACACCGTATAAAAGAAAGTTGTGTATAAAATGAAATATTCCTCAATGAAAGTAGATTGAGACGAAGTCCCTTACCTCGGGTCCGACTTGACTCGATCGTTATTTAACGTCCTAAATAATAAACTTGAGTAAATTTATACTTGATTAAGAACCTTTTTAAAGTTCATTATTCCTTTTATATCACTTATTTCCATGTAACCAACATTTTGTAACCATTTAAGTTAATAATGTTTGTTTTGTTGATATTTGGTTCTTAAGTCGGAAGTGGATTTCTTACAATTACATGTTGTTCATGTGGTCAAAGGTTATTTATATCCAGAATGACATTCCTGATTTGGATATCATATATATCATTTATATCCATCATATTCATGTATTTATAATATTACATAATCATTTATAGGTATGAAATGAAATGCACCCTTCATGGAGACGGTAAGCCGTACGTACGCATGAACGCTACTTTAATTTCTTTGTCATATTAATGGAATTAAAACTAAATGAGAGGTATGTATATTTTCATTCCAGAATTATATTAATCATTTAGATATATCAATCATTATATATATCCATTATATAAATGTACTTTTAATTGTACATTACATTTGGGGATAAGAAATGAAATGCACCGTTCATGGAGACGGTAAGCCGTACGTACGCATGAACGCTACTTTCATTTTTATCTCATACTTTAATGGAAAGAAATAATAATGATATAGAGTTATATTATAAATCCAGTATAACATCATATATAATAACTTTAAATCCATCCTTTACAAGTCCCACATATGGCATTAACGAATCACATCACTTTGAGGGGGCGGTAGTCCGCACTTCCTTAAATGAAGATATCGTGTTTAACCATAATGGAAACCATAAAGGTATGCCCAAAATAAAAAATACAGAAGCTTAAGGAAAAAATAAACATATTATATATCATATATAAATATAGTGTCATCTTAATGGCCACCTTTGAAGGTGTTAAAATAATGTTGAACAATCATCATTTCGGGAGGCAGAAATTCGCCATCCACGGAAATAGTATGTTCTTTAACCATTAGATGTAGGTGTGTGTAAGTGTATCTAGAATCCTTTTTCTAAAAACATCCTAGTATATCGAGGATACTGGAGTTGTTACAAAAGAAAAGAATAAAAAGAGTTTAGGGGGTTGGAGAAGCAAAATAAAACAAAAGGACTCAAAAGAAGACATTACCTTAAAATCGGGTAACTCCCCTTGGTTTGAGCTCAAAGGCTTCCTTGTGATAACATCTGCCCAAAGTAAGGCCTCAATGAGTAATAGAGGGATGTGGATAGCCAAAAGTGGCAGGGGTTGGCCGAGCAAAAGGCTTTGGGAGTGTGGGTAAGGAGGTTGAGGTGGGGGCGTTTTATAATAGGAGAGGTGGGGTACTCTTGGAAAATAAAATAAAGTCACTTTATTTTAAATTGTTATTCGGATTTAAGAGGTCCCACATTGATTTATTTCTAGGATAAGGTGATAAGGGTTCGAAATACACTCATCCAATAGGGTTTGGACATGTGTAGGTCTTAGATATTACATTATCTTTCCATTTTATTTAAATCGTTAAATAATGAGGTCATCGCTGCATCATCATGATGTCATAAATAATTTCGTATATATAATATCTAAAAATTATATAAAAAATACTATGATGTAGGAAATATTTTTAGCTTTCCAATGAATATTTATAGAAAACAATCTAACTTGTATAACCCCATTTAAAAATTGTTGTAGTAAAACATATCATGCGTGTGTCATTTTTACTTTAACATTAAATAAAAAGTTATTTATGTCATTTCCCAACAAAAGTGGCTCCATGGGGTCCCCAAGTTGACCCATGGCTTGTCTGGGTCGGACATGACACATCCAATATGGGTAGGAAATGTTTTATGCTCATCTCATATTATGAAAACATTATTTTTACCTTAAACAACACTAATTACCTCTAATCGCGATTAAAAACTTAATATGTTACTATTCAACAAAATATTATTATAATCTCATTGAACCACATTTTACTTATTAATGACAACCATGTATTTCATATTTTTGAAATTCAAAACACATAAGTGGTAAAATTTCATTTAAACGAAAAATCAGTTTTTATAAGTACCACTTATTGGTTTCAATATTCATCAAAAATTAGAGTTTTTCAGAAAAATACCAAAAATTCAACCTAAGATGTATTTAATATTTTGAATTCAAAAATGAAGTACATTTTACAAAATTCACAAAATATAATTTGAATTAATTAATTTAATAAATAATTCCCGCTGTCAGAGCAAATAGCGTGTTTTTATGAAACAATTAGTATCAAAAGATTGACACTAGTTTAAGTCCGATTTCAAAGTGAAATTAATCCCAATGACCACTATTGGATTTAATGGTAAAAATATATTCTAATTTCACTTTATAACCAATTAAAAGTATAATCTAATAATCTTAATAAATTAGATTAAAAATAGGTTTTGAATTAAAATATAACATTTTACACTATTCATTAAAAAATGAACTTTATCGGAAAGATACCAAAAATTTACACAAAGTAAATTTTGATGTCCCGATTATAAAGAAGAGTTATATTTGGTCCAATAGAATTTATAAGATTGATCAAAACTATATTTAATGACGGTTCTCCGTCAAAAGTTGATAAGTGAGCCCTTAGTGAAAATTAGGGTATAAATGCCCAAAATTGAATTCTTTCTGTATTTTAAGCCTTTATCTTTTATTGGATAATTGTAAAAACATTTAAAAAAACATATATAATCATATTTTAGTTATTTCTATCCATTACCGCCAATACAACGGCTACATGTTAACTACCGTTTAAAATAATATTATTATATTTCTAGTGTGCAACGTAAGTTTTCAAAGGAACTCATCGTTGTGTATCGGGTACGCTATCGAACATAGAAAACTCTTTAAAGTAAAATTAATATTTAATTCATAAATATTAATAAATACGAAAATGTTTTATTCATTATTTACCTAGGATGTTGCAAAAATGGAATTACCTGGGATTTTAGATGATGAATTCCATAGAGGAATGAAAATTAAATTTCCCACATGAAATGAATGTGTGAATAATCTCCCATAGAAATATATAAAAGGAACACTAAGATGTTTTATGTATAGAAACAAATGATATAAAAAATACTTTTTTGAGGAAAAATTAATAGTTACATGGTGGGAAATAACATACACCCCATGTTACCACGTATAGATAAATTTTAATTTTGTGGTGATCTTGCGTATTATACACGTCAATACCCAATTCCATGGGATAACTCCTAGGATAAGTAAGGGACTATGATATATCATTCTCTAAAATTGGATCAACATGTTTATAGAATATTTATCCCCTCAGAAATTTTTTTTGGAGGTTATGTTTAATTATTTTTGAATATTCCTAATAAAATTATCTTTTGGATCCTTTAGAAAATGTTGATCTGATTTTTGGAATAGTGTTTTACACTCTACACAGATTCAATATAAATTTATAGAATAATAAATCCCCATTTGGGAATCAACCTATGATCCTATTTAAATGTTAGGATGATTATAAATTTACAATATAAATTATACCCCGTATATGGTCTATAAAATCGATTCAGGAGGTATATTTATCTCAAATGGATGGAGGGAAACTCAACATTCATGATATGACTACCGTTTAATACAATGATAATGTATTTATTGAAGATATTTATAGGCATACATTGAAGATTAATGTTGATTATTCATTGTAACCCATAACCGGTTCTACACATATATGATATAATACACACAGTATAGATCTAATTTAGTTTTAGGAAATAAATAAGTAACTCTAGAAGAATATTCATATGGGATTTTCTCAAAATATCCCTTTAACATGGGGTGAATCAATTATTTTAATTAAGAAGATTTATGGTTCAATGAATCATTGCACTTAGTATCAATAACTTACCAAATCACTTTCAAAAAAATTACACTACCTTATATTGATGATCCATTTGATGAATTATACCAATATCAATATTTTTCCATGAATGATCATGGTTCTAGATAACATCAACTAAGGGTAATGATAGAGGGTGTAAAAGTAACAACCAATAATTCTATCAATGAATGATTCTGTTCTTATAAATTTACGATATAGAATACATCTAATTAAAATCAAAGAGAGTGCATAATAAAAACCTTCTAAATGAAGAATGAATGGAATAATATGTATTTCTATAATTTAAGGAACCTATAACAATGCATTGGGTAATTCTTAGTCTTATAAAATGACTTTTTGGGACATATAGTGAACCTAATTCCTTAATGGGACTTCTTTCTCCATGTATAATAGTATTCTTAGTTATCATTAAATCATGATTTTTTCATGTTGTTTGTTCTTGAAACATTACTTTGAGTCCATGATTACATGACGGAATGCTATACATGTTAATATTTCTTATGTTTATTCATTTTCTGTGCCATTTTATGTCATCATGTAATTCCTTATATCCCATTTACTGTTCTTTATAACTATGTTTACAACCTTACTGAGCTGTTTAGATAACCCATTTTTTTTCTTGTATTCCATAGGTTATCCTATATAGATATTGGAGATAAATGGATGTTATGATTTTTTATGGATGACTAAAATAAATCCTTTTTATTCAATTTTTGTGTTTTCAATTTATGTACCAAATTATACAAAGACAATGGACTTCATAATTTTTTTCATGTAATTTCATTTTTATTTATGCTTCAAATCATGTAATAATATGTGTAAAAGTATATGGTAACCATAGTTGGTATTAGAGAAAAGACTAGTTATTTTTTAATATTATGACTAAAGAAAATTAATAGAAACCCTGGGGATAATTCATTCACCATGTATAACGTTGATTGAATATTAGGGAATTATAAAATAGGATACACTTTGGATTTAGAAGTTTATCTTTATATCTTCAATGTTTTCTTTTCATATTATTACTAGATAAGTATTTAATCCCTTAGTTTTAATTTCTTTTTCATTGTTCATGGATAGAAAAAGAAGAACCCATGCCCATAATAAATGTGATAATAAAATAATAAGATTTTCCTAATGATAGGAAATATATGATGGAAATGGGTGCTCAATAATTCATAACATTACATTCTCAACTAGATCAATTTATAATTAATAACTTGAATTGTGTGGAACGACCTTGTTTTTCTAAGAAATAAAATGTTGTGATATAATTATTAATGTGGAAATGGCCTCCCTCATTTAGTAGATCTTCCAATCCCATCATCATGTAAGAATATATTAAATCAATGGAGAAGATATTTTATGTACTCTAGTTCTCAAAAGAAGAAGAAGTGTTTCTAATAGTCAATCATTTTGATAGGGAAGAAGTTCAGTAAAAATAATTTATCATAAACACAAATTTCAAGGTAAAAATTCATTCCATTGAATGGGAAAATTTACAGAAAATATTTTTTAATAATTATTTTCCCTGAACCCTCTGTCCTATTATTTAAAGGGAGTTCCATGGAATGAAGTAAAAGGAAGAAAACTCTATTGAAGTGTAGAAGAAAAAATTTAAAGGTAATTCAGGATACGCCTATTGCATTTCCATTAACATGGAATGAAAGGTGGATCACATAATTAGTATTTTAAATATGGGTCTTTGAAAAGTGATAGAAATTCTAGGATTTTGAATGTAATTAGGATATTTTTTGTTGTCACCTTATGGTTAAAATAGAGGTCAAAGACTCCCAGTGGTCTTGTAGGAATAATTTCAAAAAGAGGAAAATGATGTTTTCTATGGGTGCATCGATAGAAAAATTTTATGATGAAAAGAAGGCCCAACAAACATTGTGTAAAAAGTGTGGGAAGAATCATCATAGAAACTGTATAATGTGAAAAATAGGTGTTTAAATTTATAATAGAGAGGTATATGGATAATAAATTCTAAAGGAATACGAATAATCCCACTAATAAGAAACAATAAAGGAAGGATAAAATCAATACTCATCCTACAGTGCCGTGTTTCAATAAAAAGAAACCTGGGAATAAGGTAATCCATTACCAAAATCCAAGGGTTTTCATGGAAATCAACAACAAGAACCTCCGTAAAAAAAGTGATGCCATATGCTATCACTACTATGGATGTGGAACCCCAAAATGATGTGGTGTCATATATACTGTTTTTTCATTAAATAATTGTGAACATACTATTTTATTATGGTCCTATTCATTCTTTCATATCTTGAATGTGTACTAGATGTATTCAAACACCACCTAAAAATATGGATGTTGATTTATTATTTTAGAACAAAAAATGTGGAAATAATTGTACCCAATTTATATAACTCCTCATTAATTAATTCTCATGGACTTAACCTCCAAGAAAATATTTTAATTCCTCTTTTCTTAGAGATTGATGACATTTTGGGCATGGATTTCTTGTCTTTAAATGAGTCAAATATCAACTGTTGGGAAAGGTATATCACTCTTCATATCCAGATGAATCCTCCAATTCTGTAAAAGTGTAAGGAGGATGTCAATATCGTTCATAATAATTGTATTAATAACTAGATTATGAGAAATCATATATTCTCAAATGATTGAGATACATGAGGTGATCATGGCTAAAGACATTCACATTGTTAGGGACTGCACTGATTATTTCTGTAAATAAATTATGGGACTTCTTCACGATCAAGTGGTTTAAATCCTAAATAAACTTATTCATGGATCTATTCCTACATCAAAGACACCTTGTAGAATTTCCAGCATCGAGTTTGTGGAATTGAAGAAGCATTTAAAATATATTATGGATAATGTTTTTTATATGAATGAGTGCTTCACCATGCAGCTGTCCAATCCACTTCATCAAAATGAAGGATGTTTCAATGAATCTATGTATTGATTATCATGAGATCTAAAAATAATTATTACCAACATGTATCCCCTCTCATAGATATATGGGTTGTTTGATGAACTATGGGGGGAGTATTTCTCTAAGGTGGACCTTTAGTCAGGATATCACATATTAAATATGACGAAGGATGATATTCCCAAGACTGCCTTTTGAATGAGGCATGGACACTATGAGTTCATAGTTATTCCCTCCAAACTCAGTAATGTTGAATAATATTTCATGGATTTAATGAATAGTGTCATTGGATAATTCCTCGATAATTTTTTGGTAGTATTTAATGATAATATAATGATATATTCCAAGAGAATGGAAGAACAAATGTAGCATTTAAATACTTTTTTGAAGACTATGTGAAGGGTGAAAATTAATGGAAGGTGAAGGAAATGTGAGTTTAGGATGGAGGATGTATCATTCTTGAGGGAAGATACCACCAGTATTGGAATATATATAGACCCTTCCAAGAAAAAGACTATTAAAGAGTGGCCTATAACAACATATGTAATATCGATCCATAGCTTCCTTGGTTTATCTATGTACTACTAAAAATTTGTGAAGAACTTATTATGATTTTCAAACCCACAAAACAAGGTGATTCCAAAGTGATTAAAGTTTTTTGGACCAATGACTTTGAAGAATAATAGAAAGAGTTGAAAAATTGGCTTATAAATGCATATGCACTCTCACTACAAACACGTGATGATTTTTTATGGTTTAAAAAATGATTCAATGAAGTGACTAGGCTGTATACTAACTAAAAATGATAACGTGATTTCTTACACCTCAAGGAAGATGAAAATTAATTAGAAACACTATCCTACACATAATTTTCATTGGATGAAGTGATATTCGTGTTGAAAATATAGATACATTATTGCTATGAGTAGAATTTTGGGATACATTTTGAACATAAGCGTCTCTAATATATTTTCACACTAAAAGACATTAATATTCTCTAGTAATGTTGGTTATATCTAATTAAGGACTACAGATGATCAATAAACTATCATCCTAGTAAATAAAATAAATTCTGGGATGCTCTACGAAGAAAGAATCTTTCATCTTTATCAATAATGTTAATTGAGAAGGATACTATATTATTAGGACATAAAAAGTGGTACATAGAAATAATTATGGAAGGAATATCATTAATACTTTATCAAATTATTTCTCAACCATCCCTTATAGAAAAAAATAGGATTCTCAATGAAATGATGAAAAAATTGGGAAAAAAGTGGAAGCTATCAGAAACAGGAAACCCCTATAGTTAAAAATGGATGAGGATGGATTCATGTTATTTAGATCATAACTATGTATACCATATAATCCATTGATAATTTTTTTTGTTTTGAATGATTTATATCGCTCAACCATCTCTCACCAAGGAAGAAAAAAGAATTATCAATATCATTGAGGGAACTATTGGTGTAAAAATATGTAGAAGGAGATCACTCATTATACATTAATGTGAATGGTTGGTTAATAAGTGAAGGTTTAAAAGGAGAATTATAAGTGGATGATGAAAACATTACCTATAGAAACATTGTAGAGGGAACATGTCACCATGAACTATGTCACTTGACATCAAAATAAATCTGGATGAAATAATGATAAATGCGTTATTATGGATGGTTTAATAATGAAAACACACTTTATGATAGTATGAGAGGACTTATAACTTGATGATGTTGGATTGATATATATATCAGAGAAGTGGTAAGGATTCATGGAGTACCCCTATCTATTGTATCCTATATGTAACGCCCGGACCCCAGTTACCCAGAGTCGGTGCATTATTACATAACATTGCCATGACCATAAGAAAGATCAAGTCTCGAAATACCGATTAGTTTAGTAGGCTTGGAATAACTAGATACATTAATAAAGTTTACCTTACACCAGAAAATAAAAAAATATAACAATATAGTCTCCATATTCCACACTCTTATCCCCTCATACTATTCCTGCAGGTCATTCATAAATTACTTCGTCACATCCTGGGAAAAATAAAACATAGAAAACGGGTGAGCTCAAATGCCCAGTAAGGATAACAATATAGCGGAAAATTTCATAAATAAGAATAAACATTTAAGGAAATGTATAACTAAAACAAAAGTCTTTAAAACGTGAACTTCAACATAGTATGGAAAAAATAAAATGATATAGTGCCATTTAAATATTCACATGGATATTCTACTAATCCAATAATCACATGAAATATCAATAACCACATTCATAATGATGGAATGTATAATTCTAGACTATCATAACCACATAGACAATGCCTCGTGCCAAGACTACAAATAAGATTTTGTCAAGGCCTTATGCCAAGACACTATTTTGCCTAATGAGACCTACCGATACCTAGAAGAGCTATAGATGGATCCACCTGTCACTTACTAAGTATAATGCATTCCTCATATGAACATGCTTAAACATAACATAAACATTCATATAAAAACTAGCATACGAAATGTCAATACTTTAACCACAAACCATGAATGGTATAAAAATAGCACATAAATAGTCAAACATAACTCATTCCATACAATATGTAAGATTTTATTTTATCATATTAACCTCAATCGATAAAATTTAATGATATTGACATACATGAAAATAATCATCAAAACTATTTGAGAGAAATATCCCACTTTTCTTGAAAACATTTAAAAGTCACACTATTTGTTAAGAAGCTGCTTAAAAATATTTTTTTGAATCAAAGTGTCACATACCACTTTGAATATTTTATAATGAGTTTTAATTTTAAAACTTTAATGTCCATATAAATAAATTCATAAAACCATTTTTTTAAAACATGGACATTTATGAGCATGATTTAGAAGAAAAAGTCTCTAAAACATTTAAAAATGGTATTTTAGTTAGAGTTTCTAACCAATAGAGAGACACTTGAATAACAATAATTGGGGTAATCAAAACATTATAATATCATGAGAGTAAAGGGATTCATGATATACATTGTCAAAGTACATTATATACACTACATACAAGTTATTTGGTGTATAACAACAAAGAAGTCTCAATGGAATGTAAATTGAGATGAAATCTCTCATAAAGGACATATCCATAGGTTAAGGATAAATCAACGACATAGTTATGTTTGACAAATATAAATACTCTAAATATGATTGTATATTAAGTGTAAAACAATCAAAGGACATTCACACATAATCTTGTAAAATCAACAGCAATGAATTGGATGTTTAACTCAACAAATGGAGAATGAGTTAAAATTACTCTTATAAAATTCATATCGATGACTTGAGAAATTATCAAGGGAGTGATTCGGTGTATCAAAAGTATATCCACAGAAAAGGGGAGTGGAAATTTTGACGTAAGAAAATGAATATTGATTCCACACATAATCGCGGAGTAAAATAATCAATGAAGTTTGCGTAAAGCCGAATAAATAGAAATAGAAATTTCAGATTCCCTTATCGATTTGGTAACTTAAAAAACATACACTGATGAGAGAAAGACAAAAAAATTATGATTTAAATATCCATAAATTAAATTATATTACACAATGAATACAATCATGGGTAGTACACACACCACATGAAATAAATAAGTGGTAAACAATGGAATTCTCACGGAATTAAAAGTGAGATAAGAAACCCCTTAATTTGTACTTTTTTCTTGGACGACGGTAGGTTAACCTCCGGTATAATTGTGAAATAATTGTTATTGAATTATAAAATAATCATTTACATTAATATGCTATCATATATGATCTTTTAACATTACTTTGTTAATAATATTTAAGAATTATCATCGTTTTGGGTGTTAACTTACTCATTTTCTTTTATATCTTTTGTTACGTAAACCGTGTTTTTCATGGATAGGTTGTATCTTATTCATATCCAGAATTATTTCAAGTATGTAGATAATATTATTAATCATCAAAAGATATTTATACATGAATGGATACAATGGTGAATTAATCTCATCGCGTTCATCGAGACAGTAGTCCGTACGTACGCACGAGCGACAATATCATTCTTTTGATATTAAAATAATATTTAATTGGACGGTATATCATATATAAAGAATAATTATCATGTTATATTTATTATTTACAAGAATTACACATCATTATTATAACCATAAAAATAATAATGTTTTGAATAACAATTACACCACGACGTGGAGACGGTAAGCCGTACGTACGCACGTATGGTGACATGTCATTCAAAGGATGGATAGAATACTGAAATATGGTTGTAACATGTTTATAATAACATAAAATTATATATAATATACTGTAGTTATTATTTTATAATTGTAATAACAAAGATGGAGGAAGTGGAAGAAGAATGGAACTTTAAAATGGGTGGTGAAATCATTACCTCTTATTCTGGTTCTTCCTTTTGATTTGATAAAAAAGGCTCCATTGGTTGGCTTTATGATCAAAATAAGGCCTCTTGGTTGTAGTGAGAGAAGTTTAGAGAGTATTTGGGCTGAATAAGGACGATCCAAAGGGCTTTGAAGGTGTGAATCAATGAGATGGTGGAGTTCCATTTTATAAGAGGGGTGAGGGGCACCTTTGGAAAAGCTAGAAATATTATTTTATAATAAATTCATATTCGGTTTATAATGGATCCAAAGTGTATTATATAAAGGTTAAGGTGGGGAAGGGTCAAAAACCACCCTACCAATAGAATTTATACAGGTTTGTGTCATTATATCAACCTTATCTTTGAGTTTTAACTCTTAGTTAATTAGTTTGACACTTACCATGTCACTTTGTATTTTTATATTATATAGTTAAAAAACTTAATATATACCTCCACGAGACCCTAAGAGGTCCATTAATGATACAAACATCATGATATAAGTCTCTTGGACGAACCATAGTTTTTTAGGAATTTAATATCAATTAATAATATAATATTTGTTGTAAAAACTCTTTTATGTCAATTTTCAAACTATTCAATAATTGATTATTGTGAAAATCATAAAAGAATGTTTACATCGAAAAAAGATAATTAAGTCAATACTAACATGTCATATTAACCTATAAAATTACTGCAATTCATAAAAAGTCTCAAATTATATTTATTTTGGTATTTATAATATCAATTATTTTAATTTTTCACGATTATGGTAATTACTGCATCATCATTGTGTCATAAATAAATTAAATTATTTATTGTATAAAAATTATAAATAAAAAATAATTATGTAAGAAATATATTTATATTTCTAATGAATATTTATATTAGAAAATCCAACATATCTAACCCTATGTAAAAAATGTTTTCTAAAAGATATATGCTTATGTAATTTTTGTATTTATTTTAACTTAATTAATATAAATTGTCATTATCACTTAGAAGTGGCTCCATGCGGTCCAAAAATCGACCCAAAGATTCCCATGGTCGGACATGTATCAACCAATAAGGTTAGGACACGTTTTAGGGTAATATTTTATTATTATAATATTATTATTTAACCCTTATTTACAGGATTTACCCTTTAACCATGGTAAATAAAATATTTACTGAAGTAATTATTCAAAATGTATAAAAATAAAAGTTATCTATTTACAAAATTTGGACAAACTGACTCCAAATATATAATCCATTTTCCAAATTCAAAACATATATGTGGAAGAAATTAATTTAAAATTAATTTTTGTTCTTAAATTAAAAAATGTGTTTTTAAGAGATAATATCTATCAAAAGATTGGCACTTGTTTATGTCTGGTTTAATTATGAAATTATGTCTAATGAAAAAATAGAATTAAATGGTCAAAATATATTCTAAATATACTTTAAAACCACTCAAATTCATAATTTATCAATATTAATTATTTCGATTAAAAAAGTTGTTTTTTAATTAAAATTTAGTAATTTTCACTATTCATCAAAATATGAAAGTTATCCGAAAAGTACGAAAATTTCACCCTAGAATAATTTCGATATTCTAATTACAAAAATGAAGTCCATTTTGAGAGTTATAATTTATAAAATTTCAAAAAGTAGGTATTACTATTCATAACAACTAGTTTGATTAGTCGAGGTGTGTTAGAACTCAAAGTTGCGTACAACACACACTACTGTATTAATCAAAGAGAAGCTTGCTGTGGAAGATTGGGGTGTTACATTCTCCCCTCCTTCAATAAATTGTGTTCTCACAATTTTTAAAATTGGGAATTGGAATATATTGGAAAGTCCACATCGGAAAAATAGTCAATAAAACTATCATTTTAAAAGAAAGGAAGAGAGGAATATAGGTCACCCAAGATAACCCATACTAGGATTCCATGTAAAAAAACAGGGATATGAACGATAAACTAAGTGTTAAGTTCTGATGTAGAGCGATAGAAAACATTATCAGGAGAAAGTTAACAATAAGAAAATCACAAACTTGTGTTGGGACAAACGGTCATTAGTCTCCCAGTATGAAAAGTAAAAGGACAACATTTTTTTAAGTTACATTATATAAGTACGAGGAATTCATTTATGATATTGACTAAGAACATAATGAGATATACATAATTTTTAAGTATAGTTTCATTCATTAATAAATGTTTACCACTAAATCATTTTTTTCAACAATGAGTATTCAAGAGGACTTGGTCACAATGGAAGAGCTAGAATAAAAACTTATAGAAATACATGATCCACGTAGGATAAACTATATATTTACTCTGTATTTAGAGATTAATCAAAACCAAAATGGTTAGTACAATATCTAATGATCCCCCAAATGGATATTCCATTTGAGAAAAAAAACACTAATCTTAATTTCTAAAATTAAACCAACAATACCCCAAAGTGAAATAAATACCATTCAATAATCAATTTTTCGTGAAATCCTTCAATATAATACAAAATAATATTGAAACCCAAAATGTATAATAATGTAGTCTTCCATGATAAATTGTATCTCCAAATGAAATTAATTACTATTAAAGTCAAATACTTAAAATTAATTAACCTAATAATTTAAATAAATAACCCAAATCACAATAAATCCCTAATAAAAACATAGATAAAAATACACCATTACTCCTCAAATGAAATCCCATAATATTCTATTTTTCTTGGGCCTATAGTGTTCATAACAAAGCGAATAACTTCCAAAATAACCTTTATCACTTAATCACCAAATCATTTTACTATACTAAGGGTATTCATTTGATAAGAAATAAGATCCCAAATCAAATTATTATTGATCAATAAAATCATTTACCTAATAATAATAGTCACACAAACCAGGGACTTCACGTAGTCTAGTGGTTGGCGATAAATCCCAATCACACTTTGGTTGTGGGTTTGATTCCCACTACTTTGTCCGATGCGATGGATTGTCACACGGTCTGCGTGTTGTCCTTTTTCAAAAACTATATTTTATAACATTACCAAAATAAGATAAATTCCTCAAAATAACCCTAACATAATTTAACCAAAAATCATATCTCATACCTTTCATTTTCATCCCAAATTATAATAACGTATAATTTCCTCAAACCCAACGATCATATAAAACCAAATGGTTATTTATAACTATATCCACAAGAGAAAAGATAATTCTTCCTCAAATATCATTCTCACATGGAAAACTGCAGGGTTAAAAATACAAGAGATAATTATTCCAAAGTAAACCCATCAACAAGGTGCACTGATACTTTTTAAACATTTCTCCAACCATTTATTTCCACATAGATTCTTCTTTGTCCAAGAAAATATCCTATAGAATAGGGCATTAACTCAAGTAATGGCCAGGTCCCCAATATTTACGTCAAATGACTATAAATGGATTCTTGGGACCATTTTTATCTTCTTCCATAGTACTCTTCATTTTTCTTCGACAACTCTTCACTTTTTGTCCTTCCTTCCCATACATAAAGCATTTCTTTGTTCCAATGACACACTTTCTTGGGTGTCTCCTTCCACATTTCCTACATGATAAAAATTGGGGATTTCATTCTCCATGGTCTCCACTACTAGAGCACTTATCATTCATCACATTTCTCTTCTTTGTTGAGTCCGAGATTTGGTAAATATATATATTGTTGATCATATTTTTGGAAAATTGATTTGGCATAAAGATGATATCTTTTACGCCTATCAACATCCCATTTTGTTGCTCATTTCCACCACCGTTCCCACCTTTTACACCATTCTCAAAGTCACTATGACTTACTTGGAATCCAACCATTGACTAAAACTAGAAAGCATTGTGTGAGTAACAATAGTCATAAAATCATTTAGAGATTAACATGTCAACATATTCTTAATATGAAACACATTAAGATTAACCAAGGTCATTTACTCTCATCTTATATATATCATACGTGAAATTGGTTTGTAAAGAAAATTTAAGTTATCATAAGCATATCCCCAGGGAGTGTCATAACCAAAAGTGCTGCAAGGCCCATTTTCGTGCACAAATTCTCGTTCGAGTCTAGCTCAAAGCGGTGTTTTCGGGTTTTACCCCTAGATATATCTGTGCCAGAGCCGCCTCTACCAGCTCGTATCTAGATAGGGATGTATTGCTTAGAAAACTCAAAACATTTCTACTATACCAAAATTCTATGAAGTTCTTATATACTAATCCTCAAAGTTTATCTTAGGTCTACGTGCTCCAATCAGAATTTATCTAAATCTAGATTCTTAGGTTTGTATTAAACTTCCTCTGATACCAACTGTAACGCCCCAACCCCAGTTACCCAGAGTCAGTACATTATTACATAACATAGGCATGATCACAAGAAATATCAAGTCTAGAAAGGCCGATTAGTTTAGTAGCCTTGGAATAACTATATACATTAATAAGGTTTACATTACATCATAAAATGAAAAATATAAAAATATAGTCTCCATAGTCCACACTCTTATCCCCTCATACTATCCATGTAGGTCATTCATAAATTACTTCTTCACATCCTGCGGAAAATAAAACATAGAAAAGTGGTGAGCTTAAATGCCCAGTAAGGATAACATTATAGCAGATACTTTCATAAATAAGAATAAACATTTTAGGAAATGTATAACTAAAACACAAGCCTTTTAAACTAGAACATCAACATAGTATGGAAAAAATAAAATGAAATAATGACATTTACGTATTCACATGGATATTCTACTAATCTAATAATCACATGAAATATCAATAACCACTTTAATTATGATGTAATGCGTAATGCCAGACTATAATAACCATATAGCCAAGGCCCCGTGGCAAGACTACAAATAAGATTTTGTCAAGGCCTTGTGCCAAGACACTAGTTTGTCTCATGAGACCTACCGATGCATCGAGGAGCTATAGCGGGCTCTACCCGTCACTTATTAGTCTAATGCATTCCTCATATGAACATGTTTAAACATAACATAAACATTCGTATTAAAACTAGCATACGAAATGTCAATAAATTAACCACAAACCCTGAATGGTATAAAAATAGAATATCCACAGTCAAACATAACTCATTCGTGACAATATGGAATATTGTATGGTATCATATTAAACTCAATCGATAATAATGAATGATATTGATATAGATGAAAATAACCATCAAAACCATTTGAGATAAATATCCCCCTTTTATTGAAAACATTTAAAAGTCACAATATTTGTCAAGAAGCCGCTTTAAAATCGATTTTTGAGTCAAAATGTCCCATAAAACTTTGAAAATTTTAAATGGAGTTTTAATTTTAAAACATTAATGTCCATATAAATAAATCCTTAAAAACATTTTTTAAAACTTGGACATTAATGAACATGATTTAGAAGAATAAGTCTTTAAAACATTTAAAAATGGTATTTTAGTTTGAGTTTCTAACCAAAGGAGAGACACTTGAATAAAAATAATTGAGGTAATCAAAACATTGTAATATCATGAGAATAAAGGGATTCATGATATACAATGTCAATGTACATTATATACACCGCGTAAAAGTGATTTGGTGTATAACAACAAATAAGTCTCAATGGAATGTAAATTCAGATGAAATCTCTCATAAAGGCCATATCCTTAGTTTAAGGATAAATCAACAACATAGTTATGTGTGACAAAGATAAATACAATAAATATGATTGGATATTTAGTGTAAAATAATCAAAGGACATTCACACATAATCTTGTAAAAAACAACACCAATGAATTGGATGTTTAACTCAACAAATGGATAATGAGTTAAAATTACTCTTATCAAATTCATATCGATTGCTTGAGAAATTATCAATGGAGTGATTATGTGTATCAAAAGAATATCCACAGAAAAGGGGAGTGGATATTTTGACATAAGAAAATGAATAGTGATTCCACACATAATCTTGGAGTAAAATAATCAATGAAGTTTTCATAAAGCCGAATAAATGTAAATTGAAATTTCAAATTCCCTTATCGATTTGGTAACATACAAAAAATGCACCCATGAATGAAGGATAATACAATGATGATGTAAATATCAATAAATTAATGTATATTACACAATTAATAAAATCATGGGCAGTACACACACCACATGTAATAAATAAGTGGTGAACAATGGAATTCTCACATAATTAAAAGTGAGATAAGAAACCCCTTACTTTGTACATTTTCCTTGTTTGAGGGTAGGTTAACCTCCATTATAATGGTGAAATAATTGTTATTGAACTATAAAAGAATCATTTACATTAATATGATATCATATATGATATTTTAACATTACTTTGTTAATAATATTTTAGAATTAGCATCGTTTCAGGTGTTATCTTACTAATTTTCTTTTATATGTTTTGTTACGTAAGCCGTGTTTTTCATGGATATGTTGTATCTTATTCATATCCAGAATGATATAAAGTCCTTAGATACTATAATTAATCATAAAATTAGAATTATACTTGGATGGATATGATGGGTAATGAATCTCATCGCGTTCGTGGAGACGGTAGTCCGTACGTACGCACGAGCGAAAATATCATTCTTTTGATATTAAAATAATATTTAATTGGATGTTATATAATATATACAGAATTATAATCATGTTATATTTATTATTTACATGAATTACACATCGTTATTATAACCATACAAATATTAATGTTTTGAATAACAATTACACCACGACGTGGAGACGGTAAGCCGTACGTACGCACGTATGGTGACATGTCATTCAAAGGATGGATAGAACACTGAAATATGGTTGTAACATGTTTATAATAACATAAAAGTATATATAATATACTGGAGTTATTATTTTAGAATGGTAATAACAAAGATAGAAGAAGTGGAAGAAGAAAGTAACATGAAAAGGGCTGGTGAAATCATTACCTCTTCTTCGGGTTCTTTCTTTTCATTTGATCAAAAGGTCTCCTTAAGTTGGATTTATGATCAAACTAAGGCCTCTAGCACTACGTCAGAAAAGGCATTTAGCGGCGGTTTTTTTTCGTTTCGCGGCGGTTTAAACCGCCGCTAAATTGATTGGCGGCGGTTTTCAAAAACCGCCGCTAAATCGTGCGTTGGGAAACTATTCATGGAGGTTTTCAAAACCGTCGCAGAACGTTTCGCGGCGGTTTTTTAGCGGCGGTTTAAACCGCCGCTAAATGATTCAGCAGCGGTTTTTTTTAATTTTTTTTTAATTTTTTTAATTATATATATATATATATTTATTTATTTAATTAATTAATTAATTAATTAATTATTTATTTATTTATTTATTTTTCGTATATCTTTATTTTATTTATTTTATTTCGTATTTATTTTATCTATTTTATCTATTTTATTTATTTTATTTATTTTATTTATTTTATTTATTTTATTTATTTTATTTATTTTATTTATTTTATTTTTTTAATTTCGTATTTATTATTTAATTTTTTTATTTTGTATTTATTTTTTATTTATTTTATTTTGTATTTATTTATTTATTTATTTATTTAAATCATAATATTTTATTTACTTTATTTATCAATGCACATGCACATGCATGCCCATGCAATATAAATAAATTCTGCGTCTGGTGAGATTTGAACCCCTAACCTCTTGCATATTTTCCAAAGACTTCACCACTCCAGCAAACTCGCCATGTGGTTAATAAACAGAAATTAATATACTTATATATATTAATTGAAAAAACAAATAATAAATAAATAATAGATATAAACTCGATAATAATAAATAATAGATATAAACTCGATAATAATAAATAATAAATAATAAATAATAAATAATAAATAATAAATAATAAATAATGAATAATGAATAATAAATAATAAATGATAAATAATAAATAATAAATAATAAATAAATAATAAATAATAAATAATAAATAATAAATAATAAATAATAAATAATAAATAATAAATAAATAATAAATATTAAATAATAAATAAATATAAATAATAAATAATAAATAATAAATAATAAATAATAAATAATAAATAATAAATAATATATAATAAATAATAAATATAAATAATAAATAATAAATAAATATAAATAATAAATAAATATAATAAATAAATAATAATTAATAAATAATAAATAAATAATTAATAAATATAAATAATAAATAATAAATAAATATAAATAATAAATAAATATAAATAATAAATAATAAATAATAAATAAATATAAATAATAAATAATAAATAATAAATAATAAATAAAAATAATAAATAATAAATAATAAATAATAAATAATAAATAAATATAAATAAATATAAATATAAATATTAAATAATAAATAAATATAAATAATAAATAATAAATAAATAAAAATAATAAATAATAAATAATAAATAATAAATAATAAATAAAAAATAAAGATAAATACTAAATAATAAATAATAAATAATAAATAATAAATAATAAGTAATAAATAATAAATAATACATAATAAATAATAAATAATAAATAATACAAAATAAATAAAGATAAATAATAAATAATAAATAATAAATAATAAATAATAAATAATAAATAATAAATAATAAATAATAAATAAATATAAATATAAATAATAAATAATAAATAATAAATAATAAATAAATATAAATAATAAATAATAAATAATAAATAAATATAAATGATAAATAAATATAAATAATAAATACTAAATAATAAATACTAAATAATAAATAATAAATAAATATAAATAATAAATAATAAATAATAAATAATAAATAATAAAAAATAAAAAATAAAAAATAACTAATAAATAATAAATAATAAATAATAAATAATAAATACTAAATAATAAATAAACATAAATAATTAATAAATATAAATAATAAATAATAAATAAATAATAAATAAATAATAAATAATAAATAATAAATAGTAAATAAATATAAATAATAAATAAATATAATAAAGAAATAATAAATAATAAATATAAATAATAAATATAAATAATAAATAATAAATAAATATAAATAATAAATAAATATAAATAATAAATAATAAATAATAAATAAAGATAAATAATAAATAATAAATAATAGATAATAAATAATAAATAATAAATAATAAATAATAAATAATAAATAATAAATAAATATAAATAATAAATAATAAATAATAAATAAATATAAATATAAACAATAAATAATAAATAATAAATAATAAATAATAAATAATAAATAATAAATAATAAATAATAAATAATAAATAAAGATAAATAATAAATTATTAATAATTAATAATAAATAATAAATAATAAATAGTAAATAATAAATAAAAAATAATAAAAAATAAAAAATAAAAAATAAAAAATAAAAAATAAAAAATAAAAAATAAAAAATAAATAAAGATAAATAATAAATAATAAATAATAAATAATAAATAATAAATAATAAATAATAAATAATAAATAATAATTATAAATAATAAATAATAAATAATAAATAAATATAAATATAAATAATAAATAATAAATAATAAATAATAAATAAAGATAAATAATAAATAATAAATAATAAATAATAAATAAATATAAATATAAATAATAAATAATAAATAACAAATAATAAATAATAAATAAAGATAAATAATATATAATAAATAATAAATAATAAATAATAAATAATAAATAATAAATAATAAATAAATATAAATATAAATAAATATAAATATAAATAATAAATAATAAATAATAAATAATAAATAATAAATAATAAATAATAAATAATAAATAATAAATAATAAATAATAAATAATAAATAATAAATAAATATAAATAAAAAATAAAAAATTAATATAAATAATAAATAATAAATATATATATATAATAAATAATAAATAATTATAAATAATAAATAATAAATAAATATAAATAAAAATAATAAACAATAAATAATAAAATATAAAAAATAAAAAATAACTAATAACTAATAAATAATAAATAATAAATAATAAATAATAAATACTAAATAATAAATAAACATAAATAATTAATAAATATAAATAATAAATAATAAATAATAAATAATAAATAATAAATAACCAGTTACAAATAATATATAATAAATAAATTAAAGTATATTATAAATAATAAATAATAAATAATAAAGGAAACACATGAAAAAGTATGAAAAGACGTGATAAGGGATGAAAAATCATGAAAATGCATGAAAAAGGATGGAGAAGCATAGGAAGAATGAGGTATTAGAAAGAATGAGAACGCATGAAAACTCGTGACAACCCTGGAAAACTCCTTAATAATTCAACATAATCATCATAATAACCCAAAAAAACCATTGATAACGATTACAAGTCATGGAAACCCAAATAAACAGTAATAAATGGAGGTACTGTTAAAACCCGTCAAAACGGTCATAAAGAGACAAAAACATTGGACTCACATTAACGGAGATAACTTAAGATCCGAGAGTCCGTTTTAGATCCGCGACCTGTCAAATCAAAGATTCTGAAACGATCTTCAACCTGAAAGATGAAAGAGTCCGAATGGACAGGCGGATCGGAAGATACGACCATTTAAAAAAAAGATGACGGGGAACGGGTGCTAGAAACGAGGCATTGAAAAACATAACAAACCCAATACCCACTAAAAAGACCATAACATATGATATAGGAGTGCATGTGGGCGCCACGACCAGTCAAACTGAAGCTCATGGAACGAGCTATGATCTGGAAGGTGGAGGAAGCCGAACTGACATGCGGATCGAAAGTTAGGTCTATTTGAAGACAAGTTCGACGGGACACCGGTGACGGAAACAGGGGTTTGGAGGCCTTCGGAGGGGTTTTTGGGGTCGAAAAACACGATAGAAGATTTCTTCTGTTGAATTGGTCCGTAGCTCTCTTCGCTGGCTTTGATTTGATATGTGGTAGAGCCCAAACGGACACCCGGAGCAAAAGTTATGGTCGTTTGAAGTTGGAGAACTTTTTTCAACTTTTTTATAACTCTAATATCATCCACACCGTAGACCGTCTCACTGTTTTGCTTATACGTGCCTCTAAATCTCTTCATGAGCTTCGATTTGACAGGTCGTGGCGCTTCAACAGACGCCCAGATCAAAAGTTATGGTCGTTTTAGTGATTTCGGGGTTTCTCACGTTTTTTTATATTTTTCATTTCATTTCGCGGCGGTTTTACCGAAACCGCCGCTATTTCGCGGCGGTTTTTTAAAAAACCGCCGCTAATCGTCTAATAAAATAAAAAAAATAAAAAATAAATTTTAAAAAAAATAAATTTTTTTTGCCGTTTAGCGGCGGTTTTTTCGCGGCGGTTTTAAAAACCGCCGCGAAATGCCGGCCAGAAATGCATTTCGCGGCGGTTTTTAAAACCGCCGCTAAACGGCGGTTTTCTCGTAGTGTAGGTTGTAGTTAGGGAAGTTTAGAGAGTATTTTAATAGAGTTTGGACGAGCCAAATGGTTTTGAAGGTGTGAATTAATAAGAAGTGGGAGTTCTCTTTTATAAGAGGGGTGAGGGGCACCTTTGGAGAATCTAGAAATATTATTTTATAATAAATTCATATTCAGTTTCTAATGGCTCCAAAGTGTATTATTTAAAGCTTAATGTATGGATGGGTCGCAAACCACTCATCCGATAGAATTTAGACATGTTTGGGTCATTATATTAACCTTATCTTTTATTTTTAACTCTTAGTTAATTAGTTTGACACTTACCATGTCACTTTGTATTTTTGTATTATATAGTTAATAAACTTAATATATACCTCCAATAGACCCCCAAGTGGTCCATTAATGATACAACTATCATGATATAAGTCTTTAGTTCGAACCTTATATTTTTATGAATTTAATTTCAATTAATAATATAATATTTGTTTTAAAAACTATTTTATGTCAATTTTGGAACTATTCAATAATTAATTTTTTTGAAAATCATAATAGAATGATTAGTTCAACAAAGGTTAATTAAGTCAATAATAACATGTTATATTAACCTCTAAAATTTCATTAATTCATATAAAGGCTAAAATTGTATTTATTTTGGTATTTATAATATAAATTATTTTAATTTTTCACTATTATGGTAATTACTAAATCATCATTGTGTCATAAATAAATTAAATTATTTATTGTCTAAAAATTATAAATAAAATATCATTATGTATGAAATCATTTTATCTTTCTAATTAATATTTATAATCTAAAATACAACATATATAACCCTATGTAAAAAACTTTTTTCAAAAAGATATATGTTTTTGTCATTTTTGTATTAATTTTAACTTAATTAATATAAAGTGTCATTATCACTTACAAGTGGCTCTATGGGGTCCACAAATCGACCCAAAGATGACCATGGTCGTACATGTATCAACAAATAATGTTATAACACGTTTTAGGGTAATTTTTCATTATTATAATACTATTTGTTTACCCATATTTACCGGATTTACCCTTTAACCATGGTAAATAAAATATTTACCGAAATAATTATTCAAAATGTCTAAAAATAAAAGTTACCTATTTACACAATTTGGACATCCTGATTCAAAATATGGAATCCATTTTTCCATATTCAAAACATAGAAGTGTAAGAAATTAATTTAAAATTAATTCTCGTTCTTAAATTAAAAAGCGTGTTTTAAGAGATAATAACTATCAAAAGATTGACACTTGTTTATGTCTGGTTTAATTGTGAAATTATGTCCAATGACAAACATTGAATTAAATGGTAAAAATATATTCTAAATATACTTTAAAACCACTCAAATTCATAATTTATCAATATAAATTATTTCTATTAAAAAAGTTGTTTTTTAAATAAAATTTAGTAATTTTCATTATTCATCAAAATATGAAAGTTATCCGGAAAGTACCAAAATTTCACCCTAGGATAAGTTAGATATTCTGAATCCAAAAATGAAGTCCATTTTGAGATATATAATTTATAAAATTTCAAAAATTAGGTATTACTATTCATAACGGCTAGTTTGATTGGTCGAGGTGTGTTAGAACTAGAAGTTGCGTACAATGCACGCTACTGTATTAATCAAAGAGAAGCGTACTGTGGAAGCTTGGGGTGTTACACTATCAACATAAATGATTCAAGTCCATGTTCTAGAAAAGTATTCATCATGCTATAAAGAGTAAGCTATACTTCAGTACATATTATCATTCTCAAATAGTTGACCAATCTGAAAAGACAATTCATAAAAAAAAGACATGTTGATATCATGTCCTATATACTTCAAGGATTGGTGGGACCATAATTTTCCTCAGGATAAGTTCTATTACAACAACATTTTCCAATCAAATATCCAAATGGCTCAAAATAAAGCCAAATATGTGAAAGGATGAATAAAAAAGGAATGCTGGGAAGTAGATGATGAATGTAAGCTACTGGGACATGAAATAGTTAAAAATAAATTATAGAAAAGTTGAAAACCATTCAACAACACATCAATGAATCCCAATGTTAACAAAATATTTTTACCGATAATCATTAATGAGACCTCCAATTTATGGTGTTGAACAAGGTATTCCTCTGCATGTCTCCATGGAAGAGGGTCATTAAATTTGTAATTAAAGGAATACAAGTCTTAGGTATATCATATCCTTCAATATTCTTGATAGTTTCAGAGTTTTAACCTATATACAAGCACTTCCACCTATCATTTATCATGTATAACTTGTATTCCATGTATCCCTCTAGAGGATTTAAATACCAGACCCCTCACCATTACTAAATTTAGAGGTGGTGTAGTTAGAAAGTGATCTTTCTTATAAGGAGCATACATGGAAGATCATTGATCATGGAGATAATGTTATATATAGAAAGACGACTCAGGTGGTCAATGAAATATGGTATAACCATAAGCATGAAGTGGAAACATGTGAACCCTATTAATTAATGAAGGGTGGAACACCATCACATGTTTTCCCCATAGTATGCAAAACAAAATTTTGAGGATGAAATTTCAAACGGGGAAGAATGTAGTGACCCATGATATTGTGAATGGAATTTTAAATTCTTATAATTATGACATATATTAAAAATCAAAAATATATCACATAGATAAAACAATAAAAACATTTTAATTGACTAATGACGTAAATAAAAAGTATTTCTAGATGCTAAGGATCATATACCAATGGCATAATATCTTGAAATTTGGAATAGTAATGTAAAAATTAGGGATCATAATCTTTCTAGTAGAAAAGTATCATCACCTATGAAAATATAAATTAAATTTAAGAAAATGTGATAGATTTAAATCATAGTGTAAGTAAATAAACGTTCTAAAAATGATAAACTATGTGTTGGAATTTTCGTAAAACATAAATATTTATTTTCAATTTTATAATTAATATACAGATTAAAATACATAGTATTTTCATAAATTGTATTCACAAATAATTTTTTTATTATTATTATGAGATAATTTTATGATTCCTTTAGTACTTTTCCATGGCATAAAAAAAGTCATAATTTTAGATTAAGTATTCTCAAATAAATGATTATGTAATTAAGAAAAAAAAAGTTCTCATAATTTGAAAATTAAATTCTACTTACCTTTCTACACTTACTCTATATGAGTAATATTTCCATAAAAACATTAGTTTGAATTCATCTTAGGAGTGATCCTACTTTGGTATAGTTTAAATGATTGGTATTAACCAATTCCATATTTGGTGTTCTTTCATATACATGTAAAACATTACAATAAGAGGCTCATAGAGTTTATGATGTTCAAAATTTTTCTAAATATTCTAATAAAAATATTATATTTTATTGGAATATATATACCCACATAAGAGTGGATGAATAAAGTTATTAAACATTTAAACATGGTCTTTAGGTTGATCTAGATGAGTAAAAGCACTATGCTTCATAATAAATACATACATGAAAACTAACATGGTCATACATTGATCAAACAAAGGGTTTAGATATAAATACTCATCCATAACTCACAATTGGAGTTACATAATGACATTCATAGAGGGTTTTATAAAAAAAATTGATTCAAGACATAATGGGAATATGTCTCGCTGATTCATAATATATGAAACCAAAAATGAACAAATGAGTCAATATCTAAGAATAGTTTAAAAACCAAATACACATCAATTATTAAATAACATTAATTAGTTAAATTAAATATTTAGGAAAACCATATTATTATTCTTATAATATCAACATAATCAAATTCTGATAACACTTTATAACATACCAAAAACATATTTTTATTATCAAAAATAGTTAAGAAGAAAATTCTAGGACAACTAATTTGGTACATTATCACTAGAGATACCTCAAAAATAATATATTAAATAAAAATAAAATAAGTTTCCATTCCAAAAAAATTACCAATATAGATTTTTAATGAAAGTAAATTTTTTTTTAAAAGATCATATTAATATTCCTGAAATATTTTATATGACTTCCTTATTACACACTGGAGCCACACATTAATATAGTCAATTATTAATTTAAATTCAAGATACATTAATTATATAATGAACTATGTGTGTTGATTTTTTTAGAATATTTTGATGAAAGATTTTTTCATAATCGAACTAGTGAATTCTATGTATTTATAATCCGTAATCCAGATATAATAATCTCATCTATTTTGAAATCATTATTAATTAGTAATAATAATATTTATAAAACTTAATAAATTATTTTTTTATGAATTTAATAATTTTTAGAGTTTTACCTAAATTTCTAAAAACCATGAATGGACCATTTGAATATTTTGTAATTTTCCTGAAAATGGTCTACAATGTAATCTTAAATTATGAAACGAACCCCTATAAACTGGGGTTTCTTCCCATTTTACACTTGATATCCAAGGTTTCGTTAATATAACTCATGATAAATAAATCTATATAATAAATGCAAAAGTAAATAATAAATTACATGAATCTAATCATGAATGTATAGCCCTGACCCCAGTTACCAAGAGTCGGAGCATTATATTAATACATTGGAATGATTATAAGGAATCATGTCCCGAAGGACTGATCAGTTTAGTAGTCTTGGAAACAAGATACATATATAAGTTAAACATTACAACTTTAAAAGAAAAAAAACACAAATTTATTCTATTATAAACATCCAAGCCTCCATGATTATTCCTATAATTCACTCATAAATAACTCCTTCATATCTTGGGAAAATGAAACATAACAATGGGGTGAGCTCAAATTCTCAGTAAGGGTAATAAATACAGTGGAAGATAACATAAATATTAATCAAGGTTAATAATTGAAAACAAATGCCATAACGAATAATAAACATGAGAACTTTATGTTCAGAATATGAGTTGAGTAAATAATGCCATAATAAAACATAGTAACAGGTGTTCTACTAGTTGAATAGCCGTATGAAATTTCAATATCAAATATCATAATGATGGAATTCATAATTCTTGACATCATATCCTCATAGTCAAGGCCTCGTGCCAAGACTACAAATAAGATTTTGTCAAGGTGATGCGCTAAGACAGTAGTTTGTCTTATGATACCTACCGATGAATTGAGGAGTTATAGCAGGATCCACCCATCACATACTAAGTCTGATTCATTCCTTATATGAAAAGTCTGAAACATAACAAAAACATTCATATTAAAACTATCATACAAAATGTCAATACTTTATCAACAAAGTAGGAATGGTATAAGAATAGCACATCCACAATCAAACAAAACTCATTCAATACAATATTAAAGATTTTATTATAAAAGATTAACCTCAATCAAGAATAATGACAGATATTAAATAGATTAAAATAAACATCAAAACTATTTTAGAGAAATATCCCCCCTTTTCTTGGAAAAATTTAAAAGTCACACTATTTGTCAAGAAACTGTTTAAAATAAATTTTTTAATCAAAGTGTCTCATAGCACTTATGAAATTTTAAAAGGAATTTTAATTTTAAATAATTAATGTCCATTTAGATACATCTTTAAAACCATTTTTAAAACATGGACATTAATGAGAATGATTTAGAATAATAAATATTTAAAACATGTAAAATGATATTTTAGTTAGAGTTCCTAACCAAATGATAGAAAATTGAATAAAAATAATTGAGGTAATAAAAATGTTATAATATCTTGAGAATAAAGGGATTCATGATTTACTATGTCAAAGTACATTATATATAACATATAAAAGTGAATTGGTTTATAACAACAAAGAAGTCTCAATGGAATGTAAATTGAGATAAAATCTCTTATAAAGACCATATACTTAAGTTAAGGATATATCAATGACATAATTAGGTGTGACAAATATAAATAACCAAAATAGTATTGGATATTAAGTGTAAACCAATCAGTGGATATTCACAGATTTTCTTGTAAAAACAACACTAATGAATTGGATGTTTAACTCAATAAATGGATATTGAGATAAAATTACTATTATCAAGATCATATCAATGTCTTGACAATTTATCAATTTAGTGATTATGTGTATCAAAATTATATCCACATAAACTGTAGTGGAAATTACATCATAAATAATAAATAGTTATTCCACACATAATATTGGAGTAAAATAATTAATGTAGAATGCGTAAAACTGAATGAGTGGAAATTAAAATTTGAATTTCCCTTTCCAATTTGGTAACTTATGAAACATAAATCCCTATAAAGAAGGATCATAAAATTTAGATGTAAATATCCATAAATTAATGTATATTACACAAATAATACAATAATTGGTCTATAAATTAACCACACAGAAGGAAATAGTGGCAATATTGCATGAATCTCACGAGCAACATTATCATTCTATTGATGTTAAATTCATATATAATTGGATGGTATATAATAAAAAAGACTCATTATCATGTTATATTTATTATTTTTATCATTTATAGTCAATATTATACCCATCCAAATGATGAAGTATTTGAATAACAAACCACACCACGACGTGGAGACGGTAATCCGTACGTACACATGTATGGTGACTTTTTCCTTTATAGGATGGATTGAAAAATGAATATGGTTGTAAAACTTTTAGAATAAAATCAAATTATATATAAGATACTAGATTTATTATTTTATAATTTAATGAACAAGGAAATAAGAAGTTTAAGAAGAAAGGAACTTGAAATAGGTGATGAAATATTTACCTCTTCTTCAGGTTCTTACTTTTGATTTGATCCAAATGGATCCTTAGGATGGCATTATGACTAAAATGAAGTCCTATAAGATGAAGTGAGGAAAATTTATATTGTATTTGGAAAGGGGTTGGCTGATCCAAAAGCCTTTGAAGATGTTAATTTGAGGGAAGGGGGGTGCCCTTTTATAAGCAGGGTGAGGGGCACCTTTGGAAAGTCTAGAAATATTATTTTATAATAAAATTGTTTTCAGTTAATAATGGCTTGAAAATAAAATATTTAAAGTACAAAGTGGTTATGGGTCGAGAAACACTCAACCAATAGGTTTTAGATAGGTTTGGGTCACTATATTAACTTTATCATTTAGATTTAACTCTTAGTTAAATAGTTTTAAATTTACCATGTCTGATTGTATTTTTATATTATATGCTTAATAAACATACTATAAACAACTAGGAGAAACCCAAGTCATTCATTAATGACATATATAATATTATTTATGTCCTTTGGCCGATCCTTATATTTTTATAAACAGAATATCAATTAATAATATAATATTTGTTTTTAAAGATCTTTTATGTCAATTTTGACACTATTTGTTATTTTGTTTTTTCTAAATTTATAACAAAATTATTACTTCAAAAAAATTCATATAAACAACCCATACATGTCATATTATCCTATAAAATTAGTTGAATTTATAAAAAGTCTCAAATTTTAATTATTTTTATATTTATAATATCAATTATTTTAATCTTTCATTAATACGTTAACTACTGCATCATCATTATGTTAAAAATAAATATAATTATTTAATGTCTAAAAGTTATAAATAAAATTAATTTATGTAAGAAATATTTCTATCTTTCCAAATAATTTATATAGTCGAATTTATCTTATGTATAACCCTATAAAAAAAATGTTTTACTTATTAAACTTTGATTTTATCTCTTTTTACTCTTCTTTAAATAAAATAATAATAAATGTCCTAATATAATCCATGTGGACCTAAAGGATCATATTTTATTCATAAGGTTGTTTTTGGATGAATTACACTTATCCAATAGAATTGAGACATGTGTTATGGTAATAAAAAGATAAATTTTACCATTAATTACCAAATTTACTTTTAACTATGGTAAATAATTGAAACAAGTATTATTTACCAAAAAATATTTTCTTCTTATTGAACCACATTTTACAAAATGATATCAACCATGTCTCTCGGATTTTTGAAATTAAAATAAAAAAAGTGGTAAAATTATGTTTTATTTGAATTTGAAAATTCTCCTAGGAGGTGGGTAAAAGATAGTAACAATTTCAATAAACTTTTTATATATCTAAAATTATTAAAAACCAACTTCAATTAATTACATTGAAATTATATAGGTATTATGTATCTATTTTGACCTAAAAAAATTTAAATAAAATAAATAATTATTTAAATAAAAATTTGGTTTTAAACTATAACTCAGTATTTTTCACTATTCAACAAAAATAGAAAGTTTTCATAAAAATACAAAAAATTCACACTTTGCTAATTTCGATATTCCAAATCCAAAAATGAATTCCATTTTGAATGATAAAATTTATAAAATTTAAAAATGTGGATATTATTATTCATAATGGCTAGTATGATTAGTCATGGTGTGTTAGAACTCGAAGTTTCCTACAATGAGAGCTATAACATTATTCAAACGGAAACGTACCGTGGATGCTTGGGTTGTTACATTTTCCCCTCTTTTGGAAATTGTGTCCTCATAATTTTTAAAATTACGCTTGGGAACAAAATTAAAATTTCCACATTAGAAAGAGAGTCAATAAAACTATCACTTTAATAGAAAGAATAAGAAGTACAAAGGTCACCTGAGATAACCCATACTAGGATTCCATGTAAAAAACATTGATATAGAAGAAGAAATAATTTTCATGTGATGATGGGGAGAGATAGAAAACATAATCAGGAGAAATTTAACAACAAGAATACCACAAACTTGTGATGGGAAAAACAATCATTAGTTTCCTAGTTGGAAAAGGAAACAAGGAACATTTTTTTGTTTTAAGTTACAATTCATAAAGATGAGTAATTTATTTGTGAAATTGACTAAGAACATAAATAATTTTCTACCATTAACTCATTTTTTTCAAACGATGAGTACTCAAGATGACTTGGTCACACAGGATGAGCTAGAATCAATCTCTAGAGAATCACTTGGTCCACAAAAGAAAAACTATATATTTACCTTGTCTTTATAGATTAATCAAAACCAAAATAGTTAGTACAAGATCAGATGATCCCCCAAAAGGATAATCCTTAAGAGAAACGAATAGTAATCTTAATTTCTAAAATTAAACCATCAATATTTCAAAGTTAAATAAATAACCTTAGATAAAAAATTGTCCTTACAATCCTTCAATATAATCCAAAATAATGTTTCAACCCAAAACATAGAAGAATTTGGTTATGTAGTCTTCCCCATTAAATTGTATCTCCAAATGACAATGACTACTCTTAAAGTCACACACTGAAAATTAATTAACATGATCACATATTCTCTTTTATAAGATAATCATTTCCCTTAATAACCAAAATCTATATAAATCAACAATAAAAATATAGTTAAAAATCCACCATTACTCTTCAAATGAAAATCCCATAGTATTCTATTTTCCTTTGGCATATAGTGTTCCCAACAGAGCGAATGTCATCCAAAATAACATTTATAACATAATCACAAAATCATTTTCCTATAAAAAGGGTATTCATTTGATATGACATAAGATCCCAAATCCACTTACTATTGATCAATAAATTAATTTTTTGAAAAAAAAATTATTCACACTAACCTGGCACTTCACATAGTCCGGTGGTAGGTGATAAATCCCAATCACACTCTGGTTGTGGGTTCAATACCCATAGCTTATTCCAACACGACAGGTTCTCACATGGTCTACAAGTTTTCCTTTTTCAAAAAATATATTTTATAACATTACCAAAATGATATAAATCCCCCAAAATAACTATAACATAATTCAACCACAAATGTTATCTCATACCTCGCATTTTTATCTAAAAAAACAATAACTTGTAATTACCTCAAATTCAATGATCATATAAAAAATGGATATTTATAACTATATCCACAAGAGAAAAGATAATTCTTCCTCAAATATCATTTTCACATGACATACTGCAGTGTTACAAATACAAGAGAAAATTATTCCAAATTAATCCCATCAGCAAAGTGCACTAATACTTTTAATCATTTCTCCAACCATTTATTTCTACGTAGTTTCATTTTTGACCAAGAAAATATCCTATAGAATAGGGCATTCACAGAAGAAATGGCCAGGTCTCCTACATTTATGGAAAATTACTGTAAATGGATTCTAGTCCATTTTTATTTTATTTTATAGTACTCTTTATTTTCCCTCGACAATTCTTTACATTATGACCTTCTTTCCCACACTTAAATCATTTCTTTATTCCATTGAGACACATTCCTGGGTGCCTCCTTCTACATTTCATGCATGATGGAAATTGATGATTCTTTTCTCCATGTTCTCCACTATTGGTGATAATTTCTTTCATCGTCATTCTCTTCTTTATTGAGTCTAAGAGTTGGTTAATATATATGTTATTTATCAAATTTTTTGAAAACTGATTTCGCATGAACATGATATATTTTATTCCTATCAACATTCCATTTTGTTGCTCATATCCACCCCTTTTCCCACCTTGTACATCATGCTCAAATTTAAAATGACTTCCTTGGAATCCAGCCATTGAATAATACCAGAAAGCACTATGTCAGTAACAACAATCATATTATAATTTAGAGAATATCATGACACCATATTTTCAATTGTAAACACCTTAGTATTATACAAGGTCTTTTATTCAAATATTATATTAAAATCCTTTAAATTGGTTTTTAAAGAAAATGTAAATTATCTTATGCATATCCCTGAGGAGTGTCGTTACCAAAAGTGCAGCAAGGCCCATTATCGTGCACTAGTTCCCGTTCAAGTCTAGCTCAAAGCTGTGTTTTTGGGTTTTACCCCTAGGTACATCTATGCCAGAGATAGCTCTACCTACTCATAACTAGATAGGGATGTATTGCTTTGAAAACTAAAAAAATGATCTACAATAAAAAAAATTCAAGATGTTTTTCTATACTAATACTCAAAGACTATCTTAGGTCTATGTGATCTAATTAGAGTTTATATAAATCTAGTTTCCAAGGATTTTACTAAACATCCTCTAATACCAACTATAATTCGCTGACCCCAATTAACCAGAGTTGGTGCGTTATTTTAATACATTGGCATGATTACAAAGAATCAAGTCCCGAAGGACCGATCATTTTAGTAGTCTTAGAAACAATATACACACATATGTTCAACATTAAAACTTGGATGGAAAAACTACGCTAAATTATTCCATTATAAAAATCCATGACTCCTAGATTCTGCCTAAAATTCACTCACAACAAACTCCTTCATGTCTTGGGAAAATGAAACATAAGAATTGGGTGAGGACAAATGCTCAGTAAGTGTAAGAAATACAGTGGAACATAACTTCAATATTAAACATGGTTAATAATGGAAAACAAATTCCTTAAAAATAATAAACAAGAGCACTTTATAGCAGGAATATAAGCTGAGTAAATAATTCCATTATTTAATATATTTATGGGTGTTCTACTAGTCTAATAACCATATGAAATATCAATAGCTAATCTCATAATGATGGAATGCATAATGCTGGACATAATAACCACATAGTCACATCCTCGTGCCAAGACTGCAAATAATATTTTTTCAAGGTCGTGTGATAGGACACTAGTTTGTCTCATAAGACCTACCGATGCATCAAGGAGCTATAGTGTGATCCACCTGTAACTTACTATGTCCAATTCATTCCTCATACGAAAATTTTGAATCATAACGTAATCATTCATATTAAAACTAGCATACGAAATATAAATACTTTATCCACAAACCATGAATGGTATAAAAATAGCACATCCAGAGTCAAACATAACTCATTAAATACAATATAGATGATTTTATTATAATTAATTATCCTCAATCGAGAATAATGAAGGATATTGACATAGATGAAAATAATGTTGAATATGATTTGATAGAAATATACTCATTTTCATGAAAACATTCTAATGTCACACAATTTCTCAAGAAGCCATTTAAAAAATATTATTGATTCAAAGTGTCCTATACCACTTTGAATGTTTTAAAAGTAATTGTAATTTTAAAACATTAATGTCCATATAAATAAATCCTTAAAACCATTTGTAAAACATGGAAATTAATGAAAAAGATTTAGAATAATAAATCATTAAAACATTTAAAATGATATTTTAGTTAGAGTTCCTAACCAAAATAGAGACACTTGAATACAAATAATTGAGGTAATAAAAAAATTATAATATTATCAGAATAAAGGGGTTCATGATATACTATGCCAAAGTACATTATATAATCCATATAAAAGTGAATTAGTGTATAAGAAAAAAGAAGTCTCAATGGAATGTAAATTGAGATGAAATCACATATAGTGACTGTATACTTAGGTTAAGGATAAATCCACAACATTATTATGTGTGAAAAATATAAATACATTCAATATGATTGGATAATCAATGTAAACCAATCAGAGGACATTCACACAAATTCTTGTAAAAACAACACAAATTAATTGGATGTTTAACTCAATAAATGGATATTGAGTTTAAATTACTCTTATCAAGATCATATCGCTGACTTGAGAATTTATAAATGGAGTGATTATGTGTATCAAATGTATATCCATAGAAATGGTAGTGTAAATTAAAACATAAATAATAAATAGTGATTCCACACATAATCTTGGAGTAAAACAATCAATGAAGTATGTGTAATACCGAATGAGTTGAAATTGAAATTTGAAATTCCCTTACCAATTTGGAAACTTATGAATCCTAAATCCCATGATAGATGAATAATAAAATGAAGATGCAAATATCCATAAATTAAAGTATATTACACAAAGAATACAATCATTGGGTTGTACATATACCACACAAAAAGAAATAGTGGCAATATTGCAGTAATATAATGGGTATAGAAAGTGAGATAAAAACACTTTAGTAGGTTTCAATCGAGTAATGCAAACAAAAGCTAATAAAAACCAAATTAATCACCAAATTCCATGAATATAAGTATAACAAATATAATATATATCAAATAATAGTACATAATACACCACATGTAATAAATAAGTGGTGAAAATGGAAATATCACAGAATTAATAGTTTGATAAGAAACCCTTTACTTTGTACTTTTCCTTGGTCAAGGGCAGGTTAACCTACTGTATAATGGTGAAATAATTATTATTAAATTATAAAATAATTAAATAAATTAATATGATATCATATATGATCTTCTAATATTGGATTATTATAGATATTTTAGTAGTATCATTATTTCATATGTTATCTGATTTGTTTTCCCTTATATGTATAGAAACATATTTATTGTTTGTTACATATAAGATGTATCTTACTCATATTCATAATTATATGAGGTATTTAAACATTTTTTTAATCATCTAATGAAAATTAGACTTGAATGTATACGATGGGGAATTAATCTCATCACGTTCATGGAGATGGTAATCCGTATGTACGCACGAGCGACAATATCATTCTTTTGATATTACAATAATATATAATTGGATGGTATATAATATATAAAAATTCATTATAATTTTATATTTATAATTTTCAATATTTATACACACTATTATTCCCATACAAATAATGATGTGGTAGAATAATAAAGCACACCAGTACGTGGAGATTGTAATCCATACAAACAGACGTATGGTGACTTTGTCATTTATAGGATGAATTGAATAATGAATATGGTTGTAACATTTTAATAATAAAATTACATTATTTATAAGATATTGGATTTATTATTTTATAATGGAAACAACAAGGAATTATGAAGTGGAAGAAGAAATGAATTTTAATGAGGTGATAAAATATTTACCCCTTCTTCGGGTTCTTCCTTTTGATTTGATCAAAAGGGCTCCATAAGTTGGATTTATGACTAAAGTTATGCCTCTAGGATGAAGGGAAGAAAATTGGGATGGTATTTGGGCTGGGTTTGGCCGAGTCAAAATCCATAGAAGATGTGAATTTGAGGAAAGGGGGGGGGGGTTCCCTTTTATAAGAGGGTTGAGGGGAACCTTAGGAAAAGCTAGAAATATTATTTTATAATAAAATAATTTTCGGTTTATAATGGATCCAAAATAAATTAATAAAATGATAAGGTTGGGATGGGTCAAAAACCACTCAACCAATAGGTTTTAGATAGGTTTGGGTCACTATATTAAGTTTATCTTTTAGATTTAACTCTTAGTTAAATATTTTCACATTTACCATGTCTGTTTGTATTGTTATATTATATGGTTAATAAACATTCCATAAACATCCATGAGAACCCCAAGTGGTTCATTGTTAAATATATATTATTATTTAAGACCTTTGGAAGAAAATTATATTTTTAGAAATAGAATATCAATTAATAATATAATATGTTTTTTAAAAACTCTTTTATGTCAATTTTGTCACTATTTGGTATTTTGTTTTTTCTAAATTAATAAAAGCATTATTACTATGAAAAAATTCATCTAAGAAACCCATACATGTCATATTAACCTACAATATTAGTGTAATTCACGAAAAGTCTCAAATTACATTTATTTGGATATTTATAATATCAATTAGATTAATCTTTCACTAATACGATAATTACTGCATCATCATTGTGTTATAAATAAATTTAAATATTTCAATTATAAAAATTATAAATAAATACCTTTATGTAGGAAATATTTATTTATTTCTAATTAATATTTATAGTAAAATTTATCTTATGTATAACCCTATATAAATAATGTAGTAGTTATTAATATTTGATTTTAACTCTTTTAACTCTTCTTTAAATAAAATAATAATAAATTCCCTAATCTAATCCTTGTTGACCTAGAGGATCATATTTTATTCTTAAGGTTTTTTATGGTTGAATGAAACATATCCAATATAATTAAGACCTGTGTTAGGGTAATAATAATATCATTTTCACCCTTAATTACCCTATTTAATTTTAACAGTGGTAAATAAAAGTAAAAAGTTACTATTCAAAAAAAATTATTTACATCTTATTGAACCACATTTTAATTATTTATATCAATAGTGTCTCTCAGATTTTTGAAATTCTACTCATAGAAGCGGGAAAATTATGTTTTATGTGAATTTGTAAATGCTCCAAGGAAGTTGGTAAAATATGATAAAAAGTTCAATAAAAGATTTCTATATCTAAAATTATTATAAACTGACTCCAATGAATTACATTAAACATATATAGGTATTATTTATCTATTTTGACCTAAAATAAATTTAAATAAAATAAATAATTATTTACATAAAAATTCGGTTTTAAACTATAACTCAGTGTTTTTCACTATTCATAAAAAATGAATGTTTTCAGAAAAATATCCAAAATTCACTATAGGCTAATTTAGATATTCCAAATCAAAAAATGATGTCCATTATGAATGTTAAAATTTATAAAATTTTAAAAAGTGGGAATTACTATTCAAAATGGCTAGTTTGATTGGTTGTGGTGTGTTAGAACTCAATGTTGCATACAATGCAAGCTATTACATTATTCAAACGGAAACGTTCCATGGAAGCTTGGGGTGTTACAAAGAATAATTCTCAAATATAGGACAATAAATCTCAAACCCTATTTATAACTCATGCTATATTATTATAAGTGTTATCCATATCATTATTCTTACTTGCCCATGGAGGTCTAGCTATCAAATTTTCTCTTTACCATGAAACCCCGAACAAAGACAAGGTATTAATATCATTTTTATCAAATAGCATGGGATAACCTACCACATTACCTAATAAGGCTAGTGGTAGTGCTCAAGACATCTTTATGATCACTACTAGATGGAAACTAGTATTGCGGTTTAAATATATATATCAATGTTAATTATTTCTCTAAATAATATGTTAAATAGTAAATGAAGATAACTAAATAATTTTACATGATATCCCCATATATTGGAATGGTATATATATATATATATGATTTTAGAAGTTTTAACATAAAACTCAAAACAAATGTTACATAAAATCATAAATAAATGTTCATGATACTAAAAAAACTCATTAATACAATGGAATAATTATAAAAAAATATTACTAAGAAAAGGGATAGTTGAGGTGGCATTGTACACAAAGATAACAAAAAACAAAATTGTGAAAAATCCAAATAAAATCCAAAACACCCATTCATTGCATCAAATGAATATTCATCACATTCCACCTCCACCACCCATGAATTAGAATCAGTGGACTTATAGCTACATCAATGTAGAACCTATCGTAATCCACAAATCTATAATATGTGTGAATCTATAATTCATATTAGGTATCCTCCCCATAATTCATTTATAACCATTACTTTAAGAGGAATTTAATAAATGTTGTAAATAAAACAATAATTTATCAATTTCAATTTAAAAATAAACATCTGATAGTTGTAAATTTTATAGAAACCATTATTTTTAGGATATTTATATTTGAAAATTTTTAAAAAAACTAAAACACAAAGAAATATAGCATTTAATAAAAGTAATTTTTATATCTTACTTAATTTCCATGTTATAGGAATAAAGAAAATTGACTAATTGAAATAAACCCATGAGCATTTAGATAAAAAACTATATATAAAGTGCACAGGTAATATTTTAGAGGGAAAACTTTTTAAAAATACAAGTTATATAAGAAGATGAAATTTTCCCCCAAAACACCAATAAGAATCAGAACTAGTATAGTAGACTATAAAACATTATGCAATAAAATTAAGACCATGAAAATAATAATATGAAAACATCACAAAACATTAAAAAAACAATTTTTAGTAGAAAATTAAAATCAAATCCATATAAATTTTTTTTTGATTATCATGGGATAACTAATCGCAACTATCATGTGAAAAAATAGGATTTCAAAAAAAATATTGGAAAAAACTAAAACAATAACCATTTAGTTGGATTCTAATGTAACTCAAATTAATAAAAACTATATTTTCCCAACTTGTCCAAACTGACTATTAAATCCCTAAATAAACCATAATCCAAATTGGGGAAACTTTCTTGAGAAGATACAATAGTTCTATACTTGTACATAGATTTACCACCATTGTACAAAAGGCATCCAATGATATGTAAATAGATTTGATAAATAGATATGAAACATGTAGGAATATATATGTTAATAAATTATCATTTCACCCATCACATTTAGTCACTCTTCCAATAATAAGACCCATTTTCCAAAAAATATTCTTAGATCATATTTACGAGAACCAAAAATTCATTCCAAAAACTATTATTTATATAAATAACACAATGTGGATAACCACAATGGAGTACAAGCCTTAGGAAAAACTGTTTTTATAACGTTATTAAAAATACATTGGAACATGTTTGTAAATAAATGTTATAAAATCAACATACAAAAACCAACCCATGACAACAACATTGGTAAATGATTTGAAAAATGTCACATCCATTAAAATATCATCCATTTCTCACAAAGTCCGAGTAACAAAAAAATATCAATAAATCACCAAAAAATGATCAAGGATAATTTTTTTGAAAATTATTCTACACCCATAATATAAAAATAATTCTTTAAAAACATGAATTACTTACCATTGAAATATGTTGGGTGTCAAAAACCCTTTTAATATTCATGTTACTTTGAAAAGGAAATATAAATAATTTATAAATGATGTTTTCTTTCACAGTGAAATAGTTTACAATTTATGAATTATGAAATAATGAAATATAATTTATTCCAAGAGTTTTTTTAGAAAAATAATATCATTTTAATTTTTTATATTTACATACATTAACATAAAAATAGTCATAATGTGTATTGAAAAATAGAATTCAATAATGTCATTGAAATTACTAGAGAATGATTTGGGAAACCTACCATAATTGTTTTACCCTATTGAGTGATGGTTTTAATACACATTGATTAGTTTAGAGAAATGCATTATTGATCAAAATAACTATAATATGTATAAACCACCAATTTTAATTACATAACCCTTAACTAATAGTCAATATTAACATAATAGAGATAAAAAATAGAGTACAATGAAGAAAAATATAATAGGGTGTGGTTTATATAAATTTAAATGGGTTTTCACTAAATGATGATGTAATTCCATAGAGAACCACGAGGAAGAGAGGAATGATAGGGGGTTTCATGTAAAAATTTAAAAATTGAATTTGTGGAATATGGGTAGTCAAACATGATTTAATGTGAGGAGAGAAAAAGGAAAAAATTCACCAATTTTATTTCTTGTCCACTCGAATAGTCCAGATACACTATTCAATAAACCATCCACCAAAGGTATCATAACTATTAGTATCATGTTATACACCATACATGGATTAAATATAGATTTTCTAATAACCATTTAGAAAAGTGTGGAATCCATTAGGATTGAACCCTATGTATGATTAAGAAAAATTGGTATTACTAACTATGAAAAGAACATGCACCGGCTCTTCCCCGTAACTGAACTATAAATCATTCATGTATGATTTGAAATAAGGTTTATAAAATCCATGTGATAATTTTGAGATGATTATGTGAATCAAATATTTTATAATTTTTTTGAGAACATTAATACTTAAATTCTCCATGTCCATGAAAATTAATAGTTAAATAAATTAATTAGAAAGAGTTAGGCTATTTTGATAAAATTTTCACCATCAGAAAAAAATTTTCCCACATAAATCCCCAATATAATTTTTTGATCAAGTAGGAGATAAGGACAAACCATCACATTAAAATTTTATCATAATACAAGGGGATCCTAAGACACATTCTATAGAAATAAATACGATTATATCATACTACAAACATTAAAGAAACATTGGGAGTCATTATAGTTAATAAATAACTTTATCATCAGCATGATGATCAACTGTATAACAGAAACCTAAATACATCATATAGTGATAACCAAGGGCTGGTGTTGGATATAGTACCTAAATAATTTAAATCAATTGAATCAATGTTATATGTAATGTTTGGGTTCGGTTAGGGAATTAAATACCTCACCCATGAGTTTAACATAACTATATTATTAAGGAAATAATAAAAGTTACAATGTTATTACTTTAATTTTATGAAATAGATCATATATATATGTACCATTACAATATTTAATATTCACCTATTAGAAAAATCATTAAATCAACTATTCAATCCCCATGTTTTAATAAAAATGATAATGTTTTATTAAATTCACACCTTATATGTTCATTGAGAACTAAAGTAAACTAATTCAACCTGATCATTGAAAATAATAATAGACGGTTAATAATTTCTTGTAAATATTAATTAATAAGTCAATAACACTATAATAAATAACTAACAGTAGTATAATTTAAATATTTTAATAAAATTTGACACTTATATGTTTTATTAGAAAAACAAAATAAAAAATAAAAAATAAAATAAAACTTAGTTTAACCATTGAAGAGAAAGAAAAGTACAATAAGATGTAACTAAAGAATATAATTAGTCCACATCAATTATAATAGTGATAAATTATGTATATTATGATGTATAATATTTGGATCAACATTTATTACTTTATTCTACTCTATAAAACCTTCACTTATGAACAAAAAGTCCATAAATATTGATATTTTCTTAGCATCATGATGTGAATAATTATTATAAACCAAAATATCATGATTATGGAATAACTAGGAATTAGTTCTATAAGGTGTTAATGATTTAAATGGGATGTAATGTTAATAACACCACTAATTTAACCAAACTTGTTCTACTTTATCATTACACAATTGAAATTTCATTCATCACCGTAGTGTGTGGAGAAAATATTAATCAACTTAGCCACTCTTACCATAATTACCTCAACCTTAACAGTTTTCTTCCTTACCAATACATAAGTGGTTAGACTAAACAAGGATATATTTGATTAATGACAAGTAAAAACACATTCCAGAATTTTTCTTTTAACAGAACAATACTAGACTATCTTAGGTAATTCTGATACTAACTCAATAAAGAAATGACTATATTCTAAAACAAACTAATCCATCTTTTAATGGAAGTTAAAAATCCATTTACCTAATAAAATTCACACACTTAGGATAATACTAGATAATGAAAAATTCATTAATATCATCTCATGAATGTTCTTATAGTGATTTACACTAAATTACTGAATTCCAACACATATTACTTAGTGATTCAACCATAATTGTGGCTAAGGTGAGATTAAGATAATCATGGTGTTCAACATGGTTTATTTTTTTCTTAATATTCTACAAACACCCTTTAAATATATTATAAACATACCAACCATAAGGGAGTGGATTGAATCTATTATAAAAATCATAAATATAATAACAATGTAAATTCAGGAGAGGAAGAACACTGCAATAAACAACTGAAGTAATGGGAAAACTAAATAGGGTTGGATTTGATCAATTGAATGGGTTTCTTGTGAAGAATAATACACATCACTATTTTAGAGTTCTAAATGTACTTGGTATATACGTATTCTAAAATAATAAGAATCTAAAAATATAATCAAAATATGTATTTTAGTTCTATACTACAAAAACCCAATATGAATAAATTAATCCACATAAAAGGACTAAGATACATCTATCAACAACCATATAATCCCAAAAATTTACTTATAAAAACACAAAATATATGAAAACCAAAAAATTTGTATTTGAAAACAATCATAATCACATATTAATTATATACAAAATCAAACAGGATGTCATTATTTTGTATTGAAAAAATTTAATAAGAATATTTCATAATTTTTTTAAGATATCATTACAGATACATTAAAACACTTATTATTACACCAAATCATTAAAAATAAATATTTTATAGAATTTATCAATCAAATAATTCAATAAAAAAATAAATTTATTAAAACCCCACATTATATTCCCCAAAATATTTTACACGACCCATTTTATTACAAGAAAAATGGAATCTATAGAAAATAAATACTCACCAAAAATTCAAAACACTTGAATTTAATGGTGAACATTGAGTTTAAACATCATTTAAAATATTAGAATGATATACTTTTTTATAAAAATTTTAATGGAATATATTTATATATAGATAAATATATATAGAAATCATCCTAATTCATTTTAAATAATTAATGAGTAGGAAGAATAATAACTTCAAATATAAAAGTTAAAAAATTATAAAATTTGAAAACATTATTACCATGAATTATCTAGACACATAATCTGGAAAACCATGAGCAAACAATGTGAGTCCCTGATGAATTTTCCTAGAAAGGGTTTTACCTTCTATATCTGGTTTTCCAAACAATGCAGAATAATCATGTGACCATAGGTCTCTTCCCATTAAAAATAATGGAGTCAATAATAATAACTCATATATCATCAATATATAATTTTGATACTGAAATAAATCCTAACCAACTCTTATGTGATTAGGAACAAAGCTCAAATTTTAGACACAATATTTCTTAACACCCATAATAAATAAAGGGTCTATAAAAAATATATGGATAGAAATTTACACATACCAACCCATTGATGATAGATGATCATCTATCCTATCTACATTGAATCCATAAACAACAACCTATCTCTAATATAATTTGTTTCTATATCCAACCTAGGTGATCAATCTAATTCACTTGATTATTCTGACCATAGTCTTAAGGTTCAACCCAAATAACCATGTGATTTAATCCGGTGTTAAAGAATCAATGTACACATGAATTGAATTATTTCACTTAATAATATAATAACAATGAAATTACTACCACCTATAAGTCTGAAATGACTTACTTATATATTTGTGAGTCCTATACAATAGATAAGTAGTTTCATGATTATAATCATCCCAATTGGGGCATAACATTATAAATAAGTTCTCAAAAAACTAAATAAAATTTATAAGAAGGAATGTATTTAACTAGAATATAACTAATTAAAATTTAGGTCAACATGGCAAGGTAAGCATGTATGGAAAAAATTATCAAACTCCTGAAGAAATCCTAAAAATCCATCTCCACACATGAAGCAAATGTTTTCCACACATCTATCATGAGGTGTGTAAAAATAAATTTTTTTATTCATTTAAAATCATTCACCATGGAAACATAAATATTATCCTACAGGTTCGTGAAAAAAACATAATTTATACTTTTTGATTATTTAAGCAAAAATTATTTTTTTGGGGTATGTGAATTCAAAAACAAATGTAAATACATAATAAATGAAAAATAATTGTACAAATGAGATGATAAGGGTGATTCTCTAGTTCTCGGTTTCTACATCAAATGATATTGTTTTACCAAAAAATATTTTAATTCTGACATTATTAATTGATATATCCCATATTCCATAATATATTTATCATTAAACTATAGGATTAAGTGTCATGTAGAGAATTATTTGAATGTGACAACTAAACAATCATCCTCCCTGGTTGTATTTGTGAAATTCCAATAAACCACTCTTAAACTATGAAGGAAATGCCAAATAAGGTGTTGTTGTTCCTAGAAAATATGTGAGTTTCTTATTACCTCACAAACATGCCAGTGGCTGATAAACAATCTCCTACAAATGAATCACTGAAATTAAACATGATATTACGCAAGAGGATTGAGATTATTAATCATGATCCTATGTAACAATAGTGAATATTACTCAACCCAAAACAAAATTTACATTACATTATAAAAAATTCATAAAAAATAAATATATATGAAATTAGTTTTATTCATCAATGAATGAGAAGTAAATATGTAAAAGGGGGAACCTTTAAATTCTGAATCAAAATTGAATTTATAATTCGTTTAAATGTAGAATATATAGATGAGAAAGAGTATTTCATTAAAAAACAAAAGTAAGAAGAATAAAAAAATGATCCAATGCCAGATAACTCTACAAACTACTATTCTTGAGATAGTTGTAGTCAAATACTTATATTATTTAATTTTATATGTCCCCATTTCCTTTTAGATAGTCTATCCCATACGATTTAGACATTTTTGAATATTTAAATTCAGTCTTATTATTCCCATATAATTAAAACTTTTCAATAATATATCCTACCAAAAAATCACTTTTCTTCATTTCACGATGGTGACCAAAATATTTTTCATGTTTAGACCCAACATTGAGTCCACCTATAAATCTAAATCATGTTAACATGGAATTCATGGTCTTGTATATAGGTAACAATATTTCCACCATACATACTCCCATTATAAAATTAAATTAATTTTTTCTAAGTATTTCATCGAACATGACATGAAACTATATTTATCTGCCACATGATTGAAAACGGAATGTCGAGTCAAGAGACTTTGTGGTTGGTTTTTTACATGGATTATTAGATTAATATGTAGTCAATAAGAATGAAGTTTCATTAGAAAGATGATTAAATATCATATCATGTTCAATATTCGCATGGTCTCTTGATTTAATCATGGTTGATTGAAATGAATGTAAGGTTGGTCAAAGATATTTGTTTTCAATTTAAATTAACTTTGTGATAATATTTTGATGGTCACATAACTACCTCATGGATAATTGAGATGAAGTTTTTTATAGTTTGATCAATGTGTGGGTGATAATAATGAACTTGTAGTTTATCTCCATAAGGTAAAATGACCACATCAAAGTCCATTGGAATGAATGTTTGGTCATTCAGATCACTCTGTGGTAGTTCAAAATAAACTATTAGACAATTTTGAGACTCTTCTACCGGTACGTTGATATGGATGATAAATTATCTATAATAATTAAAATATTCATATATTATCATAAAACATCATTGATGTTATCATGTTAAACTGATATTCTAGAAATTTTTTTCTAAATATTCCTGATGAAGGGAAATATTTATTCTCACAATTTTAAATATAAAATAAAACAATTAAAATAAATATTTTAATCCATCTTCATCATGTATTCCAAACAGATTTTATATACTAAATATGTGAAAATTACTTTGTTAATGATGAAATAGTTCGGTTAAAATCCTTAAAACACTCACAGAAGTACATTATTGTATTGGATCTATCAATTCTTATCAATTACCTCCTCTAACATACCCTAACCCAAATCCAAGACCACTCATTATTTTCCTGAGAAACTTATAGCGAATGTAAAATATATAGTAGGAAAGGGAATATATTACATAATATATATCCTCCCAAATATCTATGTACAAAAATTTAAAGTATATCCATTTCTAATAGTTTGAAATAAAACTATATATTTTATATTTTGTAAAAAAATATACTAGTAAAGAATGTCTATTTCTAAAAACATTCACTTTCAAGATACTTTGAATTCATCCATTAAAATTAAAAAATGGTTCATATAATTATAGATGGAATTTGATACATGATTTTTTGAACCATAATTTAAAAAATACCATATCAAAGGAATATTCTCAATAACACACGGATTAATAAACCATTATAATTTTGATAATAAATCAATTCTGAGGATTATTAGTGACTTTGTAGAGGAAAAAACTTTTTTTGAATATGAGTTAAATAAGAATAAAACTAGATTATTCTAAAAATATAAACATAAAACCAAACATGAATATAAAATTATAGGAATAATAATTATTATCACTATAACATTATATGATATATATATCTATATATATTTAAATAAATTTTATTTATTTGATAGTTCTCTTTAGAAGAATATTCAAGTTTAAACAGATTGAGAAACATTATTGAATTATAATGATTTAATATGACAGTTATTTAATAGATTTTGGTTTGATATGAATCGATACGAATAAAAATATTATGAAAAGTATTTTTTAATGATTTAAAAACTGAATTCATTAGTTTTAAATTGGTTTGAAAATAAAAATTGAAGAATTTTATGTTAAAAGAGCCATTTTTCCTAACAAAATATTTTTATGTGTTAAAAGTGTTTTTAACATAATAAATTAAAATGATATATTTTGATAAATTATTATAAATAATATTTTATCTAATATATTTGTTTTTTTAATTTAATTTAACTGTTTTTAAATATCATAGAATGAAAAAAAACTCAGATTTAGGCTTAAAAATGAATTTTCTAACAATATTTTGGTTGTGTTTTGTGCACTTATTTTAAAAGGAATTTAAACATTTTATTAAAATTAAATCATATAAACAGGTTCCCATATCATTATTAATATTAAATACTATTACGTAATTAGTTGAACAATTTTTTTTCATTATGAATAATAACTAAGTAAAAAATAAATAATTACGGTAATGGTTAAATAGGGATAACTAAGGACATAAACCAACACATAATGTATAAAATAAAACCAAAAAATGTAAATTTTTTATTATTTAGTGTTATTTAAACCTAATTAAGTATGAAATTAAAAATTTGGACTATTTGGTACAACTAAACATTATTATGATATATATTATATCTCAATCTTATAATTAATTCCATGTGTGTATTATCCCTTACAATAAAAGGGAACCCCATATTTTTTATTATAAAAACTCATTATGAGATTTATCTGGACTAAATAAAACCCAGATAACTTATTCACTTCAATAGAAACTCCTTGGACACATTTTTCTTATTGAATTTCCATACCCATGTTTTCATAGGAAGTGATTCAAAGGTGGTATCACAAAGATGTGGTTTATGTTCTCACATAACCTTATCAATTTTCACTATTATTTTATTTCCTATAAATCTATTTTTTTCAAAGATAGAATAATTAATCAAGTATATTAAAAAATTTGATATTTTATTAATATCATTATACAACTGTTATCCAACTAAATTTTATCAAATGTTTAATGAAAGTATCACTCGTGCGTACGTGTGTAATATTGCATCTACACAGGAATATGATCCATTGCCCATCATCATAATTTATGGTTGGTATTCTGATGGATTAAAATTTTATATATTATGTATAAATCATATTAATTATTTTCTGTTATATTATATTATATACATTCTTAACTTTTGATCCATTGGAAAATGATAACGTCTCTTGCACATACATGTGGGATAACACCTCCATGTGGTGATGTGATTCATTTTTACCTATTTCTTTTTATGAACAATTAAATTTATATATAGAAAAAATATTATACTTATTCCATGATTAGGATTTATGTTTGATGAAACCATGACTAATGTGTAAGTACCAAAACTATCAAACCAACACATAAATGGAAAACATACAAGTTTTCACCCAAATGTTCATTATAATAAAGAAATTTTAATTAAATGGAAATTGGAATTTATAATGTAATTATATGTAGTATATTATATACTAATATGGTTATGTAATATATGTATATTAAATTTTTTTTATTATATTGGATATTTTAATCTGTATGAAGAAATATGGGACCTAACGTAAGAGTTTAGTTTACAATATCATTTCTTATTAGGATTATCTAAGAAAAAATATTCATCGAGGGATATTTTATGGATAAAATCTGTTAAAAAAATATTTAATCCAACATAAGTTATTGTTGTTAATTTTTATATAACTACCATTTTACCTATATTTTTAATTAAAATATTCTAGAAAATGTATTTATGAAAAGATGACTTTACTGTTCTTTATTAGCAACAATGTTTTTATTTCTTATCTATGCCCAGAGAAATTAATTAATAGATGTTTTTACATACAGTTTAATTGTTATAAAAATTTAATTTGAAATACCTTTTAAATTATTTACAAAGGTTTGTAATGAATATTTTTAAATGATATGTTTTTTCAATGATGTTGATTTTTTATGTTTTATAAAAGTGTGAAAAGAATTTTCTCTTTCTTGTATATGTTACGAAAAAGTGTTCAGACTAACATGATTATTCATTACATTGATTCTTGATTTAGATGTTTCCATTCTATTTTCAAATATCATATTTTATCAATATTATTGAAACATTATTTTAAATTTTATCAAAATAAAATCATATTATTCTCTTATTTTGAAGAGAGGTTCAATTACTCTATTAATGTTATATTACATCAATTTAAGAATCCAATGATGTTTTTTATACATAACTAGGGATATGGTATTATTATATAACCCACTTTATTTCCATTGGTGTCTTATGATAATGATTATTTATGATTGAATCTAGAATATTAATTTTTCCCATAGTGAAATTCTGTTATGATGAAAATTTAGGAAAATAATTTATTTTCCATGACTTATTCTATGAAATATCGCTGAAATAATTATAAAATCCATTTCCATCCCATGATATATGATATGATGATATGATGAATGTTTTTTATCTGGTGTAACTCGTAAAAAAGGTTCTCATTATGTAACTTGCGTGAAAAGAATTATTAACCACTCTAACACATTATATAAATATAAATACCTCATGAGATAATATAGAATATAATTTGGAATTATACAAGTTTAGATAGGTATTCAATCAACATATTCAGTACTAGGCGTAAACAATTACTATGGATATTATGGAATGTGGAGTGTTCCTAATTCACTATGATAGTCTTGGAAGTGATCCTCAACCATAGAAATGATTTTTTGTTTTATGTGTGAGGGGAAAAATTATGTATTGATCTTATAGTTTATTCTCATGGCTAATGGTTGGTTTTTAATGATTCTACATAGTTAATAATAATGCATTTTGTTATGAAAATGTGTTATTCCATGATTTATGACTAAAGATATTTTAATGATTATATATGAATTTCATAAGTCATTATTATGTTTTTATACCCATTAAATTATATTATGTTGATTTGTGATCACTAATTGATGTCTCATGTAATTACCATTTATAGGTGTATGGGATCACTATTTCATATGTTTTCATTCAACATGTTATGAAGAAACGTATTATCCAATAAATATACTAGAATTGTACTATGAGAGAATAAAAATATTAGATATGTTAAAGATATTTTAATGAGTAATATGATTTTTTATTGATTCCCCAAATGTATTAAAACTTCATTTCCATTAGATATTTATTGTTCTAAAATGTAATGAAATTCATCTAAAATTATGTAATATTTATTTATGTTCTAGTTTTTCTGACAATATTGGTTTCCAAAAAAGATTATTGTCATTTTTAGGAGATTGGGATTAGAAAACCTTAGTAGAAACCCTATGAATAAGTCTATGTATAATTTAATTCCATAACTATTTTGTATAGTAGATATTGGTTGGTTTTATAGGAAAATAAACCACTATCTGTTTACTTCCATGTGGATCAAGATGTGGCACATAATAACATAGGGTAAGGACTCTAAATGTAGCAGATTGGGTATTAACGCAATCATCACCGGTTCTTAATGAGTGGGCAAGGAAAACATAATATGATTGAATCTCTCATGGGATATGATCTGGTTATTTCAAATTAAATTTATGAACTATTTTTATGAATTAGATTATATGACCTACAAGAAACTATGATAATACATAATGATATGAGATGAATATAATGTCCCATGAGTTGAAGGAAGGTGTCATAATTTTAGACATTGTAGGAATTATTTTCATAATAACATGATTTTATAATCTAATCAATAGTGTTTAATAATATAAATATATTTTTAGTCTTATTGAATCACTTAAATTAGGAGGAATCATATGAACAATGAATGTGAATGAAAATGAAATGGATTTCCTCATATTAAACAGCATGAAATTAGAACTTGAACGAAAAAACTCATAATTATGTGTAATGATCTATTTTGATATATGATTAACAACGTAAACATGTTTAATATTACTATCACACCTGATAAAAAAATGAAGTTTTATGGGAGTTTAGTTGATGAATAACATAGTGGAAACAAGATTCAATTTCCCACATGCCTTGAATGTAGGAATAATAACTATAAGAAATGTCTCAAAGGAATAAAAAGATTTTTTATTTAAAAAAATAATTGAAAATAATATGATATTATCAATAAAAAATTAAATGTTTTATTGAGTGAAAACAACATACATCACATGGACCAATTTATAGTTAAATTCCTTGTTTATGGGGAACATGGGAATTATCTGATTCAATACCCTAATCCATGAGCTTACACAAAATCTAAGGAATGGCTTATTATTTGTCAATCATTAATGAGGATAATTATTATTAAAGATTAGATAAAATCCACTCTAGAGTTTGAGGTAAAATTTTTATATTATTTATATTTTTCCTTATGTAAATTTGTTGTTCATACATTAGTGTAATTTGATGTTACATTGAGAACTGATTATCCCTCTTTATAGATTCCATATAAATTTCAAGATTAATGAGGTGAAAATTGATATTACAAATCAACCTATGATTTGTATTCATTGTGGGGATGAATATTAATTTCAAAGAATAGTTAAATCCATTGTATGGGTCTTAATTCTTATTCATGATTTATATTTATAACAAATGGTTGTAGTAAAACTCCACATTTATGATATACCTATTATTTTGGATCATTCTAATGTATTAAAAAATTAATTTCCTCGTATTCTCTATTATATTGATATTTAGTTTTCTATTCAACTCATTATTCAAGAAGTTCATTAAATCCATAGACAATGGCCCCAATTTATTTACATGACTAAATGTTGTAACTTGTGGAGAATCAAGATAAGCGATTCATGTATCATAGTACTTCACCTGATGGAGAACCTATTCTTTTTTATAAATAGTAATTTATATCAAGGAATCATTTCACTTATTATCATGTAATTTATGAGATCACTCTTAAGAACAAATATCCTCTACCTCATATAGATAAACCATTTGATTAATTACATAGTGATCAATATTTTTTCCAATAATGATCCTTGATCAGGATGTTATCATGTAAGGGTTAAAATTTTTTATGTGAAAATGACGAAGACGGATATATTTTTTTGAGATTTCAACTAGGATTATAATGGAATGATATGGTTCATAAAATAAGGTTTCAAATCATTAATAGAAGATGAGAATAAGGGGATAGAGAAATATTTTCATTGTATATCAATATTTTATCATCTTCGATTTATAATTATTGATATTGATCTGAAAGATAATTTTTTGTTGGATAAAATGAAAATATATATTGTAGAATGTGTATTATGATGGGAATTATGTATGTATTTTATCACAGAGATACATTGTTCTTAGAAGATGTTTCAGCTATTACCTATACTATAATAGAAACGAGAAACCATTATGATTGATTTCATCAATATACTCCCTAGAAGATCTAAAGGTAAGAGTTATATATTGAGTTGTAGTCAATCTCAATATGATGTTAATAAATTTAATTTAAATAAGAAAATATATATATCTTGATTACATTTCTAGGATATAAACTAACAATTTGGTAAGGATGAATGTAGTACCACATTAAATTATATCATATCAGGATATATGGTTTACCTCAATGGTCTAAAAAAATAGTCAATATGATTTTGAAATATAGTTGAAAATTAGCTCTACATATCATCCTCTAACATATGGTGTGTCTGAGAAGAAAATTCAAACCCTAGTCTATATTTTGAGTTCTTATTATATAGATCTCAAAAGTGGTTGAGATGAAATTAAACGAGATATATTGAAGCCAGATCTAGTTGATAGATGTAAAATAAGGATATATCATTAAACATCACATTAGGGAAGCTCAATACCAGAAGATATGTTTTGGTAATAATTATTGGTGATACAATGTCTTCACTGTTGGGGATAAGGTATTGATATGTATATCTCCATTAAAGAAGTTTAAGATATTTATAAATTATTAAAATTTAATCTCAATATATATCAAAAAATTCATAATTCATGATTTTTGTTGGTTTCGAGTTTAACACTTTTCACTTCCACTGAATCTTTCTAATGTTCATGATGTGTTCTATGAGACTCTTAGGAAAAAGTAGATACATAATACCTAAAATGAACTTACCTCAGTGGTCCTAAAACAAGATAATTATCTATCTTATGAGGAATAACTAAGGTATATTATTTGTTGAAGATAAGATGTTTTATGAAATAAAGCTAATCACCTAGTTAATATTTTTTAGTGAAACCATATATTAAAAAAAGTTACACAGGTATTAGAAAATGTTGTGATGAAGAAGTATCATATGGTTTTCATATCATAGTGATGGAAATTTAAGGTATAAGTTATTTTATGTGTTTATAATGTAACACTTTTATATTTTAGGATATATTTGACATTAAACCAGTTTTATTTATTTATTATATTTATCTACATAAAACACTGAATTTTAATGGATTGGGATAAACTATTGAGTTATAATTATTTACTGTTAATGTTATCACCAAGACATGGAATTGATAAATATGAATAAGAGTAAATAAATTATGGAAAGGTATTGTTTATATATTTATAAAATGAATTCACTGATATCTAATTAGTTTTAAATTTGGAAAAAAGAATCTGAATTAAAAAGGAATTAGTTTCTAAAAAGAATTTTTAGGTGAACAAGGTGCATTTTTCATAATAAAATTACATTACTTTTTATTTATGAATAATAATAATTAAAATCATAGATACAAATTTCAATAAAATATTTTAATATTCATATAATAGTTTCTATATGTAAATTAGTGAAGGTAAAGGATGTTTTATTCATAAAAATACATTATGCTAAAAATGTTGCTATTTTATTTTGAACACTTATTTTAAAATAAAATTTAATCACTTATATAAATTGAGTATTATAATTTTCAAAATTATAATCATTAATATCATTTAATAATTCCATATTAATTTTTGGCCAATAGGAATATTAACTAAGGTAATAATTCATTAACATGGTAATGTTTAAAAAGGTTCATCAAAACGGTTAAACCAATCAATAATTATTAAAATGAAACAGAAATATGTATAAATTTTTTTAGAAGTATTTTAGAAAATATAATTTCCTAACTTTAATATTATAGACATTTTACACCACTTTAAATGATTAATAAATATATTATATTTAAATCATTAAGGTAATTCCACGTGAGTCATTTCCCTCACTTTGAAACACTCTCTTAGTTTCACAAAACAACAGTTGATCCATTCAGATTGGAAAAACCATAAATAAAAATATTCTCTCATTCCCTTTAAGCTTTTTAGTAGTTATTTTCTTCTAAAAAAATAATGAAATTTTTCTTATCAATGTTTTAGAAAGTTTTATCTCAAATAAGAGGCATGTTATTACCGATATTCTTCACCTTACATTCTTATTATACTACCACTAAATCTATCGCATACATTATAATGTAATGAATATTATTTCATGAATATTTTTATTTTTTATTATAATTAGGTTAAAACTATTTTACACCTCTCTTCCATCAAATGAGAAATAAAAGTATCACTCGTACGTACTCATGGACTGCCACCTCCATATAGAGATGTGATTCATTTTCCATCACTATCATTAATTATTGGTCATTTTGTTGGATTTAATGTTTATATGTTATATTTTTGAAATAACTATTATTCTATAATTATAATATTTTATTTACCAGATTACATTTATTTCCATTAGGAAATGATAATGCCACTCGTTCTTACGTGTGGACTACCCCCTCTACGTAACCATGTGATCACTCTTTCATCATTGATTTATAAAACAGTTTATCTACGGATATATGTTATACCAATATATTATTTATATTATGATTGTGACTATGTAGATAATAAAACCATTGGCAATGTTCATGTATAATAACCATCAAACTAAAACATACATGGCAGGAGGACCCATTTTTACACATATTTATTTTAATAAAGAAATTATAAAAAAAAGATAATTAAAAATATAAATGAAAATTTATGTAGTATTTTATTCATTAATATGGGTTTTCAATATATTTACAACAAATTTATTTTTATTATATAGGATATTGTTATGTGTACTATGAACAATGAATCTTGGGGTAAGGGTTTTTGTTAAAATATCATATCTTCTCAAGATTATGTATGACCAATTTACATTGATGAAATTTAATTGTTTTTATCCTTTAAACCCCATATAATTTATTTTCCTCTTGTAATTTAATTAATTTTAACGTATTTGTAAAATTTTAAAATATCTTTTAAATAAAAAAATGATTGACCAATTATTTACTGAAAAAATAGCATATTCCCACTTTGGTCGAAGAAATTTTTTCTACGTCCTTTTCATTTAGAATTATTCAATGGGATCATTATTCAATACATTATTTCTTGAAAAATATAATTCCAAATACGTTATAATTCATTTAAGTATTTTAAAATAATTTTTTTCCAATAATTCAATTTTAAAAATTTCCAATGTTTCAATATAATGTTCCATTTTGACATATACGAGATGAACAGTCCTTCCTACCATTATGACCATTATTAAATGTAAACGTGATGATACATGTTTCCATGGTTTTTTTCTTATTAAATAATTTTTAAATATTCCATTAATATTCAAATAAAATGTTTTTCAAGGAATAATATATATATATATATATATTAAATATTTTCAAAGAGTGATTCAAATGTTATTTTAAATGTATTTTACCTCAATATCAACCTAATTTCTATATTTTTATGCTTTATTGAGGATATGATTTGATGATACCATCTAATTTGATCATGTGGATGGTTTATGGTGATAATAATTTAATAATGGAACAAAAAACCTTTTTTACAGGGGTTTAGTTATGTTATGATGAAATAATTATGAAACCTATTTTGTCCATGGGTTATGCTATGATGAAATGAAGAATTTTTTGGAAACTCATTTCCTATCAAGTAGTTTAAACATGTTTACATGATGAATGTTTTATGAACTGGTGTGGCAAATATTTATGGTTTTCATTACGTGATGGGTGATCCAAGAATACATATCCCTCCTTGGAAGAAGTAAAGACGAATATCTCATGAGATAATATGTACTCGTATGGGGAGTGAGTCTAGTTCAGTAAGTGACTTTGTACAATAAGATATTCATGGGAGTAAAAATTGATTGAGGAAATGATGAAATGGTGAGTGAATCCAATTTCGATTGATATTCATGGAAGCGATCCTTGAATAAAAAAAATTATTTTATATACTTATTTAAATACCAAAGACATATGTATTATGATTAGTATATGATATCATGGATCATGGTTGGTCATTAATGATTCTACATAGTTGTGACTTATACAATTTTTTATAAAAAATAATTATTCCATGATTTATGATTTATGATATTTGACAAATTGGGTATGCTTTTCATAATATATGATGTTGAACTCATACACTTAACCTTATATTATACTCACTTATAATCATTGATCGATTTGTTTTATGTTTTCATATACCGAGAATCTAATATCAAACTATATTATTATTCTTTAACCATGTTGTTAGAAAACGTATATACAATAAAATATTTAATAATGGTACTATGCGAGGAGGACCATTTTGAGATGTTGAATATGTTTTATGAAAAATATTTATTTTGCATCTAATCTCCAAATATTTTAATCCATTACCATCCTTAGGTGTGTGTTACTATGAAATGTATTAAATATTCAAATAAATCATGTATTATTTATTTATATTATTCCAATTTTTCCTCTGTTGATATCATAATAGGTTTTAATAATTTTTATATATTTGAGTTAGAAAAAATCATTAAAAACCATGAGCATAATTCTATACATATGATAACAAATTGATTGATTGGTAAATAACAGATCATGTGGTTTTTATAAACTATACAACCATGTATGGATAATTGAATTTGGGTGTTGATGTTGTTTAGATTCACCTATTTATAAAAACAAATAATAGAGTAAATTGTGTATTAACTCAATCCTCCCCTATGTATTATGAGTGGTTCGAAGACTACACACCAATCTAGAAACTCTCAATGGTTATTTTTAGGTTAATTTAAATTCCCTATAGGAACCTTTTTATTGAATGAGCCCGCATGACTTATGACAACCTATGATAATCCATAGTTATAGGAAATAAACTCAAAATGCAATGGGTTGTAATAAGGTTTCATAATTTGTGAAATCAAAATAATTTTTTTTGTAATCATATTATTTCAAAATATGATTATTGATGTTTTATAATCACACTATGTTTTTCATTTTAGCCAATTGATGGAACTCAGAGGAATAATGTTTAATATAAATGTAATGAAAAATAAAACAATTTTACCCATGAGAATCCAAATTAAATAGGCGATATAACCAAAAAAATTTGATTATGATGAACCATATAGAATGATATATAATTACCAGACTCAAACTGACTTAGTTTCTTAACACACATAATAAGAGGATAATTTAATTTCAATTGAGTTTAGATGATGAATTCTATATAGAAAAGAAAAATAAATTTCCCACATGCTATAAATGTGGGAAAAAGCACCCATGGAAACATATAAAAGGAACAAAAATATGTTTTATGTGTGGGAAAAATTATATATATAGTAAATTAATTTAGGGAAAATGAACCGTTCTCTGATGGGAAAAAACATACATCCCATGTTACCACTTATAGATCAATTTTAATTTTGTGGCGAACTTGGGTATTATCCATATTAATACCCTAATCCATGGGATAACTCCTAGAATAAGGAATAGACAATTCTATATCAATTTCCAAAATTGGATCAACATGGTTAAGGAAACTTTATCCTCTATGATAATTTTTTGTAGTTCAAGTTATATTATTTTATAATATTCCCAATAAAAATATTCTTTTTGATATTTTAGAGAAATTTGATGAGATATTTAGATATGATTTTATCACTCAACATAGATTCCAAATAAATTTATATATTAATGATGTCCCAATTGATAATCAGCATATGATCTTCATTAAATGGTAGGATGAATATAAATTTACAATATATATTAGATACCTTATATGGGTCATACTACCTATTATGGTGGGATATTTATCTCAAATTTTTAAAGGGAAACCCAACATTCAAGATATTCCTACTATTTAAAATAATGATAATGTATATATGGAAGATATTCCTAGGAATCCATTCAAGAAAAATGTTTACTATTTATTGTAACTCATACCTTATGCTACACCTATATGAAATAACACACACAATATAGCCATAATTTAGTTATAGGAATTTGAGAAGCACATCCAAGAGAATACACACACATAAGTGATTTTTTCAAACCATCCCTTCAACGTGGGTTGAAACAATTCATTTAATTAATAAGACAGATGGTTGAATGAATCATTGCACCTACCATCAATAACATACCAAGATTATGATAACACTAAAAATATCTACAACTTTATATTGATGATCTATTTGATCAATTATACTAATCCCAATATTTTTATGTGAATGATTTTGGTTCCAGTTATGATTATCTAATGATAAAAAGGACGGTGTGAATGTAATGGCCTAGAATTCTATCAATGATGTTTTTCCTTTCTTATAATTTTTCCATATATTATAAATCACATTCAATCAAATAGATGATACAATAAAGTATTTTTAAATGAATAATGAATGTAACAATAAGTATTTCTAGAAGTTAAGGAACCTATAACAATGTATTGGATAATTTTTAATCCCATGAGATGTCATGTTGGGATAGGGAGTGGACATAATTCCTTTATGGGACTTTGTTCTCCATGTACAATAGTCTTCGTACTTAGCCTTGACTCATTCTTATGTTATGTTTTGTGTTGTTGACACTTTCCTAGGATTCCACGATTACATGACGCAATTCCCTATAAGTTATTCTTCCTTTTGTTTATTCATGTTCTATGCCTTTTTATGTCATCATGTCATTCTTTCTAACCCATTTACTTTTCTTTGTTACACTGTTTATACCATACCGGGATTTTATGAGAACCCATTTTGTTCATGAATTTCTTAGGTTATCCAATACTTGTATTGGAGATCAACAGAAGTTTGGATTTCATTACAGGTTACTAAAATAAATATGTTTTACTCTATTTTAGTGTTTTCCATTTATTTACCAAATCATCCAAATTCAATAGACTTTGTAATTATTTTATTGTTATTTGATAGTTAATTATTCTTAAAATCATGTAATAATATGTGTAAAAGGATAGGGTCACCATATTTGGTATCAGAGAATGTTCTAGTTATATTTGGATATTTTGATAATAGATAATTATTAAAATACCCCTGGGAAAATTATTTCACCATGTATAACCTACACTGGGTCTTGTGGAATTATAAGATAAGATAGAAATTGTCTTTACATGTTTTTCTTTCTATGTTCAATGTTTTTTTGTATTATTATTAGATAAGTATTCAATAGCTTAGTTTTTTCTTCATAGATAATGCATAGAAATAAAAGAACCCATGCCAACAATAAATGTCATAGATAATATTAAGATTTCCTTAATGATATAAAAATTATGAGGAGAATGGGTGATCAATAATTCATGACAGTACTTTCTCAACTAGCTCAATTTATTAGTAATTAAGTCAATTGTGTGGAACTACATCCTTTTTTAGAGAAGATAATGTTGCAATCGAATTATTCATGTCCAAAAGGCCTCCATTATTTAGTGGATATTTCAATCCCATCATAATTTAACAATAGATTAAATCAACGGAGAAGATAATTTATGTTCTCCTATTCTAAAAAAAAGATAAATTGTTTTTGATAGTCAATAATTTTGATATGGAAGCATATTAGTATTGGGAACTGATCATGAACACAAAGTCCAAGGAGGAAATTAATTCAATGGAATGAGAAGATTTAATGAAAATATTTTTTAATAATTATTATCCTAGAGCCCTCTTTCATATTATTTAATGGGTGTTTTATGGAATGAAGTAAAAGGAAGACAACATTATTGGGGCGTACAAGGAAACTTTCAAAGGGCTTGTAAGATTCTCCACTAGCTATGTCATGAACAATAAAAGAATGGTGGATTGAATCTTTAGTAGACTAAATATGGGTCTATTTAACGTGATAGCGATTCAAGACTAATGAAGGTTATGTGAAGATTGTTCGTTGTTCCCCAAAGGATGAAATAGATATCTGAGACTCTCAGTGGTCTCATGGGCCAATTTCAAAAAGTGGAAAATAATGTTTAGTATGGGTGGATCAACAAAAATTCATATGATGGAAAGAAGTTCCAATATCCCATGTGTCAAAATTGTGTGAAGAGTCGTCCTAGAAATTGTATAAAAGGAAACAATGTGTGCTTCAAATGTAGAAGAGATGGAAATATAGCTAAAAATGAAGAAGGTATATTAAGAATCCCAAAAATATGGAAGAATAAATAAATTTTTGGATCAACACTCATCCTACAGTGTAGTGTTTCAACAGAAAGAAACACAGGAATTAGGCAATCCCTAACAAAAATCCATGGGTTTTTAGAGGAAATCTATAACAATAACATCCATGAAAAAATTAAGGGAATATGGTATCATTACTGCTATGGGGGAACCAAAAAATGTGGTAGTGTCATGTATGCTGGTTATTAATTCAAGAATATTGGAGATATTATTTTATTATAGTTCTATGTATTCTTTCATAACTAGAGTTTTTAATAGAAAAATTAAAAAACCAACTAAAAATATGGATTTTGAGTTCCTTTTGATCAATAAATGTGGAAATTATTATGACCAAAGTATTTAACTCTTCATCTATTAATGTTTGTAGACTGATCCTCCCAAAATAATATTGTTTTACTTCATTTTTTAGGGTTTAATGCTATATTCGACATGGATTTATTATCTTTATACAAATCTAGTATCAATTATTGGGAAAGGGAGATCACTCTTCACATCCAGATGCGTCCTCCAATTCTATAAAATTGTTAGGAAGAGGGTGAATCTCTATTATAATCATTGTATAAATTTTTGGCTTATGAGAAAGAATATATTACCAAATTATTGAGATAAATGTGATGATCTATCTTAAATACAATACCATTGTGAGGGGCTACACTGAGGAATTACTTGAAGGATTTACTAGTCTTCCTCATGATCAAGAGTGTGAGCTCCCAATTAAAATTATTCTGAAATCTAAAACTATACTGGAGGATACTTATAAAATGACCACCATTTATTTGGATGAATTAAAGAAGTAGTTACAAGATATTATGTATAAGGATTTTATATGCTTGAGTGCTTCACCGTGAGGTTTCTTGATCCTCTTAATCAAAAATAAGAATGGCTCAATGCATATCTGGTATTATTATCATGATATTAAAAATTGACGATTAATAAAAAGTATCCCCTCTTAAGGATAGATGACTTGTTTTATCAACTATGAGGGGGACATGTATTATTCTATGGTGGAAATTTGGTCATGATATTTCTTATTATAGATGAAGAATGATGATGTTTACCAATTTACCATTCAAATTGGATATGGAAACTACGAGTTCATAGTGATGCCATAAAGACTCTCTAATGTAGAATAAGTTTTCATGGATTTAATGATTAGTATCATTAGAAATTACGTTGATAATTTGTTGGTAGTCTTTAATCATAATATTCTAAGATACTCCAAGATAATGGATGAATAAGAGGATTATTTGAATACTAAGTTGAAGTCTTTGAAATGGTATAAAATTAAAGAAATGTGAAGGAAATTTGATTTTGGGATGGAGGAAGTATCATTTTTAAGGCATGTTATAAATAATATATGAATATATATAGACCCTGTTAAGAAAAAGTCAATTTAAGAGTGGACCAGAATTAAATCTGTAATAGAGATCCATAGTTTTTTTGGTCTATCTAGGTATTACTAGAAAATTTTTAAGAACTTATCATGATTTTCAAACCCACTAACCAATATTATTAGAAATGGATTATTGTTTGTTTAGACCAATGAATATGAGGACTGATTGAAAGAGTTGAAAACGTGTCTTATCACTACACTGGAGCCCACACTACCAAAAAGTAGGGAACCCTTTGTGGAAGACAAAAATTGATCAATGAATTGATTGGACTGTATACTAAATAAAAATTATAAATTTATTTCCTACATCTAATGGAAGTTGAAAATTCTTGAGAAAAACATTCCTACGCATGATATTTGATTGGAAGATGTGAGATTCCTATTGAAAATATAGACGCATTATCAATATGAGGGTAATTATGAGATATATACATATCATAAGAGTCTCAAATATTATAAGGCCCCAGCCTAAAACATTACTTAATCTTGATTTATTACAATAATGCACATTGAGAATCTTGTCAGGTTTATTTTTTTAGAGAATTAGATCATAAATCATGCATTCCATTACACATTTAAACAAGCCGGTTACATAAAAGACAATATTAACTTTTCCCATAAAAGGAAACATATTTAAAATAATACATGGATTCTTTATTGATACTTCCTCGACACTATCATCACATCATGTACCATTCCCTTGACGTGTGAAAAATATTTCAAAAACATGGGATGATCATAAAAAGCTCAGTAAGGGATATAAAAATATGGAATGAAAACCTTAATCCATGTATACATAAGAATCATTGAAAACTGATGTTACTCATAAACATAAGAACTTTATCATACCTCATGAAATTATAAGGTTTATGAATAACTCATAGAAAACATAAGACATAAAGGTAACTTGAGGCATTCATAACATTCTAATGTAGGGAGTAACCCTCATGGTTACGTTTGGAATACCTATCACAGTATATTCCCTAAATATCTTTTGATAACCCATAGAATTTAACTCCTTCGCATAACTGAATGCATTGGGGAGGTATCACGGGCTCACCCTCCCTTAGTTTATCATGGAACCACCCATCTTCATAAAAAATTCCCAAGAACCATAACATAATCATATCACATAAAACATGTATAAAGGAAACATAAATTTTCCACATTACAATCACATGATATCAGAAACACATTGATATAATCAAACCATTATCAAAACCATTTTCAATACCAAAATAAAAGAAAATTAAAACATGGTATTTATTATTCATTTAAAAAAAAGTTATGGCTGTCATGGCGGCGGAGAAGTCATTGTCGTTGCATGTGTAAGACAAAAAAATTCCATAATATCATTTATTAAAATTCATTGTATAAAAATATTCCTTTTGAATAAAAGTAAAAGTAAAAGGGGTTTATACACCATATAATAGAACGTTGTGTATAAAAAAATATTCCAAAATGAAAGGTGATTGAGACGAAGTCCCTTAACTCGTGTCCGACATGAATCGATCATTCTTTAATCTCCTAAATAATAAACTAGAGTTAATTTATACTTTCTTAAGAACCATTTTCATTTTCATTTTTACTTTTATATAACTTATTACCATGTTATGAACATTATATAATTATTTATGTTAATAACAGTCGATTTGTCTATCTTTGGTACTAGAGTCAAAAATAAACTTCTTATAATTAGATGTTGATCATGTGGTAAAATATCATATATATCCAGATTTATATTCATGATTTATAAATCCTTTATATCATATATATCCAGTATATACATTCATTTATAATATTACATAACATTTATAGGTATTAAATGAAATGCACTGTTCATGGAGAAGGTAAGCCGTACATACGCATGAACGCTACATTCATTTATATTTCATATTTAATGGAGTGAAATCATAATGATGTAAAAATATATTATAATTCCAGTATACTACCTTATATTATATCATTAACCCCATCCTTTATATGTCCAACATATGGAATTAAAGATTCAAATCAATTTGAGGGGGCGGTAGTCCGCATTTCCTAAAATGAAGATATCGTGTTTACCCATAATGGAAACCATAAAGGTATGCCATAAATGAAAAATAAAGAAGCATAAGGAAAAAATAAACAAAATATATATCATATACAAATAGTGTGACATCTTGATGGCCACCATGAAATGTGTTAAGAGAAGACTAAACAATCATCATTTGGTGAGGCAGTAATTTGCCACTCATAGAAACAGTATGTTCTTTAAACATTTGACCTAGGTGTGTGTAAGTGTAAATTAAATAGTTCTCATAACAACATACTAGTATTTTGGAGATACTGGTTTTTTTACAAAATAGTGTATTAAAAGGGTTTAGGGGGTTGGAGAAGAAAAATAAAACAAAAGGACATAAGAGAAGACATTACCTTTAAATCGGGTAACTCCCCTTGGTTTGAACCAAAAGGGATTCTTGAAGAGATTTATGCTTAAGTTAAGTCTCCTAGAATGAATAGATATATGTGGAGAGATAAAAGGAGTAGAGTTTTTCTGTGCCAATGGCTTGAGAGGTTTGGGTAAGGGGGTAGATGTGGGGTCCTTTTATAAGAGGGAGGAGAGGCACTCTGGGAAGTCTTGAAATGTTACTTTATTATAAAATGAGTTTCAGATTTTGAAGGTCCCACAATAATATATTTCTAGTATAAGGTGATAAGGGTTCTATATCCACCCATCCAATAGGTTTTTGACAATTGTAAGTCTTAGATTTTACATTATCTTTTCATTTTATTTAAATCATTTATTAAAGAGGTAATCATTGCATCATCATGGTGCCATAATTAAATTTATTTATTTAATGTTTAAAAATTATAAAAAAAATACCATGATGTAAGAAATATAATTATATTTCCAATGACTATTTATATTCTAAGATATCATTTATGTAGGAAAATGTAAAATTGTTTTACTTAGGTGTTACATACTTTTGTTATATTTAACATTCTTTAAAAATCAAAAGATAAAATGTCACTATCACACAAAAGTGATTACATGGGGTCCCAAAGTTGGAACAAGGAATCCCATGGTCAGAGATGACATAACTAGTAGAATTATGACACATTTAGGGGTCATTTTATATTAATATGATATTATTTTATTACCCTTAACTACCCGATTACTAATTAACGACGATAATTAAGGATAATTACCGTCATAACTATTCATAATGTCCAAAAAAAAGTATTAATTACATAATTTGTACCTTATGATTTCAAATATGAAATCCATTTTACCAAATTCCAAAGACATAAATTGTAGTAATTAATTTAAAAATAATTATCGTAAAAAAATAGTAGGTTTTTTAGAAACAATATCTATCAAAAGTTTGACACTTGTTTATGCACAATTCCAAAGTGAAATTAATTAAAATGAACAAAATTGGATTAAATGGTAAAAATATATTATAATTAAACTTTAAAACCAATTAAATGGATAATCTATCAATATAATTAAAATATATGAAAAATCAGTTTTGAAGTAAAATGCAGTATTTTTCACTATTCATTAAAAAATGATCATTGTCAGAAAAATACCAAAAAATTATCCAATGTGAATTTCAATGCCCCGATACTAAAGAATAGGGTGATTTTTTCAAATAGAGATTATAAAATTGTCAAAAGATATATTTAAAAATGGTTCTCCATCAAAAGGAAGTAAAACATTCTTTTAAAAATATTTGAGAATTTTATTCTTATGATTGGATTTATTCTCATTTTATTCCTCTAAAACACTATTTAATTCATAAATAGACATAGATATGAAAATACTGAATTATTTACTTACTTGAGATGTTACATCCTTACCCCCTTTAGAAAATTGTGTCCCGCAATTTATTTACTTATCGAATATGTAGGGGTATTTATCCCTCCCTACATTTTCATATTCCCATGTTGCATCTTCAATCATGTGGTTTTTCCACAAAAGGTTTACTTGATGAATCACATTATTCATTAATAATTTCTCCTTGTGGTCATGAATCTGGACTGGTTGTTCCTCATAAGATAGGTTCTCCTCCAGCTGAACTACCTCTGCACTCAAAACATGAGATGGATCTGGCATGTACTTCCTTAACATTGAAACATGAAAAACATTGTGTACCTGAGATAAACTCAGAGGTAAAGCCACTATATATGAAACTGATCCAACTCTCTCCAGAATTTCATATGGTTCAATGATATTTTGACTCAGCTTTCATTTCATACCAAATTGCATCACACTTTTCCATGGTGAAACATTGAGGAAGACATGATCACCTACCTCAAAAGAGAGATCCTTCCTCCTATTGTCCGCATAACTTTTCTGCCTACTCTGAGCTGTTCTCATGTATTTCTATATCAGCTGAAATTTTTCTACCAACTCATCTACTAATTCTGGTCCCATCAACCTACTTTCACCCACATCATCCCAAAAAGCTGGAGTTCAACAACGCTTCCCATATAATGCCTCAAATGGTTCCATCGATATACTAGAATGAAAAGTATTATTATAAGAAAACTCAACCAAAGAAATATGTTGGTCCAAACTTCCTTGATAATCCATTGAACAAGCATGATATATATCCTCCAATGTCTGAATTTTTCGTTCTCACTGCCTATCAGATTGGGGATGAAAAGCTGTACTAAAAGTTTATTTAGTACCCAACGAATTCTGAAGGCCTTTCCAAAAGTTAGAAGTAATCCTGGGATCATGATTAGATACAATGGAGTGGGGAACTCCATGTAACCTGAATATCTCCTTAAGATACAAACAAGAATGTTGATCTCAGGAAAAAGTATCTCGTATATAATGGAAATGTGTAGATTTAGTCAACCGATAAACAATAATCCAGATCGCATTTTTACCTTGAGGTGTCTTTAGCAACCCCACAAAGAAGTCTATGTATATATTCTTCCATTTCCACTATGGAAATGGAAAAGGCTGCAGTATCCCTTTTGGTAACTTCCGCTCTGATTTAACCTATTGAAAAGTCAAACACTTCATAGTAAAATTAGCAATATCTCTTTTCATTCCATCCCAACAAAAATACTCCCGAATATATCGATACATCTTAGTACTGCCAAGATGAGCTGAAAAAGAAGAACTATGAGATTCACATAACAACTCTCTCTTCAAATGTGAATCACAAGGCACACACAATCTCTTCCTAAATCTCAAAACACAATCATTTTCTATGTTGAATTTAGGTAACATACCCTTCTGAACCAGCTCTACCTTTTTCTGTAACTCACGGTCTTGCTTCTGAGCATGCTTAATTCTGTCTGATAGTGATGATCTCCCTAACACCTAATATAAAACAGAAGAAATTACTGCACCAACAAATTATATGCCCAGGTACACCAAATCCTTAACCAAGGGATCATGTTCCAAACTTAACATGTTTAATGAAGTATTACTTTTTCGACTCAAAGAATCATCCAATTTATTTGATTTTCCCATATGGTAATGAATTAAACAATCATAATCCTTGATTAATTCTAGCCATCTCTTATGTCTCATGTTCAATTATTTCTGAGTGAATATATACTTTATTCTTTTTTGATCACTATATATTTCAAACCTTACACCATACAAATGATACCTCCAAATTTTTCAGGTGAAAAAAATAGTTGCTAATTCCAAATCATGTGTTGTGTAATTTACCTCATGAGATTTCAACTGACGTTAAGAATAAACACTTACCTGATCATTCTTCATTAGGACGCAACCAAGTCCTTTAAATAAAGCATCATTGTAGATATCAAACACACCATTCTAGGAAGGTAGTCCCAAAACTAGAGCATTCACCAATCTTCTTTTCAACTCATAAAAACAATCATCAGATTATTTTGTCCAGATAAAATTAACACCCTTCCGAGTTATATTAGTAATTGGAATAGATAACTGTGATTTTTTAATAAACATTCATTAATATCCTGCCAAACCAAGAAAACTATGAATCTCGGTAACATTTGTGGGTCCTTGCCATTCTTCAACAACTTTTGTTTTTGTATGATCAACAATTATTCATTCTTTAGAAACAATGTGACCAATAAAGAAATTTTTTGCAACCAAAACTCACACTTGATGAATTTATAATACAATTTCTTTTATTTTATGGTTTTCAAAATAACCCTTAAATTACTTTCATGCTCTGCTTTAATTTTTGAAAACACCAAAATATCATCAATGAAAACAACCACAAAACTATCTAAGAACTCATGGAAAATTCTGTTCATAAGGTCCATGAATATAGCAGGTGCATTGGTTAACACAAAAGGAATTAATGAAAATTCATAATGGCTATATCTTATACAAAACACAGTCTTTGTAAAATATGCAACCTTTACCTTCAACTAATTGTACCCCGATCACAGGTCAATCTTTGAAAAATACTGAGCTCTATGGAGCTGATCAAACAAATCATCGATATGAGGCAAAGGATATTTTTTCTTTGAAGTGATGTTATTCAAGGCTCTATAATCAATGCAAAGTCCCATTGAACCATCTTTATTTTTAACAAATAAGACAGGAGCACCCCATGGTGATGTTCTAGGTTGAATGAAACCTTTCTCTAATAAATCTTGCAATTGCTCCTTCAAATCTAAAAGTTCAATTAGAGACATTCGATAAGGTGGTTTTGAAATTGGCATAGCATCAGAAACTAAGTCAACAATAAATTAAACTTCCCGATCTGGTATTATTCCAGGAAACTCCTCAGGAAAAACATCAGGATAGTCATTTACCACTGGCACATCATTAATCTGAACGGTTCCTTTTTTTTCAACAATATGTGCAAGGTAACAGTCATTTTTATCTTTTACATGGTTCTCTGCCTCTTGATATGTTATCAATAGTAAGGGTTCATTATTGTACACAAACTGAAAGTCTTTACGAAAAGAATCTTCATTAGCTCTAAAATAAATCTTATCATGGTAAACAGAGAGCCAATCCATAACCAGGATAACATCAAACTCTACTAGAGGTAAAATAATAAGGTTTACAAGTTGGTTCATTCCACGGATAAGGATATGAAGATTCTTATAAATTATTTTTTCCTCAAAATTTTCCCCGGCTATTTTTACCACAAGTTCATGAGTCATTTCCTGAGATGGAATTCCCAATTTAGTAAAAAAATTCAGAGATGAAAGAATGTGTAGACCCCGAATTAAACAACACATTGGCATAATTTGAATAAACAAGCATTGTACCTGATACAACTCCATTTGATGTCCCAACATCTGTTGAAGTAGTTTCAAAGGATTTCACAACACGTTTTTTCTTGTAGTCTGACTGCTTCCCATCATTTGAGCTCTTTGTTGAACACTCGTTTGCATAATGACCCATCTCATTGCACTTGAAACATTTCACTAACTGTAAATCAAATTTGGTCTTACCATCACCCTGATCTTTTTCAGTGAAATCACAATCTTTATGTCCCAACATACCACATCGGTATCACTTTACAGAATTCAAAAAAAATTCCCCAGCATGCTTTTTACCACACTTATCACAAACTAAAAACATAGTTTTCTTACCATCAGACCTTTTTGAGAGATTCTTCCCTTTCTCCTGAAACCTTGGTCTCTTCTTTTGTTGGTTGTTATAGAACACTTGATCATCGGAAAACTCCATTTCCACCTTCTCAGCACATCGAAAAATCGTTTTATTATTCTAGAACTCAATATAACCTAAAGCCCTTCGATATTTTAGATTTAATACTGAGTAAAAATGATTGATTTTACTATCAAGGTCTTAAGAAAAAAATTGAAGCATACCTTGCTAATTGAGTGAAATTTTCTTTATAAGCAGCCGCTGAGTCTTCCTCTTGCCTCAATTCCACGAATTGTATTTCCAACCTAAGTCGAACAACCTTAGGAAAATATTTCTCAAAAAAAAACATAGAATTCATCCCAGTCAAGAGCATAAATCTCATCAGCGGCCCTAATATTTTTAACCATCAACCACCACTAATCTGCTTCACCCTCCAAATGGTATACATTAAGAATAACCACTTGATTTTCTGAACACCCCATGACATCAAAAATCATATCCAGTGCTTTAATCCACCCTTCAGCTAGCACAGTGTCAGATGATCCTTTGAATGATGGGGGATGTTGCCTAATGAAATGTTCTACCACTGACATGTTATTCTATGGTTGATCTGGCTGATCTCATGCATGGATATGACAACCATTTATCACTTGAGTCAATTGTATCATTACTGCAACAAACTGTTCAGTTCCTATTCCGAACACCTCAGGATTCTGATTCTGAAGGTCATTTCCTTCTACATGCCTTCCTAGCACTGATTCCCTGTTTCCTCTACGGAAACCAATTCTGAACAAATATTTGTTAGATTAAGCAACATGGTAATCTTCAAATGCTATATCATTTCTATTTGACCAAAAAAATATTTTTGGAAAATAATTTAACAGAATTATAACTCCTAAAGTTATCTAAATTTCCCTCTTATACCAACAATAAGGCCCTAGCCATAAACATTACTTAATCTTGAGTTATTAAAAGAATGCACATTGATGATCTTTTCAGTTTTGGAGTTTTAGAGAATTAGATCATAAATCATGCATTACATTCCACATTTAAACAAGGTGGTTACATATAAGACAATATTAACTTTTACCATCAAAGGAAACATATATAAAATAAAACATGGATTATTTTTTGACACTTCCTCGAAACTATCATCACTTCATGTACCATTCACTTGACCTGTGAAAAACATTTAAAAAACATGGTATGAGCATAAAAATCTCAGTAAGGGATAAAAAAATATGGAAAGAAAACCTTAATCCATGTATACATAAGAATCATTGAAAATATAGTTTACTAATATACATAAGCACTTTGACATACCTTATGAAATCGTAAGGATTATGAATAACTCATAGAAAACATAATACATAATGGTAACTTGAGGCATTCATAACATTCTTATGTAGGGAGTAACCCTCTTTTTTAGGGTTGGAATACCCATCACTGTATATTAGCGAAATCTATTCGTAGAAACCTTAGAGTTTAACTCCTTCGCATTACCCAATTAATTTAAGAGCTATCATGGCCTCACCTACACATAGTTTATCACAGAACCACCCATCTTCAAAAAAAATTCCCAAGAACCATAACATAATCGTATCACATAAAACTAGCATAAAGGAAACATTACATTTCAACATTTCAATCACAAGAAATCAAAAACACATTGATATAATCAAAAAATTATCAAAACCATTTTCAATACCAAAATAAAATAAAATAAAAACATGGTATTTATTTTTAATTTATTAAAATTTATGGCTTGTAGAGGAAGATGAAACTCAAATAATGGTCACGGCGGTGGAGAAGTCATTGTCGCCGCATGCCCAAGACAAAAACATTCCATTTTGTCATTTAGTGACACGCATTGTATAAAAAGATTCCCATTGAGGAAAAGTAATAGTAAAAGGGGTTTATACACTATATAATATAAAGTTTTGTAGAAAACAAAATTTTCCTCAATGAAAAGAGATTGAGACGAAGTCCTTTACCTCATGTCCAACTTGACTTGATCGTTCATTAATCTCTAGAATAATAAACTAGAGTTAATTTCTATTTGAATAAGAACCTTTTTCAAGTTCATTATTACTTTTATATCACTTATTACCTTGTTATGAATTTTATTTAATTATTTATGTTAATAACGGTCGTTTTTTTCTATCTTTGGTAATTGAGTAAAAAATAAACTTCTTATAATTACAAGTTGTTCATGTGGTAAAATATCCATTATATCCAGAATTATATTCATGATGTAGATATAATATATATCATATATATTGAGTATATACATGCATTTATAATAATACATAACATTTAGAGTAATGAAATCAAATGCATCGTTCATGGAGACGGTAAGCCGTACGTACGCATCAACGCTATTTTCATTTATATTTCATATTTAATGGTGTGAAATCAAAATGATATAAAGGTATATTATAATTATAGTATAATATCATAAATAATATCATTAACTCCATATTTTATACATCCCACATATGTAATTAATGATTTAAATCACTTTGAGGGGGCGGTAGTCCACACATCCTAAAATGAAGATATCGCCTTTACCCATAATGGAAACCATAAAGGTATGCCATAAATGAAAAATAAAGAATAATAAGGAAAACATAAAAATAATATATATCATATATAAATATAGTTACATCGTAATGGCCACCATGAAAGGTGTTAAAACAAGATTGAACAATCATCGTTTTGTGAGGCAGTAATTCACCACTCACAGAAACAGTATGTTCTTTAACCATTAGACAGAGGTGTGTGTAAGTGTAAATCAAATAATTCTCATAACTACATCCTACTATATTTAATATAATGGTGTTGCTACAAAATATTGGAATAAAAAGAGTTTAGGTGTATGGACAAGCAAAATAAAACAAAAGGACATAAGAGAACACATTACCTTTAAAACGGGTAACACCCCATGGTTTGAACCAAAATAGTTTTTTGAAGAGTATTCTGCCTAAGGTAAGGCTTATAGGACGAAGAGAGGGATGTAGAGAAATAAAATTCATGGATTTCGGCTGATCCAATGGCTTGCGAGGTTTGGGTAAGGGGATAAATGTGGGGTCTATTTATAAGAGGGAGTAGGGGCACTAAAGGAAAGTCATGAAATGTTACTTTATTATAAAATGAGTTTCATATTTTAAAGATTCCATAATGATATATTTCGAGGATAAGGTGATAAGTGTTTTATATCCACCAATAAAATAGGTTTTTTACATGTCTATGTCTTAAAGTTTACATTATCTTTTCATTTTATTTAAATTGTTCATTAATGAGGTAATCACTGCATCATCATGGTGTCATAAATAAATTTATTTATTTAATGTCTAAAAATTATAAAAAAATAGAACGATGTAGGAAATAATTTTATCATTCCAATTAATATTTATAGTCTAAGATATAATTTATTAGGGAAAACTAAAATTGTTTTACTTAGCTATTACGTACTTTTTTATATTTAACTTTATTTAAAAATAAAAAGATAAAATGTCACTATCACACAAAAGTGATTCCATGGGGTCTCAAAGTTTTCACAAGGAATCCCATGGTCCGAAATGACACAAAAAGTAGAATTAGGACACATTTTGGGGTCATTTTATATTATTATGATATTATTTTATTACCCCTAAATACCCGATTACTAATTAATCACGATAATTAAAGATAATTATCATCGTTACTATTCATAATGTTCACAAAAAACAGTCTTAATTACATAATTTGGACGTTTTTATTCCATATATGGAATCCATTTTACCAAATTACAAACACATAAATTGCAGTAATTAATTTAAAAATAATTCCTGTTGTCAAAACAAATAGTGGGTTTTTTAGAAACAGTATCTATCAAAAGTTTGACACTTGTTTATGCACAATTCCAAAGTGAAATTAATTACAATGAACAACATTGGATTAAATGGTTAAAATATATTCTAATTAAACTTTAAAACAAATTAAAATTAAAATCTATGCATATAATTAAATTAGTTGAAAAATTAGTTTTCAAGTAAAATACAGTATTTTTCACTATTTATTAAAAAATGAACATTGTCAGAAAAATACCAAAAATTTATCCCAAGAAAATTTCAATTCCACGATTCTAAAGATTAAGTTTATTTTTGAAAATAGAGCTTATAAAATTTTCTATAGATATATTTAAAAATGGTTCTCCATCAAAAGGCGGTAAAATAATCTTTTAAAAATATTGTAGAATTCTATACTTAAGATTGGATTTATTCTCATTTTAAGCCTCTAAATCACTATATAATTCATAAATAGACATAGATATGAAAACCCATAATTCATTACTTACTTGGGATGTTACAAAAATATTTTTACACAAAAATAGATTAATATTCTCTTATGAATACATTTATATCTCATCAATGATTACAAATTATCAATACACTATCATCTTGGTAGTGAAAGAACATTTTTGGATGCTTGGAGAAGAAATTATCATTTATATTTATCAATAATGACAATTGAGAAGGATCTAATAATTTTTGGCCTTAAAAAGAGGTACATGGGAATAATTATGGAAGAAATATCATTAGTCCTACCTCAAATGGTTTCCCAACCACCCCTTATAGATAAAATAATATTTTCTCATTAAAATAATGATGAAATTAAAAATAAGTGTAAGCTATTAGAAATAAGATATACTTAGAGTTCACAATGGATTAGGAAAGAGTTTTGAGATTTGGATCATGACTATGTGTAAAATCCCATACATATATAATGAATCTTATTCTGAATTATACATATAGATCAACCTTCATGACTACACTAGGATGCACAAATAATTAGAAATATCTTTGAGAGATAAATTTGTGTGAAAATATGATGAATGTTAAAAATAATTATAGATCAATGTTCCTAGTAGGTCAAAATGTTAAGGATGAATGGAATAATCCAATGTGTATAATGAAACCATTACCCACAGAAACATAAAATTTTGAAAATGTCAATATTTACTACTCCACAAGACATCAAAATACATCTACAGGAAACAATTTCATATGAGTTGTTAAGTATTGTCTTATCAAGAAAACTCACATTATCACAACATCATAGGACGTCTCACTAGATGAAGTTACATAGATATAAATATATATATATATATATATCTAAGAAGTGGTAAGGATTCAGAGATAAATATTATCTATTTTATCCTATAGGGATCCGTGATTCACCTCTATGTTTTGGAAAAGTATATGACATCCTCTAAACATTAAACTGGTCTTCCATACATCATATAATTCTCAAACTGATGACTAGCCTAAATGGACAACACAAAATCTAGTAGAAATGTTGAGTTCATTTTCTATGTGCTTCAAGGAAGGGTGGTACCAACATTTTCCTTTGGATGAGTTCAATTAGTATAATAGTTTCCTCTCATATAACCAAATGGATCTAAATGAAGCCCAATATTGGAAAATATGATAAACCCTGGAATGTTAGGATAAAGTTAATGAACATAAGATACTATAACCTAAATGTTTTGATGAAATTATAGAAAGGGTGAAAACCATTCAACGACACATAAAATTATCCCAAAGTCAGAAAAAGATATATGCAGGTAATCATCGATGATAAATTCAGTTTATGGTTTGGAACATGGTATTCTTCCACATATCTCCATGGAAGAGGGTCATTATATTTGAAATGAAAGAAAGATTAGTCTCTAGTAAATCAACCCCTTTAAGATTCTTGATCATTTCAGAGGTGTATCATATCTACTAAAACCTCCACCTATCATTTATTAAGTGCACATCATATTAAATGTATCTCTCTTGAATAAGTAATTATCGGATCCCTCACAATTAATAGATTTATAAGTGGAATATATGGAAAATGATATTTATTTTGTGGACTATCCAGTGAAGATCATTGATCATTGAGATAAATTTCTATATATAAAAACCACTAACATGACCAAACTACTGTGGTAGAACCATTATCATGATGTGGAAACATGTGAACTAGAGTATGTAATTAATGGAAATCACCCTCACATGTTTTCTCTATATATAATGTAGAACAGAATTTGGAGGATGAGGTTTCACAAGCGAGGATAATTTAAGGACCCATGATACTATCAATGGAAGTTTATATTCTTATCATTATTCAATATATTAAAAATCACATAAACATCACAGAGTGGAAAAAGTAAAACCCTTTAAATTGAAAAATTAATGCTATAAGAGGTATTTCTAGAATATAAGGATCACATACCAATGGCATACTAACATAAAATTTGGAATAGTAATGTTAAAAATAGGAATCATAATTTGGCTAATATAATAGAAACATCCCCTATGAATGTATAACTTAAATTTTGGAAAATATGATATCTTTAAATCATAGTATAAGTAAATACATGTTCAAAAAATGATACATTATGCGTTCAAATTTTCATAAAACATAAATGTTTATTTTCAATTATATTATTGATATACTAAATATAAAAAAATTATGTTAATAATTTTTATTCATAAATTAATATATATTTTATTAGGATTATGAGATAATTTTAGGAGTCCTTAAGTACTTTTCCAAGGTGTTGTAACAATAATCATAATTTTCGAATCAGTATTTTCAAATAAATGATTATCTTATTTTTTAAAAATAATTTTTAATATTTGAATGTTATTTTAATGAAATGGATTTTATTTTTCAATTATTCATAATAAAAAATGGACAGGTTTTATTTTTTATATTTTTATAAAATACAAGAAATTTTTGTGAATAGTAAAATATGATAATTTACAATAGAGTTGAATACATGAATTATTAAGTCATTATTGATGTAAGGATGATGTAATCCCAAAATATTGAACTCTCATTCATTGGGTTAATATATTTAGTTACACAGTTAAAAATATGCACAGTCTTGATCCAGAAAAAATAAACTAATGAATACAATAATGCGGAAACTCACATCTCATTCACTATAAATATCATCCCTCAGTAGATCTTTTCCACAAACCACACATGCCTTAAATAATTTAATATTTCAATAATAATTATCTTAACAATTCTATTATCCATGTATTGGTGTTTTTTGTATCATTATAATATGGAAAATAATTTTATAATGAGGTTCAGAAAAAGAATAATTCATGTTAAAAAATCCTCTTTTCATTCTTTATTTTTAGTTCACTCTCTTTTGATTTCTTATACCATCCTCACCACCTCTTTAGAAACATCAATGGTAACAAGAATTTATTAAATAGAATATAATGTTATTATTTAACTATAAAATACACCATAATGTATCTTCCCCTCTTCCTTTTATTGTTCAAATGAAAATATCATGTGCGGGGTGTTGATTTTTCACCTTCGAGGATTGATAGTTTTTATTTTCCTATGCTGAATCAAAGTATGGAAATAAAAACATTATAATTTTTGTTAATTATTTTAAAATTTATATTATAAACCTTTTTTATGTTTTGAAACTAAATTTTATACAAAATAGTAAATAAAAAAGGAAAACATGTTTGTGGTGATTGAAAAAATGAAAAAATAATCTAAACGATTATCACTAATGTCTTATCTAATGATTCATCCACACTCTAAAAAATCTAAATAATTATATATCCATGTGATTATATATATGATCATTAATAACATATAACATCAATTATTGATATATATTCCAATTATAAATTATCTTTTATATATTTATACAAGTTTACTAATCACGAAAACCAAGGAAAACAAACACTCTTGAACAATTAAATTGAATCTTATAACTCATCAAAAAGACCATAAATGATGTTAATAAAATTAAAAAAATAATATAAATGAAAAAAAATTTCTTAATTACCTTATTAATGGATTTATTTTATTTATCTAGGATATGAATATCATGTAGATAACACATTTAGACATAAGTTAAGTGATTTTATCCAAACCACCACTCTTTTCCTTATGGTAACACTTTCCTCAATTTAACCAGTGCAAATATTCTTTATTTATATATACATGTTCTAAATTATTTTTATATGTTCCAAATTAATAAATCCCTATTATAATATCATAATTTTATTTAAAAATACATTTTTTAAAAAGGGTACCTTCTCAATTATCCTCGATAAGAAAGCCATATTAGATAGAACTTCATTAATTATACTCATTTTTATGTGCACTCCATAATCTATTTTAAGGAATTTTTTTTATAAATTCACTATTATTATAATTATAAAATATATTGGTTTATTTCTAGTATTAGGAAAACAAATATTCATTTCTTCTTTAAATGAACAATATTATTTTCTATAAAACTACACTAAAATGATTCATTTATAATATCCCTTGAGCACTATTTTAAAATTTTATCTCTTATGTTTGTTATCACTTTTCATGATCTATGACTATTTTCACTTGTAAATTTACATGTATTATTTAAATAAATTTATTTATAGAAACCATAATGATTTCCATTTTATTATTCCCTTTGACATGATTATGATATCCAATTATTTCCATGGGTAACCCTTATGTTTTAACTTGATTCTATAAGTTTGAATCATCATGGGGAAAATATTTTCATGAAAAAATAATGATGGATATATATTGATAGAAGTCTAATGCATTGGGTAATGGTTAGTCTCGTCAGATGCAAGGTTGGGATAAAGAGTTAACCTACTTATTTTATGGGTGTTTGTTTCCCAAGTGAAATTGTATTAGTTGATATCCTTTTATCATGATTATTTCGTATTTTTTATTAATGGAAAATTAATATTATTCAATTATTACCTGTCCATATTCCCAATATATTATTATTAATTATGTTCATTTAGGTTCCTTTCCCTTTTATGTCATCATGTTATTTCTAAGAACCCAAGTACTTTTTTTTTATTATTTCAAACCCTTACTATGATTTTTATCTCACCCATTTCATTCAAGTATTTCCCATTTTATCCTATGAAAATATATGAGCTTCATAGATGTTTTGATATCCTTATGGATAATTAACATAAGGCTGTTTTATTATATTTCCATGAATCTAGTTTATGTACCTAGTCACGTAAAGGAACTTGACTTTACAATCGTAGGCATGTAATGTTATTGTTAATGTTTCTTAAAATCATATAATAATATGTGTAAAAGACTGGGTTCTCTACAGGGAAAACTATACACTAAGGGGATAAATATTAATAAGGTCATCCTTGATGGTGGTTGAATGATAATCTTTAGAAATGGAGTATGTGTCCCATCAGCCCCAGACAAAATAAATGTAGTATTGGAAGAATCCCATCACACACCATTATTAATTTATATACATTAATTAAAAACCTTTATAGAGATTTGAATGTGTATTTCTGGTGGGTTTCCATGAAAAGTGATATTTTAGAGTATGTATCTCAATTTCAAGAATTTTGAAAAGTTAATATTGACAAAAATATGTATAACATCATTCTATAACCATTTCCAATTCCAAAATGGGAATGATAAAAAAATACCATGGAATTCATAGTATGACTCCCCCAAAAATATAATGGGAATAAAAATATTTTTCTTATAGCCAATAACCTTAATAATTTACCCAACTAAAATACAATAAGATGATATTTTTCTCTTGATAAATTTTCTAGCTTATAAATTAATAAATATGTAAGGTTTTATATAGTAAAACATTCTATTATATCTGATTAGAATAAAATATTTACATTGATGTTATGGGGAAGTATTAAAGATTATTTTAATAAAGATGTCACGTTTTGAACATAAAATCAACATCTTAAATTTTCTCTATTTGAGTGGAATATTTAACCCGTATATGATATGATTATATCCTATACAGTATATTTAAAATGTGGTTAGGATGAAAACAATACATTTATATAATTTCCATACCAAAAATAGCATTCAATTTAACATTTAAATGTCTCTTTATGAAGCCCCTATAGTATGTAGTGAAAAAATAAAAAATAGTGTGATTATGTTGGAGAGTGAATTCTTTTGGGACCAAATCGCATTTAGAAAATGTTAAAGACTATTAAATAGATTCATAATTACATAAGGGATAGTCAATGATGATATAAACGTTACACTATAAATCACCAGCAAGATTTAGAGTTTAGTGTTGGTGAGAAGGTATTCCAATGAATATATCATTGGAAAATTTATTAAATTTTGAAATAACTGAATACTAGAAATAAGATATATAAACCCAAGAAAAATTATTTATTATATTTGGATGGATTCTTATCACATTTCACTTCCACTAAATCAATCCCAAGTCCATCATCTGTTCCATCAACCTATCATGAGGAAGTAAATGAAAGATAATTAAAATGTACTAAACTTAGAGGCCGTTACACTAGAAAAGGATTTCAACTATTAGGAACGACTGAAATAGATTCTCGAATAAATATATAAGGTGATACAATTCAAAACTAGCCGCATGATTGACGATTCATGGTAGAACCATAAATTTTAGGATGTTATATGGGAACATGCTGATGTGCTGAGGAAAAGTATCCTTAATTTTTTTTATTAGTGTAATGAAATATTTAGAGTGAACTTATGTTGGTGGCAGTGTGGGGGGGGGTGGTAGAATATAACACCCATAGATTTTATGATATGTATCACATTAAATAAATTATATTTATTTAATATTTTTTTTACCTGTAACACCATGTTTACAGAGAATAAGATATACTATTAGATTATTATTTATTAAAGTGACATTTATCACCTTGTTGTTGGATAGGTAGTTATAAAGAAAACATTAAAAATTATGAGAAACAATATTTTTGTATATATATAATTAATTAATTAGTTTCAAATCGGTATAAATTAAAATAATTTCATTTGATAGTAAAAAAGATATTTTTCTCTAAAAAATTGTTTTTATGCTCATAATTTATTGTTATCATAATTAATTAAAATAGTTCCCATTTATTAATGGTGTTAATTAAATATTTATATATATATATATATATAATCTTTAATAAAATATTTAATCATTAATATAATTGTTAACAATTGAAATGTATTGATGGTAGACATAGTTTTATGATTAAAAATAAATTTTAAAATATTTGTTTTGGGGTTTTCTAAATTATTTTAAGATGATTTTTTCGAATTATATAATTTGATTCTTATAAAATGGATATTATATTTGGAATTTAAATAATTAATATTATTTTACATGTTAAACCTAATTTTTTATGATTATGAATAGCAACGAAGAAAAAAATTCAATTACACAGTCAAGGTTAAAAATGAAAATGAAGGAATTAATGTAAAATATAAGGTCTAAAAAAGATTTTAGATGCGTAAAATTTTTATATTTTAAGGTAATTATACCTATTCATGTCCTATATTTTAAAATATTTCCTTATTTCTACTATACATGATTATGATATTTATTATAGTTAAATATTTATGTAATTCCATTTTTGTCATTTCCCTCAACTATAAAAGGGAACCCTCTGTAATATCTTATAGAAATTTATTAAATCCCATTATCTTTTAACAAACCTATATAAATATATTATATTCAAATAAAATCCATTTATTATGGATCCTATATTTTTAATAATCAAATCTAATGGTCTTTATGAATAGATTCAAGTGATGTTTCTAAATAAAGAGATATATGATCATACCGATCATTTTCAAGTTTCATTCTTCTTCAAAATCCACTAAATCTATTGTATCCATATTAAAATAATGAAACCATTATTAGAAATATAATTTTATTTTATTAAAATTATTGGTAATCCATTTTACACCTATTTTCCATAAAATTTGAAATGAACATATCGCTTATGCGTATACGTGGACCACTGCCTCCATGTAGCGATTTTATTCATTATCAATCACCAAAATTAATTTTTAGTTTTATAATGGTTTTAATGTATATATAAGATATTTTTGAGTGAATTATTGTTTATAAAATATAATTTATTACATACCATTTTACCTTTCAATCCATTGAAAAATATAATGTCTCTCATGTGTATGTGTCGATTACAACCTCTACAAATTGATGTGAGTCATTTTTCATCACCAATTTATATGAATAGATATAGAATTTTATAAAATGAATATATATTATAATTATATCATTATTAATATTATTCATTGGTTAAAATTAATATAATTATTAAATTATAAAAACCAATGAAAAAAACATGTTTGGAAAGTAGAACAGATTACACTTGCACGCTCATTTTAATTATAAAATTGGGAATAAAAGAATAAATATAAAATTTAACTGAATGAAACGCAGTATGTTATATATATAAAATGGATCTGATATATATTCACAATATATTAATATTTATTATATAGTATATTTTTATTTTTATTATGTAAGATATTACTTTTCGTAAGGGTGACTATTTTAATCAAATTTCCCTTCAGAATTATGTGTAATATACAAGGAATTTTATTAAATATTTCTCTTTAATTAATATTATTTCTTATAAAGATTGTGTTTCATATGATAATGAGTTTAAAAGAACCACATGATATTATAAAAATATTTTTTTCCTTTATTTCTTAATCATTATATGGGAAGTCAGGAATAATAAAAACTAAATTTTTAAAAATTATGGTCTTTGAATTTATAAATAAATTCATTATTAGAATGAAAAAATATTCTGCTAAAATAAAAGTGCTATAATAAAAATTGTTTTAATAATAAAATTAATTTTATATAAATATATTAAATAATATAATTGAATTATTTTATTTATTTTTATATATTATTTATATGATCAGTTGTTTGGAACATTCATCAAATATTTTTCTAATTATGGGATAAAAAAAATCCAGTTTTTTATAAAAAAGATTATTTTCCATATAAAAGTGATTTTTGCCTCATTTTTCACACATAATTAAAATTAACACATACCATTTTTTGGTTTTTAATATTATAAAATGAATTATAAATTTAGAATTTTGAGGTCTAATTAGGTAATTAGGCCCCATTTATTTTTGGTCAATAGGATTTGTATCCATGGTAAAATTTATTAGTCCTGTAAAGGGTAAATCTTGTTAATCTAGATTAAAATTTAGTTATAAGGACATAATAATTTATCATATTTATTATCAGATCAGTGAAATTCAATCCGTAACACCTAAAATTCTGAATATAGATATTTAATAGACACTTTACAATGAAAATTTATTATAAATTATTTAAAAGGAATGATGTGATAGAATGCAACTCTCTTAGTTTTGAATATAAATGTTATGCTCACATAGGAACCACAATTATTAATTATGTAATATTAATATTAATTTTTTGAATAATGATATAATATTGATTTTTTTAATTCATTTATTATTTTTATGAATTAAATTATAACATTAAGAACATACACAATGATGATGTGAATACTATTAAATTAGTTGAAAAATAAAATAATTTATAATAAAAATATTAAAAGTAACATAATTTGAGATATTTATAGTGATAAATGAATTATATTTCTTGTGAAGACATGTTTAGGAAATTATAAAATAGTTGGATTTAATTTTCCTTATAGTCCTCATTTATTTAATATCAATGTTATAAATAGTATAAAAATAGTAAGTAATGATATTTTTTGTGATTAATATTTTATTAAATTATTTATTATTAAAAAAATAATAATCATGCCCAAATTGTATAATATATGGTGTAAAATTTTAACCCATATGCATTAATAATATATTTGGGAGTATTTGGATCTAGAAGTGTTTTATTATATTTTAATTTTGTTTTGAAATTCCAAATGCATCACTCACTAAAATTACAAAAACAGAACATCCTCCTAGATTTAATTACACAACATAGATACTAATATCTTGAACATACAGTGAAAAATTATTTTTCTAATCTTCTATACAAGTTATTAGGTGTGTTTATTTTCAAAAAGGGAACCCTAGATCCCTTTAAAGAAGATATAATGAAATTTTATTGAAGAAGAGCTATTCGCTAAAACCAACCCCTATTTTGTACATTTATTTAAATAATATAAATCTATTATATTCATAAAAAGATAATAACTTCTATATTATCAATATTATAAATGATATTATAATTATCAAAACCTCTTTTTTTACTGTCATCCCTTTGAAATAAGAAGTGAAGAAATCGCTCGTGCGTACGTATAACTTACCATCTATACATAATAATACCGTTAATTAGTAAACGTGATATTTTATTAATGGGACCTATGATGGGTTTAATTTATATATATGATATATATGACATAATTATAATTATTTAATAATAATATCCTTTCTATGTTGTCATCATCCAATATTTTGGGAAATGATTACATCCCTCATGTGTACGTATGGATTACCGTCTCCAAGATATGTTGTGATTCCATTTTAATTTAAATTTTACATGGATGGTAAAAAGGAGAAATTTTATGTACAAAAAAATAAATTTTACAGGAAGGTGTATTATAATTTACCTTTACTTTATTCCATCAAATGAAAAATGGAAACAACGTTCATGCATATGTATGCCAACCATCTCCATGAACTCTGTAATTATTTTTTCCATAATTTTTTTTTCAGAATTATTATATATATATATATATATATTATTAACATTCAAGGTGATAATTTTATGATTAAATTTTTTGAAATAATGGGACTATGATCAATGTTTAGGGACATAGACTACCAAACCTAATCTTGCTTGGAAAATGAAGTAGTTATCACCAAGAATAGTAATTTTTACAAACAAATTATTAATAAGTGAGTCCTTAGATATTATAAATAAATAAAAATGGTATTATAAATATATAGTTATGGAATATTGTTATTTTATTTCCATATTTATTATATATGAGGTCTTAAATTGAACAAGTAATGGTGAGACTTGAGGTAAGGGTTTATTTAACATTCACATCATTATTCATGATTTTTTTGTTTACGTCTCTAATATGGAATATTTCTATACAATGTCCATGTGCTCGTAATATGTATTCTACTTTTAGTAATATTATTTAAAAATTTATTAATGTAATATTTACCATTTTTTGAAATTTTAAAAATAGTTTTAACTAAATATTGTTTCATTTTTTAACATGGTTGTTTTTGAATTTTTCGAAAAATATAAATAATGATTATTTTTAAAATTATAAGACAAAAGAATATTTTCTGACTTTTATTGTTCATTAATTATTTTAATATTAAATTAAAATATTTTGATTTTATTTTTAATGAAATCTATTTCCTTTATAATTTCTCAACTTGAATAAATTATTTTAAATGGGAAAGAATATTTTCCGAATGAATTATTTCATGTGATATTTCAAAAATCATTTTATATATTAGATAAAAATATTTTATGATACATAATTTTAATAGTGATATCATCCAAGGATACCATGCATATTCCCTCTCTCTTATTTTTTATGTTAATAATTACATTATTTTTATGATTCTTATTTCTTTTACATGGGTTATGATATAAGAAAATACTATTAAAAACCATTGTTTTTTGTGGGTATTGATATGGAGGATGATTTATGTTATTATGGAACCAATATTCATGATTTCCATTATTTTATGGGTGTGACCTATATCCCCCTCCAATCTATTGGGTAAATAAAGGTATCTCATGACATTGAAATGAGTAGAATGGTTAGTGATCCTAGTCTAGTGAGGGATATTTCTAGCATGATTGTCTTGGGAGTGAACTGTGACTACAATAATGGTTTGGGGAGTGATCCCATTCAATTATGATATTCTAGAAAAATATCATTGAACAGTAAGGAAATTATTTTTTATTTGTATGTGTATGCCACAATTCTAGGTCTTATACCAATTTTACTCTCTCTTGTATCGTGTTATTTTTTGATTTATGTCTTATTATCATTAAATATTTATCATATGAATCAAGATTATGATTTTTGATATTTAGGGTATAATATGTAAAAATTATATTGATGTTATTATTCTGGTATTATCATGTCATTCTAATATAATCATTGATATATCCACTATTTACCCTAATGTAGCATCTGAACTCACGCATTAATTATGTTTCCTTTCCACATGATAAGTTGAATGATGTAAATGATGAAATGTAAAAAAGGTTATAGTTATTAAGAAATAAGTTGGAGATAATTTATATCAATATTTGAACCATTTAGTGATTTTGGATGTTTCAAAAAGCACTATAACGTTATGATCCTAAAGAGTATGTTCATTTAATGTAACGAATATTCATCTGAAAAGATATAATATCAATGTATGAAAATATAGGGTGTTTATAGTTTGTTTTAGAGGATAGGTTTAGTTATCCTTTAGAAATGAGGATGATAAAAATTTAATTAAAAATAAAAATTTAGGATAAAATTGTATTGTTATAATAATGATTATTAAAGTACTAGGTTAATCCTAATTCATATAAAAAGAATATGTTGTGATTTAGATATCATAATCGGACTAATATTTATTTTATTTAATTGATGGAACCAAATGAAACCATGTTTATACAAAATATGATGAATAATGAAATGACTTTCCACCCAAGTGTCTAAATGTTATGGGAATTTGAAAATAAAATATAGCTACTATAATCATGAAAAATTATCAATATATGAATATTTATTGTTTTCAAATGATCAAAAGAGGGAACAATGTATAGTTATGTAATTTGTGAGGAAATATCCATCATATTTTAGTGGATCTTATGAACAGATAGGGAATGAGTGTTTGATCAACAACATTGGAAAAATATTTTGTATTCCTTAATTATTGGAACATGAAAAATATTTCAAATTTGGTTTCCATATAAAATTAAAAACAAATAAATTATTAAATCTTATCAAGAAAACGAAAAACAAGATAAAAAATTTATCCATGAAATATGATGCGTTTAAGGGGATATTCATTAGTATGTAATTCCCTCATATTCTATATAAAATCACAGATAAATAATTACTTGATTTGAACAAAGAGGATTATGATTCTATAAGTATGAATTGGGAATGAATTTCATGGATTTCATGGTGTAACCCATTATTTATTATTAACCTTGAATATAAGATTTATTGATTATTTGGTAGATTAAAAAAATTATACAAAAGGCATTATTTATAAGAGAAAATAGTACCAATGAAGAAATTATTTTATGGGATCTCAAGTGGATATTGAGATACGAGTTACCCTCAATCTAATAGTTATGATAATAAAAGATAAATTGTATTCAACGTCTATTATAAAAATTAAGAAGAAAACCAAACTATATTTCCTCTAAGCTCGAATCATTGATGGGAACAGTGGGGAATTTTGTTAGTAGAACTTCTAAATGTGTCATGTGTCTATTGTAATTTCATTCAGAAATTGAATGCCTAAGAGATGTGATGAATTTAATAAAGAAAAAAATAGGGAAAATGATCCACAATATAAACCCATACTGATCTAATGTTACAAGTTCATATATTATGAGCATTATAAAAATTATTGTAAAAATATTTAGGTTTATTAAGATCATTATAAACATATTTATATTCCAAAAAAGGGAAATCTCATGTGATCATGACTTATGATATTGGATAAGAGAACTACATTGTGAAATTTACACATTTCATAATCTGTTAAATAACTAATGTGTTATTTAATTCTATATACACACACTATTTTATTTCTAAATAAATTTTTAAGGGTATCACCATATCACCTCAAAATATATATGTTCAATTGGATGTGAAAACTATTATTGGAAAAATATTCATAAATGAAGTTTATAATTATTCAATGATTTAGTTTTTTGAGAATTTGATTCCTGAAAAATCATATGGTTCACACTTTTGTTGAATTCAATGCGATTCTTGGCATAGATTGGAGTTCTATAAATGGATACCATATTAATTTCTTAGTAAGTGAATTATATTTAATATTCTGAATGAATGTATTAACAATGACCAATACTTGGATGAATATTGACTTCTAATGTAAATTTATACTATATTTTGGGTCTAAATTCTTATATATGAAGGAAATTTATGTTAAATATCTTGAGGGAAACTCAAAATTAAGGTTACACATATTGGAGAAGATTTTTTTTATGTATTTCTAAAATAATTTATATGCATTCCACCACACTTTGATGTTGAGTATTAAAATGAACTCATATATTTTCATATTACTATATTAGAGAGTTCTTATAGAATGGACCCAATTGAGTTGCAAGAATTGGACAGGAAACTCCTAGATAATCATGATAAAGGATTCATTCCCCTGATTGTTTCATACTGGGGTGAACCTATTATTTTTATTAAAACAATTTATGGGTAAATACATCGTTTCATTGATTTTACTGAGCATTGAAAAATTATAGTCAATAATATGCATCATCTATGTCGTATTTATGATATATTTTATCAAATAAATAACTAAAAATTATATTCCAAGATTGATATTTATTTTTCATATCATGAAAAGTGGGTCTGGAAGGGAGATATACAGAAGAAGACATTATGGACACTATGAATTTATAGTAAGGAATTTTGGTGTTACTAATTCCCCCATTATTTTCATAGACATGATGAATATAGTATTTATAGACTATCATGGTCACTTGTTCTTAGTATTTGTAGATGATATTCATGTATATTATGAGAAAAATGTTAGATAATGAATATAACTTGGGGATATTTCTAATTTCCTTGAGGAAGGAAGGTCATTATGAAAAATATAATGGGTGAGAATTTTGGCTTCAGAATGTTTATTTTTTCATTGTAATATAATCTTATGTGAGGGTATATTAGATGATACTTCAAAGATAGAAGTAATTGAGAAATAGTATAGACCAACTAATATTTCTAAAATTTATATTTTTATTGGTTTATATGGATATTAGTGATATTTTAGAAATTTTTCCTCATTATTGTATAATCCAATAACCATTCTAACATGGAAATAAGTTATTTTCATATAGAATGTTGAATACAAAGATAATTTCAATGAGATACAGAGAATGTTGGTCAGTACACCCATACTCACACTACCCTGTATTGATGAATGGTTTTTGATTTATACTGGTATATAAAATCAGGGTATTGGATGTGTTATCATGATAAATGATATGGTGATAGTTTATGACTCAATATAATTGATGGTTCATTCTAAAAATTACCCAAACCCGGATTTGGAGATTGTTATGGTATTTTTTTTGTTAATGATACAGAGGCATTATATTTGTGGGGAGATGAGTGAAACATATACTAATAAAAAGTTAAAGGACATTTTTACTCAATAAGATCCAAAAATGAACCAATGAAAATGGTTGGAGTTGAACAATGTTTATGAATGCTTAATACATTACAACCATGGGAAAGAGAACATGGAGGGAGATGCATTTTGAAAAAATGGATAATATTAGTGTACCTATGATGGAGGCAATTTTTTTCCAATATTTAGGGATTTTCAAATGATGGATTTAGAAATATTAATGTAAGGGATGAAATTTTATCTGCATCAAATGAACATGCATACATATATCCTTGTGAAAAATAAAGAGGCACAAAAGGAATATGTAGTGCTAAAAAATAAGCTAAAAATGTTCAGGAGTCTAACCTTGATTTTGATGGAATAATAATTGTCATGAATCATGTTTTTATCCCACCAATACAATATATATAGTCGGAGATATTAGATGAGACTCATTTCTTATCATTATCTATTTATCTTAGAAGTAAAAGGATATATAGATACCTAAAAGAGTATTTATAGGGTGATGGAATGAAGAGAGATATTGTAGATGTATGTTTCTCAGTTCTTGATTTTTTAGAAAGATAAGGCTAGTAGATAAATTTTTTTATGGTATTTTACAACTATTAACCATACATGAACATAAATTAGAGAACATCGCTAATAATTTTCTCAATAGAATAGCCAAAACATATAAATTTAATAATATTATATGGGTTATAGTCTATCTCCGTAAAAATTTAACACAATTAATATCTATAAAAGAAAATTTATCTATTGATAATTTTTTTTATAATATGAATTAATGAAGTTTTCTGTTTTAATAGATTACAAAATTCTCGTGTATCTGGTCAAGAACTGTGGTTCACCTCGATGACCTGGAGAAGTCCTCAGTAGGCTCAAAATATATAGTAATGTTTTATGAATGCTTCTCATTCCTTGATATATGGTTAGTTTGAGAGTTCTATTGAAACCCTATAATTTATGTTTAGATCATTATATATGGATTTCAAATTTGGTTGGGATCATCACCTTCTTTTAATATAATTTTTATAGAATAGTAATTCTCACACTAACATACTTATTGTTCTATATGAATCAATCTATGGTAAGAAGTGTAGAAATCCAGAATTTTGGATGAAGTTGTGAAAATAAATCTATCGGGATCAGACATTGATGAGAATATGGAAGTTGAATTTATATCTATCCCACAACGCATAAGATCTGCTCATAGTTGACAAAAAATTTTGATGAACATAATTAAATATATATAGTTATATATATTATTGATTTGGGGAAAAGTTATAACTCTAAATATGTTTTTTGGAAGAGAGTGATGAGATATGGAAATACTAGAATGATTAACCATTGGAATATTAGTCCTTTTAAAATTATTGATCATATCGAGAATGTAAATTATTAACTGTTTCTTCCACTAAATGTCTCTCATGTTCATGATGTATTCCATGATTTTATCTTAAGGAAGAACATATCTAATCATTCATATGTAGTAACCTCATATGTCATACCACTAGAGAAATTGTTTTATCATGAATAGTAATAAGTAGATATTATGTATCATAGATTGAAATTTCATTGAAATACGACAACTCACCAGATTAAAGATTTCTGGTGAAACTAAAAATTTGAGGTGTTATGTGAGAACTTGATGATATGTGGGGGTATAGGTATCCTCATATGTTCATATCTGAGTAATTAATCTTGGGGTATAAATTCACATTAATGTTGGTAGAATGTAAACTCCTCTAATTTTCTATGATATATTTCTCTATATAAAATTTCATTTCCTTAATACACTATATATTGTGTAACATTGTTTTTAAATAATCTTCATAAAATTATTAAAATATTATGTTCCCTTAATAACATATTCATTATGTTGGAAGGTATGAATAGTAAAAATTACATTATGAAAATATGTTCTCCAAAAATTTATAAAATAAATTCACGACTAGAATAAAAAACATATAAAAAAAATAAAAAGTGTTGTTTTTCTAAAAAAATCAGTTATGTGTACAATAAAATTTATATCATTTCTAATACCTATTTTTGTGTGATTGTAAGTAAATATATATATTATTTAATTGGTAAAATGGAATAATTATTTACAAATTTTTTTTATAAGAATATGATAATAATATGTACAGTTATATTTGGAGTGGTACATTTTTTAATTGAAATTTTTCATAGTTACTTGTGTTGAATATGGTAAAACACCTTCAAATGGAGTTCTAAAATCCAGAACATCATGTTTTTTAATGATTATCCATAGTCTCATATTACATGGAAGATACTAAATAATTATTCCATGAACCTCATTTTTTATATTAATATATTTCTTGATAAATTGTGAGGGTGGGGGTTGATATAAAGAATAATGAATCTTATGTTTGGATTACTATCATGTCCTCCTACTCCAACATAAGGTCTCATTCTCGATGGATTTAAAATAGGGATTACTCCCTTAAATTTTATCTTGACAAATATTCTAGAACCCCACTTATTTCCCTTTTGTATACTCAAAATCTCCCTATCGACACACACATATCATTCCATCATTTTTTTCCTATACACAACCTAGACAAATAAAAAGACATTACTATTCTGATTAACAATTACCATTTTTCTCCTACTGAGGATTTATTGGTATGGAACATTCATAGAATTTTATTTTGGACTAAACACTCCATTATCATAACAATTTAATTATTTCTAATAATGCAATCATATGGGTAAAAAATTATAAATATATTTGGATGAAACCAAATTATTTTACAATGTTTTGAGGAATTATCATAAGAGGATTACTACAAATTATTTCATATAATCTATTTGAATTCATATTTGTTCTTAATTACATGTTTGTAATCAATACATAGAGGATACTGATAAGCTTTACCTCTATTTCACTAATTATGTCTCCATATGGATGGAATCATTTGGATTCATAGAAATAAACTCTCATGTAGATTCCTCAGCATGTTAGTAGCTCTAGACCTAAAAAAATTCCTTATTATCCACATAATATAGAATCCTTTTCATTATAGTTGTGTGTGAACTTATGTATACTCTCTGGTATGACAATTACTCATATATTAATAACCATAAAAAATTTAATAATCATGCATCACTAGTGAAAATCATTAACTCCATATAAAAGGATACAACACTGTTGTGAGTCCAATGCTAGTATGATATATCTTCACGGAATTCTTGGTAACTTGAAGACACCTGCATGAACTTTTGGAGTATTATAGATTGATCCACATCTATGATAGACTACAGTTAATATCAATAGTGATCCAAAAGGGATCCCTAAACCTTCAAGATGTGGGGCTATCTATAATGATTATAGTGGATGAATTATTTTAAGAATCTATAGAGTATGCGTAGAAAAATCATCTCTAGAGGCTAAAATTCATAGCATTATCATTGAGATCCCCTCTGTAGGTCATATAAAATAGAATGATATTTGTTCATGATTTTCATAATGGAATGACGCTACAATTTTTTATCTCATATCTAGATGGATGGAATTATTTCCCATTATTTAAATATCCAACTACATCATTACCAGGTTTTTTGAGAGGCTAACTCTGTAGCATAAGGGACATAGAATAATGGAGTTATCCCAAACATCATAATGATTAACGATCTTACTTATGATTTAAACTATCTCTAAAAAATATTTCGTAAAATAATTCCATCTTTAAGAATTTTTTATATTTTTTTTTCATTGATAATGATACTTTGATTTTTGGTTGATGCATCACCGAGTTAAAAAAAGCCATTTTTGTATCAAAAAACATATTTTTTCAAAAAAGTTGTATTTTATTATATATTCACAATTAAATTAAAATTAATTTATGAAACAAATAGGTATTGAATCAGATAAAATTAATTAATGATTTATTATTATAAGGTTCAACTTTTGTAATTAGGCCGATTTTATTTTTAGTCAATATGAATTGTAAGCATGTTAATATTTATCTTCTTGGTAAAGGGTATATCTGGTAAATATATGTTTAAAATAAGTTAGAAGGTAATAATTAGTCATCATAATTATCATTTCATGAATGATATTCAACAACTAACTGCAAAGGTTTGAAATCGATTTATTTAATAGGAACTTGCTCATGAAATTGACTTATATATTATTTAAACCAATGGATGCGACAAATTTTCACTCTCTTAGTTATAAATATAAATTATGTGATCATAGAGCGACAAAATTTATTTATGAGGGAATATTAATAATTAAACTTTTTTCATAATTTTAATTTTTCTATAATCGTAATTTATCTATAATTGTAATTTATCTATAATTTTTATGAATTAAAATATTTTCTTAATAACTTACACAACACTAATGGTGTAATTGATAAATCAATATAAATATCAAATAAATGATATTAAAAATATTAAAAGTAACATAATTTGAGATATTTATGGTGATCCATGATTTCTATATATTATCATTAAAATATTAGGATTTAATAAAATATTAGGATTAAATTTTAATTTTCTTAATGATGTTTTCAAAATCCTTGTAATGAATTTATTCAAAATTATAAATAATTATATTTTATGGGATTAATATTTTATTAAGATTTTAAAATACATAAAAACACTAAAAAAATAAAAAATGGGATAATATATGTTATAATATTTCATCCACTATGCATTTATATCCCATTTAAATGTATTTGGATAACAAAATCATTGTATTATATTTTAATTATTTTAGAAATTCCAAATTGCCTCTCACCTCAATTATAGAAGGGAACGTCATATTTCAGTTAATTCCCCAACCACGAGACATATATCTTTACCATCCAACAAAAAAATTATATTATCTATTTCTCTATAAATATTCTTGTGGTGCTGGTCTCCTAAATAGACCAACCCTAGTTCACTTTAAAGGATATCTAAAGGAGTTGTTTTGAAGAAGAGGAAATCTATCTAACCAATCAATTTCTTTTTTTAAAATTTATTGAACTCATATAAATATATGATGATACTAAAATATAATAACCACATTATGCTCAATATGATGAAAATGTAAAATTATTATTATGAAGAAACCTCAATATACACTCTTTCCTATCAAATATGAAGTGAATGTATCGCTTCTGTGTACATACGACATACCATCTCCACATAATGATACTATTTATTTTTCATAACATATTTTATAGATGGGGGATAAAAATGTAGTTAATATATATATGTTATTTAATACATAATAGTACTTATGGAATGCTAATATCATGTCTACCTTCTTATCATATAATATTTTGAGAAATTATTACATTACATTTTTTTAAGTATGGGCTATTATCTCCATGATGTGACACATTTAATTTTTCATTTATATTTATCATAGATGTTAATTAGGATATATTTTTTGAATATATATGAAATATATGAAATGATTATGATTTTTTAATTGTTGATTAATATTTAAATTTCTTTCATTCCATGAGATAAAAACTCGATATTGTGTTCATGCGTACGTACGACTTACCATCTCCATGAACAATGTAATTCATTTTTTCACTGTATATTGTATGAATGACAATATACATGTATATAATTAATATATTTTATTTTCAGACCATGATATAAATTATGAAAATGATGGTACCATAATCAATGTATAAGGACCGAGACATCCAATATGAGATATGCTTGGAAAATGAAAGAGTAATCACCAAGAATAACGATTTTAATAAAAAATTACTAATTAATGGGTGATATGATGTTTTAAATAAATTATACCTATTATTATATCTATATTTCTAGTGAATATATATATAATAATCCATATTTATTGTATATTAGAGTTAAACGTAAACAAAGAAAGGAGATCCTATAGGTAATTGTTTGTTTCGCAATCTTATAATTAATTGGGATTTCTTTTATTTAAGTCTCCAATGGTGAATATTATGATTTTGTCAGAAGTTGTTTTAAAAATGTTTTCAAGAATGTTTTTATATTCTCATAATTTTTTAAAAATAATTTTACATATAAGTTATCATTATTTATTGTTACTTATTCTTTACGGTGGATATTATCAAATGATACCATCGTTATTCTTTTTGTTTTTGGTTTTTGTTTTGTATGGAATATTGATTATGAGACATGATACTTTTCAAAGGCTTATTCTATATTGAATTTTTATGAATTCCATTTCATTTCATGTGTTCTAATATGATGAAATATTTATGTTTTTGAGGAACATGTATTTATGGGTTTTATTATGTTATTGGTGGGACCTATATCCTCATCCAATGAATTTGTTAAATAATGATATGTCATAAGACTAAGTGGGATATAATTGGGAGAAATCATAATTTAGTAAGTTATTTTTCCACCCAGATATGATTCTAATTAAACCTTGGCTTCTATAATGATTTGGAGAGAGAACCTCTTTGAGTATGATAGTATATGAAAATAACTTTCACTATAATGGAAATTATTTTCTATGCATATATTAATTCTAAAAATCCTTGTCTTATAGAATTGTAACATTCTCATGGATCATGTTCTTTTATGATTCATGTCTTATGAATAGTCAAGATTTATCACCCAACTCAGGATTAATATTTTTAATGTAAAGGGTATAATATTGAAATGTGACATTCATGTTATTATCCAGTTAGGTTCATGTTATTCTAATATAATCATTGATATATATCATTCTTACCCTTACAGTGCATCTGATATAAACCTATTATTATGTTTACAATCATTAAGATATGATGATTGTTATTAAGTATGATATCTTATAAAGGGTTATAGTTATGAATAAATAAGATTAATTTTACATAAAAATTTAATGAACTAGTTGTTTATGTTTTCACGATTCCAAAGTAACTATTCCTTTTCGATCCTCAGGCATGTGTTTGCGAAATGTAGTGAACATTCATATCAAAATATGTAATATCTATATATGAATGTCCCAGGCTTCTTTATTGTGTATAATAAATTTTTATTGAGTTAATATATATATATTACCATTTAAACAACACATATATTCAAATTCTTTGGTTATCCAGAGTTTTTTTTAATGTTTTTATTTTCCTCTCCTTGTTACATAAAATGGTAGAAAATATTTTTTATTGAAAATTTTAAAAAATTTCTTCTTTGGTTGGTAAAAATTTCTTCTATGTCCATTACCATAAAAATTAATTTATGAATGTTTCTAAATAGACATGAAATTTTTTAAAAGACCATATTTATTGAATTTTTAATGTTTTGAAGGATTTAAATAGAATATTATTAATTTTTTTTTTCAAAAAATATATTTTTTTATTTTGATAAATGTTTTAAAATAATGGTTTCTTTTACCATATATGAAATTAAAATATTTTCCTACCATAATTTCCATTGTATGATTTGATGATTTCATTACAATTTTTTTTATTATTTAATAATAAAATACTTCTCTCAACTATCTAGAAATTTTTAGATATAATGTTATCTAAATGAAAATATATTTTGCTTACATTTTCAAAGAAAGGATAATTTTTTTAAAGTTAATTTTCTTCTATATAAAAATAATTAATATATTATCTTCCTCATGGGGGATCATATACTATGATACCATATACTTTAATTCTCTATATGAATTATGAAGATGTTTATTTTAGGATACTTTTATGAAACCTATTTATTTCTCCTAGGTTATGTAAGTTATAGTGGATCATTTATGATAGCATTTTTTTCATGGGTTATTATATGATAAAATGGTGTAACTTTTATAAAACCCTTTTAATTTCCATAGTTTATGATATGATGCCATGAGTGATTTTTTATGACACAGTTTCACACATATGTATGGTCTCCATTACCTAATGGGTGGGCATAGAATTACAAAAACCATTAATGTGTTAGGTACAAATGTATATCTCATGAGATAACGAGGAATAGAATGGGGAGTGGAACTAGTAATGTAAGGGAATATCTCTAATATTATAATATTGGGAATGAACATTGAGTATGGAAATGATGGAATATAAAATAAACCCAATCCACCATGATAGTCTAAGATGTGATCCCTGTATAAGGAAATTTTTTTCTCTACTTATTTGTAATCCAGAAACATTTGTCTAATTCTTATAAAATATTATCATGGGTCATAGTAGATTATTAATGACTACACACACATATGACATATGTCTTTTGTTACAACAAATAATTATTACATGACTTATGATTGTCAATTTTTAATACAAATGTTCTGACTTTTGTATGTTATGATATTTTTCTCACACCCTTATCATTTTCTTATGCCTATGTATGATCATTTATTCATTTCTCTTATATTTACCCATACTACAAAAATGATCATGTCACGACCCGCCTTCACCAAAAGGAGGGAAGGGTTAGTAGATTGTCATTCCCTTCCCTCTTCAAGATGAAGGAGAGATAATGACCCCCGAAAGCTTCCTTAAATAGGTCCCGGAGAGGCGACCAGTTCCAAGTGTATAGAATCACTCACTAAATAGAAGGAATTACCCTTTTTGTTTTAACAGTATCAGGAGATAAGATAGTAAGTCTCACAACACCAAAACTAGAAGTGCATGAAAAGCCAAAACAACCATTCCCATATGCATGTTCCAAAAGTAAGTACCACAAAGTGCAAAATGACTACAAGGGTAAAGTACCAAAGATAGAAAAATAGAAACTGCAAGTGCCCCAAAGGTCTGAGCTAGTATGGCCCTGCGCGATCCCCGAAGTCTTCTTGGAAACTTGAAAGCAGTTTTATATATGCATGGTGACATAAAAGTATAGTCAGTAGGGAAAATCTTAAAGCTCTCGTGCACAAGTGGGAAGTCATACTAATGCCATGTGAGAAGAGAGATAAACAACAAACCTAACAAGGAAACTAACCAACCAAGCCCTACCAAGGCACACTCCCTAAATAATGCAAGTCAAGTAACGTATAGTAATAGCACATCGATGTTTGGGTACCCCGTGCCACTTTCCCACGGGTTATTTAAGACATCCTAAGCATCGGACCAATCTCGCCATTCTAGCTGCAGTCCCACTACCTCACTCCGCCCGAACACACCTGGGCTATAACCGCACGCAGTCCCATTGCCAAACCCCACCCGCAAACACCTAGGCCAAAACTGTGACACGTAACCATGACTGCAAACACCTAGTCCAGAACAACCATCGCCACGCCCGAAGACACCTGAGCTAGATGATCCACTACCACGCCTGAAGAGACCTGTGCCTCATCCTCAAGACACCTGGGCTAGATGATCCACTACCACGCCCAAAGACACATGGGCCTCATCCCGAAGAGACTTGGGAAACCACCTTCCTGCACACACCTGGGGCATAACCACCAAACTACCCCACCCGAAGGTTCTTGGGATAATAATGGACTTCAGGCTATCACAGCCTGCCCAAAGATACCTGGGCTATCCAGGAAAGGGAGCGGAAGGGAAATAATAACTATCCACTAATAGAAGTGTTGGTAAAACACCCTCCCCCGGGAAATGGGGGTGATAGGAACTAAGTGCTCAACTTGGGTGGGGCATGAATATGAAACACAAAAACTACAAGTATATGCATAGGTAACAAGCACTCACCCAAGTTTAGGTTTTTTTTCATCCTGCCTAAAGAACACAAACAGTACCATGTCCAAGACACAACTCACACCAAACCAAAAACCATTTGTCCCATCCTGGTTTACATGTTCAATAATAATTTATAAATAAGTTTTTTCACCTACTTGGGCAACTATAAATCATAAGCATAATCCAAGGGAAGAGTACGGTCAAACATTAACAAAAACATTCACACCCGGTTCTCTCTTAAGGTCATAATAAGAAGGGATAAGGGCGATCCCTTAAAGTATTGGAACCAAAGAAAAATCCCAAGATACAGCCCCATGTCCCAAAGATCCAAGAGCCAATGGTTTCTCAAAAATAGAGGATCCCTCCCCAATAAGTGATATAATCAAGGTAACTACCCAGCCTTAAATTCATAACCACTGAAATCATTACAATAGGGGATCTCATCCCCACCAACATCACCCAGGAATCGGCCGTGAATAAAAACAATCAATCCACTACCACCAAAGAAAAACAGTCCCATGCCAGTATTTTCAGATTTAAATGATTTAACACACTCCATGATTTCAATTCCACTATACTTTAACCAGGGTTATAACAGTAAAGGGTTGATCCTATTGCTTTTAAATTTATTTAGCCGGATTTACTTAATTAACCAAATTCCATTACATGGAGAGGGTTCACAACCACAATATGAACCAATTAAACATTAAGGGTTCGTTAGTGCACAAAAAAAGACCACCAACAACCATCATTTTCAGTAGGTTTAAGCCTACACAATTTAGAAAACAAGATCATAAAACAAAGCAACATCATCGATCACAACCCCCCTTCATTCCTTAGAGTCCATTAATTATCTTTATTAAGGTTTGGTTAATCCGATTCTACAGAATCAAAAGCATGACCACCCCGCATGATACATAAAAAGAGAGACAAAGGAGAAATTCCCTACTTGATTGATTGACGATCAAAGTTTATCTTCACCCACTAGGAACAGAAGATGAGTGATTCATATGGGTCGGGGACGGTTAGATAAGAGCGTGAAACCATGTGAGGAGCGGGGGTCGTGGGTTTACCACGCGGCCCCACACTTCATTAAAGGGGTCCTTGCCCCTAGGAGCGGTTTAAACCAACACACCCAGGCATCTCACTTAATCAAACGCCATTAGTTGGCATCGATGTGCCTGAAAATATCCTTAAAGGGGTCAAATTTGGGTTTAAAACCCAATTTGCGCAAAAAGGAGGCAGTGTTGGAAAAACCCATGGGGGTAGGCAAGAGCTACTGGTGGGATGCAGACACCGGTAGGCCGAGCTACCAGTAGGCTTCACCTACAGGTAGGACGAGCTACAAGTATGTTGCAGTTAACGGTAGACCGAGCTACCGGTAGGCGGCGGCTACCGGTAGGCTACGGCTACAGGTAGACCGAGCTACCGTTAGGCCTGCTACCGGTAGGGTAAGGCTACCGGTAGGCCTACCATGGGTCAAACATCACCGAGAAGTTGGGATGGCCTCCTAGACCAACCATACCACCTCAAACATCATATTTGTACAATGTAATGGACCCCCAAAACCCAGGCCATTACATTAGATACATCTCAAACTATTCTCACCCTTGATAATCAAAACAACCCATGTGGAAATAGAGGGTTCGAACAACCACCTAGAAAGACACCACTCAGGAGTGAACCTCATTGACATCCAGAAACAGTAACACATGAGTTAGGAAATCCCTTCTTACATGTTAGGATATTATCCGCTTTGGGCCGTACTGACTCGCCCACATGGGTCTAATCGCATCCACATTAATGCCTCCCGATTAGCAGTCAGGTTTCTCCATCATCACACATTCGGACACACACACACACATGGACATAGAACACATCATTTCAGGGCTAATAAAAACAATCAATCCACATATATTTGAGCACTTGGTAAAACATCTCAATAAGGTCAGAACAAAACAACAAGGGAGTCGAAATAGCTCTGGGTATTGGGCGCGCATCTGTGGTTCCCTCTCACACGTACTCTCCTCAAGCCCACTATGTCTCCATGACACACTAACCAAGGGAATGGTTTTCCCACGAAGCACCTTCTCCTCACGGTCCTCGATCATCACTGGTCTTTCCATAAAGGTCACGTCGTCCTCGATGTCTAGCACTCCCCAGTGGAGGACGTGTGATTCGTCGTGCAGATACCGAAAAAGATGGGACACATGGAAGACTTCATGTATCCTCATTAGAGGCGGTGGTAATTCTTGCTGAAAATCTACTTCGCCGACCTGCCGCAACACTTTGAAGGGTCTGATGAACCTGGGAGAAATCTTACACCCCTTGTTGAACCTATTTTGTCCATGCCGAGGGGAGACCTTGAAGAACACGTGGTCTCCAACCTCAAACTCTAAGTTCCTCCTCCTGGTAATAGAATACGACGTCGGTCGGTCCTGGGCCACCTTCATCCTTTCCCGTATAAGCTGAACCTTCTCTGTCGTGCTCTTCACCACCTCCGGGCCTAGGATGTCCGCCTCTCCGGATTCGCTCTAACACACAGGTGAGCGGCATGGCCTCCCATACGAGGATTCAAATATGGCCATACTAATGGTAGAGTGATAGCTATTGTTTTAGGCAAACTCTATGAGAGGAAAGTGTCACACCCATGATCCTCATGAGTCTACAATGCATGCCCGCATCATATCATCCATGGTCTAGATGGTGCGCTGTTTCTGCCCATCTATCTGGGGATGGAAAGCAGTGCTAAGACGCAGCTGGGTGCCAAAATCATGCTGCAATTCTCTCTAGACTCATGAGGTAAACTGTGGATCCCTATCCGAGACTATGTACCTCAGAAATCCATGCAACTGCACCACCTCATCTACATACTTTCGTGCCAAAGCATCCACTGCACATGACTCCTTAATCGCTAGAAAGTTAGCCAATTTCATCAACTAATCCACTACTACCCAGATGGAATGATATCCCCCTTGAACCATGGGTAGTCTTGTGATGAAATCCATCGATATGTCCTCCCACTTCCACTCAGATACATCTATAGACTGCAACAGACCACCTGGAACTCGGTGTTCAACCTTCACCTACTGACACACTGGGCACTTGGCCACAAACTCTGCCACTGCTCGATTTACTCTGGGCCACCAGAACTATCTCTTCAGACCCTGATACATCTCAGAAACTCTTGGGTGTACCTCTAGGGGTGAGGTGTGGAACTCACTAGGAACCTTGTTGTGCATCTCTTCTGGAACAATCAAATTTCCTGGGAAAAGCATCTGGTTTTGGCCATCCTCCGTCCATCCTTCTGAAGCATTTCTCTGGTCAACTCGGTCACGCATCACTTCAAACTCCAGGTCTCCCCAATGAGACTCATCCACTTGCTAAAACAATGAAGACAACACTGTCATCTGATACAGGCAGCCTCTACCACCATCCATCCTCGCATTCAGGTGGAAGTCAGCCAACTCCTCCATCACCTTCCAGGGGTTTGCCAAATCTCGGACCACATCCTTCTACGACCTCTTACTCAAGGCATTGGCCACTACATTTCCCTTCCCTGAAGTGTAGGAAATCAAGAATTTGTAATCATGGAGGAACTCCGTCCACCTCCACTGCCACAATTTTAGGTCCCGCTGGGAGATAATATACCTCAAACGTTTTTGATATGTGAAGACCACAAAGCGTTCCCTGATTAGGTAATGCCTCCATAACTTTAGAGCAAAACGACTAATGAAAGCTCCAGGTTGTGGGTGGCATAATTTCACTCATGAGGGCATAGATGTCTAGACCCATAAGAGATCACCCCTTGCTGCTGCATCAACACAAATCTGAGGCCTTTCCCTAAAGCATCACAGAACACCTCATACGCCGCCCCTTCTTCTGAAGTCCGAGCACAAGGGTACAGACCTGCTTCTCCTTCGTATAGATGATGTATACCTCATGCTTCTCACTCCAAACGGAAACCTGATCCTTCTTGGTCAAGGCTGTCAAAGGGGTTGCAACTCGAGAGAAGTTGGGTATGAACCTCCGATAGTAACCTGCCAGCTTGAGGAAACTATGAACTTCTGCCACATTCTTGGGTGCTTCCCAAGAAACAACTGCTTCAACCTTTGATGAGTCCACCTCTACCCCCTGATCGGACACTACGTTCCCAAGTAAGTGCACTTCTCACATCCCAAATCTATATTTCGACAACTTAACATAGAGCCGGTGTTGTCGAAGGACCTCTAAAACCATCCTCAGATGCTCCGCATGGTCATCCTATGATCTTGAATAGATCAAGATATCATCGATGAACACAACTACTAACTGATCCAGGTACTCCCAGAAGATGGAGTTCATAAGTCACATGAACACAGCTGGGGCATTGGTAACACCGAAAGGAATGAATACGAACTCGAAGTGTCCATATCTGCACCTGAAGTCCATCTTCGGAATGTCGCCCTACTTCACTCTCAACTGGTGATACCCAGACCGTAGGTCGATCTCTGAGAACCACCCAGCCCCTTTAAACTGGAGAAAAAGATCATCTATCCTCGGAAGAGGGTAGCGATTCCTGATCGTTACATGATTCAGCCTCCTATAGTCTATGCAAAACCTGATACCACCATCTTCCTTCTTTGTGAATAAGATTGGACCACCCCACAATGATGCACTTTGTCGAACATAATGCATCTTTATTAGATCCTCAATCTGAATCTGTAGCTCCCATAGCTCCAAAGGTGCCATCCGGTAAGAAGCCATTGAGATCAGACGAGAACCGTGCTACAAGTCTATCCCAAACTCGATATCCCATCGAGGGGGTAGATTCTTCACCTCCTCAAGAATGATGTCCATAAACTCACTGACAATCTCTGGCACCTCCACCATTTCAGCATCTTCTAACTCTACTAATAGCTCAGCTAACAAGGAGAGGTGGTGTTCCTCTCACCTGCTGCCCTTCTGACTGCTCCGCTTTCTATTGAAAGTAGCACGTCAGCCGCCCAAGTCTAAGAACATAACCATTCCTCAGAATCAGTCGATGACGACACACACAGATAACAACCAATTGATGCCTAGGATGACAACATATGGCTATATCATTTGCATTAGTAGATACCTAACTGACAGATGGGCCCTATCTTCAGTCTACATCCTCGACAAACATATAACAAGTCGATCTGACCTCCGAATGGTGTGTTCAGCACCAGGGACAGTGGAAGTCTCTTATCATCTAGGCCCAAATAACGGGCTAGACTGGGTGCATTAAAGGAGTGCGAAGCTTCGGTATCGAATAATGCGTAAGCAAGGGTACTAAACAAACTGATCATTCCTCGAACAACCTCCGATCCCTCTAGGAGTGCTGCCTCTGTGGAGTGCAGCTGCCCATGCCCAGCTCCTCTACCTCTCGGCTGTCGGCCACCTCCCCGACCACACCCTGGTCGAGGTCAATGAGGAGTGCCCTGAGCTTGGATGCCCCCTGTAATGCCTGCCCCAGGAGGAGCAGGAGCTTGCTGCCCCTGCTGCTGCTGCTGGAAGTGCCTAGCTGGAAGCTGCTACTGTGGCGGGTGCTGGGCATGTCCGCCACCACCATAGTGTACCCGGTCCGGGGAATGATTCTAGAGATTTCCATGACTCCAACAAACAAAACACCTTGGTCTTGGGCCTGAAAGGAAAGGGCGAGTACCAGGGGACCAGAACTGGAACAACTGCGGCCTGATCCCTGAAGGTCAGAACCAGGAGGGTCCCGCCGCTGGAGGTCAGGTGCTGACGGCCTTCCCCTTAGATGATCCCAACTGGATCCCTTCTCATGCCACACCTCCTAGAGCATGCACCCTTTCCACTACATTGGCCTTCTTATGGACCTCCAAGTACGTCAGTAGGGTGACGGGGGTAACAACATACTGGAGGGAGGGTCGGAGCGCCTCCTCTAAACGCCTTGCCCGAGACACCTCGTCAGGAAAGAGGTCTGGAGAAAATGTAGGAGGTCCTTCAACATGATTCTCAGCTCCCTTATCGACCTACTCCCTATTGGAGAGAGAGTATCTCCTACCTCTTTTCCGCCTTCATCATAGAAGAGATGAATTCTGCTCGGAACTCCATCTCGAAATCAGCCCATGTCACGTCAATCTCTCTTCTCTTCCCCTGGTAAAGCTTCCACCACTGATGCGCTGCTCCATGCATCTGGCTGATGGAAAGAGGAACCCAGTACTCGATCGGGGCCTGAATTAGGCTGAGGTATATCACCAGCTCTTCTAGCTAGCCCTCCGTTTTCATGTCAGAGGTGTTGCCCTCATACTTCTCGAGGGTCTGTCGCTGGAAGGACCGAAGTGTCTTCTGCCACTGGTTGTCCTCCTCATCTCAATCAGCTCTCTGCTGGTCGGCCAAGGTTGTCTCTAGGGCCTCGATCTCCCCAACCACACGTGGTCACCTCCCCTATTCCATAGCTGAAATGTAATCAAGGAATGCCTAAGCCCATGTAGTGCAGAATATTGTTCCTAAATTTTTTCTTAAACTTCTTTTTGATTTCAATTCCAAAAACACCCATGTAATACGAGAACACAAATCAATATAATGCATGTACCTTTCCTAGGGTCTCTACCCTACAATCAATGTGGCCTCACTTGGTCGTTCGGTAGGTCCATAGTCCTTGCATCAGATCATAGGGGGCCCTAAAATCCTGTGTCCTAGCCGTTCTTCCTTGGCCTAATTCATGCACCAAGGTCACCCAACACTGTTTCCCTTCTATCTGATGCAATCCTCAATGTGCCTAACTCCAGACTCCATCCTATCCCTTATACCACCTCTGATACCATTTTTTCATGACCCTCCTTCACCAAAAGGATGGAAGGGTCAGCAGATTTCTAGGCCTTTCCTTCTTCAAGTTGAAGGAGAGATAATGACCCCCGAAACCTGCCTTCAATAGGTCCCAGAGTGGCGACTATTGCCAAGGGTTTAGAATCACTCACTAAATGGAAGGCATTGCCCTTTTTCTTTTAATAGGAATAGGAGATAAGATATTAAGTCTCACAACACCAAAACTAGAAGTGCACGAAAAGCCAAAACAACCATTCCAATATGCATGTTCCAAAAGAAAATACCACAAAGTACAAAATGACTACAAGGGTAAAGTGCCAAAGAAAGAAAAATAGCAACTGCAGCTTCCCCAAAGGTCCGAGCTAGTATGGTCCCGCACGATCCCCGAAGTCCTCCTGGAAACCTAAAATAAGTTTTATATAAGTAGGGTGAACATACAAGTATACTCAGTAGGAAAAAACCTAAAGCTCTCGTGCACAAGTGGGGAGGCATACTAATGCCCTGTGAGGAAAGAGATAACCAAGCACCTAACAAGGAAACTAACCACCCAAGACTCACCAAGGAACACTCCCCATATAACGCAATTAGAGTAAAGTATATTAATAACACATCAATGTTTGGGTACCCCGCGACACTTTTCCTCTGGTTATTTAAGTCATCCTACACATCGGACCAATCCCTCCATTCTCGCTGCAGTCCCACTACCTCACTCCGCCCGCACACACCTGGGCCATAACCGCACGCAGTCCCACTGCCAAACCTCACCCGCAAACACCTGGTCCACAACTATCACATGTAACCATGCCTCCAAACACCTAGGCCAGAACAACCACCACCACTCCCAAAGACACCTGGGATAGAAGATCCACTGCCACACCCGAAGACACCTGGGCCTCATCCCGAAGACACCTGGGAAACCACTTTCCCGCACGCACCTGGCCATAAACACCACACTACCCCGCCCAATGGTTCTTGGGATAATAATGGACTTCAGGCCATCCCAACCTGCTCGAAGATACTTGGGCTATCTGGGAAAGGGAGCACAAAGAAGATAATAACGTGGCACTAATGGAAGTGTTGGAAAAAACACCCCCCATGAAATGTGGGTGTCCGACACTAAGTGATCAACTTGGGTGGGGCATGAATAAGAAACACAAAAACTACATGTATATGCATAGGTAATAAGCAGTCACCCAAGTTTAGGTTTTTCTTCAGCCTACCTAAAGAACACAAACAGTACCATGTCAAAGTCACAAGTCACACCAAACCAAAACCCATTTGTCCCATCCAGGTTACATGTTCAATGATAATGTTTAAATAAGTTTCTGCACCTACTTCGGCAACTAGAAAGCATAAGCATAAGCCAAGGGAAGAGTATGATAAAACATCAACTTAAACATTCACACCCGGTTCTCTTGTAAAGTCCCAACAAGAAGGGATAAGGGAGATCCCTAAAAGTACTGGAACAAAAGAAAAATCCCATGATACAGCCCTATGTATGCAAGATCCTGGATCCAATGGTTTCTCAACAATAGAGGATCCATCCCCAATACGTAATATAATCAAGGTAACCACCCGACCTTAAATTCATACCCACCGAATGCATAACAACAGGGGATCCCATACCCACCCACATCACCCAGCAATCGGCCGTGAATAAAAAATAATCAAACCACTACCACCAAAGAAAAATAGGCCCATGCCAGTATTTTTAGATTTAAACAATTTAACATACTCAATGATTCCAATTCCTATGTACTTTAACTGGGGTTATCACAGTAAAGGGTTGACCCTGGTGCTTTTAAATTTATTTAGCCGGATTTACGTAATTAACCAAATTATTTTACAGGGAGAGGGTTCAAAACCACAATACAAACCAATTAAACATTAAGGGTTTGTTAGTGCATAGAGAAAGACCACCAATGGCCAGGATTTTCTATAGGTGAAAGCCCGCACAATTCAGAAAACAAGATCATAAAAAAAAGCAGCATCATCGATCACATCCCCCCCCCTTAATTCCTTAGATTCCATTAATTATCATCATTATGGTTTGGGTAATCCGATTCTACAAGAGAAAATGCATGTCCTCCCCACATGATACACTAAAAGAGAGATGAAGGAGAAATTCCCATACATTATTGATCGATGGTCGAAGTTTATCTTTACCTGCCAGGAACAGAAGTTGAGCGATTCACAGGGGTGGGGCCTCGGGAACTCAAGAACTATCAGACGAAACGATGGGATGGTGATCGAGAAAAGAAGAAACCCACAGAGAATGCTTTAGTTTATAAGGGCCAAGGACAGTTAGATAAGAACGTGACACCGCGTAAGGAGCGGGGGTCGTTGGTTGACCACGCAGCCCCATACGTCATTAAAGAGGTCCTCGCCTTTAGGAGCGGTTTAAACCGACGCACCCAGGAATCTCACTTAATCAAACTCCATTAATTGGTGTTTATGGGCCTTAAAACAGGCTTAAAGAGGTCAAATTAGGGTTTAAAACCCAATTTGTTCAAAAAGGAAGCGCTGCTGGAAAACCCCGTGGGGGTAGGCACGAGCTACCGGTACAGGTACCTAAGCTACCGGTAGTCCGAGAAATTAGTAGGCTGTGGCTACAGGTAGACCTGCTACCAGTAGGCTAAGGCTACCGGTAGGCCTATCGTGGGTCAGACTTCGCCGAGAAGTTGAAACGGCCACCTAGACCACCCCGAACACCTCAAACATCATATTTTTACAATGTAATGGACCCCTAAAACCCGGGCCATTACAGATCACACCCTTTCTTATATTTTCATTCCATCGGCTTTGGAGAATGATATTATGCATGAAAAATATAATAAGGGTACTATGAGAGAAGAACCATGTGTTAGATGTTAAATAAATTTTGTGAAACACATTGATTATGTTTATGGTTCCCAAAAAATATACACCTCCATAGTCCTTAGGATTTTATTATTATAAATTGCATTAAATATTAATCTAAAATTATGTAATATTAAGCTATGTTATTCTCTCATCACCTTAGTAAAAATAACACACGAAATCATAATAAGAATATATCAAGAAACATCTATAATTGAACTATCCTTACATAATAATACCACAACCATTATAGTGTTGGTTATGCACAAAAACCATGATACTATAGATTATGATAACGCATGAATCATAAAATACTATATATGAATTCGATTCAGATTATGGATTATGACTTTCTTATATTTCTATATTACATATGATTCTAGGATATTATCATATTTTTTTTATAGTTGTAATTGGACATAGTTTATATGGGATACAAGTCCACATTTAATAACAATATCCTCCTTTAGTTTATCATCAGATATGATTCTATATTATTGAAACATTAATGTATATTCATTATAAACGCATTACTTCAATTTTAAAATGAATGAAATCACTCTAAGATGAAGAAATTCCCTGCTTCTATATGATAGAAGATGATGCTTGAGAGATAATTATGTATTTTAGAGCTTCTGGAAAGGGATTCAATCCCTTATATTTTATGTACTATTATTTAATGCAATCAAATCCAAAAATAATCACCATGTAGATGTATTTCCTATCTACCCCAAAACGGACTGATACCCATTCAGTGATCTATATTCCTCATGAAATGTTCATGGATCAATGGTTTGTGAATCACCTATTAAGGTATGGGGATGTTTTAATACTTCATAGGTGATAGTGATCAATCATAAAATTTAGAATAAAATATTGATTACCTAGTAATATTTGTATATAACTTTATTTATGTTCTTATTTTTCATTAAATGTTAGAACAATTCAAAGTTGATTAGGTTTATATGAGTATTTTCCTTTATAAATGATCATAAGATGATATATCAGAACCCATCATAAAAAATATATGAAATCAATAATAATGGGATACCGAATCTCAAATAGCATTAGAATACCTAGGGGCTATGGAAAAAATCATGGACAATTCCAAAAATAAATCCATTTAATTGATTCAAAATCATATTAATCTTCCTATGAACTTGGTTTTAACTTACATAGCTCAAGTATGAAGAAAATATAATAAATAAAACATATTCTTAATATGGGGACACTAGCCAGAGTTGAATCTTAAACTAGTATATTAATCTTGCCAAGATTTTGTATATTATTACATAAGGGGTCACATTACATAAATATGGTAGTAATAAATATAGATAGAAAATATTATAATATATATATATTATATAAAAATCATAACATCCCCTCACCTAGAACCTCCTTTCCTAAATATTCCCCCACTTTACCAACAATATTCACAACTTGATCATAATCATTTAAACCTCTTAAAACATTATTTAATGTAAATATAAAATAAATAGAAAAATGTGGCTTACATAATGGGTATACATGTATCAAGTATACGTTTTAGATAAATTTATAAGTATTCATTTTGAATTTTGTTAGCAAAAAAAATTAATAGAATAAAAATATCTAAAAATTAAAGAAAATAACCCATGTAAATAAATTTAAAAATATTACTTGTTTTAAAATATCATAGAATCAAAATAAATTCCATCCAATATGTATATTTCATCAATGTAGGTCAAATTATTAGTAAAGAAATAATTTTTTTAAAATATAAAACAACCCCATAGCCTGAAAACAATTCCTCGAGAATATGAGTTACATTATTTTGAAATTAGTTTAGAGTCCAAACACGGATTTAGTTATCAAATTAATTTAAAAATTGATAGAATTAAATTTCTAAAAACACATATCCAATATAATAAATCATTTTACAATTCATAAACTAAAAAAATCAAGAAAACCGTTTATTCCAAGTTAGAACTAGGAGAAACAAAATTTATTTTACAAATAATCATATGGTATACTCACAATGACATCTAAATCATTGAAAAAATAGATTAAAAATTAGAAATAATACATATCATTGTATTTAATGAAAGAATGGATGGATAAAACATCTTTAATTGATTGGATACTTTGAAAATGGTATGAAATGTTGTTATTCCACCCGGGGGAAGGAAGTGAAACCATTAAAGGATAAAAAAATCACAAAATGTGTAAAATAAATTTTAGATTCATTTAGAAATAATCCATAGTTCTTATGGGTAATTTTTTTAAAGAATAACTGTTGAAAAGGGAGATAAAGAGAAAATTGAGTGTGAGACATAATATTATACTATCATAAAAAAAATTCATCAAAATATCTATTAAATGATTAAAATTATATTATTTCATTATAATTATACAAAACATTGAAGTATAACACGGAACATGAAAAATATATTTACTATATATGGGGTAACTAGTGTTGTAGAGCATATTACAATATAAGACACCTGTGCATTATTTAACCATAGAGGATCACACTAAAAAAATAATAAAAAATATTTAATATCCATATATTTTATTAATGAAATAATAATGAAATAAATTTATAATTATTTAAAACTTAGAGAATGATATGACTATTTTAAGAATGATAGAATGAATAATATATGTAAAAGGTAATGAGACTGATTGAATCTTATCATTGGAATAAAACAATTGGGAATCTAACTATTGAAATAGTAATGTAACTGTTATTCATGAATTTATCCAATAAAACGAATGAAATAATTTAAAAACTATAGAATTAAATATTATTAAAAAAGGATATTAACAATTGAATACATATAAATACATAGGCTTGTCATAGAATAAAAATATGATTTATTTTATTTTTTACTAAAATTTTCCAAACCATTTTTTTTAAATACAAAAAATGTTTTTAAAATCCAAATTATCATATATAGATTAATTATTAATAAAAATGAATTTTAATTTGCTGTTACTATATCCAAATTTGATAATAATAAATTTCATAAAAAAATTGAGATTATATAAATTATTGGATTATATTAAAATATAGTAGTAATACATCGTATCTTCTATAAATAAATTGTGATTTGAAATGATGTAATAATTAATATATGTTAACCCTGAAAAAAATAAGTTATTTTATTAATATAATTAATTTGAATGAGTCAAAATGAGTACTCAAGCATATAAATAACAATATGAATTTTTAAATGTAAATAATAGTATTAAATACAATATATTTGGGAAAAATTATTTTTATATGGTATAAAAAAATAAAAAAATAATGAACATTAGTTCCCAAACCTAAAAATTTTGAAATCCATGTCTTAAATTTGATAACCCTTGAAAATACAATGGGTTTTAATTTTTTAAAACCGTGATTATAAAAGACCATATCAAGAATATAATAAAAAAAATCTCCTTCATTAACACTAAATATGTTACTATTTATTTATTAAAAATCACTTTATAATTAGTGAGAATGTTTCCTCTCTTATTTTACCACCCAATATTCACAATAAATAGTTTTAATATTTCTAAGGTGTTCTATTCAAGATTTAATTAATCTAATTTTCATTGTATGTTTTCATAATCTATTATCCTTCATTACTTCTATAAAATTGTAAAATTTATTTTCACATCAATATGAAATTTTATTATGATTATTTTTTTAATTCCTTATTTCATTATCAATAGTATTTTTTGATTCCCTCTCATTATTCCTCATTTATAAGTAGATTATAAGGCATAAACAATCCAATTGTTATAGACTCTATTTCCAAAATATCTTTTTATTCTATGTATTTATAGTATTATATTTGTATTATTTTGGGTAGGTGGAATTTATATATGAACTAAAAAAATATATATGGATATTGGATCCTCTATTAGTTCCCAAGTGTATAAAAAATTATATTATCACCAGTTTAACTTTTCCATTAATGCTTACTGACTTGGATCATATTTATGTCTGTTAATTTTCAATTCTATTATATATCAAATATATGTGAGATATTTTCATTGTTTTTATATAATAGCTTTATATCATTTATTTTTACTCATACATTCAAAAACTATATTATTAAAATAATAATTTTAATTATATCATTAAACCATGAATATACACTAAATAATTAATTCATTAACATTCATATGATAAGGGTACCATCCATTGCATTGTGAATATCCTATAATTTCTAATATGATTATTATATATTCACTAAAATAGCTATATTATTCAATTGAACGAGTAAATATTTTTATTCTTTATATGTATTATTTTAATATTGAAAAAATTGATTATGTATCCATGAATATATATGAGGTTCCTTAGGGAACACTATATATTATATTTTATAAAAAATATCTTTATATTATTGATGCATTGGAATTATAGTTTGAAAGGTGGGGACCTGAATTATGTAACCCTAAGATGCATCAATATGTCTCACGAGACAAAATTGTTGGGTATCTAGAATATTCATGGATTTTTTATGTATGATGTCTTGGTATGAGTCCCTAATAATATGTATATGAAATTTGATATTATGAATTCCAACACAATTATATTGGTTCTTTTTATCCATTTGTTATACATAATATAAATATTTAATTACCCATGGATATATTAATCTTCTACTATCATTTAAATATATTTAATTTTAATATTTGTTCATAATTAATTATGTGTTCCATGGTTACATTAAGTTAGGATCTGATGTACACTTCCCCTTACAAAGAATATAAGATCACCCTTATATTAGTTCTCATTTCCTTATGAAACGTAGATTATTAGTATTAGAGTCATATATACTATCAATGATTAAGAATACATTTTTTATATGATATATCATATATTTTCATTTTAAGTGAATTTTTATTTATGTTTCTAGTTTCTTAAGGAATATAAAATATTTTATCATATATTTTATGGATTGTGTAAAAATATAAAAAAATAACCACCATCTCTAGGATACTGTATCTATGGTGTTATAAGGATAGGTTTATATTTATTTACCATGAATTATTTCCCAAAAAGGATATTGAGATTCAATAAAGAATCCTTGAGGGACAGAGTAATGAAATATGACACACCAGAATATTCTTAGGAACTAATCATTTAAAATTTGGGAGACCTAAGGGATTTAAAATTATCCAAAAATGAATTTCCTTTCACAATTTAGAATTAATATGCTTATGAACTACCTTATTTCAATAGGAAATTAATTTTTAACTACATAAAAATTTATTTATAAGGATTATTGAAAAGTATTTTTAGAATAAATCACTCTAAATTCTAAAAATAAACATATAAAATTTAAAAACACAAGAAAATAACATTTAAAATATTTTTCAAATAAAAAACATTAAAAAATACATAGAATTTTTATATAATACAATTTAATAATTCATAAAATATTTTACATACCCATTTAATTCCAACGAAAAAAATAATTTTTATAAAATCCTTCTTCACATAAAATTTAAAACAATTGAACTATTTCTTATAAACATCGATTCAAGTTATTTAAAAGACTAACATGAAAGATTTTATCAAAAAACACCAAATTAAATCAATATAATTATCAATAATTATCCCAATATATCATTCCAAATCATTTTAAAATAATTGAAGACTTAATATATGAACAATTTAGAATATTAAAGATTTAAAATTTGAAAATTTGAAAACATATGTAATTAATTATGGTTTTCCTACAAGGACTATAAAACCCTGACAAAACATTATGTATGGGAATAAAAATAATATTAAATGGGAATTATATTCACCAATAAAATAATAATTATGAAAAGATTACTAATTACGATTATCCAATAACCTATCAATATATTAGTGAACCATACGTATGAGATAGTTAGTTATGAAATCAATCACTTTCTAAATAAAACATAACACAATAAATAAATGGTGATGGAACCAAAAATATAATATTGAGTAAAAAATATAAATAAATAATAAAAATTAAGTTATTGGACAGAGGGAATAACACATACGTACATTAAAATATATAGTATATACAATAGAACGACTAAGTACTCATCTACTAGAATCAAGTGAATTGTCATCATATTCCATCTCCAATATACCTATGCCAGAATCGAAGGGCCACCCAATAATTCAAAGAGTAACCTTTTTTGAACTTGAAATGTGTAATAATTATGTGAATTTATTCCCTTGTATGTATCATTTTCACACTCCTTGTGTATCTATTAAAACTAAATCCATTTCATTCAAATATAAAATACTACTATAAAATTAGTCTTTTCTTTTTAAAAAACATCTATTTAATCTCCATTTCACAAAATCATTTCCATTTAGGGTATTTAAATATCAACATTAAAATAAAACATTAATTTTAACTTCTAAATAATGAAATAATTTGATATATAGTATCAAATTGTGTTCCTTATATTTAAATTAATTATGTTATATAAATAAAGTTAATAAACTAAACCCAAAGAAACAATTGAAATTTATATATGAATTTTTTTGTTATGAATTGTAACTTTTAATGGGGAAATTTTTATATAAGTATAATTTAGAAAATAAGAGAACATGTTTATAAAAAATATACCCATAAGTGACCAAATAATAATTGAATGAAAAAATAATAACAATCACTAACATAACATCATAGGAATTAAAAACATGGTAACATCAGAACATAATTATAAATCCTATGTCATTTGATAATCACATCACAACTATTATAGTATAATATTAAACCTATTATCATTGGATAATGAATCAAAACCACTAGGAGAACACCCAATATCTTTATAATTTATTTTTTGATTACAAACCCATCTAATAGAAATGTGATGTGATTTAATTAAATAAACACTAACATAATTCAAAAATTCCTATCTAAGATAGAAAATCCATTAATAAAATCATGTCCCTAACATGGATCCACTTACAAGAGTGGAATAATAAACTATCATGGTCCTCATACACATACTTTCTTCCCAGATACATCCATATTCCTTTCAAATCTAAATTTAGGTGAAAAATTAAAATGTAACATATAATAATATATACGTTAAATGTTTATCATAACAACCCATCAAAGCTAGTAGTCATTTCATAAAATGATACCCTTTTCTATAACATATATCATGATAATAATCATTTGTTTCTAATAATACATACTAATAACTAAATGTTACATAAAAAAACCATTCATCTCACTACAACAGTGTTCGTGACTCAATAAAAACAATTTTAAAATGTTTTAACCATAATTTTAGAATCTATTTATTAAAAATATTTTATAAATTCATATTTAAAAAACGAAACCATGAAAATCATTAGTATAAATAAATTTAGAAATATAATAGTAACTAAAATAAAGCATAATCAAAAATAATTTTTAAAAGCATGAAAATATAATTGAAGAACGTCAAATGATCAATGAAATTTCAATACTATTTTAGAACATAAAACACCCCAATGAATTCGAAAAATATTATTTAAAAACATCAGAAACGTCCTATAGGAATTTTCTTAAGGTTAAAATATTTTTTAATATCCATTCCATTTGAAGGGATATAACTTGTCAGGTCCATAAATAACTTTTTTTCATATTAAAATGGTTTTTAAATCATTAAGTTTGATGTAATGATAAAAATTTTATTCCATGCGATATTTATGAGAAAATTAAATTCCATTGACATAGAATCATTATATATATTGTACATGTCATTTAATTCAATTAAATAATTGGTTGAAAACTAGTAGGCACTATTGTCTTTACATTTAAAAGAAAATTCCTAGAGAAACCTACCTTATGTTATTATATAAATTTTATATTGAGTGTGATAAAGATATACCACCCTGAGGAGGAAAGAAATACACTTAAAGGATTAACACAGTCCATAAAACAATTAAACCACCAATTAAATCTGTGTAATAGAAAACCATAGGTATATGTAACGGTCAATATGTATGAATTGAAGATGATAAGGGAGAATAAAAATAATAGAAAATATTTATATAAATTTAAAAAAAAAATTATCACCAAATAACACAGTAATTAATTGAGGTATCTATAGGGAAAAGAGGAAAGAGAAGTGAGATTCTTGAAAAATTGAAGGAACTAAATGGTATGAAATAGGGGGACAAAATTTCTTTGAAATTGTAAATCGAGAACATAGAAATTTATAATTTTCAATTCTCAATAGCAAGAGTTGTATGGAAAAAAATTTAGTAAATTTATTGGTAACATTGTGAGTGTTATAAGTCTCAATGTTTTCACCACACATAGTTAGCATACATGGTTACTCTTAAATAAGTAAAATATGTGTGGGATCCATTAGTATGGTACATTATATGTTATTAATCTATATAATTAGTTTAAATCATTCAATAATTTTGTACCAACAATGCTCCATCACTAAAGTGTAAATATCACATGTATGTTTATTGAAAATAATTACAATTTACCATGTAGTAGTTACAGAATTATAGTGAGACACATATATTTACCAACATTCTGAAAATGTAAAATGTAGAGATTAATAATCCCCTAAAAAATAGTTACATTACATAATAATAAAAATTAATAATTGGTTGTTACATTTATACATAGAAATGACTTGATTACATGTACTACAATAACCGAATTAGAAATAATACACTTCTAATTTATAAATAAATGCACTATTCTGCTTTAATATATTTTGAAAATGATTTGGTTGTGTCCTTATGATGTATGATCAATAGAATGAGAACATGAATTTAATATAATTGAAATTATTTATGATTTTTAACAATCTCTTGAGAGATTCCACAATTCAATTTCATTAATAAAATTAATATCATTTATATTGTTCAATAGATATAATTCATATGATTCTATCTCTCAATCACATACCAAATTCTTATTCTTATTTTATGTTCTATATATTCTATATCTACAAAAATAGTTATCACAATCCCTTGACCCATTGATTATTCAATGACATCTCTTCAACATTATCAGTTTCTCACTTTCTTCACTATTTTCTCTTTTTCTACCACTCACTATAATTATTCAAAAAATAAACTCAAAATATTTACATGGATAATATTACCTAACTTATATATTGATTCTTCATTTTCCAGTATGGTATTATTTTTTAAATTTAATTTTCATATCCAATGGTTAATTATATCTTTAATGGTCTACTCTGATAAAATATCTAAATGTAATAGAATATAGCCTCTCCTAAAATATCCATGATATTACTAATTTAATTTCTTAAAATGATCAAATTATTAAATACATAATTCTTAAATGAATTCTGGATTCTATTTTATACAAATTCATCCTCAATTGAAATAATAAAAATGCGAGGAAAATCATTTTCATAAAATAGAAAATTCTTCTTCAAAACACATTAATAATATCAAATTTAATGAAAAGATTATTTTTTATTAATTATTAGTTTTAATAACCAAATAAAAAAAATAATCTCCTAGTTTTCATATCATGATTTATTTGGAAACACATTTTTAATCGTACATGAAAAAAATAATCTCTCATGGAGTTTGAATTTAATAGGTTTATCTTATGCATCATTATTGTAATTTATAAATGGGAATTGCTTACTATTACATAACCTCTAAAATATCTAATTTATTCTAATGAAACATAAGTTCTCTCAAAATTACCTCCCAAGTACAATTATATAACTATGTTTATATTTAGGTTACTCGTATATATGTTCTGGCTACTCTTACATTAGATGAAATTATCATCACCCAACAACAAATTATTTTTACATACACTTTAAAAATATATTGTTACTCTTATATACTACATGTTTACTCTTTTATAGAAATGAGTTAATATGACCTAGAACCATATTACACATAAATATCCCTTAAACATATGGATATATTCATATCCATATCCTAGTTATGACTATCTTAAAAAAATTAAAACACCCCAAAACTCATTTATAAACATTACATATTTATTAAATGAAACATAAATTCATTATATTGTAGGAATATAAAAATTCACCAAATTATCATAGATTTTTAATGTTCCTTTACTAATATAAATATTTTCTATATTCATTACATTCCACAAATACTTTAATAATTATTCATATCACTGATAATATTTCTCAAATCATCCTTTAAAACTCATCCTCATCCAAGAAAGATCATATATCATGAAATAACCTTCATGTTTGATAATTATAAGGCCCCGGCCTTAAACCATACATAATATTGAATTAAATGAATAATTCACATTGAGGATCTTTTTAGGTTTAGAGTTTTATAGAATTAGGACATAAATATTACATCTCAAAAGATTAAAAAGTAGAAACTTCTACTAAGTTTCCATAAAATAAAAAGTATTAAAAAGAAACATGTCTAGTTCCATGTTTTAGGTAGCATGAATTTCCCTTGATCCCATCCTTAACCCTATTCCACATTAAGTCCTATGAAAAACATTTCAAAAACTTGGGATGAGCATAAAAAGCTCAGTAAGGGATACAAAAAGAATGAAAACTGTTAGTTTTTTAAAACAACAAGTAAACCATGTATACTTTAAAAAAGTAATACTTTTCACCTTTTCGAATTAGTAAAAACTGTTCACTGAATAAAAGTTCATTACTTACCCTTCTGTAACCAAACGATTACCATAAAACCCATATAAAGATCACATAACATATAAAGGTAACTTGGGACATAAACATACTTAAGTGGAATAACCATACGATCGACTTCCACACATATCACATAATGGAATAGCCATACGGCCAACTTCCATACATACTTAATGGAATAGCCATACGACCAACTTCCATACCCAATGAATTGGAGGTTATAATGTAACCACACATCCTGGAATTCACAGCACCACCCGTTATATGGTTTATCACGTAACCACCCGTCAAATGTCCAAGTACCAATATATAATCATAAAACATAAAACCAATATAAAAGAATGATAACATTTCCACATTTCAATCACAATATATCATTTAAATATATTGACATAATAGAATTCTTTATCAAAACCATTTTCAATACCAAAATACATAAAATAGTATATGGTATTTATTTTATTTTAAATACATTATGGCTTGTTGAGGAAGCCAAAGACCAAATAATACTCACAGCGGTGGAAAAGGTCGTTGTCACCGCGTACGTTAAAAGAAACTTTCCTTTTTTTCGTTTTGTAAAACACTTCGTAGCAAAAGATTCCTTTTGTATAAAAGTAAAAGTCAAAGGGGTTTATACACAGTATAAAATAAAGTTGTGTATAAAACGAAATATGCCTCAATGAAAGGAGATTGAGACGAAGTCCCTTACAAAGACGGTATCCTTGGTTTAAGGATAAATCAATTACATAATTATGTGTGACAAACGAACACACCAAATATAAGGGGATATTAAGTGTAAAACAATCATAGGTTATTCACACATATTCATAGAATGACATATTCAAGGAGTATATGTTTTTTCCAAAGAATCAAATTTGTGTTAAGAATTTCCCTTGAAAAAATTTGGCAGCCTAATGGCGTCACTGCAAAATTCAGAAAATGAGTTGATGAGAGATAAAAAGGGTATCTCATCACATGGAAATAAAATTTAAATCAATAAGGATATATAATAACATATCCCAACATAATAGTATGTGAATTAAAATACATAACAAAAGAAGTCTTTTAAAAAGGGGAGGGTGAAAGGTTTCCTTACTGACATGGGTATCTTTCGAAACATACACCCCGTGAAAGAAGGACAATACAAAATTGATGTAAATACTCATAAATGAAATTATATTACACAACGAGTAAAATAATGGGCAGTACATACACCATTCAAAGGAAATTTTGGAAAATGTAGCATAAAACTCACGGTAATAAAAGTGAGACGAAAAATCCCTTACGAAAACTCGGCAGCCTAACGGCGCCTCATAAAACTTACAAAAACGGAATGATGAGAGAGAATAGGGTCTCTCACCATATGAACATAAAAATTACAGTAAGATTAATATAAAATAACATCCCAATAACAAGAAATATGAGCTTTAAAAGGAATGTCATAAAAGAGTGTACTTAAAAAGAAAGAGAGGAGTAGGATCCCTTACCTCGGGTCCGACTTGACTCGATCGTTCTTTAACGTCTTGAATAATAAACTTGAGTTAATTTATATTTTCTTAAGATCCTTTTTAAAGTTCATTATTCCTTTTATATCACTTATTTCCATTTTATAAACATTATGTAATCATTTAAGTTAATAATGTTTGTTTTGTCGATATTTTGTTCTTAAGTCAAAAGTGAACTTCTTACAATTACATGTTGTTCGTGTGGTCAAAGGTTCATTATATCCAGATTTATATTCATGATTTGGATATCATATATATCATATATATCCAGAATATACATTTATTTATAATATTACATAATCATTTAGAGGTAAGAAATGAAATGCTCCATTCATGGAGACGGTAAGCCGTACGTATGCCTGAACGCTACTTTCATTTATTTGTCATTTTAATGGAATTAAAACTAAATGAGAGGTATGTATATTTTAATTCCAGAATTATATTCATCATTTTTATGTAACATAAATTTTATATATCCATTATAAATATGTACTTATAATAGTACATTACATTTGGGGATAAGAAATGAAATGCACCGTTCATGGAGACGGTAAGTCGTACGTACACATGAACACTACTTTCATTTCTATCTCATACATTAATGGAAAGAAATAATAATTATATAGAGGTATATTATAATTCCAGTATAACATTATATATAATAACTTTAAATCCATCCTTTATACGTCCCACATATGGAATTAACGAATCACATCACTTTGAGGGGGCGGTAGTCCGCACTTCCTTAAATGAAGATATCGCGTTTACCCATAATGGAAACCATAAAGGTATAACATAAATGAAAAATAAAGAAGCTTAAGTAGAACATAAACATATTATATATCATATATAAATATAGTGACATTTTAATGGCCACCTTTGAAGGTGTTATATGAGTGTTGAACAATCATCGTTTCGTGAGGCATAAATTCGCCATTCACGGAAACAGTATGTTCTTTAACCATTAGATGTAGGTGTGTGTAAGTGTAGCTAGAATAATTCTTATAAAAACATCCTAGTATATTGAAGATACTTTATTTGTTACAAAATAAATGAATAAAAAGAGTTTAGGGGGTTGGAAAAGAAAAATAAAACAAAAGGACACAAGTGAAGACATTACCTTTAAATCGGGTAACTTTCTTTGATTTGAGCTCAAAAGCTTCCTTGGAAAGGATTCTTCCCAAAGTGAGTCTTCAAGGAGTTAGAGATGGATGTGGAGAGATGAAATGGGCAGAGTTTTGCCAAGCCAAAGTCTTGAGAGGTGTGGATAAGGAGGTAGAGTTGGGGGCCTTTTATAAGTGGAGAGGAGGGGCACTCTTGGAAAGTAAGCAACTGTTACTTTATTTGAAATTGAGTTTCGGATTTAAAAGGTTTCACATTGATATAAATCGTGGATAAGGTGATACTGGTTCGAAATACACCCATCCAATAGTTCTTGGAGATGTGTAGGTCTTAGATATTACATTATCTTTCCATTTTATTTAAATCGTTAAATAATGTGGTAATCGCTGCATCATCATGATGTCATAAATAATTTAATTTATTTAATGTCTAAAAATTATAAAAAAACTACTATGATGTAATAAATATTTTTATATTTCCAATTAATATTTATAGTAAAAAATCTGACTTGTATAACCCCATGTAAAAATTGTTTTAGTAAAACATTTCATGTTTGTGTCATTTTTACTTTAACATTAAATAAAAAGGTATTTATGTCATTTTCCAACCAAAGTGGCTCCATGGGGTCCCCATGTTTACCCATGGATTTTATTGGTCGTCCATGACACATCCAATGATGGTAGGACATGTTTCTAGAACAATTCATTTTATTAAAACATTATTCTTACCTTAAACTACACTAATTACCTCTAATCGCGATTAAAAACTTAATAAGTTACTATTCACCAAAAATTTATTTTAATCCCATTGAACCACATTTTACATCTTAATAAAAAAAATTTATTTGGGTTTTTTGAAATTCAAAACACAATGGTGAAAAAATTTCATTTAAACGGAAAATCCGTTTTTATAAGTACCACTTAGTGGTTTCACTATTCATCAAAAATTGATGTTTTTCAGAAAATTACCAAAAATTCACCCTAAGCTATATTTGATATTCCGAATTCAAAAATTATGTCTATTTTAAAAAATTAAAAACATATAATTTTCATTAATTAATTTAATAATTAATTCCCGCTGTCAAAACAAATAGCGTGTTTTTATGAAACAAAATGTACTAAAAGATTGACACTAGTTTAAGTCTGATTTCAAAGTGAAATTAATTCCATCGACCACTATTGGATTAAATGGTAAAAATATATTCTAATTTCACTTTAAAACCACTTATAAAGATAATCTAAAAATATAAATAAATTAGATTAAAAAGAGGTTTTGAATTAAAATATAACATTTTTCACTATTAATTAAAAATTGAACTTTTTCGAAAAAATACCAAAAATTTACACAAATTAAATTTTGATGTCTCCATTCTAAATAAGAATTTTATTTTTTCAAATATAACACATAAAATTGTCCAAATGTTGATTTAAAAGAGGTTCGCCATCAAAAGGCGGTTAATCGACATTTTATAGAATATTAGAATGTTTACGCTTAAAATTGGATTCATTCACATTTTTAATCCTATAACATTTATTGTAAAAAGTAAAAATATTTGACAAACATATATAATCATTTGGATGTTAGTTCTGTTCATTCCTGCCATTACAATGGCTAGGTGTTAACTACCATTTAAAATAATATTATTGTATTATTAGAGTGAAACGTAAGCTTCCCAAGAAACTCGTTGTTGTGTATTGGGTACGCCATCGAGCATAGCATCCCATTTAAAGTAATATTAATATTTTATTCACAAATATGGATAAATATAAATATTTCATATTCTTTATTTACCTGGGGTGTTACATTCTTCCCCCCTTTTGGGAATTGCGTCATCGCAATTTTAAAATTGGTCTTGGTAACATCCTTGAAAGTCCCAAATCGGAACAAGATTCGGTAAAACAATCACTTTAAAATAAAGAAATATTAGTACAAAGGTCACCCGAGTTAACACATACTAGGATTATAAGTATGAAAATATGGACATAGAGGAAAAAAACAAAGGGTCATGTTCTGATGGAGAGTGATAGAAAACATGTTTAGGAGAAAGTTAACCACAAGAAAATCACAAACTTGTGATGGGTTAAATAGTATTCGATTCCCCAGTAGGAAATGTTAATAGACAACATTTTTTTTAAAGTTAAATTTTATTGAAGAATTTATTCATAAGGAAACATAATCACTTATCATGTTGGCTTTCAACTTTTATTAGATTCCTTACACAAACTCATATTTTCTCCAAAAGGCGAGTATTTAGGAAGACTTGTTCACATTAAGAGTACTATAATCAACTTCTAGAGAATCGCCTAACCCATAAAAGAGAACTATATAATTCCCATGTATTTAGTCTTTAACCAAAACCAAAACCAAAAAGGTTAGTACAAGATCAGATAATCCAGAAAAGGATAACCCCTTATAAAAAAAATCTATTCTTAATCTCCAAAATTTGTCCAACAAAACCGAAAGTTCAACGAGGACCATTCGATAATCAATTTGTCCATAAAATTTTTCAAAGTAAACCAAACTAAGATGGAAACCCAAAATATTTGATGGATTTAGTCACATAGTCTTCCAAGTTAAATTGTAACATTTATCTCCAAACAACATCAGTTGCTCTTAATGTCTTGTATTGAAAAGTAATTAACCTAATCACATATTCTCAATGATAGGTTAATAAATATCCGTAGATAACCCAAAATAAACTTACTCTTAATTCATAAAATCATATAACTAAAAATAATCAGTTAAACTAACCTGGGACTTCACGTAGTCTAGTGGTAGGAGATAAATACCGGTCGCACTTTGGTTGTGGGTTCGATTCCTGTAGCTTTGTCCGACGCGACAGGTTGTCACACGGTCTGTGTGTTGTCCTTTTTATAAAACTCCAATAATAACCCTGACATGTTTTAACCTCAATCGTTTCTTTATACCTTTAATTTTCATCTGAATTCGTTACGATCTCAACATATTAATTCATGAAGTCTTATTTCACCACCATAAGATAAAATAAAAAGACTCCCAAAATGAATAACATCATAGCTTGATCATGGCGTCCACTTGGTTTCATCGTCATCTTGATCACGTAGGTAGAAGTCCCATGCATTACAACAATGATTTAGAGATCCTTCAAAATCATTTGCTTCCTCCATCCAAATACTCCTCGTACAACATGGGTCATATGGGTGTACACAGAAAAAAAAGTTTTGGAAAATAATCATGTATGACATATAATTCCAAAACATCTGATAAAACATGATTTCTATAAAATAGTCATAACGAAATTGAGTTAAAACTTTCTATTATTGGTCCTTTTAAAATACCATAAGTATGTGATGTGAGACTATATTTTTAAAGAAAATATAAATAGGTTGCGCAAGGGTCTCCTTCCTCAGCACCATTTTTAAAATCATAATATGCTTCAAATTCTTGTGATAAGGTAAAATATTTGAAAATACCTTGATTATATTTACCTTTCTTGAAAATATGAGAATATTGTGAAAATAGTATTTGTCTAAAAGCAACCCATGTTCCACGATGATAACTAGGTATAGTGGAGGGGTTTTATATCTCAAACAACTTCTTGCAAGTGAGTTGTATGCTAGAAAAAGTTTCACAATCATCTGAAGATGACTTTGAAATAATTATTGCAAGCATGTCATTGGAAAGAGATAGGAATGTCGTTTGAGATCCTTCTCCTTCCATTCGTAACCGACTTTACTTGACCTGAAAAAATGTTATAAAATAAGGATTTAACTGAAATAATATATATAGGGACTAATCATGTGTCTCACAAGAACTCCTAATCCCTAAAGTTGTCTAAACTGATCTCTGATACCAACTATAAGGCCTCAGCCTTAAACCTTACTTAGTATTGAATTAAATGAATAATTCACATTGATGATCTTTTCAAGATTATAGTTTTAGAGAATTAGGACATAACTATTACACCTCAAAAGATTACAAAGTATAAACTTCTACTAAGTTTCCATAAAATAAAAACTCTTAAAAAGAAACATGTCTAATTCCATGTTTTATGTAGCATGAATTTCCCTTGATCCCATCCTTGACCCTATTCCACATTAAGTCCTATGAAAAACATTTCAAAAACTTGGGATGAGCATAAAAAGATCATTAAGGGATACACAAAGAATGAAAACTGTTAGTTTTTTAAAACAACAAGTAAACCATGTATTCTTTAAAAAAGTAATACTTTTCACCTTTTCGAAGTAGTAAAAACTCTTCACTGAAGAAAAGTTCATTACTTACCCTTCTGTGACCAAAAGATTACTATAAAACCCATATAAAGATCACATAACATATAAAGGTAACTTGGGAAATACACATACTTAAGTGGAATAACCATACGGTTGACTTCCACACATATCACTAAATGGAATAGCCATACGACCAACTTCCATACATACTTAATGGAATAGCCAAACGGCCGACTTCCCTACCCAATGCATTGGAGGTTATAACGTAACCACCCGTCCTGGTATTCACGGCACCACCCGTCATATGGTTTATCACGTAACCACCCGTCAAATGTCCAAGTACCAATATAAAATCATAAAACATAAAACCAATATAAAGGAATGATAACATTTCCACATTTCAATCACAATATATCATTTAAATATATTGACATAATAGAATCCTTTATCAAAACCATTCTCAATACCAAAATACATAAAAGAGTATGTGGTATTTATATTATTTTAAAAACATTACGGCTTGTTGAGGAAGCCAAAGAATAAACAATACTCGCAGCGGCGGAAAAGGTCGTTGTCACCGCGTAAGTTAAAAGAAACATTCCTTTTTGTCATTTTGTAAAATGCTTCGTAGAAAAATATTCCTTTTGTATAAAAGTAAATGTAATAGGTTTTTATACACCATATAAAAGAAGGTTGTGTATAAAATGAAATATGCGTCAATGAAAGGAGATTGAGACGAAGTCCCTTACAAAGACGGTATCCTTGGTTTAAGGATAAATCAATTACATAATTATGTGTGACAAACGAACATACCAAATATAAGGGGATATTTAGTGTAAAACAATCAGAGGTTATTCACACATATTCATAGAAGGACATATTCAAGTAGTATAAGTTTATCCCAAAGAATAAAATTTGGGTTGAGAAGTTCCCTTGCAAAAATTTGACAGCCTAATGGCGCCACTACAAAATTCAGAAAATGAGTTGATGAGAGATAAAAAGGGTATCTCATCACATGTAAATAAAATTTAAATCAATAAGAATATAGAAGAATATATCCCTACATAATAGTATGTGAATTAAAAGACATAACAAAATAAGTCTTTTAAAAAGAGGAGGGTGAAAGGTTCCCTTACCGACATGGGTATCTTTCGAAACATACACCCTGTGAAAGAAGGAAAATACAACATTGATGTAAATAATCATAAATGAAAGTATATTAAACAATGAGTAAAATAATGGGCAGTACATAAACCACTAAGAGGAAATTGTGGCAAATGTATCTTAAATCTCATGGGAATAAAAGTGAGATGAAAAATCCCTTACGAAAACTCGGCAGCCTAACGGCGCCACATAAAACATACAAAAAAAGAATAATGGGAGAGAATAGGGTCTCTAACCATATGGACATAAAAATTTCAGTAAGTGTAATATAAAAGGACATCCCAATAACAGGAAATATTATCTTTAAAAGGAATGTCATAAAAGAGTGTACTTAAAAATAAAGAGAGGAGTAGGATCCTTTACCTCGGGTCTGACTTGACTCGATCATTCTATAACGTCCTGAATAATAAACTTGAGTTAATTTATATCTGCTTAATAACCTTTTTCAAGTTCATTATTCCTTTTATATCTCTTATTTCCATTTTTTAAACATTATGTAATCATTTAAGTTAATAATGTTTGAGTTGTCGATATTTGGTTCTTAAGTCGAAAGTGAACTTCTTACAATTACATGTTGTTCGTGTGGTCAAAGGTTCATTATATCCATAATGATATTCATGATTTGGATATCATATATATCATATATATCCATAATATAAATGTATTAATAATATTACATAATCATTTAGAGGTAAGAAATTAAACGCACCGTTCATGGAGATGGTAAGTCGTACGTACGCATGAACGCTACTTTCATTTCATTGTCATATTAATGGAATTAAAACTAAATGAGAGGTATGTATATTTTAATTCCAGAATATATTCATCATTTATATGTAACATAAATTATATATATCCATTATAAATATGTACTTATAATAGTACATTACATTCGGGGATAAGAAATGAAATGCACCGTTCATGGAGACGGTAAGCCGTACGTATGCATTAACGCTACATTCATTTCTATCTCATACATTAATGAAAAGAAATAATAATTATATAGAGGTATATTATTATTCTAGTATAACATCATATATAATAACTTTAAATCCATCCTTTATACATCCCACATATGGCATTAATGAATCACATCACTTTGAGGGGTGGTAGTCTGCACTTTCTTAAATGAAGATATCGTGTTTACCCATAATGGAAACCATAAAGGTATGACATAAATGAAAAATAAAGAAGCTTAAGTAAAACATAAACATATTATATACCATATATAAATATAGTGACATCTTAATGGCCACCTTTGAAGGTGTTATTTGAGTGTTGAACAATCATCATTTCGTGAGGCCGAAATTTTCCATTCACGGAAATAGTATGTTCTTTAACCATTAGATGTAGGTGTGTGTAAGTGTAGCTCTATTACTTCCTATGAAAACATCCTAGTATATTTAAGATAATGGATTTGTTACAAAATAAATGAATAAAAAGAGTTTATGGGGTTGGAAATCAAAATAAAACAAAAAGACACAAGTGAAGACATTACCTTTAAATCAGGTAACTTCCTTTGATTTGAGCTCAAAGGATTCCGTGGAAAGGATTCTTCCCAATGTGAGGCTTGAAAGAGTTATAGAGGGATGTGGAGAGATGAAATGCGCAGAGTTTGGCCGAGCCAAAGGCTTCATATGTGTGGGTAAGGAGGTAGAGGTGGGGGCCTTTTATAAGTGGAGAGGAGGGGCACTCTTGGAAAGTAAGCAAATGTTAGTTTATTTGAAAATGCATTTCAGATTTAAAAGGTCCCACATTGATATAATTCTTTGATAATGTGATAGTGGTTCTACATACACTCATCAAATAGGTTTTGGACATGTGTAGGTCTTAGATATTACATTATCATTCCATTTTATTTAAATCGTTAAATAATGAGGTAATCGTTGCATCATCATGATGTCATAAATAATTTAATTTATTTAATGTCTAAAAATTATAAAAAAATACTATCATGTAGGAAATAGTTTTATCTTTCCAATGAATATTTATAGTAAAAAATCTAACTTGTATAGCCTCATGTAAAAATTGTTTTAGTAAAACATGTCATTTTTGTGTCATTTTTACTTTAACATTAAATAAAAAGGAATTTATGTCATTTTCCAACCAAAGTGGCTCCATGGGGTCCCCAAGTTGACCCATGGATTGTCTTGGTCGGACATGACACATAAAATGAAAGTAGGACATGTGTCTAGGTCATTTCATTTTATTAAAACATTATTCTTACCTTAAACTACACTAATTACCTCTAATCGCGATTAAAAACTTAATTAGTTACTATTCACCAAAAAATTATTTTGATCCCATTGAACCACATTTTACTTCTTAATGACAAACATGTTTATAGTATTTTTGAAATTCAAAACATAAAGGTGGCAAAATTTCATTTAAACGGAAAATCAGTTTTTATAAGTACCACTTAGTGGTTTCACTATTCATAAAAAATTGATGTTTTTCAGAAAATTACCAAAAATTCACCCTAAGCTATATTTGATATTCTGAATTCAAAAATGATGTCTATTTTAGAAAATTCAAAACATATAATTTGCATTAATTAATTTAATAATTAATTCCCGATGTCAAAACAAATAGCGTGTTTTTATGAAACAAAATGTATTAAAAGATTAACACTAGTTTAAGTTTGATTTCAAAGTGAAATTAATTCCATCGACCACTATTAGATTAAATGGTAAAAATATATTCTAATTTTACTTTAAAACCAATTCAAAAGATAATCTAATCATATAAATAAATTAGAATAAAAAAAGGTTTTGAATTAAAATACAACATTTTTCACTATTCATTAAAAATTGAACTTTTTCGAAAAAATACCAAAAATTTACACAAAGTAAATTTTGATGTCCTGATTCTAAAGAAGAATTTTATTTTGTCAAATATAACACATAAAATTGTCAAAAAGTGGATTTAAAAGAGGATCACCATCAAAAGGCCGTTAATCGACCTTTTAAAGAATATTAGAATGTATACGCTTAAAATTGGATTCATTCGCATTTTTAATCCTCTAAAATTTATTGTAAAAAGTAAAACTATTTGACAAACATATATAATCAATTGGTAGTTAGTTCTGTTCATTCCTGCCATTACAATGGCTAGGCATTAACTACTGTTTAAAATAATATTATTTTATTATTAGAGTGCAACGTAAGCTTCCCAAGAAACTCGTTATTGCGTATTGGGTACGCCATCGAGCATAGCATCCCCTTTTAAAGTAATATTAATTTTTTATTCACAAATATGGATAAATATAAAGATTTAATATTCTTTATTTACCTGGGGTGTTATAATAACTATGAGAACAGGTATTCTATAATAAAAAAAATTAGTTTTATTATTTTATATAGACATTTAGCTCCTTATTTTAATAGGGATACCATTCCATTTTTTCAATATCTATTTTTCATTGAAAACATATTCCAATCATCAAATAACTCATCATGTTATATATATTTTAAACAATAAATTACAAGATGGAACATCCTCACACTTATATAATTTTTTTCACATCCTCAATATGTGTAGATACAATATGTAATATTATCAATACTATTAGAAAGAAATTTCTCTTAATACCATTTTCAAACATATGAATGGATATATAATGGGACTCTTTAATAACAGATCCTAATTTCATTAAAATAATTATCTTCTACCAAATCCTTAATATCAATATGTATTGACACAATTTCATATTTACAACAAATAAAAAATATCATTATCAAATGGGATAAAATATCTTCCATATTATGTATTATCGTTGGAATTTATAGTGGGAACTAATTGAGTGTTTGGGTCAGAAGATTTAATTAATATGATATTTTGGGAATTTATGAATGACATATTATAATCAATATCATGTGGGTTTTGAGATATTTTAATAGGATTTAATTTTTATATTTTTGGGTAATGAATTGGTATAATTTTATTATTACAATCATAGTTAAATTTTAATATCATTAATATGTCTAAATAAATAAATAAAAATCGTCGAAAATGATTTATATAATGATCTTATCAATTTAAAAAATTATGAATAATTTTTTTATTATGTTCATCATTTTTATCATTTATAGAATAATTTTTATGGAATAATAAAAGTATTATGTTTGTTAAATATTAATGTTTTTTTGTTCAATTATTTAATATTTATTTATGTATAATAATAAAATAATGTGGATTCTGTACTAATACCTTTAGATAATTTTTTTAGGATAAATGATTGGTATCCATTTGGTATGAGGTTAACACACCAGCAAAATTAATTTAAATATTATGAATTTGGACCCCACCTAAATATATAAATCCATATTACCCCAACATTAATTTCATGTCCTTCAATATTACATTATAAATGCATGTTTTAATGGACACCTTATAATAGATGGCCTCTTGGGAATCCATTTAAAATATGAAGTTGTTAAATGAGATTACTTTTATAGAAATAAATATATATGTTTAATTGAATTTATTTATTTTATATGTAAATTTTTTCTTAAAATATGTATCTCTAATATTATTCATATAATGAAAAATTATAGGATAATTATTATTTAATGATATTATAATTTCTATGAAATAAAGTGTTAAAAAGTGTTTTCTTATGATTGAGTTTTTAGTGCAATGTTGTGGTTAAACCTATGGTTCATTAATTTTGTTCTTTAATAGGCATTTGAATTTCATTGATATGAAATATATATTAAATAATTATTATTATTGGGTATTGTATTTTATTGTGTTTAATAAAATATTTGAACTGTACCTTTAGTTTATAAGTGATGATGAGAAATGAATTTTAGTTTGATGATATTATTGGAAATGTAATTTTTTGATTATCGAATAAAGTCTAGAATTGAGGAATATTTGTCCTAAAATTTATTTTTAAAAATTATGAATTAATGTTTAGGCATTTAATGGTTATTTACAATGATTGGAATGAACCACCCCAAACATATGATAATCAATGAACAACGATCTGCTGTCACATGATCTATAGGACATTATCATACTCATTTCCATGATCGCTCTCTTTGAAAAGTAATTTTCCACCTAGTGGGATTATATATATTCATGTAAAATAATCATGGCATGTTTATTATCATGGTTAATACATTCAATCCACATAGGTAGAAATTTTCATATGACATTACTGGTTCTTACCTTCAGATACATAACTACAATTTCTTAATCAGATTTAGTCTACAAGGCATTCAATTTATGATGGAAAACATGTCTGATAGCCAAAATAATTTCCCACAACTCATTTTCATAAGAAATTATGCATACAATATAATTTTTAAATCAACCTTTCAAACATTTAGCTTGGGTTTGGAGAATAATTCCACCACCCAAGGGTCCTGTCATACCAGAGGTGACACCATAAATATTTTCATTTATCTGTGAATTTATCAGAGAAATATATCTTAAATATTTTTGAATTAAAGGATTCTCAGGCCATATCACAACTCCCAGCGTACACAAGGTTTTCATATCTGTAGTGCTATTATGCATATATCCAAGCTACACATTTGCAGCAACATGAGCCATCCTATTCAAGGGGAATAATTCCACATTGATGGATAGTACATGATTATTGAAAATACTCCCATTTTGAGCCATCAAGAGAGAATAAAATATGTATAAAACCATTTCCAGAAGGAGATGATGCACCAGATCACCCTGTACAGTGTTACTGATGAATACCAGGATATTCTATTGTAGTTTGTTTTCATTTAAAACAAATCTATAAAAACGATCTACATATGTCCATAGTTCATGTGCGCATTGACAACAAATTAAGAGGTATTGTGAAAATATTTATCCATTAAAGAAAAACGAAATGTAAAAAAATATACTATCTATCCCTCTGAAGATGAACATGGGCAGAAAACTTATTTTTATAAATTATCATTATATCAATAAATATAGAAGGTTGTTTTAAGTGTACCTTAAATTTAGATGGCCATACTGGTATCATAGTGGAGCTCTCATATTCTTTCAGGTAGAATTACTTTTCATTAGACATACCAATATTGTTTGTCTTCCATATCATTGAATCAATATCCATGAATGAAAATTTTAGAATCCCCAACATATCCTTCATTGGAATAAATTGAAGACTTTTGTATTGTTTAATGATATGTACCATGGTCATATATAATCTTTCATGAGGAATCTTTATGTTATATATAAGAATAATAGTATGTGAATATGTGTTTCAATGGTAGATATTTGATTTTAATCTAACCAAATATTTATTTTTATGCATGATATCAATGATGGAGTGTTTTGTTGAGGCATAAACAAAAGATGTAAGGTAGTATAGATACTCATTCAATAGTATTCTTTTAAACCCACCTAATAAAAAATTAAATGAAGAATCATTAGTGTTTAGCAGGTTCCATGTGAACATACCAATAAGTCCATCATTTAAAATTATATAATCATTAAACCCAAGGCCTCAAATTTAAATTAGTTTGATTCATTCTTTCCATAACATGAATATCAGTTTCCATTCATGCACTAATCCTATCAAAGTAAAATTTATGATCATGCATTGAAGCTCCTGGATGAGGCTTCTTGTCCACCTATAGATAAATACGGAGTAGAAAAATTTGTATGTGATCACTACTTTGAAAAAGATCGTGATTCTTGATTGGGACAAGTATTTTCTTTATATCTAGAAATATTATTGATGACTCCAACACATATTCCTATATGAATATGGATATTCATTTTTACAGAAAACATAAGAACACCATGGTAGTTGAAATAAAGGGATCCACTTTTCATTCAAATCTTTTTATTGATCATAGTTTTTACTAATAGATATTCCATCACCAAACATGATAATATTTTCCCCAGCTTATATCTTATCCAGCCAATACCTCATAGTCTATAAACAAATCCTTGCTAGAGGATATGTTCATCGTTATGGATTTCCTCAATAAGCGAAATTCATCTCCATAAACCATCCATGAAAAATTGAATTAAAACCTCCCACCAATAATTTGTTGCTACAAACCAACCCAGTCTTGATAATTATTATATCTACTCATTTAGTATCCATAAATTTAAATGTGAACCCCAGAGAGTGGAAATCCTAGACTGACACACCTTGGGAATTGGAAGAAGCCTTTAGGGTACCCATTAATGAGAAATGATAGCCTTGTAGTGAAAAAAAATATTATTAGTCTTGTAAATTTATTTTAGAATCAAAATCACCTCAATTTTGAGAGAATATTTCACTTATTTAATCTTCCTATTCATTATATTTATACTTTCTAAGGCTGTGAATAAACATTTCTTAAAAAATCTATTGGGAACAAATTGAATATAATTTGAGGTTATGTGATCATTAATTATGTCACCATCATGGGTGTCATGATTTTAAAAATAAATTTAGAATATATATTCTCAAGAGAGAATGGTCTGAATTCCATTATATCAATTTATTTTTCCTTATTTTTGATTAAGGAAACTAATTTTGAATTAATTCCACAGGGCAAGGAGGCATGTCTGATGAATTCAATAATTTCAGTAACTAAATCATCTTATGGATTTCCCTAACAAATGATTTCGCATTTATTGGTAAATCCATTTGGTCTAGTATCACTCTCAATATTGAAAGATAAATAGTATTTTTTTACATCATTTTTTCTAGGATTCATGATAAGAACTCCATTATGATGATCTTTAATTCATGAAATTATATTATAAATCATATTTTATGTGTTTTCAAAAAAATATATTTGTATATGACTAATAAAAATATTCAACACCCCCCATTGAAACTTCATTCTCAGAGGTGTACACATGAAAATTAATGTTTATTTTATTATTTATTTCTTTAACCCTCTTATCCCATTGTAGTATTGGAAAAATAAATATTTATTATACCCTTAAATTAGAAATTTCACATTTAAGTGATTAATTTAAAACTTTTATTGATAATTATAATACCATCTAATATATAACGAGAATTTATTTCACTTTTATAGGGGTTAGTATGATTTTGATTTCAGAATTATCTATCTTTCATGTGATATTTATGAACCTTAATTTCATGTTCATGCTTTGAAAAAAATTTCCAACACAATTATTTCAAAATCTATAATGATTGTTATAAATAATTACCATGTATTGGTAGACGTATTCCCATTGACTCCACTTTTTGGGCCTCTAATATAGTCTCTCTACATCTCAGAATAATATCCCATCCGTTGTTGAATAAAAAAGGTAGAGGGTATGGCCTTGTTGTCTTATAGGGTTACACAGTAATGGGATTATAATATAAATTATACTTGAGAAGGGTGTATCTTGAGACTACATTTCAATCCCTCATGTATTCTATTTTTAAAATTAATATATCATTCTTTCTTGATTATGTCCCAATTAAATTAAAACTACTCCATGTGAACTCACCTCCAGCTATTAGAAATTCATCATGTTTTCACTGGTCAATTCAAGATGATAAATCCATAGATGATATCCTATTGAATATGGAACTATTTTTTTTCCTTAAGTATCAAAATAAAGTTCAAATCCTCGATATTCACCCATTTATGAGACAAATTCTTAGATATTAACATAATCTCTATCCATAATTTTGTTCCCTTAATATATGATATTGATGTATGAACCATAGAAACATGAAAAATGTGGCATAAGATGATAAGTAGCGATAATGATGCTCTATGAATTTAGATTTCATATGATTACATAAATGATTTCTTTCTTATAAATCCATATATAATCCATGTTGATATGATATAAGTACAGAGAAAAAAATTATTCCCTACGGAATCCCATTTTAAAATCTTTCAATTCTCCAACATTATATTTTTTTATATAATCCCATAATAATTGGTTTTTTGGCTATGATAAAATATCTAAGTTATTTTGCAGTTAGGGGATTCCATATCCCTTAGAAAATATAAAATGAGAGCTTCATTTCTAAAGGCCCTTGACCACTTTCATATGTCATCCTTATAATTCCAATTTAATATTTCCTTTTTTATTTACATGTTTACATTTTTTCATTATATCCTTAGAATTATCAAATATTATGGATTCCATCATGTTATTATTTTCTTCTATATAATTATGGATATCGAGTTTATGAAATTTACTATTATTTTCCTCACTGGTCCCAGTCCACTCACTGGGTTGTGAATCATCAACCTCATTATCTCAAAATCTTCCACTCAGGTGAGTGAAAATGTTTTTTGAATGCATAGGTTTGGGAGATTTATTGATAGATGGATATCTTATGGTATCTTTAGAGGAAGGTACTTTTGAAAATGACCCCTCCAAGTTATCATAATTATGATGGTGGGTTGGTTGGCCTCCATTCTACCAAACATTAACAAATTAATACTTTGAAAACACATTTATATTTCATGAATTACATTGAGTTTTCAATACACCAATCTCCACTTGATATTCATGGGGCCCTTCTTATATAATATTACCAGTGCATTCAGTAGTTGATATTCTCCAAAGGGATCTCCATGAGAGACGATTGTTAGAGGGTTCCATTATAAATTTCATTTAGTGTCAATCATTGCAACTGTATCTTTGTTAACATGAAAATAGATAGTGTCCATATTCTGCTCAAAATTGTTTAAAGCATCCATTGGGAATTCCTATGTGTAATCTACACTATATAATGTGATCATTCATCCACTTTCTTCCACATTATATTCTTATGAAATCTCTTCTATTAAGGACCCATGTGTTTCATCATGAAAAAAGTTAAATTCTTTAATTGTTTTCATGTATTAATTGATTTCTTATTCATTGTGGGAATTTAAATTCCAAAAAATATATAATTTTTATAGTTTTAGATGTATGATTACAATGTTTTATTTTTTATAGTTCTGATTCCCTCATTAGTAGTTATTGTTTTAATAGTTATAATTATAGGAATTTTATATAGTTGTATCCATTATATTATAACATATGTAGATGATATTTGGGTTCACAGTGATTCAGAATACATGGATGAGGGTGACAGTTAGTGTTAATGTAAATTGACAACTAGTAAATGACATGTAGTGAATTTTTGTTTAATGTTATTTATTTCTCATGATTTTTATGGGATATAAAATAATTAATACTATAATTATCATTCACCTAGAATTTATTAAGAATTTTTTATTAATATATTTGTTTTTAATGGGTGAATCTATCAAAAATATGTATATACACATCATATATATTTATATATGTGTGAAATATAAGATCAAGTAAATTTTTTTGTGGGGATCCTTATAATCTGAACAAATTATTTAGGTCAGGGTGTAATTATTTTATCATATTGTTATTAAATTTTCTACATTTCTACATAGATATTTCATATCATATTATGTAATCATAATTTGAATGTGTTTTCAATTTTTATAATTCCCTATTAAATGTTTTATATTTTTTACATAACAATCATATTTTCTTACATTATTACACAATACAAGGGAAATGCATATCATTATAAGAGTATTATCTTATCTTAACATACTAATTTTAGAAATATTATATTGATGATTAGGTATTCACACTCAATATCATGATGTTACTTGCTAATGTTTTGGAGGGGCTGGGGAGTGTCAAAATCATATTTGTGGAAGATATTTTAATTAATTTTTAGAGTGGTAATTGGTGAGAAATTGAATGGGTTTAGTATGGAAGTAGTATTATCTAATCCCAGTCTCTGATGTAAGATAAAAAGACTTATTTTAGATATGGAGGAAACCTGGGATTCATGGATTTGACCAAGATCTAATAAAAATACTTACTTCAAAAAAGTTTATTGATATATTATTACTCTAATTATGAGAATAATGAATGATATATTATTAGTTTTGGTTATTTTATATACCATGATATAAATCAATTACTTAGGAATGATCTTCCAGAAATTATAAATCAAATATATGTAATTTATACTTATTTAAATATCTTTTTTAGCTAAAGTAACATCACCTATATATACATATATCCATTTTTTAGCTTATTAGAAGATAGGTTACAAGAAAAAGTTATTATTATTCACTAGATAGTTGATCCAACAGTTGTATAGTCATGGATATTTACATTAAAATTATTTGAATGATAGAATTTTCCCATGTTCATATAAGGACCCAACCTTATTACATTACATAATATTTAATTTTAGTCAAGAAATAACTTACTTTCATATTGAGTATATTTTAAAGTTTAGATATTTATATAATTTTTACATAACACATTCATAATATTCCACATTAATATAGAGTGGATACCATAAAAACAGTATTCATTTCATTCAAAATATAAAACTTTTCAAATAAAACAATATTTCTTTTAATAATATTAACAACATTTTCTTATTTGTTTTACACATCATTATAACCTATGTAAATAATTTAGAAAAAAATAATGTCCACAAAAATCCCAATAAAGGATATAAAAATAATTAAGAAACACATTAGTCCATAAATAATTTTAATGTATGAAATCATTTTCAAAAAGATATGCTTGTAACCAATGTGTAATTACATTAGGAAACAAAATAATTATAAATGATTACCAAAAAAATTAAAAAAAAATAGAACATAAAGGTATCTTGCAGAATAACATATATAATTTTGCAACACTTTTCAATACCTTATAATTTGTAACCCTTACAGCTACCTTACAATTTGTGTAACCATCGTCGTTAAAAATGGTGTGACCAAAAAAATACACATAAAAATTAAATTGGAGTGAAATATAAGTACTAAACTTCATCATAAAAAATATACAAGAAGAAGAACAAAATCTAAAATACTGAATAATTTCATAAAAACATTTCTTTTGAATTTTGTAAAAGAGAGTTTTAAAATAGGATTTTAAAAGAAAAAACCCTTATTAATATCATATTATTTAAGTGATTCATTATAGAGTGGATGCAATATGTACATAAAGAATAAATACACATAATTAAACACAATATAAACTAAATTTATCTAACAATAAATTTTAATACCACATAAATAATGAAGTTGAATGTTAACCCACAGAATGGAAATCAGGTTATAAATTACCTTACATCAAGGTTTTCATACTTCAAACTCCTTTAAAACTCAGGTATAATGGTTAAAATAGTGTTATTAATATCTTTAAGAGACATATTAATTTTTATAACAACTTATATATTCACTTCATAACAAAATTTCACACTTTAATTATTTGTCTTTTGTTTCCTCCATTGTTTTGGGCGTGTTCATTACATGATTTCCATGGCCGTAATGTACTTGATTTTCCTGTCAAATGGAAATGAAATTTTTTAAGTAGAATTAAATGATCATCATATGTTTCCAAAATATATAATGATACCATAAATCTTTTTTTATCAATAATTATGATGGATCATTAAATAAAACATTAATTATGTTTGTTTAGATCATTTTTGGTGGTTCCTCGATAATCATGAACTTGATTCATTATATAATTTAAAGTATATAATATAAGTTCATTATAGAAAATAAAAAATCATAACAAATAAACATTAATTTGTATTTTAACCAATAAAAAGGTTTTAGGATTTGATTTTATGGATGTAATAGATATTGGAAACACGTCGTCCATGATGTTGGTAAATCAGCACATCATGGATGATATTTTTATATATAGAACAAGTGGGAGATGAGAGGAAGGAAGATAATCAATATTTTAGTTGAAGATGGTAAGATAAAGAATATATAATATTCTAGATATCACATACCTCCTGTATAAGTGGAGGGAAAGTTAATATATGAAACGAAAGGAATTTGAAGGAAAACTAATGAAGAAAGAATAGGATTATTATCTCTTGATTTGTTCTCCTTGATATCCTCCTTATAGACTTTGGTTTTATCCTTTTGTTTAGAACAGAAGATCTAGAACACAGGGAAGAGCCTTTGGGAACAGGTTTAGATGAGATTAGAAAATGACCAATGTTTGAGATGTGTGAGGGGAAGAGAGGAATGATGGTGGTATTTATATTGGAGAAGAGGATGGATTTCAATTTATTTAAATCATTATTTAAAAATTTTATTCTCAATATGATGAATATTATTGATTTATGTAAACCAAAATTGTAAAATTTTCATTTGATTTTGAAACAAGTGTGATTACATCATCTTTTCATTTCCTGTGATGCACTAAAACAATTATTTAGCATTTATTGTAATTTACTGTATTGTACTATTCATAAAAAATTCACGAAATTCAGAAAGATCCAAAAAATTCACAGTAACTATTTTTTGATGTGTAGAATTATAAAATGAACCACATTTTAAAAAAAATTATAAAAATTATTAATTTTATTTTTAAATAAAATCATACTTTTATCAAAAATAACTATTTTAAACATATAAATAATTTTTGAACACATTGAAAAATTAATCAAGATTTCATTATCTTAATGCCTTATGGAAATAATTTAACAAGACAATTTAGTATTCATTAGGGTTATATTTATATTCATAAAGGTCTATTACTATTCACCAAAATATCATGTTTGTTCCATTACACTCCAAATAACATACTCATCCCAAATGTAGAAGACTTTTTTTCTAAATTCAAAACATAGAAGCAGAAAAAATATGATTAGTGGATATTTATAAATATCTACTTAACGAAATGTTTCAATAATTTAAAATTATTTTTAAGACCATTGGGTGTTAAATTATCCCCACCTTCTATAAATTACTCCCTTACAATTTTAATTTCTTATTAAACAAGTTAGGGTTTCATTCCCTCATTGATTTGTTATTCCCGTGTTGCTTTATTAACTATATGGTTCCTCCAAAAAATAGTTACGAGGTGGATTAACTTATTTTTTGATAGAAGTTCCCTTAATTCAAGAATATGATCTCATTTCTATTCATAAGAAATGTTCTCTTCTAGCTGAACTACTATGGGATCAAAACCTGATATGAATCTGGTATATAATTTCTCAAAAATGAAACATGAAAAATATTATGTACCTGAGATAAACTCATATGAAATTCTACTCGGTAGGAGAATTGTCCAACCATCTCTAGGTATTTCATTGGGACTGATGAACCATGGACTTATCTTTCCTTACTTACCAAAATGCATAACACTCTTTCATGGTGAGATTCTATAAAAAACATGTTCTCCTACTTCTATAGAATAGAATTGCCTCATATTGGCTATAAAACTGTTCTTTCGGCTCTGAGCTATCCTCATGTATTTCTGGATCATATTCACTTTTTCAGCAACTTCCTCTACAAAATCTAGTCCCATCAACATCCTTTCCCAGATATCAACCCAAAAATATGGAGTTTGACATCACTTTCCATACAATTCCTCAAAATGTGTCATCATTATACTTGAATAAAAAATTCGATTATAAGAAATCTCATAGAAAGAGGGATTTTGACCCCAATATCCCAAATAGTCCATTGAACAAGCTCTAAGCATATCCTCTAATGTTTGAATTATTTATTCTGACTACCCATCTGATTGGGGATGAAAAGTTTTGTAGAAATTTAATTTTATACATAATTTCTTCTAAAGGCCCTTCCAAAGGATAGAAGTAAAGCCAAGATCCCAGTAAGATAAAATGGAAAGGGTAACTGCATGTAACTTGACATTCACCTTGAGGTACAATCTAGAATGTTGATTTAAAGACATGGTATCTCTAATAGAATGAAAATGTGATGATTTTTTTCAACTTATCAATAACAACCCAAGTTATATTGTTACCTTGAAAATTCATAGGTAGTACCACAATAATGTCAACATATACATTGTCCAATTTCCACTCTAGCACTGGAAAAGGCTGAAGGACCCCCTTCGGTAGCTACTACTCTTCATTAACTTCTTTACATGCTGAACATTTCATGTTAAAATATAAAATTTCTATTTTTATTCTATCCCACCAGAAATAATCTGAATGTTCTCTGTACATCTTAGTACTACTAGGATAAAATAAAAATGGGGAACAATGAGCTTTAATGAAAAAATATTTCATTAACGGGGAATCACAAGGCATGCACTACCTTTTACCAAATATTTAAACACAATATTTTTCAAAGTTAAATTTTGGAAACTTTCCCATTTTAACCAATTACACCCTTTTTATAACTCATAATCTTCCATCAGCACTTGCTTAATTCTATCTAATAACGATGAATGCACTGAATCCTAAAAAAATAGGCTTATTTCCTCCACCAATAAATTCTAAGAAAAAATTCATCAAATCATTATTCAAGGGATCATGTTCCAAAATTAAAATGTTTAATGATGCATGATTTTTTGACTCATGGAATCTACCAATTTTTTTTCTTTTCCAAAATGGTAACTTATTGTGAAATCATAATATTTTATCAATTCAAGATGTGTTCTCGATCTCATGTTTAATTCCTTCTAGTGAATACACACTTCAGACATTTATATTGAGTTTATATTTGAAATTTTCCTCTGTATAAATTTTGCCTCCAAATTTTTAAATAAACCCCTATAGATTCCAAATACAAATCATGTTTCGAATAATTTAACTCATGAGGATATATTTGACTAGAATAATTAGAATTTAACTAATCATTCTACATCAGAACGCAACCTAGTCTCTTCAATGAAGCATCACTATAGATGGGAAACTCTTCATTTTTCTACGTCAAGGTCAATACTGGTGCATTCTTTTATATCTTCTTCAATTTATGAAAGTATACATCACATTATTTTTTCAAAAAAAAATTAATCCTCTTTGGCGTTAAATTAGTTCTTGGGCTAGATAACCATGCAATATTTTTAACAAACTGTTTGTATTAACATAATACTACAATAAAACTAAGAATCTCTGTATCATTTTTAGTTCTTGTCCATTCATCAACAATTTTGTTTGGTAGTATCTATAGGTTCTGGGCGCAGTGGAAGCGTGTTGGTGGGGTTTGGCCAACATTAATTTTAGAATTAAACGACGTTCAATATGAGATCTGTCACGATATAAAACACTAAATATTCGGATTGGAAATAATAATGAAAAATAAAAGAAGAGTCCCGGAACCATTGAAATAGAATCATCATATATTGGTTATAATTATTTTAATTAATTCATAAGAATTACCTTGATGGAAATCGTTCTTCATTGGAGTCTCCGGTAATGATCATGTGATCTGTCGTTGTGTTGTAGAATCCAAGTACAGGATTCCTCTAGCGGTGATCCACACGTGCTCCACGTATCTCTGGACATCACCGAAGGGATCTTCGGGTGTTAGCATGGATGATCCTTCACTTGCGATGTCTGTCTTCAACCGCCTTGATCCGTTGGAGGATATCACTTTTGTAACTTGAAAGTGTTCTTGGTGGGAAAAAAGGAATTCTCTCTTGGCTTGAGAGTATTTCCCAATCCGTTTTGCACAAAATGGCTCTACCTCAATGAGAATAATTTAATTTGGGATTATAATAATTAGAATAATAAAATGAATTAATTTCCCAAAAGCATTTAATAATTTCATTTAATTCTGTGTAATATTCCATGTCTTAATAATGATAGTTGATCATCATTATTACTTGACATGCACCCAACATATTACATTTAATATCATTTAATTAAATAAAAAATATTTTCTCACGAATCCCGAAAAAACCAACTACACGGCATGTATATAAATATACACGGTGTGTAATTCTATTTTTCCATTTTATTTATTTCCTCCACCATATTTATTAGACCTTGAGTAATGGTTATTTATTTCTTAAATAAATGTAAACGCGTTACTCTCTAACAAATATATATATTATTTCACCCACAATATATTTTTCTTGAATAACTAGTGTCAAAATAAATGTGATCATGCATCCTTAAATAGTTATTAAACCATAGTCGAGAATAGTAATTATTTAACTTGTTAAATTAATATTTAACTGAGATACATGGACACACTTAGTGTTTGACCCTTTAGGCATCTTTCTCAGTGGAATTAGGCGGAGCCTACCTAAAGTCCAAGGTCAGCATCTAGCAACACGTCAAAGAACCCATACAGAAAGAAGTTAACGCCGCAATGACGTGTCACCACCTATGAACACATACTGTGTTATAAAATCCCTTTGTCTCGATATCTCTAATCAAGTGGGTTGCATGCTAGTGCCATCAACCCATGTGATCGATTAATTTTTCTTTGACTTCCCTAAATTGAACTCGCCCATACCTTACCATGGCCAGGGATTTATTTAGGCTATATCAATTCCATTAAAGGGCATGAGATATCAACTTTCGTTATGGAACAAATGGGAAAAATCCTTTCTCGCATTATCAATTAATGTAGTATTACTCTTGACACACCCAACGTATCCTACCTCGCTGTGAGAAGTGTGTCATCACAGTTTTTGTCAATACATCTAAGTGCGCGAGTTGTAATACCCATTAATAATAATCTAAATGTCTAAGTACCAATACCCACATCTGCAGATAGGAACATCCAATGACACGATGAAATGTGGATCTTCTACTGGCGGGTCTCATTCTCATAATATCCTCCTAGATATTACCAAGGGTGCACTCCATGAAAACGTGCCTCAATGTTTTATGAGTCCCCACCCCTAATGACCTGTATTATTTGTGTCCCTCAAATAATATCATCCAGCCATAGAACATATATTAAAGAACAGTGTTATGGCACTTTCAGGTTGTCATCATAGTAGGGATCCGCTATGACCCATTAATGCAACAGTTATCATTAGGACATTATCACATGAATTGTAACATAGAGGAACAATCAAGATGTTATAAGTCATTTATTAATGGATAAAGTAAAATGTAGTTGGTTCTAGGCCACCAACTCCAACAGACTCCCACTTAGACTAGATCCAATTGCTAACAACCTTTTACCCACTAGCTCTCACATGATATTCATGCTTCTGCTGAGATAGGACTTTAGTCATGGGGTCCGCCGCATTCTCTTATATGGACACTCTGCTCCCTGTAACTTCACCCCTTTGATAGAAATTCCTCAAGAGGTGATACTTTCGGAGTATGTGCTTTGTCCGTTGATGTGACCTTGGTTCTTTTACAAGAGCCACCTCTACAGTATTATCACAATATAATGTAATGGGATCTTTACTGTTAGGCACCACATCAAGATCCTGGACAAATTTCCAAATCCAGACGGCTTCCTTGGCTACATTAGAAGCCTCTATATACTCGGACTACATTGTATAATCGACGAAAACTAGCTTCTTTGAACCCCTTCAGCTCATAGCTCCTCCATTGAGACAGAAAACATATCCAGATTGTGACTTCAGATCATTATGATCTATCTAAAAACCAACACCAACATAACCTCTGATGACAACGCCCTCGTCTCCTCCATACACTAGGAACCTATCCTTAGTTCTTCTCAGATACATAAGGATAGTCTTAACAGTAGTCCAATGTTGTTCTCTTAGATATGCTTGATATCTGCCTTCCATGCTCAGTGCATAGGCAGCATCAAGCCTGGTACATAACATGGCATACATTATGGATCCTATAGTCGAAGTGTATGGGATATTACTCATCCTATATTGCCCTAGTTGGGTCTGGGGACACATTTTCTTAGAAAGATGTAATCCATGTGACACTGGAACCAATCCCCTATTGGATTTTTCTATACTAAATATCTTTAGTATCTGGTCAATGTATGTACCCTGACTTAGTACAAGCAGCCTCTTGGATCTATCACGAATGATCTTGATACCTAGAATGTTGGCTGGTTCTACTATGTCCTTCATAGAGAAACACTTGTTGAACCAGTCCTTAACTGACTGTAAGGCTGGTACGTCATTTCCAATAATCAATATGTCATCAACATATACCACTAGGATGACAACTGCATTCCCATTAAACAGCTTATAAACACATGGCTCACATTCATTCTTAATGAAACTGAATTCCTTTATGGCTTCATCAAATCGAATGTTCCATGACCTGGATGCTTTCTTCAATCCATAAATCGATTTATGCAACATTCAAACCTGTTTGGCTTCACCTTATGTCACAAACCCTTTTGGTTGTGTCATATAGACATCTTCCTGAAGGTTCTCGTTATGGAATGTTGTTTTGATATCCATCTTCCAAATCTCGTAGTCATGGTAAGCTGCTATGGAAAGTATGATTCTTATGGATTTAAAAATGGAAACTGGATGGAATGTTTCATCATATTTAATTCCTTGATTCTGTCTGAATCCTTTAGCCACTATCCTTACTTTATAGGTGAAAACTTTACCTTCCATGTCCATCTTTCTTTTGAATACCCATTTGCATCCAACAGGCTTTACATCAACTGCCTCATCGAACAGAACCCAAACTTGGTTTTGATACATAGAATCCATCTCATAATTCATATATTCTAGCCATCTTGCAGCTTCTGAGATTTCTACTACTTCTTTGTAGGAGAGAGGTTCATCATTGTCCAACAATAATGATTCACCATCCTCGGTGACTAGGAAACCAAATCTCTCTGGTTCCCTTACCTCTATTGAGCTCCTACACAGTACTTGTGTTTCTTGAACCTCTTCCATAGGGACCTGTGGAACTTGTTCCTGTACCAACTCCTATGTATCTTGAGCATCCACTTCGTCGATGTCTATCCTGCTCCCACTATCCTTCTTGAGGATGTGCTCCATCTAAAGAAAGATAGCTTCTCTGCCGACAATCACTTTCTTTTCATTATGGTTATATAGGTAATATCCTTTAATTTCCTTGGGATATCCTATAATGATACACTTTGTGCCCTGCGGTGCTAGTGTGTTGCCTGAGAAGGCCTTAAAAACGCCTCACATCCCCATACACGTGTGTGGAACAAAGTGGGTTTCCTTCCATTCCATAACTCGGATGGAATTCCATTTTCCACCTTACTTGGTACTCGATTTAATGTGTATGTTGTAGTTTTTAATGCATATCCCCAAAAGGATAATGAAAGATCCGCATGACTCATCATCAAACTCACAATTTCCAAAAAGGTGTGGTTTCTCCTTTCACTAACACCATTCCACTGTGGTGTATAAGGAGGAAAGAGCTGAGATAGAATCCTAGACTCCTGTAGAAGATCGATGAACTCTTGGTTCAGATATTCTCCACCTCGATCCGATCGAAGTTTCTTTATCATCTTACCAAGCTGATTCTCTACTTCATTCTTGAATTCCTTAAATTTCTATAAGGACACTGACTTATACCTCATTATGTATACATAGCCATATCTACTCAAATCATCAGTAAAAGTAATGAAGTAAGAATATCCACCTCTAGCTTCTACTGGAAATGGTCCACACACATTCATGTGTACCAATCCTAGAAGCTCTATTGACCTTTCACCTTGTCCACCAAAAGGCAGCTTGGTCATTTTTTATTTTAAACAAGCGTGACATCTATTAAGTGGTTTTAGCTCAGTAGAGTCTAAATAGCCATCTTGTCAGAGCATTTTTAAGCACTTCTCATTCACATGACCAAGGTGGTGATGCCATAACTGGTTGATGTATGAGTCATGTGAGTTTGTTTCGTTATCGATTGCCAACAATTGGTTTTCATAATTTATTACATACAAACCATTATTCAAATGTGCCATAACATAACATACGCTATTCTTATAAAAGAGACAAACCTTATATTCGAACCTGAAAAGAATCCATCTATATCCAAACAAGATACAGAAATTATGTTCTTGGTAACACTATGAAAAAAATAAAAGTTTTGTAAAACCAAAATCATCCCAGTCGCAATGAGAGGTGGTAGTCACCAATAGCCAACGCAGCCAGCCTTGCGCCATTGGTTGCTCAAAGATCCACCTCTCCTCTGGCGATATTTCTAAATCTACTTGGTTCTTGCATTTTAATACAGATGTGAGCCACACAAGCTGTATCTAATACCCGATGTTTAGAAATAGAAAGATTGCACTCGATAACAAACACACCTTTAGCGTCCCCACGCTTCTGGGTGCAGTTCCTCTTCCAGTGGCCCAGCTTGCCACATGAAAAACACACTACCTCCCGTTCCTTGCCTTGTCTCCGGATTTTCCCCTTCTTGGAGGGACAGTGCTCGGGGGCTTCAAACCATTTATAAGTCTTTGGCCCCTTTTCCTTGTCCTTCCTTTTCATGTTTACCATAAGGACCACGGGTTTGTCACACCCCATGTTCTTATCTAATTGGTGAATCATGGTAAGAAGATCTGATAGATTCTTCTCATTGATGCTCATGTTATAGTTGAAAATGAAGCTAGAGAAGGTCTTGGGCAGTGATGATAGGATGAGATCTGTATGCAACTCATCCGAGAATTTTATCCCTAAGATGTCCAGGCGTTCAATGTAGCTAATAAGCTTGACTACATGAGGCCCAGCTGGCACAGACTCTCCATTCTTCGTGGTAAAAAAATCATTGGAGATATCATACCTCTCCTATATCACCTTCTCTTGGTAGAGATCTTTAAGGTGAGACATCATGCTATATGCATCCATGTTTTCATGTTGCTTCAAGAGCTCATTAGACATGGCCGATGGCATGAAACACTGGAAATCTGTGGCATCATCTAAGTGCTTCATGTAGAGATATAATTCCTAATCACTAGCCTTTTTCCCAGGAGAAACTAGAATAGGCTCTTCCAGCACATACTATTTCCTTTTGTGGTGAAGGACGACGTGTAAACGCCTCTACCACTCTTGGAAATTGGTACCGGTGAGAAGGTTTTATTTTTTCGAGTATGGTGCGCAATGATATTTTTAAAGACATTTTCTTGTCATTTCTACAAATTATGATGAGAAAAGGTTTAGTACCTTATTAAAATAATAGAGACAAATAAATAAATAAATACTAATTAGTCTCCCACTATTTTATCAAAATCTAATATCCCTTACCATTGACTTCGGAATATACTGTTGTGTGAATATTCAAGTGGCAAGGATCCATATTACCCTTTGCATTACCCCAACTAGGGTTGGTCACGAAACTTTAAGGGTTTTAGGTAGGCATTCCAAATGCTAACTGAATTAAATCGCAGCTCCTTGATCCGCTGAGTGGACTCCCCCATCCTGTAATACTTTTTATTTTGGACTTCCTTAGCCTTTGCCTCTTGGTCAAAACAAGTCCTGCTGTGGCAGTCAACCGTTGATGTGAACCAAGTCAAGTCAACCCAAAACCCTGAATTATAATTCCCCGATAATTGAAATCACCCCAACTAGGTTTTGTCACGCACTTTGAACTATGGTTCGATTCTAACCATGATCATGGAAGGCTATACCGACTTGATATTTCTTTTGAGTGATTTTATCCTTATACATAAATTTCCATTTTATTATCTTTGATTACATGCTTGTTAATATAATGTGGGATATACTTAATTTATTAACCATTTCTAAGATAATATTTACGTATAAGCCAGTTGTATTTTAGTTCTATCTTGCATGCTCGTTTAATTCATTAATTGTGTGATCGTGACAACACACCCACAATATATAAACCACGAAACTGACAGAAATTAAATAAATGTTATGATCATGAGATTTTTTATTGGTTAGTTTACATAGCTGTTGATAAACTAACCCAATACCTAGGGGAGAAACACCTTGAACCCTTCGGGTTCATGTTTACAGCTTTCCACCTATCGACCTTTGCATCTCCTTGTATTGGTTTCACCTTGGCTCTTGACTTGAGCCACCTCCACTAGCATGGGAGCTCAATCCATTACATATGCATATATCTCACACGTAGGAGAGGGGTAAAAGGGGTTTTTACATAATAGAATCCTTGGGCACGCATGTCCTACATATTAATGAGGAGATGGCCCACATGCCAACAAATTTAATTTAAATAAATAAAATAAAAGTAACTATTCATATAAAAAGGTCTCGGTCTTGCTCATGATCATCCATAAATGAAATGATATTTACGTATAAATAAAACTAGCATTCAATTATTTAATCGTTCTTGTTTAATATAAATAATGCTCAAATCAATTAATTATATTTAATTAATTAATCTTTTTATCTTAAATCCTTTTTCTGAATTTCCTAGAGATTCTCATACATCATAATTTTAAAAAAATAAATTCATTTAAAATTATCCTTGTACATAAATTGTACCTTGGAGGCAACCCGGTGAATTCCCATTTATTACGCAGATGATAAATTAAACATATATATATATAACACCTATCACGTGTTGTGCCTTAGATTTACGCATGCACCATGGTACATGTCTCAAGGGTTTGTATAATATAATAAAAAAATTTAATAATTCTGCGTAATTTGGGTGAGTAAACAGCATGTAGTTCTGACTACACGGCGTGTACATTTCTTCATCGTCCATCCAAAGTACAGGCTCAGGGACATGTCATGTCTATGTACATCAGAAATATTCAGAGTACACGGCGTGTTCTGTGGGACACATTCCATGTAGTTTTCGCGTTACATGGTTTCCAGCCGGGCAAGCCATGCACGGGGTACACGGAAAAATCCTAACCCGAAGGGACTACATGTTGTGTTCATTAGACTACATGGCGTGTAATCCAGAAACTGTGTGCCACCAGTTTCTGCTCGACACACGATGTCTTAAATTCTTAGAAAGAATCCAATACACGGCCTGATTTGGCAGATCAGTCAATGCATTGAACCTACACTACACAACATGTACTTCTGAATACACACCGTGTATTCTGGTGTTGTACGACCAGAAATGTTTTTCTCCTCCAGATGTGTTCCTCTATTTTATTTTAATCAAAATTAAAATAAAAATTCATTTCTATGAGGTGAACTAGAAATGAGGGAGAAGGAACAGATCTCGATATTTAGATTTCCAGAATGATTAAACTTGAATTGAAATAAATAAATTATTAAATGAATAAATTACCAACGAAAAACTAAATAATTATAATCAACGATATGACCACTATGATACAACTTGTAGGTTCCAGGCGTAGTGGAAGCGCGTTGGTGGGGGTTTCCCATCTTTAATTTTAGCAATAAACGACATTAAACCCAAGATCCATCACGATATAAAATGTCAAATCTTCATATTTAAACAAAGAACGAAAAAGAAAATAAGAGTCCCAGAACCATTGAGATTTGATCATCACATGTTGGTTATAATTAAATAAATTAATTCATAAAAATTACCTTGATGGAATTCCTTCTTTGTTGGAGTCTCCTGTCACAGTCCTATGATCTTTCGTTGTGTTGTAGAATCCAATTACAGGGTTCCACTTGCGGTGATCCACATGTGATCCACGAATCTCTAGACATCGTCGAAGGGATCTTCGGGTGCTAGCGCAGAAGATAATTTGCTTGCGATGTCCACCTTCAACCACCATGATCCAGTGGAGGATCTTTCTTTTGTAACCTGGAATCATTCTTGGTGGAAAAAAAGGAATTTTCTCTTGTCTTGAGAGTATTTCACAATCCGTTGTGCACAAAAAATGGCTCTACCTCAATGAGAATAATGTAATTTGGGATTATAATACTTAGATTAATAAAATGAATTAATTTACCGAAATCATTTAATCATTTCATTTAATTCTTAGTAATACCCCATGTCTTAATAATGACAGTTGACCATCATTATTACTTGACATGCACCCAACATATTACATTCAATATCATTTAATTAAATAAAAAATATTGTATCACGAATCCCGAAAAAACAAACTACACGACATGTATATAAATATACATGGTGTGTAATTCTATTTTTCCATTTTATTTATTTCTTCCACCATATTTATTAGACCTTGAGTAATGGCTATTTATTTCTAAAATAAATGTAACTACATTACTTGCTAATAAATATATATATTATTTCACCCACAATATATTCTCTCGAATAACTAGTGTTGAAATAAATGTGATCAGGAATCCTTAAATAATTATTAAACCACGGTCAGGAATAATATTTATTTAACTTTTTAAATTAATATTTAACTGAGATACATGGACACACTTAGTGTTTGACCCTCTAGGCCTCTTTCTCTGTGTAATTAGGCAGATCCTACCTAAAGTACAAGGTTAGAGTCTAGAAACATTCCAAGGCACCCACAGAGAGAGAATTTAACTCTGCAATGACGTGTCACCTCCTATGAATTCTTACCGTGTAATATAATATCTTTCTCTCGATATCTCCAATCAAGCGGGTTGCATTCTAGTGCCATCAACCCATGTGCTCGATTATTCTTTCTTTGAATTCCCGAAATTGAACTCACCCATACCTTACCATGGCCATGGATTTATTTAGGGTATATCTACTCCATTAAAGGGCCTGAGATATCTACTTCCGTTATGGAACAGAAGGGACAAATCCTTTCTCGCATTATCTATTAATGCAGTATTACTCATGACACACCCAACATATCCTACCTCACTGTGAATAGTGTGTTGTCATAGTTTTCGTCAATACATCTAAGTGCGCGAGTTGTAATACCAATTAATAATAATCATAAAGTTTAAGGACCCATACCCACATCTGAAGATAGGAAAATCCAATGACACTATAAAATGTGGATTTCCAACTGGCGGGTCTCGTTCTCATAATATCCTCCTAGATATTACCAAGGGCGCACACCATGAGAAGGTGCCTCAATGATTTATGTGTCCTCACCCCTAATGACCTGTATTATTTGTGTCCCTCCAATAATATCATATGTCCATAGAACATATATTCAAGAACAGTGTTATGGCACTTCCGAGTTCTCATCATAGCAGGGATCTGCTATGACCCATTAATGAGACAGCTATCAATAGGACATTATCACATGCATTGTCACGCAGAAGAACAATCAATATGTGATAAGCCATTTATTAATGAATAAAGTACAATGTAGTTGGTTCTAGGCCACCAACTCCAACAATATCAAATATTATTTCATATTTATTTACAATGATCTAAAGAATATAATTATGCTTCAACCAAAAATCACATTAGCTGAATTTTCCATATATTTTCTTTACCCTGAGGGTTTGAAGAACAACCCTCTATGATTTTAAAAGTTCCTCTTTACTCTTAGAAAATATCAGTATGTCATTAATAAACACATCTTTAATCATATCCAATAACATAGGAAATATTTTATTCATAAGATCCATGAATAAATCTGGTGAATTAGTTAACCAAAATAGCATATCAAAAATCCAATACTTCCCATATCTAGTATGAAAAGTTATTTTTGGGATGTCATCCTCTTTCGGCTTCAGCTGATGGTATCTAGATCTCAATTCAATCTTGGTAAAATATCGATCTACCTAGAGATGATCAAAAAAGTCATCGATATGATGAAAAGGATACGTTTTAAAATGGTGATGTTATTAAAAGATCTATAATCTAGAAAAAGGCTCATAGAACTATATTTCATTTTAATAAAAAAACTGGAGAACCCCATGGTGAAGTTCTTAGAAGAATGAAGATTTTATCAAGGAATAATACAACTGATGTTTCAATTCCAGAAGTTCTATTTGATCCATTTGATAAGGTGGTTTTGAAATTGGATTAGCGTTAGGAACTAAGTCAATATTGAATATGACACCCCGATTAGGTATTAAAACAGGTAACTCATCAAGAAAAACATCAAGATATTCCTTTTCTATTGTCGCATCATTATTCTGAACAGGTCCCTTATTTTTCACAGTATGAGAAAGATAACATTCATTTGTGTATTTTTAACATTTTTTCAGCTTCATGATATGTTATAAATTTTATGGGATCATTCTTGTATTCAAAATGAAACTCTTTCTTAAAAACAACTTCATTATCTCTATAGTCAATCTGAGCATGATAAATAGAAATCCAATCCATCCCTTGAAATATATCTAACTCTACCAAGGGTAAAACAACAATGTTTTTAGCTAATGTCTTCCCAATGATAACAATAAAATGATTCTTAAAATTATTCATTTCTATAATATTTTTTCCTAGTGTTTAGAAAATAAGTTCGTGTCTCATTTGTTGAGGAGATATTTTTAATTTACCAGAAAATTCATCAGAAATAAATGGATGTGTAGACCTCGTATCCAACAAAACATTACAAAAATATTAGTGAACAAACAAGGTACCTGATACAACATTATTGGATTTCCTAACAACTACCTACATAATTAAAAATGATATCAGTACACCTTTCTACTTATATTATGGAATCCTTTCAACATTTGGATTGCTCTTTGGGTAGATATTTGCATAATGACCTATCTCTCCACATTTAAAAGACTTTATAGTTTTCTAATTAGGACTAATCTTAAGATCATTTTAGTCCAATCATTAGACTATATTTCCAAAAAAACAACATCAAAAACACTTCCTAGTTTTGGTAAGGCATTCACCAGGGTTCTTTTGTCTACACTTTTCATAAACTAGAAACTTGAATTTCTTACCATCATATCTATTTGGTTTATTATTACCCATAGATTTCATCTGAACCTCTTCTTTCCATTTTTTTCATAGGGAACATGATCTTCATAAAACACTTTCTCTACCCTCTCATCACATAAGAAAAGTTTCTCATATCCATTCATCTCATAGGAGGCCAATTCCCTCAAAAAATTGTCATTAATCCTGAGTAAATGTGGTTGATTTTACTATTATGATCTTGAATAATATTAGGAGCATACCTTGCCAGTCGGGTGAAGTTTCCTTTATACACAACCATTCAATCTTCCTCCATTTTTTCAATTCAACGAATTTCTTATACAACCTATGTTGCACCAACTTAGGAAAATATTTTTCAAAAAAAAATACTTTCAAATTCATCCCACTCTAAAGAATCAATCTAATCTATATCCATAATATTTTTCACTATTGACCACTACTGAACATATTCAACCTAAAAATGATAAATGGAAAGACATTACATGATTATCTGAACATCCCTTAACATAAAATATCTTTTCAAGGGCATTAATAATTCTTTTAGCTGCTACTGGGTCATTAGATCCATAGAATATAGTATGGTGTGGTATTATAAAATGATCCAAATCATCATGTTGTGTTTTTTATCTCTAGTAGTTCACTTGAATGGATTCCACCACCATTTATTTCTTATGTCAGTTGATCCATTACTATCACAAACTGCTCAGTTTCAATCCCTACCATTCCATGCTACAGATTTGGAATGATATCATTCTGTCGATTCCTCTCCACTTAACCTTCCTAAATTCTTAGGGAGGAAACCATTCTAGAAAAAAATATCCTTTTCAAAGAAACATTCTAATCATTAAATGATATATAATTTCAAATTAACCATAATGTAATAATCATTTATGGTATTCTATTAACATCATCCTAACCCCTAAAGTTATCTAAACCATCCTCTGATACCAACCATAAAGACCCCACCTTATTACCTTACATAATCTTTAATTTTTGTGATGAATACACTTCCTTTCATATTGAATATCATTTAAAATTTAGTGATTTAGTAAATTGGGACATAATAAATTCATAAAATTTCACATTAATATAGAGTGCATACCATAAAAACAATATTAATTTCTTAAAAAGTGTAATACTTTTCTAGGAAAACATGATTTTCATGACAAATATTAATAACATTTAACATGGATACCTTATTTGTATTATAGATACTTATAACCTATGTAAATCTTATTATAACATTGTATGAGCCCCAAAATCCCAGTAAGGATTATAAAAGGAAGTAACATATTAGTCGATGAATTTTTATAACATATGAAGTCATTTTCAAAAAGACATACTTGTCACCCATATATACGTACTTTGTGAAACCTGATAATTTTAAAAAATAACCAAAAAACATAAATAACATAAATTCTACCATAAATTTATGTTGTGGAATTACTTACACAATGTTTTAACCCTCTTGGCTATCTTATAATTTGTAACCCTCACCCCTACCTTATAATTTTTGTAATCATCGCAGTTACATTTGGAGTAACCATACGGACACCATATAACATAAACATTCGCATTGCATTGGTAGAATACTTAGGTCCCACCCTTCATCATAATAAATTCCAAATATCTATAACACCATCCTAAAATATAAATAATTTTATAAAAACATTTCTTATGAATTTCGTAAAACACAATTTTAAATGAGAATTTTGAAAGAAAATCCCCACCTAAATATCATAGAATTGTTGTGAGAATTAATAGAGTGGATTTAATATGTATATAAAATATTAATAAACATACTTAATCATAATATATCAAATATTATTCTCACAAAATGTTTTTAATTCCACATAAATAGTGAAGTTTAATGTTTACCCAATGAATGAAAATGGGGTTAAGAATTCCCTTTACTTAGGGTTTTTATTACTTCATAATCATTTAAACATATTATATAATGGTTAAAAGAGTGTTATTAATAACTTAATAAAACATATTCATATTTATAACACATTATATGATAATTTCATATTACCATTTCACCAATTAATGGCCAATGTTTGGTTTCTTTCATTGTTTTGGGTGCGTTCTTTACATGATTTCCATGGTCGGTTTCTATATGATGGTATTTTTGTATGGGAATGAGATTTTGGAACTAGAATCAAATGGTATTAATATGTTTAAATTAAATATATTGATACCATAAATCATTTTTTATAATATATTGTCACGACCTGACCCCCGGGGCCCGCGATGGGACAACCCCAAGACCACCTTCCATAGGTTTGGGGATGGCGACTAGCACCTAAGGCGTATTCCCTAAAACTGGGAAGGAATTCCCTTTATAACCTGTAATCACACATAACCAAGAACACAATAAGATACGAATTGAAGTAAACTAAATAGTAAAACGAGTGAGTGTATAAGAAAAAGAGGCCAAAATACAAGCTCAACCGGAAAGTACAAGTAAAACTAAAATACAACACAACTGAAGAAAGTGAAAGACAACTACTGGGTTATTCTCAAAGGTTCCTACCTGAAGGGTAGGTACAGATTTCCTCCCTAGCACTCCACAACCACATGTATACTCTGCGTATCGACACGCCCTATGGTCCACCACCGAGGACCGTCCAGTCCTCGTACTCTCAGCATAAATTAGCGCCGTCTGTCATCTTACCCAAGAAAAACGAGGTCCGGGAATATCCCGTGTAGGGGTGAGTATAATGATACATAGTAGGGACCCCAAGACCCTCAATGTCTCACAAAATCTACAATGGAGATACCACAAATAATTAATTCAACTATCATCAATACTTAGGTATATGCCCATACATATATCTAAGTTATCAAGTATACCAATCTCAGTCATGAGGAATGACATAGTCTAAATAAAAATCCCAAAGTTCAACTATTCCACAAAATAAGTAATACCATTAAGGGATGTACCACAAATTTATGAACATAGAAGAATTCCACCAAGGTATTACCACGAAGGAAAATACCAAAAAGGTACATACTCATCTCACCCTAGGAATAACTTAAGTACAATAGTAAAGATGGTTAGATGTAACTACTGAATAATTTTACTCTCTTAAGAGGCAAACCCACACATGATCACTTTGTGCTGACCCACACAGGATCACTCGGTGCGGACCCACACACGATCGCTAGGTGCTGACCCACAAAGGATTGCTAGGTGCTGACCCATGCAGGATCGCTCAGTGATGACCCACAGGTGATCTCACATCATTCTTCACATCACAGCCAGCTAATGTGTTCCCATAGTAGGATTACTCATCTTTATAAGGGTCTCAACGCAACAGACGGCGCGTCAAACAAATGCCCAATATGTGAGTTATTAGCCTTTTAGTCCCAGGGGCCTGGTTGGATTCGTGCTCGATCCAACCTGAATGTACTTCTACATTACCCAAAACTCTAGTGGGGGTATACCAAAGGTATCGTCTCGCTCAATGGTTTACAGTTCCATTAACGGTTTTTCAAACTGCAGCCTAGTGCTAAAGTAATTTTTGTTAGAGAAAAATGCTAGTACCCGGTCCAGGTCTGGTCTGACCCGGCCTGGGACGACCCGGTCTGGGTCGACCCAAAATGACCCGCTGGGTCTGGTCACGCCCGTTGGGTTTGGCCTGGTCCGCTGGGCAGTTCGGCTGGCCGTGGGGGCCATGAGGGTCCGTGGATGGCCGTAGAGGGTGGTGCAGGGCCATGGTGGGTGCAGAGCGGTGGCACAAAAGCCATGGGGCCATGAGGGCAGTGTGTTTCCATGGGGTTCGCGAGTTCGTGGGGCGGTTTGGCCGCAGACGACACGGGGCGACGAGGTTGTGCGCCAACAAGGCTGTGGGGCGGCTCAGCCAAGGGGGTGCCACAAAGACGCGAGACGACTCAGTCGCGGACGTCTCAAGGCCGGGGGTGGCTCCGAGGGCCACAAATGACGTGGTGAGTTTGCAGGGCAGTGGTTCTAGGTGGTGGGTGGTGGTGGCTGTGAGGTGGCTCCATTTCCTTTTTCACCTTCATCGCCTTCGTCGTGGTTGATTTTCATCCTCCTCCATCGCGAAGAGCACGAGAATTATCCCAAGAAATTTGGAGAGGATGTTCCATGTTTGTTTGTCCCGCACTCTCTGCATTAGTGTGGTAGCAAGTGGCTAAAATACATTAATCACAAGAATATCAAGAATGGATAAGGGAAATAACTCAAACACCCTCCCTACCTCATTCGATTCATCACTGGAGGTCGTAATGAAGGAGACGACGTTGTTGGGGATAGACGGACGTCGGTGACGTCAGCGTTCCCTCGATCATCAATTTTTTGGCGATGAATACATTCCTTGAAAACAGTTGTACATGGGAATAAGTCAACGTCGAAGTCGGCATTCTTCATTTGAGAGATTTCTCCCAATTATCCATGTTTCTCTGTTGTTCCAAGAGTTTCTCCCAATTCCACCAAAAATAAATTATCAAACATTATAGAATAGGTTGGTATAATTTAAAATGGTTATAATTAATTAATTGAGTTGGGGGTATAATTGTTGGGGGGTGGGATCATTAAAGTGGGGTATGTTTAAGAGGATTCCCCACACTTAAGAGGGAGTTAAAGGGTATTTAGCCTCGGGTGGTCCCCACCACCATAACATCTCATGGGAGGTTAGTTCAAGTAGTCCCCACATATTAAACATCCACATGGAAGTTCTAAATAAAATAAAATATTACACAGTTTTATTTTATTTATTTCATTCACGAAGACCCCAAAATTAACGTTCACCCCCAACCAACTGCCATCAGGGTGAAATTCTTCTTAAGAGAATATCAGCACTGTGAGTTCAATGGTTCCCTCAACTTTCAATTCCGAGCACCGATTCAAAATTTAGAAAAACATGATCACATGTTTAATGAAGGAACCTAAAATAATGTCCAGAAATTCATTCGGAGCACTCTAGACCTTGGAATAACCTGATGTAAATTTTCGAGGACTCGTAAAATTCCCATTTAATTAAAAACAATTACATGGAAATTTTGGGTCTTTACTTTCTCCCAACCTCAGGGCTTTACATCCAGGTAATACACATCACAAACCTAGAAAAACAAGTGGGGGTACTGAGCGTGTATTTGAGCGTCACTCTCCTATGTTCTCTCTTGGAGGTTCTCGTGCTGCTAGTGAACGCGCACTAGAGGTATCAACCACCCACGAAGGACCCACTCTTATCAATCCTCAATATCTACTGGAACCTCCATAAAAATATCCTCATCATTGATGTCCATCTCACCATGGACAATGATGTGAGAATGGTCGGGTACATATCTCCTCAGCTGGGTTACATGGAAGACGTCGTTCACCCAGTGCAACTGAGGAGGAAGAGTTAATTGAAAAGCCATCTCACCATCTCTGTTTAGGACCTGAAAAGTTCCAATTTATCTCAGATATAACAAGCCGCCTTGGCCAAATCATCACAAACCATGTCGTGGTGAGACCCGTAAAAAGATGTGGTCACCATCCTCGAACTCTTGAGGTCTTTGTCACCTATCGGCATAAGTCTTCTGCCTGCTCTGTGCAGTCATCATCCACTCCTAGATGATCTGTACCTTCTCATTGGTATCTAGTAATATCTCTGGTCCCAAAAGTGCTGACTTCGATTCTTCTGTCTAGCACAAAGGTATTCTGTAAGGTCGTCCATACAACGCCTCAATAGGTGCCATCTCAATTCAGGAGTGATATCTATTGTAGCATGAAAAATACACCAAATCCAAGTTATCATCCATGATGAGACCAATGTCGAGGATGCAAGGACATATCATTTCCTCGATGGTCTGAACGATCTACTCGGTCTAGCCATCCGTCTGAGGATGAAATATTGTACTCAAATGAATCTACGTTCTCAAACCCTCCTCCAACCCCTTCCATAGATTATAAGTAAAATGTGTATCACGATCAGAGATAATCATCACGGGTACTCCATGTAGCCGCAAAATTCCCATACACAAAATGTTGTCCCATGATCTCTTCTAAACCCCGCTCTCTGATTGGTAGAATGTGGGATGACTTGGTGAGTCGGTTGACGACCACCAAGATCGAGTCATTACCTATGGACATACATGGAAGTCATGTAATGAAGTCCATGGATATTTCATCTCACATTCACTCTGGGACCTCTATAGTTTTAACCAAACCTACTGTTACATGATTCTATTCCTCATTTGCTGAAAAGTGAGGCATCTAGAGACAAACTCTGCTGCTGAATTCATCATTCCCAGCCACCAATGTTGTTATCAGAGATCCTGGAACATCTTCACCACTATTGGATGTACCGCTAGTGGGGATGTGTGGAACTCCCACAACACTTCTTATGAAGTGACAATGGTACCATGGTATGTCCTCTAAAGAGGAAGATGTGCTCCCCACCATAAGAAAATCAAACATGTGCCTATCCTGTGGATATCTAAGCACATTCTATCTCGCAGTCAGTGTCCCCACACTCTGCCTCCCTAAATCACTGATGAAGTGGGGGAGTGACTGTAAGGGACTGAAGAAAATTTTCTCTATCTCTATCCCCAAAGGATATCTACAAAGCGGCCAGCTACTTCGTCGCCTCACCCAGAAGCTATATACAAGATCTCCTAGTGAGTGCATATGAAACAACGTTACCCTTCCCAGGAGTATAAACTATCTCTAAGTCATAGTCTTGGAAGAAATCAAGCCAACGTCTCAGTCTCATGTATAGGTCCTTCTGAGAGAATATATACATGAGACACTTGTAATCAGATTACACTGTAAAACGTTCACCCATTAGATAGTGCTGCCACATTTTCCAGGCAGATACCACTACTCCCAAATCTAGGTCATGGGTAGCATAGTTATGCTGAGGTTGTCTCAGCTGTTGATAAGCATATGAGATCACCTCTCTCTCCTGCATCAGGACACATCCGAGCCCGTTACCTGATGCGTTGTTTTAGACTAATTACCCTATGCCCTCCTCCAGAAGCTTCATGATGGGGATAGTAGTCATCCTCTACCTCAGCTCCCGAAAGCTATGTTGGAATCTCTCCAACCACACGATGGGTTTCCACTTCTGTGTCACGGCTGATAGTAGTGCTGAAACTCTAGAGAAATCTGGTACAAATTTCATGTACTATCCAGCCACGCCCCGGAAACTCCATACCTCCATCACACTCATGGGTGACTCGCTAGAAAGTACCGCCTCAATCTTCACTGGATCAACTTCAAAACTAGTCTCTGATATGACATGCCTTAGAAAGTGAATGTATCGGATCCAAAACTACCACTTCAAGAGCTTACCATAATACTGGTGCTCTTGTAGTGTGTCCAGAACTACCTGCAAATGATCTTCATGCTCCTGCTCAGTATCTGAGTTGATAATAATGTCATTGATGAATACTACCACAAAATGATCAAGGTATGGCTAAAAGATCATGTTCATGAGTCCCATGAACATAAATGGAGTGTTGGTTACACCGAATGGAATAACTAAGATCTCGTAATGGTCATAATGGAATTTGAGAGCCGTCTTCTGCACATCCTCATCTTGTACTCTAAGATGGTGATAGCCTGATCTGTGTTCTATCATCGAGAACCAGCTTGACCCCTTCGATGATCAAAGAGGTCGTCAATCCTCCGAAGTGGATACTCATTTTTCAAAGTCACCTGGTTTAGGTGCTGATAGTCAACATAATGTCTCATGATCCTATCTTCCTTCATGAAGAACAAAATAATGGATGCCCAAGGTGAAACACTGGTCTGAATGAATCCCATCCGCTACATGTCCTCTAGATGTAACTGCAACTCATGAAACTCCACAGGAGCCATCCGATATGGTGGTCTAGATATTGGTGCGGTCTGGGGGTACAAGTCAATGTGAAATTCCACCTCTCTGTGAGGATGTAGACCTAATAAATTATCAAAAAAGGCATCTGCATATTTCTCCACCACTATAGGATAATTCAGAATATCCACTTCAACCACTCTGAGGGTAAGGATAGAAAACTGACGAGTGGTCGGCTACACCCTCCTCCAGGTTAGTCCATCCTTCCTATAATAGGCTCCTTTATCACCAGTGAAGGTAAACCTGGTCCCATACGCAATGACACACTATAATTTTCATCTAATACAGTCAATCTGAGCATGGACTATAGATTACTATTCCATACCCAAGATTATGTCATAAGGCCTCGACGCCACTACTAGGAGATCCCAGTAGAAGCTCTCAAAAACTTGAGTAAGCTGACACTACCGGAACCAGTGTGTAATCATCAAATCAGCTTCTGTAGGAGTCTCTATCCATAGGGATCAAGCCTACGGCTCTGTTAGAATCGCTGAGCTCCAAATGAGGGTAGTGGAAATAAAATAATGACTAGCACATGTGTCAATAATACTGTAGATAAGGTGGAGTAGAAAGAGATCATACCTCACATCATCTTCGGAGTGTCGTGATCATATTCCTCAGCTTCCTGGAGCTGAGCTCTACCCTATCCACCTGCTCCCAGAAATCAGGGTAGACCTCGTGGTAGGGGTGGCAGTAACATCTCGAATTTTCGCCCATTGCCAGCTACACGGTCAGCTCCTCGGCCATGCCCACCAGCTTCCTACAGACCTCCTCGGTTGAACCTCGGTCTCTGCCTGGACGGTCCATCGACCACCTTCTAATCATCAGTACGGTGGGTCAGATAGTCATGAGCCATGTGAACCTCCCCACCGCATGTGTAACACTGCCGGCTCCTGGCATGACTGGATCTGTCTCATGTGCTCCACACAACCGACCCTGAATAATGTGGTCTTCCACCTATAGGTATGATCCTCTTGGACCTCTGTGTCATATGTCTACTGTCAGCTGTAGAAGACTCCAGTACATGACGACTGGTGGTGGGACTCACTGTTGGTGACTACTCAGCAAGAAAACTCTCCACTAAGAGGTCCCTCTCTAACAACCCCAACTTTGTTAGGATGATGATTGAGATCATCAAAGCCATGGTCTCCCTCCTAAGCTCTACTCAAAGGTCTGGGCCCTGATTAATGGGTCCCGCCCCATATTAGTGGATTAGTGTGAGAATTTGGTGAATATCACCGAGTGATGAGCCACAGTAATGATGCCCTGCTGCATATGAAGTTGCTTCTATATGCGCACTGTGTGATGAGTTGTTGGGGAAAACTCTACCTAAAACAGTCACTTGAAGCCTTCCCAGAGAAGTGTCATCTCATCTTGAACTTGGAGAATATAGATCCACCGTCTTCCTGAAGCTGAATGTAGAAGGTTGGTGGCAAGGATCGCTGTGAGATCAGTTGGTGTCCTTACCAGTCAGAAAACTCTCACCAAAGCCACCATCCAATACTCATCAGCATGTGGGTCTGTCTCTCCCCAGACCCTGGGAAGCCTCTGGAACTGGAACCCGTGCAACGTGCTCACACGGTGTGCACCGTCTGCTACTGGGGCTGGTGGCATTATTGTCCAATGGGAAATAGTACCACGAGGTGCCTCCAGTGGTGCCTCTAATGGAAGAAGGCCCTACACAGAGGCCTCATTGCTCAGTGGGCTATCAGTGCATTCAACTCTCAGAAGCCTAGCTAACTGTCTCCGTGGAGGAATCTTGAAAAGAATCTGGTGTGCCATAGTCAATAAGTTATACCTGGTGAGCTGATAGAGAGAGTTCACAAAGAAGACTCTTGAAAACACACACACAATCAATATTTTCATGCACTGAGTCAGCAATCAGAAGTCAGGGTCCTGGTGTATGGATACGTCAGTAACCGCAATAACACTGGATTCCCTAAACTGATAACCACACTCACAACACTTAACACTATTGTACTTTTAAAGATAGATCAGTGTCTTATGTTCTATAGTAAAAATGACTCCTCTGATAAAAATTTGACATCACCTATCCCTCGGGGCCCGTGCCGTGACTACCCCAAGCCCGACTTCCATAGTCTAGGGGCTGGCGACTAGCACCAAAGGTGTATTCCATAAAAGTGGGAAGGAATTTCCATTAAAACCTATAATCCCACGCAACCTAGCACATAACAAGATACAAAACCAAGTAAACTAAGTAGTAACAAAGTGAGTGCAGTAACTAAAAGGGGCCGAAATACAAGCCCAACTACAAAGTATAGGTACATTTGAAATACCACACAACTGAAGAAAGAGAAAGACATCTATCAGATCATCCTCTGAGGTTCCTACCTGAAGGGTATGTACAGATCGCCTCCTCAGCACTCAACGTCCACCCGTCTCCTCTATGTACTGACACGTCGTACGATCCACCTTTGTGCACCATCCTATCCTTATGCTCTCAGCCTCGATCAATGTTGTCCGTCTTCTACACCAAAAACAATGAGGTTTGGGCAAAGACCGTGCATAGCTGAGTATAACGATACACAGTAGGGACCCCAAGAATCTCAAAGTCTCACAAAATCCACAATGGATAAACCAAAAAAAATGAAATCAGCTGTCAACCCTACTTAGGTATATGCCCATACATATACCTAAGTTATCAAGTATACCCATCTCAATTATGAGGAATCATGGAGTCCAACTCAAAAGCTCAAAGATCAACTATTCCATAAAGGAAGTAATACCACGATGTCAAGTACCACACAGGTATGCCACACAGAAGAATACCACTAATGTATTACCACAAAGGAAAGTACCATATAGGTACAGACTCAGCTTACACTAGATAAAACATATGTACAATAGTAGAGATGATTAGATATAACTACTGAATTATCTTACTCTGTTAAGAGGTAGACCCACACAGGATCGCATAGTGCTGACCCACAATGGATCGCTTGGTGCTGACCCACACAGGATCTCTTGGTGCTGACCCACATAGGATCACTAGGTGATGACCCACACGGGATTGATCGGTGCTGAGCCACATAAGATGGCTCATCATTCATCAAATCACACTCAGCTACTAGGTTCCCCCAATACGATTTCTCGTCTACAGGAGGATCTAATACCCTATCCACTGGTCGATACTCCAAATACTAGTAAGTCCCATGAATAAGTATCTCAATGGTCCTCCATGTCATAGCCATCTCAACGCAATAGATGGCGCATCAATCAGACGCCCGGTCTGTGAGTTATTAGCCTTTTTGTCCCAGGGGCCTGGTTGGATTCGTGCTCGATCCAACCGGAACATACCTAAAAATTACCCAAATCATTAGTGGGGGTATAACAAAGATACCATCTCGCTCCAAGGTTTATATCACAATTTATGTTCTTTGAAATGGATGCGAGGTACTGATGTTATGATTGTTAGAGCGAAAAGCTCAAAGCTGGTCATGGTCTGGCCTGACCACCTGGGTCCAGCACAGCCTGTTGGGTTGTTCGGCAGGATGTGAGTGCCCTATGGGGTTGTAGAGGGCCACAGAGGGCTGTGTGAGGCCTTGGGGACAGGAAATAGCCAGTGTGGAGTTTGTGGGTATGCGAGGTAGGCACGGTGTCATGGGGGCCACGTGGCCATGGGGTGGTTCAACCTTGGGGCGGGTTGGCCGCGGGGGTGCCACGATTGGGTGGGGTAGCTCTGCCATGGATAATGCGAGGCTGAGGGGTGGGTTGGCCATGGGGATGCCGCATTGCTGTGGTCCGTCTTGGCCACTGATGGTTCAAGACCGCGGGGCAGTTCGGAGGGCAGTGGGTTAGCGCGGTAGGCCATGCGGCGGCGCGGAGGCCACATATAGTGACAACCGTGAGCAGCGGGGGCCATGGGTGGCAGGGTCTACGGGGCTGTACCATTTCCTTCGTCGCCTTTATCACAGTTGATAGTCTTACTCCTCCATCGTGAAGAACACAGGAATTATCCCATGAAATTCGGAGAGGACGGGCAATGTTTGATTGTCTCGCACTCTCCGCATTAGAGTGGTAGAAAACGACTAAAATACATGAATATCTAAACTATCAATATGGGTTAAGGGAAATAATTAAAACACCCTCCCTACATCATTTGATTCGTTGACAGAGGTCGTGAGGAAGGAGATGAAAATGTTGGGGATAGACTGATGTTAGGGACATCGGCATTCCCTCGATCATCGGTTCATTGAATTTTAATACATTCCTCATCAATGATTATCCCATGTAAGAAGTCGAATTCGAAGTCGGCCTTCTTCGTTGTCATTCATCATTGGAGATCTTTATCCCAATTCTCCATGTTTCTCCCTTTTACCAAGAGTATCCCCCAATTTCACCAAAACAAATTTTCCAACATTATAGAATATGCTGTCTTAATTTTAAATTAAAATAATTAATTAATTGAGTTGGTGTATTAATTAAATGGGGGTGGCATCATTAAAGTTGGGGAAGTTTAAGAGGATTCACCAATCTTAATAGGGATTTCAAGTGGTTTTAGTTTCAAGTGGTCCCCACGACCATAACCTCTCTTGAGAGGTTAGTGCAGGTGGCCCCCACCAATATAACCGCTCATGGGAGGTTTAGTTTAGGTGGTCTTCACCTATGAATCTTCCACATGGAAGTTCCAAATAAAATAAAATATTACACAATTTTATTTTATTTATTTCTTTCACAAAATCCCAAAAATTAACTTTCACCCTTGACCAACTACCGTCAAGGTGAAAGTATTCTTAAGAGAATACTACCACTCCGAGTTCAATGATGCCCTCAGATTTCAATTCTGAACAATAGTTCAAAAGTTAGAAAAACCCACTTGCATGTTTACTGAACTTACCTGAAATAAAATTCCGAAATTCATTCTCGGCACCCTGGGCCTCGGAATCCCGCACCTTAAATTATCGCCGACTCGTAAAATTCCCATTTAATAAAAAAAATTAAATGGAAATTCTGGGATACTACATATATTATAATGGATCATTAGATAAAACATTTTTTTTGTTAAATCATTTTTGGTAGTTTCTCGATAATCATGAACTTGTTTTATTATATAATATAATTTCATGCAAATAAGTTCTCTACATAACGTAAAATAGGATACAAGATACATTGTATATTCTATTCAATCATTATAATAGTTTTATGAAAAAAATTTATGTATAAAATAGATATTTCAAAAACAACATCCACGATTTTGTTAAATCCGCACATCGTGGATGATATTTTTATTTTTTGATGAAAAGGGAGAGGAGGATAAAGTAGATGATTAATATTTTATGTGAACAGGGTAACATATAGAACACATAAGATTATGGTGATTTCATACCTCTCGGATATGTGGATGAAAAGGGACTATAAGAAAAAAATTAAATAGGAATGAAAACACATGGAAAAGAAAGAGGATTCTTACCTCTTGATTTCTTCCCCATGAGATCCTCTTTAATGACTTTTTTTGTCATTTAATTGAGATTAGTAGCTCTAGGAAGTGGGAAATTTCCTTGGGGGGGTATTTTTTATAACATAGACAATGCTCAAGGATTGAGAGGTGTGAGAGGAAGATATGAATAAGGGTTTTATTTATAGTTGATGAGAGGAGGTATTTTACATTATTTTAATCATTATTTTAATATTTTCGCACAAGACTATGAATTTTCTTTATTCCAGGGACCAAAATAGTAAACATTTCATTTGAGTTTGAAACATGTGGTCTTATATCATCCTTTAATAACATATGATACAGTAAAATAAGTAATTAACATTTATCATAATTTATCTTATTTTAAAATTCATTAAAAATTCATGAATTGCAGAAAAATAAAAAAAATTCACCCTAACCATTTTTCAACCTGTAGAATTAAAAAATGAACTCCATTTTTTGAAAATAATTTTCTAAATATTATTAATTTTATTTTAAAATAAAATCATTATTTATTCAAAAATAACAATTTTAAATCTGTGACTCATTTTTTAACACATTGAAAAATTAATCAAGTTGTCATTATCTTAAAGATTTAATTAAATAAAATAAGAATACAATTTACTATTTATTATGGTCATATTACTATTCAACTTTCAATTCCTAAGGGTATGTTACTCTTAATGTAAAAACAAGTTGGTTCTATTATACTCTAAATAACTTACTGATCACAATTGTAGATGACCGTTTTTCAAAATTAATAACTTAGTATAGGAAAAAATATTTTTAATGGCTAGGTATAAAAATATACTTAAATTTTTTTAATTCATTTCAATTTATGTTTAAAACCATAGGGTGTTAGCGTTCCAGTTTTTAATTTTAAAAATTATTACTAATTGATTCCAAGAGGGTGTCGTGATTACTTTAAAACTTATCCTACTAGTATTCATTAATGGAATCTATTAAAAGTGTTTATCCTACTAGAAATATATCATTGGTGGATTATACTATTTGTAACATATTTTAATATTACCATTATTATATGGGTTCAATTTTAATATTGGTTGAAAGAGGAGTTAAGGAATATCAATCACTCATGTGTGTTTCATTCGAATAAGTTTTTAATTTATAAGGGATATTTTATCATCTATATGTATTTAGTGAAATTTATGACTATATTTCATTTTCACATAACATAATAATTAAATTGTATTGGATATAAATCAATTTTATTAGGGGTATACTTCAATAGATTCAACATTATATCAATAAATTCTCTAATTATATAAACATTGAGGTTTTAAAGTGTGAGGTGTTTATAAATATGTTATTTTTAGGATTAGATTTATATTGGCAGGAGGATGTTGGAACATTATTGTGGGTGGATACATTTACATTTATAGTATAGATAATATATCAACATACACAACTAACATATTAATAATTTCATGGAGCTATTATATCACACTTATTATATGTGAATATGTATGGAATTTTCACTTTATAGAGAGGTTAATATATATTTCATTTATTTTGACTATGTTATCACTATAAACACTATGAAGAAGAGTTAATATTAACAATAGCTAGAATAACATTTTAATAATATAATATATTTAAAACCCTTTCACCAAAACAATATTTATTACCTGACATATCACCATAAAATAGTTGTGTGAGTTGTCGCAAACAAATGAATTATTTTCACCCTGAAGGAAAATGATTGATTAGAGTTTAGGTCTATATATCATGTTAAAATAGTGAGGAGGGGAAAATATAATTTCAATTTTCTCACCAATTTATGGTTATCTAAGGTAATACGAGGTATGATATGTATCATATTAATATATTTCTATTTTATTTATCTTATAAATGAAACAGAGGGATATTACTATTGGAAACAATGGTATTCTTTCGTAAAAATGGTTTCTATTTTGTGTTTGTTGTTTATCAACATTTAGATGATCCATGAGTTTTCAATAAAAGAGATCATACAAAACAAGATAACAATAATATAGAATGATTCACTGTGTCATAGTGTTTTCTAATTTTTTTGTCTCAAAATAATGAGGAAGAGGGTTGTATTCCAAAATTTTATTTTATATAATATAGTATTTATAAATTTGGTAAATTAATGGGTTTTGTGATGACTTAGTTTCACAATGGTTGTGATTCTCAAAGGTATAGATATTTGCGAGTATGAAATCATTTGAATATGTTCTCTATGAATAGGAGAAGTGGGTCCTCTTGGATGTGAAATGAGTTGGTGGTAATGTCCATGTCTATGAAAAATTTAAATAGGGGATCATGTAAATATTTTGGAAGGTTTAATGGAAATTATTGGGTGCCATGGGAGCTTCAAAAAGGTCCAATACTATATTTATGATTCTAACTCCTCTTCATTGCATACAAAAAATATTAGAGAAAATATGGAATTAATCTAATTTGGTGATTGTTGGGAGATTTGTGGGAATGGATTTCTAAGAGAACCTGACCATCGGTAAAAGCTAGTTAATCCTTGACTGATTTCTATACTTCTGAGTAATTAGTTCTTTGGGATGATTTGGTATTCCATGATGACTCAGTGAGAATCTTGAAGGGAGTTTGTTCAAAAAATGACATCTTTAGATCAATGTTAGTAAGAATCATGAAGTGTCTTCACCAACGGTAGTAATGAATATTAGGATTATGTGAACCATACTTCCATGTGCATCTATTCAGGTCATCTATGCTTGTGGAGAATCATGCAGGTCAGGGACAATGATTTAATTTCCAATCAAGTGAAGTGACCTTTATATTGTTAAACTAGGAGAGACTTCACCCAAAGTACCGTGAAAGGTGGAGTTGACAGAAGTGTTCTAAGGGAGGATGTGTTCTATCCGTAATATCTCCTTAAGGTAGTGTGCATGAAACATATTGAAAATTAATAATATTATTTATTTCACTAGTAGTGATGATTAATGGAAATAGGTACAACTGACACACTATTGGTGTATGCTACTTAGAATATCCCTTTTTGGGGAAGTTTGTAAAAATTTTATGTGGTGTCTCTGCATATGAATGTTTTATTTTTTTAGAATTCCAATAGATAGTATTCACAAGCTCTGAATAATGTGGGAAAGAGATACAATTTTTTAAATGAAAACGTTGAAACCAAATTTACCTTACCCCTATTAGAGTTCTATAGGGTCCTAAATTTAATATGATAGGTAATTTTTACTATCGTTGGATTTTAAATATTAATTTTTTTCTCTATTACAGAATCAGGTTTTATTCTTGAGTCAATAATGAAGATTAGGTTTGATGAAGATTCAGTAATCACTGAGCATATGTCTTCATCCACCAAGACAATTATGAATAGTAAAAGGAGATAGAAGATACAGTTGAAGAAGACAATCTTATATAAAGAATATTTTGTATCATGTTCACCATTCCTTCTAGACAAAGAATATATATCAGTCATGAAAGGTAAAGAGCTGGTGGCTTAGGTTCCCACTAGATAAATGTACAAGCTTTCTAGATTATGTTAACCAATATTCTCAAGCGATATAGAGGTACATGTTATAAACATTTCATGGTGTCCTTATAATAAATATCATAGATTTTTTTTGATAATGATCAATATAAAACCATAAATTAATTTTCAGTTGATAGATTAATTAATTCTCATGATGATATTCCTAAATAAAGAATATTCTTTGTTAGTGGATTCATTCGATGTATATTTTTGGAGGTCACCCAGCTCGAAGGTGTAGATTATTATTTGAAAATGGATTTTAGAGAAAAATTCATGAATGTATAATTCTCTCTAAATATGTTTGAATTTTTGAATCAAAAAATAAGGGGAAAATGAAGTAAATTCCTCAAAATAATTTAGAGAAGTATAAGGGAAAGAAGGATTCAAAAAGAATATTGAATAAAATACCGATTTTGTTGAAGAGAAATTGAAAAATATAATTGATTTCAATAGTATACAATTAGATTAAATATCCAAAATTATAATGGAACATGAATCTTTGATTACGAATAAATTTAATCTTTATAAATTAGACTTTTTTAAAATGAATAAGACTTATGAAGTGAAAATTATTATGATTTATGATTATAAAATAATCCTTAACATGAAATGTCTATATTTAGAATCTTATTTGGTAAATATTGAGTAAACGTATATTGTGACTTCACGAAATAATACAATAATATTCACAAGTACTGATTGTTGATAGAGGAGTCTAAATCAAAAATACCTCTAACATGTTACTATAAGATCATTATCTCATTGAATGATAAATCTCAAGAAACTATGAAGAAATATTTATTCTCCACACAAACATTTATTAATTTTTCTAAACCTATTATCATGGAAAATTCATGTTATCAGAAAAAATACTGAACAAGTATTAGTGATATCAGGTGATTAGAAACCTAACTCTAGGACTTGGGTGGATATTAAAAAGATTACAGATGCTGGATTCCCATAATGGGTATGAAAATTAATTATTAAAGAACAAAAACCTTATAAATAAGGTATAAGTATATTAAGGTTCATTGGTAAATGTTTTTTTAATAATATTTTTCAACATTGTTCTATAGATTTTAAGAACAATCTATTAAATGAAAAATCATAATGGAAGCTTATTTGAAGGGGAAGTAATACATAGAGGAAGAAGACAGATCCATAGATTCAAAAGAATATGTATACTGAAAATATATTTGAGATGATTGATAACATCTGTGACGTATGAAATGGTAGTTTTCAGATGTTTCTTACATGATTATCTCAACTTTCATTCATTTATGATAATAAAATAAGGCCAAAATGATATAAAAATATTAACAAGCGACGTAAGGAAGAAATAAGCGGAATATTGTTAGAAAACATTCTACCAATAGGAAATAATGTAGGGATATGAAGAGGACCCAAGATTCTATGTCCAATAAGTTTAAGGGTGGTGAATCCAAAAGAACTACAAGGAGGGATGAAACTCAAAATAACATAGATATAAGATCTAGAATTGATGAAATAGTTCCAAATGACATAATAGTTACTTGGACAGAATAATTGGAATGAATAAGAAAACATTACAATGAATATGATAAGGCTAGTACAAAAGGAAAAGCAAATATTCTATGATATAATGATAAATTTCATGATATTATTTAAACAAAAATAAATTGTTTTGCTAAATACATTCTATGTGATTTATCTAAGAAACCTGGCCACATTGCAAATGTTTGTTTAATCATAGTTCTAGAGAAAGATCTACTCTTTAATAGGAGTCCTAATGTATCATTTATATAGGTTGTTAAGATGAAAAATTATACAGACAATATAGAGGAGAATGTGAAGTGATCCAAAAACCCACAATATAAAATAGAATAGATATTACAATATACAAGAATTAATACATTGTCAATATGATAAACATGGTTATGATGATTATCTCAACCATTTAGTTCATATTGATGATGAAACTAGTAGTAAACTTATTTACATAATCTTTTGTATTTGTATTTGTGTATATAATTAATATAATTGAAAGGTGATGCAAGTTCATAGGGGCAGGACCTATGATGTAGTGAGGGATTTCATTTTATTTATTTTCTAAAATGAAGGAGTCAAAATCCTTGAATGGATCATAATTTTGGTATTGAAATTCAAAATAATAGAGGATCATTTTTATGATGCTGGTGATGGTTTATTCTAGATGACATGGATAATGAAGTTACCATCTTAAAATATCATAATTTTGTTATCCTAGAGAATAAGTGTTCATGAAGATTATCCATGGTGTAGTTTTGAATGTTTTATAGTGTAGAAAATAACTTGTTAAAGATGTATTATAGTTTATTTTTCATACTAAAATTTATATAAATAAAATTTAATATGAGATCCACCATTAAAAAGATGATTATATGTTCTTCGATTGAGGGGGATTAAAAAAATAAGATTCCTGAATCATTTGTTTCAATTGGTATTGTATTTAATCATTCGAGAAATTTCAAAAAGGTCATGTAATTAGCAAAGGAATGTATCTCTTACCCTATCATCCTTATTTAATCAAAATAATGTTATTTTTAAAACGGTTGAGTAATTGAGTTAATTAGAGATATAAGAAGAATAGAAGTTCCATATGGAAACCTATACTACATGTTGTAGTTCAATATTATTGATCTATTTTTTAATTGAGTGCATGAGTTTTAAGATGATTGTTCTTAAACCATTCAACCCACTTTTGGTATATACATCCTATAATATAATTGTAAAATCCTTGATGATAAGTTTATGAGTTCTCATTCCATACGTTATCATGATCAGTAGGTAATGGATAACATTGTTACCTAAATGAAATAATCATTTTTTTCAACATGATGTATTGCTCACGTATACATAACGTTAAATGATGTATGACATGATTCATAATTATATACAAATACCCTTTTTCCCATGAACCATGTATTTATGTTTAATAAAGTGGAATGAGAATTTAATGATCCACACATTAGGAAAGTAATTTGGAATGTACATTTTAGTTATTTCCAAAAATATCGACTCTAATTATGGTTAGGAAAAAAATTGATAGAACAAGGTTGCGAAATATATGGATCCGACACTATATAGGATAATCATTAGTTTGTTATTATACATGATTCAAATGCATCCAGATATCATATTTTCAACAATATTAGCATCACGTATTTCATGAAATATAATGTAATAGAATATAGAAGTAGGTAAAAAAATTAGAAGTTATAATATAGGTAGTCTCATTTATGGATGATACATTACTTTAAGAATAATATTCCTGAGTCTATCCTTAATTTTGATGGAATAATAATGTTCATGAATCCTGGTTTTATCCCACCAATAAAATATATATTGAGGGATGGCTTAGATGAGACTCATTTCTCATCATTCTATATTTATCCTAGAAGTAAAATGATATATAGATACCTAAAATAGTATTTCCAGGGGGATGGAATGAAGAGAGATATTTTAGAGTATGTTTCTCAGTTCTTGATTTTTTAGAAAGGTAAGGCTAGTAGATAAAAAGTTTTATAGTATTTTTCAACTATTAACCATACTTGAACATAAATGGGAGAATATCAGCAATGATTTATCACCAGACTACCCAAAACATATAAATTTAATAATATTATATGGGTTATAGTCGATCACCATAAAAAATTTAACAGAATTAATATATAAAAAAGATGATTTATCTTTTGATAATATTTATATAATACATATTAATAAAGTTTTAGGGTTTAATAGTGTACCAAATTCTCCTGTATCTAGTCAAGAACCATGGTTCACCTCGATGACCTCGAGAACTCCTCAGTAGGATCTAAATATATAGTAATGTTTTATAAATTCCCATCATACTTTGAAAGATGGTTAGTTTGAGAGTCTGTTAAAACCCTATAATTTATGTTTAGATCACTATATATGTATTTCAATGTTTTTTGTTATCAACACCTTCTTTTTGTAATGTTTTTATATAATATTAATTCTCACACAAACATTCAGATTGTTCCTTATGAAGCACTATATGGTATGAAGTGTAGAAATCCATAATTATGGATGAAGTTGAGAAAATGAATCTATTAGGATCAAACATTGATGAGAATATGGAATATGATGTTATATCTATTCCACAACACATATGATCAGCTCATAGTTGACAAAAAATTATTGATGAAAATCATTAGAAATATATATATTATTGAGTTGGGGAAAAGTTATAACTCTAAATATTGTTTTGGAAGAGAGTAATGAGATATGTAAATACTCGAATGAATAACCATAGGAATATTAGTCCTTTTTAAAATATTGATCATATCGAGAAAGTAAATTATTAAAAGTTTCTCCCACTGAATGTCTCTCATGTTCATGATGTGTTCCATGATTATTTCTTAAGGAAGTACATAACAAATCATTCATATGTAATAACCTCGTATGTCATACCACTAGAGAATTTTTTTCTCAGGAATAGTAACAAGTATATATTATGTATCATAGATAAGAAATTCAATGAAATATGACCACTCAACAGATTATAGATTTGGGGTGAAACTAAATATTTGAGGCGTTCTGTAAGAACTTGAGGATATGTGGGGGTAGAGGTATCCTCATATGTTCGTATCTGAATGATTAATCCTAGGGTATAAATTCACATTAATGATGGTAGAATGTAAACTCCACTGATTTTGTATGAAATATTTCTCTATATAAAATTTTATTTCCTTAATACACTATATTTCGTAGACCAATGTGTTTAAATGGTCTTCATAAAATTATGAAAATATTATGTGCCCTTTATCACATATTCATTATGTTGGAAATTATGAAAAGTAATATTTACATTATGAAAATATATTTTCTAAAAATTTATACTATAAATTCATGAATAGAATGAAAAAAAATTTAAAAAAAGGAAAAGTGTTGTTTGTCTAAAAAGATCAGTTATGTGTACAATAAATTTTATATCATTTTTAATACATATTTGTGCATTATTTTATGTAAATTTACATATTATTTAATTGGTAAAATGGATTAATTAATTAAAAAATATTTTTATAAGAATACGATAATAATAAGTAAATTTTTGTTTGGAGTGGTACATTTTTGAATTGAAATTAGTCATAGTTCCTTGTGTTGAATATGGTAAACCACCTTCAAATGGATTTCTAAAAATCAAGAACATCATGTTTTTTTATGATTCTCCAGAGTCTAGGATTACTTGGAACCTACTAAATAATGATTCCATGTACCTCCATTTTCATAGAAATATATTTCATGATAAATTGGGGGGGTTGATATACACAACATTTACTCTTATATTTGGATTACCATCATGTCCTCCTTCTCTAACATCAAGTCTCGTTCTTGATGGATTTATAATAGGGATTCCTCTCTTAAATTGATTCATGACCGATATTCTGGAACCCCACTTATTTCTCTTTTATAAACTCAAAATATCCCTATCCACACCCACATATCATTCCATTGTTTGTTTCTCTATACACAACCTAGACCAATTAAAAAAAATTACTATTATGATTAACAATTACCATTTTTCCCCTACTGAGGATTTATTGGTTTGGAAAATTCCTAGAATTTTATTTTGGACTAAACACTCCATTACAATAACAATTTCATGTCTTCTAATAATTGAATCATATGGATAAAAAATTATGACAATATGTAGGTCATACCGAATCATTTTACACTTTTTTTGAGGAATTCTCATAAGAGCATTCCCACCAATGATTTCATATAATCCATTTGAATTCATATTTGTTCTAAATTCCATGTTTGTAATTAATACATAGAGGATACTGATAACCTTTTCCTCTATTTCACTAATGATGGATCCTTATAGATGGAAACATTTGGATTCATAGAAATCAATGGTAATGTAGATTCCTCAACATGTTAGTAGATCTAGACCTATAAAAATTATTTATTATCCACACAACATAGAATCCGTTTCATTATAGTTGTGTGAGAACTTATGTATAATCTATGGAATGAAAATTACCCATATATTCATAACTGTAAAAAATTTAACAATCATGCATCACTGGTGAAAATCATTTCCTCCATCTAATAAAATCAATGCTCATGTGGATTTCTATTCATGCACATTATTATAGTTGTATCACCACATTATTAATCATGCAGTCATTATCTTAAAGACTTAATTAAATAAAATAAGAATAAAATTTACTATTTATTATGGTCATAATACTATTAAACTTACTATTCATAAGGCTGTGTTACTCTTAAACACAAAAAAAGTTGGTTCTATTATATTCTAAATAACGTACCGATCATAATTGTAGATGACTGTTTTTCAAAATTAAAAACACAGAATATGAAAAAATATTTTTAAAGGCTAGGTATAAAAATATAATTAATTTGTTTGAATTCATTTCAATTTATTTTTAAAACCATATGATGTTACCATTCCTGTTTTTAATTTTAAAAATTAATATTAATTGATTCACAGAGGATGTCTGATGACTGTAAAACTTATCCTACTAGTATTCAGTAATGAAATCTATTAGAATTATTTATCCTACCATAAATATATCATTGGTTGATGATACTATTTGTAACATATTATAATATTACAATTATTAGATGGGATAAATTTAAATATTCTATTCAAGAGGAGTTATGGTATATTAATCACCCATGTGGGTTTCATTCGAATAAGTTATTAATTTATCAGGGATATTCTATCATCTATGAGTATTTAGTAAAATTTATGACTATATATCATTTTCACATATCATCGTAATTATATTGTATTGGATATAAATCAATTTTATTAGGGGTATAATTCAATAGATTCAATATTATATTAATATATTCCCTAATTATATATTCATTGAGGTTCTAAAGTGTGAGGATTTAATAAATTTGTGATTTTTAGGATTAGTTTTATATTGGAAGGAGGATGTTGGAACTTTGTCATGGGTGGATTCATTTAAATTCATATGATAGATGATATATCAACATACACAACTAACTTATTAATAATTTCATGGAGCTATTATATCACACTTATTATGTGTGAATAGGTATAAAATTTTCACTTTATAGAGAGGTTAATATATATTTCAATTCTTTTGACTACGTTATCACTATAAACACTATAAAGAAGAGTTAATGTTAACAATATCTAGAATAACATTTTATTTATATTATCTATTTAAAACCCTTTCACCAATACAATATTTATTACATGTCCTATCACCATAAATTTTTTTTGTGAGGTTTCATTAACAAATGAGTTTTCCCCCTGAAGGAAAATGATTGATTAGAGTTTATGTGGATATATCATGGTAAAATAGAGAGGAGGGGAAGATATAATTTCAATTTTCTCATCGATTTATGGTGACCTAAGGTAATGAGTGGTATGATATGTATCATCTCAATATATTTCTATTTTATTTATCCTATAAATGAAACATAGGGATATTTCTTTTGGAAGAAAGGGACTTATTTCCTAAAAATGGATTCTTTTTTGTGTTTGTTGTTTATCCTCATTTAGATGATCTAGGTGTTTTCAAGAAAATAGATCATACAGAACAAGCTGACAATAATATTGAAGGATTAATTGTGTCTGAGTGTTTTCTAATTTTTTTGTCTCAAAATAAGTAGTAAGAGGATTGTATTCCAAAATGTTATTTTATGGAATAAAGTATTTATAAATTTGGTAAAGTAATGGGTTTTGTAATGACTTTGTTATAAAATGGTTGTGATACTCAAAGGTATAGAGATTCGTGAGTATGATATCAGTTGAAGATGTTCTCTATGAATATGAGAAGTGGATCCTCTTGGATATGAAATGAGTTGGTTGTAATGTCCATGACTAAAGAAAATTTAATTAGAGCATCGTGTATATATTTTTGAATGTTCAATGGAAATGTTCGGGTGCCCTGGGAGCTTTGAAAAGGGGCAATACTATATGTATGAGTCTAACTCCACTTCATTGCATACAAAAATAATTAGAGAAAATATGGAATCACTCTAATTTGGTGATTTTTGGGAGCTTTGTGGCCACGAATTTCTAAGGGATCTTGACCATATGTAAAAACTGGTTAAGCCTTGATTGTTTCCTATGATTCTGAGTAATTAGTTCTTTGGGATGATTTGGTATTCCATGATGACTCAGTGAGCATATTGAAGGGAGTTTTTTTTCAAAAAAGGACATTTTCACATCAATGTTAGTATGAATCATGAAGTGTGTTCACCAACTGTAGTAATGAACATTAGGATTAAGTAAACCATACTTCCATGTGCATCTATTCAGGTCATCGATGCTAGAGGAGTATCATGTAGGTTAGGGACAATGATATAACTTCCATTCTACTTAAGTGACCTCTAATATGTTAAAATGGGAGAGATATTACCAAATGTACCAAGCATGGTGGAGTTGAAAGAAGTCTTCTGAGAGAGGAATTTTTCTACCCCAAATATCCCATTAAGGTAGTGTGCCTGAAACATACTGAAAATTTATAAAATTATTTATTCCACTACTAGTGATGATTAATGGAAGTAGGTACAACAGACACACTATTGGTGTCTGCTACTTAGAATATCATTTTTTGGTGAACTGTGTAAAATTTTTATGTTGTATCTTTGCATGTGAAGGTTTTATTATTTTACAATTCCAATAGATATTATTCACATGTTCTGGGAAATGTGGGAAGAAGATACAATTTTTTAAAAGAAAATGTTGACACCGGATTTACCACACCCATCTTGGGGCTCTCTAGGGTCCTACAATTAGTATGATAGGTAATGTTTACTTAAGTTGGATTCTCAATATTAATTGTTTTCTCTTTTTTTTACTCTGGTTTCATTATTGAGTTAATAATGAAGAGTAGGTTCGATAAAGATTTAGTAATCACTTAGCATATGTATTTATCTACCAAGAGAGTTATGAATATGAAAAAGAAATAAAAGATACAGTTGAAGAAGACCATCTTATATAAATGATATTTTGTATCTCGTTCACCATGCCTTTCAAAAAATGAATATATATCAGTATTGAAATGTAAAGAGTTGGTGGCTTAGGTTCCCTCCAAATAAATGTAAAATCTTTCTAGCTTATGATAACCAATATTTTCAATTGATCAAGAGGTATATGTTATAACCATTTAATGGTGTCCTTAAAATAAGGATCATTGATAAATTTGTGATAATGATCAATATAAAACCCCAAAATAATTTTCAGTTGATAGATTAATTAATATTCTTGATGATATTCCTAATTATAGAGCCTTCCTTGTTAGTGGACTCATTCAATGTATATTTTCAAAAATCACGTAGCTCGAAGGAGTATATTATTCTTTGGAAAATTGATTTCAGAGAGAAATTCTTGAATGTTTAATTCTCTCCAAATATGTTGGAATCGTTGAATCAAAAAAAAAGAGGGAATAGGAAATAAATCCCTTAAAATAATTTAGAGAAGTTTAAGGGAAAGATGGATTCAAAAATAATCTTGAATAAAATTCTCATATTGTTGAAGAGAAATTAAAAAATATAACTGATATCAATCGTATACAATTATATGAGATATCCACGAATATCATGGACCATTACTCTTTGATTCCTAATAAACATAATATTTATAATGTAGAATTTTTTAGAATTAATAAGACTTATAAAGAGAAAATTATTATGATTTATGATTATAAAATAATACTTACCATGAAATGTCTATATTTAGAAGCTTAGTTTGTAAATATTGAGTAAATGTATATTGTTACTTCACAAAATAATAAAATAATAACTGTAAGTACTGATTGTTGAACAGAGGAGTCTAAATCAAAAATAACTCTAACATGTTATTAAGAGATCATTATCTCATTGGATGATAAATCTCAAGAAGCTGTGATGAAATAGTTATTCTTTACACCAACATTTATTAATTTTTATAAACTAATTGTCATGGAAAATTCATGTTATTATAAAAAATATTGAACAAGTATAAAGGATATAAAGTGATTAGAAACCAAACTCTAGGACTTGGGTGGATATTAAAATGATTATAGAGGTTGGTTTTCAACAATGCGTAAGAAAATTTATGAATAATGAACAAAAAACTTATATAGAAGGTATAAGTAGCTTAAGGTTCATTGGTAAATGTTGTTTTAATAATATTTTTGGACATTGTTCCATATATTTTAAGTACAATATATTGAATAGAAAATCCCAATAGAAGCCTATTTCAAGGGGATGTGATCCAGAGATGATGAAGACACATCCATATATCCAAAAGAATATATATAATGAAAATATATTTAAGATTCTTGATAACATCTATGATGTATGAAATGGTAGTGGTAATAAGTTTCTTTCATTATTATATCAACTTTCATTCATTTCTGATAATAAAATAAGGCCAAAAAATATAGCAAATTATTAAGAAGTTACATAAGGAAGAAATAAGTAGAATATTGTTAGAAAACATTCTATAAATAAGAAACCGTGTAAGGATATGAATTGGGCCCAAGATTTTAAGTCCAATAAGATGAAGGGTGGTGAATCCAAAAGAACTAATGAGAGGGATGAAACTCAAAATAACATAAATATAAGATCTGGACTTGCTGAAATAGTTTCTAATGACATGATTGTTACTTGGAAAGAATAATTGTAATGAATAAGGAAACATGATAATTAATAGTATAAGGCTTGTGAAAAAGGAATAGAAAACATTCCTTGTGATAATGATAAATTTAATGAGATTATTTAATCAAAAATAAATGGTTTTTCTGAAGACATTATATGTGATTGATCTAAGAAACCTGGCCACATTGCAAAAGTTTGTTTACTCGTAATTCTAGTGAAAAAATTAGTCTTTAATAAGAGTCCTAATGTATCATCTATATAGGTTGTTAAGAAGAAAAATTCTCCACACAATGTCGAGGAGAATGTTATGTGATCCACAAACCCACAATATAGAACAAAATAGATATTCTAATGTACAATAATTATTATTGTATCAAAAGGATAAACATGGTTGTGACAATTATCTCAACCATTTAGTTCATATTGATTAAGAAACTAGTAGTCACCTTATTTAAGTAATATTTTGTTTTTGTATTTGTGCATATAATTCAAATAATGGAATGGTGATACATGTTCATAGGGGGAGAACCTACGATGAAGTGAGAGATTTCATTTTATTTATTATCCTAAATAACGGAGTAAAAATCCTTGAATGGCTCCAAATTTTGGTATTGAAATTCAAAATGATGAAGAATCATTTTTTATGTGGCTGGTTATTTTTTATTCTAGATTACATGGATAATGATGTTACCATCTTAAAATATCTTACTTTTGTTTTCCTAGATAATAAGCGTTCAAGAATATTATCATTGGTGTAGTTTTGAAATTTTTATAGTGTAGACAATAACTTATTGAAGATACATTCTTGTGTATTTTTCAAACTAAAATTTTTATAAATCAATTTTTTATGAGATACACCATTATGAAGATGATTATATGTTCTTCCTTTGAGGGGGAAGAAAAGAAATAAGATTCTAGAATCATTTTTTTCAAATGGTATTGTATTTAATCAGTCGAGAAATTTCAAAAAGGTCATGTAATTAGCAAAGGAATGTCTCTCTTTCCCTCTCATCCTTATTTAAACAAAACAATGATATTTTTACAATGGTTTATTAATTGAGTCAATTGGAAACATAAGAATAACATAAGTTCCATATGGAAACCTATCCTACATATTGTAGTTAAAAATTTTTGATCTATTTTTTAATTGAGTGCATGAGTTTTAAGATGATTGTTCCTAAACCATTCATGCCACATTTTTTATATATATCCTAAATGTAATTGTAAAATCCTTGATGATACGTTTATGAATTATCATTTCATAAGGTATCATGATTAGTAGGTAATGGCTAACTTTGTTACCTAAATCAAATAATCTTTTTTTTCTACCCAAATTATTGCTCACGTATACAGAATATTAAATGATGTATGACGTGTTTCATAAGTATATACATATACCATTTTCCCATGAACCATTTATTTATGTTTAATAATTTGGACTGAGAATTTAATGATCCACACATTAGGAAATTAATTTGGAATGAAAATTGAAGTTTTTTAAAAAAATATCAACTCTAATTATGGTTAGGAAAAAAATTTATAGAATGAGGTTGAGACATATGTGGATCCAACACTATATAAGAAAATAATTATTTTATTATTATTCATGATTGAAATGCATCCATATATCATGTTTTCAACAGGATTATCATCCCGTACTAAATGAAATTTAATGGAATTGAATATAGAATTATTTAAAAGAATTACTAGTTATAATATAGGTACTCTCAATTATGGATGATATATTAATCTAGGAAGAGATAATAAAGTATCAACATTTTATGTTTCTGACTAGGATATATATATGGTGGATAGAATGTCCATAAGTGGTGGAGAATTATTTATTTGAAAAAATTGTGTTGAATGATTGAGTAAGAAATAGAAAAGAATATCTCTTAGAAATGTTGATTCAATATATATATATTTTCAAAGTCTTTCACTCATCTATTTTTGATGAAGTAACAATAGATTGACATTGGTGTTGAGGTAAAACAATTGAGGGTGATGCAACGTTATTACAAAATTTCAATTAATCTTATGAAAGATACGGTTCAAAAATATCATATAAAATATATTTCAGTCAAATTTAACTTCATCAATAATTTTGTTGAAAAATGTGTGATTAAAGTTGAGCATGTTTTAACTGATGACCTAGTAGATTATATTTTGAAAAAGTCATTGTATGCACATGCATTCTAGAAAAAAAGGTTGAACATCGTTGTTTAGACCTCTCCAAATATATGGGGAGGTTATGGATCTTCCCCTATCCATGGTTGGGTTAACTATTTTAATATTTTTGTTTATGTGATGCTAGTTTATGGGGAATATACGATCCAGGGGGAGTGTGTTTTGAGATTTACATGTGAAAATATATGACCATCGGGATTATTAGGAATGGGGGATAGTAGAGAATTTATAGGTAAATTAAATGTTTTATTATTATGGTGGTTGTGTTTTTTTTGAAAATCCCTCCAATAATTCCATGAAATTATGATAATAAAGTTTTTTGAGGAAGTAGTTGAGGATATTAAGTTCTTTTGGGACATTATCAGAGATTATCTTGGAAATCCTTATGTATTCCAAAACATGATGATAAAATTCATTCTTCCCCTCTTATTTCTAAATAGATCCTTCCTCACGTAGACTTATTGTTTTTCGGGATTTGTGTCTCATATATATTAGATCTTGATAAAAATTTGTACTTTATTTAATATTTATAATGATTTCAAAAAAATTAATGGGGGAGATTTCTGGAACCAAGGTTGTTTTTAAGGAAAATGGAGTCTGTTTATTTTTGGTTTCAATACCAATGTCGATGATTAGGGTGATTTCAAGGAAATTTGTCATCTATAAAATCTGACAACAATATTTAAGGTGACATCATTTCGAAGTGTTTTCCAATTTTTGGGCTCAAAATATAGAGGAAGAGGTTTGCATCATGAATTTTTTTCTTCTAGAATAAACTGTTCATAAATATGGTAATGGAATGAGTTATGAGAATAATAGGTTGTGAAACGGATGATATTCATGAAGGTATATAGCTTCACGAGTGAGTCATGAGTTCACTGTGTTCTCCACGACTATGAGAAGTGGATTATCACAAATTTGTGAGGATGTGATAGAAATCTTATCGACTGTGAAAAATCTCACTAGAGATTTGTAAATGGAGGGGAGTTAACATTATGTTTTTAAAGGTTCATGGTAAATGCATTGGAGGCAAGTGATCTTTGTGAAGGGCTATGATTGTATATATTATTCTAACACCGCTTCATCCCACAAGAAAAATAATCCTTGAAAATATGGAATCAAACTAATTTGGGAATGTTTGGGAGGATTGAAAATATAGATTTTATTTTAAGCTTGAGAATCAACAAAATACTCGTTATGTATTGACTAAGGCCAATGCTTTTGAGTACTGGGTTCTTCGTGATGAATGGGTATTCTGTGACAAATCTGGGAGCAACATGAAGGAAGTTTATTCAATGACGGTAGTTCACTCCATGAATGTAGTAAGAATATTGAAGGAGACTCATGAATGATATTATTGAAAATAAAGATTATGTGAAGAATGATTTAAATTACATCCATTCTGGATATTGATCCTAGAGTAGACTCATATAAGTCATGGAAAAAGTGTTAAATTCAAATATACTAAGGCAACCTTTATGTATTTAAGTTGATTGAGACTTCTCCCAAATAAGTAAGCTAGGGGATTCAATGGAAGTATTCTGAGTGAGGTAGTGAACCACCCTTAAAATCATATATCGGAGGAGTTCTTGGTTTATAGTGGTTGTGTTTGATCTTATGCGTTCCACAATATGCGAAGATTAAGGGATTTTGGTACCACTGACACACTATTGGTGTTTCCTCCCTAGACTAGCCATTAGTGGTGAACCATATAATACAAATGTGTTATTTCTTTTAATGAGATTGTTTTATTACTACACTATTCCAAAATATAAGTTTAACCAGTGCATACTAATGTCGAAAAAGGATCCATTTCCTCAAAAGAAATAGTTTACACCCTGATTATCCCCTTCTCCCATAGGGTTATTTTGGGTCCTATAATTACTTCTCGATTTTTTATACGTAATGAGATCATAATAAAATAAAAATATGAAATGGATGTATGTTTTATTACCTAATGATGTTTATGTATGTATGTATGTTTGACTGACTAGAGGATATTGTATTTTTAATACAAGTAAAATTATTATTGGGTTTAGATTCAGAAATATATAATTATTATTATTGTAGACTTATGTTTCCTATATGAAGATGTTGTTTTGGTTGAATATATTTAAAATATAATCATATGGACGTTTTTTAGTACTTAATGTGACATATATTATTATTATAGGTACGATTGGTTAGCATGGGAGTTGGTTTGAATGTGTGTGTGATGAATGACATGTCAGGAAGATTTTTTTGAATTAATTTTTTCTCTTTATTTTTATGATGAAAAAGTTACATGTAATGTACATTTAATTCAATGTGTTATTATAATAATCATCCACAGGAAACATAAAATTTTTTAGTTTGAATATACTTTTTATATATTAATGTTCCCAGGATTTTCATCCGAATTATGTACATGCATTATTTGTTTGTTCATGTTGGATGTGTATTCAATTATTAGAAATATTGATGACCACTAGACTTGGAATAAGTTTATAAGATAAATCTTCTTACTGAATATTTATATTTTATTTTCTACTTAATTTATATCATAGACAATCATTTTTTATTTGATACTCATTATAGAGATGAAGTAAACTGAGGTGATTGATATATTCTAGACCAGATGTTTTAGTCCCGTTATATAAAATGTAAATTAGTGGATATTATCTTTAATTTCAAATGGATAAATTAGGAAAATATTATTGGATATTATTACATACTCAAATAGATTAAAAATTAATATCATTCCATTTTTTACCACTAATTTATAATTTTTTAGGATAATAATTAATCAAAATTTCATAATAGAGGGATTTCATGAAGAAACATAAAAATTTATTTCGGAAGTAAGTTATTGAAGATAAAATCCATTCAACAGCTCAAAAATAACTCATCAAGGATATATATTCCCCTGGAATATAAACATTAATATAGATTGTGTGACAGCATGTAATGACTAGGGATGTTTCCATTGAGCATAAGAATGTTTTCCCACTGATGGATAAAGATGTCCCAAGAAAATATTCAAATATATGGTTTTGTTTCATGCACCTCTAAAATCAATTTTCAGTCGATTATAGCTATGAATATTATATCATGACACAATAATATATTATATATATATATATATTATAAATTTATTTCATAGGTACTCATGATGATATATCTATATGATATATATAAAATTGATTTATGACATACCATATCACTTAAAATATGAATAAATAAAATAAAAAAGAGTTCCCAATGATTTAATAGGATCTCGAGGTAATATAAATGTATCATGATAATGAATGGTGGAAATTGAACAATGGTGGAAGAGAAGGAATACTTGGGACACAAAATTTAATGGAAGATGGAAATTCTCAAAAAAGAAAAATATTATACCCTAACCTAAAGCTAGAAAAGTTATATGACTCTAATGTATGAAAAGGAGGCATGTACATTTAAGTTTATTCTATAGAGGAATAATTGATAATCATATTTTGAATAAAGTAATGGATTTATGATTCTTGAATGATGTGTTCATATTCACCATGATATATTCCAAAAAAAATTATCTCGTGGTTCCCATGGTGAGATAAATAATACCATTTGTAAGGAAATCAAGGAAAATAATCTCTTGAAATTGATGTGGCATACATGACACAAGTCAAAGAGTAAAACAAAATAAAATTTCTTTGTTTTTTTCCTAGTGTAACCCAATGGATGACCTGGGTTGTCCCACTTGAGTAGCTTCTCAATTTATCAACTAACAAAATCTAATTCACCATAACTATTTATAGGTTTAAATTATTTATATAATCAAATAAATATAAATTTTGGTTTTATTTTATTTTCAAAAAAATTGAAATTTCAAGAAGAAAAAAATTTTAAACATAAACTAAAATGAAATGGTAACAGAATGATCGTAGAGAGGTATAACATGGTCCTATGATTGGGTTTTCATTATATCAAAATTATCTATATTTTAAAAATTAATTTACGAATAAAATCAGGAAATATTATGTTGAATTTCCATTGTATTCTGTTTCATATATTTATTGGCTCATCTTAATCATGCGAAGATAAAATTAATGATAGAGAGGGAAGATAAATAAAATAAAAGAGCAAAAATATAGTTTAGTTTCATATGCTGGGGGATAGACGAAATACCAATCTATGCCACTCACATGTGTTGAAAACATAAAACAAACCTTACACAATAATTTAAGATCATTTGACCTCTCCGAAGCCAAGCCTCACATTATCCCCTCACCGTTGTGGTTGAGATGTCACATTGATGAAAAGATAGAATAAAAGAAAGAGAAAAAATAAAAATAGTAGTAGACTGATAAAATAATAATAATAATAATCAACATAATCATAAATTGAAACTTCAAAATTAAAATAGAACAAGTATGAGAGAGATAAGAAATAATAATAAAATAAATGGAAATGAAATATATAAAAAACTGATATAATGTTAAAGGAAGAAGAACAAGAAGTAGGTTGGTGGATGAAATAAAAAAAATTGATAAATTATTTTATTGATATAATAATATTAAAGTGAATAAAAATATAGTCTATATAAAAAATAACAATAATGATTTTTTTTGAATAAACCTGTAGAATCGATCTTCTATTGCATCTCCAAAAGTAGGTAGTTTCAGTTTTTATAGCGGGATAATAAACCTATGTTTATAAAGGAGGAGTAACATGGATTTTCCTCAATCAACGGTATCTCCATTTGTATCAAATATATATTTGAAAATGAGGATTATAAGACTTTTATATGTTTCACATGGTGAATCTTTGAAAAAAGTTTAGAAATTTGACCTTCTCAAACTCACTACAATGGGAAAAAATCTACAGGGATGTACTATTCGTCTCCTTTGATAGTGTATGGGATGAAAGTTTTTTCATGTTCAAGGGGGCATGTGGAATCAAATTCATAGTCTCTAGGAAGTGTGCAAGTGGAAGCTGATGATTGAGAAAGGAAATGGTGGCCTTATCCATTTCATGCCATCAAAGTGGGTGGATAAATCATTCAGTGAAGTCAAATGGGGCCTCGAGAGTGATCCTAAGTGTGGGAAGTCAAGGATGAGATCAGGTCAAGATTCCAATCATAGAGATGGAAGTAATAGGGTGAAGTAGTCATGGTAGGCTGAGGATTAAGGTGGATGTACTAGAGAAAATATATGAGTGGTGTGGGTGTGTCATGAAATAATAATGTATTAATGAAAATGAATATTAACTCATAACACATTGTCTCATATTGGAAATAGGTCTTAGATAGGTGATGGTATATAATCAAAGATGTGGGAGCACCACATATATTCTTCACTTGGGTTTGAAATATAATTCACTTGATCACATGAAATGGAAAACATACACTAAACTGACTGAGCGGGCCTTGGACTAATGTCACTCACCATGGGATTCACTCCTCATGGGCCACCACATAGGCTTTATTCCCCTACTCTCTACCAACATGTGCGACCTCTCCCTCGACTAACTTTGTAGGACATACTCTTATGTGATGGATATGTGGAAAATGGGATGTGGTTGAGGGATATCTATTGCTATACATTTTTTAATCAAACACCTAAAAATTATGATAGAAAATTGATATCATATAAAAAATACCAATCAAAATTTCATAAATAAAATTCAACAACCTTTTATTCATTTTAAAATATATTAATTCCTTTAATTATAAATCACAATATTTTAATAAATCATTGAAATAAATGGGTTTATTTATTAAAATAATTCAAAACCAATTTAATTATTTTTTTAAAATATACATGTAATATGGTTTTGTTAGATACCACCCACACTTAAACTATGGTTCTCCCTAATCATAAAATACCAACGTCAAAAATCATAGGGTTGCAATTTTATTATCATTCAAATTTCGATGTAATAGTACCAAATGATTTTCATTATTAAATCGAACTTTTATATTCCACATAACATATCACTTAAATTTCATAATTTTTAATGGAACAATCAAATCATGTATTTTACATTTCCACATTTGAAAATTATGCAACTTTTTCTTTCATTAATTCAAGATTTTTAATTCACTATTATTAAAATATAATAATTATGATTTACATCACATATTAGTCATTTATATTAATAATCATGATTCAAATTCATGTAGAGTTATTCTCATACCATCAACAAATTTTCCTTATCCATAATCTCTTAATGGAACTATTGTATATACATTATCATGAAAAACCACACATAAAATAAGGTGGACTTTTTAATCAAGGATTAAATGTCTATGAGGATTATGGTTTTTTAGGAATTGATTTTTTATTAATTATGGATCAAAGAGGTGGTTTCCATATTAATTTAGAGTGCATGACATAAAATTTAAAAGATTAATGATATTTTTACATTCATGGTAGAAAATCATAGATTTACCAAGCTCAATGTAAGATCATGAATAAAATAAATAATAATAAATGATGTTTAATTTATTGAATTGTTTTATAATTATATATATATATTTTTCTTTTTCAAAATAAATTTTTTATATTTTTTTAATTTTTTTAAAAGTTATGATAGGAATAAAACACATATCCACCACCTAACCACAAGTAATAAAAATAATTTGTCTAGTTATGGTGATTTTTGTTCTTTTAAGTCACAATGTGTAATTTTTTTCCATTTTTTCCTTTCTTAAGAATGAAAAAATGTATAATGAATGATTAAAAACCATTCTTAATTCCCAAAAAAATGAACCCTGTATAAAGGTTATTTCATCTCATTTACTATGAATTCCTTCAACCCCACACTTCATTATTAAAATATCATGAAAAACATAGCGGTGATTAGGAAATCATGAAAATACATCTAAATATAGATCACTCATTAGATGGACAATATTGGTTTTTATTGTTTAATACAAGATTTAAGTAAAGGTTGTGTCAAAGATAAGGGACTTTAAAAATATGCCTAAATCATTTTAAATGTTTTTCTGTGAAGTCATATATTTGAAAGGATCAAATGAAATTTTTAGTTGTTGGAATATACCAATATCACTCAAGAAATATGCTCATGAAAAAAATATAAACTACAATGTCCAAATATCCCCTCAAGATTGGGACATATGATTTTAGATAATAACTATTGGAATGACTAATAATATGAAATGAATTCACATAAATATAATAAATTGAATACCTAAAAATGGGGGAGAATTTTTTTACATGATTCAACTAATTCTTATTAAATAATTATTCCTAAATTTAATATTCATTCTTATCTTTGATCATTCAATACTCCATTTTACACATTCTATCTCATTATCATTGAAATTTAAAACATGAAATCATAGTATTCCTTAAAAACTCAAGTCTCAAAGATAATTCATTTAAATAAATAACTGAAAAATGGCAATGAGATTACAATTTAATATAAAATTTGGGTTTAGAAAAAAAAAATATAGGGATCTTGAACATAAATAATGTAGGGTGAACTCCTTGTAATATTGAAGCTCAAATGCCCTTCTTCTAATTCTGGGTGGATTCCTTATTCCATCATGAACCAATAAAAGAAAAAATAAATCAATCTTAAATATAATTTCATTTAAGCTGAAAAACTAAATTGGGAGTTCTATGTATTCAAAACTAGTTCAAAAAATATAAATTGAATTTTTTTTAATCATTCAAGGATTAAACTTGGTACAATCCCCAAAGTGGCCTTTGGAATTTTGGATTGTATAGAGGGAAGAACTAGCTATTTTCCATAGTTTAGACTTCATAATTCATGTAGAGGAGTAATAATTGTATAGATTATACCAAATCTCCTTATCACAATTATTTAATGTTTATATTGTGGGGGATTAGATTAATTATGGATCATCATCCTTATAAATTTCTACTTCTAAAACCTCCTCATTTTTTAGCGTTAGATGCAAAGGATCTTCATGAATTAAATGATCATAGGGAAAGTAAGATGATATTTTTACATTAATAGAATTGAATTTAGAATAATCATAAATATTATGGATATTATATTAATAAGTTCATGTCTTTAATTCTACAGGATCCGCTACATGGACTTCTTTATGAGCTTCCTCAAATTCATGTTTTATTACTCTAGGGAGCTCCATGGGATTCCCAATGGGTTCATGTTTAGTTTCCATATCCTCTTATATGGAATAGAAATGATTATTCGAAAAATAAAATTAATAAAAGTGGGAATTAATAATAAATACATAGTTAATAAAGATAAAATGAAATAGTGATGTAGTTTTGATGTACACTCTAAATTGGTTCTGATTCTATATTTTATTCAATGGTTATTAACTATTGTATTTGGATTTTGGGAAGTGATGGTTGGTATATGAGAGCTTTCATATTTTCAACAAATTCCACAAATTTTAGGGTTTATTCTTCTATGAATAGTGATATGTGAAATGGCGTTGGATTTATTACATTCTATGGAATGGGGAGATCATGTTATTTCTTATACTCATTCTTGGGTCATCCAAATCATTTGGATCTGCCAGAAATAACTCACTAGGAATTTTATCCCCATCATGAATCCATTCTAGATCATTATGTTCATATTGGAACTGATCAATTAGATAGTTGGGATATAGATAATCTTCAATCATGGATTCATGTTATTTTATGTCCTTATATTAATCAGGTAAGACTATGGGTGCTTCATCTAGTTCATGATTAGTTTGCATGATGGACACATCGATGAACTTAGTTATCCAATATATTTTTCCTTGATGATCATGTAAAATCTATTCATGCTATTAAATATAATGTATGAGTTCGTTTGGAACATTATAATGAAAATTTAATTGGTTTATCTATTTAGAATTGATGAGAAGAAGCAAGGATGAATATCTTTATGTATTGGATGTTCATTGATTATATTGAAAAAAATTACTCCTGGATTTCAGTTATCTCCAAAGAAAATACCTCAACCCCTAGTTGTTCAAGGGTATCTCAAAAACTCATCGATGAGGCCCCTGAATTTCACCATGATGATGATTTTCTTATGTGTCCATTGATATACCTAGAATAAAGTGCACTTCATATTATACACACCATAGTGATTCTATTACTAATTCACGAACCAATGACTTGTTATATTATTTATATTGAAATTTTTTTGAATAAATCAAGGGTATATTGTTTTTTTTGATTCTTTTAAATAATAAAAATTTGATAATGTGTGAAAAAATAAGTAAAGTAATGATTATATCATTATAAATGACACCAGTTTCGACACTACACTAGTCGTGGTGTATTGAAAAATAATATTTCATATTTTTTCCAACTTTAGCATAATTGCAAACCTGTTTTTTCTCTCTTTATAAGTTTCTTAGTTTTAAAAACTATATAATGTAATTCACGAAAATATTTTATTTTTGTTTTTTTATTTATACATAAATGAAATAGAATACGAATTTTTATTTTAGTTCATTTACTATGATATTTAATTGAAAAGTAGAAAAGAAATTAAAATGAAATTATACTTGATTTTGATTAGAAAGAATTATATTCTTCCTTTTTTGGGATTTTTATTATATAATTATTCTCTTTTATTTTATTTAATTTTAATTTCATTATGTAATGATGAAATATCTGGATGAATTAATATCATTTTTTAGCGATTTTAATTTTTGAATGGTTTAAAAAAATAATTTGTTTACCTCGTCATGTAATCTAGGTTGATGGAACAACATAGTTGAGAGTGTGACATCATCCCTGACCTGGCTCTATTGTCTTTTGTTTCATCCATTAATTGGATCAAATTCATTATGTGAAGTGAAAATAAATTGAATATATTATAATAAAATAAATTAAAATAATAAAAATTGATTAGAGATGCATGTCACTGTAGAAAATTTCCACAATAATGCATGACACTCAAATATATAAAAAACAGAAAACAAGCATTATGAAATAATTCCAGATCACATAACCTCCCCCAACTAAGATATGGTTAAGACCAATATTTCTAAGGGTGTGATGAAATAATGGAAGAAAGTGAGAAGAGAAGAAGAAGGAAAAATAAAAAAATTGGCAGAATAAGAAAAGAATAATAACATTGAAGACAAGAAAAATAAAAAATGAAATATAATACAAAGAAGAGAGAGAGAAGAAAAAAGAATAAAATAATATGAAGAAAAATATAATATTAAGACAAAATTATAAAATAAGAAGAATAATAATATTTTTTTGGGATAATGAACATATAAACGAATTAATTATATCATTTATATACTAATATCACATTTAAAAAAAATGATAAATAATGAAAAATCAAAAATAAACTATAAGTAAAAATATTAAATAAAGTAGAATCATCAACCCTATATTGCCCACCATCTAGAAGAACTTATTGGCTTCAACATGGATCTTATCCACCTCTATTTATAGAGTATGGGTTACTCAATTTTCTATCAAACAATGGCATCTTCTTTATAATTACATAAAAATTTTAATACAAGGATTAAAAATCCAATGCATGACTCACATTGTGAATATTTGAAAATATTGAAGAATTTCAACTTTCCAAAGCATTGAAGCATAGAATCGTGCATGATGTACACTTATTCCCATTTTCTCATGTGTGGGATGAATATGTTTTTGTGGAAAAGGGGGAATGTGGGACCGGATTGGAAATATAAAAAAAGTATGGAAGTAGAAAATAGTGCTTGATCATGAAAATAACTGTATCATCCTTCATCCATACTTCAATGTAACCAGATGAATCATTCATTATGGTTCAATGAGGCTCTGGGAGTGATACTTAATGGTTTAAGTGAAGTACGTAATCATGACAATTTATCCATTAATGGTGATGTTTGTTCCTTTGTGAATAAGTGGCGGTAGGCCAAGCACGACAGTGACAATGGTGGAGGAGTTGTCCTTGCAGGGGGTGTTCATGACTAACTCATGGAACAATAATGTTATTATCGAAAATGAATAGTAACTATTAACTCGGTGACACAGATTAGAAGAAATACATGGATGTGTGATAATATATCATGAATGATTTGGGTGCATTACTCAAATGCATGCATCAGGGTGGGAAACTAGAATTCATAGGAACACATGACCTAGGATGTGCACAATGCAAGGCCCAACGATCCTTTTATCGACTCCAATTCTTATAGGCTTCACACCCCATGTGCCACCACATTGGCCTGATACCCCATACTCTTCCCCAATGTGTGGTATCTCCCTCATCTTTCTTAGTTGATCAGCCTAAATTGGATGACGTAGATGGTGTGTTGTGGTTTAGGTCTATCCAAGGATGTACATTTATTATTAAAAACCTGAAAAATTAGATAAAAAATCATATAAAAAATACCAATCAAGATTCCATAAATAAAATACAGAATCATTTTTTTTCATTTTATGCCTTTGAATTATTTTAATTATAAATTCTAACATTATGATAAATCATTGAAATACACTGTTTTATTAATTAAAATCAATTAAAAACATTCAAATATGTTTTAAACATATTTATGACATATAAATGTGTCAATGGTCACATTATTATTAATTTTCACACTATGAGAAATATTGTAATGATTTTTATGAATTTCCATTATGTGATGGAAAAATCCAAATACACCCATAGTATTAAATATCATGGAAAAGTATATAATAAAGGAAAAATAAGAATACATTCATCGTAAGGAGCTAAAAAATCCATTGGGACAAATCCACTCTATCATCAACAAATATTAAATGAATTTAATTATCTAAATCACGATAATAAAACTATAAAAGTATAATATGTATATGGAATAAATTATACTGAGTAAAAACTAGGTTTTTTGTTTACCTTAATGTAATATAAATTTCACTATCAACCAAACTTGGGATTAGAATGGTAGTTAAGATGTTAATTTAAAATATTTAGTTTATAGGAAGTATCATGTGGTCATGTTCAATATGATTTCATTTCTATTAATGAAATAGTAATAGTGGAAAATGAAACCCAAAATAATCTGGAGATAAGGAGTAACTAGAATTGGGATCTTATTCTATGGTTTCTCATAATTTATTGAAATTAAATTCACATAATTTTAGGGATGAAATAAAGACACAAATTGAGACACTATTTTATTCTACCATAAGAATTTAGCATGATATTTAATCGGTTCAAAACATAGGGGAAGATGAATGAATTAATATAAATGGACTTATTAGCATATGTGATTGAGATAATGAGATATGAAATATATCTATAAAAGGATCATTCATATTGTTGTGAAAAGTGTTCTCACAAACTGTGTTTGTCTTTTGTGGACAACGATTGATTTATAACATCGTAGTGGGGATCTATAGTTAGTGTTCTACCTAATCAAGTTATTCTGGACATAAATAGAGATTACCCAACACTGGTTTACAATGAGCGACGTGAGGAATATTGATGATGAATCACATAAAATGATGAGTTTTTTTCAATAATATATTTGAAAAGAAATTTACATTTAAATTATTACAGTAAGTGAGAAATATCTTCTCACTATTTTCATCATTTTTTAAAAAATTATTATTATATTTTAATGTGGATAGAAGGGTTATAACCACTGAACAACAAGGTTGTAACCACACAGTGGAAAGAATGTTTTGAACATTGTAGTCTTTGTGTCATATGATCTAATTTGTAGATATATTAGTTCTATCATGATTATTCTAAATATTTTCTTGATCATAAAATGATATATTAACTGATTTAAGGTTTTAGAATGTAGTTTAGAAAGGGGAATAAGATAATAATTTCAAACTCGACTTCAAATATGCATTTAAAGTACTCTTTGTGGTTATCAATCACTATTCTGGGAACAAAAAGTGGTATTAGTGTTATTAAACCCCAATTTATTTCAAAATATATGCTTCTAATAGCCAAATATTAGTTTTGGACAATTTTTTACCCATCATAATAAATAAATCCATTCTCTCACTAATACATTAATAAAAAATAATAATAATCACATGGATCATGATTTTCTAAATAAAAAGTGAATGCATATTTAGTTTCAAGATATACATTTAGACAATTTCTCATTATAATTTAAATATTATTTGGAATAATAATGTAGAAATATTTTATTTATTTAACCAATAGCTTTTATCTTGAATTTGTTTTACATAAAACACCTATTATTTGACATATCTTGTTCTAAATATATAATACATTTCATACAAATAGATCATTTGGAACCCTTACATTATAAGTTGAAATATTAATGATATTTATATCAAAATTATGGAGAGGCCTCCAACTATATCATTAGAGACTATGGTCATTTAGTAATTGAGTAATAAATAAAAATAAAAGGATAATAATTCAAATATATTAATCATAATTATTAAATATCTTTAAGTGTTAACTTCTGAAAATTATATGGATCATGACCAAGAAAACATGTTACAGAAAAATGAGATTTAAATTATTTCTTAAGTTATTTTTGAGATCATAGAGATAATTAATTCAAGAGTATAAATTCATTAGATGGTGAAGGTGAAAGATTTTTATATAAATTAGAATAGATGTGTCACCAATCCATCATTAAAAGTTAGTGGTAGGATATCAAAGAGGCCATGCTGGGTTTTTATTGAAAACATTTTTCAAAAATAGAGTTTCATAATTCCTTCAAAATATGTGTAATGAATTGTAAATATTTACATTAGTGGGTTCATAACTATTTTAGTTTTATAATAAAAAACATTTTTCAAAAATATACTAGATAAGAAAAAAAATTCATTATTTTCTGAAACTACTAGAATCTCAATAAGAATGGAAAATTTATATATAATTTATAAAATATTATAAAAAAATATATATTATAAAATTTGATGAAAAAATCATAATTTAATTTATAATAATTACATTTTTGAACACCTTGATGAAGAATAAAACCAATGGAAATGTAGTGGAATTGAAAAATATAACATATTTTAGAAGACCCGGTACATTCATTCTTGAGTTGTTGTACAAAATAAATCACAATGGGTAAAATATTTTACCAAAGGAGGGTGTTTAAGAGTTTTTGGGTAAAATAACCAATGATGAGAAGAGGAAATTTGAATCCCCGTTAAAAGAGAAATACACACCACCTATATAAAATCATAGTTGTTAAAGTAATATTTCATAATCTTGTAGAAACCCCTATTTTGTGAAGAGTATCAAGATACAAACTTAATTCACATAGCATTGGTTATTTATCATTTCATTTATAAAGTATCAGTAAAATATTACAATGTAAAAATTAATAGATTAATAAGAAAGGCCAAAAATCCAAAAATTGAGAAAGTTCTTACCTATCTTGATTCAAATTAAGAGAACAATAGATTATGTAAATAATTAATACATGACACCAATAATTGTGTCTTTTTGATACTAGATCAATAGTATACATATGATCATGCTGATCCATATAATAGATTGAGTCACAATTACATTCTTGAAAAGGTGTTTGATGAAAGTAAAGAGTTTATTATCCAATAGTTGGAAGGCCATAGGATAATATGAATCTATCTTCTTAAGGTTTTATAAAATAGGTCAATCAGATCAACATGCCCAATAAATATTGAAAAAAATTATTGGGTGTTTTTTGAAGGGTTTAAAATGTATTAACTTGAAGTAGTGTGTTCATTATATTATAGATACGTAAATAACTATTATAACATCATAAAATTTGATATCGATGAGGGAGGGAATAATTAAATGAATGAATATGGGGAGGAAACCCAGATGTTGTCGATGAGTCCATAGAATTAATATGAAAGCTTTAAAAGTTTTTTTTGTATAGAATGTATGAAGTTGATTAAAGGAAAATATTAAAATATTATTAATCATTCGTTTCCCTAGTGGGATAACCTCCAAATTTAAAAAAAATAATGAAATGATTTTAATAACCCTCTTATATATTTTAATCTTTAATTTTTATCATCTTTGGTAGTAAAATGTTTTGTTATTTGAAAAATCAACGTGGTTATTCAAAAAAAGATTTATTTTGATATAATATTTTTTGGGCATCAAAGTCCAAATGATTGATTAAATTGGTCTCCAAAAATGAGTTAACTCCAATTGGTTTAGAGTGATTTTTATATATCTATATTGTTATCTTATTTACTTCATCACACACTCTGTCTTGTGTTTGAATTATTTCGAGAGTTAATTTTCATAATTAATGTTCAAAAGAAAAAAATACCAATATAAATTCTAAATATGCTTCCTTTTAACAATTATTTCTAATGCAAGAATATTAATTAGAATTTAATGCGGAGAAAGGTTATAGTGATTCATGTAATAATAAAAAGTTAATATATAATGGTATAATTCTCATGGATACCCCAAAAGTTGAAGAAGCCAGTTTATATAAATGGGGGATAAAATTCGTAGAGACAACAAGGTGGAGAAATATTGAGAAACTTTATGATAATATTTTATAGAACAATCTATGAAGTGACTATATATAGTTATTAAATGTTTCCTATAATTAGTTGAATGTTTCTTGAGAAGAAAATATTCCTTGATTGGTTTACGAAGGAGATTCATGATGAAAGACACTGAGATATTTTTGAAGAATGATATAGAATATCATATTCATTATTAATCTAGAATGGAAGTCATGAATGATAAATATGATTTTTGAATATAAAGGTAATGATAGATCTTTTGAATCAATGTGGTGATCAATATGAACTCCATTTTCTATAAGAATACTTTCTCAAGGATTGATGTATATCTCTCAGAAATGAAATCTGAATTAATGGTTCGGTGGCACAAACCTAAAATTAATGTTTGACAAGAATTTTATCTATAATTAATACACTATAAATAACTAATTCATTTAATATATATATATATATATTAAATGTGTATAATAGTTATTGTAGAGGAGACATTAGTACGAAGGATATGTATCATGATATATCACATAGCTCATGACATGGATGATGAATAATGAGAATGTTGAATATGTTCAAAATATATAAAAGGATCATAAGGCGATACTATATTAATATGGTGGTAACTCAAGAATTTTATGAATTTTATAGGTGGTTGATTGAATAGTATAAAATCATAAGTAAGCTAATGGAAGAAATTATCAATTAATAAATACATTATGTTATCTCACTCATCTAAACATGAAAAATGCTTTCTAGGATGAAAATAATTCATTTCCATTAAATCTTATTCGATCGGGGAGGACATGAAATTCATATAGTAAATTATTATTTGGTTCTTAGAAGCTTGAAAGAAGTATTTTGATCCCCAATGGTATAGTTAAAGGAATAAACTAGTTATGTTGAAAATATATTATACTTCCTCGAATAGATTATGTGAATGTAAATGAAATAATATCATTATTAGCGGTGTGGTCCATTTATTTCTATGCGATCGAAAATTTTAAATCCCATATTAATATTTTTTTATATTCCAATATTTCATATTCCAAGAAGAAACTTACCTTGGTAATCGAATCCACGGATCTGGGATGACTGAAGTCAAAAGAAAAACCTATGAGGCTTAAAGAGATGAAATGAAAACTATGAGATGAATTGTAAGACATGGAACAACAGTTAAATAGATTGCATGATCCTCTTTGTAACACCCCAAGATTTTATGAGAAATAATATTTTTAATTTCTTTGATGTCTTGTTTTGTATGCTACACCAAAATTATCTTTCACTATACACAACACCAAGTATAGATTTTTATCAATGTATAAATGAACTATATTTTTATTATGTTATACACAACAACAAAGGAAGCTTGCACTACACACAACCCTGACTTGGCTTTCAGTACACGCAATAGTGGACTTCCTCGATAGCGTGTTATGTACGCAATACTGAGATTCACTAAACAACGATATATTGTTATATTATTATTAAGAACTAGCCTTTATGTATATTAGTAACAAAATTTTTAATTTTATGACATTATAATTCATCTTACACATTTTATAGAACATGGTATGAGAACAAAATAATATTTTCGGGTAAAATAAGTATTTTAAAAAAATGCAGTTTGGCCAACTTTTGATGGCACACCGACATTAAAACTTGTTTTTGACATGTTTATAAGATCAATTTTACAAATAAAACTTCTTCCTTGGAATCAAGACATAAAAATTTACTTTGGATAAAATTTTGAGATGATATTGATAACCTTCATATTTTGATGAATAGTAAAAATAAGCTAAATTTTAATTAAAAACAACATTTTTCATCTAGATAATTTATATGGATAAATTATAATATTGAATGGTTCTAAATTTAAAATATAATATATTTTTGACATTTAATATAATTTAAGTCATTATCCTTAATAGTACTTTGAATTCATAGTTAAAAACATTTCAATCTTTTGTAACATTTTAACTTTTAAAACCCGTTTTCTCAACAACATGATTAATTTTAAATAAAATACATACAATTTTGGGTTTTGAATTTGAAAAAATTGATTCCATATTTGGAATCATTAGATCCAAATTATGTAAACAATCTACTATTTATTTTTAGGAATTATAAATAGTAACTACTGTAAATTTTATTTACCATAGATAAAGGTAAATCGGGTAATTAAGGGTAAACATAATATTATATAACTACCCTAACACCTGCCCAAATTCTATTGGATGAGTAAAAGTTGACCCATATAACCTATGGGTCGAAATTTATTTATTTCATGGACTTTTGACCATGAAAATGATGTAATTATTATCAAAACCAATGAAAGTTACAACATGTCACTCTCTTATATCTTATAAGTGTATTAATTTTAATTTAGTAATAAAGTTCATAAAACATCGAAAATAAATAGTCACAAAATATTTAATAAAATTTTATACATTATATGAATTTATTTTGAATTTTTAGGTAGTAAATAATTATCATTAATTGTGACACAACAGTGATGGAGAAATTGTTTATTTAGTGAAAATTCAATAAATTTTTTTTATTAAACTAATAGTTACCATAAAAGGCACACAAACCTTACAAAACATATTTTTCGTGTAAATATAATATATAAGCATACAATGGTCGAATATTTTACCATTTTGAGCCCTATAAAAGTGATTATGATACATATATTATTTTATTTTAAATGATGTCAAAGTTGTCACCTTCATAATTTATTAAATATAACATTTTAAATGTGGTGATTTTAAGATGATTAATTAGATTAAAATTATTTTCATGTAAGATATTTGATTTATCTACATCATTTTATTTTATTTTTAATATTTATGCAACGTATACGTATATTAAATAATTATACAAAAAATGTTGTATTAATTATTTTATTAAGAGAAATATCAAATAAATTATTTAAAAAGTATTAAAATAAATATTATATGAACTAATTAATGTTCTCCACAAATTTTTTAGATGAATATTAAATGTTAGGAATCTATTAAATATTTTTGTTCGAATATGACCTCTGTGTGGAATATATTTAAATTGAAATAAATGAATAGTGTCATAATTGACAATATTATTATTTTATAAAAATAACATATTATAAAATTGTTTTAAAATAACAAAAATATTTTAAAATTATATATTGAAATTTATATGGGATAAAATTTCATGAAGTATCCAATTATTGACAATTCACAACACATAAGTAATTATTTATTATAATTTAAAATTTAGAATACTATTACCACAAATAAAATTAAATAGATTAAAAAAGGATTAATCAAGTTGATAAGGTTTAAAATGATATTCCAACATGCCTAAATTTTTTTGGTTGATGATATTACAAACCAATATCATCTAATATTTGTATTTGATTCATTTTCGGAGGTTTTTATGTGGGTATTCAATTTATTATAAATTAATATTTCTTATGTTTCCAAAGGTGCCCCTCTCCTCCCTTATAAAAGGGTACCTCCTCCCTCTCTTTATAACACCATTTTGAGACTTCAAGATCAGCCAAACCCTACCGAATTATCTTCTCCACTTCCCTTGAAACATAATAGAGGTATTTGGATTCATGAAATACCAACTTTAGTTCCATGCGAGGAGGTTTAGAAGAGGCGAGTCGAAGAAGAGGTATTATCTTTTACCGAATTAATAAAATTGATTTCTTCTTCTACTTCCACTTATTTATTTATTTAATTATAAAGTAATAAAATCAGAATCAATCATATACTGATATATTATTATAAATATGAAACAGCCCTATTTCATATTCTATCCAGCCTACGGAAAATGAAATCACAGCGCGTGCGTACGTACATAATAACGTCTCCACGTCGTGGTGTAATTTGTTTTCCACCACCACCTTACATGGCTGGTTATAATTGTATGAAATATAGCTATATATGAATATTATAACATGATAATAATTCTGATACATTATATAATCTACTCCAATACCATTAAATAATAATGAGAACGATATCATCGCTCGTGCGTACGTACGGATTACCATCTCCACGACGTGATGAGATTCATTCTCCATGTTAACCATTCAAGAATGATTATAAAGTATATATAATAAATAATCATTAAATATATAACATAATAATTATACTGGTTCTATGTACATATATTTTTCATTTAATTAATTCCATTCAATTCAATAAGGAAACAAAAATGGCGTTCATGCGTACAAATGGCCTACCGTTTCCATGAACGGTGTATTTAATTCCATTTATCGATATATCATATATATTTATATGATGAATATATATTATATATAAATCATGTTTTACATTCTGGAATTATGTAAATTAGTATATAAGTAATAATATCAAGAACAACAAGTCGAAACACGTATGATAAATGAAACGATTTTACACAAAAAAAATACTTTAACATGGAATTGAAAAAAGAATGGGTCATATAAAGTCATAAGTGAATCATATATGATATCATAAATATTATTATGGTTCTGTTACAAGTTAATAATATGTTTAAACCCACTATACAGGAGTCTCAGACATATATGAAAGAAATTGTACATAAGGTAAGAGATAATTTTACAATCTCATTTTTATCCGAGATTGTTTATACGTAAGTATTTACTGAGGTTATTCTTATCATCCAAGTCGGTGTTTTATAATAATGTTCTCAGAAAGTGTTTATTATTATTCCATGTATGTTTAAAGTAATTTTTCCCCCTTTTTACTTTTACTATATATTATGTAAGGAATATTTCTTTGGTTTACCATATGAGGTACTTTTTGACTTTTCCGGAAAAAGTACAAGAAGACTGTTTTTTTAACTTATACAGAATGAACTGATTTTTACTATTTTGTAATGAAATATTTTCATGAAGATTACTCTATAAGATTACATTACTATTTTCAATGAAATCATTTTCTTTTAAAATTTCATCACATTTTGAGAAATGAAAATGATTTTGAAGAAGAAATGATATTTTCCTCAAGAATTCATTTCAAGTGTTTTATCAAAACTATTTCCCATCTAAGATGAAATTATTTAATATGATTATGTTTCAAGTATAATGTCTTTATTATTTATATGGTTTGATTTTTCTTATTATGGAATGACATCCATTTTTTTATATGGATTATGTTAATATGGGATGATGTTTATGAAACCCATTTTATTCTTTGGGTTATGATGAATGATTGATGATTATTTTGTGGTACACGTAAGAATGATTTCAATATGAGATGAGTGGCACCTATAACTTCCCCCAATGCATTGGGTAATTATTTTTATCTCGTGATATAAACATGTATGGAAGATCAAGGTAATCCCTTTCAGTAATACAGGGCTGGAACGGCAAGTAAACCTGATTCAATAATGGACTTTGTCCATTATAATTGTCTTGGAAGCAATTCCTTGGCTAATATGGAAGTAATATCACATGATTAATGGTTTTCCAAATATACATGTTTTATTCTCAAGATATTTTATCATGATTAATGTTCCTTTATGATCTATGCCCTACGTACTGCAAAGATTTATTTCACAACTCATGATTTGAATGTTTAAACATTATGTTCATGTTTTTATGTTAAAATATATATGGTTTGTTTTATTTTCTCCATGATTACCCTTACTGAGAATTTGATCTCACCCTTTATATTTTTTTATTTCCCAAAGATATAAAAAGATGTTTTATTTAAGAAAAAAGAGTGTAAGCTCTTTATGGGAGATGTTGAAGATAGTTCACCCTGATTAGAAGATTCTGTTCTATGTTTCCAAAGACACTAAACTATTACAATCCTTAGGTGTTTGTTTTTTGTTATGTATTAAGTATTCTGCAAAAGTAATGTAATGTCCACGTACGTCAAGCTTGCGTCTCCACATTTGTTATCAAAGTAAAGGTTTATTTAACTTTCAGAAACTAGGATGTGTAAACTATCAAGAGCTCCCTTGAGATATTTCTATGGTATGTCTAGGTATGTCCATAAGGCTAAGTATAAGTATAGGTTACAGTCCTAGAATTATGATAAAGATCATGAATAACCTAGGATTAACCCCGAGAATGTTATATATGGAAAGTACGCCCCTTGATTATTTTATTTTCCAAGAATTATTTTTTCCTATCACATTATTCTTTTTGGGTTTTAGAAAATGGATGGAAACATGAAGATTCATGTTAATGGAAAATATGATGGATAATGGAATGATATACTTCATGAGAAACCAATTGAAACGGGATTTTGAAGGCAAAAAATCATCATTATACATAATAATCAATCTCATAATTGGATCCATAATCTCAACATTGGTATGTTTGACGACTCATAAAATAAGATAAATATGGAGTTTCATGATGATCATAGAGAAAACAAGGTTCAATTTCCCTCAGGTAAATCATTTGGGAAGAGCCATCAAGGAGAATGTTTCAATGTAACTGGAAGATGCTTTGGGCGAGGAAAATAAGGACACAAAGCTAGTAATTGCAAAGGAAAAGGATCAGTTAACACCATGGACAAGCATTATGGTATTTCTAGGACATAGACAATGGTTAAATTTTTTAAATGTGGAATGTACATGCATTATGCAAACCAATGACCTATGGGAAAGTCTAATGAATAGAATCAGAATGGTCGTATGGGCAGTATTTATATTACTGATGATTAAGCGACTACAAATGATAAGAAAGTTGAAAGAATTATTGAATCTTGGTCAATGTTTTAAGAAGGTAGTGGAATGATTGTATGATTATCATGAGTTATGTTGTATATGTAATTTAATGGTACCATATAATAAAGACACATCTAAGTATAGCTACACTATTGTTTTCCCTAAAGTATTTGAAAATATACGTTGAAAGGTACTAGTTACAATGAAAGGTTATTCAGATATTTTTTGGAAAGAAGATGATATGTTCCTAATGAATGGATACAGAGAAAATAATAGTATTAACAAGAACATGACTGATATAAGGACAAAGTGACATCATGGTTTGAGTATATAGAAAATTTTGGGATTTTGGTATGTTTAATGAGTTATCTTTTGACAGTATTCATGTTTTCACTAAGGTTCTATGGTAATTCATGTTTCAAGAAAATTAGGGAATAAAGAATTCACATATTTGGAATATGTCCAATGAGATATATCTTATTATATATGGGGGATAAATTATGGTAATCACATGGTTTGTATATGACATCTCTAGTAATCTTTTTCTTTATACTATGAGACTGGAAAGAAGTATTTTGGATTAGCCTAAATATTGGAATGGATTATGTTGGACATCAGATAGTATTGTTTTAGGATACACATTTTTGATATTAAGATAGTATAGTTTTAGAAAAAGGAAAACTTGTAGGATGGGCAACAACCCGTCTCATCGGACATGGATGCGGCAATCGAACCCACAATTGAAGTGCGACATGCCTTTATTGCCTACCACTAGCCCACAGGAAGTCCCTAGTTAGTAGAAACTAGTTTTATTTTTTAATCGGTATAATAGATGATGTATAAGTCCATTTTTGGAACCATATATGATTAATCTCACCATAAGATGGACTTATGTATATAACTTTTCCTAAACTCATGTTTGAGAAAGATGGAATGACCTATCAATCTATCGTATGATCTGCTAACACTTCATGGAAGAAAAATTCAACTTCATTTCAATAAGAGATGATGAGGAAATTGTTCAAGGAACAATCAATAGTGATACTGTACCAAAATCAAGTAAGTATTTATTTTAATTAAATAATTTCGTCAACATTAGGGAAGTGATCTTGAAAACCAAAAAAGTTGTCCTAGATCCCTCATACATGATGACTCAGATTGTATCTTAGATCACAAAAAATTTATGGCTTTGTGAATATTGGCTTTTTCATAGTAATATTATCTACCACTCTTCACCCAAACATGTTGTTTAGATTTCATTTCCATTTCCATATTTTAACCTATATTCTCTTATGTGGAAACCTAGTGCTCAGTTACTTTGCGTGACCGTTATGTATCTTACATTCTTTTTAAAATAATGTATTAGTATTATTATTTTTACGATGTTTTTTTCTATGAAAGAAACTTTGAAGGAGTAAATAATTTATAACCCAGATGAATTTCGAGGGAGAAATTCATTTTAATGGGGGGTAGAATATATCATCCCGAGATTTTATGAGAAGTAATATTTTTAATTTCTTTGATGTCTTGTGTTGTAACCCACACCAAACTTAGCTTATGCTATACAGAACACCATGTATAGATTTTGATCAATGTATAAATGAACTATATTTTTATTATGTTATATGCAACACAAAAGTAATCTTTCACTACACGCAACCTAGACTTGGCTTACATTACACGGAATAGTGACCTTCCTCTATAGCGTGTGTTGTACGCAATAATAAGTTTCATTGAATAAAGATATATTGTTATTATATTATTATTAACTAGATGTTATGAATATTAGTAACTACATTTTAAATTTTATGACATTATAATTCATCTTGCAGATTTTATAGAACATGGTATGTGAACAAAATAAATTTTTCAGGTAAAATTAGTATTTTTCTAAAAATATTGTATTTCTGCCTTTTGATGGCGCCCCCACATTAAATCTGGTTTATGAAATGTACATAAGTTAAATTTTACAAATAAAACATTTTCCATGTAATTAAGATATAATTATTTACTTTGGATAATTTTTTAGATGATTCTGATAACCTTCATATTTTGATGAATAGTAAAAATACGCCAAATTTTACTGAAAACAAATTTTTTCATCGAGATAATTTATATGGTTGAATAATAATAGTTAATGGATTTAAATTATAAATAAAATATATTTTTACCATTTAATATAATTTAATTCATTATCATTATTTTTACATTGAATTCATAGGTAGAAACATTTCAATCTTTTGCAACGTTTTAACTTTTAAAACTCGTTGTCTCAACTGTGGGATTAATATTAAATTAAATACTTCCACATCTGTGTTTTGAATTTGGAAAAATGGATTCAATATTTTTAATATTTAGGTCCAAAATAAGTTAATAGGATACTTTTTTATTTTTAGGCATTATGAAAAGTATGTACGGTAAATTATATTTAACATGGTTAAAGGTAATTCTGGTAATTAAGGGTAAAAATAAGATTATAAAATTACCCTAACACTCGACCAAATTCTATTAGATGAGTAAGAGTCGACCCATATCAGCTTAGGGTAGAAATAGATTCATTTAATTGACTTTTTACAATGAAAATGATGTAATCGTTATCAAAACCAATGAACGTGACAACATGTCACTCTCTTATATCTTATATGTGAAAGAATTTTAATTTAGTGATAAACATCATAAAACATAGAACATAAATAGTCCCCAGTAATCTAATAAAATTATTTACATCATGTTAATTTATTTATAAATTTTAGGGATTTCATAATTATCATTAATGGTTACCCAATAGTGATACAATTTTTTTTATTTATTGAAAAATCAATAATACAATTTTTATTATACTAATTGTGACCATAAAAGGAAAAAACACCAAACCAAAACTTATTGGTCATGTAAATGTAATCCATAATCATGCAATTGATAACTATTTAACCTTTTAAATCCTTATAAACATGATTATGACACTTATATTATTTTATTTTAGATGATGTCAAAGTTATCACCTTCATAATTTAATAAATATATCAATTTAAATGTTGTCATTTTTAGATGATAAATTAGACTAAAAGTATTTTTATATAATCTATTTGATTTATCTAAATATTAGTATTTTTTTAAATTTTAATGCAACAAATTAGTATATTAAATAATTATACAAGAATGTTGTAGTAAATATTTTATTAAGAGAAATATAAAATAAATGATTTTAAATTTTTTAAAATAAATATTATATGAATTATTAATGTTTTCCAAAACTTTTATCGACGAGTTTGAAATGTTAGGAATATATTAATTATTTTGGTTCTAATATATCCACTATGTGGATTTTATTTAAATTCAAATAAATGAAGTGTCAAAATTGACACAATTGTTATTTTTAAAAAATAACATATTATAAAATTGATTAAAAATAACAAAAATATTTAAAAAATATAAATTAAAATTTATATAGTCTCAAATTTCATAATCTAACAAATTATAGAAATGTAATAACACATAAGTAATTATTTATAACAATTTAAAATTTACAATACTATTACCACAAATAAAATTAAATAGATTAAATAAGGATAAATGAAGTTGATAAGGTTTAAAATAATTTCCCAACATGTTTAAATTTTATTGGTTTTTGAGATTACAACCCAATATATTCTTATATTTCTATTTGAGTCATTTTTGAAGGTTTTTAAATAGATTATGGATTTATTATAAATTAATATTTCTTATGTTTCTATAGGTGCCCATCTCCTCCCATATAAAAGGTCACCTCCTCTCAATCATTATCACACCATTTTGAGCCTTCATGCTCAGAAAAAACCTTCCAATTTCTCTTCTATACTTCCCTAGAAACATAATAGAGGTCATGGTCTTCTTAAAATACAATCTTTAGTGCCCTAAGAGGAGGTTTATAAGAGGAGCGTCGAATAAGAGGTAATATCCTTTACCAATTCTTTCAAATTTATTTCTTATTCTACATCCTATTATCTATTTGTTTCCTTAAAAAGTAATATCATAAGTATCAATAAAATACTGAAATTTAATTAGAAATATTAAACTACCCTATTTCACCTTCTATCCATCCTACAGAAAATGAAATCACCGCGCGTGCGTGCGTACAGAATACCATCTCCATGCCATGGTGTAATCTGTTTTACACCCCCACCTTACATCGATGGGTATAATGGTATAAAAAATAGATATATATGATTATTATAACATGATACTAATTATGAGATATTATATAATCTACTCTAATACAATTCTATTATTTTGAGAATGATATCATCACTTGTGCATACGTACGGATTACCGTCTCCACAGCCCATTGAGATTCATTCTCTATGTTAACCATCCAAGAATGATTACAAAGAATATATAATAAATAATCATGAAATATAATAAATAAAAATTATACTGGATTTATATACATATATTTTTAATTTAATTAATTCCATTCAATTCAATAAGGAAACGAAAACAGCGTTCATGCGTACTTACGGTCTACCGTCTCCATGAACGATGTATTTCATTCCATTTATAAATTTTTAATATATATTTATATTCTGAATATATATTATATATAAATCGTTTTTTAAATTCAGGAATTAATTAAATCAGGATATAAGTGATAATATCAATCACAACAAGTCGAAACACATACGATAAATGAAATGATTTTACCCAAAACACTACTTTAACATGGAATTGACAAAAGAACTGGTAATATAATGTCGTAAGTGAATCATTTATAATTTTATAAATATTATTATGGTTCTGATACAAGTTAATAATATGTTTAAACACACTATACAGGAGTCTCGGGAACATACGGATGAAATTGGACATATTATAAGGGATAATTTTACAATCTCATTTTTATCTGATATTTCTTATACGTAAGTATTTACTAGGCTTATAATTATCAACCATGTATGTGTTTTATAATAATTTTTTCATAAAGGGTTTACTATTATTCCATGTATGTTTGAATTCATGTTCACCCCTTTTGACTTTGACTTGGTAGTATGGAAGGAATCCTTCTTTGGTTTACCATACGAGGTACTTTTTGACTTTTCTGGAAAAAGTACCAGAAGAAAGTTTTTTTAAATTATACAGCATGAACAGATTTTTATGGTTTCATAATTACTTATTTTCATGAACATTCCTCTACAATATTTTATGACTATTTCCAAAAAAGATTTTTCTTTTAAAATTGCATTACATTTTGAGAAAAGAAAACAATTTTGAAGAAGAAATGATATTTTCATTAAGAATTCACTTCATGTGTTTTATCAAAACTATTTCCCATATAACATGAAATTATTTATTATGATTTTGTTTCAAGTATAATGTCTCTATTGTTTACATTGTTTTATTTTTCTTATAATTAAATGATATCCATTTGTTTTATATGGATTATATTAATATGTGATGATGTTTATGAGACCCATTTTATTCTTTGGGTTATGATGAATGATTTATGATTGTTTTCTAGCACATGTAAGAATGATTTAAATATAAGATGGGTGGGACCTATATCTCCATCCAATGAATTAGGTAAATATTTATATCTCATGAGATAAACATGGCTGGAATGGCAAGTAAATCCAGTTCAGTAATACATGGCTGGAACGACAAGTAAACTCGATTCAGTAATGGATTTTGTCCACTATTATAGTTTTGGAAGCAATGCCTTGGCTACTATGAAAATCATATCATGTACTTAATGGTTTTCCACAATTACATGTTTTATTCCCATGATATGTTATCATGATTTATGTTCCATTATGATATATGACTTACGTACTATAATGATTTATTTCAAAACTAAATATTTTAATGTTTAAACATATATGGTTGGTTTTATTTTCTCCATGATTACCCTTACTAAGAATTTGATCACACCCTTTATATGTTTTCTTTTCCCATAGATATAAAGAATGGTTTTATGTAAGAAATCAAAAGTGGAAGATCTTTTTTGGAGATATTGAAGATCTATCACCCATATTAGAAGATTATGTTCCGAGTTTCCAAAGACACTAAACAATTATGATACTTGGGTGTCTATTTTTTGTTATGTATTAAGTATTCCACAAAAGTAATGTAATGTCCATGTATGTCAATATTGGGTCTCTACACTCTTTATGGTATATAAATTATTTTGGGAGATTATATTAATATATCATGCCATGATGAATCTAAAATTTTAGTTTTGGATAAAATATTTTAAAATAAATTACTTATCGAAAAATCTCAGGTGAAAAATGGCAATTAAGCTATCAGTTTCTGTATTAGTCTTGATATACTCTATACAAAGGTAAGGATCCTTACTTTTACATTTTAGATGAAGGTAAATTAATGGAGGAAAAAAAACAAAAAATAGTGATATTGGGAGAAACCTAATCAGAAATCATAGATCTTGATTTTATTTGAGGTATTATATTATTGAAGTCTTTGTCACATCATGATATGATGTTTATCTAAATTAATCTAATTTAAATGGCCTTTCATTTAGAGTTAAAAAATTCTTAAAAATTTATAGTTCAATATTTTTATTGATTAATTTTATTAGGGATACAATTGACATGACACATAGAATTAGATGTGGAATCTGTTGACTCATTAATTAGTTAAGATCAATGAGAAATATATAATGATTTGAAAAAACATCATAAAATGAACATGCATATAGTTGTGAAATGTTTTCACATTCATTACATATAGAGGTTAAAATAATTTTTAATTAATATTTTTATTCAGTGATGATATTGAGTGAATAATAACATCATTTTGGGATTAGACAAGATGTGATCCACCCAACTAAGATGATATTGAGAGGTGTATGAACACAACAATTATTAAAAGAAGGTAACTTAAAGATGTCAATGGAAAGATCACATAAGTCTGAGGTCACCATATAAATGATACATATCAAAATATTCTTGATATTATTATATGTGTGTATTATTATATTTTTGATTAATCTATAAATCTATTCATCATCAATAATAAATCTACAATCTCTATAATAGGAAGAATATTTTTTAAAATCAAGGATTATAATATTTAATAATAAGATAATTTTTAACCTTGGAGTTACTAGAAAATGTTTTTTTATTTTTAGTTATATTAGGCCTTTAATAATCATTACCGCCATTGTGTTTATAAACTTGTAATATTTTTATGAACCCATAAAATGATCACGGGGTGTGGACTGTGAGAAAAATTCAATAAGTTTATAGTTGACTAGACCATTGATTCAACACTCTTAGTGGTTTGGAATCTCTATTATAGGATCAAAATTCCTCTATACTAACCATTATGTCGTATATTATTTTTTTGTACTATAATGTGAGCTTAAAGGTTGTTTTTAACAACTTTAATTCATGCATGTAAAGATTTAGCTTAGTTGGAAATTTTATTGAATGTTTTTTCCTTATTCTAGAGACTAATATAATGTTGATGGATCCTCATAAAATAATATATATGTTTTAAATATGAAATATCTTTATTTTAATAGTTATTTTAATATATTATGTGATTGAAGTTGATATTGGTTAATTTTATTGAATAATAAAACTGTAATTCCATAAAATAAATTCGATATATAGTTTTTTTTAGAAGTGTATTCCTAAACCCATCTTAGATGTTATTTTAATTAGGGTTTCATCAATTTCAAATAGTTCACTTAAAAACCATATCCTATTTTTTGTTTAACATTTGTTATGAAACCTTCACAATTATATTGAATCACTCATTATTTAAGAAAACACTAATAAATGTTTTTTATAAGAAAATAAAAACCTTCCCCTAATCAGAGTACATCCCGATGCCTATTGTAATCATGCTCTATCACTATCATATATCACTCAATATTAAATTAGATTCTACTCCTCTATCCCCATTATAATACACCAATTTTACCCCTCCTCGCCCCTCTATCATTAGTTTCTTTCTCTCTCATTGATCCCCTATATCCCATTGCGCTACCTGATTCCTCAATTTCTCACTACCTTACCCGAGGATAGATTCCTCCCAAACACCCATTTCATATATATATATCATTAAATTATCACCATTATTATTTATACTATCATGATTATTAACTCTACCTTTAATCATCTTCTCATTCATTATTTATTCAATGTTTCACCGCTTCTATTGCTTCCTCCAATGTCGTTTGTTTAGTTGATTCCATAATTTTAACAGTATTATATTTTTTCAATGTTCCAATTTTAAAACCCTATTTTTATATTTTATATTTATTTATTCATTTATAGATATTGTAAAACTCAATGTGCATTGAGAAATTTATTTTCTTGTAGAATTAGAGTTATTTACAAACCATATATATCAATTTTCATGTAATCTAAATCATAGAAATAGTATTATTCTCAATTTATATTTATAAATATAATATATTTCAGATATTATATAATTAATAATTTATGATAGATACTCTTAACATTTAAATTTTTGTTACACAAGTGGTCATATCATTGTGTTTAATTTTTTAAAATGTCTTGTGATATTGTAAATATTGGTAACTATTTTATTTATATGTTGATAATATAAAAAACTATATATTTTGTTACTAAAAGAGTATTTTTTTTATGATTTTCGATTTGAACTATAAATTTATGGGTTTTTATGAAAATTATAACAATTTGTTATTATAAAATATATATTAATGATAAAGGGGAATATATATAGTTAATAATTAATTAAATTATCAATTATAAATTCATATTTATAGGTGAAGAATTATAAAAAACTCAAATATAATCTTCAATATAAAAATTGTTTTAAAATAGAGAACATAAAATATCAAAAGTAAAATATATATATTTACATAACAAAATTATTATAGAGATCCAATGCTCGACGTACATCGACATTATATTACTTTTGCGGAATACTTAATACATAACAAAAACAGACCCACAAGGATCGTAATAGTTTAGTGTCTTTGGAAACATGGATTATAAACTTCTAATCATGTTGAAAGATCTTCAACAACTCCCATAATGATCATCCCCTTTTTGTTTCCTTACCTAAAAACTTTCTTTATTTCCTGGGGAAAATAAAACATAAAAATGGTGAGCTCAAATTCTCAGTAAGGGAAAACATGGAGAACATAAAACAATCAATAAACATTTGAAACAAAAACTTGAACCTGAAATTTAAACATCCAAATCTTGAGCAAAGACATAAATTGTGGAAGTACGTAAGGAATTTATCATAATGAAAAATCAACAATTATAAAATATAATGGGAATAAAAAATGTAATTGTGGCATCCATTAAGTACATGTAATGATTTCCATAGTATCCAAGGCATTGCTTCCAAGACCATCTTAGTGGACAAAGTCTCTTACGGAATCGAGTTCACTCCTCATTCCAATCCTGTACCACTGAACCTGATTAACTTACCATTCCAACCAAGTGTATCTCATGAGATATAAATCTTTACCCAATGAATTGGAGGGAGATATAGGTCCCACCCCTCTTATAATGAAATCATTCTTACTTGTTCCAAAAAATAAACTTAAAACATTCATCATAACCCAAAGAATAAAATGGGTTTCATAAACATTATCCCATCATTTCATAATCCATATAAATAAAATGGACATTTCATCATAAGAAAAGTGAACCCTGTAAATCATAGATACATTAAACTTGAAACATACACATATGAAATAATGTCATCTTAGATGGAAAATGGTTTTAATAAAACATTTGAAATGAATTTTTGAGGAAAATATCCTTTCTTGGTCAAAATCATTTTCTTTTAAAAAAATTCCATGAACATTTAAAATAAAATTATTTTGTTTAAAATACTCATAAAATAAAGTAGGGTAAGCTTCATGAAAATGAGACTTTATGAAACCATAAAAATCAGTTAATTCCAAATAAGTTAAAAATAACATTCTCCTCGTACTTTTGTCGGAAATGTCAAAAAGTACCTCATATGGTAAAAAATATATTCCTTACATACCATGTAGAAAATCTAAAAAATGGTTAAAAAGGACATAAAACATACATGAAAACACTTTTATAAAACATGGACATGTATGATATAAATAACCCCTTTAAATACTTACGAATGAGCAATCTCGGATAAAAATGAGATTTGCAAAATTATCCCTTACCTTAGGTCCGATATGCTTGGTATGGATATGAACCTCCTGTATAATGATTTAAATAATGTAATTTACTTATTAAGTAATAATATTTATTGTTATGATATCATATATGTTTCAATTATGACTTAATATTACCCATTCTTTTGTAAATTCCATGTTAAACCAGTGTTTTGTGTAAAATCATTTAATTTATCGTATGTGTTTCGACTTGTCATTCTTGATATTATTACATATATCCTGATTTGAATAATTCCAGAATGTAAAAAATGATTTATATATAATATATATTCATCATATACATATATATTATAGATCGATAAAACGAATAAAATACACCGTTCATGGAGACAGTAGGTCGTACACACGCATGAACACTGTTTTCATTTCCTTATTGAATTGAATAGAATTAAGTTGATGAAATACATATATATATATATATATAAAGAAATCCAATATCATTATTATGTCATATATTTCATTATTATTCATTATATATACTTTATAATCATTCATGAATGGTTAACCCGGAGAATGAATCTCATGGCGTCCTGGAGACGGTAGTCCGTACGTTTGCACGAGCGATGATATCATTCCCATGATCGTGGAATTGTATTGAAGTATATGAATACTATTTCCAAAAAAATATCACTTTAAAATAATAATATATATTTATTATTTACACCATTATATGCATCCAATTAAGGTGGTGGTGGAAAATAGATTACACCACGACGTGGAGACGGTATTCTGTACATACGTACGCGCGGTGATTTCGTTTTCCATAGATTGAATAAATGGTGAAAAAAGGTTGTTTCATAATTATAATAACAAATCAGTATATCAGTGATAATGATGTTATTACTTCATAATGAAACAACTAAAGAAGAATAAGTGGAAAAATAAATATTGTTGAAATAATCGGTAACAGATATTACCTCTTCTTTCGACCCGCCTTTTTGAAACCTCCTCTTAGGGAATTAAAATTGGTCTTTGAAGATTAAAAGGACCTATAGGATGTTTCTATGTAAGTGGAGAAGAGAATTTGGCCGTTTTTGGCCGATCTTGAAGGCTCAAAGTGGTGTGAGGAAGAGAGGGAGGAGGTGCCCTTTTATAAGGGAGGAGAGGGGCACCTTTGGAATCCTCAAAAATATTAGTTTAATATAAATTCAAACCCCGCATAAAAAACTCCAAAAATGACTCAATTAGAATATGATATGTGATAGGGTTGTAATCTCATCAACCAATCAAATTTATAAATGTTTTGATCTTATTTTAAACCTCATCGTTTTGATTTATCCTTATTTTATCTATTTAAGTTTATTTGTGGTAATAAAATTTTAAATTTTAAATTGTTATAAATAATCACTTATGTGTTTTTAATTTTCCATAATTGGATAACTTATTAAATTTGAGACTATATAAATTTCAATTTATTATTTTTAAATATTTTACTGATTTTTAAAAAAAATTATAATATGTTATTTTCAAAAAATAACAATAGTGTCAATTTTAACACAATTCATTTCTTTTAATTTTAATAAACTATATACAAGATATATGTTCAAACTAAATTCTTTAATAGATTATTAAATGTTAATATGTATCTAGAAATTTTTTTAGAACATTAAATAGTTCATATAATATTTATTTTATTATTTTTAAAACCATTTATTTGGTTTATCTCTTAATAAAATAATTACTCCAATATTTTTGTATAATTATTTAATATACTTATTTGTTGCATGAAAATTAAAACTAAAATCCTATGAGGAAGATAAATCTGCTACATTTCTCAATAATACTTTTACTCAAATTTATCATCTTAAAATCACAATATTTAAATTGTTATATTTATTAAATTATGAAGGTGACAACTTTGGCATCATTTAAAATAAAAGAATATAAGTGTCATAATCACTTTTATAAGGATCAAAATGGTAAAATATTAGACACCTCAATGATTATGGTTTACATTTACATGACCAATAAGTTTTGGTCAGGGTTTTGGTGACTTTTATGGTAACTATTAATTAAATAAAAACTATATTCTTGATTTTTCACTAGATAAACAATTTCTGCATCACTATTGTGTCAGAATTAATGATAATTATTTAATCCGTAGAAATTATAAATAAATTCATATGATGTATATAATTTTATTATCTTTATTTAGACTATTCATTTTCTAAGATTCATGATGTTTATCACTAAATTAAAATTAATATACTTATAAGATTTAAGAGAGTGACATGTTGTCACTTTCATTGGTTTCAATAATAAATAAATTATTTTCAAGGAAACAAGTCGACAAAATGAATCTATTCCAACCCTTAAGTGATATGGGTCGACTCTTAGTCATCCAATAGAATTTTTTCAGGTGTTAGGGTAATTTTATAATCTTATATTTTCCCTTAATTACCCGATTTACCTTTAACTATGGTAAATAAAATTCACCATAGTTACTATTCATAATTCCCAAAAATAAAAAGTAGCTTATTAACATAATTTGGACCCAATGATTCCAAATATGGAATCCATTTTTCCAAATTCAATAAAAAAAGTTTCATAAATTAAATTAAAATTAATCCCGTTGTTGAAAGAAAACAGGTTTTTGTTTAAAACATTGCAAAAGATTGAATTGATTTAACCTACGAATTCAAAGTAAAATCAATTCTAATGACCTAAATTATAGTAAATGGTAAAAATATATTCTAATTATACTTTAAAACCATTCAATATTAAAATTTTACCATATAAATTATCTCAATGAAAAAAGTTGTTTTTAATTAAAAATTAGCGTATTTTTACCATTCATCTAAAAATGAAAGTTATCAGAAAAGTATCAAATATTTATCCAAAGTAAATATTTATATGCTGATTCAAAATAAGAATTTTATTTTTTCAAATTTAACTTATAAAAATGCCAAAAAAACTATATTTAATGTGGGTGCGCCATCAAAAGTCGCCAGAACTGCATTTTTTTGAAAAATACTTAATTTACTCGAAATATTTATTTTGTTCTTATACCATGTCCTAGAAAATGTCTAAGATGAATAATAATGTTATAAAATTAAAAAGTTACTTAATACTATTCAAAACGACTAGTTCATAATAATATTATAATAATATATCATTGTTTAGTAAAACCCGGTATTGCGTACAACACACGCTATCGAGGAAGGTCGTGATTGTGTGTAATGCAAGCCAAGTCAGCGTTACGTGTAGTGCATGACTCCTTTGTTGTTTCGTATAAAAAAATACATTGAATATATATTTATATACTCAATGTTTTGTAGAATTACTACTATCAGACAAACATGAAATTATGTGTAACACGATACAAGATTAGTGTTGCATAGACTGCAAGCTAATACGGTGTTGGGTATAACACAAGATAATCATAGTGTAGCGGACAAAAGAAGATTTGAAAGAAATTAAAATGAATATATCTTATAAAATATCGGTTTGTTACATTCTACCACCCTTAAAATGAATTTCTCCCTTGAAATTATTCGGGGATATAAATCGTTTATTATTCATAGAAACCCAGATTGTAAAAAAGAATAATAAAACTTAATTTTAAAAACTAAAGTATGAAACGTAACGATTACCCAAAATAAATCATCATTGGGTTTCCATATAGGAGAACATAGGTAAAAATATGGATATGGAAGAGAAATCTAAACATCATGTTTTGATGGAGAGTGGTAGAGAACATGGCTATGAAAAATCCAACAATCACAAAGCCGTAAATTTGTGATGATCCAAGGTACCATCTGATTCATCAGATATAAGGACACTAGGACAACATTTTTTCGTATTCAATATGATTTCCCTAAAGTTGAAAAAATTGGAATTAGAAGAAATACGTTCTTGATTTTGGTACAATCTCACCGTTGGTCGTTCCTTGGACAATTTCCACTTTATCTCTTAAAGAAATGAAGTTGATTTTTTTCATTTGCGAAGTGTTTGAAGATCATATGATAGAATGACAGGTCATTCTATTTGCCTCAAACCAAATGTTTGCAAAAGTTATCAAATATACATATTTCCATCTATAGTTAGATTAATCTTATATGATTTCAAAAACGGACTTATACTTCATCTATCATACCGCTTAATAAAATAAAACTAGTTTCTACTAACCAGGGGCTTCTTGTAGGCTAATGGTAGGTGATAGAGGCCAGTCTTACTTCAGTTGTGGGTTCGATTCCCACAGCCATTCTGACGTGATGGGCAATATCACATCCTACAGTTTGTCCTTTTTCCCCAAAAAATACATTATTATAACATTCCATCAACAATATCGAGAAAGCTCTAGATTAAACAATAATAAATTATTTCCAACATAATCCATTCCAATATTTAGGCTTATCCAAAATACTGCTATCCAATCTTATATTATAGTGAAAATTATTACCAAAGAGTTCATAAAAAAAGCATGTTAATACCATCGTTGATCCCCATATATCATAAGATATGTCTTGTTGGTCCCATCCAATAATTCTAATTCCTTAATCATGTATTCTCTTGAAAAAAAAAGAATACCCATTTAACCGTAGTTAAAACATGAATGCAGTTAAAAGTTAACACTTTCCACATACCAAAATCCTCAAAATTCTATATACTCAAACCATGATATCACTTAGTCCTTATATCTATCATGAGCTCATGAATACTATCAAACAATTCATTTTCTACTTATCCCTTCATTATGCGCATATCATCTGCTTTCCAAAATATTTGAATCACTTTTCATTGTTACCAGTACCATAAAATTATTTAAATCTACAATAGACTAATACAAAATTTTTTTATTACTCCATAAAAGTAACCCAACAACATTATTCTTGAATACCAATATATAACACTTCAATCAATCCTCTTCAATGATTGTCCAGGAATAAGTCATTACATGATTTAGAAGTAACTTTTTAGGTCAGGGAATTGAGTTGGGTAATGCCCATGTTCTCCAAAAATAATACATTGAACTCCATAACAGCCTATCACTCTATGACTCTTTTGTCCACACAGATAAAATATGTCCCTCCATTTGAGGTATTCCTCAAGGATATTCTTCCCCTCTATAGAAATCTCAATCATCCCTTCTTCATTCTCCTCAACATGCGAACATTGATAAAAGTATATCTTCCTCTTATTTGATGAATTAGGGATACCAATACATTTCACCTTGTTAATCATATATCGTGATGACTGATTCGGCATATTCAAAATATCTTTATCTCTCAGCATTACTCAATTTTGTTGCTCATAGTCACCAATTTGTCCATTGGATTTAATGTTAACCAAATTATTTCTGGTTCCCTCCATTTACTAAAACACAAAAAGAATTCTGTGAGAGGAAAAAATCATACAAGGAAACTAACATAATCAAGGGGTAGTACCTTCAACATCTAACATCTTAGGTTTAATTCTAATAACGTTACCATAATTCTAGGACTATAACATATACTTATACTTAATCTTAGAGACATCCCTAGACATACCTTAGAAATATCTCTAGGGATCTCACTAAAGTTCTGGCATCCTAGTTTTCAAAGGATGACCAAACCTTTCCTCTGACACAAACTGTAGAGACCCAAAGCTTTATGTACATGGGAATTACCTTACTTTTGCGGAATACTTAATATATAACAAAAACAGACACAAAAGGATCTTAATAGTTTAGTGTCTTTGTAAACCTGGAATATAAACTTCTAATCATGTTGAAAGATCTTCAACAACTCCCATAATGATCTTCCCCTTTTTGTTTCCTTACCTAAAACTTTCTTTATTTCCTGGGGAAAATAAAACATAAAAAGGTTGAGCTCAAATTCTCAGTAAGGGAAATCATGGAGAACATAAAACTATTCATAAACATTTTAAAGCAAAAACTTGAACATGAAATTTAAACATCAAAATCTTGAGCAAAGACATAAATCATGGAAGTACGTAAGGAATATATAATAATGGAACATCAACCATGATAAAATATAATGGGAATAAAACATGTAATTGTGGAATTCATTAAGAACATGTAATGATTTCCATAGTAGTCAAGGAATTGATGCCAAGACCATCTTAGTGGACAAAGTCCCTTAAGGAATCGAGTTCACTCCTCGTTCCAATCCTGTAGCACTGAACCGGATTAACATACCATTCCAGCCATGTATATCTCATGAGATATAAATAATTAAACAATAAATTGGAGGGAGATATAGGTCCCACCCATCTCATAATGAAATCATTCTTACTTGTGCCACAAAATAAACTTAAAACATTCATCATAACCCAAAGAATAAAACGAGTTTCATAAACATTATCCCATAATTTCAGAATCCATATAAAACATATGGATATTTTATCATAAGAAAAGTGAACCATGTAAATCATAGTGAGATTAAACTTAAAACATACACATATGAAATAATGTCATCTTAGATGAAAAATGGTTTTGATAAAACATTTGAAATGAATTCTTGAGGAAAATATCCTTTCTTCATGAAAATTATTTTCTTTTCAAAAAATGACATGCAATATTAAAATAAAAGTATTTTGTTGAAAATAGTCATAAAATAATGTAGAGTATGATTCATGAAAATGAGGCTTTATGAAACCATAAAATTCCATTCACGACATATAAGTTAAAAATAACATTCTCCTCGTACTTTTGTTAGAAAATTCAAAAAGTTCCACGTATGGTAAAAAAATATTCCTTAAATACCATGTAGTAAAAGTAAAAACTTGTTTAAAAGGACTTTAGACATACATGAAAACACTTTTATACAACATGGACATGGATGATAGAAATAAACCCAGTAAATTCTTACGAATAAGAAATCTCGGATAAAAAATGAGATTTGCAAAATTATCCCTTACCTTAGGTCTGATATGCTTTGTATGGATCTGAACCTCTTGTATAATGATTTAAATAATATCATTGACTTATTACATAATCATATTCAATTTTATGATATCATATATGTTTCACTTATGACTTTATTTTACCCATTCTTTTGTAAATTCCATGTTAAAGCAGCGTTTTGGGTAAAATCATTTCTTTTATCGTATGTGTTTAGACTTGTCATTCTTGATATTATTACTTATATCCTAATTTACATAATTCCATAATTTAAAACATGATTTATATATAATATATATTCATAATATACATATATATTATAGATCGATAAAAGGAATGAAATACACCGTTCATGGAGACGGTAGGCCGTACGTACGCATGAACGCTGTTTTCGTTTCCTTATTGAATTGAATAGAATTATGTTGATGAAATACATATATATATATATATACATAAATCTAGTATCATTATTATGTCATATATTTCATTATTATTCATTATATATAATTTATAATCATTCATGAATGGTTAACATGGAGAATGAATCTCATCGCGTCGTGGAGACGGTAGTCCGTATGGACGCACGAGCGATGATATCAATCCGATGATCGTGGAATTGTATTCAAGTGCATGTATACTATTTCAAAACCAATATCAATTTAAATTAATCATATAAAGTTATTCGTTACACCATTATACCCATCCAAGTAAGGAGGTGGTGGGAAATAGATTACACCACGACGTGGAGACGATATTCCGTATGTACGCACGCGCGGTGATTTTATTTTCCATAGGATGGATCGATGGTGAAAAAAGATCGTTTCATACTTATAATAACACATCAGTATATGAGTGATGCTGATTTTATTAATTTATAATAGAACATCTAATGAAGAAGAATTGGAAGAAGAAATAAATTTGAAAGAATCGGTAACAGATATTACCTCTTCTTTCGACACGCCTTTTTGAAACCACCTCTTCGGGCACTAAAATTGGTCTTTGAAAAAGACCAAGACCTCTAAGATGTTTCTATGGAACTGTAGAAGAGAATTTGTTAGGGTATTGGCCGAGCATGAAGGCTCAATGTGGTGTGAGGAAGAGAGGGAGGAGGTTACCTTTTATAAGGGAGGAGAGGGTCATCTTTGGAATCCTCAAAAATATTAGTTTAATATAAATTCAAGCCCCACATAAAAACCTCCATTGATGACTCAATTACAATATTAGATGAGATAGGGTTTTAATATCATCAACAAATCAAATTTAGACATGTTTTGATCTTATTTTAAGCCTTATCATTTTGATTTATCCTTATTTAATCTATTTACCTTTATTTGTGGTAATAAAATTCTAAATTTTAATTGGATATAAATAATCACTTATGTGATGTTAATTTTCCATAATTGGATACTTTATGAAATTTTAGACTTTATAAATTTCAATTTATAATTTTTAAATATTTTTGTGATTTTTAAAAAAATTTATAATATGTTATTTTCATAAAATAACAATAGTGTCAATTTTGACACTATTCATTTATTTGAATTTAAATAAAATATATACAAGAAGATATGTTCGAACTAAAAGTTTTAATAGATTCATAAATGGATATATGTGTCTATAAAAATAGTTTAGAACATTAAATAGTTCATATATTATTTATTTTATTATTTTTAAAACCATTTATTTGGTTTATCTCTTAATAAAATAATTACTACAACATTTTTTTATAATTATTTAATATAACTATTTTTTTCATAAAAATTAAAAATAAAATCCTATGATGAATATAAATCCGTTATAGTTTCCAATAATACTTTTACTCGAATTTATCATCTTAAAATAACAATATTTAAATTGTTATATTTATTAAATTATGAAGGTGACAACTTTGGCATCATTTAAAATAAAATAATATAAGTGTCATAATCGCTTTTATAAGGCTCTAAAAGGTCAAATATTAGACGACTGGATGATTATGGTTTACATTTACATGGCCAATAATTTTTGGTCAGGGTGTTGGTGCCTTTTATTGTCACTATTAATTTAATAAAAACTATATTCTTGATTTTTCACTAGATAAACAATTTCTACATCACTATTGTGTCACAATTAATGACAATGATTTAATACCAAAAAATTATAAATAAATTCATATTAGGTAGATAATTTTATTAGATTTCTTTAGACTATTCATTTTTGAAGTTTCATGATTTTTATCACTAAATTAAAATTAATATACTTATAATATTTAAGAGAGTGACATGTTGTCACTTTCTTTGGTTTTAATAATAATTAAATTATTTTCAAGGAAAAAAGTCCATAAAATGAATCCATTCCAACCCTTAAGTGATATGGGTCTACTTTTAGTCATCCAATAGAATTTTGGCAGGTGTTAGGGTAATTTTATAATCTTATATTTACCCTTAATTACCTGATTTATCTTTAACTATGGTAAATAAAATTCACCGTAGTTACTATTCATAATGCCCAAAAATAAAAAGCAGCATATTAACATAATTTGGACCCACTTATTCCAAATATGGAATCCATTTTTTTAAATTAAATACACAAAAGTTGCAGAAATTAAATTAAAATTAATCCCGTTGTTGAATGAATATGGGTTTTTGTTTAAAACATTGTAAAAGATTGAATTGATTTAACCTACGAATTCAATGTAAAATCAATTGTAATGACATAAATTATAATAAATGGTAAAAATATATTCTATTTATACTTTAAAACCATTAAATATTATAATTTAACAATATAAATTATCTCAATGAAAAAAGTTGTTTAAATTAAAAATTAGCATATTTTTACTATTCCTCAAAACATGAAAGTTATCAGAAAAGTATCAAAACTTTACCCAAAGTGAATTTTTATATCCTGATTCAAATGAAGAATTTTATTTTGTCAAATTGAACTTATAAACATGTTAAAAACTATATTTAATGTGGGTGCGCCATCAAAAGGCGGCAAAACTGCATTTTTTTGAAAAAATACTTAATTTACCCGAGAAATTTATATTGTTCTTATACCATGTTCTAGAAAATGTGTAAGATGAATAATAATGTTATAAAATTAATAATTTAGTTAATACTATTTATAATGTATAGTTCATAATAATATTATAATAATATTTCGTTTTTTAGTAAAACCTGATATTGCGTACAACACACGCTATCTGGGAAGGTCGTGATTGCGTGTAATGCAAGCCAAGTCAGGGTTGGATGTAGTGCATTACTCCATTTTTTTTGCGTATAACAAAATACATTGAATATATATATATATAATCAGATTTTCGTAGAATAACTACTATCAAACAAACATGAACTTTTGTGTAACATGATCCAAGATTAGTGTTGCCTATAATGCAAGCTAATACGGTGTTGCGTATAGTGCAAGATAATATGGTGTAGCGTACAACAGAAGATATGAACGAAATTAAAATGGATATATCTTTTAAAATCTTGGGTTGTTACATTCTACCCCCCTTAAAATTAATTTCGCCCTTGAAATTCGCCAGGGTTATAAATAATTTAACATTCATAGAAACCCACATCGTAAAAAGGAATACTAAAACTTAATTTTAAAAACTAATGTATGAAACGTAATGATTACCCAAAACAACTCATCATTGGGTTTCCATAGAGGAGAACATAGGTGAAAATATGTATATGGAAGAGAAATCTAATCATCAAGTTCTGATGGAGAGTGGTAGAGAACAAGGCTATGAAAAATCCAACAATCACAAAGCCATAAATTTGTGATGATCCAAGGTACCATTTGATTCATCGGATATAAGGACACTAGGACAACATTTTTTCGTATTCAAGATCATTTCCCTAAAGTTGAAGAAATTGGAATTAGAAGAAATACGTTCTTGATTTTGGTACAATCTCACCATTGGTTGTTCCATGGACAATTTCCACTTCATCTATTAAAGAAATGAAGTTGAATTTTTTCATTCGCGAATTGTTAGAAGATCATATGATAGAGTGACAGGTCATTCCATTTGTCTCAAACAAAAATTTTGCAAAATTTATCAAATATACATAAGTCCATCTATTGTGAGATTAATCATATATGATTCCAAAAATGGACTTATACATCATCTATCATACCGCTTAATAAAATTAAACTAGTTTCTACTAACCATGGACTTCCTGTAAAGACCCGGAAATTTCAAGGAAAATTTTTTCATAGTTATCTTTGGAATTTTACAAGAACTTAGTTTCTGACGGCGCCTAATTCCAAGGCACGGTGTGCCCGGAATCATTTTCTAAAGTTTATCTCTGGTACGTTCAGTGAACGAACGAGCGGGAATTCCTATCTTTTGAACCGATGTTCAGAATCGAATTCTGAGGGCACCGATGGATCCGTACCACCGGTAATTGATTAGGAACGCCACTTCCGAGGTTACGTTTACACACAGTAATTTGTTAGAATTTGTGGAAGTTGAAATAAAAATTAAAGTACAATTTTTATTTTAACTAAGTGGATTAGGCTTTGGGTGGAAGTGGGGTTACTACCCAACTTCCATAGGGAGGTTATGAAGGTGGTGGGGCCCACACAAACCCTGCCCCTTCACCTTCCCTAAACTTCCTTTACACTTCACATTCTTTAACCCCACCTAAACTCACATTTAATATTTGACAACATAAGTTTAATAACTTATTTTATTAATTAAGTGAGTTAAGTGTGGTTATTTGAATTTTAAACTCTTGAAATTCAATTATTTGTTATGTTAATAAAATAAGAGGTAAGCTTATTTTATTTTGGGGTTGGAACCTTTGTTTCTTGAAAGGTTTGGGGAGAAAAGATAAGGAAAGCTAGAGTTCTTCATCTTCTTCGACGAAGAACATGAAGAACGGAAAGAACGCATCGAACTCTGTCGAAGATCGCCGAGTCCTCGGAGACCGACTACGCGACGCCTTTTACCGCGACGGTTCTTCCGTGACGTCTCCTTCCGCGACGTCTCTTTCCGCGATGAATCCTCGTTCGACGAACCTCTCTTCAAGCTCGCACGAGGTAGGGGGTTAATGTGATTTTTAATTAGGTTATTCTCTTCTGTCTTTTATCCACATTTTTTTGGACCGCATGATATCAGAAAACGGGAGGAGGCCGGACCGCACAAACACGGCCGCCCCCTCCCTATTATTTTTCTTGTTATTGCGGATCGAATGAAAGTGACGCGGTTCCGTCGCACATCGTGGGATTGAGCGGCCAGAATGTGCAACGTCGTCACGCCGCACATTCAATTCTTTTTAACCAATTCATCGGTGCCGTCGTGCCGTGCCGAAGAACCGCAAAAGAAACGCGGCCGGAGTCAGGCCGCGGCGAAGGGGCACGACTCCATCGCGTCACACCGGAAAACCACAAAGACGGTACGTTTTGTTAATTGACGTGCGGATTGACAGGTGATGAAAAACGGGGCCGAAAAGTATTCTTGAAGCTTGCGAAGTAAATTTCGAGACCCGAGATGAACACTGGCTCAGACGGTTTTGAAAACAGACCACCGGAGCAACTCTGGTGGCACATGGAAACACCTGGAGGCGTGGGTCGCCGGCGCGGCGCCGCTGGCCTCAATCAATGGTGAGGGCAGGCCGTGCACACCCCCCCCCCCCCGCTCCGCGACTTCGGCTTGGCCACGCTGGCCTAGCCGCGCCCGGCTGGTCGGGCCGGGCCCCGCTAGGGAGGACCTTGGTCGGGTCGACCCGGTTCGGGCCGACCCAGGGGGCCTCGGGCCGGGGCGATCCTGGCTCGAAACCCCCGTTTTCGGACCCTCTTCGGTCTTTTCCCCATATCATGGGCTACAGACCTCCGATTGACACATCGTCAGCTGTGATACGATCCTTGGATTGACGCGTTTGTTTCAGTATATCGCACTCAAGGTTTCGGAATACTTTGGGTTTGACCGGGTTGGTTCGGATACGAAACCATCCGGGCCCTCGGAGCGGAAACGCTTATATATTGAGTTCTGGACGTCTGATTGACGTGCCTTCGACATTGATGGTTTCCTCTAAGTAAGACAGTTTTTTTGGCTTACTCCGCCCGAGGTTTGGATGACGTCGGAGTGCGGTCAGGTTGGTTCGCTCACGAAACCAACCGGACCCCTAGAACGAAAAAGACAATAACTCACAGACCGGGCGTCCGATTGACATGCCGTCTTTTTCGTTGAATTTATTTTGATGAGACAGAACTTTTGGCATACTTCGCCCGAGTTTTGGATGCAGTTGGACAGTGACCAGGTTGGATTGTACCCAAAATTCAACCGGGCCCCTCGAACAGAAAAGCTGATATCTTTCAGACCGGACGTCCGTTTGACGAACTGTCAGTGGCGTTGGTGATCTCATTGAGAAACGGTCCCTATGAGTATACCATATTAGAGTTCGGGGAACAGTTGAGATACGGCCGGGTTGGTTCGCTCACGAAACCAACCGGGCCCCTGGGACGAAAAGGCTAATAACTCACAGAACGGACGTCCGATTGACGAGCCGTCTATTGCGTTGAGACCCCTATGACGAGGCGGTACTTTGAGATACTTCTTCGTGGGAATTTGAGATACTTGGAGTATCGACCTGTAGCTCGTGGAGTGGACCCTCCCAAGGACGAGCGTGCATAGTACGGAGACCGTGTAGCCGACTGAGACCTGACGACTGCTTGACCGACTCGACTTGGAGTGAGTCTACTAGCCCAGTGGACGGAGCACTACTTTGTGAGGTGCAAACCCATGGAGGACAGAGCACTACCAGTGTGACAGTGCAGACCCGCAGTACTCATCCGGAGAGTACCTCTGCAGGCTATTAGGGGGTGTGCACTACTGTGTTTGGGTGGCATACCCCGGCGGGAAGCACTACTGTGTTAGGGTGGCTGACCCACGGTACTCGACAAGAGGAGTACCTCGACAGTATTAGGTTAGTGAGAATTATCTCGGAGTCGTGACAGGACCACTGTACACTCCTGAGATGGAGCTCTTCAGCAGTTACAGTTTCGATAATGAAAATCCTTGTTTGAGCTGAGACATTTGACCTTATTGATTACCTCATGATTGAGATGGGTCACTTGATAACTTAGTTATATGTATGGGCATATACCTGGGTAGTGGTTATCCGTTGATTTCATGATCTTGGTGTTTTTCTCCATGATTGATATGGGTTACTTGATAACTTATGTATATGCATGAGCATATACCTAAGTAGAGGTTATCTGTTGAGATCTTCTTTTTGGTTAACCTTGTTGGTTTTACTGAGACATTGAGGGTCTCGGGGTCCCTACTGAGTATAGTTATACTCACCCCTGCACGGGCTATGCCCGCACCTCGTTGTGTTTATTGCAGACGACGAGCAGTGCTGACGGAGGCCGAGTGTTCGAGGACTGGATGGTACCCAGAGGTGGACTACACGACAAGTCAATACCCGGAGGTGGACTTCACGGCGAGACGACACTCAGAGGAGGTTGACGGGCCAGAGCGTTGTGGAAGCTATCTGTACCTACCCTTCAGGTAGGATCTGTGGTGGATGATCTAGGAGCTGCGCCATCTGTACCTACACTTCAGGTAGGATCCGAGGAGGATGTCCCAGGAGCTACTTCTTTTCTTCCAACTGTATGTCTTTTTCTATTGTACTTTCATTAATTTGTCGTTGTACTTTCAGTTGAGTTTGTATTCTGACCCATTAACTTTTCAGCACTTTCTTTTGTACTTAGTGTTTTACTTCCGCTTATACTCTGTGGTGTTTTGTTTACTTTTATAAAGGCAATTCCTTCCCAGTTATCGAGATTTACTCCTTTGGTGCCAGTAGCCAGCCCCTGGCCTATGGAAGGCGGTCTTGGGGTAGTCATGGCACGGGCCCCGAGGACGGGTCGTGAAAAATTGGTATAAGAGGCGTCGGTTCTACCGCAGAACTTCTAACTATGATATTTTCATTCTGTGAAGCAATAGTGTTAAGGGTACCGAGTGTGGTTTTCAGTTCAGGGAGTCTAGTGTTGGTGCGGGCGGCTGACGTATCCATACACCAGGACCCTGAAAACTGATTTCCGAATTTCTTCACAAAAACACTGATTGTGTGTGTCTTTTCAAAGGTTTTCCCTTAAAACAGCTCAAACCAGGTCAGCTCACCAGGTATAATCGTTTGACCGTGTCATGTTGTTTTTTTCAGGATGCCTTTTCATGGATGACTAGCTAGAGACCAGAGGGATGTGCGTACTGACAGCTTGTCGAGCAACGAGGCTTCGGTACAAGGCCCTCTTGCAGTTGTGGCACCAGCGGTACTACCATACATTGGGCCACCGATGCCTCCAGCCCCAACAGTAGGCGATGCACGCCACTTGAGTGCGCTGCACGAGTTCCAACGCTAGAGGCCACCCAGGTTCTGGGGAGAGACGGACCCACTGGTGGATGAGGATTGGCTGGAGGCTGTGGTGAGAGTCTTTAGGCTAGTGGGGATGCCTGCAGACTTCATGGTGATCTTTACTGCCAGACTTCTTCAGGCCGGAGCAGGCAGGTGGTGGAGTCACTTGTTCCAGTTTTGCGATGGGGTGACCTTCGCATGGGAAGACATGGAGACCTTATTCAGGGTGGAGTTTGTGCCAGTAGCTCTACACCTCGAGCGTGTTCAGGAGCTGCTGCCTTTGCCGTGTGTTTTTCGATCAGTAGCCGAGTCATCTGTGGGCAGTAAACAAATGGTGCAGAGGTCCAGGAGGACCAGACCAGCAGTTGGGCGATCTCGGGTTTTAGGACCGGTGGTGCGGGGAACCGGGGAAGGGGTCAGAGCCAGGCGTGCCAGAAACGGACAGTGTTACTCCTGCGGCAGGAAGGGTCACCTGGCACGTGACTGTACAACCCCCCGCATAGTTGATCCACGGGTGTTGGAGGAGCCACCGAGGCAGAATTAGCGATGAGTGCTTGAGCAAAATCCGAGCAGTGGACAAGTTTGTAGAGCTCAGGGAGCAAGTAGATAGGATCGGAACTATTGGATACGTCCCTTGTACTTCTAGTTCCATGTTGCTATTGTATTTGTTTCTTTGTACTATGAGCTGCAATAATAAAAAAACATTTATCTTTGTTTGCTTTCCTGTCCTTTTGTTTGGTTAATACTGAGTGTTCCTGGTTAAAACTATTGACTTGAACCTCACTTTCGAGATTTCCACTGGAGAAGACCCAGTGACCTTACAATGATGCCGACAGTGTGACTCGACCCTTGGAGGCGAGAGTGACAGTTGAATCTATTAGTAGTTACATCGAGGCCTTACGACGTCATCCATGGCGTGAATGTGTCATTCATGTCCGGATTGTCTATATTAGGCAATGGGTGTGGTTCATCCAGGGGATGAGACCGAGATTCTCTTTTCGGCAAAGGAGAAATTTTAGCAGCTCCTTCAGAACATCCAAGAGCAGATGAGGACTGTACAGTGCAGTAAGAAACAGGAAACCGGATCCAGTCTTAGAGACTCAAGCGTGTTAAATGTTTAAATAAGAGGAAGCTTTAAAGATAGATGAGTCTGCGGAGCAGCAGACGTGGAGATAGAGCTAGGAGAGAAGCATGAGGTGATGTACATCTTAACATGCTACAACTACCCGCCTTAATTAACCCCGCCAGGCTTAGGGAGCTGGAGGGCGGAGGAAGAGTGAGGCTGAATGCGGTCTTGGAGAGTGACCCAATGGCTCTAAAAATGATTCAAGGGACAGTATGTGTCCACTACTAGCTTCTGTAGTAACAGACATCGATATGAACCATTCCTTGATTTCACAAATCTTGTTCCAGAGATAGAGTTTCCGGTAAGCCGTGGAAATGACCCTCACGTCTGTAGATACCTTGGGAGGAGTCTCGATAATCACACTAACGCCGACGGTGTGGTCAGACCCTCGAGGCAAGAGTTTAGGTTGGAATCTTTTGGTGGCAGCGTCGAGGACTTACGACATTAGTTTCAGTATGGAATGGGCAATAACTGTTCATACTCAAATTGACGGTTTTAGGAAAACATCGGGATGGGTTTTCCTTGGTCGGCAGAAAGGAAACCCCATGCAGCACAAGAAAAACTCTTTCACAGGAGGATGCGATCGATCACTCTTGAGTCGGTCAACCATACCCTCGTGGCAATAGTCGTTTGAGTTTCAGTTCTAATAGGAATTGGAGACCTCTAGAGTTTGAGGATGACGATCACGTCGTTATACGGGTCTCACCTTGACGAGGTTTACGGAGATGTGGCCAGGGCGGCAAGTAATCTCTGAAGTTCAACCGACCTTTCTAGGTCCTCAACTGGTTAGGCGAGGTGGTTTACCGCTTGACCCATCCACCTCAGTTTCACCAGGTGCACGTCGTTTTCTAGGTATCTCAACTGAGGAGATACGCGATCGACCCTTCGCATATCATCGACCATGAGGAGCAGGACGATGGCGATGGGGTTACTTCCACGGAGGTTCCTGTAGGGATCGAGATTCGATAGGAGCGGATCCTATGAGGATGGTTGATTCCTCGGGTGTGCTTTATTTGGCAGTACGGAATCTCCAGGTAAGCACATGGGAGCGGAAGGCTCAGGTGTGTGCTCAATACCGGTTTTGTGACCCTAGTTTGTGTTGAAACTTTACAGGGACGTAAATCCCTGAGGTGGGAGTAATGTAAAGACACGGAAATTTCAAGGAAATTTTTTTCTTAATTTTCTTTGGAATTTTACAGGAACGCAGTTTCTGATGGCGCCTGATTCCGAGGCCCGGTGTGCCCGAAATCATTTTCCGAAGTTTGGATCGGGTACGTTCAGTGAACGAACGAGCGGGAATTCTTATCTTTTGAACCGGTGCTCAGAATTGAATTCCGAGGGCACCGATGGAACCATAGCACCAGTAATTTCTTCGGAACACCACTTCTGATGTTGTGTTTATGCTGGGTATGTTGTTAGAATTTGTGGAAGTTGAAATAAAAATTAAACTACAATTTTTATTTTAACTATGTGGATTAGGCTTTGGGTGGAAGTTGGGTTACTACCCAACTTCCCAAGGGAGGTTATGAAGGTGGTGGGGCCCACACAAACCCTACCCCTTCACCTTCCCTAACCTTCCATAACTCTTCACATTCTTTAACCCCCCTCAAATCACATTTAATATTTGACAACTTAAGTTTAAAAACTTATGTTATTAATTAAGTGAGTTAACATTGGTTATCTGAATTTTAAACTCTTGAAATTCAAATATTTGTTATGTTAATAAAATAAGAGGTATGCTTATTTTATTTTGGGGTTGGAACCTTTTTTTCTTGAAAGGTTTGGGGAGAAAATATAAGGAAAGCTAGATTTCTTCATCTTCTTCGACGAAGAACAGGAAGAACACAATAAACGCATCGAACTCCGTCGAAGATCGCCGAGTCCTCAGAGACCGACTACGCGATGCCTTTTACCGTTATGGTTCATCCACGACGTCTCCTTCTGTGACGTCTCTTTCCACGATGAATCCTCGTTCGACGAACCTACGTTCAATCTCGCACAAGGTAGGGGTTTACGTGATTTTTCATTACATGATTCTCTTCCGTCTTTTATCCGCGTTTATTTGGACCACATGATATCAGTTAACAGGAGGAGGCCGGACCGCACAAACATGTCTTCCCCCCTCCCTATTGTTTTTATTATTATTGCGGATCGAATGAATGTGATGCGGTGTCGTTGCACCATGTGGGATTGAGCGGCAAGAATGCGCGACGTTGTCACACCGCGCATTCAATTCTTTTGAACCAATTTTGTGGCGTCGTCGGGTCGTGCCGAAGAACCAAAAAAGAACCGCGGCCGGAGTCGGTCCGCGGCGAAGGGGCGCGGCGAAGGGGCGCGGCGCCGTCACGTCGCGCCGGAAAACCACAAAGGCGGTGCGTTTTGTTAATTGACGTGCGGATTGACGGGCGACGACAAATGGGGCCGCAATGTATTTTTGAAGCATGTGCAGTAAAGTTCGAGACCCAAGATGAACACCAGCTTAGAAAGTTTTGAAAACGGACCACCGGAGCAACTATGCTGGCTCGCGGGAACACCCAGAGGCGCGGGTCGCTAGCGCGGCGCCGCCGACAATCGGGGGCGGAGGCCGGAGCCGTCCGGCCGCCAGGCGGCGGCGGCGGATCCGCCGCCGGCCTCAATCAGCGGCGAGGGCGGGCCGTGCACCGCCCCCCCCCTCCCCCCCCCCCCCCGCTTCGTGACTTCGGACCGGTCGGGCCGGGCCGGGACCCGCCGGGTCGGACCCGGGTCGGGTCGGCTTGGTTCAGGCCGACCCAGGGGCCTCGTGCCGGGGCGGTCCGGGCCCGAAACCCCCGTTTTCGGACCATCTTTGGTCGTTGCCAATATATTGGGCTACAGACCTCCGATTGACGCACTGTCAGCTGCGATACGATCGTTGGATCAAGACGGTCATTTCCGTATATCGCAATCAATTTTTCGGAATACTATTGGTTCGACCGGGTTGGTTCGGATACGAAACCAACTGGGCCCTCGTAGCGGAAACGCTTATATCTTGAGTTCGGGACGTTCGATTGACATTCCGTCAACTTTCATGGTTTCCTCTAAGTGAGACGGGTCTTTTGGATTACTCCACTCAAGGTTTGGATGCCATCGGAGTGCGGTCGGGTTGGTTCGCTCACGAAACCAACTGGGCCCCTGGAACGAAAAAGCCAATAACTCACAGACCGAGTGTCTGATTGACGGGCCGTCTGTTTCGTTGAATTCCTCTTGATGAGATGGAACTTTTGGCATACTTCGCCCGAGTGTTGGATGCAGTGGGATTGTGTCCGGGTTGCATTGTACCCGAAATCCAACCAGGCCACTGGAATGGAAAAGCTGATATCTTTCGGACCGGACGTCCGTTTGATGAACCGTCAGTGGCGTTGGTGATCTCGTTGAGAAACGGTCTCTATGAGTATACCATATGAGAGTTCAGGGTACAGTTGAGATATGGCCGGGTTGGTTTTCTCATGGAACAAACCGGGCCTTTGGGACAAAAAGGCTAATAACTCATAGACCGAACGTCCGATTGACGGGCCGTCTATTGCGTTGATACCCCTATGATGAGGCGGCCATTTGAGATACTTTTTTGTGGGACTTTGATATAGTTGGAGTATCGACCTGTAGCTCGTGGAACGGACCCTCCCAGAGACGAGCGTGCGGAGTACGGAGACCGTGTAGCCCACTGAGACCTGACGACTGCTTGACTGACTCGACTTGGAGTGATTCGACTAGCCCAGTGGATGGAGCACTACTTTGTGAGGTGCAGACCCATGGCAGATGGAGCACTACCTGTGTGACAGTGCATACCCACGGTACTCGTCTAGAGAGTACCTCTACAGGCTATTAGGGGGTGTGCACTACTATGTTTGGGTGGCATACCCCGGCGGGAAGCACTACTGTGTTTGGGTGGCTGACCCACGGTACTCGACTGGAGGAGTACCTCAGCAGTCATAGGTTTGTGAGCATGTACCTCAGAGTCGTGACAGGACCACTGTATACTCCTGAGACGGAGCTCTTCAGTAGTTACAGTTTCGATAATGAAAATCCTGGTTTGAGATGAGACTTTTGACCTTTGTGTTTACCTCATGATTGAGATGGGTCACTTGATAACTTAGATATATGTATGGTCATATACCTGGGTAGTGGTTATCTGTTGATTTCATGATCTTAGTGTTTTCCTCATGATTGAGATGGGTTTCTTGATAACTTAGGTATATGCATGAGCATATACCTAAGTAGAGGTTATCTGTTGAGATCTTCTTTTTGGTTAACCTTGTTGGTTTTTTTGAGACCTTGAGGGTATCATGGTCCCTACTGAGTATCGTTATACTCACCCCTGCACGGGTTATGCCTGCACCTCGTTGTGTTGGTTGCAGACGACGGGCAGTGCTAACGGAGGCCGAGTGTTCGAGGACTGGACGGTACCCGGAGGTGGACTACACGACGAGTCAGTACCCAGAGGTGGACTTCATGGCGAGACGACAAACAGAGGAGGTTGGCGGGCGGGGGCCTTTTGGAAGCTATCTGTACCTACCCTTAAAGTAGGATCCGTGGTGGAAGATCTAGGAGCTGCGCCATCTGTAGCTACCCTTCAGGTAGGATCTGAGGAGGACGACCAAGGAGCTGCTTCCTTTCTTCCAGCTGTTTGTGTTTTTCTGTTGTACTTCCGTTCAGTTGTAGCTGTAATTTCAGTTAAGTTTGCATTCTGGACCATTTTCTTTTCTTCACTTTATTTTGTACTTAGTGTTTTACTTCCGCTTGTACTCTGTGGTGTTTTGTTTACTTTTATAAAGGCAATGCCTTCCCAGTTATCGGGATTTACGCCTTTGGTGCTAGTCGCCAGCCCCTGGCCTATAGAAAGCGGGCTTAGGGTAGTCACGACACGGGCCCCGAGGACGGGTCGTGACACTTCTTGTAGGCCACTCTCACTTTGGTTGTGGGTTCGATTCCCACATCCATGTCCGACATGATGGGCTGTCTCACGTCCTATAGTTTGTCCTTTTTTTCAAAAAATACATTATTATAACTTTCCATCAATAATATCAAAAATGTTCTAGCCTTAAACAATACTAACTTATGTACAACATAATCCATTCCAATCTTTAGGATTATCCAAAATACTATTGTCCAATCTTATATTATAGTGAAAATGATTACCAAAGAGTTCATATAACAAGCATGTAATTACCATCATTGATCCCAATATATCATAAAATATGTCTTGTTGGTCACATCCAAACATTCGAAGGCCTTAATCGTATATTCTCTTGAAAAAAAAGAATACCCATTGAATCTTAGTTCAAACATTAATGCAGTTAAAAGTTAACATTTTCCACATACCAAAATCCTCAGAATTCTATATACTCAAACCATGATATCACTTAGTCCTTATATCTATCACGAGCTCATGAATACTATCAAACATTTCATTTTCTATGTATCCCTTCATTATGTGCATATCATATTCTTTCCAAAATATTTGAATCACTTTTCATGGTTACCGGTACCATAAAATTATTTAAAACCACAATACACTAATGAAAAAAATATTATAATACACCATAAAAGTACCTCAACAACATTATTCTTGAATACCAATACATAAACACTTCAATCCATCCTCTTCAATGATTTTCCTAGAATAAGTCCTTCCTTGATTTAGAAGTAACTTTTTAGGTCAGGTCATTGAGTTGGGTAATGCCCATGTTCTCCACAAATAAGACATTGAACTCTATAACAGTCTATCACTCTATGACTCTTTTCTCCAAATAGATAACATTTTTCCCTCCATTTGTTGTATTCCTCAAGGATCTTCTTCCCTTCTTTATAAATCTCAATCATCCTTTCTTTATGCTCCTTAACATGTGAACATGTATAAAATTTAATCTTCCTCTTATTTGATGAATTAGGGATACCAATAATTTTCACCTTATTAATCTTATATCGCGATGACTAATTCGGAATAATCACAATATCTTCTCTCTAGGCATTACTCAATTTTGTTTCTCATAGTCACCAATTTGTCCATTGGATTCAATGTTAACCGAATTCTTTCTGGTTCCCTCCATTGACTAAAACACAAAAAGAATTCTGTGAGAGGCAGAAATCATACAAGGAAAATAACATAATCAAGGGGGAGTACCTTCGACATCTAAAATATTGAGTTTATTTATAATATCGTTTCCATAATTCTAGGACTATAACCTATACTTATACTTCACCTTAGGGACATCCCTAGACATACCTTAGAAATATCTTTAGGGATCTCACTAAAGTTCTCGTATCCTAGTTTCCAAAGGTTGACTAAACCATTCCTATGATACCAACTGTAGAGACCCAATTCTTGACGTACGTGGACATTACATTACTTTTTCGGAATACTTAATACATAACAAAAACAGACACACAAGGACCGTAATAGTTTAGTGTCTTTTTAAACATGGAATATAAACTTCTAATCATGTTGAAAGATCTTCAAAAACTCCCATAACAATCTTCCCCTTTTTGTTTCCTTACCTGAAACCTTTCTTTATTTCCTAGGAAAAATAAAACAAAAAAAGGATGAGCTAAAATGCTCAGTAAGGGCAAACATGGAGAACATAAAACAATCAATAAACATTTTAATGAAAAAACTATCGTGGAATTACGTAAGGAATATATCATTACAGAACATCAACCATGATAAAATATAATGGGAATGAAATGTGTAATTGTGGCATCCATTAAGCACATGCAATGATTTACATAGTAGCCAAGGCATTGATGCCAAGACCATCATAGTGGACAAAGTCCCTTACAGAATCGAGTTCACTCCTCGTTCCAATCCTGTACAACTGAACCAAATTAACTTACTGTTCTAGCCATGTATATCTCATGAGATATAAATCTTTACTCAATACATTGGAGGGAGATATAAGTCCCACCCATCTCATAATGAAATCATTCTTACTTGTGCCACAAAATAAACTTAAAACATTCATCCTAACCCAAAGAATAAAACGGGTTTCATAAACATTATCTCATCATTTCATAATCCATATAAAACAAGAGGAAATTTAATCATATGAAAAGTGAACCATGTAAATCATAGATACATTAAACATGAAACATACACATATGAAATAATTTCATCTTAGATGGAAAATGGTTTTGATAAAACATTTGAAATTAATTCTTGAGGAAAATATCCTTTCTTCGTCAAAATCATTTTTTTTCAAAAAATGCCATGCAGTATTAAAATAAAAGTACATTTTTGAAAATAGTCATAAAATAATTCAGAGTATGCTTCATGAAAATGAGGCATTATGAAACCATAAAAATCCGTTCACGCCATATAAGTTACAAATAACATTCTCCCCATACTTTTGTCGAAAAAGTCAAAAAGTACCTCGTATGGTAAAAAATATATTCCTCACATACCATGTAGTAAAACAAAAAATTTATTTAAAAGGACATTAAACATACATGAAATCAATTTTATAAAACATGGACATGTATTATAGAAATAACCCCATTAAATACTTACGTATAAGAAATTTCGGATAAAAATGTGATTTACAAAATTATCCCTTACCTTAGGTCTGATATGCTTTGTATGGATACGAACCTCCTGTATAATGATTTAAATAATGTCATTGACTTATTAAATAATCATATTTAATTTTATGATATCATATATGTTTCACTTATGACTTTATATTACCCTTTCTTTTGTAAATTTCATGTTAAAGTAGCGTTTTGGGTAAAATCATTTCTTTTATCGTATGTGTTTAGACTTTTCGTTTTTGATATTATTACTTATATCCTGATTTACATAATTCCAGAATGTAAAATATGATTTATATATAATATATATTCTTCATATACATGTATATTATAGACCAATAAAAGGAATGAAATACACCGTTCATGGAGACGGTAGGACGTACGTACGCATGAACACTGTTTTCGTTTCCTTATTGAATTGAATAGAATTAAGTTGATGAAATACATATATATATATATATATATATAAATCCGGTATCATTATTATGTCATATATTTCATTATTATTCATTATATATACTTTATAATCATTCATGAATGGTTAACATGGAGATTGAATCTCATCGCATCGTGGAGACGGTAGTCCGTACGCATGCACGAGCGATGATATCATTCCATGATTGTGGAATTGTATTTAAGTGTATGTATACTATAACATAACCAATATCACTTTAAAATAATCATATACATTTATTATTTACACCATTATACCCAACCAAGTAAGGTGGTGGTGAAAAATAGATTACACCACGGCGTGGAGACGGTATTCTGTACGTACGCACGTGCGGTGATTTCATTTTCCATAGGATGGATAGATGGTGAAAAAATGGTTGTTTCATACTTATAATAACATATCAGTATATGAGTGATACTGATGTTATTACTTCATAATAAAAAAATTAATGAAGAATAATTGGATGAAGAAATAAATTTGAAAGAATCGGTAATGGATATTACCTCTTCTTTCGACATGCCTTTTTGAAACCTCCTCTTAGGGAACTAAAATTGGTCTTTGAAGAATACCAGGACCTCTAGGATGTATCTATGGAAGTGGAGAAGATAATTTGGAAGGGTTTTCCCAATTAATAAGGCTTAATGTGGTGTGAGGAAGAGAGGGAGGAGGTGCCCTTTTATAAGGGAGGAGAGGGGCACCTTTGGAATCCTAAAAAATATTAGTTTAATATAAATTCAAACCCCGCATAAAAACCTCCATTAATGTCTCAATTCAAAGATTAGATGATCTAGGGTTGTAATATCATCAACCAATAAAATTTATACTTGTTTTGATCTTATTTTAAACCATATCATTTTGATTTTTCCTTATTTAATCTATTTACGTTTATTTGTGGTAATAAATTTCTAAATTATAAATGGTTATAAATAATCTCTTATGTGTTGTTAATTTTCCATAATTGGATACTTTATGACATTTTAGACTTTATAAATTTCAATTCATAAAATTTAAATATTTTCGTGTTTTTTAAATTTTTTTATAATATGTTCTTTTCATAAAATAACAATAGTGTCAATTTGGAAATTATTCACTTATTTGAATTTAAATAAAATATATATAGAAGATATGTTCGACCAAGAAGCTTTAATAGATTCATAAATGGTTATTTGTGTTTATAAAATTAGTTTATAACATTAAATATTTCATATAATATTTATTTTATTATTTTTAAAAACATTTATTTGGTTTATCTCTTAATAAAATAATTACTACAACCTTTTTGTATAATTATTTAATATACATATTTGTTGAATAAAAATTAAAAATAAAAACCTATGATGAAGATAAATCTTTTAACTTTCCAAATTATACTTTTACTCGAATTTATCATCTTAAAATCACAATATGTAAATTGTTATATTTATTAAATTATGAAGGTGACAACATTGGCATCATTTAAAATAAAATAATATAAGTGTCATAACTGCTTTTATAAAGATAAAAATGGTCAAATATTAGAATAATTGATGATTATGGTTTACATTTACATGAAAAATAAGTTTTTTTCATGGTTTTCGTGCCTTTTATGGTCACTATTAATTTAATAAAAACTATATTCTTGATTTTTCACTAGATAAACAATTTCTATATCACTATTGTGTCACAAATAATGATACTGATTTAATCCGTGAAAATTATAAATAAATTCATATGATGTAGATAATTTTATTATATTTCTCTAGACTATTCATGTTTGAAGATTCATGAAGTTTATCACTAAATTAAAATTAATATACATATAATATTTAAGAGTGTCATGTTGTCACTTTCTTTGGTTTTAATAATAATTAAATTATTTTCAAGGAAACAAGACCATAAAATGAATTTATTCCAACCCTTAAGTGATATGGGTCTACTTTTAGTCATCCAATAGAATTTTGGCAGGTGTTAGGGTAATTTTATAATCTTATATTTACCCTTAATTACCCGATTTATCTTTAACTATGGTAAATAAAATTCACAGTAGTTACTATTCATAATGCCCAAAAATAAAAAGTAGCTTATTAACATAATCTGGACCCACTGATTCCAAATATGTAATCCATTTTTTCAAATTCAATACAAAAAAGTTGATAAATTAAATTAAAATTAACCCCGTTGTTGAAAGAAAAACGGGTTTTTGTTTAAAACATTGTAAAAGATTGAATTGATTTAACCTACGAATTCAATGTAAAATCAATGCTAATGACATAAATTATATTAAATGGTAAAAATATATTCTATTCATAATTTAAAACCATTAAATATTATAATTTAATCATATGAATTATCTCAATGAAAAAGTTGTTTTTAATTAAAAATTAGCGTATTTTTACTATTCATCAAAACATGAAAGTTATTAGAAAAGTATCAAAAATTTATCCAAAGTAAATTTTTATATCCTTATTCCAAAGAAGAATTTTATTTTTCCAAATTGAACTTATAAAAATGTCAAAAACTAGATTTAATGTGGGTTCGCCATCAAAAGGTGACAAAATTTCATTTTTTTAAAAATACTTAATTTACCCAAAAAATTTATTTTGTTCTTATAACATGTTCTAGAAAATGTGTAAGATGAATACTAATGTTATAAAATTTAAAATTTAGTTAATACTATTCATAATGGCTAGTTCAAAAAAAAAATTATAATAATATATCACTGTTTAGTAAAACCCAGTATTGCGTACAACACACGCTATCGAGAAAGGTCGTGATTGCGTGTAATGCAAGCCAAGTCAGGGTTGCGTGTAGTGAAGGAATCCTTTGTTGTTGCGTATAACAATATACATTGAATATATATATATATATACTCAATGTTTCGTAGAATAACTACTATCAAACAAACATGAAATTGGGTGTAACACGATCCCAGATTAGTGTTGTGTATACTGCAAGCTAATACGGTGTTGGGTATAGCGCAAGATAATCATGGTGTAGTGTACAACAGAAGATATGACAAAAATTAAAATGAATGTATCCTATAAAATCTCGGGTTATTACATTCTACCACCCTTAAAATGAATTTCGCCCTTTAAATTCGTCGGCGTTATAAATAGTTTACTATTCATAGAAACCCACATCGTAAAAAAGAATACTAAAACAAAATTTTAAAAACTAAAGTATGAAACGTAACGATTACCCAAAATAACTCATCATTGGGTTTCCATATAGGATAACATAGGTGAAAATATGGATATGGAAGAGAAATATAAACATCAAGTTATGATGGAGAGTGGTAGAGAACATGGCTATGAAAAAGCCAACAATCACAAAGCCATAAATTTGTGATGATCCAAGGTACCATCTGATTCATCAGATATAAGGACACTAGGACAACATTTTTTCATATTCATGATCATTTCCCTAAAGTTGATGAAATTGGTATTAGAAGAAATACGTTCTTGATTTTGGTACATTCTCACCCTTGGTCGTTCCTTGGACAAAATCAACTTCATCTCTTAAAGAAATGAAGTCGAATTTTTTCATTCGCGAAGTGTTAGAAGATCATACGATAGAATGACAGGTCATTCCATTTGTCTCAAACAAAAAGTTTTCAAAAGTTTTCAAATATACATAAGTCCATCTATAGTCAGATTAATCGTATATGATTCCAAAAATGGACTTATACTTCATCTATCATACCGCTTAATAAAATAAAACTACGTTCTACTAACCAGGGACTTCCTGTAGGCCAGTGGTAGGTGATAAAAACCAGTCTCACTTCGGTTGTGGGTTCGATTCCCACAGCCTTGCCCGATGCGATGGGCTACTGCCCATCCTGCAGGTTGTCCTTTTGTTTCCAAAAATACATTATTATAACATTCCATCAATAATATCGAAAAAGTTCTATCCTTAAAAAATACTAACTTATGTCCATCATAATCCATTACAATCTTTAGGATTATCCAATATACTACTGTCCAATCTTATATTTTAGTGAAAATGATTACCAAAGAGTTCATATGAAAAACATGTTAATACCATCGTTGATCCACATATATCATAAGATATGTCTTCTTGGTCACATCCAAACATTCTAAGGCCATAATCATGTATTCTCTTGAAAAAAAGTATACCCATTGAACCTTAGTTAAGACATGAATGCAGTTAAAAGTTCACACTTTCCACATACCAAAATCCTCAAAACTCTATATACTCAAACAATGATATAACATAGTCCTTATATCTATCATGAGCTCCTGAATACTGTAAAACATATCATTTTCTCCTTATCCCTTCATTGTGTTCATATCATCTGCTTTCCAAAATATTTGAATCACTTTTCATGGTTACCGGTACCATAAAATTATTGAAAACCACAATAGACTAATACAAAAATATTCTAATACACCATAATAGTACCTAAACAACATTATTCTTGAATACCAATACATAAACACTTCAATCCATCCTCTTCAATGATTGTCCTGGAATAAGTCCTTCCTTGATTTAGAAGTATTTTTTTAGGTCAGGGCATTGAGTTGTGTAATTCCCATGTTCTCCACAAATAAGACATTGAACTCCATAACAGTCTGTCAGTCTATGACTCTTCTCTCCACACAGATAACATCTATCCCTACATTTGAGGTATTCCTCAAGGATCTTCTTCCCTTCTTTATAAATCTCAATCTTCCTTTCTTTATGCTCCTCAACATGCGAATATGCATAAAAGTCTATCTTCCTCTTATTTGATGAATTAGGCATACCAATAAATTTCACCTTCTTAATCATATATCGCGATCAAGGATTCGACATAATCACAATATCTTTCTCTCTAGGAATTACGCAATTTTGTTTCTCATAGTCACCAATTTTTCAATTGGATTCAATGTTAACCGAATTCCTTCTGGTTCCCTCCATTGACTAAAACACAAAAACAATTATTGTGAGAGGCAAAAATCATACAAGGAAAATAACATAATCATGGGGGAGTACCTTCGACATCTAACATCATAGGATTAATTCTAATATCGTTACCATAATTCTAGGACTATAACCTATAATTATACTTAACCTTAAGAACATCCCTAGACATACCTTAGAAATATCTCTAGGGATCTCACTAAAGTTCTTGCTTCCTAGTTTCCAAAGGTTGACTAAACCTTTCCTCTGATACCAACTGTAGAGACCCAAAGCTTGACGTACATGGACATTACATTAATTTTGCGAAATACTTAATACATAACAAAAATAGACACAGAAGGATTGTAATAGTTTAGTGTCTTTGGAAACTTGGAATATAAACTTGTAATTATGTTGAAAGATTTTCGACAACTCCCATAACGATCTTCACCTTTTTGTTTCCTTACCTAAAACCTTTCTTTATTTCCTAGGGAAAATAAAACATAAAAAGGGTGAGCTCAAATGCTCAGTAAGGGAAATCATGGAGAACATAAAACAATCTATAAACATTTTAAAGCAAAAACTTGAACATGAAATTTAAATATCAAAATCTTGAGAAAAGACATAAATCGTGGAAGTACATAAGGAATATATCATAATGGAACATCAACCTTGATAAAATATAATGGGAATAAAAAATGTAATTGTGGCATCCATTAAGCACATGTAATGATTTCCATAGTAGCCAAGACAGTGATGCCAAGACCATCTTAGCGAACAACGTCCCTTACGGAATTGAGTTCACACCTCGTTCTAATCCTATACCGCTGAACTGGATTAAATTACCATTCCAGACATGGCTATCTCATGAGATATAAATCATTACCCAATATATTGGAGAGAGATATAGGTCCCACCCATCTAACAATGAAATCATTCTTATGTGTGCCACAAAATAAGCATAAGACATTCATCATAACCAAAAGAATAAAATGGATTCCATAAACATTGTCCCATCATTTCCTAATCCATATAAAAAAATGGACATATTATCATAAGAAAATTGAAACATGTAAATACTAGAGACATTAAACTTGAAACATAAACATATGAAATAATTTCATCTTAGATGGAAAATGGTTTTGATAAAACATTTGAAATTAATTCTTGAGGAAAATATCCTTTCTTCGTAAAAATAATTATATTTTCAAAAAATTCCATGCACATTTAAAATAAAATTATTTTGTTTAAAATATTCATAAAATCATGTAGAGTAAGCTTCATGAAAATGAGGCATTATAAAACCATAAAAATCTGTTCACTCCATATAAGATAAAAATAACATTATCCTCGTACTTTGGTCGGAAAGGTCAAAAAGTACTTCGTATGGTAAAAAAAAGATTCCCTACATTCCATGTTGTAAAATTAATAAATGGTTTAAAAGGATGTTAAACATACATGAAAACACTTTTATAAAACATGTACAAGGATGATAGAAATAACCCCAGTAAATATTTATACATAAGCAATCTCGGATAAAAATGAGATTTGCAAAACTATCCCTTACCTTAGGTCTGATATGCTTCGTTTGGATCCGAACCTCCTTTATAATGATTTAAATAATTTCATTGACTTATTAAATAATAATATTCATTTTTATGATATCATATATGTTTCACTTATGACTTTATATTACCCGTTCTTTTGTAAATTCCCTGTTAAAGTATCGTTTTGGGTAAAATCATTTCATTTATCGTATGTGTTTAGACTTGTCGTTCATGATATTATTAATTATATCCTGATTTACATAATTCCAGAATGTAAAACATGATTTATATATAATATATATTCATCATATACATATATATTCTAGATCGATAAAAGGAATGAAATACAACGTTAATGGAGACAGTAGGTCGTACGTACGTATGAACGCTGTTTTCGTTTCCTTATTGAATTGAATAGAATTAAGTTGATGAAAGAAATATATATATACATAAATCCAGTATCATTATTATGTCACATATATCATTATTATACATTATATATACTTTATAATCATTCATGAATGGTTAACATAGAGAAGGAATCTCATCGCGTTGTGGAGACAGTAGTTCGTACGTACGCACGAGCGATGATATCATTCCCATGATCATGGAATTGTATTTAAGTGTATGTATACTATTTCAGAACAAATATAACTTTAAAATAATCATATATTGTTATTATTTACACCATTATACCCATCCAACTAAGGTGGTGGTGGAAAAAAGATTACACTATGACGTGGAGACTGTATTCCGTACGTACGCATGCGCGGTGATTTCATTTTCCATAGGATGGATAGATGGTGAAAAAAGGTTGTTTCATACTTATTATAACATATCAGTATATGAGTGATACTGATGATATTACTTCATAACAAAGAAACTAATGAAGAATAAGTATAAGAAGAAATAAATTTGAAAGAATCGGTAACAGATATTACCTCTTCTTTCGACACGCCTTTTTGAAACCTCCCCTTAGGGAACTAAAATGGGTCTTTGAAGAATATCAAGACCTCTAAGATGTTTCTATGGAAGTGGAGAAGATAATTTGGCAGGGTTTGGCCGAGCATTAAGTCTCTATGTGGTGTGAGGAAGACAGGGAGGAGGTGCCCTTTTATAAGGGAGGAGAGGGGCACCTTTGAATCCTCAAAATATTAGTTTAATATAAATTCAAACCCCACATAAAAACCTCCATTAATGACTCAATTCGAATATTAGATGAGATGGGGTTGTAATCGCATCAACCAGTCAAATTTAAACATGTTTTGATCTTATTTTAAACCTTATCATTTTTATTTATCCTTATTTAATCTATTTACGTTTATTTGTGGTAATAAAATTCTAAATTTTAAATGGTTATAAGTAATCAATTATATGTTGTTAATTTTCCATAATTGGATACTTTATGATATTTTAGACTATATAAATTTCAATTTAAAATTTTTATATATTTTTTTTTTGATTTTTAAAATATTTTATAATTTGTTATTTTCATAAAATAACAATAGTGTCAATTTTGACACTATTCATTTATTTGAATTTAAATAAAATATGTACAGAAGATATGTTCGAACTAAAATCTTTAATAGATTAATATAAGCTCATATGTGTCTAGAAAATTAGTTTAGAACATTAAATAGTTAATATAATATTTATTTTATTATTTTTAAAACCATTTATTTGGTTTATCTCTTAATAAAATAATTACTACAACATTTTCGTATAATTATTTAATATACTTATTTGTTTCATAAAAATTAAAAATAAAATCCTATGATAAATATAAATCTGTTACCTTTACTAATAATACATTTACTCGAATTTATCATCTTAAAATAACAATATTTAAATTATTATATTTATTAAATTATGAAGGTGACAACTTTGGCATCATTTAAAATAAAATAATATAAGAGTCATAATCAGTTTTATAAGGCTCCAGATGAACAAATATTAGATTAATGGATGATTATGGTTTACTTTTACATGACCAATATGTTTTTTTCAGGGTTTTGGTGCCTTTTATGGTCACTATTAATTTAATAAAAACTATATTCTTGATTTTTCACTAGATAAACAATTTCTGCATCACTATTGTGTCACAATTAATGATAAATATTTAATCCCCAAAAATTATAAATAAATTAATATGATGTATATAATTATATTATATTTCTTTAGACTATTCATGTTCGATGTTTCATGAAGTTTTTCACTTAATTAAAATTAATATACTTATAAGATTTAAGAGAGTGACATGTTGTCACTTTCATTGGTTTTAATAATAATTAAATTATTTTTCAAGGAAACAAGTCCATAAAATGAATCTATTCCAACTCTTATGTGATATGGGTCTACTTTTAATCATCCAATAGAATTTTCGCAGGTGTTAGGGTAATTTTATAATCTTATATTTACCCTTAATTATCTGATTTACCTTTAACTATGGTAAATAAAATTTACTGTAGTTACTATTCATAATGCCCAAAATTAAAAAGTAGCTTATTAACATAATTTTGACCCATTGATTACAAATATGGAATCCATTTTTCCAAATTCAATACACAAAAGTTGATGAAATTATATTAAAATTAATCCCGTTGTTGAAATAAAACGGGTTTTTGTTTAAAACATTGTAAAAGATTGAATTGATTTAACCGAATAATTCAATGTAAAATCAATGCTAATGACATGGATTATATTAAATTGTAAAAATCTATTCTAATTATACATTAAAACCATTTAATATTATAATTTAACCATATAAATTATCTCAATGAAAAAAGATGTTTTTAATTAAAAGTTAGCGTATTTTTACTATTCATCAAAACATGAAAGTTATCAGAAAAGTATCAAAAATTTATCCAAAGTAAATTTTTATATCCTGATTCCAAATAAGAATTTTATTTTGTCAAATTTAACATATAAAAATTTTAAAAACTATATTTAAAGTGTGTACGCCATCAGAAGGCTGCAACACTGCATTTTTTTAAGAAATACTTATTTTACCCAAAATTGTTTTTGTTCTTATACCATGTTCTAGAAAAAGTGTACGATGATTAATAATTTTATAAAATTAAAAATTTAGTTAATACTATTCATAAAGGCTAGTTCATAATAATATTATAATAATATATCGTTGTTTAGTAAAACTCGGTATTGTGTACAACACACGCTATCGAGGAAGGTCGCGACTGCGTGTAATGCAAGCCAAGTCCGGGTTGCGTGTAGTGCACGACTCCTTTTTTGTTGCGTATAACAAAATACATTGAATATATATATATACTCAATGTTTCGTAGAATAACTACTATCAAACAAAAATTAAATTTTGTGTAACACGATCAAGATTAGTGATGTGTATACTGCAAGATAATACGGTGTTGCGCATAGCGCAAGATAAACATAGTGTAGCGTACAACAGAAGATATGAAAGAAATTAAAACAAATATATCTTATAAAATATCGTGTTGTTACACTAATTGTGAGTTATTTTCTTTTTTTCAATGATCATAACTTTTTTCATTTAATCACTCTAAATTTTTTTGAGACCAAATATTTTTATCATTGATTCGTTAAAATTTTAACCCAAACTGAATGTGAATTATACCTATAATATTGAATGAATTATATAATTAAATTAATATTATTATATATATGAGGGTATACCAAATATTATCATACAATAATACATACAACTAGCTAATTGTTTTTACCAAATAAAGAAATAACACCAGGCATCTTGAGTTCATATTTGTATGAACATATTTATTTTCAATAGTAATTATCATTAAACAAAGTGAAAATCAATGAAAATTAATAACTTTTTACTAGAGTTAGATCACTCATTGGTGAATATCAGGTCCTTTTCAAAATTCATTGGTGATAGTGATGATATGTTCTTCAATTCCATGGATTTTCCAAAAGTTTCAAAAACATATCCCAAAATCAATCTATATTTATTTTCTCTATAATTATAATTATTTTAGTGGTTGAACCTAATATATGATAAAAAATTGATTAAATCAAAATCCCATTGGTTTTTTATTATTTTAATAAAATAAAATTTTGTTGGGTAAGTCATATAAATTATTGAAGAAAACTAAAATTACAAAAATCATAAGGTGAAATCCACATCATTGATGCCACCACAAACATTGATTTCCCATTAAAAACTATATTATATATGAAAATAATAATAATAATTATTTTTTTCCTATGGGATAAATGTACTATTTTATACTTAATATATTATATTAAATGTTTTTAAAAATACACAACTTTGTATGGGATTATTATAGTGGTAAAAACCACCCTCTATGGTTAATAGAACCATGGGAAATTTTATTGAAAATTTATTCTTATGTAAATATAATTTTTTACCATTGGAGATGTCCATGGATTGGAAATTCAAAATCAAGATATATCTTGATGGAGAAATATTCAGGTAACTATAGAATATTTATAAACATTATTTTACATTTCACTTATTTCTTATCAATTAATACTAATTTCATGAACATTAATTCATTTGTTTTATATATAAATTTTTTAATAAAATAATAACAAAAAAATTATAAATTTAATTGTTAGTATGAAATAAAATAATGTGTAATATTTGTTTTAGAAACAAATGTTATTTTGATCGATGAATTATTATTTTTTTAGTTTATTCAATAATTAATTATTTTATATCAATTATATGTTAAATATACTGTTTTAAATGTATTACGTCTTTTTTTATTGGCTACAATAATGTATATATATTGGAAACAACTATACTCAATTCCTATATATTAGATAACCACACATCCAATATCTATATTTTTTTATTTTACTTTTTCAGTTGAAATATATAACATAATATACTTCTCTAAAATTAGTCCTCATATATCATTCCTCAATATTTAAACGTAATTTATAATATTTCCCATAGATTTTATAGTCACACAAGGCATTATAATCTTCTAGAGAAATTATAGTGGGGAATATCATAAAATTATTATATATTTTTTAGATTTGGGTGTTATTTATTGTAGAATTTTCAAAATAATGTTTCATTTACCATTATTAAAATGTATAAATATTTATTTATTATTCTATTATTACATTTTTTTAATCTAATAATGAATTGTATAGTAAAGTATTGCGTTTTCATATACGAAAAGATATCCAACAAAAGACATTTACTAAAGTGAAATTTCTAGTAAAAATATAAGGTGTTATAAAATTCATAATTTCCACCCTATTAATTTATTTCTAGTTTTTTCAGAAATAAATTCACAATAATGAAAAGGTAAGAAACTCTGTTTGTTTCAATATTTCTTAATTTTTTTATTGTTATCAAATCCCTTAAAGTTTCTTTTTATGGTTGTTTTTATTCCATGTTTATCAACATAAATTCTAACTCTAGGCCTTTAATGTAATTTCATTACTAGTCTTTAAAGGTAACTCCATATCCATTATATACGTTTAATGATGGGGGCTTGATATGCTATGAGGATGAGTAATTTTAAATGAAAATAAATGGTTTACAAGAAAATTTATTTCTTATATATTTTCTTAACTAATTTGAACAATATTTTTAATATATTTTTTGATATTTTGTACTTAAAAGTTTATAGGTTCTTTTTATGAGTTAATTAGGACAAAGTTGAACTATTATTTGGGGTTAAATTATTTTTCATACTTCATATTTTTAATGTTTTTATTAATTACTATGTTTTTGTACTATTTAAATAATATATAATTTGTATATCAACTTGTTGGATGTGTTATATTGACATTGGTCATTATGGTATGAAATATTAGTTGACAGTTAATCAGTTTATTTAATATCACTTACAATTTTATTATAAAAAATCATATAAAAATGGTATATAATTATTTTTAAATTAGTGAACAGTTATTTGAACAAAAAATGAATATGTTTGTGGAAATGGGTTATGAATTAGGTTCTCTACCATGATTTATCACATTTAAATTTACATAATAAATGATTAGACAATTTTTTTGGATTGGTATACACTATCATCTTTTTAAGAAGATATATATTTTTATCATATTTATTTCCTTTGTTGTTCCATATATTATAAGATATATTCATATATATTAAATTATTTATGGAATATTTCTTTATTGGGAGTTTCTATTTATGTCAAATATCAATGTCTAACATTTGTGAAGATGTGTTTTCATTATTTTTTTCATTTATCTTTTTTTTATATATTTCTATTCAACAAATATGCATGTATTTTTAAAATTCATGGGATTGGAATATTATTTATAAAAAATGATATACTAACACCTTATTTTTGATTTTATGGATTTATGTATACTCTTTTATACATGATCCAAGAATTGGAATTCAATTGGATAATTATATTTTAGTTGCACATAGAGCATGGAGTTCAGTTGGCCAACATTAACAAATTTTATGGATAATTGAGGAAATAATAAATGTGATTTCCTTTGTTTTATCAGAATCACCCAAATACAATGTTTTTGTATCTTATTATGGATAATTTCGTTTTTAAGGGTTTAATAGGAACCCTTACAGGACCTGTTGGCCCAAGGCACAAGCCGCGACACGACCCTTAAATTTGAACATTGTTTAAATGGATTTTATTACTCTAATATGTTATTACTATTTTTACAATATACTGTCCCTTACAAAGAGTTATTTATGTTATTGTATATGTTTATGTATTTTATCAGTTATATTTTTTCAAATATCACGGTAGAATTTTCCAAATTTATATTGAGGAAACATATAAGCTCGACTCAGGTACTGCATGTGAATCTTAGTCATTTGTATTATAATTGGATACTCAATCGAGTTATATTGACTACATAGAGGGGTGTCATTAGTGGATGGGAAGGTAAAAATTTATAACTTGGACCTTTCTTTCAGGTATGTTTTTCTTTTATGGTCTTTTTTGAGAAAAAAAAATTTTCTGGAGGTTGTGCAGGGGCCCAAGGTTGGCGCACGGTCTGAGAAAACCGTGTAGCCAACCAAGGAAACCATGCACTCTGGACAGTGGACTCTGCATGGGAAGCACATGGTTTTTTAAACTGTGCAGGAATGTTGTGCAACGTCCCTGGGTGGGACAGTGTCAACCGTTGGGTTGGTGCACTGTTTTCCAAACCGTGCGTGGTAATTGTGCGACCACATAACTTTAGGGTTTTTACATCTCAGGCCACTCAGAATTTCCCATTACTCCAACATTTCTCCTTCCACCTATGGATAACTTAGGAGTTGTGATTTCCAAAGGTTGGGGGAGCTCCTTGGCTTGTTTAGGAGGAAAATCGATGGGGTTTCTTGGTGTATCAAAGACAGTTCTTCTCGAGTAAGTCCCACCTATTGGTTTCTCCTTGGCTTTCCCTAGATCTTCTCTTCCCTCTCTCTATGATTTCTAGATCAACATCTGTTTCATGTAGATCTAGTATTGAGTTTTCCTTGGGTGTTGATTTTAAGTCTTGTGGTTGAAAGGGAAGGAGATTTAGAGTTTACTTTCTTGAAAAGGTTTCCCGGATTTGTGGGTGGGGTTGATTGTGGATCATTTTCATTGAAATCCTAAAGGTAGGTGGTTTGTGCTTTTCTGTAGGGTATCTATGAGTAATTATGTGAAAATTGTCCAATACCATTGAACGAGGTATTGCGTTTTTCCTTTTTTTCCCTTGTTGTATTTCTACTTTTCTTATGTGCCTAAGTAGAGGTTTTTGTTTTTGATTAGGGTAATTGTTTGTGCTTTGGATGTATTTCCCATGCATGTTTACCTGTTTTGACCTTTGGGTCATGTTTTCATTTAAGGATCCTATTTACTTTCCATGCCTAGATTTGTGGGATGGTCGGACTATAGTCCTAAAGTGTGGATTTTCTAGGAATTCTAGCCATGTAGTTCTTGAGGTTTACTTTGGCCATTATGCATGTTATAATTATTTGATTTACACAGGTCTCTGATAACCTAGTGTAGTAGACCAATGGGAGAATGGACATAAGCACTTCTCCAGTGTGTCTTATAAATTTCGATGCGAGACCACATGGGGAATTGACCTTGAATGATTCCTCAGAATGTCTGTAGTTCCTCGACATGGGAAACAGGGGGAATGAGATGATGAGTGCTTCCCCAGAGCACCTTTAGTATGATACGAGACTATCTTGGGAATTGAGAGTGAGGTCTTCCCCAGAGAGTCTATAATATGGCTGAACTAGAGGGGTGAGATAGTGTGTGCCTCCCATAGGGTTTCTATTGTTTAATGGTTGATTTAGAGGGGTTAGGCTATGAGAACTACTCAGAGGGTTACCCGTTTGTTCCTTCTTTCTTGAGTTGATATTTACCAGTTTGTAGATTAGATTCTTGCGAATGTGGATTGGTTACTGTTCAGTACGATTATGATTTACTTTTTTTGTACTTTTACCTACCATATATTCACTAACTATTAGGCACTGATCTTGTGGTGGTTTAATAATAGTAATTAGTCTTGTAACACCCCATTCTTCCATGGTACGTTTCTCTTTGATTAATACAGTAGTGTGTGTTGTACGCAATTTTGAGTTCTAACACACCACAACCAATAAAACTGGACATTATGAATAGTAATACCCACTTTTTGAAATTTTATAAATTTTATCTCTCAAAATGGACTTCATTTTTGGATATGGAATATCAAAATTATCTTAGGGTGAAATTTTGGTACATTTCGGATAACTTTCATATTTTGATGAATAGTGAAAATTACTAAATTTTAATTAAAAACAACTTTTTTAATTGAAATAATTAATATTGATAAATTATGAATTTTAGTGGTCTTAAAGTATATTTATAATATATTTTTACCATTTAATACAATGTTTGTCATTGGAAAGAATTTCACAATTAAACCAGACATAAACAAGTGCCAATCTTTTGATAGTTAATATCTCTTAAAAACACGCTTTTTTGTTTTAGCAACGGGAATTAATTTTAAATTAATTTATGCCTCTTATGTGTTTTGAATTTGGAAAAATGGATTACATATTTGGAATCAGTATGTCCAAAATTTTTAAATAGGTAACTTTTATTTTTATACATTTTGAATAATTATTTCGGTAAATATTTTATTTACATTGGTTAAAGGGTAAATCCGGTAAATAAGCGTAAACAATAATATTATAATAATGCTAAATTACCCTAAAACGTGTCCTAACCTTATTGGTTGATACATGTCTGACCATGGTCATGTTTGGGACGATTTGGGGACCCCATTAATCCACTTGTAAGTGATAATGACACTTTATACTAATCATGTTAAAATAAATAAAAAATGACATAAGCATATATCTTTTAGAAAAAAAATATTTACATAGGGTTATACATGTTTTATATTAATCATAAATATTAATTAAAAATATAAAATTATTTCGTACATAATTATATTTTATTTATAATTTTTAGACATTAAATAATTTAATTTATTAATGACACAATGATGATGCAGTAATTACCATAATAGTGACAAATTAAAATAATTGATATTATAAATACCCAAATAAATATAATTTGATACTTTTTATGATTTAAACTAATTTTGTAGGTTAATATGACATGTTATTATTGATTTAATTAACTTTTTTCGAAGTAATCATTCTGTTATGAGTTTTACAAAAATCAATTATTGAATAGTGTCAAAATTGACATAAAAGAGTATTTAAAACAAATAATATATTATTAATTGATATTAAATTCGAAAAAATCTTAGGTTCAGCCAAGTGACTTATATCATGATATTTTTATCATTAATAGACCACTTGGGGATCTATTGGATGTATATAGTATGTTTATTAACCATATAATATAAAAATATAAAGAGACATTGTAAATGTAAAACTAATTAACTAAGAGTTAATACTTAACGATAAGGTTAATATGGTAACCGAAACCTGTCAAAAATCTATTTGTTGAGTTATTTTCGACCTAAAACCACCTTGATATTTAAATAATCCACTTTGGATCCATTAGAAACCGAATATTAATTTATTATAAAATAATATTTCTAGCTTTTCCAAAGGTGCCCCTTACCCCTCTTATAAAAGGACACTCCCCCTTCTCATTAATTCACACCATCAAAGCCTTTTGGTTTGGCCAAATCCTGCCAAAGAACTCTCTCGACTTCCCTCACTTCATCCTAGAGGCATTATTTTAGTCAGAAAGCCAACCTAAGGAGCTTTTTTGATCAAATCAAATGGAAGAACCCGAAGAAGAGGTAATGTTTTCACCACCCTCTTTCAAGTCCCTTTATTCTTCCACTTCTTCTTTATTTGTTATTACCATTGTAAAATAATAACTCCAGTATATTATATATACATTTATGTTATTATAAACATGTTACAACCATATTTTAGTATTCTATCAATCCTTTGAATGACATGTCACGATACGTGCGTACGTACGACTTACCGTCTCCACGTCATGGTGTAATTGTTATTCAAAACATTATTATTTGGATGGGTATAATAATGATGTGTAATTCATGTAAATAATAAATATAACATGATAATTATTCTGTATATATGGTATACCATCCAATTAAATATTATTTTAATATCAAAAGAATGATATTGTCGCTCGTGCGTACGTACAGACTCCCGTCTCCACAAACGCGATGAGATTCATTTCTCCATCGTATCCATTCAAGTATAATTCTCATTTGATGATTAATAATAATGTTTAAGGACATAGTATCATTCTGGATATGAATAAGATACAACCTATCCATAACAAACATGGCTTACGTAACAAAACATATAAATGAAAATGAGTTAGTTAACACCCGAAACGACAATAATATTAATATAATATTAACAATGCAATGTTAAAAGATCATATATGATATCATATTAATTTATATGAATCTTTTATAATTTAATAACAATAATTTAACCATTATAAAGGAGGTTAACCAACCCCCAACCACGGAAAAGTACAAGTTAAGGGGTTTTCATCTCACTCCTTATTCCCGTGAGATTCATGCCATATTGCCACTATTACCTGATGTGTGGTGTATGTAGTGCCTATAATTGTACTCTTTGTGTAATAAACTTTAATTTATGTGTATTTACATATTCATTGTATGATACCTCTTTCATGGGGTGTATGTTTCGTATGTTACCAAATTGGTAAGGGTTTATTTCACAGTCTTCTCATTATCCGAGGTTGTTTATATGTAATAATCTTCTGGGACATCATTATCATCCACATCCATGTTTCTTAAAAATGTATTTCAAATCATTCTTACTATTTTATAGAATATGGGTTAATGTCATTTATACCCTTGTTTGACTTTTTTAAGATGTTTATAAAGGAATCTTTTCATTGTTTTCCAAACAAGGTCCTTTTTAACGTTTTCCACAATATTAAGGTAAGAATGTCTTTTTTTATTTTATACGATGGGTGGAGCTATTTTCCACTATTATAAAATTGTCACAGCTTACCTTAAAAGATTATTAGAATATTTTCAATTTAAATTTTTTCTTTTATAATTATGTGACTTTTAAATGATTTCAAAAAATGAGATATTTCTCTCAAAGATAAGGAAATCCAGTGAAAATGTATACGTATTTAACGTAATCTTAAAAATGATTTCCGAAAACCCGACTCTCAAGTGTGGTAGATAGGAAGGGATTGGCCGTGGACCCATCATGGCCTGTAATTAGTAGAGCAGCCTCAGAATTTATTATTTTGTTTTCAGAAGCATGCATAATGTTTTCAGAAAAACACTGGAGTATATTTGAGCAATTTTAAACGTAAGTATCTTCTAAAAAAATTGCATCTGTTGGTCTCATGAGACAAGCTAGTGTATTTGCACCAGGCCTTGACTAAATCTTATTAGTATTCTTGACATGAGGCCTTGGATATGTGGATTTGATAGTTTGTCATTATGCATTCCATCATTATGAAAGTGGTTATTGATATTGAATGTGATTATTCGATTAGTAGAATATCCATGTGAATAAGTAAATAGAATTACTTTATTTTATTTCTGCCATATTATATTGAAGTTCAAGTTTAAAAGGCTTTTGTTTTAGTTATACAATACCTTAATTTTTTTTTTCATATTTATTAATGTTTCCTATTTATTTTTATCCTTACTGGGCATTTGAGCTCACCCCTTTCAATGTTTTATTTTTCTCAGGATGTGAAGAATTAATTTATGAATGACCTACTGGGATAGTATGTGGGGATATGAGTGTAGACTATGGAGACTATGTTGTTGTAGTTTTCATTTTATTATGCGATGTAAACTTTATTAATATATCTAGTTATACCAAGGCTACTAAAATAATCAGTCTTCTGAGACATGATCTTTCTTATGATCATGCCAATGTTATGTAATAATGCACCAACTCTGGGAAACTGGGGTTAGGGCGTTACAGTTGGTATCAGAGGAAGTTTAGTACAATCTTTGGAAACTAGATTTAGATAAATTCTGATTAGAGCACATATCCCTAAGATAGACTTTGAGGATTAGTATAGAAGATCTTCCTAGAATTTTTGTATTGTATAGATTTTGTGAGTCTTCCATGAAATACATCCCTCTCTGGATACGAGTAGGTAGAGGCTGCTCTGGAACAGATGTACGTAGTGGAAAAACTAAAAAAACTGATTTTAGCTAGACTAGAACTGGAACTGGTGCACGATAATGGGCCTTTCTGCACTCTTGGTTAGGACACTCCTAGGGGATATTCTTTAGTAAATTCACAAGATTAGTATGAACCATTATAAAGAGAGAGAAAAATTCCCCTAAGAATATATTTCGATAAATAGATAGTGGATAACATATATTTTAACATAGGGTACCCCAAGTGAGGATATATTGTGCAATTACAAGATTATCCTATTATGTCTAATTTTTTTACATTCTTATTATATAAGTATTCCAAAACCCTAATTGTATTTTCTTTTTGTTAGTTAAAACATGGAGGGAGCAAGATTATGAACAACTCTCCTCACTCTTCCTAAAGAACTACATACAATTATTATCCAGAAGTCATGCGCAGATGATGTTGAAACTTTTTCAAATGTCCATGTTACATGAAAACAACTTTATGAGACATCCAATACCTCTAGCATTGCACGATTCTTTCATGTATCATGTACCGTCTATGGGATAATATTGCACTCTCAACATTCTTACCACGCTAAGCATGAGAAGTACCATCAGGGTCATTTCAAATTCTTCACTATATCTCAAAATTACAATGCACTAAATGATTTTCTAGATGCTGTAGAAGAGGGAGACCTTCCAGCAGCCTATATGTATCAGATTATATATTTTTGCCTTTTGGGACATACATAAACTGATTTACCGAATCCTTATTTTGAAATATTTGAAGATGAATTAGTAAGACTTTCTCTAAATAAACATGTTAAAGACAATGTCTCAAAATTATATATAAGATATACCTATTTTCTTTATGATGCATCGATGCTTACATCTACATAATCCAAAATTCATGATGTGTTCCACATATCACTAGTGACAAAATACATTCATGACCCAATTCATGTACTCACCTATGAAGAATTAGAACTAGAACATGATCTATCTTATTATGAAGAGCCTATCATAATTAGTCAAACCAAAGATCAAGTGTTGAGAAACCGGATGACTCATCTAGTAATAGTTATATGGAGAAATAAAAAGATGGAAGAGGAAATATGGGAACCCGAGGAACATATGATAAAGAAACTATGTGGAAATAAATGGATGGTGAAATGTTTAAAAGTGTTAGTGATCTTTATTGATGGGATTATATTGGATGAATTTTCTCTTGTATGTGTAACCATGCAATTTGTCATGTGAAAATGATATTTAAGGAAGAATTATCTTTTCTCTTGCGGATATAGTTATAAATAACCCTTTGGTATAATATGATCGTTGGGTTTGAGGCAATTACAAGTTATTATATTTTGGGATGAAAATGCAAGGTATGATATAACATTTGTGGTTAAATTATGTTATGGTTATTTTGAGGAATTTATCTCATTTCTATAGTGTTAGGAAATATAGTTTTTGAAAAATGACAACATGTAGACCGCGTGACAACCCGTCGTGTCGGACAAAACTGTGGGAATGAAAACCACAATCAAAGTGTGATTGAGATTTATCACCTACCACTGGACTACATGAAGTCCCTAAATAGTGTGACTAATTATTTTTAATTAAATTATTTTATTGATCAATAATAAGTTGATTTGGGTTCTTATGTCTTATCAAATGAATACCCTTGGTATAGGAAAATGATTTGGTGATTAAGTGATAAATGTTATTTTTGAAGATGTTACATTTTTTGGGAACACTATATGCCCAAGGAAAATATAATACTATGGGGTTTTATTTGTGGAGTAATGGTGGATTTTTATCTATGTTTTTATTGTGGATTTATAGTGATTTGGGTTATTTATGGAAATAATTAACCTCTAATAGAGAATATGTTATTAGGTTAATTACTTTTACGTATGTGACTTTCAGAGTAGTTGATGTAATTTTGAGATACAATTTAACATGGAGGACTACATAACCAAATTCTTCTAAGTTTTGGGTTTCAATATTAGTTTGGATTATATTAAAGGATTTTAAGGACAATTGTTTATTGATGGTATTTATTTAACGTTGGGGTTTTGATATTAGAAATTAAGATAAGTGTTTATTTCTCTCAAGGAATATCATTTTGGGGGATCATTAGATCTTGTACTCGCCATTTTGGTGTTGATTAATCTCTAAAGACAATGTAAATATATAGTTTATCTTGCGTGGATCGTGTGATTTATAGAAATTTATTCTAGCTCTTCCAGTGTGACCAAGTCTTCTTGAATAATCATCGTTTAAAAAAATGAGTTATTGGTGGAAATTTTTTAAAGAATGAAACACTACATAAAAATTATATATATATTGTTATTTTCATAGTCAATTTCCAAAATTAATTCCTCATCCTTATGTAATGTAACTTAAAATAAAAAAATGTTGTCTGTTTACCTTTCCTACTAGGGGACTAATGACCGTTTGTCCCAAAACAAGTTTGTGGTTTTTTTATTGTTAACTTTCTCATGATCATGTTTTCTATCCCTCTCCATCAGAACTTGACACTTATTTTATCATCCATATCCATGTTTTTCTACATGGAATCCTAGTATAGGTTATTTCAGGTGACCTTTGTACTTCCCTTTCTTTCTTTTAAAGTGATAGTTTCATTAAATCTTATTCTGATGTGGGACTTTCCATTATATTCCAATTCCCAATTTTAAAAATTTTGAGGATGCAATTTATTGATGTAGGGGAGAATTTTACACCCCACGATTCGAAGTTACGTTTCTCTTTGATTGATACAGTAGCGTGTGTTGTACGCAACTTCGAGTTCTAACACACCATAACCAATCAAAGTAGCCATTATGAATAGTAATACCCACTTTTTGAAATTTTATAAATTATATCTCTCAAAATGGACTTCATTTTTGGATTCTGAATATTGAAATTATCATAAGGTGAAATTTTGTTACTTTTCAGATAACTTTCATATTTTCATGAATAGTGAAAATTACTAAATTTTAACTAAAAACAACTTTCTTAATCGTAATAATTAATATTGATAAATTGTGAATTTGAGTAGTTTTAAATTTTATTTAGAATATATTTATACCATTTAATAAAATGTTTGTAATTGGACATAATTTCACAATTAAACCAGACATAAACAAGTGTCAATCTTTTGATAGTTATTATCTCTTAAAAACACACTTTTTATTTTATCAACGAGAATTAATTTTAAATTAATTTCTGCCACATATGTGTTTTGAATTTGGGAAAATGGATAACATATTTGGAATCTGGATTTCCAAATTGTGTAGATAGGTAACTTTTATTTTTAGACACTTTGAATAATTACTTCAGTAAATATTTTATTTACCCTGGTTAAAGGGTAAATCCGGTAAATAATGGTAAAAATAATATTATAATAATAATAAATTACCCTAAAGCGTTTCTTAACCTTATTTGTTGTTACCTTTCCGACCATGGGCATATTTGGGTCGATTTTTGGACCTCATGGATCCACTTGTAAGTGATAATGACACTTTATATTAACTAAGTTATAATAAATAGAAAAATGACATAAACATATATCTTTTAGAATTTTTTTTACAGAGGGTTATATATGTTGGATTTTCGATCATAAATATTCTATAGAAATATAGAAATCTTTTCTACAAAATTAGATTTTATTTATAATTTTTAGACATTAAATAAATCAATTTATGTATGACACAATGATGATATAGTAATTACCATAATAGTGAAAAATTAAAATAATTGATATTATAAATACCCAAATAAATATAATTTGAGAATTTTTATGAATTAAAATAATTATATAGGTTAATATTACCTATTAGGATTGATTTATGTAACTCTTTTCTAATTAATCATTCTGTTATAATTTTTTAAAAAATCCATTATTGAATAGTGTCAAAATTGACATAAAAGAGTGTTTTAAACAAATACTATATTATTAATTGATATTAAATTCATAAAAATCTAAGTTTCTGAAAAGAGACTTATATAATGATAGTTTTATAATTAATGGACCACTTGGGGGTATCTTTTATGTATATATTATGTTTATTAACCATATAATATAAAAATACAAAGAGACATTGTAAAAGTGAAACTAATTAACTAAGAGTTAATTCTTAAAGATAAGGTTAATATAGTAACCCAAACCTGTCTAATTCATATTGGTTGAGTGGATTTAGACATATACCCACATTTAAATTTAAATAATCCACTTTGGAGCCATTAGAAACCGAATATTAATTTATTATAAAATAATATTTCTAGCTTTTCCAAAGGTTCCCCTCACTCCTCTTATAAAAGGGCACTCAGCCTTCTCATTAATTCACACCATAAAAGCCTTTTGGTTCGGCCAACCCCTTCCCAAATAATCTCTAAAATGACCTCACTTCATCCAAGAGGCCTCACTTTAGTCAGAAATCCAACCTAAGGAGACCTTTTGATCAAATCTAAAGGAAGAACACGAAGAAGAGGTAATGTTTTCACCACCCTCTTTCAAGTTCCTTTCTTCTTCCACTTCTTCTTTATTTGTTATTACCATTATAAAATAATAACTCCAGTATATTATATATACTATTATGTTATTTTAAACATGGTACAACCATATTTCAGTATTCTATCCATCATTTTAATGACATGTCACCATACGTGCGTACGTACGGCTTACCGTCTTCACGTCGTGGTGTAATTGTTATTCAAATCATTATTATTTGGATGGGTATAATAATGATGTGTAATTCATGTAAATAATAAATATATCATGATAATGATTCTGTATATATGATATACCATCCAATTAAATATTATTTTAATATCAAAAGAATGATATTGTCGCTTGTGCGTACGTACGGACTACCGTCTACACGAACGCGATGAGAGTCATTCTCCATCGTATCCATTCAAGTATAATTCTCATTTGATGATTAATAATAATTTTTAAGGACTTAATATCATTCTGGATATGAATAAGATACAACCTATCCATAAAAAACATGTCTTATGTAACAAAATATATAAAATAAAATGAGTAAGTTAACACCTGAAATGACAATAATATTAAGATATTATTAACAAAGAAATGTTAAAAGATCTTATATGATATCATATTAATGTATATTATTCTTGTATAATTTAATAAAAATTATTTGACCATTACACAGGTGGTTATCCTACCCCCAACCAAGGAAAATTACTAGGTAAGGGATTTGCATCTCAATCCTTATTCCCGTGAGATTCATGCCATATTGCCATTATTACCTTTTATGTGGTGTATGTACTTCCTATAATTGTATTCTTTGTGTAATAAACTTTAATTTATGTGTATTTACATATTCATTGTATGATACCTCTTTCATGGGGTGTATGTTTCGTAAGTTACCAAATTTGTAGGGGTGTATTTCGCAATATCATCATTATCCAAGGTTGTTTATACGTAATAATCTACTGGGACTTCTTTATCATCCACATCCATGTTTCTTAAAATTTTATTTCAAAAAATTCTTACAATTTTACATAATATGGGTTAAAGTAATTTATACCCTTTTTTGACTTTTTATAAGAGGTTTATATAAGAATATTTTCATTGTTTTCCAAACAAGGTCCTTTTTATCCTTTTACACAAAATTATGGTAAGAATGTATTTTTTTTATTTTATACGGTGGGTAGAGCTATTTTCCACTATTATAAAATCGTCAAAGCTTCCCTTACAAGATTATAAGAATAATATCAATGTAAATTTTTTCTTTTATAGCTATCTGACTTTTAAATTATTTCAAAAAAGATATATTTCTCTCAAAGATATGAAAATCCAGTGCAAATGTATAAGTATATAACACACGCTTAAAAATGTTTTCAGAAAACCCGACTCTCGAGTGGGGTAGAAAGGAAGGGATTGGGAGTGGACCCATAATGGCCTGTAATTACTCGACCAGTCTCAACATTTGTTATTTTGTTTTCAGAATCTTGCATAATGTTTTCAGATAAACACTAGAGTATATTTGAGCAATTTTAAACGTAAGTATCTTCTAAAAAAATTGCATCGGTAGGTCTAATGAGACTAAATAGTGTCTTGGCACAAGGCCTTGAAAAAATCTTATTTGTAGTCTTAGAACGAGGCCTTGGCTATGTGGATATGATAGTCTAGCATTGTGAATTCCATCATTATGAAAGTGGTTATTGATATTGCATGTGATTATTCGATTAGTAGAATATCCATGTGAATAAGTAAATTGAATTATTTCATTTTATTTCTGCCATATTATTTTGATGTTCAAGTTTATAAGGCTTTTGTTTTAGTTATACATTGCCTTAAATGATTATTCGTATTTATAAAAGTTTCTGCTATATTTTTATCCTTACTGGGAATTTGAACTCACCCCTTTCAATGTTTTATTTTTTCCAAGATGTGAAGAAGTAATTTATGAATGACCAGCTAAGATAGTATGTGGGGATATGAGTGTGGACTATGGAAAATATGATTTAGTAGTTTTCATTTTATGATGTGATGCCAACTTTATTAATGTATCATGTTATTACAAAGCTACTAAACTAATTGGTCTTCCGAGACATTATCTTTCTTGTGATCATGACAATGTTATGTAATAAGGCACCGACTCTGGGTAATGGGGGTCGGGGCATTACAAGTATCACACCCTATTTGGGCCATAATTTTGGTCCAAAATAGATTATATTTCTGCAGGTATAGATAAGGGTAAGCACCCTTCTTCTTCTTCTTTAGGTATTTGATTATATTGGAGCCGGAGAGCATGGGACCAAGGTGAAACTTTTGATTTTGAGGAGTTGCTCATATATATTCCCATTATACTTTGGTTTAGTACAGTATTCATTATTGTGACTTGTTTGGACGTTATCCTAGACATATATGTTTCATGCATCACATATATATATATATATATATATATTTCTGCTCCAGTTTTTTATTTATCATTATTCTTTTTTTTACTCAGGTATTGATGTTCATTTCTCCAGATATTGCTTTTTTTATCTTCCGTTGTCTACTCTGACAATGGGGGAATAGTTTCCCCACAACCACACCCAAGGCCCTCACTGCTAGTCCGCACCCTTTGGAATTTGGGAACATGCACTTGAGGCCATTTGACAAACTGGGTACGAGGTGCCTCTGGGTGGATTCTAAAACCGAGAGGTTACAAAGTGGTATCTGAGGGTTTCTTTTCTCTTGATTTACTATTTGGAGGCTATAGCTAGGGATAGGAATGAATAAGTACTTGGTAATAAGATGTTCCCAGGAGAAGTTAACCTGTGTAAAGAGAAAATCCATACTACCTCGTTTATTGCAATTTTACTAGTTTGTAATTTTACAATCGACTTGATTTCATTGTTGGGTGATTGAAATGTTTTGGGATGTTACCCTTGTTGATATTGCGGTTCAATTTCTTTCACAACCCGATGAGATGAGGGTATTCCATCTCATGCATCATATAGCCAGTTTCTAGAATTCACATGTCATGTATTCTTTCTATGCCATCTAGGATCCATTAGCTATTTCATGTTGTTAGGATATATGTTGTGTAGAATATGCATGGTGTTGTGATAAATGCCTCGATAAAAATACTTGTTGTTTGATGGGGTATTGTTTGTGAAGGTTTTATTTGAATGAACACAAAATTTTTGTTCCTCAGGTGTTATGGGCCCTCATGGACCAGAACTTGGTGGATCATACCCTTATATTTTCTTGTTTCTAACATATTTAAGTAGCCAAGCATTGATTCGTGGATAGTATGGGCCCTCAACGATCATAATATAGCATGTTCAATGTTTGTTTTAGTGTTTCTCTGTGTCCGGGAGTAGTTTCTGAGCCTTAATGTCCAGAAAACCCAGTGTACACACCGTGTAGTTCTATGGATTCATGCCGTGTGTTCTTCTGTCGGGAATAAATGAAAACTTTTTAAGTACACGCCATGTACCCTTAGTACATTCCGTATAGTCTCTTCCCGTGTCAAAGGCCATATGGGTGAGGACACGAGGTAGGGAATGGCTTGAGGAAACATGTCGTGTACTGGTTGTACACACCATGTAGTGTTGACCTGATGTCCGCTGTGTAACTAACAACACGGATGGAGAAACCGTAGAACACACACGCCATGTCTCCCTTGAACACGACGTGTAGTCTGACCCAGGTACCTGGCCATGTCATGAACAACTGGGGTCGGTGTTATCTTTCCTAGTACATTCTGTGTCCGCCTGGAATACGCTGTGTAGTGTAATCCATGTAGCCAGCCGTGTAGTGGGGAACACGGGTCGGTCTTGGGTTTCTTTGTACATTCCATGTCTTTCTAGAACATGTCGTGTAGTGTGACTTGGGTACACAGGCCGTGTCACAAACAACACGGGCTGGTGAAAGCTTGCGAAGTACACGCCGTGTCTACATTTTAACAAGCCGTTTCATTTTATTTTAGGAGAGTCTTGTGGCCTAGCTGTTTAGAAGGACTTGGGCAGGGAGAAGGATTCAAGTACACACCATGTAGTTATAAGTACATACCATGTATTTGGGGTGTTACACGACCAGATTAGGCTGGAGTACATGCCCATGGGGATGGATTTTAGGAGCATGCTTTGTAGTATTTATAAACGCCGTGTGGTTAGCTTTTGTAAAACGTGAATGCTTTTCTTATTCTATTCCCTACTTGGTCTCCTAGTTGCTACTATTTTATCTTCTGTCCTTTTCAATATGAGTGCTACACATAGATTTATATCTGTGCCCATTGTGGAGAGCCTTGTGATCTGTGTTTCATCTTCTTCGGATGTTATGGCGCTAGACACTCTGTTGGGGTTTAGAACGGAAGGTGTGCGTCATTGCAGAGAGTGCCCTCTTGAGGTTGGTAGGTGTCACTTCCTATGGGACCTCTATGTCTTAGTGATAAAAGATTATTATTTCATTCCCATTATGGACTCATTGGTACCCTTTTAATCTTCTTTGGATTGATATCGTCGCAGGGTGAGCTTCACATAATCAGAGGGCTGAGAATTTCTATACATTGGTGAGTTGGATGTCCAGGCGAGCCGATCTCGACCTGAGCATCGTAGGCTAGGGGGAATGATAACAAAGATTGCGAGATTATATCTGGATGATCAAGTGACTAGTCAGAAATATTTCCCTCTAGTAGTTGATTGTTTCAGGGATGTCTTCCCGGATGAATTTTCAGGTATACCTCCTATGCGTGAGGTGGATTTCTTTGTTGATCATTGTTCCAGGTATGGAACTGGTGTCCATTCCTCCTTATAGGATGGCTACACGTGAGTTACATGAGATCAACAATCAGTTGGAGGAGTTGGAGGCAAAGGGTTTTATCCGACCCAATACTTCTCTGTGGGGTTCGCCTGTTCTGTTTGAGAAGAAGGAATATGATACCCTCAGGATTTGTTTGGATTATCAGATGTTGAACTAGTTGACAGTTAAGAACTCATATCCCTTTCCTAGGATTGATGAACTATTCGATCATCTTCGAGAATCTCGGGTGTTCTCGATGATCTACTTGAGGTCTGGTTATCCTCAGTTGTGAATTTGATCATCAGGTATACCTCTTACATCTTCAGAAGTATGTATGGTATATAATATTACATAGTTATGACGTTCGGCCTCACGAACGCGCCAGAAGTCTTCATGGAACTGATGAACCGAGTGTTCCATACATTCTTATAATCTTTCATGGTGGTTTTTTGGATGATATCTTGGTGTACTCTCACACTCGACACAACCATGATACCCATATTGAGATCGTTTTGATTACACTAAAGGAGCATCAGTTATATGATAAGCTCTCGAAATGTTACTTTTGGATGGATCAGATTCACTTTTTGGGCCATGTTATCTCACAGACATGTGTATAAGTGGACCCAGAGAAAGTGAGAGTAGTTGTTTCCTAGGAGTATCCTATGAATGTATTTGAGGTGCGACGTGTTATGTGGCTGGATGGATACTACAGACGCATCATACATGACATTTAATGCTTGGAAGCACTGTAGGCAGGTCTGACTAAGAAGGGTGTGAAGTTCTTATTGTCAAATTCTTATGAGTCAGACTTTCAAAATCTGAAAGGGAGGTTGACTTCAGCACTGATACTATTCATTCCAAATCTAGGGAAGAGCTGTAATGTTTACTGTGATTCTTGAGGTGTCAATCTTGGATCTGTGATCATGAAGGGAGATGGAGTTGTTGCGTACGGGTCTCGGAAGTTGAGGCCACATGAGGGGAACTTCTCGACGCATTATCTCGTGTGGGAAGCTATTGTTCAAGACTTATGTTTTTGGAGACATTACCTTCTTGGAGTTTATTTTTACGGTTTTCACTGACCACAAAAGTCTCAACTACATCCTTACTCAGTGCGATCTGAATCTGAGACAGCACCGGTGGGTCAAGTATCTTCCGTCCTTTGACTTTGATCTTGCATATACACTATGGCAAGGCCATATAGTGGCTGATGCATTGAGTAGGGGAACTCAGATATAGGTAGTTCTGGATGCAGTGGTGAGTGGAAGCTTATGGCTCTGTTCTCTGAGTTGCATTTGGAAGTGCACGATAGAGAGGGGAAAACGTTTCTTTCTTCTATAGCTATTACCCCAATGCTTCTTGACCGAGTTTGAATGAGGAAGCTATCAGATTCTGAAGGCCTAGTCCTATGGGAAAGCATGTTAGGAGGGGACCCTATTCTTGGTTGGACCATAGGTGAGGATGAGATCTTGATTTTCATGGGACGCGTATGGGTTCCAAGAGATATACGCGAGGAGCTGATGCAGGATTTTCATTCCTTTATTTGGGTAGTTCATCCTGGCGTCACCAAGATGCATAGTGATCTACACCACCAGTATTGGTGGCCAGGTATGAAGAGGGATATAACTGGTTTTGTCATGAGATGTTCTACTTGTCATTAGGTGAATGCAGAGTCTCAGCGACCAACAGGTCTTTTGCACCAGTTACCCATTCCTGAGTGGAAGTGGAATGACGTCGCAATAGACTTCGTGACTAGTTGGTCGAGGTTTACGTGAGAACGTATTATGAGTTGTCATTGACAGAGGTCGTTCACTTCTTGTTGATAAAAGATACTTTCAGTGTTGATGAGTAAGGACAGTTGTATGTATGAGTGATTGTGAACTTACATGGAGTTCCACAATTCATTGTTTCAGACAGAGATGTGTGTTTTACTTCTTGGGTTTGGAGGGGGACTCAGAAGGAATTGGGTACACATGTACTTTTGAGTACATCTTACCACCACCAGATAGTTGGCCAGTCCAAGCGTAAGATTCAGGTTCTTGAGGACAAGCTTCAAGTATGCATTCTGGATTTTGGACGTTCTTCGGAGAAGCATATACCCCTTGTGTAGTTTTCATACAATAATATTTTTCAAGCAACTATACAGATGGAACCTTATGAGGATTTGTATGGTAGTCCATGTCGATCACCCTTATGTTGGCTAGAGGTAGGAGTGGGAGATTTGCTGGGACCTCGTCTTGTCCAGGAGACCACAAAACATATAGAGTTGATTCGAAAGAGGATGGCTACTATGAAGTCTCGTCAGAAGTCTTTTGCTGATCAGCAGAGACAACCTCTAGAGTTCATGGTCAGATATCAGGTTTTTCTATGTGTTGCAACGAGGTTGGGACTCCGAAGGATCAAGAGAGAGGGTAAGCATTCACTGAGTTATGTCAGGCCATTTGAAGTGCTCAAAAGAGTTGGGCTGGTTGTCTATCAGTTTTAGTTACCTCAGAGATACCGGGCTATGCACAACTTCTTCCACGTTTCATAGCTTCAGAGTTACTTTTTAGGCCCATATCATGTCCTCAACTGGAGGAGGATGAGCTTGATGTGGATGCATCATTCAAGGAGAATCCTATTAGGATTGTTGATCATAGTAAAAAGTTTCTCTGTGGATGGTCTATTCCTCTGGTATGAGTGTTATGGCGGCATGGGCGGGTGCAGGATGCGACCTAGGAGAGGGAGGCCGATGCACAAGCACAATGGTTGGAACTGTTCGGGGTTTCTTCTTTTGCGCCACCCTAGGGAAATTCATGGATGAATTTTATTACGTTGGGAATTTTTTAAGAAACCAGACCTTCCATTTATGTATTTTTTCCTTTTCTGGTCATTATTGAGAAAAGAGGTTTTTCTGGAGGTTGTGCAGGGGCACACTGTTGTCGCACAATCTGAGCAAACTATGCGGACAACCCAGGAAACCTTGCACTCTTGACAGTGGGATCATCATGGGCTGAGCATGGTTTTTCAAACCATGCGGGCAAGAAGTTTGAAGTCCCTGGGTGAGACAGTGGAAACCGCATTATTGGGACAAGGTTTTCGAAACCGTGAGAGGTAACCATGCGACCACTTAATGTTAGAGTTTTCAAGTCCTGGGCCACTCGGGATTTCCCATTCCTCCACTATTTCTCCTTCCACTCCTGTATCACGTGGGAGTTGAAATTTTTAGTGGTTGCGGGAGATCCTGGGCTCATTTTAAAGGAAAATAAAAGGGGTTTCTTGGTGGATTGAAGGTGGTTCTTCTTGAGTAATTCCCTCCTATTGGTTTCTCCTTGGTTTTCCTTAGATCTTCTCTTCCCTCTCTCTATGTTTTCTAGATCTACATCATTTGCATATAGATCTAGTGTTTGGTTTGCCGTGGGTGTTGATTTTAAGGCTTGTGGATGATATGGAAGGAGATTTAGAGAAGTCTTTAATGAAGATGTTACTCGTATTTGTGGGTGCGGTTGATTATGGATCGATTTAGTTGGAACCCTAAAGGTACGTGGTTTGATCCTTTCTATAGGAAGTGTTTGAGTAATTATGTAAAAATTCTTCCAATACCCTTGAACGGGGTATTGCGTGTTTAATGTTTTCCCTTATTGTTTTCCTTCTTTGAAAATATTATTGAGTAGAGATTTTTTTTATGATTAGGGTAATATGTTGTGCTTTGGATGTATTGCCGATGCATGTTTACCTATTTTGACCTTTGGGTCTTGTTTGCATGTTAGTCTTCTATTTACTGTCCATGCCTAGTATTTTAGGATGGTATGACTGTAGTTCTAAAGTGCTGATATGCCATAAAATGATAGCCAAGTAGTTATTGAGGTTTACATTGGCTGTTATGCACGCAATACATATTTGATTTACATAGGAATGTGAGAAACTAGTGTAGTAGACCCCGAGGAGAATGGACGTAAGGGCTTCTCCAGAGTGTCTTATAAATCACGATGCAAGACCACAGGGGGTATTGATATTGAGTTCTTCCTCAGATTGTCTTTAGTTCCTCGACATCGGCCACTGGGGTAATGAGATGTTGAGTGCTTCCCTAGAGCATGTTTTGTACGATACAAGACTATAGGGGGAATTGACAGGGAGTGCTTCAACAGAGAGTCTATAATTTAGCTCAACCAAAGGGGTGAGACTGTGTGTGCCTTCCATAGGGATGATAGTGCTTGTTGGATGAACCGGAGGGGTTAGGATGTGAGAACTACCCAAAGTTTTACCTGTTTGTTCCTTCTTGCATGAGTAGCTATTTACATGTTTGCAGATTAGATTCTTGATACTATGGATTGGTTAATTTTTAGTACCTTTTTCATTTACTTTTTCTATACTTTTACATGCCATATATTCCCATACTATTAGGAACAAATCTTGTGGGGGTTACCTACTAGGAATTTGTCTCACAACCTCTTTGGGAAACAATTTTGGGCCCAAATAGATTTTATTACTGCAGGTATAGATAAGGAGAAGTACCCTTCTTCTTCTTCTTCAGGTATTTTATTACATTGGAGCCGGAGAGCGTGGGACCAAGATGAGACTTGCGATGCTGAGGAGTTTCTCATCTGTTTTCCATTTGTACTTTGGTTTAGTACTCTATTCAGAATTGTGACTTGTTTGGCTATTTTACAAGATAGATTTGTATCATGAATCATATATATATATATATATATTTCTGCACCAGTTCTTTATTTATTAGTCTTAAATTGTTTACACTTGTATGGATGTTTACTTCTTCTGCTATTGTTTTTGTTTATCTTCTGATGTGTACTCTTCCAATGAGGGCATGGTTTCCCTACTATCACACCCAAGGCCCTCGCTGCTAGTCGACAACCTCTGGTGTTTGGGGAAATGCGCTTGAGGACATGTGACCAACCGGATATGGGGCGCATCGGTGTGGCTTCCAAAACCGAGATGTTACATAAATTATTAATAATCAATAGATAATATCACTCCATTGGGTACATAGATGATTCTAAAGATTTATTTTTCTCCTCAGTAAAATAAAATATCTTTAAAAACACTTAATGAAATCCTTTTTCAAATACTCATTAATATTTATTTCCAATTTAGTTATCCACTGACTCTACACACTTATTCCTACATTCTTTACATGTTATATGACACTATGTTTATTGTAAAATTGAATAGTTATATGAGTTTTTGAACTCTTAGGGGCATGGATGATCTCATGAACCCTTTCATTACATGTTTATTTCATCTTTTAGTAACTTCACTATAAATATCTAATTGTTAGATTCCTATTATATCATTTTACTATATTTGAATGAGTAAAAACCTTACTGAATTTACTTATTATGAATGTTATACAAAAAATGATGGATTTTTTTAAAATTCACACTATTTTATTTCAACTAGAGAGTGTGTATGATGGAAATAATGAGTAAATGGGGATAATAGTTTGAAATTTGGGTTTTTTGTGTATTTTATTTATGAGAGAGGGATCAAGGATAGTTAAAACAATGATAAACACACCATAGATAATGTTTCAAATTTTAGTGGTGTCTGGGTATTTGGTTTCTGTCTCGTTATTAACCCTAAATCTATAAAAAACCAATAGATGATATTTAGTACTACAGTAGTTCCTGGGAACCTAATGAGATCTCGTAAGATGAATTTTGACAGGATACATAGTATAGTGATATTTTTATAATTTTTTAGTTATGTAGAGTTTTATTTCATTGACTAAACAGTCTTCATTCTGATGGGTAACTTGTTTACATAAAAAGTATACATATAATAGACCCATTTTGACATATTATATCAATTATTGGGTTTCAAAATATGGTGTATTTGGTTTGAAGTCTCTCAGCTAGGGGTACATCCCTTGGTATTTCGTGAAGAAAGCACAATACTTTTTTATATGTAATATATAACTAATGTTATATGACCTATGATATGATTTTGAAAAATTTCTAATAACATCACGGCCTTTATTATTTATTATATATTCGAAATATGGTCAGGTGTAATATTATTATGGTATAAGGATATAAGATGATGATTTTTGACCCACTTCCATCTCCATTGATTTAATTAATGTTGAGAGTTATGATCCACACATAGGATATGAATGATTTAAGAGGAGGTATTTGGGTATGGGATGAACATGGTGCAGTTTGCTTTATCCAAATGATATATTTTCTTTATTGAATTTGTGTAATTATAATTATTATGATGATTTTATTTTTATGTAATATAATGGCTTCTTGAATGGTTGATTACATCTATTACATTCCTAAAATAAAGAAATCAATAAAATGTATTTAACTATGGGTGAAACATTTAATTTTTGTTAGTGGTTAACTATGATAGAATAGATGTAAAACTATTATTATATTTACTATGACATATAATGGGTGTATAACGATGTGTCTAATTTATTAATTTTATCAACATGTAGAATATGTGAAAAAAATCCTATCATGAAGAATATGAAATATATTGAGTTAAAAAGGATTCCATCATAGTAACTGATATATTTTTGAATTAGTATTATTAAAAAATATGCATACCAAGTATCTTGTTGAATATCTATCCAAATCTATTACACATTTGACAAATTATACCAAATTTATTATAAGATTCAATGGTATGGAAATTAATTCTATCTATTATAAAGTTTAATATGAGAATTAATAGGATATACCTAATGTGAACCTAGTATGAAATTGATTATGAGATCCGATGGTATTGTGAATTATAATTTTGTATCCAAGATGGTTAGGAATATAAATGATATATACATGATAACAAAATAATATTCAATTTAGTTAATGATTAGATAGGTAAGATTTATTCCAACATAGTCTTCGATTCATTGTTTAATCGTATTTATTTATCATGATTTAGACATTATATAATGTTTCAAATATTATCGAATGGATTTAACATGATTCCATCATAGTATCTAGTATTTTTTTAGATCAGAGATGTTATAAATTACACTAATATGGTATCCAGTTTATTAATAGTTAGGGCATGATTTGAAAAAATGAACCTAGTATATAGTTGATTCTGATATTTTTTGGGTTGGACTTGATTTCATCCTTGTATCTGGTTGATTATTGTTTTGGATGGGTTAATATCTATAAAAACATATAAAAATTATTAGGAGTATAAACATGTTTTTATAGATGATAACAATTTATATATATGATTACTTTGACCAAACATGTATTTGAAGATTACAAAATATTATGGTTCTATTTCATAGTTTTAGGTATAAATTTTATTTCAATTATTGAGCTATGTGTACTTGGATTTAATCTTTTTTATATTTTAGATCATATATAATAAAAAATATTTTTATTATATTTGGTACCCCATTTTTGGTAACATAATAAATAATGTACTGAGACACTATTGATGCACAATGGTGGGTTTTTAAACAACATATTTAGCATGTTGGAGGGGCCATGATCCCATTAAATAGTATATAGAAATATTATTTATATATGTATAAAAAATACAAAGATGATGTCAAGTTGTTTTGTATTAGTGCCTCCATAATAGTTTTAATTTCTATAAAACATTTATATGATATACGCATTGGTCATTTTATACAATTGTTTGATGTTAAAGATCCATGGTGGATCATTTTATTAAAACATCATTTAGTTTTGTTATTATTATAGGATTTCAATAAAAATAAAAATTTCCTTTCATGTTCTTTTTTTAAATGAAAAATTTATTTATCAATTGTATTATTCAATTTAATATAGAGAAAAGTCTCTCCAAATAATTTATATCCAACTATTTCCTGTAGGAAGAAGTTTTAGGAAAATGGGGGGCATGCATAAATAATCATGAAATCTTCTTAGGATAAATTAAATCATATTTTTATATTTATTTTAAACCAGTAATATTTATTTTTCTAATAATACAATCCATGTGATTTTTAATATGTCATTGAATAATGATATAATTAATTAGGTAAGAAAATTTTAACATATATAAAAATAAAAAACACTATTAATCAATATAGATGTTAGTTATGAGCATTACTAAAGGAAAATAACCATATGTAAAAAATTAATTCAATCTTGAAGTATTCATCATCATCTCCCACCAAGAGAATCACACCATGGATTATAATGGAAAAGTATTGAATAAAATTATAAATATGATTCAATCGTTAATGAAATAGGATAAATGGATTTAAAGTAGTGTTTAAGGGTATATATTGATTTAAAAATGGTAATGTTACCATTATATGGTCATAGGATATATACATAGAAAATTTTCATAAATTAAACTAATATATTAAAAATAAAATTACTATTATTGGAATAATATAGATAAGTAAATATTTAAAAAAATATCACAATGCATTAATGAAAAAACATTATTATTTAAAAATTTATATTTTTTGTTATGATGCATTATAATATTTAAAATGAATTCTACTATTTTTTAGGGATAATTTTATTAAATTTTATATGTATATAATGATACTCCCAAATAAATTTATATTCATGAAAATGTTAGAAACTATTAATAATTAAAATTAAATCCATTTAATGTTTAATAATATATTCATGTAAAAAATTATTAATGGTAAATAATTTTAGTAATAAAATAAACTTTTTTACATTTAGATAATATTTATTCGAAAATGGATTTCATATTTGGAATCTAGAACTCAAAATTAGAGAATTCGAGGAGGAGTTTTATGTGCTTAAGCGAGAGAACCTAGAATAGATGTTTTTAAATGTCGTTTGATTTGAGGGAGGTGTTTGTGGTTCTTGGGTAAATATAATATATGTGTTAAAAAATACCTTGGATAATTTTAGCTTTGGGTAGCTCATTGCACCATCATTGGTAAGGGTCACATTGTGATGAGTTTTGATATGGAATCCTAAATTCCACAACTAAGGGATTGACATCATAGAGGTAGGTTGATGGATTTTTATCTAGAAAAATACCCTTACAAAAGAGAATCATGACAACACAAAGAGAGGTTGTTCCATGATATTGACTATAGAGAAGGGGATGATGGCTCTTTTGGTTTCTATTTTTTCATAGAGTAATGATTGTTTTCCCTAAGACACATAGGCTGGGAAATAACAGCCATCCTTGAGGGTTGTTGTGACTGGGAGTGAAAGGGTACTAAAATCTGAGAGGGGAGGCCATATCCATGTACTTAGGGATCACCAGTAAAGGAGTAATGATAAAGAAACGGATGTAGGTCTTTCAATAATTGTGTTTGACCAATGGTTAATCCTTCTTCCTAGGGTAGTCACACTATAGGACATAAACGTAACATAGTGATAGAGAAAAATAGGTATTCCTCGCCCTCTTCCTTGGGGTGGTCCCATAGTTACACACCATATAATATTATATCGTTAAAATAATGAATCTTACAAAAAAACTTAACAAGTTTAATTATTTTAAGAAGTATTTCAAAATCCATCGTTAAATTATCTTAAAATAGAGTTCTGCCAAAATAAGTAAAACTGTATAGTTTGTACCATGTTTTGTGTGAGTGCATAAATTTCTCACAAAAAATATGTGCATGATAGTAACACCCTATTATTTTATAAGAATAGTATGTCTGATTGCATATAAAACACTCACCAATGAGCATAAATGAACAACGAAATATTCAAATTTTATTGTTTTTATAACAAAGTCATTGCATTGGAAGGAATGAATATAAGTAATATAATTATAAAATATACATTAAGGACTCAAAAAATTATTAATTTTTAATAAATTATTATGAAATAAACAATTAGTTTTTTAGAAAAGTCATTTTATTTAACAAATATTTATTTCCAAAAAATGGGTTTTATATTTTTTATTTTGTGGATATTAAAATTAAAATATATATTTTTAGAAATAGTATTTTATAATAATAAAATAATTTTTGGAATCACCATATAAAATTATCTTCTGGTGATATTTTTGTACTATTATAAAAGGGTTTATTTTACACTGAAGAGTGAAAATACTAATTTTCTTTCTTTAAAATTTCTAATTTATTAAAAACAAATTTCCATTTTGTTTTCATATGGATTCAACGAAAAATTATTTCTATCATAATATGAATACTCAATATTTTTTATTTTAATTAATTCTATGGATTAATTTGGTACAAAAATAATTTTATTTTATATGGATTTTTTCCAAATAAAAATTCATTTTATTTTCTGTTTTAATCTTAAAATAATTTTAACAATTTTTGGAAATTTATTCTTGAAAAATGAATTATATATCTAAAATTTATATGTTAGATTTGTGTTAATAGACCCAATTTATTTTTTGGGTAATATTCTATTTTTTCAAACACAATAAAAACACTTATTGATAATAATATATGATAATATTTTTAAAAAATGCAATTCTTCTAAACAAATCTCTTGAAACATGATTTAAAGATTTTTAGAAAGGGGAAAATCCCTATTAATTAATTATAATATTATATAAAATGTTTTCAGAGTTAGAAACAAATATGACATGTGATTTTTAGGCTTTTAAAGCCTTATGGTATATGGAATAAAAATTTTAAAGATATTATATTATATACATTTCATTTTAATAAATTTCTGATGCCACAAAAAATAATGCAATGGTCCATGAATTGATGCACTAAAATTTCTATGGGATGGAATCTTTGTTTATTACTAGTCTATTATCCTAGTAACAATAAAAAGGATTCTATGTGTTTTTCACCTCTCCATTCCTGGAATAATTCTGGGAACTATAAAATGGTCTATGCTCCTTGAGATAATCCATTATTTTCTTTCCATTATGGATCAAAATTAGGTATGGTTGGGGGGTTGGTAGCAGCTTAGTTAGCCCATTACCCCTCATTTTTGGATTTTATGTCTATAACTTTACACTTATTTTATTATTATGGAATTTATTTTTATACATGATCACCCAATGATAAGGATACATTAGTGGTGTCCGGCTGAGTCCCGTACTCACACCCTACTTGATAATTTTTATGTTCTTGTAGATTTCATGAGAGAGTCAATGAAAGGGAAGGACCCTATGGTGGATAGATGAGTATGATGACCATGGAACTAGAGAAAACTGATACAAACAAGGTAGGACCCCATATTCCTTTTATTTATTATTTTCATTCAGTACTCTAGACTACATTCCACATTGGGAGATCTTATTTATATACCATGTATGAAATCATTAGTTTCATATTTTACTCAAATTGACAATGTTATTATATTTTTTATGATTTATTATGGATCCTATGAAATGATATGGAGGGTATAGTCTTTACACTAATGGACAATGACCATTGCTGATAGTTTATAACCTATTGCATATAGGGACACATACATTAGGTAATGTAGAACAATAGCTCAAATCTAGTGGTTCAATTAGATATGTTACAGAATTAAATTATAGGGTAAGAATTAACATAATTTTTCTATTTTTTGTATGGGTTGGGACGGATTTGTTAAGATATAGGACACTTGGATGTTTTTTTGGGATATTTAAATGATCCTAAACAATAGTTCATATTGGAACTCTATGTTTCCATAAAGTGGGGAGTTTAGGTTTTACTATTATAGTGGATTTTTCATAACTTAGGTGATGCAAATGATTTTGATATGTGATTTATAAATTTTTTTGTTCATTTAGACATTATTAATAGATATTTTAGCTCATATAAAAAATATATACATTATTTTTGGTTTCAATGTAGTTCTTAATTAAATTTCTTGATTTGTGCTATCGATTTGGGATAATATCTCTTTATGGGATATATATGTTATGATTCTATAATGATATACAATAATTTGAATTAATTTGTTAAAATGATCATGTTGATGTGTTATTATATATTTGATGAATTTAAATAATGTGCATTGAAAAAATAGTATGTGTTATGAGGTATATACCTTAGGATTATGGTATGCTTTGAGGAAAAACATATATAGACCAATAGACCATTGAAGAAAAATAATGTGCAATCCCATTAACAAATAGAGATTTACTCTAACGAAAAAAAATTTATTTTCTAATGTTTGTTACATTAAATTATAGAACATATTGACTCGATTTAGCCATATGCGAATATTTTTATTGAATGACATAGTACTTACGCATGGGAGAATGTGGATTCTTTAGAACAAGTTGTGTACGAGGATGACATTGAGCATGTTCCAACTCACATTCTATGGTTACAAAATCATGGAATCATAAATTGACAGCCTTCCTCTTAGGGTATGTCTTAGTCATAAGACAACATAACAATAGTCCAATATACCATGATTTTCACTCTAGAATTATTTATCCATCTAGGGAACCCTAGGTCCTTAGGATTCTAATGATATGGTTGAACTTTTTTTCAGAATCATAGAATCAGTGGAGACTCTAAGGAAATAGAACTATAATCTATGAATCTGATCATTATAGGAGTGAAACCATTTCTATACCATTTATCATATAGTTCAAACCAATATGAATGCTACAAAGGATATTATGGATGACTTGGAGAGGAAGGTTTTTATCTTAAAAAGTATTTCTCCATGTGGTGTAAAATTTTTATTTTCATAGATGGTAGATGGTAGTCTTCAGCTATGTGTGGATCATTAAAAGATGAACCATGTTATAGTAATGAATTAAAATCCATTTCCAAGGATAATTGATATTTTCAATCAACTAATTGGATCTTAGTGGTTCTACAACATTGATATTCCAGTGATATATCACAAATTATGAGTTAGTGTAGTGGTAGTTATGCATATTATATTTCATATAATGTATGGATAATATGATTACATGGTAATTCCATTATGGTTTAGGAACACACCAATGGTATTCAAGGACCCCAAAATATAGATATTGAATCCATATTTGTACTCATTCATTAAACTATTCTTGAATGATGTCTTAACCTACTATCCAATTCCAAAGCTACATACTAAGAACATAGAGATAATCTCGACTAAGATTCATTGGCATTGGCTTTATGAAAAGATATTGAAGTGAAAAATCTACATTGAAGAGGTGAATTTCATTACTTTTTTTGGATCTGAGACAGATATATTTGTATTACCAAAAATATTGAGGTAGTATTTTCATGGACATGTCCTCAAAAGTGTTTTCTGATTAAGACCATTCTGTGTTTTGTAGGATATTATTGATTTTTTATATAGGACTTCTCAGGAATATACAGACCCATGAAAGTGATTACAAATAAGTGTGTGATGTTCCATTTTTTATACAAATGCAAGGATGTGATATTTGAGATAAAGTTAAGGGTTATGAAATCTATTGTTTTAACACTTCCTGAGACTAGGATTGGTTCTATAGTGTATTTTGATGCCTCAAACTAGGGTCAGGGAGTGGTGATAATGAAAAGATAGCATGTAGTACCAATGAGTATTTTTTTTATATGACCACATGAGAGGAACTACCCTACACATGACCTAGTGCCATCAAATTTTGTCTACACTATGTCTTTTTGGTGACTCTATCTCTTTGGTTGGGGATTTTTTTTATGGACCACAAAATCATTCACTATATTGTCACACAAAGGGACCTAAATCCTTTGAAGTGGTACTCAATTGATTATCTGCAGAATTTTTTTTCAGATGATATATAGACCTAGAATATGTAACATTATTTCCATTGTTGTTATCCATAAGATATAGGTTTGGATGAATCTTGGTGAGAGGCATTCGTAAGAGTAGTAGTGCATTTTTTGTTTTTTAGATGATAAGTGGTTGGATGCTTATAATCATCAGAGATCATTATCACTTTACCCATTATTTACTACTTATTATCATGTAGATAGAATGAAGACTGGTCATGAGTCAGACCTAGAGATTGATGAGATTAGAAAACAAATGGAAATTTGTGACTTAATACCCAGATGGTTGAGGAATAATGATGATATGGTCTTTTGTATAGGGGGGAGTAGTAGTCCCTACATCCATCATAGAACATTTTATGAGGGATTACCATTCCACTATATGGGATGTATATCCTTGTTAATCTAATACAAATCTTGACATTGTGTAGCACTTCTGATGACCAAGGATAAAGAGAGGCATTAACTTGTATCATCTCATGATTCCTTACCAATAAGATGGGGAATATTGTTTAAAAATATCATGGTGGGTTTTTAAAACCATTCTTATACTTATTTGGATGTGGGAGGGAATCATGATGGACAGTATGTTGAGGATACAGAGTACCCTAAGGATTTGTGCCACAATATGAGTGATTTTTGATAGACTATCAATGTATTCCCACTTTTTACCAATTAGAGAGACACGCTCAGTGGAGGGTATATGAAATATCTATGTCCAAATGATGATCAACCAGTATGGAATTTCCATGATCATTGTTTTATATGTTAATTCATTTTTTATGTTGTGTTTTTTGAATGTCTTATAGAAATACCTAGGTTTTTAGATGATATTTAGCACTCTATAACATCCATAGACCGACACACAGTCTGAGAAGACCATAGGTATATTGGAGGATATTCCACAGGAATGCATGAAATAATTTAGTGGATCACATGATGATAAAAAAATATTTATTGAGTTCCCATTCAGTAAAAATTAGGAGGATTCATTTCATATGGTTCCTTATAGGTATTTTTAAGGGAGGCTATGTTTCCCATTTCACTATTGGCATGATGCAATGTTTGTTGGCCCCAACATTGTTCGGGAGACCTCCAAGAAAATATAACTAATACATAAGAGATTTTCCATTTCTTAGAGTAGACATAGATATTATTCTAACCATAGGAGGAGGATCTTGGTGGTCACTATGGGTGATCAAGATTTCTTGAGAATAAATCCTGTATTTGAGCATTAACTCTTGGGGAAGAATGGTAGTGATATCATCTCATTTTTTTGAACCTTTTAGATCAATGAGAAGATATGGGGTGTAGGGTAAGGTATGGACCTATTTTCATGCTATCATTTAATGAATGATGTGTTCCATGTGTATCAGCATTGGAGGTCCATACCCAACCATAATAATTTTATTTATTATGAGGAAATTGATATGAATATCAATTGATCTTATGAGGATATTCTGGTTAAATCATAGACTTATGCAAGAATGTATTGTGAGAGAAATTATACCACAAGTCCATATTTACTGAAATCATGGAACATTATTGTTGGATAAAAGGGAGTATGAGTATGATGATCAATATTATTGGATTATTTTTTCTATGAAGGATTGTAAAGGAAACTTCATATGGATGATATGTGGATAGTGGGGGAGAATTGTAAAGTATAATTGTTTTAAAAGACAATGATAACCCTAATTGATAATAATTTATTCATATTTTATTTAAAGATGTTATATTTATTTAAAAATAATTTTATAGACTTTAAAAATGTATTTATGTAAGGGAAAAATTATGATAAAAACCACATAATATTCAATGGAGAATTTTTATAGTTAGGAATTGAGATAACATGGGATTTTGAGTTCCATAGAGCCCAGTGTAGATAGAATAAGAACATAAAAAAATTATATTTCAAAGGCATGTTTTTTTTCCCAAAATTAGAGAATATCTCTAAATGTATGTGGCATATGAGAAATATGAGACCGTAATTAGGTCTAGGAAGAGGGGCTTACTCTAGGCACATTATAATATTTTTCCTTTTTATATAATAAATAACATCTCGAAGATAGATAATTTTTTAATAGTATTATATATATATATATGTGTGTGTGTGTGTGAAAATAATTAAATATCCCCAAAATGGTGCATCATATGATAACTCCATGACCCCCGTTTGGTCTATTATGAAGGGTTTACAATAGGCATGATATAAAATTTGTGTGTATTAGGAAGTTTCTAAGAACACAAACAAGGATAAAATATTTATTAATTCATTATATTTTTGTTTTCAAAAACTAAATGAATATCACCCAAATAGTGAATCTCATGATAAATTATATACCACCATTTGGTATATGTTTTGGTGTTTTCCTTATGCGGTATGTAACATTTATGCACATCAGGTGTTTCCAAGTTCTCTTGTTAGGTAATGTTTTTAATAATTTTTATTATATATTTTTTATTAACATTATTATTAAAAATATCATTACTATTAATCATCTTCCTAAAACATGAAAATTCCATTTATAATTACAATAAGGTTTTAAAAATCTTAATTTATCACTCATTTGACCATTTATAATTAGAAACAACTTAAATAGTTTAAATCCATGACATGACATTCAATTTTAGATTTAATAAGAGATTTAAATAGGGTACTTATTTCTTTGGATTGATGAACATGAAGCTATTGGATCTCAAATATCCAAATCATTAGGTTTTCGTTTATGGTGGATTTATTAATGTTCGAGTGACCTAAGATTTATTTTGGTTGTGATGGGTGAAGCACCTTCAGTTTCTTGCACCTTAATCTAGGCACAATGTGATTGTTCCTCCATAGTGCACCTATCATGTGGAAGAAGAAGGTGGTGAGTTTTTAATTGTCTTTTTAATTTTTTACTATTCCTTTTTCCCTTTTAATTAAAAATTTCATAATTATGGAAGAATATTAAAAATAATAAAGGAAGATAAATAAGAAATTATCAGGGGAAAATTTAAATTTTTTTACAAAAGGATAAGATCACAAAGTTATCAGAAGATAATTTTTACAAATAATCAAAATGATTTTTTGTGAGAAATTATCATGGATAATTGAAAATAATTATCAAAATATAAATAATTTGAATTATCAGTAAATAATTTATGAAATGATAAACCATGTATTATCAATGGATAATACACATGATCATGTATAGATAATTCATAGAAATTTCCGATGATTAATTTGGTGGAAATGATAAAAATATAATTATTATATGTTGTCAAAACATAATTAATTAAAATTACAGATTAATATTTTATAAAAAAAATTATTAAATGAAAAATATTATAATTTATAATTAGATAATCATAAAATGATAATTAAAATGAATTATCAAATGATACTTGTTATAGGTTATCAAAGATAATATTTTAGAATAATTAAAGTATAATGTATTAATAATATCAGAACAAATTAATGAAAGGGATGTTATTCTCAATGGGAATATTAAAAATGAATGCGTTGACACAAAACGATAATTTTAAATTATCAAGGAGGGATAAAATATCATCTCATGTAAAATTTTAATTGATAATTTGAAGATTATCTAGGAGATAGAATGCATCATTGAGTAGAATATTATATATTTTTTTGAAATAAAATATAATGATTTGGTTTTAGGAACCGTTGATAGAATTTGATCATCAATGGGCCAAAAACTCTAAAAATTAAACTACAAGGATGTGTTCTTGAATTTTATGTTTCCACTCTATCTATAAAACAACACTGGGTGGTTTATAATTGTTGTTGACATTGATCGTTCTGTGCTTGGAAGTTACAAACCTACTTGGTCTTACATTTATGCCTGATTCCTTTGATATTATTTATCAGGTATTTTTTAAACTGTTCCTAATTGTGATCGCATGTCGGTGTGTATGTAAGTGTGATATATATTGTGATATATTCATTTCATGTGAAATATTTGTGTATATTATTTCTATGTTTGATGTATTCACATGTTATTATGTTGGTACTATATAAACATATTGATGTGATAATACTTCCTTTTATGATTATCCAAGGATTTTGGTTACCATTTCCTGGGAAGATATGTTGGTACATGAGATAGATGTATCTTTTTTAATTTTACATAACTTTTTGGGTTAGTGTGTGAATATATTTTGATGACCACAATTATGGAACTGAGAACAAAATATGATACATGACGACCTAGAGGCCCGACCTTAGGTAGTGTGCTTGGGGAAAAATGTTTTAGTGATCAGACCTAAGGGACATGACAATTTATTTTTCTAACCCAAGGCATCATGATAACATGACAGATTGTGAGAATAATACATAAAATGAGTATAGATACTTATCCATGATTTTGTCTTTGACGTGATTCCATAGCATTATTGAGAGACAAATTATTGGTGTACTACTGGTACTCAAATATACTGACACTTTGAAATAGATTATGAGCTCTATGTACACGTCCATTTTAAGACTTATATTGATATCCACATTCTTTTCCATACTCTTTGAGATATTGGATGATTGTATTCAGATAATGGAGATAGAAGAGTTATTATAGAGGGTTTTTATATAGTTTGGTTATCACACCACTTATCGATTTTGGATTATATATATACATTTACAGATTATATGTTGTTATGGAATACACTTATATTCATGTGAACATAAGGTTAATTACGTGTTGGTGGTGTCCTACTAATTCTTGTACTCACACCCTACTCAAGAATTTTTATGTGCTTTTAGATTTCATGAGAGACCTGGTGATGGGTATCAGACCTATGGTGGATTGCAAATAATTTGGAGAACAGTGTCGGAGGAGAATGGGAAAAACCCTGGAGGACCCCAAAATACTATTATTTGTTATCTTCATTCATTACAATCTATTATTTTCAACATTTCAACTCATTATTGGTATAACATGTATTCCATCTTTATATCTTATGTCACTCAAATTGATCATTCTATTGTATTATTAATGATATATTATTGATACATTGATATTATATAGATGTTATAGTATCCACATTAATATAATTATACCCTCTCTACATGTTTGAACAATCTTACATTTGTAGAGGTGAAAATGAGATAATGTGGCACTTGTCTATAGACTATGTCATTTTATTAGAGATTTTATATTTGTTCCATATGAGTAGTAACCATATTAAATTTATATTTATATGGTAAATGTAAAAGTGGTTAATTATGTGTAGAATCATTCTTAAATGGAATAAAATTCAATCAAACATTGGAGCTTATTTCATTATATGAGTTTAGCTATTTCATTGTCTTTAAAAAATAATAAAATATGACCATATATTTCTATATAGCTTTTATTTTTCCGTTTATTATATTTAAGTAAAGGATAAAGTCAAAAATGTCACTCTATTTAATTTAATATCTATAATATTTTTCAACTAAGAAAAATTAACATATGAATCATTACAAATAGTTATTTGAAATATAAATAATTTTTTATCTTAGTAATTTATTTTATATTTTATGTGGTGTAATAATTTTCTTAAATTGTGTTGAAATTCTATTATAGTGCATGTGTAGGAAGTAAAAAAACAAGTAAATTAGTTTCAAAATACCAAATGTTAAACTGTAATGGTGAGTTAAAGTGTCCCATAACTATTTTCGATAAATATAATAGATTTGATCTATTTTAATTTTTTAGAGTCTAATTTAATTTATTTGATATTGTTTTCAAAGCTAAATTATGTGAATATTTCATAAAATGACATTAATAGTATTTTATGTTTACAATAAATTTATTAAATTATTTTAAAAGTTTAAAAATAATGAAAGATGAATATTTTGAGGATAAAAGGAAAAAAATTTCATCCCATGGTAATTCTTGATACATGTTTCACATTATAAGTTCAATTATAACCCTTTAATATTATAAAATGTTATTATTATAGTTAAGGTTAAAATTAGTTAACAATGGCATTAAACAAAATTCTGAGGCTTAATATGAAATATAAACTAGTAACCATTTAATAGGATGATTATATTAATACCATGTCTTATATAGTTTTGAAGACAAGTAATTTTGGACGAATTGTACACTATTTAGATTCATATTATATTATATTAATTCATATATTTCAAAAAACATCATTATATATATTTTATAATAAATAATATATTTTTAATTGATTTAAAATTAATAAAATTTTATATTAGTCTAATTAAATGGGATTTCATATATAATATCAACCACAATCCAATTATGAAAAACATTTACTTTTATAATAATATTATTTAGCCATAAATATTTAAAAACCACGGTATCACAATATTTGTCAAAAGGGTTCTAAGTTTTTAAAATGAAGAGATAATGGTAAAAACAATAACTTATCAAGTAAAAATTTTATTTTATGAGATCATTTAGTCTCCTAGTAATAAAATATTATTATTATTTAAAATTGAATCCATTTTCACATGGAATTTAATTTACATTAATTGTATACTTTATGTAATTCTAAGTGTCCCCCTTCAGTCACATAAAAAATGCACTTGTTATTCCCTATAACTCACATCATTTAAGACTTATAACATGACCCAAATATGAAAATTATAATATATACTTCCATAGTAATTATTTATGGGGTTGAGACTTCTTAAAATAACATTCCAAGTGTATTTAAGAAATAATCTAATATAGGCCTACAAAATTAGTGGTAATAATTTTAACTAAACTCTTTTAATTTATATATTCTTATAAATCCTGTAAATCCTTTTTATCTTTTAAAAATTAAATAATTTAGTGTTTTAAATACACATAATTATTATTATGATTATTTAATATCTATAATCAACCTTCTTCCCATCTATTGTAAACTGATATCATTTCTAGTGTGTATGTGTGGACTACCACCTCCACAAAGTGATGCAATGAATTTTTCCTTTTGGCCTCAAATTTATTTTAATAAAGATATATTTATTTAATATGTTTCATTAGTTGACAAAATAATAATTTTAATGATCTCAAATGATATTAATTACGTATATAATAAGTTTTATGTTTTATGATATTTTACTATTTTATAGTCCAAATAAAAAATCTGGGTAAGACCTGATCTATTTTGACTATCTTCTACATGTTGTTTCATACTATCATGAGATAAAATCAGTCTCCAAACATATCTATCGTTATTTCATGGAGATACCAATAATTATCACCTACTATAAAATTATCAAACATAATTATATATGATAACTCTAGTTCAAATTATGTGGCCTCTAGAGCTTCAACCGTCAAATTGAACTTCTCTCGGATGGAGATACCACCACCACCACATATATATACGATCCAGGGGTTTTATTACTACCACAAAAAAACTACTACTGGAATCAAATAGAGCTATAATTAGGTGTATCTACCACCGAGATAGGTAACCTAATGTAGAATAAGTGACCTAAAGAACATATACGACACATATATGATATCTCTAGAGTATCTACCACTTGTTTCAGAAGTTACAATCAAATACTCTCACTATTTGGTGATTCTAAAATCTGGAGAATTTAATACCAATAGGATCTAACACAGATCAAGAATTATTACAGAATTGGTCATAATTATGAACAATTCTAATTTACAAAATGTCTAGATTAAGGCATTAATTGCACATCAGACAATGTGTATTTAAGAATTATTATTCTCAAAAAAACCCATAGATGTTTTGAAGTCTAGTAATACATTCAAGATCTATCACTCAATATGAGTAATATATTTATTATACCATTATTCAATTATTTATAATTGGAAAATCTTCAATGTTATAAAATTTAATGAAATATCTCATGATTAAGATGATGGAATTTGAGACAAAAAACATATTTGATTAGACAAAAAAGATACATTGTTATACATGTGGGTATATGTGAAGTAACTGGTTTTATTTCTAGGAATAATGTATTTTCTATACATCCACAACACTCTATTTTCATTTATATTTTACATAAATTTTGTTGTATATTTTCAATAGTAAATTCAATGAAATATAAACAATATAAGATGATCTCATTATGTTAAAAGAAATTTTCACATCTCTCGTTTATTTCTCGTTATGTTTTATCATACATATAGAAATGTGTTTTAGTATAATATTTTTAACTATTAATTTTTTATCCTTTGATAAAATAGAGATTTTTATAGACTCTCATTCAAAATACATTCATTTTTACTGCCACTTATAATTTTGTAAGATTTCAAGTGTGACATTTACTTATTTTCTATCATAAAGAATAGATAAAGAGTATATATTCCTATATAGATTTGTGAATTATTATGCAAAACTAGATCCTTGTTGTAGATAATATTACATTATAGAAAACTACATTGAAGTGTCTAATTTCTATGTTGAGGGGATTCAGTATTTGGTTAAGACAGAACCCCTTTCTTATTTTCTTTGTTATATTATCTATTTTGTTTTATTTATTTTAAGATAAAAAAATTTATTTTTAGATGTATTTAAAAAACATTACTATGAAAGTTGACTATAATTTGGGTTTTATATATTTTTTTGCCTATTTTAATTAGTTTGAAAATTTAATGTATTGTCAAGATTTTCTTAAATATGTTGTGATTGAGCTTTGGAGAACCTTCCCAAAATATTAGATCATATAACTCTAATAATTTATTCAACGCATATTTTTTTATAAAATTATGGGATTTATGTTTTAAATTATTTTTAAATATAATATTTTTTTGGTGAACTCAATTCAATATAAAATTAATGGTTCCATAAGGACGAACATTTGTTATCCAAGATTATTTCAATATCAATTAACTATGATATGGTTTTATCAAAATATAATAAATTATTGTAGTTTTAAATTAAGACTATTTTAGATATCAATAAACATTAAAGAGATATTACAAACATTACTTCTTATTTAAATGAAAATAATAATTATAAAGGGAAGATAAAGATGAATATTCATATAGAGGGAAAGTCATTTGATATTTTGACATCAATTTTAGACAAATTTGAAATCAAAAAAATGCTTTGAAATACATGGGATGCTATTGTAAAATAATCACATGATTCAAAATATAATGAAATAAATGCATTATATTATGATTTTGTGGAAGGTAAATTTAATATAATATTTTCTTAATATACACTTTTTGAAATTTGGGTCACACTGGAAATTATTCATGAGGAAACCATAAATATTATAAAATTACTTTTAAATACATATATTATTAAATATGATACATTCAAAATGATGTATATTGAATGAATTTCTTATATTTATATTAATATTAATAATATAAATAACACTATTCATTCAATTGTAAATGCAATTTTTTTCAAAGATAATTTGATGTGACTACTATGATATCTTACTAATTGGTGGAGATAAAATTTAGTGTTCATTAAATAATCTTGAGATATGGATACCAAAAAAATGATGGAAAAGTTATGAAAAGAAAGGATGTACATTATGGACCATATTTTAAACAATAAAGAGGATGATATACCAAATATAAAGTCTAAATTATTCAAGAATTCGGACACTATTCTAAAGGAGAAGATCATGGGTGATTGTTCAAGTAATTTTTGTTCCACCAACTGATAGTGATGAGGGAAGAGTTATTTTTTCAATAAAAATATATTGGATCTATAGGAAGAAGAAATTTCTCAAGAAATAAAATTAATTACTTATGTATGAATATTTTAGAAATTGTATAATAGAGTATAAAACTGATGACTCAATTAATTTTATGACTTAAAAGTAGTGTAAATGGAAAAGACAAATACAAATATATTTCCTTAACATAAAATACATTAAAAATATTATGATGAAGGTATAATTTATAAAATTTCTATGAATTCCACCTGGATGACCAGTAACGATAGCATAAGTGGCTCTAAATCGATAAGAGATGATTAGAATGATATAAAAAATATGTGTTTCATGAAAAAAAATCATATGATGTATCATATATTTAGCATGTATGATATGAGCATATTTATAAGACTAAAAACAACGATTAAAATATGTCCATTGATGATATTTTTAATACAATAAGACACTAAAATACACTATTAATGAATAAATTTATAAATACCAAATTTTATTGGATCAACATGATTTTTTACTCACATTAAATATGATATTTCTAAAGAAAATTGTAAGAAGTATCTATTTTAAAGGAAAAAGTTAACTAATAATTTAAAATGAGAAACTTAAGAAAGATATAAAGATGTTTAATAATTTTATAGAAACTCTAACATAGATTCCTGGTAATTAGGAATATATAAAATGTAGTACAAGAATTGGTTAAATGTTTTGATAGAGAAATATATAAATGATTAAATTTTATCTCAGTTATAGTTCTACTGATAATGTTATTAGTACTTATTATTCATAACCTAAAAAAATTATTCATTTTAAAATGCATAAAATCTATTTATGGGTAACTAATTATACAATAATGGAATCCTAAAACAATTATTATTAACATTTACAAACATAAATAAATATGGGTACCAAAATAATTAATTTTTCAAAAATTCTAATAATAAACTTTCTCAAATATTACTAGTAAGAACTCATGGTATCTGGATAGTGGGGTTTTTGAAACAAGCTTGTGGAATACAGATGTTTCATGAACGATATCAATGTTCAAGGTGTACATGCCATTTTATTGATAATTCAATGGGAATATTAATTGGACTTGGTCAAATGTGTAACTCTTGAAGTGTTTTAATTTCTAATTTATTATTTATATATGGATTGAATTATAGTTTACTTATATTATCATAGTTATTTGATGGTGGATATCATTTTACATTTTTGATTAAAGCATGAAATATTTATGATTCCATACACACTTTATTTTTTTAATTATTTGCATAATTACACTATTTTTACCCTTGATTTAAAATCATTATCTTCTAAAAACTTTTATGTTTTAATTTTACATCATAACTAATTATTGATTTAGAATAGGATAATAAAATATTTTAATATACAGTCACTCATATTAGGAATTGATTAGTTAGAGATATACATAAACTATAATCTCTAACAAAAAATGTCTTAGATCCATGTCAAAAGAAAAAACACCATAAGATATTCTTCAACCAAAGGAATGAAGTGTATAGTTATCAACCTCTTGAGATGGTTCACATGGACCACATTGGAATTTATTATATATTTATTTTAATATGAAAAAAATAATCTTATAACATTGCATTTTATTATTCATGAAATGCATCGTTTCTTTTCATAACTTTTAAATGTGAATCACCATGCGAATTTTTCAAAATATGTATGATCTATGGAGAATCATTTTGGAATTTTAATTAAAACAATAAGAAATGATCATGTTTGTGAGGCTTAAAATAAATACATTGAATCTCTATATTAATAATATGTATATATTCACAACTTTTATTCATTAAGACCACAAAATAGAATGTTTTCCTTGAAAGAAAAAATATTACCATTCAAGAAATTTCCTAGACCGCACTCAATGAGTATGATTTACTTTTTTTATTTTTGGGAAGAGGCAATAAATAAATATCTCTATATAATTAATAGAGTTATATTTAAACATATTATAATGATAACCCCATATTATTTATTGAATGGTATAAAACAAAATGTTAATTTATTTAATATTTTTGGTTATAAATTATTTATAGTCAATATAAGGGATAATTTGAAAATGTTTACTACAAAAAAGTGATGAAGGAATTTTATGTGGATATTAAAGATCTAGTAAATCAAGAAAGGTATTCAATAAAAGGATCATGGTTATTGAATAATATGTACTTATAAAATATATTGAGATAGATCCACATGAACCTATGACTCCTTTAAAGAATCTTGATAATTGAATTCAAAATTTAGATAACAATGATCAATCTAGTAATAATTTTTTGAAATATGTAGAAAAATAACAAAGAAAAAACCGTGTGAACCTGAACATAAATAAGAGAATTAATTATCAAATAATTAAATCCCATGGATTGTTAGGACTCATAAGGACTACCCCTTAGATATTTTTGTACTAGATAAAAGAATAAATATTAGAGATTATATATGAAAACCCTGCTTTTATTACAAACATAAACATGATTTATTACATAAAACGACACTGGATATAACAAAGAAGATCGAGAAGTTTAGTGTCTTTGGGGCTTCAGATCATTATATAAAAACATAAAACATGAAATACAACATCTTTATTGACAACATATTTTACATGACCACTATATTCCCTCGTACTTAGCATTGCAAGGGATAACCTGAGGACATGCATAAGAAAAAGGTGAGCTATAAAGCCCAGTAAGGGATTACAAATGGAATAACATGAGGAGTAAAATAAATTTTAGGCAATAGGCATATCAATAGAGAATAATAAAAACGTGACCATATTGTCATGATAAAGCATGATAATCATAACATTGAAATGTGGAAACAACACTTAACATGGAATTAGCAGGATCCAAGGCTCACTGCACATGGAGCATGAGCAAATCATCATTGCACAGGAATCATGAGTAAAACCTTGTTGCACTTGAATTATCATGAGTCAAAACCCAATGCCCATGACATATCATGATACTATACTTTACCCAATGCATTGGAGTGCTATAAGGGTGCACCCTTTTTAAACATTTAATTTCATGCATAAGTTTGCCACATGGATCATAAAACATTGATTCATAAAACATAATCATTTATTCCACGATAAAGGAATGTGGAATTCATAAATTATACTTTATAATCAATAATTAAATGTTCATAAAGGTGATTACCCTTTATGGAGATATGGGCATGGTATTCACTACACAATGGCATTGGCTTAGAAAATCGGGGCAATTTCGGAAGCGTAACGGTGTGACATAAGAATTCATAAAAACAGTTGATGAGAGAGAAAGGGGATTATCATAATATTTACATGTAATTTACAGTAAGGAGGTCATATATAATCATCTCCCAACAATTGTAATGTAATTTAGAATCATGATACAAAAATATTGCTTGAATGTAAATGAGGAGAGAGAAGTTCTGTTCGGAATTTCGGCATAGTAACGATTGTACATGAGAGGAATTTAATGAGAGAGAAAGGGTATCCCATCATTAAAACATAATGAGGGCAGTATGAGGAGGTGAAAAATGATACCCCGAAATTCATAATTGAAATTAAAAGGTAAAAACAACTTAAAGAAAATTGAACAAAAAAGAGAAAGGAATAAAGAACCCTTACATCGAAGTGTGCTTCCAAAGGCTAGAGAGAGTATTGTGAGAGGATTATTGGTAGCATGGGGCACCTTGGGAGGCTTTTAGAGATAGTAGGGAAGAGTTTGGATGATCTCCAAAGTCATTGAGTGGGGAGGAAGTGGGATCTTGGGTGGGTTTATATAGGAAAGTAGAGGGAATTATTTATTATTTATTTTTTGGACCCCTTACATTAAATTAAACCAAACCACAAACCATCCCATGGTTTTTACACATGGTTTTTGGAAAAAGGAAGAGGAAAAAAATATTTTATAAGGCCAAAGTCCAAACTTCTTAAAATAATAGGGTTGCTTATGTGGAGGTGAGTCATACTCTCATGGAAATTAATTTAAAAAGGAAAGGTGTTTAATAAGTCTTAAGGGGTTCATTAATGCTTTGAAAAGTAAGTCAAAAAAACCCAAAATCACATTATATTAATGGTAAAACATATATTTTCCTAAAATAAAGATTATAGTATTTTATTACATCACTATTGGGTCCTTATGATGTCATAAAACACATTATTTATTTAAACGGTATTTAATTTTTACCCAAAACTTTTACTATCTCAGAAAGTTATGAAAAGTTCACCGTTGGATAATTTTAACGTCCTGATTATAGAAATAAAATTTATTTTATCTAAATAATTATCTAAATATGTTAATTTACAATTTTAAAATAAAAACTGAAATTTATCAAAAATTCACGGGTTTTAACATAAATGACTTTAAAAACATAATAAAAATTACAATTTAATTCATAAAATAATAAGATCATTTATATTTAAAAAAATTAATTTAATAATAATAATAATATTTTATTAAAATATTATTTTATTCAAAAATACCTTAATTTAATAAAATATAATTCTTAAATAAATAATAACTAAAAACATTATTTGTACTTTAAAAAAATATTTACAATGTATTAGTAATGACCAGAAAGAATATTCATTATTATATACAAAAAATAATTTACATGTACATACTACTATTTATTTGTTACATAACCCCTTAATAAAGCCACATATGACCTAAGGGTAAGGTGTACTATGGTGACAGACTCTTGGGGTGGCTCGGATAACATCGCTCGTGTGCTAATTTCTATCAACATCAAGTACTCCCATAGACGGTCTCATTCGAGCTTGACATGATGAAGCTCAACATAGGCTTGGTCAAGAGTAAAGCCAATGGATGCCACCTATTTTCCAAGCTCCGATAAATGGGCTTCGAATGGGGCAATTCTGCTGGATGAGGCCATCTCTTCCTTTGTCTGAGTAAATTTGGATTTGTTAAAGCCCTATATTTATACTAATCATGTGATCACTGTTCAACGACTATATTAGCAACGGTCAAAATTATTTACATAAAACCAAAGAAGGTGACATTTTATATAAAAATAAAGAGACATTTAATTAGATCAAGAGGGATTTCCATTAATGAAACTTTGGGTCATTACAATATTCCCCCTTAAAAAATTTCACCCTTGAAATTTTTCCTTTTCTCACACTAAAACAGATGTGGGTAACTCAGCTTCATAATTTCTTCAAATTCCCTAGTCGCTTCATCAAACATGTGGTTTCTCCAAAAAATCCTTGATGAGGGGCCTTGTCTTATTTCGTAGAACATTTTATCTACAATATATGATATTCACCGGTTGACCCTCACAAGAGAGATCATATTCCAATTGTACCAGCTCAGAAGAGAGTACATGTGAAGGGTCTAGTATGTACTTTTTTAAGAGGGATACATGAAAGATATCATGTACATTGGACATGGTTGTTGGAAGTGCTAGTCGATAGGCCACAGCCCCGACACGATCAAGAATCTCAAAGGGGCCGATAGACCTTGGACTTAACTTCCTTTTATTTCCAAACCTCATGAACTTCTTCCCTGGAGATATGTGTAGAAACACCATGTCTCTAACATTAAACTAAAGGTCTCATCAATGGTTATCTGCATAACTCTTCTATCGACTCTGGGCTGCCTTGATATGCTGTTGAATGATTTTCACCTTCTACACCATTTCTTCGACCATTTCTTGTCAAAGAAGCTTACATTCACCGACCTCATCCCAACATGCCGGTGTTCTACACCTTTTCCCATACAGGGCTTCATATGCTACTATATGGATACTCGAGTGGACGCTATTATTATAAGATAACCCAACCAAAGGAAGATGTTGATCCCATCCTCATTTAATGGACATTGTGCATGCTCTCAACATATCCTCAAGTGTTTGGATAGTCCACTCGGATTGGCCATCAGTTTGAGGATGATAGGTCGTACTGAAGTTCAGTTCAGTATTCAGATCATGTTGAAGACTCTTCCAAAACATAGAGGTGAATCTTGGATCTCGGTCAGACACAATAGATAGTGGTACTCCATGCAACGTTACCACTTCCCTGATATATATCCTTTCCAGTTGATCAACTGAGAAATCCTCTCGAATAAAAATGAAGTGTGCAGTCTTTGTAAGATGATCCACAACAACCTAGATTTCATTATAGCCTTTGGATGTCCTCGGATGTCCGATGACAAAGTCCATGGTGATGTTCTCCCATTTCCATTCTAGTATGGGAAATGGTTGCATCATCCCCTCAGACTTCTCCCACTCTGCCTTCACTTGCTGACACACCAGGCACTTTGATGTATATTTAGTGATCTCCTTCTTCATATTATCCCACCAAAAGTTTTCTCAGAGATCTCGATACATCTTTGTTCTCCCTGGGTGAATAAAGAAATTTAAACTATATGCATCATCCAAAAGTTCCTTCTTTAGCTTCGGACTTGATGGAACACATAGTCTTTTCCCAAACCGCACAATTCCTTCTTCATTAACATTAAACATTGATGATTTCCTTTTTCTAAAGCTTCTTCTTTTTGATGAATTCCCACATCATCCTTTTGAGCATCCTTTATCGTTTCTAAAAGTGACGGTTGAGAAATCATTTGTGAAAGGATTGATGATGTTTCCTTCTTTATTATTCACATGTCCGTTTTCATCAAGTCTAAGAAGATTTGGTCCTTCTCAATTCTCATCATTGATAGAATCTCTAGATCTTTTCTACTTAGGGCATCTTCCACCTTGTTCGCTTTCCCATGGTGGTAATGGATTGAACAGTCATAATCCTTGATGAGCTCTATCCATCTTCTCTAGTTCATATTATGCTATTTCTGTGGGAATATATATTTATGAATCTTGTGGTCAATATATGTCTCACATTTATCTCCATAGAGATAATGCCACCATATTTTCAAGGAAAAGATCACCACCGCCTACTGTAGATCATGCGTTGGATAGTTTCGCTCATGGATTTTCAACTGCCTTGACGCTTAAGACATCACTTTATCATTCATCATCAGCACATAGCCTAATCTGTTCTTTGAAGCATCACTGAATACCACAAAAAGTTCCCCACTTGTGGGTAAAGTGAGAACGGGCGCAGTGATAAGCCTCATTTTCAACTCCTTGAAGCATTCATCGCATTCATCACTCCAATGAAACTTTACTCCCTTTTGAATTATCTTGGTAATAGGGTTGGACAATCGTGATAAATTTCTCACAAATCGTCGATAATATCTAGCTAACCCCAAGAAGCTACAGATATCCATTACCAATGTTGGCCTCATCCATCCCTCAATTGCATCTGTTTTGGATGGATCCATAGATATCCCATTTATTTTGATGATATGACCCAAGAATTAGACATCCTTCAACTAGAACTCACACTTGATGTACTTTGCATAGAACTTATCCTTGTGCAAAGTCTCTAGTACAGTTCTTAAATGGTCCTCATGATCCTCCTTGGTTATGGAGTATATTATAATATCATCTATAAATACTACCACAAATTTGTCTAGGTAATCTATAAAGACTCTTTGCAAGACCCAGGGAAACCCTGAGAGGGGAGGGGTGAATCAGGGTGACAACTTTTTCTTTTAATGTAATGGATATTGCTCCCATGTTGGTAGGAACTTGTTGAACCTGTATGATGAATATGAATAGAAAGAAAACATTCACATGCACAGAGATAACACATCACTTTTTACATGGTTCACCACTAAGGGCTACATCCCAGGAGCACACGCCCACAAGTTGTCGGTCATACCAAATTCCACTAATCTTCACTAGCTGTGGATTACAAAGGTTCGCGCACAGTCACTCTATCTTAGGCTTACTGCATTTAAAAAGGTTTAGGGAACACTCACTTCTTCCCTCAGGTCACTCCCGTTGACTCCCCCTAGCTCACTGCCATTGGTGAAGACAAAATCAGTTTATAGACATGAAGGTCTCTTCATCATTTCATAAGAATGCATCCTCCATTGCATGTAGATGCTCTATTGAAGTCCAATTATTACCAGAAGATGAATCTCACTTCGCGCTGTGGGTACTGGGCGATCTTCCAGCTTTCATGCAACTTCAGAAGGATAGATGGACTTTAAAAACCCTGGCGTGCTTATCCAAGCCTGGCGCGTAAGTTTCAATCCTGATACGCAAGACACATACGCGGTAAAAAATCAGCGCACAGGTGACACCAAACTACTTGCGTGACAATGCCTCCTTCAACACCAAACTTGCGCGACGTTGCGCATTCAACTCCCCAACTGCCTTGGGCGCGCAACCAGCAATCGGTGCACAACCTCAACTTGCGTGACCCAACAACCACTTGCGCGACTCAACCACTTGCACGACATGAGCTTGAAAAATCTATAAGTCTTGAACTCTGTTACAAATGAGGAGGGGTGGTCCTCTATTTATAGGAAAACTGGACTCCCTGTGCGGTGGCACGCAAGTCTTCCCTCAGCACACAGGTTCCTCCATGCAGCTCATCCTCCCTAGCCTCTGTCGCGCAAATCACTTGTGCGACCACACAAACACTTGCGCGACCTTCTTTACTTTTCCATATTTTGAAGTTATAATATTGAAAAACAATAGATGCACAAGTTTCCAATCCTCCTAGGCATCGGCGTGCAAGTCTCTTCACGGCGTACAGGTCACTTGCGCAACCAGCCCAAAACATGCACGACCCTTATCCCTTTGCCATTTTCCCATGTTATGATCATGAAAAACATATGCCGCACACGTTTACTCTCCTGCAAGTACACGGTGCAGAAGTCTATTTTCCAAAAACACTTTTCTCCATTTGTCGATATTTAGGCCCAAAAATTTGGCAAACACTGGGAAATGGAACCACCTTCAATACTGTTTTCTGCATGAACTGTATGATCTCTTTGCTGTTACACATTCTGAACTTCCACTAAGGATTGACAACAAACACAAACCATACTCCAAATCATGCATAGAAGACCATGGTTCCAACAATCTCCCCCTTTGGGTTTGTTGGCAATCGGAAAATAAATTCAATAGATCTCCATCCATGTGCAAACAAAAAATGAAAGAATCAATTCACCCAACACTCTAAGTCTACGTGAGCAATGCTCGGTGTAGAAAACAAGATAGGAAGCTTGAATTGGGTTCCATTGTTTTGGAATTCTCAATGATTCCCAAGAATCATTACATGATTGATGAATTCCTTCTTATCCTTCTCAACCTATCACTGACACTGAATTCGCATTGTGTCACAAGAGTATTACAAGTCTTAGCATGCCTGAATTTATTCCTTTCTCCCCCATTTACAACAGACCCAAACCCTGGTAGTTTGTTAAACGTTCAGGTCAAACCATTCTCCCCCTGGATTGTATCTCCCCCACAAATCTGCATCACATCCATAAATAGATAAAAATAGTTATCATAATCGGAGGGAGGGGTAATGTGTAACCTCCTTATGCACTGGGAGGTGGCTGAACACCATGTATCAACCGATGCTTCTCAAACACATCCACTGACAGTGGCTTCGTCAGGATGTCAGCCACTTGCTCATCAGTTCCCACAAGATCCATTATATTCACCCCTTGTTAAACTTTTTATTTGATAAAGTGATACCTGATTTCAATATGTTTCATATGGGAATGCTAAACAAGATTCTTCGTAAGATCAATTGCGGTCTTGTTATCACTGTAAATTACCATTGGTTGCTTTACCTCATCACCAATATCTGTTAATTATTGCTTCATCAATATTAGTTGAGTGCATGACTTTTTGGCAGAGATATACTCATCTTTAGCAGTACTGAGAGAAGTACTTTCTTGTTTTTTGCTCAACCAGTCAACACATTTTTTCCCAATATAGAAGGCTCCACCACTAGTGGAATTTTTTTCTACTACATCACCAGCCAAGTCAGCATCATAAAACTCCGATAATTCACTGTCCCTTCTTGCATCAAAAAATAATCCAAATTTCTGTGTACCTTGAATGTACCTCATGATTATTTTTACTGCCGCCATATGTTCCTCCTTTGGATTACTCCGAAAGCGGGCCATAAGGAATGTGGAAAAGACAATATATGGCTATGTTGCGGTCAGGAATAGTAGGCTCCCAATGATCCTCTTGTACATGGTGGGATCAACAGTGTCCCCATCCTCATGCTTTCGAAGTTTAGTTCCAACTACAATCGGAGTTGACATTGGTCTGGAATCTTGCATATTAAACTTCTTCAGCAGCTCTCTTGCATATTTTTCCTGATAAATAAAAGTCTATTCCTTATTTTGAATCACCTACAGCCCCATGAAATATGTGAGCTCCCCAATCATATACATTTAAAATTCTGATTTCATGTGGTTGGAAAATTCTTCAACTGATTTCTGCTTGCTGCCACCAAATATGATATCATCAACGTAGACTAGAACCATGAATTGATCTTTTGGAGAATTCTTCACATAGAGATTTTGATCAACTCCTCCTCTTTTGAAATCCAGCTTCTTGATATATGAATCCAACCGTGAGTACCACGCCCGTGGTGCCTGCTTCAAACCATATAGAGCTTTCTTCAGTTTGCAGACCTTTGTTTCATCAGTACCCAAAACAAAGCCCACTGGTTGTTCAATGTAGACTTCTTCTTCGAGTACACCATTCAAGAATTCTATCCTGACATCCATTTGATATACTTTATATCCTCTTTGAAGCACCATGGAAAGGAAGAGCCTGATTGACTCCAGTCTAGCCACTGGAGCAATGGTTCCATCAACATCAATTCCATTAATCTGGGAGTATCCTTTACATACCAGTCATGACTTGTTTCTGATGACACTTCCATGCTCACCAAACTTATTTTTGAAGAACCATTTTGTACCAATCACATTGTGACCTTCGGGTCTCTGGATAAGATCCCATGTCTGATTCTTGTCAATCTATTCCAATTCATCATTCATGGCTTTCACCCAAGATTCATCATTTTCAGATTCTTTGAATGAGGATGGCTATACAACTGATAGAAATGAATATTGTGTGTTATTCCTCATCCTTCTTGTTTGATTGGGTGCACTCCTGTCCCCAATTATGTTGGATGGATCAATCTTCGCTCTTCAATTTCTCCTGCGAGGTTTAGTAGCATTCTATTTAGCCACAGTATATTCTTCAGATTCTTCATCTGAGTCAACATAATGATGTGACTGCTGATTGTTTTCAACAACTTCCTCTATTTCTGCATTTGTATTTCCTTCACGTTCACTTTCTTCCTGACTTTCTATCACATCAGCATATGATTTCCTTGAAAAATTTGTGCTTTTCTCTTCAATTATCTTAACATCACTGCTCTCCAAAATCCTTCCTAAATGCTTGTTGAAACATTTGTAGGCTTTAAATTTCATTGAGTAACTGAGGAAAATTCCTCCATCTGCATTGTCGCCATATTTCCCTTGATTTTCTTCTTTGTTCCTGATGAAGCATTTACTTCCAAAGACACGAAAGTATTTTAAAGGGGGATTCTTTCCATGACACAATTCATATGGTGTATTTGTCTCATCCATATAAAGTTCTTTTCGATTCTGAATGTACACTACAACCTGAACAGCCCTTTTCCAGTAATGTTGTGGAATAGGACTCTCAATTAGCAATGTTCGTGCCATGTTGTTCACCTATCGATTCTACGTTCAACAACTCCATTTTGATGTTGAGTTATCACAACAGCTAACTCATGATGTATCCCCTACTTCTCCAGATAATTTTCAAATTCAATGCACATGTATTATCCTCTATTGTCAGATCGCAACACTTTGATTGTCCGTCCACTATCATTCTCGGCAATTCGCCGATATGTTTTCATGCATTCAAGGACTTGTCGTTTCCTGTGAATGACCATTACACATGCCATTCTACTGTAATCATCTATGAAAAGGACAAAGTACCTTTCTCCATGAGTTTCAACAACATTTATCGCCCCACATACATCTGTATAAATCAGATCAAGAAGATGAAATGGCCTTTTATTCTTTGGCCGATATGAACTGCAGAACAGATTCCCATGAATGCAAGCAACAAAAGATTTTTCACATTCCCGCTTCAGGTTGGGAATGTCCCTGACAATTCTCAATTTTGATATTTTCTCCATGTATTGTTGATTAATGTGTCCCAGTCTCCGATGCCACAAATTGTTTTCTTCTTCAACAGTCATGTAACAGACATTTTCTTCACTATCAACCTGATACAAGTTACCTTCTATTCTGTATCCATTAATAAGTGAATTTCCTATCTTTCCCTTGATAGTGTAGCCTTTATGATTAAAAGTAACTATAAGTCCCGAGTCACAGAGTTGACTCACACTGAGGAGATTATGACGTTGGCCATCTACGTAAAGAACTTCAGTCTTCTTTAGTTCTCCATTAGCTAATTCTGTACTTCCACTCCATTTGATTTTTAGAGCCCCATCATTACCAAATCGTACTATACCATCAACCTTCCTTTTGATATCCGGTAACAGGCCAGCATTACCGGTCATATGAGATGAACAACCGCTATCTAGAATCCAGGTACTGTTATTCTTTGTAGCTTTGAGGGCCACCTCTACAATGATGGAATTCTCAATATTATTCCTTTCCTTCCATGAGACATTGTATTGAGTATATAGTACTGAGGGACTTTCAATTATCTCTTCCACATACCCAGGTTCATCATAGTCGAAATCGTCTTTGAGAGGAGAGAACCTGTTTGAGAGAGAAACACTGTCTTGCTGTCGAGACTTGACTTGTCTTGAACTTCGGTATGGGGTGTCAATTTCTCTTCTCTACCTGCAATTAGCAAAATTATGACCAATGTTAGAACAACGATAAAAATATCCATAGAAATTGTTTCTTCTATATGAATTAGGATATGAATTTTTTCTCCTTTGTTGAAATTCTATATCTTCTCCATTTAGATAGCTTCTTGCCTCTTCGCAATAAGACATGGTATGACCAAGATAGCCACAGAACTGGCACATCCTGAGTGGAAATGTCTTCTCACTTGGATTTATCGTCATACCTTCTTCCTTGGGAGAATAGTTAGATTGTCTGTCATTTTTGAATGTTTGACAATAACTTTCAGTTCTCCTTTTAGTTTGGATTGAGGTTTCCTTTTTCAAAACATTAGGAAACGTTTCAAAATGTCCAACTTTCTTCTTATGTTTCTTTTGGATATTTTCACTTCCAGCAGTTGATGTCTCAGCTTCACAGCCAATTCCACTCCTTCCCATTCAAGTGGTTCTTTGATCACTCAAGATTTTTCCAACCCCATCTGAACCACACTTGTCTCTTGCATGTAATTCTACATCTAAGAATCTTCCAAACTATATTTTCATTCTTCATTCTTTTGGAATTGATTTAGTCTCCAGTTTACTCCTTAGAGTAACAACTTCCTCCTCAAGACCCTCATTATTCTTGGATTTTTCATCTAGTCTGGAGGTGAGTTCATTGATGACCTTGGCCTACTCTTCGATTATCAGCTTCAGATCCACTACAACATCATTTCTTTCAATTATTTTAGACTGTACCTTCACAAATTCATCAAATCGTTCAATTTCAGCTTCAATTTGATCAACGTATTCAGTTGATTCTTCTACAATTGATTTCCACTTATTGAAACTTTTACATTTAGTCTTAAACTTATTAACCGCATCCTTAAGTTTCATCTCAGGATCTACACAAGTTATCAGTTGTTTTTCTCCACCATTATCTTATGACTTTTCAGAAGTAGCCATCATGGAAGCGTGGTTCTCAATTTTGAATTCTGGTTCTTCTTCATCATAGATTCATTATCATCTTCTTCAGATTCATAGACAAAACTCTTCCTTTTCATTTTCATTCCATATTTGACATTTCCCTTTTTTAAGAACCTTCTCTGAGCCTTCTCAAAGCTTTCATCTTCACTATCATCATCATTGATCATTCTTTTGCAATGAGAGGCAATGTTCCCAACTTTTCCACAACAAAAACATGCGAGATGTAACTTCCCTTTGAATTTCCCTTTTCCCTTCTAGAACTTCTTTGCAATGAGAGAAAAAATTTATTTTTCTTTGTCATCTTCACCACTACTATCTTTTGAGATTTTTAGTTTATCCATGTCCTTTAATGCCATTTCCTTGCTCACATGACTCGTATAAACTTCTGGTTTGACTCTCATTTCATATGATACCAAGCTGCTCAGTAGATCATCCAGAGAAAGTTTGGAAATATCTCTTTCCTCAAAAGCTGACACCTTTGCATTGTACAGAGGTGGAAGTCTTATTAATATATTTTTTTACAATATCAATGTGTTTGATTTCTTGTCCTAGACCCCGAATTGCTCCAACCACTTCTATAATTCGATTGAAGAATGAGTTTGCATTCTCATCTGGATGCATCTCCATATCATCAAACCAATTGTGCAGAACTTGTAGCTTCTCCTCCTTCACATTTCTATCAACTTCATAAATATTCTAGAGTTTATCCCACATGGATTTTTTTGAGATGAAATTCATCACCTTTAGGTAGATCTGATCAGAAAGGACTGCAGTGAGTGCATTTTTTGCTTTATCATCTGCATCAAAAAATTTCCTGTCTGTTTCAGTCATAGCCATGCCTGTTGGATCAGTGACTTGTATTACTTGCACAGTAGGAAAAAGAAATTCCGTTCCCAGAGATATTAGATGAGATCTCATTCTGTTCTTCTAGAACTGGAAATTACTTCCATCGAAATGAGGGACTCCCATGACATTGATTGCATTCTCCATGATGAAAAAGGATAGATTCAACACCAGGAACCTTTACCCTCTGATACCACTTAAAGGACCCAAGGACACCCTGAGAGGGGAGGGGTGAATCAGGGTGACCAAGTTTTCTTTTAATGTGATGGATCTTACTCCCACGTTGGTAGAAACTTGTTGAACCTGTATGATGAATATGATTAGAAAGAAAACATTCACATGAATAGAGATGACACAACACTTTTTACTTGGTTCATCACTAAGGGCTACGTTCAAGGAGCATACGCCGACAAGTTTCCAGTCATACCAAATTCCACTAATCTTCACTAGTTGTGGATTAAAAAGGTTTGGGCACAGTCACTCTGTCCCAGGCTCTCTACCTTTACAAAGGATTAGGGAAAGCTCACTGCTTCCCTCAGGTCACTACCGTTGACTCCCCCTGGCTCACTGCCCTTGGTAAAGACACACTCAGTTTATAGACGTGAAGGTATCTTCATCATTGCATAAGAATGCATCATCCATTGCATATAGATGCTCTATTGAAGTCCAATTCTTACCAGAATATTAATATCACTTTGCGTTGAGGGTACCGGGCGATCTTCCATCTTCCGTGCAACTTCAAAAGGATATATGAACTTTAAAAACCCTGGCACGCTTATCCAAGCCCGACACACAAGTTTCAATCCTAGCGCGCAAGTCACTTGCGCGGTACAAATTTTGTGCGCAGGTGACACCAAACTACTTGTGCGACACTACCTCCTTCAACACCAAACTTGAGCGACGTTGCGCTGTTAACTCCCCAACTTCCTTGGTCACGCAACCAACAATCAGCGTGCAGCTTCAACTTGCACGACCCAACAACCACTTGCACGACTCAACCACTTGCGCGAAAAGAGCTCAAAAAATATCTAATTATTTAACTTCGTTACAAATTAGGAGGGGTGGTCCTCTATTTATAGGAAAACTGGACCCCCTACACGGTGGCATGCAAGTCTTCCCTCGGCACGCAGGTTCTGCCACACAGCTCATCCTTCCTAACCTCTGTCACCCAAATCACTTGCACAACCACACAAAAACATGTGTGACCTTTTTTCCATTGCCATATTTTGAAGTTATAATCTTGAAAAACAATATACATGCAAGTTTCCAATCCTTCAAGGCATCAACACGCAAGTCTCTTCACGTCACGCAGGTCACTTGCGCGACCAGCCCAAAACATGCGCGACCCTTATCCCTTTTTAATTTTCCCATGTTATGATCTTGAAAAACATATAGCGCACAAGTTTCCTCTCCTTCAAGTACACGGTGTGAAAGTCTCTTTTCCAAAAACACTTTTCTCCATTTTTCGATATTTAGGCCCAAAAAATTGGCAAAAACTGGGAAATGGCACCACCTTCAATACTGGTGTCTGCTTGAACTGCATGATCTCTTTGCTATTACACCTTCTGAACATCTACTGAGGATTCACAAAAAACACAAACCATACTCCAAATCATCCATAGAAGACCATGGTTCATACACTTTATTCATTAAGTCCATAAATATTGCTGGAGCGTTACTGACTCCAAAAGACATTACTATGAATTCATAGTGCCCGTATCTTGTGCGAAAAGTAGTCTTGGGGATATCTTCCTTCTTCACCCTTACTTGATAATACCCCGACCGCAAGTCCACCTTGGAGAAGTATTGTGCTCCATGTAGCTGATCGAACAAGTAATCAATTTTTGGGATAGTATACTTGTTCTTTATTTTGATTTTGTGCAGTTCATGATAATCGATGCAAAGCCGCATTGACCCATCCTTCTTCTTGAGGAAGAGGACTGGTGGACCCCATGGTGAAGAACTTGGGAATATCAACCCTTTAACCAGATTATCCTATAGTTGTTTCTTCAGCTCTTCAAGCTCTAAAACAACCATTCTATATGGATTCTTGGATATTGGTAAAGCCCCGGGTATATGTTCAATTGAAAATTCAACATCTCTTCTAGGAGTAACACCAGGCAGTTCCTTGGGAAACACTTCAGAAAATTCCCTCAAAATGTGAAACTCATCAAAGATGTTTTCTTCCTTGGCCTCAATCATCTGAGCTAGATATATGTGCTCATAGGGTAGTAATATCCCTGCTTGAGATGATGGAGCTAAAGGAGATTCATCTTCCTCCTTACACTTGTAAAGAATCAGGGGTAGATTCTCTAAATGGAGTGTGATTTCCCTCTCAGGAAAATTTATGTTGGCTCTATATAAGGAAATCCAATCCATGCCAAGAATTGCATCAAATTCCACCAGAGGGAGAATGATGAGGTTCTCCGGGAAATTCAATCCACATATTATAACAGGGGTGGACATATATTCATGGGACGCAATGATCTCCCCATTTGTCGTACTCACCGACATATTCACTTCCATGATTTGTGGTGGTGCTAGGAATGTTCTACTAAACTATCAAGATATAAAAGAATGTGTAGAACCTGAATCCAAAAGTACGTTTGCTATTCTTGAATGAATAACTGGCATACCTGTCACAACTTTGTTTTCAGGGTTCACTTCGGCAGTAGTGATGGAAAAAACTCTTCCTTGCTTCCTTCGAGGTTGTTGGTGGCCTACGAAAACCCTTGGATTAGGGAACTGATTGGAAAAATGACTCGGTTCTTTGCATTTGTAGCATTTAACAACGCGTTGAGGTTCGAACAGAGTGTTCCTATCCTCTGTTGCAGATGTGGGTCTTTCTTGCTGATAGTTAATAGCTAGGTGCCCCTCTCTTCCACACCTGAAGCATTTCCTAATCCCCTTAAGACAATTTCCAGGGTGCTTCATTTTGTACTTTCGGCAAGTGGGGTGATGGATCTTCTTAGCACCGTTGGATTTATCCATCGGACCACCAGCATTGAAGTCTACCATACGCTTCATATACCCATGATACCCATGTGATTCTCCAGTACCCATTTCAACCTTGAGGGCACCTCAGACAATTTCCTCATAGCTTTCGAAGTCACGGATCGCCAATGCTTTCCACAGGTTAGGCTTCATCCCACCAAAGAGGCGGGAAACATTGCATTCGGGGGTAACGACATAGACGGAAGCATATCATGCAAGACTTGTGTAGTTTTCCTCGTACACTCCAACAGATTCTTCATCTTTTTGCATGAGGGAAAGGATGTCCAATTCCATTTTAATTCAGAGGATGCACAAAAAATATTTATCAAAAAACATCTTCTAAAAATCATTCCATTCTAACACCTTGATCTACTCCTCAGGCTTCGTATTTTTGATCAACGTCCACCATTGCTCAGCTTCACCCTCCATACGATAAGCAGTGAGGAGAACCTTCTCTTGTTCAGAACATTGAAGGATGGAGAAGATCTTTTCTAGGGAGTTGATCCATTGTTCAGCGATTGTGGGATCGGATGATACACTAAAAGTAGGAGGCCTTTGTCTCATGAAGCTCTCGATAGTGACTTTTTCTTTCATAGGGGGGGTTGAACGTCCCTCTTGACCCATGATTCAATTCAAAACATGAGTTAGATGATAGAGAAGGGTGAAAAAGTTCGTGATTCCCGCTCCCATTGGATTGAGCATCTCATTAGTACAATCATCACACTGATCTTCACATCAGTTGTTAGCCCGAGTCCTCCTATTACTGGCGATTGGCTGGAATAAAAGGAAAGTTAGGGGTAACACATAAAGGGTAATCCAAAGACAAAATTTGATAACTTATAAATAAACATTTATTTCCATAACTCACGAGTCTATAGGCTTTAATCGATGCTTTTCATGATCTACTTTCTAACATAAATTCTTAGGGGTATTTTTTTTAAATCCCTTAATAAGGGTTCATACTATTCTTTTGAATTTATCAAAACATATCCCCTTGGAGTGTCATAACCAAGAGTACATCAAGGCCTGTTTTCATGCACCAGTTCCAGTTCGAGTCTAGCTCAAAGCGGTGTTTTCAGGTTTTAACCCTAGGATACATCTGTGCCAGAGCCGCCTCTACCTGCTCGTATCCAGACAGGGATGTTTTTGTTTCCTAAACAACATACTCAGTACTCTCTAAAACATAGGGATATTTTTATTAGTCTTGTATATAAGTATTTACTAGGTTTTTCTAATCCTAGTCCCAAAAATAACTAAAACTATCCTCTAATACAAACTATGACAACCCTGTTTTTATTACAAACTTAAACATGATTTATTACATAAAACATCACTTGATTCAACAAAGAATATCGATAGGTTTAGTGTCTTTGGGGATTAGGATCATTACATAAAAACTTAAACATGAAATAAATCATCTTTATTGAAAACTTCTTTTACATGACCACTACATTCCCTCGTACTTAGCATTACATGGGATAACCTGAGGACATGCATAAGAAAATGGTGAGCTATAATACCCAGTAAGGGAGTACAAATGGAATAACATGAGGAGTACAATACATGTTAGGAAATAGGAATATCAATATAGAATAAGAGAAACATGAACATAAAGGCATGATAAAGCATGATAATCATAACATGGAAATGTGGAAACAACACTTAACATGGAATTAGAATGAGCCAAGGATCATTGCACATGGAGAATGAGTAAATCCTCATTGCGCATGAAGTAGGAGTAACCCTCATTGCACTTGAATTAGTATGAGTCAACACTCATTGCACATGACGTATCATGATACTGTACTTTACCCAATGCATTGGAGCGCTACAAAGGTGCACCCTTCTTAAACATTTCATTTCATGCATAAGTTTGCCACATGGATCATAAAACATTGATTCAAAAAACATAATAATTTATTCCACGATAAAGGAATATGGAATTAATACATGAAACTTTATAATGAATAAGTAAATGTGCATAATGGTGAATACCCTTTATGGAAAAATGGTCATGGTATTCACTACACAATGGCATTGGCTTACAAAATCGGGGTAACTTCAGTAGCGTAATGACGTGACATAAGAATTCATAAAAATGGTTGATGAGTGATAAAGGGGTTCCTAATCATATTTACATGTAATGTACAGTAAGGAGGTCATATATAATCTTTTCCCAAAAATTGTAATGGAATTTAGATTCATGATACAAAATTATTTCTTGAATGTCAATGAGGAGAGAGAAGTTCCTTTCGGAATTTCGGCATAGTAACGGGTGTACATGGGAGGCATTTAATGAGAGAGAAATGGTCTCCCATAATTAAAACATAAAGAGGGAAGTATGAGGGATGTGAAAAACCATACCCCAACATTCATAATTGAAATTAAAATGGAAAAACAACTTAAAGAAAATTGGACAAAAAAGAGAATGGAATAAAAAACCCTTGCTTGGAAGTGTGCTTCCAAAGGCTAGAGAGTGGCTTGTGAGAGGCTTCTTAGGAGCTTGGGGCACCTTGGGAGGATTATATAGAGAGTATGGAATTGTTTTGACGAACTCCAATGTCTTTGAGTGAGGTGGAAGTGGGGTCATGGGTGGGTTTATATAGGAAAGGTGAGGGAATTCTTTATTATTTAGGTTTGGGACCCCTTACATTAAATTAATCCAAACCACAAACCTTCATCATGTTTTTTGGAAAAGGGAAGAGGAAAAAAATATTTAATAAGGACAAACTCCAAACTTCTTAAAATAATAGGGTTGCTTTTGTGGAGGTGACTCATACTCCCATTGAAATTAATTTAAAAAGACAAGGTGTTTAATAAGTCTTGAGGGGTTAATTAATTCTTTGAAAAGTATGTAAAACAAAAACAAAATCACATTATTTTAACGGTAAAACATATATTGGCAAAATATGAAGATTATAGTATTTTATTACATCACTATTGGGTCATTAAGATGTCATAAAACACTTTATATATTTAAACGGTATTTAATTTTTACCCAAAAATTTGACTGTCTCAGAAAATTATGAGAAATTCCCTGTTGGATAATTTCAACATCCTGATTCTAGAAATAACATTTATATTATCTAAATAATTTTCTAAATATGTTAATTTTGACTTTTAAAATAAAAACCGACATTTATTGAAAAGGCACGGGTTTTGACAGAAATGGCTTTCAAACCTTAATAAAAATTACAATTGCATTCCTAAAATAATACGATCATTTATATTTAATAAAAATTAATTAAATGATAATAATAATATTTTATTAAAATAATATTTAATTCAAAATTCCCTTAATTTAATAAAATATAATTATTCATTACATAAATTACTAAAAACATTATTTGTACTTTAAAAAACTATTAACAATGTATTAATAATGACAAGAAAGTATATTTATTAATATAGGAAAAAAATAATTTACATGTATATAGTACTATTTATTTGTTACATAACCCCTTAAAACAACCGCATAAGAACTAAGGGTATGGTGTGCGATGGTGACAGACTCTTGGGGTGGCTCGGATAACATCACTCGAGTGGTAATTTATATCAACTTACACTTCTACCGTTGACGGTCTCGTTCGTGCTTGACATGATGAATCTTATCTTGGGCCTGGTCAAGAGCAAAGCCCATGGATGCCACCTCTTTTCCTAGCTCTGACAAATGGGCTTCGTATGGGGAAATTATATTGGATAAGGCCATCACTTCCTTTGTCTGAGTAAATTTGCATTTGTTAAATCCCTATATTTATACTAATAATGTGATCACTGTTCAACGGCTATATTAGCAACTGTCAAAACTTGTAACATAAAACCAAAGAAGTTGAAATTTTATATAAACATAAAGAGGCATTTAATGAGATCAAGAAGGATTTCCATTAATAAAACATTGGCTGGTTAAATTATATTAGAAAACAAGTTTTACAATAATATTTCATGTCACAGCTGGAACCTAATAAAAATATTTAAGGATTAAATAAAGAGTTTAGGGTAATAGAAATGAAACAACGATTGAAGCATTTTATAAAAATAGTTTTTGGGAACCTGTTTAATAAAAAATGTACTACCTGACCATTAGTACTATATGGTTTTTTAGAAACAAGGTTGATACATAAGTAATAATAATTTTAAATAAAACAAGATTTTTTCCACCTGGATAGAGTCCAAATGACGGTTTTGACAATAAGGAACACCTTTCACCAATAGTTATTATTGAATCTACCTAAACTTTACATTCCTATGAAGCACATTTGAATTTGAAATTATATGAATTGGATGTTCATGGTGAATTCAAAAATTGTTATATAGTTGAGGATTATTTATGAATAAAAAAATATATTTAAAAACCATAACATTACATGTCTATTATTTAAATTTTGATTAAGATTTTTCGGGTGTCAAAAATGATCCTAGATGCTGCTATGTTAATATCAACCAATATTTTATTTATAAATATATTATGGAAGGAATACATGATTCAAATTTATTTATTATGATAAATTCACCAAATGTATTCGTAATATGAATATATGTTTATTATATTATCATTATTTCATCACGATATTATTTATATACTAAATTTTCTGAAGAGATAAAAAATGAGTTTGAAATTAGATTGATGGTTGAGTTAATAAATTTCGTTGTTTTTTCATATAATTAATAACAAGGAATGAACAATTTTATATCAATGAAATTTCACTAAATATGTTTTTAATTTTTTCATACGGATAAGAAAAAATATATTGATACTACCACAAGTACAAGATGATAATTGCATATTAACAAAAATGTGAGACCATTTTCACAAACTACCTATATAGATGTGATTCTATGTTTACTACTAATAAATCATAGATGACCCGGTAATATGTTTATAGTGTGTTTGGGTGATACTTTTTTAATCAGACTCAAAATATTGACCTTTGATATTCATGAAATAAAATTTTAAATTAATAACATAGCATAGATTTATTATAGTGGAAAGTAATATGATATACTTAGTTAAATAGATGTATATATTGGTGGTTTTAATTTATATATAAAAATAACTTATATAACATGTCTCTTTTTGGAAATGTATATTGTTTCTTTGTATAGTATGAAACAAAAATCAATTTCATTATCCAGATCTTAATTTTAATAAATAGTGGTAGATAGTTTTTTGTACATATTATTTGGATGAAACAATCTTTTCAAGACTAAAAATGTCACTTTTGGGGTGTTTCTATAAATTGTGATAATTCATGTGCTATAAATTTTTTTAGTATTCCACATTGATATAAGACAACAAATTTTGAAGGGAGATTTTCAAAAATAAGTGGTAAATCATGAATTATTGGTTACAAAACATCAATTTAGTGATTTATAAACAAATGTATTTAATTAGGATATAATGAGATATATAAAACATCAACATGTAATAGAGAATTTTTGTTAGTCTTTTACTCTTAATTTTATTTTATTTCTGGTAGAGATAAATCACAGTAGTCTACTACCCTAATGAAATACTATTTTCTATTCTACCACAGGAATCTAAAATAGTGGTGTTATTGTGACAAGATAGCATGGATGACATGTCCTGGATATGATTTTTGGGTTTTATTACCATGTTGATCTACTATGTGCAAGATACCATTTCATGTATTGTTTGACATGATACCATTAAAATTATCACCAATTTGGTTTTTTAAGTTCTTATTTATATGAAAATTGTTTTATAAATATTATTTTTATTTAATTTAATTTTATAATCCCTAAAGGATAAAATTCCAATGATAGAGTCTGAATTTGAAATCCTCTCACATGAGATCTTTTTAGACACCTAAATTTTCTATCTCATTCCACGACCATTCAAATTCATCCAACAACTCATGAGATATTTTAAAAAATATGTGATTAAAGAGTCTAGGATTATCTCCTAATGAGTTATGTCCTCTGAAAATAGTACTTTTGAATCATGTCATCCTATTGAACCAATAAATCGGTAGCTTGTTCCACGACTTATTGTATTCAATAAATAAAGATATGATTCTTTGTTATTTAAAAATAAGTTTATTGAATTTATTATGATTCATGACCATGTATGGGAAGATATTTACTTCCTGTAATGATGCATAATTCTACCGTAGGATGATTCATGATTCTTATTTTCCAACTGAGTATGAGTTTGATGATAATAAGGATCTAATAAAAAATAGTGGATGGAAGAGAGCTTTCTTTCACTTCAATACAATCATCTAAATGTTTGAAAGTTCATCATAATGGTATTTATGAATATTATCAAGGATCCTTTACCACAATACAGTATAACATCATTATTGGGGTTGTTCTCATTGTGATAACTTGGAATGACACTAGTTTAATACCTACTTCAGTGGAATTAGATAGAAAATATCAGTTTCTTTTCATGTTAATTTAGAACATGAACCGTCAAAGAATAATATAATTCAGTATTATGAGGTATCAAGATATTTTATTAATGATTATTTGTAAAAAATTAGATAAGATTAATGATTTTATATATATTATGGGGAACATGAAGGATTTGTGGAAGACTGAATCATGATGAAAATTTGTTTCACACCCTAAGATGAATAACGTGCTATTGGTGGTGAGATGTTTTGTTCTTAAAACATGGGAAATGTTATAATGTATAATGCATTTTAGCTTATCCATGATACTTTTATGATTATTAAAGAAAAAATTTAACCCTTAGTTAAAGATATGGGTAATGGATAATCATAAAATCAATGAGAAATTCAATATATTAGAGTACCCTTTATGAATAAGAGAGTTATTTGACCATGTATTAGATCTATATAGAGTCATAAATTATTATATTAGTGAATAATGTGAGGTTACATCTACTGTTGATGTTAATGATAAAATAGAAAAAGAAAATGTAGAGGAATCGTTACATGTTTTCGTAGAAGTGTGGAGTGATCATGATATTTTCAGGAGTCCCAGGGTGGAATATAAACCAAACAGTACACCACATCCAGGTTTTAATATAGAAACATTTATAGAATAATAATATGAAATGTAATAAATAATTTTTTTTAGTGGTTCTCAATTTTAAATATATACGTAAGAGTGTTCAAAACAAGTTATTGTACTATATATTGATTCCATATATGATTTTGATGGTGGAGATAAATAGGAGACGTATAATTCCTTTCATACTATATCTGAGTCTATTTAGTCTTCCAGTGTTGAGTGTTAAGGATCTCCATCACCTGATTTAAAAAATCCTGAATTTGGTAATAAATATAAAAATGTCCTTTTTGATGGTTAGGGTTTTGGAAGCTAAGATTATGAGGTTGAATCAGATGAATTTGAGAATGATGTGTTAACTAAGGGGGGGATATCCTAGGTATCTAACATAATTTTATAATAAAAATTTACCCCATAAAGTGGAAATGTAGATGATTAGTATGATAATCATCAATGTCCACCAGATTAATATGGAATTGCTATCTCATTTTTTCTGCATGATCATAAGGGTTCTATTGTAAAAATAATTGATGAAGAAGATAATTTATAACGATTTACCTCTAATGATAATGGTATTAATGTTCGTCATGAGGATGATATAGTGAAAACCTAGTAATGGTATTCACCCCTCCTCCCACATTTCATCATCATTCCAGTTATTGGCTAGATATGATATATATTCATTTAAGGAAAAATTAATATATGATCTCGGCTAAATTATTATATATCATTCCATGTACCTCCGCCTACATTGATTAAGAATTGATTGGATCCATTTTCATAGAATAGATACATGTTCTGTTGGGTTATTTATATAAGTCCAATGTTCTATTTGGGTTTTATTTGGTGTAAATTTATCAATATGTAGAATGTTATAGAATAATGTGAGTAGATAATGTTACTCATGAAAATTTTATAAGGAAATGATATAAGAAAGACAAATTTTATAAATGAGAAGAAATAGAAAAATGGTTTTCTGAGAAAAAACCTTATGAATGGTCCATTATAGAGAAAAAGTTTCACATAGAGAGTTACTAAGATGAAATGAAGGTATAAATTATGACATGTCAAAAGAAAAAGATGGTGAATGAATAAATATAAATAATATGAGATGAAAGGAATGGAAGATATTTTTTTCTATAAAAACAATCCAGACCCAGATTTTTAAATGCCTAATATTAGATATAGAATCTATGTAAATAAAATTAGAATATGCTTTTTAGATCATTCCATGTTACGAAATCATGATTGAATCCTGATAAATGATAGAGAATATAGAAGAGAACATGTAGAGAATTGGTTTACAAAAAGACTCTTTCTGTCATACTAATGTGAAGGGAGAGACATTGAAGACTCTAAAATGAGTTGAAAAGGAGGAAAACCACATTTCTAGAAAAACAATTGTGGACATACTATTTGTAAAAAAATATTTTATAAAAGAGTGTTAATAATAATTCATATGAAATTTTCTTTATGTTGTTTAATGAATTAATTTGGAGAGATAATGAGGTTCCAGCAAAAGAGTTATAGAAATAGGCATATACACATAGTGTTATAGAAATATGTTTTGGACCAGAGAATAAGTTTTGAAAATAGATCCATGTCTAATGTTTTCGAGACAAAATATACCAGCTGAATGTCTAGATTAGTATTAGAGGAAAAGTGTTTCTAGATATATTCATTTAGTTGGATATATTTATAAAAATATCCAACAAAATTTTTATTACGTAGTCAAAGATATGAAAAATAAAAGATAATTGTAATAAGAAAGTGATAAATGATATTTGTGATAAATTGTATAGTAGTAAATGACCATGAAATAGAAGGAAAATGATAAAACAAATTCAGAAAAAAATCTAAGAAAACTGAATCGATAAAGGAGAAAAAGGTAACATCACATTAAATATGAAAAGTATATAATTATAATGATTCCAAAGTTGGTCTTCAATGTTTGAGTAACATTTTGAGAATAAATGATCAGATGGTGATACATTAATCCATCAAATTAAGAGTTATTAATGAAATATTGGACATACATTTTAAAAAGAAATAAAATTTCGAAAAATATATGTTATAGGGAATTCATGAAGGTTCAAGAGAACTAAACTATAATTGATAATTGTTCAAATGAAATTAAAATTTTAGAGGAACATAGAATTTTAAATTTCAACTGAGTAGGATAAAATTGTGTTTCCTAGATTTGATATTTTTAGAATGCCTATAAATAATGTATTCAAAGTACATTTTGTAGATAACACTGTTCATTCATAGAGAATCTGATTCAATGGTTATTTTATGATAGGATGTGTTTATAAATAATTAGTTAATATATGAGAAGACTGTATACTGTTCAATAAAATGAGGGAATTAGATCAGATCACTATATTATGTGGTTCCATTGAATGATTACGAAATAGAGATTTTCCGATTTGTTTTCTTCCCAGTTGAAGAAAAATGTGCATAATTCCATACTTACTTCATTGGAAATAGATTCATCAGGAAATTATATCATTTGGAGTAAGTATGATTGAAAAATGTTTACTATAGTGTAGTGAGAAGAATTGATCTAATGAAAATTGAATCTAGTCATTGGATGGCTGAAAAAATGACTGATCTATTGGACAGAGGAAAATAAATCAAATCCATTTGAAATACATTATCTGATGGATTTTTATTAATATTTTGGAAATATTAGATTGTGTATATCTAGGATGATCAAATATCAATAAAATTTTAGATAGAAACAATCTCTTAAGTGGTTTTTTGAAGATCATAATGGTTGTACTTTGGTAATGTTGATCCTAATTACTTTTATATGAAGTGAATAAACATTTTATGTGAATTAAAAATGGAGAATGAATAATAATATAGACCGGGTATATGACCAGTTTTTAATAAGGATTTTTTTCTCGTGTGTATTACAAACTGTAAAGGAATATGATACCAATGGATATATGGGTTATATAACCAACAATAACAGGAAATATGAATACTGTTGTTGTAGAATAGTTTTATTCTAATGATTTATTATTCCCAAAAAAACTTATTAAATAAATCCTTTTTAGTGGGGATATTAAACATGTAAAGGAGTAGTTATTTGTAATGAATCGAGAAAATATTGTGTTCTTTTCCTAAATTATATTTTTACAAAAGGAAATTTGATGTTGATATTTATATTTCCATGGATCATAATTATTATTTATTTTTTGAGGTTATGAATGCGTCTTTAATAATTTATGAAACATTCTCATAAAAAGAAAATGTGATCAATGATTTATCCCCCCTATGTAATCATGATCCAAGGAAAATTTAATTTGTATTACTGGCATGTTAGTTATGAATGAAACAACACTAATAATGGGTTAGTTAAATTTAGTTAACAATAGGGTTTTTTTATCTATTGGTAAACATCTATCATAGTTCTAGGAATATGATGTTATCATATGTTCTATCTCACACCCTTAAAATTAGAGATGAAAAAACAATGTGATTTCAACCCATTAATTATGATTATATAATATCTATAGATAATATAAGTTTAGTATTCGATATAAAATTTAAAAATCCCATGTTAATGGTTTATAAAAATTTTACAGGTTTTTCAAGAGGTAATAAATTTTGGGATATGTTGTGAAATGGATATTAATATAATGATAACGTTAAGGAAACAATATTAGAAACCAAGAGAAGTAACTTTTGAAGACATTTAAATGATATATGAGAAAAGTGTTAATTATTACTTTACATGAGTAAATGACAATGAGGGAAACATCAAAGGTTTGATGAGGAGTTTGAAGGTTATATAATTTTAAAAAAATTACTATGAAATATTCCAAATATATTTGATACTAATGTTTCATATTTATAATATTATAATGATTAATCTCTAGATGGATGCCAAAATTTTATTATGTAATATAAAATGATAAAATATTTAGTCATAAGAAAAAGTAGTATAATCTATTAGCTTATAAATCATTCTTAACAGACGAAAATAGAGATAATGAATCCTTAGAAAATTAAACAGGTGATTTATATGTGGAGGAAGATATAGAATATTTCAATACAATTATTTCTATTCTTTTTAAAATATTCATTAGGGTAAATTGAAAACAAATATGTAGAATTGACTTAAATTCTAGAATTTTGAAGAGAATGTTCACTTCCACTTGAATATTTATATAAATAAATTATTTTTATATTTTCTGAAGAATATGATGGGAGGTCATAGAAAAATAAGTAGAATAAAATTAATGAAAATGATCATTTAAATAGAAATAAGAATGTGTTAATAATTAAAAGGAATGGTGATTACTTGTCCAATGATGAATATAATCCTCATTTCAACATTATTTCTCATTTTAGAATACTATGTGACGCATCAAGAAATGATGATGATTATAAAGAGAGAATAAAAATATAGTGGATTATAAAAGAAAACATTTAATTAAGAAAAATAAAAAACATAAAATAGAGAGGAAGAAGTTAAATAAAGATCACGATGAAGTAACTTTTGCGAATATTTAGAGAATAAAAAAGGAGGAGATACACCTTAATGAGAATAGATCTGAAAAAATTATTTTTTATGAGATAGAAAAGAAGAGGAATGTTTGTGTTAAAAAATATTATGGTGATCAAATCATTATAGAAACTAGACTTTTTTAGGAATGTAAATATAATAGATTTAATGTTGAAAAAATCATGAATATTTTATACATTCATAAATAATTACTGGATGAAAAAGAAGATGTTTTATAAGAAAAATATCCAAATTAGTGATATTATAATTTGCATTCATATTTATCAGTTTTTTTAAATAATTTATCAAAATCATTTTAAATATGTGTTGTAATTCTTAAAATAGAATTGGAAATTATTTTATTAAATGAAAATCTCATGGGGTTATATTTAAAATATTAAATTTTAATATTTGAAATTATAATTTTACGAAAATTATTTTATTTTAGAATTATTTATGTCAAAATTATCTTCTAATTAAATTTTTTGATTATTCTAAAAATATTTATTTTTAAATGGATAGTTAAAAATACTATTTTTATTGAAAAAAATATTATATTTAAAAGGTTAAATTATGATTAGTATTAGTTTTAAATTCGAATTTTTTAATTTATATTTATATTGACCAAATATTTTATTTTTAATTGGTTTTATAACAAATCTTTTTATATAAACAAAATATATTTAAAAACAGTCATTTGGTTTATCAAAAAAACTAATTTTGAAGCATTTTTCCTATTTGATATTAAATAAAATTATCTTTATTATATGTTTAGAAATTTTAAAAATGGATTCCATATTTTGAGTCATTTGGTAAAAATTTAGTGAAGATGTCCCTTTTATTTTCGGAATACATGTATAGTAAATATATTTATTTTTTTAAACATGAAAAATGGTAGTTAAAGAAATTTAGGGTTAAAATAGTATGGTAAGAATTATAAAATTTCCCTAAAACTTATCACAATTCTATTAGATATGTATGTTTCGATTAGAATCATCCCTTGGTTATTTATTTTCATATTGGATCCGCATTGTTGAAATTAAGTGTTGTGACCAGACCGCCGATAACTCAGAGCTGGTGTATGCTATAATTACATTGGCATGATTAGAAGGAATATATTATCAAAAGAATTAGTGTTTAATATTTTTAGTAAACTATTTACATATAGTGAGAAAAAATACACCAATTAAAAATAATAAAGTTTTCATCATTCCTACAAAATAAGTATGATAATGACTCTAATCCATCTAGTACGTCCCTTCATATCATTCATAGAATGCCTCATGGATTATTGGAGAATGAAACAATATAGGGGTGAGCTCAAATGTTCAGTAATGGTAAATATTTAATAAAAAATAACTAATTAATGTGAATTATAATTATTACATTCTAGATAACCAAACTCAAATTCCATATGTATAATAGACTAAGAAATATATTTATAAATAATTTGGAAAGGTAATATTGAAAAACTAAAACAAATAAAATAACTTCATAATGAAAAATAAATATGAAATTTTATCAAACTGAAATAAATTCCACTGAAATAAATGAAAATAAAATGAACCTATAGATTCAATGACACAAAATCTCATAAAGGAATATGAAATGAAAATAATATGAAGGAAACGATTGATTATAGGATTTCATGTTTCCTTGTTACATGGTACATTTATAGGTAAAAAAATCCAAAATATGGTTTATCATATGTTGGGGAAAATCCCATAGAAGGAGGCTTGCCAAATGAATCGTCCCATGGGACTACCGATGAATTGGGGGGGTTATATTTAACAGAGCCACACCTATTTATACCAGTCCCAAACATTATTTATATTTATAATAATCAATTTAACAAATTTATTTATCAAATATCTCTATAGTGTAATAGATAATGATTTGTCTATAATTAACCAAACATAAAAAGAAATTTCTATATAGAAATCACATGTACAATTTTATATGGTTTAATAAATAGTAATATAAAAGATAAATGAAATTGATAATTAAGAGGAAATTCAATGTTCAATGACCATAAGAGACTAAATATTCCAAGGGGAATAAAAAATAAATCAAGTAAGTGAGTGTGAATACTATACAATGACAAATAAATAATAAACCATACAGAATAATAATAAGGATGGTATCAATACAACCAAACCAATGTGGATTAAAAATTGAGGGATGTTGTCATTGATGAAATAAAAGAAAAAAATTAACAATATTATTGAGGAAAATATCATTTGTTTGAAAATCTTTTTGAAAATCATTTTCATTAAAAATATTTTTTAAAATCATTTTCTTTAAAAATAATCATATTAAATTTGAAAAGGATTATTCAACGAAGTAACAGATGATACATATGTATATATTGTATGAGGTAAATAGAAACATTACTTTTTGAAGGTAAAAGGGGTTAGAAAAATTCCTTGTCTCGAAAGTGACATGATGATTTTTTTAAAAACATTAGAAAAAATAGTGTAAAAATGACTTCACCAAATCATTTTAATTTTTTTTCTAGAATATTTTAATAAAACATGTTTTTTAGAAAAAAAATATGTTCTCTGAATAAAGAGACAAATGAAGTCAGGTTTTCTTAAAAACATTTTCTAAAACACATTGTGTAACAAAGAGTGGATTAATGGTAATAATACATGAGAATGTTCATGAATAACAAAATAAAAATTAATGGTTTTATCGAATAATGGTAATATAATTTCCATGAATGTAAATAAAATCTAAATATAATTAATGTTATTATTGAGGAAAATAATCATTATACATTCTAAAGTGTCCCATAACACTTTGAAACAATATAAATCATAATCCTAATGAAGGAATAATATTAAAATAAAGTCATAAATACCATTAAGAAAATGTAATTCATGATATGTTATGTAAAAATGATCTATATATACACCAAACTAAAGATTTAAGTGGTGAAAATGGAATTTATCTCATGGATGATAAAAATGAGATGAGAATCCCTTATATTGAGTTTCCTTTTATCAAAATATCCTATTCACCCCTATAAAATAAACTTATATTAATTTTAATCCTTATTGAGATCCCTTTTCATGTTTTTCATTACATTAATTTATATTATTAGTATTTTTTATGAAATTCCTTAAATTTTAATGCTTGTATTCGGTGTTTTATTGAAATTCAATTCTTGTGTCAAAAACGACTTTGAAGGTCTAAAATGGTCAATGAGGTCATTATAAAATATATAAAGAATAAATATCATGTGTTAATAATAATATTTAATCTTTCAATATACTGTTATAACAAATATAAAAATTAGGATAAGAATGATGAATCATTTTATAATCATGGTGACGGTTGGTTATACATACACATGAGTAACTTTCTTAATTTTCAATGATACTTATGGAAAACGGTAGGTGACACCATATCATTCCAGAATGATAATTATATCAGAAATACCATAATAATTATTCATATATACACACATATATATATAATTATTATGATTAAAAGGAATCTCATCATGTCGAGGAGGCAGTAGTCCACACGCCCATGAATAACATTTTCACTTTTTAAGTGTGTTAAAGGGTAATAATGAATTTGATATATATATATATTATTTATAGATATGTAATTATTGTATAATAAAATATATAGTTTGATTGCATCACATATTTTTATCAAATCCATCTTTTATGTGTTCCATGTATCGTCTGAACAAATCACATCGCTTTGAGGGGGTAGTAGTCTACACTTCCTCAAATGATGTTATCCTATTAGAATAAAATTTAATGTATTAATGGTATGCATCATAAAAGGACTAAAGATGTAAAAAATACATAATAAATAACAAATATATCATATATAAATATTTTTTTCAAAATAATTTCCACCATGATAGGTGGGTGGTAAGGAAAAAATGAACAATCATCGTTTTGTGACCTAATAGTTCACCGTAAATAGAAAAAATTTGTTTTTATCTTTTAGATGGAGGTGTGTGTAAGTTTAGGTGAAACATTATGATAAAAAATAACAGTATATTGAGTTCATTGTTGTTTTTACACAACCATAGTAGAAGAATATTTTATGGGTTCAATAATGGAAGTAAAACAAGAAAGCTTTAAGAAAGATGTTAGCTCTTAATCGGGTAACATCCATTGGTGTCTACCAATAGGCGTCATTGGAAACATTTCTTACCAAAAAAGTTCGTCAAGGAATAGTGGTGGAATGTTGGGAAGATATTTCTTCATATATTGGACTTACCAAAGTGTTTTGAGAGGTGTAAAGAATGAGGAGATGTGGTGTCCATTTATAGGGATTAAAAATGATAGACTTGTTATTTTTGAAAACAACATATGTATAAACTAATTATTACAAAATAAAACTCCTAAAAAACAAAAAAAAAATGAAATAATGTATGTTTCATGGCCTAACTATAGACAAATTATAGGTTTGGTACAACTGGGTATGTAATTTGGGCTCCAGAAGTAAATGTTTTAGCCAATTATTATTTTTAATTTTTCATTAATAATTGTAATAAATATTAATTACTTTCACCAATAATTTTTCTCAAAAATGTAGTTGGTGTTATTATAAATAGTACATTATTTTTAATCATAATATGGAATCAAATTTTCAAATTTTCATTCATATAATTGAATGAAATTACTTTAAAATTCATCCCACAGTAGGGATGACTATGAGAGTATTTAAAGAAAAAACATCTAAAAGTATTATGTATTTTTGTAAAAACATTGCAAGTGAAATTGACTCCAATGAAATAATTTCTATTAATTGAAAATAATATTAATTAATTAAACTCTAAATCTAACCTAAAACATAATTTACCATTATAAATAAATTAGATGAAAAATTAGTTTTAAACTAAAATTTAGTATTTTTAACTATTCATTTGTAACACCCAAAAAATTCATAGTACGTTATTTCTTCAAAATAATTTAATAACATGCACTACACGCAAAACCGAGTTCTAGCACACCATGACATACCAAACAAGCCATTAAAAAAAGAAAATGAATAGAATTATCCAAATTTTGAACTTCATATAATATTTATAATTTTAGAATCCATATTATGAGTTTCTTATACTTAATGAAAAAAATAAATTCATTTTTTTAGATAAAAGAAGATTCTTTTTAAAAAACCTAAATTTTACATCCTTTTAATGGTGAAACCTTTTTAAATACAATATTTTCAACTTTTTTATATTTAATTTGACAAAATAAACATCTTATTTATAATCAGGATATAATAATTTAGTTTCAGTAATTTTTTTTTTCTGATAACATTCATATTTGGGTGGATAGTGAAAAATACTATATTTTAAATGAAAAAATATTTTTTAATCAAGAAAATTTATATTGATTAATTATACATTTTAATGGTTTGGAAGTATAATTAGATTATATTTTTACTATTAAATCCAATTATGGTCATTGTATGTAATTTCACTTTGAAATTGGACATAAAAAAGTGTCAATCTTTTGATAGTTATTATTTCTTAAAAAATACTTTTTTTGGTTTTGACAATGGTAATTAATTTTAAATTAATTAATGAAACTCATTATATTTTTAAATTAGTAAAATATAATTCATTTTTGAATTCAGAATAAAAAAATTAGCTTATGGTGAATTTTTGGTATTTTTCTGAAAACTTTCAATTTTTGATGAATAGTGAAAAACACTGAGTTATTGTTTAAAACCAACTTTTTATTTAAATAATTATTTATTTTATTTAAAATTATTGTACATAAAAATAGATACATAATACTTAAATATGTTCAATTTAATTCATTGGAGTCGGTTTATAATAATTTTAGATATATAAAAATTTTATCAAACTTTTTACCGTCTTTTACCCACCTCTTAGGAGCATTTGAAAATTTGCATAAAACAAAATTTTACCACTTCTGTGAATTGAATTAAATAAATCCGAGAGACATGGTTAATATAAGAAAGTAAAATGTTGTTAAATAAGATGAAAATAATTTTTTTTGAATAGTAACGTTTGACTTTTATTTACCATGGTTAAAGGTAAATATGGTAATTCAAGGTAAAAACAATATTATAATAATAAAAAATTACCTTAAAACTTATTTAAACATTATTAGATGATTCTTGGCCGACCCTGAGAATCCTTGGGTCTATTTTGCGACCCCATGGAGCCACTTATGAATGATAATGACAATTTATTTTTATTAACTTAAAGTAAAGGAAAAAATAACATAAACAAATATCATTTAGTAAATCAATTTTTTCATGGGGTTATATAATTATGATTTTGACTATAAATATTCATTGGAAATATAAAAATAATTCATAAATAATGGTATGTTATTTATATTTTATATACAATAAATAATTTAAATTATTTATGACACAATGATGATGCAGTAATTACCTTATTAATAAAATATTTAAATAATTGATATTATAAATATCCAAATAAATGTAATTTGAGACTTTTTTAAATTCCTTTAATAATCTAGGTTAATATGAAATGTTGGGGTTGATTTAATGAAATTTTATTGAAGTAATAATTCTTTTATGAATTTCATAAAAACAAAATAACAAATAATTTTAAAATTGACGTAAAAGAGTTTTAAAAGAAATATTATATTATTAATTTATATTCTATTCGTAAAAATATAAGGTTAAGAAAAAGGTCATAAATAATATTATATATTTCCTCAATGAACCACTTGAGGTTATTTTCGATGTTTATAGTAAGTTAATTGTCTATATAATAAAAAAATACAAAGAGACATAGTAAATGTCAAACTAATTAACTAAGAGTTAAATATAAAATATGAGATTAATATAGTGACCCAAACCTGTCTAAAACCTATTGGATTAGTTGTTTTTGACCCATCCCTACCTTATCCTCGAAATAAATCATTTTTGTGACATTACTAATCGAAAATGATTTTATTATAAAATAATATTTCAATCATTTCCAAAGGTTCCCCTCACCCCACTTAAAAAATGGATCTCACCATTATCCAAAATTAACTCTCTTAGTTTCATTTGGCTCGGCCAAACCATACCAAAAAATCCTATCAACTGTCCTCCCTTCATCCTAGATTCCTTTCTTTTGTCAGAAAGCCAACCTAGGGATCCCTTTTAAACAAATCAAAAGGAAGAACCCTAAGAAGTGGTAAATATTTCATCACCTCTTCCAAGTTCATTTATTCTTCCACTTCCTATTTATTTTTTGTTTCAGTTATAAAAAAATAACGCCCATATATTCTATATATTGTGAAGTTATTATAAATATGTTACAATCATATTCATTATTCTATCCATCCTTTGAATTATATGTCACCATACATGCGTACGTACGGATTACTGTCTCCACGTCGTGGGGTAGTTGTTATTCAATACATTATTATATGGATGGGTATAATGATGATGTATAATTGATGTAAATAATAAATATAACATGATAATGATTCTGTATATATGATATAACATCCAATTATATATGATTTTAAAATCAAAATAATGATATTGTTGCTCGTGTGTACGTACAGATTACCGTCTGCGCGAATGCGATGAGATTCATTCCCCATCGTAACCATTCAAGACTAATTTTAATTTGATGATTAAAAATAATTTTTAAAGACCTGATATCATTCTAGAGAAGAATATAAAACATCCCATCCATAACAAACACGACTCATGTTACAAAGAATATAAAGGAAAATGAATCAGTTAACACCCGAAACGACGATAATACAAAAATATCATTAACATAGATTTATTAGAAGGTCATATATGATATCATAATATATATATGGTACTTGTATAATTTATTAACAATTATTTAACTGTTGTATAAGAGGTTAACGTACCCTTTACCATGGAAAATTACAATGTTAAGGGGTTTCTTATTTCGCAGTTAATTCTATGAGGTTTCCATTGATCACCACTTATTTATTACATGTGGTGTATTGTGTACTGACATTTGATAAATATTATCATGATTCTATTTATATTCATGGTATTCTATGAATGATTTTGTGTTTATTATATATTTTTAATATTACTTGTCTGATTACAATGAGGTAATGGTTATTTCCTCAATCTAATTATAATCCGAGATTTTTCATGTGTAAGTATTTTATGGGACATTCTTATCAAAGATACCCTTATTTTTTAATAATTATTTCAAAAGGAATCTTTTAAGGTTTTATGTGAGGGTATATTTAACTATATTATCATTTTAAATTTTTAAAAGATTTTTCTTTCCAAACCCCTTTAATTAATGTTCTTGTTTTCAAAATAATTTTATGGTATTTTTTATATGGACAAGAATGTTTTTAAATGATTATTCTTTTAGAAAGTTTCAAAGTGGTTTGGGACACTTTGACTCAAAAATCTCTTATAAATTACTACCTTTATAAATTGTGATAATTTTAAACTATTTCATGAAAAGGGGTATTTCTCTCAAAGCATTTTGCTGATCATTTTCATCTATGTCAACATCTTTTGATGGATTTTATAAATGTTTGAAGTCGATTAATTATGATAAAAATATTACATAATGTATTAAAGGTTTTGGGATATTATTTACTATGGATGTGTAATTTGTATACCAATCATGGTTTATGGTTAAGGTATTGACATTTCATATACTAGTTTTTATACGAATGTTTATGTTATATATCAAGCTTTTCATGTGTGGAATGTATTGGACTTAGTAAGTGACGGGTGGAGCCCGCTATAGCTCCTCATTGCATCGGTAGGTCTCATGAGACAACTACCCATGGAATTGGATGAGGCCTTTCCCAATTTGATATATGGTTTTGGTTGAGGTCTTAATCATTTTTAGATGTACTACCCCTAGGCCTTGAAATTATGTTTCAGAATGTTTGACATTATACATTCCCTCATTATGAAAATAATATTTAGTTCATGTGGTCATTGGACAAGTATAATACCCATGATTATGTTTTATTATGGAATTATTTACTAAGATAATATTCCTATATTAAAAGTGTTCCTGTTTATTAATGGAAAAGTCATGTGATTTCAATTATTCACCATGCTTAATATTTATGTTATCTTTATCTATATTCTTTACCCTTACTCTCACACCATTATTTTGTTTAATTTTCCCAAGATACCAAGAAATGTTTTATGTTTAAGATACATGGTTATGTTAAGAGAAAAATTCCATTATCAAAGGATTATTTTTTTTGTGTTGTATGATGGAAAGTGTAATGTAACATTCATTTATGTAAACTATTTTCCAAGACTGCTAAACTAAACAGTATTTTGGGACATGATTCCTTGTAATCATGCCAATGTATTAAAATAACGCACTCACTCTAGGAACATAGGTTCGGGGCATTACAGTTGGTATCAGAGTAATATTAGTAATAACCATGTAAACTAGATTTAGATAAACTCTGATTAAAGAAAATTAACCTATGGTAGACTTTGAGGATTAATATAGGAGAACATCATAGAATTTTGGTACTGTAGATATTTTGTGAGTTTTAGAAGAAAATGAATCCCAATCTGGATATGAGTAGGTAGAGGTGGATGTGGCACAGATGTACCTAGGGGTAAATCCAGAAAAACCCAACTTTGAGCTAGACTCAAAGGGGAACTAGTGCATGAAAACGGGCCTCATTGTACTCATGGTTGCGACACTCCCAGGTTATATGCTAAGGATAATACTCATTTAATTTACAAATCATTATGATGGATTTATGAGTATATACCGCCTCGAATAAAATATTTTAATGATTATGGATTATATCCATAAACTGTAACATTATATTAGGTATTTTAAATGTTTGAAATTATTCAATGTAATTTATTAACAGACCTAGTGTATGACATTGTATAGAAATGACGCCCAGTAGAAAGAATGTGAACTCCAATAATAACTATGATCCAAAGAGTAAGAAGGATCATATATCTAATGGTATTAAGACAAAATTTTATAATGGAAATAGTCTCCCATGTATTCTCAACATATGAAAAAAATTAACATTTGTTAATAAGTTATGTAAAGAATTACTTGAGTCTTATGCATTTGAAGGGAAGAAAGATAATAAGAGGATGGAAGAGAGAAATATAAATAAAGGGAAGAGGGAAAAGAAGGATTTACCCATATGTGATAACTTTGGAAAGAATCACCTTAGTAAATGCATGATGGGAATGGGAGTTTGTTATAATTGTGGAGAAAAAGGACACCCAGTACGTTATTGCAAGGGTAAATTATTTTAGATATTCTTGACTTTCGTGGAACTGACTAATAGTTTGATTATTTAATCATTGTTTGAATATTCAATATTTTTGGATATAAGGAATATGTTCAGTATTTTATAAAATATAAGGGAGCATGAATGTAATCAATAAGTTTTTATAGTAATTTATTTTGTTACCATGTTTTAAAATAATACATGACAAAGGTGTTCACATGTTGTAACGTGGAAAAAGGATCTTCATATTGTTTAACTTCCTTATAAATTTTGGACTGTGAGTTTGGATAGAAGTGTTTTGGATAAGTCCAATGGTTGGAATAGATTATGTTTGAAATTGGATACCATTGTTAAGGTTATTTTTTTTATTATAAAAAGGACAACACACAGACCATGTGACAACACGTCGCATTAGACCACGTTGTGGGAATCGAACCCACAACGATAGTTTGGTTGGGATTTATCGCCTACCACTAGACTACGTGATGTCCCTAGATTTTATAATGTAATTACATTTTTAATGGTTTTGATAGGTGAATTATAAATTCATTTTTTTGAAACCCTATATGAATAGGATAAAAAGAATTAATTTTCATATTCTATTATCTTTTAGAGTAAATGATGTGTTGATGGTAGAAATTAGATAAAAGATGGAACTATACTGGTCAAGTATATATTTTTTTCTTCTATTATTATATAAAGAAATTAATTCATAAACTATAGGTAGGGGATCTTAAAATTAATAATCTTTTATCCTAATACCTTAAGTTTTGTTGAACGGATGATATTTTAAATCATCATAGATTGATGGCTTTGAGGCCCTAAATTCTACAACTGTTTGTGACTGATGACCTCAATCACTCGCTATAAATATTTAAATTTTACCTCCAATTATATGTCTCTAATTTCCATTAATGTTCTCCTAATAGAGATAATAATTTGGTGGTGACTATTTCATTTCCCTTTTCCTATTATTAAGATTAATTTTATATACCCAATTTCCTATGGGGGAATTTCCACAAAGGCATTTTCTATTTTTATCATTTCTTTTTTGACAAAAAATTTCAAATTGCGAGGACACGATTTATATAAGGATGTACGAAATTAACACAGAATATTTAATAGTGTGTTATTTCTTCAATGTAATTTAATAACTTTCACTACAAGCTACACCAAGTTAAAGAGCACCACGACATACCAAAATAGTCGTTCATAAATTATTATAAATAGTATTAATTAAATTTTGAACTCTATATTCTCTTTATAATTTTAGAATACATATTGTGAGATTCTTAGACATAATGAAAAATAAAATTATTATTTTTAGATAAAAGGAGTATTTAAAAAAAGCACATTTTACCTCTTTTTAATGGAAACCCATTTTAAAAACAATATTTGAAACTTTTATATATACAATTTGAAAAAATAAACTTCTTCTTTAGAATCGGTACATAATAATTTAGATTCAATAAAATTTTGGTGTTCTTCTGATAACTTTCATATTTAGGTGAATAGTGAAATATACAATATTTTAACTGAAAAAAACTTTTTAAATTAAAATAATTTATAGTGTTTAATTATACATTTTAATAGTTTGGAAGTATAATTATATTATTTTTTCAATATTTAATTAAATGATGGTCATTGTTAGTTATTTCACATCGAAATTGGTTATAAAAAAGTGTCAATCTTTTGATAGTTATTATTTCTTATAAATATGTTTTTTTTACAAAGGGAATTAATTTTAAATTAATTAATTCAACTTTTTTTATTGAAATTGTTAAAATAGAATTATTTTTTGAATTTGGAATATCAAAAATAACTTAGGGTGAATTCTTTTAATTTTTTCTGAAAACATGCAATTTTGGATGAATAGGGAAAAACACTGAGTTGTTGTTTAAAATCAACTTTTTATTTAAATAATTATTTATTGTATATTATTTTATTTAAGGTGAAAATAGATACATAATATCTATATAAGTTAAATGTAAATCATTGGACTCTGTTTATAATAATTTTAGATATACAAAAATTTTATCGAACTTTTTACCGTCTTTTCCCCACCTCTTAGGTTTCATTTACAAATTTGCGTAAAAAATAATTTTCCACTTCTATTAATTGAATATAAAAATTCCATGAGACAATTTTGATATCATTAAGTAAAATTTGGTTCAAAGAGATGAAAATAATTTTTGGTGAATAATAACTTTTGACTTTTATTTGCTGTGGTTAATGGTAAATATGGTAATTCAAGGTAAAAAGAATATTATAATAATAAAAACTATCATTAGAACTTGTCCTAAACATATTTTATGAGTCATGGCAGACCATGGGCATCCTTGTGTAGATTTTAGGACCCCATGTAGGCACTAATAAATGATAATGACACATTATATTAATTAAATTAATGTGAAGGCAAAAATGACATAAACAAATATATTTTAGTAAAGAAATTTCTACATGTGGTTATATAAGTCATGTTTTAGAATATAAATATTAATTGGAAATATAAAATGATTTTCTACATAATATTAATTTATTTATATTTTTGAGAAATTACATAATTTAATTTATTTATGACACAATGATGATGCAATAATTACCTTATTAATAAAATATTAAAATAATTTATATTATAAATATTAAATTAAATATAATTTGAGACTTTTTATGAATTCTGAAAATCTTATTGGTTAATATGACTTGTTAGGGTTATAGTAAAGTATTTATTTCAATGTAACAATGCATTATGAATTTAACAAAAAGAAAATAGAAAATAGTGTTAAAATTGACATAAAAGAGATTTTAAAACAAATTTTATTTTATAAATTGATATTATATTTTTAATATCTAAGGTTCAGACAAAGATCTTAAATAATATTATATACGTCATTAATGAACCACTTGAGGTTTTCTTGGATGTTTATAGTAAGTGTATTAACCATATAATATAAAAATACAAAGAGACATGGTAAAAGTCAAACTAATTAACTAAGAGTTAAATCTAAAAGATGTGGTTAAAATAGTGACCCAAACCTATATAAAACCTATTGGTTCAGTAGTATTCAACCAATACCATCCATATCCTAGAAATAAATCATTTTTTTTCCATTAGAAATAAAAAATTATTGTATTATAAATAATATTTCAATCATTTCTTAAGTTTCCCCTCACCTCTCATATAAAAGGGCACCCCCCTTCTCTCAAATTCACACCTTCACTTCCATTTGGATCAGAAAAAACCTACCCAAATATCCTCTAAAATATAATCCCTTCATTATATAGGCCTTACTTTAGTCAGAAAGACATCCTATATATCACTTTTGATCAAATCAAAAGGAAGAACCCAAAGAAGAGGTAAATATTTCATCACCTCTTTCAAGTTTCTTTCTTATTCCACTTCCTCATTCTATGTTGTTTCCATTATAAAATAATAACTACAGTATATTCATTATAATGTGATGTTATTATAAATATTGTACAAAAATATTCATTATTCTATCCATCCTTTGAATGACATGTCACCATACGTGCGTGCGTACGGCTTACCGTCTCCACGTCGTGGTGTATTTGTTATTCAATACATTATTATTTGGATGGGTATAATAATTATGTATAATTGATGTAAATAATAAATATAATATGAAAATGATTCTGTATATATGATATACCCTCCAATTATATATGATTTTATTATCAAAAAAATGATATTGTTGCTCGTACGTGCGTACGGATTACCGTCTCCACGAACACAGTGATATTCATTCCCCATCAAAACCATTCAAGACTAATTTTCATTTGATGATTAAAAATAATGTTTAAATACTTGATATCATTATGGGTATGAATAAAAGAAATATAATCCATAAAAAACATGATCACGTAACAATGAATATTAAGGAAAACGAATAAGTTAACACCCAAAATAACGATAATACTAAAATATCATTAATAAGGAATTATTAGAAGATCATATATGATATAAATATTATGTATATGGTCCGTATAAAATTTAATAACAATTTTTTAAATATTATACTGGAGGTTAATGTGCCCTCATCTATGAAAATGTACAAAGGTATGAGGTTTCTTATCTCACATTTAATCCTGTGAGATTTCCATTGTTCACCACGTATTTATTACATGTTGTGTATTTTTTATGGCCTTTTGATATATATTATCACAATTACCTTTGTATTCATGGTTTTCAATGAATAATTTGGTGGTTATTAACTTATTTTCATACGACTCGATTGATTACAACATATATGGGTTATTTACTCAATCTAATTATTATATGAGATTGTTCATGTGTATGTATTTTCCAGGACATACTTATCATAGATACCCAAATATTATAAAAATTATTTCATAAGGAATATTTTAATGTTTTATGGGAGGATCTATTTAACTAGATCATCATTTTAAATATCATAATGATTTATCTTTATAAACCCTTTTAATTATTGTCCATGTTTTCAAAATTATTTTAAGTATTTATCTATATAGAAATGAATGTTTGAAATGATAATTATTCTAAAAATTTTCAATGTGGTATGAGAAACTTTGAGTAAATAATCCCTTTTAAATTAATACCTTTATAAATTGTATGATTTTTAAACGATTTCCTGGAAATGGGTATTTTTCTCAAAGCTTTTTACTGATCATTTTCATCTATGTCAATATCCATTGATGGATTTTATACTTGTTTTAAGTCGATAAATTATGATAAGAATAATACATATTGTATTTATGTTTTTTAGATATGTTTTACTATAGATGTGTTATTTGTATACCATTCATGGTTTACGGTTATAGTATTGACATTTTGTATACTAGTTTTATTATGAATGTTTATGTTATATTTCAAAAGTTTTATATGAGGAATGTATTGGACTTAGTATGTGACAGGTGGAGCCCACTACCGCTCCTCGATGCATCAATAAGTCTCATGAGACATCTATAGGTGGAATTGGCTGAGGCCTTTCCGAATTTAATAAATATTTTTGGTTGAGGCCCTAATCATTATTAGACATCTTGGCTGAGGACTTGAAAAAATGATTCAGAATGTCTGGCATTATACATTCCCTTATTATGAAAATAATATTGATGGTTCATGTGGTCATTCGACAAGTAGAATACCCATGATTATGTTTTATTATTATATTATCTACTAAGATCATAATTATGCCATAAAATTTTTCATGTTTATTACCGGTAAAGGCATGTGTTTTTAATTATTTACCATCCTTAATATTTATGATGTCTCTCACTGTATTTTTTACCCTTCTGAGCATTTGAGCTCACCGCTTTCATATGATTAATTTTCCCAGGATCCCAAGAAGTGTTTTCTGTTTAAGATTCAGGTTTAAGATTATAGAACAACGACATTCTCAATAGATTTTATTTTTCTATTTTATGTTGGAATGTGTGATGTAATGTTCATATATGTAATTTATTTTCCAAAACTGCTAAGCTGATCTGTCTTTCAGGACATGATTCTTTGTAATCATGCTAATGTATTAAAATAATACACCGACTCTAGGAATCTAGGGTTGGGTAATTACATTATTAAAAAATAAATTGTTTCATAAAAATATAAAAAAATTACCCTAACCTATTTATTATATTTATATGTCCAATTAGCAGAATATTTTAAAATATTAATTTAATTATTATGTTAAAATTAATATTTTTTATAAGATATCAAAAAAAACTGTGGAAATTTCCTTTATAAAATATATGGTTTTATTTTTGAAATAGGATTTGTTCTTATTTTATATATTTAAAATATGATGGATTAAAATAAAAAATATTTCATTGAATATATAAGAGATATATTTCACTAAAATCACATACTAATTTTACATCATTTAAACTATTACTGTATGAAAAAAAATTCAAAAAATTAGTGTTTAATAAAAATATTCACTTCATATTCAAATTATTCATATTTGTTTATAAAGAAATGTTGGATTATCCTATGAAAATCCCCAGGGTTTGTCAAAACAGGTGTGCAGTAAGGCACGTTTTTGTGTACCTTGTTACCCCAAGTCATGCCCAAAACACATTGTTTGAGTAATTACTCCTAAATACATCTGTTCAAAAAGAACATTCACCTCTAGTATCTAAAAAATATTGCTTTTCATTGAATAACCATATAATCCACACATTTCTAAAATTATAGGGGATTCTTTTATACTTATCCTCAAATTATACCTTAGTTTTATGATCATTAATATATGTTTTCCTAAATATACTTCCGACGGATGCTACTAAACTTCCTCTCATACATATTGCAGTTTCGCGGCCCAAGATTTCCCAGATTCGGTGTCTACAATAATTACATTGGCATGATTAAAAGTAACAAGATATCAAAGGAATGTGATTTTAGTAGTCTTGGTAAACCAGATACATACATGAGAAAAGAATAAACTAATTATAACATAATATTTTCTTATTTATAAATATATAAATATAAGGATTACCCTAATCCATCCAATAACTATTTTTATATCTGTCAATGTAGACTTCATAGATTTTTTCGTAAAGAAATATAACATGATTAATGGAAAATTCATAGTAATAGTAAAATTCAGTAGAAAAAAATTTATTTAATGTGAATAATAGTTATGACATGGTAGATAACCAAACTCACATTTCATATAAACCATAGAGTAGGATATAAGTGCATAAATAATATGAAAATTTAATAATTGGAAACTCATGAACACCAAATGAATATGTAAGGATAAATAAATATATAAAATTAAGAAACTGAAACACATACCATCTAAATAACTAAAAATGAAATGTATCCATAGATATATTGATGAAATATTTCGTGGATAAATAGTAAATTAAAATAATATAAAGGTAATGCTTGATTATTGGATGCCCTGGTTCCTACGTACATGGTACTTTACAATAAATCAAATTAAAAAGAAGTTTTACAACATTTAGGGTGAAACCCCATCTATGGCAGCTAGCTAAATGACTTGTCCTATGAGACAACTAGTTTATCGAGGGGATATTTGTAAATGAGACCCACACTTTTCATACAAGTCCAAAACCTGCTTTGTATATTGAATAATCATTTTAATAATGTACCTTATCAAATATCTGTATGGAGTAAGAGATAATAATATATCAATATTTACTCAAAAATCAAAAAAACATTCTATGTATAAACCATATGTAATAGGGTAAATGGTTTATGAAATAATAATATCCATGATAAATGGAATGAATATTTAGGGGATAATTCAATTTTCAAGGATCATAAGAGATTGAACATTTCAACAGGAATAAATAATTATTAAAGGAAGTGAATGTGAATAATATCCTTGTCCAAATCAATAACAACCCATCTAGAGGAAGAATAATGATGGTATCAATACAAAAAATACCATGTGCTCTAAAAATTTATGTTTTTTTCATTTATGAAATACGAGAATAACTTTTAAAAATATTACCAAAGAATGTATTCATTGATTTAAAAAACAATTTTAAAATATTTTTCATTGAATAAAAATATTAAAGAATTTCATTAAAAATAATCCTTTTAAATTTAATAGGAATTTATAAGAAATGATGATGGATATATCGGTACATGTTGTTTTAGGTACAAAGAAAAATTCCTTTTGCAAAGAAAAAGGGTTAGAAAAATTCCTTGTTGTGAATTTGAAAATAATATTCCTTCTAATTAAATTTATAAAAGATGAAAAGGTTAAAAATTTATTTAAGAAATCATTCGAAAATAGTTTTTGAAAACATTTTAATAAATCATGGATTTTATATGAAAACAGGTTCTCTGAATTAAGAATAAAAAAATGTTACGTTTTCTTAAAAACATTTTATAAAACACATTGAGTACTAGAAATTACAAAAATGGTACTGATACATAAGAATGATCATAAATAATCAATGAATAATTAATGGGTTTAATGAATAATGGTAATATAACTTTTTCAAACGGAATTATCATTATATGATTATTAATGTTATCATTGGGGAAAATAATCATTAATGATTCCATAGTGTCACATACAAGTATGAATCATTTTAAATCAAAATCATACCGAAGGAATAATATTACATTTAATTATTAAATATCATGAATATAATAGAAATATTTATAAAATATATAAAAACTAGAGATATATTGTAACACCCCAGTTAAATAAAGAATATGACACTTTCATATTTATCCATATTTGTGAATAAAATATTGATAAGACTTTAAAGGGGACGCTATGCTCGATGGCGTACCCAACACGCAACAACGAGTTTCTTTGGAATCTGACATTGCACTCTAATAATAAAATAATATTATTTTAAATGGTAGTTAACATGTAGCCGTTGTATTGGCGGGAATGGATAGAAATAACTAAAATATGATTATATATGTTTTTAAATGTTTTTACATTTATCCAATAAAGGATAGAGGCTTAAAATACGGAAAGAATTCAATTTTAGGCGTATATGCCCTAGTTTTCAATAAAGGTTCACTTATCACCTTTTGATGTTGAACCATCATTAAATATAGTTTTTTTCACTCTTAAAAATTCTTTTTTACCAAATAAAACTCTTATTAAGAATCAGGACATCAAAATTTACTTTGCGTAAATTTTTGGTATCTTTCCGATAAAGTTCTTTTTTTAATGAATAGTGTAAAATGTTGTATTTTAATTCAAAACCTCTTTTTAATCTAATTTATTTATATGATTAGATTATTTTTTAATTGGTTTTAAAGTGAAATTATAATATATTTTTACCATTAAATCCAATAGTGGTCGTTGAAATTAATTTCACCTTAAAATCAGACTTCAACTAGTGTCAATCTTTTGATACTTATTGTTTCATAAAAACACGCTATTTGTCATGACAGCGGGAATTAATTATTAAATTAATTAATGTGACTTATATGTTTTGAATTTTGTAAAATATACTTCATTTTTGAATTCAGAATATCAAATATATCTTAGGGTGAATTTTTGGGAATTTTCTGAAAAACTTCTATTTTTGATGAATAGTGAAACCACTAAGTGGTACTTATAAAAACTGATTTTTCCATTTAAATGAAAATTTTCCATCTTTGTGTTTTGAATTTCAAAAATCCGACATACATGGTTGTCATTAATAAGTAAAATGTGGTTAAATGGGATAAAAATAATTTTTTGGTGAATAGTAACTTATTAAGTTTTTAATCGCGATTAGTGGTAATTAGTGTAGTTTAAGGTAAAAATAATGCTTTAATAAAATGAGATGAGCTTGACACATGTCCTACCTTCATTGGTTATGTCAGGGCTGACCAAGACAAGCCATGGGTCAACTTGGAGACCCCATGGATCCACTTTGTTTGGGAAATGACATAAATAACTTTTTATTTAATGTAAAAGTAAAAATGACACAAACATGATACGTTTTACTAAAACAATTTTTAAGAGGGGAAACACAAGTCAGATTTTTTATTATAAATAGTCATTGGAAAGATAAAACGATTTCCTACATCATAGTATTTTGTTTATAATTTTTAGACTTTAAATAATTTAAATTATTTATGACATCATGATGATGCAGCGATGAACTCATTATTTAACGATTTAAATAAAATGGAAAGATAATGGAAAATCTACAACCTAAACATGTCCAAAACTTATTTTATGGGTGTATTTCGAACCCTTATCACCTTATCCACGAATTATATCAATGTGGGACCTTTTAAAACCGAAACACATTTTCAAATAAAGTAATATTTCTTACTTTCCAAAAGTGTCCCTCCCCTCCTCTTATAAAAGGCCCCCACCTCTACCTCATTTCACACACTATTCAAGCCTTTGGATCGGCCAAAACCTGCCCATTTACTCTCTCCACATCCCTCTCCTCATCCTAGAGGATTACCTTTTGGTAGAATCCTTTCAAAGGAAGCCTTTAGGCTCAAATCAAAAGGAGTTACAATTTTAAAGGTAATTCATTCTCTCATGTTCATTTGTTTTATTTTTGCTTTTCCAACCCCCTAAACTCTTTTTATTTAATTCTTTTGTAACAACACCAGTATCTTCAATTCACTAGGATGTTTTTATAAGATTTATTCGAGCTACAATCTCACACAACTACATCAAATGATTAAAGAACATACGGTTTCTGTGGATGGCGAAATTCTGCCTCCCGAAACGATGATTGTTCAATACTCATTTAACACCTTCAAAGGTGGCCATTATGATGTCACTATTTTTATATATGATATATAATATGTTTATTCTTTCCTTAAGCTTATGTATCTTTCATTTATGGCATACCATTATTGTTTCCATTATGGGTAAACATGATATCTTTATTTTAGGAAGTGCAGACTACCGCCCCCTGAAAGTGATTTGATTCGTTAATACCATATGTGGGATGTGTAAAGGATAAAGTTAATGATATTATATATGTTATTATACTGGAATTATTATATACTCTTATATCATTATGATTCGATTCCAGAAATACGAAATAGAAATGGAAGTAGCGTTCATGCGTACGTACGGCTTACCGTCTCCATGAACGGTGCATTTCATTTCTTACCTCTAAATGTGATGTAATATTATAAATACATGTATATGATGAATATATATGATATATATGTTATCCAAATCATTAATATTATTCTGGATATAACGAACCTTTGACCAAATTAACAACAAGTAAGTGTAAGAAGTCTATTTTTGACTTAAGAACCAAATACCGAAAAAATGAACATTATTAACTTAAATGATTACCTGATGTTCATAACATGGTATAAAAGGAATAATTAACTTGAAAAAGGTTCTTCAGCAAGTAGAGATTAACTCAAGTTTATTATTCAGATGATTAAAGAACGGTCGGGTCAAGTCGGATACGAGGTAAGGGATCCTACTCCTCTTTTTTTTTAAGTACACTCTTTTATGTCATTCCTTTTAAAGCTCATATTTATTGTTATTGGGATGTTACTTAATATTAATCTTACTGTAATTTTTATGTTCATGTGATGAGAGACCATATTTCCTCTCATCAATCCATTTTGGAAGTTTTTTGTGGCGCCGTTAGGCTGCGAAGTTTTCGTAAGAGATTTTTCATCTCACTTTTATTCCTGTGAGATTTATGCTACATTTGCCACAATTTCCATTGAGTGGTTTATTTACTGCCCACTATTACAATCCTTTTGTAATATAATTCCATTTATGGGTATTTACATATTCATTGTATGACACTTCTTCAATGGGGTGTACTTTTCGAAAGTTACCCAAGTGGGTAAGGGAACCTTTCACCCTCCTCTTTTTAAAAGACTTCGTTTGTTATGTCTTTTAATTCACATACTATTATGTTGGGATATGTTCTTCTATATCCTGATTGATGTAAATTTTATGTTAAAGTGATGAGATTACCTTTTTATCTCTCATCAACTAATTTTCTAAATTTTTGAAGTGACGCTGTTAGGCTGTCAAATTTTTGCAAGGGAACTTCTTAGCCCAAATTTGATTCTTTGGGATAAACTTGTACTCCATGAATATGTTGTTCTATGAATATGTGTGAATAACCTCTGATGGTTTTACACTTAATATCCACATATAGTTGGTGTATTCATTTGTCACACATAATTATGCAATTGATTTATCCTTAAACCAAGGATACCGTCTTTGTAATGGACTTCGTCTCAATCTCCTTTCATTGAGGCATATTTCGTTTTATACACAACATTCTTTTATACAGTGTATAAACCCCATTGACTTTTACTTTTATACAAAAGGAATCTTTTTCTACAAAGTGTTTTACTAAATGAGAAAAAGGAATGATTTTTTTAAACGTACGCGGTGACAACGACCTTTTCCGCCGCCGCGAGTATTATTTGGTCTTTGGATTCCTCAACGAGCTGTAATGTTTTTAAAATAAAATAAATACCATATACTCTTTTATGTATTTTGGTATTGAAAATGGTTTTGATAAAGGATTATATTATGTCAATATATTTATGATTTATTGTGATTGAAATGTGGAAATGTTATCATTCCTTTATATTGGATTTCTGTTTTATGATTTTATATTGCTACTTGGACATTTTAACAGGTGGTTACATTATAAACCATATGACGGGTGGTGCCGTGAATACTAGGACGGGTGGTTATGTTATAACATCCAATGCATTGGGTATGGAAGTCGGCCGTATGGCTATTCCATTAAGTATTTATGGAAATTGGCCGTATGGCTATTCCATTATGTGATATGTGTGGAAGTCGACCGTATGGTTATTCCACTTAAGTATGTTTATGTCCCAAGTTACCTTTATATATGTTTTGTGTTCTTTATATGGGTTTTATGGTAATCCTTTGGTTACAAAAAGGTATGTAATGATAATTTTTTTTTTCAGTGATGAGTTTTTACTACTTCATTAAGGTGAAAAGTATTACATTGATAAAGTATTCATGGTTTACTTGTTGTTTTAAAAAACTAACAGTTTTCATTCTTTGTGTATGCATTACTGAGCTTCTAATTCTCATCCCAAGTTTTTGAAATGTTTTTTCAAAGGACTTAGTGTGGAGTAGTGTCAAGGATGGGATCAAGGAAAAGTCATGCTACCTAAAACATGGAACTATACATGTTTCTCTTTAAGAGTTTTTATTTTATGGAAATTTAGTAGAAGCGACTACTTTGTAATCTTTTGAGATGTAATGGTTATGTCCTAATTCTCTAAAACTCTAAACCTGAAAAGATCCTCAATGTGAATTACTCATTTAATTCAATATTATGTAAGGTTTAAGGCTGGGGCCTTATAGTTGGTATCAAAGGTCGGTTTAGATATCTTTAGAGGTTAGGGTATTCTTTAAGCATAAGTGACATTACCATAATGGATAGGATTTCAGAAAGAGTCCTAGTTTTAGATAAAGTGAATGAGTAAGTATATCTTAGTTTTTACCTTACTCATTAGTACATGATGGTTTTTTTTGATATACTCACACTGACATTTCTGTTTTTAGTGAATGGATGGATCTAGCAGGCACCAAAGAGACAACAGGTTTGAAGGAAACTGTGGTGGTTCTCTGATTAAGAGACTTGATAAAATGGAGGATTCAATGAAGAAACTCATGGTTGTTCTAAACCAAATATCAAGGTGTCATGATCAACCACTTGAACCTTGGTATTTTCTATAATGCATCATGTACGAGATGACCAATCGATGTGGAAGTTCAGGTAATAATTAAAAAGGTAACCATTAGGGTTTATATGATCCTTACTTTTTAGGTAATTATGGGTTACTCTATGATATAATAGAAAATTAAAGGAATGAGATAAACTTGAGGTTAAAATATGTTATGATTATTTTTGAAGATTTTATCTCATTTTGGGGAATGTTTTAAGAATTATATAGTTTTGGAAAAAGGACAACACGCAGACCGTGTGACAACCCGTCGCGTCGGACAAAGCTGCGAGAATCGAACCCACAACCAAAGTGCGACTGGTATTTATCGTCTACCACTGTACTACGTGAAGTCCCTGGTTAGTTTGACTGATTATTTTTAGTTATATGATTTTATAAATTAAGAGTAAGTTGATTTTGGGTTATTTATGAAAATGATTAACCTATCATGGAGGATATGTGATTAGGATAATTACTTTTCAATGCGAGGCTTTATGAGCGACTGATGTTGTTTGGAGATAAATGTTACGATTTAACTTGGAAGACTATGTGACTAAATCCTTCAAATATTTGGGTTTCAATCTTAGTTTGGTTTACTTTGAAGGATTTTATGGACAAATTGTTTATCTAATGTTCTTCGTTGAACTTTGGGTTTTGTTGGACAAATTTTGGAGATTAAGAATAGATTTTCTTTTTAAAGGGTTATCCTTTTCTGGATTATCTGATCTTGTAATAACCTTTTTGGTTTTAGTTTTGGTTAAGGTTTGAAGACATGGGAATTGTATAGTTCTTTTTTTGTGGATTAGGTTCTTCTCTAAGATGTTTTTTATAGTACTCTTAATGCGAACAAGTCTTCCTAAATACTCGTCTTTTGGAAAAAAAGGATGAGTTTGAATAAGGAATCTAGTAAAAGTTGAAAGTCAACATGATAAGTGATTATGTTTCCTTATGAATAAATTCCTCAATAAAAATTAACATAAAACAAAAATGTTGTCTATTAACTTTTCCTACTGGGGAATCGAATACTGTTTAACCCATCACAAGTTTGTGATTTTCTCATTGCTAACTTTCTCCTAGACATGTTTACTATCACTCTCCCTCAAGAACATGACCCTTTGCTTTTTCTTCCATGTCCATGTTTTTCTACAAGGAATCCTAGTAAGGGTTAACCCGGGTGACCTCTCTACTTATCTTCCTTTATTTTAAAGTGATTGTTTTATCGACTCTTGTTCCGATGTGGGACTTTCAAGGATGTTTCCAAGCTCAATTTTAAAAATTGCGAGGACGCAATTCCCAAAAGGGGGGAAGGATGTAACACCCCAGGTAAATAAAGAATATGAAATTTTCATATTTATCCATATTTGTGAATAAAATATTGATATGACTTCGAAGGGGACGCTATGCTCGATGGTGTACCCAACACGCAACAACGAGTTTCTTGGGAATCTTACGTTGCACTCTAATAATAAAAAAATATAATTTTAAATGGTAGTTAACATGTAGCCGTTGTATTGGCGGGAATGGATAGAAATAACTAAAATATGATTATATATGTTTTTAAATGTTTTTACATTTATCCAATAAAGGATATAGGCTTAAAATAAGGAAAGAATTCAATTTTAGGAGTATATGCCCTAGTTTTCACTAAAGGTTCACTTATCACCTTTTGATGTTGAACCATCATTAAATATAGTTTTGTCCAATCTTAAACATTCTTTTGGACCAAAAAAAACACTTATTAAGAATTGGGATATCAAAATTTAATTTGTGTAAATTTTTTGTATCTTTCCGATAAAGTTCTTTTTTAATGAATAGTATAAAATGTTGTATTTTAATTCAAAACCTCTTTTTAATATAATTTATTTATATGATTAGAATATCTTTTTAATTGGGTTTAAAGTGAAATTGTAATATATTTTTACCATTAAATCTAATAGCGTTCGTTGGAATTAATTTCACCTTAAAATCGTACTTCAACTAGTGTCAATATTTTGATACTTATTGTTTCATAAAAACACGCTATTTGTCATGACAGCGGGAATTAATTATTAAATTAAATAATGTGACTTATATGTTTTGAATTTTGTAAAATAGACTTCATTTTTGAATTCGGAATATCAAATATATCTTAGGGTTAATTTTTTGGAATTTTCTGAAAAACTTCAATTTTTGATGAATAGTGAAACCACTAAGTGGTACTTATAAAAACTGATTTTTCCATTTAAATTAAATTTTTCCATCATTGTGTTTTGAATTTCAAAAATCCGACATACATGGTTGTCATTAAGAAGTAAAATGTGGTTCAATGGGATAAAAATTATTTTTTGGTGAATAGTAACTTATTAAGTTTTTAATCACGATTAGTGGTAATTAGTGTAGTTTAATGTAAAAATAATTCTTTAATAAAATGAGATGAGCATTACAAATGTCCTACCCTCATTGGTTGTGTCATGTCAGACAAAGACAAGCCATGGGTCATCTTGGAGACCCCATGGATCCACATTGGTTGGGAAATGACATAAATAATTTTTATTTAATGTAAAAGTAAAAATGACACAAACATGATATGTTTTACTAAAACAATTTTCATTTGGGGTTATACAAGTCAGATTTCTTATTATAAATAGTCATTGGAAAGATAAAAATATTTCCTACATCATAGTATTTTTTTTATAATTTTTAGTCTTTATATAAATTAAATTATTTATAACATCATGATGATGCAGCGATGACCTCATTATTTAACGATTTAAATAAAATGGAAAGATAATGTAAAATATACAACCTAAACATGTCCAAAAATTATTGGATGGGTGTATTTCGAACCCTTATCACCTTATCCACGAATTATATCAATGTGGGACCTTTTAAACCCGAAACACATTTTCAAATAAAGTAATATTTCTTACATTCCAAAAGTGCCCCTCCCATCCTCTTATAAAAGGCCCCCACCTCTACCTCATTTCACACACGCCTCAAGCCTTTTGCTCGAAAAACCCATGCCCATTTACTCTCTCCACATCCCTCTACTCATCCTAGAGGATTCCCTATGGGCATAACCCTTTCAACGGAAGCCTTTAGGCTCAAATCAAAAGGAGTTACACTTTTAAAGGTAATTCATTCTCTCATGTTCATTTGTATTATTTTGCTTCTCCAACCCCCTAAACTCTTTTTATTTAATTCTTTTGTAACAACACCAGTATCTTTAATAAACTAGGATGTTTTTATAAGATTTATTCGAGCTACACTCTCACAAAAATTCATCAAATGGTTAAAGAACATACGGTTTCCATGGATGGCGTAATTTTGCCTCCCGAAACGATGATTGTTCAATACTCATTTAACACCTTCAAAGGTGGAAATTATGATGTCACTATTTTTATATATGATATATAATATTTTTATTCTTTCCTTAAGCTTCTTGTATTTTTCATTTATGGCATAAAATTGTTGTTTCCATTATGGTTAAATATGATATCTTCATTTTAGGAAGTGCGGACTACCGCCCCCTGAAAGTGATTTTATTCGTTAATACCATCTGTGGGATGTGTAAAGGATAAAGTTAATGATATTATATATTTTATTCTACTAGAATTATAATATACTCTTATATCATTATGATTCCATTCCAGAAATATGAAATAGAAATGGAAGTAGCGTTCATGCGTACGTACGGCTTACCGTCTCCATGAACGGTGCATTTCATTTCTTACCTCTAAATGTGATGTAATATTATAAATACATGTATATACTGAATATATATGATATATATGTTATCCAAATCATTAATATCATTCTGGATATAACGAACCTTTGTCCAAATTAACAACAAGTAAGTATAAGAAGTCTATTTTTGACTTAAGAACCAAATACCGAAAAAATGAACATTATTAACTTAAATGATTACCTGATGTTCATAACATGGTATAAAAGGAATAATGAACTTGAAAAAGGTTCTTATGAAAGTAGATATTAACTCAAGTTTATTATTTAGGAGATTAAAGAACAGTCGGGTCAAGTCAGATACGAGGTAAGGGATCCTACTCCTCTCTTTTTTTTAAGTACACTCTTTTATGTCATTCCTTTTAAAGCTCATATTTATTGTTATTGGGATGTTCTTTAATATTAATCTTACTGTAATTTTTATGTTCATCTGATGAGAGACCCGATTTCCTCTCATCAATCCATTTTAGATGTTTTAAGTGGCGCCGTTTGGCATCCATGTTTTCGTAAGATATTTTTCATCTCACTTTTATTCCCGTGAGATTTATGCTACATTTACCACAATTTCCATTGAGTGGTTTATGTACGGCCCACTATTACACTTATTTTGTAATATAATGCTATTTATGGGTATTTACATATTCATTGTATGACACTTCTTCAATGGGGTGTACATTTCGAATGTTACCCAAGTCGGTAAGGGAACCTTTCACCCTCCTCTTTTTAAAACACTTCGTTTGTTATGTCTTTTAATTCACATACTATTATGTTGGGATATTTTCTTCTATATCCTGATTGATGTAAATTTTATGTTCAAGTGATGAGATTCCCTTTTTATCTCTCATCAACTCATTTTCTGAATTTTTGAAGTGACGCCGTTAGGCTGTCAAATTTTTGCAAGGGAACTTCTTAGCCCAAATTTGATTCTTTGGGATAAACTTGTACTCCATGAATATGTCGTTCTATGAATATGTGTGAATAACCTCTGATTTTTTACACTTAATATCCACTTATATTTGGTGTATTCGTTTGTCACACATAATTATGCAATTGATTTATCCTTAAACCAAGGATACCATCTTTGTAAGGGACTTCGTCTCAATCTCTTTTCATTGAGGCATATTTCATTTTATACACAACTTTCTTTTATTTGGGGTATAAACTCCTTTGAATTTTACTTTTATAAAAAAGGAATCTTTTTCTACGAAGCATTTTTCTAAACGACAAAAAGAAATGTTTTTTAAACATACGCGGTGACAACCACCTTTTCCACCGCCGCGAGTATTATTTGGTCTTTGGATTCCTCAACAAGCCATAATGTTTTTAAAATAAAATAAATACCATATACTCTTTTATGTATTTTGGTATTGAAAATGGTTTTGATAAAGGATTCTATTATGTCAATATATTTATGATATATTGTGATTGAAATGTGGAAATGTTATATTCCTTTATATTGGTTTTCTGTTTTATGATTTTATATTGGTACTTGGACAATTTAATGGGTGGTTACGTTATAAACCATATGAAGGGTGGTGCCGTGAATACCAGGACGGGTGGTTACATTATAACCTCCAATGCATTGGGTATGGAAGTCGGCCATATGGCTATTCCATTAAGTATGTATGGAAATTGGCCGTATGGCTATTCCATTAAGTGATATGTGTGGAAGTCGACTGTATGGTTATTCCACTAAAGTATGTTTATATCCCAAGTTACCTTTATATATGTTATGTGATCTTTATATGGGTTTTATGGTAATCCTTTGGTTACAAAAAGGTAAGTAATTATACTTTTTTTACTGAAGAGTTTTTACTACTACATGAAGGTGAAAAGTATTACATTGATAAAGTATTCATGGTTTACTTGTTTTAAAAAACTAACAGTTTTCATTCTTTGTTTATCCCTTACTGAGCTTCTTATGCTCATCCCAATTTTTTGAAATGTTTTTCATAGGACTTAGCGTGGAGTAGGGTTAAGGATGGGATCAAGGGAAAGTCATGCTACCTAAAACATTGAACTATACATGTTTCTCTTTAACAGTTTTTATTTTATGGAAATTTAGTAGAAGCGACTACTTTGTAATCTTTTGAGATTTAATAATTATGTCCTAATTCTCTAAAACTCTAAACCTGAAAAGATCCTCAATGTGAATTAATCATTTAATTCAATATTAATTAAGGTTTAAGGATGGGGACTTATATATATATTCCACAAAAAATATTTAAGTTATGAAAAGGACATTTATATCCTGGATGTAAAAAAGTTAGATAAGAATACCTTACCTTGAGTTTCTTTTGGGGTGAATATCCTTTAACCTCCTGTATAATAATTTTATGTCAGTTTATTACTTTATTTATAAACTTTTATCAAATTATTTAGTAATTTTATTTCACTTATTACTTAGTTTTATATAAGTACTTGAATAATTAGGTTTACATTAGGTGTTTTGTCTAAATTTGATTTTTGTGTAAAAAACAACATTGGTAGGTCAACTGTGGCCAATGAGGTCATTATATAATATCTATAAAATATTAATCAGGAAATAATTTTTATATTTACAAATCTATTATAATTTTAAAACCAATAATTATATATTGTTATGAAAAATTAATCAACGTTACAATCATGGTGATGGTAGGTCGTATGTACTCCAGCGTAATGTTCTTATTTTTCATTGATCGTTATGGAAGAAAGTTCAGTTACATGATATCATTATATAATGATAATTGAATCATAAATACCATATTATATAGACATATATACTTATATATTGAATTCTTGGGATTAAAATGAATCTCATCTTTTCGAGGAGGTTGTTGTCCACAGATCCATGAATAACATTTTAAATTTTTAAGTGTGTGGAAGGGTAATAAAAAATGAGATATATATATATATAGTATGATAAAATAAATGTAATTATTCCATTAATATAATATATTTTATACCTGTTTATCATATTTTTAATTTAATCAATCATCTATACATTCCATGCATCGTGGTCACAAATCATACCACTTTGAGGGGGTGTTACTCCAGACTTCCTCAAACGATGTAATCATATTATCGAAATATGGTATGTATTAAAGTTATGTGTCCTAAAAGTATTAAACTATTATAAAAAATAAAAAAAATCATATATATCATATAAAAACATAGTTTCTATTAATATTACCACCAAGATATATGGTATGGGAAAAATGAATAATATACATTTCATGAGGAAGTAGTTCTTCAAACACAAATACAACATGTTCATTAAACCATAAATTGAAGATTTTTTATGTATAGGTCATTCTATTATAATAAAAAAATTCTAGTAGATTGATAATATATTTTTATATAAAATCCTATAATAATAAAAAAAATAGGTTGGATAATGGAAATAAAACTAAAAAACTTAAGGAAAGATGTTACATCTTAATTGGGTAAGTTGTTTTGGTGTGTACGAAAACACTTCCATGGATGTATGAATAACAAAAGGAATGATTTAAAGAAGATGGTAGGTATTTTGGGAAGATGTTTTGGTACTTATTTTCCATAAAAATGTAATTTTTGATGTTTGAGGAATGAGGAAAAGTGGTGGCATTTTATAGAGATGGAAAATTTCTCACATGGTATATTGTAAAACAAGATTGGTGTACACATGTCATTATATAAAAATGTATTAAAAAACCCAAATATATAAAAAATTGAAGGTTAATGGACAAATTATTGATATATATTATTTCTGTTCAACATGTTTATAGGTAATTAGTCATTTAAGTTAAATTTTTAATCCATTATTAAACACAATTGTTCCTTAATAATTGTAAATAATTATAATTACTTTTACTATTATTTAATTATCAAATAAATGTGGGTATTTTTTAAAATTATATATTATTATTATTAAAAATATGGAATCCATTATTCCATATTAAAATAGTATATGTGGTAGAAATTAATTTAAAATGCATCCCACAGGTGAGACATAAGTGAGAGTTTTTAATGTCCAAACATCTGAATGTTTACTCTATTTTTATAATCAATTTGAAAGTGAAATTTAATGGAATGTAATAAATTGTATTTATTGATAAAAATTTAATCTAATTAAAAATTAAATCCAATATAAAACATAATTTATCTATATAATTAAATTATATGAATAAGTAATTTTGATCCAAAATTCAGTATTTTAACTATTAATTATAAAATTAAATGTTTCCGAAAAATATCAAAAAAATCACCCTAAAATAATTATTTTCTTTATATTTAAAAGCAGAAGTTTATTTTTAAACATCAAACAAATAATGGTGTCAAAATTAATATTTTATATTGGTTTTCCACTAAAATACTTTAAAATTGTATTTATAAAAATATATGTTTTTATGTGTGAAATAGGGTTTGTTTGTATCTTATGCCCGTCAAACTGAGAGGAAGAATATAAAAAAAAATTGATGAATATATAAAATATATATTTTATTATTATAACCCAATAACATTAATTCCTTTAATTTATTACCATTTGAAATCTTTTTTAGAAAAGAAATATTTTTCTATAATAATATTAACTTCATATTTGGTTACTTCTTATGTTAATTTCTAATTTATTTATTACCAATTAATTATTTCAAAATTTTTATAGACCATAATTTTTATAAGTTTGATAATACTATTAATAACTACTCATTTAAAATCTAATTTATATGTCATTATATTTTAATAACAAATTATTGTCTGATAAAACTAAGTATTGTGTGTAATTAAATCCATCACAGAAGGTCTCTTGTGTATAATGCATTATAACACCATGATGCATGAATTGAAATATATATAATATATTATAAATATTAAATATATTATAAAGTATTCAAATATGATTTTACATCACACACTTATTGTCATGTGTCATATATGAAATTCAATTCAAGGTTTATACTTTATATTTTTTGGGAGTCACATTTTGTCCCTTATAATATTTTAATTTAGGCAATTGTTAAACATGCCACACTATGATTTTAATAAGTATTACATTTTTAATACAAACTCACATAGAAGCAATACCCTACAATAAATATAATTTTTCTATTTAAAATATGTATCTTCGTCATGGTAATTTATTTTTAATTTTAGAAGAATAAATAATTTCCTTAATCTCTTACACAATGATGAAGTAGTATTTATTAAATTAATGGAAAAAATAACATGATATTAAAGATATTAAAATAAATATATTCTGATAATTTTATGTTGATATATGATTTTTATAGATACATATGACTTTTAAAGGATTTAATAAAATATTTTTTATCTATTTTTTGATGTTTTTAAATTCAATGTAATGAGTAATGATAAATATAACAATAGTTGTATTTAATTAATATAATATTTTAGTAAAAAAATACTAAATAATGACATAGGGGATAGAATATGATTTAAAAGGAAATATCCTATGAATTTATTGTCTATATTTATTCTTTATCTTTTGAATAATACTATTATAATTTAATATTGTGTGAAATTCTTATATTTCCCCTCCCCTCATTTATAAAAGTGAACTCATTCCTCCACTTCATTTTCCAACCCGGATCTTTATATCTCAACCATCTTTAAAAAAAATTTCTATCCACATCCCAATCCATATTGTAGAGGTTATGGTATATCTAAACACACAATCAATGTTTCTTTAGGGATCTGTCAAGGATGTGATATTGTATCTTTCATAAATGAGTTATCTCAATTTACATTACTATTCTACCTTCACTTAACCTTATTCAAACATCATGTCAAAATCACAAAAATAAAATTTATATAATAGAAATATACATTTCTAACAAAATATATCCCATCCATACATTTTCTGAAATCCTTTTATTCAACAAAAAAATCATTTTCCAAATTATGATGAATAACCACTCCATGGATAATGAGTTTTCATTTTTCATTACCACCTTCATGGTTGGTCATAAAATATTATTATTTTTAAATAACTTAGTAATAAATATATTATAAATTGTTTCTTGTTCTTTAGCTAATAGATAGTCTTTTTATTAAATTATATTAAACAAAAATCATTATGGTTGTAAAAACAAAAATAATAAACTAAAAAATTATCATTAACGTTTTATCAAATGATTTATCCTCATGTCAAAATGAAAAAGGATATATTTTAATATTTATAAATATTGTGGCCGATTAATTCCATATAATTTCAATTTTTATTAATATAATTGTTTAACAAGAACATCTATGAATATAAAATTATTCACCAACCAAGAATCCATGAAACAAATACTCAAGGAATGGTGATTTTTTATCTTCATAACTCCAAAAAAATGGACAAAAATGAACTGAATAAAATTATAATAAACACTTTATATTGGTAGAAGGTTTTGAAATTAGTAATTAATAAATATAATTTTAGTATCTAAGACATTATGTAAATTTCGAGAACACATTCAAACAGAAGGTATGGGGTTTTATTTTAAAAAGAGTAGTTTAATATTTATTTTCACCAAAGTAGAAAGGGGTGTTTTTTTATCTTATATAAAATTAGTGGGTTTTCTTAATTTCATTAAAACGTATTATTTTTTATATTACTTTACAAGATTACATGGTTATTTGTAAATAAATATTTTGTCATTGTGTTTTCTCTTGATGCATTAAAATAAGTGATTTTTCCTAATGAATGTTTTTATGATGCATGAATTCATATTTTATGATTATGTTATGGTTCCTAGGAATTTTATATATTTATGAGTGGATATATGTTAAACTAGGGATGGTTTGTAACATTATAAACCATTGAAGGGTGGTTTCATGATAAAATATGTATGGGTGGTTACATTATAACCTCAAATGCATTGGGTACCCTAGAGATAGAAGTTGACTATATTTTTCATTGTATTTGTAACTATGGTCTTGGAAGATGATGTACCATGTGACCTACATTAATTTCATAATCTTGATAATGATTTTTCATGGAAATAATTTGATTTCCAAAAGATAATAAAATTATTTTTTTAAAGATGTTACATTTTTCAGGGTAATAATATAGGTTTTTACGGAATGTTTTTATGGGTTTTCAGTGTAGTAATAAATTATTTTATTTTAATTATATTATTGTGATTTTTCTTCATATCCAATGTTTTAAATTTATTTTTAAAGGGGCTTAGGGATATTAGAGAAAATTATGAGATCAAGGAGAAAAATTTGAATATTTTTCATAATGAAAAACCATCTCTTGTTTTAAATACAATTTTTTATGGGATGTGGATGCTACGTATAAGTCTCTTTTTTTAATATATGGGACTATCATGTAATATTTAGTTCAAATTCTATAAAAAACTAATTCTTAATGACCCATAAGATTATAAACATGTGAATTGTAGTTTTGAATCAGAACAATATGTAATATTTACGGCTAGTTCCTCACATTTAGAATCAAATAAAGGTTTAGAAAACAATAGGGTTTGAGATAATGTCAATATAATACCAATATATGATTTTTTATTTAATGTTACTTTATAGTTTTGTAATATTACCATATTAATTCATCTAATATATTTTTGTTCTGAATGGTTTTCTGTTGAGAAAAATAAAAAGATATTATAGGGACGCATCAAGAGGAAAACATTAATCCATATATTTATCCTTAGAAAGTTGGAATCAGAAAAAAAATAGTTTTTATCATTGAAGGGTTTGTTGTGAAAAGCAATAAATATGTGTGTTATGCATGCTAGCAAGATGGTAGATTATCTACAAAGGAATATGATACCAAAAAATCATTTTTTGGGGAATCATCCTCCAGCATTCAGTGGATCCTCTTATCTAGTGATATATAAATGATAGATAAATTCTCTCAAAAATATATTCAAATCATAGGATATTTGAAATTATAAGAGGTAACCATTTTTATTTTAAATTTGGAAGGTGAATTCGATTAATAACGGAATCTAGTTAATAACACCAGATAAAAATATGATATTGATGTCATTTAATAGGATGAATATAGAGTATTTTTTCGGAAATTATTTTTCTAATATAGTGATGATAAAAATGGAGAAATAATTCCAAGAACTGAAGATTAATGATGAAGATTTTATTGTGGCATATGAATAAAGCTTTAGAAGATATTCCATGTATGTACCAACTTTTTTCGAGACATTGATAGTATATTTGGTAGATTTTACACATGTTTGAAACAAGTTTATGCAGATAATTGGATTCAGATGAGGTTTTAGGATAAAAGATACATATTCTTAGTTCTAAAAAAATTATAGATGGAATTTAATGACACGTCAATTCCATATGATGAAAAGAATCATATTCTTATAGTTTTCCCAGAATTTGGGAATAATTATTCAATGAGATTTTATGATAATTTTATAAAATTCAATTCTCATAAAAACTATGGAAATATAACCATTTTGCAATTTATAGTAAAGTATTGGAATTTCTCATGATGTGGAAGGTTTGGTCAAATGTCGAATTGTGGAAATGGAAAAGATCTTAGTAGTGGTAAGTCATTTTTTTATAATAAAACATTAATCATCTTAAATGTGGTAATATGAGGAATTTTTGACATAACTTAATAAAGAAGGATAGCAATGATTAGAAGAATCCATAGTATACATTGAAAGATGTTGTGAAATCCATCACAACAACATCAGCTGATGTCTGGCTATTCGGAAAATTGGTATCATGCATGGTTTTTGTTTACTCAGATTATGTGAATGTATTGTTTTCAATGGAGTCTACCGATTCGATAATTTTTTAGAAATTTTATGGTAAATTATAAATTTCAAGTCAAGAAATAGAACAATAACTTATGATAAAAACACCATGGGAATTATTAAGGAAATAAGAAATTATTTGAATCATCTTGTTTCTATATATGAAATTACTTTACCAGAAAATCATGTTTTTTTCACAATGAGATTGATATTAATCTCACTATGGATCAAATTTTTGTTTAGAATTCAATAATATATTATAGGGCTAAATTTTTTTAATAAATATTTATACTTTATATACATTAATTAACACATACATTGGATAACATATAAGGAAATTGGGAAACTATTAAATGATAGAAAAGATAGTCACAATTCAAATATTATTTAAAAAGGTTCATTTTTAGACTAATGAACATCATGGGGTAAATTAATACCAAATTTTTTTGGATGATGATTTTACTGTTGTTATAAATGACCAGGAAGATGAATTTAATATTTACATTGATCTTAATGTCATGAAATTTTCAAAACACCATTATCAAAAGGATAATGTAGTATATTTGGAACAAAAAATTAATTGAAAGGGTTTCTAGATATAAGTTTTATTATAAATAGAACATCACCATAAAGTGATATTATTTTATTTTCTAATATAAATAATGCAACATGAGTCATTTCATTGATTATAGGGAATTTTAAAATATAAATATTATAAACAAGTATGATTTTCATCATATAATTGACTTGATTGATCAACTCTATGGTGCTCGGTATTTTTACATGATAAAATTGAGATCCATGTTCTATCTACAATAGTATAATGAAGTTGAAATTTTGAAAAGAAAATTCCATAGATGATATTGGAATTATGAGTCAGTATTTATCCCCTTTGGTTGGACAAATTACACTAATGTGTTTATAGAACATATGAATAGATTATTCCATGAATATATGGTTATTACTGTGTTTTTTATTGACTGTATTTATTTGAAACAGTTATGAGAATCATGAAAAAAGCAATGTTTTTTTCTAAAAACTGTAAATGAAAAGAATTGATATTGAAAAATTTGATACTTTTATTTCCTGATATAAATTTTTACACTTGGAACTTTGTAATAAATATGGCATAAACATTAATCCATCAAAAACCAAAGTTGTTTATTAATGTCTAATTACTAAAAATGATATTGAGATTCAATATTTTCTTGGGTTATAAATCTATTAGATACAGTTTATGAAAAACATCATGTTTATCTATAATAAAAACTATGTTAAATTAAAAATTAGGTAAATTTTTCCGGTCAAGTAATTGTGATGATTGTTTTTTTTGAATTAAAATTGAGATTACTATATACTCTAGTTTTGAAATTATCCACATATAATAGTGTGTTTCATCTATTGTGATTTTTTATTGGTAACAGTTGGTTGGGTTATGATGGATAATGACCAGGTAATTTCTTATAAATCAAGTCAACTAAAACATCGTTAGATAAATTACCCTACCCATTATTTATATTTACCTACTATGTTATTTTTCAATGAAAATTTAGAAGCATCTATAATATGGATCCAAGTAGAAAATATAAACATATCATAAATGTTTATATTATATAATTACTTATAAAGAGTTAAACTTGAATAAGATAATATTAATGGACAAGATTAAGTTTTATGATTATATGATTCACCAACATACTAGAAATTAATATAAATTGGTTGTTGATTTGAGTGAGAAATTTTTTTCTATAATAAAAATAATATATTTCGAACATGACAATTTGTTTAATGATTTAATGATTTTTAGACTAGATGTTGTTTGTGTAAGAAAATCCTCTATTATGTTTTATGTGATAGTGAAATATTCTCTATAATATATCATTAACTATTATCATTAGGATATTTGTGAGATATATAAAAAGGTATAATTAGTGAATAAGGGCTTGTTATCATAATTTAATGTTAATAATGAATGTATTTTATAATTTAAAATGAGATTATGTATGGATTATGATTCTCAATGGAATAAATTTTTTCTAAGTGAATCTCATATTTATCCACTTTCATTTCATCATAGAATCACTAAGATATATAAAGTCCATTTGGAGTATTATTGGTATGATGGAAATAAAATATATATTGATAAATGGATAATTAAATATTTCTATATTCAACTGGTTAAAGAAGAATAAAAATAAAAAAGGCGATTCTTCATCCTTCCCATGTTACAGAGTAGAAATTTTATAATATACCTATGGATTTCGGGGTGGTACTACCATAGAATACAACTAGAAATAATGAAATAAGTGTTATTATTGATTGATTGGATAAATATTCACATTTCTATTCCATTAGAGTTAATCACTATTTATATTAAATTTCATGACTATATCACTAAGAGATAGTTAGTTTATATGGAGTTACACTCTCCATTGTATTTAATCGTGACCCAAGGTTCACTTCAAAATTCTGAAAAATACTTCTTAAATAATTGGGAATTGAATTATATTTAAGAATATATTTTCTTAATATGTCTTGTGGATAGTTAGAGAAAATAATTGAAACCTTTGAAATCATGAAAAATTATTGTTCAATGTATTAATAGGGTATTTGGTATCAACATATATCTTTAGTTGAGTTTTTTTATTATAATAGTTTTTCCCAATATACATATGAAACCTTTTGTGGAATGAAAAAGATAGAGGTATCGAGCTGTAAATTTTTTGGATAATGTAGGTGAAACAATGTAAATGGGACCAGAATTGGTAGAGGAAGTGGTTGGGAAGGTGAAAATGATTTAATAAAAATGGGGATTTACCTTAGTAGGTAGAAATATTAATAAAATAATAGGAGGAAAGAATTTTCTTTCATGGATGGTGAGCATGTTTTTTTAAATATCCTTAAGGAAAAGTGTTATACATTTTGTTAAGAAGTAAATGTTATATCTATTTTTCATTAAACAATATGATATCCTAGAAAATATTGGACCATTTTTCTTCCAAGAATCCATGCCTCAGATTATATCTGTGTTACATAATGTTTTCTATGTTTTGATCTGATGAATTTTTATACTAGATTCATTTAATGTTTTGAGCTATAAGATAGTTCAGTTGGAAGATAAAAAATCTTATGAGGAGAATCTAAGTCAGATTTTTGATCATAGAATGACAATTTATTTCAAAAAAATTAATTTATCATGTTATATTTTTTTTGGAGAAACCCTATTGTTAAAGAAGAAACAAAGGAATCTGAATATGATAGGAGGTAATATTATCCCCATTTGTTTAATAACTGATTCAAAATACATTGAATAATTTTTATAAAGGGGTATTGTAACAACCAAATTAATAATTTAATTTTTTAAATTTTATTAGTATTCCTGAATTAAATACACAAAATAATTTTAAATATTTTAATAAAGTCTAAAAATCAAAATAGAAATAGTTATATTAAAAAATAACTATTATTGTTATATCTAAAATATAAATTTTAAAATTATATAATTTCAAATGTTAAATACTAATATTATTTTTTAATTTAAAATTTAACATGTTTATTTTCAAATAAAATTCTTTCCTTTGTATGTGAACAATATTCATTTAAAGTAATTTATTTTCCTTAAGGAATGTTTTTTATGGAGCATGAATTTTTGTTATTTGATTTTTTATGGTTCATGGAAAATTTTTATAATGATTGGTGGTTCTATGATATAATAAGGAATATTAGTTACATTATTTTCCAATGATGGGTGTTTTCATAATTAACGAAGGATGGGTGGTCACAATATAATCTCCAGTGCATTGGGTACTCTAGAGATGCAAATTAAATATATTGGTTTTTACAATGTAACTATGATATTAAAAGATGATGTCCCATCATACCTACTAGACATTAATATTATTGATATTTTGTTCTCATGGGAATCATTTGATTTAAAAAATTTAAGGTGATGATATTTTTATAAAGATGATTGAATTTTTAGGGTAAAAAGTTATGTATTTTGGTATGTATTTTTTGTAATTAAGATTCCTTTTTTTGGGGGTTTTTTAAAACATTCATGTATTTATGTAAGATGGTGATGATATTTTGTCTATTTAAAAAATAAGGAATGTTCATTTTTATTTTGTTTTATTTGTTTTTGAGGGTTTTTTAGTGGAACACTGATGGGTGGAAAGATGATATTTTTTTAATGGACTAATTGTTTATTTTATTTCATGTCCCTTAATGATATTTTTAGCATATCCCATTTCTTAAAATTTTTATTCATAGGTATTAAGGGGGATTAGAGAGAACAATGAGATCCATGTGAAAAAATAAAAAAATTGCATGAAAAGAAACCATATTTTTCCAGACATTTGTTTGGTGAAAAAATGGTCACTAAGTATAAGTGACCGTATTTAAGGTACGAGATTATTATGTAATTTTAGGTCCAAATATTATTAATATATGAACCTAAATAATTTTGAATTTTATAATAATGTGAATTATTTTATAAAAAACTAGAATTTGTAATTTTTAAGACTAGTTACTTATAAAAAGAAACACAATTAATGTTTCCTAAAACAAATAGTGAGTTATTAAATAAGGGTGATGACTTCACTAAAGAATTTTAGGTAAAAGATGAAAATTATAAACATGGGGAATGGTATGTTTCATTAAGTAATGTTGTTTATATTTCTAATACATTGTAATGTATATTTTTTTCTTATAACTTTGCAGGTATATAAGGTCAATTTTATGAAAATACATTATCCTATAATAATGAGTGGAATTAACAAGAAAGTGTCTCCCTAAAAAACATTATTCCCATTGTTTAATAAATCAACCATAACATAATTTATAGAAGCTTTTCCATCAGTTTGAAATATCATGATTCATAGGAAACATCTAGTGTTTTTAAATATTTGGAAGATATCTTATTCATGTTGGTACAACATGTCACCGCCATAAATCTATTATAAATAAAGGTGCATCTATGATGACAAGAGAATAAAATTTTCACTTATTATTTTTTTACACATATGAATGAATGTTCATAATATAAATAACATTTATTCTTCAAAAAAGAAAAATTTAAAAATAAGGAATGTTTAGATCATTAAGAAATTTTATCAAAGTAATAATGTTCAGTGGATTAAGAAAGAGAGTTTATTTATTTGGATATATCAAATAGTCATTTCATTGAAGTCATAAGAATAAGAAAAAGATTTTGATTAAGGAGTTAAATAATCATTTATAATGATAATAACAATGTTGATAAAAATAAATCAACTACTGATACATTGAAAATTCAGAAAAATGGATGTGATATGAGCATTATGAGAATATTTCAAAAGTCATTGTGAATATGTTAATGTTTTATGAATAAATTAAGAAAACATTGTGAAAAACTCATAGATAAATAATAATACCAATTATAATGAAAATTTGATATCTTCATCTGAAGATTATATAGATAAAAATATTTATTCTATACAATATGATGAATCAGAATAGAAGGAATAAGGCACATTCAAAAAAAATAAAAGAATAAGAATAATTTAATACCAAGGGTATATTTATAGTCTGAATGTTAGAGATGAGGAATAATTGGGTTTCTTATTATTCCTTAAATATTTTTATCTATACTATGTTTTAGTAAATTTTATGAAGAAATGTAAATAAAATTTTTCAGTGTGGTGTTTGTTTTAAAATTAAGAAAATACGTATCATAAAATATCTTATACCACTATGAAGAAATGAAATTCTACCCTTTAAGTGGAGAAAAATTAAGGCCTTTGTATGAGTCATTTACTATTCATAAATAAAAAACTATCGATGTTAAAAAGGTAGAGATTTTGGGAAAGTTTTGTTTATATAGATAAACTATTTTGATATGATTTTTTATATGGGTGAATAATTTCATTATGATTATTTTTTATAATATTTCCCCATATATGAGAATATTGAGAGAATCATGAGAAAATATTTCTAAAAATGTTTTTTATGGAAAAAAATTGATCACACCAATTTTATACTATGGTTTTCTACATCAGTTTCACCTACAAATACATACAAATTTTTCATTAAAGAATATTTTTTATGAAACTCTTCAAAAGATACTCCAAAATATCATTTTAATGAAAATTAAATGAAAAAAATAATATTTTTGTGAACCCATTGAATATTATTGTTTACTAGGGGGAGAATACAAATAGTGGATAAAAGAAATGAAACAAAAATTGGGGAGAAAAATTGGTATAAATATTGATAATTAATATGTTTTAAATTTTATATGGTTATTGAAAAAACATATAACATGGTATATTAAAAGACCCAAGCGATGTTTTTTGGGTATTTTCGGTCAATAAATGAATATATATTATGTTAGAAAAGACTAGGAGGAGTTATTTTTAAGATAATTTTTGAAGGAAATTACATAAGATATATTGATGGTGTAAATAATAATAAATCGTAAGAAGGGTATTTCAAGAACATCATATACAGACTATTTTTGACACAATTTTTTGGATAGAGAGTTTAGAATAAGAACTTAAGATGCTTATTTTCTAAATAAATACGAAGAATATGTCGACGATTTGAACCATAAAATTGCGATAAGTTGAAACTAGAATCTGTTGGACTTTTAGAAAAAAAAAATTGAGACACACTATTATAGATTCTGAAAATTGAAATACTATTTTGACTAATTAAAATTAAATGATTCTTTTTTATCATTAAATATTACAAAATAATGAAATTATATTGATTTAATATAGTGGTTGTAAAAGGGAATAAGTAGATATTTAGTTTGTTGGAAGAATCTATTATACATCATGGGAGGAAATACCAGACACAAAAGTCCAAACAATTAACAAAAAATGATTATAAACATGCTTCTAGACGTAGAATTACTGATAGTATATATTTACAAACTATTTAATAAATAGGAGTTCAGAAAAATTAAAGTGAAATACATTTTATAAGATGTTTATGGAAGTAAATTCAAATAGGGATGAGGTTATAGATAAAGGATCCTCTAAAAATGTTTTCAGAAATAATGTTTCGGATATATGTTTCTAAAAAAATAATATCTTTTAATAGACTTCTCATTATAGTTTTCTATAAATAAAATCTACCAAATAATCATCTAGGTTATGATGAGTTGACAATAGTATTTAGAAATATACTTTCATACTAAAATATGTTTGAAATATCTAACTGATAGAATATATTGATGTCTAATGGATAATAAATTGAAATTGATTTATAATTAGAAACATATAAATTAAGTTTTAAATGAATATTAGAGTACCATATAAACATTATTCAGTCCAAGATTTCAAGTAATGTGTCCAAAAAATAATTCCTAGAGAAAAGATTAGATAATGGAATGATAAGAAGAAATACCTTCATTATTTAGCGTCATTAATTATGGTAATGATAGAGGTAGTCATAAATTATTGAGTAACATAATGAGATTAAAATAATAGATGGAGAAACATTCATCCATTAGATATTGAGTTTTTAAAGAATCTATACACATATATTTTTTGGATATTGGTAAATTTTAAAATGTTAATGTTCTAGAAAATTGAATTGGTTTAAGGAAGATTGAAATATAATTGAGAAGATTTAGAACGTAATTAAAATATGAGAATAATTGGTGATTTTATATTTTAGATATAGGAGAAATTTTTTAGTTTCCTAAATTTGATATTTTATGTGAACTTATAAATAACAGATGAAAAGTACATTATACATGTATAATATTATATATATATAGAAATATGAAACTCTGATGATTTTTTGAAATATTGAGTTTACAACTAATCAGGTTGAAGTAGAGAAGTCCAGATAAATTTCAATAAACAAATGTTACTTTTATCAGAGCTCCATTTAATGGGGTTCCATAAAAAAATGGGAAAGTGAGAATTTCTGGTTGAGTTCCAAATAATTTTATAATGAACGTGAAATAGATCATACCTGATTCAATGGGAAAAGATTCACGAGATGGCACTCCCATATAGAGTAACTGTAAATGTTGAAAATTGAAGGAAGTTTATGGGGAGTTTCTATAAATGGAAAAAGGGATCCAGCCATCACATTGAGGTAAACTGGATAGAGCCATTGGGTATAGGAAAATTGGACAGATCCATCGAACATATATTTTTTGATAGGATTTTTCAGCGAAGCGTAAGAAAAATCATATTAATCATATACATTCTTTCCAAATATTAAGAGGTATTTTATTGGTAAACATAATATGAATAGGATTATTGGAGGTCTTTAAGGTTGTATATTGGTAATTTTTATCTCTCTTACTTTTAGTGGATGATGAAATAATAATGAAGAATCATGTAGCTGGGGTATTGAACTAGTTTCCGAAAAAGCTTTTATGACGGGGAGTATAACCATTTATAAAGGGGTAACATATCAAGAAGATTTTTGGGGTGTATAAATAACAATAGTTTTAATTATTATTACTAGGGTTGTAGAACTATTCAATTCTTATACCCATGTAATATTAAAATAATTTAAGTTAGATTATCTATGTTGGTGGGGATATCCAATATCCATATGAGTAAGTTATTATACTAAACATTGTAAATTTAATTTTATTCAATCTTACATTATATTTTTGGCATACTATAGGTGATGTTAAGATTTATATATTAGTGGATCAATACTGTAGTAATTTTTCATTGGTAAAGAAAGTATACTTAAGATGTTATGAAATCTTATAATAAAAAGAAAAATTGATCAGAAACTTATCTCCTCCCCTATCTGTGATCTTGATCCAAGGGAAAATCAATTTATATACATCTCATCTTGATGAGCATTTTAAAGTGAAATTTATTCATGAGATCATTTAAAAGCATTTTGATAGTGATTAAATTATAATATAAGTTATAGAACAATAATCAAAAAGTAACTTAAGTACTATCTATCTTGGATTTTACTAACCATGATCATAATTTTCATTTATGTTATTTTCTAAAATACGAAGATACCACATTTTACTAGGTCATTTAAATTGATAGCGAATTAGTTGAAATATACTGAACCCATATAAAATTTGACTATGGAAGAAAAGTAATGCATTTTCACACTAGTGAAGAAATTTGGTAAGATTATTATTGAGTTTGATGAGTGTTTGTGACCAATTTTCTATACCACCATGACCATTTTCATTGCACATCCATCCATTCCTAGGACTACCTCCATTTCTACCTCCCATTCAGTGCCCTTACTGACTAGATATATTATTATTAGTCTATTTGGACTTACAATCATTAATGTAGTGATGAATCATTAGATAAATGTGTTCGGGCCTTTTGAACCACCTCATGTGTCAAATTTGGTCCAATATTTTTCTAGAAAATGTAAGGAACCAGTAGGTCCTACTTCTACACATGTTATGGATTATTCTTTAGGTAAAAAATTAAATTTTATATGGATTTTACAATATTTTGATCTATTTTTCTGTTATAGTGAATAAAATTTACACCTCAATGAAAATCATCATTTTTATTCATTGTTACACTATTCATGTAATATAATATTATCTATATCTTTTTTGATAATCCCAAAAGGGGGAGAATTAATGTGTGACATCATAAATTATGAATTTAATCCTATATTGTCATTATATATAGACTTTGACTATAACACCCAAATATTTTAAACTAATAACATTTTTTCTATAACTATTATGAAAAAAAACCAAGCTATTATGAAAATATAACACCCTAGAATATATGAAATATTTCATTCAAATTGTTTTCCTTCTATATCTTAGGGAAAATGCAACCACGAGTTGAAAAGGACTATAATATAATATATCATTTTAACCTAGCTTTCAATTTGTAGGGTATTAATAGTGATATCTAAATTACGAAAATAATTGTTATCTATTTATTATAAATATAATAATAATAATATAAATGAAAAACAAATGTTTTTTTCAAAACTGTAATTTTATAAAGAAAAGGTTTAGTCACACCATGAAATCATTACTTAAATATATTTTTTTCAAGAATTTTTTAATTTATTTGAAAAATGAGCAATCTTTTTTGAAATTCGAATATAAAAATTACCTTTAGGTGATTTTTTTTGGATTTCTAGGAAATGTTTTTTTGATGAATAGTGAGAATGGTGAAATTTAATTGAAATCATTCTTTTTAATTAAATTATTTATAATGTAAAATTATATTCTTTATTGGTTTTAGATTAAAATGTTTTCCATTATATACATTATTAAAATTTATGTCATTTAAATCAAATTTCTATAATTAATATATACAAACTTTTTAAACATTTGATCATTTTCTCTTTGAAACTCTTATTTCTCACCCCATCTACATAATTAATTTTAAATTAAATTTGTCCACATTCATGAATAGAAATTTAAAAAATGGATTAAATATTTTATATCATCATAATTGATATTTTCTAATAAAGTATACTTTACAAAAATTTATATTGGAAATATTAAAAATTAATTACTATGGTTATGGTAAAAATGGATTTATCAGAGGTCAAAAATAAAATGATATGGGATAAATTATCCTATGAACATTTCTAAAATATATTTCACAGAAATTTTCAAAACGTAAATAGTATAATTATCCATGAAGAATCATTTTTGACCCTTTTGGATTGTGAAAAATATGGGTACACCTTCATTCCAAAACAAACAAGTGTTTCACTCTGCTAACTTGTAATAGACCACCCCTATGCACTATTAATAATACCTTCACACGTTTTTTATAAACTAATACCTTATAAAATCACATTATAAAATTTATAAAATAATACAAGAATCATTATTTTGGGTTTAAATTATTCCATGGATGGATTTGGTGAAATCCTATGGAGGTTTCCCTATTAAGTGGTAATGTTTTTACAATGACCATTTTTATTTTATTTCTTCCTCCACCTCATTCAACTCATATTAAATATTATAACATCATCAAATTAGCATATTCAATGTATTTAGATGTATTTGTAAAATGTCCATGACATATAACCATCCCTAATTCAATGAAATGGGTTACAAAACCATCATTCATGTGTGCATCAAACTACTACTTTATGAACCAATGTCATAATTGTTTCTATTACCACATCCCAAATATGGGTATGATTATAAATCTCAAGTATATATATGATAGTTATAATATAATTATGAAAATAGAGTCATTATATAAAAAATACCATTTTTTATTTTCAATTTTTTGGGGATAATATCAATTCACTCATGTGTATTACAGACTACCACATCATGAGGAAATTCGTTTCGTTGTTTACTAATGATTAACATAGATATTAATAAGGATAATGATAATAGATATATGTGAAATAAAAAAATAATGTTATTGAGGACATATTTATCATTATAATAAATTAATATACAATTTTAACTTTTTATATAAAAAATCATAACATCATTTTTGTATGTGTGGACTACCAATGTAACATCCCAAGTAAATGAAGAATATGACATATTTCATATTTATTAATATTTGTGAATTAAATACTAATTTTACATTAAAGGGGTTTCTATGTACGATAGTGTACCCGATACACAACAACATGTTTATTTGGAATCTTACGTTGCGAACTAATAATATAATATTATTATTTTAAATTGTAGTTAACTCATAGCCATTGTATTGGATGTAATGAATGAAACTAACAACAATATGATTATACATGATTGTTAAATTTATTTACATTTCTCCAATAATATGTTAGAGGCTTAAATTATGAATGAATCTAATTTCAAGCATAATTTACATTAAAAGGATGATTTACCACCTTTTAATGGAGAACCCTCTTTAAATATAGTTTTTGTCACTTTAATACATTGTAATTGACCATATATAATCCTTTTTTATAATGGGGACATCATATTTTACTTTCATTAATTTTTTGGTATTTTTCTAATAAAGTTCATTTTTAATGAATAGTGAAAAACACTGAATTTTAATTCAAAAGTGACTTTTAATCTAATTTATTTATATGGTTAGATGATCTTTTTAGTTGGTTTTAAAGTGAAAATGAAATATATTTTTACCACTTAATCCAATGTTGGTCATTAGAATTAATTACACTTTGAAATTGGACATAAACATGTATCAATCTTTTGATAGTTATTGTTTCTTAAAAACATGCTCTCTATTTTAACAATGGGAACTAATTTTTAAATTAATTAACTACACTTCTATGTTTTGTTTTTGGAAAAATATACATAAATTTTGAGTTCAAAATGTCATATAATTATTAGTCTGAATTTTGCTATTTTTCTAAAAAACATTAATTTTTGATGAATAGTGACACCACTTAGTGGTAGTTAAAAAACTAAATTTTTCATATAAATGAAATTTTACCACTTCTGTGAATTGAATTTAAAAAATCAGACATACATGGTTGTTATCAAGAAGTAAAATTTGGTTCATTAAGATGAAAATATTTTTTGGTGAATAGTAACTTTTGACTTTTATTTACCACGGTAAAAGGTAAATAAGGTAATTCAAGGTTAAAAGAATATTATAATAATTCAAAATTACCTTATCATTTTTTCAAACCTTATTGTTTGAGTCATTAAAGACCATGGGTATCTTTGGGTTGATTTCGGGACCCCTTTGATCCACATGGGAGTGATGATGAGAATTTAGACTAATTAATTTAATATAAAGGCAAAATAGACATAAACAAAAATCTTTTAGTAATTAATTTTAATATGGTGTTATATAAGAAATATTTTTCAGTATAAATCTTTATTGGAAATCTAAAAACATTTCCAACATAATGGAACTTTTTTATAATTTTTAGACAACAAATAAATTTAATTATTTATGATATAATAATGATGCAGTGTTTACCTCATTAATAAATGATTTAAATAAATAAGATTATAAGGCTTAAAATATTATCCCAAAATTATCCAATTCTAATTGGATGATTTTTTTTCGACCATGACTCATATTTTCATAGACTATAATGATTTTTGGACCATTATAATCCGAATATCATTATATTATAAAATAATACTTACACTCTTTCTTAAAGATCCCCTCCTCTCCCTTATAAAAGGAGACCACTTCTAACCAATTCCTCGCATCTCTCAAGAAATTTGGATCATCCAACCTCTACCCAATGTATCTCCCAAAATCCCTCTCACCCCCCTAGAAGCCTTACTTTTTCCAAAAGGAACTTCAAGAAGTCCATTTGGTTTAAACGAAAGAAAGTTACCCAAATTAATTTTAACAATTTCTCTTAAATTGTTTTCTTTTATTTTACTTCTCCAACCCCTAAAATCTTTTTTATTCCTTTCTTTTGTAACAACACCAGTATCCTCAATTTACTAGTATTTCTTTATGATATGTATTGAAACTACACTTACACACACCTCCATCTAATGGGTGAAAAACATAATGTTTCTATGGAATGAAAACTAACGCCTCACGAAACGATGGTTGTTCAATTAAATCTTACCGCCTCTCATGGTGGCCATAATGATGGAACTGTTTTTATATATTATATATATTATTTTTATGTTTTATTTATGCTCTTGTATTTTCCCTTTATAGCACGCCTTGATGGTTTCCATAGTGGGTAAATACGATAATCTCATTTGAGAAAGTGCGGACTACCGCCCCCTCAAAGTGATGTGATTCGTTAATGCCACATATGGGATGGATAAAGGATAGAGTTAATGAAATTATATATGATATTATACTATAATTATAATAAACCTATGTATCATTATGTTTTATTTTCATTAAAATAAGAAATATAAATGAAAGTAACGTTCATGCGTACGTACGACTTACCGTCTCCATGAACAGTGCATTTCATTTCATACCTCCAAATGTTAAGTACTATTATAAATACATGTATATTCTGGATATATATGATATATATGATATCCAAATAATAAATTCCATTATGTATATAATTAACCTTCGACCACATGAACAACATGTAATTATAAGAAGTATATTTTTGACTCAAGTGCCAAATATCGACAAAACGAACGTTATTAATGTAAATAGTAAAATAATGCTTATAACAAGGTAATAAGTGATATAAAAGAAATAATAAACTTGAAAAAGGTTCTTAAGAAAGTATAAATTAACTTTAGTTTATTATTCAGGAGATTAAAGAACGATCGAGTCAATTCGGACTCGAGATAAGGGACTTCGTCTCAATCTCCTTTCATTGAGGCATATTTACTTTTATACACAACTTTCTTTTATACAGTGTATAAACCCCTTTGAATTTTAATTTTATTCAAAAGGAATCTTTTTCTACTAAGCGTTTTAAAAAATGACAAAAAGAATGTTCCTTTTAACGTATGTGGTGACAATGACCTTTTCCGCTGCCGTGAGTATTATTTGATCTTTGGCTTCCTCAATAATCCATACTGTTTTTAAAAGAAAATAAATACTATATAGCCTTTTATGTATTTTTTATATTGAAAATGGTTTTGAAAATGGATTTGTTATGTCAATATATTTAGGTGATATATTGTGATTGAAATGTGGAAATGTTTTCTTTCCTTTATATTTATTGTATGTGTTATGATTTTATAATGGTAATTGGACATTTGACAGGTGGTTATGTGATAAATCAAATGATGGGAGGTGCCGTGAATACAGGATGGGTGGTTATGTTATAACCTCTTACGCATTGGGTATGGAAGTTAGTCATATGGCTATTCCATTTAGTGATATGTGGGGAATTCGACGGTATGGTAATTCCATTGATGTTTGATTATGTCCCAAATTACCTTTATATGATATGTGTTTTTTATATGGGTTTTATGGTAATATTTTGGTCACAAAAATTGTATGTAATCATCTTTTATTTAGTGAAGAGTATTTACTACTTCATAAAGGAGAAAAGTATTACTTATGATAAATTATTCATGGTTTACTTATTTTTTTGAAAAACTAACAGCTTTCCTTCTTTGTGTATCCCTTACTGAGCCTTTTATGCTCATCCCCAGTTTTTGAAATGTTTTTCACAGGACATAATGTGGAATAGGGTCAAGGATGGGATCAAGGAAAAGTCTTGTAATCTTAAACATGGAACTAGACATGACTCTTTTTTAAGTGTTAATGTTTTGAAAAAAAATGGAAACTATTTAAAAGTGTCTACTTTTTAATCTCATGAGATGTAATAGTTATGGCATAACTCTATAATACTCTAAACAAAAAAAGATCCTCAATATGAATTATTCATTTAATTCAATATTAAGCAAGGTTTAAGGCTGGGTCCTTATAGTTGGTATCAAAGGTTGGTTTAGATTACTTTTGGAGTTAGGGTATTGTTAAATTAATGTCCCTAAAGAAATTTATGATAATATTGATATCATATAGCATTTACAGATTACCATGTTTCTTAGAATAAGATATTTCTATGTTCAGAATGGTTTTCTGCAGCGGAAACATGGCAGCTATGTTGGGACGACTTCAGGAGGAAGAAAACTTTCCAAATCAGCCACCTGAGATGGTCAGAATCAGAACTGAATAGTTTGTTTCAGTGATGGAACAGTTCACTCAAGCAATAAATGGTGGTGGTATTCATGCATGAGATCAGCCAGATCAACCACAGAGGAACATATTAGTAGTGGAGAATTTCATGAGGCAACATCCCCCATCATTCAGAGGATCATCTGACCCTGTGCTAGGTGAAGGGTGGATTAAATCACTGGAAAAGATTTTTGTTTTCATGGGTTGTCTAGAAAATCAAAAGGTTAGTCTTGTTGTTTACCGTTTTGAAGGTGAATCTGATCAGTGGTGGTCGATGGTGAAAATATCAGGGATAATGATGAGATTGATTATCTTGTTTTGTAATAATTCAAATGTATGTTTCTTGAGAAATATTTTCTTAAGGTGGTTCATCTTAGGATGGAGAAAAAATTCTTGGAATTGAGGTAGGAGGATGACTCAGTGGCTACTTATGAAGCAATGTTCACTCGACTGGCATGGTATGCACAAAATTTCATCTAAGATCATGATAGTTAGATAAATTGATTTTACTTAGTACTGTAGCCATGATATCGATGAGCGTTAACCTCTCGTGAGTTCAAAAGTTATGAAAAAACATGTTTGATGTGCAGAGAAGGTGGAAATAGAGATTGTGATGATCAAGTGTTCTTCGAAAAACAACAGAATAAGAGATCCAGTTAGCAGGAAAAGGGGAAGAATTCATCAAAGAATCCGAGAGGTAAGAAAACTAAATATCATTATTGTGAGAAGTGCGGCAAAAAGCATCCCAGAGAATGTTTATCAAAGTCGGGATAGTGCTTCTGGTGTGGTAAGTCTTGTCATATTGCTCGTAACTGTAAGGAAGACGATCATGCAAGGAATGAAAATCCATCGGTAAGATGTTTTAAGTGTAATGAAATGGGTCATTATAAAAACGAGTGTCCAGAGAAGAACTCAACTGAGGGAAAGCATCCAGACTAGAGGCAGAAAGGGGTGGTGAAATCCTTAGAAACTACTTGAGCATATGTTGGGCCATCAAACGAAGTAGTATCAGGTACACTGTTTGTTTGTTTAGATTATGCCAATGTATTGATTGATTCAGGGTCTACACACTCTTTCATTTTTGAAAAGTTTTCTAGTAAATTGGGAATTCCATATCAAGATATGAATATGGATCTTATGGTAAAAAAACATGGAGGAAATGTTGAGACAAAAAGAAAACATAAGAACATTCATATCCTTGGGTGCGGAAAAAATATACCTGCAAACCTTATTGTTTTGCCTCTAGTAGAGTTTGATGTTATTTTGGGCATGGATTGGATTTCTGTTTATTATTATAAGATTGAATGTAGAGATAAAGAGGTTTCTTTTAAGAATTATTTTCAGTTTGTATACAAAAATGAACCCTTGCTTTTGATAACATATCAGGAAGCTGAGAAACTAGTAAAAATTTGAAATGAATGTTACCTTGAACATATTGTTGAAAACAAAGGAACTGTTCAGATTAATGATGTGCCAGTAGTAAATGAGTACCTTGACGTTTTTTCTGATGAGTTTCCTGATATTATACCTGACCAGAAAGGTGAATTTACTGTGGACTTAGATCCTGATGTTAACCCAATTTCAAAACCCCCTTATCGAATGGCTCAAATTGAACTTTTATAGTTAAAGAAGCAATTGCAGTAGTTATTAGATAATGGTTTTATTCGACCTAGCACGTCACCATGGGGTGCTCCTATCTTGTTCATTAAAAAGAAGGATGGTTCAATGAGACATTTCATTTATTATAAAGCATTGAATAACATCACTGTTAAGAATAAGTATCCTCTTCCTCATATCGATGATTTGTTTGATCATCTCCATGGATCATAGTATTTTTTTCAAAGGTTGACTTGAGTTAGGGGTACTATTAGTTAAAAGTAAAGGAATCAGACATTTTAAATACTGTGTTTTGTATTAGATATGACCATTATGAATTTGGATTTATGCCTTTTGGTTTAACCAATGCACCTGATGTATTCATGGATCTTATGAGTAGAATTTTCCGTGACTTCTTGGATAAGTTTGTGGTTGTGTTCATTGATGATATTTTAGTTTATTCCAAAATTAAATAGGAACATGAAAATCAATAAATGGTTATCTTGCAAACCTTATAAGAAAATAAACTGTATGGAAAATTCATCAAGTGTGAGTTTTAGTTACAACAAATTTCATTCCTTGGTCACATTGTTTCAAAAAATGGCATAATTGTTGATCCTTCTAAAACAAAAGTTGTTGATGAATGGCCAAGACCTACAAATATAACTGAGATCCATTGATTTCTTGGTTTGGAAGGTTATTGCTGGAGGTTTGTTGAAAATGTTTCACGATTATCTAGTCCAATGACTAAGTTAACTCTAAATGGTGTTAAGTTCATTTGGACAAAATAATGTGATGATTGTCTTCAGGAATTGAAAATAAGAATGGTGAATGCCCCATTTTTGGAACTTGCTTCCATAAATGGTGAGTTTGTTATCTACAGTGATGCTTCGTTGAAAGGACCTGGATGTTTTCTTATGCAGAATGATTAGGTAATTGCTTCTACATTACGCCAGTTAAAACCTCATGAGTTAAATTACCCTACACATGATTTAGAATTAGCTGTTGTTGCTTTTGCTTTAAAATTTAGAGGCATCATTTTTATGTAGTGAAGTGTGAAATATATACTGATCACAAAAGATTAAGGTATATATTCACTCAGAAAGAATTGAACATGAGATAGAGGATATGGTTGGATTAATAAAGGATTATGAATGCACGGTCCTTTACCATCTAGGAAAAGAAAATAATGTTGACAATGCTTTGAGTCGAAAAAGTAATGCTTCATTAACCATGCTATGTTTGGAACAAGATCCTTTGGTTTTGGATTTGATGAACTTTGGCAAGGAAGTTAATGGTGCAGGAAATTATTCTGTTTTGTATTAGGTGTCAGTGAGATCATCTCTATCAGACAGAATAAAGCAATCACAGAAAGAAGACAGTGAGTTGTAGAAAATGGTAGGGTTGGTATAGAAGGGTATGTTTCCTGAATTTAACAATGATAATGATTATGTTTTGAGATTTGGAAAGAGATTATGTGTACATTTTGATTCATAGTTGAAGAATGAGTTGTTATGTGAAGCTCATAGTTCCCCGTTTTCAGTTCATCCTAGCAGTACTATGATGTACAAAGATCATCAGGAGTATTACTGGTGGGATGGAATGAAAATATATATTGCTAATTTTATTGTGATGTTTTTGACATGTCAGCAGGTTAAAGAAGATCGACAGTTACCGAATGGAATGTTTCAGCCTTTACCAGTGCCAGAGTAGAAATGGGAAAATATATCCATGGACTTCATTGTGGGGTTACCAAAGACATCTTGAGGTAATAATGCAATATGGGTGATAGTTGATCGGTTGACTAAATATGGTCATTTCTTTCCTATTCGAGATACTTTATCTCTAGATCAACTTTCTCAGTTATATATTAAAGAGATAGTTAAGTTGCATTGAGTTCCGATCTCCATTGTATCTGATCGTGATCCCAGGTTCACATCGAACTTTTGGAAAGGCCTTCAGAAGTCATCGGGTAGTGAATTAAATTTTTGTACAACTTTTCATCCTCAATCAGATGGGTAGTTAGAACGAACAAATAAGACATTGGAAGATATGTTACGTGATTTCTTGATGGATTACCAGGAATGTTAGGACCAACATATTTCTTTGGTTGAATTTTCATATAATAACAGATTTCATTCTAGTATAAAGATGACTCTATTTGAGGCATTATATGAAAAGCCTTGTCAAACTCTAGCTTTTTGGGATGAAGTAGGTGAAAGGAATCTGATGGAACCATAATTTGTAGAAGAGATGGTAGATAATGTTATGTTGATTCAGAAGCACATGAGAACAGCTCAGAGAAGACAGAAAAGTTATACAGATAACTGGAGAAAGGATCTTTACTTTGAGGTAGGTGATCATATCATTCACAATGTTTCTTCATGGAAAAGTGTGATGCATTTTGGTAAGAAGGGAAAGTTGAGTCCAAGGTTCATTGGACCTTATGAAATTCAAGAGAAAGTTGGATCAGTTGCATATAGAGTGGCTTTACCTCCATGTTTATCCCAGGTAGACAATGTTTTTCATGTTTCGTTGTTGAGAAAGTATATGCTAGATCCATCTCATATTTTGAGCCCAAAGGTAGTTCGGTTGGAAGAGAATCTCTCTTATGATGAAAAAGCAGTCCAGATTCTTGACCGCATAGAGAAAGTGTTGCAGAATAAGGTAATTTACAAGGTAAAGGTTTTTTGGAAAAACCACATGGTTGAAGAGGCAATGTGGGAATCTGAAAAATCTATGAGGGATAAATACCCCCACTTATTTTGATAAGTGAATAAAAATTGCGAGGGCACAGTACCCAAAAGTGGGGAAGGATGTAACATCCTAGGTAAATGGAGAATAAGACATATTTCATATTTATTAATATTTGTGAATTAAATATTAATTTTAGTTTAAAGGGGTTTTTATGTTCGATAGCGTACCCGATACGCAAAAACAGGTTTCTTTGGAATCTTACGTTGCAAACTAATAATAAAATATTATTATTTTAAATTGTAGTTAACTCCTAGAAGTTGTATTGGAGGGAATGAATGAAACTAAATACAATATTATTATACATTATTGTTAAATGTATTTACATTTATCCAATAAAAATTTAGAGTCTTAAAATATGAAAGAATCTAATTTAAAGCATAATTTACATTAAAAGGCTGATTTACCGCCTTTTAATGGAGAAACATCATTAAATATATTTTTGGTCACTTTAATACATTTTAATTGTCCAAATATAATCCTTCTTTAGAATGGGGACATCAAATTTTACTTTGGGTAATTTTTTGGTATTTTTCTGGTAAAGATCATTTTTTTAATGAATAGTGAAAAATACTGTATTTTAATTCAAAAGTTCATTTTAATCTAATTTATTTATATGGTTAGATTATATTTTTAGTTGGTTTTAATGTGAAATTGAAATATATATTTACCATTTAATCCAATGTTGGTCATTATAATTAATTTCACTTTGAAATTGGACAAAAACAAGTATTAGTCTTTTGATAGTTATTGTTTATTAAAAACACGCTAGTTGTTTTAACAACGGGAATTAATTTTTCATCTAATTAATGCCACTTATATTTTTTCAATTTGGAAAAATAGACATAAAATTTCAATTCGGAATATAAAATAATGCATAGGCTGAATTTTTGTTATTTTTCTGAAAAACTTCCATTTTTGAAGATTAGTGACACCACTTTGTGGTAGTTAAAAAACTGAATTTTTCATTTAAATGAATTTTTACCAGTTCTGTGAATTGAATTTCAAAAATCTGACATACATGGTAGTTATCAATAAAAAAGGTGGTTCATTAAGATGAAAATAATTTTCGGTGAATAGTAACTTTTGACTTTTATTTACCACGATAAAGGTAAATAAGGTAATTCAAGGTTAAAAGAATATTGTAATAATTCAAAATTACCGTAACACTTTTCCAAACCTTATTGGCTGAGTAATTAGTGACCATGGGCATATTTGGGTCGATTTTAGGACCCCTTTGAGCCACATGTGAGTGATAATGACAATTTAGACAAATTAATTTAATGTAAAGGCAAAATAGGCATAAAAAATCTTTTATAAATTAATTTTTATATGGTGTTATATAAGAAAATTTTTGACTATAAATATTAATTGGAAATATAAAAATATTTCCTAAATCATAGTATTTTTTTATAATTTTTAGACAAAAAATAAAATAAATTATTTATGACATAAAAATGATGTAGTGTTTACCTCATTAATAAATGATTTAAATAAATAAGATTATAATGCTTAAAATATTATCCAGAACATGTCTAATTCTGATTGAGTGAATTTATTTCGACCATGAATCATATTATCTTCGACTATAATTATTTTTGGAACATAATAAAGAGAATATCATTATATTATAAAATAATACTTTGACACTATTAAAGAGCCCCTCCTCTCCGTTATAAAATAAGATGACTTCTAACAAATTCCTCACACCTCTCAAGCCATTTGGCTAGTCCAAAATCTGCCCAACTAATCTCCCAACATCCCTCTTATCCCCTTATAAGCATACATTAGGAAGAAGGAACTTTATGATGTCCTTTGGTTTTAAACCAAAGGAAGTTACCCAAATTAAAGGTAACAATTTCTCTTAAATTGTTTTCTTTTATTTTACTTCTCCAACCCCTAAAATCATTTATATTCCATTAATTTGTAACAAAACCAGTATCCTCAATATACTACTATTTTTTTATGATAATGAATCGAACTACACTTACACACACCTCCATCTAATGGGTGAATAACATAATGTTTCTGTGGATGGAAAACTAATGCCTCACGAAATGATGATTGTTCAATTACCTCTTACTGCCTCTCATGGTGGCCATTATGATGGCACTATATTTATATATGATATATATTATGTTTATGTTTTCTTTATGCCTCTGTAATTTCCATTTATAGAATGCCTTTATGGTTTCCATAGACGGTAAATACGATAATCTCATTTGAGGAAGTGCGGACTACCACCTCCTCAAAGTGATGTGATTCGTTAATACCTTAAGTGGGATGTTTAAAGGATTGAGTTAATGATATTATATATGTTATTATACTGGAATTATAATATACCTATGTATCATTATGTTTTATTTTCATTAAAATAATAAATAGAAATGAAAGTATCATTCATGTGTACGTACGGCTTACCGTCTCCATGAACGGTGCATTTCATTTCTTACATCCAAATGTTAAGTACTATTATTAATACTTGTATATTCTGGATATATATGATATATAAGATATCCAAATCATGAATGTCATTCGGTATGCACTGAACCCTTGAGCACATGAACATCATGTAATTATAATAATTCTATTTTTGACTCAAGTGCCAAATATCGACAAAACGAATGTTATTAATGTAAATGGTTACATAATGTTTATAACATGGTAATAAGTGATATAAAAGGAATACTAAACTTGAAAAAGTTCCTGAAGAAAGTAGAAATTATATCTCGTTTATTATTTAGGAGATTAATGAACAATCGAGTCAAGTAAGATAGGAGGTAAGGGACTTCGTCTCAATCTCCTTTCGTTGAGGCATATTTTCTTTTATACACAACATTCATTTATATGGTGTATAAACCCCTTTCCATTTTACTTTTATTCAAAATGAATCTTTATCTACGAAGAATTTTACTAAATGACAAAAGGAATGTTCATTTTAACGTACGCAGTGAAAACGACCTTTTCCGCCGCCGTGAGTATTAATTGACCTTTGGATTCTTCAACAAGCCGTACAATTTTTAAAAGAAAATAAATACCATATACTATCATATGTATTTTTGGTATTGAAAATGGTTTTGAAAATGGATTTTTTTATCAATATATTTAATTGATATATTGTGATTGAAATATGGAAATGTTTTCTTTCATTTATATTTTTGTATGTGTTATGATTTTATAATTATACATGGACAATTGACGGGTGGTTATTTGATAAACCAAATGATGGGTGGTGCCATGAATACCAGGACGGGTACTTAGGTTATAACCTCCAATGCATTGGGTATGGAATTTGGTCGTATGGCTATTCCATTTAGTGATATGTGTGGAAGTCGACCGTATAGTTATTATAATTAAGTATGATTATATCCCATGTTACCATTATATGTTATGTGTTATTTATATGGGTTTTATGGTAATCGTTTTGTTACAAAAAATGGTATGTAATGATCTTTTATTAAGTGAAGATTATTTACTACTTCATAACGGTGAAAAGTACTACTTATATTAAATTATTCATGGTTTACTTATTGTTTTGAAAAACTAACAGTTTTCTTTCTTTGTTTATCCCTTACTGAGCTTTTTATGCTCATCCCATGTTTTTGAAATGTTTTTCACAGGACATAGTGTGTAATAGGGTCAAGGATGGGATCAAGGAAAATTCTTGCTATCTTAAACATGGAACTAGACATGACCCTTTTTTTAAGAGTTCATGTTTTGTAAAAAAAATTTAAAACTGTGTAGAAGTGTCCACTTTTTAATCTTATGAGATGTAATAGTTATGGCCTAACTCTCTAAAAATCTAAACCTGAAAAGATCCTCAATTTGAATTATTCATTTAATTCAATATTAAGCAAGGTTTAAGGCCGAGTCCTTATAACCGACTTCATATGGAAATGAGAATCTAGTTCATCAACCCAACACAAGCATGATATATATATATATATGTATATTTAAATAAATAAAATTATATATATGATATTATTATCATTATTTAATAATAAAATATTAGTTAAATTTATTCCATAATAATCTTTTAAAAATGGTAATGTTACTCCTGCGTATATATGACTAACATTTACCAGGATTATAACATAGTTCATTTTTCATAACCATCATTAATTATTGGTTTTAAAATAATAAATGATTTTTAAATATGATAATTATTTAATTATTATTATTACTATTCTAGAGATCATTTATGTATATAATATGTGAGAAAAATATATCTTGTATGATAAAACATGAATGAGAAAACAATAAAATTAACCCCAAAAAATGAGAATAATGAATGATTTTTAACAAACGCGTGATATTATGATATAAAAGAATCATATATAATATTATAAAAGTTAATATAGTTCTATAATAATATAATTTCCCATTAATAATGACCTATAAAAGTAGTTAAATTATACTCAATTAAATAGAAAAATGGGGTAAGGGTTTCTCATTTCATTTTTTACTTATGTGAGAAAAAATCTGTATTGACAGCATATTTTCATTATGTACTTTATACACTATGCCTGTTGTACGTTTCATAATGAACAGAACTATATTCAAGGTTTTTAAGGTGTCTTTAAATTTTATTTCATTCAAGGGGATTATGATTTAGGAGTTACCAATGTGGTAAGGCTTTTTTATCATGGTCTAATCATTATCATGTATTTTTTATGTTTATATATCTATTGAGGTATTTATTTTAAATTTCAATATTAAAATAAATAAATATTACTAAATCTTGGTTATTCATGATCCTTTTTATGTATTATTATTTTTCCCCACAATTTGTTACTAAAAATTATTGAAAAATGTTTATATGAAAATATAAATATATTTCTCTTTTAAGTCAGGAATCACATTCTATCCGAAGACTTGTTTTCGAAAAATGTTTCAAAAAATATATATATAATCCTTTTCAAAATGATTTATTAACTAATGTTTGACCAATTTTTACTTTTATAATATGTTTTAAAATAAATATTCATATCTTTTTCAAAATAATTACCATTTGGAATCAACAAAAATTGTGAAATGAATATTTTATTTATTGTACTCATCATGTACATATTTTCCTTTAATCAAGACCAATAATTTTTTAAATATTCATATATATGATTAAAATTATATTTCAAAATAATATTTTCTAATTTTTTTTTTGAATTTTTTATTTAAATTTGAATATTCAAAATAAAATGTATATTTTCCTCAATAATGTTTTCTAAATATTTATATATGAAATTTTTAATCACAAATGTCAACAACGATTACATGTACTTATGATACAATGGGATTATGTTATATTTATATTTTACTTATTCATCAATTAGATGGTTTATAATTAGTTTGAATATAACGAGCCATACTTTACATACATTGTTAGTAATTCAAAATTTAAGTACAATTATTACAACATATAACAAAACCATGAATGGACCATATAGGTATAGTGTCTTTAGAAACTGGGAAACATAAACAACAGGTTCATAAATCATCTACACTGTCTCCCATTAATTTCATCATATCTAGAGTCCCTTTTGTCATATCCTACTTAATAACCCTCTTCCTGACCTAGGGAAAGAAAACATACAAAATGGTGAGCTCAAATGCTCAGTAAGGGTAAACCAAAGAAATATCAATCACATTATATTCATAACAACATAAAATTTCAGAAATCTTAACCTGAAATAGGGATCCTAATTTCATAACATGGGATAAATAAAATTAGTGAAATTTAATCCGAATAATCATAACATAAAACAAGAAACTTTTTGGAATACACACATAATCATAGAGAATAATTTTTTATTAGTCGAGACTCATTTTCTAAGACTATCTTAGCAGACAAAGTCCATTTCTGAACCGAGTTCACTCCTCGTTTCATTCTTGTTTCGATGAACCAGTTTAACCTACCATTCTAGACATGTCTATCTCATGAGATATAAATCTTTACCCAATGCATTGGAGGGAGATATTGGTCCCACACATCTCATAATGATACCATTCTTATGTGTGACACAAAATCATAAATCATACATCATTGCATAACCCATGTAATAAAAATGGGATTCTTAACCATCGTGACATCAAAAAAAAATCATATAACATAAATGAATTCATAATAATAATTCCATCACAACTTAATCAAATCAATGTAATAATATAGAGAGAAACAGAACCCTATATTATCTTAGATGTAAAATAATTTTGATAAAACACTTGAACTCCATTCTTGAGGAAAATATCTTTTCTACTTCAAAAACATTTTTCCTTTCTTAACATTTCATACTATTTTAAACTAAAAGAATTTGATTAAAAATAATCCTGAAAACATGTAATGTAATATTCTTGGAAATAATGTTTTAAAAATCCATTAATGACGTATAAGTCAAAAATAACATTATTCTGGTACTTTTGTTGGAAAAGTCAATAAGTACCTCGTACAAAAAACAAAAAAAGATTCCTTTCCTAACTTTTACTAAAAACTCACCGAAGGGTAAAATTGGATTTAAAAAAAATTAGGTGGATTTAAATAATATTACATATTGAGGAAACATGGATGTGGATGATAAAATACACCCCAGTAAATACCAAAGTATAAACAATCTCGGATAAAAATGAGATTGTGATATTTTCCCTTACCTTAGGTCCGATTTGCTTTGTAAGTGTCCAAACCTCTTGTATAATGATTCAAATAATTACATTGACTTATTCCAGAATCATACTCATTGTTACGATATCATATATGGTCATATTCTTATCTAATTATTAGTAATATTTCATTGCTACTTGTTATTCTGGTGTTTATTAATTTTGTTCTTATGCGTGTTTTGTCGAATAAATTCTTATTCTTCTCATTAGGTTATAGATACCTCATTTTTATAATGGTATTAGTGTACTATATATCATATTTATTTATTCAATTAATTTATATAATCATTATGAAATTATGATCATGTAGAACGATTCGCATCACATCGTGGAGACAGTATTCCGTTCGTACGCACGAGCCATGATATCATTCCCATGATTGTGGAATTATATTGGAGTGTATGTATACAATTTCAGAATCAATAAAACATTAAAATAATCATATATAGTTATTTATTTGCATCATTATACCCATCCATGTATGGTGGTGAAAGAAAATAGATTACCCCACGTCATGGGGATGATATTCCATACGTACGCACGCGCGGTGATTTTGTTTTCCGTAGGATGGATAGTTGATGAAATAGGGTTGTTTCATACATATATTAACATATCAGTATATGAGTGATACTTATGTTATTACTTCATAATGAAACAACTAAATAAGAAGAAGTGGAAGAAGAAATAATGTTGAAAGAATCGGTAACGGACATTACCTCTTCTTTGAAGGTCCTCTTTGATACCTCCTTTTAGGGCACTGAAATTGGTCATTGAAGAAGACCAGAACCTCTAGGATTTTTCTAGGGAAGTTTAGAAGATAATTTTTCCAAGGTTTTCTGAGATTTAAGTCTCAATGTTGTGTGAGGAAGAGAGGGAAGAGGTGCTCTTTTATAAGGGAGGAGAGATGCACCTTTGGAAAAACTAAAAATATTATTTTATTATAAAGTCATATTCGGTTTTAAATAGCTCAAAATTGATTTATTTCTAAGATAAGGTGGGGATGGGTCTAAATAATCTAATAAAATAGAATTTGGACAAGTTTAGGTTACTATTTTAACCCTATCATTATGATTTAACTTTAAGTTAGATAATTTTACTTTTACTGAGTCTTTTTGTTTTCTTACAGTATAAGGTTAATAAACTTACCATAACAAGACAAAAGAACCCCAAGTTGTTTATTATAAATATATATAACCTTATCTAAGACATTTGGCCAAACCCTAGATTTTTAGGAATAAAATAACTATTAATAATATAATATTTGTTTTAAAAACTATTTTATGTCAATTTTGACACTATTTTGTACTTTATTTTTGTAAAAATCATAACAGAAATATTAGATCCAAAAAAGTTTCTTAAATCAATAATAACATGTCATATTAACCTATAAAATTATTTTAATCCATAAAAAGTCTCAAATTACATTTATTTGGTTTTTTATAACATCCATTATGTCAATATTGCATTAATAAGATAACCACTGCATCATCATTGTGTCAAAAATAAATTAAATTATTAAATGAATAAAAATTACAAATAAAATACCATTATGTAGGAAATTTGTTTATATTTCTAATAAATATTTATTGTCGAATATATCTTATGTATAACCCTATATTAAAAATTATTTACTTATTAAACATTGATTTTAACTGTTTTAACCCTTCATTGAATAAATTAATATTAAATGTCCTAATCTAATCCAAGTGGGCCTAAATGGTTATATTTTATTCCTAAGATTGTTTTTGGTCTAATTAAACTTATACAATTGAATTATGACATGATTTAGGGTAATAATAATATCATTTTTAACCATAATTACCCTATTTACTTTTAACCGTGGAAAAAATGTAAAAAGTTACTATTCACCAAAAATTATTTTCATCTCATTGAACCAAATTTTACTTACTGACATCAACCATGTCTCTTGGATTTTTGAATTTACACTCACAGAAGTGGTAAAATTATGTTTTATGTAAATTTGTAAATTCTCCTAGGAGGGGGTAAAAGACGGTGAAAAGTTCAATAAAATTTTTATATATCTAAAATTATAATAAAATGACTCCAATGAATTAATTTGAACTTATAAAGGTATTATGTATCAATTTTGACCTAAGATAAATTTAAATAAAATAAATAATTATTTAAATAACAAGTCGGTTTTTAAATAGTAACCCAGTGTTTTCACTTTTCATCCAAAATTGAATGTTTTTAGAAAAATACCAAAATTTCACCCTTGGATAATTTCGATATTCCAAATCCAAAAATGAAGTCCATTTTGAAAAAAAAATTACAAAATTTCAGAAAGTGGGTATTACTATTCATAACAGCTAGTTTTAATAATATTTTAATAGCATATCGTTGTTTAGTGAAACTCGGTATTGCGTACAATGCAAGCTATCGAGGAAGGCCACAGTTGCGCATAAAGAAAGGCAAGCTAGTGTTTTGTGTAGTGAATGATCCCTTTGATAATTTTTATATAACATAAAAACAAAATATTTCTCATAAAAGTCTATGGTGTTACATTCTACCCCCCTTAAAATTAATTTCACCATCGAAATTCGTTACTTTGTAACAAACAGATGAGGATACCTCTCCCTCATCATATCCTCAAGCTCCCATGAAGCTTTTTATAATTGGTGGTTCCTCCATAAAACTATCACGAAATGAGTGGTCTTGTTTCGTAGGACTTTTTCACTACATTCTACAATCTCTATATGATGTTCTTTATATGAAAGATCTTGTTCTAGCGGTACATCATCTGAGCTGAGTACATGTGACGGATTAGGTTTGTACATTCTCAGGAGAGATACATGGAACACATCGTGATCTTGAGAGAGATTCAGTGGAAGCGCCAATCGGTATGCTACCTTCCCAACACGATCCAGTATTTCGAAAGGACCAATATATCTAGGGATCAACTTTCACTTCTTTCCAAATCTCATGACCCTCATCTAGGGAGATATTGGTAAGAACACTTTATCACCCACTTCAAACACTATGTCTTTACTTCAGTTGTCGGCATAACTTATTTGTTGACTATGAGCTTCTCTTATGTGTTGTTGAATAGATCGGATCTTTTCTGCCATATCATCAACAAGATCAGGTCCTAATAGCATTCTTTCCCCAACATCATCCCTACAAGTTGGAGTCCTGCATTTCTTTCCATAGAGAGCCTCATAAGGAGCCATCTGAATACTTGAGTGAAAGCTATTATTATATGAAAATTCCAACAAAGTTAGGTTTTGATCCCAACAACCTTTGAAATCCATAGAGCAAGCTCTCAACATATCTTTTAGAGTTTCAATTGTCCTCTCAGACTGACCGTCTATCTGAGGATGATAAGTAGTGTTGAAACTCAACACTGTATCCAGAGTATGCTGATGACTTCACCAGAACTTTGATGTAAATCTCAGATCCCGATCAGATATAATAGAAAGTGGTACTCCATGCAATCTTACCACTTCCTTTACATATATCATGGAAAGTTGATCTAGAGAGAAATCCTCTCTAATATCAATGATGAGTGCAGACTTTGTAAGACGATCAACTATGACCCAAATAGCATTATTGCCTTTGTATATTTTAGGATGTCCAGTGACAATGTCCACAGTGATGTTTTCCCATTTCCATTCAGGTATGGGTAATGGTTGTAACATCCCCTTAGACTTCTATCTCTCAGCTTTAACTTGCTGACAAACAAAGCATCGAGAGACATATTCCGCAACATCTCTTTTCATGCCATCCCACCAGAAGTTCTCTTTCCGGTCCCTATACATCATCGTGCTTCTAGGATGAATAGAGAATGAAAAACTATGAGCCTCATCCAGCAGCTCCTTCATTAATTTGGGGATGGGAGTAACACAAACCTTATTCCTGAACTTTATTATTCCATCACAATAAATGTTGAATTCAGAAGAAATTCTCAAATTCTTTTGTAACTATACATATTCATCATGTCCCTCTTTAATCTTCACATGTATAGATGGTTGAACATTCATTTGAGAAAGATACGATTTTTCCCCTTTCATTATAATTCCAAGATCCATCCTTTGTAAATCCATAAATATTGGATCTTTTGTGATCCTCATCATGGATAAGCTAGCATGGTCTTGTCGACTTAATGCATCTGCCACATTGTTTGCTTTCCCATGGTGGTAATGAATTTAGTAGTCGTAATCTTTAATCAGCTCCAACCATCTTCTTTGACGCATATTCATCTCCTTTTGTGTGAAAATATACTTTAAACTTTTATGATCAGTATAAATGTCACACCATTCTCCATAAAGATAATGCCACCAAATCTTTAATGAAAAGATTACCGCAACTAACCCAAAATCATAAGTCTGGTAATTTTTCTCATGGATTTTCAACTGTCATGAGGAATAAGCTATCACCATATCATTTTGCATGAGAACACAGCCCAATCCCTTCTTAGATGCATCACTGTATATCAAAAACCATTCTCTACTACAAGGAAGTGTGAGAACATGTGCACTAGATAACCTTATTTTCAACTCCTTGAAATTCTATTCACATTCCTCCATCCAAACAAACTTAACTCCTTTTTGAGTCAACTTGGTGAGTGGATTAGATAATCCTGATAAATCTTTCACAAAATTTCAATAATATCCAGCCAAACCAAGAAAACTTCCGATATCAATTACTGTTGTTGGTCTCGGCCATCTTTTGATAAAATCTGTTTTTGCTGGATCCACAGATATCCCCTCTTTTGAGATTATGTGACCCAAAAAATGCAACTTTTTGAAGACAAAATTCACACTTGGTAAATTTAGAATAAAGATTCTTCTTTCTCAGGGTATTCAATATAATTCTCAAGTGATCTTCATGTTCTTCTTTTCTCTTAGAATATACAAGAATATAATCTATAATGACTACCACAAACTGATCAAGATAGTATATAAAGACTCTATTCATCAGATCCATGAAGATAGAAGAGGCATTAGTAAGACCAAATGGAATCACTATAAATTCATAGTGTCCATACCTTGTACGGAAAGCTTTCCTTAGTATATCCTCCCTTTTGACCCTTATTTGATGATAATCTAAACAAAGATCAATCTTGGAAAAGTATTGAGCTCTGCGTAGTTGGTCAAATAAGTCATTAATTCACGGTATAAGATATTTTTTTTGATAGTAATCTTCTTATGTTCTCTATAATCAATGTAGAGTCTCATTGATCCATCTTTCTTCTTAACAAATAGAACTGGTGCTCCCCAAGGTGATGCACTAGGGAATACGAATTCTTTATCATGATTCTCTTGAAGTTTCTTCTTCAATTCCTGCAACTCAATTGGGGCTATTCTATAAGGTGTCTCTGAAATAGGCAAAGCACCCGGTACGAGTTCTATTGAAAACTCGACTTCATGATTTGGTGGAAGACCAGACAATTCCTCTGTAAAGACATCATCAAACTCTCGTACAATGGGAATATTCTTAATCGTGAGTTTCTCACAAACTATTTGAGATAAATAACCTTCATTTAGTGGAATCAAGACCAATAAGATGGAAGAAATTTCCACTAGAAGGTTATGTTCATCCTTGCATCGATAGAGGATCATAGATTGATCTAGAATATGAAATGTGACTTCCCTTCATTGGGAATTGATATGAGCTCCATATAAAGAAATAAAATCCATACCAAGAATCACATCAAATTCCACTATAGGGAGGATCACAAGATTTGCAGGAAGCACTTTCCCAAAAACTTCAATCGGAGAATAATTATAAACTTTTGATGTGACTATTGTGCCATTTGGAGTTGTCACAGCTAACTCAACATCTAATTGTTGAGGTAATACGATGATATCATTAAAAAAATATTCAGAAATAAAATATTGGGTGGATCCAGAATCAAATAAAACATTTGTTACTTTAGAGTGGATGGTAAGTATACCTTTTACCACTTCTCTATCGTACTCCACATCGATGGTAAAAATTGCTTGTGAATTTCCTTTGTCTTTAGCCTTAAGAGTTTTTTGACATCGATCATCATCAACAACCCTTGGATTAGGGCATTTATTGGTATAATTCCCCATTTCCTTGCACTTGAAAAATTGAAGTCTAGGAGGTACACTCTGTGTAGCCTTTTCTTTGTTCGCATCACTAGACATCTTCTTCCCATCCTTGAGGCATTCAAATGCCTGATGACCTTCCTTTCCACATTTGAAACATTTACTTTTCCATTTAAGACAACTCCCTATATGTTTCTATCCACACATTGAGCATAAGGGAAAACTCATCTTCTTTTCTGTGTGCTCTTTAGATTTTCCTTCAAATTCCATTTTCCTATTCTTATCAAACTCATATGACTGATGGGTTACTCCAATCTCCATCTCAACTTTGATAGAACATCGAACGATTTCCTCGTATCTATTGAAGTCCCTTATGGGTAATTCCCTTAGAAGACTTGGTTTTAAGCCACTAAAGAATTGATCGATCTTACTCTCAGGTTGGATAATAATACCAGAAGCATACCTTGAAAGTCGTGTAAAATTTTCTTCATAGGTACCGACCGATTCGTCATCCTTTATCTTCAGTTCAAGAAACTCCTTCTCCATCAATGTTCGAAGAATATGAGGGAAGTACTTATTGAAAAATAAGATTTTGAACTCATCCCATTCTATGGACTCAATTTCATCCATTTGCCTCGTATTCTTAGTAAGGTTCCACCATTGATCAGCATCACCTTCTAAAAGATATACTGCTAAGATGACTTTATCATGTTCAGAAAATTGAAGAACTGAAAATATCTTATCAATTGTACTAATCCATTGTTCAGCCACTAATGGATCAGTAGACCCACTGAATGAAGGTGGACACTACCTCAAGAAGGATTCAACAGAATGTTGCTCCCTCATTTTCTCATTTGGGATTTCTGCATAATTCATAACTTGAGAAAGTTGTGTGAGCATGGATACAAGATTTTGTATTCAAGTTCCCATAACGTTTGGTTGCTCAGGGGGACAATCATTGCATTGCCCGTCGCATTCCGCATTAACACGGTTCCTTCGAGTTCCAGCCATTGACTAAAACCAAGAATAATAGTGTGAAAACAGTAATTATAATAGGAAAACCACACAATCAAGAATAAAATTTCACACTTATGGTCTTATCATAGGTTGTTCATGGACATTTCTAAAACACTAAGATTGTGTTCTATTCTTAGACTTATCCTTAGGGTTCTTACTAAGGCATTCACATCCTAGTTTCAAAAGGTTGACTATACCTTTCCTATGATACGAACTATAATGACCCATACTTTACATACATTGTTAGTACTTCAAAATTGAAGTACACTTATTAAAACATATAAAAAAACCATGAAAGGACTGTATATGTATAGTGTCTCTAGAAACTGGGAAACATAAACAACTGATTCATAAAGAATCTACACTGTCTCCCATTTATTTCATCATATCTAGAGTCCCTTTTGGTATATCCTACTTAATAACCTTCTTCCTGACCTGGGGAAAGAAAACATACAAAAGGGTGAGCTCAAATTCTAGGTAAGGGTAAACAAAAGAAATATCAATCACATTATATTCATAAGAACATAACATTTCGGAAATCTTATCCTGCAAACGAGATCATAATTTCATAACATGGGATAAATCATAGTAGTAAAATGTAATCCCGATAATCATAACATAAAACATGAAACTTTGTGGCATACACACATAATCATAGAGAATCATTTCTTATTTGTCAAGAATCATTTCCAATACTATCTTAGCGGACAAAGTTCATTTCTGAACCGATTTCACTCCTCGTTTCAGTCTTGTTTCACTAAACCGATTTAACATGTCGTTCGAGCCATGTCTATCTCTTAAAATATATATCATTACCCAATGCATTGGGGTGATATATAGGTCCCACCCATCTCATAATGATGTCATTCTTATGTGTACCACAAAAACATAAATCATACATCATTGCATAACCCAAGTAATAAAAATGGGATTCTTAAACATCATGACATCATAAAACAATTCATATAACATAAAGGAATTCATAAAAATAATTTCATCACAACATAATCAATTCAATGTAATAATAGGGATAGAAACAGAACCCTATATTATCTTATATGGAAAATAATTATTATAAAACACTTGAACTCCATTCTTGAGGAAAATATCCTTTCTACATCAAAAACATTTTTCCTTTTTTAACAGGTCATACTATTTTAAACTAAAAGGAGTTGATTAAAAATAAACATGAAAACTTTTAAAGTAAGATTCTTGGAAATAATGTTTTAAAAATCCATTCATGCCGTATAAGTTAAAAAAACATTCTTCTCGTACTTTTGTCAGAAGAGTCAAAAAGTGCCTCATACGAAAACGACAAAAGATTTCATTCCTATATTTTACTAACAACTCACAGAAGGGTAAAATTAGATTTAAACAACTATAGGTGGATGGAAATAATATTACATATTGAGGAAACATGGATGTGGATGATAAAATACACCCCAGTAAATACCAGAGTATAAAAAATCTCGGATAAAAATGAGATTGTGATATTTTCCCTTACCTTAGGTCTGATTTGCTTCATAAGTGTCCGAAACTCAAGTATAATGATTTAAATAATGTCATTGAATTATTCAAGAAATATAATAATTGTTATGATATCATATATGGTCATATTCTTAGCTTCTTATTACTAATATGTCATTCCTACTTGTTATTTGGGTGTTTATTAATTTTGTTCGTATGCGTGTTTTGTCGAGTAAATTCTTATTCTTCTCTTCAGATTATAGATACCTCATTTCCATAAATTTATTACTGTAATATATATCATATTTATTTATTCAATTCATTTATATAATCATTATTCAATGAAGATCATTTAGAACGATTCGCATCACATTGTGGAGACGGTATTCTGTACGTACGCACGAGCGATGATATCGTTCCCATGATCGTGGAATTGTATTGGAGTGTATGAATACTATTTCATAATAAATAACAATTTAAAATAATCATATATAGTTATTTATTTGCACCATTATACTCATACAAGTAAGGTGGTGAGGGAAAATAGATTACACCACGGCGTGGAGACGGTATTCCGTACTTACACACGCAGGATGATTTCATTTTCCGTACGATGGATAGATGGTGAAATAGGGTTGTTTCATAATTATAATAACATATCGGTATATGAGTGATATTGATGTTATTACTTCATAATGAAACAACTAAATAAGAAGAAGTGGAAGAAGAAATAAAGTTGAAAGAATCGGTAACGGACATTACCTCTTCTTTGAAGTTCCTCTTTGAGACCTCCATTTTGGGCACTGAAATTGGTCTTTGAAGAAGACCAGGACCTCTAGGATGTTTCAAGGGAAGTGGAGAAGATAAATTTTCCGAGTTTGGACGAGCATGAAGCTCAAAGTGGTGTGAGGAAGAGAGGGAGGAGGTGCCCTTTTATAAGGGAGGAGAGGGGAACCTTTGGAAAAACTAAAAATATTATTTTATTATAAAGTAATATTCGGTTTTAAATAGCTCCAAATTGATTTATTTAGAAGCTAAGGTGGGGATGGGTCGCAATCCTCTAATCCAATATAATTTTGACATGTTTAGGTTACTATTTTAACCTTATCATTTAGATTTAACTTTAAGTTAGATAATTTTACTTTTACCATGTCTTTTTGTTTTCTTACAGTATAAGGTTAATAAACATACCATAACAAGCCAAAAGAACTCCAAATTGTTTATTATTAATAAATATAACCTTATATAAGTCATTTGGCCAAACCATAGATTTTTAGGAATAAAATAACAATAAATAATATAATATTTGTTTTAAAAACTATTTTATGTCAATTTTGACACTATTTGGTAATTGATTTTTTTTAAAATAATAATAGAAATATTAGTTCGAAAAAAGATACTTAAATCAATAATAACATGTCATATTAACCTATAAAAGTATTGTAATTCATAAAAACTCTCATATTTCATTTATTTGGGTATTTATAACATCAATTATGTCAATACTTCATTAATAAGATAATTACTGCATCATCTTTATGTCATAAATAAATTAAATTATTTAAAAATTAAAAATTACAAATAAAATACCATTATTTAGGAAATATTTTTATATTTCTAAGGAATATTTATAGTCGAATTTATCTTATTTATAACCCTATATTAATAATAATGTACTTATTAAACTTTGATTTTAACTATTTTAACCCTTCTTTAAATAAATTAATATTAAATGTACTAATCTAATCCAAGTGGGCCTAAATGTCAATATGTTCTTCCTAAGGATGTTTTTGGTCGAATTAAAATTATCCAATATAATTAAGACATGTGTTAGGGTAATAATAATATCATTTTTACCCATAATTACCATATTTACTTTTAAGCGTGGTAGAAAAAAGTAAAAAGTTAAAATTCACCAAAAATTATTTTTATCTCATTGAACCACATTTTACATACTGACATCAACCTTGTCTCTCGGATTTTTGAAATTCCACTCACAGAAGTGGTAAAATTATGTTTTATGTAAATCTGAAAATTCTCCTAGGAGGTGGGTAAAGGAGGGTGAAAAGTTCAATACAATTTTTATATATCTAAAATTATTATAAAATGACTCCAATGAATTAATTTGAACATATAAAGGTATTAAGTATCTATTTTGACCTAAGATAAATTTAAATAAAAAAATGATTATTTAAGTAAAATATTTGTTTTTAAATAGTAACCCAGTGTTTTAACAATTCATCCAAAATTGAAAGTTTTCAAAAAAATACCAAAATTTTTCCCTTGGCTGACTTCGATATTCTGAATCCAAAAATGAAGTCCATTTTGAAAAATAAAATTTTCAAAATTTCAAAAAGTGTGTATTACTATTCATAACTGCTAGTTTTAATAATATTTTAATAGCATATCGTTGTTTAGTGAAACTCGGTATTGCGTACTATGCAATCTATCGAGGAAGGCCGCAGTTGCGTGTAAAGAAAGCCCAGCTAGTGTTGTGTGTAGTGAATGATCCCTTTGATGATTTGTATATCATAAAAACAAAATATTTCTCATAAATGTCTCGGGTGTTACATTGAATGAGGACGTACTAGTCTGATAAAATTTGAATTAATCTGGATGGTTTATGATGTTCATTATTTATTGGGGTAATTTGTATCATATCATATCCGATTTTTTCAATAAAATTTTTTTGTTTATTTTATTTCACCCATTTAAAATTTGTAAGGAATTGGATATTTCAAGTGATTTTTGCGGATCGTTATATCCCCTAGAAGCCTCAATAGGTCTCATGAGTCAAGCTAGATATGTTTATAGCTAATGTATTAACCATTTATATAGATGGCTTGGATCATTCCATTATGGTATTGGATTCCATGGAACAAGACCTAATGGTATTATATGTCTTGGGAAAAGCTATTATAGTATGTTTTAGAAATCCCCTTTTTTAATGGTTGGGGCCGAAGCTCTATTTTTATTAATAAAGTAAAGAAAAGTCCTCTTTTTAACTGGGTAGAGGGATACCCATTACATAGCCCGAAGGCCCAGTGGGCTTATATCCCATTACATAGCCCATAGGCTGAAAGTTTCTCCCCAATTCCCATTTTGTGAATTGTAACCTGGCTGCTACAGTACCCACATGGTACTGCCGCCGCTACAGTGCCTTGTCGTCGCTATAGTGCCCGCCGATCAACAGCATCACCGCTGCTATAGTACCGCTACTACCGATGGTGAGTACCAGATATTCCATTAAGTGGGATAGTGGGGTGATTCTTTCTTTCAAAATAGGAAAATTGATCAAAAAACCTTTCCCAGTGCATCATTCACTAGACCAGATGAAGAGACAAAAGCACTGCAATTATTTTTTGAGGTGGAATAAATCATCTTCTGAATGGGAATCATCTACTGTAGAGGGGGACTCTTGTGTGGGATACAGAGCGGATTTCAGATATTATGATATGTAGTCCTTTGATGGTATATTTGGTTTATGGTTATACTGATTTTTATTATTTTTTTAGTGTTGCATGTCGTGAACTAGTATTTATTAACTGTTGTAGATTTTCTCACTTTTCCTAAATGTGTTTAGAAATGAAAAATTTAAGTTTCAGTCAATGAAAATTATTTGTGTATTTTATGTTTTAAATTGTAATGTAAATTTTTAATATTAATCCTATTTACGAAGACTAATAAATTTTTTTTCCATTTAGGATGTGATTACCGATATCATATTCCATTGAAATAAACCAAAAACAGGCTCTGGGATAGTGTGCTTTGGGGATAAATCTATATCAAGACACCACATGTGGAAATCATTCATGAATATATGTACCTAAGGCCAATGACTCTATAATGGGTGCATTAGGATTAACCAAATTTTCACTAGGTGTATGAAATTAGTCCTTTCTTCTCACTTAGTTTGATACTCCCTATGTATATGAATAGGATAATTCAAATTTTATTTACACACCATTGTGAAGGAATATAAAATAATGATATCACCAAATAAACAATGCTTATGAATATAAGATTATATTTGAAAAAAGAATCAATTTATATTGAGAATTTCCATAGTTTTCATATTTTACATTATGTTTCATAATATTATAATCTAATATAGTGTATTCCATTTTATAGAAACTACACCTGACATATGGAATGAGAACTGGATTGATGAACATACTCCATATAGGTATTACATCATAAGATAAATAATGAATATTAAGCTGGATATGTAGCTTGAAATTATCTAGTTATAACCATGTTGGGGAAGATAACTCAGGTTAAGAGTAATAACCATTCCTATATATTTAATCTTACTAATCCACCATTTTCTGTAACAAGGTTAGACTATTTCATGGGTTTGCATCCTCTATCATTTAATGGGAATATATAACCAATTTTATATGAGTGTTGGATCCATAACTTAGACAATATATTTCTCAATCTAGGATATAGTGAAAGGGAGAATTATTTCATGGAGCATTATAGTCTCTATGGATCTGTAGATAAATTGTGTCTATTGATTCAAAAAAGTATGTATATGTAGGAAATAATATCAATGGACTGGAACGATTTCATGGTAATTTTATTGGTAAATTTTTTCAGTGTGATCAATGTTTGGATATGATAAAAGATGTGAATTTTAATATTGAAAGAAGAGGTAAAATTTTCTATATATGAATAATAGATTTTGAGGGTAGTAAGGAATATTATATACTATATACGTCAACTAAAGAGAAAAATTGATCTTTTATTTGATGGGAACAATTCAATCCTCTTAAGGATACGAGTCTCGCAAAATTTTTCAAAATAAAATGTAAAAATATCTTATGCGATCAATATAGAGAAAACATTCTCCATGTATTATGGATTTTAGTGAAAACTATAGTATAATAGGTTGAAAGATCAAAAAAATGATAAACAGAATAAGGGAAATAAGGATTTTCAAACATGATATACGTGTGGATGGAAACAACATGGAACATTCTTAAAAAGAATATGATTTTTATTCAAGTGTGGAAAAAATAACTCCATACTCATGATTTCAAGGGAAGTAATGAATCTTATAATGTGAAATACTTTCACTATAAAATTATGTGGCACTATTCAAATGAATTCTTCAGAATCAAGTAATGGATTATGTTCAGTCTTATTACATTTATATGGAATAAGTTGAATGATTATTATTTTTGTGTATTAATAACTAAGGAATATATTGTAAATGTATTTTATGAGTGATAATATCAAAATTTATATATATTGAAATACAATATTTTTTCTTTAATTATTTGAAAGTGTATGTTTAGCGGTATAAATAGGAATGAAATATGATTTAGTGGAATGTCAAAAATTATGAAAACAATTTCGAGAACGATAACCCTTTATATGTTCCTATGGATGAGGTAATGATATTAAGAAAGTTATCATTGATATGGATAATGAAAATTTGAATAAAATTAATACAATATAACTGATTAATGATATGTTTATTTTTAAAATTATGTTACCTTATTACAAAAGTAATGGATCGCCATATTTCAGAAGGGGAACAAGGTTATCCATTTATGAAATGAATTAAGTATAAAATTTGATGAGTTTTTGGAGATTGATTTTTTATGTTTCCTTATAAAGATTCATTTGTATTAGTTAAAATAGAGATCCTACCGTTTTAAATTAATATTAAATTATTTTAATCATAATTAACTATGAAATTTAAAGGAAATGATTAAAATATCTAGAGTATTTGGAAAACTAGGTACCAAAATATAAACCATGTGACTAAAAAAACATTTATTTATTTTTCATCCATTAGGAGATCCTAAAAAACTTTGAGGAGTTATATATGCATAGGATATCCTGGGGATTACATGAACAATGGGATGAGATAGAAATCCCTGTAAGGGAACAAGTATAAGAATAATGCATAATAAATGGGTTATAATGCAAAATAAGATGACGTAAAAGTCATAGATATACATAAGTAAGAATAAAATATGTAATAATTGTGTCATAAGATATGTATAAAGAACATAAAACAAGACACAATCATGATTCAAGGGTTATTTCACATGAAGGATCGTCATTAAAGGTTAACCACCAAGACTATTGCATATGGAGCACGAGTCATGGAAAACCCCCAAGACTATTGCACATTACTTTTTATAAGACAAAACTTTATCAAATTCATTGGACCACTATCTAGGAGAAACCATAATAAAATATTCTTGAGTATTTTTTCTATATGAATAATTATATAATAGGAATCAAACAGAAACATAAGGGTTACCCATGTTAAGAATATGGTATCATAAACTTGTCAAAAAGGAATAACGTAAAGAAATAACATTATGGTGTCCTTGAAATAATGAATTAAAATAATACATGGACATAAATAAAGGAATATATGTGTATATAATGATAAGTGATGTCAAAATTAAGTGAATAGATGTAAAAAATGGAATTTAAGTCACAATTTTAAAAATAGTTTAGTGTAGTTTAAAGAAAATATTTAAGGGAATTTAAAGAAGAAAATGGAAAAATACTTTAAATAAACATAAATGTGACCAAATAATGTTTTTATAATAAAATTTTTTATTGTACAAAATTAATTGTTTCACACAATATATTATAGAGTTCACTGAAAATTGGATATCAATTTGGGATGTTCCCTTAAATAAGGCTTGCTTGTTGGGGAAAAATGAGTAGGGAACCCTTTAAAATTATGTATTTCCTAGAAAGTGAAGGATTTATGGATTATGATGAATGAATTTGGAACATATAAAAATCATTTAGAATATTTACATAAAAATAAAATAAATTTAGTTTGGGTAAAAATAAAGAACAATTAATAAGAAGGAATAATGGAGCTTTTGTATAGAATCGCTTAACTTAAGTCCAAAGTTGTTCTTCACATGATCACTATGTCTTAGATAATAATATTATATTAAAAAATTAATTACTATAGAATCTAATATAGATGTATTTAATTCATTAAAACTTTATTAATTTCATTTATAGACCTTTTCATGGGATAATAAATTCAATTTCACCAATTTGGAGCATTGGAATTATTGGTTTTCAGGATCAGTTTACTTGTTTACATGTACGGAAGTTATGTAATGTGGGATTAATAATCAAAAATTGAATGTATAGGTTATAAATTATATATAATAGTTTAAACTACACTTATATATCATTTGGATTTATAGAATGGAGATGAATCATTAGATAAATAGTGAATGATTATTGTTTGGGATTATTTCGGTTGTCTTCGATCACAAAAAATTAATTATTTTTTATAAATTAAAATAATATATAAAAAATCTACATTACGTTAAATAAGATAAAATACATATGTTATAATCTATTTCATCGATAATTTTTTTCCATGACAAGCCTTGAATACTGTAATGGAAATTGAAAACTTGGCCTCCCATGGATGTGATAAATAATAACGTCACGCATGATGTTTTCATTTTTAGTATAAAAATAGGGGAAAAGAGATATAATGGTGAATTCTGCCATTATCATTATAAAATTACATTATTTTTTGGTTAATATATTTAACATACCATTTTGTTTAAGGGAGGTATGGAGGAAAAATAAATAGAAATGAATTGGAGAATAAATTAAAAAAAAGAAATAGGGTTTTACCTCTTGATTCATTATTCTTGAGATCCACCGTAGTGGATTAGTTCAAAAAAAATTTAATACTAGAATCACCTACATGTGGGGGAGGTGAATGGGAAGGTATTATAGTAGAATTTGGATAATTCTCAATGATTGAGAGGTGTGATTAGAAGAGGTGGTGAGAGGTGGTATTTATAGTGGAGGAGAGGGGTGTTTTTTCATTATTTTAAACATTAGTTTAATATTTTGGACAAGACTATGAATATTATTATAATTATCATTAGAAATATTGAAGTAATGAAGGTTAGTTTTATATTATGGTCCTTACATTAGAGTTGACTCAAGGAATAGTGTACTCAACTTATAATGTACAAATATAGTATATTACTTTATTTCACTACTCACTATAAATTCAAGTCTTTTAGAAAAACCTCAAAAAAATAACCATAACAATTTTTTGACATGTATAATCTCAAAATGAATTCCATTTTATGAATTTTTTTCTAAATATGAGATATTTTATTTTAAATTAAATTTATTATTACCCAAAAAAAATATTCCAAAATTATAATACATTTTATAAAACATTAAAAAATTAAATAAGGCCTCATAAAATTATCTTCCAATCAGAAGAAAATAATATTATTTTACGAATAAATTGTATTTAAATTAATTTTCATTGAAATTATCAAATTAATTATAAATTTTTAAATAAATATTTATAACTTATATATATACTAAGAGTATATTAATAATTTTTATAGCATTTATTTACATATTGGATGAAATAATTGTTTCATATTGTCCCTTTTAGGATGGATAAAGTTTATTTATACTTTAATAGGTGAGGTTACTATTTTATTTTTTGGATCATTATACATAAGTTTAACATTAATATTCCATAGGGTCAAGTTACTTTTCAACAAAAAAATTTGTTGATCCTATCAGGCTATAAATATAATTCTTTTTTCAACTATGTATGTAATTTTTTTAAAAAATTCCATTCATAAAAAGAAAAAAACTATTTTTAGCACTACGTTTTCAATATCTATATTAAATTATAATAATAACATAGTGTTGTTTCCCTGAGAATCAGTGTTTCATGCATTACATTCTATATTAAATTTATTTATAAATATTTTGGGATGTCACAGGTAAATATATAAACAATTTGTTCCAAATATTAAGTAGAGATATCAGGAATTAATTATAATTATATTTTTTATATTAATATCCATTTAAATTTAATTTTATTGAATTTTTAAATAAAAAATTCATTATTTAATATTCAGTTCCTAGAGTAAGAGAAGAATTTTAAATTGATTAAAGTGTAACTAGAGCATGAAATTGTTCTTATGAAATATAAATGTATCAAGTAAGTATTTATTTATAATATGAGATCATAAAATAATTCCAAAAATTCATAATAAGACTTTGAGTCAAATACATTATTCGTTTAACTTTACCTCTTATGAATTAGCTGGCCTTTAAAATCATCATAATTTATGTTTTGTAGTTCCTTCTACTGATCATTTAAATTCTATTGATCATTTTCCTCTATCATTCTATAAAATTAATTAATATTTTCATAGTGTCTATGTTTTAATTTCCCACCTACAACATCATACATGGAAACCTAGTAATGTGTTATTATAGATGAACATAAAACATATTTTTCTCTCTTTATGATATATTGTTTTATTAATTATTTTATGGTGTGGGTTTTACAACAATTTTATTTTCAAATGTCAAACCCTTGAATTCCATGTTTATATTAAATCGAGAGGATGCAATTTATTAAAACCATGGAGAATGTAACACCGTGGAATACCAGAATAAATTTATTTTTTTATATTTGTATGATATACATTTTCAATATTAGAATAATAGGTAACTCTTGAAACTTTAGAGAATATTTATGTTTTAAATACATTTAGACTCTTTGATAGCTTGGAAAACATATAACCCTGAGTCCGAATTAACCATAATATATAATACATTTATATCCAAGTAGTTAAGGTGAAGGGTATTAATATGACATTCTAAATTAGGAAAATTATCATTATCTAATGACTAGAAATAAAATATTAATCATTTTAATGAAATATAATTTTTCGAAAACAATATATTTTTTCTAAAAAATTATTTAGTCATGCTTTTTGAAATAATTTTATAATTAATTTTTACCACATTTATAAAATTTATTGGATAAAATAATACAAAATTTTTATATTAGAAAATAAAAATTTAATTAGGCTAACTTTTTTGGATTTGAATGTTTTTTTTATTTTTGATTAATAGTGAAAATTTCTAAATATTAATTGATAAATACCTTTTTGTATAAATTATCTATGATGATTAATTTTTTAAACTATTTTTATTATAAAATTATCTTAATTATAAATCTATTAAAAAAAATTTCAATATAGAAAACATTTTCATATTGAATATTTATATTAAATCGTTGTAAATAGTTGAATATATTCACTTGAAAAAAACTCATTCTCATCACATATTCCAGATAAGTTTTTTAAAAAAAATTGTGAATTATTTTTATGGATTTTGAAAAAATAGATTCCATATTTAGAATAATTACAATTTATATTTTCTAATAGGCTCAACATAATTTTTGATGAAAATTAATAGTGGAAACAGTAAAAATTAATTACCGCGGTTATGGTTAAAATTGATTTATTTGAGGTTAAACTAAACATGTAATAGTTCAATTGACATAAAAACATGATGAATATATATTTTATTTCCATTTATTTACCCTTTAATTCATAAGGATCTATAATAATCCATGTTATACCTCTAGTTAAAGTGAAAAATGAGGGTAACCTATTCTATTTAAAACAATTACAATTGTGCCACTCAAATCACTTATAAAATGACAGTTAATCTAAAATATTCATAACAAACTAAATCCATTTTGGATCCACCAGTCCCTGACCAAATAACATCTCAAATTATATTCTACTATCCTAGAATAATTATTTTTGGTAGATGTCCAACTTTGGAAGGCTTTGATAAAAACCTAAGGAGGTTACCTGAAGAAGATGTGAAGATCCTAAATGACATTTTTTATGAGAATCTAAGATCACACATTACATATGTTTAATTTTCCCTTGAATCGAAGGAAGAATTTACTGATTTTCTATTTAGTGATAATCTAACAGGGATACTTTATTTTTCATATAAAATTTATTCTTTATTTTATTTTTTTATATTTAATGTGAATGTCGAGTTTGTATCAAGTATACTAGGACTATAAAACTATATGGTCCTTTAAGATATGATTTCTCAAATGTAAATAAAATATAGAAGACAATGGATACATTCTACTAGGTTTGTGGTCAATACATTTAACATTAAACAAACTCTTTTTATCATTTATTAATTTTAATTATCCTTTAAATTGCTTTTTAACATTTCTTATTAGCTTATTAGTCCATTGTTTGTGATCATCAAAAATAAAGGATTGTTGGCCTACATGAGAACCTCCAAATTTTTGAATAAAAATTCTCGTTTATTATGATTCTAATATGATTAATGTTTTTATGATAATCATCAATTTTTCGGGTACAATTTATAAATTTAGCAATGTTAGAATCTACAATATCTACCTACCACAATTTTTTATAAGATACTATAAGATAAACTCTACTAAGACTAAAATACACTGTTGATAAATTGATCTACCACTATAGAGACATACTATTAGACCATCAAATAGAATTAAATATTACACCACTAGATTAAATTATATGACTTATTGGGTAAGGGCCATCTGATTGTGAAAAAATTGGATACAAATATTTGTAATTCAAATTAAATTTACCATCGTGTGTTTAAATGTCTTATAAAAGAAGATAATACTACTCTAAAATAATGATACAACTATGTAGTGATTAAATCATGTGATATTACTACATTTAAATGAAAAAAAGTCTAGAACAATGACCACTCCTAAATCCAACTTAATGGAATATACTTCTAGTTTTACAATTTACCCTGAAATGATCTTAATATCAAGGGACAACATCATCTTGTGATGCTACCTACAAGAGGTTATATAATATGTCATTCATTCTACTATATTTTCCCACAATTGAGTTCAAACTCAATTTATTTATGATCTATATTAATGAATTTTATTCATTTAAAATCATGTGGATTTGATAATGATTAATCTCAACCAACTCTATGGACGTTTTAAAATATGTCAAATTGTATTTTCATTTGTGTCTCACTAGAAGGATTATATATATTACAATATTATCCTACAATAGATAATTGTACATTATGGAATACTCTAAATTCTAAATATATCTGTTGTGCATAAGATGAAGTACATAGAGATGCATACACATATATGATGAGAAAAAAAACATATATAGATAAACATGTGTCTAGAAGTGAACCATCCAGTTGGGTAACCAAGAAAAAATATTTTTCTAGACTTATTTTTAACTTTGTTTTTATTAAACATAAGTGAAAATTTGGTTGAATATTTTAATGGAGAAATTAAAAGACACCTGAAATTCCAATGATTATTATTTTGAGATGGAATTTTTTTTCACATATCTCATTTCTTTATCTTTTATTTTTAATATAATTATTGAGTGGTGTTCTATTATACCCTATTTATTAGAAAACATGGTCTCCAATGATTTTCTGGAGAGATTACGACACTATATTTTAAAATATTATCATTTTTACTATTGTGTATAAATGTGGAAGAGGACATGTGTTTCATTGATATCTTTTCTCCCATGTAGAACTGTGGAATATGATCGATTCTTGGATAGCCTTATGTGTTGTTTTGTACAATTAGAACCAGGTTGTGGATCTTTTTACATAATAATAAACCTATTATAGTTAGCTTATTTCCCATAGAAGGACAACAAGCCTTTTCATAGGGTAAACCCCTGGTTTATTTTATTTAATTATTTTATAATTAAAAAGTTTCATATATTAAAAAAACAATATTTATTTTAGATATGATTAACAAAACATTACTATAATGGTTGATAATAATTTATGTTTCATATATGTTATTTCATTAATTAAAATAGCTTCGAACGTTTAAATATTTTCTATATTATTTTAATTTATATTTTATTGAGATTTTTAAAAACTAATAATTTGAAAAAATTATATTACTTTATTAGTTTATTTTAATGGGAATTTTTATCAAATTTGGGGATTTAAAATATAATTTTAATAAATTGTTTTTTGGAAACTAAATTCACTCCCACTTGTTTGTTCTACTAAGACAAAATAATAATATATATATAAATATGTAATTTATATTATCCTGAAAAAGGTGATTTATTATTTAATTATATCTTATTCCATCCATTATAAAATGAAAATAATGTCCATACATGCATACAATTGACCATCTCCATGAATGGTGTATTTCCTTTTTCTTTCTGAAAATTTTATGGATGAAACTATATATATTAATAATAAATATATTTGATATTTATATCTTGGTTATCAATTTTATGATGATGGAAGTATGATCAAAACATATGGTTGGAAATTGAATAATCAAAACATCTATTGATATAATGAAATAGTTAAAACCTAGAAATAATGATATTAATAATGTATTATAAAAAAATGGGTGATGATTTAATATATGGGGATAATATATGATATTATAAGTACTTAAATTAATAAGGAATAAAATAATATAAAATTAGTTTTTTTATACAAGATATTATTGTGATTTTGGAGCATGTTGAACATGATATAAGAGATTCCATTCTCCTCTTTATTTCATTGATACATGTGCCATATTCACCCATAGTTTCTTTTATGTGGTGTATATGCTATCCAAAATTGCCATTAATGATTATTTGGATAATAAGTATGGGGATTTACATATCCATAAATGGTTTAACATACATGATGTTTTGATCCATGTAATGGACCAACCCAGGTCAAGAAGACCAATCACCCAAGTCGGCCCATCATGGGGTGGGGTAAAACAATGATAACAAAACTACTACACTATATATTAAAAATTGGAAAATGAAACCAAATAAAAAGAGGAATTAAAGGAAGATAAAACCAATCCAAATAGGTTAAGTCATAAATAAATGCAAGCCTAGAAAAAAAAAGTCTCCATGTGACCAAACCTCACATAAAACCTATCCCAAAACCAACCAGGAATGTAAAGCAAAGACATCATTATACAATATCCTATTCCCTTTACATGAATCATGAAAAAAAATTTCTACAACCACTCATGGGATGAAGTTGGGTGTGAGAAAATGAGAACATTAGGATACTACTAAGAGATATATGTACATTCTGATAACATTAATTCATAATTACATGATATTGAAATATAGTATTATAAGAATTTTTATAAATAAAATGATTGAACTTTTATTTCAAAAAATCATTGAATTTTCAAAAATAACATTAATTTTTTTTCATGATTTAATAAGATGAAAGTAAATATATAGAAATATAAATGTACACATGACAAAAAATCCATGAAATAATCAATACTATAGTAAACACTAGAAACAACAATTCACTTATCAGATAGGCTCTAGATAATTGGATAATACATGCAATACAATCTCAATACTAACAAGGATTACTGTTGAATCCAACTATCTTCGAGGCCTTTCAACGGTCATGAACATAATATAGGTTATCGTATACTCATGTCACACACACTAAGGCTACACGTGTCAGTATCTTGATGTATGAAACATTCCCAATATGCGATGTTTAAAAATATATACATTAAAAACCATGATCAAAATTTTATAAAATAATTTAAAAACCAAGACTCTTTAATTCGGTGTTTTAAAATCTATTATCCTTTTCAAATCAAATAAAAAACATTTTTTTAAATAAAACATCTTTTTTCAATTATTAACTAATTTCGTTTTTGATTTCAACACCTGAAATTCCACTTTACTTATCAAGAAATCATTATAAATGATAATAAATTAATGAAAACATATTTATAGAAAAAAATACACCTACTTTAAGAGCATAGAATACCTAACTACTTCTGAAATTAAAGGCACTCATAGAGGCCAAAACAGATTAATTATAAAAATATGGTTAGCAATTACAACAAAAAAGGGTGATCTGACCCCAAATGAGTGAGAAACATAGAGGATGGATTACTTGTAGAGATGAAGAACCTTACCCTATTTTTCAATTGTGGAAATAATTAATAATGATGGATGGAGGAAAAAAATTAATATAGGATAAGGGCTTCACCTGAGGGGAGAAGGATGAAAAATAAAATGAATCATCAAGCCCCATCATGAAAAACTAAAAATCCAGTTTGCAAAAAAATGTGGTTTTTAATATATGACACCTTTGAATCCATTTTGTTTTATTATACACTAAAAAACAAATATTATTTTTTATTAAAACACAAATTTTCACATTACATGATGTATAACACTTACAGAATGTGTAAATTCTCACATTGTAAAATCAACTATTGGGATGTGTCTGGATAACAATATATATCACGATTCCCTCTTACATATTGTATTGCTTCCCAGTAAAAAATTAAAATGACATGGGAATAGAGGAAAATAAAATAAATCAATGACTTCAACATTGTTTTTATCCTCTTAATTTAGGTTAAAAAAATACACCCCTAATGAAAATGGGAAAAAAATTATAGATTTGAACACACCTCAAAGAAAGGTATTGGTTAATTAAAATATCCCCACCATAAAAAATATATATCACTAGAATGATGTTATGATCCATGATTTTCACCAATACAAGTCATCTCATAATGATCCTTTCCACACTACCATAAATCCTAGGATTGGGGGATCATTTTCCAATTCAATAACTTATCATGGAAATCCAAAATATGAACACTCTGCTACATCAATTTATTATTAGGATCATGAAAATAATACTCCTATCTAATCACATGGGAATGATATGGTATTTACCTCCAAAACATAAAAACATGAAACATATTCTGTATATAAGTCAAGATAGCCAGTACTAATAACCTATAGGCCACCATAATTATTCTCGTAATGATCTCAAAGGACCCAAAAAACCTCGATGATTAATGTCCCTACATATCCATCTAATGATGTCTTAAAGGATAAAAAAACTATAAAAAATATTTGATCACAAACTTCAAAATTCATTAATCAATGATGTTGGGATGTATAGTATTTCTCATGGAAATTTTCCTTGACCTGTGCCTCTACATCGACTTCATGACCTATTTCATCCCCCAAACAACACATGATGTAATGAAGGAATATTCTCCTACCATTTTCTAGCATATGGGAGATTAGTGTTGTTTCCTATACAAACCCTAAAAAGATCCATTTTGATCAACGCATAATAACTATTGTTATATTATAACTCAACCAAAGGAAAACATATATCCCAAGATCTTCCAAATTCATGCACACAAGCCCTAAGAATATACTCATCAATTTGGATAGGCCTCTCTATATGTCTGTCATTATATGGATTATAATTCATGCTCAATTTAAATCGGTAACACATTTCACCTATAAACTATTAAAGAATATGAATTTGAAACTTGATCCTATTTAAGAGAAAACTATAAAAGGAACCCCATGAAGCTACATAGTCTACTAGAAAAACCGGTCTTTAAAATATTCAATGTCATTTACTTCTATTATTGGAACGAAATTTACTGGTACGATGAGTCTATCAATACTCACCCTAATTGTATACATCTAAATAGGAATCTACAGAAAAAATATGAAAACATACATATATATATCATCCAATTGTATAATAAAATGTGTAAAGAAAAAAAAACATAAAAATCTCTAGTGTTTTACCTTTAACCTAATCCACATGATACACTATGATAAAATACCCCCAATTGACCACCATATTCCCCATCCACCAATAACGACGTCTGAAATCATGGTCTATCTTTGTATCTCCTGAATTTTCAAACCATCCTGACTTATTTTTACAATATATGAAATCTATTATCTGGTAAAATGGAAGAAAAAAATATCTACAAAAGCATAAGGGTTATATAAGGGACTGAGATAACTCACACGAGGTATCCCCACTATATAGGATTTCTCTTAAGCATCAGCTCTCAGTGTCATTCATCAACTCAAGTAAAAAACACTTACAAAATTCCAATTCAACCCTTATAAAAGGGAAAACACCTATAAAATAACCAATTCCACTCTAAATCTATAATTAGAAAATATTAACTCATCAAAGACCACTTTTCAACTAATTTTAGAATATTTTATGTTATTGATTTTATAATCATCAAATTGGAGACCACATTCCCGTTCCATTGTGTATACATGATATAAACAAGAAATATCTTAAGATGATCAATCCAATGCCTATATTTCATGATTAGATATCTCTGAGTGAAGATATATCCCAAAAACATATGACCAACTATATTGTAATATGATCTTGAAATAGATAGTGATACCACATTTAGAGTTCATCTATAGAAGATTCCAACTCATGATCTTTAGTAGGGTAGTAATTATCATGAGGGAGTAAATATCATGGTCAATAAGACACAAAGTATTTACCATACATCATGACACATCCAAAACCCATACCATATGAAAAGAATAAAACATTTTAACCTAATCCAATTACGAAAAGAATCATAACTGGTGTCAAACTCAAATACCTCTTCACCTCTTCCTAATATATCTAACAGTTATAATCCCATATGAAAATTTATACCCTTATAGGTTAAAGTAGTTATAACATATGTGATATTTGAGAAATATAGAATAAACATTCAATAGTAACCTACCAAACATAAGAATTTTTAGATATCAAACACGTTTCTAGGGAGCCTTCTTGATATATCTACCAACACCTTTTTTACAGCACAGCTGGGACACCCCTCCTAAAATTCACATGCTCCAAGAACAAGAACCCTAGATCCAAAACTCACACATAGAAATATAACCATATTGATGATGTTCCATAAAGGATTCAGGAATGATATCCAATTGGTCTCTATGTTCCTCCTATGTCTTGGTGTACAACAAGATATCATCTATCATCACAAAAACAAATGAATCCATGAACTAAAGAAATTATCCATTTTTCAAGGACATAAATACCAAAAAAAAATTATTTAGTTTGAATGGAATTACAAAAACATTTAAATTCAAATATCAACATTGAATTCCTTTCATAAGCGTATTCTCTTCTTGTATTCTCAACCAGGGGTTCCCTAACCATAAGGTAGGATAAGAAAAAAAATGATCCCCTCTAAAGAGATCAAAGATATCATCAATTTGGTTGAAAGGATACTTGTTCTTAATAGTCACCCAATTCAAAATTTAATAACTAATACAAAGTATATATCCCCTAAATACCATATTATAAATGATCATACAAAAATACCACAGTAATATGATAAAAAAAATTAATAATTTTACCTATCGACCCCAAAGAAAGTATTTTTGTTTCAACAAATCATGTGCTGCTATTCGATATACAGAATAGAAATGGGCATCATTCCATGTATTATATTAGTAGTATAATCTATCACTCTCGATGGAAGAAATCATGAAGATCCATTAGGAAATATCTCAGGGTGTATACATAAAAAATATGGTTGATGAACACCCATTCATTTGTCAAATCCATCAATTAGTATTTATAAAAACTGGCATGAGACTAAACCAGAATAGGTAAATACAAGCCATTCCAATCCTGTTATAGAATCCCATTAACCATAGAAAAAATGAGTGACAATATTGGTACCTAAGAACTATTCGTGTAGATGAAAAAAATATTATCTGGGAATTTACAATAATCATCTAATCTATGTCGATGATAATGTCAAATATGACAATATCAAGAATGAAGTAGTCTAAAACCACCGCAAAGTCACCTATCACAAACTGACATGTGGGACATTTGAAACCTTATTTGGACAACATTTACAATGGTATGGAATGACTAAAAACAATGAAATATTATCTAAATACAATGCCATCATACAAACCATCCTTTATGGAATAAAAGAATGATCATAAACTATATCAAACAAACATAGAACCATTTAAGATGAAATAAACACCATACATATAATTGTACCTTCCCTTAAATCAAATTTTATCAGAATATACTATGTTGAATAAATTTATCCATAAATAGCCACCATGAAATACCCTTTTACTTGAGAATGAGAACCACCACCCATGGATGTAGTAAAATGAATCTATGACCCCTTGGTGAATGTATAACCTGACTTAATATCTTGGGACATGTTATCTACCAAACACATTAGATATTAAGATCACCAACAAAGATGACATGTTCATGGATCCTCTATAAATTGATGACAGAAATAATAATATAAGTACCCATCCTTAACATTACATAATATTTAATTTAATGAATAATTCACATTGAGGATATTTTTAGGTTGAGAGTTTCAGAGAATTAGGACATTAAATTTACATAACATCAAGAATATAACATATAGAAAATTCTACCCACCATCCATTTTTTCCATTAAATAAAAACTCTTGAATAAAAGAGTCATGTCTAGTTCCAGGTTTTAGACAGAATGAATTTTCCTTGATCCCATCCTTGACCCTATTCACCATGAAGTCCAGTGAAAACATTTCAAAACATGGGATGTGCATAAAAATCTCAGTAATGGTGATAAAACAAAGAAAGAAAACATTTGTCCATAAATACATAAAAAACTTGAACTCCTTTAATTACCTCATGAAATCATAATATTTTATGAATAACATATAGAAATCATAAATTATAAAGGTAACTTGTGGCATCCATATCACACTTACATTGTAGCTATCACAGCTACATAGGGAGTTACTTTGGAATACCCACTAAAATATATTACCTAAATCTCTTAGGAGAAGCAATCACATTTTCCTACGTCCTGGTACCCAATGAATTGAAGAGTAATCTCGGGCACACCCACCCTAGGCTTATCCTGAACCATCCATATACATAAATAATTCCCAATAATTATAACATGATCCTAACACATAACATAAGAATAATGGAAAGGTAAAATTGCCCCATTGTAATAAAAAAATATCATTTCAAGATATTGAATAAATAAATACATTCTAAGAAAATAATTTTAGTACCAAAATATGTAAAAAGTGTATATGGTATTTATTTTTCAATTTAAAAACATTACGGCTTGTTATGGAAGCCAAAGATCATATAATACTCACGGCGGTGGAAAGTTCATTGTCACCACTTACGTTAAAATAACATTCCTTTTTTCCATTTAGTAAAAATATTCATATAAAAATATTCCCTTTGAATGAAATGTTAATTCAAAGGTGTTTATAAAACGTATAAATGAAAATCGCGTATTAAAACAAAATATGCCTCAATGAAAGGAGATTGAGACGAAGTCCCTTACCTTATGTTCAAATTTACCCTTTCATTCATATTGTCCTTAATAATAAAATAATGTTAATTATTACATGCTTATGATCCTTTTTCAAGTTTATAATTCCTTTTATATCACTTATTAAAATGTTGTGAACATTATGTAATCATTTAAGTTAATAACGTCCATTTTGTCGATATTTGGTTCTTGAGTCAAAAATGAACACCTTATATTTACCAGTTGTCCATGTGGTCAATAGAACATTATATCCAGAATGATATTCATGATTTATATATCGTATAAATCATATATATACATTATATATATGTTTTTATAATAGTACCTAACATTTGGAGGTGATAAATGAAATGCAACGTTCATGGAGACGGTAAGCCGTACGTACGCATGAATGCTACTTTCATTTATATTTCTTAGTTTAATGTAATTAAAACATAATGATAGATAGGTATATTATAATAACAATATAATATATTATATAATATCATTAACTCTATCCTTTATCAATCCCACATAAGGAATTAACGATTCACATCACTTTGAGGGGGCGGTAGTCCGCACTTCCTCAAATAAGATTGTCATACTTACCCACTATGGAATCCATAAAGGTATGATATAAATGGATAATAAATAATCATAATGAAACGATAAACATAATATATATCATATATAAATACAGTTCCATCATAATGGCCACCATGAGAGGCGGTAAGAGGTAATTGAACAATCATCGTTTCGTGAGGCGTTAGTTTTCTATCCACAGAAACATCATGTTCTTCACCCATTAGATAGAGGCGTGTGTTAGTGTAGTTAGAATACTTATCATAAAAACATCATATTATATTGAGGATTCTAGTTTTTTTACAAAATAAATGAATAAAAAGAGTTTATGGGTTGGTGAAATAAAATAAATGAAAACAATTTAAGAGAAACTGTTACCTTTAATTTGGGTAACTCCCTTGGGATTGAACCAAAAGCCATCTTGAAGTGCCTTAGTCATATGTTAAGGCTTCTAGGAGGAGGAGTGGGATGTAGGGAGCTTAATTGGGTAGAGTTTGGATGAGAAGAAAAGGCTTGAGTGGTGTGAGGAATTGGTTATAAGTGGTGACCTTTTATTGGACAGAGGGGGGCTCTTTAGGAAAATGTGAAAATATTATTTTATTATATAATGTTATTCAATTTATAAAAGTCAAAAAAATCATTACAGTTGAATATAAGATGACAATTGGTCGAAATAAATTCAAAAAATAAGAATTGGACATGTTTTAATTGTTATTTTAATATTTATAATCTTATTTAATTAATTGATTAATTAATGTTGTAAACACTGCATCATTATTGTGTCATATATAATTTAATTATTTCGAAGTATAAAAATTATAATAAAATACCATGATATAGGAAATCATTTTATATTTCCAATGAATATTTATAGGTGAAAAAATAACTTATATAACACCATATAAAAATTAATTTACTAAATGATTTTTGTTTATGCCATTTTTTCCTTTAACTAAATTTAATTAATCTAAAGTGTCATTATGTTTCATAAGTGGCTCCATGTGGTCCCAGAATAGACCCAAAGATACCCATGGTTGGCCATTACTCATATAATGAAGTTAGAACGAGTGTTAAGGTAATTTTAAAATATTATAATTTTCTTTTAACCTTGAATTATCATATTTACCTTTAACTGCGGTAAATAAAAGTCAAAAGTTACTACTCACCAAAAATTCATTTCATCTTATTGAACACAATTTTACTTCTTGATAAAAAAACATTTATGTCAGATTTTTGAAATTAAATTTACAGAACTGGTAAAATTTCATTTAAAAGAAAAAGTCAGTTTTTTAACTACTACAAAGTGGTTTCACTATTCATCAAAAATTGATGTTTTTTAGAAAAATACAAAACATTCAGCCTACAAATTATTTGATACTCTGAATTCAAAAATGATTTATATTTTTCTAAATTAAAAACATATAATTAGAATTAATTAATTTAAAATTAATTCACATTGTTAAAACAAATATCGTGTTTTAAAGAAACAATAACAATCAAAAGATTGACACTTATTTATGTCCAATTTCAAAGTGAAATTAATTACAATGACCAACATTGGATTAAATGGTAAAAAATATATCCTAATTACACTTTAAAACCATTTAATAAGATAACCTAACCATTTAAATAAATTAGATTAAAACATATTTCTGAATTTAAATACAATATTTTTCAATATTCATTAGAAAACGAACTTTATCAGATAAATTCCAGAAATTTACACAAAGTAAATTTTGATGTCCCCATTATAAAAGTGGATTTTATTTTATGAAATATAATGTATTAATGTGACGAAAATTATATTTAATGAGAGTTCTCTATTAAAAGTTGGTAAATAGGCCTTTTAATATAAATTATGCTTAAAAATAGATTCATTCACAATTTAAGGCTCTAACATTTATTGGATAAATGTAAATACATTTAACAAACATGTATAATCAGGTTGTAGTTAGTTTTATTCATTCTCTCCAATACAACATCTAGGAGTTAACTACCATTTAAAATAATAATATTATATTATTAATGTGCCACGTATGATTTCCATGAAACTCATTATTGCGTATCGGGTACGCTATCGAACTTGAAAACAATTTTTATGTAAAATTAATATGTAATTTACAAGTATTAATAAATATTAAATATGTATTATTCTTTATTTACCTAGGATGTTACATCCTTCCCCCCTTTTGAGAATTGTGTCCTAGCAATTTTAAAACTAGGCTTGGAAACATCATTAAAAGTCCCACATTAGAAAAGAGTGAGTAAAAATATCACTTTGAAATAAAGAATGAAAAGTACAATGGTCACCCGAGATAACCCATACTAGGATTCCATCTAGAAAAACATGGATATGGAAGAGAGAACAAAAAATCATGTTTTGATGGAGAGCGATAGAAAACATGATTAAGAGAAAGTTGACCACCAGAAAATCACAAACTTATGATGTGTTAAATGGTCTTTTATTACCCAGAATGAAACGTAAACCAATAATGTTTTTGTTTTACATTCCTTTTCATAATTTGGAGGAATTAATTTACTACAGAGAATAATAACATAAGGAAATATGCTTACCTTCAATAAGTGTTTCATCCTGTAATAAGTTTCTACCAAATCATATCTTTTCTCCAAACAAAGAGCATAAAAAAGAATTGGTCAGACCAAAAGCACAAGAATCATCTTCTTGATAAGAACAGAATTCAAAAAATAAGAACTATATATTTCCCTTTTCTTTAGACATAAAATATAACCAAAATTGATAGTGAGAGAATATATAATACCCAAAAAAGAGAATCTTATAAAAAAAGAGAAACTACTCTTAATCTCAAAATATTTTCAAACAAAACCCAAAGTTCAACAAAGACCATTCAAGTAACAACTTTCTGTAAAATTATTCAAAAGTGATCCAAACTATGATTGAAACCCAAATCTCATAATCATTTAATTACATAGTCTTCCAAGATAACATTTATCTCCAAATAACAAGAGTTACTCAGAATGTCTCATATTGAAAAGTAATTAACCAAATCACATGTTTTCCATGATAGCTTAATCATTTTCATAAATAAACCAAATCATCTTATTTGCATAATAAAAACATAGATTCTTCCAAACTAAAATTTCAACCATTATTCCACAATTAAAATCCATAGTATTCTGTCTTCCTTAGAAATATAGTTTTTCCTCCAAAGAGATAATGTCTTCCATAACAACATTTATCACTTAATCACTAAATCATTTTTATACTAAGTATATACATTTGATAAAACATAAGTTCCTAAAATCAACTTATTCTTGTTCAATAAAAACATTTTACAAAAATAATAAGTCATACTAACTAGGGAAATCAAGTAGGATAGTGGTAGGTGATGCACCATTGTCTCCCTTTGGTTGTGGGTTTGATTCCTTCAGCCTTTCCGGATGCGACGGGTTGTCACACATCATATGGGTTGTCCATTTTATAAAACTAAAAAATAATCCTAACAAGTTTCAACCTAAATTGTTTCCTTATACCTCTACTTTTCATCCAAATTCATTATGATCTCAGAATCTTAAATATTGAAGTCTTATTTCACCACCATATGATAAAATAAAATGGTCCCCATAATGAAGAACATTGTACCTTGATCATGGTGTCCATTTTGGTTTCATCGTCATCTTCTTCACATTTGTAGAAGGTCCATGCATTGCAACAATGATTTAGATATCCTTTAAAATAATTTTCATTCTCTATCCAAATACACCCTATACAACATGGGTCATATAGGTGTTCAAAGAAAAATAGTTTCGGAAAATAATCATGTATGACATATAATTACAAAACATATGATAAAACATGATTTCTATAAAATAGTCGGACCGAATTTGAGTTGAAACATTCAATTAATGGTCCTATGAAAATACCATCGGTATGTGTTGGGTGACTATATTGTAAAAGAAAATATAAATAGGTTGCGCAAGGTTTTTCTTCTTCAACACCTTTTTTAAATTCATAATATGCTTCAAAATCTTGTGATATGGTAAAATATTTGGAAATTCCTTGATAATATTTATCTTTCTTGAGAATATGTGAATATTGTGAAAATAGGATTTGTCTAAATACAACCCATGATCTACGATGATAACAAGGTATAGTGGAGGTGTTTGATATCTCAAATAACTGGTTGCAACTGAGTTATATGCTATAAAACGTTTCACAATCATCTGAACATGTCTTTGCAATAATTTTTGAAAGAAGGTCATTAGGAAGAGATAAGAATTTCGTTTGAGATCCTCCCCCTTCCATTTTCAACTGACTTTCCTTGATCTGAAAAAGTTATAAAATAATGATTTAACTGAAATAATAAACATAGGGACTAACCATGTGTCTAAAGAAAACTCATATTCCATAATGTTGCCTAAACCGACCACTGAAACCAACTATAAGGACATAGCCTTAACATTACATAATATTGAATTAAATGAATTATTCACATTGGGGATCTTTTCAGGTGTAGAGTTTTAGAGAATTAGGACATTAAAATTTTATAACAACATGAAAATTACATGTAGAAAATTCTACATAGTATCCATTTTTTTCTATAAAATAAAAACTATTGAATAATATAGTCATGTCTAGTTCCAGGTTTTAGATATCATAACTTTTCCTTGATCCCATCCTTGACCATATTCATATTTTATCATGTGAAAACATTTCAAAACATGGGATGAGCAGAAAAAGCTCAGCAAGAGTTATAAAACAAAGAAAAAAACATTTGTTCATAAATACATACAAAACATGAACTCTTTTACTTACATCATAAAATCATAAGATTTTATGAATATCACATAAAAATCATAAATCATTAAGGTACTTTTTGGCATCCTTATCATAATTAAATTATAGCTATCAAAGCTACATAGAGAGTTACTTTGGAATACCCATAAAAGTTTATTCCATAAATATATTGGGAGAAACATTCACGTTTACCTCCATCAAGTTACCCAATTCATTGGAGAGCTATCTCGGGCTTACCTGCCCTAGGATTATCACGGAACAACCAGTATACATAAAAAATGCACAATAACCATAACATGATCATAACACATAACTTAAGCATAAAGGAAAGATAATATTTCCGCATTGCAATAACAAAATATCATATCAAGATATTGAAATAATATATCCACTCTAAAAATAATTTTCAATACCAAAATACGTAAAAAGAGTATATGGTATTTATTTTTCCTTTTAAAAACATTACGGTTTGTTACGGAAGCCAAAGATCAAATAATACTAGCAGTGGCGGAAAGGTTGTTATCACCAGTTACATTAAAATACCATTCCTTTTTTCATTTAGTAAAATGATTCATATAAAAATATTCCGTTTGAATGAAATGATAACTCAAAGGTGAATATACAACATATAAAAAAAATCTTGTGTTAAAACAAAATATTCCTCAATGAAAAGAGATTGAGACGAAGTCCCTTACCTCATGTACGAATTGACCCGTTCGTCCTTCATTATCCTTAATAATAAACTAAAGTTAACTTATACTTTATTAATATCCTTTTTAATGTTTATAATTCTTTTTATATCACATATTACCATGTTATAGACATTATGTAATCATTTAAGTTAATAACATTCATTTTGTCGATGTTTGGTACTTGAGTAAAAATGAACACCTTATATTTACAAGTTGTCCATGTGGTCAATATTCCATTATATCCAGAATCATGTTAATTATTTAGATATCATATATTTCATATATAACCATTATATAAATTTATTTATAATAATACATAACATTTGGAGGAGGGAAATGAAATGCATCGTTCATGTAGATGGTAACCCGTAAGTACGCATGAACGCTAATTTTATTTCTATTTATTATTTTATTGAAACTAAAACATAGTGATACATAGGTATCTAATAATTTGAGTATAATATCATATATAATTTCATTAACTCTATCCGTTATTGATCCCACATAATGCATTAATGAGTTACATCACTTTAAGGGGGCGGTAGTCCGCACTTCCTCATATGAGATTATCGTATTTACCCACTATGGAAATCATAAATGTGTGGTATAAATAGGAAAAACAGAAGTATAAATAAAATATAAACATAAAATATATCATATATAAATATAGTTCCATTATAATGGCCACCATAAAAGGTGGTAAGAGGTAATTGAACAACCAAGGTTTCGTGAGGCGTTAGTTAGCCATCCACAGAAACATTGTGTTCTTCTACTATTAAATGGAGTTGTGTGTATGTGTTGTTCGAATCCTTCTCATAAAAACGTCCTAGTATATTGAGGATACTGGTGTGGTAAAAAAATAAATGAATAAAAAGATTTTAGGGTTTGGAGAAGTAAAATAAAAGAAAACAATTTAAGAGAAAAAGTTACCTTCAATTTGGGTAACTCCATTTGGTTTTAACCAAATGACTTTTTGAAGTGGCTTATGCCTAAGGAAAGGCTTCTAGAAGGAGTAGAGGGATTTAGGGAGCGTAATTGGGTAGATTTTGGACAAGACAAAAGTCTTGATAGGTGTGATGAATTGGTTTGAAGTGGAATCCGTTTATAAGGGAGAGGAGGGGCTCTTTAGGAAAGTGTGAAAATATTATTTTATTATATAATGGTATTCGGTTTCTAAAGGACCAGAAATCATAACATTTTATGTTAAGATGACTCATATTTTTAATAAATTCATCCAATATGAATTGAACAGGTTTTCGTTGTTATATTAATATTTACAATCTTATTTAATTAAACGATTTATTAATGGGGTAAACACTGCATCATTATTGTGTCATAAATAATTTAATTTATTAGATGTCTAAAACTTCTAAATAAATACCATGATGTTGGAAATATTATTAGTTTTAAAATTAATATTTATAGTCTAAAAAATAACATATATAACACCATATAAAAATTACATAGTCAATGATTTTTGTTTATATCATTTGTTCCTTTACATAAAATTAAGTAATCTAAAGTGTCATTATCTTTCACATGTGGCTCCATATGAGCCCAAAATAGTCCAAAAGATACCCATGGTTGTAAATTACTCGTCGAATAAGGATTTAATAGGTGTTAAGGTAGTATTTAATTATTATAATATTCTTTTAACCTTGAATTACCCTATTTACCTTTAACCGCTGTAAATAAAAGTCAAAAGTTACTACTCATCTAAAATTATTTTCATCTTATTGAACCACATTTTACCTCTTTATAACAAACATGAATGTTTGATTTTTAAATTCAATTTACAGATGCGGTAAAATATCATTTAAATGAAAAAGTCATTTTTTAACTACTACTAAGTGGTTTCACTATTCAAAAATAATTGATGTTTTTCAGAATAATACAAAAAACATAATCCTAAGATTTATTTGATATTCTGAATTAAAAAAATGATGTCCATATTTCAAAATTCAAAACATAGTAGTGGCATTAATTAATTTAAAATCAATTTCCATTGCTAAAACAAATAGCGTGTTTTTATGAAACAATAACTATCAAAAGATTGACACTTATTTATATCCAATTTCAAAGTGAAATTAATTCCAATGAACAAAATTGGATTAAATGGTAAACATATATTCTAATAAAACTATAAAACCATTTAAAAATTTAACTTAACCATATAAATAAATTACATTAAAACGAATTTATTAATAAAAAAAATATTTTTCACTATTCATTAGAATATGAACATTATCAGAAAAATTCTGAAAATGTACACAAAGTAAATTTTGATGTCCAGATTATAAAAAAGGATTTAATTTTTCAAGTTTAATATATTAATGTGATCAAAATTATATTTGAAGACGGTTCTCCATTAAAAGGCAGTAAATCGGCCTTTTAATTTAAATTATGCTTAAAATTAGATTCATTCACATTTGAGCCTCAAACATTTATTGGATAAATGTAAATACAATTAACAAACATGTAAAATCATAATGTAGTTACTTTTGTTCATTCCTTCTAATAAAACAGCTATGAGTTATCTACAATTTAAAATAATAATATTATATTTTTAGTGTGCAACATAAGATTTCGATGAAACTCATTGTTGGGTATTGGGTATGTTATCGAACATACAAACTCCTTTAAAGTAATATTAATATTTAATTCACAAATATAAATAAATTTGAAATATGTCTTATTCTTTATTTACCTTTGATTTTAAAAAAACTTCTCCCGAAGTGGTAGAGAATAACCAATTGCTACCTAGATGAATCCGTTATAACTAGTCTTGTAGAAAATTGGCCACTCTCATGCTTCATTTTCGGAAATAAAGAAGTATCCTGGATAGCCGTTTCAGCCACTATAGCTCCACTAAATCCAATCCTTCTAGATACATAATCCATATCAAAATATTCTTTATCTAATATCATAAATATGTTAAAATTAAAAAAAGTTAATCATGGATTGAACATCAACCCAAATCCCCATCTTTAACCTATGAGCCTTATATTAATCATTTCACATGATCATGTGATAGATATATAAAATTAACAAAGCAGGTGTAGTAAATCATAATGTTATTGTCTCCTATATCTTGTTTTTGGATCTCCTTGGTCTTTTCCATACATAAATCCCCATTACAAAACTATAGATTTGTGAACTTATTGAAAGTAACTGTGGTAAATATTTTGTGAAGAAAAGATTACACTATCCAATCATACCACCTTCTTCTAAGTCCATTGAGTATATATATTTCTAAACCCAAATTGGAATCCTCAAGGATCATTATGAAGTTGAAGATCCTCTCAATCCCTTCATGCCATTCCTCCAAATCATATGGTCCTTTTTCACCATGGAAGATATGTGTATGAATCTTGGTAAATTATGAGCTATGATCCACTTCCCATTCTGGGATCGCTACACCAAAAAATCCAAGAGTATGATTGTTACATGTCACTACTTCAATGAAAGTAGGGTCTATTAGAGGATCCACATATGGAACATACATCATGGATTCCTGTCTTCAATTTAGAAGATCTCTTCAAGGAGGAATTGTCTATTAAATAGAAGATAATAACCAATAATCTATGGGGAATTTACAAAAACATTGAACTAAAATTAAGAATCCAAATTATGATATCAAACAATATTATTTTAAATAATTTATTAATCCCATTAAAAGAAAGTAAACAAAATTTTAATGGGAAAGTTATATCTAAATATACTTCCACACATTGTTCAATCAAGCGATCAAACATACACTATGTCCTAATAAATATTTTGTAGGTTAATTTAAGTAAAATTACAATATAATTTATTCAAATAAAACCAATTAATCTATATTTTACATACTATATAATTTTTGACAACCCAAGGAGACTCATAGTATGTAACGAGTGTGAGCTAGCCATTCCCATTTTCCACACCTCCTATCCAAATTCCAATGATCCTAATCATGTCTACCCAAGACACCGAACCAACTCTGGAATTTATGGCACACTTCAGGCTAAGTAATCCCCTTTCATACCGAATTCTAACAGACTAACCAAGGTCAACAATCCGATTAACTCAATTCAAACCATCATGGAGTGGGGTAAAAAATTAATAACAAAATTATTCTCATATATAAGAAAAAATACAAACAACCAATGTACAATGAAAATAAAATGGGATATACAATTGATCAAAATTGGCTTACCAAGGAAAAAAGAGTCGTTAAGAGAAATATTATATATGTGACCAAAATACACCTCCAAACTATCCCAAAATGAAATATAAACATAAAAATAATCATTCATGATATATTATGATATTCCCTTTATCTAAATCCAAAAAATAAACGTGGAAAACAAATGATTAGTTGATATAAGGTGTGATAAATAGAGCCTAGTAGGATACCAATAAGAGATCAATTGATGTTTTTATAATAGGAATGCAACTGTCGAATATTTATATCTAAATAATTTTATAATAATTTTTAAAAATAAAATTTTTAAGAAATTTCTAAAACAATCCTCTTGTTATCACAAACTCCATTTGATTTTTTCAAAGAAATTAATGAGTACATAAATATTACAAAATATAAATATACATGAGTTCAAAAATCTATGAAATAATATATCATTTAATAAAAATATCAAATCAATAATGCACCCACCAGCTAGGATCTTTTCTATGGGACAATACCTAATAGAAATTAAAAATCATTACTATGAATATGGTTAGATCAAACTAAAATTGAGGCCTTCCAAAAAACATCGATGTATAAGAGGATATATCATAGTGGTTTCACACAGAAAATGGATGATTGTGTTACTATATCTATGTACCCAAGGTTCATGCTATGTAATTTTTGTAAATTTCTATTTTAAAAACCATGCTCACATTTTTATATATCAATTTCAAATCATATAAAATATACATCAGCGTTTGAAAGTCAATTTCTCATTTATAATTAAGGAAATTACATTTTCAATGAAGATAAATTTTTTCAAATGTGAACCCATGTCCTGTTCTATTCCAAGACACTGCATTCTACATCATATTTGAGGAAATAAATATAAAATAATAGAGAATTTATATCTATTAAATAGATCAAAAAACCTCAGGAGAATAAAATACATAACTACCTTTAAAAACAGGGATTGGAAACCACAATATCAGAATACGGAAGTTAAGGCATGACTTGAGACTACAAAATATTTATATAAAAAACAATTTGATTACCAATTCCCACAGAAAATTGTTCCACAACCACAAATTAGTGAGAGTACAAGGGTTATGATTACTATATGAGATGAAGTGCCTAACTCAATGGATTAATCCATAAATGAATTGATCCAAACATAAGGATGACACACAAAATCAAAGAGGATACGATCTATTGATGAGAGGAGAAAGAAACCCGATTAAATGAATCCTTAAACACCCTCATGACACTCTAAAAAATTCAATATAGGGATTCACATGGTGTGTAATATTTTAAATGTTGTGAAACTCTTTTATTTTAGGTCACAATAAAAAAAATTTCCAGCATTTGAATTAAAAACTAGGTTTTCAAATTACATGGAATTTAACATGATTTTTTCTTACATTGGTTTTACTGGTTATATGATCAAATTATACAATCATTCTTTCTTATAAGTATGATATATGATTATGATGATGAGATATATATATATAGCCCATTTTCTATTATATGTGTTATGATATGAATAATTATTTAAATTTTTATGAAACCTATGTTCTTTTTCACGTGTTATCCTATGATGAATTGATGAAATGTTTATAAAACCCATCTCAGTTTATCAATATACAACTGATTGAAAGGTTATAAAGTGTTATATTTTAGAATTTTACAATGTCGTAAATATTTTATGTAACAATTTTAGTGTCTAATAAGATTTGTTATGATTAAGTTTCTAATGAAGTTATTTTATGATCTAACTCTAAATAATATTGATTATTATATTCTAATACTGTTATCTATAGAGATTACATGTTTTATATTCAAATTGTTCTCTTTATTATCTCAATAAATAGAAGAAATAATTAAAAATCCAAATTTAATTATTTTTTTGTACGAAATTCATTTTTTTTCAGGACTATGGTTGTTAAAAATATATTCTAGAATGATTTTACTAATTTCCCATGATATCTAATTTCATTTTTGGCCATGAACTTATTCATAAATTTATAATGTATTCTTCTTTTCATTTTACAAATGTTGTACTTTGAATTTTTACTAAAAATGTGAAAGGAATCATTGTTTCAAAAAACATAGAATAAAAAAATATTTAAGCTATATTATCCCCTCAATGTTTTGTTTCTTCCTTTACCAGAATATTTTCTTCTTTTAAAATTTAATTTATTCCATAATGTTATGGAAATTTTTTTATTTTTATGAATTTAATTAAATATGGTAGGGTATTTTCCTTAATAAATATTCCATATATATTATTTTTAAATTTAATCAATGAAACATGATTTTTTGTTACATAGGTTTTAGTAGTGATATGATCCAATTATATAATCCTTATTTTCTTATTTGTATGATATATGATTATGATGATGAGATATATATAGAACCCATTTTTTATTATATGTGTTATGACATGAATAATTATTTAAATTTTTATGAAACCTAAGTTCTTTTTCACGTGTTGTCCTATGATGAATTGATGAAATCTTTATAAAAATCATTTCAATTTATTTGGTTATGATATAAGAGGAATGTTTTATTATCTTATAGAGCACATGTACTGGGTTTATTATTTTGTGATTGGTTCAAAATAAAATATATAGCCCTCCAAACATTTTTGAAAAATGGATATATCATTAGATAATACAGACTTGATTGGGGAGTGATCCTTTTTTAGTAGTGGAATATATCCACAATAATTGTCTTGGGAGTGAACCTTGACTATAGAAATGATATAATTAAGACTAAACTATATCTACTAGGATATTGTTGGTAGTTATCTATGAAAAAGATGATTTTATATGGTAATGTGTATGAAACAAAATTTTGTCTTATATAAATGGTATTATCTGAGGGATGATGTTCATACTTTTTTAGTAATCATATTTTATGTAATACATAGATTTATTCTATATTTCTTGAATATGATTTTTGATATGTTGGTTATGTTTATCAAATTTCATTTTCATTTTTTCATACCCTTATGCTTTTTTTAATTATGTGATCATTGATATGTGCCTTATTTAACCTTACCATTCCCCTAGTCCCACCCTATCATATTATTCCCTTACGCATAATATGAATAATTATTTTATGTATAATTATTCTAAGAAGGGTTGTGTCTTTAAATAACTAATTTACAGACAATGAAGTTCAATTATAAATTTGGTTTTATGTATACATGTATCAAAAGACACTAAACCTTTATGTTTATTACATGTGTTGTAATTTTATATAATGAATATTCATCTACAATTATATAATATTTATATTTGGAATGCGTGTTTTATTATATGTCCACTGAGAAAAAGAATTATTCTAAAATGTGACATCAGTTGGAAGGAGCCTATAGTGTGCTTGGTGGGGAACTAAGGAATTACAGGAGACCCATTGGGTCATATGAATCAGTTCATGGCCTAAGGGGATGAGCCATGAACAACATTATTAGATCATATACTCCATCCATATTTTATGTGTAGTGAACTGACTTATAAAACACTAATCTGATTCCCCAAGATAGTGCTCCATGTATCAATAAGAAAAATCCTTGTATGTTGGATACTGATGACTATATTCTAAAGATCTATGTTAATACATTTCAGAGACTATATTGGAATTTTTAAGTACAAAAAATTTATATAAATGACAAAAAAAATCATATACATCATATACAAATATGATAAATATGTGAAATCAATAAAATTCCAAATGTATGTAGAATATATTGGTGACAAAAAGAAATAATGAATACATACATTATAATCTTGACTAGTAAAAAATGTACCAAGAGTAAAAAAAGGGAAAATCATAAGATACAGAAACCAAGAAGTGTTCATATCTACCCAAGATCCTAACTACAATCCGTTGAATCAAATAAATCCTCAGTAACACAGAAATCTCCCTTATCCTAATAAATATCCATGAATTATATTTAGGTACCAAATGGTGGAACTTGTTTTGTTTGAGTAATGTTTAGTTGGCCACCACCCATTGTGTCTAATGAAAATCTTATTTGATGTGTAAAACATAATGGTGTTTCATATGTACATAAATGAATGGTCATAAATAAATATAACAAAAAGTAAAAGGAAGTTGGTTGATCCAGGGGTCTTAAGGAGATAACTCGTGCCAACCCTACTCTCTTCCTCCTATGCATATCTATGAACATGGCGTATGTGTTATGGATTAATATGGTTCCGTGGTTCAACACCAAAATGAAAAATTATATATCAAATAGAATCCACAAGAAACCTTGACTATTTATTTCATTTAAATCCTAATAAAATTACACTGTAAAAGTATTCACTTAAGAGACTTCCCTTAATATTCCATTACATGTCTTGTTTTAAATCTAAGTCCTACTACCGAGGAATTCCATAATAAAATTGAAATAGCGAATTTGGGAATCTCATCACATGAATTTAAATAATGGAGTCCTCTAGAATCCATGAAATTAATATGTGGAATTTAATAACTATAGAATAACCTGAATAAAGGGGGATATAACCCATGAAATTTCCAATAATTAATCTATGTAGTATTCTATTTCTATGAATATTAATTCCAAAACCTAATAGAATCCCTAACTTATCCATGGTTTTACTTAATAGCATCATTTACAATGAATCCATCGTTTTCCACAATTCCTTTATATAAAAATATCATTGTCCATGAAATTCAAGCATTCCATTTATTGAAAATTCACATAATAAATAATTATATATTATAATCCATTTTAATTCATTGAATTCAATTTAAACATCCAATTGAAGCACCCATGGGATTAAATATTATGTGGATCCTAGAGGTTACACACAGTATCCAATATTCTATACTATCACATTGTGATATTAATGGAATACCTAACTACGCTTGTTGGATCACCATAAGTCATGGAATTAAGAATAATACACATCATAAATAATCTCAAGAATGTTTTACCAAACTAAAATAACTTTTTTAAACTAAAGGGATCATCTAATATTACAATAATTCAAAAAATACTATGATTAATTATTCAACGGTGTTTCTGAAAGAAATATGTGTCCACAAAAGATAATATCAAAATATTATGGTGTCCCCTTGAGGGAAAATCATAATTTCACATACAATAGGATATAGGATTTCCACAAGTCGAATGTCATCATTTTATAAAAGTAGAAATGGGGGATATTTTTAAAAAAGAAAAATCCATGAAAATAGATTATTTACATTAAACAATGCTAAAGATATTTATATGAAAACAAATTTTGAGAATAAATATAAATGGATAAATAGCTATAGAAAATACATTCCAATTAGATATACAGAATCATAATCAGTGTTTGAATAAGGGGAATCCACTCAAACAATATTTAGTAAATAAAACTTAATGCCTGGTGGGACTACCTAATGGTGGTGGGTGGTATGATTTGTGTTTGATAATTGAAGGGGTGAAAGCGGAAATTTATCAATTTTCCAATTTTATAAAAGTCATTCCAAAACCAAACAACTAGATGGTTGCGGTTATAGTGGATATTTAACGTATTGAATTCCCATAAGCTAGTTAGTTTCCGTCTAGTGAATAGTTGGTTGCATGATAGTCCAATGAATTCATGTAACTATCTTCTTCCACTCTTACAAGGAACTCCACGTCCAACAATTACACATTTCTCACTCCCAAAAATTCATAATCCATGGGTTTTAGAAAAAATTAATGGTTTACACCTCAAAAGAAGATAGTGATCTTGTAACATCTTCACTTCATTATAGCTCATCCTTGAGGAATAACAACAATAGTTTCTTATCCTTATTAAAAAAAGTTCGAGACACTGGGCTCACATATCAAATTTAATATCCAACATTTATTACTAATCACGTCCTTGTTTCCAATCCACACACACCATCAAAATATATTTTCAATTGATGTAACATCCCACTATCGTCCATGATAAAGAAAAATATGTTCCATAGAATACTTAGCAACCTCTAATTAGTCATTATCTATATCATTAGTATAAGATTGATCAAAAATATACCATCGATGTTGAGAAATAGAAAATATGATGTGGATCACACTAAATACTTACTAATGTGAATGTCAGTATTACAATTAGTTGACTCCCTCCAAAACATTGAATGACCACACACACCTCCCTTCCAACATTCCCTAAATCCCAAAATATAATATTGAATAGAAGAAAACATACATTTTTATACGAAGAATTAATTTAGAAATTTTGTGGGAACAATATTTAAGTATTTCACCATTATATTTTACAGAAAAAGACACTATAGTAATTGGATGATAAGAATACCATACTAAATCCTATAATTAAATCCAATTCATGTTTCCTAGCTTAGATAATGAAATTTACAAACTATAAGAATTATTTATTCTAGATTATAATTTTTATGTATCATTTTGAATTGTATTGGATTGTTTTAATGATAATAACAATATTCTTTTATAACCCTTAATAGAAAAGGATGATATCTTCTCTATAAAATAGATTTGATGGTACAACAAACCCTCTACTACCTGCATCATTTTAAAACATGCATCATAATATATTTTAGATATGGAAAGTGAGAGATATAAGTTATTTATACTAAATAGAATGGAAGAGTTTGGAACACTAAATGAAACTCCATTGGAGAATGAATCATAACCATTAAACACATCCATGAAATTAATAGTAATTTCCTTTGATTTTATGAAGTAAATATTAGTGGTAAAAAAATTATTATTAAATATATTCTTCTTTAACGACTAAAAACTAACAATAATATATTTTTAAATAATACATATTCTCTCTGACCAGTATTAAATGTGCTATGTGATTCAAGGTTGTAAAAAATATTTTTATAGTTGTTTAATGGTTTAATTAACATCAATGATACTATGGTATAACATTCATTTAAAGTTATATTTTTTGAAGACCCCTACCACCTGATAAATGAGACATTTTTTACATACTGATATTCTAGATCCTATATTGTTTTCTATTACATGTAAGTATTCAAATCCACAAGTTGGTATTGTAAAATATTTTATTAAAACTAAATAATAAAAATTATTATCATATTTTTCTTAAAGATTCTTTACACATTTTGATCGTCTAATGTCCAAGTTGAATATGTCCTTAATCATTAACATCTACTATTTTCATCCACTGGGAATCAAGAATAGAAAATGAGTGATTTTTTGTAGAATTGATGTCAAAATCCTGTCAATGTGATAAATATTAAACATAATTCTAATTCCCATCACTGTTACCTCCATTTCTAATGCTTACATAAAACAAAATTAATTTTTTAATTATTTTTTTACCTTTTATGGATACTCTAGAGGTGTCACCATGGTGGTGATTTATGTTGAAATAGAGATATATTCCTTGGATATTTCTATTACAAAGACATTATTATTTTATTCACAATCATTCATATAAATTTAAAAAAAATTCATAAAACCAACTTCTTATTTATTCACCACATCCATGTTACTACATGATATTTATTTAATATTTTTTATAATCTAAATCTAGTTCATTTTCCCTAGTTTTTTATATTTTATATCATTTATTAATATATTACTTTTTATAATTATTATAAACAACCTAATTATACATTATATAGTACCTAATAATATAATCATTTAAAATTATTTTAAATAAACTTATAGGGTTCCCCTTTTCATGTTGAAATTTCACATCCTTTCAATTTGATTTCTCAATAATTTACCAATTTCAAAAAAATTAAATCATAGAATATTTAACCTTATTATTAGTATGATCTCAATTCGCAATCATATAATAAAAATATCTAAAATTTTCAGCATCATGATTTATAATATAATATAATTTTTATAAATCAGTGATTAATTCACATTCAGTTTTTATATAAAGATTTTGTCAATAATAAAAAATGATAACTAGGAAATGAAAGGTATAACCAATATTTACATTATGAAAATTTATTGCATGGAAACTAGTGTTACTTTTTAATGTGTTTGAATCTTACATTAGTGATTGTATTATACATGTGGGAATCACATTCAAATTACAATGATGCTAGAAAATCTAATATAATAATTATGTGTATATTTATTTTCCCATTTAAAGGCTTATCCATTAAGGGATTGATTTTTATATTACATTCCTATATCTGAAATATTCTCAAATTCGTATTTATATTTCCTAATATCCAAGAAATAAAATTATTGGATGATCATGTAAAAATGATATGATTTTATTATTTAAAAATTAGGATGAGACTCAAATCATTCATGCTCATGATTTCAAATAGCTTTAATTTTAGGTTATGAAAAGATAAAAAATTATCATCTTGGGAAAATATAATTCCTTTAATAACCAATTTCCTAAACTCACCCACCACTTTCTTTTTTGGAACGTGATATTATTGGATTTATATTTTTTTTATCTTCATCCTTTAATATATCTTTACCAATATCTTTATTTAGTGAATTTTCTATATTGTCTTCCCCATCTCTATTTTTTGGATAACTGTTATTGTAATATATTTACTTCAAATTCTCCTAAGTCAGAAATTTATGGGATGTTACAAAGATTCAATTTCTACCATCTGTGAAGAATATTATTTTTTCAAATTTAGTGAATTATCTTAATTGATGTGTTTAATCATATTTTAATAGAAACCATTTGGGAATGATACCATTTAATTGACAAAACATAATATTTTTTATTTTCACCATGTATGTACGTGGTTGAATCTCTATTTCCCCTCTAAAAGAATAATATGAGGATGAAAATAAATTCTTATTTTTATATTTTTATGTTTTTCATTATTTTATTATCCAAAAAATGATCCAATAGTAATATTGAAATGTTTAATGAATTTTTATCTAGAAAAGTATTTAATAATTTTTGAATGAGATATTGTTCAATATAGTAATTTGGAGAACAATTAAATATTAGTGGAATAATGATTAAAATGAAAAATTCAGTCCTATTTAACATTTTTAGATGATATATAATATTCAATTCATTCTAGGAGAATATCATCATTATTTAGAGAAATAATCCATGAAATTCAATATTCCCTAAAATGAAAATAGTAAAGAGAAGACGGTAAAGAAAACAAATCTATTTAGATATTCAAAACTCATCCATGAATCAAGAATCAAGTAAAAATAAGAATATGAATAAATTGAATTGATGGATATAGGAAAGCCTTCCCATCTTATACCCTTATTCAAGCATTACCCCTTCTAGACACCTATGTTTCTTCTCCTTTTCCATAATTCTGATTTATTTCCCCTTTAATATCCCTCTTCCATTTATTTATTTTTTTTATTATTAAAATTAAATTTTAATAACCATACATTTTAATGTGAATATATATACATCATCTAATAAAAATAACAGTATAAATAATAATTAAATAAGAATAAGACATGTTATTACATAATAATAATATTCATTGTGGCCTAGAAGATCACATAAAATAAAAACAACAGACACACACCCATAATCCCTAAAGGACATGACAGAACCCTTATAATGGTTGAAAAACTCCACAACTAACCCATTTTAATTTTATGACCCAATGTACTAATCTTGTATACATTTCATTGATCTAAGGCCCCTTGGTCATGTCTCGAAAATCCCCTAATTATGTCATGTAATGCTTCAATGGGTACCAAAATCTTCACACCTCCCTATGGCATCGCCCGAATCACTACAAACATCACTACATATAATAGGATATTCATAATATTTTATTTTATTTATTCCTTAGATTTTCTAAAAAATAACTCAACACACATATTTCTACAAAATAATAAATCAAATTTTATTCAAAATAATAATATTTATAATAATTATTATATTAATACACCCTTAGGATTATTTAATAATTTCACAAAATATTTCAAAAATAATAATATTTTACATTAAATATATAATATGATGTAAATATAAAAATATATATTATATATAATTAAAAAATTAATTAAAAATTATCTAATAGATAAATCATTTCAAAAAATATACACACACTTATTTAAAAATGAAATTTTATTTTAATATCGATTAATTAATAATAATAAATTTACAATTAATATTAATAATAATAATAATAACACTATATAAAATAATAATAATAATATAAAATGATTTTTCATTTGTATAACATTAAAATAGTACACCACAACCACATACACTATTATCTCACTATAAAACACTATCCACTAGACAATCATTAAGTACCATGTGATATAACAATACATACCTTGTTTAATATATAGAAATTTTATGCACATTTCACCCCATTCAGACCCAAAAGAATCCAGTGATCAGCCACTGAATCATAAAGAAATATGTAATAATATCCTTATATTCATCTCACAACATCAAAATTCAAGTATAAAACAGACATTATAAATAAACATTTCCCTAAATCAGCATAATATTCACTAAAACGTTTTTGAATTCAATATTTTGAAATAGATCACCCTAGATAATTTTTTAACAAATAAAAAATTTCACTAATTCTATAGGAAAATATTAAATTAAAAAAATTTAATTTTTTTTTTGTTTCTCCTCATAAATGGTTTATAACAATTATTTTATTTTTCACGTTTTGACAGGTTAGAGTCATAATATCATGATATTTTAGATGATTCATGTAGGAAAGAATATATGTTTGAGATAATTATCAACAAAATTCAAGAAATGATTTTTTTTAGGATTCAACTTGAAATAATTTGTCGACACATATAAATATTTGTTTCCATTTTCATTGATATGTGATTAGAAAATAGTGAATTCCTCCATGATAACATTTTTAAAAAAATTATTTTCATTCAACCCTTTTGAATATTTTAAACTTGAATTTTATTTATCTGTTTCTATTTGTGTAATATAATAGTGAAATTTTCCTATGTTGGAGGATATATATTCTTAAAAAAACATAAATCCTCAAAGTCAATATTTATTTAGTATGATGAAAAGTCTTAGATGTGTGATGAGCATTCATGTTTTTTTTAAATTTTGTACTTTTTAATTTTTTTATAATATGAATTGTATTCATTAATTATAATATATTCATCTCCATTTATTTATCATCAACCATATATGATAGGGTTGTGAAAAAAAATATATTTTTTTTATAAGATATATTTATAGAAATTATTTAATATATGATATCATCATATATAAATTTTATGACTTATTTTTATTTTCCATTTTTAATTGATATTGACTATGTTTGATGAGCATAAAGTCTTATTATGGTAAAAAAATATCTGAGACCATTCAAATAGTTTTTCATTTAATTACATTTTGAGATAAGAAACATTACTAAAAAAATTATCTCATATAAATAATCAATAATTCTAATTCATTACACCATTTATATTACAAGAAAAGTAATTCCCAATATTTAATAGTTTTAAAATTCAACATATTTCATGTGATCTATTTATATATCATAATAATTTTTCCGATTTCAAAAAATAAATTTTTTTAATTTAATATTAATGAAATGAATTTTAAATGTATATTTTAATTAGAAATTTTAATTTGGATGTATATAATTCATTCCCATGTTTCATATTGTTTGTTAGAAACTAAAAATAACTAATAGAATCATCAAGAATAGGAGAATAATATATCTCTTTTATAGGATCCAGCATAATAAAATGACTATATATAGTTAGAGTTATTTGGGATCCAATTTACAAGATAAATTATATTAATTTGAATTAACACATTACAAAAAGAAACATTTTTTTGATATTTTAATAAAATAAATTGTGGAATTTTAGATAACATTAAATCAATTGATTTCGTATATTATTTTTCAAATATAATAAACCTTTTTATTTTTTCTGTCATTATATATTATAATAGGAAATATATTTTTTATTTTGTAATAGAAATAATAAATGAAAAAATGTTTACCATATAATGAGAACGAAATCCATTTATATGTAACTTTTTGATCCTATTATTGATTATTAACATTGATAAAAGAACCATACAAGGATTAAAGAGTAATAATAAAACAACCATAAATTATAGAAGTCAATAGTATGATGGTATAGAAGTCATTATATGAAAATAACATATTGTTACAAAATTTACACAAGATAAAAAACCACACTGATATAATATCATATAGTATGGTATATCAGTAATTAATGTTGATCTTTTATGTATAATAAGATCTTAATTATTATTTAATAACATTAAAATGGAATAAAAATTCATCTAATAAACTAATAACATTACAGAACATATTAGATTATTTAGTGATGACCAATCGAGTTACCAATAAATCCTATCATTGATATTTAAACCATAAAATTGAATTCTTATTTTCATGTTTTAATATATTTATAAATTTTAAATAAATATTGGATAATAAAATAATGGATTGTTTCATGGGGTTTCTAAAGAATTATATTTCGAACTAAGATGTATTTTTCAATGTGTTTCCCACTAATTATTTAACCTAATCAAAAACCATAAATCATTAGTGGAATATTGGAATGATTATTTTTTATAATTTAATATATCTATAAGACATGGTTGTGAATAAAAGATATATTATTAATTTTTTGGACCACAGAATAACTATGTTATTAAAAATTCCAAATATTCATTAAAAACATTAATAAAGAATGGAAATTATTATTTTCATAATATATGGGGGAAATAATATGAGGGAAAAATAATATGTTATTTTAGTCTTATTTTTGAAATTTACCTTAATACAATTCAATATTTACATATTGTTGATAATATTAGAGGGTGGATTTTTTTATGATATAATTGTATTGTTTGATTTAATGGATTCGTTATAAAAAGGTAATTCATTAGAAGATTCCTTATCTATATCATTTTATGTTGTTAAATATATATCTTTTAGTGATTTAGGAGGAAATCTTGTTATTGGAGAGTTTCCATACAGAAGTTATAGTGCACTAAAAATATATATCTATTTTATGTTAAAAAATATTTTATAATTTAATTATATATCTATTTAATCCCTATGATACATATTAATGAATAAATTTCAAGTGAAAAAAAATAATCATGGAGATAATGATATTTGAGATTTCATTAATCTTGGTATAAATATCGACATCGACACTAATATCAGGGTTACCAATTTTATCCACAATTAAATTATCAACACCCATGAAGTATTACACATCCTAAAAAACAACAAGAAAAACAAGAGCCATATTTGTAGGGTTTTTCTAGGTTCATTTAAATAAAAAGGACATAATTAATTTAATATCTTCATTTTTTAGTATGTTTTATTAATAAAATTTTTGTATTTAATAATATTTTCTATGTGAAATACCAAGCTAAAATTATTATATTTTAAAAAAATATTATATATGTTATTTAAAACCAATATAAATTGTAATAATTTATTAATTAATCTATGTAACACATAATTATAACATTTATAAATGGATTATAAAAAAATGTAAATCAAAATACAATATGATTGGTGTTTTATTGCCTAGGGTTTCCCATGAGAATTATATAGAAAAGCATAGTTGTGGAAGAAATTCAAAACATTAAAATTATTATAGATATTGTAGAAAAAGTAATATAATGATTGATCTTAGATAAGGATGCATGAAAATTAATTGGAATGTAAAAGGATAATTTAGTCATTATGTGGCCTTTGGATGTATTTTTGTTGGATATAAGATCATTTTATATAAATTAATTCTCTAAAACCATATCAAATGAGTATAATAAATTTTTAATTAGCTCAATAAACATAGATTGATGTTTCAAAAGTTCTATACCTAAAATATGTTACATTTAATTAGTTTATAATTAATAATTATGAAATAAAATAAATAGAAAATATTTTATTGATGAAAATATCATGATTTACAAAAAAAATATACTTCATATGTTATTTTAAAAATAAAATCTATAACATTTATATGATTATTATCATAAAATGTATTTTTTAGTATAAAATAAATTAATAAAATATTCATGGAATTATTAAAAAAATTTAGGAAATTTGAGTAAATTAATGATATATTTTTCATTATATTATTTTAAAAAATCTAAATCTTCGATGTGTTTATTTTAATGACACAATTTTCGTAATTGGAGTCATAATTTTTTAATATTTAAAATAATTATTTTGATATTAGGTAATGAGGAGAATTTTATTTTTTATAAAATTTATATTAATAAAGAAAAAAATTAATTAATGTGATCCATGATAAAATGAGGTATAAAAGTTAAAATTATGAAAAAAGAATTACATTTTCTATAAAACATAATAGAAAATTATATGTATGAGATATTTAATTAATGTAATTCCTTATATTTCCTTTTTTGTGTTACTTTACATGAAAAAGTTTCTTCTGTATACATTAATTATTAGTATTTTAAAATATTCAACTCAAAAAAATATATAAATATTCCAAGACTCAACCCATTCCAAATAAAAAATATTATTATAATTACACTTTAATATCACTTAAAATCTATTTCCCAAAAAATCTCTAACAATTTTTGGTTCTCTATTTATAAGTATTTTTAAAACAATCAACTCAAAGAAGGTCATTAAGGGAAGGCTCATCTCTATAAATTAAAAATTATTTTACCCTTAATAATTTATTTTAGATCCTACCTATAAATATTCTGAAATAATTAATTAAATATTAATAAAATAATATATCAATATATATTATTTTTAAATTATAAATATAATATTAAATTAATACTAAAATAGATTCTTTCATATTTATTTAATATCATTTTTTTGTTATATAATTATGTTTAAACTACTTTAAGAGTGATAATATGAAATTATAATCATATATGGGTGGGAGAAAATAAATAAAGATTGTATATAGAATTAAATATGATATTAAATTTTTTTAATTTTGGAATGTTAATATATTGAATATTTTCATTTATTAATATTAATCCATTCGGATGGTTATGTAATCACAAATGATGTAATATCATAGTGTTCACTATTAATAGTGAAAATGAAATACATAAAATAATAATCTGATATGAAAACATAGTGAAACACATCAATAACCATAAATAAATTTTCTTGAAGTGTAATGTAGTTGATATAGGGATATGGAACAAGAACAACATACTAAAATAAAATAATAAAATTTTGATTTAAATAACATCAAATGCTTTATATAAAATTATAAAATTTATAAAATAAGATATTTATGAATATAATTAGTAATTTTTACATAATAATAATATAAATAAGGATTTAAAATATTCAATAATTAAAATTTTAATTCATTATATAGGGAATTAAATCACATTAAACCACCATTGTGATTGATTTAAACATAATAAAATATTTTGTTTCAAATAGTATTTCCACGATAACTATATTAGATATTTCTATTTGTTTCATTTTTTTTCCACAAAAAAATCAATAATTTGCTAATTTTTTTGATTAGTTGATCAATTTATTTTCCATCTATCATATTTATCTATAAAATTAAATTTTATATATAATTCGTTGAAAAATGTAAATTTAAATCAATGAGACATTCATTAAAAAAATTATTTTAACACAAAAAACATTTGCAATCACTCTAACCATGTTTTAAGAAATTTAAAATTATTTATTTATAATTTTCCACTCAAAATATGTTTCCTTATTAAAATATAGATGTAAAATCCTTTTTTTAACATTTTAATGGTTATTTGGAATGGTAAATATGTATTTGTTTTTATAGACACATTTCAAAAATAACTAGAGAACCCTTGGCATAATTAATCATCAAGTTCCCTTTCATATATACATGATATTACATCTATAGATTTTTTATATTATTTATGTATCAATATATAAATTATCTAGTGAATAATTAAATTTTGGTGATTTATTTGAATATATTATAAAAAAAAATTATGATTACTTCTGATGTAATTCCATACAAAAATTATATATATCCCATTTTAATTCCAATGGTTAACCACGTTTTGATTTTAATAAAATTTACTCAATTTCATATGGTACATATATGTTTTGATTTATGATTCTAAAAAAAAATATGAGAATACAAAAACCTATAACGAACTTGTAAAATTTCATAGCTTATGAGATGTTATGGTATCAGACACCATACTATATCTTAGTCTACTATATTATAGTAAAATTAATTCATTATGTTATGAAGGATATTCTAGTTATTCTTGACATTTTTTATGTTTTTAAATTATTATGAATTTGGAACTATCTAATTTTTTTCACTATGGTGCTTGGTTATTGAATTTTTTATCCACATTATTATTTTAGGGGTTATATTATTATTCATTGTTTATAATTTTATGGTTACGTATTTCTATTTCAAGATAAATGATTAGAAAATCATTCTTTATATCACTATATTATTAATTCCAATCTTTTTTATAATAATAAATTCCTTTATCTCATGGTCATTTTTTCTTATATGTTTATGATATGATGATAAATAATTCATTAATTGATATTGTTTTATGATGTACTAATCTATTAAACATCTATTTACTTTTTATATTTATTCATTCAATTTTTCCAATTTATTAATAATATTAGATGTAAAACATAGGTATATTATTTAGGATGAAATGGAAAATTATTTATGATATAATTTGGATTTTTATTGAGGAATACCGAGAACAACATATGTAAATATTACAAATATTTTGACAATGATTCAAAATATATCATAAAAAGTAATTACTAGTAATAGTAAAGCTTTATTATATTTGGATAATAGAAAAATAATCATCAATTTTTCAGAAATATATTCAATATATCTAATAATTATATTCTAGCATTTTATAATCAATATAAATACACAACATATGACATTTATTTATAATATAGGGAAAGAAAACATAATAAATGGTCATATTAGATGTTCATAATGGGTATGTATGGTAGATTTCAATAAATGCTCATGAATGGGAAGATGATAATTATATGTGTTTGATAACATTATTAAAATGTACACAATTCAATACTAATTATTTATATTTTATTTAATCATCAATCATTCCCTAAAGCATGGTCATAAAAATGTCATAAGTTATAATTTTGTAGAATCATCAATAATTAATCATGAGCCCTTAAAACATTTAAAAATAATAATATATAAGCTTGTGGTTTATATAATCATTGAAATTAAGTTCCTTATACAGTGATTACATTCAAAACTATCATAGTTGATTTGGTACACTTGAAATTACATCATTTTCATAGACAACAAGCTCTCCCAATATTATCATAGTATTCAATGACCATTATTGAATTGGGTTCACTTTTCTTTATAGACCATGATATCTACTGATATATTCTAATTTAACCAATGTGTTTGAGGGATATATAATTCTGGGTCTAACCATCAAAATTGAAAACCATAAATTTCTCTATGAAATGATTATAAAATATCCCCCATATCATTTTATCATAACCCATGGAAATTAAAGGACATTTAGAAACATTTCATCACATAATCATAGAAAAAGTCATGGAAAAGAAATGGGTTTTACAAATGTTTCATCACAACATAATTGAAATGTGGGAAATAAAATAGTTTCATGTATTAATCTGTAAATCATAAAAATAAAAATACATGAATAGAAAGAATTTTACTTGAAAAATAATATCATATACTATTCAAGAATAATTATTCTTAAGATATTTTATCATAGATGACAATATGATTAAATGGTCATTAAAACCGCTCCTTGAAATCATAAAATGCATTTTTTAAATATTTATATAATTATAAATAAATTTTTTATTTATTTTTGGAATAATATTTTATCCTATAATAACCATGGATACTTTTAACAGATTCTAAAAAATTATAAAAGTCATTATTATGGTAAATTAAACTTATACCATAAATTTGAAAAGCATGTGTTATCATCATCCTGTTATAAAAAAATAAAAAACAACTTGTTCAAAACAAACTCATTTAAAATGATTCGTTTGTAATCATTTAAAAAAATAAAAAGGTAAAGAAAATGAAAATATTAAAACATATCATTAACATGTTAAAAATTGGGTAAAAATATTTTTCCAGGCATTGACTTGGGAGGAAAAGTTCATCACCCAATGAATCATTAATGTCTGATAAAAAGACATTTTATCGATCATTTTATGTACCAAAAGAGTGGAAAATTGTAATAATATTTAAAACTAAAAATAGTAACTAGAATATGAGAAAAATGATGGAATTTTAGGGATTATATTCATATGATTTCCCTCAATGGAATGTTATTATAGATAATTCTACAATAAAATGAGAATGTGGCTTATGACACTTGCTGCACTCGTTACTTTCCAAAAAAACACATTGATAAAAGTTATATCCATTTATACATTGAATTCCATTAATAATAATTTATTGACAATATATAATATAAAATGTTTAGTATATATAGGACATTATGGAAATAAGTGGTGAATAAGAAATATTTTTTCATTTAAAAAATTGAGATGAGAAACCTTTACCACAAGTATTATATTTCTTCATACGTGTTAAAATAACCAATAAACTAAATATTTAGGCATTATTATTGTATAAAAAAATATTCACACATATCATTCCAATTTTTATTTAATTATAACATCTTATAACCTTTTTATTGATAATTTTATTATAAAAATGTCTATCCCAGGTGATAATTATTTCATTTTCATGCATGTTTTTTTCAAACTTTTTATTCCTTATACATTGATAATTATTAAATAATAACAATAATATAAATAATTTAATATATATGATATATTATAATTATATAATAATTTCTAACTACTAATATAATGTTTTAATGAAAATGAATTACATAACTTTAAGAAGATGAAAGTCTGTATGTATAAATGAGGGGTATTTACAATTTTTGATGGATGAAATAAAATATGGTTAAATAATAATTCATAATTTTATAATCATTATTATAACATAAATTAAATATATATATATATTTATTTATTTAATATTTCAATATTATATGAAATATAAATTTGAAATGAAAGACAAATCAGAGTGCATTGTAGAGGTGGAAACCCACATCTATGAATGAATGAAGTTATCATATTCTAATGAATGGGAAAGAAATAAGATAAGTGTTATAATATTATTGACTAATAATGACTAGGTAATAAATATCATATATAAAAATTAAATACACTTTAATACACAAACATGGAATTCTTTGGTGGAAATGAAACATATCACTATGTGGATGATGTTTCCCACATGTGTGCACAAATAATAGTTTAATTTTACAATGGATGAAAAGTAGGTTAAAATTGGTTTTATAAATTTCATAATATTATCTATGTATATTTAATGCACTTAAGCATTAATGTTAGTATGGATAAAAAACAATTTATCGAATGTAGAAGAAGAAAAATAATTCAAATGATTTAGAGACCTCCATTGAATTAGGGCCTAATAAATATTATAATTGTCTTAGGGGAAGAAAATACATGGATGAAAAAGTTATGAAATATATGAAGGAAATAGTGTAGTACTTGACAGAGTTAGAGTGCTGAAACATTATGAATATTGGAGAAGATGAGGTGATATTTTATATGTCACGTAAACTGAACACTTGGAATTAAATAAAATATTTAAATTTAATAAATATCAAAATACATTAAAGTGAAAAATGGATATAATATATAAAGTATTATAGAAGATGGTAGATATAATTTCATCAATTAAAATTTTAACATGTGGCTCAAAAATATGTGAGGGAAAGGAACCACTTAAAATTACTGATCTATAGTAAAACATTTTTTATCCTTTATGTGTCATAAGACTACACATAAGGTGATATATGGTTTATTAATATCAAATTCAAGACATTTTATAATATTTAATACAACATTTTTCATCTTTTAAAAAAAATTTGATTTCAAAATAATTTCATAAAATATTAGTCAACATAAAATATAATTAATGTCAATTTTGGGAATATTATTTTTTATTTTACATTTAATTCATCAATAAGATAATACAATATGAATATAAACCCATCTACAATCACTTATTATTTATTGTTTCCTATTAATTATTGGAATACAACAATTAATCCGAACATATAAATTTTACTATTACAAATATAATTTTTCTTGAATTTTTTCTTCTTACACAATAATTGTTTCAAAATTGTGTTAATGATTAAGATAATTATATCATTAATAAAAATAATAAACAAACCATTTTATTAAAATAATTTATATATGTACAATATAACTTTTTTTACTAATGTTTCAATTCTTTTTATCCATATTTAATCATATAGTATAAATTCATATTTGGAAAGTTATATTTTGTATTTATCATTATGATATTAAAAATATTATAATCCAAATAAAATGAAAATTAATTTATATATTTTCATATATATGAATTATTTTGTACAAAATATAATAAAATATGATAAATGAATGTATTGGGGAGATTTTTTGGCCTTATGCCCCAATTTTAACCACTATTTACACATTTTGCTTACCGTTGTAGAATATAATTATCAGGATTTAAACAAAATCAATTTTTCAAAATTTAGTTTTTATATGTGGATAAAATCAATTTCAAAATATTTCCATAAAACCAAATGGAAATTGTTTTTAGAAAAATTTATATTAAAGAAAAAAAATTAATCTTATTATAAAATAAACTATAATGATGATTCATATGGGATAATTGATATTATTTTTCATTAAATTAGAGTAATTTTATTTTAAAAAATAATATAACCCATAATAAGAGTTTTTAATAAATATATTTAATTAAAATATTTGATAGTTTTAAAAAAGTTTGTATTTTTCAATATTCACATAAAAATAAATATTTTGAAAAAAATTCAAATAATGCACCAAACAATAATTATAATAAGATAATTTAGAAAATGGTGTAATCTTATTCAAGGAAATTTTAATAAATTTATAAATTATTTAATATTTATTGGAATAAAATGAAATAAAATACATTTCTCCTGACAATATATTTTTCAAAATTATTTCATTACCAAAAACACAGAAGTCAATAATTAAGAAATAATAAATACATTTTAGTTATATGAAGAATTTGTAAATATTATTCACAATTTTATAATTAATATTCATATTTGATAATTAACATATATATTATTGGGGTAAAATTTAGGAAATAATTTTCTGACAGTATATCACAGTTTTCATAAAAAAATGTCATTTAATGTTGATAAAACAATTAAAAATATCACCGGGTTACAGTAAATATGTTTGGTGTTATATTCTACCTCTTGAATAAATCATGATTGCATTATTCATTATCTTAGTAATGAATGGTTTAATATATGAAAATACATTTATCCAAAAACAACATAGAATGATTGGTTAATAAATAATTTTTGAAAAGGGGAAGTGGGATACAAAATAGATACATAAAATAATACATTATCACAAAATCATATAAGAATTACATTAGGGATAATTAAATATATAGGCATTGATGATAAACTGGAAGTCTCGTGAATAATAGATAGTGATAGAGAACAAGATAATGAGAAGGTTAACGAACAAAAAACCATAAATTGTAATGATTTATGAAGGCTAATAATTAATTTTATGCAAAGTTAAATGAATAAATTTATTATTTAAATACTTTTTTACTATTATTTAAGAATTATTTTACTATCATCATATAGAATAGAATAAAATATACTTACATTATATCCTTCTATAATCACAATTTCATCCTTCGGTTGTGATTATATATATATTAAAATCTATTATTTCACTTACTCAAGGAAATAAAAATTCATTATGAATTGTTTATTCATAATGTTGTAATTTTTTTTATATATCCAATGATCAATAAAATAATTACAAGTAATTAATTATGAGTTTTGATATTTACCAAAAACCAAAACATTAGTAAAAGTTATACAACATGTATAAATCTTCATATGAATAAATAGTCAATTAATATAAAAAATCTCAACAATGACACATGATGTTAATCTTAATGATGTCAAAAAATAGTAACCATCAAAAATTTAAAAAAAATTTGTGGCCAAATTCAAAACAAAAAACTGACCATATTTTTATAAAGACAACATTTGCACTTATCTAAATACAATATAATGTATCTCAAGATGTCACCTAAAAAACGCATTAATACATTGATATTACATTATATAAATAGATTATAATATAATCACAAAATAACCTAACTCACTATAAAAATTAAATGAAAATATAAATTCTTCCCAATATGAGGTCTACATAAACTATGAAACATATTCAATAAATTTAAAAATGAAAAAAAATCAACAAAAATTAATTTGGCAACAAATAAATTTTTAATTACATAATCAAAAATACAATCTAATTTACATTATCAATATCCATCATCTCTTCATATAGAAAAAACTATTTTTTCAACATGTATAATATATAATGTGTTATTTAGCACTAAATCATGTTTAAAAAAAATATATTAACTTTCCACTAAATCACTTTTATAGGTTATAAATATCATTCAACATATGATTGTTAATACTTACTAAAAAACTACTAAAAAACTCTACAGATATTTCATGATTATTATAACTAGAATATCATTGAAAAAAAGAATCTTCAATATAATTCATCAATCACAGCACTTAACCACTTCAATCTTTTCACATCCTTTATAGACCAATAATAAGTATTTTCTATGTTGATCCCTAATACTTCCTTCAATTCAAAAGTCGCTCATTGTCGTTTCAGTATCAATGGTAAAAGTGCACAGTCCTTATGTAATTTTTGAGATATGGGAGACTATATCACTCTAAGAATTGCGAAATGCTAGGGTTCATTCCCCTCACATCACCTCCTTCATGGCCGATATGTTCCGTGCACCTGGTAGATTTTACTCCCACCTTTTTCAGAGCCATGGCCATGAGTGACGGGGATTTGATGTTGTGAACAATAGTGAAAGACCATACAATGAAGCTAATAATCTTTCAATGGTGAGTATAATCAAAGGAATATCTTTTCTAGATGAACTCAAAATAATTTACCAGAATAATGAAATTCTATCAGCAAAGCATCCTCTATTCAAGAATCTTGATTATGGTGGCTACTCGGCTGAAGCAGACCTCGAGGATCTTCAACAACGTGCGATGGTCTGTAAATTCCCAATCATGGGTCGCGTCTCATACATCAAAGGTGATCTCCCCTGGACTCTGCCTGATTTGAATCCTATAATTACATGTTTTTGGGGATTTTTTAATTTGAAACTAATTACCATAGGCTGTAGGTACTTTTATATCTTATTTTCCTCATAGGCTGATCTTGAAAAAGTTTAAAAATTAGGCAATATCAAACATAATTTTAGATTACATAGGATCTCTGAATGGGATTTTGACTTTAATATATACACCCATAGGAACAAAATGGCATAGGTGTGGGGTAGATTGCATGGATTGAACTGGTATTTTTGTAATCCCATGATACTAAATGATATTGTCTCTTGTATTGGATTATCCCTGAAAATTGACCAACGAACTCTAAATGATGATTTGGGAATATTTGCGAGGGTAATGGTAGATATAAAACTCGCTACCCCCTTCACAATTCAATAAGATTCAATTCCAAAGACTATAAAACTGAAATTAGGATAGAATATGAAAGAAATCCACCCTTATGTGAAATTTGGAAACTCATTGGCCATACCATAGCTAATTGGAGGGTGATTCGGAAATAAGTGGTCCAACCACTAGAAATTGAATTGAAGGAAATAATAAATTATAAAAATGGAAATCCATCCAGTTTGGATTTTCCAGAAACATCTAAAAATGGAATGAGTTTTGGGTGAAGAAGACTAATAAACCATAAAAAACAATGAATATTTTGAAACCTTCTTGGGATGAACTTTTATAATAAGAAGAAAACAATGAGAAACAACATCTTAATAAACTAGAAGAAATGGTGACGGAGGTATGAAAAAAACAATTAGAAATTAATTATGGAAAATAGAAATAGGTAATGGTTCCTCACAACACAAGGACTCCATTATCTATAAGCTTATGGCCTCAGGGGAAACTCAACAAACAACTGATGATTTGTATGTAGCCATAAAATTTGAAAATCCTCCGAGGAATCTTGTTAGTTTACTGACTAATGCATGAACAAAAAAACAACAAGAGACTGATATGGGTAAGGATCCAAGTGATTCTTCTTCAGAATACTCAAAATAATCAGGTGAAAATCTAGAGTCCCTTCTGAATGAGGCCCAGAAAAATTTGACTAATCCTGAGCAGAATCAGTAAATTCCCAAAGTAGGTACAAAACTGGATAGTTGCAGAGGAGTTTATCCAAAAAACCACTAGGACTGGAATCTCTCAAGTAACCCAAACCAATGGCAGATGCGAACTTCTCTCTACCCATAGTCGATCACATAAATTTTTAGGGCTCTGGTATAATGGACGACACTACTTCCTCACTGGTGTTGAAATATAACCACTGGGAACTGAAACACACCTCAGCACTACCTTCAACCACTGAGTACACCTCTGAAAATTCATCAGGTACTTCTCAGAAGGGACTTTCTATAGTGAATTCTTTAGGTATGCCCCCTCTACACTTTGATAGTCATTCAATAGATCAATTTCAGTCAAATAATCCTTTGACCTTGATTGTAATTGCTGGAAATCAGAACATACAAGATAGAAATGAACAAAATGTCAACAATAACACATTGAAGTTACCTATTAAGGGTGGAAATAATATTTTTTCCTCAAGTAGACCTTCAAATGTTTCCAAAAGTCTTCAAAAAAACACACAAATCCTACCAAACAGAATAGAATATCTACTAGGAACAATGGATCGAAAAATTAAAAAAGGGAGCTCTATAGCCAAACCTAGGTTCTAATGAAGATTATTTTCTAGAATTATCAATGAATTTCCAACTCTGACACCCTCTCTTTCTTAAAATGTATGTTTAACACTCACTGCACTATTTTATTTTCTATTTATGAACCAAAATTCAATTTTTCTTCTATATTTCAGCACTTATGTCATCATAGATATTCTTTTGTTATTGAAAAATAAAACATTTCATTGGTTAATACTCTATTGATTCTTTCACACATCTCTATTCATATGGTAAATCATTTTTACATCTCTGAGCAAGCCCACACTTGTGAGTTTGTCTCTGATGGAAATTCCATTTTTTCTCCTTTGTTTATGCCAAGAACAGATTCCAATATAGAATACCCCTATGGGATTGTCTCACTTTTCTTGGCACCATTATTAACTCTACTTGTATTTTATTGGATATTTTAATGCTATCCTCAATTCTAATGAGAAAATTGTCCCCTCACATGCTATGATTTCTACAAGAGAATTCATATCAACTATGTAGGACAATAATATAATTGAAATAAATGTTACAGGTTCTAAATAAACCTGGTATAGGAAACAATACAACATAATGGTTGCCTCTAAATAGGATAAAGATTTCATGATTGCTACTTCTTTAGATCTTTGGAAATCCATCATTAGCTCCAAACATCACAAGCTCTATTCTGACCATCATCCTATTTTGGTCATTCTCTCAACTGACACTATTACATGTCCTCTCCCTCTTAGATTATTCAATGCTTTGTTCGAATACACTGAATGCACCGACAACATCAAAACCTTTTGGCTATCTATGTTACATTACAATGATGTGTTTGTCTTTGCTTACAATCTAAAATCGCTTAAACAGATTCTTAAAGGTTAGTGTAGCCTTCATGTTAAAAAATTCAGTAAAATATCATTCTTTTTAAGAATAAGCTCAACCAAATCCAAATCGACAACACTATCTTGGATTTTAACATTGATCCAAGTCTCAAAATTAACACCTCTTTAATGCTCAATTCCTTTCTAACTATTACGGAGAACATGTGGAAGCAGGCCTTCAATGTTAAATGGCTTTATGATGGTGATAGATATACTAAATTTTATAACTCTATTCAATGAAATCATATATCCTATAGGCCTCTCTCCACTCTTCATGATAGAGACAACGTTTTAGACAATGAAGATGAAATTTCTAACCATATTGTCAATTACATAGAATCTATTTATAATGTCCCTAATAAGAACAATGATCTCTTTCTGGGGATCATTTCTATAGTGTTCAATGATGAAGATAACACCTTTCTTCTGAACACTCCTATAAATCATGAAATTAAAGATATGGTCTTCAGTTTAAATCATAATTGTGCCCCTAGGCCTGAAGACTTTATTAATGTGTTCTTTTAACACTATTGGGATATTTTTCATGATGATTTTTGAAAACATGTCAAATCCTTTTTCACAAATGGTTTTCTTCCTCATGGTATAAATGCGCAATTCCTATTTATAATACCCAAAGTTGGTAATGCTTCTGAGATTAACCAGTTTTGGCCCATCACTCTCATCAACACTATTTACAAAATTATCACAAAAATAATTTTCAACAGGATCTCGCCCATCACAGATAAAATAGTCTCATTGAATCAATATGGTCTATCATAGGTAGATCCATCTAAAATTGAATTTTCCTTGCATCATAGTGTTTTAACTCTTTAAAAAAAGTTAATAGAGGAGGTAATATTTCCATTAATCTTGAAATTAATACATAATTTGATACAAAGGACAACAGTTTTATCTTTAGGGTGCTTCAATGTTTTGGTTTTAATAATTCTTTCTTCACTACTCTTAGAACCTTATTCAATACGGATTGCACTTCTATATGGATCAATAGATCCCCCAGTGGATACTTCAAATTCAGTAAAGGTGTAAGACATGAGGGTCCCCTCTATGACATCCTTTTCTCTATTACGGAGGATTATCATGGTCATTTCCTCACTTTTCTTGCTGATCAAAATAAACTCAATCCCATTAATATGTCTCATAATCTAAATGATCCCACTCAGTTTTTATTTGCTAATGATATAATCATCTTTCTTCATGGTGATAAAATTAACATTCAACCCCTCAAAAAGCTCATGCTCACTTGGAGGAGATCTCTATCCAAGTGATTAGTTGGAATAAATCATCGATTTTCATTAGTAAAAATTTTCCTCATAATAAAATATTTAGCATTACAACTGAATTAGGTATAATGGAATGATCTTCTCCATTCAAATTTCTAGGTGTCCCAATATTCTAGGGAAGACCTAGAGTGTCATATTTCTATGAAATTTTCACCCAGGTTTTATAAAAACTTTCGTCTTGGAATGTAAAATCTCTTTCCATAGTAGGTAGAATTTGTCTTGTTAAATATACTACTGCATCAAAATTGGTATACACTATGACGGTCTAAAAATGTCCTATTGGACTTATTAATATAATAAAAATATAGATTAAAATTTTTATTTGGGTAGGTAGCACCATGGAAATGAAACTTATCACCATATCGTGGTCAAATTGTTGCAAAACCATTGATAAAGGAGGCATCGACATAAAAAATATCAAGCATTTTAATGAGGCTCTTTAACCTAGACTCACTTGGGATCTCCTTCAAAACAACTCTAATTCAATTACTTTCCAAAAAAAAGATTTCTTGAAAGGATTAAAAAGGTAAATCAATTTTTTTCCTCCTATATCTGGCCTTCGAAAAAAGAATCATTTTCATCTATTATGAATAATTCTCTATGGATGGTCTCTTGATACTCTTCCAGGAAGTTTTGGTTGGATAATCGGACTGGAATTCCCCTAATTTACAGAGCTATTCTTGGATAATGTCCTGAGGAGACCACCATATCCATCAGAGATGTCCTTTTCTATCAATATGATAATATTCTTGAAAACATCAAGAATGTCATTGATACATATACTTACTCCATCTCTAAAGATTTATTATTATGGGAACCTACTTACAATGGCATTTTTGACTAAAAAACTACTAGAAACACCTTTCTGAAACTATGATAGTGATTTTGGGTGGATTAAGCTCTTTGACAGACATTGGATAAAACCCTCAAGGTTTACCCTCATTTGAATACCTCCTCACTAGATGATCCCAACTGATGTTCGTCTTCAATTGCATGGTATTCAACTATGTTCTAAATGTTTTCCATGCAACCAATACAGAAAATATGACAATCATCACTTTCATTCTTGTGCCACTGCTTATTCTCATTGGAATTATATTTTTTACATTTTTAACTGTAGTTGGATGATACATAACTCTATCATATCTCAATTAAATAAATGTGAGGAGATGGATAATTCTCAACATATTAAGAAACTTTTCTTTTCTGTTGTCACAGAGCTTCACCATGTGATCTGGTATGATAGAAATGCTCTTATTCATAATAAATTCTCATTAATTCATGATGTAGGGCATATGATGACACTTATTACCATACTTGAAGCTGTTTTGATCCAAAGGGGACATTGCAACAACATTTTCCATGATTTTGGCATTCTACAACGACTCAGTATTGATGGAAATTTCTGCAATCCGTGTTGCACATTCGAAGTATTTTGGAATGTCCCTCTATCGGGATGGATTAAAGTTAATGTGGATGGTTCTTATAAGAGTAAATCTAGGCCCTGCAAGCTATGGAGGAATCATTAGGAATCATGATAATCAGATCTTTGGATGCTTTTATGGGAGTTGTGGTACTACCACTTCTCTATAAGCTGAAATTATGAGCATGATTCTTGTTGTTTCCTTTTCCAATAAACAAGGATGGACTAACCTTTGGATTGAGAGTGACTCAACCACCATTGTGAAAGCCATTTGGAATGTTGTGATTAACCTTGCATGGCCAATCACAACTCACTGGATGAGCTGTCTCCATACTCTTCTGGACAGCAACTACCTCATCACTCACACTTATCGCGAAGCTAATATGGTTAGTGGTGTACTTGAAAGTAATGGGATTAATCATTATATTACCGAGCTTGACGATCTTCCCGTGGATCTAATAATCTTTCATTAAAAATATTCTAATGTGTTTCCTTATTTTAGACACTTTTATCCCTTTTTATGATAATAATTTTTCCTTGGTCTTCTGGCCAGGCACCACCTTCTTCAAAAAAATGTATCAATGGGAAAAAAATCTTATATACCCTTAGTAATCCTCTTATAAAGATTCCCATGATAACATTTACTTGTATAATTCCTATTATATCCATATTTAAACTAGTGAACTATAGATTATACCTTATGGAAATGATTATTTTCATCCTTTGTGTTAACTATAATTTTCATTTTCCCTTTTCAATTTACAAATTTACACACTAATTTTCAATATATAAACAGATTCTAATTTATTTTTTACATCCTCCCTAGTGATTCATCCTGCATCAATGATTTTTATAATTCTAGACCTTCGTTCTTCCATATTTATTATGACAGTATAATTTTATCATATTTTGATTATTTTGAAACTCACCATTTTAATGATGTTAATCCTAAATTAAGATATATGGTTAAAAATAATGATAAAATTTTTCATTCCATATCAAATTTCATTATGTTTCAATTTTGGAATATAACTACGTTTTTTATTATATTTACCATTAACATAATTATTCAAGTAACCCTTCATTGAATGAATCAAAAAGATATTGTGTGAGAAATAATAATACTATTCAAAAATAATATAATCATGAGAAATCATTCAAATGATATTTAAATAATGGAATAATTATTTTCAATCTATAACAACTATGGTTTATCCTTGGTTACATGTAATCATTATCTATTTGAATGCAATATTGTTTTATTATAATGAAAAAATTAATTAACCCATGAATATGCCCTGATAGTTTCTTTCCTAGTGTGATGTCTTAGTACTAAAATATATATATATATCTATAAATATTTTTTTAATATGAAATCTACCCATTGTAGTGTTATTAATCATAGGATTATTTTTGAGATATCTATATCTAATAGCTTGTTTCAATACAAGTATTTAATTTATAAGGAAAACACACACTATTTTTTACCAATATTATAGTTTTTTATCCTATAGTTATAATTACCCATGTTTCTAAAAATAAATTTATATAATAAATCTCAAAAAAATAATTTAACACTACTCTAATACCAAATAAAGAGACTAGTGAATAAAATAAAAAATTATTACACCATTATTTTTCATGAATATTAAATACATCTCATTAAAATACACACCCCATAGCTTTATCTTATTATTCTCATTGGAGACATTATATATAATCAACTTATTTCACATAATATATTCAATATCCGACATGATTTTCTTCTCATGTAGTATTTTTCATTAAAATTCCAAACATAAAACCTTTCTTCATATGATTTGGAAACAAAAAGTAAGAAAATATATGTTCTGATTCTCATAATAATGAATCATAGTAGGTATAAATAAATTGTCATAATTATTCATATTATAATAATAAGTGTATGATAACATGATCACATCCTACAAAATTCATACCCAATCAATAAAATATCAATAATTATAAATCAAGGAATAATGATTTTTAAAAAAATTAAAACTATAAGAGTTTGGAATGATAAATAATCAATCATAAATAATGAGAATGTATTAAAATAAAAACATGTAGGTTTATAGAAAACACAGGCATATAAAATCATTTCATTGATCACGTATCACTACTAAGAATATTATTATGGATTGGATTCTTTCTCTATTGTATCATTTTCATAGTTATGATTTACTAATAATATTATTATAGTGGTTAGAGTCCCTTACTATAATGGGTTTACACACCATTCCATCCTATATTATAATATAAGATATCTATCATTACCGAATAAATGTGAAGGTTGTATAATTACAATCTCACTTTTCTTTTAATAAAAACCAAATATATATTTCCCATAGGATTATAAAACATTCATTAAATAATAATATCATTACAAAATAAAAGGCAATTATTTACATAATCATTAAATATTTTATCAATTAACATCCCATGTAAATTAATTGGGTTCAAAAAAGATTAATCATAACATAATTAACACATGGGGATGAAATTGGTTTCATATATTTATCCATAAATCATTACAACAATAAGCCATCTAGAGAGATAATGTGGGAGGTACCTTAATATCATATCCCAAACGAACCATAAAAATACCTATATTATATTAATATAGATGAAAAATATATTTAAATTGTTAACCAAACCATTCCTTGAAAAAAATATAAATAACCTTTTCTTTTGATATCATTTTAATTAAAATATTCATTATTATTGTGAACAAAAAATTATTTTTAAAATTTTTTCTTTCTAATTTTACGTACCAAAGATATGAATATTTTTTCAGTGCATTAATTATTCTAAAATAAAAATAATATTAGAATATTTTTTATAGCTTAATAACATTTCATTTTTTCTCAAAAAAAATTATCATAAACAATATCGAAATGAAATTAAATTGTATCAAAAATCCATTTCTAATTTGGTATCCATTGAATAATGACCATGATTAAATAGATAAGATAATTTCAAAAATTAAATTTCATTAATATAAAGTATTTTCTGATATAATCTATTTATTCTGTGTTATATACCCGAAATTAATAAAAAATGTAGTGAATTTTATATATGTCTCATATAAATAAATATGTGATGAGAAACCCATACATGATGTATCTTATTTATTCATCCAAGATATGGAATCTATTTTTATAAATACTAATTTTGTATATATGTTTTCATAAAACATATTTATGAATGTTATACATTATATTATTTATCAATTAAATATTGTCAAAAGTTGATTTATAACATGTTATTTATATCATTGTTTGGGAAAATAAACATTTCATTTTTAGTATGTTTCTGTTTTATAGTTGGATTACTCACACATTAATCATGGATGAATCATACCAAGATTTTTAATCATGTAATATATATCATATTTAATTATTTTATAATGTTTTATAAATACTCATATTATGTGGGTTTGAAAATGGAATTACATCCCATCATGGATATGGTAGCATATACATACACATGACAGATGTTTCAACCTTTTGAGGAGCATAAATAATATAAATATACAGTAAATCACCAGTAATAATTATAATTATTTCAAAAATATATTAAAAATTAATTCAATATATCATTATTATCAGCCATCTAAAGATGAAATGATAGAAAAATTACATCGCATCATACATGTGGTAGTTTTAAAGTATGCATGAGCGATGTTATCATTTTACAATGAATTATAAAGAAATGAGTTATATATGACCATACTATTGAATAAGAATAATTATGTCATAAATATAATATTTAATTATTAAATACAACATAATGACAAAACATATATGACCATGATGGAAAATAAATCATATCACTACATGGGGTGGTAGTCTATACATATGCAATAGTGATATTTCCTTTTACCATTTGCTGAAAATAGGTGAAAAATGGTTACCCCATAAAAATAATAAATCTATATTTATTTAGGTCTCTATAGTCAACCTATTTTAATGGATAAAATATATTTATAGGATTTAGAGGAATAAATAAGATTCGAATGAGTTGGGTAATATTCTTACCTTTTCATTGAGAGATGTCATTTGGGTTACAAATTAAACCTTTATTGGATTGTATTAGGGGGAAGAAAATATTTTATTAGAAGAAGGGGGGAATGTTGGAATGAATTAGTGAAGTTTTTTCAGTAATAGTGGAAAAACAATGCGAGTAAAGGTACTGATATATGTCTTTTTATATGTAAGGTAAATATACAACGCAGAATTAAAACGTAGATTAAAATTTAATTTAAATTATAATAACGTAAAATGGCACAAAATGACCATAATGAAGAATTTTTGACATTATATAGTTAAAATAATTCTTTAAAATTATATTTAGGTGTGTTTATGATGAATTTTAAATAGTCTTTTTTTGATTAACCTCATCATTAACCCCTTTAATCCAAAATAATATATCCACTTTTTCATTGAAATAATGGTCATGAATTTATTTATATGGTGAAAATTCACCATGAAAGGTAAAATGGATGTACTTTTTCATCATTTAACATCACTCTTGACCTTTTTAAATTAATTCAATAAAATATGAGTTGACCAAAAATATCTTTGATTCCATTATTGGACTACTCATTTAATTTGACATTCAATACAGAATAAAAAAATAGATTCCAAATATAGAAAAATTTACCATTATTCAAACTTATTAAGTAACTATTATATTTGTGTAATACTAAAACACATTAAAAACATATATATTTTATTTTTAAAATGATTTTCTTTAATTTTGATGTTGCTTTCACAAGCACACTGGTAGTTTTGATGAAGATTTTAGGGTAATTATATCATCAGTAAAATTGAATGATAAATTAGTAACATAAATATAATAGATTTATTTTCATTATTACCATTTATATTTACTGACAACTTTATTTTATCCTTACTAAATCTTAAAATTGGAATTAAACTCAAGAATGTAACATTTTAATATTTCCTTTTCTTAGAAGAATATAACGGTCATAATCAATGAAATGTGGCTTGATATTTCTATATTTTTATATTTATGAATGATTTTATTGAAAAATAATAATAAAATAGGATAAATTCATGTTTTTAGAAGCTTTTAATGCCTTATGATATCATTTTAACCTCATTTTACCCATTTACCATTGTTATGGTTACTAATATTTACAACAATTACCATTCATAATGAAAAACATATCTATATAGAATATTTTGGATACATGATTCCTAATATGGAATTTTTTATAATGATTAAAAAACGGTATGTGGCTAAAATATATTTTAAAACCAATTCACAAAAAATATCTTTTTTAAGAAATATACATTTTGATTGAAAAAATGATCTTAGAAAAAAATCATGTTTAATAAAGATTCCAATTCAATTAATTTTATTTTTTATTATTAAAGTATTATTAATATAATTTATTATGAAATTTATAAAATAAAAGGATTTTAAATTTACTTTATCTAATAGAATGAAATGAGAGTATTATTTTTTATTATTCATTTGAAAATAATTATTTTCAAAAACAACCTCCCAATAGCCCTATGATATTAACAAAATTTTATTCATTTCCTAATGTAAAATTTTATGAATTTTATATAATAGTTATAATTTTTACTCCCAAAATAAAATAAAATTTATCTATTAAGAAAACTTATTTTTGAACAACAAAATTAATTTACTGAATATTTAGTAATTTGTAATTTTACCTTGATAAACAAGTATACAATATGTAAAATGAATATAATAATTCTTCATAATGTGTTTAATACAATTCATAGCTCATATATAACATCTGTTTTATTAAATTCACATTTGGATAATAAATTCATAAGGTATATTAATTTTCATTTACTACTTTTTATTACATGTTTTGAAATCCATCAAGCAAAATATTATTTAAATAATTATTTTGCCAGGGATAAAATTTTCCAATATCTATCGATGATAAACTATTGGGTTCTAGGAGTGTGATTAAATAAATATTTATGTTTCTTATAATATAAAATAATATAAAACCTCTTTATGTTATTCTTGATTTGTCTCAATTGTATTGTTAATATGTGATGACAAATAAATTATTTATGAAATGGTCAATTTGATAAGTAAATCTCATTTTTGGTAATAATGTAAAATTTTAATAACACAAAAGAGTAATTTAGTGAAGGTAGTCAGGTATGTCACATTGGGGAATAAGAAGCCACCATATTATCTAAAAATGTTCGGGAACATGATAAACCCAAATATTGGAAACATAAGATGATAATTTGGGAATGGTGGTTGAGTATAAATAAAATAGAAATTATGTAAATGTTTAGAAATAAATATATATGAAAAAACTATTATTTCTATTTACTTTTCAAATATTTAATAAATTGAAGAATACACAAAATAAAATTTGGGATGGCCCTTGGAATAATTAGAAAATTTAAATTTTTAAAAATTTTATTAAGTTTATATCCCTAATTGAACACATATTCTAATATTATTAAGGTTATTTTTTCTAAAAATTATTTGGCTATCAAACAGAGTTCCATTAGTGGAGAATATTTTTCAATGGAACATTATAAGATACCACCGAAGATTCAAGTCGCTCACATTTTTTAATATTATATTTAAATCAAACACTTTCATGTTGGGATCATGTACATATATTTATGTAATATTTCAATTTTATTACATTAATATGACTGGGGATATCATAGATTAATCATTTAATATGAGAACATGAACTAGTAAATCAACTTGTAACATTTTGTTACCTTTAAAACTGTTAGGTTTAAACCTTTTTTTCTTTTTTATTGTTTGGGTAATGCACAGAAGAAATTGGAAGGATATATATAATTGTGAATTCAATGTTATGTTGGAATTTTAAACATTAAACATATGTGTTTTATTGAATATTGTAGATATAGATGTTGTGTAATGGGAATACATGAAATCTAGTCATCTCATAAAATATTATGTGAAATGGGTACACATATTGAAGGTTTATATGTCAAATACGTCTTATTTAACATTAAATAAATAAAATTATAATTTATTTTGTAATAAAATTAGTTTCTTATAGTATGTGGGATTTAACAACAACATTACATTTAATTGAGTTAATGTTTTTTAAAATCAGGAGATTTTTTACCCAATGGTTTGGATGAAATTATCATTTCATTATGACTGGATTCTCTACTCTTGAACTAAAGGATCTTCCTAGGTTTTTGTTTGAAGATCTCTAATCCCATTAGGTATTTAGTTCAATGAATGATCAACATATTTTTTTAGTGGATCTCTTGGGGTAAAGAATATTCTTATCTCATTTCGGTCACTCCCTCATTCCATCCTAGGAATTTGATAGATAGTATTGGTATTTATGTATGTGTAATTCATGTTATTGAATCATTATTATAGGGTGTGTTCTGATAACTTTTACACCTTCTTCAATCATTGGTGAGTCTCGTTTTAGTTTTTCTCTTCTTCGATTAAAGTTATGTTCATTCATTTAAAACATTCCGTATCACTAAATCTTTGAATTTTATTGATATTATTTAAATTTCATTGAATCGGTTTGTAATTATCCAATTTCAAATGAATTGAAACAAAAATTGGGATGGTATGGTTTTTGGGAAATAATCACCAATTCTAATGGAATTTGAATTTGGGGCACGTTCTGAAATTGATAGAAAATGTGAAATGAATTTTGGATTGGTTCTAGAAAATGTATTAAATTGAGTTGACTAAAACCTAAGACTGGTTTTATTTTTAAATGTTATGAATCTATGAAAAATAGATTTTATGATTTTGAAAGAAAATTGGAATTTGAAAATGAAATGTGGGAAATTGAATTATAAATGATTATAAATAAAATGATTTTACCTTTTTATATTGAATGATTTAAAACATGGGAGCCTTGTAATTTTTCAGATTATTTTGGGATAAGAACAATAGGATGATACGTCACTATTAAGGTATTGAGGAAGAAAAATATAATAACTAGTTAGGAAGATCATATCCCCGATGTCATATTAATTACCCCTATTCAACAATATATTTATGGATGTGTGCACACATATGTCCATAATCAATGATATAGGAGTATGTCGATTTTATAACTCAAAAAAATCATACCATTGCAAATTTGATGTAGGTGTTTATTTTGATTGTTTTGATTTTAAATTATATTTCTTTTTAAACTAATTTACACAAGCCTAGTGATTTAAATAACTATTTTATATAATGTGTTAATTTTATCAATATTTGAAAGGTTTTCCATCCATTAAAAATGAATCATTTTTTGTTAAAAATATCAATACATAAAACAAAAATTATTTTGATAAAAAATTAATAAATCATTTAATTTGTAACTATGAAATCTTTACATGGAACTCTTGGTGACCCCCTAATAATATTTTTATCTCACAAAATTCCTTTTCATTTCGTAATTTTAAGCTTTTTTACTTCTAGGTATTTGTGAAGGGAATAAACCTAATTGAAGATGTGGAAATTCTTGAGCCCATGGGGCCTAGAGTGATCTGTCCATTGGGACATTATTTTTTATATTCCATCATTGATTACTTTGATGATGTGATGATTGGATTTTTGAAATACCTATTTCGTTTTTATAATTATAAGCTTCTTTAGTATTTTGTAGCATACTGATTTGAATCTTTGATTTAGTTTTATTGTAGAAAATTATTTCCCAAAATTAATTTATATAATTCATTGTTCTACTATCAAACCCAAGTGAATTAGTAATTACATTTATTCTATGATGGTATCAAATCACTTATTTGGGTTCCAATATACCAGGGATGATTCTTGGAAAATTAGTATCTCATGTGTAGTTGAGAAAAATTCCATGAAGAAAGTGTACAGTTTTAATATCTAACAGGTACATTGGAGGTAGTTTCATGTGTGTGTGTATAGATATATCTCATCGTAAAGTTCCTTAAGTCCCCATTGGTGGTTTTGGAATGGAACTGGGATGATTAGTTCTAGTATTTTCCCTAAAATATATTTGGATATGTATAAATCCAATTTTTTTCTTATTTTATGTGATTACATTCTAGGATTCCATTGTTTGAGGGTTAATCTATAAAATCTTCTTTATGTATCAAGGTTTTTTTTCTAATGTTTCATAACATCATGCATTTGAGAGGACCGACGAATAGGATCAAGGATAATGTTTATGATGAACCACAATGAGCGAATTCTTTAATGGACATGAATCTCATTGTGGACGTTGTGCATGATTTCCATGATTGAGGTTGGGTACTAGTACCTATTTCTATATATTCTCCAATGGTAGAACCTTATATATATTAATTTGACAGTCATTGTAAAGACTTACTTCACAGGAATCAAGTATCTATCGAAGGATATAATAATACTCAATGGGATGAGAATTTGTTTGGAAAATAAGATGTTATTTTTCTGAAATTGGAAACTCCAACATCAACCAAGGTGAAATGTGACAATATTATTATAGAAGGACGTAGAAGTATATCTTGGGAATTAATGGGGATCTAAGGGAATCATGAGTCTTATAGTTTAATTACTTATATTTTTTCTTTTTTGAGTAGTTATACAAAAACATTATGATGATGAATATGTCTATGGATTTTTTTCAATCTTGTTTAGGGTGAAAGGACCATGAAAGAATATGAAAATTTCTTTTTGGATCTCGTACAGTTTTTTCAGGAGATTGTATCAAATGAGAATATGAAGTCTTAATGATTTGAAATGGTACTTCTATATGATAATCACTCCAATGTTTTCTTTCAAATGATCTATTCTTATACTGACGTGCTGGATATAGAATTGATTATCAAAATTGATCTGGATTTTAAATCAGGGTGGGAAAGAGTTTCTTTTTCTTATAGTGGTAGTTATTTCTATTCCAATAAATAGAAGATAAACCGTGATGAGTCTCAAGGTGGATTTAAATACAAGGGTACTTATAAACCACATAATGTTCCTAGAAAATTACCTTTAACATGATTCCATTTTTGAAATCATAATCATTTGAAATGGGTTGTCATAGAATAACATATGATATGTGGTTATTGGGGCCATTCAAGGGGCTTTTAGAAATTTTTTATATCATTTCTACCACACATAGTGGAATGGGATAATCATGATTAAAATTTTCTAAGGTGAAATCATATTATTCATGATTTATTTTGTTCTAGAAACATTCATCTTCAATAATGCTTCTTTGCACATTGGAAGAGTCTCCAAAGTAAGTTAATACATGTCCAGTGACTCTGACAGGTTCCAATACTATAGTTTCATCTTTGGAAACTAATTTATTTTTTAGTGGTGAATCTCACTCATTTATTTTTACCTATATTCGGAACCTACTAATTCTTTATATTGAAACAACCCATGTGGTTTATACTACTACATCCACCATAAAAAGTTATGGTACAAAATTTATTTCCTTGATTATGTTTTCTCCTTACCATATTTTTATATTTTATAGGATTTAAAAATTCTTAAAATGAATATTATTAATGAAATTTTTTGGATGGATTTGATCATTTCAAATACACCTAAAAAGTAAATTATCTTTTCTAGGTCTCCTTTAATGTGAATGATTGGTTTTGATGCGTCTTTCTAGGAGAATGGGTTCTAATGTCAAGTAGAGATAAACCATCAAATCAATATTGTAATACCAATGTTTTCTTTTGATCTAGAGTAGGAATCCTTAAGTATAATTCTCCCTGTAGTAGTCATTAATTTTTTAAATTTTTTTACTTTTAAACTATATGGCTATTCACCAATAAGATAGTAATAGTTTTCAATTTATTTATTCTCTGATACTCTACTAATATCTATTTTTTCTTTCAAAATGGAACCGAATGAAATCAAAATTCACAAGACTTTATTGAATGATATGTTAGAGAATGGTATTTTTCTTATAATTGTTACACCTTAAACGATGCCTACTCTATTTGATAAGAAAGATGATGGAACACTTTTCCTATGAATTTATTATAAAAAACTCAAATGAGAAATGATAAAGAACATGTATCAGTTACCAGAGATTTATGATCGATTTAAGTAGTTGAAATGGGAAAGATCATTATCCAAGGATGATCCTAGTTGAGAAAAAAAGAATATGTCATTCATAAAACCATATTTCTGAGAAGGAAAAAAATTATGAGTACCTTATCATTTCATTTAGACTAATAAATTATTATACAATCTAAACAGTTTTTATGAACATTAATTTCCATGAATATCTTGGTACATTCATGGGGATATTTTTTATGACATCATATTTTACTATAAGTCTAATTAAGACAATGTAAATTATTTATGTGTAGTTATAGATTTGTTTAAAATCACCTAATTTATGGTAATTTATCAGAATGTGAGTTATAGATTCATAAATAGATGTTTCTTGGATATGTGGTCTCGAAACAAGCCAGTTTTGTTGATCATAAGAAGGTAAAAGCTACTATAAGAGAGGAGAAATCACTTATAGGATCCTCTTGGGTTTACTTAGATATTATAGCAGGGTTTTACAGGATTTAGAAAAATTAGCTTCTCAATTGAATTCTATATTATTAAACGGATGGAAGATATATAAGGATGATGAATATCAATGCTATTTTTGGACTAGAAAAGTCTTTTGGATTTTACTCCAGTGTTGAAGCTTATAGAGGTTAGACATGTCTATGTGGTATCATATGATGCATCATGGGTAGGTTTGTGTTGTGTACTTATATAGGTTCATTATTTAATTTCTTATAGATTTCAGAAGCTTCGGTCACATTAGAATAATTATTTAACACATGATAATGAATGAGTATTTATGATGAAAGAACATACGCGTTTGAGGTATCTCCTTTTTCAGAGAAATAAAGAACAAATATTCCAGCCATAAGATATTATGTTTTATCTTCTCTAATAAAAATTTAATATCTATCAGAGGTATTGGGTTGAATACCTAAAATATATTATTATTAATATTTCACATAACCTAGGGAAATGTAATGTCGTTATTGATGTGTTGGGAATGAAAATCATAACCAAGGCTATGAAATATTCCTCTAGAGTGTAACATACAGTTTCATTTTGAAACATTTTATATTAGAGTTTGGGAAACAATGGATGATGTCTTCATGGCCTATTTTTAGTTGAACTTTACTCTTTTTGAGATGGTTCCTCAGGAACAACCAGTAGATGCTTAATAATATAGCATTGTCGATCCTCTTTATGGAGGAAGACTATTTCTATGTGGTCTTTCTCCAGATAATGAGTTATATGATTTCTTAGTCATTTTGTTGTGATTTTATCTTTGAGGAAATATGTGAAGGGTGATTTCTATTATTCCTAGTTTTATACTCACCCCGGAACCACTAACATGTTCTATGACAAAAAATACAGATTCTAGTGACTAGGTTCGAGACAATACATCCCAAACTATAATTTACAATGCTATACTTGCCAATGGGTCATGAACAAGCATCATATATCTTTAGGTTTTCATCATCTAATTAATGTGTGGACTTGGAAGTGGGATAAGAAGTCAATAGACATGGTCTTTAGATTCATATGTACCATAAAATAAAATAATGTGATATGGAATTTTGTTGATATACTAACCAAATCATCTCACATTATACCAATTTAAGATGCATCAAATTTGGAGAAGACTATAAATCTATATTTGAGAGAGATTTTTAATTTATATAGGGTTCTATATACTATAGTCTATAATATGGACACCAATTATACTTCTCTATGTTGGATTATCCTATAGGAGGCATTTGTATCTCAGGTTCATTTGAGTATAACATACCAACCACAGATGGATGTCCATAAAATAAGGTATATATCTATATTTTTTAAGATATGATTCATGTATGCATTCTTGATTTTTCTGGACACTGATATGCCCATATGTGACCAGTTGAGTTTTATTATAATAATATCTAAAAGTATAAGATCCAAACAGTTCCTTTTAAGGCCTCCTATGACAAGATAATGAAATATTTAGTGTGAGGATAAAAAATTGGTGAATGTTCCATAGTTATATTTAGTCTGGTCCAAGAAATGAAAAAAATAGAATTAAATAATTCATTAGATGATGCTGATAGCCGAAATAAAACTTACATATTATGATGATCTTTGTTGCAGACCATTGGATTTTATAGATGGTGACACTAGTGCAGAAAAAGTGTTTTACGTCGGTTATTTTACATTTTTTATGTCGGTTTTTAGCCGACGTTAAAATGGAAAATGTTATAAATAACGTTTTTTATGTTGGTTATTTAAAAACTATTGTAAAAAATAAAACATCGTGGTGTTTATCACGTTGGTTAATTAATAACCGACATGAAAAAACCAGGGGGGTTTATAACGTCGGTTATATAATAACTGACATCATAAACACCACCCCCCCCCCCCCCGTTTTATCACGTGGGTTATTAATTAACCGAGGTGATAAACTCTTGGAATATCGTTTATCACGTCGGTTATATAATAACCGACATTCTAAACTAGTCTGAAGGGGGGTTTATCAGGTCGATTAATAAATAACCGACGTGATAAACCATTTCGCAGGCCTTTTATCACGTCTGTAATGAAATAACCGACGTGATAAACCATTCCACAGGTGTTTATCACGTCGGTTATTAAAAAACCGACGTTATAAACCCTTCCCGATTTCTTTATCATGTCGGTTATAAAATAACCGATGTGGAAGCCAAATTTTTTAAAAAAAAAATTGAATGCAGTCCTCTGCTCTCCCCCAGAATCAACCTGAATCCCAATCAAGAAATCGTACCACAAAAACAGAAGGAGATCAAAACAAGAACTAATGAAAATCTAAGGATTGACAGATAACATATAAAACTTACCCAACTTGACAGCCCCCACCCTCCTGTATACCCCCTGGACAACCCTCCCCCACCCCATTAGAGCCCCCACCACACCCCCGGACTGCCCCTCGACCCCCTAGACAGCCCCAAACACACCTCGAAACCCCCACCCTACTGAACAACACCCCCTCACCCCACATGATAGCCCCCACCCCTTTGGAGCCCCCACCACACACCTGGACTGCCCCATGACCCCCTCGATATCCCCAAACACGCCTCTACAACACCCCACCCTCCTGAATGGCACCCCCTCACCCCACTTGATATACCCCACCCATTGGTGCCCCCACCACACCCCTAAAATGCCCCAACCCCCTGGACAGCCCCAAACACCCCTCGACAACCCTCCACCCTCCTGAACAGCACCCCCTCACCCCACTTGAAAGCCCCCACCACACCCCTGGACTGCCCCCCGGCCCCCTGGATAGCTCCAAACACCGGGGAAACCCCCCCCCCCCCCCCACCCTCATGTATACCCCCACACCCTGGACATCCCTTCGTTCCCCATTGGAGCCCCCACCACACCCTTGTACATCCCCAAACACCCCCGGACAACCCCCCACCCTCATGTATACCCCCCCACCCCCTGGACAGCACTCCCACACCCCTGGACAGCCCCCTCACACCCCTGGACAGCCCTCCCACCCCCTGGACTGCCCCCCACCCCACCGGACAGCCCTCCTAGACCCCTCGACACCCCTAACCCCACTAAACACCCCCCACACCCTTGTAACCCCTCCCCCCAGACCAGAATCTATACCAAAAAAACCATCATAAGTAGACCAAAACATGATGTAGAGAAAAATTGAACATTCACCTATATAACTTTCAAAACAGACACTGTCAACTTAAAAAAAACTAAATTCCACCAAAACGACTAAAAAATACACAATTACAATGAAAATATTCAAAATTACATTTTATATTACAAACATCTAAAATTCAATTAGACCTGTAAAATAATTTGACCACTCTACATGTAAGTGTTTGATATCTTCAATAGTTTAGGGTTGAGGGTCATCAAAAAGATACAAATGAAAACTATAGTAGTTAACGGGTATAATGAATAAATTAAATTGAAATATAATGGAAAATTTTAAGAGGAAATCTTACTAGGTAAAAATTCACAACGGTCCCAATTGTTATTATTTCATACATAAATCTTAACATAAAATATCCGTATTCGATAACGCCTTGTTGTTTATGAAAAATCTATTTGAATGAGTGTAAATTCAATATATTATATTTATGTAATAAATCAAAAAGTACAAATTATAAATGGATATTTACCTTCGCATTTACATATTTGATCTTTTTAGTACTTTTCTTTTTGTTTTTTAGAAAGTATGCCCATGAACTGTTAGAAAATAATACGAATGGGGTAAATTTAAAATTCGTTATAATATATAAAACTATTTAGAAATTGAAACTTACTTTTCCAATATATTCTTAAAACATTCCCACACATCATCGTGGACAGAGCATATCCAATAAAGTGCTTTCTCCCTTGGGAAAAAAACCCCTAACGTCCAATGATCACTGATAAATGGAAATTTAACGTTAGTGGTTTTTTATGTTAAAATATAATTAACTCTTTGAGAGAGATGTGTTTCGTACCTCTAACAAAAAGGCATCTTCCAACATTGTGTGACTATATTCTTTTCAAGTCTTTCTGCAATATAAACCATTATTTTTTCCTCATTCATTACACATGCTTAAGGGGAAATCAATTGTTGGTCCATGAATCCATATACATCTGTCAGCTCATTCCTCTCACAAATTTTATAAATATACTTAATACAAAACATACATAAGTATACATTTTTAATAAATATATCTCATGGAAAAGGTGTTAAGACTTACATGGAAAAAAATTCACCACGTTGATGCCCAACATATCTCCAGTAACAAGCTCCATGATATTAGTTTTCATAATCCCCACACTTATTTCACGTCCAAAAACATGAGCTTCTATTTGAAACTCATAATGACCCACCAAAAAATTTGAATATCTTGAAAACCTTTCAAGACTACTAGAATCTGTATCTGATGTCATAGCCATTTGTCTTTGTTGTTGTCTATATAGTATTTGTTTACCTTTTAAGTATTCCTTTAAAAATAAATGGAAAAATATACTAGTTTTCAAATGATAAAACTACTTTAGTAAAAAAATAAAATAAAATATATAACATTCATACCTCTATGGTAATGAGTCGAAGAAGTATGGATGGCCAAATTAATAATTTTCCGATACTATGTCAAACTGTTTCCACCTCATCTATAGGTAATGGTGCCCAAGATGATCTAACTATAATATCTTGTACATTGACCCTCTGATTCTCTACCTCTAATTGTTGATGATGAATTGTATCTCATATAGAATATACAATCCCATATGCTATAATATGATGTTAAGAATCATCCACATACAACTCGCAATTATTAGGAAGCTGTGGAGGAGGAGTAGGATAAAAAATGGGGTCCACAAGCTGAGGTGGGGGAGTGGGAGCTACAGGCAGAGGTGGAGGATAACTAATGGGGTCTGTAGGGGGAGGTGGATGAGTGGGAGCTGCAGTCTGAAATTATCTTTGCATGTCTGAAAACATAGACTTCATTGAAACTCTAATATTTTCTTCCATAATAACATTAATATTATAAACTTCAGCCTCCAAGGATCTATTTTTTTATAAACCCCCTCAACATTAGAAGTTGAAGAACGTGGAAACACTTTTCTTACCGATACACCTGCTGGATATCCTCTTACACGACCAGGATGTTCGGGCCTTCCCAATTCTACAGATAAAATATCTTCCCTCCCAGTAGCTGTAAATGTCCCCTGTGAACTCTTCTCCTCAAGAGAGTAGTGTATTAATTAATATAACATTTCTATAATGATTGAAATTATATGAAGAAAATAGTTAACATAAATAAATAAAATAGATATCTTACAATACTCTCAGCTACGATTCTCGATTCTTCCAAAATAAATTTCCTTTATTTTTCTCTTCCGAGCTCTCTTCCATTTTTCATGTCTAGATGGAGGGGATGGAGGGTCCATCTCTCCAGATTATGAAGACTCATCTCTTAGTTGTTGAAATTTTTCTTCCATCATTTGTTCTTCCAAAAATGTATACCCTCCCTGAGATAATTTATGAGGGTATAAATTTTTAGATTGGATCTCTTGAGGAGCTTTCCTTGTTTGCTGTAAATTAAGCATAAGAAATCATTAACAAAACATGAATAAGATCATTTATATAAGAAATATTTTAAAAATTTACATTGCCCTTACAAAAAATTTCTCTTTTTTTCTACATTCAAAAAATTGTCTCCTTGTGTCTTCATCTATACAAGGACATATACGACATGGATTGCCATGACTCCTATGACCATAAGTGAAATCAAATGAGAGGGTTGATTTGAATTCCCTCCATCTCCTGGCAGCCAACGATAAGCATTTCTTCCTGACTCCACCAGTATCAGGAATATCAAATTTCATCTGATAAAGAAGAGGTTAAACATATTATATATACTGGAAACATTAAAAGAATATTCAAAAAAAAGATCTTACCAAAATCGTCTCCGACAACTGAGAGATTATTGCATTATCCACACTTCTCTAGTCATCATACAGAATGCTTACTTTGCACTTTGCCTGAGTTGCTACAAAACTCAAAAAATCATTTGCATTCAGACATCTAGAAATATCATAATCATCAAACTCAACAACTATCCTCTGATCCTGCGTACAGGAAAGTTATAATTTTGGTAAACGTGTGCACCCACGTTTACCAACCTTTGATCACTTTGTTGTAACAGGATCATGTGAATGTTCATCCCTAGAGGTATGACCAATATGCTCATCTCCAGAATCATGTGGTTGGTCAACTTAATGATCTGTCATTATCCTTCAAATAAAAAAACAAATGTTAGTTCACAAATATAAAAATTCAAATATTATAATACTACTGTAATAAGAAAATAGAAAAGTGTAATAAGTTACATAATAGTAAACATTGGAAATATGGTAATCATGGTTAACAATGGTAAATATGGTAAAGATGGAAAAGATTGTCAAGATTGTAAACAAGGTAATCATGGTAAACTTGGTAAACATGGTAAAGTAATTAACACTGAACAAAAATAATTGATATATAATTCATGTAATGGTTATAAACATGATAAAGTAAACTATAAAAACTTAAAACAAACAATAACATTGACTTATTTTGTTTTAAAAAATGTTTTAATAAATAAAAAATGTACAATATCTAACATTTATGAAAAAAATAAATGTAAACAAGAAATGAACATATGTTACCTATAAATTTAGGAATGTACAAATGGATTATTTTCCCAAATTCCTTCGTCGTGATCGTTCCTTATGGCACAAACCATGTCTTCAACATGCTCATCATTATGTTCTGTTAATCATTCCATGGAAGTAGACATCTCACATAAATCAGAATCTTCATCAATTTCATCCTCACCAACATATTGTTTCTCCCTTGTAAAACAACAACCCACTACATATTTGATTGATCTGCAAAATATAAAATTTGTTTTGCATGTGTTTCTATTATAAAAGAATCAGCTGCTTCTTCCAATCTATTCAGATTAATAAGTTTCATTCTAAATTCATCGTGTCTAACACTATTATTTCCGATAAACCATTTACAATTAAAAAATTAACTTTAATTTTAATGTAATCAACCTCCCATAAGTCTTCAATCACTCTATAATATGAACTTGATATAGAAATTTTGTTTTTTTCCTTAGCACTCAAAAAATGCATTGCTTCTGCAAACACCAATACACCACTATTCTGAACTGCACTTCTTCTGTCCTGAGCTTTTTTTTGAAATGGATAGCCATTAATGTCATAACCGGACCATGTTATCACATTTAAACATGGACCACCCCCTATCCATTTTAATGTCACTGATACATCTGATCTACAAAGAAAAGTCTTGTTAATCCATGACAAATGAGTTTTTTTTGTGATCATTCAAAATCCACATTTCATTCTTATTTGGATGAAATTTTTGCAACTCATTAATATGGAATGTGATATACGGTTGAGCATCACCTATGTTATTCAAGATTTATGATTCTAACTTCTTCATCTGTTCAGCAGACAATGATTTGACATTCAAGCCATGAATCCCCTTTCCCTCATTATTAACTCATTCATGGCGATATGGAGGCAAACCTATGTGGTGCGAAGCAGTCATGTATCTCATAAAAAAATCTGCTTCCTCCTTATAAATATAGTTTTTAATAATGGGGCCTTCAGGTCGATATGAATTTTTAACACAGCCCTTTAATATTTTCATATACCTTTCAAAATGATATATCCAACGAAGATATACAGTTCCACAAATATTTATTTCTAGAATGAGATGAATCATTAAAAGCACCATTATATCAAAAAAAGTTGGATGAAAATACATTTCTAATTGACAAAGTATAAAAATTTTATCCTTTTCCAAAATGTTCAACGCATTCACATCAATCACCTTGTTACAAATTGAATTGAAAAAATAACACAACTTCTTTATAGTCTTTCTAACACTAATGGGAAATATTCCACTCAATGCAACTGGTAGAATTTTTTGCATCATGATGTGACAATCATGTGATTTCATACATATCAACTTCAAGTCCTTCAATGAGACAAATTTTTTTACATTTGAAGAATAACCTTGAGGGACATTGATATCATGAAGAAACTGAAAAAAGATAATTTTCTCCCTCTTAGATAATGTATGAAAATCCGGGGGAAGAATTGTTCGCCTTCATTTAGGATTGGGAGCTAACTCCAAACGTATTCCCATTGATAGTAAGTCTAATCTTGCACTCAACCCATCTTTTTTTCTTTCCATTAAAATCTAACAATGTTCCAATCAAAAAATCACAGATATTCTTCTACACTTGAATGACATAAATATTATTTTTATCTTAATGATACCTCCAATATGGTAGCTCAATAAATATTAACCTTTTCTTCCAAATATGTCTATCATTACTAGATTTATGTGTCCTTCCAAATGTCATATCAAGGTTTTCCACCCTCTCAAAATACAGATCAGGGGATAAAGGTTTTTGAACAGTATCAAAATCTTGTGAGCCATTGAATGCCTTTTTTAGTCTTCTATAAGGGTGATTCATAGGGAAAAACATTCGATGACCCATGTACAATGTTTTCCTCCCCTGATGCAATTGACAATATAACGTCTGTTGTTCGAAAATTGGCCTTGCTTTATGCCCTTTAACACTGTATCCAGAAATATTTCAATACGCTAGGAAGTCATTTATAGTGAATAGAACCACTGCATGCAGTTGAAAATATTCCATTTTATAAGAATCATACACACTAATACCATCAGCTCATAACAGTTTCAAATCATCAATAAACGGTGACGAGTAAACATCAATATCATTGTCGGGTTTCATTGGACTAGAGATCATTATACTCAATATGAAATATTTGTGCTTCATACAAACTTCAAGAGAGAGGTTGTAAATTACCAATAAAACAGGTCCTGAACTATGTGTTCTATTGAGGGTTCGGTATGGATTTATTTCATATGTGCACAACCCTAGTTTGAGATACTTAATTTCATTTCCAAATGTAGAATACTGGGCATCAATTTTCTTCCATTGTGGACAATCAGCTGGATCAAATATTTTTCCATCACATACCCACTCATTATCCTACCATCTTAACCTTTTTACATCATGTGAATTAGCAAATAAACGTTTGAAACGATGAATTATAGGAAGATACTAAAATACCTTTGAAGGGAGATTTGTAATCTCTACATCAGCCTGTGATTTTTCTTTCACCTTATACCGTGATGTCCCACATTTAGGAAACTCTGACAGAAATTCATATTCCTTCCTATATATAATGTAGTCATTCAGATAGGAATGTATTTTCCTGTATCCCAATCCCATCAGGGATAATATTTTCTTGGCCTTGTAATGTGAATCTGGAAGATCCTTATCTTTTGGAAGAATGTCTTACATCAATTGTAGCAGCTCTGTAAAACTTATTTCACTCCATGCATGTTTTTCCTTCAGGTTAATCAATCACAACACCGTCGAAAAAACCATACAATCTATACAACTAGGATATAATGGTTTTTCAGAATAACCATATAGACGGGCAACATTTAGTTCAATATCAATTTGTTCTGCAACAATGTCACGAATCATTTCATCTATTCCATAAGAGTTACCATAGTGTGAATCATCAACATCAATGAAATTTCGTCTAGTTTCACCATGCCAAATTGAAGGGCTGTAACTCAGAATTAAACCATGACAAATCAGATGATCTTTTGTCTCTTTACTTTTCAACTTCTTCATATTCAAACATTTCAGGAATGGTAAGAAAAAAATGTCACTACATGGAACATTTCGTTTAGAAAATTACAAAAAGGCATCAACACCTTCCACATATTCATTGATCATTCTATGTGCCGTAATACAACTTCAACTCATTGTTACCTATAACAAATATCAAAAATATATATATTTTTAAGATAAGACAACTATATGTTTATTTGAAAAAAATCATAATTTGAATGTAAAACAATTTTGAAATATAAAACAAATCTATGGATATTTAAAAAAAATATGCTCGAATATTATTTTTAAAACCAAATATAGTTAGATATAATAGTTTAAAATTCCATTGAATTAAAGAAAACCATGGTGCCTACAAGGTTGATAGATAATTTGAGAAAATGGAGTAAACCTGAGAATCACCCCCACCCCCCGGACAACCCCCAAAACCCTCTAGACATGATCCACCCCCATGGATAGCCCCCACACCCACCCACCCACTTGGACCCCCCTTGGACACCCCCCAACACTCTAGGCAGCCCCCACCCCCTGGACAGCCCCCACCCCTCTAGACAGCACCCCCACCACTCCTGAACACCACCCCCAACCCCTACCCCCTTAGACACCCCCATTGACACCCCCAACCCTATGTAATTCCCTCCACCCCCTGAACAACCCCCAAAACCCTCTAGACATGCCCCCACCACTATGGACAGCCACCCACACCCACCCACCCCCATGTACAACCCCCCCCCAGACACCCCCAACCCTCTGGATAGCCCCACACCCACTGGACATCCGCCACCCCTTTAGACAGCACCTCTCACCCCTTCTGGACACCACCCCCACCCTTTCCCCCTTGGACACCCCCCAACCCTCTACATAGCCCCCAACCCCCGGACACCCCCCAAAACCCTCTGGATTGGCCCCCACCCCCTTGAACAGCCCCCACACCCACCCACCACCTTGGACACCACTGGACACCCCCAACCCTCTGGACAGCCCCCCCCCCCCACCCACTGGAAATCCCCCACCCCTCTAGACAGCACCCCCCTTCTGGACACCACCCCACCCCCTACCCCCTTGGACACCCCACTGGACACCCCTGAACCCTTTGGACAGCCCTCCCCCACCCCCTAGACAACACCCCACCCCTCCAAACAGCACCCCCACCCATCCTGGACACCACCCCCACCCCGACCCCCTTGGACACCCCCCAAACAACCCCCTAAACTCTCTGGACAAGCTCCACCCCCTTGGACATCCCCCCACACCCACACCACCCCCTTGGACACCCCCCTGGACACCCCCAACCCTCTGGACAGCCCCCCACCACCCGGAAAACCCCCCTAACAATGGATTACATATAAAAACTAGGCATGGTGAACAACTAAAAACACATTCATTTAATATATACTTCAGCATGAAATAGATGGAATTAAATATTAATAAATATGGATACTTAAATGATCATATGATAATTAAAAACAACCAATGATATTCCACTAGTCAAATGATCACATGTTTTCTCAATAACTAATATTATAATGAGGTAATGGATAATTCTAGAAATCATAAACATATTGTCAAGGCCTTGGCCATTGCCTCAAAAAATACTTGGGTAAACCCTCATTAGAACCCATTTTTATTTGGAATCATGAGACCTAGTGATGCATCGAAAAGCCAAAGAGGTCAACAACCATTACAATATATGTCTAATAGATTCAAATATAAAAGTGGAAAAACATAATCAACAACAAAAAATGTAATATCATTTCTAAATTCGTACATTTAATCAAAAATCATTCTATGCAGTAATATAGGTGAATGAGATCATTAGTTGTCAATGACAACAAAAATTACCATCAATGTCGGGCATTCGCAAAAAAAAAACTAAATATAAGTAGTTGAGGCTTACATGAATATTGAGAGTCGATCTAATAGATCTGGGGATGATAAATAAGTTGATGATGGAAAAAAGAGGAAAGAGGGTTCTAAACGGAAGAATTTTACCTAGTTTAAACACAAAAATCTCAAAACATAAATATAGACTATATGAAAAAATGAACGAAATAAATTCATGGAAGGAATACTTGAGTGTTGCGAGTTAATATGATAGATCCAAGGATAGTAAAGATGATAAATGATGAATGAAAAACGAGTTTAATGAAGTGAGATGGACGAGCTGATTAGGGTTTACCATGCGAGAAAGACGAGCCGCCAGACTGTCGATCAAAAAATCATAAATGACAATCCACAGAGATTGTTAATTTTTTATATGTTTTATAATTTCGGTTATTTAATAACTGACATTATAAACTATTTTTTTACATTTATAAAGTCGGTTATTATAATAATCGACGTTATAAATGTATCAGATATGGATTTTTTTATGTCGGTTATTTGATAACCAATGTTAAAAAGGCCTCAAAAGTCACATTTGTTACATAGGTTATAAAATAACCAACATAAAAACTCATAGATATCTCGTTTTTTACGTCGGTTATCAAATAACTGACGTAAAAAAACCCCGCACTTTGGTTTTTTACGTCGATTAATTTATAACGGATGTCAAAAATGAACGTGTGTGATTTGTTACGTCGGTTATTAAAATAACCGATGTTAAAAATATACTCGCCGCATAATTTACGTCGGTTATAAAATAACTGACATAAAAAACCATGTTTCACAGATTATCACGTCAGTTATATATAACCAACGTAAAAAATGGTGATGTAAAAATCGTTTTCTGCACTAGTGTGAATACGTGTTCTTTAAAGATTCACCTCATTTAGGTCATAGGAAGCTTCAAAGGAATGGGAAGAATTACCTTCATTTTTTGGTACCATTTGAGGTTTTTGAGCTGGTGGGGAGAGTAAATTTTTATTTATCACTTTATAAAACATTTAAATCTATACAAACAATGTTTAAATTATCACCACTTAAGAAATATATTTTAGATTTATTTCATGTTTTGAGTTGGAGTGATCTTGATGTTGTGTTTGATTTATCTATAACTGAGCGTATAGTCGTGATAGATAATTGTATGCACAAGAATCTTAGTTAGAAGAAGATTAATTTAGTCTATGTTTAATGGAAGATAATTTCAAATTCCCTTGAGACTTTGGACCATGACACATTGATGAGAGGTCATTGGAAAATTCCTTTCGATATGGATTCCTTAGGAAAATATTTTAGGGGATAAAATGTTTTAATGGTGGGGATGTTGTAATTCTATAGTGTAATTTTTTCAGGAATATTTTAAAACTTTTTATGGATTTATTTTTTTTTTGGTTGGGTAATGTTGATAAGGAATTGGTATGAGACCTAAAATATTAGATTCAATGATTTATTGGAATTTTGAGAATAAAACCTATATTTTTTCTATTCCATTGGGGATTTAAATGCCATGTAATAGGTTTACAAGATGTGTAATAATATCCTAGAAAGCTCTCTGAAATGGGAAAACTTCATGAAAGGTTAGAGTCTGTGTACATATTTTATACCATGTTATAAGAAAATTGTATTTTTTTAGTTAAAGGAAATTTTTTTTTGGTGTAGGTGGGACCTGAAAAATACATGATGTGTAATTGGTTTTCACATCACATAAACTCGTGAGTGTTGGTTTTGAATAAGAAGTTTGGATGACATTAATATTTCATTCATACAAGCATTATTTTTCTTAACCTAGAGCCTCTTCTTAAGTTATTTTTGAGATCTCTAATCCCTATAGATCATCTTTTTAGTGTGTGATTGTTGTGTATTTGTAGTGCATCCTATGGGAATGTAAGTTTGTTATCACCTATATCTCTCTCCAATTCCAACCTGGGAATTTTGTATATCATATTCTGATTGATTGAACTAAACATCATTTTTTAATCATGATACTTGGTTGAGTTACTAGATTAGTTGTTCCTTCAACCTTCGTTTTCGAGTCCTATTTCTGGTTTTTCTTTCTATGAGTTATGTTATATGGTTGTATTTTATATCTTTCATAAATTTAATATAACAACCCTACTATTATTACATACCTAAACATGATTTATTACATAAACTCTTCACATGATACAACATGATTGATTGAGAGGTCTAATGTCTTTGGGGCTTATGATCATTACATAATAACTTAAAAATATAAATACAACATCTTTATGGAAAAATTACTCTACATGACCACTACATTGCCTCGTACTTATCATTTCCTGAGGATATGCATTAGAAAAGGGTGAGCTATAAAGCCTAGTAAGGGAATAAAAATAAAATAACTTTATAAATAAAACACATGTTAGAAAATAAGTATATCAATGAAGCATACGAGTAACATGAACATAAAGGCTTTTTAAAGCATGATATTCATAACATTGAAATGTGGCAACAACACTTAACATGGAATTAGCATGAGCTAAGGATCATTGCACATGGAGCATGAGTAATCCATTATTGGGCATGAAGAACGAGTAAAAACTAATTTAAATTGAATTAGCATGAGTCAAAACTAATTGCAATTATGTATCCTGATACTATACATTACCCAATGCATTGGAGTGCTATCAGGTCACACCTTTATTTAACATTTCATTTCATGCATAAGTGCGCCACATGGAACATAAAACATGGATTCATTAAACGTCGCCATTTATTACAAGATAATGTATTGTGGAATTAATATATGAAACTCCTTATACAATATGTAGATGTGTATAAAGGTGAATCCACTTTGTAGAGAAATGGGCCTGGTATTCACTACACAGTGACTTAGGCTTGAAAAATCGCCGTACAATTTCGGCAGCATAACGACGTGACATAAGAACTCAGAAAAATAGTTGTTGTGAGAGAAAAGGGTGTCTCATCATATTTAAATAAAATTGATAGTAATGGGGTCATATATATACATGTTCCAACAATTTTAATGTAATTTAGATTGATGATACAATAGAATTACGTGAATGTAAAGGAGGAGAGAGAAATTCCATACAGAATTTTGGCATGGTAACAGGTGTACATGGGAGGAATTTAATGAGAGATAAAGGGGACTCAAATCATCCAAAAATAATTATTATAGTATGGGGGAGGTGAAAATTCATACTAAAACAGTTTTCATTGAAAACAAATGGGTATAATAGCTTAAATAAAACTACTCAAAAATAAGAATGGAAGAAATCCCTTACTTGGAAGTGTGAACACAAAGGCTTGGTAAATGCTTGGGAGAGTCTTCATGGGATATTGGAGCACCTTGGGAGGACTCTATGGAGAGGAGTTCGAGGGTTGGTAGAACTCCATTGGATTTTAGTGAAGAGGAAGTGGGATATTGGGTGGGTTTATATAGGAAATGAGAGAGAATTCATTGTTATTTAGTTTTGGGACACCTCACATTAAAATAATCAAAACGACAAAACATCCCATAGTATTTGTAGATGGGTTTTGAAAAAGGGTAGTTTAAAACAATAATTTGTTTGTCCAATTTCCGAACTTCTTTAATAATAGTGTATATTAAGTGGAGGTGATTCACACTCTAAAGGAAAAAAATTTAAAAAGACAAAATGTTTTATAAGCCTTGAAGTGTCCAGAAAAGCTTCGAAAAATAAATCAAACAAACCCAAAACCACAATATTTTAATATTAAAACATATACTGGAAGAAAATAATGTTTATATTATTTTATTACATCACTATTGGGTCATTATGATGTCATAAAACACATTATATATTTAATCGATATTTAATTTTTACCCAAAACATTTATTGTCTTAGAAAATTATGAAAAATTCATCGTCAGATAATTTCAATATCCAGATTCCAAAAATAATATTCATTTAATCTAAATAATTTTCTAAATATGTGAATTTTTACTTTCAAAATAAAAAACTACATTTATCGAAAATTCAATGGTTTTGACAAAAACAGCTCTCAAACCTTAATAAAAATTACAATTACATTTATAAAATTATACGATCATTTATATTTTATAAATATTAAATTTATAATAAAAATATTATTTTATTAAAATAGTATTTAATTCAAAAATCCAATAATTCCTCAAAATAGATTTCATAGTTTAATATTACAAACAAATACTATTTTTGCTTTAAAAACTATTTACAATGTAATAATAATAAGATGAATGAACATTCTTTATACAAAAATAATTAACATAGAAATAATTCTGGGTTCTTATTACATAACCCCTTATAACACCCATATAAGACTGAAGGATAAGGTGTGCGATGGTGACAGACTCTTAGGGTGGCTCAGATAACATCACTTGTGCGGTAATCTTTATTAACTTCAACTTCTCCTGTAGTCAGTTCCACTAAAGAGTAACATTTTCAAGCTCGGATTGGGATTGTTTATGAGAAATGAAAAGTGACGCCACCATTTTTCTCAACTTAGAATAATGGGCTTCGTATGTGGAAAGTCTACTATTTGAGACCATCACTTCCCTTGTTTGAGTAAATTGAATTTTTTAAAGCCCTATATTTATACTAATCATGTGAACGATGTTCAACATCTATATTATCAACTATCACAATTCATAATGGTAATTTAAAATACATAAAAAACCAATGATGTTCCCATTTTATATAACCATAATAAACATTTAATTAGATCAATAGGAACTTCCATTAAAGAATGTTTGGGTCCTTACAATATTCCTCCCTTATGAAATATTTCACTCAAACTTTTCTTTTCCCACTCTATAACATATGCGTGTAACTCTACTTCATCACTTCATTTTCTTCCCACATCACTTCTTCAAAATTGTGGTTTCACCACAACAGTTTGATGAGAGGCATTGTATTATTTCGTAGAACTTTTTTTATACGATCTAAGATCATCAATGGCTTCTCTTCATAAGAAAGATCATCTTCTAGTTATACTACCTCTGAAGAGAGTACAATTAAATTGTTTGGTATGGACTTCCTTAAGGGGGATACATGAAATACATCATGTACATTAGCCATGGTAGGTGGATGTGCTAGTTGATAGGCCACATCCCCCACACAATTGAGAATCTTGAATGGTTCGTTGTAGTTAGGACTTAACTTCCCTTTATTTCCAAAACAAATGACCTTATTCCATGGAGATATGCATAGATATTCCATGTCTCGAACATTAAAATCAAGGTCTCGTTGACAGTTATCTGCATAACTCTTCAATCAACTCTGGGCTGCCTTGATATGCTCTTCAATGGTTTTCACCTTCTTCTACATTTCATTGACCATTTCTGGTCTTAGAAGCATACACTCACTGAATTCATCCCAACATTCTAGTTTTCGACACCTCTTCCCATATAGGGCTTCATAAGGTTCCATTCAGATGCTCGATTGGAAACTATTATTGTAGGATAATTCCACCAGTGGAAGATATAGGTCCCACCCTCATTTCAAGTCCATAGGACTCGATCTTAAAATATCTTCTAGTTTTGAATAGTTCGCCAAGATTGGACATCAGTGTGAGGATGATAGCTCATTCTAAAGATCAGCTCAGTATCTAGAGCATGTTAAAGACTCTTCTAAAATAAAGAGGTGAATATTGGATCTCGATTGGATACAATAGATAGTGGTACTCCATGTATCCTTACCACTTCACTGATATATATCTGTGATATTTTATCTAATGAGAAATCCTCTCTAATTGCAATAAATTGTGCAGAATTTGAAAGATGATCCACAACAACCCATTTTCAATTGTTGCCTTTGGAAGTTTTCGGAAGTCTAGTGATAAAGTCCATGGTGATGTTCTTCAATTTCCATGCTGGTATGTGAAATTGTTTGCATCATCCCCTTAGACTTATACCTCTCTACCTTAACTTGGAGACACACTAGGCACTTAGATGTATACTCAGAGATCTCCTTCATCAAATTATCCCACCAATAATTCCCACGGAGATCTCAATATATTATTGTGTTTCCTGGGTGAATTGGGAAATTTGAGCTATGTGCATCATCCCAAAGTTCTTTCTTTAGTTCTTGACATGATGAAACACAAATAATTTTCCAAAATCTCACAATTATTTTTTTATTAACATTTAACTCTAAGGATTTCTCTTTTCTGATAGGTTCCACTTTTTTCGGAATTCCCACATTATTCTTTTTTTTATCCTTTAGCATTTCCAAAAGATACTGTTGAGAAATCATTTATGAACGGATTGATGATTTTCCCTTCATTAAGATTCCCATGTCCATCTTCATCATGTCTAAGAATATTAGATCCTTCTCAATTCTAATCAATGATTGAATCATCGGGTCCTTTCTACATAGAGCATCTTCCACCTTGTTTTCTTTTCCAGGGAGGTAATGGATTGAGCAGTCATATTCTTTGATCAGCTATACCCATATTCATTTGGTCTTGTTCAAATCATTCTATTTGAATATATACTTGAGGATTTTGTAGTCTGTATATATTTCACACTTCTCCCCAAAGTGATAATGCCGCAAAATTTGTAATGCATAGATCACCGCAGCCAACTCCAAATCATGTTGTGGATAATTCTGGTCAGGAAATTTCAATCGTCTTGAGTCATAGGCAATGACATTGTCATTTTTCATCAACAAACAACCTCGGCCCTTCATCTAATAATCACTGAATATCAAAAAATGTTCTCCACTTGTGTGTAATGTGAGCACGGGCACAGTGATAAGACTCTATGAAGCTTTCTTCGCATTCATCACTACAAGAAAACATAACTCCCTTCCGTGTTATCTTGGTAAGAGGGTTGGAAAATTATGAAAAATTTCTCACAAATCGTTGATAATATCAAGCTAACCCCAAGAAGCTATGGATATACGTTAACGATGTTGGCCTCATCCATTCCTCAATTGCATCTATTTTGGAGGGATCTACATATATCCCATTTCTTGTGAAGATATGGCCCAAGAATTATGAATCCTTACACCAGAACTCACACTTTTTTACTTTTCATAGAGATTCTCCTTCCGCAAGGTCTCTGGTACAGTTCTTAGATGCTTCTCATGATCCCCTTTGGTTTTGGATTATATAAGAATATCTTCTATACAGACTACCATAAATTTTTCAAGGTAATCCCTAAATACTTTATTCATCATTAACATGACGATTTCTGGAGAATTAGTGAGTCCAAAAGGCATTACTATGAATTCATAGTTCTCGTATCTTGTATGAAAAGTAGTCTTGGGGATATCTTCCTTCTTCACCCTTATATGATAATATACTGACCACAAATCTACCTTGGAGATGTATTTTTCTCAACATAGCTGATCGATCAAGTCATATATTTGTGGGAGAGGATACAAGTTCTTTATCATGCTTTTCTTAAGATCATGACAATCAATGCAACAGTACATTGACACATCTGTATTATTGATGAAGAGGACTGGTGCACCAAATGGTGAAGCACATGGGCATTTAAACCCTTTAACTATATTCTCTTGTAGTTGTTTCATAATCCTCTCAAACTCCACAAAAACCATTCTATATGGAGTCTTGGATATTGGAAATTCCCCGGGTATAAGTTCAATTGAGAATTCAACATCTCTTCTAGGAGGAAGACCAGACAATTCCTTTGGAAACACTTCAGAAAATTCCCTAAAATAGGCATGTTACCTAGGATAGTTGCATCCTTATACACAATCATCTGAGCCAGGTACGTGTGCTCCTAGGGAAGTAATATCCTCACGTGAGATGATGGTGCTTAAGAAGATTCATCATCCCACTTTCAATTTTATAGAAGAGAGGGTCGATTATCTACATGGAGAGTGAATTCCCTCTCATAGTGATTTTTATAGGCTCTATATAAGGAAAGCCAATCCATGCCAATAAATGCATTTTATTCCACTAGAGGGAGTATGACAATGTTCTCTGGGAAATTCAAAACAAAAATTATGACAGGGGATGATTTATATTCACAAGATGTAATAATTCCCCCATTTGTTATAATCACAGATATTTTTTCATCCATGGTTTGTGGTAGTGCTCTGATTGGTCTACTAAAATTTTGGGATATAAATGAATGCGTAGAACCTGAATAACAAAGTGCATTCACTATTATTTAATGAATAACTAGTGTATCTTTCACCACTTCATTTTTGGGTTCACTTCAACATTAGTGATGGAAAAAATTTTCTCTTGCTGCCTTGAAGGTTGTCGGTTGCCTCTGAAAAACCTTGGCTTAAGGAACTAATTTTCAAGATTCCCTGGTTATTTGCAGTTGTAGAAATAAACAATGACTTGAGTTTCGAATGGAGCATTCCAAACCATTGATACAGTTGTGGAGTTTTCTTTTAGGCAATTAATAATTAGGTTCCCTTCTCTTCCACACCTAAATCATTTCCTCATCCCCTTCAGACAATTTTTGTGGTGCTTCTTTCCACAACTTTGGAAAGGGGGTGTTGTATCTTCTAATAACCATTGGATTTATCCATAGGACCACCAGAATTGAAGTCCAACTTACGCTACAAATCCCTATGATATACCTGAGATTATCTGATCTTCATTATGAACATTAGGGTACGTCAAAGAATTTCCTCATAGCTGTCGAAGTCATGTATCGCCAGCGCTTTCTGTAGGTTGGGTTTCAGCCCACCAAAGAAGTGGTGAACCTTGAATTTAGGGGTAACGACAAAGATGAAGGAATATCGTGTAAGACTTGTGAAGTTTCCATTAGGAGCTCTGACATATTCGTCGTCTTTTTTCTTGAGGACAAGGAAGTACCTTTCCATATTAAGATATACGGTGCATGGAAAATAATTATCAAAAAATATATTCCAGAATTCCTTCCATTCCAATGCCTTGATCTCATACTTAGGATTTTTATTTTTTATCAACATACACAATTGATCAACTTCACCCTCCATATGATAAGAATCCAGGAGAACCTTTTCTTGTTCATAATATTGAAGGATGGAGAATATCCTTTCAATGGAGTTGATTCATTGTTCGACAATTGATGGATCATATGATCCATTAAAAGTATGTGGACTTTTTCTAATGAAGATATCGATAAGAGCATGATCTTTATTGGGGAGGTGGGGTTAAACATTATACATGACCCATGTTTCCATTCAAATATTGATTTTACTAAGAGAGAAGCATGACAAAGTTCATGATTCATACTCCCATTTGATTTGGGATCTCATTAGCACATACATCACATTGATATTCACATTGTTTATTAGCCCAGGTGTAATGTCCCAACCCTAGATACCCAGAGTCGGTGCATTGTTACATAACATGGGCATGATCACAAAGGATCAAGTCTAGAAAGACCGATTAGTTTAGTAGTCTTTGAAACACTAGATATATTTATAAGTTTTACATTACACCATAAGGTAAAAAAAACTACAACAACATCTTGACTTCATATCCCCTCATACTATCCCAGTAGGACATTCATAAATTACTTCTTCCTAATCCTGGAAAAAATATAACATTGAAAGGGGTGAGCTCAGATGCTCAGTAAGGATAACATTATTGCAGAAGCTTTCATAGGTAAGCATAAACACTTAAGGCAGTTTATAACTAAAACAAAAGCCTTTTAAACTTGAAATTTAGCATAAAATGGAAAAGATAAAATAAAATAATTCCATTTAATTACTCACATGGATATTCTACTAGTTGAATGATCACATGCAATATCAATAACCACATTCATGATGATAGAATTCATAATTCCAGACTATCATAACAATATAGCCAAGGCCTCGTTCCAAGACTACAAATAAGAATTTTCCAAGGCCTTGTGCCAAGACACTAGTTTGTCTCATGAGACCTACCAATGCATCGAGGAGATATAGCGGGCTCCACCCGTCACTTATTAAGTCCAATGCATTCCTCATATGAATAGGTTTAAATGTAACATAAACATTTGTATTAAAACTAGAATATAAAATGTCAATACTTTAACCACAAACCATGAATGGTATAAAAAATAGCACATCCACAATAAAAAATAACTCATTTTCTACAATATGGAAGATTGTATTGTATCACATTAACCTCAATCAAGAATAATGAAGGATGTTGACATAGATGAAAATAATCATTAAAACTATTTGAGAGAAATATCCCCCTTTTTCTTGAAATCATTTAAAAGTCACACTATTTGTCAAGAAGCCATTAAAAAATAGATTTTTGCATCAAAGTGTCCCATACCACTTTGAAACTTTTTAGAAGGAGTTTTAATTTTAAAACATTAATGTCCATATAAATAAATCCTTAAATAAATTTAAAAACATGGACATTAATGAGAATGATTTAGATGAATAATTCTCTAAAACATTTAAAAATGGTATTTTAGTTAGAGATTCTAACCAAAAGAGAGACACTCGAATACAAATAATTGAGGTAATAAAAACTTTGTAATATCATGAGAATAAAGGGATTCATGATATACTATGTCAAAGTACATTATATACACCACATAGAAGTTATTTGGTGGATAACAACAAAGAAGTATCAATGGAATTTAAGTTCAGAAGAAATCTCTCATAAAGGTCGTATCCTTAGGTTTAGGATAAATCAACGACATAGTTATGTGTGAAAAATATAAATACACAAAATATTTTTGGATATTTAGTGTAAAACAATCAATGTATATTCACACATAATCTTGTAAAAACAACACAAATTAATTGGATGCTTAACTCAACAAATAGAGAATGAGTTAATATTACACTTATCAAATTCATATCAATGACTTGAGAAATTATCAATGAAGTGATTATGTGTATCAAAAGTATATCCACAAAAAAGGGGAGTGGAAATTATGTCATAATAAAATGAATAGTTATTCCACACAGAATCTCAGAGTAAAATAATCAATGAAGTTTGCGTAAAGCTGAATAAATGGAAATTGAAATTTCGAATTCCCTTATCGATTAGGTAACATACAAAACATACACCCATGGAAGAAGGATCATACAAAGATGATGTAAAAACCCATAAATTAAAGTATATTACACAATGAATACAATCATGGGTAGTACACATACACCACATGTAATAATTAAGTGGTGAACAATGGAATTCTCACGAAATTAAGAGTGAGGTAAGAAACCCCTTACCTTGTACATTTCCTTTGTTGGGGGTAGGTTAACCTCTTGTATAATGTTGAAATAATTGTTATTAAATTATTCATGAATCATATACATTAATATGATATCATATATGATCTTTTAAAATTTCTTTGTTAATAATATCTTAGAATTATTGTCGTATCTAGTGTTAACTTACTCATTTTCTTTTATATGTTTTTTTACGTAAGCCATGTTTGTCATAGATAGGTTGTATCTTATTCATATCCAGAATGATATAAAGTTCTTAAACATTATTTTTAAATCATCAAATTATAATTATACTTGAATGGATATGATGGAGAATGAATCTCATCGCGTTCGTGGAGACGGTAGTCTGTACGTACGCACAAGCGACAATATCATTCTGTTGATATTAAAATAATATATAATTGGATGGTATATCATATATACAGAATAATTATCATGTTATATTTATTATTTAAATTAGTTATACATCATTATTATACCCACCCAAATAATAATATATTGAATAACGATTACACCACGACGTGGAGACGGTAAGTCGTACGTACGCACGTATGGTGACATGTTATTCAAATGGTGGATAGAATACTGAATATGGTTGTAAAATATTTATAATAACATCGCAGGATATATTATATACTGGATTTATTATTTTATAATGGTAATAACAAAGAAAGAAGAAGTGGAAGAAGAAAGGAACTTGAAAAGGGGTAGTGAAAACATTACCTATTTTTCGGGTTCTTCCTATTGATTTGATCAAAAGGGATCATTAGGTTGACTTTATGATCAAAATAAGGCCTCTAGTATGTAGTGAGGGATGTTGAGAGAGTATTTGGTCAGGGTTCGGCCGATCCAAAAGGCTTTGAAGGTGTGAAGAAATGAGAAGGAGGAGTGACTTTTTATAAGAGGGGTGAGGGGCCCCTTTGGAAATCTAGAAATATTAATTTATAATAAATTCATATTTGGTTTCTAATGTCTCAAAAGTTGATTATTTATATGTTAAGGTGGGGATAGGTCACAATCCATTCAAACAATAGAATTTAGACAGTTTTGGGTCATTATATTAGCCTTATCTTTTAGTTTTAACTCTCAGTTAATTAATTTGACATTTACCATGTCACTTTGTATTTTTATATGATATAGTTAATAAACGTACTATATACATTTAATAGACCCCCAAGTGGTCCATTAATGATACACCTATCATTCTATAAGTCTCTTTGCCAAACCTTAGATTTTTATTAATTTAATTTCAATTAACAATATAATATTTGTTTTAAAAACTCTTTTTTGTCAATTCTGACACTATTCAATAGTAGATTTTTGTGAAACTCATAAGAGAATGATTACTTTGAAAAAAGTCAATTAAATCAATAATAATATGTCATAATATCCTAGAAAATTACTTTAATTCATTATAAGTCTCAAATTATATTTATTTGGGTATTTATAATATCAATTATTTTAATTTTTCACTATTATGGTAATTACTACATCATCATTGAGTCATAAATATATTAAATTATTTAATGTCTAAAAATTATAAATAAAATATAATTATGTAGGAAATATTATTATATTTCGAATTAATATTTAAAATATAATTTTTCTTATGTATAACCCTATATTAAAAATGTATTAGTAAATAGACTTTGATTTTAACTCTTTTAACTCTTCTTTGAATTAAATGATAATAAATGTCCTAATCTAATCCAAGTGGACCTAAATGATAATATTTTGTTCTTAAGGTTGTTTTTTGTCGAGATAAACTTGTCCAATAGAATTAGGACATGTTTTAGGGTAATATTAATATCATTTTTACACTTAATTACCCTATTTACTTTTAACTGTGGTAAATAAAAGTAAAAAGATACTATTCACCAAAAATTATTTTCATCTCATTGAACCACATTTTACTTCTTGATATTAAATGTGTGTCTCGGATTTTCTAAATTCCATTCACAGAAGCAGTAAAATTATGTTTTATGAAAAATTTAGTTTTTTTAACTACCACTTAGTAGTTTCACTATTCATCAAAAATTGATGTTTTTCAGAACAATGCCAAAATTTCATCCTAAGCTATAATTGATATTACGAATTCAAAAATGATGTCTATTTTACAAAATTATAAACATATAAGTTGCATTAATTAATTTTATAATTAATTCCCGCTATCACAACAAATAGCGTGTTTTTAAGAAACAATATATATCAAAAGATTGACAATTCTTTAGGTCCAATTTCAAAGTGAAATTAATTTTAATGAACACCATTGGATAAAATGGTAAAAATATATTCTTATTATACTTTAAAACCACTCAATAATATAATTTATCACTATAAACTATTTTGATTTAAAAAGTTGTTTTTAATTAAAATTTAGTAATTTTCACTATTCATCAAAATATAAGTGTCATCTGAAAAGTTCCAAAATTTCACCCTAGGATAAATTCGATATTCCAAATCCAAAAATGAAGTCCATTTTGAGAGATAGAATTTATAATATTTCAAAAATTAGGTATTACTATTCATAACGGCTAGTTTGATTGGTTGTGGTGTGTTAGAATCTCGAAATTGCGTACAATTCACGCCATTGCATTATTCAAAGGGATACGTACCGTTGAAGCATGGGGTGTTACATTCTCCCATCCTTCAATAAATTGCATCCTTGAAATTTTAAAATTGTTCTTGGGAATATAATAGAAAGTCCCACATCAGAAAAAGAGTCAATAAAACTATAACTTTAAAAGAAAGAAAGAGAGGTATAAAGGTCAACCAATATAAACCATACTTGGATTCCATGTATAAAAACATGGACATGGATGATAAAATAAGTGTCAAGTTCGGATGGAGAAGGATAAAAATCATGATCAGGAGAAAGATAACAATTAGAAACCCACCAGCTTATGTTGGGACAAACGACCATTAGTCTCCTAGTAGGAAAGTAAACAGACAACATTTTTTTGTTTTAAGTTACATTACATAAGGATGAGGAATTCATTTATGATATTGACTAACAATATAAAGATATATACTTACATTTTAAGTAGAGTTTCATTCTTTAATAAATTTCCACCACTAACTCATTTTTTTTAAACGATGATTATTCAAGAAGACTTGGTCACACTGGGAGAGCTAGAATAAACTTCTATAGAATCTCATGATCCATGCAGGATGAACTATATATTTACATTGTCTTTTGAGATTAATCAAAACAAAAATGGTTAGTAAAATATCTAATGATACGCCAAAATGATATTCCTTGAGAGAAATAAGCACTAATCTTAATTTCCAAAATTAAACCAATAATACCCCAAAGTTAAATAAATACCATTCAATAATCAATTGTCCTTAAAATCCATCAATATAATCCAAACTAATATTGAAACCCAAAACTTATAAGAATGTAGTCTTACACATTAAATTAAATCTCCAAATGACATCATCTACTCTTAAAGTCACATACTTAAAAGTAATTAACCTAATCACATATTCTTTATTATTGGTTAATCATTTCCATAAATAACCCAAATCACTATAAATCCACAATAAAGACATATAAAAAATCCACCATTACTCCTCTAAGGAAATCCCATAGTATTCTATTTTCCTTGGACATATAGTGTTCCCAACAAAGTGAACATATTCCAAAATAACATTTATTACTTAATCACCAAATAATTTTCCTATACTAAGGGTATTCATCTGATAAGACATAAGAACCCAAATCAACTTATTATTGATCAATAAAATTATTTAACTAAAAATAATAGTCACACTAACCAGGGACTTCACATAGTCCAGTGGTAGGTGATAAATCCCAATCGCACTTTGGTTGTGGGTTCGATTCCAACAGCTTTGTCCGATGCGACAGGTTGTCACACGATCTACGTGTTGTCCTTTTTCAAAAACTATATTTTATAAAATTACCAAAATGAGATAAATTCCTCAAAATAACCATAACATAATTTACCAACAAATGTTACCTCATACCTTGCATTTTCATCCCAAATTATAATAATTTGTAATTTCCAAGAACCCAATGATTATATAAAACCAAATGGTTATTCATAACTATTTCCACAAGAGAAAAGACAATTTTTCCTCAAATATCATTCTCACATGGAAACCGTTAGGGTTACAAATACAAGAGAAAATTATTCCAAAGTAAACTCTTCAACAAGGATCACTAATAATTTTTAAACATTTATCCAACCATTTATTTCCACATAGCTTCTTCTCTGACCAAGAAAATATCTTATTGAATAGGAAATTTACTCGGGTAATGTTCAGCTCCCCTACATTTACGACAAATTATTGTAAATGAATTCTTGGGGCCATTTTTATCTTCTTCCATTGTACTCTTCATTTTTCTTCAAAAATTCTTCATGTTATGTCCTTCCTTCCCACACATAAATCATTTCTTTTCCCCATTGAGACACTTTCCTGGGTGTCTCCTTCAACATTTCCAACATGATGGAAATTGAGGATTTCTTTCTCCATGGTATCCACTACTGGAGCTCTTATCATTCCTCACATTTCTATTCATTGTTGAGTTCGGTAATGGGTTAATATATATATTGTTGATCATATTTTTAGAAAATTGATTTGGCATAAAGACGATATCTTTTACGCCTATCAAAATTAAATTTTTTTCTCATTTCCACCACCGTTCCCACCTTGTACATCATTCTCAAAGTCACCATGACTTCATTGGAATCCAGCCATTGACTAAAACCAGAAAGCATTGTATGAGTAATAGTAGTCATACAATTATTTAGATATTAACATTTCACCATATTCTCAATTTGAAACACGTTAGGATTAACCAAGGTCATTTACTCTAATTTTATATATATAATACTTTAAATCGGTTTGTAAAGAAAATGTAAATTATCCTAAGCATATCCCCCGGGAGTGTCGTAACCAAGAGTGCAGGAAGACCCGTTGTTGTGCACCAGTTCCCATTCGAATCTAGCTCAAAGCGGTGTTTTTGGGTTTTACCCCTAGGTACATCTGTGCCCGAGCCGCCTCTACCTGCTCGTATCCAGACAGGGATGTATTGCTCAAAAAATTCACAAAATATCTACAATACCAAAATTCTAGGAAGTTGTTCTACACTAATCCTCGAAGTTCATCTTAGGTCTACGTACTCTAATCAGTGTTTATCTAAATCTAGCTTCCAAGGTTTGTACTAAAATTCCTCTGATACCAACTGTAACGCCCCGACCCTAGATACCCAGAGTCGGTGCATTATTACATAACATTGGCATGATCACAAAGGATCATGTCTCAAAGGATAGATTAGTTTAGTAGTCTTGGAAACACTAGATATATTCATAAGTCTTACATTACATCATAAGGTAAAAAATCTACAACAACTTCTTGTCTTCATATCTCCTCATACTATCCCTGCAGGTCATTCATAAATTACTTCTTCATAATCCTGGGAAAAATATAACATTGAAAGGGGTGGGCATAGATGATCAGTAAGGATAACATTATAGCAGAAGCTTTCATAGGTAAGCAAACACACTTAAGGCAGTTTATAACTAAAACAAATGCCTTTTAAACTTGAACTTCATCATAAAATGGCAAAGATAAAATAAAATAATTCCATTTACTTACTCACATGGATATTATACTAGTCGAATGATCACATGAAATATCAATAACCACTTTCATAATGATGGAATGCATAATGCCAGACTATCATAACCACATATCCAAGTCCTCGTGCCAAGACTACAAATAAGACTCTTCCAAGGCCTTGTGCCAAGACACTAGTTTGTCTCATGAGACCTACCGATGCATCGAGGAGCTATAGAGAGCTCCACCCGTCACTTATTAAGTCCAATACATTCCTCATATGAACAGGTTTAAACATAACATAAACATTCGTATTAATACTAGCATACGAAATGTCAATACTTTAACCACAAACCATGAATGGTATAAAAATAGCACATCCACAGTCAAACATAACTCATTTGATAAAATATGGAAGATTGTATTGTATCACATTAACCTCAATCAAGAATAATGAAGGATGTTTACATAGATGAAAATAATCATTAAAACTATTTGAGAGAAATATCCCCCTTTTTCTTGAAATCATTTAAAAGTCACACTATTTGTCCAGAAGCCATTTAAAAATAGATTTTTGAATCAAAGTGTCCCATAACACTTTGAAACTTTTTAAAAGAAGTTTTAATTTTAAAACTTTAATTTCCACATAAAAAAATCCTTAAAACCATTTTTCAAACATGGACATTAATGAGAAACATTTAGATGAATAAGTCTCTAAAACATTTGAAAATGGTATTTTAGTTAGAGATTCTTACCAAAGGAGAGACACTTGAATACAAATAATTGAGGTAATAAAAACTTTTTAATATCATGAGAATAAAGGGATTCATGATATACTATGTCAAAGTACATTATATAGACCACATAAAAGTGATTTGGTGTATAATAACAAAGAAGTCTCAATGGAATTTTAGTTGAGATGAAATATCTCAAAAAGGCAGTATCCTTAGGTTAAGGATAAATAAACGACATAGTTATGTGGGAAAAATATAAAAACCCTAAATATGATTGGATATTCACTGTAAAACAATCAAAGGATATTCAAACATAATCTTGTAAAAACAACACCAATGAATTGGATGTTTAACTCAACAAATGGAAAATCAGTTAAAATTACTCCTATCAAATTCATATCGATGACTTGAGAAATTATCAATGGACAGATTATGTGTATCAAATGTATATCCACAAAAAAGTGGAATGGAAATTATGACATAATAAAATGAATAGTTATTCCACAAATAATCTCGGAGTGAAATAATCAATGAAGTTTGCGTAAAGCCGAATAAATGGAAATTGAAATTTCGAATTCCCTTATCGATTAGGTAACATACGAAACATACACCCATGAAAGAAGGATCATACAATAATGATGTAAATACCCGTAAATTGAAGTATATTACACAATGAATACAATCATGGGCAGTATATATACACCACATTCAAGTGGTGAACAATGGAATTCTCACGAAATTAAGAGTGAGTTAAGAAACCCCTTACCTTGAAATTTTCCTTGGTTGGTGGTAGGTTAACCTCATGTAAAATGTTTAAATAATTGTTATTAAATTATTCATGAATCATATACATTAATATGATATCATATATGATGTTTTAACATTTCTTTGTTAATAATATCTTAGAATTATCGTCATTTTGGGTGTTAACTTAGTCGTTTTCTTTGATATGTTTTGTTACATAAGCCATGATTTTCATGGATAGGTTGTATCTTATTCATATCCAGAATGATATAATGTTCTTAAACATTATTTTTAAATCATCAAATGATAATTATACTTGAATGGATATGATGGAGAATGAGTCTCATCGCGTTTGTGGAGACGGTAGTCCGTACGCACGCACGAGCGACGATATCATTATTTTGATATTAAAATAATATATAATTGGAGGGTATATCATATATAAAGAATCATTATCATGTTATATTTATTATATAATTGAGTTACACATCATTATTATACCCACCCAAATAATAATATATTGAATAACAATTACACCACGGCGTGGAGACGGTAAGCCGTACGTATGCACGTATGGTGACATGTTATTCAAAGGGTGGATAGAATAATGAATATGGTTGTAACAAATTTATAATAACATCATAGTATATATAAGATACAGGATTTATTATTTTAGAATGGTAATAAAAAAGAAAGAAGAAGTGGAAGAAGAAAGGAACTTGAAAAGGGGTGGTGAAAACATTACCTCTTCTTCATGTTCTTCCTTTTGATTTGATCAAAAGGTCGCCTTAGGTTGGCTTTCAGATCAAACGAAGGCCTCTAGGTTGTAGTGAGGGAAGTTGAGAGAGTATTTGGGCAGGGTTTGGCCAAACCAAATGTCTTTGATGGTGTGAATAAATGAGAAGGAGGAGTGCCCTTTTATAAGAGGGGTGAGGGGCACCTTTGGAAAAGCTATAAATATTAATTTATAATAAATTCATATTAGGTTTCTAATGGATCCAACGTTTATTATTTAAATGTTAAGGTGGGTATATGTCGAAATACATTCAACGAATAGAATTTAAACAGGTTTTGGTCATTATATTAACCTTATCTTTTAGTTTTAACTCTTAGTTAATTAGTTTGACATTTACAATGTCACTTTGTATTTTTATATTATATAGTTAATATAGTTACTATATACGTCCAAGAGACCCCCAAGTGATCCATTAATGATAAAATTATCATGATGTAAGTCTCATGGCCGAACCTTAGATTTTTAGGAATTTAATATCAATTAACAATATAATATTTTTTTAAAAAACTCTTTTATGTTAATTTTGACACTATTCAATAGTTGATTTTTCTGAAACTCATAAAAGAATGATTACTTCAAAAAAAGTCAATTACATCAATACTAATATGTTATATCATCCTAGAAAATTACTTTAATTCATTAAAAGTCTCCAATTATATTTATTTGGGTATTTATAATATCAATTATTTTAATTGTTCACTATGATGGTAATTACTGCATCATCATTGTGTCATAAATATAATAAATTATATAATGTATAAAAATTATAAATAAAATATCATTATTTAGGAAATCGTATTATCTTTCTAATTAATATTTAAAATCGAATTTATCTTATGTATAACCCTATATCAAAAATGTTTTAGTAAATAAACATTGATTTTATCTCTTTTAACTCTTCTTTGAAATAAATAATAATAAATGTCCTAATCTAATCCAAGTGGACCTAAATGATAATATTTTATGTCTAAGGTTGGTTTTGGTCGAGATTCACTTGTCCAATAGAATTAGGACATTTGTTAGGGTAATATTAATATCATTTTTACCCTTAATTGCCCTATTTACTTTTAACCGTGGTAAATAAAAGTTAAAAGTTACTATTCACCAAACATTATTTTCATCTCATTGAACAACATTTACTTTTTGATATTAACCGTGTCTCTCGGATTTTCGAAATTCCATTCACAGAAGTGGTAAAATTATGTTTTATGAAAAATTCTGTTTTTTTAACTACCACTTAGTAGTTTCACTATTCATCAAATATTGATGTTTTTCAGAACAATTCCAAAATTTCACCCTAAGCTATAATTTATATTCCAAATTCAAAAATGATGTCTATTTTAAAAATTTCTAAACTTATAAGTTCCATTAATTAATTTTATAATTAATTCCCGTTGTCACAACAAATAGCGTGTTTTTAAGAAACAATATATATCAAAAGATTGACAATTTTTTAGGTCCAATTTCAATGTAAAATTAATTCTAATAAACACCATTGGATAAAATGGTAAAAATATATTCTAATTATACTTTAAAACCACTCGATAATATAATTTATCACTATAAATTATTTTGATTTAAAAAGTTGTTTTTAATTAAAATTTACTAATTTTCATTATTCATCAAAATATAAGTGTTATCCGAAAAGTTCCAAAACTTCACCGTATGATAAATTAGATATTCCAAATCCAAAAATGAAGTCCATTTTGAGAGATAGAATTTATAAAATTTCAAAAAATAGGTATTACTATTCATAACGGCTAGTTTAATTGGTTATGGTGTGTTAGAATCTCGAAATTACGTACAATGCACGCCATTTCATTATTCGAAGGGAAATGTACCGTGGAAGCTTGGGGTGTAACATTCTCCCATCCTTCAATAAATTTTGTCCTTGCAATTTTTAAAATTGTGCTTGTAAGTATAATGGAAAGTCCCAAATAAGAAAAAGAGTCAATAAAACTATCACTTTAAAAGAAAGAAAGAGAGGTATAAAGGTTAACCAAGATAGCCCATACTCGGATTCCATGTAGGAAAACATGGATATGGATGATAAACTAAGTGTCATGTTCGGTTGGAGAGGGATAGAAATCATGATCAGGAGAAAGTTAACAACAAGAACACCACAAGCTTGTGTTGGGACAAACGACCATTAGTCTCCTAGTAGGAAAGTTAACAGACAACATTTTTTTGTTTTAAATTACATTACATAAGGATGAGGAATTAATTTATGATATTGACTAAGAATATGAAGATATATACTTAAATTTTAAGTATAGTTTCATTCTTTAATAAATTTCCACCACTAACTCATTTTTTTTAAACGATGAGTATTCAATAAGACTTGGTCACACTAGAAGAGCTAGAATAAACTTCTATAGAATCACATGATCCATGCAGGATGAACTATATATTTACATTGTCTTTAGAGATTAATTAAAACCAAAATGGATAGTACAATATCTAATGATCCCCAAAAGGATATTCCTTGAGATAAATAAGCACTAATATTAATTTCCAAAATTAAACCAATAATACCCCAAAGTTAAATAAATACCATTCAATAATCAATTGTCCTTAAAATCATTCAATATAATCCAAACTAATATTGAAACCCAAAACTTATAAGAATGTAGTCTTCCACGTTAAATTGTATCTCCAAATGAAATCATCTACTCTTAAAGTCACATACTTAATAGTAATTAACCTAATCACATATTCTTTATTATATGTTAATCATTTCCATAAATAACTCAAATCACTATAAATCCACAATAAAAAAAATATATAAAAATCCACCATTACTCCCCTAATGAAATCTCACAGTATTCTATTTTCCTTGGACATATAGTGTTCCCAACAAATTGAACATCTTCCAAAATAACATTCATCACTTAATCACCGAATAATTTTCCTATACTAAGGGTATTCATCTGATAAGACATAAGAACCCAAATCAACTTATTATTGATCAATAAAATCATTTAACTAAAAATAATAGTCACACTAACCAGGGACTTCACGTAGTCCAGTGGTAGGTGATAAATCCCAATCGCACTTTGGTTGTGGGTTCGATTCCCACAGCTTTGTCCGACGCAACGGGTTGTCACACGGTCTACGTGTTGTCCTTTTTCAAAAACTATATTTTATAACATTACCAAAATGAGATAAATTCTTTAAAATAACCATAACATTATTTAACCACAAATGTTACCTATACCTTGAATTTTCATCCCAAATTATAATAATTTGTAATTGCCTCAAGCACAATGATCATATAAAACCAAATGGTTATTTACAACTATATCCACTAGAGAAAAGATAAATCTTCCTCAAATATCATTCTCACATGGCAAACATTAGGGTTACAAATACCAGAGAAAATTATTTCAAAGTAAACAATTAAACAAGGATCACTAATAAATTTTAAACATTTATCCAACCATTTATTTCCACATAGCTTCTTCTCTGACCAAGAAAATATCCTATAGAATAGTACATTCACTTGGGTAATGGCCAGGTCCCCTAAATTTATGGAAAATGATTGTAAATGGATTCTTGGGACCATTTTTATCATCTTCCATAGTACTCTTCTTTTTTCTTTGGAAATTTTTCACTTTATGTCCTTCGTTCCCGCACGTAAAGCATTTCTTTGTCCCATTGAGACACATTCCTGGGTGTCTCCTTCCACATTTCCTGCATGATAGAAATTGAGGATTTCTTTCTCCATGGTCTCCACTACTGGAGCTCATATCATTCATCACCTGTCTCTTCTTAATTCAGTCAGGTAATGGATTATTTTATATATTGTTGATCATATTTTTAGAAAATTGATTTGTCATAAAGACGATATCTTTTACGCCTATCAACATTGTATTTTGTTTCTCATTGCCACCACCGTTCCCACCTTGTAAATCATTCTCAAAGTCACTATGACTTCCTTGGAATCTAGCCATTCACTAAAACCAGAAAGCATTGTGTGGGTAATAGTAGTCATACAATCATTTAGAGATTAACATGTCACCATATTCTCAATTTGAAACACATTAGGATTAACCAAGTAAATTTACTCTCATCATATATATATATAATACTTTAAATCAGTTTGTAAAGAAAATGTAAATTATCCTTTGCATATCCCCTGGGAGTATCGTAACCAAGAGTGCAGTAAGGCTCATTGTCGTGCACCAGTTCCATTTCTAGTCTAGCTCAAAGCGGTGTTTTTGGGTTTTACCCCTAGGTACATCTGTGCCAGAGCCGCCTCTACCTGCTCGTATCTAGACAGGGATGTATTTCTCAGAAAATTCATAAAATCTCTAAAATACCAAAATTCTAGAACATTCTTCTATACTAATCCTCAAAGTTCATCTTAGGTCTACGTGCTCTAATCAGAGTTTATCTAAATCTAGCTTCCAAGGTTTGTACTAAACATCCTCTAATAAGAACTCTAACGCCCCGACACTAGATACCCAGAGTCGGTGCATTATTACATAACATTGGCATGATCACAAAGGATCAAGTCTCAAAAGACCGATTAGTTTAGTAGTCTTGGAAACACTAGATATATTCATAAGTCTTACATTACATAATAAGGTAAAAAAACAACAACAACATCTTGTCTTCATATCCCCTCATACTATCCCTGTAGGTCATTCATAAATTACTTCTTCATAATCCTTGAAAAAATAAAACATTGAAAGGGGTGAGCTCAGATTCTCAGTAAGGATAACATTATAGTAGAAGCTTTCAATGGTAAGCATAAACACTTAAGGAAGTTTATAACTAAAAAAAAGCCTTTTAAACTTGAACTTCATCATAAAATGGAAAAGATAAAATAAAATAATGCCATTTACTTACTCACATTGATATTCTACTATTCAAATGATCACATGCAATATCAATAACCACTTTTATAATGATGGAATGCATAATGCCAGACTATCATAACCACATAGCCAAGGCATCGTGCCAAGACTACAAATAAGATTTTTCCAAGGCCTTGTGCCAAGACACTAGTTTGTCTCATGAGACCTGTCGATGCATCGAGAATCTATAGAGGGCTCCACCCGTGACTTATTAAGTCCAATGCATTCCTCATATGAATAGGTTTAAACATAACATAAACATTCGTATTAAAACTAGCATACGAAATGTCAATACTTTAACCACAAACCATGAATGGTATAAAAATAGCACATCCACAGTCAAACATAACTCATTTGATACAATATGGAAGATTTTTTTGTTTCATATTAACCTCAATCAAGAATAATGAATGATGTTGACATAGATGAAGATAATAAATAAAACTATTTGAGAGAAATATCCCCCTTTTTCTTGAAATCATTTAAAAGTCACACTATTTGTCAAGAGGCCATTTAAAAATAGATTTTCGAATTGAAGTGTCCCATACCACTTTGAAACTTTTTAAACAGTGTTTTAATTTTAAAACTTTAATTTCCATATAAATAAATCCTTAAAACCATTTTTAAAACATGGACATTAATGAGAAATATTTAGATGAATAAGTCTTTAACATTTAAAAATTGTATTTTAGTTAGAGATTCTGACCAAAAGAGAGACACTTGAATATAAATAATTGAGGTAATAAAAACATTGTAATATCATGATAATAAATGGAATCATGTTATACTATGTCAAAGTACATTATATAAACAACATAAAAGTGATTTGGTGTATAATAACAAAGAAGTCTCAATGGAATTTAGGTTGAGATGAAATCTCTTATAAAGGAAGTATCCTTAGGTTAAGGATAAATAAACGACATAGTTATGTGTGAAAAATATAAATACACTAAATATGATTGGATATTCAGTGTAAAACAATCAAAGGATATTCACACATAATCTTGTAAAAACAACACCAATGAATTGGATGTTTAACTCAACAAATGGAGAATGAGTTAAAATTACTCTTATCAAATTCATATCAATGTCTTGAGAAATTATCAATGGAGTGATTATGTGTATAAAAAGTATATCCACAAAAAGGGGAGTGGAAATTATGACATAATAAAATGAATAGTTATTCCACACATAATCTCGAAGTAAAATAATCAATGAAGTTTGTGTAAAGCCGAATAAATGGAAATTGAAATTTCGAATTCCCTTATCGATTAGGTAACATATTAAACATACACCCATGAAAGAAGGATCATACAATGATGATGTAAATACCCATAAATTAATTTATATTACACAATGAATACAATCATGGGCAGTTCACATACACCACATGCAATAATTAAGTGGTGAATAATGGAATTCTCACGAAATTAAGAGTGAGTTAAGAAACCACTTACCTTGTACATTTCCTTGGTTGGGGGTAGGTTAACCTCCTGTATAATTTTGAAATAATTGTTTTTAATTTATTCATGAATCATATACATTAATATGATATCATATATGATCTTTTAACATTGATTTGTTAGTAATATCTTAGAATTATTGTTGTTTCGGGTGTTAACTTAGTCGTTTTCTTTTTTATGTTTTGTTACGTAAGACATGTTTTTCATGGATAGGTTGTATATTATTTGTATCCAGAATGATATAATGTTCTTAAACATTATTTTTAAATCATAAAAAGATAAATATACTTGAATGGATATGATGGAGAATGAATATCATCGCGTTCGTGGAGACGGTAGTCCATACGTACGCACGAGCGACAATATTATTCATTTGATATTAAAATAATATATAATTGGATGGTATATCATATATACAGAATAATTATCATGTTATATTTATTATTTAAATGAGTTACACGTCATTATTATACCCACCCAAATAATAATATATTGAATAACAATTACACCATGACGTGGAGACGGTTAGTCGTACGTACGCACGTATGGTGTCATGTTATTCAATGGGTGGATAGAATACTGAATATGGTTGTAACATATTTATAATAACATCATAGTATATATAATATACTGGAGTTATTGTTTTATAATGGTAATAACAAAGGAAAAAATAAGTGGAAGAAGAAAGGAACCTGAAAAGGGGTGGTGAAAACATTACCTCTTCTTCATGTTCTTCCGTTTGATTTGATCAAAAGGGCTTCTTAGGTTGGCATTCTGATCAAAAGAAGGCCTCTACGTTGTATTGAGGGAAGTTTATAGAGTATTTGGGCAGGTTTTGGCCGAACAAAAAGGCTTTTAAGGTGTGAAGAAATGAGAAGGATGAGTTCCCTTTTATAAGAGGGATGAGGGACACCTTTGGAAAAGCTAGAAATATTAATTTATAATAAATTCATATTCAGTTTCTAATGGCTCCAAAGTTTATTATTTGAAGGTTAAGGTGGGGATAAGTCGAAATCCATTCAACCAATAAAATTTAGACAGGTTTGGTTCATTATATTATCCTTATCCTTTAGTTTTAACTCTTAGTTAATTAGTTTGACATTTACCATGTCACTTTGTATTATTATATTATATAGTTAATAAACGTACTATATACATCCAAGTGACCCCAAGTGGTACATTAAGGATAAAACTATCATGATATAAGCCTCTTGGATGATCCTTATATTTTTAGGAATTTAATATCAATTAACAATAATAACTTGTTCTAAAAACTCTTTTATGTCAATTTTGACACTATTCAATAGTTGATTTATGTGAAACTCATAACAGAATTATTACATAAAAAAAGTCAATTAAATCAATCCTAATATGTCATATTATCCTAGAAAATTACTCTAATTTATTAAATGTCTCATATTATATTTATTTCGGTATTTATAATTTCAATTATTTTAATTTTTCACTATTATGGTAATTACTACATCATCATTGTGTCATAAATATATTAAATTATTTAATTTCTAAAAATTATAAATAAAATATCAGAATGTATGAAATATTATGATCTTTCTAATAAATATTTAAATTCGAATTTATCATATGTATAACCCTATATTAAAAATGTTTTAGCAAATAAACATTGATATTAACTCTTTTAACTCATCTTTGAATTAAATAATAATAAATTTCCTAATCTAATCCAAGTGGACCTAAATGATAATATTTTATTCCTAAGGTTGTTTTTGGTCGAGATACACTTGTAAAATAGAATTAGGACATGTGTTAGGATAATATTAATATCATTTTTACCCTTAATTACCCTATTTACTTTTAACCGTGGTAAATAAATGTAATAAGTTACTGTTAACCAAAAATTATTTTCATCTCATTGAACCACATTTAATTTCTTTATATTAACCGTGTATCTCGGATTTTCGAAATTCCATTCACAGAAGCGGTAAAATTATGTTTTATGAAAAATTTCATTTTTTTAACTTCCACTTAGCAGTTTCACAATTCATCAAAAATTGAAGTATTTCAGAACAATGCCAAAATTTCACCCTAATCTATAATTGATATTCTGAATTCAAAAATGATGTATATTTTACAAATTTATAAACTTATAAGTTCCATTAATTAATTTTATAATTAATTCCCGCTGTCACAACAAATAGCGTGTTTTTAAGAAACAATATATATCAAAAGATTGACAATTGTTTAGGTCCAATTTCAAAGTAAAATTAATTCTAATGAACACCATTGGATAAAATGGTAAAAATATATTATAATTATACTTTAAAACCACTAAATAATAAAATTTATCACTATAAATTATTTTGATTTAAAAATTTGTTTTTAATTAAAATTTAGTAATTTTCACTATTCATCAAAATATAACTGTTATCCGAAAAGTTCCAAAATTTCCCCCAACGATAAATTCGATATTCCGAATCCAAAAATGAAGTCCATTTTGAGAGATATAATTTATAAAATTTCAAAAAGTAGTTATTACTATTCATAACTGGTAGTTTGATTGGTTGTGGTGTGTTAGAATCTCGAAGTTGCGTACAATGCACGCCATTGCATTATTCGAAGGGAAACGTACCGTGGAAGCTTGGGGTGTTACACCGGGTCCTCCTATTGCAGGCCACTAGTTGTAGTAAAAGGAAATATAGGGGTAACACATAAAGGGTAATCCAAGGACAAAACTGATGACTTATATATAACTTTTATTTCCTTAACTTATGAATTCATAGGCTGCAATCTGTGATATTCATGATCTACATTCTAACATATATTCTTAAGGTATTTTTTTTAATTCACATAATAAGGGTTCATATTAAGCTTGTGAATTTAGAAAATCATATCCCCCGGGATTGGTATAACCAAGAGTGTTGTAAGGCCCATTGTTGTGCACCCGTTCTTGTCTGAGACTTGCTCAAAGAGCAGTTTTTGGGTTTTACCCCTAGGATACATATGTACCAGAGCCACATCTACCAGCTCGTATCCATACATGGATGTATTTTCTTGACATACAATTTAATCAATACTCACCAATACTTAGGGATGTTTTTTATACTTATTATTGTCTCTATGTATTCACTAGGGTTTTTAAATCCAAATCCCAAAAATAACTAAACCTATCCACTGATACTAACTATAATAACCATGTGTTTATTAAATACATAGACATGATTTATTACATAAACTTTTCTCTTGATACAACATATAATATCAAGAGGTATAGTGTCTTTGAGGATTAGTATCATTACATAACATCTTAGAACCTGAAATATAAAATCTTTATTAAAAAATTTGTTTACGTGACATCTACATTCCCTCATACATAGCATTGCATGAGATAACCTGAGGAAATGTATAATAAAAGGGTGAGCTATAAATCCCAGTAAAGGAATAAACATGGAATATAATGAGGAATAAAATACATGTTATGTAATATGTATATGAATGTAGCACAAGATAAACAAGAACATAAAGGCTTGATAAAGCGTGATAATCATTACATGGAAATGTGGCAACAACACTTAACATGGAATTAGCATGAGCCAAGGATCATTACACATGGAGCATTTTAAGACCCCCATTGAACATGATTCATTATAAAATACTTGTTTCACTTGAATTACAATGATTCAATAATTATTTAACATGACATATCAGGATAGTATACTTTACAAAATTCATTGGAGCGCTATGAGGGCACACCCTTCTTAAACATTTCACTTCATGCATAAGTGTGCCACATGAAACATAAAACATGGATTCATTAAACATCATCAGTTATTTCACAATAAAAGAGTGTTGAATTCATACATGAATATCTTTAAACAATATGTATATGTTTATAAATGTGAATACCCTTGATAGAGAAATGGAAATAGTATTCACTACATAATGACAATGGCTTGGAAAATCGCGGGGCAATTTCGGCAGCACAATGACGTGACAAAATAACTCATTAAAATGATTGATGAAAGTTAATGGGGTGTATAATCATATTTATATTAAATATAAAGTAATGTGGTCATATAGATACATGTCCCATCAATTTTAAAGGAATTTAAATTCATGATACAAAATAATTACAAGAATGTAAATGAGGAGAGAGAAATTACTTATGGAATTTAGGCATGGTAATGGGTGTAAATGGGAGGAATTTAATGGGAGATAAAGGTATCTCCCATCATCCAAACATAAATAGAACATTATGGGGGAGGTGGGAAATCATACACCAACATTTTTAATTGAAAAGAAAATTGAATAACAACATAACAAAATTGGACAAAAATGAGAAAGGAAGAAATCCCTTACAAGGAAGTGTGATCCCAAGGGCTTGGGAATGGCTAGAGAAAGGCATATTAGGAGCTTGGGGAATTGTGGGAGAATTATAGAGAGAGGAGGGAATGGTTCCGTCTAACTAAAAAGGCTTTGAGTGATGATAACGTGGGAGATTTGGTGGGATTATATAAGAATGGAGAGGGAATTCTTTATTATTTAGGTTTGGGACACCACACATTAAACTATTCAAAACCACAAACCAACCAATGGTTTTTGCCCATGGTTTCAGAAATATCATATTGGAAAACAATATTTTATAAATACAATGGCCGATCTTCTTAAAATAATAGGGTTTCTTATTTTAAGGTGAGTCACACTCTCATGGAAAACAATTTAAAATTAAAAAAAATTTATAAGCCTTGAAGGGTCCACTAACACTTTGTAAAATATAAAAAAAACCAAAATCAAATTGTTTTAATGGTAAAACATATATTTACCGTACATGATTTTTATATTATTTTATTACATCACAATTGTGTCATTATTATGTCATAAAACACATTATATATTTAAACTGTATCTAATTTATACCCAAAAATTAGACTGTATCAGAAAATTATCAAAAATTCACTGTTGGATAATTTTGACATCCAAATTCCAAAAATAATATACATTTTTTATAAATAATTTTCCAAATTTTTAAATTTTTTACCCTTATAATAAACACCGACAATTATCCAAAATTCATTGGTTTTGACAAAAAATGCTCTCAAAACTTAATAAAAATTACAATTGCTTTCATTAAATTATATGTTCATTTATATATAATAAAAATTAATTTAACAATTATAATATTTTTTTCTTAAAATATTATTTAATTCAAAAATTCATTAATTCATCAAAATAGATTTCTTAGTTGAATATTAACTAAAAATATTATTTCTGCTTTAAATACTATTTATAAAGTAACAATAAAAAAATGAATGAAAATTATTTATAAAAAAATAATGTACATAGTAATAGTGCTAGGGAATTGTTATATAACCTCTTATAAAACCCGCATAAGGCTGACAGGTATGGTGTGCGATGGTGACAGACTCTTGGGGTGGCTCTGATAACATCACTCGAGTGGTAATCTCTATTAACTTCTACTTCCCTCGTAGTAGGTTCTGATCTAGCTTAACATATTCAAGATCAGCCTGGTCATGGTCAAGAGAGAATCCCAATGACACTAGCTGCTTTTAGAGCTCCAAAAAATGGGCTTCGTTTGGGGTAAGTCTACTAGATGTGGTCATCGCTTCCTTTATCTATGTAAATTGGATTTTTAATGAACTATATTTATACTAATCATGTGATAACATTGAAACGGCTATATTAGAAATGGTCATAATTCATAATGGTCTTTTAAATTCTAAAAACATAAAAACAATGAAGTTCAAAATTTATATAACCATAATAATCATTTAATTAGATCAATAGGAATTTCCATTAATGAATGTTTGGGTCATTTCAATCTTCCCCCATTAAGAAATTTTTCACTTGAAATTTCTTTTTCCCACTCTAAAACTAATACGGGTAACTCTAATTCATCACTTCCCCCAATTTCCAAGTCACTTCTTCAAACTCATGGTTTAACCACAACAAATTGATGAGGGGAACTGTCCTATTTCGTAAAACCTTTTCTCAATGTTCTAAGATCTTTACCGGTTCCTCCTCATAAGAAAGATCATCCTATGGTAGTAATACCTCTGAAGAGAGTACATATGAAGGGTATAGTATGTACCTCCTTAAGAGGGATACATGAAATGCATCATGTACATTGGCCATTGTAGGTCGAAGAGCTAGTGGTTAGTCCCCATCCCCAACACGGTCAAGAATCTTGAAGGGGTCTATGTACCTAGGACTTCACTTCCCTTTCTTTCCAATCCTCATTAACTTCTTCTATAGATCTATGAATAGAAATAATATATCTCCAACTTCAAACTAAAGGTCTCGTTGATGGTTATCTACATAACTCTACTGTCAACTCTAGGCTGCCTTGATATGCTGCTAAATGGTTTTTACCTTCTCCACCATTTCATTGACAATTTCTATTTCTATAAGCTCATGCTCACCAACTTCATTCCATCATGTTGGTGTTCTTTACCTCTTCCCATATCGGTCTTCATAAGGTGACATTCAGATTCTCGAGTGGAAAATGTTATTGTAAGGGAATTCAACCAGTGGAAGATGTTGGTCCCACCTACCTTTGAAGTCCATGGAACATGATATTAACATATCTTATAGTGTCTGAATAGTTCACTCACATTGGACTGTAGTTTGAGGGTGATAGGCTGTAATAAATTTCAGTTCAGTATCCACACTATGTTGATGACACATCCAATATGTAGAGGTGGATCTTGGATCTCGATTGCATATAATAGGCACTGGTATTCCATGCATATTTACCAATTTCTTGATGTATATCTTATCCAGTTGATCCATTGATAAATCATCCCAAATTTCAATAAAGTGAGCAGTATTTGTAAGATGATCCACAATTAATCGGATTTCACTGATACCTTTGGATGTATTCAGATGTCCGGTGAATAATTCCATGGTGATTTTCTCCCATTTCCATACTGGTATGGACAATGGTTGCATCATCCCCTTAGACTTCTACCTCTTTGACATCACTAGATGGCACACCAATCACTATGATCTATACTTAGTGATCTCCTTCTTCAAATTATCCCACCAATAATGCCCTTGGTGATCTTGATACATCATTGTGTTTCTTGGGTGAATAGATAAATATGAACTATGTGCATCATCTAAAAGATCCTTCTTCAGCTATAGACATTATAGAACACATAGTCTTTTCCCAAATCTCATAATTCGTTCTTTATTAACATTAAACTCTAAGGATTTCTGTTTTTATAGTGTCTACATTCTTCTGAATTCCCACATCATCCTTTTGAGCATCCTTTAACCTTTCAAAAAGAGACCGTTGAGAAATAATTTGTGAAAGGATTGATGATTTTCCATTCCTTATGATTCCCATGTCCATCTTTATCAAGTCAAAGAATATTGGATCCTTCCAAATTCTCATCAATGATAATATCATTGAGTCCTTTCTATATATAGAATCTTCCACCTTTATTGCTTTCCAAGGGTGGTAAAGGATTGAGCAGACAGTGTCTTTGAACTACTCTAACCATATTTATTGGCACTTGTTCAACTCTTTCTGTGTGAACATATACTTGAGGATTTTGTTGTTTGTATATATTTCACACTTCTCTACAATGAGGTAATGATGCCAAATTTGTATAGTGTAGATCACCGAATTCAACGTTAAATCATGTGTTGAATAATTCTTCTCATGAATATTCAATTGTCTTGAAGCATATGAAATGAATTTGTCATATTACATAAACACAAATCCTAGGTCCTTCTACGAAGCAGCACTGAATACAACAAAAAATTCTCCACATGTGGGTAATGTGGGAACAGGCGCAGTGGTAAGCCTCCATGAAGCTTTATTTGCATTAATAACACCCAGAAAACTTTATTCTCCTATGAGTTATCTTAATAAGAGGGTTGGACAATCGTGAAACATTTCTCACAAATCGTCAATAATATCCAGCTAACCCCAAGAATCTAAGGATATCTGTTACTGATGTTTGTCTCTTCCATCCACCAATTTCATCTATTTCAAAGGGATCCATAGATATTCCATTTATTATGATGATATGGCCCAATAATGAGACATAATTCAACCAAAACTCATCCAATTTATAATTATTATAGAGATTCTCCTTCCACATGGCCTCTAGTAAAGTTTTTAGAGGCTCCTCATGATCCTCAATGGTTTTGGAGTATATCAGAATATCATCTATAAAGACTACCCCAAATATGTCAAGGTAATCCTTAAAGAATTTATTCATCAAGTCCGTGATGATTTCTAGAGCACTAGTGAGTCATAAAAGCATTCCTATGAGTTAATAGTGCCAATATCTTGTATGAAAAGCAGTTTTGGGGTATCTTCCTTCTTCACCATTACTTGATAATACCCCAATTGCAAATCCAGGTGGGAGAAGTATTGTTCACCACATATATTATCGAACAAGTCATCGATTCATGGGAGGGGATACTTGTTCTTTACCATGATTTTGTTGAGCTCACAATAATCTATGCAAACACGCATTGACCCATCATTCTTCTTGACGAAGATGATTGGAGCACCCATGGTGAAGCACATGGTCATATAAATCCTTGATCAAGATTCTCTTATATTTGTTTCTTCATCTCCTCAAGATCCCCAACAACCATTCTATATGGAGTATTCGATATTAACAACACACCAGGTATAATATCAATTGAGAATTAAACATCTCTTATAGGTGGAAGACCATGTAATTACTCGGGAAACAATTAAGAGAATTCCCACACAACATGAATGACTTCAATGATGTTTTCCTCTTTACACTCAATCATCTGATCCAGATACGCATGCTAATAGGGAATTCATATCCATGCTTGAGATGATAGATCTAAAGAAGATTCATCATCCTCTTTACACTTGTATAGAATCGGGGGTCGATTCTCTACATATAGAGTGATTTTCCTATCATGTATATTTATGTTGGATCTATATAAGGAAAGCCAATAGATTCATTGAATTTAATCAAATCCCATCATAGATAGTACGATGAGGTTCACTAAGAAATTCAATCCACATATTATGACAGGGGAGGAGTTATATTCATGGGATGCAATGATTTCCCCATTTTCTGTACTCACATACATCTTTACTTCTTTGAATTGTGGTGGTGTTGGTATTGTTCTACATAACTTTTCGGATATAAAATATTTTATATAACCTGAATAAAAAAGTATTTTTTCTATTCATGAATTAATAACTTCTGTACCTATCACCACTTCATTGTCGGGGTTCACTTCGGTAGTAGTGATGGAAAAATCTCGCCTTTGCTACCTTGGAGGATGTTGGATGCCTCCGAATACCCTTGTATTAGGGAACTAATTTGTATGATTCCCTGTTTCTTTGAATGATTAACAATGAACAATGTATTGATGTTTTAACGGAGCATTCCTCTCCTATGTTTCATCCATAGGTTTTTCCTGTTGGAAGTTTACAGCAAGGTTCCCTTCTCTTCCACACCTAAACCATTTCATCATCCCCTTCATGCATTTTCATGGGTTCTTCTTTCTGCACCTTTGGCAATGGGGGTGCATGATCTTCTTAGCACCGTTCGATTTATCCACCAGACCACCAGTATTGAAGTCAACCTTATGATTCTTATCCCCATGATACCTTTGAGATTCTCCAATCGCAATTTCGACCTTGGGGGAAGATCGGAAAATTTCCTCAAAGCTATCTATGTCATGGATCACCATCGCTTTCTGTAGGCTAGGTTTCAGACCACCAAAGAAGCCGTAAACCTTGAATTCGGGGGTAATGACAAAGCTGGATGTGTATTGTGCAAGCCTTGTAAATTTTTCATCGAACGATCTGACAGATTCTTCCTCTATGTTATTGAGGTCACATAATTCCCTCTCCATCTTAGGCTAGAGGGTGCACAAAAAATATTTATAAAAAACATCTTCTAGAAATTTTTCCATTCTGAAGCCTTGATCTCCTCCTTAGGCTTCCTATTTTTGATCTTCGTCTACAATTGATCAGCTTCACCCTCTATATGATAATCAGCCCAGAGAATTGTCTTTTGTTTAGAACATTGATGGATGGAGAAGATATTTTCAATGGAGCGGATCCATTGTTCGGTGATTGAGGGATCAGATGATCCATTAAATGTAGGAGTACTTTGTCTCATGAAGCACTCGATTTTGACTTGTTCTTTCATGTGGGTTTGAACATCCTCTTGACCCATGTTTATTTTCAAAGCTTGAGTTAGCAGATAGAGAAGTAAGACAAAGTTCATGATTCCCGCTCACATCAGATTGGGCATCTCTTAAGCCTAGTAATCACATTAATCTTCACATTGGTTGTTATCATGGGTCCTCCTATTACTAGATATTGGATATAATAAAAGGAATATTAGGGGTAACACATAAAGGGTAATCCAAGGAAAAACCGATGACATATTGTTTCCAACGCTTTCCGTCGGGGCACGCGCGTGCGTTCTGCTCCGTATTCGCGGAGGAGGATGCACGACGCTTCTGTTGCCCCGCATTCCCGCTTTCCAAAGGCGGGCGGCATTCGCTCCTTATTCAGGGACGTCTACTCCTTGATCGAAATGGGATGATGGGATGTCGGTTCTTCCTCCTGCAGATTCCTCCTCAGAACTTGTCACCTAGTCCGTCTCTCCCTCATAGATTTAATACGTAGTTCGTGAAACTCTTCCCAGTGTCATGTTTCCATGGACGCCAGTTAATTACACTGCTTCTGTTGAGACATTCCAAAGGGTGCAGTCAGGGCAGCAACCTTCAGTCAGGGGAGTAGTCACGTTGAGGCATCAGTAGCGTGTCTGGATGCTGGGGTACCTGGCATGTCTGTCTGTTATCCTTAGTAGCAAGGATTCTCGAGGGGGTGGAGGCCCAAGGAATCCCACATCGAGCGCGGGGAATTATATGTCATAGACACATATCTGAGGTTTTCCTCAGCTTCCCGTGTTTAACACAGGGTACGCCGCGAGTTTAACGTCTAGCGGAGACGGATCAACCCAACCAGAGCATTAGCTAGGATAGATCGGATTGAGGGATCCTCCTTAAAGGGATGTCGATACCGGGGCCAGCCCATGGATGGCTGCGAAGAAGAGCGTATCGACATGGTCTCACCGGGATAGGATGGTCTGGGCGAGAATCGGGACGGGTGATAGGTTCACGAATGGAGTGGAGGGAGAGTGAAATGGGACCATCGCAAGGGAGACAGTGAAGTTGGGCTTGAGCCTTGACGAGGCTTCCTACGTATCCCTGTGGTAGGGAATAAAAGTCCGCGTAGTTCGGGATGAGGTCGATAAACTGACGTTAAGGTGGACCTTGGCCCGATGAGCATCGTCAGTGCACCGACGTGAAGTTAGACCCATGGGTCCACTAGTGGTGGGCTTGAACCTTGGGAAGGTTTCCTACGTACCATGCCTTGACATGGATCAAAGTCCTCGTAGTTCAGGGAATACAGTTTAACGTCATGAGGGACGATAGTGAACCCTGACGTGAATAAACGATGGGTGGTGGGTGTCGGTGAACCGACGTAAGTGAGGGAACACGGTCCAATGGGAGTTGGGCTTGAACCTCTGGGAGGATTCCTACATACCATGCCTTGACATGGATCAAAGACCTCGTAGTTCAGGGTGGTCACAACGGCTTTCCGTCAGACGGGAATTACAGTTTAACGTCGTGCTGGACGTAGGTAGTACTCGACGTGAATTGGATGATGGGTGGGCTTGAACCTCGTGGAGGCTTCCTACGTATCACGCCTTGACATGGATAAATGACCTCGTAGTTCAAATGGGGCTTTGTCGGCGAACCGACGTGAAAGTGGACCTTGGTCCAATGAGTGGTGGGCTTGAACCTATGGAAGGCTTCCTACGTACCATGCTGTGACATGGATCAAAGACCTCGTAGTTCAGGTGGGAATAGGTGTGCAGTTTAATGTCATGCAGGACAAGGGGGGGCATACAGTTTAACGTCATGCTGGACGAGAGCGAAACTCGACGTGAATAAATGACCGAGCAATGTGGCTTGAACCTCATGGAGGCTTCCTACGTACCATGCCTTGACATGGATCAAAGACCTCGTAGTTCAGGTGGGAATGGGTTGCAGCGGCTTACCACTGGAACTGAATGCAGTTTAACGTCATGCAGGACCGGGGTGAGACCCGAAGTGGAAGACGGGTGGGCTTGAACCTCAGGGAGGCTTCCTACGTACCATGCCTTGACATGGATCAAAGACCTCGTCGTTCTCTAGGATGGGTTTGTCGGTGAACCGATGTGAAAGTAGACCCGGGGGTCCACTATTGGTGGGCTTGAACCTCGTGAAGGCTTCCTACATACCATGCCTTGACATGGATCAAAGTCCTCGTAGTTCGGATGGAATGCGCAGTTTAACGTCATGCTGGACGGGAATGAGACCCGATGTGGAAGAATGACGGGTGGGCTTGAACCTCATGGAGGCATCGTACGTACCATGCCTTGACATGGATCAAAGACCTCGTAGTACAAAAGGGTGAGGGGTCAGGGTCGATTCTCACTCTAATCCCATGTGAGTCATGCTCGGTGTGAGAAACAAGAGGTTGCAAGGATCTGACGATCACGTCGCAAGGGGTGTATCCGTGAAAAGCGAAAAGGGGCTTATGCATTGGTCGGCCCATGGTGTTGGGACTTACTCCAGGATGGAGGCCCAGAGGGGGGTGACTCATTCCCTATCACGCCCTCCACTGACCTTAGTAGTGGGTGAATTATAGAGATGCACAGGTGCAATTATCCGTACGAATGGTTAGGGGCTTACGCTCTGAGGCATCCCTTCCCCTACGAACATACGCCACTCCGACAAGGAGAATCTCATTCCATGTGAGGAAGAGTTCCATTCCCGTGGAGACGAGTGGCGTAAAAAATGTTCGACCTGGTGGGACCCTTCGTGGGGGAGACGAGGTTGGGTCATAGTTTAACATCATGTGTTGAGGACGTGGTGCTTGGAAGTTTAACGTCCTGCATCTCGGACGAGGTGGGTTAACTCCACACCCCTAGGACTTACATAACCGGTACCCTCTGGTCCTTGGGTAAGGGAAGGTACCAGTAAGGCCATGGTTAAGGGGGGTCATGGAATGAACCATCAAGGGGTCCACGTTAGCATGACTATGCGAATAAGAAATAGCCGTTAGCGTGCCTATACGAAGAAGCATTAGGCGAAGCAATGCTACGGGTGGTATTTTCCATGGGACTTTGAAATCACATCGTGTAAACCTGCAGGGTCGCACGGGAAGAGGAATCGCTAAGCAGAGGAGTGTGCTTCGCGAAGTGGAGTGCCTTAGCCTTAGCATGGGGCATAGGTGTGAGTGGAAGGTGCTTCGCGAAGTGGAACAGTGTTCGCGGAGCACTGCCTCGCGAAGAAGGGGTGCCACGCGAAGTAGGGTCCTGCGGAGCAGTGTGCTTCGCAATGTGTAGCGATCCTGCCTTAGCATAGGGATCAATAGCATGGGTTGGGTGTTTCGCGAAGCATAAACGCTCCGCGGCTGCCTGGGTTCCCTTGGGAATCCCCTTCCTTCACGAACTCCCTTGAGCTTCGCGAAGGGCATCCCTCTCGGAAGAGGGGATCAAAACGAGACAAAGCAGATGCGTCTCGCGAAGTAGAAATACCTCGCGGAACTCATGATTCCCGGGGCAAAGAGTGCTTCGTGATTCGGGAGAGGAGAAGCCGAAAGGTCAGATTGTCTGTCTGTGGGACTCAGGGGGAGTCCAGTATTTATTGGGAAGGGGCGCCGCGAAGTAGAACTCGCGCGCCGCCTTCGGTGCTTCGCGGTGCACTCGCGAACGTCAACGTCGTCCGCGAAGCATGACCGCCTCTGGAGCTTCGCGGCGGCTCGCGAACGTCAAATGCATTCGTAGAGCATTACCGCCTCCGGAGCTTCGCGATGGCTCGTGAACGTCAAACGTGTTCGCGGAGAATTACCGCCTCCAGAGCTTCGCGAGGCCACCATGGTCGGGCACTTCACGACAGGGCTTCGCGTGGGTGCTTAGCGGCGGTGCTTCGCGAGGCAGCGTGCCAGCCTTTTTTCGTTCCATTCTTTCGGGCCATATTTTTGGTGCCAACAAATGCCCCCCCTCAGACTTGGAGCCGTGGAGGGCGATGGGTCGAAGTCTGAGGGAAAATCGCCAAAATTGTCGGTGGTTCGCGAAGCAGCTTCGCAAAGGGGGCCCGCGGTGCTGACCGGGGCCACAGATCCGGACGCGCCGCGATGCTCCGCGCGGGTGAGGCGCGCCGCGATGCTCCGGGGTCGGCGCCTATAAATAGGGGGCCGACCTCTTTTGTCTTCACGTGCCTTCCTTGTATTCTTGTGCTCTCTACTTCGCGAATCTCCGCGTACTCCGCGACAGCCCTCCGCGAATCGAGCTTCGCGGCGAACCGCGGGTCTCCGACTCCGCGTCCGCACCAAGCGAACCTCTGCTTGTCGGCCTTCGCCAGACTTCGCGGCTTGATCTCACGACTGATCTTCGAAATCCGTCTTCGCGATCGAGCTTCGCGATCGAGCTTTGCGATCCAGTGGGAAGTTCTTTTCTGAGGGCCAGAGTAAAAATGGCCCATCAAGAGGCTGTATTGGGGGTGCTTGCAGATGCTGCTCTTCAGGATGAGATGGACAACCTTCCAGGCCTGGGGGAGATGATCCGGAGCCACTCGGACCACACTTATTTGGCAGATCTGCTCTCGGAGGGTCAGAAAGATTATCCGCAGTGCAAGAAACTGTCTTTTTACGGCTTCGGGCTGAGGGATGACGTCTTCATCCCTGAGGCGAGTAGGGATGAACCAGCTTGCTGGTTCAGGAGCACACCGTGCCAGCACCAATGGCTCAGGGCGGCCGATGGTCACGCGCGGGAGGAATTCACACCCGTCACCGTTGATTTTCTCTACAGCCATGTGAACGATATTGATGGGAGGCCATTACAACTGGAGACGTCACCTCCTCTCTACCGTACCATGATGAAGGCGGCCTTGCAGGATTTTAAGAAGGGATGGTCCGATGAGTGGGACCTGCGCCAGGGCGGCAACTTTTCTGATGACTGGGCCTGGGCCTACTACGTAAGCGCCTCATGCGAGGAGTTCGGGGCCGAGCTGAGGAGAGTGGGGTTGTATGATGCGGCGTGGGCCTCCCAATTCCACATTTACCAACCGAAGCAGCTAATTCCAGAATTGCTGAGTAGATGGTCATCTAGGACCAACACTTTTCACCTGCACCACGGGGAGGTGGGAATCCGCCTGTGGGATGTACACCAGATTTCTTGTGTCCCAATCTTGGGGGCCATGTATGATGAATTCCTCCCCGTTGCCAGCGCGTGGGGGGGGGGGGGGGGGTGCGGAGCAAATGCCGCGACTGGCATCGACGCTGATGGCACTTGTCCCCGGAGAGGACAGGGAGGCAGTGAGGGATGTCCATTTTAGGAGATGGTTCAAATGCTTCCTGAATTTCCCAGAGAATCGAGAGTTCCCTCCGAGGCCTCGAACTTGTCCAAGGGTGGCCCAACGGGTAAAGGGGCACTCATATTGGCGGGTCTTTGAGGACAACCAATGGAAGACTTGGGGTTTCAGTGTCAGCACTGAGCAACAGACGATAGTCAGGCTGGAGGCGTTCATCGCGGCTCTCATCTGTGGCTGGATCCTACCGGTGAGAGATACAAGCATGGGGGTACGTCCCAACTCGTTTATCATGGCGTCGATGTTGGCCATGGGGCAGCGGATCAACCTGGGGATCTCGATGCTCACCAAACTGTACAGAATGATGCGGCATATTAGTGAGGGAAAGAAGCCGCCAAGGATATGTGGGCCCTTCCACATACTGTACAGGTGGATCGCAGTGCACATCAGGGGAATTTACGAGTATCCAAACCCCATTTTGCCACCCGGATCAAACTTCTGCCCCTCCATCCTGAACGCGGTTGGGAGCTTCCCGTTCAAACTGGTCGTTCCGATGGTGCTGAATAGGGTGTGGAGGGCAGATGAGTTCAACTTCCATCCCTTCCCATTGCCAACAGGGATGCTTACTGATGACGGACGGGGAACGGAAGAACATCGGCCTTACCTCCTGGCCTTCTGAGATGGAGTTTTGGTGGCACGCATAGATCGTGAACCGCTCTGCGAACCATACACTCCGCATCGGTTTGCCAAGTAGTTCTGGTGCCTCCAGCGGCTGACCCCGCAGGTCTACTGGGAGGTGCGTCACGAGGAGCACCCGTGTGTGATGAGTCAGCTGTGGCTCATGTTCACACGGGAAGATGGAAAGATGCGGATTCCATTGCCTCCATCCACAGCCGCCTTCAGATTAGTGAAGGAGTACGCCATAAGATGGGAGGCCGCATATCCAGGGGAGATGCTGAAGCAACCAACGATCCGGGTTGGTGACGGTGGGCCTCCTCTATCTCGAGGTCGGGGTCGGAGGGCAGCTAGGGCCGCTCGCGGTAGCGAGGCTGCCATAGCGGCGAGACCCGCACCAGCTGAGGGTATGGCAGCAGCGGTGGATCCGGTGATTCCGGGAGGGCAGGGTCATCGAGAGGGGCGGCCACCGAGGGGATTTCGTAGAATATCCACTCATGCTCCGGGGAAGCGTCTGCGTCATATTGACATGGCAGAGGATGCCGTCTTCCCGGAAGCTTGGGACATTTGGGATGTCAACCGGCAATTCCTCAGCCCATCCGAGATATGGGACCACCTGAATCGCCTCGGGATGGAATTACCTGGAATAGGCCCAGTTCGGGCTGGATTCATGGCATCTCCGGCGGAGGCAGAACAGTACCTGGAAGAGCTGGAAGATTACGTCCACTCCAGTGGTGTCCCTCGCCCAATGACAGACCGGATGAGGGTAGTGTAGAATCATACAGTCCCTCCACAGTTATTGGCTTCCGATCTGAGGGAGCGCTTCCCCTTGCTGGAGGAATCAGAGGACTCCTCTCGGGAGGATGAGGCTGGAGGAGGGAGCCCGCTTGAGGAGGGCGAGGTCGGAGACAGAGGCTCAGAATCCGACGATTTCGCGGAAGCTCTCGAGGTAGCATTCCAAACTTCTCTCCTTACAATCTGTTCTTGGGTCCCTATGGACTTATCACCAATGTTTGAGACATACAGGAGGAACTTGTTCGCAGGCCTCGTTCTAGCTCCTTGGCGGATGATGATGCAGGACCTTCAGAACCCGCACCTATGGCTACGTCCAGTTCTGCGTCTAGTGGGACCAGGGCACCTGGGGTGGCTCCTCCGGAATCTTCAGACCATCCAACAGTATACGGGGAGCCTCATCTCGGGGTCCCGTCAGTACTGGCTCAGGAGGAGCGCTCGGAGGTCGATCTCCGTGAGTCTCCTCCACTGGTCTCCTCGTTGTCACATGTAGACCATGCCAACTAACGTTTATGTCCCTCTTTGTCGTGCAGTTCTTCGACTGGCGTGGGTTGCTGCGGCAATGCTGGTCGGGATTTCTGGTGGCGTCCCTCCTAGGGGCATGCCGGTAATGGTGGCGATAGTCCCGCCATCTCCTCAAGCCATGACGCACACCATCACTGGCGGGACCACCAGTAGGGCCGTACCTGAAATCATTGAGGTGGACTCCGCGGAAGAGGATCAACCGGTCAGTTACAGTTCTGTCGCACCCGCTTCGACGCCAGGTGTCGCACCAGATTCAACACGGAGTGTTGATCCTGCTGAGGATTTCCGGTGGGCGTATCCCGCGTACGAGCCTTCCAATCGCGCAGACTGGGACGAAATGTTCTCCGACGGGGAAGACAGCACCATAGTCTGCCGCTGGTCGTGGAAGCTGATCGCGCGCTTTATCAAGGACACTCCCCAAGCACAATTCCTGGGCGAAATGGATAGGCTTTGCTCACAGTTGCGCGAACTATGCGCTGGGGGAGTGGATTCCCATCGTCCTTACGGACTCATCCGAGATCTTATGGATAAGAAGATCCGGGAGCATGATCGTGGGCTCAGCGTGGGCTAGCAGCGGAGGAAAGCGATCAGTATTAAGAAGCTCCAGGAGGATGAAGGCGAGGTTCAACAGATGAAGACCCGGGCGGACAAGCTTTCAGCCTCTCTTGATGTGAAATCTGAGCTGGTCTCACGGTTGAAGGCCCAGCTGGCAGAGGCAGAAGAGCACATGAGCCAGACCTCTGAAAAGATGGTTGCCTTTCAAGCTGACGTAGAGAGGGCCAAAGCCAGAACTGACGAACTGCGCCCCACCGCTGCTGAGGAGGAGCGTGAGCTGATTCAGTGGCAGCAAGCCTTGGATGGCGCAAGTCAACGGGCGGCGGAGCTGCAACTCTCTTTTGACGGGGTCAACCCGTCCATGGGGGAAGTCAACCCCCGAGTATTGTAACAATCCCCAAACCCTATTATTGGTACTTTCATGCTTCCAAATTTTACCTTTGTTTTAAATGTCGTAGCATGCACAATTTCCACTGTTGAATTTCCTTGTTACATTCCTACAATGTTTGTGGGACGTTTGACGACAATTCCCCAAGCCAGTCCAGATTCCTGAAAGTTGCGGAAGGCTTGATCGGAGGAGGAACTTCCAGGATAGACAAATTACCGTTTCTTCAACGTGCTATTATGCACGAACGGGGCAACGCCAGGGGTGCTGAAATAGGTCCAAACAGATGAAAATGGGAAGTGTGAATCATGATACCCATGATTCGGAACACTGTGGGGATGGCGTGACAATAAGGGACAACCGTTAAACTTGGAGGGGAAAGGGTAACCTTACTACATTAGCCTGAAATGGGGACAACAAATGATCATCGACCACTGACCGTATTCGCAACGCAGGATTTTATCAATTTGTTGTCGATCAATCTTTCGGGACGTTCGCCCAGGAGAGTAGGCAGACCATAGGTCAAACATCCATACTATTAGGGGGTCCTTCCAAACATGACCAGTCTTCTGGAACGTTGGCCCAGGATGGTAGGTGAGCCGATGCGGCATGAGACCAGGCCGTTAGGGGGTTCCTTTAGACATTAAAGAGGATGAGGGTCCGAATAAGGGGTACGCAAAGTGTGGAATACGGAGGGATGGTTTGTCCGAACAGAATCCAATGCTTAGGTAGTTACACCACCGTGGTGGGAGTATGCCATATAAGCGCATTGGTTTGATCATGGATCATTCCTTCGTTGGGACAGGGCCTCTCTGGCAAGGGGATCTGTCACTTCCCAGTGGGATCTTGGGGCATCCGGAACTTGTTCAGGGCAGAACCGCAATTTATTATCATGCGTTGAGGACACATAGACTTCTATAGTTTAACGTTATACGATAGGACGTGGAATAAAAGGGAAGGAAGCATGTGGCGCGGTAGATATAAAACCGACGTGAATGCGGACATGGAGTCCAAATCACACCACATACCCCCGGAGGAAACTCTTCAGGTCGAGGGACCAAGAGTGAGGATTGGGCTGGGCCCGAAGCAAAGTGGCCGGCCATTCCTACGTACCCCATGAGGATGGGAATTAAGCCATACGTAGTTCTGGAAGCGCATTTTAACGTCATGCAGGATGATGAGCAGCCCGACCATGTTGGTATACATCCTGCCAAAACTACTAAGCCCACGTGAGTCGTGCTCGGTGTGGGAAACAAGCAGTAGTGGTGGGTATTTCCCGACACAGAGAGGGGAAAGTTAGGGAAAAGGGACGCTCGGTGAATCCCGGCCCAGTGACACTAACACGATCTTGTGGCGCACCTAGATGCGCAAAGAGAAAGATCCAAGTATGATGGAATTCCACTTGAACATGGGGAAGTGGAAATGTGTGAATCATGGTGCTCGAGATTCAGATCACAATGATGGCGGCGTGACGACGGAGTGTAACTTCTGACCGTATTCGCAATACAGTATCCTGTCGCGTTAGCCTAGAATGGGGACAAACAAATGAGCATCGACCGCTGACCATATTCTCAATGCGGGATTTTATTGATTTGTTGTCCAATATCCGTAGGGATGTTGGCCCGAAACGATTGAAGGGCCCTTAGGTCCAGCATTCAAGGAGAGCCCTTAAGCTTAGTATCCACATCGGCCGAGGGTCCTTTTGGATGTGGAAGAGGATGAGGATCCAAATAGTGAGCTCATGAAGCTTGGTCCTGGGACGAGGGGAATGTCCCTGTGATGATCCCACACTTCGGGCTCTTTGTCAAAACACATCTGAATACGGCAACGAAACGTATTAGAGAGAGGGAGCAGATTCCTTTCCCTTGGGGGGATCTTAGTTTAGGGTCGTAGAATTCAGACCATGGGTGAGAGGAAATATAAGAGGCACATGGTGGAGTAACTCAAACACCTGGCATGAATGGGAATAAGAGGTGTGTACGGCATGGTGAACAACCCGATGCGAATGAGGGCACAACCCCATATCACACCGTGCAGCCTCCTTGGGAGTGGTTCTTTTTGGTCAAGGGACCGAAAGAGAAAGTTGGATTGGGCCCGTGGGGAAGTGCCCGGGCGCTCCTACGTATCTCATGAGGATGAGAATCAAGCCATACGTAGTTCGGAAAGGTGCCTTTGACCATAAATGGGTTAAGGGAGCAGGGGACGCATGGCGTCAAGACCCGATGCGAAGGAGGACCTAATCCCTACTTACCACGCGTTATCTGGGGAAATGTTCGAGTCGAGGGACCGAACACAAAGGTTAGGCTGGGCCCGCGGGGAAGTGCCCGGGTGCTCCTACGTATCTCATGAGGATGAGAATCAAGCCATACGTATTTCTGGAGGGTGACATGGTAAAATTCTAGTGCCAGTGGAAAAGGGGAGTGCGGGCGTGGCCCTTTAACTAAAAGAAGCATAATTTGATGTATCTTGTTTGTTCTTTAAGGTGAATGGTTTTTTTTGTGAAGCGACATGCCTAGAACAGTAGGTCGTGATGTCGCCACAAGGATCAAGCCGTGATGGGCGTTGACAAATGGCATGGCACGTGACCAATACCCAACATGATGTCCTCTACAACGAGGTCACCACAATGCGGTGCCGTTTTTCGTCGTGCGGCCAGGACGATAATGTCACAGTTTAGGGTCGTATGATAGGACCAAGCATGCATTTTATCGTCATGCAGCACAGATGTAGCAGAGACGATGCTAGGCGGGAAATGTGCGCAGTGTTATAAAACACAATTGACAGAGACATGATCCCACATCAAATTGTACACCATTCGGAGAGGGAAACCTTAGGCCGAGGGGCCTTTACAGAGGTGAAATAGGGGGAGAGACTGGCTTCCTCAATGGGTTGTACCCGGAGACAGGGCGTCTGGGCGGTCCTACGTATCCCATGAGGATGGGAATCAAGTTGAACGTAGTCCCAAATGGATCTTAGTTTATGGTCTTCGATCTCAGACCATGGGAGCCCCAAAGGACGCCAGATTGCAGCTTTGTCCCCCTGACATGAAAAGGTGCACTGAGGGATATCGCCAAAAGTGTCGAGATTCCACCTGGACATGATGGGGTGGAAAATGATGTGAATCATGCAACCAACATTCAAGGACTGAAGGGGCTGGCATGATGACAGAGGATCACTGCTGACCATGTTTGCAACACAGCATCCTGTCGCGTTAGCCTGAAATGAGGAATAACAAATTAGCATCGACCGCTGACCATATTCGCAACGCGGGATTTTATGGATTTGTTGTCCAAAACCCTCGGGGGCGTTGGCCCGTAACGGTAGGAGAGCACTTGGGATTTGTAACTATGCCGTTCTTGGTGGTCCCTCTGGGTGTGAAAGGTGAGGGAAGCCCGAATGGAGGGGAACATGAAGCTTGACAAGTGGAAGGAACTTGATCAAGTTGAATCTGACACTCTTGGTCCTAGACTAGAGTGCTCTTAATACATGGGTGAACCACTGCAAGGAGTCAAGGGAATCAAATTTGAGGGTGATCGAGAGATGGAAGGTTCCTAGGGGAAGGGGGCACGGTGCCCAAAACCTTGTATCATACCTACACATCCCCCCTCTAGAGAGGGATAGACCAGGTGGCCTAGGTGACCGGGAGATCAGGAGATCACTAAGAGGTGGGGCTGGACCCGAATCTTAGACATTCGGGTGGTCCTACGTATCCCATGAGGATGTGAATCAAGACACACGTAGTTCTGAAGGGTACCTTTTAATGTCATGCAGGACAAGGAATAGGAGGGCCAACTCTCAGAACGGGGTGCGCGTGGTGCAGCTATTACAAAGCTGACGTGAATGAGGACGTAATCCTACACTACGCCACACGGTCCGGTGGTCGGGGTCCCAATGGTAGGACCCGAGAGAGGTGAACTTGTTGAACTCAAGATGGACCCAAAGACAAGGGGTCTTGAACGTAGTTCCAAATGAGAGTCTTAGTTTATGGCCTTAGAGCTCGGACCGTGGATGGTGACAACTCCCGAGTAAGCACAAATGTCAACCCAATCCCTAAGCCCATGTGAGATAAACTCGGTGTGGGAAACAAGGGGGGAAGATCCATATCACAATACTTGGGGTGTCCATCAAAGGGGAGTCAGCGGAGAGTTTCGAAGGACCCCTTTGATGCAGCTTGTTCCCCCAACGCGCAGACGTGCACGGAGGAAAAGTACCAAGAGTTCTGAGACTCTACATGGACATGATGAAGTGATGAAGGGTGTGAATCGTGTACCCGGAATTTGGGCTTAATGGGTTGGCGTGGCGATAGAGGAAAACTGTTAACCATGGTGGAAACACAGTGTCCATATCGCGTTAGCCTGAGGTGGGAACAACAAATGGGCATCAACCGCTGACCATATTCGCAATGCGGGATTTTATCGATTTTTTGTCCGAAACCCTCGGGGGCGTTGGCCCGTAACGGTAGGAGAGCCCTTGGGCATAGTATCAAGGCCGTTATTGGGGGTCCCTCCGGGTGTGAGAGATGATGAAAGCCCTGATGCAGGGATACGCAAAGCCTGGAAAGTGGGTGCGGATGTGTCCGAGTAAAGCTTGGCATTCCAGGTAATAAACCAGAGTACTCTTAAGCACATTGGTGAACCGCCGAAAAAGGGATCGACGAAACAGCTCAGTAGGGGGGGGGGGACATGGTGTGGTCATTATGAGACCGTCGTGAATGAGGACATAATCCCACACCACACCATATGATCCTCTCATGGAGGAAGGATAGGCCAAAGGGCCAATATGGGATGAGGATTCCCGAGAGATGGCGCTGGACCCGAATCTTGGACATTCAGGTGGTCCTACATATCCCATTAGGATGGGAATCAAGCCACACGTTGTTCTCTATATGTAGTTTAACGTCATACTGGATGAGAAGGGGAGAAATATACCCATAAACAAGGGAGGTGTGCGGTATGGCGAAGAAGCCGACGTGAATGAGGACGTAGTCCCACACCACACCGTACACTCCTATAAGAGAGGACCTGGGTCATGGCCCGGAAAGGCCAAGGGGCCTGATAGTTAGACATTGGTCAGGAAGGCCTGACCTGCTTGTAGTTTAACGTCTTGCAATGAGGACGGGGGTCGGGGACTCGAGGAGGCCAAGGGGCCTGAGGCTGGGCCTCGTAAGGGGAGTCGTACGACATGGTACATGATCCCGGTGTGAATGAGGACATAGTCCCACATCACACCGTACACTCCGGGTAAGAAGGGACCTGGGTTGTTGCCCGAAAAGGCCAAGGGGCCTAAGGTCAGGCATCAGTCAGGAAGGCCTGACTGGTTTGCAGTTTAACGTCTTACATGAGGACGAGGGTTGGGGACCCGAGAAGGCCAAGGGGCCTGAGGCTGGGCCTCGTAAAGGGAGGGCGCACGACATGGTACATGATCCCGATGTGAATAAAGACATAGTCCCACATCACACCATACACCCCTATGAGGAATCCTAGGCCGTGGCCTGATCACTAGCACCACCAGGGGGAAGTTTGTCACCTCGGGATGGGCCTCCCAATTCCACATTTACCAACCGAATCAGCTAATGCCAGAATTGCTGAGTAGATGGTCATCTAGGACCAACACTTTTCACCTGCATCACGGGGAGGTGGGAATCAGCCTGTTGGATGTCCACCAGATTTCTTGGGTCCCAATCTTGGGGGCCATGTATGATGAATTCCTCCCCGTTGCCAGCGCGTGGGGGGATACGGAGCAAATGCCGCGACTGGCATCGGTGCTGATGGCACTTGTCCCCGGAGATGACAAGGAGGCAGTGAGGGATGTCCATTTTAGGAGATGGTTCAAATGATTCCTGAATTTCCCAGAGAATCGAGAGTTCCCGCTGAGGCCTCGAACTTGTCCAAGGGCAGCCCAATGGGGCAAGGGGCACTCATATTGGCGGGTCTTTGAGGACAGCCAATGGAAGACTTGGGTTTTTAGTGTCAGCACTGAACAACAGCCGATAGTCAGGCTGGCGGCGTTCATCGCGGCTCTCATCTGTGGCTGGATCCTACCGGTGAGAGATACAAGCATGGGGGTACGGCCCAACTCGTTTATCATGGCGTAGATGTTGTCCATGGGGAAGAGAATCGACCTGGGGATCCTGATGCTCACCAAATTGTACAGAATGCTGCGGCATATTAGTGAGGGAAAGAAGCCGCCAAGGATATGTGGGCCCTTCCACGTCCTGTACGGGTGGATCGCAACGCATATCAGGGGGATTTACGAGTATCCAAACCCCATTTTTCCACCGGGATCAAACTTCCGCCCCTCCATCCTGAACTCGGTTGGGAGCTTCCCGTTCAAACTGGCCGTTCCGATGGTGCTGAATAGGGTGTGGAGGGCAGATGAGTTCAACTTCCATCCCTTCCCATTGCCAACGGGGATGCTTACTGATGACGGACGGGGAACGTAAGAACATCGGGCTTACCTCCTGGCCTTCTGAGGTGGAGTTTTGGTGGCACACATAGATCGTGAACCGCTCTACGAACCATACACTCCGCATCGGTTTGCGAGGCAGTTCTGGTGCCTCCAGCGGCTGACCCCGCAGGTCTACTGGGAGGTGCATCACGAGGAGCACCCGTGTGTGATGAGGTAGTTGTGGCTCATGTTCACACGGGAAGATGAAAAGATGCGGATTCCATTGCCTCCATCCACAACCGCCTTCATATTAGTGAAGGAGTACGCCATAAGTTGGGAGGCCGCATATCTAGTGGAGATGCTGAAGCAACCAACGATCCGGGTTGGTGACGGTGGGCCTCCTCTATCTCGAGGTCGAGGTTGGAGGGCAGCTAGGGCCGCTCGCGGTAGCGAGTCTGCCATAGCGGAAAGACCCGCACCGGCTGAGGTTATGGTAGCAGCGGTGGATCTGCTGATTCCGGGAGGGCAGGGTCATCCAGAGGGGCGTCCACCAAGGGGATTTCGTAGAATATCCACTCAGGCTTCGGGGAAGCGTCTGTGTCATATTGACATGGCAGAGGATGTCGTCTTCCCAGAAGCTTGGGACATTTAGGATGTCAACCGGCAATTCCTCAGCCCATCCGACATATGGGCCCACCTGAATCACCTCGGGACGGAATTACCTGGTATAGGTCCAGTTCGGGCTGGATTCATGGCGTCTCCGGCGGAGGCAGAATATTACCTAGAAGAGCTGGAGGATTACGTCCACTCCAGTGGTGTCCCTCGCCCAATGACAGACCGGGTGAGGGTACTGTTGAATCAGACAGTCCCTCCACAGTTATCGGCTGCCGATCTGAGGGAGCGCTTCCCCTTGCCGGAGGAATCAGAGGACTCCTCTCGGGAGGATGAGGCTGGAGGAGGGAGCCTGCTTGAGGAGGGCGAGGGCGGAGACCGAGGCTCGGAATCCGACGATTTCGCGGAAGCTCTCGAGGTAGAATTCTGAACTTCTCTCCTTACGATCTGTTCTTGGGTCCCTATGGACTTCTCACCAATGTTTGAGCCATACAGGAGGAACTTGTTCGCAGGCCTCGTTCTAGCTCCTTGGAGGATAATGATGCAGGACCTTCAGAACCCGCACCTATGGCTACGTCCAGTTCCGCGTCTGGTGGGACCAGGGTGCCTGGGGTGGCTCCTCCGGAATCTTCAGACCTTCCAATATTATACGGGGAGCCTCATCTCGGGGTCCCGTCTGTACCGGCTCAGGAGGAGCGCTCGGAGGTCGATCTCCGTGAGTCTCCTCCACCGGTCTCCTCGTTGTCACATGTAAACCATGCCAACTAACGTTTATGTCCCTCTTTGTCATGCAGTTCTTCGACTGGCATGAGCTGCTGCGGCAAGGCTGGTCGGGATGTCTAGTGGCGTCCCTCCTTGGGGCATGCCGGTAATGGTTGCGATAGTCCTGCCATCTCCTCAAGCCATGATGCACACCATCACTGGCGGGACCACCAGCAGGGCCGTACCTGAAATCATTGAAGTGGACTCCGCGGAAGAGGATCAACCAGTCGGTCCCAGTTCTATCGCGCCCGCTTCGACGCCAGGTGTCGCACCAGATTCAACACTGGATGTTGATCCTGCCGAGGATTTCCTGCGGGCGTATCCCGCGTACGAGCCTGCCAATCGCGCAGACTGGGACGAAATGGCCTCCGACGGGGAAGACAGCAGCATAGTCTGCCGCCGGTCATGGAAGCTGATCGCGCGCTTTATCAAGGACACTCCCCAAGCACAATGCCTGGCCGAAATGGATAGGCTTTGCTTGCGGTTGCGCGAACTATGCGCTGGGGGAGTGTATTCCCATCGTCCTTACGCACTCATCCGAGATCTTATGGCTGAGAAGATCCGGGAGCATGATCGTGGGCTCAGCGTGGGCTGGCAGCGGAGGAAAGAGATCAGTATTAAGAAGCTCTAGGAGGATGAAGGCAAGGTTCAACAGATGCAGACCCGGGCGGACGAGCTTTCAACCTCTCTTGATGCGCAATCTGAGCTGGTATCACGGTTGAAGGCCCAGCTGGTAGAGGCAGAAGAGCACATGAGCCAGACCTCTGAAAAGATGGTTGCCTTTCAAGCTGACGTAGAGTGGGCCAAAGCCAGAACTGACGAACTGCGCCCCGCCGCTGCTGAGGAGGAGCGAGAGCTGATTCAGTGGCAGCAACCCTTGGATGGCGCAAGTCAACGGGTGGCGGAGCTGCAATGATCTTTTGACGGGGTCAACCCGTCCATGGGGGAAGTCAACCCCCGAGTATTGTAACAAACCCAAAACCCTTTTATTGGTACCTTCATGCTTCCAAATTTTACCTTTGTTTCGAATGTCGTAGCATGCACGATTTCCACTGTTGAATTTCCTTGTTACATCCCTACAATGTTTGCGGGACGTTTGACGACAATTCCCCAAGCCAGTCCAGATTCCCGAAAGATGGGGAAGGCTTGATCAGAGGAGGAACTTCCAGGATAGCCGAATTACCGTTTCTTCAACGTGATCTTATGCACGAACGGGGCAACGCCAAGTGCGCTGAAATAGGTCCAAACAGATGAAAATGGGAAGTGTGAATCATGATACCCATGATTCGGAAAACTGTGGGGATGGCGTGACAATAAGGGACAACCGTTAACCTTGGAGGAGAAACGGTACCCTTACTGCATTAGCCTGAAATGGGGACAACAAATGAGCATCGACCACTGACCGTATTCGCAACGCAGGATTTTATCAATTTGTTGTCGATCAATCTTTCGGGACGTTGGCCCAGAACAGTAGGCGGACCATAGGTCAAACATCCATACTATTAGGGGGTCCTTCCAAACATGACCAGTCTTCCGGAACGTTGGCCCATGATGGTAGGTGAGCCGATGCGGCATGAGACCAGGCCGTTAGGGGGTTCCTTTAGACATGAAAGAGGACGAGGTTCCGAATAAGGGGTACGAAAAGTGTGGAATACAGAGGGATGGTTTGTCCGAACAGAATCCAATGCTTAGGTAGTTACACCACCGTGGTGGGAGTATGCCATATGGGCGCATTGGTTTGATCATGGATCATTCCTTCTTTGGGACAGGGCCTCTCTGTCAAGGAGATCTGTCACTTCCCAGTGGGATCTTGGGGCATCCGGAACTTGTTCAGGGCAGAACCGCAGTTTATTGTCATGCGTTGAGGACACATAGACTCCTGTAGTTTAACGTCATACGATAGGACGTGGAATAATAGGGAAGGAAGCATGTGGCGCGGTAGATATAAAACCGACGTGAATGCGGACTTGGAGTCCAAATCACACCACATACCCCCGGAGGAAACTCTTCAGGTCGAGGGACCAAGAGTGAGGATTGGGCTGGGCCTGAAGCAAAGTGGCCGGCCATTCCTACGTACCCCATGAGGATGGGAATTAAGCCATACATAGTTCTGGAAGCGCATTTTAACGTCATGCAGGATGATGAGCAGCCCGACCGTGTTGGTATATATCCTGCCAAAACTACTAAGCCCACGTGAGTCGTGCACGGTGTGGAAAACAAGCAGTAGTGGTGGGAATTTTCCGACACAGAGAGGGGCAGGTTAGGGCAAAGGGATGCTCGGTGAATCCCGGCCCAGTGACACTAACACGATCTTGTGGCGCACCTAGATGCGCGAAGAGAAAGAGCCGAGTATGATGGAATTCCACTTGAACTTGGGGAAGTGGAAATGTGTGAATCATGGTGCTCGAGATTCAGATCACAATGATGGCGGCGTGACGACAGAGTGTAACTTCTGACCGTATTCGCAACGCAGTATCCTGTCGCGTTAGCCTAGAATGGGGACAAACAAATGAGCATCGACCACTGACCATATTCGCAACACAGGATTTTATCGATTTGTTGTCCAATATCCGTAGGGATGTTGGCCCGAAACGATTGAAGGGCCCTTAGGTCCAGCATTCATGGAGAGCCCTTAATCTTAGTATCCACGTCGTCTGAGGATCCTTTTGGATGTGGAAGAGGATGAGGATCCAAATAACGAGCTCACGAAGCTTGGTCCTGGGACGAGGGGAATGTCCCTGTGAAGATCCCACACTTCGGGCTCTTTGTCAAAACACATATGAATACGGCAACGAAACGTATTAGAGAGAGGGAGCAGATTCCTTTCCCTTGGGGGGATCTTAGTTTAGGGTCGTAGAATTCAGACCATGGGTGAGAGGAAACATAAGAGGCACATGGTGGAGTAACTCAAACACCTGGCATGAATGGAAATAGGAGGTGTGTACGACACGGTGAACAACCCGACGCGAATGAGGGCACAACCCCATATCACACCGCGCAGCCTCCTTGGGAGAGGATCGTTTTGGTCAAGGGACCGAAAGAGAAAGTTGGGCTGGGCCCGTGGGGAAGTGCCCGGGCGCTCCTACGTATCTCATGAGGATGAGAATCAAGCCATACGTAGTTCTGAAAGGTGCCTTTGACTATAAATGGGTTAAGGGAGCAGGGGACGCATGGCGTCAAGACCCGACGCGAAGGAGGACCTAAGGCCTACTTACCACACGTTATCTGGGGAAATGTTCGAGTCAAGGGACCGAACACAAAGGTTAGGCTTGGCCCGCGGGGAAGTGCCCGGGCGCTCCTACGTATCTCATGAGGATGAGAATCAAGCCATACATAGTTCTGGAGGGTGACATGGTAAAATACTTGTGCCAGGGGAAAAGGGGAGTGCGGGCGTGACCGTTGCACTAAAAGAAGCGGAATTTGATGTATCTTGTTTGTTCTTTAAGGTGAATGGTTTTTTTTGTGAAGCGACAGGCCTAGAACAGTAGGTCGTGATGTCGCCACAAGGATCAAGCCGTGATGGGCATTGACAAATGGCATGGAACGTGACCAATACCCAACATGATGTCCTCTACAATGAGGTCACCACAATGCGGTGCTGTTTTTCGTCATGCGGCCAAGACGATAATGTCACAGTTTAGGGTCGTATGATAGGACCAAGCATGCATTTTATCATCATGCAGCGCAGATGTAGCAGAGACGATGCTAGGCGGGAAATGTGCGCAGTGTTATAAAACACAATTGACAGAGACATGATCCCACATCAAATTGTACACCATTCGGAGAGGGAAACCTTAGGACGAGGGGCCTATAAAGAGGTGAAACAGGGGGAGAGACTGGCTTCCGGAATGGGTTGTACCCGGAGACAGGGCGTCTGGGCGGTCCTACGTATCCCATGAGGATGGGAATCAAGTTGAAAATAGTCCCAAATGGATCTTAGTTTATGGTCTTAGATCTCGGACCATGGGAGCCCCAAAGGACGCTAGATTGTAGCTTTGTCCCCCTGACATGAAAAGGTGCACTGAGGGATATCGCCAAAAGTGTTGAGATTCCACCTAGACATGATGGGGTGGAAAATGATGTGAATCATGCAAAAAACATTCAAGGACTGATGGGGCTAGCATGACGACAGAGGATTACTGCTGACCATGTTTGCAACACAGCATCCTGTCGCGTTAGCCTGAAATGAGGACTAACAAATTAGCATCGACCGCTGACCATATTCGCAACGTGGGATTTTATGGATTTTTTGTCCAAAACCCTCGGGGGTGTTGGCCCGTAACGGTAGGAGAGCCCTTGGGCTTTGTATCTAGGCCGTTCTTGGGGGTCCCTCTGGGTGTAAAAGGTGATGGAAGCCCGAATAGAGGGGAACACGAAGCTTGAAAAGTGGAAGGAACTTGATCAAGTTGAATCTGACACTCTTGGTCCTAGACTAGAGTGCTCTTATTACATGGGTGAACCACTGCAAGGAGTCAAGGGACTCAACTTTGAGGGTGATCGAGAGATGGAAGGTTCCCGGGGGAAGGGGGAACGGTGCCCAAAACCTTGTATCATACCTACACATCCCCCTTCTGGAGAGGGATAGACCAAGTGGCCTAGGTGACCGGGAGATCAGGAGATCACTAAGTGGTGGGGCTGGACCCGAATCTTAGTCATTCAGGTGGTCCTACATATCCCATGAGGATGGGAATCAAGCCACACGTAGTTTTGAAGGGTGCCTTTTAATGTCATGCAGGACAAGGAATAGAAGGGCCAACTCTCAGAACGGGGTGCGCGTGGTGCAGCTATTGCAAACCTGACGTGAATGAGGACGTAATCCTACACTACGCCACTCGGTCCGGTGGTCGGGGTCCCAATGGTAGGACCCGAGAGAGGTGAACTTGTTGAACTCAAGCTGGACCCAAAGACAAGGGGTCTTGAACGTAGTTCCAAATGAGAGTCTTAGTTTATGGCCTTAGAGCTCGGACCGTGGATGGTGACAACTCCCGAGTAAGCACAAATGTCAACCCAATCCCTAAGCCCATGTGAGATAAACTCTGTGTGGGAAACAAGGGGGGAAGATCCTTATCACAATACATGGGATTTCCATCAAAGGGGAGTCAGCGGAGAGTTTCGAAGGACCCCTTTGATGCAGCTTGTTCTCCCAACGCGCAGACGTGCACGGAGGAAAAGTACCAAGAGTTCTGAGACTCGACTTGGACATGATGAAGTGATGAAGGGTGTGAATCGTGTACCCGGCATTTGGGCTTAATGGGTTGGCGTGGCGATAGAGGAAAACTGTTAACCACGGTGGAAACACAATGTCCATATCGCGTTAGCCTGAGGTGGGAACAACAAACGAGCATCGACCGCTGACCATATTCGCAATGCGGGATTTTATCGATTTGTTGTCCGAAACCCTCGGGGGCGTTGGCCCGTAACGGTAGGAGATGCATTGGGCATAGTATCCAGGCCGTTATTGGGGTACCTCCGGGTGTGAGAGATGATGAAAGCCCTGATGCAGGGATACGCAAAGCTTGGAAAGTGGGTGCAGACGTGTCCGAGTAAAGCTTGGCATTCCAGGTAATAAACCAGAGTACTCTTAATCACATTGGTGAACTGCCAAAAAAGGGATCGACGAAACAGCTCAGTAGCGGGGGGGGGGGAATATGGTGTGGTCATTATGAGACCGTCGTGAATGAGGACATAATCCCACACCACACCATATGATCCTCTCATGGAGGAATGATAGGCCAAAGGGCCAATATGGGATGAGGATTCCCGAGAGATGGGGCTGGACCCGAATCTTGGACATTCAGGTGGTCCTACATATCCCATTAGGATGGGAATCAAGACACACGTAGTTCTCTATATGTAGTTTAACATCATACTGGACGAGAAGGGGAGCAATATACCCCTAAACAAGGGAGGTGTGCGGTATGGCGAAGAAGCCGACGTGAATGAGGGCGTAGTCCCACACCACACCGTACACTCCTATAAGAGAGGACCTGGGTCGTGGCCCGGAAAGGCCAAGGGGCCTGATGGTTAGGAATTGGTCAGGAAGGCCTGACCTGCTTGTTGTTTAACGTCTTGAAATGAGGACGAGGTTCGGGGACCCACGGAGGCCAAGGGGCCTGAGGATGGGCCTCGTAAGGGGAGTCATACGGCATGGTACATGATCCGGACGTGAATGAGGACATAGTCCCACATCACACCGTACACTCCGGGTAAGAAGGGACCTGGGCTGTTGCCTGAAAATGCCAAGGGGCCTATGGTCAGGCATCAGTCAAGAAGGCCTGACTGGTTTGCAGTTTAACGTCTTACATGAGGACGAGGGTCGGGGACCTGAGAAGGCCAAGGGGCCTGAGGCTGGGCCTCGTAAAGGGAGGGCGTACGACATGGTACATGATCCCGACGTGAATAAGGACATAGTCCCACATCACACCATACACCCCTATGAGGAATCCTAGGCCGTGGCCTGATCACTAGCACCACCTGGGGGAAGTTTTTCACCTCGGGATGGGGCCGAATGAATCACTGCACTCGATGTCTGGGACATCTTGGGGTGGACCCGAAGATCTAGGACACTGCTGACCATGTTCGAAACGCAGCGTTCCTATGGTGACCCATTGTGGGAGCAGCAAATGAGCATCAACCGCTGACCAAATTCGCAACGCGGGACTTGTATTGGCTTGTTTCTTGAAAAACCCTTGGGGGCGTTGGCCCGTATCGGTAGGAGAGCCCTTGGGAATTGTATCCAGGCCGTTCTTGGGGGTCCCTCTGGGTGTGAAAAAATGATGGAATCCCAGTCAAGGAGTGGGTGAAGCATAGCTGTATCCATCCACGAAAGGGGCAAACACCTCCAGGGGGGATGTGCATCCGGGTCGAGGCTTGCTCGATGTGAGTTGGGGCACAAGTGTGTACCCTGCCATTTCTTGACCCGAGGGGCAGATTTTGGCTCTTGGGCTGGGCCAACAGACGAAATGCCTGGGCATTCCTACGTATCTCATGAGGATGAGAATCCAGCCATACGTAGTTCTTGAAGGCCATGCAGTTTAGCGTCATGCGGTGAGGACGTGGGAGGATAGAAGAATGGGAGTGGGAACATGGTGCGATCCTTATAATCCTTGTGCAAGCAGGGTTGCATGAGAGGGGCCAAGAAAGCCTACTCCCTGCTACACAAAGATCCTCCAAGGAAACTATTCCCAGGGGGAATAGCGCAAGAGAAAAGCATGGGGATGGGCTCAAGACGAGGCGTCTTAGCGTTCCTACGTATCCCATGAATATGGGAATCAAGCCACAAGTAGTTCTAGAAATGCAGTTTAACATCATGCGGGACGACGATAAGCACCTCATTTGGGGATATGTACGGTACGACAAGTAATCCGACGTGAATGAGGACGTAGTCCTACACCATACCGTACAATCCCTCAAGAGGGTAAGTCGGGGAAAAACCAAGGGGGGCCTGGGGCCAAACCGCGGTGAAGACGGGGGCCAGGGGCCCAAGGAGGCCAAGGGGCCTGAGGCTGAGCCTCGGTCAGGAAGGCCTGACTGGCTTGCAGTTTAACGTCTTGCAGGACGAAGATGTAGTTTATGGTCGTGCAAGATTTCACAATTTAGAGTCATGTTGGACCATAGTGTCCAGTTTAAGGTCATTAGGGACCGTTTCACAGTTTATCGTCTTGCAGGACGAAGATGCAGTTTAAGGTCGTGCAGGACCATTTTGCAGTTTAGGGTCGTACAGGACCTTCTCGTAGTTTAGGGTCGTGCTGGACCTTTTTTTCCCTAGGCAGAGTATCACTTGAGGAACTTGGCATTGGTGGGAGGGGTTATACGCTCTCCATCCGTGGTAACCAAGGAGTATGCTCCATTGGGGTAAACCTTATGGATGATATAAGGACCTTCCCATTTTGGTTCTAACTTGGGTGGTTTCCTACCGAGAATCATTGGCGCTCGAAGGGCCAGTACCAGGTCACCCTGTAGAAAAGAGCGGAGACGAACCTTCTTGTCAAAGGCTCTCGCTATCTTGTCCTGATGGCTTTCCAGATTGTGCAGGGCACGAAGCTGGTTCTCGTCCAGTGCATCTAATTCAGCTAGACGGATCTCGGCTACCTCATCTGATGTCTGGTGATCATAAACTGCAGTCGTATTTCTGGGATCCGTGGCTAGGGACCTGCTGCCACTCACCTTCACCGTCGCTGCCGATTTCTGATCCTGCAAAGACACCTGCCACTTGCGCTGGTGCTGGGACCAACTTGACTATGTTGTTGTTGACCTGGTCTTGAAGCCAGTCTTTAAACACATATCATAGCTTGAGGGTGTGCCCCAGGATCCGATGGTAAGGGTAGTAGTTGGGGTGATCGGTGAGATGCGCCTCTACTGGCCTTCTGCACTCAAGCAGGCGCACAATCCCTTGCTATAGAGCACTTCAGAAGTAGCCAGGGACCTGATTTTCATTGAACGAATAGGTATGGTACCTTCTTTCCGGATAGGGGGCACTGGGGGCCTGGCCTTGATGAGGGGCCGGAGGAGCCTGCCGAGGAGGCGGCGCCTGATTGTCTCGCCTAGGTGGCGGTGGCATGTTGCGCGGGGGAACCTGTCGGTTCTGAGGTGGTCGCTGCTGGGCAGGAGCATGTGCTTGAGGTGGAGGACATCTGTGGGGTTGCAGAGGTGGTGCCACCGGAAGCAACTCCAGCTGCCTCAAGTCTTCTATTTGAGCCACCGCGGTGGGTTCAGCCCTGGCGGTCCTCCTGGCTGGGATCATAGGGGGCAACAAACATACCTGACTAGCCTGTTGCAGGGCTTCCTCGAGGCGCTGGGCCTTATCCAAGAAATCTCTTAACGCTCCAGGGTTGTTCTGGGTAATTAGGGAGGGTACCAGCTCTGTCTTGAAGTTCCCCACACAGATCGTCAGTAATTGCTCCTGAGTCAGTGGCATATCAAGGGAATACGTAAGTCCCTTCCACCGGGCGATGAAATCTGCGACCCGTTCATCAGGCCTCTGTTTGCACTTGAAGAGGTCTGCAATACTGGTCATTCGCGTGGTGGAGCTGAACTGGTATAAGAACTGCCGGCGAAGATCCTCCCAACCGGTCACTGATCCGATAGGGAGCTGGCTGTACTAGACATATGTCGGACCTTCCAATGTCTGTACAAAACATCGGATTTTGGCGACTTCTTGCTGAGCCGGGGTCCCCAAAATGGGGCCACACCTGGAAGAAAAATGAGCCAAGTGTTGCGGCGGGTCCCCTGTCCTGTTAAAATGCGATAAAGTGGGGTTCCCAAAACCCAGAGGCGCGGGCATATCATCCACCCACGCGGGATAAGGCTTGACATCCGGTGGGACTGGCACCTGCCGCGTTTCAAACGCTTCAAGGCGGGCTGTGAGCGCCGCGATAAGGTCCTCCGGGCGGGGGTCCCTGTCTTGACGGGGATCCCAAACCACAAGTGCATTGAGAGGTTCTTCAACACGGTAGACGGATTCGGCCGCTCGTGGGTCGACTGGCTGGACGACCGGCGGGGCGGCTGGGGGAACCCGGGTTGGATTCTTCAGATTGCCCCGTCGCTCGGGGGGGGGGGGGGTTGGGGAGACGTATCGCACCCTCTTGACGTATGTTCCGGCTTCCACCCTGTCTGCGGAAGTAGCATGATCAGGGTGGCCCGGAGGCATCTCACAGGGGGGAAATTGTTCCTGCCCCTGCTGCCCCGGCCTGGGATTACCATAGTCGGGTCGCCGCTCTACGGCGCGCTCAGACAAGAGTTCGTCGACCAGCCTCTTCTGCTCAGCAAGCTGCTAGAATAACGCGGCCTTCTCGGGATCTTCTTCCGTCTTCTGTGCAGTGGCAGATGGGTCAGAGTGCTTGACAGCTCCAACGTGCGCCTTACCCTTTCCGTTGCTTCGACCGAGTACCAGCGATTCGGTGGGTACAGGGAGGCATACCAGGTTCCTCTGCTGATGGGTAACTCTCCCTGATGGGTCGAGCAGCGGTGGTACGCCCTCGGGTGGTAACTCTCCATCAAGGAATTCAAGCTCATCTTCCTTATCCACAACGTTGGCCATGTGGACTGCGACCCCTCTTGAGGGGATATCCTCGATGTCGCATAGAGAATCGGCCTACCGTCGGATAGGTTCGAAGAGGAGAGCGGCATAGTGTCCCCAACCACGGACTTGCACATGGGGGGTGGCTTCCCTGACGATTCTGCAGAGTACTTTAAGACTCTGAACGCATTTTCGTTGAAGGGTGCTCTGGTGTCCTGGCGACTCAGGGTGCTGGGCCACAAGAAGTGTAGCCGCATTGATCAGGTGGCACTGTTCGCCGATTTCTTCGAATTGCTCTCGACTTCTGGGGTACACCACCCGTTCATAACGGAGACGGAAGTGTGTCGCCCATAGGGTTTGAAAAAAACACCCCACTTCTTCAGGGGTAAGAGACTCTGGTATATGGAAATTCAGCGCCGCCGTCGGCCAGAACTTCTCCGGGAAGTAATCCACTACAAGAATACTCCAGAAGCTCCTCGGCTCAGACTCAGGGTCTGGCCCTGTGTTGCCCCACTCATCAACTGGGGGCAGCTGAGGGACAGGTAGCAGTACTATGGCGGACCTCTGGGATAGTAAGCTCAACGGTGGAGAATACGGCAAACGAGCTGACTGGCCGCCGAATTCCGGGCCATCCTCCGAAGAGTGAGGTGACCTGGCCACGATGTCACGATATGACGGGCTGATAACCATAGCTTCCGGAACAGGAGCCGCGGCTACCGGCGACAGGTCGTGTCGTCGCTCTATCGTCTTTGGCCCCCCAAATAACTCTCCGTGATCTCTGGTAGAGGTAGAGGGCTCTTCTAGTGACAGAGGCGGTGATTGCGTGGTCGAGACCTGCGGAATTCCCAAGATTTCTTCCTCCTGGATGTACCTACGGAGAGAGATGGGAATCTGGTGGACCTCAAATTCTGGGAGAATGAGGCTAACGCGTCTGGTTCCTGCCCCAGTCCTTGATACGAAGGACCGGGGAGAAGGTTCCATCGCTGAATCGCATTCCGCTTCCGAGTCGGAGAAGCGGGCAGGTTTTATCTCCACCTGGGCCTTCCCAGGATTATTCTTATGGCGGCGACGACCCACTCTTCTGCCACGGGGTGGCTCTTCGGGACAGGGATGATCCCTATGAGGCAGCCTCGGGGCGGCTCTGGCACCGTGGCGGAGAGGGCCCCCACTCGAGATAGCCGGGGTGCGAGGGGCACAGGGGAAAATGTCGAAGGGTACATGGGGAGGACCTCCATGAATAGAACCCATGTAGGCGGGGCCTCTGTTGGAATTGGCAGGAGCATGGGGAGGACCTCCATGGTCTTTGCAGGTGGAGCGGGGCTGACCTTCACTCCTCGAGTTACTGGGGTGAGGAGGACCTTCACCGGTTGCAGAGAGGACGTAGGGAGGGCCCCCACGTTGGAGAGGGACTGGATGTACGGTGCCTTCAGGTTGGCGGCCGGGGGCAGGAGGATGGACTCCATACCCTGTATAGTGGGAGCGGGAAATGTTTCCGCGCTGAGCGTCATTGCCGCGGGGCAGGTCTTCCAGCAGGATGGGGGTAGCACGAGGCATGCCTCCATGATGAACCTCGGAGCGGGGAAGGCCCACGCTCTGTGGAGTAGTGGTACGGGGAGGACCTCCGTACGGGGTGACATTACCGTGGGTTAGCTCGCGGCGATCACCACATGGGCCTGCAACCCGGAGAGTCAACCCAGCCTGCCCGTGGGGCGGTTGGGGTCTCGATCCTCGTTGGGTGAAGGAGTGCCCCTGCTCAGTGTATGCAGGGGCTTCACGATGCACGTCGGCGGTGGCTCGGGCCAGTGTAGCTGTCGACGTTGACGCGCCTAGGTGAGCGTCCTCAGCCTGTGCCCAGTGCTGACGTCGGGTAAGGCGAGCTGGCGCAGGTGGTGGAGGGACGTAGCCTGCCTGCTCTTCCTGCGGGGCCGGATGGCGGCGCTGACGTGGCCGGGCGGGAGCTCTCGCCTGGAGCCCTTGGGTCAGGACCCTGAGCGGGCTGAGCCAGACGGCGCCCGCCACTTCAGCGTAAGGTGAGGAGTCTTCAAGGTGTTCCGGAGACAAGCTCCCGAAACGGTTGAATGTTGGGGTGGGGAGTAAGGGCTCCCTGCGCGGCCTGTTAGGGCGGCGTTGACGGTGGGGCCTGGAGGCCTCCCGGTCCAAGCGGGCCATATCCTGGGTTGGGATGACCCCTTCTTCCTCATACCTGCGCATGAGGTTGTTGATCACCCTTCGCTGGATGGCCTCTGATGGGGAAAGGGGACGTGGGCACCCCGTATTCTACGATGTGGCAGCCATTGTGGCGGTAGAGGCTCCGTGTGGGGTGGTTGTGGCAACGTTTCCCCTGGCCCTGCGTAGGCATGCGGGCGGTGATCGCGACATTGTAACAGCAACTTGGTTCCTGGAAAATGAAGGGATCAACTCGATAGTACTGAGAGGAAAATGATTGACAGCCAGTGCCCCAGCGTCCTTCCATTCACCACGTCTGTAAGAAGGATCCACGCTGCAGAGTGGAGTGCCCCACGTTCTACTGCCCCGACATCCTGTGAGTTTCACGACAGGCCCGCTATTTGCTTGGCAGGACCAGGCACCGGATATCTGGATCCGGTGACACGTCAATCTACTGGTGTCTCGAACGCTACTAATCTCCATACTGAGGAGAATAATTTCACGTCGGGTTCACCATTTCTGTTTCCGATGATTTCCGCCATGGAGCGCCCGAGCGTTCCGCTCCGTATTCGCGGAGGAGGATGCACGACGCTTCTGTTACCCCGCATTCCCGCTTTCCAAAGGCGGGTGACAGTCGCTCCTTATTCAGGGACGTCTGCTCCTTGATCGAAACAGGATGATGGGATGTCGGTTCATCCTCCTGCGGATTCCTCCTCAGAACTCGTCACCTAGTCCGGGTCTCTCTCATAGATTTAATACGTAGTTCGTGAAAATCTTCCCAGTGCCATGTTTCCATGGACGCTGGTTAATTACACTGCTTCTGTCGGGACATTCCAAAGGGTCCAGTCAGGGCAGCAACCTTCAGTCCGGGGAGTAGTCACATTGAGGCATCAGTAGCGTGTCTGGACGCTGGGGTACCTGGCATGTCTGTCAGTTATCCTTGGTAGCAAGGCTTCTCGAGGGCGTGGAGGGCCGAGGCATCCCACATCGAGCGCGGGGAATTATATGTCATAGACACATATCTAAGGGTTTCCTCAGCTTCCCGTGTTTAACACAGGGTACTCCGCGAGTTCAACGTCTAGTGGAGACGGATCAACCCAACCAGAGCATTAGCTAGGATAGATCGGATTAAGGGATCCTCCTTGAAGGGATGTCGATACCGGGGCCAGCCCATGGATGGCTGCGAAGAAGAGCGTATCGACATGGTCTCACCGGGATAAGATGGTCTGGGCAAGAATCGGGACGGGTGATAGGTTGACGAATGGAGTGGAGGGAGAGTGAAATGGGACCATCGCAAGGGTGATCGTGAAGTTGGGCTTGAGCCTTGACGAGGCTTACTACGTATCCCTGTGGCAGGGAATCAAAGTCCGCGTAGTTCGGGATGAGGTCGATAAACTGACGTGAAGGTGGACCTTGGTCCGATGAGCATCGTCAGCGCACCGACGTGAAAGTAGACCCGGGGGTCCACTAGTGGTGGGCTTGAACCTTGGGAAGGTTTCCTACGTACCATGCCTTGAAATGGATCAACGTCCTCATAGTTCAGGGAATATAGTTTAACGTCATGCGGGACGACAGTGAACCCTGACGTGAATAAACGACGGCCGGTGGGTGTCGGCGAACCGACGTAAGTGAGGGACCATGGTCCGATGGGAGTTAGGCTTGAACCTCTGGGAGGATTCCTACGTACCATGCCCTGACATGGATCAAAGACCTCGTAGTTCGAGGTGGTCACAATGGCTTGCTGTCGGACGGGAATTGCAGTTTAACGTCGTGCTGGACGTGGGTAGTACTCGATGTGAATTGGATGACGGGTGGGCTTGAACCTCATGGAGGCTTCCTACGTACCACGCCATGACATGGATCATATACCTCGTAGTTCAAATGGGGCTTTGTCGGTGAACCGACGTGAAAGTGGACCTTGGTGTAATGAGTGGTGGGATTGAACCTCTGGAAGGCTTCCTACGTACCATGCCTTGACATGGATCAAAGACCTCGTAGTTCAGGTAGGAATAGGTGTGCAGTTTAATGTCATGTAGGACAAGGGGGGCATACAGTTTAACGTCATGCTGGATGAGGGCGAAACTCGACATGAATAAACGACCGAGAAATGTGGCTTGAACCTCATAGAGGCTTCCTACATACCATGCCTTGACATGGATCAAAGACCTCGTAGTTCAGGTTGGAATGGGTCGTAGCGGCTTACCACTGGACCAGAATGCAGTTTAACGTCATGCAGGACCAGGGTAAGACCCGACATGGAAGACGGGTGGGCTTGAACCTCATGGAGGCTTCCTACGTACCATGCCTTGACATGGATCAAAGACCTCGTAGTTCTCTAGGATGGGTTTGTCGGTGAACCGGTGTGAAAGTAGACCCGGGGGTCCACTATTGGTGGGATTGATCCTCGTGAAGGCTTCCTATGTACCATGCTTTGACATGGATCAAAGTCCTCGTAGTTCGGATGGAATGCGCAGTTTAAAGTCATGCTGGACAGGAATGAGACACGACGTGGAAGAATGACGGGTGGGATTGAACCTCATGGAGGCTTCCTACGTACCATGCCTTGACATGGATCAAAGACCTCGTAGTTCAAAAGGGTGAGGGGTCAGGGTCGGTGCTCACTCTAAGCCCACGTGAGTCATGCTCTGTGTGAGAAACAAGAGGTTGCAAGGACCTGACGATCACGTCGCGAGGGGTGCGTCCGTGAGAAGCAAAAAGGGGCTTACGCGTTGGGCGGCCCATGGTGTTGGGACATACTCCATGATGGAGGCCCAGAGGGTGGTGCCGCGTTCCCTATCACGCCCTCCACTGACCTTGGTAGTGGGGGAAGTACGGAGATGCACGGGTGAAATTATTCGTACGAAAGGTTAGGGGATTACGCTCTGAGGAAGCCCTTCCCCTACGAACATATGCCACTCCGACAAGGAAGATCTCATTCCATGTGAGTAAGAGTTCCATTCCCGTGGAGACGAGTGGCGTAAAAAATGTTCGAGCTGGGGGGACCCTTCATGGGGGAGAGGAGGTTGGGTCACAGTTTAATGTCATGTGTTGAGGATGTGGTGCTTGGCAGTTTAACATACTGCAGCTCAGATGAGGTGGGTTCACTCCACACCCCTAGGACTTACATAACCAGTACCCTCGGGTCCTTGGGGAAGGGAAGGTACCAGTAAGGCCATGGTTAGGGGGGGTCGGAGAACGAACCATCGAGGGGTCCACATTAGCGTGGCTATGCGAAGAAGCAATAGACGTTAGCGTGCCTATTTGAAGAAGCATTAGGCGAAGTAACACTACGGGTGGTTTTGTCCATGGGACTTTGAAATCACATCGTGTAAACCAGGAGGGTCACACGGGAAGAGGAATCGCTAAGCAGAGGAGTGTGCTTCGCGAAGTGGAGTGCCTTAGCCTTAGCATGGGGAATAGGTGTGAGTGGAAGGTGCTTCACGAAGTGGAACAATGTTCGCGGAGCACTGCCTCGCGAAGAAGGGGTGCCTCGCGAAGCAGGGTCCTGCGGAGCAGTGTGCTTCGCGATGTGTAGCGATCCTGCCTTAGCATAGGGATCACTAGCATGGGTTGGGTGTTTCGTGAAGCATAAATGCTCCGCAGCTGCCCGGGTTCCCTTGGGAATCCCCTTCCTTCACGAACGCCCTTGAGCTTCGCGAAGGGCATCCCTCTCGGAAGAGGGGATCAACACGAGACAAAGCAGAGGCGTCTCGCGAAGTAGAAATACCTTGCGGAGCTTATGATTCCTGAGGCAAAGAGTGCTTCGCGATTCGGGAGAGGAGAAGCCGAAATGTCGGATTTTCCGTCCGTGGGACTCAGGGGGAGTCCAGTATTTATAGGGAAGGGGCGCCGCGATGTAGAACTCACACGCCGCCTTCGGTGCTTCGTGGTGCGCTCGCGAACGTCAACGTCGTCCGCGGAGCATGACCGCCTCTGAAGCTTCACGGCGGCTCACGAACGTCAAATGCGTTCGCAGATCATTACCGCCTCCGGAGCTTCGCGGCGGCTCGCGAACGTCAAACGTGTTCGCGGAGCATTACCTCCTCCTGAGCTTCGCGAGGCCGCCATGGTCGGGCGCTTTGCGGCGGGGCTTCGCGTGGGCGCTTCGCGGCGGTGCTTCGCGAGGGAGCGTGCCAGCCTTTTTTCGTTCCGTTCTTTCGGGCCATATTTTTGGCGCCAACACATATAAATAACTTTTATTTCCTAACTATATGATTCCATAAGCTTCAATCAATAATATTCAATATCTACTTTATAACATATATTCTTAGGGGAATTTTTTTAATTCACTTAATAAGGGTACATACTAAGGTTTTGAATTTACCAAAACATATCTCCTAGGAGTGTCGTAACCTAGAGTGCAGCAAGCCATTCTCTTTTGAACGAGTTCCCATTTGATTCTAACTCAAAGGGGTGTTTTAGGGTTTTAACCCTAGGATACATCCATTCCAGAGCCACCTATACATGCTCGTATCCAGAAAGGGATGTATTTTCCTGATAAAAAACTTACTCAATACTCACCAATACTTATGGATGTTTTTATTATACTTATTCTTGTCTCTATGTATTCAATAGGGTTCTCAAATCCTAATACCAAAAATAACTAAACCCATCCTCTTATACCAACTATAATAACCCTGATTTTATTACAAACATAAACACGATTTATTACATAATCTCTTCACTAGATACAACATGTAAGATCGAGAAGTATAGTGAAATTGGGATTAGGATCATTACAAAACAACATAAAATATGAAATACAACATCTTTATTGAATACTTTATTTACATGACCAATACATTCCCTCGTACTTATCATTTCATGGGATAACTTGAGGACATTCATAAGAAAAGGGTGAGCTATAAAGACCAGTAAGTGAATAAACATGGAATAACATGATGAATACAATAAATGTTAGAAAATAGGTATGTAAATGGAGCTCAAGATAAACATGAACATAAATGATTGATAAAGCATGGTAATCATAACCTGTAAATGTGGAAACAACACTTAACATGGAATTATCATGATCCAAGGCTCATTACACATGGAGCATGAGTAAGCCCTCATTACACATGAAGCACGAGTAAAACCAAGTTTCACTTTAATTATCATGAGTCAACACTCATTTCACATTACGCATCATGATGTTATACATTACCCAATGCATTTTTAAAAACCCATAAAATTCAAGGAATTTTTTTTCATAATTTTATTTGAAATTTTACAAGAACTATGTTTCTGACGTCACCTGATTCCGAGTCCCGGTGTGCCCGTAATCATTTTCTGAAGTTTGACTCGGGTATGTTTAGTGAACGAATGAGAAGGTTTTTATAACTTTTGAACCGGTGATCAGAATCGAATTCTGAGCGCACCGATGGAATCGCGACGCTGGTAATTGCTTAGAAATGCCTTTTTCGGAGTTGTGTTTTCTCAGGTGTGGTTTTTAATTTTTTTGTGTGGTGAAGTTAAGAAATAAAATAAAGTGGTGCGACAAATTTATTTTATTTCACTTAAAGCCACTTAAAGCCACTTAAGCTAAGTTAAGCACATAGGGTGGAACCCAAAATATCCTACCCACTTGGTAGGATATTTGTGAGCTGAGGCCGCATGAGCCCCACCATTTCTTTCCTCCTAAGTAACGCACCCGCAACCCCCCTCTTTAATGAAAGTCAACTGTGCATTTTTCTGGGTAAGAAACGCCCATTTAATTAGGCAGTTAAATTGTTACAATTAATTCTTCTAATTAATTGTTCGTTACCTATCATGTTTTTCAAATCGTTGGCTTGGGAATAATATAAGACCAACATGTGTTTACTTGAGGGTTTCTTGTTGAGAGGAATTGGAGGAAGCTCTATGTCTGGGAGATCTTCATCCTTATTCGTGAAGAACACGATGAACGCGAAGAACGCGAAGAACACCAGCCTTCGACAAAGGGAGACGAAGAACACCGAACCCTCGGAGATCGACGACGCGACGCCGTGTACCACGACGCCGACGATTCTCCTTCCGCGACGTTCCTTCCCCGCGACAATCTTTGATCAACAACCTATTGAGGTAGGGGATTGTGGTTCTTTTAATTCTTTGCGAATTATATCCTCATCATGGGTTTTAATGGTTCAATTATATCTGTGTGATTTTAAATCCTCGGAGTTTGACTTTGCAACGCCGTGCACCGCGACGATAGTGATGCCCCATCCACGACGTGACGATCCTCTTCTTCCGCGACGGTCAATTCTGCAATGAACTCACGTTCGACGACAACGTTGAGGTAGGGGTTGATTCATCTAAATCATTGTGATTTATACCCATGGCATATGATTAAATATTGGTTGTGAGACTTTTAAAACTCCTAATGTGGTAGGTGCGGACCAACAAACAAGTCCGAACCCACCGCCCTTTTCATTCTTGGTGTGCGAAACGGCGGATGACGACAAAACAAGCCGCACGGGAGATGTGAGGTCCTCGCAATGAAGGACGGGCCCCGAGAGGTCCATTGGCGAAGGCGATGCGTTTTTACGACCACTGGAACATGTCTGGTGGTCCGCGGAGCAGCCCCACGGCGTGGCACGCCGGCACGGCGGCGCCAGCGGCAGGTGGCGGCGGAAGCCGCAGCGGCGAGAAACAGTCCCGCTACTGCGCGGGACCGGAGGGGGATGGGATGCGGCAGCCAGCCGCATCCACTGGAAAGGGAGGCCCCACGCGGGGTCGTGACTCCTTCATGTGGGGGTAGCGCGCCCCCTGCTCCGCTCGGCCATAACAGGCCGAGCCGACCCGCTGGCCAACCGGCCAGCGCCAGCAGGGTCGTGCCCAGGCCGGGCCGCGCCGGGCCGCACCGGCCAGGTCAGGTTGTGCCCAGCCGGGTCAGACCCGCACCCGGGTCTGGTCGTCCCGGTTCGGGCTGGCCCAGGGGCGGTTGGGTCGGGTTGGTCTGAGCCCAGACCCCCCGTTTTCGACCTTTTTATGTATTTTTCCTATATCTTGGGCTACGGACCTCCGATCGACGCACCGTCAGCAGCGATGCGATCCTTGGATTGAGACGGTTGTTTTTTCATATTACACTCAAGGTTTCGGAATACTTTGTGTTTTTCCAGGTTGGTTCGTGCACGAAACCAACCGGGCCCTCAGAGTAGAAACGTTTATCACTTGAGCTCTGGAAGTCCGATTGACGTGTTGTCGACATTGATGGATTCCTCTAAGTAAGACAGATCTTTTGGCTTACCCCACCCAAGGTTTGGATGCAGGTGAAGTACGGATGGGTTGATTTTGACTTAAAAACCAACTGGGCCCCTAGGACGAAAAGGGAAATAACTCTCAGAACGAGCGTACGATTGACGTGCCGTCTGCGACGTTGTGTTCCTGTTGACGATACTGAAATTTTGGATATATCAACTCTAGACTATGTGTTAGTTGAGGTATCAGCCTCTTGGCTTGTGGAACAGACCCTCCCGAATGAGCTTGCTGTTTGCGGGAACCCTAGTGCTGGCTGCGACTGCGATGATGACGATGACTGTAGAGAGATCCTCAGTGGATTCAACGGAAACGACTACAGCACTCAGCGATCCTACGTGGATCAGTGCTACAGATCATGTGTGGGTTTGATCCTTTGTAGGTCAGCGCTCAGTGGTTCTTTGTGGGCCAACGCCTACAGATCCTATGTGGGTCCGATCCTGTGTGGGTCTTTGCGGGGGTCAGTTACCTATCGATCCTTTGTGGGTCAGATCCTTTGTGGGTAATTGCGGGGGTTAGTTACCAATCGATCCTTTGTGGGTGAGATCCTTTGTCGGTCATTATGGGGGTTAGTACCTATCGATCCTTTGTGGGTCCGACGGCTTAGATGAATCACTGGAATCATCTGATCATCTCTATCGTCATATGAAGAAGTATACCTGTGTGAGATGAATCCTATTTTGTTTTACTTTGTGGATTATATTGTGCTATCCTGTGTGGATTAAGTTTTGCATTCCTGTGTGGACTGGGTTGTACTTGGGCTCATATGTTGGAGCATACTGGATTTGATGACTTAGGTATAAGTATGAGCATATACCTAAGCAGTGTCGAATGTTACTTCATGATTGTATCATTCCTTTGTGGATTATCCTTTTTGGATTCTGGGAGACCTTCGGGCGTCTCAGGGTCCCTACTGAGTATCTTATACTCACCCCTGCATGGGTATTCCTGCACTACGTTGTGTTGGTTGAAGACGACGGATATCGCTGATCGTGGTTGAGGCATGCGGAGTCGGACGGTACCTGGAGGAAGACCACTGGGCGAGACGTTCTCATAACGGACAACTAGACCCGAGGAGCTGTGGAGGCTATCTGTACTTAACCTTCACATGGGATTTCAAGTGGGCAGCTTCACATTGAGGCATTACTTTCAGTTGATGTTTTCCCTTTCGAGTTGTACTTTACTTTCAGTTTGGGATTGTATACTGGCCCACTTACTTTTCCGCACTTATTGTTGTACTCAGTTTTTACATAGTGATTACTTCTACTGCTTTCTTTCTCTATGGTGTTTGTTTAATATGAAAAGGAAATTCCTTCCCTTTTACCAGGATTTACGCCTTGGTGCTAGTCCCCAGCCCCTGGCCTATGGAAGGCGGGCTTGGGGTAGTCACGACACGGGCCCCGAGGACGGGTCGTGACAAATTTGTATCAAATGAGTTTGGTTCTACTGCAGAACTTTAGACTCGGATCTTTTTCTATGTGAAGCAATAATGTTAAGCTTATTGGGTGTGGTTATCAGTCCAGGGAGTCTAGTGTTGGTGCGGTGGCCAACGTATCCTTACACCAGGACCCTGACTTCTGATTTACGACTTCATGCACGAAAAAATTGATTTCATGTGTGATTCAAGTTTTATTTGTGATTACCTTATGTCAGCTCAGCAGGTATACTGTTCTTACGATGACGCACTTGTTTCTTTTCAGGATGGCCCCACGATGGCAGCCAGCTAGTGTTTTGAGAGTTTTTCATGATGACAACCCACTGAGCGATGAGGCCTTGGTACAGGGCCCTTTGACAACAAAGGCACCGGCGGTACCGCTACCTGCCGAGCCACCGATGCTTCCAGCCCCAGCTGCTGACGATGCACATCTCCTTAGTGCATTGCACGAGTTTTAGCACTAGCGATAGCCCAGGTTCGATGGGGAGACAGACCCCTAGGCAGCCGAGGATTGGCTGGAGGTAGTGGTATGAGTTTTCAGATTATTGAGGACACCAGCAGACCTCATGGTGATCCTTGTAGTGAGCCTACTGCATGCGGCAGCAGGAAGATGGTGGAGCTTGATTCTCTAGGTGCACAATGAGGCATCTCTTCTCTGGACAGACTTTGAGAGCCTCTTCCGCTCAGAGATCGTCCCGGCCACCCTCCGTGCGGTGCGCATCCAGGAACATGTTCAGCTGAGGCATGGAAGCTTGACGGTCGCCCAGTACTCGGTGAGATTTACCGATCTCTCGTGCTACTCAACAGACATGGTACGAGACCCATTCTTCCAGGCCCGTACCATTGAGCCGGGATTGAGACATGAGATCAGGGTATCACTAATATCTCTCAGAATTCCGACCCAGGCAGGAGTACTGGAGAGATCCTTTTTGATCGAGAGCTTTCTTGCTGATCCTTCATCAGCGCCGAGACCCACCGCAGGGCGACATGATGCAGAGTCTTCTGTAGCAGGAAGTCGATGGATGACTCATGGGTCCAGGTAGACCAGACCCTCAGGAAGACGACCTTAGGACACTACCTCAGCAGTGTGGGGCACACAGCGCAGAGCCAGTCTTTCGAGAGGCAGGCAGTGCTACACATGCAGCGGGCAGGGCCACATGGCTCATGACTGTTTTACCCACCGTGCCGAGGAGCAGCAGACGGTTGAGGGGCCACCCTGGTAGAGGCAGAGGGTCGACCGTGGCGGTCCTTATGGAGCAGGCGGATGAGGCAGAGGTGCTGGAAATGCAGCAGCTGTTGGGCGATGCTTTGAGGCTCTACCACCACCAGCACAATCACCAGGAGGTCCACCCCGACCACAGGGAGCTGGCGGGCAGAGACAGGCACAACTCCAGGCAGCGGAGGCCTACGACCACGGTGCACCTGAGATGATTCGAGGTACTATCTATGTCTATTCCACCCTTTCTTCTGTTCTTATAGACACAGGATCGAGTCATTCTTTCATAGCCCCTACACTTGTTCGGAGCTCGGAGATTCCGACGGAGCCGTTGGCTCGATCCTTACGGCTAGAGACTCCTACGGGAGAAGACTCGACGATTACACACTGGTGCCGGTAGTGTGAGATTACTCTAGGAGGCGAGATCTTCGGCTGGGATCTTCTTGTAGCAGCGTCGAAGCCTTACGACATCATAATAGGCATGCAATGGTTATCTACAGTCCATGCTCAGATTGACTGTATTAGGAGCAAGGTGTGATGTGTACGCACCGATGGGAGCAGGTTCACCTTCACCGGTGAGAAGGAAGCCATCACAGCACAGGATGGACTCTCGCAGAGGAGAGGACAACCCATCACTCATCAGTTGGCTAGACTCTTCCTAGGAGTATTTAACGTGAGGAGTCTTGGTTTTCTTGCAGTGGTGGATCAGTATGCGGACGTCTTCCCCGACGACATTCCAGGACTACCTCCTCACAGAGAGGTAGACTTTTATATTGACCTGTAACATGGGACATCCTCGATATCCACCCCCGTATATCGGATGGCTCCCACCAAGCTTCGAGAGCTACGGGTACAGTTGGAGGACTTGGAGGGCAAGGGATTCATACGACCCAGTGTTTCACCCTGGGCTTCCCCGATTTTCTTCGCCAAGAAGGCAGACGGGAGCTTGCGACTATGTGTCGACTATCGTCGCCTGAACCAGGTAACAGTGAGGAACAAGTATCCGCTACCAAGGATTTATGACCTCTTTGATCAGCTTAAGGGAGCACGATGGTTCTCAAAGATAGACCTCAGGTAAGGATATAATCAGCTCAGAGTTTGGGACGAGGACGTACAGAAGACGAGCTTCAGATGTCGGTATGGCCACTATGAGTTCTTGGTTATGCCATTTGGCATAACCAATGCTCCATCAGTGTTCATGGGCCTTATGAATAGGATATTTTAGCCATACCTCGATCGATTTTTCGTGGTCTTCATCGATGAAATTTTGATATACTCGACAACTGAGGAGGAGCACACCTATCACTTGCAGGTTGTACTAGACACACTCCGACAACACCAGCTTTATGGAAAGCTCTGGAAGTGTCAGTTTTGGATATGTGAGGTCCACTTCTTGGGACACGTCATCTCTGAGGCGGGAGTTGTGGTGGATCCTGTGATGATCGAGGTAGTGCAAGCTTGGGAGCCACCCTGGAGCATGACGGAGGTGCCGAGTTTCTTGGAACTAGATAGATAATAGCAGAGATTTGTGCTAGACTTCTCCAGAGTTGCAGCACCACTCTCAGCATTGAAGAATAAGGGGAAACCCTTTGTGTGGTCAGACAGATGTCAGCAGAGCTTCCAGGAGCTGAGACAAAGATTGACCAGCGCACCAATCTTGAGGTTGCTGGAGGAGGGAGTAGGGTACGTAGTCTACTGCGATGCATCATGGACCGGACTCAAATGTGTCCTGATGCAGGAGTGGGAAGTTATCGCCTATGGATCACGTCAGTTGAGGCTGCATGAGTAGAACTACACTACCCATGACATGGATCTAGAAGCAGTGGTCTTCGCTTTGAAGACATGGCGACACTACCTGATGGGCGAGCGCTTTACAGTCTTTTCTGACCATCAGAGTCTCAGGTATATCTTCTATCAGAAAGACTTGATCCTAAGATAGTGGCGATGGCTCGAGTTCCACCAGGACTATGGCTTTGAGATAGTCTATACTCCAGGAAAAGGGAATGTGGTAGCTAATGCTCTCAACAGAAGAACGGCCATTCAACAACTTGAGGAGGCGACAGAGCAGCTAGCCGCTTTGCAGATATCCTTCGTGGATAGAGATGGAGTAGCTTTCCTTCAGTATCTCACAGTCACCCCTCCACTACTGCAGCGGGTCATAGACGCACAACGTGGGGACACTGACTGTGAGACGCGGCATGCGCAGATATCCTCAGGGCAGACACCTGATGGTTTCTCCTTTGGAGCAGAGCACGACGTCCTTTTTAGAGGACGTACCATGGTACCCGTTTCTTTACGAGAGGAGGTGATGAGAGAGTTTCACACATCCCCTTTGGTGGTACATCCTGGAGTGGCAAAGATGTACCCGGATCTCAGACGACAGCACTGGTGGCCGGGGCATGAAGGAGGTTGTGGCAGAGTTCGTTTCGCGATACCTCACCTGCCAGTAAGTGAAGGCAGAGCACCAGGTACCAGTAGGATTGGTACAACCCTTGGAGGTCCTGGAGTGGAAGTGGGACGGGATATATATGGACTTCGTGACTGGACTTCCACTCACTTCCAGAGGTCACGACTCCATTTGGGTGATTGTCGACCAACTCACCAAGTCGGCTCACTTCTTACCCATCAGGGAGCCGGGCTCAGTGGAGAGCTTGGTACATCTCTACGTTCAGGAGATTGTACGGCTTCATGGTGTGCCATCATCTATCGTCTCTGATCAAGATTCTCTCTTTACTTCCCGGCTTTGGAAGGGGTTGCAGGAGGTGTTCGAGACGTAGCTATGTCTGAGCACTGCCTTTCACCCTCATATGGATGGTCAGATAGAGAGGACCATTCAGACCCTCGATAACATTCTCCACGCATGTGTCCTCGACTTTGGTCGTAGCTGGGAGGACCACCTACCCTTGGTGGAGTTTGCGTACAACAACAACCACCACTCCACCATCGGGTTGGCACCCTACGAGGCATTGTATGACAGACCTTGCAGATCTCCTTTGTGCTGGACAGACCCTGGGGAGTAAGCACTTGTGCGACCGGAGATGGTCCAGGCCACGACAGAGAAGGTCCAGGTCATCTAGGAGCGGATGAAGATAGCTCAGAGTAGGCAGAAGTCTTATGCTGACAAGAGGCAGAGGCCACTGGATTTTGAGGATGGCGACCACGTCTTCTTACATGTCTCACATCGTCTTGGATTACGGAGATTTGGCCGAGGCATCAAGTTGTCTCCAAGATACATCGGACCATTCCAGGTCCTCAGCAATATTGGCGAGGTGGATTATCTTCTGGATTTATCACCTTAGTTGCACCGGGTGCACGACGTCTTCCACGTATCTCAGCTGAGAAGATACATGCACGACCTGACGCATATCCTAGACCATGGGGAGTTGGATGTTGATGATGGGGCGACTTTTGAGGAGGTCCCAGTGAAGATTGAGGATCGATAGGAGCAGGTCCTACGTGGACGGTCGATTGCTCGAGTGCACATCAGATGATAGCACAAGAACCTCCAGGATAGCACTTGGGAGCAGGAGGCTTAGATGCGTGCTCAATACCCACATTTGTTTCCATAGTTTATGATGTATCTTTACGGGGACGTAAAGCCCGGAGGTGGGAGTGATGTAAAGACCCGTAAAATTCCACGAAATTTTTTTATCAATTTTTTTTGGAATTTTACAAGAACGCAGTTTCTGAATGCACCTAATTCCAAGGCCCGGTGTGCCCGTAATCATTTTCCGATGTTTGACTTGGGTACGTTCAGTGAACGAACGAGCAGATTTTTCTACCTTTTGAACAGGTTCTCGTAATCGAATTCTGAGGGCACCGATGGAATAGTGGTGCCTGTATTTTCTTAGAAACACCTTTTTCGGAGTTACATTTGCTCGGGTGTGGTTTTTAATTTTTTTTGGGGTTAAGTTAAGAAATAAAATAAAGTGGTGCGCAAAAATTATTTTATTTCACTTAAAACCACTTAAAGCCACTTAAGCTAAGTTAAGCGGATAGGGTGGAACACAAAATATCCTACCCACCTGGTAGGATATTTGTGCGGTGGGGCCTGCATGAGCCCCACCGTTTCTTTCCTCCAAAGTAACACACCCGCAACTCCCCGTCTTTAATGAAAGTCAACCGTGCATTTTTCTGGTTAAGAAACGTCCCATTTAATTGGGCAGTTAAATTGTTACAATTAATTCATCTAATTAATTGTTCGTTACTTATCTTGTTTTTCAAATCGTTAGCATGGGAATAAAATAAGACCAACACGTGTTTACTTGAGGTTTGCTTGTTGAGAGGAATTGGAGGAAGCTCTAAGTCTTGGAGATCTTCATCCTTCTTCCTGAAGAACGCGAAGAACGCAAAGAACGCGAAGAACGCCGGCCTTCGACGAAGGCCGATGAAGAACGCCGAACCCTCAGAGATCGATGACGCGACGCCATATACCGCAAAACCGAAGATTCTCCTTCCGTGATGTTTCTTCCATGACGTTCCTTCCCAGCGACAACCTTCGATCAACAACCGATTGAGGTAGGGGATTGCAGTTCGTTTAATTCTTTGCGAATTATATCCACATCATGGGTTTTAATGGTGAAATTAAATCTGTGTGATTTTAAATCCTAGAAGTTTGACTACGCAACGCCGGGTCCTGCGGTGACAGCGACACCCCTTCTGCGACGCGACAATCCTCTTCTTCCGTGATGGTCAATTCCACAATGAACTCACGTTCAACGACAATGTTGAGTTAGGGGTTGATTCATCTAAATCTTTGTGATTTATAACTGTAGCGTATGATTAAATATTTGTTGTGAGACTTTGAAAACCGCTAACGCGGTGGGTGCGGACCAAAGAACAAGTTCTAACCCCCCACCCTTTTCGTTCTTGGTGTGCGAAATAGAGGACGATAACAAAACAAGCTGCACAAACGATGTGAGGTCCTCACAGTGAATGATGGGCCCCGGGAGGGCCATTGGCGAAGACGACGCGTTTTTCCGACCACAGAAACTCGTCTTGTGGTCCGCAGAGTAGCCCGCTGGCGCGCCACCGGGAAGAGCCGCCGCGGCTCAAGCCGCGGCTACAGGATGCGGTCCCACGACCATGTGGGACCGGAGGGGGATGGGACGTGGCAGCCAGCTGCGCCCGCTGGCAAGGGCGGCCCCACGCGGGGCCGCGGCTCCTTCACGCATGGGCAGCGCGACCCCCCTCTGCTCGGCCGTAACCGGCTGAGCCGACCTGCTGGCCAAACGGCCAGTGCCAGCCGGGTCGCGCCGAAGCTGGGCCGCACCGGTCGGGCTGGGTCACGCCCAGCCGGGCCGGGTCGGTCTGGGGTCAGACCCCCGTTTTCGGACCTTTTTTTGGACTTTTGCCCATATCTTGGGCTACGGACCTCCGATCGACGCACCGTTAGCGGAAATGTGATCCTTGGATCGAGACGGTCGTTTTGACATATTACACTCAAGGTTTCAGAATACATTGGGTTCAGCCGGGTTGGTTCGTGCACGAAACCAACCGGGCCCACGGAGCGGAAACACTTATAACTTGAGCTCCGGACGTCCGATTGACGTGTCGTCGACTTTGATGGATTCCTCTAAATGAGACAGATCTTTTAGCTTACTCCTCCCGAGGTTTGGACACAGGTGGTGTATGGTCGGGTTGGTTTTGACTTAAAAACCAACCGGGCCCCTGGGACGAAAGGGCCAATAACTCTCAGACCGGGGGTCCGATTGACGCGCCGTCTATGACGTTGAGTTCATGTTGACGATAAGGAACTTTTGGATATATTAACAATGGAATATGTGTCAGTTGAGGTATCAGAATCTCGGATCGTGGAACGGACCCTCCCGAACGAGCTTGATGTGTGCGGGAACCCTAGTGTTGGCTGCGACAACGACGACAATGACGACTGTACAGAGATCCTCAATGGTTCAACAACGACGACTACAAAACTCAGCAATCCTATGTGGATTAGTGTTACAGATCCTGTGTGGGTCCGATCCTGTGTGGGTCAGCGCTCAGCAGTCCTATGTGGGCCAGAACCTACAGATCCTGTGTGGGTCTGATCCTGTGTGGGTCTTTGCGGGGGTTAGTTACCTATCGATCCTTTGTGGGTCAGATCCTTTTTGGGTCATTGCGGGGGTCAGTTACCCATCGATCCTTTGTGGGTCATTGCAGGGGTTAGTACCTATCGATACTTTGTGGGTCCAATGGCTTAGATGAATCAGTGGCAACATCTGATCATCTCTATCGTCATATGAAGAAGTATACTTGTGTGATCTGAATCCTGTTTTGTTTTCTTTTTTGGATTGTGTTGTGCTATCCTATGTGGATTACATTTTGCTTTCCTGTGTGGACTGGTTTTTAATTGGGCTTGGATGTTGGATCGTACTAGATTTGATGCCTTAGATATATGTATGGGAATATACCTAAGCAGTGTCGAATGTTATTTCGTGATTGTATCTTTCCTTTGTGGATTATCCTTTGTGGATTCTGTGAGACCATTGGGGGTCTCGAGGTCCCTACTAAGTAGCTTATACTCACCCCTGCATGGTATTTTCCCGCACTACATTGTGTTGGTTGTAGACGACAGACAACACTGATTGTGGTTGAGGCCTGCGGAGTAGGACGGTACCTGGAGGTGGACCACTGGGCGAGACGTTCTCAGAGCGGACAGCTAGACCCGAGGAGCTGTGGAGGCTATCTGTACTTACCCTTCACGTGGGATTTCCAGTGGATAGCTCGTCGTTGTGTCTTTACATTAAGTTGTTGTTTTCCCTTTCGAGTTGTAATTTACTTTCAGTTTGGGTTTGTATACTAGCCCACTTACTTTTCCGCACATACTGTTGTACTCAGTTTTTACTTAGTGATTACTTCTACTGCTTGTTTTCTCTGTGGTGTTTGTTTAGTTTACAAAGGCAATGCCTTTTCTTTTACGAGGATTTACGCCTTGGTGCTAGTCGCCAGCCCTTGTCCTATGGAAGGTGGGCTTGGGGTAGTCACGGCACGGGCCCCGAGGACGGGTCGTGACAGCATTGGAGCGCTATCTGGGCACACCCTTCTAAAACATTTCATTTCATGGATTAGTGTGACACATGGAATATAAAACATGGATTCATTAAACATCATCATTTATTACAAGATAAATGAGTGTTGAATTAATACATGAAACTATTTAAACATTAAGTAAATGTTTATAAAGGTGAATACCCTTGAAGAGAATTGGGCTTGGTATTCACTACACAATGACTTTGGCTTGGAAAATCACGGTGCAATTTTGGCAGCATATCAACATGACATAAGAACTCATAAAATTGGTTGATGAGATTGAAAGGTGTGTAACATCATATTAAAATGAAATATATAGTAAGGGGTTCATATAGATACATGTCCCAACAATTGTAATGGAATTTAGATTCATGACACAAAATAATTACTTGAATGTTAATGAGGAGGGAGAAATTCCTTACAGAATTTTGGCATGAAAATAGGTTTACATGGGAAGAATTTAATGAGAATGAAAGGGGTCTACCATCATCTAAACATAAAGAGGACAGTATGGGGGAGGTGATAAATTATTCCCCAATATTTTAAATTGAAAACAAAATGGAATAACAACTTAAACAAAATTGGAACAAAAATCAGAAAGAAGGAAATCCTTTACATGGATGTGTGATCCCATAGGCCTGAGAGAGGCTTGAGAGAGAATTTTTGGGAAATTGAGGCACCTTGGGAAGATTATATGGAAAGGAGGGTAGGTTTGGGTCAAAATCCAAGGCATTTATGAAGATGAAGTGGGAGCTTGGGTGGTTTTATATAGGAAATAAGAGGGAATTCCTTATGATTTATATTTGGGACACCTCACATTAAACTAATAAAAACCACAAACCATCCCATGGTTTTTTCCCATGGTATTTGGAAAAATATTTTATAAGTAAAATAGCCCAACTTCTTAAAATAATAAGTTTGATAATGGGGAAAATAGTCACACTCTCAAGGAAAACAATTGAAGAAGACAAAATGTTTTATATGCCTAGAATGTTCCACTAACGCTTTGTAAAATAAATTAAACAAACACAAAATCACATTATTTTAATGGTAAAACATATATTGTCTGAACATAATATTTATATTATTTTATTACATATCTATTGGGTAATTATGATGTCATAAAACACATTATATATTTAAAAGGTATTTATTTTTTACCCAAAAGTTTGACTGTCTAAGAAAATTATGAAAAAATAACCATTGGATAATTTTGATATCCTGATTCCAAAAATAATATTCCTATTATATAAATAATTTTTTAAATATCTGAATTTGTAATTTTAAAATAAAAACCAATATTTATCGAAAATTCATGGATTTTGACAAAAAATGCTCTCAAACCTTAATAAAAATTACAATTGTATTTTTAAAATGATACGATCGATAATGTTTAATAAAAATTAATTTAATAATAATAATATATTATTAAAATATTTCATAATTAAAAAATACATTAATTCATCAAAATATATTTCTTAGTTGAGTATTAACTAAAAATACTATTTGTGTTTTAAATACTATTTACAAAGTAACAATAATAAAATGAATGCACATTTTTTATACAAAAATAATGCACATAGTCATAGTGATAGGGTATTTTTACATAACCCCTTATAACACCCACATAAGACTGAAGGGTAAGGTGGTATGGTGGAGACTAACTTTTGGGGTGGCTCGGATAACATCGCTCGGGTAGTAATCTCTTTTAACTTCCACTTCTCCAATAGTCTATTCCGGTCAAGATTAATGTGTTCAAGCCTGACATAGGCTTGGTCATGAGAAAATCCCAATGATACCACCTCCATTCTGAGCTCTAAAAAATGGGCTTTATATGGGGAAAGTCTGCTAGATGAGTTCATTACTTCCTTTGTCTGTGTAAATTGTATTTGTTAAAGCCCTATATTTATACTAATCATGTAATCACTATTCAACGACTTTATTATCAACGATCACAACTCATAACGATATTTTAATATCCATAAATATAAAACTAATGATGTTTACATTTTATATTACCATAATAAACATTTAATTTGATCAATAGGAATTTCCATTAATTAATGTTTGAGTTGTTACAATTAATTTATTCAATTACTTTATTTTTAAAAGAATTTAATTAGTTTTATTAATCACAATTTTATGAGGGTTAGCATTGAAATCGATATGTTATAGATTTTTGTGGAAACCCAATTTATAATTTGATTATTATACATGGTTTGTTTTTAAAATGATGAAAATTGGGATACTATTTAAGGAATTATTTTATAAAATGAATTGAATTGAATGGGTAAAAAGGAGTTATTTTTTATTTATAAATGAAATAATTTATGAAAAATATATATTCTGGTTCTAAATTTGAATTTAAATTTCAAAATGAAAACGGGGAAATTAAACTATGAATGATGAATGATGTGAAATTAAATTATTCCCCGGTTTTTATTTGACTTATGTAAAGCATTTGAGAAAAGTTAGTTACTGGATCATTGAGGAAAAGAAAACTTGCATTGCAATTCCCAAGAAATAGATTGATGATAATTACTCTAAGAAACAATTGTTTTCAAGATTGTAACCTTGATGGGATGAGGATGATTACTATTATACATAATCTTTAGGGATGTATTTACTCATAATTATATTTTCATTAATGCATGAGTGTGAGGATCCTATAACTAGAAGCTATCGTACCCCATAGTAGATGACCGTTGAGAAAATTGTGATTGTTTTATTATAAATTAAATTAATTTTGAAACTACATTACTCATACATAGTGAATAATATAAAACATTTTATATAACATGCCCATTTAAACCTTGTATGAATTGTTTTCCATCATTTTGGAATTAATAATGTTTTTTCAGATACGAAAATATACCACCAGTCACTTTTTGATAAAAATTGAATGCATGGTTTTTTTACTTTATATTATCATGGGACACATGGTGAGATCATACTAGTATTTTTATCTCACACCCTACCATTTACTTATATAATTTGTTTATTTTCTATGTTGATGACTGAGGAAAGAGAATGTTCTTCTTGGAAGAGGTGGATGTTATCTATCCCTTTGGGCTTGCTGTGAAGTGTCATTCGGGATATTGAGTTGTATTGATAGACATTGATTACTTTGAAAATGTACTATTTGGGTTCTTAATATACCTATTTTTATTATAGTACAATCTCCCTCTGATGGTTTTTATCATTATGATATACTTATTTATCTTCCTCTATTTAGAGGAAAATTCATTCGTAGTATTATTTTTTATGATGTGAGGATATAGTGGATAGTCCATGGGGATTGGAAATGCCTTTCTGGATATTTAAGGATTTTCTTAGTTTTTAGGGTACCCCAGTTTCTAGATATATTCATAAAAAAAGTGCTAAATTTTCATATAAATGTCTTATAATAAATTTTAGTGAATTTAGTGATGTTTAAATTCATAGATAATTACAATAATCTAAATATGAAATAATATTTTTTTAATTTCCACTCATCTAAGAGATATCATTTATAGTATCATGGAATCTATTAATCAATATTAACCAATGAGAAGTTATTATCATGTTTGGATAATAATTTTTAATATAGAATATGCCCCTACAGGTTGAATACACTTTTTGATATAAGATAACTACTATTATATTATTGATTTGTAGTGTTACATATGTAATACGTGATAACTAATTTGGTAGTGGTATCTCAAATACTCTATATCAACTAATATAAATGAACCCAATCAATTGAGTGATGAAATGAAATATATTTTTTATATGGGTTTTACAATTTTAAATTTGATATCACATAATGAGATTTTTTTAAATATATATGAAGTATATTTAAGTATCAATAATTCCCAAGGAACCAAAACAATAAATGAAGTCTCCTCCATCTATCATGAATTATAGGTGGGTATTTTACACGTAATATGGTTTATAATTCAATAATTAAGTTAATTATTTTTTATCATAATTTTTTAAAACATATTGAATAATTTTATCTGGACTATCATAGAAATTAATGTATACATCTCTTTGTTTTATACTCATATGATTATATTAGAATAAGTTTACACAGAAAAATTAAAAAAAATATTGATGGTAAATCATAGAATGAGAATGGTAGTGAATAAAGAGGTGATTAGAAATTTTTAAGAGAGGGTATTTTATGTAATCTTATTAATTCCATTTTAATTAAAGATATTCATAATCAAGATTGTGTTGTTATGTGAGAGGGGGTGAATTCAGTTGAACCATTTAATTAATTACTATTAAATTTTAAAATTTACCCCCACAATACTTAATATTATATTATCTATTAATATATATATATTGATTATAAAATGATTACCTAGAAGAAAACTATCTCATGGAAAATTATGAAGAAGAAATAGAGTGATGAAGAATACTTTTTTAATGTTACCCGTAAATCTAAGAATAAAATAAATTATTTTTCTATTAAATTTTGTATATATTGATATCAAATATATGAAATAAGTGAATGAAATATTATATCTAATCAAGATATATTTTTTCACATGTTATGTATTATAATATTTATATTATTTTCAATACACTACCACTTTCCTATTTAAAAATATTCCTCTAAAAGCTACTGAATAAGATCACCAATTTTCTCTATGATTTTATTGCATCAAATAACATTTTATTCCACCTAAATAAGATTTTTTGATAGCCAGGGAATAAACAACAATGTTTTATTAGTTTTTGTCTATATATATGGCCATTAACCCATTCCTTACATAGGATCAAAAAATTATCATATTCAATAAAAACATCAAGGAATTAAACTACTAATGAATGATAAGCCATATAACATGATTGCTAACATTAATCTCATATAAAATAATTAATTATTTTTAATAAGCTATACAATTTACTTTCTTGTATAATATTTTAATATCATTGGGAATGGATATGGACATTCTTCACCACCACATTCTTTCTTTATTCCCTTTAACTCACAAGAAATAATTCCTCATGATCTCATTGGCTTGTATCTTTTCATAAATTCAAAGAGTGTTATTATTATAGAATATAGTATTGGGATTATTTAATCATTGAATTATGATCTCTAAATTAATTTTTCAATTAACTTATTATATAATGATCCCTAAGATATATTTACAACCTATATCGGTAGATATTTCAAGAATAACCATTATTTAAGAATCCTCATTTAATCAAATTAAAAAATGTGTCCATTTAATTATAACTATATTATATGTATTATTCATGCTAAATAATTCTATTAAATCTAAAATCTTTTGAATTTTCATATCATTATGTTCAAATAAAATTCTAGTGTGTCTTTTTTCATGTAAATCACTTAAAACCGACCATGGATTCATCCATGACATTAATTAGTGTTAACATATATCATAAATAAATGTATATAATTATACATATTTTTCTTGGAAAAATCATCATATTCATTCAATTTAAAAGGAATTTGGTTTTGAACTACTTCTCTATAAATCAATTTATCAATATTCTTAAAACTAGCAATGGCTTGTATCTTATCCCAAGACTCCATAATAGAATGGTATTCCCTCCTATTATGTAAATACTATCTTTTTTTTCTTCATCTTTAATTAGAGATTTATTTTTGCGATGTTATATATGTATCTTGGGAGATAAGTTTTAATTTACTATAGTTTATCTACCAAAAAAATCATCATGAACTGCACATTCCTTACATTTTCCAAAATATTGGCATATATATAAGAAACATAATTTATAATACATTACTTTATGAGATCGACTATATTATGCCTGATCAAATTTCCCTTACTCATTGAATATTATTTTCTTACCCAATATATATCTTAAATAGTATAAATTATAACATATAAGTCTTATTTTAACACATATATATATTATGTATGTAACACCATGAAATTTTTATATGGAAACAATGTTTTTATAGTGTATAGGACATTCAACACCAATCCTCAATGAACAATGAATAATTATTACCATTATAAACTAGTAGTTAAATTAAAATGAATTAATAGTATAATCTTGTTTGTGATATATATATATATATATATATTTCATATTCAAAATAAATTTATTTATAAATTCACGATAAAAATAACATATTTTCAATAAACACATTTTATACATCAAAAAATACATTTCCATCACAAAATGAATTTTTAAATATTTATGTGAGAAAATATAAAAAAACAAAATCTTTTTGAAATTTTATTTCATAAAATAAATTTTTTTTATAAATCACCATATTAAGCTTCTTAGATAGTTAAATTTTTGTACTTTTCTCAAAATAAATGATTTTTTAGTGGTTAGGGAAATTTAAAATATTCTAAACACCAACATTTCATTTAAATAAATAATGAAATTTAGAAGATCCAATATATTTTTAAATTTCCCATACTATTAAATATTAACCATTTTACTTATAAAAATATTATTATTTACATTTTAAAAATCAATATTCGTTATATTTAAATACGTTAATTTTTATGCACGAACATGAGGTTTTATTTAAATTGTTCTTTAAGGAATAAAGTTTATAAAACTTTATTAATTAAAATAACCCATATTAAAAAAATTATGTTTCATTTATATATTAGACATATATGTATAAAAATTTAAATTTCTATAATGATGGTTTGTAGTAAATAAATATAATATTATATAATATTCTTATTATATTTCATGAAAAATAATTTTTCATAACGTTTTGAGGGTAAAATGTTAAAATGCGTTTTTCGACATATATTGGTAGAATTTGATATAACAAATTACACATATTTAAAACTATCTAACTAAAATTATGTAATATATAAAAAATAATTTTTTACATAATAAATAGTAAAAACAGTAAAATGGATTGTTACCATTGTGGAAAAATAAAATAATAAAACTGAGTAACCCGAGAGATAAATAGAATTACATTTTTAAAAAAATTTCTATCAAAAAGTTATTTATGTGGATATACCATCTAACCCATAAAATCATTAATTTAGTAGTTTGGGTGGAACATTTGAGGATATTTATTTCCATTTATTAAATAGTTTTCGGTACTTACAGAAATTCCACCATACCACAATATAAAAGGGAACACCTCCACTAAATTAATCACATCAATTAAGCTATTTTTATAAACCAAAACATACTAAAAGCTCTAAAAAATTTCCTTATATACATTATATCTTTTTTGTTTTCCAAAATGACCAACCATAGAGTCCTTAATAATATATCCAAAGGCCACTCTTCTAATAGAAGAAAATTATCTTAAATAAGATAATTTTTTTACTTCTTATTTTTATAAATTCTATTATTTCTTCAAAATTACAATAAAATAACACCAGTATCTCCAATATACTAATATTTTATTATGTTGATGGTATAATATTTATTGATGTCATATTCTACCAAATTAGAAATGAAACCATTGTTTAGGTGTGTTTTGAAATACTCCCTCTTGAACTGATGTAATTTGATATCCTTTATCACTATTCACAAATATTCATGTTGTTATAATTAAAATATTTAAACAATAGTCTTGAAAATTATTAATTCTTTAGAATTAAAATTTCATCTAGATTCCTACTATACCACCAATTAAAGAATCATAACATCCTTCAACTATATTATAGAATTCCACCTCACGAGGGGATGAAGTTAATTTTTTACATAACATAGGTGATATATGTAATTCATTTAATGAATTAATATGATATTTTTGATATAATGGTCATTCAATAAAGATAATATAACTATTACATTTCTTTTATAATGATTATCAAAAAACTAGAAACATTACTCATGCGTACGAACAACCTACCATCTCCATGTTCATAACATAATTCATTGTTCCAATCCATATTCCATGATTCATTATAAATTAATAAATGAGGGGATTTTTTTTTTATTATGTCATTATTATTATTTAGGATATTATTAAATAAAAATATATTATATGTTATCTAACATTCCAGTGATATTTTGGAAATATGAGTTTAATACCATCAACAAATTCAATAAGAACTTAAATGATTATGTAATTGAATATAAAATTTTAATAAATAAAATGAAAGAATTAAAAAAAAAATTAAAATTATTTTTTGAGATAATTAATTCATGTGACAAGTCAGGCTCATGGTAGGTTATTCCAACTCAAACCATCCTTCTTTGAAACACGTTTTCTTTTATCCACCTAATATTTATTATATGGTGTATATAATACCACATTTAATACTATATCATAAATATTTAATTATTCATTATATTATAAATTAATTTTAAATAACATCATTAATGTGTATTCTAATTTGATGGTTACTAAGGGAGTAATGGTTTATGATTCAATCTAATTTTTTTACCATGAGTTTTTATGACGATACTTCCATTGAGGGAAATTAAATTATAAATCCATAAAAAACCCATTAATTTTATTACCCTTTGGTTACTCATGAATTTTTAAATTAATAGTACCATTATAAACTATTTATACTTAAAATGAATGAAAAAATGTTTTAAATAGTGGAAGATTTATTTCCCTTTTTGGTCAAAAAATATTTTTCTTCAATATCAATGTTTTCTAAAGATACTATTGTTGAATATTTTTACGATTCTAAAAATAAATTTTTAATGAAATTTTTAAAAAAATTATACAATTTAAAAAAAAATTCATGGTACTCCCTAATTATTTTCCCAATGATCTATTTTAAATGTTTGTACAATATTTGGAATAGAATTTATTTTTATCTTATAAAACATGAATGAATCTAAACACCATCAAAACCAAAAAAAAAATCTGAACATTAAATTTTATTGTCAACATGGTTATATTAATGTATTTTATTCAATAATATTTTGGATCATTTTTTATTTTTATAATGATTTATCAAATTCAAAAGTGTATTATCCTTAATTTCTATTTGAAGTACTCTTTTAATGATATTGTCCTTATTAATGAAATCCACATATGTTATGGATTGATTCTAAATTATATATACATCTCTCTCACATATATACCTAGATTATTATCTATCAATTTTAGAGGGTAATACATTCCTTATTTTCATCTGTAATATTCATTAACTATGTAATTTCTGTAGGTTATGATATGAGATAAAATTATGAAAGCCAATTATTTTCATTTGTAATTATTATGTCTATGACTTAAGAATAATTTCCTTTTTGGAACATGCAATCATGTGCTTGTTTTGATGAGTGAAACCATACAACACCCCAATGAATTGTATAATGCTTTCGTCCCTTAAGGCATCATGTAAGATATTATGAAGTAAAAATAATCCACTCTGGGACTCTTTATACATTGTAATGTCGTCTAGGTAGTTAGCATTGACTAATATTTATGTCATTTTATATGTTTCATTAAAATTTCCTATGAATTCTTAATTTTTATGATACATTGTTACTTATGTCATGTTCCCATGTGATTCACTCATAAGAATTCAATTTTACGATATCATGATATATTTATTACTCACATATCACATTTTATTATCATCTTATACAATCATTTGGCTTCTATGATCAATGGATTTTATTTATTTTCCCTAGGATATCCCAAGAAGATTAAAAAATTTAGAGGAATTTAGTATCCAATTATAAATAATTAAATAATTTCATTATGTTTGGTTTCACTTGATGTATTATGAAAGATGTATTCCAAAGATACTAGGGTCATTCGATCCATGCATTGTATATGTTGATATTTATAATAGAAATCATGAAATAATATTTGTATGATTATTGGATCTCTATAATTAGTATAAATGTATTGTTGAGTTATTTAGCTGGATTACAAATATAATAATTTTCTTAGCTCCCAAGAAAACATTATATGGATAAGTCTCGGTATAGGAAAATATCATGCTATTTTGGTGAAGTTTAGAGTGAGTGGTATCAAATATATTCAATATTTTTTTATATAAAACTATTAAATATGGATATTGTATAGTTGAGACTAATTGTAATGAACTATAAATGGTCACAATCAGATTTGACTATATCATCAACTAGTGCATGATAATAGGACTTATTGAACACCTTGTTTGATACTCTTGGGGGATATGATATAAAAAATCACTTGCTCATTACGAACAATCTTGAAGCTCATAAATATATTATATTAATGGATGAATAGATTTTGAACTTTTGTTTATTAGGTTGATAAGTATAATGTTTTTCATAATTTTATTGACATATAAACACATTTTTATATTTTATATTACTATAGTGTAATATGATTATGGGTATTTTGATTTATTTTTATGTAAATATAAGCCATGGGTTTAGTATGGGGTTTAAATAAATAGTTAATTTTGGAAGAATGAATATGTAATTTTTTGAAAAAAATGTAAGGATATTGGAATCCTTTACTGTTTATCATATATTTAATGTTTATGTGATAATATTTAATTATGATTTTTTGATTTTTTTGAAAACATAAATTGAATAGAAGAGTTTATTAGTTAAAAACTAATTTTTTGATTAATGATAATTTTTATATGTTCATCATATTTTTTGGAAATATATATTAATTATATAAATATTTTTTTATAAAAAGTACCACCTCTATACATGGAGAAACAGACCACATCTAGCAAAGTCATTGGTCTTGAACCCAAAACTAAAGGACAATAAGTGTGAAACAACTAAAAAAAACCTACATGATGTTATAGTTTGTATAGAGATTATTTTTCCTAATAAATTTTGTGTCAATATATGAAATTTTTTCAAAATATTTTATAATCAATTATTTATAGAAATTTATGATTTTTTAGGTTACTAATGATATTATAGTAAACAATTCATTAGATTGAAGTATATGATACAGTTATTTACCACATGGGAATTAATAAGAAAAATTAGTTTGGTAGAATACAAGACTTTTTTATATTAACATTATATTTTATTTAGAGTTTTTTATATTCATAATATTCTATTTTTAACCATTGGTGAAGATATTTATGTAAAATATATTATTTATTCATATCATGGTTTATAGTTTTTGTTTATTATTATTTAATGTGGTAACCAATATAGTTTTTAGTAATTAAAGATGTTATATGTGCATAATAATATTTAATGGATATTATTACATATTAAATTTTAATTTTACTGAGTATAATATAAGATATTAAAATTCGATATTATCAAATTAGAGCTAGAGATAAAGTTGAAATATTTAAAATCATAAAAAAGGATAAAATTATTATTATGAAATAGTCATATATCATGTATGTATATTTCCAAATGTTCTTCATCAAGATGGTAAATAAATTCCTCAAAAAGATGAAAAATTAATTGAATTAAATTCTAGAAAATTAAAATGGTTTCTAATGAATTTATTTTTATTTAACCCACAATTGATTTATGATTTTTTGGATTTTAACTTTTTCAAAATCATACAATTTATTATGATCCATGGTCTCTATCAAGATTTATCATTATTTGGGAAATAAATTTTTCTTCCATGTACATATCATCACATCCAACTAATTTTTTCAAACTATTAATAATATTTATCTATTTATTACTATGGTTAAGATAAAATTATGAGTATATAATTTATTTAACAGGTGTATAATGTAACACCCTATGAAATTTAATGGAAACTATGTTCGATGGTACATAAAACATGAATGATCTAGTGTAGAAAAACCATGATTATTTTAAATAATTATAACCTAGATGTTAATTAGTGGGTATGAATAATATTAACCAATTTATGATTTGTGTATTAAGATCCCATTTTAAAACAAATAATATTTATATGTCCTTAGTAAATATGCAGTCAATATTTAATAAAGTTTTTTATGTTCTTCTAAAAAATACATTTCTTTAAAAAATAGTTTTATATTTCTCTGTGAGAAAATATTATAATTAATTTATGAATATTTTTGAATTTTTATTTTATAATAAGAAAATATTTTTTTAATCAAGAATTTCAATATTAATATGTGGTGAAATTTGGGGGTTTTTCTAAAATGATTGAATTTTTAAGGAGTAGTGAAAATTATCAATTTTTCCAATACCATCGTTTATTTTCAATATATAATGTAATTAAAAAATTATATTATATTTTTTATTTAATTCATAATGTTAAATAAAAAAAATTATTTCTAAAAATATATGTAATTTATTAATATTCATTAACATTTATTATTTTGTCATAAGTTTATTTTAAATATAAAAACAATGTTTGTAAACAGTTTTTAATGAAAATTTTTATCCATGTTAGTTAACTAAAATAAATCTAATTTTTTTTCAAATGACATATAAATAATATACATATAGTCATATGGATTCAAATTTTTGTAATTATGATTATTAGTAATAAATATATTATAATATCATTTATTGTGTTAATAATAAATTTCTTAAAGAAATTATTTTACATGTTTTGGGGGTTTAATTTTAAATTGAATTATTCAACTTATACCTTTTGAATTTTATAAAATGGATTCCATTTTTTATATAAAATATATTTATATTATTTAATAATTTTAACATAATTTTGGTCATAATGAATTGTAAAAATTCTATGAAACATGTTATTGTGGTGAACAAAGAAATAATAAAAGTGAGTAACCTTATGGGTTCATGGAATGTCAGATATATTAATGATTTATTTTGAATTTTGGTGGATAGTTTCAACCATATCAAAATTAAAATTCATTATAATCATGTTTGGAAGAACTATCCGTGACACTGACTGCCCATTATTGAATAGTTTTTTGGTACTTACAAAAATTCCTTTCCTCATGAATTATAGAAGGGTAGAAACCCTCACTTATTTTGATATCTTATGAAATTTGGTCCCAACAAAACATACTAAAATTCTCCACAAAACACATATACACACACTATATTATAATGGATTCCCAAATTATCATCTGTTTTGACCTTATTAAGAGATCCAAATGAGGTTATTCTAAGATAATTTAATCATCTTCACTACGATCCATATTTTTTACTTCTTCATGTTCCTTCTTAAATGTTGACTTAATTATTACAATATAAATAAACCATTATTTAATATGTAAATATATGTTATTACGTTTATCAAATAATATTTATCCATCCTATATTCATTCATCTGGGAAGCAAAACCATCATTCATTTGGACAACATACTACAGGCTCATAAACCAATGTAATGCATTTTCTATAATCACCTCTCAGGACATTTAACGATGATAAATTTAATTTTTATTTATCATATTAAAAAAATATTTATAATTTTTTAAAATTAATATATAATAAACTTTCTTACCTTTCCATCAATTGAAAAATTATATAATCATTCATGTGTATGGTTGGATACCTCTTCACAAGGGGATACAAGTCATCTTTTATTAATAAATTACATGGATGGTATATTTATGTGTATATAAAAAATATCATATTTATGACATAATTTCAAATATATAATGATATGAAAATAAATATCTACTATACATGATGATAATAGACAAAATTGACAATTACTCATGCGTATGTACAACCTACGATCTCTTGGATCATTACATTGTTCATTTATCGATCCCACGATTCTTTATTGTTTTCAGAAGTATATAATATATATATATATATAAATGATACTCATGAATTTTTTATAATTATTGATATTATTAAATAGTAATCTAATTGAAATTATACAATTTACTAAAGTGATTATGTATATATGATAAATATTTAATCAAAATGTCCAACCCGAACATAAATTATTATGTAATTAAATATAGCATGATAATTAATAAAAAATGACTAATAATGTTAGAAAATTTCATCTATAAGTTAACAAATTATTTATCCATATAAATAAATAGGATTTATAATTCACGTGACATGACAGTCATTATGTAAGGGTTTCTATCCGAAAGCCTCTTTAATTAAGACACATGTTCTTCAATACAATTTATTTTATATGGTTCATATACTTACCCATACAAGTTATATCATAAATCTATTATATTTCAAGATAATTAATGTTAAAATTCACTAAAATAATTCATTCAAGTTTATGATTCAAATGTTACAAATGAGGTAATAGTTTATGCATCAATCTCTTTTTTAATCAGGCTAGTTTATGCACGAATTTATAATTAAGGTAGTTCATTGATAATTTTCTAATAAAACTATATAATTTTTTATTCATGTATAAATCAAGATTTTTTAAGTAATATTACCATTTTACTCTATAATTTTTAAATTGAATGACAAATTGTTTTTAGGAAAAGGAATCATTATTCATATTTTCTATAGAAATTTATTGTTTTAAATAATTATTTTTCTTAAAAACATTTTGATGATTTTATTTTTAAAATATCCAAATGAAATAAAAAATGAAATTTTAATCATTACAATAATTAAAAAAATATTTTAATGGAATAGTTGGTTTCCAATTCAGAATAAGGAACTTTTAATCTGTTTTACAATAGTATAATTTTTTTTGAAATTAAATAGAATGTATAGAATTACCAAATATTATGAAAACTCATTTCATTGAAGGCTATTTTTTAAGATACCATGTTTATTTTTTAAAAAAATTATATGAATAATTTTTTAGAAATTTTTACATTTTTATGAAGTGATTGAAACATGAATAGGGTATATTTGTTAATAAATATTACATTTAATAACATAAATACATTTTTATATAAAATAAAAACATTTATCGGTGTTGATTAATTTTAAAATTTTTTATATATGTATCATAGATACATATTCTACAATTATTTCCACTAATTTTATTTGGTAATACATTCCTAATTTTAATTTATCAAATTCATTAATTATTAGATTTCCTTTTGTTAATATTTTAGAATATAGTATGGGGAACATTTTTTTACTTTGGTAATTCTAATGATCCTGCATTGTGAATGATTTTATTTTTTTAAACACTTAATCATTAAAATATAATGATTTTTTTAAACTATATATCCCTCCAATTCATTTCATTAAAATTTATCCTCATGAGGTGAAATGTGTGGGATTAGAGAGTAAAACTAATCCATTACAGGGATTTTTCCACCATGTGATACGGTCTCGGTAGTTTTCCATGACTCAATTCTATTCGATTTTCTATGTTTCTACCAGATTTCATGTAATGACATTGTCTTATGATACCATGTTCTTTGTAATTTTATAAATTTTTATTTACACCTAATAATTATTTTTTATGATATCATGTGATATTTTTCACTCATATATCTTATTACATTATCATGTCATTCTCTTACTGATTTTTCAACTCACCGATTTTTTATAAATATTCTGTAGGCTATCTTCTATTAAATTAGGATATGAATGGAATTCAGATTCAAATTATTAATAATTAAGTAAATTTTTGTTTTTTAGTTTTTCCATGATGTATAATAAACATTGTCTTCTAAATAGACTAGGCCATTTCAATCTTAGGTTTGTATTATTGGATGATTTTGTTAAAAATCCAATATTAGTATTTGTAATAAGAATGGGTCACTAAAACGATATGTGTTTATAATTTAAAAATTTCTTCTATATATCATTATATTTTAATTTTTAATGAACAAATGTAAACATACTGAACATATACTCTATAAGTAATATGATTCATTTATTTTCTGATTTAATCTTATTGGGAAACAAAATATTTTACATAACATGTAAATTATATAAAAAATCAAAGATGACTAGAAAATAATTAAACAATTCTTCATATAATGAATTTAATTCATATCTATATGATTATATAAATTTTTATCATATTTATTTTATTAAAACAACACGTACCTCTGGGTAATATAATGAATAAAATTTCAGTTTTCACTAGAAAAAAAACACAAGAACCCGACTCTTTTGTTCTCGACATGAAATTAAATATCTTCATAGATTCAATATATTAAATAAAATTTCAATTATTTAAATAAAGCTATTATAAATTTTTTAAAATTTTTTAAAATAAAAAAATATCCTTTGAAAAACAACTCAATCTTATATGTACGCTTTTTTAGTTTTCCGGTTTTCATTCAGTGCCTCTTCAATTCAATCTTCCCACAAAGAATTATACTAACATCCTCTGTAGGATATTATAGAATAATTAAAATAACCATAATTATATATCAAACATGTTTTATCATTAAATTTGAAATTTATCTTTAAATAATCCATTTATCAAAACCCACTTTGTATCCAAATTTTGTTAATTTTTCATCAAATTATAATTTTCATATAATTCAGACTAATAGTCGTAAATAGTGCCTTCACATAATGACTTCAAGATTATTATATTAAATTTATATTAGATGATTATTTGTTATATGTTAAGGTAATTATTTATATAATGTTACTATTTTAGAACACCATCAAATAATATCCTAGTAGCCTTTTTAATTATTATGGTTAGTATATTACAATTTAAAATAGTATCTTCCTTGTTTCATCATAATCAAAAATTAAAAAATCAATGTCTAATTTTCATAAAAAATCATCATATAATGGGATTAATAAATATATTTAATCATTGTTCTCTTCGTCCATCACCCAATAAATTAATAATTATTTATTTATAAAAAATAAAACCATCAATATATTTTGGGATTCACAATATCCCCCATTGGTTTTGTTTCCATCAGCCAGAACTAACCCTCATAGATTGATAATAATATATATTTATCAATTGTTTTATTGTAAACCCCTTATTCATAAAAAATTTAATGGTACAATTGTGAAGAAACTTTTAACCCTTTTCATTCTTTACAAATAGTTATAATTCATTTTTTTCATTTAGTATCATATATATTATAAGAATAATTTAAAATAAAATAATGGAATTGTAGAATTATGTTTACTAAAAAATGAATCATATGTTAATCATGTCTAAGATTATATTATTTTTATCTGTTTAGAACATCAGAGTGTTAATAAAAAAATAATATATATCAATAAAATTGTTAGCATAAGATACAAAGTCAAATTTATTTTTCCTGGAGCTAATATTGAATATTTTAAAAGAATGATTCCCTTTAGAACTAAAATTATCCAACATATAAGAAATATTCCATTCCAAGATAAATTACTTCCGCAAAAAATTTATTCATATTGGAAATTAATTTACCATAATTAAAAAAATTTGAATAAATTATGAATTTATGGATAGGGGGTCACCATACATCATCATAGGCTTTTTTAGGAGCATACCATATTTTAGATTTATAAAGAAAATGAATTCTTGCTACATATTATGTTATTTTCTCCACCACGGTGAATATTCTGCATTATCTACTGGTAATGTTTTATCTACTACAATGTGAACTATACTCATATAGTTTTACATAATATTTTGAAATTTCTCTTAGTGGTAAATTTTAATTCACTCCATGATAGATTATTCTTCATGATTTATTTTTAAAAAATCATTGATCTGGTTCTCCCTTTTATGCATCACTTATAATAAATGTCTAATATATGAATAAATAGAAAAATATTCGAATATCATGGATCATAATTTCATTTTAGTGATATAAAGAGGGTTGATATTTTCCTCTGAAAAAATCATATATTCAATATTTATAATTAGACATAAAAAATTAATCATGAATGAGACCCCTTTGTCATTCTAAATTAGGTCCTTATTGGGGGTATAGATTTATTTTCTTTATCAGTTTTAATTTATATAGAATGGTATATTTCCCATTAGTAAATAACTTAAAATTTATTAATAAATACATAATTAAATTTTCAATAACTCATTATATAACACCATGAATATTTTTGATACGTTTCACTATAATTAAATTTAATTTCATTGAAATATTTCTTAAATGGAATCCCAGAGTCCTAATGAACCTTGATATAACATACCTTCATAACCTCAACATTCATTTGGATATATTTATTATAATAAAGTCATTATGATGAAAATTAGTAAAGGTTTTATAAAATATATTGATTATTCAATAGAAAATATGTAAAAAGGTTTAAAAAATGTGAAAATAGTATTTAGAAAAAAAAAATCATAATTTTTTTGTTTCATTATGCGCATGGATATTAGAATTCATTACATAATATTTTAGAAATTTTATTTATTAAATTAGTAAATTTTTTGTAAGAATAAAATTAAAATTATAAGTGTTATATTTTGATATTTTTTAAAAAATAATATTTCTATAGTAAATAGTTAAAAAATACTAATTTTTAGAAAAATGTCAAAAAAAATCAAGGATTTACAAGGTATAATTTTTTTTTAATTTTCATTAGTTAACATTATAGTAAAAATAACGCAGTTAATTCCCATGGATTTGAAATTATGCATAATGTGGTAAAAACATTTCCAAACTGAAAAATAATATTTTTTGGAAAAATATTTTCAAATTAATTTAAGAGTTTAATTTGAAATTAGATATTTCTTGATATCAAACTTTTGTAAGGACCTGACCATAAACATAACATATTCTATTGTTTTTGTCTAGAATTAATATTTTATGATTTTTCAATTTAGTGTTTTATAAAAATAAGATAACACCATACAATATAGACCCATGAATTTCATCTGTTCACATATACTTATTATCTATTTCTTCAAAAAAACATATAAATAAATAATTACTTCTTATGATGAAATATCATCAGAATTTTACATTGATCTCATCATTGATCTAAATCTACTTTAATCTATGTGAATTTTTTAAAATCATTTCCATGAGCATAAAAATATTAGTGAGGGACTTAAATAAGGGAAACCATTAGTTTGATTACATTCCATGAAATGTTTCCTAAAAAATATATATTATTATCATGAATAAAATATCATCCTTTCAATATTATCATTATAATACCAATTGAAAATTAAACAATTTACATGAACAATCATAAAAAATATATAATATATATGTGTGTAACATCATACAGAATTATACCAAAATGGAATTACCATACATTCAACTTCCACATATGTCAATATTAAAAATGGAATATCCATATTTCTGGCATCCAAACCCAATTCATTAGAGGTTATAATGGAACCATTCATCCTTGATTTATTGTAGAACCACCCGTCCTTGGGTTATCAAGTTAACACCCATCAAATTTCATAGTACCATTAACACATAAAATCATGAAATTTTTAACATTTCACTATTACAATTTGATTTAAACTCATATAAAAAATTTCATGTTTTCAAAATAACAAACCCATTTTCAAAAACCAATTTAATACATTTTAAAAAAATATTTTTGAATCAATGGGTCTCAAACCACATTGAAAAATTTCAATGAAATAAAATAAATTTTTTTAAAACATTCATTTCTATCTATATAAATCATGAAAATAAATTTGAAAACATGCATATGAATGAAAGATATTTAGAAAAATAAATATTTAAAAAAACATAAAATTATGTGTTAGTTAAAGAGTCGATTTACTAAAGTCTAACTTGTCATGTATGTTCTTTATCTTCATTAATAATAACCTCATCTTAGTTATTTACTTTCTTGAGATTTTTTATTAAAGTTTTTATTCCTTTCTTATAAATTATTATCATGCTATAAAAATTAACTAATTATTTATGTTAATGTCACATGTTTTTATGATATTTAGTATATGAGTCCAAAATCGCATTGATATGATGTCTATAGTGTAAGTGGTCATATGTCCATAATATGTAGAATTATTTTAATGAAATAATAATCACATTTAAAATAAATTATAACTTGAAATTAAACAAATTCTGTATGGTTATGAAAAATTAATAGCATTATAATCATGGAGACAGTATGCCATACATACAGATGAGTGACATTTCCATTTTTCAATGCTCATTTTTGAAAGATTTTATGTATTATTATATATCTCATTAATTTTAATAATGCATATAATATAACATTAACAATATTAATATAATTATATATATAATCCATGTTATGTAATTCTGAGAAATGAATCATGTCGCTTCTTAGAGGTGATAGTTCACATGTATGCATGAACAATGATATAATTTCTTTTTTAAGGAAAAGTAAGAAAATAAGTGATATATTACTATTTAATAATGATAAATATGTCATCAATATATTTAATAAAAATTAATTATATCACAATAAATATTCTGGAGATACTTTACTGTACAATTAAGTATATCATTTTGTGCGGGTGATAGTTCACACGTACCCAAAAATGATAAATTATTTACCCATTTGATAGAAGTGGAGAATGATCTACATTATGACATCAATAGAATAATATATCTTTATTTTGAGAATATTAGAGTAATAATTTCATCAGTGTTAAAAAATTCAAAATTAGTGGAAGAATAAATAAAATTGAAACACTTAAATAAAAAACATACCTCTCATTGAGGAGACTTCCATTAATCAACACCATTACACTTCAAACGAGGGTGTTATATATAAACCAAGGACTCCATAATGTGGGGATGGATTCTAGTAAGATATTTAGATACATCATTGCCAAGCCAAATAGGTTTTGATATGTATTGGAATAAGAAGAATGAGTTCCCATTGATAGAATAGGGGAAGGACACTCTTGTAATTTTTCAAAATATTAAATTAATATTAATTACATTACTAGTAAAATGGATCCAAAATGATATATTTCAAAAATATGATGATTTTGTGTCGAGTAGCCGTTATCTATGTAAAATTTGATCTGTTTTTTATGATTTATTAATATTTATATTATATTATAACCCATATTAATTTATATAGATATATCATGTAATTCTATTTTCAAGGGGTAATATAATTAAAATAAATTAAAAAATTAAAAAATATGATTAACTGGTGATATTTTTAATTATACAAAAATCATTCAAATAATTTTTAGATCTCTAAAAATTTTATATCATTTAAGAAAATATTTTATTTTGAAAATATCAACTCTTTTAATTATGTAACTGTTCATTAGATGAATTTTAAAAAATATCATAAAAACTTGATATCATCAAAAACACTTTATTGAATCCCTAAAATTCCAAATTAATTTAGAAAATTAATCTATGAAATCATTTTTATCCAACTATATTTATTTTAAAATATCTAATATCATTTATTTGATTCTTCCATTAATGAATCAATTACCCCAAAATCCTTGTGTCACCATATATTTTATTTATTTAATTCCTAAAGTATATAAATAAATTTCCATGATTTATTTAAAAAAATTGTATTTCTAAATAATGTTTATAGTTGAACATATCCCTTATAAAACCCTATATAAAAATATTTTACTTATTAAAAACAAGTGTGTGAAAAAATTACATTTCATTGAATAAAATATATTAAATGTGTTACTGTCATCCAATAAAAAACAAAAAACTCAATGAAATCATCATAAGGATGATTTTGGTTGTAAATTACTCTTAAAATTTAATTCTTAAAATTTTTAGGGTAATTTGCTATTATTTTTCAATATTATTTTTACCCTTAATTACCTAATTTATCCTTAACTTTGGAAATAAAAATAATTACTAATGATTCTAATCATATTTTGAAAAAATTAAAGAGAATTTTCTTTTAAATTTTAGAAAAATGATTATAAATATGGAATCAATTTTATTAAATTAAAACACATAAATTTATAAAATTATTTAAAAATAATTCTCAATGAAGGTGTGAGAAAGAATGCTTTTTTAAAGTTAAGACATTCGATAATTTAAAAATAATTCATATCCAAAATTATTATGAAATTGATTAAAATGACCTAAATTGAATTAAATGGTAAAACATTTATCAAATAATGGATTGGTCCCTCATTGTCTATTACCTTTCCAAATTCTAGTGTTTATAGTTCTTGGACAATCTCGGTGAATCAGGAGGGCATCTGTGTTGGAGGCATAGAGTCATCGTTGGGAGACACCAATCAGTCTAACCGATAGATGTCTCTCTGATCGGTTTCACCCGTCAATATCACCAATCGTTTCCTCAAGCAAATGGTCCCACAGTGGGTGTTGATGTTCCTTCCCCAGTTTTCCAATAACACATCTTTTAGGACTTCTTACCCTTTTTAGGTTGTATAAGGATTTTAAGCCCTAAATTGATGTTTTGAATCCCCTAAGAGTTTGGAGGCCCTTAACAAAAAAACATGTGGCATGTCAAAACCATTGCCACATTTTTCAGATTCCTGGGGTTTCCTAGTTTCTCCCCTATTACATGTTTTTCTCCATTTTAAGGAAATTTATTAAGTCGTGGTTGTTATATCCACATTCTCCAAGTAGAAATATTAAATCACAATTAATCCCAATGTTTGAAACTTCCCTTCCATGTGGTTGAGCCATGATCTGGTGTATATATACTTCAAAATAATATCCCTGATTTTAGGATTTAGCCTCTTATTAAGATAATATTCTATTTTCCATCTTCATTTTTGGTTCTGTTTTTACAACTCAAGACTTCCTTTGGAGAAGAATTGTGTGGTCGTGCAAGAGCCCTTCATGCACAACCATGGAGTATTATTTTCCTACAAGTCACACCATCCTATATTCTATGAACAAAGAGAGAAATTAAATCCATGATCATCTATGTATGGGATTCCTTCCTCTCAATTTATTGTGCATCATAGAGGGTAGTTATGATGGTGAACCTATAGGATTTAGATTGAACCAAATTTAACGAAGATAATAAATGAACATTTAATGATTGAAGGGGTGGGAATGATTATGATGATGCAGTTTTTATCTTCCTTTTCTTATAGTGAATTGTATGATATTTTTTCCACTAAAAATCGTGGCATTGATGGTACTTTATTTCACACTAATGATGCTCTGTTTTTTACGTAATCTTGTGATTGAATGATTACAACATAGAAAATAGTAATTCACATAAACATGGTTGATTTAATGGATTCCCGAAGAATAAGAACCATTGTATGATCACTAGGGTTAACCAAATATAAATAATGAACATAATGGATAATGTTGGATAAACCTGAAATCATTGATGCTCTTTTTTAATGAGTTGCAAGACTGTTGTGATTGCAGTTTGTGGGGTGACATGGAGGGTGGGAGGATAGTATCTCTCATTGTGAGGATTTTGGATTGTGAATATGAGGGCGTGTAGAGCTTATATGTTTGGGATTGGTTTTCTTTCTATATATTAAAAGCTCTCATCGATCCTTTTGATGTTGTTACATTACTAGAGAACAGGTTCTGAATGCTTAAAAGTCTACATGGCTATTTTTCATTAAGTTTTTGTTTAGTATGGTGGTTGTGCCTATTAGTTTCATATTAGTGGAGTAATTTTTAAATGGAATAACTTGAATGTGATAACGAGAATGGGTACAATGAGAGAATTGTTTTCAAGAAATGGGTTGTGCTATGGTTGTGACTGTTCTTTGCTTCTGCATATAGAGGTAGCAGCAATAGTGGCTGTGTGTAGCCTTATTGTTGGTTTAGGAACTCCTAGGTTAAGATGATTTCTTTTTCATACCTATATATAGAATATTTAGTTCTTATGTTTCTTATATGCATGCCACCCATGTTATGAACAATGTTCCGAGCACCCCCTTTTCATGATGGAGGGTTTCTTCATGACATTATTATGAGTGGAAGGTTATTAGATCCTTTATGCTCCCTCTCTCAAGTAGGTTTTAATAGATTAATGATTATTATGGACCAAGACTCTTTAGTTTGGTTGTGTCTTTGGGCATGGAAGTGGTCGTCATGGCCCAAGTGTCTTCATATGTGACGTTGGTTGTTTTGGACCAGGTATCTGTGGCCATGGTTATGTTTTATTGTTGTAGCCTAGGAGTCTCTGGGAAGGATACATGGTTGTGGTGGCCGATAAAGGGTTTTTTGGGGTCGTAGTGGGACTATAGTGGAACCTGTGGGGGAGGTCTGGCGCATATGTTGTATTAAATAACTAGTGGGAAAGCGTTGAGAGTTACTATAATATATTTGTGTTATTAATATTACTTTACTTAATAGCCATTATATGGGTAGTGTGTCTTGGTGAGGTTGGGGGGATATTTTTTCCCTTCTAGGTGTTTTTGTTATCTCTTTTCTCATGAGGCATTAGAAAGCCTCACCAATTGTGAATGAGAAATTTTGGTTTCCCTAATGTGTATACATGTATTATCATCTGACATATATAAAATTAATTTCACATTTCCTTGATGACTTTGAGGACCGTCCCAGACCATACTAACCAAGAAGTCGGGAAATTTTTCGTTGATTCTTTTTTTTTTCTATAGGTACTTAGTTTGAGTGTTTTTTGTACACTGTATTGATTTATATTGAACACGCATATGTGACTAGATTTTTTTTAATTTTTTTTACATTTATTATAAGTATTTTTTTGTGTTTACCATATTATGTCCCTATATTGTTTTAAAAAAACGGTAATGCCTTCTATATTATTTGAGATTTTATACAGTTGGTTCTTTTCGCCACTCTAGGGCCTATGGAAGGCGGGACTCAGGGGTCATTATATCTCCTTCAACATGAAGACGGAAGGGTCTTATAGTTTTTTGTCCCGTCCCTCGTCTTGGTGAAGGCAAGTCATGAAAACATGTTGTCAATGGCTAATAGCCGAGAGATTGGATGTATTTTGAGGTTAGTCACATTGAGGATTGCATGGAATAGTAGGGAACCAATGTTACATAATCATGGTGCGTGAAATAGCCCATGGAAGACCTACTAGGATACATGATTTTAGGGGCCCTAGTGATCTGATGAATGAAATCTAGACCTACCGAACGACCAGGTGAGGATACACTGATTGCTAGGTAGAGACCCTTGGAATGATACATGCATCATAATGACCTATGTTCTTCTATGTCTTTAGTGTTTTGGGAATTTTAAATAAACAAAAAAGTATAACACAATTTAAGAGAATTTGTTCACAATACTTGGGCATAGAAATCCCTCATCTACCTTGTTGATATAGAACCTGAACGATGTCCATGATTAGTGTGGGAAATCAAGACCCAACTGGCTAATTTGGTCGATCAACATAGGGATGATAGAAAGGAGGAGGATGACCAGTGGAAGAATACTCCTTGTGACTTTCAGCGAGAGCCCGTTGGGAGGTAAAAGGGAAACATCTTAGACATGGAAACAAAGATATGTATTGAGTAGAATGTGATATATATCTTCATGATATATGTTTCAGTAGAGTAATGGGTTTTTTTAGTAGTTTGTTAGATGAGGGGAGCGGCGCGTCCATGGTGGAAGCTCTATCTCGAGGAGAAGAAAGAAGATGAAGTTTCATGGACTAACATCGAGAAGGAGTTCCAAGAATAATTCCTTTCTCCCATGGTGATTGCCAAAGAGAGGCAATAACTACTCTCCCTATATCAATTGAGTATGTTTGTAAGGGATTTGGGGATCAAGGTCATAGATCAACTTCTTTTCGCTCCAGACCTCTTCCCGGATGAGGAGTCGCGGGCAAGACACTTAGAGGAGGTTCTCTGACCTTCTCTTCAGTATGTTGTTACTATATTCACTCTACCAATGTTCATGGAGGTGAAGAATAAGGCTGAAGTGGTGGACATGATGGAAACGTAGGTAGGAGGGTTGTGAGAGTGGAGAAAATTCATCTCATTAAAGGGGAAATCCATTAGCAGCCAACCTCCAGCATCAAGACCTTCTAGTCGTCGACTAAGGGGGAGTCTCAGTACTTCTAGTTTCAATATCCTAGTCTGCACCCATTCTCCTTGAGCCAAAGAGTGAGTTTCCTTATCTGTGATAGTCAATGGATGATTTTGAATTAGTGACCTGACCGAGTGTTGTATAGTGTGGTCGGAAGGTTCAACGCCCACCACAACAACACCATTTTCCAGCGAAATCATTCCAGCAGTAATAGTAGGGACAACGAACTCCTACTCCAATGAGTGTTGATGGTGCATGAGGAGGCCGAACTTAGGGTTCTATTTAGGTACCTTGACCAGAGTATTGTCAAGGAGATGGATGGTAGTCGAGGGGCATTGGGTCTAGGTGTGGGTAGTGTCATGACATAGAGGTATTAGTTCCAACCGGGCCAGAGGTCATCTGATGAACGATCAGTTTGTATTGTACTGTTTCATGTGCCTTTTTTGATTCGAGGGCATCACATTCCTTTATTTATCCTTGTTTAGAAAATTAATTCTATTTATATGTAGAGATAATTTATATTCCCCTGGTGTTTAGCATGCCTGTTGGAGGTCAAACAATCTTCTTTGATTTTTATTGAGGATGCAGACTGATGGTGGGGCCGAATTTGTCTAGTGGGAATCCTTTTCATCACCAAAATTATCTATCTGATGTTATCCTGGGACTCAACTAGATACTGGAAATGCATTTTATAATCCAATACATGCAGATAAGGGTCGTGTTCTCTGATATAAGCGGGTAGTGTGTAGCTTTTGATGGCAAGAGGGGTTTCCATGAGGGAATCTGACGAGTGGAGCCCCATATTTCCTTATTATTCGATCTACTAGTAGAGAATGTAGACAAAGAGGTGGTGGAAGACTTGGAGGGTTGTTAGTGAGTTTCTAGAGGTCTTACCAAAATAGGTTTTGATTCAAATGTCTCAATGTGATGTTGATTTTGGGATAGATATACAACCTGGTGCCGTTCCAATTTGATGTATTTTTATTGGATGGCACCTTTTATGTTTCGGGAGTTGCGGACTCAGGATGATGACATGATGTATAAGGTTTTTATATGAAGGAGTGCATCACCATGGTATTCTATAGTAATTTTCGTAAAGTAGGTAGATTGTGGTCTCAGGATGTGCATATACTACCAAATATTGAATTAGGTGATGGTCCAGAACTGTAACACCCTTCAATGGATCGAAGATCATTTTGACTAGTCGAAGGGAGTTGATCGGTTTTGTAAAATCAAACTATAGTCTATATATCACCAGTTGAGTGTGGAATAGAGTGACATCCAAAAAAATGATTACAAATGAAAATATGGGCACATTGAGTTTTTGGTCATCCCATTCATCATTACAAATTCACCAAATATTTTCATGGGGCTCATGAAATAAATTTTCTGAAAGTATCTGGACCAGTTTGTAGTCATACTCATCAACAACATCTTGATCTACCCATGATCAGAGGAAGATCATGCCAACAATCTGAGGAAAATAATAGATATCCTCAGACCCCACCATCTCAAAATAATGTTTTACAATTGCATGTTCTGGACACTAATGGTGATCATTAATGGACACATGGTGTCCCATCATGGAATAGTGGTGAACCATTAGAAGTTCAAATATATTTCCTCTTGGTCATCATAAAAAAACATGATCGAGGATTATAGTTTCATTAGACTGGTAGGTTACTAACGAATGTTTGTCCCTGAATTCTCTCAAGTTGAAGCAACTTTTGAAAGCCTTGACAAGAAAGGACCTGGATTTTTTATTAAGTGATTAGTGCCACATTACATTTAGTTATCTAAAAGGGAAGCTGTTCAGTTCCCCAGTGATGGGGTTTCCAGATGAAGGGGTAACATTTAATGTTTTTTCTGATGCTTCTAGTTTAGGGTGTGGGTTTGGGATGATGTAACAACAGGGAGTATCTCTTATGGGTCTAGGCAGTTAAATCGTCACGAAAATAATGATGCCACCCATGACATGGATATTGTAGTTATTATGGTCATGATAATGTTTTGGAATAATTACATCATCGTGGAATGATTCTTGGTCATCACAGATTAAAAGAGCTTGAGGTATGTCTTCTAGAAGTGAGACTTGAACATTCAACAGTATAGGTGGATGTAGATTCTTCAGGACAAAGAATTAGATACCTCCTACACCATAGGAAAGTGAATTTTTAGGGTTGATGCCTTGAGCATGAAATAATAGGGGGATATGGTTTGGTGTCCACATATTCATAGAAATAAATGGAGTAGTTGGATAACTTTTATTTGGGAATGAGAGTGGAGGACAGTATAGGTTATCTATTTTAGATGAAAATTTAGTCTTCCTTAGTATGTCAGGGGAATGAGCCTCAGTAGAGAGTCATAGAGGTTGAAGTGATGTGTTGTCATGTTATCCCGGGTGATGCTCTATAAGGATTGTCATAGGATAGTTGAAATCAGATATTGTTTTCTGGAATGTTATTTTCCATGGTGTCAATGCATGATAGAGTTCTTGGTGAGTTCCCTAAATCACCCATGATGGTAAAACCAAGAGTTTTTAAGAGTTACTAAGGCTTGATGGGCCAGTTTTGGTCGCTTGAAGTGAATAGGGAAGTGGAAGAGCTTGTGGAAATGTGCCTCATGTAACCGGAGGATATGGCATAATACCGTGTCCCCAGTGCTCTGTTGCAACCCTTGGATGCTGTAGAGGGGAAGTGGGCATACATATCAATGTATTTTTTTCACATGAATTACTAGTGTTGATGTTGTTTGGGATTCATTTTGGGTAGTGGGAAACCATTTGACTTAATTATCTTACTTCTTAGCAGTTAAGGAGTTGAGTGTAGTGGATGCCTTGGCCCAGAATTATGCGGGTGATGTTCTATGACTACACAGAGTTCCTTGAATCATCATCTTAGATCTGGAAACACACTTTAATTCACATGTCTGGAAGGGATTATAGCATGCTTTTGGGACCCATCATTTCTATAGAAATTCTTTCCACCCTCAGAGTGATGGGAAGACAGAGAGGACCATCCATACTCTGAGGATATGTTGTGAGCATGTGTTCTGTACATCGGAGGATCATGTGTATGACACTTTCTTATGGTATATTTTTCCAACAAAAAAATATATCACTCTACCATTGGCATGGCTCTATTAAAATCCTTGTACAAAAGACATTTTATTTCACCCGTGTTCTTGACAGAGTTTGGGGAGGACGGTGTTATTGTCTTAGAGGTAGTGAAGAGCATGACGAAGAAGATTCAACTTGTACATGCTAGGATGAAGGAGACTCAAAACCATCAAAAGTTGTATGTAGATCATATGAGGATACACTTGGAGTTTGAGTTTGGGGACCATGTGTTCCAAAAGGTATCCCCTTGATGTAGAGAGAGGAGGCTTGATAGGGGGAGTAAGCTTTTTACCAGGTTCATCAGACCCTTTGAGGTGTCGAGAAAAGTCTGTGAGGTGGAATATGACATGGCATTAAGACCACCTCTAGAGAGGATCCACAATGTCTTTGATGTATCGTAGCTCCATAGGTATCTTCACGAATACCCCTATATCCTCTAATGGGGAGAGTTGGATATAATGGATGATGCGACGTTCGTGGAGCAACCATTGAGAATTGAAGATCATAAAGAGATGGAGCATTGTAGACATACTATTCCCTTGGTTAATTTATTGTGGAGGCATGGTGGCCATGAAGAGAGTTCCTGGGAATGGGTGGCACATATGCATTGCCAGTACCAAAATCTATTTTTAGTTTGGTCTTGTGTTTTCTATGTGCATTGCATATGATGAACTATTAATACTGCTTATTGTATGATAAGTTGCTTCCCTATTCTCTATTTTCTGTGAGATGTCCTAACTATGGGGAGGGGAGAAACAAGTCCCTTAACAAGGTGAATTAATTTGGATGCGATTAAACTTGCGTGGGTGAGTTAGTGCCACCCAATGTGTATGATACATTGACATAGAGAAAAGGAATCCCTAGCCCATATGTATGAATGGAATGGATTCATGTGTTTGTTTGATTACATAGTAATTCTATATTTTTTTCAGGATATAGATGAGGGAATGATATCCCTAGACATTGAGGGGTTTTTCTGGTTTCAAACTACACTTGGTTGGTTTGTACTTGACAGGGAACTTACGAGGTGGTTGTTTCGACCCCTATATTTTTATCAGGGTTTTCCGTGATTTTTGAGGACATTAATATTTTGAGAGGTATCTAATGTAATTAAATGGACCCTTTAGGTCCATTAATTTTCTGAATTCTATTTTTTTTGGTGTCCGGGACACCATTGAGAATCAGGAGGGTGTTGGTGTCGGTTAAAAGGTGTCACAGTGGCGTCACATATCAGCGCCATGGATAATTCTCATTGATCGGTGCCCTTGATTAGTTTTAGCAATTGGTCTCACCGATCGGTGTCTCACCAATCAGTGCCACCGATGGGTGCCACTCCCAAAAAATCATCCACCTTGGGTGTCAAGGGTAATGCCTCTTTTTTGACTTATTACCCTTTTAAAGTAGTTTATAGCCTTTTATACCCATAAATGATGATTTAAACCCCCTATGAGTGGGGAAACCCTTAACCTACCAATATTTATGGCATGTCCCAACCTTTCCTTGTTTTTTAGGTTCTTGTGTTTTCACAGTTTCAACCCTGTTACGTGTTTATCTCCCTTATAGAAAATATCTTAACTCAGAGCTGTTATCGCCACCAACTCTGAGGAGAATTGTTACATCTCTATTAATCCATACATGTGAAACCACTAAAACATGTGGTCAATATGCGATTATAATTTTATGTACTTCTACACCGCCTCTATGATTTTAGTATATTCCGCCTTCTTAAGATGAGGTCCTCTCATCCTTCTTCCATTTTGATTCTGGAAAATGCAACTCGAGACATCCTCCAGATAAGAATCGTGTTCTTGTTCTAGAGACCTTATCACTCAGCCATGGAGTCTTATTTTCATGAATGTCATGCCATGCATAGATCTTGGCACAATGAGAAAACTTTCATCCTTGATCATCCATAGAGGGGTTTTCCTTCTTCTCTCTTTACTGTGCATCATGTGGGGAGGGTATGATGATGAACATTTGGGAAGTAGATGGAACCATATTTAATGAAGATAATAAACAGAATTCAAATTGATGAATGGGTGGGAATGGCGATAATTATGATGTTATGTTTTATCATAATTTATTTTTTGTGAATTTTATTCTCTTAGGACTAATGAAAATCTTGGGTTTTGATGGTCATTTATAGCCCACTAATGAAGCTCTATTTTCTATTTAATTTTATTATAGAATGACTATAACATAGAAACTGGATGATCAGATATAAATGGTTGATTAAATTGATGATCGATGAATAATAAACCCGGTGTGATCACCCCTATTTACCAAACAAAATGATCGATCATAATGAATGATATTGGAAAAATCTTAAAACACCCTTGATTTGTTTTGATGAGATGCATGAGTGTTGCGTTTAATTATTGTGGGGAGACATAGAGGGGAGGGGGATGAGATCATTGGTTGTGAGTTTATTGGTTTCGGAGTTTGAGGCGGTGTATATCTAATATGTTGGGACATGGTATTGTTATAGTACATTGAGGTACCTCATAGACCCTATATGACATTGTTACATTAGAATAGAACTGGGTGTGAATGCTTAAAAGCATGATTGGCTGTCTTTCTATCAGTTATTGTTTGGGATTGTGGCTATACCTATTAGTTTCCCTGTATTGGATGAATTTTTAAATGAAATTACTTAAATGTGATATAGATAATGTGTACAATGAGGGAATTGTTTTACAGAAATGGGTTGTTCTCTAGTTGTGGTAGTTGTGTACTTGTGCATGTAGTGGTAGCAGAAAAATATTTTGTGTGTGGGATAGTAGTTGGTTTCAGATCACTTAGTTTGGGATGAGTGATAATTTACCTACATGTATAATATTTACTTATTGGGACTCTTACATATACCCCACCAATGTTTGTCACTTCATGTTGAACACCCGCATTTCAGGGGGTGGGTATTGTTTCCAACATTCTTATGAGTGTCTGGTTATTAACTCCTTTCTAATCCCCCTTCTAGGTAGCTGATGAATCTTTAGGATAGCTATGATGGCCTAAGGTTCATTATTACACAAGACTATTCATTCATGGAGTGTTTTGGTGGTTGTCTCATGTGTGGGAAGGGTGTTTTTTTCCCATGTGCCTTTGGGATGAGGCCCATGGGTCTTTGGGTATGACAGTGGTTGCTTTGGACCATGTTTATTGGGATGTGGAAATGGTTATAATGGACTATGGTCCATTGGGATTGGTGGTGGTGGTTGTGGCCCAGGTTTCTATAGGGGGTGGTTACATGTGTTTGTGGTGAACCATGTGTCTATGGGTTGGATGGGTGGTTGTGGTGGCCGATAAGGTTGTTGTTAGGGCGTAGTGGGACTGTCGTGTAACCTGTGGGAGTGGTCTGACATGTAATATGTTCTAAATCACTAATGGGAAAGCGTTGAGGGGTACCCAAATATCGATGTGTTTTTACTATTACTTTACCTGACTTTTTTTATTTGGGGTGTTCCTTGGTGAGGGTGGGTGTATTGTTTCATTTCTAGGTGTTTTGGTTATCTCTTTTCTCATGAGGCATTAGAATGCCTCCCCACTTGTACACAAGAGCTTCTAGTTTCCTTACATAGTATATCTATGTACTCATCCTTCGTATATAAATTTATTTCAGGTTTTTAGGAGGACATTGAGGATCGTTCCAGACCTTATTATCTCAGACAAAGGGCTAGTTGTCGTTACTTATTTTCTTTTCTTTTTGTACATTCTTTCTGTGTGTTCTTGTACTTTTTGTTAGTTAATATTGAACATGCATATGGGAATATATTTTTGGATTTTATTTAACTTTCAGTCTATCGAGATGTTTGGTTTTACCATATTATCCTCTAATCATGTTTTATAATAAGGGTAATGACTTCTATATTATGTGAGATTTTATACCCTTGGTGCTAGTCACCTCTCTAGGGTGAATTAAAGGTAGGACCCATGGGGTAATATCTCTACTTCAACTTGATGAAGGAAGGGTCTGGTAGTTTTCTATACCTTCCCTCATATTTTGGAATGTGTTTTGTGACAGTTCAATATAAAAATTTGAGAAATAACATTCCATAAGACTGCTAAAAATAATACAATCTCTGATTGGAACCCAAAATACTGAAGTTGGTTTTTAACATAGTCTCCCAATATAAACATTTTCATTTATCTCCAAATAACAAAAATCATTCTTAATAAATCATACGAAAATTTAATTTCCCTTATCACATATTCTCTAATATAAGTTAATCACTTCCATAAAAACATGAATTACCACTAAATGATATCTCATATTTAATGATAGTTCAAATTTACTGCTCTAATAAAATTGCATTGTTTTCTATTTACCTTAGTCATAAATATATTTCCTTTTGAAATAACATTATTCTATTAATCACTGAATAATTTTCTAATACCATAGAAATTTATTTAATAAAACATATATTACCAAAGTCCAAATATTATTCATCCATCAAATCATATAAATAAAAATGAAAATTTTAGACTATCCACAACTTCATGTAGTACAGTGGTAGGTGATTTACCCTTGTCACCCTTCAGTTGTGGATTCAATTCCCACAGCCTTACTGGATGGGAAGAGTTTTCACTCATCCTATGAAATTTTAATTTTCTAGGACTATATAAATCTTATTGAATGTCAAAAAATAAGTTAATATGTTAAACAATATCTATATAATATGTTAATATAAAATTTTATCACATACCTTTCTTTTCTTATAAAAAATGTAATAACCCATAATTAACTCCAAAATAATTATTTCTCTGATAATACCATTTTTCACAGTAGAACCTCATAAACTAAATACCCAAATTGGTTTTTATGAATTTTAATTTTTTTTACTATTAAAGTTATAAAATGGTAATGATATCCCTAATTCTTATGCGAAAAACATAATTTCCAATGTTGAATAAAACATCATATGTGTGACACCTTGACCCCTCTAGACTGGAACCAGTGCGTTACTTGTGATATTGGGATGGTTAGAAGGAATGAAAAATCCTGAAGGAACGATTAGTATAGTAGTCTTGAAGAAACTAGATACATATATGTTACTCAAATTACATAGGAAAAGTTTACAAAATACAATACATAACGAAACAAAGAATTTCATCCATAATAACTCAATAAAAGATCTCTTCTTTGTCACCTATAGAATGTAAAAAATTAAAGGCTTGAGTTCAAATGCTCAGTAAGGGTTACAAATAGTGGAAGAATGATTACAATAATAACTGAATCACAATCAATCTGACATATTCAATATGGCATAGTGAATAAATGAATAACTAATTCCATTAATAAACAGAGAAAGAAACTGCATCAATAGATTTTCTCATAGTGAAAACATCATGGATAATGATAAAGGATAACGAAAAAAGAGAATTCTTATTAATTGGACGTAATTTATATGGCACGTGAAACCATAATACCGTAAAAATGGTTTAGTTTTATGGGTAGAAACCCGTCTGATTTTTGGAAATAAACTCGAAGGGTTTTTCGCCAAAATGATTTGTCTCATGAGACCTACTGATGCATCAAGATGCTATAGTGGGCCCCACTTTCCACTGGATATACAAATCATTCATTATACATTGATACAATAAAATATAAATATTCCTTTTCAATATCTGTGTAGAGTAGAGACGATGGATGATCCCATAAGGGGCGCTATCTCATTAGGGTATCCACTGTCGCCACCTCTCCTCGCTCCGCCTTGGATTGGCTTCGAATCAACTCCTCATTGCTCCTTCTTGGCGCTCTCGTTTTGGAGAACCCAGAAGCATATTTTTCCTCGAGGATGTGGCCAGTGTGACACTTCTCACCATTTTCTGACCTACTCCCACTCTACCCTATCTTCGTTGGGTAGGGTCTCATCTGGCGGTGTGGTGAAACCAGCGGTCGTAGTTCCAACTTCTCCGAGCAGCGGGTCAGCGCGCGAATCTATGTCAGCTGTATGCATGCGCGGTGGTTCGAGGTGATCTCCAAGTAAGAAGGTGAAGGTGGCGATGGGATCTTGTTCTTGTTCGTGGTAAGGTCTTGCGGTTGTCTTTGGGATTATGCTTTTTTCATTCTGGTATTTCTATTTATGATGGATTTTGGTGTTTGGATGTGATATTTTCTTGCATTGTTATATGCGGAGGCTTTTGTTGGGTTAAAAAGGTTCATCTGGTTTTGGTCCGATGGCATAGTCGATGTTGTAGGGGCAATGTGGATGTGTTTCTTCCAGAATTCTTCATTTCCTTGGTGAATCTTGGTGAACAATAATTTGAAGCCACAATGGTGAGGGTTCTCTGTCAGCATGATTTGGATGTAAATGTGTTTGTGAATGATGTGTGGTTTTGTGGAGGAACCGGTGTGGTGGATTAAATTTCATGGTGGTATGGTTCTATTAAAGTTTCTCTACCTCCTTCGGAGGACTGAAAATGGATTTATTAGGATGTGGGGAGGGTTGGTTTGGTCTATACTGGTTTGAATTTTGATTGTTTTCTTTTGGTAGTATGTCCTTGGTCCATGAGACACTACATCCAGTTTACTTGTTGGGATTTCTTCAGAAGATGTTCGGAGTAAGAAGTGTTCTCATTATAACCACTGTCTGGAATTTGATGTTTTGAGAGGGTATGGTGTTTTCTATCTGTACCAGGTGCATGAATCCTTGCATGAGACTATTATCCAAGCATCGATTGGAAGGGGGATTCTAATCATATCATTTTTATTGCTAGGGTGGGGTTTTCCTTAATCGTGTATTGGATTTTCTTTTTTCTTGATGATCTTGGACTGTAGAGGCATGGTTGTTATTTAAGTAATTGATTTCTTTCTTGTTTCACACTTTTTCCAAAAAAGTGCATTTGGAATAAAAATTTATTTTTAAGTCAGTATAGAGTAGTGTATACAGATTCATCAATAATACCATAATTAAAATATCTTTCAAAATAAACACTGTAAGTAAAATGGTATATGGTTTAGACAACAAACATATCCATGATATGAGATTATGGATATTTAATATAAATATAATTTCAAATGAAAAGTGATCTCAAATGGGCATTAGGTACACCACATAATGATTATTAGGTTCACAATACAATGTATTCACAAGGAAGTATTAGTTGAGATAAATTCTCTTACCACAAAGTAATCGGTCAAATCATATAACCAGAACATAATAAACCTCAAATTAATAATTTAATAACATGAATATAAATAGAATAATGTTATTATGTATCAAATTTTAGTACACATATACCACATACAAGAAATAAGTCGCGAACAATGAAAATCTCAAAAAAAATGAATGTGAGATGAGAAATCCCTTACACTCATTTCAGCATGGTAACGAGTGTTATTGTGAGGGATTAATGAGTAGTAAAGGGGTATTAAATTATTTATATGTGATAAGTTTAGTATGGGGGAGGTGAGAAAACATACCCCATCATTTGGAATTAAATCTAAAGGGGCACAACATAGAAGATATTATTGTAAAAAAGTGATAGAGAGGAACCCTTACAATGATTGTATCATTAGAGTGAGTAAAGATCAATGAAATATTTATGAGTGAAAAATAAAATCCACAAAATTTGAGTGTGTATATAGTATAAAACAATCCGTGGTCATTCACATATATTATTGGAATGACAAAACAAATGACATAGATGTTTAACTCAATTAATGGAAATTGAGTAAAGATATCCCTTACCTTACGCTTGAAGGTGTTCTTGACTTGTTATTTAAGACCTGAATAAAAATATTTTTCTTACTAATTCATAATTAAAGAACCTCTTCTATATGTAAATGATTTATTATTAAAAAATTTCGTTCATTCATGGCCTTTTTGATTAGTTATAAGGATCAATTTCATTATTCGGGATTTTTTTACTTGGTATTAAATGATCAGTTCACATATATTCATGTTCGGATAAATATATAACATTGAAGTGGTTATTAAGAAATAAACATATATTATATTATTGAACATATAGATGATTAAATGGTTTTGAATTTAATTTTGTTATTAATGTGAGGTCGAATTATTATATATATATCCTTAGTGACAACTGTTTTGGCTAAAAGGTGGGTTTGATTACAATGAAAATGTTTTACTTTATAACTTAATACCATTTGTAAAATAGTATTAAAAACAAAAAATAAGATATATTTACTATATAATAATCTGGTTCAACCATAACTCAAATGTTTTCATGACCATAATTAATGATTATGATAGAAATTGATAAATTGTTTTCCTTGAATGTGCTAAATTATCACATCTCAAATGGTTCATTCATTTATTTAAACTAAATATTGGGGAAAGGAGAGAAGGTAATGAAATATACCATTAGCCTGAAAATATTCTAGTACATGTATGTTACTGGATTTATAATACTATTATGGTGAGGAATGATACAAAAAGAAAAGAACAAAAAAGAATTAAAGGAATTGGAAAGAGGACTTTACCTCTTGAGACTTCCTCCTTTGAGAACCTCTTAAGGGGAGAGGTTTTGGTATATTGAATAGACTAGAAGCTTTTGGAAATGTGGGAGGATCTTGAGAAATGAATTGGGCAGAATATTGGCAAGGCACAATGCTTCAATGGTTTGATAGGAAGAGGGGTTGAGGTGTGCTTTATAAGCAGAGGTGAGAGGAGTTTTCTTTATATAAAATATATATGTTTATTATTTCCTCTCAAGACAACCAATAGTTAGTATTACATGAAAAATAATAGTAATATATGAATGTGACTTCTAACCAATTGGGCTTACATCAGTAGATCATTATCATTGACTCAATTAATCATGTATTTAGCAGTTATTATGAATTATCAGATTTTACTATTCATCAAAAAATTAAGTATTTCAGAAAAATCCCAAAAATGATCCCTAACCATTTTTGAAGTGTAGAATCCAAAAATGAAATCCATTTTTCAAAAATATTTTTTAAATATGATTAATTAAATATTTAATTAAAATCATTATTTATTCAAAAAATACAAACACTTAAAATTTTCATCTTCATTTTCAAGGTCTCTAAATTCATTTATGCACTCAATGGTATGGATATCGTTTATAAGATTCATATTACTATTGATAAGGGTATGTCAATATTCATAAGGGTAGGTTACTGTTCATAAGGGTAGGTTACTATTCACTAAAAATATGTTAATCTTATCAGGCTCTAAATTTCATCTTGAACACAGTAGTGTATGTCATATTTTTAAAATTCAAGACGTAGTGTTGGAAAATATAAGTTTAATGGATAGGTTATGGATATCTCCTATAAGTAATAATGGTTTCATCTATATAGAGTCATTGATCCATGAAATATACTTTATAACTAAAATTTATTTAAGATAAACAAACCATGAAGTGTTTGGGGTTCTATATTATTTCCTCCTTCAGTAATTTATTTCTTGATATTTTATGAATGAAGCCCACCAAAAAGATGTGGGTGGTTCTTCTTCAAGAAATCCTCTGGTTCCCATGTAGCTTCCTCCATATTCTGGGTCCTCCAAAGAACCTTTACTAGATAAGTTGCCCAATTTCTCAATACTTGCTTCCTTGTGTCAAGAATCCCAATATATTTTCACATTATGAAAAATCAGTTTCTAGTTCAATTTCTTCATAGGTGTGTACATGCATTGGGTCTGGAATGTTTTTCTTCAACAATGAAACATGGAACACATCATGGTCTTTGGAGATATTTGGTGGCATTTCTAAACTGTATGCTACTGCTTCAATTCTTTCTAGAATTTCAAATGGTCCGATATACCTATTGATCAGTTTCCGTTTCTTACTAAAACATAAGACACCCTTCCATGGAGATAATATCAGAAATACATGATCTCCTACTTTAAATTCCATGTCCTTTCCCTGGTTGTTAGCATAACTCTTCTTCCAACATTGGGATACTTTAATAAGGGTTTGTATTGTCTTCACCTTTGTCGCGGTTTCTTCAACAAGTTACGGGCCTATAGGTTTACTCTCACCAACTTCATCCCAACATGTTGGAGTTCGACAACTATTTCCATATAATTCTTCATATGATTACATTTGAATACTTGAATGGAAACTATTGTTGTAGGAAAATTCCACCAAAGGCTAGTATTGATCCCACATAACATGGAAATCAAGAGAGCATTACCTCAGCTTGTCTTCTAGATTTTGAATACCCCTTTCAGACTATCCCTTAGTTTGGGGGTGATAATCAGTACTCATACGCAGCTCATTATTCAAATCCTTCTAAAGAATTTTCATGAATATTGATGTAAACTGGGGATCTTGATCCGACACAATCGATAGAGTTTCACCATTAAGTCTTACAACTTCATTAATATAATGTCTTTCCAAGATCTCACGTGGAAAATCCTCTCTTATAGGAAAACAATGTGCTGATTTTGTGAGCTGATCAACAATTACCCATAGTGCATCGTTTTTTATAGGTTTACATGGTAGTCCAGTGAAAAAATCCATCGTAATGTTATCCCACTACCACATTGGAATAGGTAGAGGTTGCATCACTCCTTTGGGTTGTTGTCTCTCTACCTTCACTTGTTGACAAACTAGACCTCTTGACAGGTACTCATCAATTTCCTGCTTCATATTATGCCACTAGAAATATTCCTTCAGATCTCTATACATCATGGTGCTACCTGGGTGTATGGAGAAATTTTATCTATGAGAATCTTCTAATAGTTCCCTTTTTAGCTTAGGTACTTAAAGAACGTATAACCTCTTCCCTAATTTCATATTTCCTTCTTTGTACACAAAGTTAGCCAGTCTCTCATCCTTAATTACATACATTTTCTATATTGAGAGATTTTTATCTTCTCTAATAATGATTGTTTAGAAATCATTTCAAAGAGGAATGATGTTTCACATTCCATAATGATTCCCATATCCATATTTAGTAGATCCAAAAATATAGGATCTCTCTCAATACTTATTTGAGTTAGAAGTCCATGATCTTTCTTGCTTAATGCATGTACCACCATATTCACCTTTCCAGGGTGGTAGTCTATTGAACAATCGTAATCTTTGAGTAACTCAAGCCATCTCCTCTACCTCATGTTTATTTATTTTTGAGTTAAAATTTATTTCAAACTATTGTGGTCTATATAAATATCAAATCTCTCTCCATAGAGATAATTCTTCCATATTTTCAGAGAAAAGATTACGGCTGCTAAATCAAGATCATGAGTTGGATTATTTTTCTCATGAGTCTTCAACTATCTTGATGCATAAGTATTAACTTTATTGTTTTGCAAAAGGACACAACCCAGTCCATTATTTGATATTTTGTTGTATATTGCAAATCCACCACTTCCAGATGGAAGAGTCAAAATTGGAGAATTGGAATATCTTTTTTTCAATTCATATAAGCATTTTTAACATTATTTTTTCTATACAAACATAAATATTTTACGTGTGAGCTTGGATAGTGGGTTATCCAGTCGGTAAAAATTCAGAATGAAATGCCGATATTAACATGCTAAGCCAATAAAAATGCATTTCTAAGTTATGTTTGTTGGTGTGGGCTAATCTTGGATTGCATTTGTCTTTGAATGATCAACTAGGATTCCATATTTAATGAAAATATGGCCTAGAAAAGAAACTGATTGAAGCCAAAATTCGCATTTTCTAAACTTCCCATATAAATAATTACTTCTAAGAGTTTGCAAAATGTCCTACAAGTGATTCTCACGGTCATCATAGATTTTTGATTATATGAGGATATCATTGATGAATACCACCAAAAATTGATCAATATATTCTTTGAAGACTCTATTTATTAAAGTCATGGAATCAGAGGGTGGATTTGTCAGTCCAAAAGGCATTACTCTAAACTAGTTATGCCCATACCTGGTCTAAAATGTTGTCGTAGGAATATATTATTTTTCTTACACGCCACTGATGATATCCGGATTTAAGGTAAATGTTTGAAAAGTATTTAGCTTTATGAAGTAGATCAAATAAATCATAAATTTGGGGAAGATGATACTTATTCCTTATTTTAATAGCATTTACTTCCTTGTAAACAATGTAAAGCCTCATGGATCCATCTTTATTCAAGACAATGAGGACAAGGGCTCCCCATAGAGAAACACTAGGTCGAATAAATCCTTTTTCACTCAAATCCTCTAGTTGTTTCTTTAGCTCTATTAATTCCATAGTAGCCATTATATAGGGAGTCTTTGATACAGGTCTTGCATCTGGAATTAAATCAATAGAGAACTCATATTCCCGCTCTGGAGGATGTTCATGTAAATCCTCTGAAAGAAATCAATATATTCTTGCACTATGTGCACAGATTCAATTTGATGATTTCTTTCCTCACCCATAGATATTTTTTTATCATCCTCTCCATGTATTGAATTCTGTAGAGCTACTAGGGGTGGTTCTAGATAATAATTAGGTGGAGAAGTTTTTTCCCTAATGAAAAGTGATTCTATACAATTTTAACAAATTGTAACTTCCTTCTTCTTACAATAAATCTCGCATCATAATTTTACTACCAATACATACCATGAATTATATCAAATTTAGTCATTAGTATGATGATAAGGTTGGAAACTAAAGCACATTTTGGTGTCTGGTGGGGGACTAGTCGACATGCCTTTTTGTAATGATACATCCCCTGGGTGTTTTGATTGACAACTCCATTATTAAATCAAATTGTACATATCTAATTTTTTTAGAAAACTGGGAAGATATAAATGAATGCAATGATCTAGAATCAAATAATGTTCTGGATATATTTGAGAAAAAAATTAAAGTACATATCACCACATCATTAGGAACATCAACCTCTGTGGTTGTAATTGCATAGGCTCTCACTTGTTCTCTTGGCTTTTTCTGTGGCTTGTTTTCATGGTGCTTAGGACACTCATTTTCATAGTGTCCCATCTCTCTGCAATTGTAGCATTGACTATCATCAAATTTTTTCTTCACATTTTATTCCCCAGACCGATGACCCTTTTATCCATACTTATAACAGCCACACATGCCTTCCAATCATTTACAGAGATGAGTTTTTTCACAGTTCTCACATAATGGGAATTGATTTTTTATCTTGATCTTCTTTGGTGATTCTTATTTTTCTTTTGTTATCAGAGTACCACTTCTTTTCTTGGTTTCCTTTGAAAAGATTTGATCTAGAAAATTCCCTCTCTGTTTTGAGGGCACATGATACAATTTCATTATATGATGAAAAAGATTGAGATGCCACTGGCCTTCCAAGACATGGCATATGTGCTTCAATTAAATGATCAATCTTTTCTGCCAAGTCACGTATGTAATCTACGACATACCTAGCTAGCCTTGTGAAAGTAGCCTTATACTCTACAACAATGCCTTATTACCTTAATTTAAAGCTATGTAATTTCCTCTTTATTTCAGTTCGTTGCTCACGAGGGAAATATTTTTCAACGAATATTTCCTTAAAGGTTCTCCATTCCATATCTTCCATTCTGTATTCCTTCGTGGTATTCTGAATCAAGGGCCACCATTGATCAGCATCACCCTTGAGACAATATACTTCCAGTACTACCTTTCCATTTTCATTGCATCTTAATTCCATGAATACCTTTTCAAGGGACTTGACCCATTTATCATAAACCACTGTGTCTGTAGTCCCACTAATATATGGGGGCTTCTACCGCATGAAAAAATCCAACAGAAGTGTGGAATGGTTATTCATTACAACCTATGTAAGTTGTCCCAATATGGTTATGATCTGATCTACTCCAACATTGACTGTGTTGACTTACTCAGTTGGGAGATCCCTAACATGACCACGAGAATTGATTCCCCTTCTTCCATTTGACTCCATTTCTAAATAGTGGGATACACTAGATTAGTTAATGAATCTCAAATAGAAATGCACTCAACATAGATTGAAATTCAATGCATAGAAAATTTATCAAACATGATTTCTTTGAGAAAACATTTATATTAATATATTTCCTAATGGCTTGTAATCAAACTTTAAATTATCCTAAGCATATAACCCGGGAGTTTAATATCCAAGAGTGAAGCAAGGTCCGTTTTCATGCACCAATTACCTTTCGAGTCTAGCTCAAAGTGATGTTTTTGGGTTTTACCCCTAGATACATCTATGCCAGAGTCGCCTCTACCTGCTTGTATCCAGACACTGACATATTGCATAAAATATCTACATAATTTATTCCCTACCAAAATACTAGGATGTTCATGTATGTTTATCCTTAAATACTACCTCAGGGCTTTGTTCCCAAATATACATTTTTCTACTCTAGTTTACAAGTTTTCTACTAAACTTCTTTTGATTCCAACTATAACACCCCAACCCCTCTAGACTGGAGCCGTTGTATTACATGTGATATTAGAATGGTTAGAAGGAATGAAAAATAAAAAAAGAACAATAATATTAGTAGTCTTGAAGAATCTATATAAATATATTTTACTCAAATTACATAGGAAATGTTTACAAAATACAATACATAACAAAACAAAAAACTGCATTCACAAGAACTCAATAAATGATATCCTCTTTGTCACCTGTTTAAAGTAAAAAATGATAGGGGTGAGATAAAACTCTCAGTAAGGGATAAAAATAGAGGAATCATGAGTACAATAATAAGTGAATCACAGTAAATCTAATATAATCAATCTGTCATAGTGAATAAATGAATAACTAAAGCCATTAATAAACTGAGAATGAAACTGTATCCATAGATTTTGGCATATTGAAAACCTCATGGATAATAATAATAATATACAATGAATAAAGATAAATATTATTAATTAGACATCATGTATCTGGAACATGAAACCATAATACCGTAAAAATGGTTTAGTTCTATGGGTAGAAACCAGTTGGAATTTTGGAATCAAACTCGAAGGGTTTGTTGACAAACTGATTTGTCTCATGAGACCTACCGATGAATCAAGGGGAAATAGTAGGCCCCACCGACCACTATATGTCCAAGTCATTCATTATACATCAACTCAATACAAGATCAATATTCCTTTTCAATTTTTGTATATTGTAGATTATACAGATTCATCAATATTTCCATAATTAAAATAACTTTCAAAATAAACACCTTATGTAAAATGGTATACGATTTAGAAAAAAAATATATCCATGATATGAGATTATGGATATTTAATTTAAATATAATTTCAAATGAAACATGATCTCAAATGGGCAGTAGGTATACCACATAAGGATTATTAGGTTCACAATACAAAGTTAGTCACAATGAAATAGTAGTTGAGACAAAGTCTCTTACCATAATGTAATCGGTCGAATCATATGACCAGAAATTAATAAACCTCAAATGAATCATTGAATAACACGAATATAAAAATATTCAAGTTATTATATATCAATTTTCAGTACACATATACCAGATAAAAAAATTAGTGGTGAATAATGAAAATCTCTCAGAAATGAATGTGAGATGAGAAACCCCTTACAAATATTTCGGTACGGTAAAGATTGTTATTGAGAGGTATTAATGAGATTAAAAAGGTTATTTAATTGTTTATATGACATAAGGGACATATGGTGGAGAGGAAAAAACTTACCCCATCATTAGGAATTAAAAATAAAAGGTCACAACATCGGGGTGATTCTTGTACGAAAGTGAGAGAGAGGACCTCTTACCAAGATTGTATAATTACAGTAAGGACAAATCAATGAAATATTTATGTGGGACAAATAAAAATTGACCAAATATGAGTGGATATACCATATAAAACAATCGTAGGACATTGAAACATATTATTGGAAAGAAAAAACCAATGACATAGATGTGTAACTCAATAATGGGAAATTGAGTTAAGATATCCCTTACATTACGCTTAAAGGTGTTCTTGACTTGTTATTTAAGACCTGAATAAAAAAATTAGGCTTATTAATTCATAATTAAAGAACCAAATCTTTATCTAAATGATTTTTAAAAACCCTTTTTATTTCATTCATGGCCTATTTGATTAGTTATAAGGTTCAATTTCATTGTTCGGGCTCATTTGTTTACATTGTTTTAAATGATTGGTACACTTATATTCAAGTACGAATAAATATATAAGATGGATTTGGTTGTCCAGAAATGAATTTATATTCTATTAATAATCATCCAAAATATTACAGGGTTTTAAATTTAATTTGTTAACTTATATTAAGGTTGAATTAATATATATATATATATAACCTAAGTGACAACCGTTTTGGCTAAACACTGGGATTGATTACAATGAACTTGTTTTACATTATAACATAATACCATTTGTACAAAAGTATTATATAACTAAAAATAGTAAATATTACATATATAATAATATAGTTAAACCATAACAAAAATTGTTTCATGACCAGAATTAAATATTATAATAGAAATTGATAAACTGTTGTCCTTGAATGAGCTAAATTATCACATCTCAAACGGTGCTTTCATTTCATTAAAATAAATGGTGGGGAAAGGAGAGAAGGTAATGAAATATACCATTATAATGAAAGCATTCTATTCCATGTATATTACTGGATTTATCAAAATATTATGGTGATGGAAGAAATAAAAAGAATAGAACTTGAAGGAATTGAAGGAATTGGAAAGAGGAATTTTCCTCTTGAGACTTCCTCCTTTGTAAACCTCTTAAGATGAGAGGTTTTGGTATTTTGAAGAGTCTAGAAGATTTTGGACGTGGGGGAGGATCTTGGGTAGAGAATTGGGTAGAATATTGGCAAGGCACAAGGCTTGAGTGGTGTGAGAAGAAGAGGGGGTGAGGGGTGGTTTATATAGTTGAGGGGAGAGGAGTTTTTTTAATATTAAATTTATTAGTGTATTATTTCCTCTCAAGAAAACCAATAGTGAGAATTCCATGACAAAGAATAGTAATATATTCATGTGACATCGAACCAATTGGTCTTACATCCAAATATCACCATTAATGACACAATTAATCCATTATTTAGCATTTATTGTGAATTATCGGATTTTACATTTCATCAAACATTCAAGTGTTTTAAAAAAATCCCAAAAATTCACCCTAACAATTTTTTGCCACATAGAATCAAAAAATTAAGCCCATTTATAAAAAACTATTTTTCTAAATATGAATAATTAAATATTTAATTAAAAACATTATTTAATCGAAATATACAAACACTTAAAATTTTCATCTTCATTTTCAAGGTGCCTAAATTCATTTATACACTCATGGTATAGATACTATTCATAAGAGTCATATTACTATTTATAAGGGTAAGTTTCTTTTAATTTGTTTAGGTTACTATTAATAAGGGTAGGTTACTATTCACCAACTATTATATTAATCATATCAGACTCTAAATATCATCTTGAACATAGCTGTGTATGTCAGATTTTTAAAATTCAAAACACAGAGTTGGCAAATTTATGTTTAATGGCTAGGTTATGGATATGTCCTATAAGCATCCATGTTTTGTTCCATATAGGCTCAGTGATCCATGAAATATAAGATATAACTAGAATTTATTTAAGGGTAACATACCATAATGTGTTTGGGGTGCTACAATATGATACAAAATGTAAGGACCCGACCTTATACAAAATTTATTATAGTGTTTTAGAACTACAATTCCCATTCATGGATCATTTCAATTTATAGTTTTATATATTACGGACCAAATCAATTAAATTAGACCCATATATTATATGTACATTCTTTTACTCAGTAGAATTTTTTTATAAAACAATAATGTTTAAAATGAAACATTATTTCATATGATGATATATCTTAAAAAGTTTCCCTATATCATAGACTTGAACCACCTCTTCCTTAGTCCCTGCAAAAAATATGTTACAACATAGGATGGGAAATTAATGATCAGTGAGAGACATAAAGAAAGAAAACCATTAGTATATCAAAACCCATAAAATATTTCCTTAAAACATTTGTTTTTACCATGTATACAGGATCATCATTTCAAAAATATCATTATATATCCATTATAAAACCAAAAGATTTCCTAGAATTTATTTAATCAAGAACATAATATATAGGTATGATACAATGTATATAATTATATTAAATTTTTATATCCATATGGTATACCTCCATTAATGTCACTCTTTTAAATGGAATATTCATACATCCAACTTCAAAAACCAATGAATTTGATGTTATAACGTAACAACCCATCCTTGGTTTATCATCGAACAACCCATCCTTCGTTTATTATGTTACCACCTGTCAACTATCGAAGTACCATTAACACCTAAAATAATTCAGTTTTTAGCATACCACTCTTAAAATAATATTTATACTCATAAGAAAACATATCATGTTATTTAAATAACCAATCCATTTTGAAAAAAATGAAATATATATAAATGATATTTCGGAATCAATGTGGGCCATATCACATTGAATTTTTTTAAAAAATAACCAAAATAATTATTTTAAAACATTATTTTCAATATAAATAAATCCTTAAAAAATTTTGAAATCATTTATAGGAATTATATTAGGTTATAATAATAAATATTTAAAACACTGTAATCGATATTAATATTAAAGAGACCCCGACTGGGAGTCACACAGATTACGTAGGTTTTTTAAAATCCAGTATAATATAATTATATTAAATATTGAATATCATGAGAACCCTTTTTAATTTTTATTCTTCTTTATATATGAATTATTATCGTCACATAAAAATTACTTAATTATTTAGGTTCATCTCAGTCAATTTGTTGATATTCGATATATGAGTTGAAAAGGACTTATATACGATGTCTATAGTAAAAGGGTTCATTAGTCTATAATCTCCCTAAAAATAATCATGACATAATTTTAACTTTTATACATCAATAATAAATTTAAATTAAAAAATTATGTATTGTTATTAGATATGAACAACATCATAATCATGGAGATAGTTGGTCAAACATATGCATGAGTAACGATTCAATTTATATATGGATATTTTAGATAGTAGACAAGAATTATTTTATATTTTTAGAATTATGATAATATAACTAATATCATGTTAATAGTTTAAATATGATTTTATATATAATCAATGTTTTGTGGTGACGATAAATGGATCAAATCAATTCTTAGAATTGATTGTTCACACAAACATACAAATGACGTTATCATTTTCATGTACATAAAAGAATAAGAAGATAAATCATATATTATTCATAAATAATTTTAAATGTTTCATGAATATTAAATACAATCATTAATTCAATAATTATAAATAGTACTGAGATATTTTAATTGAAAACTAATTATATCGGTTCATAGAGGTGATATTTCACACAAGCAAACAACTGATTAATTATTCAACCATTTAATTAGAGCGTAGATGTTTTTATGTGATTATATTAACATAATAACACCTCTATATATTGAGGATAATAGATTTATTATTTTATCCATGTTGATGCATATTTGAAGATAGTAGAAAAATAAATAAAATAGAAACACGTAAATAAAAACGGTACCTCTTCTTCAGGTGATTTCCACTGATTATTATCTTAACACATTCATGTAGGGTGTTATTATTTAAAAAGTAGGTAGGTTCCTGGCGCAACAGAAGCATGTTGGTGGGTGTACCCAACATTAATTTTAGCATTAACAACGAACAATCCATCACCTATCATGATAATAAATTGCCAGATCTTCAGAATAGAATGAAGAACGAAAAAGAAAGAGGGGAGTCCCGAAACCATTTATTAGATCATCATATGTTGGTTATAATTAATTTAATTAATTGACATGAATTAATTTGATAGAATTATTTCTTCATTGATGTTTCTGGTCGCGATCTGATGTGATATGTCATTACGTCATAGAATCCAATTGTAGGATTCCTTTAGTGCTGATCCAAACGTGCTCTACATATCTCTAGACATCACCGAAGGGATCTCCAGGCACTAGCACCGAAGATCCTTTGCATGCAATGTCCGCCTTCGATCGCCTTGATCCGGTGGATAAGGATCTCTCTCTCTCTCAAAGAATGAGACCATTCTTTGATCCATTGTGCACACAAAACCAAAAAAATGGCTAGGTTAATGAGAATTATATAATTGGTATTTTAATTAAAAAGAATAATAAAATGAATTAACTAGGCAAAAGAAAATTCATTTCATTTAATTATTAGTAATACCCCATGTCTAATAATAATAATTGACTATTATTATAACTTGAAATGAAACCAGAAAATTACACCTACTATTTTGCAATAAAATAAATAATATCATTTCTTACAAATTCGTAGAAAAAATAAACGGTGTGTACTTTTATTTTTAAATTTTTATTTATTTTCTACACCACATATATTATACCTTGAATAATGGCTATTTATTTATAAAATAAATATAACTTCAATACTCACTAATAAATATATTATATCTCCCAAAATATATTCTCTTTAATAACTAGTGTGGAAATAAATCCGATCTGGCATCATAAATAATTATTAAACCACAATCGGGAATAATCTTAATTTAACTTCATAAATTAATATTTAACTGAGATACATGGACACACATAGTGTGTGATACTCTAGGCTTCCATCCCATTGGCATTAGGTGGAGCCTACCCAAAGTCAAAAATTAGAGTCTAGCAAGATGCCAAGGCACCCAAAGAGAATGTAGTTAACACCACAATGACATGTCGCCTTCTATGAACGCTTACCATGTAATATAATACCTTTGTATTGATATCTCGAATCAGTTGGGTTGCATTCTAGTCCGATCAACCCATGTGATCAGTTATTCAATCTTTGAATTTCCAGAAAAGAACTCTCCCATTCATTACCATGGCCATGGAATAATTTCGGTTATATCAATTCCATCAGAGGGACTATTATTTCAACATTTTTTATAGAATAGAAGGTACAAATCCAATGTCTCAATATTTATTAATTTTGCATAACTCGTGACGCACCCAACGTATCATACCTCACTGTGAACAGTGAGTCATCACAAATTTTGTCAATTCAACTAAGTGAACGAGTTATAATACCCATTAATAATAATATTAAAGTATAAGAAAAAATACACACATCCATAGATATGAACATTAAATGACACTATGAAATTTAGATTTCCTACTCGCATGTCTTGTTCTCATAATATCCTCCTAGATATTACCATGAGAACACACCATGAGAATGTGCCTCTATGTTTTATGAGTCCTCACCCCTAATGACTTATATTATTTGTGTCCCTCAAATAACATCATCCTTCCATAGAACATATATTCAAGAATAGTTTTATGGAACATCTGTGTTCTCATCATTGCAGGGATCCACTATGGCCCTTTTAATGAAATAGATATACATTGGACATTATCACATGAATTATCACATAGAAGAACAATCAATATGTGATAAGGTATTTATTAATGAATAAAGTACAAAGTGGTGGGTTCTAGGCCACCAACTCCAACAGACTCCCACTTGGACTAGATATAACTACTTACAACCATTAATCTTCTTGCTCTCACAAGATATTCATGCTTCTGCAGAGATAATCCTATAGTAATGGGGTCTACTACATTCTCTTCTGTGAACACTCTACTCACTACAACTTCAACCCTTTGATTGAAATACCTAAAGATGTGATACTTCCAGAGTATGTGATGTTTCTATTTATGTGACCTTGGTTCTTTTGCAAGATCCACCGCTACTGTATTATCACAATAAAACATGATATGATATGTATTTCTAGGCACAACATCAATATCTTAGAAAATGTTTTTAATACAGATGGCTTCCTTGGCTACATCAGAAGCTGCTATATATTTGGACTCCACTGTAGTATCAGATACAACTGTAAGATTTGAACCCTTGCAACTCAACCCTCCAACATTGAGATAAAAAACATATCCAGATTGCAACTTCAGATCATTACGATCTATTTGAAAACGTGAATCATCATACCCTATGATGATAATCTTCTTGTCTCCTCCATACACTAGGAACATATACATAGTTCTTCTCTGATAAATAATAATAGTATTAGCAGTACTCCAATTCTATTCTCCTGGATCTGTTTGATATCTGCCTACCGTGCTTAGTGTATAGGAAACATCAATATTGGTAGATAACATGTCATACATGATGGATCCTAGAGCCGAAGCGTATGGTATCTTACTCATTCCATCATTCACTTTTAATGTATATGGACACATTTTCATAGAAAGACGAAGTCCATGTGACACTAGAACAAATCCCCTCTTGGATTATTCCGTAATAAATATATTTACTATCTGTTAAATTAATGTTACATGACATAGTCCAAGAAGCCTATTAGATCTATCATGAATGATCTTGATCTCTAGAATGTAGGCTACTTCACCCAAGTCCTACATGGGAAAAAACTAGTTCAACCAGTACTTAACTGACTGTAAGATTGGTACATCATTTCTAATAAGCAATATGTCATCCACATATACTACTAGGATAAAGGCCACATTCACATTAAACTGCTTATAAACACATGGCTCACATTCGATCTTAATGAAACCCATTTCCTTTATGTCTTCATAAAATCAAATGTTCCATGACCTAGATTCTTGATTTAATCCATAAATGGATTTCTACAACATTAAAACACGTTTGGATTCACCTGGTGTAACAAAACCTTCTGGTTGTGTCATATAGAAAACATCCTAAAGGTTACCGTTAATGAATGCTGTGTTGAAATCCATTTTTCAAATCTCATTATCATTGTAAGCTGCTAGGGAAAGTATGATTCTTACGGATTTAAACATGGAAACTGACAAGAAGGTCTCATCATAGTCGATTCCTTGAAGTTGTCTGAATCCTTTAGCCGTTAACCTTTCTTTATGGGTGCTAATGTGAACTCCAATGTTCAGTTTTCACTTGAATACCCATTTTAATCCAACATGATTTACATCAACTGGATCAATAGCCAGAACCCAAAATTGGTTCTGATACATGGTACCCATCTCAGAATTCTTATCTTCTATCCATCTCAATGCTTTTGAGCTTTCTACTACTTCTAGGTATTCTATATTCTCATCATTGTACATCAACAATGATTCACCATCCTCAATGATAAGGAAACCAATTATATCTGGTTTTATTACCTCTCTTGAGCTCCTATGCAGTACTTATATTTCTGGAACCTCTTCCATGGGGTCATAGGGAACATGTTCTTATACCAATTTTGATGAATCTTGAGCATCAACTTCATCGAATTCAATCTTTCTCCCACTATTATTTTTGGGGATTTACTCCCTCTCGAGAAATACAGCTTATTTGGAACCAATAACTTTTTGTCTGAAGGGTTATGTAGGAAATATCCTTTCGTTTCTATGGGATATCCTATCAAGATACACTTTACGCCATGGGGTGATAGTTTGTTTACTGAGAAGTCCTATAAAATTCCTCGCATCCAAATAAACCTATGTACGACAAAATGGGTTTCCTTCCATTCCATAACCCGTAGGGAATTCCATTTGTTTCCTTAGTTGGTACTCGGTTTAATTTTTATGATGTAGTCTATAATTCATATCCACAAAATGATAATGAAAGATCCTTATGAATTATCATTGACCTAACCATGTCTAACAAGGTGAGTATCCTCCTTTCACTAACACCATTCCTCAATGGGGTATAAGGAGAAGTTAGATGAGATGGAATCCCAATATCCCATAGAATAAAAATGAACTCTCGGTTCAGATATTCTCCACCTCAATCTGATCAAAGCATCATTATCTTCTTACCAAGTAGATTCTCTACTTCATTCTTGAATTACTTAAATTTCTATAAGGATTATTACTTGTACCTCATTAAGTAGACATATCCATATATTCATAAATCATCAATAAAGGTAATGAAGTAAGAATATCCACTTCCATATTCTACTGTAAATGGTCAAGACACATTCGTGTCCCCCAATCCTAGAAGCTCTATGGCCCTTTCACGCTGTCCACTGAAAGGCAGCTTAGTAATTTTACCCTGTAAACATGTCTGACATCTGTCATGTTGTTTTAGCATAGTAGAGTCTAAATATCCATATTGGAAGATCTTTTTCATGAATTTCTCATTTACATGACAGAGACAGTGATGCCACAACTAGGTGGTGAATGAGTCATGGGAGTTTGTTTCATTATCGATTACCAACACTTGATTTTCATAATTTAATACACACTAACCATTATTTAAATGCATCATACCAGAACATACATTGTTCTTATAAAAGAAGAAACCCTTATTTCAAAACATGAAAATAAATCAATCCATATACAATAATGATACATAAATTATGTATTTCGTAACAGTAGGCACATAATAACAGTTTTGTACACCCAAAATCATCACAGTTGTCGATGAGAGGTGGTAATCGAAAATGGATAATATAGCCAGCCGCACGCCATTGGAAGCTCAAAGATCCACCTATCCTTGGGAAATATATCTAAATATACATGGTTCTTGCATTTTAATATAGATGTGAACCCCAAAAGATGTATCTAATACACAATGTGTAGAAATGGAAAGATGAAACTCGATAACAAACGCACCTTTAGCATCCATGCGCTTATGGGTGTAGTTCCTCTTCCAGTGGCCTTGCTTGCCACATGAAAACAATACCACCTCCCATTCCTATCCATACCACTATATCATCCCTTTCTTGGTGGGACGATTCTTGGGGGCGTTAGATCGTTCATAAGTTATTGGCCCTTGTTCCTTGTCCTTCCTTTTCTTATTCAATAGAAGGACTTCAGGTTTTTCACGCCCCATGTACTTATCTACCTAGAGAATTAAGGTCAGAAGTTTTGATAGACTCTTCTCATTATTGATCATGTTATAGTTGAAAATAAATCTAGGGAAGGTATTGGGTAAAGATTATAGAATGAGATATATATGCAAATCACCTGATAACTTAACCCCTAAGATGTCCAGGCATTCAATGTAGCCAATAAACATGACTACATAATTCCCAACTAGTGCAGACTCTCCAAGCATAGTTGTAAACAATGTGTTGGAGATATCATATCTCTCCTGTCTTGCCTTATCTGGGTAGAAATCCTTAAGGTGAGACATCTTGAAATATGCATCCATGTTTTGATGTTGCTTCAAGAGATCATTAGACATGGCTGATATCTTGAATCATTTGACATATGTGGCATCACCCATATGATTCATATAGAGATATAGTTCCTCATCACTAGCCTCTTTCTAGAGTATGGCTCACAATGATTTGTTTGAAGTCATTATTTCATTTAATTTATTCAAATTAATATGAGAAAAGGTTTAGTACTTTATTAGGAAAAAACTGTGACAAATAAATGAATTAATAATTATTAGTCTACCAAAATTTTATCAAAAACCAATAACCCACACCATTGACTTCAGAATGTTCTGTTTCCAGAATATTCATGTAGAAATGATCCATTTTTTCCTTCTCATTACCCCAACTAGGGTTGGTCAAACAACATGAAGGGTTTTAGGTAGGCATTCTAAATTCCAACTACATTAATGCGCAACTCCTTGATCCACTGAGTAGACTACCCAATCTTGAATTCCTTTTTATTTTTGTATTTCCTCAATGATAGCTTCATGGTCACACCTAGTCTTGTTGTGGCATTAAAGCCCTGATGTGTACCAAGTCAATTCAACCCAAAATATTGAATTAAAATTCCCAGATAATTGAAATCACCCAAACTAGGGTTGGTCAAGCACTTTGAACTATGGTTCGATTCCAACTAAGAGTAGGGAAGGCTATACCGACAGAATATTTCTTTGAGGTATTTTTTCCATATACATAAATTTCAATTTTATTATATTTGATTACATGATTTTAAAAATTAAGTGGGATATACATAAGTGATTAACCATGTCTAAGATAATATTTTACATTCAAACTCATCTTATTTTAGTTTCATATTGCATTCTTGTTTAATTGACTAATTGTGTGATCATACCAACACACCCAAAATAAATAAACCATGCAACTAACCCAATGAAAATAAATCATATTATTATGAGCTTGTTCTATTGGTTTTTTTATCTAGGGGTTGATAAACTAACCCAAGATTTAGTGGAGAAACACCTCAAACTTTTTGGGTTCATGTTTACAGCTTTCCACCTATCCACCTTCGTATCTCATTCGATTGGTGTCTCCTTGGCTCCTAACATGAGCCACCTCCACTAGCTTGGGAGCTCCATCCATTACATATGCTTTTATCTCACACGTAGATGATGGGTAAAATGGTGTTTCACATAAAAGAAACATTGGGTGTGCAGGACCTACATGTTAATGCGGAGAAGGATTGCAGGCCAACAAATTTAATTCAAATAAATAAATTAAAATACACAATTCACATAAAAAGGTCTTGGTCTAGCTCCTGATCATCTATGCATGCAATGATATATACGCATAAATAATAATAGCATTCATTTGTTTAATTGTTCTTGTTTAAGATAAATCATGATCGAATCAATTAATTATCCTTAATTAATCAATCCTTTTATCTTAAACCCATTTATAACTTTCCTTGAGACTCTAATCCATCATTTTTTTAAACAAATAAATTCATTTTAAATTATCTTTGTATATAACATTTACATTGGAGGAAACCTGGTGAATTCTTGTTCATAACTATCCGATGAGTAGAGATGAACATTACCCAAATGTTAAATTAAAAACACATATATAAAACACCTATCATGTGTTGTGCCTTAGCTTTACGCTGAAACTATGGCACACGTTTCAAGTGTTTTTATAAAATAATAATAATTTTTAATAAATCTGCATAATTTGGATGAGTACACAGCTTGTAGTTCTGACTACATGGCATGTAATTTTGTTTACCGTCCATCCTAAGTACATTCATAGGGACATGTCATATAGATGTAATGCGAAAATATTCAGAGTACACGTCATGTTTAGTAGGACACTGGCTATGTAGTATCCATGTTACATGGTTTCTAGCTGGGCAAGCCGTGTATAGGGTAAACGGTCCAACTCTATCTAAAGGGACTACATTCCATGTTCCATGGGCCACACAACATGTAATCCGGAAATAGTATTCCACCACTTCATAGTCAACACACGATGTCTTAAAGACCTATATAGGATCCATTTTCACGAACTGATTTGGTAGACCCATCTAATGAATTGAACCTAGACTACACGTTGTGCACTTCTGAATACACATCATGTATTCTGGTATTTTACGTCCAGGATCATTCAGCAACTCCAGAAGAGATCCTATATATTATTTTATTCAAATTTAAACAAAAAAATAGATTTATTAAGGTGAATGAGCAACGAGAGAGGGGGAAAAGATCTTGAGATTTAAATTTAATGAACAATTAACTTTAATTAAAAAAACTAAATTATTAAATACATAAATCCCCAATAAAAAACTAAATAATTATAATCAATTATATAACCTCCCTATGATACCACTGGTAGGTTATGGGCATAGCGGAAGAATGTTGTTAGGTGTACCCAAATTTAGTTTTAGCATTAACAATGATCAATCCAAGATCTATCAGAATTTAAAAAGCCAGATCTTCGAAAAAAAATTAATAATGAAAAAGAAAGAGGGTTGTCCGGGAACCATCGATTGGATCCTCACATGTATGTTATAATTAATCTAATCAATTGAAAAGAATTACCTTTATTTAATTATCTATCATTTGATGTTTCTGGCCTTGATTCGATGTGACCTGTCATAGAATTGTAGAATCCAAGTGTAGGATTCCTCTAATGGTGATCCACATGTGCTCCACATATCTCTGGACATCGCCGAATTGATCCCAGGGTGCTAGTGTTGAAAAGCCTTCTCTAGCGATGTTCACATTTGATCACCTTAATCTGGTGTAGGAGGACCTCTCTCTCGAAGATTGTGGGCGTTCATGGATCCTTTGTGCACACAAAATCAAAAAAATTTCTACGCTAATGAAAATTATATAATTGGGATTTTGATTACATAGAATAATAAAATGAATTAATTACTCAAAATCATTTATTCATTACATTTAATTCATTGTAATACCATTTGTGTAATAATAACAGTTGACTATAATTATAACTTTCCATGCGCCCAGAGAGTTTCACCTAATATTATTTAATTAAATTAATAATACTTTTTTATCATAAATTCCCAGAAGAAATACATGGAGTGTATATTTAATATACACGGTGGGTACTTGTATTTTTCCATTTTTAATTATTTCCCCCAACGCATTTATTAGACCAGGAATAATGGATATTTATTTCTAATATAAATAACAATGCATTAATCAACAATAAATATATTATTTCAACCACAATATATTGTATCAAATAACTGGGGTCGAAATAAATGTGATCATGCATCTTAAATAATTTTTAAACCTAAATTGGGAAAAAAATCATTATTTAACAGGTAAAATTAATATTTAACTAAGATACTTGGACACACATAGTGTGTGACCCTCTAGGTCTCTTTCTCAGTGGCATTAGGTAGAGCCTATCTAATTTCCAAGGTAAGCGTCTAGCAACACACAAAGGCAAACATTGAGAAAGAACTTAATTCCACAATGACATGTCACCTCCTACAAATGATTACCGTGTAATATAATCCCTTTTTATTGATGTCTCGAATCATGCGGGTTGATTTATAGTGCCATCAACCCATGTGATCGATTATTCATTCTTTGTCTTTCTGGAATCAAAGTCGTCTATTCTTTGCCATGGACAAGGATTTATTTAGGCTATATCAATTACATCAAAAGGCTTGAGATATGTAATTCTGTTACAGAACAGAAGGGAAAAATCCTTTCACGTATTATCTATTAATGAATTATTGCTTGAGATGCACCAAATGCATCCTACCTCACTGCGAACAGTGTTTCGTCACTATTTTCATCATAACATCTATGTGTGTCAGTTGTAATAGCCATTAATAAATATCTTAAATTATAAATACTAATACACACATCTGTAGATAGAAACATCCAATGACACTATGAAATGTAAATTTCATGCTAGAGGTTCTCATTCTCATAATATCCTCTGGGATATTACTAAGATTTCACACCATGAGAAGGTGTCTCAATTTTCTATAATGCCTAACCTCTAATAGCCTGTATTATTTGTGTCCCTCAAATAACATTATCCAGCCACAGAACATATATTCAAGAATATTGTTATGGCACTTTAATGTTCTCATCATAGTAGAGATCTGCTATAAACCTTTAATGCCACAACAATCATTAGGACATTATCAAATCATTGTAACACAGAAGAATAATAAATATGTGATAAAGAAAAAATTAATGAATAAAGTAAAAATAAGATGGTTCTAGGCCACCAACTCCAATAAAAGTCTCCAACAATATTGTTAGGGATTCCTGTAACATATTTTGGAATATATTTCCCAAACCAAAAATGGATTTATGAGTATTTAAATGAGAATAACGTGTGTCCTTTAATAGGATAAGGGATGTGAACTCTTTGATTAAAAATATTCAATTAATATAAATTAATTTTTTAACAAAAAATTGATCGAAAATCGATCCATTTATATGATATGAAGTTGTCCGGGCAAATACCCTTAATCGAATGAAAGTTATATATGTTTTTTATTTTCATAATCCTTATCAATTTTACCGTTAATACTTCTTATTTTGATATCATTTAACATAATATTTGTGGGTTAATATAATTATAAGTAATTGATAAACCAAAAACATGTGTCAGGTTTAAATTTTTTAGAAATAACCAAATAATATTTCTAGATTTTATTATTTCATATATTTAGTATCATTAAATAAAATGTTATATTTAAAAAAACCATTAATGACTATTTTGACACTATTCATTATTTGACTTTTTATAAATATCATGAGAACTTCATATATTCTAAAAAACTCTATTAAATAATCACTAACATTTCCAATTCATTCTATAAATTATTATATGACATAAACTATATAAAATTCTAAGTATATTAATATTTTTAATGTCATTTATTTGATTATTATTTTAATGAAGCAATTACTACATCATAATTGTGTCACCAATTAATTTAATTATCTATATTCAGAAAATTTTAAATAAATTAGGAACATGTTGTTGAACATGTTAAATTTAAAAATATTAGTAATATAGTAACACATACCATATAAAACCCAATATAAAAATAAGTTAGTTGTTAAAAACAAATGTGTGACGAAATTGACTGTTCATTGAATAATGTACTAAGGATATCTTAACGTTAACAATGTTTCTCAAACAAATAAAAAAATCAGACCAAGGATTATTTTGGTATAAAATAATTCATAAAATTAACATTGGACATGAGTTAGTGAAATTTTCTAATATTTTGTAATATTATGTTTACCCTTAATTACATGATTTACCATTAACCATGGTAATCAAAAAAATTACAAATTTTATTATTCATATTTTCCAAAAAATATAAATGATACATATTTAATAAATTTGGACCATTTGATTCAAAATATAGAATAATAATTTCAAAACTAAAAACTCAAATATTTCAAAAATTATTTAAAAATAAATGTCACTGATGGATTGAGAAAATATGTTTTTAAAGAAAAAATGATAAAAAGTTTTCAATTATTTTATATCTAATATCAATGTTGAATTTATTTTAATAACATAAATTATATTAAATGAAAAAATATTATTTAGTTATTCATTAAAAAATTAAAAAATATAATTAATCCCAATAAATATATTTAATGAAAAATATATTTTCAATTAAATTTCTTTATTTTTTCACTATTCATTGAAATGTGTAACTTATCAATAAAAATTAAAAAATGTAGAATTTTATATTGTGATATAATATAATATATTAATAATGTTCATGTATAACTTATATATGTATCAAAAATCGGATATAAAACAATAACCCCATCAGGCGACAAGATAATATACTTATTGGAAAAATACTTTTTTATTCGTAAACAAGGATTTATTCTTATATCAAGAGAATATAACACATAAGATGAATATTTAAAATTAAATTAAATATACTATATATATTATTAATATATTCCAAAGTTAATTATTTTCTATATTTGTGTAAATATAACACTTATGATAATTTAAATATATTTTAATAAAAAAAACTTCCCTTTTATTTTAAAAGTTGTTTACAGGAATTATTAACTAATTAATGAAGAGATAATTTACTATATATACATGTGTAAATTATATTTTCAAAATTCCTTTAATAATATTCAATCCCTCCATTTTAAAATCATGGTTTTAAGGGTAACATTTAAATATCATTAGTTGTGTACTTAAGCTCGATGTGGCATATCATGTATACTAACGAACATTGTGTGTCCTTTAAAAACCAATTGTTTTAAAATTTTAGCATGATAAAAATATGTACTTATTCTTAATATTATTTATCAAAATAATTATAGAGTGGAACTTCTTATCTGTTCATTATGAATATTTATTTGGGTAAAATGTAAGTTACTTTCATGTAAAAAACACAAGTTTTCAACCAAATGATCATTTTTAATGAAAAAATTTCAAAAAAAGATTATTGAAAAATATAAAGGTGTGTTACATAGTATTTTATATATAATATTTATGAAAAATAAGTTTGTTATAAAATATATTTAAACATGTATGATTGATGATAGGACATGAGGTATGGGATTAATCTAACTATCTCATATATTGTTGGGATTAATTATGCTAAATTTACATGGGATAAAAAAATATATCTTTTAATTTTATTCCAATATATTTTGTTATACATTATTTATTAATGGAATTATAATAAAATAGTATTAATTTCCACTCTTTGGTACTTAAAATGGTCGATAAAATATTTTTGAAAATCCTTAATCTTATTTGAACATTGATGGGTAATATTTTATTCCATGTACAGATATATTATAAAATATTTTCAACAATATTTTTTTATCAATTATAATTTTATAAATGTAAATTTTCACCAATTTTCAAATTTAATAATTTCTTATGGGGGAACCTAATTCTCTTTTTCTAAATGAGTTAATTTAAATCAAATATGTGAAATAAATATTTTTTTTAATATATAACCTAAGAATAACATTTCCAAACATCATGAATACTAACTTCATTATAGATTTTATTACATGATTCCATGGATATTTACAAAGTAAATAGTTTTACAAAAATTATATATATTTTCAATTTTGATTTCATAAATTCAAATTGAAAAGGGCATTTTTCTAAAGAAATGTTCTTGTGATATTTTAAAGGCATTTTCATATATGTTATCAAATTTTACGCTATTAATGATTTAGTGAACACATGATTTAATGATTATAGACTTATTATTTCTATTTATGGTAATTTATTATGATGATTAAATCATGATGAAAAACATATTATTTCATATAGGTTATGTAATGCCAAAATGATAAAATGTTTTATGAAATTTTGATATACCTATGAATAGATTATGGTTGTAAGATTGGAGGGATTGTGAAATAAATATAATGAGTTTTTAATGTGATATTGATATCTCATGAGATGATGATGATGGAGATGAACATGAAGGTGAATAATTTTTTCCCACATTCCAAAGAATTATTATTTTTATTTCTATATATTCTCACAAGATTTTATGTGGACATGATTGTGAATAGATATGACCAAAACTTGATGGATAAGTATTTTTTCTCTTTATATTATGAAAATATTATGAATTCACCTTATTTAAAATATTTATCATCACAATATTCTATTTTCATATGAATATGATGTAACATTCATAAGTTATGTCTGTTGAATGATAAATACTATATTGACACCCATATAAATCAAGAATCTAAATAAAAATTGATTTTGGAATTTATGATATAATATTTTTTGGATATATATATTTTTTATTGAGATTAATAATTTTATTATATAATCAAACCCTTATGGTTTTCTAGTTCACTTATGTTTGATATCTCTCATTTTTACCCTTATTGTGAATCTGAACTCACAATATATATTGTTTAAATTCCCTTGATTTTGATGGAAGGTTATTGGTATGATATGTGAATATGGATACTAATATGAGGATCTTAGTGGGATATGATAATGATATTTTAGGAAATAAGTTGACTATGATTATATTCTTCAAACACATAAAACCATAATGACATAATAACTTGAATATTTGTGACATTTATTGAATTCCTATTTACATGGATGTAGTATTGTTTTATATTATACCTGAGTGTCCTTACCATCTTTTCTAATATTGGTGGTTACTAGAAATTTTATCAAGTGATGAATTAAAATGAATATTTTTTTGGTAATATTGGAATTGGAATCCATCAGCACCTTTCAAGGGGAACTATTTCATACATTGGAACTCCCTTATAGATTCATCATGATTCGATGAATTATTTAAAAATCCCATTGTCAGACCAGTTTCCCCCGATCCAATGATCTAATTAAAAGAATTTATTGATTTTAACATATATATATATATAATAATGTTTTCTATAACATTTTTATTTATTTATTTATGAAATAGTTTTTATGAATACATGGAGATGCTAGAATTTATCCAAATCTAGGAAGATAGTTAGTGTTTCCATATTGGGATTAGGCCCTCAAGAATGGATTCATATCTACCCCTATGATGGTACTAATAATCCTCATAGTTTTATTACAGTTTATGGATAACATCATACATTTTAGAATTGTGTCAAAAGGCCTACATTCATGAATATTAACATCTAATGAAATGGATTACTAGGTGAATGGTGCCTGAAAATTGGATGGTGTGGGACATACACATAAAAAGATATGGATATGGTGTGAATGGTGATTAATACTTACTGAAGACCCATATAATCAACCAAATTTCAAGACTTGATTCTATCCCATTATTTAAACATGAGTGATAATATATCTTTATTTCCATATCACTAGTGACATTACTAGTTTTCCATTATATATAGATTATTCAACTTATGATCATCAATATATGGATATCCTATGGTCATCTCGTAGGGGGCCCTAGACTCATCACCTAGGAAAGGATGATTGTTAATACTATAGGATCATTACTCAAGGGAGTCTTATGTAATCCTATTTTTACCACATGGGTTTCTTGTGATCATCACATAAGTGGTAGTGAGGTTAGGTTAGGTATTACACCCAATTTGAGGCCTATATATACAGAAAATAGTTGGATTATCGAAACTCAAGGTACGTGTGGATACTGAGAGGATAATCTCAACTTCGAGATTATTAGTGGAAATAAATAAGATTTTCCAAACTAAATATAATATTTCCTTAACAAATAATTTTCAGAGAATATAAAATTTATATTCGAGGAAAATGGGGTTGAACCTCGAAGTGGTGTCCAATGTCGCCATGTTAATAAATTTTTTTTGATATAATTCTAATTTTTAGTATACGTTATTTTGAGAATAATAGTTCATATAGATTGGAATTAGGATGTAATGATATATTCCATAATGATATATGAAAATAGACTAGGTTTAAGTGATCTCAACTTTTGACTATGATAAATCTCAATGATATAAATGATGTGATCAACTAGAGACATGTATGCCAACCTGAGAAATGATCAGTTTATAAAATATTATATCTTGTAATATTAACTATATCTAATGATTGAATAAAAAGGGATTGAATATGGATTTTTAATCAGGTTTCCCAATAGGTTTATCATATTTTTCACAACTGGATGACAGAATATATGGTTGAGTATTACACAATGTTGGTGGCCAATATATGAAACATGTTCCATGTATTAAGAAACTATATAATAATTAATAGGGCTTATTCAATAGGTCAAAGGTAATACATCTAACCAGTTATGTGAGACAACTTATGGCATGTGTTGGGGAATACAACTATGATAAGGATAATATAGGGAAAAGAATTAGTATTAAAAGATAATTCAATGAAGGAGATAAAATGTATATTTTTATAAATCAACAGAAAATATAGATGCAGGGAATTTTTTGTGACAGTTTTAACATAAACTATTGGATAATGTTTTATATATCACTTTTATAGGTCTGTTTGATTGGAGAATAGACCTGAAAACCCAATAAAAAATGAAATTTGGCCTATATTTTTAAGAAAACTAATGTGAAAAGTGACTTTACAATGCCTGTTTTTTATAAAAAATTGATGAAATATTTAAATTGGGGATTTATGGCCTCGACGTTTGTAGAAACTGATTCCTAAAACCCTTTAAAAAATATTGGCTCTTAAAATAGTCATTTTTTAGATTTGTGAAACAATTCTCTTGAATCGCAATGACTCCGAAGGCAATCTAATAATCCTTAATTACAATTGACGTTTATTTTAATTGAATTTCATGATTTATTATATCGATTCTTCTTCCCCATTCATTATTTCACCATCTAGGGAATTATTTCCTATACGGAAATTTTTTCCTCGTGATCATCCATCGTAGATTTATTTTCTAACATTTTTCATGTTTATTTCTCATTTTAACAATAAAAATTCATTATATTTTTCAATATTAATTCTTTAAACTCATTTTAGGGATTGAAGTCAATATAAAAGATAAATTTTCGTTATTTTATTATAAATTTTTAATTTTATTTTTTCAATTTTGAAGATAAATTACTTACCATTAATTATTCATTTATGATGTGTTCAGTTATTTTTATATTTTTATTATTTATATAAGAATAAACTTATCTTCTTGTATAACAATATAAGACCACAATTTAGTAAAACCTAATTAATTTTTTTTCCATTTTTAGATAAGTGACATGTAATGTACGTATCTACATAAATGATTAAAATGTGATATATTCATCTAGATTTGTTAGTCTAATGAGAGATTCAATAATAAGTGTGGTTTTCATTACTATATAGAAATATTTTATTTCAAGTGGATATTCTCAATGATTTGGATATATAGATAATTTGAGTATTCATATCATATATTGAGATACATCAGGTGGGCATGTGCATATAGTTTTATGTGTGTTCTTGTTAAATATCACACCAAATAATTTGTCATCTTGAATTATAAAATGTTTTTATAGAGGGATTTTTTGTGTTAGGGTTATTAATTAAATAATTCATACTCATTTTTATTGATACAAAGTCCTATAAGGTCACACCGATAGGATTTGGATCAATGATTTATTTTAGTATAATTTTTTCCCACTATGAGATTTTTTATATGTTAATTCTATATAAACTAGTTTAGATACAATAATAAGAGTTGTTATGTTTTTCATAAAGACTATAATTATTTATTAATTTGGATAATTTTGGTTTATATGGTAAAAAGTGTCACACATTGATTACCATTCATTTTTATTAACTTTTTTTATGTTTACAATATATATATTTTTATATATATATTTAATGTTTATATATTTTAATATATTCACCTATTATATTTAGATACATTGTTATGAATGGATCCTAATTGGAAAAATTTATGTATAACCATAAGTGAATATGAAGAAAGAGTTAATGATTTCTTGGAACTATATAAACTAAATCATTAAAACATAGATTGGATTTTATGTTTATGTCTAATGTTTTTGAAATCGAGGCAGATGATTATATTAAAGAATTAATTCATGATTTAGGAGTTGAAACCATGAAAAAAAAACAACTTTTGAACGATTATATGGATATTTTGTGATACCATTAATCCAATGTTGTAGTAAATATAAAATGTTATATGTATTTTTTTGAATTATTTATCATTAAAGAAAAAAAGGGTGGAGTGATAAATGTTTCTCGAAACTATATGCGGTTTTAAAAGATCTATTTCCAGAATGAAATAGGCTTCCATATTCCAATTAGAAGGGTATGAAAATATTGTTCCAATTGGGAATATGGTAAAAAAAATATACATGCTTTCCCTAATAATTTTGTATTTTATAAAAAAGAATATAAATCAAAATCAAGATGTCTGACATGTGGGATATTAGGCTATAAGACGGATGAGAAAGTCAAATCAAATTCATTCTTATGTTCTGAGATCAATCCTAATTAAAAATCAATTTTTTTTTCTAATGATACCATCCAATAATTCATTCATTTAATTATGGAAGGTTAGCATTGATGGATTCTTGGGTACCATAATCAATGATCCTATTAAAGTAATTGTGTACCTTCAAACAATTCATCATTTGAAGCATCTATTTTAAAATTTAATAGACAAAAAAAGCTCAGAATGAATCCATATGAGATATTATCAAATGGTTACATATGTCACCCTGCATATTTACTATAGTGGAAGAGATTTGAAAAATAATTTCATGATATTGGAAGTGATGTTAGAAATCTCAGAATTGGATTTTGTACAGATGGATTGAATCCATAACAAAGCCTATGTATCCATCATAGTTCAGGCTTATTTTTATATAGTTTACAACTTACACACATATATATGTATTGAGAAACAATGTGATATGATTATCATGATGATTTCAAGAAAAAAAAGATATAAAATGATGTATATGTTTTTATTTCACCATTGAATGACGATTTGAAACATCTACGAAAGACATTTGTTAATGTTTTGGGTGCATACAAGAAAGAGTTTTTTCTTTTTCATTATATGATAATGATCACAATAAATGACTTTCCATAATATGGAAATGTATCTAGATACAGGTTTAAAGGAAACAATGCATATCCAATTTTTGAAGAAGAGACATCATTTTATCAATTGCATAATTAAATAAAGAAAGTGTACACGATACATCAATGATTTTTGGAAATTTATCATCATTATCGTAGATTGAAAAAAAATTCACTTTTTACTGGAATGCAATCATCCCCCATTTCTATTTACAGTTGATGAATATTATGATATGGTGAAAAATTTTGAATCCACTTTTGGAAAGAAATGATTTTTTTTGTCTTTAAAAAAATATTTGGAATAAATATTCAATCATTTTCTAACAACCTTAAAATATATTTTTAGTGATAAAAAATAACCTCAACATTATGCATGTTGAGAAAAAAATATGTGAAATTTAGAATAGAACACTTTTTTACATGAAAGGAATGAAAAAATATGGATTTCATGCTATATGAAACATGATAATAATGGGAATAAATTAGTTGTTGTCTTCCACTATGAAAGGAAACATATCATATTCACCTATGTCTTGTTACACATCATGAATGACCATGAATATGTATTTTTGTCAGTATCTACATGGAATCAAATTACCCAGTGCTTATTATTCAAATGTGAATAATTTTGTTTAATTGAATAATTATAAATTAATATGTATGAAATTTCATGATTATCAGTTATTAATGCAAAAAAATTCTAATAGTGACCCACCGTTGTATATTTTTTACTATTGTTTTATAGACTGTCATTAGGTTATGTAATTTCTTCAAATCTATTTTTAGAAAAGTTGTTGATCTTAATTTAGTAGATGTGTATGAAAATAAAGCTGTTGTTATTTTTTTCAAATAGAATTATTCTTCCAACATATATGTTTTTAATATAATGGTCCATATGGTGATTGATTTGGTTCATGATATAAGAATATGTGCGCCTTTATATTTATGTTGGATGTAACCATTTAAATGATATATGAAAATTTTGAAATGATATGATAAAAATCATTTTCATGTATTGGAATCTACTTTTCTAAAATATTTATCAAAAGATTTTATTGAGTTATTTACATATTATTTTATGAAGTGGAGCATATTGATCATCCTATATCTTGAAAAAAGATATTTTATAGTGAAGGTATAGGTATTCGAGACATAAAGAAAATGTTTATTCCACTTGATGAGGTGATTCAAGAACATTTATACATTTCCTACAACATTTATGAGGTACAACTATATATATCATCACATATTAACGATATAATGTTATGATATAAAAAATAAATGAAATTTGATTGATAATTGAGTACAAAAAGTCATTTGTTACATGGTTTAAAAAGAATGTGAACACAAATATATTTGTATTATAAATATTGAAATGGTTGGAAGGGGTACCATCTTTTAATGTGATCACATGGTCTAGTATTGATATTAATGGGTTCACATATTACACAAAGAAGCTGCATGAAAAGAGTACAATTTAAAATATTGTGGTAATGGTCATCATTGAAACAATACATATTTTATGTGGAAATGATAAAAACACAATTAATGCATCAACACCATATTTTGGGGTTCTTGATGTCATATGTTAAATTGATTATATTAAATTTTGACTCACCATAAATAAGTGTAATTGGGTTTCATGTTATAGTGGTTTGAAACATGCTGATTATTTGTTTAAAATGGTTGATTTAGAAATTTTTTATTTCTATATTGAACTAGTTATCGTTTCCAGACATTCAAAGCTAGTATTTTATGTTATTGATCCATCAAATGATTAGTGGTCCATCATTTTCAAGGTAAAAGATTCCATTTGGCTGATGTGGGAGGGGATGAAATTATTTATTTATTTGGTACTTCTTCATCAATTACATGATATCCAGAAAACAATGCCTGCATGAAAAACATAGTGTATGTAGTACTAAATGATTCTGCTGAATGGATATGCGAAAAAAATAAATCAATATCCTAATTAATCATGTATTTTTTTATATTATACTTTTATATTTTAAGAAAATTACATGTTTTAAAACATTATTATATAAAAAATATGTGATATATAATTATATATAATCTATTATTTATATGATTTTTTTGTGTCAAATATTAATATTCTACCTTTATGGTCAATCATTTTTTCGTTGAAATACCTAACATATGTTATTATATGTTGGTTTACATTGCACTTAAGAGAATACCTTTTTTAACATTATTATTTAAATATTTAAATGTTTATATCTCTATAGAATCATTGTTTTTATTTAATAATTCTTCTTGAATATAATTTTGGTTAAGAGTCAAAAAATCATTATTATTTTTAAAAATTCATTTTTGTTCCAGATTTTTATTTATATAATTATGTTTTCTTGTTTTTAATTACTAACTTGTAAAATTATATTCAGGCATTTAAGAATTTATTTAAATTTTCCTATTACATGGAATAATAGAAATACAAATATAGAAGAATATCTACCGAGGTATTTGTCTTTATTAATTTTTCTAAATATATAATAATATAATTATTTATTTAAGGACAACTTTTAACTTAAAAAAAAATAATTGTAGGACTACTGATGAGACATAAGTGAGGGAGTCTTGTACCTTTAGTATTCAGAAATTGAATTCTAGAGTTAGTAAAAGTGGTATTACACCTTCACCAAAAATTTCACTTTCACATAGATATGAGTGATTACATATTTGTATTGATGATACTAATAGTGCAACTGGACCAAATATAATGTAGTTTATCTCCAATATAGGTATGCAATGTATTAAAGGGATTATCATTTTATATCTAAATTATAATTCTGTTGATAAGGTTGTGATAGATCATATTCTGGAGGCCATCAAGGTAAAATATCCCAATTTATTTATTTTATCTCATTTTTGAGATATGATATATTTTAAATGACTAATATTTCTGTTATGAAATTACAAATTAAATTTAATATTCAATAATGAAAAGTAGTACTGAAAATATTTTATACTTTCTTAGAGGTTTTATGGAGGGATTTCAAAAAATGAAAAAAATTATGTATTTGGGAAGAGACAAAATAAATAACCTTGACTCAAGTATCCGTATTTAGATAAATATTCTTGGGAAAACATTTTTCCACCCGACACGTTTAAAATGTTCATGTATGATTATTATACTAAATGAATTTGTAAAATTTCTTTTATATATATACCTAATAACTTTTCAGCTGACTTCTTTTATAATAGGACCGTAGAAAATTTCATCATGAAATCCAATTTCTGAATATATACCGTCATACATTATCACATCAGGTGTATCATTTATTGAAGTAAAAATGATTGTGGAAAAGTATAAATAACTAATAGCTCACTCCACTATTGGTTAAAATGAGGTTGAATTCGGTCCTCCATCTTCTCCAAACCACCATGAGGAACAGAAAAGAGTGAGAAGAGTAAAAAATGAAAATTATATTAATATAAATGATAAGGAAGTTGCAAAAAGTATTTTATGAAAAAAATTATTATTTTTCATGAATTTGTGTATCATATAATTTAACAATACTAGTATATCATTTTTATTTTCCATTTCAGTATGAAATTCAAGAGATATTGGCATAGGGCTATTTTATGCCTCATGGTAGGATAGACATCCAGAACACTACTTTTGAAAAGCTAGAACATTGTTCCTGCATAAGAGCATATTTGAAAGATGTTTGTATTTAGATTGTTTTGGTCAAAAAATTAAACAATAAAGGTAGCTTGAAATTGAATAATTAAAATATTAGCTGAAAGATATGAAACATCACCGAGGAAATCGAATTCAATTAGTTGTGCAGTAGGCTCTGTTTGAACAATTTATTAGACTATAAGAGTCCTTGCTTCCTGCCCAACCTACCAATCCAACATACTAAGACCATCCACCTCCTCACATATACCCAAAATTCTATTGTGATTTATACGCAGGTGATCCTGATGTACTTATATTAGCATATGATGTTTTACATGGAGGGGAGGGATTCTGTACATCACTAGACTATTCATATGGTTTAGGTGATAGTGTCGATACCTAATGTTATTGATCTTATAACTCTAAAACCATTTCTTACCATAGTGGTTACTAGAGTTGGGTTATGTATGGGGAATTTTTTACTTTGGATATCTAGCCTTCATCACCATATTTCAAAAAAGATAAGTGTTTTATTAAATATTAATTACATATTATTGATATGTAAGTATAAATTTTTTATACAATTAAATTATATAAGAGTATCTAAAATTTAAACAAATGTAACAATGGAAAGAAAAGTTTCAGTAACAAACAACAATAGATACTAATGATATTTAATATTGGATAGAAGAATTCTCTCAGGTTTCGTATTCTCTAGCTAATATGCATGAGTTCCAAATTTCATCTATCTTATGTGTAAGAGACTATCCAATGAGAATATTCAATAAAGATATCATGGATCTAATTTATATTGAAGAGTTCAATGTTCATATGTTGTAGTGTTTTTCCATGTTTCTAAAATGACATTTAAGTTTTTATTTTTTTAAATAATGATGGTTTAACATGACTAAATATATAATTTTTTTAATTAGTTATCTACACACAATGGTTTTTAAAAATTACATCACATGAATATAAAGTTTTATATATCTATAATTGATTTCAACATATATGATATATGTGTCGACTAAAAATAGAGAAGAAAATATATGTGAGAGGTTATTACTGAAGAATATTAGGTGTTGTTTTTTATTGGTTGATGGGTTAAAATAGAAACATAATTATTCAGTAATATATATTATATAGTAATTAAATGTGAAAATTTTGTATTATAGTGTGCATTAAATGTAAGGCATATTATGCCCAAGTGAGAACACATTATATTAGTTTATCTCTTTATTAGGTGGTGTTAGTTGAAAATTTACACCATATTAGAAAATTATGTTTATTTTTATTTTATAATCTCATTATGTTTAATTCTCATTTTTTATACAAGTATTATTATTTAATCTATATGAAAATGCATGTCATGGATATATTTAATAAAAATATCACCTATTAATAGAGAATCCAAAAGAAATCAACTTTGAAAAAGTAGAGGTAATTATTTTAAATATTAGATATTATTTTTATTTAATATATATATATATATATTGGTTTTTATTATCAAGTTAATGTTTTATTAATTGTAGTGAAATTTTCAACAAGATATATTGAATGTTGTTATTATGTTTTACGATTCATGTATGAGATAATAACATCTTTGGTAACGACTTATTTTGATGAGGTTATTTATGTTAATTATTTTATATTTTATATCATAGTATTCTACTTTTAGATCATATATCATTCGAAATTATTGTAGACATTCAATGATATCGATTATTAAACAAAAGAAGAACTTTTATATATTCGTTCTTTTTTAAACCTAATTCTCAACTATGATTATGATTTATGGTCTGTATATTCTAATGTTTATGATTGATATTAAATGTTCCTAATAATAAGTATTCACTAAATAATTATTTTACATAATAAGAATTTTTTAAATAATGATAATAAATGAATTCTTTAATAATTACCAACAATGCTCATTTTGTAAATTTTTTGAATGTGACTTATAATTCAAATTTTTAATACAACATAATTTTTTGATTAACATCTAAAAAGTATGAATGTTTTTATATATTTTTTGTCATTGATAAATAGTGTTTGATTTTTATATAAAGTTTTTATATTATATGTATTCTTCATGGGTTGTAATACTTACAATATTCTAATATTTTTATATTTCAATGTCAATTTTCATAAAAACCATCACCGAATAATTTTTTTTAAAATATTGGTTTTCAGTTTTTGTTTCCCAGAAAAATTGATTCCCAATACAAAACCATTTCAATATGTATCAACATTTTTTAAAAAAGTTTTGTTGAAAACCATATATATTAAATAACCTTTTGAGGCACTGGTTAAAAAATGACGTAAAAATTGAAAAAAACCAATGACAAATTATGTTTTTTCTCTAGTGAACGTTAATTATCTCAATTGAATTTTTCTATAATTATATTTCATTCCCATAAACGTAGAAAGGGTTGACTGGTTATCTAGTAATGAAACATGAAAAATTTGGTACCCATGTTATGGAAATTGTTTGAAGTTGTGCCTTAATACAAGATAATAACAAATAATATTTCTTTACTAAAGAGATATAGTTATAGTTTCTCCTTAATTGGGTTATGCAATGATGATTTTCCTAGGGTGTGACCTATGTGGAGTTTATTTTTGTTTTTCATATAACCCATGTGATGAAATTGGGTAAATAATTGCTCCCTAGAATGGGATCCAATGTATAATATCGATGAATATGAGTTTTCTATATCATGGGATGACATGTTTGAGCATATGAAAATGGGTTAATCCAATCATGTGTAACTATGTATGAGATTTTTGAAAACAAATTCCCTTTGGTATGAGAAATCATGGTAAGGAATTTCTTATATTGTAGATATGAGTTTAGAGTTTTCTGACTGGGTCTATAATTAAATGATCACTCAAGTGTTTTACTCTAGTGGTGGAATGCGTAGGACAAACCAAAAAATAAACATAGTAATCAAATTTTGGTAACCTATTAGAGGGATCAAATGATTATTATGGTGAATTGAACTGTATTTTGTGATATATTGGACAAATAGTGCACCTAGAGACCTAGTTATGCCCCCACATAATTAAAAGTGTAAAGGGATCCTTCCCTACAATTCTTAATTCAGTATAATTCCCATGTATTTTAAATATTTTAGTTTAGGGTCATATTTATAAACCATGGTAGGTAAGGAATATGAGTATTGGGCATGGATGGCCATTCACATTGGCGATCTTGGTGCTTGACACCAGCTTAGTAAAATGGGAATGCAAACATGGGTGTGGGGGAATATTTATTTTGGAAATAGGGTTGAATGGGTAGGTTAAATAACTCTACTTCATTACCCCATGTGGAATTTAAAATTTCATTAAAAAATAAACAACATCAAATAGAAATAACATTTTATTTGTAACTATATTTTGTAAGAATAACCAATCAAATCAAATCCTATAAAAACAAATAAAACAATCAATAAAAAATATAAGATGTATAAGGTGTATTAATGGTAAATTATGTTCCGAGAAGACCAATAAAAATGTCTTTAATATCATTGAATCAATTTCTCTATGTAAATTCTTAAACCCCCTGACCTACTTCATGATGTTTTTTCATACCACAACATCATTGGAATATGATCATGTTGATGTGTCTCGGATCCATAACAAGTGGGAAATCAATTATCACAAGTAGGACTAAATTTATTATTCTTTATGTATAGTGAAAAATTTATCACATAAATAAAATTCTTTTGTATTTTTTAAGAAAAAATATAGATTTCAATGAAAAAGTTCAGAACATAGTTTTCTATTCAAATGATTTTATGAAATTATTATCATTGCATTATGTTTTTTTACCATCCTCAAAAATTACCCATAAAACATGAGTCTCTAGTATCGAAATATAGATTTAAATGTATATTATATGGCACAATATATGATGTGGTGTGAATTAATGGTTAAAAATTACTGTATTTATACTCTTAAGAAAAAATATAGTTTGATAGATCTTAAACTAATACAATTCAGAAATCCACTTATGAAATAATTCAAAATATTGAACTGGTCTGAGATCTGATGGATATAATATGATACCAAATGTTCATTACAAAAATTTATTTGAATTGAATTCAATTATCATAGTATAAAAAGTTTAAATGATTCTACTAAACAACATATAATATCTTTTAATACAATACGTAACTTAATGAATGTATTATAATTAAAATAATTACAATAGAAAATAATACAAATAGAAACATGATCTAAAATTATTATCATTATATTGAAAATAGTAGTGGAAATGTAAAGGGTATTAAAATTATTTTACCCCAAATAGTTGGGTATCCTTTCACCTAGGATAAAAGTTATGATGTACCACCACCTAGGTAAGCCTCAATATGATGATCATCACGTTTGTCTCCATATCCATTGAATCCCTCGATTAAAGAGGTAATCAACACCACTACCTTTCAAATACATAAAATCCATTGATAGAACGATCGAAAACACCATATTTATATCCCCAAAGGCCCTCGATCATTATCATAATAATCAGTCACTTGAAGAAAAACAAAGAACATATTGAAATACAATAACTATGAACAAGTCGTTCACGTCTTGTATTTTCAAGTATTCTCACACGAATAAAGAGAGTGGTTACATTTGTTCCCTATATAATCCCAATAGCTTGTCTTCTATGTACAATAATTGTAGTCTTGTTTCACTGGTTCAATTGACCTCCTATTTATAGGCCTCCTATCCAACATTCATATTTTATTTGGAATGTTTTATTTCTACGAAATACTTGGAGGGACAAGGACACCTGGCATCAAAAGGATTAAAACAAAATAGAATACATGACATCATTTGGATTACTATATAACTAAATCCACAACAACTTTTGGGTTAGAAAATAATAAGTATAGAATAATTAAAGGATGAGTATGTTGAATATTAGAAAAAGAATAATGTGAATCACGTTTGTGGCATTAGAGTAAGACATTACTACTATGTAATACATGAATACGATACATAAAATGTGTAGGATGAAAAACCTGGTTTCAATAAATAACATGGTTATTATGTATAAAATACTTACAATACATGTTATGATTACGATTTATAACGTGATTATGTTACATAGAATGGTTACGATGCATAATCTAATTATGATACATAACATGATTATGATACATAACAAGATTGCGATAAAATTCCTGGTTATGATGCATAACATGGTTACATAACAATGATTGGTTACGATTCATAACACAGTTACAATGAAATTTAACATATGTGGTTACAAAAAACTAGCATATGTGGTTACGATGAAAAATAAATATCTGGTAGTGATGGAAACAATATATTTGGTTATGATTAAAACAAAATATGTTGTTACAATGAAAAACAACAAATGTGGATATGATGAAAAACAAGAAATGTGGTAAAGATGAAATAATTTTTGATTTCCAAAAAAAATGATATGAGAAGTTAATTTAAAACAAAACATATGACACAACAGAGTCATCAAATCCTTAAAATATTTCAGGAAAATTTTGTTCTTTACACATGGAATCATTTGTTTTTTTAAAACATTCATAAACTTTTCCATTGTTCATCTTTATAGCCATAAATAATTTAGTTTTACAAGAAACCATGTGCTATTCTGTAACATGGTCATTATTTTTAGATGTTACATATAGTTTAATAAAACCCATTTAGTTACCCTATTTAGGAAACATTACATTTTCATCTTATGTGTTGTATTTCATAAAAAGAATAATATTATTGATTTACAAAATTGTTTTTTATTAGATTCTATTTTCATTATCAAACCTTTATATTCATGAAAAAAAATTAATGCCCATTATGTAGACCATTCAACTAAAAAATATAGAATTATTCTTTTTTGTGACATCCTTTTCAATATTCTTCCTAGGTCTCTACAATTTAATGATTTTCACTATTTTATTACACCCCAAATGTATTAACACCGTTTATTTAATTTTATTCATCTTCATCATATAATGTCTAATACCACTAAATTATTTTCGAATATGAATGTTTTAAACCTCACTCTTTACCATAGTGGCTACTCATATTTAAAATCTAAAATATCTATTTTATATCTTTAAAAACTAATTTTAGTTAATAATTATTTCCCTTTATAATGGAAGATTTTTATTTTGGACATATCATCATTTTTAGATCATCTATGATGTAATATAGACCTTTTTTAATTTCTTTATATTGAAATATACAAAAAAATCATTGGTCAATGGCCAAACCTCTAACATCACAATCATTGGATATTGTGTATCATTATCATCTGGTTGGTTGTAATCAAAATAGATTATGTAGTCATTATACAAGTGAATTAATCAATATTGTGGGAATTTATTATTCAAATATAGCTACCAAAAATATTTTTCAAAATAAAATTTAAAACAAGACAAACATAACACATCATTGTTTGCTAACATTGTATATAAAAATTTATTTCATTAGAATGATTTCTAAAAATTATGATCAAAACTAAAATAAAATTTATAAAAAATTATATCGTAAAATTATTTTACTAAAACAAAAAATAATAATACCAATAATAAAATATAACTATTAGATTATTTTCTTGAAAGTAATTTTATAATTCAAACTAAAAAAGAAAAATAAATTAATAAGACATTAGAATGAAAACTAGAGGTTCAGACTCAAGCCAATACTTAGTCCTCTCTACATTATAGAATTTCAATATCATAATGTTGTGTTGTAATAAAAATAGTGATCCAAAAGCTATAACTCTAATTTAAAAAACATATATACGCAAGGAAATCTTGGCAATAACACACCCCCACCACTACTATCAATGGGTTGAATGATATATAAGAAATGAGATGGATGTATTCGTGTACTACATGATGTATTATAGAAGATTGTTGAAAAGGTTGAAAAAATTAATTAAAACACAACTCAAATATAAATAATAATATATATCTATAGAGAACAATATGTATATTTCATGATGTTACCTTCCTCATATCATTCTTGAGATGATTATTATTGATCATCTTCTTCTTTAGGATTTTATTAAATGTTGTTCTCAATTTTACATTGATTTATATTTATAATGATTTCACCAAGGAATAAATTATTAAAATGAGAAGAAGGATTAGTGTGAATTTTATAAATATAATAAATAGATTCTATTTTTTCTTTTTTTGGCACTATGTGATGTATTACCAGCCAAAGAAACTATCTACACAATCCATAATCTAAAATTTGTGGTTCTTCAAATTTATGAAAAGTAAAAATCAGAATATCCATTAAATGATGTTAATAAATTAATTCTTCATAATATTTATAGAAATCTAGAAAATGATTACTTTTTCTTGAATGTTCAATGTACCAAATTATGAAAAATAATTCTTAAGTCCTTTCATTGAGAAATAATAATTGGAAGTTGTAAATATTTTGGCCTTTTTATAAAACCATAGAAACTAAATTTTTGAATAAAATATAACAATATCTCTAGATAAGAATATATACAGTTATGCATAACCAAATATTTCTTACAGAATCATAATTTTTCACAATTTTATATATTTTACCTCAAAATAAATAAAATTTATCTCAATGACAGGGTTTTCAAGATTACATTCAAGGAATCCATCTAATGGTAAAATATAATCATTATATGATATATTATACATTGGTATAATTTCATGAGTAATGGTTCAGGATCATTCTTCATGGTAGAATATCCTCTTCAAAATATCCTCTATTGATTGACGAGGAAAAAATCTCTTAATTACCAATAAATGGTTCAGAAGGATGGACATAATTCTCTATATGGTAGTATAATCTAGAACATGGTCAGAATTGTTTCCTTCATTGTTTCATAAAACAAAATAGATAACATATTTATGGTTGTAGAGTCTAGTGAATATTCATAATTTTTAGGGAATAATCTAAATACCTTTTTATTATAGGTGCATCAAACAATAGTAGTTGAGCTTCATGCTATCATATTTGTCTTACACAAATTTATATGACGGAAAAAAGTATAACTTTATATCATTTAACACATAAATATGTGTTAATAAAGTAATAATGATTTGTGAACAATGAAATAAAGAATTTTTAGACATGGAAAAAAATATTCAAAATATTGAAAATAAAAAAATCATTCTGGAAAATAAATTCCAAATAGTAGAATAAAATAATTATCATAGAATAGTTATAAAATTAAAAATAAGTATAACACTCCAATTATTATTCCCATTTGTTATAATAATTAATTTAAGAATCATTATTATAAAATACTAATTTAAAATAAACATTCCACATATTCTCCAACTTTTGTTATTATAGAGAAGGCATAAAATTAAAGAGGAATACAAAAAAACCACGTCATCAGATAAATGGAAACTGATTAAATTATAAGAAATCTAAACATTCATTAAAATAATGGTAAAAATATTATATTATCATAACATAATAATGAACATCGCTACCATTTTAAATGATTGAGTAAGAATCCATTTTACGTAGATATTTTACCTTAGAGGAATATAGATAAGAATAAAAAGTATGGAGATTTCAAAGGTTCATGAAGACAATGACATAATCTAGTTGTCTGATGAGTTTCACTTCCTCGACTATAGTAACTCTATAGGGGTTGATAAAATTAGAGTAATAATATTTTGAGTAGTCATAAATGATCTTGTAATGTAAATATAATTATCATTCAACTCGATAAACTATATGTTGACTAGACCATTTTGTTTTGTAACATGAAATAACATCCTCTTCTCTTCTAAAGAATATTTCAAAACATGGGATATATCCTTCAAAAAATTTACTTATTCCATGAAGGATTTAGAGACATGATACATTCAATTATTTCACAGATAAAACATAAAATGGGGGGAGACAATATCTTTTATGAATATCATTGACTATAAATACATGAATGTTTTGGTGATCTGGGCTATATAATATCATGTTTCAATAAAAAATAAAAAATTAAATTATTTATACATGTTATACATGGGATTTTATCATCTATATTTCAAACATATGAGATGTTAAGGATTATAAGAAATCATTTTTCAACCCTTCCATCGTATTGAATCTAATCAAATAATCACTGTCTGATGTATGTACTATAATAAAAAGACATTGATTTGGGTAACATTTGTACCCACAAAATCTAGTTGAATAAAGAGTGAAAGATACCTTTGAGTCAGATCAACCATAAAGTACGTACTGGATGTTTTAATTGAAATATTATTTAAAAAATATTTTTAATTTATCCTTTCATATAGACATTCCTCAAGAATAACATAGGATGTAAGAATTCCATAGTAAGAGTAATAATTATGGAAGCATCATCCATGATAGCAGGTATATCAAAAGAAGATGATTGATTAGGATATTATTAAGAACATATTGAAGATCAACCTTAATTGAATATATGATATCTTTGGAATGATATATATAATGATTTGTAAATTAAGGAGGAAATGATGACCAATTTTTCCTATGAGAAAGGATAATAATTTTTGGATCAACATATTCAAGTCCATCACCATCAACATCCAATATAAATATATCATCATCCTAATGAATACATTATATTGAAACCAATGGATTTACTTGTTTTAAAGAAATCATCATCTATAAAAAGATCATCTAAAAAAATTATGGAGTATCTCAATCTAATAAATTAATTCAACCAACAATTCTTTTGGATATTTATATTTAGAAGAGATGGTAGGTAGGTCATGCTTAGGTACACTACCTCCATCATAACCACCTCCATTAGATTATGATTCAGAATAATATAATCCATGAAATATGGATAAAATAGTTATTTCCCAATTACTCTCAACATACTATTCCACTAGTTCAACTAGGATTCCAATAGCTAGTCTCAAAGATTTATTTCATTAGTTACATTACCATTCACTACTAACTATCTTATCAGACCCATAGATATATATTAATATATTTGACTCCTCAACTTCATCAAATCAATTAAAATTACATACTAAATCCTGAAATCCCTTAATCACATATTTTACACAAAAATATTTATATTCCTCACATTTAACTTTAGTATAAAACTTTTGGTTATAGTGATGATCATCATCCAATGGAGTTTCCCTATATGTAATGGAAGAGAAGTGTATAGTGTTCCATAAAAGATATTATGACTTGTAAATATTCATAAATAAAATCCATATTATATAGATACAAAATTTTATTCTTCCTTAATATCAGTATTGATTTTAAAAACTTTTTTATATTAATAATACTCTATAAAATCATTCCATTCTAAATTTGGATAAAAAAATCTCTTTTTCTGATAGGTTTTCCAACTCCTATTAAATTCTAACAATGGTTATAATTATCCAAAATAAATTCTTAATACAAGGAGAACAGTTCCCCTTCACTGACGTCCCGGTGCCAAGTAATTGAAAAAATCTACCACCATGATTAATCATTTCTCTGCTTTAGTAAAAACACCACTAGAATATAGAAATTTTGATATAATCTTATCATATGATTGAGAATTTAACATTGATGTTTAAAAATAAATTTCATATGGATGATGATATATTTATATATATTCCTATTTTATTGTATCAAAATTAGTTAAAAATATATACTATAGAGACTCGACCATTTATTCCTATTATTATATGACTATTTTCACATAAATATCCACAATGTTCAACTCGAAGATCATGGGTCCTATTATATACAGATGATTGGGTTCATAAAATTTTATAGTGAGATTTTTTTTATATTCTCTATAATGAGATATTATAAATTCATTAGATAATATTGGGCATACATTGATATAAAGAGTGGGAAAAAATCCCAGTAATGGGATCCACATGACAAGGAATATTAATGTTTTAGTCAAAGGTATAATATGATATCATAACATAGAAGGCTCATATGTAATCAAATAGAAGTATGAAATATTTTACTTATTATCATAAGATCATAAACCATAGAAAATTTTCTAAACAATAAAATATTACATAAACATGAGACTAGGGTATCTTCGTAGAAAATATCACATGGTGGAAAACGTACCATAATGGATGAGGTTTTCTCCTTAATCCCAAACATAATGTATCCTGAGACTAAAAAAATTAATTATTAATTTTGAATTATATCTATTTGAACCCATCATAACATACTCATTATTATGTATTCATTAAAATTGAAATCAATTATATTGAATAATCATAAGAATTGCCTATGGAAAAGAATTGGAATAATAATATTCTTTCATATCATAATCAAAATAAATTAGATAATGGATTCATTTTAGAGATAAAAATAATGAATTTATTTCCACACTAATTCAAGTGATAATAATGTAGGCATATATTAGAAATAAATATGTAAATATTTTATAAGAAATAAACAATATACATATTTCCTAATTGATTTAAATGCCTTTAAAATATTATGTGGAATACTTCTTAGAAAAATAACGATTTAAATTTGAAATTAGTTATTCAATATTTTGAATAATTGAGATGATATTATAGATATAATTTTTATAAAAAATATACATACATACATAAATAAATTATATAAATATTTTAGTGGTCATGACTATGGGAATTTATATAGAAGCTATATAAGTTTAGTAAAACATTCATTTCACAATATTCAAAATGGATTAAAATATTCATACATCATCAAATAACAAGAGTAATTATTTTAAACAACATAATAAAAATTCAATAATTTGTAAAAAATTCATTACTAAATATTTTGTGTAATGTTAAAAAAATTATTCAAAATATTTTAAAAAAACATGTATATAGAAGGAAAATGATTTTTGGATAAAGAGAGAAATGATTTCAACTTATGTTAAAAATATATAAACATTATTAAATAAAAAATTAGGGAAATGGTATTATTTGATGAAAAAATTCATTATTAACTGAAGGATAAAAAAATAAATTTTTTTAATAGAATATTATCTCATAATTTAGTACAATGGGAATTCACAAATATATAATCTTGAAAAAGAATGATACCAAATAAAAAATTATTACTTATTTTGTTACATTTCAACCATAACATATATGAATAGAGTAGATGAATTATATCTTAAAATATCCTGACAAATTATGGAATCATTATATTATATGTAAAGGGATAATATATACATATTTTAAGTTAAATAATGTGCAAAAAATTAGTTGTGTCTTAAAGAAGAATTTTTTTGAGATGATACTTTTACCTAGAGTCAATGATGTTCCATGTATGTATTTTATCTCCTATAAAATAATTATATATACATAACTATTTTTCTTATGAACCTTTGAATTTTTTTAATAATTAATAAATTTAATCTATTTATTTTAATGACATTTTTATTTACATAATCTTTTCCGTTCAAGATGTGTGTTTTCTGGACACTCGGTTTATAATTTCATAATAAATTCAGTGTGTTAATCTTGATGAATAGGGTTATTGATCAACAATATCCTTAATAATAATAAGTAAATAATTTTCATTTTTATAAAAAACCATACTTTTAAAAATAACCATGAATAATGGATATGAAAAATGAATTGTGTTAAATGTATGTAAGCTTGTGTCATATTTACATTGTTCAATTGTCATGATGCGAAAAGATTAAATGTTTTTTAACAATCCACAATTATCCTATTATTCTTAATATCATATTATTTATTTATTTTTTCTTTACATACACCATCTATGTGATTAAGTAATAATAAAAAGAATCACATCGTTTCTAGATGTGATGGTCCACCCTACAAAGAAACGATGTAACGATTTATACATGGATGGTTTGTAATGATATTATATAATATATTACTGTTTAGTAGTTATTAATATGAAATTAAAATAATATATAAATTTTATATCCATTATCATGAACATTAATGAGTGGATTTGATAAAAAAATATTTACCTCAGTTCATGAGGTGGTAGTCCTTTGTACACATGAACAACGGTTTTGTTTCCCAATTAATATATGACTAGATGGATAAATACTATTCCATAAAAATAATTACATATCAATATATATGAGATATGTTTTATGCTATATTTTAATTTTTATTACAAAATTGATTTTTGGAGAAGAATATGTAATAAAGAAGGATCCCGAAGAATAGGATTTCATTCTCATAAAAAGACTATATTTGGATCTCTTATTGAGGATATGAAGGCCAGTTGATTGGGGATAACAGAAAATAAAAATGAAAAAAATGATTTTTAGTGATATTTTTACAGTTTTTGGTCAATATAAATGTATTGAGGGATTTTAATTAGTGAGGGGTGTTGTGTCCTTTTATAATTTTATAGGTGATTCATTGATGTTAATATCAATAACTATTCAGTAATGGGAAGCCAATCTCAAGAAAAATAATAATTAATAAATAATAGATTTTTGGAGGATAAGATCAATATAAACCATTAAAATTTAAGACCAACTTTTTAAATATTTTATTATATTTACATTAATGGTGACTCACTTTTTATTATTTTTAATTTTCAGCAGAGTAATTGGTTTTTTAATATAATTAATTTTTAAAATGAGTAATATTATTCTAACACAGTACCAAATATTATTAATTATAATTAAATGTATGGAATATATTTTTTTAAATTCAAATCATTGAAGTTGTGGAACTCAGTTTTCAAGGAATTCTATACAACTAGTAGAAAAATATTGTTTCCAAAAAATGAAGTTTCATGTAATAAATTATGATATATTATTTATATGACTACCAATCAAAATTATATTAGTTTAATATAATATTTATATATAATATATATTTTTAATATATATTATATCTCATTATGGGGTCATATAATTAATTAAAAAGGAATAACATTACGCACATTATAATAATTTTGCAAAAAAATCTTTTTTGTGCCTAAAAATAAGCTAATACTAAAATATATTAAAAAAGTGTATTAAAAATAAATAATTCATTAATATATAATTAAATATTAGATATTTTAAATATATGTTAACATAAATTAAGTTGAGTAATTTTATATTACATAAAATTTTAAAATATATTGTAGTTTTCAAATATATGTATTTTTCACTATTCAATTAAAAAAAATATTTTTCAAAAATCAATTTTTTTAAAAATACAAAAAATTAACTCTATAAAAATATTGATATCCTGATTTCATGAAATTAATATAAATTTAGTATAATTACATTTCTAATAACTTCAATAACATGATTCTTAATATTGGATATTCATTCTATAAAGGTTTCATGATTCTTATAACTAGTATACCATTGAATAATACAACAAAAAAATGATACATGAGATTAAAAAAAATTAGTCAATCAGTATATATTAATGATTAAAATATAATATTAAAAAAATAAAAATTCATTATTTATTTCATTCATATTGATAATGAACATGTTTCCCATGTCAACAGAATATCGTGTTAATGGTTCCTTAGGTAGAACATTTTTTCCACAAATCTTGTTAACTAGAATCTTCTTATTTCTTGTAAAATTAGGTACATTGAGGCCTCCTATACTACACATAAAGAATATTATAGTTTGATTATGTAATTTTACATATTTATTATACCCATATTTTTGACATGAATGAAATTACATAATCTTTTAATTATCATCATTAAGAATTAAACATCAATGAGATGCCATCCTTCTATTCTATGATGAGATTAGAAATTCAATTACATTGTTGTTTTTAATAATAAACAGAGATCTATTATTTGTAATGATGGAATATTGTTTAAATATCCAATTATGTTATGAATATCATTGGGGAATCATTTTATTTCCCATAACATTATTTTTTGAGATACATTATCCTATTTTCCATAATTAAATAAAAAATATTAAAGAAAAAATATTTGAAATTTCGTATCACAAAATAATAAAATCATAAACCTAGAATGTTTAATTTGAAAATGATAACTATATTATTTTGGATGAGTCTCTAGGTCCAAATCGTGATTATCCATGTCAATGTTTCCTACCGGGTTTAATATCATAAAAAATTCTTCATGTTCTTTATAATTATTTGTATATATTTTGTGAATTTCAAAATCATATCATCAACGAATTTCATAATATGTGTGATACATAGTGTACTTTCTTGCACCATGTCATAGTCATGTCAAGACTAATTCACCATTTTGGTATTTATTACTCCTAGGTACAACCTTTCTTGAGAAACTTCCACTTTTAGTATCTAGAAATAGAATTAATTTCATAGAACCGCCATGATATATACTTCACCCAAAATATAATATATTTGTTTAAACATCATGTTTTACTCACACTTACTTGTATTTTTCTCTATAAATTATTCAATATCTAGTCCCCAAAAATAAATACTCAGTGATCTGACACCAACTATATCTACCCAACCTATTACATATATTATTAAATTTTATTAATATAATTATCTAATAATAATAACCCAATATACATGAAGTGTATTATAATCATAAGACTATGTCCAGAATACATAAAGTTAAGAAAAAAATAGTTTTATTTTATTTTCCATAAAGATATCTAAATTATATTTAATCTATTTATACCGCTTGGGATAACATGGGTACTACATAGAAGAAAGGGGTTACATAAAAACAACATTAATGAAAGAAACATGAAAACGAAATAAAAAATAGAATTTAAATGTCTATCAATATATCACAAAATATAATGATAAAGGATAATCATAGAGAATAATAACATAAAAACATTCTATTGTATGATATTGGATTCATAGGAAATGTGGAAGCAATATATAACATTATATAAGCATGAGTCAGGGATAAATTTCTGGACAATATAACAAGTTTTTAAAAGTCCAATAATATATTAGGATTGCTCCATAATTTCATACATGACATCCCATGATAACCAAAACATGACCCAATGAATTGTGAAACTATATGGATACATACATCATAACACGTTCATTATTATGTGTTCCACAAAAAGGAAATTAATTATAAGGAAAAAACTGAAGATTTATATAGGGAATTAATTTTTTTTCATAATATTGTATCTAGTCATCGACAAAATAATTTTCATAATAAAGGAATTTTAGGGATGAACATAAGAAATTTGTTACACTATCAACATTGGGGATAATTTTTAGGTATATATGTAAGATGTATATATTTATACATTATTAAAAAATAATCCTTAACCTAAAATATTATCATCATAGAAGAATATTTATTTAAATATTATGTGGTATATTGATTGAGAAAAATAAATGTTTTATATTGATATAAATTCATATAAATTTAATGAGAATTTTAAAATATTATAGAAAAAAGTATTTAGAAATAACCATGGAAACATATATTAAATTTTTAAATAGTTGAGTGGTCACGAGTATATGTAATTTGGTACTTGTATTATCCATTAAATGATTCATTACATTCACACTGTTGTAACCAGGTTATGTATGTTCATTATATATAAAACAATAAGACGATTTTTTAGTCCACTTTTAAAAAAATGAACGTGGTTAATTTTTTTTGTAAATACATATTCTAATTAGAAAATTTATCATGAAATTATATTAATAAAACATGGATATTAAATAAAAAATCTTTTCAACTGAAGAGAGAACAAATTCATTTTCCCTAAGAATTTTTCTCAACCATTTTATGTAAAAATAGTTTAAAAATAAAATATTACACAAAAATTTCATGGATAAAAATAAGATAATATAATTAAATTGATTTGTTATAAAAATATAAAATTAGTCCTTAAAATATAAATTTATATATTAACATTGTAAATTAAAAGTGACATTAAATCATAAACTTGCACCACTTTAGAAACATTTGAATCCTAAATGAAAATAATGAAGTAGATAAATTGTAACATATCATATAATTAATTATGAATGATTCATTAAATAATATACAAATGGGTAGTATATACACAATTTAAATTAATTAGGTGCATAAAAGGACATGATTTTCAACGTTAGATGTTTTATGAAGAAACCCTTACCTTGGGTCCAACAATTAGCATGAATGCGTTTTATATCATATATTATATACTTATATAAATTATATCATTTATTAAGAACCATTTATAGGATTAATCACTTATAATTAAACTATTTTCATCCTTCACTTTAGTGATGTATTTAATTACATAATCAGTAAGGTCCACATTGGGTGTTTTGAAGATGCTCGAATAAGAATTTCAAAATGAAACCAGTAGTTAATAGTGGTCAAAGGGGTGTATGATCCTTAATATCCTGATTAATAATAATTACATAATTATCTTTTTTATACATATATTATAATTTTAAATATAACCATTAATTATGGATATGAAAAATGAACTACGTAACAATCATTGATATGGTAGGTCATACGTATGCATGTGTAATGTATATATATCTCAATGGTAACGATAGAAATAAGGTAAGTGTTGTATTAAATTTAGAAAATTATCCTAATAAAATAAATATCATAATATTTATTTAAATATAGTTACATTTACCATCCATTTGGTGTTGGAATATAAAAACAAATCTCATCATTTTGAGATGTGGTAGTCTTCCGTACAGTTGAATGACAATATAATTTTTCCATGTATGGTAAGGTAAAAAATTAGATGATAAATTAATTTTATACAATTATTAATATGTAATTGGTATAATGTATAAGTATTAAATCAATTATCAAGAATATCAATGATATGTGATTGTGGAAAATGAATTACATTGGTTTGTGAGGCCGTATTCCACCATACACAAATATAATGGGTTCCTTTTCCATTTGATGAAAGAATATTCAGGTAAAAATTATTCCATAAAAATGATAACATTTTATTTTATATTACATGTTGGTTTTATTTTATTTAAATTATAATATTTTTAAAAAAAAAACCATAATAATAAAATGTAAACTAAACGTGTTTATCAAAAATTGTGTTTTTATATTCTAAGAATTTACAATAAAATTGATATTTGTTTAATCCTTTATAACTATTTTATAAAAAATTAAATCATATTCATACTATAAAATTCAATTTTTAGGTTATAATGGTAACATTTAATTAATAATATTTTTGTAATATGTCATAGTTTCATTAATCTCAATGTTGAATGTTGTATCTGCTATTGAATATAGTGTTTTTTTGAAATATCTATTTGTTAAAAATACCATATATTATCTCTTGATAAAAAATTCACCTTTTAGGAGACATTAAATGTTCGATAAAAATTCAAAATAATTCTACATTGACCATTAAGTTCAAAAACGACAATTATCCTCAACCTAAAATCATTAATGTGCACTAGATGATATTCCATAATAAAAATATTCAAATGGAAAATTGGGTCATAAAATATAAAATCATCACATAATATGTCAAAAGAATCTTCCAATAACATATCCCTTCACATAAATGATAATATCATCTATTATTTCGGAACTCAAGATCATATGATGTATTTATTTTTTCCAAACTCATTTTTAACATGTAAATAATATTAATGCACCAATCTAGTATAGAATTGATTATATTATTAGGGAAATAATCTCCCTATAAATATTATTTAATTATTATCCATATAAAAGGTACATCTATATTTAATACATTCATCATCCATCTATTTCTTAGTCACTACTCAGAGAGACCAAAAAAGAGGATTCAACAAATATATAGAATGACTAGATCCAACTCTAGATCTCTTTCACAGATTTGAGTCTTTGGGAGAACAAGAAATTAGAGGCCATATAATTTTAACCATAATATAATAGATTTAAATGATTGAAGTCATTATTTTCGGTTTATGATATAAAGGAAGATTATGTTTGATGTTTTGTGAGATAAGGGCCGGCTTTAGACATTAAATAATAAATTATATCATTTGGAAGAAAAATAAACTCCAATTATATAAGGAATTCTATTTTTATTGAAATAATGAACTTATTTGAAAACATGATTTGAAATTAGTCATGGTAATAAAATTCATAGAAGAACAACATGGCATCAAGCTCACATTGTAGTTCCCCAATGCAAAAACTCACATGGTTTCACTCACATGGTATCACACACAGAATTTCCCTCACAAGTTGTTACATGTATGGTATCACATGCAATGTAGAGAACACCAATATACAAAATACCACCATAAAACTCACCATAGACTGAATGACTATGGTACCAAATCCACATGGTGGTAATGCCTTAGTAGAACATAACATTGGAAATAATCTTAGTAGATTCATATTAACTAAAGAAATAAGGTATTAAGAAGAATTTATCATATTAAGATTGTGTTACATATATCTTGTTTTTTCAATATTCAAAGGATTTACAAAAATTATAGTAATATTATTTTTAGTTCAATGATGTTTATAATTATTTCATCTTTCTAGAAATGATCTCTCCAAATGTTATGGCTTATATATATTATTCATTTTCCATGAAGGAGATATAATATTTAGCGGACACATATAAATTTAAATCTATATTCTACTTATATGTGTATCATCTATATAACTTTCAATCTATAACTCCATATGTATATGTATTGTCCTTCAATAGTGTATAATGCAATAAAAATCATATACCTACTATACCATGATACTATATCATTGTTGAAAAACTGGTAGGTTCCCAAGATTATTTATTCTTTCCATCTTAAAACCACAAAAATATGAAACTAAAATAATATATAATTAAAATTCATGTTCCCTAGATATAAAAAATACTCAGCTAATTAAATTATTAAAGTAATTTATAACATCATGATCCAAAATCCACCAAATTTTTCCCTGACCCATTGGTTCACATGGTCTTAGGTCTTCCTCCCCATATTCCAAAGACAAAAAACATGCAGAAAGGGAAAAATGTGGTTTTGATGGTATACTATACCCTCATATCAGTGTAACACAAAATAAATAAAGAGATAAATAATATAGAGTATAGGTTAAATATAATTAATATCCCAAAGGAAACAGATACTATAATAACATATAGAGGAATTGAACACATCTATTCTATAATAATAATAAATCAATAGTCTTGTTCATAAACAAAAAGATGTCATGTCATGCTGATGATCAATATAGTGATATAGGGGGAAACGAATATAATAATATAAAAAATTCAGTAAAACAATAACATAAAACCAAAATATATATCCCCTATCATCGTAAGAAAATTCTTGGTCCTCTTATCCCATGATCCCATTCTATATGAAAAATAGATCACGAATCCATGATAATGTGGTTTCCCTTATCCACGCCTACAATCTTATAGTCTACTCAAGTAATAAGGGAGTTCTATGTAGTGTGTGAGAGAATTTTTTTTGGCCACATTCAATGGTGTCAAGAAAAATCTAGTATGTGTATATAGATGAATGGTGTGCAAATATTACCAATAATAAAATATGCAGAGAGTTAAGACTTCATGGCTAAAGTTTTTATTTGACTTTTTTCAGAATCTACGTAATTCATAATGGAACTAGATAATTTTATCTCAGAATCCATGTACATCAATATATAATATTTATATATGTATATAAACAAATTATGTAAGGAAATATATTAGAATATACATGGATACTAGTTCCTAGCATGACCAAGGCCATAAAAAATGAGTTGATGTCTATTATACTGATCTATAAGATCTATCAAGGGGTACAAGATCTTAATCTATTGTGAATTCAAAATTTAAGGCTTGTCACATGAGATAATATGGTGATTCTTTATGACCAACACCTGAGATAATTGATTGATTCATCAGTCACAATACATGAGGAATGGGAATATTGAACATAATTCTCATCAACTATTGACAGATACATCGTCCAATAATTTAATTAGACTACGTGGATGTATTATGTCATGATTCATTTAATTTAATAAGATAAAATAAATTATAATGAATCGTGTGGGAAAATCCTATGTGTGAAATAATGGAAAAAATAATATAATGACTCTAAAATTTGAGAGAAATTTACTAGGAAATGTACCTTAGGTCCGTGGAAGACTAGTCAACTAGTATCAGGCATTGAATCAAAAAAAGAATAAAAGCGATCAGAAAATTGAATATAACATTGAAAATATGTCATATGATCCATAACTAAAATTATTTCAAAGGCAGAGAGATAAATATTCTTTGGGAGGAGGAGGAGTGGAGATCCTACAATTATCTATACAAAATAACCAATGGTTGTTCAATAGAAATCATGATGGATGAGAAATAAGGAATCCCTAGTTTTTGGTGGGAGGTGAAGTCTTATAAAACTCCTATTATGATTGAGAGGATGAATGATCCTCTTTAAAACATAAGAGCCCCTTCCTCTATTAGAAAACATGTTTCTATGAATCTACATTCCATTTAATGTTTGGACACCATGTAATGCTCATATTATTATCCTCTTGGGGAATAATCTCTGGGTGTGTTTGGGGGGTTTCATATAAATATACATTCCTTGTATTTAATAATAATAATGTATTAAAATAAACTCCATGTTTTTTGGCATGCATCAGGGCTCCAGATCCTTTTAAACCTTTCCTTAACAAAACAAATTGACCCTCACTAATGAATTTTCACCAAGTTTATAAAAAAAATTAAAATCAGTGGGGGCTTGATCAAATTCAAATGAATATATACCTCTTGAGAAAACTAGGTTGTTATGAACTCCCAATTTTAAAACAACTCATCGCAGAATTTTTTTTGAGGGGGTGAAACATTTTCTAGGAAATGTTCTCACCACTAAGCATTTACATCATCTTCTCATCCCCTGTTCTTATCAAGAACTCATCCATACATTCACAATACCTATACTATAGGAAATCACTTAGATCGTAGATCCTTCATGATCCTATCAATTATGTGCACTGGGTACTCCACAAAAGAAGCGTCCACTTCTAATTCAACCTCCCCCGGATGAAAAACAAGCAATTGGTGTATATAATACTATTAGAGCTAAAGAACGTGCAACATTTAACGAATAAACATGTATATCTATGTATTTTATATCCTATAAAGGACTGGTTCAATTCACTATAAAACCTCAAATGGTCTAGTGAATCATGTTGATGGATTACCCTACTACGAAATATATCAATGGAACAACCTTGGATAAAAATTTAGTAAAACCCAATTACCATCATAAAACTCATGAGGTCATTGATGATGGTATCCATACAAAAACTACCTATATTGATCTATCGTCATGCCTTCCTAAATAAAAAAAACCTTATCAAAATTCCACTAAATACGACATGATCTAGGTAGTGATGACTAAAATACTAATAACTAGCACATAGTTGTTCATCATGGTCTACCATATAAGGCTTCTTAAGAACCCATCTAGATTGTATCCTAAAATATATTATTATAACTAAGCATATATAGGGTTATACATTTCTCCTAAGAACATCCAAAGTCATGGAATCATTAATAGATCATTTCCTACAGCATCTAAATCATGTGCTCTATCTATCAATCCATATGAGGGAGATAGGCCATACATAATTGCACATGTTACCCCAAGGCCTTCTATTACCCCAACTAGAAACATGATGTACAATTTTAATCCTTATATAATATAAAAGAAAATGGAGATTCCAAAAGGAATTTACCTCCCTGATGTATATCCTTCCTCGAAAATATATAAAGAGGATCTCCTATATTGGTTGGAATTTTGATACCTTCATCATTAATTCAGGGAAAACACAAAAAATATCATTACATCATGGTGATAATTAAAACATAATATGAATACCAATCTGAAATCATACCATTTCCACTGTACAATGGGAAAAACTGTAATAGTCTTGCATGTCACTGATGGTCAACCATCACTGGATGATTGGTGTAACATCTAGTAAAAAAATATATCTCACATATCATAACATTCCACCAACACTAGAGATTCGTGTCTCAAAATATTTTGATGACCCTAGGATACATTACCCCAACTTAGGCATGAGATTGCAACATTTTCTCTTCTAGGATGTCTTCTGGGACCCATACACACCCATTTATGCATTAAAAGTCACCCACATCCATCATGTAACTAGGTGACGAGTTATAAATAAATAAACCACATATATGGACTATCCCATTAGGATAAAAATATTACCTTATCATTACGCATTCAAGAATGGTCTAGGTCACTTCTAAGGTTGTGTGGATTGTCCACTAGTAATTATATTTAACATTAAAATGAATATCTAAAAATCATTCCATAATTTTCCACTCATCATTGGTCTCTTAAACATTCAATTTCTAACTCTTGTATCTCAGATCATTGGATTTTTTTTGATTTACCATCCATATAGAAAAGTTGGATATCAAAGGACTTTCTATTTTCAAATCATTTGTGCTATATGAGGATATGATCACATTGTGTAATAATATACCTAAGTTTTTTTATATGTTAATTCCAAAAAATAATCCATATGTAAATAATTACTACAATATTGAAAATCATGCACTACTACTACTAACTAAATTTCATGCATCTAGTAATTCTGTTCAAGAGGCTGCAACTAAAGAGACACATAAACTAAGAAATGATTTTCATTCATCGAAATATATCCTAACGCTATACTAGATGTATCATAGAAAATAGTAAAACTCATTATTGGATCCCTAAAAAATCATTATATTTCATGAAGTCAACATACATTTCATTTACAGGAAGACATTTTTAAATGATTCTCCCCATATAAATTTCACACCCTTCACAGTTAAGCTTGTAAGAGGCACGATTTTTCATGAGAAATAATTGATGAAGTATATATATTACTCTTATAGAACCAATAAACACTATATATAAAAAACATTCACGGTTTACAACTAGCCTGCATGAAATATGACCTTCAATGGGTCCACTTATACACACAACGTTGAGATTCTGTGACTGGGGAAGTGAAATTTATTGATACAGAAGTGAAATTTAGTGAGCCTAGCATATATCTATTCCACTTTTAGTTTATTAATAATTATGAAATGATTTCTATAATTTTCATGTCAAGGGAGAGAATAATTTAATATAAAATCAACAAATTATACCATTAATGAATCTTGATACTGGTGGAAAACCAAATTCCTCAATGACTAAAAAACTGTATGTGCATTCTTGAGACCAAATTACATAACTACATATTAATAAAGCTTTTAGTTTCTCTATAATTATATATTAAGTATTTTTAAATATCTATTGCACACCCCTTGATAAATACTCTTGATATCAATCATTGAGAAAACTTTGGATCCCTATATTTGGTCGAGATTGCCAACTATTTATGGATGAGTGTACCAGTTCTTAATAGTATGTTGGTTCAACCATTTTTATTCCACACAATTTTTGAGGGAACAAAATTCCTATTTTGAAAAAGGGAAAATGAACCCCTCATAATGCTATGGGTATTACAAAACCCTTTTCCTCTAATTATTCAATATAATTGTTAATATTAAAATTTTATATAGGATATACACTTTAAGGAGAAAATGGTTAATTATTCCTCACATAGAAAAATCTCAATAATAAATTCCACCACTCTTATTGGTGGTAATTAAAAAAAATTATCTAGAAAAAGATCAATTAAAAATCCACCACTAATAATAAAATAATAGGTCACATACCCTGATCATCCATACAGAGACTATATATGTAGGTTATCACTCTACCTAACAATTATTTCTCTTCTCCATCTCATGTCCTATAAAAAACCTATTCTCCTCGATGAATATGACTAATATCTTTCAGTGATGTGAAATATCCCTCCATTTATGAAAATATATATGGTTTCGAAAAGGAATCATCCAATACATGCTGAGAATTTCATCAAATCCTATCATTTCATGGATAAAAAACTTGATATAAAAATATACCAAATTACCTCAAAACCCATTCCATAAATCAGTGAACAATATCTGATCAAATACCAAACAGGGTTTCTAGTGTCATTATTCCATAGGAAAACCCAATCTTGAGGCCCAAATACTCATCAATTTCCATAGATATAAATGAATATTATTCCCCTATGGTAAACAATGGAGGCATTTAGTTTGCGGCTACCTAAATAATCCCAATAATAGTAGAATATCTGTAACAGTGATCCTATGGAACATGTTTCACTACTTTTGAATGGCCTGTATTGTGGCCCTAATATATAATCTTTCTTACTAGAGAAGTATCACTTTGCTGATGCTGTGAGTCTTGATTCAAATGACATTGAACTCAACCCCCACATCATCCCAAGTCATCAGAGTTATTCTAGATTCCTTCCTAGTGAGGTACTACTGGCACAACTCTAGAACATGGAGTAGGTGTAAGTCATATATCAACTATGTATTTCTCTCATTGGGTTTTTGTATGTCCCAGTATATTTCATGGTGATGACATATAGAAAAATGATCAGAATGAGATGTATGACTTCCACTACTCCATCAAGGTTGTGAACTCTCTAGTCTGATCAACACATAATATCGTTGGAAATAAATAATCATAAATACCATTTGAAATTACCTGAATTACATATCCCAATGTTAGAATACCAAGATAATGACATCCCACCATCTCCTGGATGAAACAGATAACATATAATCACTATATATGACCTTCCTCTCTAGAGTCATCTCTAGATTCTTAAATACCAATGACATAGCCTCAATATGTGATTTTATATCCATAGGTATTCCATTCCCAAAAAAAGAGGGAGATCTGTGTTGTTGAAATTCCAAAGTCAACATTACCATTGTCAATGAAGGTTAAAAAAATCCTATAATATAATTCATCATACAAAGAAAACCCTCTAAAAATTAGGTTTTATTAATAATGTCTCGAAATAGTAGGTGGTTTCATAGGTGGCACTATGGGAGGTAACACTAGAAGCTTAGAGTCTACCCCGTCTCGGGCATGGTCATCGCTAACCTCATGGAATATGTCTTAAGGATATCATGATGGCATTATTATAAAATTCTAAATTCATGCATCAATAAAATTTAATGATCAATAGGGATCAGATATACATAATAGGACTGGTACATAACCATCATGTGGATAAGGTGACACCACTCTAAATACTCTAGAATCTTGGATAAGGTTGTAACTAAAATGATAACCGGCCATATGAATCTCAATATATTCCCCAAATATCAACTACTAAGGTACTTTTGGCGTCTATGTCTCATATTACACGTCATAGTTTCTGGTATTTTGTGTTTTACTGGCATGTTATAGTGGAAATCACCCATTACAATACAATTCGAATCCCCATTTAGTGGTAACCATTTATGTTTAGTGTTAAATTAAAATAAGTTCATAAAATTTGATATATATATATATAAATATCAATGTCTAGGTGAATGTATCACTATTTTACATTTATAAAATTTTAACTCATATAATTTTCAATTAGAACCTCATTGAATGGGGACACGAACATTACATCCAATTTAATGTTGTAATATGTCACATATATGATTTTATTAAATTATTAACCATTACAAATTTTTATAAGTTCATTATTAATAAATTTAAAATTGAATTTTATTAATCAATTCAATTAGATCCATGGAACCATTAGATATCGAACACAGAATACAGTATAACAGGAAAATTAATGTGTCATCATCAATATATATGAGAACAACAAAATTATAAATATATTGACTCATTAAGTGTTCCCACAATACTATACCTTGAATAAATAAATAATATTTCAATACATAGAAAAGAACCCACTTTATTCAACAAGAAAATTAATGCAATAAGTAACAGTGACATGGAAAAATGAATGACATTAAAGTGTAAAGGTGTCTACAATGATGCATGAGCTACTACATTCTTTTCAATTTTGGGACAATTTTAAGAGAGATCAATATAAATATTAATATGAATAATAACCTGAATAAACATGTGCATACACAAATAGTTAAATATGTGCCACTATAAAAATCAAAAAATAGAACAATAATATACCATCCTAGGTAATTTTGGTTTCCTATTTACATGGGTAGCTCTTCCTAGGAAAATAATTATTAGAAAAATATTATACATATTACATTATTATATAAAACACTAATAGTTTTAAAAAATGAAAAATATCACCGATATCACACTGGAACATCGTGTCCTAGAAACCACTAAATGGTACCCTAAGTCGGTGGGTCACATGGGAAGAAGCATGCCTCCCCAAACAAAATTGTATTCTGACTATTAGTGAGGCTCTAAGATGTTATTGTGGGGAGACAATATCCTTTTATAAGAGCAGGAAAATAGAAATAATATCTATTAATTATTTGAGGAGGCATATAAATAACTAACAATATAGAAAATAAAATAAAATAATAAATCATAATAGAATATAACACTTCCAAGATCTAATAATAATCAATCCATAGGTTGAGTTATAAAGAAAATTACATCATGTCATATTGAGGTAATAAATGGGGATATATGGCTAATATAGAATAGGTTTATAAAATATTATATACTATAATAAAAAAGAACCAAAGGCATCTCTATAAGAATAACGAGCACATGATCGGTCCTCGACTCACATGCTTCTATGATATAGAAAAATGAGATAAAAAATCCATGATAGGGAATTGTCCTTATCCACAACTACATTCAAAAAGTACACTTCAGTACTAATGGTAGCCCTATTTGGGTGTGAGATAATCTCTATAGGAAACCACCAACGATATCTAGAATTATAGATTTCAGGTAAATAGAGAAGAAGTTTCCATTTATAACAAATAATATAAGAAAATAAAAATAAATATTTGTTTCCTCAGGATCCTATAGGATGCATGGAATACACTACATGGTTGGACATCATATGGAATAATTCTGATCTCATAACCATGTACCTCCATATATTATAATTATTCATGTATATATGTAATATATATAAATAAATATATTGTCATATTCATGGATACTAAGTGCTAGCTGGACCCGAGATGTAACTCTAGTGTACATGCATAGTCTAACAATCTTTAAGATCCATAAAAGGGTACGATACCTAAACCACTTATGGATGTGATATGTCAGGAACTCCACTTGAGATAGTGGGATCATTAGTCATTCCCAACATGATAAAAAGTTTGGTAATTCCTTATGCCCAACACACAAAGAAATGAATCGTGTAATGTCATTCCCTTCTTCTGGGAATAAGTAATCGATATTAAATGTTATAACCATCACCCAACATAAGGTAATGTGAAACTACATCGTCAACGAATACTTAACATATTTTCTTCCGACCAAAATCGTGATTCTTTTCATAATTATTGTATAAGAATTTCCATTATTCTTTAATAATAATAAATCCCCATCTAACCATGGGGATCACAGTTTATAGAAATTATTTTTTAATTTACAATGTGTGAAGTGTAATTTTAATGAAAATTATTTAATTTATTTAACCATTTATTTTGGAAATGATTGGAAATCCATTTTAGAGTTAATAGAGCCCATTAATACTGTGTTTTTTTGAGTAAATATTTATTATATAGAGGTAGTTTAATTTATCACAACCAAAGGAGTGTAATGTAGTAATTTATATGTCCTATAATAATATAATAATTTTCTAAGGGTGTTTTATAACATGGTTCAATTATTTTTAAAATAAGGACATTATTAGTCCTCACATGGAAAGGTCTAGTGTGCAGAAAATTGATAAAAAATAAAAGTAATCATATATATTTTTAGTGAAAATTACTAGACCACCAACCCTAGGTCAATAGATTACAACACATCCACTATCATCCATTGAATCAAATAATAATTAAAGAGATATACTAAACAATATAAAATCCACGAAATATGGAATACAAGCTTGCACCAAAACTGTAAAAAATTAAATGTGATATAATGTGGTATGAATGAATAGTAGTGGAGAGATTACCATTATTCCTCTAAAGAAAAATACATTGGTATGATCTAAGTCTGGATGGGGGAGAAATATTGAATCCTGGTTTAGGCATGGGTGGTCCTCTTCCACACTATACTTACTATGTGTTGGAGTTGAAATGGGCCTCTGTCCAAAATATGTGGTTCTCTCCTTTTAAAAAATGAACATAGATATTTAATAGTATTTAATTTTTAAACTCCTTGTAATTCTTAAATTTTTTTCTCTCTGGGTAGAAACAATTTTCATTCCATAGAAGGGGTATTTCATAGAGAATACACATCACTTATTTAAATACACTCCTTGTATTTGGCCTGATCCTATGATCCAACACCTACGAAACCATTATTATAAGATAAAACTTAAACCACTCTAAGGTTTGGTATTTGGGATTAAGACAAAAAGTAATCTCAAAGATGGTTTAATTTTTTTTATAAATCATACCTCTTTGAAAACATTGGTCACTACAAATTTAAAAATCCCTTTCACAAAAGTAAAATTAAATTTCCCAAGTATTGATTGAAGATAATCATGCAAAAACAATAAGAAATATCTATTCTCAATGTTGTATTGTAATATAAAATTATTACATTGACTCAATAAGTGTTTTGATCAACTGGTTTCTATGTATCATCATACTTCATCATATATGTTGTACTCATGGGTGTATCACTTCCATTTTTTAATATCCATAGAAAAAATATTCAAAATATTCATTGTGTATTTTAAATGATTTAAAATAATTCATTAATATTTTAACAGATAAGAGAACTAAGGAACAACATTAACCCACCCATTAAATCATTTTTTAAAATTTTATACTGAATAATTTTTTATATGATACATATATAATTATATAAATATATATTTTAAAAAAAATCATATTTGTAAATCCATTTTAAAAATAAAGTGGGATGAATTATAAAATTTTAAGTACTTTTGAAAATCATTAAATTGATGAGACTATCATACCAAGATCTGGGATCATATTTTAAACTATAAATAGCTATATAATGATTTTAAAAAATGTTCTCAAAATGAATGTCATGAATTTTTGTGGGATGGTTTAAAAAATAATATATAATATAAGAATTTATAAATTCACATGTGAAACTAATATTGCAAGGTTATAAATTAAAAATAAAATCAAAATAGAGAATTATTATATTAGACTCAATTCTAGATACCGGATTATATCATTCTTTAAAATGAATCCCTTTATCTTGACAACAATAATGTGAAAGAAGTTTTTCCTTATTTCCATGTAAAATTCAAGTTTAATAAAAATTATTTCAAAACCCCAATTTCGTACAATTTAGCTGTGTAACACACCATGATTTCATAGTATGTTATTTTCTTCAAAGTAATTCAATAACAATCACTAAACGCAACACTAAGTTCTAGCGCACCATGACTTACAAAAATATCCGTTAAAAAGTGGTTATGAAAAGAATTTACTTAAATTTTGAACTTTATATAATTATTATAATTTTAGAATCCATATTATGAGTCTTATAGACAAAATGAAAGAACAAATTCATTTTTCTCATATAAAAGAAGCATTTTAAAAAAAATTTCAATTTTACGGCCTTGTAATGGTGAACCCTTTTTAAATCCAATATTTGAAACTTTTATATATTCAATTTGAAATAATAAACATCTTCATTAAGATCTATACATAAGTGTTTAGTTTTAATAATTTTTTTGTGTTTTTCTTATAACTTTGATATTTGGGTGATTCCTGAAACATACTATATTTTTACTGAATTTTTTTTTAATAAAAATTATTTATTGTGTTAAATTATATATTTTAATGTTTTTTAAGTATAAATAGATTATATATTTACAATTTAATCCAATTCTGGTCATTGTAAGTAATTTCACTTTGAAATTTTACATAAACGACTGTCAATCATTTTATAGTTGTTATTTTTTAAAAATACATCTTTGACAACATGAATTAATTTTAAATTAATAAAATAAAATATTTATGTTTTGAATTTGAAAAAATAGATGTCATTTTTGGATTTGGAATATCTAAATTAGCTTACGATGTGTTTTTTGTTTTTTTTTTCTAAAAACTTTCAACTTTTGATGAATGGTGAAAAACACTAAAATATAGGTTAAAACCGATTTATTATTTAAATAATTATTTATTTTATTTAAATTTATTTTAGGTCAAAATTGATATATAATAATTTTATATTTTCACTGTAATTCATTGGAGTTAGTTTATAACAATTTTAGATATATAAAAATTTTATTGAACTTTTTACGATCTTTTACCCACCTCCAATGAGCAATTTAAAATTTACATAAAACTTAATTTTACTGCTTTAGTGAGTTAAATTAAAAAAATCTGAGAGACAAAGTTGATATCAGAATGTAAAATGTTTTTCAATAAGATAAAAATAATTTTTTTGAATCGTAAATTTTGAGTTTTATTTACCACAGCAAAATGTAAAGTGGGTAATTAAAGGTAAAAATGATGTTATTATTACCCTAAAAAAATTTCCTAATTCTATTGGATAACTGTAATTAGACAAAAAACAACCTTAGGAACAAAATATTACTCTTTAGGTCCACTTTTATTTTATTAGGATATTTATTCTTATATAATTCAAAGAAGAGTTACAAGTTTTAAATTCAATATCTAATTACTAAACTATTTTTAATATAGGGTTACACAAAGGATATATTCTACTATATATATTACATAGAAATCTAAAATTATTTCATAAATAATGGCATTTTATCTATAATTTTTAAACATTAAATAATTAATTTTATTTATGACACAATGATGATGCAGTAATTACCTAATTAATGATATTATAAAATAATTGATATTATAAATATCCAAAAAATATAATTTGGGAATTTTTATGAATTAAAATAATTTACTAGGTTAATATGACATATTAGGGTTGGTTATATCAATTTTTTGCAAAGTAATAATGCTGTTATAAATTTAGAAAAAACAAAATACCAAATAGTGTCAAAATTGACATAAAAGAGTTTTTAAAACAAATATAATATTATTAATAGATATACTATTCCTAAAAATCTATGGTTTAGACAAACGATTTATAAAATTATATTATTGTCATTAATGAATCACTTGGGGTTTTCTTTGAAGTTTTTACTAAGTATATTAACCATTAAATATAAAAATTTAAAGAGACATGGTAAATGACAAACTATTTAACTAAGAGTTAAATATAAAAGATAAGTTTAATATAGTGACTCAAACCTGACTAAAACCTATTGGTAGAGTGGTGTTTGACCCATTCCAACTTTATCTTTTAAATAATTCATTTTGGAGCAATTAGAGACCGAAAATGAGTTTATTATAAAATAATATTTTATGTTTTTCCTAAGGTCCCCCTCACCCCTCTTATAAAAGGGCACTTCTCCTTCTCTGAAATTCACAACTCCAAATATTTGGATCAGCCAACCCAGGGCCAAATATCCTCCCAAATATAGTACCTTCATCCTAGAGGGCTTATATTTGTCATAAATCCATCCTAAACATTAATTTTTGACCAAATCAAAAGGAAGAACCCGAAGAAGTGGTAATGATTTCCCCACCCTCTTTCAAATTATTTTATTCTTCCAATTACTCTTTCCTTATTATTACCACACCAAAATAATATCTCCAATAACATATATATATTTTTATGTTATTATAAATATGGAATAACCATATTCATTATTCTAACCATCCTATGAATGATAATGTCACCATGCATGGGTATGTACGGCTTATCGCCTCCACGCTGTGGTGTAATTTGTTATTCAACACCATGTTATTTGTACTGATATAATGATGAGTAATATGTATATAAATAATGAAAATAACATTATAATTTCTTTATAAAATTAACATAACATCCAATTCCACACCATTGAGAAAAGTATATTGTCACTCGTGCGTACGTACAAATTACCTTTTCCACGACGCGATGAGATTTATTTCCACGTTCACCATTCGTCGATGATTATAGAAATATATATTACCAATAAGTATGTAATATATGAAATAATAATTATAGTATATATATATATATACATATCAGTTTTTGTGTGTTTTTGTGTGTATTTATGTACTTACATATATCTTATTCACTACTTCCGTTCAATAAGATATGAAAACAGAAACAACGTTTATGCATACATATGGTCTACCGTCTCCATAAATGGGGTTTTCCATTTCATATAACTATATATTATAAATATTTATAAATATATTTGATATATGAATCATGGTTTTTATTCTTTAAGTATTTAAACCATGATCTAAATGAAACGGTAAAGAATGACAAGTTAAAACACGTACAATAAAGAAAGAGATTATTACCCGAAATGTTAATTTAAAATGGAAATCATTTTTAACTTGGAAGTATAACGTAATAAATGAATCATGTATGATATTATCAATATTAATATGGTTCAGTTATATTCTAATAACATACAATGGTCATTATATAGGAGGTTAGACATACCCTCGACCAAAGTAACATGCAAGGTATTGGGTTTTCATCTCACTCTTTATTCCTGTGAGATGCATCCTATATTGCCATAATTTCCTTTTGTGTGGAGTATGTAATTCCCATAAATGTATTCATTGTGTAATACACATTAATTTTTATATATTTACATATTCATTGTATGATACTTCTTTATTGGGGTGTATGTTTAATAAGTTACCAATTTGGTAAGGGTTAATTTCACAATCTCTTTATTTTCATAGGTTGTATTTATGTAAGTATCTACTAGGACCTATTTATCATCCACATTCATTTCACTAAAAAATGTACTCCAAAACAATTTTAAACTTTAATAGACAATGGGTTAAAGACATTTATACCCTTTTTGACATTTTATAAAATGGTTTGAAAGGAATCTTTCCGTCGTTTTTCAAGCAAGGTACTTTTTAACCTTTTCGACAAAATTAAGGTAATAATGTCTTTTTTTTAACTTAAATGGCAGGTGTAGCAATTTTCCGCCATTATAAGATCATGGAAGATTTACTTACAATATTGATAGAATATATTCAAATATAAATGTTATTTTATAATAATGTGACCTTTAAATGATTTAAAATGAGAAAGAGATTTTCTTCTAAAAAGGTTCTGATTTCATCTATGTCAACATCCTTTGATGGATTTTATGTTTGATTGAAATTGATTTATTATGATAAAAAAACATCCATATTTTATTGATGTTTTTGTGATTTTTTTGACTATGGATGTGTTAATTCATACCATTCACGGTTTATGGATAAACATTGACATTTTGTATGCCATTTATGAAACAAATGTTTATGTTATATTGAAAACGTTTCATATGGGGAATGCATTGGACTTAGTAAGTGACATGTGGAGCCCTATATATCTCCTAGATGCATTGGTAGGTCTCATGAGACAAACTAGTTTCTTGGAATAAGACCTGACAATATCTTATTTGTAGTCTTAGGAACAAGACCTTGACAATGTGGTTATGAATGTCTGGCATTATGCATTCCATCATTATGAAAGTGGCCATTGATATCGCATGTGATTCTTCGACAAGTATAATATCCACATGAATATTTAAATGGAATTATTTTATTTTTATCTTTTCAATATTATGCTGATGTTCATGTTTAAAAGGCATTTGTTTAAGTCTTATATATTGCGTAAAATTCTTATGCTTATTAATGAAAGTTTCCGTTATATTTATATCTTGATTGAGCATTTGATCTCACCCTTTATATGTTTTATTTTCCTAGGATGTGAAGATGTATATTTTGACTAACCTGCTGGGATAGTCTATGGGATCTTGGTGTTTTACATAGAAACAATGTTGTTGCGGTTTTCCATTTTATGATGTAATGCGAACCTTATGAATGTATCTAGTACTTCCAAGGAAACTAAATTAATAGGTCTTGAGAGACTTGATCTTTTATGATCATGACAATATTATGTAATAATGCACCGACTCTGGGTAATAGGGGTCAGAACGTTATAGTTGGTATCATAGGAAGTTTAGCAATAACCTTGGAAACTAGAATTAGATAAACTCTAATTAGAGCACATTATCCTAAGATGGACACAGAGGATTAATATAAAATAACTTCCTAGAATTTTGGTAATATAGTGATATGGTGAGTCTTCCATGAAAATACATCCTTGAATGGAGACGAGCAGGTAGAGGAAGCTCTGGCACAAATGTACCTATAGGTAAAAACCGAAAACACCTCTTTTAGCTAGACTCGAACATGAACTGGTGCATGACAACGGGCCTTACTGCACTCTTGGTTACGACACTCCTAGGTGATATGCTTAGGATAATTCTCATTTTTTTAGAAATAATTATAAAATATTTAAGAGTATATACCTCCTCAAAGAAAATATTTCTATGATAATGGATTACATCTATAAACTGTTAAATTTATGTTAAGTATTTTACAAGCATGAAATTATTCATTACAATACATAAACTGACCTAATGTATGCCATTGTATAGAAATGCTGCCCAGTAGAAGGAATGTAAACTCTAGTAATACGTATGATTATAATATTAAGAAGGATAATATCTTTCATGTTATTAAGACAACATTTAGAAGGCATAATAGTCTCCAATTTATTCTCAACATATGATGAAATTATATCATGTGTTATTAAGATAAGTAAATAATTCTATATGTCCTATGGCTTTGAAGGGAAGAAAGAGAAGAAACAGAAGGAAGAGAAAAAGATGGATAAAGGGAAGAGAGAAAAGATAGATTTTACCAAATGTGATAATTGTGGAAATAATCACCTTGTTAAATTCATGAAGGGAATGGGAGTTTGTTATCAGACTGGGAAAAAAGGACACCAAGTACATGATTTCAGGTGTAAGAAAAATGTTTCTAATGTAGAATTCTTCATCTGCAAGGAGTTGGGACACAACATGAATCAATGTCAAAATCATGAGAGTATACCCCAAAATGATGCTATTGGATAATAATAAAGTTATGATAATACCAAAGATGAGTAGGAATGATTAGATTTCTTACGTAGTTATTAAAGTATTGTGTCATTTGAGTATTGTATTAATGATGTACATGTTATAAGAATTATAGAGTATATAAAGATTGTACTATAGTACTATTTCATTAAGGGTGAGATATTGTGTGAAACCAAGAAAAGTGACTCAACAGCAGGTTAAATTTTTGTAAAATATATGGTTTAGAGAAAGATAAATTATAATAGGGTTTTGATACTAAGGTAGTGATTTTGGAAGAATACATGATTGATTTGGATAATTTATATTAGAAATTCTTGATTACATCGAAACTGATTAAGGATTTGTATATTCTATCATTTTTGGAGTTGAAATTTTTTTTGGATAGAAGGAGTATATTCAGTATTCTATAAGTAATAAGGGAGAGTGAATTTAATCTATTAGGATTTATGGCAATTCAGGATGTTTTAGTGTTTTAAAAGAATACATGATGAAGGTGTTCACATGTTATTACGTGGAAAAATGATCTTCATTGTGTTTACCTTCCTTATAAATCTTGGACCATGAGTTTGGAAAAAATTATCTTGGATAATATTAGTTTGAGATTATTTTTAGATTTCCATAAAAAAAGGCAACCTAGAGTTCAGGTGGCAACCAATCATGTCGGGTAAGGCCGTGAGACATGAACCCTCAACCGAAGGGCGACAATGGTGTATCACCTACTAATGGCCCACGTGATATCCTGGATTGAATTATGTAGTTTTATTAAATGGTCTGGTGGATGATGTATAAATTCATTATTTTTGATCCCTATACAAAAACAATAAATATAATATTTTTACGTTCTATTATCTTTTATAGTGAAAGATGAGTTTTTGGTAAAAATTAGTTAATGTATGGACCTCTACTTGCCAAGTATATATTTTTTTCTTTACTTATTCTATGATGAAATTAATTCATAAGCATTAGATAAGGGATCTTAAAACTAAAAATGTGTTATCCCAATACCGTTTGTTTTGTTGAACCGATGATATTTTAAATCATCATAGATTGATGGCTTTGATGTCCTCAAATATATAATTGTTTGTGACTGATGACCTTAATAACTCCCTATAAATATTTACGTTTCCCTCTAATTATGTGTCTCTAATTTCCAGAAATGTTCTCCTAATTGAGATCATAATTTGGTGGTGGCTTTTTCATTCCCATTTTTCTTCTTGTTAAGGCTAAATCTTATTAACCTAATTTCTGATGTGAGTTTTCCCACCTAGGTATTTTCTATTTTCAACATTTTATTTTTGAAGAACAATTTCAAATTACGAGGATGCAATTTATTGAAATATTGAAGAATATAACACCCCAAGATTTCATAGTACGCTATTTCTTCATGTAATTCAATAACATACACTACACGCAACACCGAGTTCTAGCGCACCACGTCTTTCCAAACAAGTTGTTCAATAGCGGTTATGAATAGAAATTACGGAATTTTGAACATTATATAATATTATAATATTAAAATCTATATTATGAGTTTTCTAGACATAATATATGAACAAATTCATTTTTTCATATAAAATATGTATTTTAAAAAAATGAAATTTTACCACCTTTTAATGGAGAACCCCTTTTAAATCCAATATTTGATTCATTTATATATTCAATTTGATAAAATAAACATCTTCTTTAGAATAGGGACATAGGAGTTTTGTTTCAATAAATATTTTGTGTTTTTATGATAACTTTCATGTTTTGGTGAATAGTGAAAAATACTATATTTTAATTGAAAACAACTTTTTTAATCAAAATAATTTATAGTGTTAAATTATACATTTTAATGGTGTGGAAGTATAAACAGATTATATTTTTAACATTTAATCTAATGCTGGTAATTTTAAGTAATTTTACATTGAAATTGGACATAAACAATTGTCAATATTTTGATAGTTATAATTTCATAAAGAACGGCTTTTGGTTTGGACAATGGAAATTAATTTTAAATTAATAAATTCAATTTCTATGTTTTGAATGTGAAAAAATGGACTTCATTTTTGGATCCAGAATATCAAAATTATCTTAGGGTGAATTTTTGGTATTTTTATGAAAACGTTCAATTTTTTTATGAATAGTGAAAAACACTAAGTTTTAGTTTAAAATAGAATAATTATTTAAATAATTATTTATTTTATTTTATTTTAAATTAGTTCAATATATATATCTAATAATTATATAATTTCATTGTAATTCATTAGAGTCCGTTTAAAATAATTTGACATATATAAAAATTTTATATAACTTTTTACATTCATTTACCCACCTCTTAAGAGCATTTGAAAATTTACATAAAACATAATTTTTCCACTTCTATGAATTTAATTTCAAAAATACAAGAGACAATATTTATATCATTATGTAAAATGTGGTTTAAAAAGATAATTTTTTTTGGTAAATAGTAGTCTTTCACTTTTATTTACCACGGTTAAAAGTAAATAGGGTAATTAAAGGTAACAATGATATTATTATTACCCAAAAAATGTCCTAATTATATTGTATAAGTGTAATTTGACAAAAAATGACCTTAGGAATAAAATATTACCCTTTAGGTCCTCTTCTATTTGATTAGTACATTTATTATTATATAATTCAAAGAAGCGTTAAAAGTGTTAAATTCAAAGTTTAATAACTAAACCATTTTTAATATAGGGATAAATAAAAGATAAATTCGACTATAAATATTCATTATAAATATAAAAAGATTTCATACATAATGGTATTTTATTTATAATTTTTATACATTCAATAATTAAATTTATCTATGACATAGTGATGATGTTGTAATTACCTAATTAATGAAATGTTAAAATAATTGATATTATAAATATCCAAATAAATTTAATTTGAGACTTTTTATGAATTAAAATAATTTTACCGGTGAATATGACATTTTAGGGTTGGTTATTTGAATTTTCTGTGATGTAATAATGTTGTTATGAATTTAGAAAAAACAAAATACCAAATAGTGTCAAAATTGACATAAAATATTTTTTAAAACAAATATTATATAATTATTTGATATTATATTCATAAAAATATATGGTTCATCCAAAACAATTATATAATGATAGGTGTATCCATACTGAATCACTTGGGGTTCTCTTGGATGTTTATAGTAAGTTTATTACCCATATAATATAAAAATACAAAGAGACATTGTAAATGTCAAAATAATTAACTAATAGTTAAATCTAAAATATAACATTAATATAGTGACTCAGACTTATCTAAAACCTACATGTTGAGTGGTTTTAGATCCATATCCACCTTATCCTATAAATAATTCATTTTTTATCCATTAAAAACCGAAAATAGTTTTATTATGAAATAATATTTTATGTTTTTCCTAAGGTCTCCCTCACCCCTTTAATAAAATGGCACCTACCACTCTCTCAAATTCACACCTCCAAAGCTATTTGGCTCAGCCAAAACCTACCAAAATATAATCCTAACTATCCTAAAGTTATCTTAGTGTCTTTACATGATTTATAAATCCAACCTATGGAGCCCTTTTGATCAAATCAAAAGGAATAACCCGAAGAAAAGATAGTGATTTCACCACCCTCTTTCAAGTTCTTTTATTCGTCCACATTTTCTTTATTTTTTATTACCATACCAAAATAATAACTCCAGTACCTTATATATACTGTGATGTTATTATAAATATGGAATAACCATATTAATTATTCTATACATCATATGAATGATAATGACACCATTCGTGCATACGTACGACTTGCCATCTCCACACTGTGGTGTAATTTGTTATTCAACAATATGTAATTTGGATGGATATAATTATGATTAATATGTATATAAATAATAAAAATAAAATTCTAGTGTCTCTATAAAATTAATATACCATCCAATTCCACACCTTTGATGAAACGATATTCTCGCTCGTGCGTACGTACGTATTACATTCACCACGATGCGATAAGATTCATTTCCACGTTCACCATTCATCGATGATTATAAAAATATATATATTACTAATATGTAACATATGAGATAATAATGATACGAGAGATATATATATATATGTTTATTTATGTACTTACATATATATTATTTATTTACTTTAGCTCAATACGATATGAAAAAAGAAACAGTGTTTATGCATACGTACGACCTACCGTCTCCATAAACGGTGTTTTCAATTTCTTATATATATCTATTATAAATATTTATAAATATATATGATACATGAATCAAGGTTATAATTTTTAATGTATTTAAATCATTATCTAAATTATACGTTAAATAATAAGAAGTTAAAATATGTACGATAAAGTAAGCGATTATTACCCGAAATGTTAATTTAACATGAAAATATTTATTAAATGGGTAATATAAAGTCATAAATGAATCATTTATGATATAATAAATATTAATATGGTATTGGTATAATCTAATAACATATAACTGTCATTATATAGGAGGTTAAACAAACCCTCTACCAACGGAATGTTCAAGGTAAGGGGTTTTCATCTCACTCCTTATTACCATGAGATTCATGCTATATTGCCACTATTTCCTTTTGTGTGGAGTACGTACTTCCCATAAATGTATTCTATGTGTAATACACTTTAATATTTGTTTATTTACATATTCATTGTATTGAACTTTTTTCATGGGGTATATTTTTCATAAGCTACCAAATTGGTAAGTGTTAATTTCACAATATATTTATTATCAAAGGTTGACTTTAGGTGAGTATCTATTCAGACCTATTTATCATCCACATCCTTGTTTCATAATAAGTTATTCTAATTTTTTTTACTATTTACTAGAATATGGGTTAATTACATTTATACCCTTTTTTGAATTTTTATAAAATGGTTTTGAAGAAATCTTTTCATCTTTTTCCAAACAAGGTACTTTTTAACCTTTTCGACAACATTAAGGTAAGAATGTATTTTTCAAACATATACGGTGGGTGCAGCTACTTTCTACCGTTAAAACATCATCAAAGCTTCCCTTACAAGCATATATGAATATTTTCAAATATAAATGTTTTCTTTTAAAATTATGTGACCATTAATGGATTTCAAAATAGAAAGAGATATTTTCTAAAAAGGTTTTTATTTCAACTATGTCAACATACTTTGATGGATTTTAAGTTTGTTTGAAGTTGATTTATTATTATAAAAAACTTCTATATTGTATTGATGGTTTTGTGGTATGTTTGATTGTGTATGTGTTATTTCATTCTATTCATTGATTATGGATAATGTATTGAAATTTCATATGCTAGTTTTAATATGAATGTTTATGTTATGTTTAAACATTTTCATATGGGGAATGCATTTGACTTAGTAAGTGAAGGGTGGAGCCCGATATAGCTCCTAGATGAATCGATAGGTCTCATGATACAAACTAGTGTCTTGGAACAAGGACATGACAAAATATTATTTGTATTCTTTTCACAAGGCCTTGACTATGCGGTTATAAAAGACTGGAATTATGCATTCCATCATTATGAAAGTGGCTATTGATATTGGATGTCATTATTCTACTAGTAAAATATCCATGTAAATAAGTTAATGGAATTATTTTTTTTCTTTGACATATTACGCTGAAGTTCAAGTTTAAAAGGATTTTGTTTTAGTTATATACATTTCTTTAAATGTTTATGGTTATTTATTAATGTTTCTGCTATATTGTTATCCTTACTAAGCATCTCAGTTCAACCCTTTCTATGTTTTATTTTTCCAGGATATGAAGATGTATATTATGACTGACCTGTAGAGATAGTCTATGAGATATCAAGGTTGTACATGGAAACAATGTTATTGTATTTTTCCATTTAATGATGTAATGTGAACCTTATGAATGTATATTGTTCTTACAATGGTACTAAACTAATAGGTCATTAGAGAAATGATCTTTTGTGATCTTGCGAAATTTATGTAACAATGCACAGACTCTAGTTAATAGGGGTTAGGTCGTTACAAGCTGGCTATCTTTAGGTAATTTAATATGTTATTTAGGAACATTTATTTTAAATGAATCCATATATTCTCATATAGTAATAACTCATAATTAATAATTTATTGATTTAGTAATTTGTTTTTCTTTAATATATGATTATAAACTATGATGTTTAACCTAGTTTAAAGAGTAACAATAATATATATACCTATATTTGAATCTCTAACAACAGTATCTAAATGATAGTGTTTATTGGGTCTAATGGATCTATATAAATAAATACATGGTACATTGATTTATTTTTTTGAGTTTGGTTTAGTCACTTCCTCAGTGGTGGGTTATTGTTTAGTCTTCATAGAAGGAATTTAGTATGGTTCTCCCTAGACATGGATGAAGAATTAATATTCAGGTAATTTCAATCATCTTCATGTCTTTATGAGGTATTTTTAGACTCTTATGAATATATATAATCAAACATGACATTTAAAAATTATTTTTTAACAAATTATTTTATTAAAACCCCTTTATAATATACAATATGTTCTAAAACCATAGAAAATTACTTCATCACTTTTTCGAATCTAAACACTCATTTGTGTTGGAGAAAAAGACCTCCCAACCAAAATAATTAATGAAATTAATCTTTTTATGTAATTTATTCTATAATAAATATTGGGTATTCTTTGATAAAGGTCTTATAAATTCTTATTTCGTAACATATCATTATATTTTAAAATAATCAAGCCAAAAATAAATTATTAAATTATAAATATTTATCATTGTCTATAATTATATTAAAGAATCATATTCCTTCTTTTGACAACTCCATTATTAAGGGGACTTTATGGGGAGAATAAGTTGTGGCTATTACATTATTACAAGAATAAATTTTCAAATCTTGTTTTTGAAACACATAATCGTGATATCTCTTTTATATTTTAATTGATACAATACATTTCAATTATAATTTTTTTTGAATATATTTAAAAATAGTTTAAATCATCAAATTTTTTCAATTATAAATAATACCCATAGAAATATTTAAATTTTATCTAAAATAACATAGGAACTATGATTCCCAACTACGTTAGAAACTATATAATGTCCAAAGAAATTCATTATATGCAAACTATAGGGGTAGATAATTTGAAACATAATTATTTGGTTTCAAATAAATCTTTTTTCATTTAACTTTTTAACATGGATTTCACACATTTTATTATAGGAATTCATGTTTAGGTAGATCCTTAACTAAACCATTCCTTTTTTGTATTTTATGAGAGTGTATGCTACAGTCAATTAGTCTTTTATTTCAATGACATGATTATTTTTTTAATTTAAATTAATAAATAAAACATTGAAAATAATATTTAATCTATATAAATTTTAGAAATATTACCATTAATTTAATATGTAAAACATAAAGAATTTTTAGTATCATATATACTGCCACAATTGTTATAAAACATAACATGGTGACAATAGTTACATATTTGTGAAATGATATTAGAATTATACTACAAACCATAAATAAAAAAATCTACAGAAGTAAATATTAATTAGAATTTAGGACATGACTATGTAAAATTATTTTCCATTTTGAATTTTTTAAAAATTGGATATATCCCCCTTCATCATTTATGATGATCAATATGCCTGAGTTTTCCTCAATCAAATGTCTAGAATACCCACAATCATGATACCATAAGATATTACTAGTACACTTCACATGTGTTTCCTAATTTAAATAACATGTAATTATTTTTTACCGATACTATTCAAGGCATAAAAAGCAAGAAAAAATATATTTTGAAATCCAAAATTGTCCAGAAAATTAACAAAAAAAAAATTATGATATTTTTAAATACCCACCATCGTTGATTCCCATGTGTGTAAAATATTTATAGAATTGTAAAAGATTAATGTAAAAACAATTATATTGGTTTAAATATTTCATTGACCAAGGTAGTACCCAATCAAAGTTATAAAATTTTGTGTGGTATATTTAAAATGAATCATGGTCTATGTTTTCATTGAATTTGAAAAATTATAAATCTATTTTATGTTTTTCAATTGAAATTTTATGTTTATATTTCTATTTTAAAAATGATCTACTGTTTTTAATTTTTAAAAATAAATTTTCCCACTTAAGAATTAAACTTATAAGAATTTCAAATTTTATATTTATCATTAAATTCACTCAAAGTGACTTCAATCATATCAATTTTTTTTTTCAATTTACCATTAGTAATTTTTTATTCATGTCCAGTATTTATATGTTATATAGAAGAATTGACATCATACGTTATTAAAAAACTCATTTTATCCATTTCATTATTTTCATCCTTGGCTGAGTTATATTCAAATTAACTACCCTCAGAGGCACACATGGTTTCCTTCAAATCATTGTTAGTTCATTAACCCTATTATATCATCTATTTTTGTTATTTGGTTTTATAAATATAACATTGATATACCATTTTATCATTCATTCATTATAAGTCACCTCTTAGTGGTTGTTTCCCTTCTTAAAAATTCATCTATTTTTATCCCTTTACACATAGTTTTATTTAAAAATATCATATAAATCATTGTAATGGAGAATGTCAAACCATTAAGTGGGAATGGTGTGCACACAATGTAGAAGGAAAGATTTGAAAACCATAATAGGTTTGTGAAGAAGACTTGTTATTCCTAAGATGGATCAATTTATTCATAAGGCATAATAGTTCTAGGGATGGAATTTTAACAAGAAATGTAGTTGGGGTTTTTGAGAAACCACAACCGGTGTTATTTGTAGAAATGAGGAAGTGATTTGTGTCACCGCGTAAGGAAAATGGAGTTATACAGACCGTATAAGGAAAAGGGTTCGTAGGACATGTGTGGTACGTGGTCAAGGTGGAGCTATAATAATGATTTGGTAAATATTAGATTAGAATATTATGAAGATATATTTTTTTATATATGTAGCATTAATCCCTTCATTAGGGTGTAGCTATAAAATTAAAATTCTTATAGGAATTCCGTGCAATATAATAGTAGTTCACAGAAAGAAAACCCCAAAACAACTCTAATTAAAAATCTAAAATGAATTCATTGATGTCCAATGTAATTCACAAAAGATAGTACATGATGTAATAAGGCCATTTTTAAGAAGACAAGTCCGTGTTGGAGTTCTAGTACACAAAAGAAGAACTCGGTCCATATATTTCATTCAAGTACACAGAGAGGAAGCATATAGAGTATGTGTTGCAGTGCAGTTCACGAATAAATAATTTTCTGTATGTGGATCAGGTCAGTATGTTGTAGACTAGGTAACTACATCGAGTAAGGAATTATGAAGAAAAATTACCGCAATATGCAGAGTAAAAAGTTTAGTTCATGAAGGAGTAGTTAGAGAGCTATCAATATGTGTAAAACTAAACTTCATATGTGGGTTAAAAAAACAACAACAATGAATCCATATACAATTGCGGATTCGTGATTTAATTTTGACCCATTAAAGAGAACATCATGTTGATAAACTTATTTCTGATTCTTCCAATCATACTGAACAAGGGGGTGCCAATGAATGTGATCTATGATACATAGTTTTCCATCTTTAAACCTTGTATATGAATTAATCCTAGAATACAATGACTATATATATCTTATGTACGCCACAACTAGTGAAGATTAGTAGATTTGGGTATGGCCAACAACCAGTTAGCATATGATCCATGGCCTTATCTCTTATTGGTTAACAATGTAAAATTGATATCCCTTAGCTTTTCATGTGATTTTCAGTTTTTCCTCTTTCTAAGAAGACAGTGTTAACAGATTCCTCTAATGTAAAACATGATCCATAAATTTAAAAGAAATAGTTCATACACTAATTTACCGTTCCCCTCTCAGGGTGTTCTGTGGTCCATTAAGTTGTATTGGAGGTAATGGTTGTCGATTCTAAATCTACCCTTCATTTTGATAATAGATAATACAGTAAATGTCAAATAAGTACCCCTATTTGATGGAACAAAAATTCAAATATGGGATAATAAGAGGTGATCTCATCTAAGATATCATGGAATTGAATTTTAGTTTGCTACAACATAAGGAATACATGTCACGGATCCAATTGGGTTGTCTATGACTGATACATTCAAGAAAATTCATGATGCAGGTGCCAAATCACATAATGCACTCACTACTACTCTTTATGATCAGATAAACCTTAAATAGATAAGGTGTACATCAGAAACGTTTATATGAAAATAAATATGATAAAATATATTAAGTATGGAAAAAATTGAATTATGTGAAACTCCATGTTTTTCATAATAGTTTCAATGATCTATAAATTCATCCAGATGAAAATGACGATGCATTTTGTATCAAATTATTAATATTGTTAGAGAAATAAGAGGACATGGTGATAAAATGAACGACATTGATATTGTAAATAAACTCATGAGAATACCTCCACCTATTTAAAATAAACATTTATAATCCATTTAGGAAAGGGATCTCTCTAAAATTACTTTGGATGATATTATATATAGTCTCGTGGCTTATAAAACAAGAGTCAAACTAGAGGAATCACTATCTTCTATTATCAACGTAATGGCATTCAATGCCATGGGATGATTGGAAATTTTAGGAGATAATTATGATGAAGATAATGTGGAAAAAATAATTTGTTCATTTATTTCAATGAAATTCATAAAGGGAATAGGGATACTTGAAGGCAAGTTACCTCCAACTTGTTTTTGTTATAGAAGATTTGGTCACATTACCTATCAGTTCCCATGAATGTTCAATTATATTGAATGAAAAAGTGGATACATTTTAAATCCTTAGAAAATGTTTTTTCAAAAAATAGTTTCACCATATATGGAAATAAATTAAAATGAAAGTGATATTTATGAGAATAAAAAGTCAATGAAAATAAATTATTTGAGGAAGAAGAATCAGAATGTAGGACTGAAAACCATTCTTCCATGAGGTCTACAATTTATGAATTAGAACCATAAAAATATAAATCTAGGTATAATTAGTTCACCAATAATTATAATCCCAAGATTATTCTTAAGGATGATTGTGTTATGATGGTGAATCAATTTACAAGACACAATAATTTGATAAGAATTGAGAATGAATATTTAGAATATAGACCTGCAGGAAGATAAAATTGAATGATTTAAATAATTTGTGAAAGTACAATCATTTATCCTTGAAAACAAATAAAATATATTATAACCATAACATGTAACTAAATAATAGGTAATGGGAATCACTTTCCTTGCATCTAGACTAGAAGAGAAGTCCAAGGCTATTTATGGTTTAGATGAAGTATTTATTACTCTGAGGAGTATTCTTGAAAGTAAATAAATCTTAAAATAAACAAAGGAGAAAATAATGACTAAAAAATTATCAGATGTTGAGTATTTATAGGGAGACAGGAATGGTTTATATGGAGTTGAAAATATTTTTAATGACCAATGTTATGCGTGCATTGGATAATTAGAATTAGTTGTGATGCTGAAAAATTGAGTACTAGAATAAATGAGTCATAATAATGGAATTTTGAATGTTGGACTGGTTTAGATTTCACTTGATGTATTGAATAAGAAACCACTAATTCAAACTAAAATGACATCTAAAAAAATTCTTTGGAATCCCAAGATGATTGGTTGTTAAATTACCCTCCTAAGAAAATAGAAATGAGAGATGGAATATATGTAATAACACATTACAACTTTTAAAATGTCAATTATATAGCAATCTTGGCTATACCATGTCAAAATGTGAAGAGGAATAAAGATACATGAATGGGGAATAACTATGAATTCAACAAAATATACTTAATTCATATCCAATTTCTTATATAAGAAATATTTCTTTTCGATATTTTTTTTTGTGTTCCAGCTTTTTCTATTATTCAGTTGATTTTAGGGAGAGGAATGGGAGTAACAATTCATACAGAAGGTAGAGACAAGTCAATACTCTCTATCTAGATGTTGTATCTCTTATAAATATGTTTCCTATATTATAAGAAAAATATTAATATAGATGACCTACTCACATGGAAGAGGGATTATAAAGGCCATATTTTTTCCATCCCTCAATCAAATATTTCATGGATGGAAATGAAGAAAAATGAAAAATCCATCCTTGAAGAAGTATCTCTCATAGAGACCAAGAATAGTAGAACCTTTATTATTTATAGTGGATTTTCATTTAATTAAATGGGAAATGATGATATAATAAAAAATATTATGAAAAAGGTTGATGGAAATGTTAGCTTTTTTAATGATGGTGCTTTTAAGATCAAAGGTAGTGAATGTACTAAACTAGAAAATGGTATGATGATGAAGAATGGGGTTCTATATGTTTATGGGTTGTGTCAATATCTCTTGAGTGTAATACAAATTTGTGAATCAGGACATATGTTTACATTTTATCAAAATGTGCACACTATATAAGGAAGAACATGTATTTCTCTAATGAAGGGATGTAGAACTGAGGAATACTTATATCAGATTGATAGTAAAGAGAAAATTTGTTTCATGATGCTTCAATGGAAGAAAAACTTGATGAATAAGAGGATGAGTCACATAAATCAACAAGATATGGAAATGATATATAAATGAAATATTTTCAGGAATATCTAAAATATAAAGAATGAGTGGGAGATGACTTATGATGCTTTCATGAAAGGAAATATGGTATGCAGTTCGTATCTTTCAAGGAAGATAAAGGGCATAAAATATTATTGATCTAAATCATAAAGAAGTATGTGGAATGATATATGATACTGAAACATATGGATAAATGTACATTCTCTTTTTCATTGTTGATTATAGTATAATGGATTGTGTGATAGTTATACAATAAAAACAAAAAGCCATTGATTAAACAAAAACATATTTCCGAATAGGTGAGAAAGATAATGGATAGAAATTCAATGTTCTACAGTCCAAATATAAAGGGGATTACACATCAAATGAAATTTAAAATAATATAGAGAAACATAGAACACAGCATCTGGCAGCTTCTGTGAGAATCCCCCAGCTAAATAGAGTTGTTGAGCACCAGAATAAACTAATGAATAAAATGGATAAAACTATGCTGATTTAGAGTAATATCTCTCACTATTATTGAAAAGAGGTTGTTCAAGGAATAATATATATTAAAAACTGACTAATGATTTATATGGTTGAATCCATGACACCATATGAGTTATGGAATTGAAGGATGCCCTTTTTGAATTTTTTTTGAAGAAGTATATGATTTATCCCAAACAAAAAAGGATATCGAGGAATGTATAGTGATGTTGTAATGATGGAATATTCCTTGGATAATCAAGGAATAGAAAAGCCTACAAATAATCTAATAAATGTCTTCAAAAAATTGTGCAAAGAATTAATGTGAAGATCCTTGAAGATAAAACCACTAATATCTCAATAAATTCATCTACTAATATGGTTGATAATGAGTATAAATGTATTCACGGAATGGATTCAGACAAAGAAGTGTAGGAAGGCATGAAAAAAATATGGAATCACATAATGATGTTGATTTTGAAGAATAATCCAATGATTAAACCATTACTAAAAAATATTATTTTTAATTCCATAAGGGAAATCGAAGGGAAAAATTTGATCAATCCAACATCATGGGGGATTGGACTGCACCCACACAAATAAAGAGAATGAGTAATAATTCACAATACGTATTCCATTCATTTTTGGAAGCATCTTAATTTGTAGAAGCTTCAAATTATGATTCATTTGAAAATTCCATGAATGAAGAATTGGATTAAATCGATAAGAACCAAACATGTGATCTAGTTAAGAGACCCAAATCCCACAATGTGAATTGTAGTAAGTGGATTTTCAAAAATAATTTTGATGATCATGGAAATGGAATTATAAATAAGGAACCACTGGTGTGTAAAGGTTATTCACAAAAATAAGGTGTTGATGATGATGAAACATTTGCTTCGATGGATAGATTAGAGTTAGTCATAGTATTTAATTACATGGAAATTCAAAGAGGACACAATGTGTATTAAATGGATGTCAAGACAGCTTTCATAGAGAGTGTTCTTAAAGAAGAAGTTTGTATTGAACAACCAGTCATCTTTCTTCTTAGTAATTATGAAATGAATATTTTAATATTAAAGACGGCTCAATATGGTCTGAAAGAGAGACCATAGGCATGGCACTCTCATTAGAATTATAATATGTAGAAGCTCAAATTTAAAACAGGTTGATTAGATCACAATATTTATATGATGAATTCTAATAAAGATAAGTTCATGGTTATGGACAATGTAGATGATATTATAATTTGAGCAAGCATATATGGATTAGTTGAATAATTATCCAATTACATGAAATAAAATTTTAAATTCCTATGATTGAGGAACACCCATACTTATTTGGAAATAAATTGATCCATAAGAAACAATACACATTCATTTTTTAGGAATTGAATGCAAGATGGTTGCTAAATAAATTCAATATGCATGATTCAAAACTAATGTTAACTCTGATTGTGGTAATGACAAAATTTGAAGAGCATGATGTTGGTACAACTGTATATCCCATGATATACATAACAATCATTGGAATCTTATTATTCATGATTACAACATAAAAAAATATAGTTTTTTCAACATGATTATCATCTCACTTTCAAAGTAATCTCAGGTAAGATCATATATAAGTAATGAAAAGAATCAACTGTTAGATTTAATGTACTCACAATTATGGATTATACATTATGGCAGGAAAAAGTAATGATCTTTGAGAACTATCTGATGCTGACTATACTGGAGATGTAGTGGATTGGATACCCATATGTGGCGGAGCATTCTTTTATTGAACGAAATGTGTGTCCTGGTTGATTTAGAAATAGTAAATTAATTCTCTTATTACTAATGAAGTAGAATATACCTCTTCTATAAATAATTTCAATCAATTACTCTGGATAAAGTAATAAATAACTTATATTAGTGATGTGGTGAAATTTCCAATTGTGATTCATTGTGATAACAAGAGTGAAATTGTTATTACGAAGAATCATGTTCATCATTCTTGTATGAAACACATTAAAATAAGATATCACTTCATCAAAGAAAAATTTTACAATGAATTATTAAAATGGATCATGTTGGAATGATGAACATGTTACTGAAATACTGACCAAGCCAATTTCAGCACCTATGTTCAAGAACCATCGGTTGAACCTCGATGTTCAGCAGCAACCCTGTTCATGTCGAGGTTTAATGTCTCTTTCTCTAGATGTTCTGTCCATTTTAATCTATTTTTTATGTACATATGTTTTTAGGGGGAGATATGATCTAGTGTATTGTGGTTAAAGCTTCACAAGTCAAAATGTGATTCCATAGGTTTTTTTCCAATGAGGACGATTGGAAAAAATAAATAGTACATAGAATGGAAAATTGATAATGGAGAAATATTACAAGGATGTGAATGAATTGTTTTTATTGTTTAATAAGAATAAATCGATATGTTAAAATTGTTGAAAATGATAATTAATAAAATAAATCCAGGGTTATGAGAAAACCATTGGAGCTTACATAGATATTTTTAATGAATTCCAATACAAGAGAATGAAATTCATGATTACCCTCTTGTTTTCTATATTGATCATTATTCACATACACTTAGATTATTGACAACTGAGTAGTTTCTAGCATATTAGTTTTTGTTTCTTGTAGGTTCTTCATTAAATTTATCTATGGATTTCAAAAAAACCAAATGTGGTATATTGTTGAACAAAATACTATTCCTTTTTATAAATGAATATGGTTTGTGTTTTTTGTCAATCCACATTGGGTTATCAATGTGTTTTCAAGGAAAGTGGTAATAGGATTGGGTAAGAAAGCAATATATAAGGTTGCTTAGTTTCACAATATTTTTTATATTTTTGGGCCTCAAAATCATAAGTTTGAGAGATTCGAAAAAGAATTATGTCAACAATGAAACTGTATATAGTGAAACATGTTTCAAGAACATTTCACAGATCACAAAATTTGCTATATTGGATGTCAAACTACTAACCATAAAGAGAGAGCAGTATGCATACCACGTAGGAGGAATAGTTCATTGAATAAAGGAGGTTCACAGAGCGAAGAACGTTGATGGTGATGACTTGCATTTTTTGGGAAGGATCAATATATGTGGAAGGAATGATGGTTCGTTGGATGATGTGTCATTCATAAAATTGAGATAACGTTTTCAGATACTACGTAGAGTTCCATTTGTAAAAAATGAATTAGTGGTTTTTGTCACCGCATATGGATAATGCAGGTACAAAGAACATATAAAAAATGGATTGTGGGATATGTGTAATACAAAGTGATGGATGTGTTGTAATGAATATTAGGAAAATCATTGTTTAGCAGATTATGAAGATATATTTTTCTATATAAGGAGAACTAATCCCTTAATTAAGTTGTAGATATGAGATTAAAAATCTGAGAGGAATTCATTTAAATATATAAGTAGTTTGGGGGAATAAAATAACATAAATACTATAATTAAAAATATAAATTGAATTTGGTGAATTCCAAATTAGTTCATATATAAAAATATGATGATGAAGAAGTCCAGTTCATAGTTTGACAAGTTCATCTAAGAGAGACAATATGCAGAGGAAGAACTCACTTTGTAGATTAATTAATATACATGGAGGGTAATTAGAGACAATATATGGAGTATCGAATTATGTGGAATAAGGTAGTATGTGGAGAAAGGAAGTAATCTTTAGAGAAGCGAAGTATGTTGAACAAGGTAGTACACGGGGGAAGGATCATAGAATATATGGGATGAAGTTCAGGTTGTAGAGGAGAAGTTTATGAACTACCAGTACACAAAAAAGTTAACTTCATCTCTCAGTAAAAACATAACATCATTATATCATCCATAATCATTTAAGGTTGCATGATTTAATTCCAACCCATTGAAGTGAAATTCAATTCGATAAACTGAGTTAATATTCATCACAATACATTGAGAAAGGGGGAGTCAATTAATGTGATTTGAAGGATTCAGTGTGCCATCCTTAAAACTTGTAAGGGTAGTGAGCCTATCATTGAGTTATTGTGCTAAAATTTTTAATGGAACAACTAGTTATGATTTTTTTATTTTGGAATGACTAAAAACTAGTCAGTTTATACTCGTTGGATGTAGCCCTTACCGATGAACCATATTAAACTGATGTGTCATCAATTTTCTTGTGATAGTTTTTTTCTCATTATAATCATACAAGGTTAATAGGTTCATACCAATGTGGGAACAAGATACATTAGTTCAAAAGAAAAATATGACCCCCTGATTCACCGCTCCCCTCTCTTAGTGTTCTGGGGTCATTCATAATCATACTACAAAATTTCAAAAATCATATAGCTAGATGAAAAATCAATTGAAGACTATCAAGACCCAACCCATCATTAGTGGAGATATTTTATTTTGTTTTATCTTTAATAATTAACTAATATGTTTTGAAAGATATTAAAATTATTTTTTTGTCATATTCATTATTCACCTTTATCTATTCCATGTATACATATAATTTTTCAACCATCTCATTGAATAGATGATTTCTTGTAGAACGTGAATATCGAATATAGGGAAAAGTTCCTTCTAATTAAATAGGAAGACCTCAAAGGGTTCTCAACTCTTGATCATTAACATTATATTATTTCCATGAATAAGGTTTGTATTAAAAAGTAAATTAAATTAGTGGAAACAATGATATTTTCATGAGAATTGATCAAGGATAAGAAATAAAATCATGATAGATATTAAAAACAATTTTATGTGATACTAGATTATGGTCCTACTAAATTAACCATAATAGTTGTTGAATTGAGTATTAAAAGGTTTCTATTTATTTTTTCCAATTAAAATTTAAAATGTAAAAATCATAACACAACTATTTAACTAATTTTATAGGCATAGAAAATTTAATGATATGAAATAATTTAATAAAATAAGATCAAATCCTAGTTATATAGTTTTATGATAAATAAACCTTGCAAATTACTTTTTTATAAAATAGTAATCATAGATAAATGCTAAATACAATAAATTTTTCTGAAAATAATTTTATAATTCTGTATAGAAAAATAATAATAAAATAATCTCATAGTGGAATTAGAATTACAATTTTAATATGAATCTGAAAAAATAGTCCACCCACCTTAATGAATTCCATTTTAAAGCATATTTATTAGAATAAACAGAATGATCTAAAATCATGATTATTTATAACTATAAAAATTTCCCAAAAGGTAGTGTTGTATACAACCAGCCTCTTCTAAACTTATCAATTGGTTGAATGATATAAATTAAATGAGAATATAGTATCAGAGTACACTCAAATATAGAAAACAATACTATTCTAAAAATATATACCTGAAAATCATGCATATCTCAAAAACATATAATAATAAAGAAAAATGGATAATGAATATTAATATATAATGATATTATATCTCTATTATAAAGAATTTGATGATGGGAAATAACATTATTTCTCTAATTTATTTTATTAAAATTCAATGTTTATGTTACTTTGATCAACTATTTGAAGAATTCCAAAATGGTTTATTTTTTTCCTGGAAAAAGTGATCTATGTCAAAGGTCAAAATATAATAAGGCAATCCACTTTTTCTTGTTGACTTGGACTATGTTATGTATTATACACCATATAAATTATCCATACTAACTTCACATATACAGATGATGTTCCATAGATTTTTGGTAAGTGGAATAAAAAATAACAATTACTAGATTTTACTATATTAATTTTTCATATTTTGATAATAAGTCATTGAAATTATTACTTATTTTTCATTGCATCAAGTATTCTATTATGTGCAATGAATCATCAATCCCTATAACAAAGAATTTAATTTCTATGGATTAATTTATAGTTACCTTCACTTTTCAAACATGTACGCTACATCAATTTTTCAATATTCATAAAACATTACTCAAACACTCAAAGAAACATTGTATTAGTAATTTTCCATTGGAAACATGGAACAAAAAAGACTAGACTTCTGAAGATCATCAATGTTTTCACACAAATATTATTCCGTTTTTTACTCTGACTTAGAAAATACTGTTATAGCCTAGTGAAAGGACACATAAGAAAGGTTTGAGCTCAGATACTCAGTAATGGAAAACAAGGAAGATATGTCAGCATAACAAAAATATTGGGGTATGAAAACATGGGAATAATATTTAAAGGTAATATTATACACATCGAAATATAATTTTTATGAGTCTTCGAATAAGTATTGGTAGTTCATATGATGTGAATTATAAGGTAATAAACAACGTAATCCATGAAAACATACATTTTAATAGGGCATCAAATTTGTGGAAAACAGAAAAACATATAATATAATTTTTTTTATAGTCAAAGAATTACTTACAATGCTATCATAGTAGTATCGGTTCACTACCTATAACATCTTTTTATTATTTGTTCACTCCCATTAACATTTTGGTTGTCATTATTCTATTCTATAATAGTCATTGTAGTAATGGTTTACTCCCATAAACATATTTGGTACTCAAAGATAACTCCAAATACCATATTAGAAAACTCTATTATTTACATATATCTCATGATATATAAATCATTAACCAATGCATTGATGGGAGATATTGGTCGCACCCATATCATAATGAATAATTAAATTCATGTTACATAAAACCATAAATAATCAAATCATAACAAATAAAATTGAATTTGTTTAATAAAAATTTAATCATATAATAACATGTGGAAATGATACAGGTTTCATAGACTTCCATCAAAGTCATAACCCAATAAAATAATAGGGTCTCTTAAAAATCATTCCATTAAAACAAAAACTAATCTAAGAAATAAAATGAATGGTATTATAAAACTATACCAAATAATGACATATTATATATGGGGATGAATTTGAATGATCCCTTAGAACATGGATTTTATTTAAAAAAACATTTTAAAACATAATATCTTCTCAAAACCCATTTTATTTTAAATCATATTGAAAACAGAAAAAGGAATTGTGAAAAATAATTTTAAATAATTAAGTAAAATATCTTTTGTTCTTTGAATAAATATTTTTGAAATATATAACATTTTGAAACACCTTTTCATTGAAACTACACATAAAAACCTACAATGAAGGCCAGACAAAATGTTGAAAATTTTTTTCCTAGAAAACATATGAAAAGGGATTTAAAACACTTTTGAATTACTGTTCTTTAAGAAAAAAATATTTTAAAACTTGTAGAAAAATTGTTGAAAAACACTTTGAAACATAAAACATTTATTTTAAATCATTTTCCCGGAAAATGACCTTAAGAGATATTTTAAAATCACTTCTCGAGAAACACAATAATTAAACATTTTAATGTGCCCCAAACTACTTTCGAAAGTTTGAATCATAATCCCACTGAAATAATAAAGTATAAAAAACATAAAATATGATGAAACTAGGGATATTCCTAATATAAAATTGAAAATTTTTGTATAGACAATAAATAAAACAGCATCAGTGAATAAAAAAAACTTATGTCTCAATAATGAGAATTTGAGACAAAACTACCTTAACCATTTGGTAACATTTGAATCATAAAACACCATGAAACCAAGATAATAAAATTTCTATGTAAATTAGAATTAAATAAATTATAAAAATCATAGAATACAATAACGGGTATTATATACAACCACACGAATGAAATTAGTGTAGAAAATGACATGTATCTTGAAGAAATAACATAGTATGTGAAGTTCCTTACCTTATGCTTGATTCTTTCCTTACATTTATAAAACACATGAATAGTTTTTTTAAACATAATATTAACTAAAAAAATCATAATAATTATTATGATATCAAATATCATTAATTTATAACTTTATATTACCCATTTAAAAACAATTACATGTTAATTCAACATTTTAGTTAATAACCACTTTGTTTATCATACCTATTTTTACTTTTTATTCTCGAAACTATTAGATAGATCATGATTTACATACTTACATAATGTAACTAATGATTTATATATTATATATATATATATAATATAGATACATTAAATTCAAACAACTTTTGGAGACGGTAAGTTATACGTATGCATGACCCTTGTTTCTGTTTTCATATGATACAAAATGGAAAAAGGTAAATGAAATATCTATATATATATATATGTATATTATTACAGTAGTATTATTATATCGTATTGATTCACTATATATATTTTTATTTTCATTCTCGAAAAGGTTAATGTTGAAGATGAATCTCCTCGTGTTGATGAGATGGTAGGACGTATGTATTCACAAGTATATTGGAATTTAAAGCATTATATGATATATATTTTCTTATGGAATTAATATAATGTTATATTTATTAATTTTACCCATTATATCAACCATTATATCCATTGATATAATTTAGTTATGAACAATATATTACACCCTAATGTGGAGACAGGAAGTCGTACATACACAAGCGTCATACTCCCCCTTTTGGTTGGATGAATAATAATCAGAATATAGTTGTTTAATAATATTAATAACATCTAAATAATTATTTCATATATTATTTCCTGAATTATAAAGGAATAAACATATTAATAAGATGTATATGAAGAAATAATATTGAAATAGCCGATAAGAGGATTATCTCTTCAATGATGATCTTCCCGTGTTCATTGATTAGGGATACTAGAGTTAGTCTTTTTAGAATATAATAACTTATATAATGTTAATATGGAAGTTGAGAAGGTAAATGGGTATTGGATGGATGATCATGAAGGGTCAACATAATGTGAATATGTGAAGTAGGAGGTTCAATTTTATAAGAGATTGGATGTGATCTCTTAGAAACTCTAATAATATTAAATTAATATAAATTAATTTCGTTTTTAAAATGTTCTAAAAGAGATTAATTTAGAATATAGGTTGAAGATGGGTCAAAATAAAATCATCTAATAAAAAAATTATTATTTCATTATAGTTATCATTTTTCACCTTTTTTATATATTAAATGATTACACTTATATCATGTAATTTACAATTTATGGTCAATATAAATACAATAAAATAAAAAAATACCAATGAAAGTGTAATTGAATAAATATTAAAACTTATTGAAATCAGTATGAAAGAATTAATATTTTTAGAAATTTTATATTATTTTAAAAAAAATAATTCTTTTAAAATATTAATAATGTCAATGTTGACACTATTCATTAGTTGGCCATATAAAAATATCCTTAAAGTGAGATAAGATAAAAAATCCATTAAATTATCAAAAAATGTCAAATTAATCAAAACAATTGTGGATGACATTAATTATATCATATTATATTTCTTTTAATATTGTTAATATGATTTATATTATTCTTCCATTAATGAATGAGTGATTCATTGATGATATTTTAGTACTTATTACCCTAATTAGGTATAATTTTAAATTTTTATTAATTATAAACAATTTAATAATTTATTTTAAAATATCAATAGTGTCAATTTGGACACTAATCAATAGTTCACTTTTTGAAAACAGCCAATTATAGAGATAAGTTCAGACCAACTCCATTAATTTCCAAATAAAATTTCATATTAACCCAAAACAATTCATGTATTATATTAATTATATGAAATTATTTTTATTTTAGTATGTTTAATATCATTTATTTCATTGTTCCATTAATATAATAATTACTACATCACTTCAATGACAACATATAATTTAAATATGTCTTTCATATATATATATATTAACATGATTTAGGAAAAAAATTCATATTTTTAAATACAATTTCCATTCAAGTTGATCCTCTATTTTACCCCATTTTAGAAATACATTACATATTAAAAATAATGGTGTTTCAAATTTTTCTTCTCTTCGAATATAATAATATAAACTATGTAAGGTCATTCATGTGGATCTAGGAGATCCTAAAATAAAAAAATGATTCTATGGGTCATAAAAAACTCATAAAATTAAATTATGACCTGTGTTATGCAAATTTTATAATATTTATAAAATTCATTTTATCATTAACTACTTAATTTACCCTTAATTGTGGTAATAAATTTATTATCAAAGTTACTATTCATAAATACCAAATATTTTAGGGACATACATATATAATTTGGTAATCATTATTATAAATATAGAATGAATTAATAAAAATTAGTTACATATAATTGTATGAAATTAATTTAAAATTAATCCCATTGACGGAATAAGAAAATGGGCTTTTAAAGTGAAAACCTTCAAAAGCATCCCATGTTTTTATATCCTTTTTCAATGTTGAATTTACTCTGCGGACCTACATTGGATTAACGTAAACAATATTCTAATTATACATTATAACTATTAAAAAATATTATTTAATATTATAAATAAATTATATGAAAATGTAGTTTTTAATTATAATTTTTTTAATTTCTTTAATATTCATCAAATAATGAATCTTATTAAAAAAATAACCAAAATTTACCCAATTTAAATTTTTTTTCCTAATTCCATAGAAGAATATTATTTTTTCAAATAAAATTTTATTCATGATAAAAAAAAGATGTAAAATTGGGTTTTCATTAAAAGGGAACAGAACATCCTTTTTAGAAAATAACTAATTTTTCTACTAAAATTGAATTTTTTATTATAAATTAAAAATAAAAGAAAAATTTAAAAAAATTGAATTTATATTTCATTAATTCAATCCAAAAAATGGGATTTGATTATTTTTACAAAAAAATTATTCATATTTTAATAGTTTTTTATAATGACCAATCCTTTATATTCATTTGGTTTATTAATTCTATTTATAACTAATTTCATAACCAATGAATCCTTATATAGTCATGTGTAAACCCTATTTTCATTATTTAGTTAATACTATCCATTCCCTCCATTTTAACAGTTTCATTATAACAATAACATTCACATAATGTTTTTCAATAAAACACGATATTTTGTGAAATAAAAGATATCAAAATTACTCAATTTTGAGTAACACAAGACAAACATATTGTTTCATATTCCAATTCTAATCATAGTGTTTTTCATATAATGAAATCTATATTCATTATTGTGTGAAATGATAAATATTGAAAATATTAAATTAATTAAATGAAAATTATTTCACAAAACGTTGAGGTGTTATATAAATTCTATGTCCATAATTTTATATATCAAAACATTCCATTGTGATAAAATATTACTTTATGTCTGGATAAAAATATGTCCACATCTACGTATTAGAATATTACATCAAAAATAAAAATTTAAGAATTGTTTCATAGACACAATCGCATGTTTATATGTCTTGTCTCATGGTCACACTTTTATGGAGATGGGTAGCAGGAATTTTATCATAGTCACATATCTTCATGCTTGAAAATATTTCAACGTAGTAGAAGATTAGTCATCAAGGTATCAGTTTATGAAGCATAGTATTAGATACACTTTATGGTCACCTTAAATGATGTTTGTTCATATAATTGGATTAATGATCCAAGAATTCTTACGATGGTACCATATACTTATTTATATGTTCATGGAATTAATCATATAGTCTGTGAGTTTTCATTTTTTTTGTACTTATATACACTTATACATTCTTCAAGGTATTAGTTTCTTATTCCTGGTTGCACAAACTATGGAATGATGGAAGAAATCTCATTGTAATAGTTACATTTCTTGATTTCAGGCGTGTCATGGCCCCCTTTCCACAAGGTGTACCCTTCCTGGGTCAGCAATGTGAGAAGGGAGATAATGACCCCCCATGTCCCACCTCTAGTAGGCCACAGGTTGGCCACTTGCACAGATGGTATAGTAGGAACACAAATGGGAGGAATTACCATCTAAGAGAAGACATGAAAAAGAGAGCGATATGATAGACACCAACCAACTCCAAATAAGATAGAAATATAAATGAAATCCCAAGTACACATATGTAATGTCATGTCGAAGTACTAGAACTGAAAGGGGAAAACTGAAAATACCCAAAAGAGAGTAAAAATAGAAGCAACCACAAGCCCGAACAACTCCTGCAACCCCAGGATAGTAGAAACCATCTTGATATCCAACCTTCTCCTTGTGACCTAAAAACAGTTTATATATACAAAGTGTGAGTATAATAGTACACTTAGTAGGATCCTACCTGAATCATATCGCGAAAAAGTATAGAAAGCATTCAAAATTACAATGAACAACAAGTGAAATTAATCATCACCTAATTAGGTATTCAAAGTTCCCATCCTCACAACTCACATAATGTGTATCATACATCAGGCATTATACCTTAAGCCATTACATGCCATAAATTGAGTAAGGATCCTAATGCCATCACATCATATATGAGTTACAAATATAGTAGTCCATAGGACTATATATCCATAATATATGTGTGTGAATAAGCACAAGCCATTAGAGCCCTCTACACAGATATGTGGGGAAATCAAACCTTTGTTCCTACCAGCACAAGTAACTACCTTGAGGAGACAGTGGTGCTAAAGGGGTAGTCAGCCACCCATCCTCCCATTAGAATATTGGGGAACACGCCCCTTTGGACTCAGAATCCCTAGGGTGTCAGTTTCCCTAACTAATCTGGTGGAGTTGTTTATAGAAACACCAAAATTATAGAATATACTATAGATCACAACCACACTATGGGAATAACCAAGTCTTAGACTCAACTGGAGCTAACATCTCTTTGACTCCCGACTGCCCCTTCTTAGAATAAGTATCCTATAAGAAGACATCTACATAAAGAGCTTGAATACATTAATTCATTCCCTTTTTATTAGTTTCACATTACATTCAATAATTTTTTAATCATTAATTAACCATTGAAAATTTCAACATTATATATCGTTGGCATCTCAAACAAATACAACTATTCCTTTAAATTTTATCTTCATAATTGTATCCTAGAAAGCTCCAACCCCATGAGTTAACATCATTTATTCAGTTATTTATTAGGAAAATGATTACTTTCCCATATTCCCAGGAATTCTAAATAACATTATAAGATATTAATGAAAAAGGGTATCAATAGGGTGAGTAGATGAACTACCCGTGGAATCTTTTCCACGTATAGCAAGAGCATAGATAATTCCTACTTTTGGAAGATAAACACGGAAAGCATGTGATATACCTCATGTGTCTTCACCCATTTTGATAGGTGGGTAAGAAAAATAGATTCCTTGAGCAATGGAGAAAGTAAGGATGATAAAAACCCACAGAAAATAGCATGCATCCAGGAAATCACATCCAACCAGTTTTGTCATCTATGGTTTCTTCCCCAACATCCATATGCATAAACCGATGCATCTCTCCACTCTAGCCGTCAACTGCTTCCACAACCAATAAACCTCTGTGCCCCCACATATCTCTAATGCATTCCACGATCACATAACAACATAGGATGTAGGAAAATAAACATAATATCAACTAGGATATTGGTCCTTTAAACAAGGAATTTATCCTTCATTCATAATGTTCTCTCACAGCTCCTAGTATAAGGCTCTTAGCCTTCACAAACAATAGGGTAACTCATAACATTATGAGGAATAATATTTTTATAAAAATTACATTATTTAATAGAACTATAATTTATTAATTTATTATTTTTAGGTTCCAAATATGGGTAACCAAAATATTAACCTATCATAGCTATGAAGAATTTTTTAAACAGGCTTACAACATCTATTAGATTAACGTCAAATTACAACAATAACAACAATCGGATTCATTTACATGACTTTATATTTTGAGCCAAACTATTATCAATTAATTCCATATTTAAAATCATAGACAATTATTATAATTAATTAAAAGATACAAAAATTAAGTATAGGTGTCACATTATCTAAAAAACAAGAGGAAATAACGTACGATCGATGTCAATTTATTTATCCCGTTTAGATATTTAATATGTCAATTCTATTAGGATCATGTGGTATAAACAATTAGAACACTATATATTCATGTAAAATAATAGAGATTCAATTAACCCCTACCTTAAATTGTTTTTATCATTATTTATATAGGAACTATCTATACAACGAATCATGATCTCCTCTTCCCATGACAACTGCATCCACCCGAGGATGTCGAGGCACGACCGCAGAAACTGAAACCCAAGAAACATTAGAAGAATGGAGATAAAATTCCCAAATATTAAAAAAATGATAATAGGAACCCAAAATAACAACGATAAATCAAACATTATATTTAATACTGATCGATAAATCTTGGTTTCACAAAAAATAGGGTGCACCTGCAGCAAGAGGAAATTCCAGGGGAACCAATCCACGGAGGAAAGATTGATCACACAACTCCAAAACAAAGAAATGAAATTTTGCAGTGTCTCACACCTAATAAAAGAGATTAATAACAAGGGAGGAAGATATCTCATCCCTTTATATGATTTAACTGAGCAATAATTTAAGATGTGCTGGATTATTCATTAAAAGAAAATTGCATTAAACCACATCGTTTGACCAAAATAATCATGATCATTATTAAAAATAATATTGGAGTTATGGGATTTTATTTTTCATTAAATCTATTAAAATGAGGCCTTAATTACTTTTTTTGTTAAAGAAAATGAAAAATTGACAAAACTGAAAAATTTGGAAATTTGGAAAAGGAAAAATGGAACTGTTTTGGAAACACTATTCATGAGATGTGACACTATTTCTGTGACACCGTGTATGTGACAGCGTGTTTGTGACACCGTGACTGTGCCACTGTTATTTTGACACTATTTCTTTCACACCATTTTGTGAAACCATTCTTGTGACACTATGACTGTGACACTGTGACAGTTACACCATTTCTGTGCCACCGTGTCTTTGACACTATTTCTGTGACACCGTTTCTGTGACACCGTGTCTGGGACACCATTTCATTGAAAAAATTTCTAGGATACCATTTTTGTGACACTGTGACTATGAAAACGTGATTGTGACATTATGACACTTTTCATAAAACTGGCGACACTGTTCACAAAATAGAAATTCGGAAAAGTGTTGGGGATGAGTCACTTTGACCTCCTAGAACACCTCAAACAATATATTTCATCAATGAAATGAACCTGAGAGGTCCAGACCATTACATCATGTACATCCCAAATCAGTATCATCCTCGAGAATCCAAAACCATCATAAAAGAAATCATAAATGGGTACAAACAACCACTCAAAAGAGAAAAATCCATTAGAAGAAAAAAAGAAACCAACTTTATAAACATGAATTTTCTATAAACATAAATAGAACTTCGTTAATGAAAGAGTTAAAAATCAAAAACCTCTGGGTATTGAGCACATATCTATGACTCATGTTCCCATGTACACTCCATGCCGGCATGTCACTATATGATAGGATCCAAGGGAATAGAACGTCTATGCGACACATTCTCTTTCTATTCTTGGATCTCCACAGGTCGATCCTCAAAGGTTGCATCATCATCAACATCAATATCTCCCAAATCCATGCCTTGAGGGTCATCATGAAGATAAAAAAAGAGCTCTGACACAAGAAAAACATCATGTATCTGGATAATCTGCAAGGGAAGTGTTATTCGATACACCATGACTCCAACATGAGACAACACCTCGAAAGGCCCAATAAACTGGGGATAAATCTTACTCCCATGACAAAACCATTATTTCCCATGAAGGGGAGTCACCTTCAAGAACACATGTTCCCAAACATCAAACTCCAAATGTCTCCTCCGTTTATTAGCATATGATTTCAGATGATCTTTCCTTGTCTTCATCCTGTCATGAATCACATGAACCATCATTATCGTACTCTTCACTATTTCTGGTCTGAGAATCGCAGACTCTCAAACCCCATTCCAGTATAACGGATAATAGAAAGGTCAGCCATACAAGGACTCAAACAGCACCATACCGATGGTGAAGTGAAAACTATGTCTGTAATTGAACTCCACCATGGGTAAGTTACTCATCCACAAACCTAAACAATATAGGATACATGAGTTTAACATTTCTTCAAGATTCTGCATAGTCTGCTATATATGATCGTCCGTCTACAGATGAAAAGGAGTTTTGAGGAATAGTTGAGAACTGAAATCATGGTGTAGACATATCCACACCCTAGAGGTAAAATGAGGTTATCAATCAGAAATGATCATCATTGGGTAACCATATAGTCTCACTACCACTTATAGATAATTTCTTGACAAAACATCCACTGATCTTGACTCCTTAATTGTATTAATGTGGGATAATTTCGTTAAATGACCACTACCAACCAAATAACATCATTTCCTCCCAGAGAATGTGATAAACCAATAAAAAATCCATTTAGATGTCCTCCAACATCCACTAAGGAATATCTAATGGCTGGTGCAAACCATTGGGGACACGATGCTCATCATTCACCTTCTGGAAGACCAATCATCCTAACACAAACTCCACAATTGTGTGCTTCTTCTCAGGCCACCAAAACTGACTCCTCAAGACTCAATATATCTTGGTCATTCTAGGATGCACCGCTAATGGTGAACTATGGAACCCTCCGAGAACCGTCCCATGCATCGCCAAAGGAAAAAAATACTTTCTTGATACAACACCATTTATTGTTCATCCTCATACCAACCGTTAGGGGCCTCACTGAAAGAACTCTGTCTCAATAGACCTCCACTGCTAAATCCCCCAACTGGGACTCTTCCACCTGCTAAACCAGTTATATTTTCACCTTCACCTGAAATGACAATGTCTTCCCCCAACTTCTCCCATATAGAGATGTAATATTGAATGTTCTTCCACAAATCTCCATTAATCTCTAGATTCATGCACTGCATCACAACGTGACTTCCTGCCCAGTTCATTAGCAATAATATTCCCCTTTCATGTGGTATACGATATTTCAATGATGTTTTCATATAAATACTTCATCCACAAATTTTGTTGTATGTTCAAGTCACGCTGGGAGAAAACATACCTTAGGATCTTATGATTGGTGAAAACCAAAAAGCGCTTGCCAATGCGTTAATGTCTACAAAACATTAAAGAAAACACCACTTTTTCTAACTCAAGATCATGGGAGGAATACTTACATTCCTGGGGATGTAACTACCAAGACCCATAAGAAATGGAATATCCCCTCTATATCAAAACATTTCCTATCCCCAGATGTGAATCATAAAAGAAAACATCACACTAATCTCCCTCTTCTATAAGATAATGAATTGGAGCACTTACCAACATCAACATGAGATACTCGGAAGATGCCTGACAATGATCAGTCCACATGAACACCTGATCCTTCTTATTGAATGTTGTCAAAGGAGTTACAACCTGAGAGAAATCAGAAATGAATATCCTATATTATCCTGAGAGAATAAATAAACTCCGTACTTATGGGACTTCCTTGGGGGATTCCCAATACACAATGGCTTCAATCATTGATGGATTCACAACTACTCTTTTATAGTACAAAATATTCCCCCAAAAATGGACTTCTCGAGCCCAAATCTCACACTTTGAAAACTTCCCAAACAAATGTTGTTGATGAAGAACTCACAAAATGGAATGTAGATTCTATGCATGCTCCTCCTCAGACATGGAGTACACAAAGATGTCGTCGATGAAATCCACCATATACTTATCTAGGAACTCATAGAACATAGTGTTCATCAATCCCACGAACATAGCTAGAGAATTCTTCACACTGAACAATATTACAACAAACTCGTTATGCCCTTAACGACAACAGAAATAAGTCTATAGGATATCCTTATCCTTCACACGCATTTGATTATTACCTAACAAAAAGTTGATTTTTTAGAACCAACTTGAACTATTCAGTTGATCTAAAAAATCAAAAATCCACAGAAGAGGATAACAATTCCTCACTGTCACTTCGTTTATGTGATGATAATCGATACACATCCACAAAGTTCCATCATCCTTATTCATGACCAAAACCAGTGCACCCCATGGAAACACACTCGGTCGAACAAAATCGCACTGTAAGAGACCATCAAGCTGTATACGTTGATCTCACAACTGAGAAGGGGCCATCCAATATGAAAACATTGAGATAGTAGATTCTCTTTTTTGTATCTCGATATTAATACCAATCTCTCATCGATGGGGTAATGCTACAACCTCTTCTGGAAAAACATTATGGTAATCATCCATGACCCCAAGAAACACCAACTGCTAAACCTCTAAAGATCTCAACATCATCTCAGCCATCAAGGATGATAAGGATGAAACACACCTCTAACCCATCTGAGGGTCTCGCTCGCCAACAAACACCACTGGCTCTCCTTATGCAATTGAGAACACCACACTCCTCCTGAAGCTATACATTATATCATGCACCGAACACTACCAATCCATGATGAGAATGACATCATATGGTTGTATCCATAAACATATGAAATATCCCCAGGAGCAGAGCTTCTCCAACACTATCTCTCAGTCTCTACATACTTTAAAAAATTCAACTCGACCTCAAACTAGTGTATTCCACACCAAGGGCACGAGAAGCCCCTCTACCTCAAGTACCAATGTTTGGAAAAGGGAAGGTGATATAAAAGACTGTGTTTCTCCTTAATAAAACATGTCATACACCCTTATATTAAACTAGAAAATGGTACCTCTAATGACATCTGGCTCGCCTAGCACTAGAAATTCTAGAGCATGAAGTTAACCACATCCTCCTCCATGAAATCGCTGACCTTGATTGTGACCACAATCACTATTGTACTCTAATCATTGAGGATAGGGAGAAACAAAAGTTTGTCCTCTTCCTACCCTATCTTCCCTCTACCGATCCAAATTTAGTGCAACCTGCTTCTGCTGCCTCGCCTAAAACTTCTTCAATAAAGGAACCTAGAGTTGAACACCTGGGTCACAATGACTAATATGAAAGGTTAGCCACTATCACTACTAATGAACTCTCCCTTAACAAAAAAAAACAAGTTCCTTATCCCTTAGAATAGGCTTGAGTGCCACTGCCCTAGATGAATCGAGATGCTGAGGGTAGGGACCTAACCCCAGCCAAACAGAAACTCTTCTATCCTAAAAACAAGGAACCCAGACCACAACTTTGCTACATGAGGAATCATGATGAATCCCCTCTTGTGATGATCCAGGTCTATAAAATTTCTTCTCGACAACCTCTTCCCTTTATAGCACCTCATGATATGTGTTAAGAATAATGGGAGTGACCTGGCGCAAGTTTTTGGATGAAAATCCTCCTATAAATGCCTCACCCATGCCTCCTCATCTGAAAACAAGTCCGAACCATATCATAAAAGGTTCCTAAAATGGATTCCAAAAACTCACACAGTAGAGATACCCTATCAAAGGGTAAGAACCTCATTTTATTGGATTCCTTTGAGGTTGAAGAAAGAATCTCGACTCTAAACTTGTCTCGAATCTCCTCTCATGATATCGCTGACTCCTCGCAATCCCTGAGGAACAATACCTAAAGCTACCTCAATGATCCATGGACAATCATCACAACCAAAGAAAACCAATACTTCTTCCCTACATGGATTTATTTGAATCCAATCTGGAATTTCTCAAACTATTATTTCGATACTGCATCTAAAACAAATCCCTCGTACTTCACCAGTCTTAAGCGTTGAAACTCTCAGCGTTTCCTCCTCTATTTGTGGTTCTCGTCAACCTCTACCCTACGACGATATACTGGAACAACCTACTAGACATCTTCTTTTCGATCCTGCTAAGGATGTCAAATTTGAGCTATACCTACAAAAAAACAAAGAGTTAGAGCTCTTAAACCTTGAATATGGAAGACCCAACATTAATTATTAAATTTTATTCTTTTATTAATTATAGGATGACTTATCTCAGGGTCTATCAATTTTAACATAGGAACAATGAAAAAAGATTCATGATCCCTTCATAATTCTCTACCCTGCTACTAGCATCACTTCATTTAGTTTCCATTGTAAATTTAATGGTCTTTGCATCAGATTACATGCGGCTCTAAATTCCTATGTCCCCCCCTATCTCTTGTGTTTACATAAATTTCAAAGAATTACTAAAATTGTTTCCCTACCAACCCATGAATCATCACTAGTTCCTATCTGAAAACTCCATCCTATCCCTCCACCTGACCTCTAGTACCACTCTCTCATGACCCCCTCCCCACAAGGTGTACCCCTCATGGGTTGTCAATGTGAGAAGGGAGATAATGACCCCTTGATTCCCTCCTCTAGTAGGCCCTGGGTTGGCGATTAGCACAAAGGGTATAGTAAACACACAAACAGGAGGCATTACCCTCTAAGTGAACCCATGTGAAAGTGATAGATAAGACATACACCAACCAACTCCAACTCAGACATCAATATAAATGAAATCCTAAGTACACATATGTAATTTCATGCAAAACTACTACAAATGAAAGGGGAAAAACTAAAAATTCCCAAAAGAAATTAAAAACTACATCAACCACAATACTTAATAGCTCATACAACCTCATGCTAGTAGATATGAGCTTGACCTCCAACCTGCTCTAAGTAACCTGAAAATTAGGTTATATAAAAAAAGGGTGTGTATAATAGTATACTCAGTAGAATCCTCCATGAATCCACTTGTAAAAAATTATAGAAAGCATGATAAAGCACAATGAAAAACAAGTGAAACTTACTCATCACCTAAATAGGTATAATATATTCCCAGACATACCATGGATACACTCACCAAGTAAATCATTCGAGGGTATATAATATAATAATTATTTTCAAGCATAACCCACTACTACTTCCCCACTAGTTTTCCAATTTTCCCCTATGTCACACGCAATAAGGATCTCTCTCCAAGAAGGATTTCCTTCAAACACTTGGTTGAAGCACCACAACATGCACCTCAAGCAACAAAACCAATATGCCCATGTAAGAAAAGTAACCTGGTAGTATTTCGGATCCACCATAGCTTTCAGAATGTGTATCATACATTGGGAATTAATCCTTAAGCCATTACAACCCACACAATGATTAAGTATCCTCAAGCCAAAACACCCTATACACGTTACACCTATAGTCATCCACAAGTAACTATATCCAGAATATATGAAAGTGAATAACCACAAGGCATTACAAACCTTTACACACATATATGCGGAAAACTAATCAGTGTGCCTACCAGCACAAGTAACTACCAAGAGAAGAGAGTGAGGCCAAAGGGGGTATTCATCAATCCATCCTCCCACTAGAATGTCTGGGAAAACTACCCCAGGGCTTAGAATCCCAGAGATGCATCTTTCCCTAACTGACAGGATGGAGTAGCGTATAGAAACACAAAAAGTACCAAATATACTAAATCTCATAACCACACTATGCGCATAACTTAGTCTTATAGAAAAATACTACAAACATCTATTGGAATCCCAAATTCCACTTCTATGACTAGGTATCCTATAAACACACATCCACTTAAAGAGCATGATTAAATTCATTCATTCCATTTTTTTCAGTTGTAATTGACATTCATTAATTATTTAATCATTAATTAACCATTACAAATTTTAAAATTACATTTCATTGGAATCACACCAAAATACAAATGTTCCTTTAAATTGTAACCTCTGCATTAAGTCCTAACAAACTACAACCCCCTAGGTTAACATTATTTATTCATTAATTAATTAAAAACATTGTTAGTTTACCATATTACTAGGAATTATAGAAACAATTATATGTTACTAAACACAAGGGGGTAAAAATGCTGAGTAGGAGAACTACCTGTCATGTCTTTTCTTCCTATAGAAAGAACCTAAACCCATCCTTCCTCGGAAAGCTAAATAGTGAAATCACATGGCATACCACACACGTCTTCTTCCCTTTTGGAAGGTGGATAAAAAACCAGCTGCATTCATTATTGGGGAAAGTAAGGAAGATAAACAACCGACAAGAAACAACAAGCATTCAAGAAATCACATCCAACCCATTCAATCATCCCTGGTGTCTTCCCCGACACCCATATGAATAAACCAATACATCTCGCCACTCTAGGCATCACTACCCCTAGATATAGAAATACCTTCCCAGATCACATCACCGCACAAGAATCAATAAAAAACGTAATATCAACTCGGATAATGGCCCTATTAAACAAGTAATTCAACCTTCATTCATAATGAGCTGTCACAACTCACAACAGAAGGCTCTAGGCCTTTAGCGACAAGAGGGTAACATAGAACCCAATGATGAATTATCTTTTTATCAAGTATCCTATTATTTAATCTTTCTAGGATTAATGGATTCATTATTTTTATGTTCCAATTTTTGGTAACCAAAACATAATGTTATCATAGCTACGAAAAATTGTTTAAACATTCTTACAACATCAATCTAATTAACATCAAATTACAACAGCAACAGCTAGATTTATTTTCATGAATCGATATCATTATCCAAAAAAATCAATTAATTTCAGCTTTATGTTAATTAAAAATTTCCATAATGAATGAAAATATAAACAAAGAAAGCATATGTATCAAACTATCTTGAAAAACAAGAGGTAATTACATATGATCAATATCGATTTATTTATCTGGTTGATATATTTAATATCTCAATTCCACTATGATCTAGTGGGATAAAACTTTCTAACTCTACAGATATATATAAACGAATAGAGAATAAATGAACACCCTATCTCGAAAGGTTCTTAATGTTGTTTATACAAGAAAGATCCCTAAAACAGATCCCTGTCGCCTCCTCCCGTGACAACTGCATCCACCCAAGGATGTCCTGGCACGACCACACCAACCGAATCCAAGAAACTCCATTAAAATAATAAATATCACATTCCATAATATGTAAAAGTGAAAAAAGAGAATATGATCCCAAAATAATGATGATCAATCATACCTTATATTGAAGATTCATCGATAATTCTTGGATGCACAAAAAGTAGAGGTTGTACTTGTATCAAGAAGAAATTCAAGGTGACCCAATCCAAGGTGGAATGCTTGAGAGCACAACTCCCGGGTGAAGGAATGAATGGTTTGACCATCTAAAACTTTAGAAAAAAATGGAATAAATTGGAGGAAGATATATCATATTATTAGAAGATTTATCAAAGCTTCCATTTAAGATATGTTTAATTTACCATTAAAATCAAATCACATTAAACCACATAGTTTAACCAAAAGCATCTCGACCCTTAGAGAAAAATAATATAGAAGATATGGGATTTGATTTGGAAATAAATCTCATAAGGCAAGGCCTTAAATGAGTTTTAATTCAAAGGAACATTAAATTGGAGAAACTGGATGACTATACAAATTTGGAAAAGGAAAAATGGAACGGTTCTAGAAACACTATTCATGAGCTGTGACACCGTTTCTCGGACAACGGTTCTGTGACACTGTGTCTGTAACACCATGTCTGTGACAACATTACTATGACACTATTTCTGTCGCAACGTTTCTGTGATACTATTTTCATGACACCGTGACAATGCAACCATGACAGTGACACTGTTTATGTGACACTGTTTCTGTGACAACTTTTTATGACACAGTTTATATGACAATATTTCTAGGACATCGTTTCTATGACACTAGAACCGTGACACCGTGACGATGACACTGTGACAAGATTCATAAAACTAAAAATACTATTCAAAGAATATACAATTTGGTAATTTGTTGGGGATGACTCATGTTGACCTCCTAGAATACCTCAAACTCCATATTTCAGCAATGGAATAGACCATTATGGTTAAGACCTTTACAAGGTGCATCTCACCATATCTTAATATAATTTTATATATTTATACAAATTTTATAATTATGATGTTATATCATACAACACATAATTAATTAGTATTAATGTGTTCATAATTTCTAAGCATTAATATAATGAATTGTTGGACTGAACTAAAATGTTTCTTGTTATTTTTGGGAATAAAATTCAATTTTTTTTTCAATTATTTTGTCCCTTCCCATACATATTTAAATACCAAATTGTATTATTGGTGAGATTTTTTTGACATCAACTCAATTTTTTGGATATTGTCATTAGAATCATATACTATTAATGGAATGAATATTATTAATTAGATATACCGATACCTTGATTAATCATCATAGAAACCAATAAATTTCATACATAGATGTTTTAAATTTATTGAAAAATATTCAATACATAAGAATTAGATCCTTGCTAGAATCATATTGGTATAGAACCACTGGAAATATGGCATATCAAATAGCAGTTCATAAAATATAGACATAATCTCTTACTAAGTTCATTTTAACTATCAAAATTTATAGAGATATCATAATTTGGACTCTAATTTATAACATGGGGAAAATAAGATAATAAATAGTGTTCTTAGATAATAAGTAAGGGTAAATAAGTGAGTTATCAATCATTACAATAGAATAACATGTACTTAATGGTATGAGAACATGATAATAACATTTGAAAATCATACCTTACACATCATAAAACCAAATAATGAATCATTTCCTATATTATATAGATTCAAATGGCATGAACCATAAATAAATAAAAGGGCATGATTTATGAGTGCATAACATTGGCCTAAAACATATTTATGGTTTTTAAAATATAATAATATAACATAATTTGCCTAGTAGAAAAGACACATTTCCATGATTATAATATTTGTAATGAGTACAATCCCCAAAAAAATTTATTAGTTATGGGTCACTTTAAATAATATGATTATAGAAAAATTTTCTTTTTGAAGAATGTTAACCCATTAATTCTAGTCTTATTTATCTCATGATATATCAATAATCAGCCAATGAATTTTAGACGGATATAGGGCCCATATATGAAAAAAATAAATCATTTAGATGTGTTCCAATATATCATAAACCATTCCTCATAAACAAATAATTTGAAATAAATGTATTTTATAAGTATTACATCATATCATAACTAGTGAAAAAATCCTGATTTCTTATACATTTCATCTTTTATCACAACAAAACCAATGAAAAATGAACATGGTTTATAAAAATTAGTCAATTACATTGATAAAACATCCCATTAAAGTATAATTATATTTTCCCATTATCATATACCCAATATAGAAAAAGTGAAACAAACAGATATTGTCTTTAGTGAAGAGAATTACAATTAAAATTCAAATAAATATTTATTTAGAAAAATATACTTTCCAATATTAAATAAAATATAAAAAATAAAAAATATAGTGGAAAAAATTCAACTAAAATATTTTTTTAAACATGTAATGGATGTTTCAATGAAAAAAAATTAGTCAGGATTGTAATGAAAGTCATTTATGTTGTCTATGTTAAAAGAACATTTCTTCCATAAATTTTTCTAAATCTTCATTAAGTACCACATTTTGAAAATATTTATTAAATTCCATTAAAATAATTTTAAATAAAGAAAAAATTAGTAAATATGACTTTATATATTCATGGTAAAATTGTAAAAAAATTAATACATTTTTTAAAAATAATTTTGTGGGAGGAAAATATATATCAACCGAATAGTTAGATAAATGAGACATTCCCTAAAAACACGTTTTTGATATCTTGTGGAATTAATATGAAAAAATATTGAAATGTTAGTTTTTATTAACTAAAATTAACCCACACACAATAAAATTCATTCATTTCATGAGATGTATGTCATAATATTTAATCATCGGAAGCATAATAATTTAATATCTCTATAAAATGATATTTTTACATGAAACCCTTATAAAATTGGTAAATTATGAATCATGAAAGAAATGAAAGAAATATTGGACATCCAAAGAACATATAAATATTCTTATTTTATGTAAATAATTAATAAACACAAGTTTATATAATTTAAAACAAAATATTTTTTTTAATATAATATTTTTTGAACTTAGATATTTTATATAATAAAAGTATTGTTTTTTTATAATATATATACAATCATAAAATGTTAAGATTATTTATTAAGAAATATTAATATATTTTCTCATATTTATATATTTTAATATTGAATTTCCTGAAATAATTTATCTGAAATTTAACATCATTATTAATAATGATTTTTCATAAGTATTTAATTTTATTTTAGTAAGAAATTTATACATTTATGATCAATCTGTGTTAATATGATTTTGAAATAATTTGTTTATAAATGATTACATTCATGGATAGGTGTAAATAGAGTAATTTTAAAAGTATACATTGGATAAAGATATCTTTTTTTAATTATTTATAAAGATTTTTGATATATTATATAGTTTTTAAATTCAATGTTACAAATATTGAAGAACATACAATTATCAAATTTATGATAACTAAAATTTATATTCGATTATAATTTTTATTACAATCATAGAATATAATATAATTTTTTGAGTAATTGTATTTCATAACAATTATTATTATAAAGAACCTTATGTTAATATGATATAAAACAATTATGAGTGTTCTATAAAAATAATTAATTTTGGTGCCAATATTTTTATGTAACATATTTTTAAATTATATTTATTTTAATATATATAAACACTATAATGCTTATTCTAAAGAGAAAACAATTATTACTAATATTTGAAAAATATAAGTAATACAATTTTTACAAATAATTCATAATGTTAAAAAAAATTTCCATATGTAGTTAATAACTTTTTTATATACATTTAATTTTATTCTAATATAATGAATACATATTTATATATAAAAATTATCTATCCATAAGGAATTCCATGGGATCCCTCAACCACCAATACAAAAAACTTGTAATCAAAAATGTGTTGGAGTGATCAACAATATCAATACATGAGTGAAGGTAGAGAGAGGAACCAATGCCTCAAAAAGTGGAAATGGAGGTATATAATTCCTTCATATGTGTTCTTGATTGATTGATTGGGTGAGTATGATGTGGCATGGGTTGGTAGCATAGTGAATTCCAATAGAGGACGAAAAAGTAATCGTATATTCTAATTATCATGATGGGCTTAGTTAATGTACAAAAACTCAGCTGTTGAAAAATAAATAGTAAGAAACAAACTTATGTGGTACTATTCCATAGTGTTGAAATAGCAGATTATGTCATGGCCATTCACTCCTTTCATTCATAACCATCTGTTCATTTATAATGTAATATTTCTTATATACAAATGGTAATATTCATCATGATTCTGCTTTATTCTATACCATCATCCTCATTTTATTCTTCTTATTAAATTCCTTCTACTACAAGGTATCACCAATTCAATAGACCTAAAAATGTACACATTGAGAACAACCCAAAACCTCCCCAATATTTTTTCCTTAGTAATATAATTATATACTTTATTATATTAAATGATGTTGATTCGAAGTACTTTGGCCCACTGTGTAAAAAAACACTAAGAAGGATTATTTATATTAAAACATTATCAAGATGACTAGAGAATCCAATATAAATATAAATGAATAAATAATAAATAAAATTTTATACTGAATAATCTTCAAGAAACAATCATCTTGAAGAAACAATCAAAATAGTAATTCAAATCCCTATTTATGTTAGGGATATTTTATTAAGATGAATTAGAATAATATTTAATTATCATTAAAAACATTTTTCATATTAGGGTAAATAATTTTTTAAATATATTATTTTCATTAAAATCCCCTTTTAAAAAAATTAATATTTTATGTATATTATAATTATTTTTCTGATTTTATTTAAATGTACTAATTATTTATAGAGGAAAATTATTTATGATTATTTTATTAAATGAAAGGTTTAAATTTTGGTATTTTTATTTATGTGAATGATATTTATTTCAACACTTTTATTTTATGTATAGAAATTAAAATGATAAATATTAATTTTTTACTATATATGATTACATACTAGTTCATATCTATTTTATAATTTATTTTTTATTCCAAAAATTCTAGTTAAATGTTGTGGATGTTTCTAATGTGTAAAATTATGATCAAACATTATTTGTTTCACTAACAAATGAGTTATATTTTCTAAAATTAAAAAAACTCCAACGAAAAATTAAAAGGGATCACGCTGAAATTGTTTTATGAAAAAATTAGGCATATGTAATTTGTTTACATGATAGGGATTTTGGAACATAATCTAACCCCCCCCCCCCTTTATGGGTATCCTACCGATAGACTTCAATATTTAATATGGATATATAGTTTGGTTTTTTTATCATACTAAGTAAATTTCAAAAATATCATTGGGTGCTTGTATTTTGAAAATTATTTCCATATGCATATTCAAAAGATTATTATTTTTGAAATTATTTTTTTTAAATGTGGAGTTTTTTGAAATGTATTCACATTGGTGATATATTAAGAAACCCCTAGTTATATATATATTTTTAAATATTTAGCATATCAAATTTTTTGTTTAAATGATTTTTTTTCAAAATAATGTATTCAATGACATATATATTTTAAATGGTATTGAAAAATATTTTCTACAATTATTTATTTTTATTATCCTATATCATATTTGTTAAATGTATTAATATAATTTTTTTCTTTTATAAATAAGAAAATTTTTAAAAATTGTTTCTAAAAATTATTTATAAAAATGATTTTAAATGGTATTGGAAAACCATATTGTGAAATTTTTTGGTCATCATAAATCAAAATATAGTATTCACTATAATGTCACATGTATTAATAGAATAATATTTTTCTATATAAATTAATGTTTATGAATAAGATATTAATTTTATGTTAATGAGGGAACTTTTATCGATACCTTACTCTACATGAAACAACTAGTTTCATTGAAATCTTATAATGCACATAACATTGAGTTATAACAAAAACTAATATAATAACATTATTCTTTTAAAGGGTAGTTACCGGCTCACTATTTTATTTGGTAGGAATGAGGAGAAAAAACATATTGTGATTAAACATGTTTGTTAAATGTTATTTACATTTATCAAAAAATATTTAGAGATTTAAAATTAGAATTAATCCAATTTTAACCATAAATACTCTAATATTTTTAAAATGTAGTTTTACCACCTTTTGATGGAGAACCCCTTTTAAATATATTTTTTTACACTTTAATATGATTAATTTAAACAAATTACCTTATTCCATATATGTGGGATATCAAAATTTAGATTTGGTAAATTTTTTATATTTTTTTGTATAAAGATAATTTTTTAATTAATAGTGAAAATATTGCATTGTATGTCCAAACTGTCTTTTCATATGATTTATTTACATGGTTAGATTATATTTTTTAATTTTTTTAAAGTTTAATTTGATTATATTTTTACCATTGAATCCAATTTTACTAATTTTAAGTAAGTTCACTTTGAAATTGTACATAAACATGTTTCAATCTTTCTGTAGTTTTTACATTCTAAAAACACTCTTTATATTATTGACAATTGAAATTAATTTTAAATTAATTAATGTAAATTATATGTAATTTATTTTGAAAAATAAGAATTATTTTTTAATTCTTAATAATAAAATTATCTTTGCGTGAATTTTTGATATGTTTTGGAAATCATTCAATTTTTGATGAATAGTGAAAACACTACATAGTATTTAAAAAACTGAATTTTTCATTTAAATGGAATTTTACCACTTAGGTGAATTGAATTTCAAATTTTTGGATACAAGGATATAATCAATAAGTAAATTTTGGTTCAATCAGATGAAAATAATTTTTCGTGAATAGTAACTTTTGTTTTTTATTTACCATAGTTAAAGATAAATAGGGTAATTCATTATAAAACTAATATTATTATAATATAAAATTATATTAACACATGTCCTAAACATATTATATTAGTCATTGATGACCAATAAAATACTTCAGTAGAACCTTTGGCCTTTGGAAGCCACTTGGGATTGATTGTTCCATTAATACAATTTTATTTAAAGTAAAAATTTAAATTTCATAAACATGCATTATTTTTCAAAACAATTATAATGTGGGGTTATATAATTGAAGTATTTTACTAGAAATATTTATTATAATTCTAAAATTATTTCCTAAATCCTTTTAGTTTCTTTACATTTTTAGACCTTAATAAATAAATTTAACTATGACACAATTGTGATGCAATGATTTCTTCATTTATAAAGGATTCAAATAAATGATATAATAAATGTTAAGATAAATGTAATTAAGTAATTTTTATAATATCCAAGAATTATATTGATGATAGATACTTTTTAACATTGTATTAATTATGTTTTTTTGAATCAATCATGTTTTTTAGGATTTTTAAAAAGTCATTATATAAAGTGTCAAAATTGACATAATTCAAATTTTAAAATATAAAATATTTAAATAAATATTTTTAAATTTAAAAATATATGATTCTTAAATATAGTTATAAAAAGTGTAAAATTTTATTATTGAAACATTAATTAAATATTTGTCATGTTTTGGTTCTCATAGTGTTAAATTCTTGATAAAAAGTTATGTGTAAAAAGGGTTAAATAAAAAAGAGAAGTATTTATAATAATCTAAAACCTTTCCATATCTTATTTTGTGATTTTATTTCTACTTATGTTATTATTATATTCTATTTTAATGAGTTTTTGGATTTTGAAAACTTAAAATAATTTTCTAATAAAATAATTCTTTCAATGGTTTCTAAAGAGCGCCACTTCCCTCTTATGAAAGGACACCTCCTCTAACCAATTACTCAAACCTCTCAAACCCCTTGTATATTCCACCCTTTTATCCAATAAGATCCCTAAATTCCTCTATTACAACTAAAATCCTTACATTGGGTATAAGGATATTCAATATAGTCATTTGGTTCAAACCAAATGGAGTTAACCAATTTAATGGTAACGTCTTCTCTCATGTTTTTTTATTTTCCTTATCCAAACCCAGAAAATCTATTTATTACAATAATTTATAAAAGAAAAATGATCATCAATACACTAGGATGTTTTTATGAGAATAATATTAACTACATATCCACACACTTCCATCTAATAGATACGAACATACTGTTTTTGTGGATGGTGAAATGTTGCCTCATGAAAGGATGATTGTTCAATTATCTTCTACAACATATCATGGTGGATATTATAATGGAACTGTATTTAAATATGATATATATTATATTCATATTGTCTCTATTCTTCTGTGTTTTTCATTTATATAAAACATTTATGGATTCAATAATCAGTAAATTTGATAATTTCGTTAGAGGATGTGCAAACTACTACCCTTCAAAGTGATATGACTCATTCATGCCATACATGGAATGTAAAAATGGTGGATTTAATTAAATAATATATGATATTATAATATATTTATAATATTACTATCTATCATTTGGTTTTCATTCCATTAAAAATGAAAAAAATGAAATGAAAGTAGTGTTCATGAGTACATACGACTTACTTTCTCCATGAACATTGCATTTAATTTTCATATATATAAATGATATAGAACCTTATAAAAGCATATATACTGTATATATATATATATGTTATATATGATATCTAAATCATGAATAAAATTTTGGAGATAGTTTACTATTGACCACATGGACAATTTGTAATTATAACAAGTTCATTTTTTTACTCATGCTACGAACATCGACAAAATGTCCGATATGAAATCAAATAACTATCTTATTTTAATATGATGGTAATAAGTTATATAAATGGAAATATACAAATTAATAAGGTTATTAAGAAATTTTAAATAAACTTAATTTTATTATTCAGGAAGAACAAGGAACATACAAGACAAGTCGGATATTTATTAAGGGACTTTGTCTCAATCTCTTTTCAATGAGGCATACTTTGATTTGTACACGACATACCTAAATATGGTGTATAAACCTATATTAAATTTAATTTCATTCAAATGAAATATTTTCTCTATGTATAATTTTACTAAATGAAAAATTAATTTTTATATTTAACCTACGTGGTAACAATGACCTTTCCGCAACCATCAGTATTATTTGATATTTGGCGTGCTCTACAAGTCTTAGTGTTTTTAAAAGGAAAAGAAATACCCTATGTAACATCCCAGGCAAATAAAGAATAAATAATTTTCATATTTATTAATATTTATGAAATAAATATTAATTTTAATTAAAAATGGGTTTCTACATTTGATAGCGTACTCGATACGCAACGATGAGTTTCTTTGAAAACTTACGTAGCACACTAGTAATAAAATAATATTATTTTAAATGTTAGTTAACACGTAGCCGTTGTACTGGCGGGAATGGATATAAATAACTAAAATATGATTATATATGTTTTTAAATGTTTTTACATTTATCCACTAAACGATAAAGGCATAAAATACGGAAAGAATTCAATTTTAGGAATTTATACCCTAATTTTCACTAAGGGTTCACTTATCACCTTTTAACGGTGAACCGTCATTAAATATAGTTTTGATCAATATTATAAATTCTATTGGACAAAATATAACTCTTCTTTAGAATCGGGACATCAAAATTTACTTTGTGTAAATTTTTGGTATCTTTCCGATAAAGTTCATTTTTTAATGAATAGTGTAAAATGTTGTATATTAATTCAAAACCTCTTTTTAATCTAATTTATTTATATGATTATATTATAATTTGAATTGTTTTTAAAGTGAAATTAGAAAATATTTTTACCATTAAATCCAATATTGTTCGTTGGAATTAATTTCACTTTGAAAATTGGACTAAAATTAGTGTCAATCTTTTGATACTTATTGTTTCATAAAAACACGCTATTTGCTCTGACAGCAGGAATTAATTATTAAATTAATTAATGCAACTTATATTTTGTGAATTTTGTAAAATGGACTTCATTTCTGAATTCGGAATATCAAATATAGCTTAGGGTGAATTTTTTGTATTTTTCTGAAAAACTTCAATTTTTGATGAATAGTGAAACCACTAAGTGGTACTTATAAAAACTGATTTTCCGTTTAAATGAAATTTTACCACTTTTGTGTTTTGAATTTCAAAAATCCGACATACATGGTTGTCATTAAGAGGTAAAATGTGGTTCAATTAGATTAAAATAATTTTTTGGTGAATAGTAACTTATTATGTTTTTAATCGCGATTAGTGGTAATTAGTGTAGTTTAAGGTAAAAATAATGCTTTAATAATATGAAATGACCTAGAAACATGTTCTAACATTATTGGATGTGTCATCTCCGACCAAGACAAGCCATGGGTCAACTTGGGGACCCCATGGAGCCACTTTGGTTGGGAAATTACATAAATAACTTTTTATTTAATGTTAAATTAAAAATGATACAAACATGAGTTATTTTACTAAAAACAATTTACATGGGGTTATACAAGTCATATTTTTGACTATAAATAGTAATTGGAATTCTAAAAAGATTTCCTAAATCATAGTATTTTTTTTCTAATTTTTAGAAATTAAATAAACTAAATTATTTAGGACATCATGATGATGTAGCGATGACCTCATTATTTAACAATTTAAATGAAATGGAAACATAATGTAATATATAAGACCTACACATGTCTAAAACCAATTGTATGAGTGTAATTCGAACCCTTATCACCTTATCCTAGAATAATATCAATTTGGGACCTTTTGAATCCGAAACGAATTTTAAAATAAAGTAACTTATCTTTACATTCCATGAGTGCCCCTCCTCTCCTCTTATAAAAGTCCCCCACCTCTACCTCCTTACCCACACTCCCAAAGCCTTTGGCTCAGCCAAACCCTGCCCATTTTGGCTCTCCACGTCCCTCTATTACTCCTTGAAGGCTCACATTGGGCAGAAGTCTTCCCAACGAAGCCTTTGAGCTCAAACCAAGGAAAGTTACCTGATTTTAAGGTAATGTCTTATTTTGAGTCCTTCTGTATTATTTTGTTTCTCCAACCCCCTAAAATATTTTTATTCTTTTCTTTTGAAACAGATCCATTATCCTCAATATACTAGGATGTTGTTATAAGAAGGATTCTATCTACACTTACACACACCTACATATAATGGTTAAAGAACATACTGTTTCCGTGGATGGCGAATTTCTGCCTCCCGAAACGATGATTGTTCAACATTATTTTAACACCTTCAAAGGTGGCCATTAAAATGACACTATATTTATATATGATATATAATATATTTATGTTTTTCTTAAGCTTTTGTATTTCTCATTCTGTTCATACCTTTATTGATTCCATTATGGGTAAACACGATATCTTAATTTAAGGAAATGCGGACTACCGCCCCCTCAAAGTGATGTGATTTGTTAATGCCATATGTGGGACTGTAAAGGATGGATTTAAAGTTATTATATATGATGTTATACTGGAATTATAATATACCTCTATATCATTATTATTTATTTCCATTAAAGTTTGATATAGAAATAAAAGTAGCGTTCATGCGTACGTACGGCTTACCGTCTCCATGAACGGTGCATTTCATTTCTTATCCCCAAATGTAATGTACTATTAAATGTACATGTATATAATGGATATATATAATGAATGATATATCTAAATGATGAATATAATTCTTGAATTAAAATATACATACCTCTCATTTAGTTTTAATTCCATTAATATGACAAAGAAATGAAAGTAGCGTTCATGCGTACGTACGACTTACCGTATCCATGAACGGTGCATTTCATTTATTACCTATAAATGATTATGTAATATTATAAATAAATGTATATTCTGGATATATATTATATATATGATATCAAAATCATTAACTCCATTCTGGATATAAAGAACCTTTGACCACACGAACAACATGTAATTGTAAGAAGTCCACTTTCGACTTAAGAACCAAATATCGACAAATCAAAAATTATTAACTTAAATGGTTACATAATGTTTATAACATGGAAATAAGTGATATAAAATGAATAATTAACTTAAAAAAGTTCTTAATCATGTAGAAATTAAATCAAGTTTATTATTCAGGACGTTAAAGAACGATCGAGTCAAATCGGACCCGAGGTAAGGGACTCCGTCTCGATCTCCTTTCATTGAGGAATATTTCATTTTATACACAAATTTGTTTTATACGGTGTATAAACCCCTTTGAATTTTACTTTTATACAAAAGGAATCTTTTTCTATGAAGCGTTTTACTAAACGACAAAAAGAATGTATTTTTAACGTACGCGGTGACAACGACCTTTTCCGCCGCCATGAGTATTATTTGGTCTTTGGATTCCTCAACAAGATGTAATGTTTTTAAAATAAAATAAATACCATATACTATTTTATGTATTTTGGTATTGAAAATGGTTTTGATAAAGGATTCTATTATGTCAATATATTTAAATGATATATTGTGATTGAAATGTGGAAATGTTATTATTCCTTTATATTGGTTTTATATTTTATGATTTTATATTGGTACTTGGAGATTTGACGGGTGGTTACATGATAAACCATATGACGGGTGGTTCCATGAATACCAGGATGGGCGGTTATATTATAACCTCCAATGCATTGGGTATGGAATTCAGCCGTATGGCTATTCCATTAATTATGTTTGGAAATTGGCCGTATGGCTATTCCATTAAGTGATATGTGTGGAAGTCGACCGTATGGTTATTCCACTTAAGTATGGTTATGTCCCAAGTTACCTTTATATATGTTATGTGTTCTTTATATGGGTTTTATGGTATTCCTTTGGTTACAAAAAGGTAGGTAATAATACTTTATTCAGTGAAGAGTTTTTACTACTTCATGAAGGTGAAGGTATTACTTTAATGGAGTATACATGGTTTACTTGATGTTTGAAAATGTAACAGTTTTCATTATTTTTGTATCCCTTACTGAGCTTTTTATGCTCACCCCATGTTTTTTGAAATGTTTTTCACAGGACTTAATGTGGAATAAGGTCAAGGATGAGATCAAGGGAATGTCATGCTATATAAAACATGGAACTAGACATGTTTCTTTTCAGGAGTTTTTTATTATTATGGAAACTTAGTAGAAGTGTCTACTTTGTAATCTTTTGAGATGTAATAGTTATGTTCTAATTCTCTAAAACTCTAAACCTAAAAAGATCCTCAATGTGAATTATTCATTTAATTCATTATTAAGTAAGGTTTAAGGCTGGGGCCTAATAGTTGGTATCAAAGGTCGGTTTAGAAAACATTAGAAGTTAGAAAATTGTTAAATTATAAGTTAATTTATGTTACGATTAAAATGATATAGCATTTAAATATTACCATGTTGCTTCACCTAAGATATTTCCATGTTAAGAATTGTTTTTCATAGAGGAAACAAAACAGCTTTTCTGGGAAGGCATACAGAGGGAAATGACCTTTTCAAATCAGTATCCTGAAATGTCCAGAATCAGAAGTAAATAGTTTGTTGCAGTTATGGCTGAGTTGACTCAGGTGAAAAATGTTGGTTGTTTTAATTGATGATATTTTGGTGATTTCTAAAAGTAAAGAGGAGCATGAATGAAATTTAAGGGTTATCTTGCAAACCATAAAAGAAAATAAACTATATGGAAAATTAAGCAAGTGTGAGTTTTGGTTACAACAAATTTCATTCCTGGGTCACATTATTTCAAAAGATGTCATAACTGTTGATCCTACTAAAACAAAAGTTGTTGATGAATGGCCAATACCCACAAATGTAACTGAGATCCGTAGTTTTCTTGTTTTGGCAGGTTACTACTGATGGTTTGTTGAAAAGTTTTCATGGTTATCTAGTCCAATGACTAAGCTAACTTGTAAGGGTGTTATGTTTATCTAGACAAAACAATGTGATGATTATTTTCAAGAGTTGAAAAGAAGATTGGTGAATGCTTCTGTTTTGGCACTTCCTTCCAGGAATGGTGAGTTTGTTATATACAGTGATGCTTCGTTGAAGGGACATGGCTGTTTCCTTATGCAGAATGATCAGGTAATTGCTTATGCTTCTCATCAGTTGAAAACTCATGAGGTAAATTACCCTACACATGATTTGGAATTAGCTACTGTTGTCTTTGCTTTAAAAATTTGGAGGCATTATTTGTAAGGACTAAAGTGTGAAATATATACTGATCACAAAAGTTTAAAGTATATATTCACTCAGAAATAATTGATCATGAGACAAAGGAGATGGCTGGAATTAATCAAGGATTATGATTGTACAATTCACTACCATCCGGGAAAAGAAAATAAAGTGGCAGATGCTTTGAGTCGAAAATGTAATCCTTCATTAACCATGCTACGTTTGGAACGAGATCCTTTGGTTTTTGATTTGATGAACTTTGGAATAGAATTTTTTGGTGCAGGAAGTCCTTCTGTTTTGTTTCAGGTATCAGTGAAATCTTCTCTATCAAACTGAATCAAGCAAGCACAGAAGAAAGACAGCGAGTTGCAGAAAAAGGTAAAGCTGGTTTAGAAAGGTATGTTGCCTGAATTAAACATTGATAATGATTGTGTTTTGAGGTTTGGGAAGAGATTATGTGTGCCTTGTGATTCACAGATGAAGAATGAGTTGTTATGTGAGGCTCATAGTTCCCCATTTTCAGTTCATCCTGGCAGTACTAAGATGTACAGAGATCTGCGGGAGTATTACTGGTGGGATGGAATGAAAAGAGATATTGCTAATTTTACTGTGAAGTGTTTGACTTTCCAGAAGGGTAAAGCAGAGCAGCATTTACCTAAAGGGATGCTTCAGCCTTTACCAGTGCCAGAGTGGAAATGGTTGAATATATCCATGGACTTCGTTGTGGGATTACTGAGGACATCTCGAGGTAATAATGAAATCTAGGTTATTGTTTATCGCTTGACTAAATCTTCTCATTTCCTTTCTATACAATATACTTTTTCCCTAGATCAACTTTCCCGTTTGTATCTTAGAGAGATAGTCAGGTTACATGGAGTTCCTCTCTCCATTGTATCTGATTGTGATCCCAGGTTTACTTCTATCTTTTGGAAAGGCCTTCAGAAGTCGTTGGGTACTGAATTAAATTTTAGTACAGCTTATCATCCTCAATCAGATGGGCAGTCAGAACGAACAATTCAGACCTTGGAGGATATGCTATAAGCTTGTTCGATTGATTATCAGGAAAGTTGGGACCAACATCTTTCTTTGGTTGAGTATTATTATAATAAAATTTTTAATTCCAGTATACAGATGGCACCATTTGAGGCATTATATGAGAAGCGGTGTCGAACTCCAGCATTTTAGGATGAAGTGGGTGAAAGGAAGCTGATGGGACAAAAATTGGTAGAAGAGATGGCAGCAAAATTTCAGTTGATTTAGAAGCACATGAAAACAGCTTACAACAGGCAGATGAGTTATGCAGATAACCGGAGGAAGGATCTATCTTTCTAGGTAGGTGATCATGTTTTTCTCAAGATTTCTCCTTGGAAAAGTGTGATGAGATTTGGTAAGAAAGGAAAGCTGAGTCCAAGGTTCATTGGACCATATGAATTTCTGGAGAAAGTTGGATCAGTTGCTTACCGAGTGGCTTTACCTCCGAGTTTATCACAGGTACACAATGTTTTTCATGTGTCGATGTTGAGGAAGTATATTCTAGATCCATCTCATGTTTTGAGTCCAGAGGTGGTTCAGCTGGAAGAGAACCTATCTTTTGAAGAACAACCAGTCCAGATTCTTGACCATAAGGAGCAAGTGTTACAGAATGAGGAGATTTATCAGGTAAAGGTTTTGTGGAAAAACCATGTGATTGAAGAGGCAACGTGGGAATCTGAAAATGCTTTGAGGGATAAATACCCCCACTTATTTTGATAAGTGAATAAAATTGCAAGGACGCAATTCTCAAAAGGGGGGAAGGATGTAACATCCCAGGTAAATAAAGAATAAAGAATTTTCATATTTATTAATATTTACAAATTAAATATTAATTTTAATTAAAAATGGGTTTCTACGTTCGATAGTGTATTCGATACGCAACAATAAGTTTCTTTGAAAACTTATGTTGCACACTAGTAATAAAATAATATTATTTTAAATTTTATTTAACACGTAGCTGTCATACTGGCGGGAATGGATAGAAATAACTAAAATATGATTATATATGTTTTTAAATGTTTTTACATTTGTCCAATAAAAGATAAAGGCTTAAACTACCGAAAGAATTCAATTTTAGGCATTTATACCCTAATTTTCACTAAGGGTTCACTTATCACCTTTTGATGGTGAACCGTCATTAAATATATTTTTGATCAATCTTATAAATTCTATTGGACCAAATATAACACTTCTTTAGAATCGGGACATCAAAATTTACTTTGTGTAAATTTTTGGTATCTTTCCGATAAAGTTCATTTTTTAATGAATATTATAAAATCTAGTATTTTAATTGAAAACCTCTTTTTAATCTAATTTATTTATATGATTATATTATCATTTTAATTAGTTTTAAATTTAAATTATAAAATATTTTTACCATTAAATCCAATAGTGGTCATTGGAATTAATTTCACTTTGAAATCGGCCTTAAACTAGTGTCAATCTTTTGATACTTATTGTTTAAAAAAACACGCTATTTGCTCTGACAGCGGGAATTAATTATTAAATTAATTAATGCAACTTATATGTTGTGAATTTTTTAAAATGTACTTCACATTTTAATTCTGAATATCAAATATATCTTAGGGTGAATTTTTGGTATTTTTTTGAAAAGCATCAATTTTTGATGAATAGTGAAACCACTAAGTGGTACTTATAAAAACTGATTTTCCGTTTAAAAGAAATTTTACCACTTCTGTGTTTTGAATTTCAAAAATCCGACATACATGGTTGTCATTAAGAAGTAAAATTTGGTTCCATGAGATTAAAATTATTTTTTTGGTGAATAGTAACTTATTATGTTTTTAATCGCGATTAGTGGTAATTAGTGTAGTTTAAGGTAAAAATAATGTTTTAATAATATGAAATGACCTAGACACATGTCCTAACCTTATTGGATGTGTCATGGCCGACCAAGAAAATCCATGGGTCAACTTGGGGACCCCATAGAGCCACTTTGGTTGGGAAATGACACAAATAACTTTTGATTTAATGTTAAAGTAAAAATGACACAAACATGAGTTATTTTACTAAAACAATTTTTACATGGGGTTATACAAGTCAGATTTTTGACTATAAATAGTCATTTTAAAGATACAAGTATTTCTTACATCATAGAAGTTTTTTTAGAATTTTTAGAAATTAAATAAACTAAATTATTTATGACATCATGATGATGCAGCGATGACCTAATTATTTAACAATTTAAATGAAATAGAAAGATAATGTATTATATAAGTCCTACACATGTCCAAAACAAATTGGATGAGTAGACTTCGAACCCTTATCACATTATCCTAGAATTATATCAATTTGGGACCTTTTTAATCCGAAACTCATTTTAAAATAAAGTAACTTATCTTTACTTTCCAAGAGTGCCCCTCCTCTCCTCTTATAAAAGGCCCCCACCTCTATCTCCTTACCCACACTCCCAAAGCCTTTGGCTCGGCCATCCCCTGCCCATTTTTTCTCTCCACATCCCTATCTTACTCCTTGAAGCAACTCTTTGGGCAGAAGGCTTCCCAAGGAAGCCTTTGAGCTCAAACCAAGGGGAGTTACCCGATTTTAAGGTAATGTCTTCTTTTGAGTCCTTTTGTTTTATTTTGCTTCTCAAACCCCCTAAAATCTTTTTATTATTTTCTTTTGTAACAAATCCAGTATCCGAAATATAATAGGATGTTTTTATAAGAAGGATTCGAGCTACACTTACACACACCTACGTCTAATTGTTAAAGAACATACTGTTTTCGTGGATGGTGAATTTCTGCCTCCTGAAACGATGATTGTTCAACATTATTTTAACACATTCAAAGGTGGCCATTAAGATGACACTATATTTATATATGATATATAATATGTTTATGTGTTTCTTTAAGCTTCTGTATTTTTCATTTTGGGCATACCTTTATGGTTTCGATTATGGGTAAACACGATATCTTCATTTAAGAAAGTGCGGACTACCGCCCCCTCAAAGTCATGTGATTCGTTAATGCCATATGTGGGACGTGTAAAGGATGGCTTTCAAGTTATTATATTTGATTTTATACTGGAATTATAATATACCTCTATATCATTATTATTTGTTTCCATTAAAGTATGCGATAGAAATGAAAGTAGCCTTCATACGTACGTACGACTTATTGTCTCCATGAACGGTGCATTTCATTTCTTATCCCCAAATGTAATGTACTATAAAAAGAACATGTATATAATGGATATATATAATTAATGATATATATAAATTATAAATATAATTTTGGAATTATAATATACATACCTCTCATTTAGTTTTAATTCCATTAATATGACAATGAAATAAAAGTAGCGTTCATGCGTACGTACGGCTTACCGTCTCCATGAACGGTGCATTTCATTTCTTACCTATAAATGATTATGTAATATTATAAATACATTTATATTCTGGATATATATGATATATATGATATCCAAATCAGGAATGTAATTCTGGATATAGAGAACCTTTGACCACACGAACAACATGTAATTATAAGAAGTCCACTTTCGACTTAAGAACCAAATATCGACAAAACAAAAATTATTAACTTAAATGGTTAAATAATGTTTATAACATGGCAATAAGTGATATAAAAGGAATAATGAACCTTAAAAAGGTTCTTAATAAAGTATAAATTAACTCAAGTTTATTATTTAGGACGTAAAAGAACGATCGAGTCATGTCGGACCCGAGGTAAGGGACTTCGTCTCAATCTCCTTTCATTGAGGCATATTTCATTTTATACACAACTTTCTTTTATACGGTGTATAAAACACTTTGAAATTTACTTTTATACAAAATGAATCTTTTTCTACGAAGAGTTTTACTAAAAGACAAAAAGGAATGTTTTTTTAACGTACGCGGTGACAACGACCTTTTCCTCTGCCACGAGTATTATTTGGTCTTTGGCTTCCTCAACAAGCCGTAATGTTTTTAAAATAAAATAAATACCGTATACTCTTTTATGTATTTTGGTATTGAAAATGGTTTTAATAAAGGATTTTATTATTTCAATATATTTAAATGATATATTGTGATTGAAATGTGGAAATGTTATTACTCCTTTATATTGGTTTTATATTTTATGATTTTATATTGGTACTTGGACATTTGACAAGTGGTTACGTGATAAACCATATGACGGGTGGTGCCGTGAATACCAGGACGGGTGGTCACATTATAACCTCCAATGCATTGGGTATGGAAGTCGGCCGTATGGCTATTCCATGAAGTGTGTTTTGAAATTGGCCGTATGACTATTCCATTAAGTGATATGTGTGGAAGTCGACCGTATGGTTATTCCACATAAGTATGTTTATGTCCCAAGTTACCTTTATATATGTTATGTGTTCTTTATATGGGTTTTATGGTAATTCTTTTGTTACAAAACGGTAGGTAATAATACTTTATTCAGTGAAGAGTTTTTACTACTTCATGAAGGTGAAGGTATTACTTTGATAGAGTATACATGGTTTACTTGATGTTTGAAAAAGTAACAGTTTTCATTCTTTGTGTATCCCTTACTGAGATTTTTATGCTTACCCGATGTTTTTTTGAAAATTTTTCACAGGACTTAATGTGGAATAAGGTCATGGATGGGATCAAGGGAATGTCCTGCTATATAAAACATGGAACTAGACATGTTTCTTTTCAAGATTTTTTTTATTATGGAAACGTAGTAGAAGTGTCTACTTTGTAATATTTTGAGATGTAATAGTTATGTTCTAATTCTATAAAACTCTAAACATTAAAAGATCCTCAATGTGAATTATTCATTTAATTCAATATTAAGTAAGGTTTAAGGCCGGGGCCTTATACCATATACTATTTTTACATATTTGTTTTATTGAAAACCGTTTCTATAGAATATTTATTATGTGAAAATATTGAAATTTTATTACTATATGGAAATTTTATCTTTCATTTATGATTGTTAAAGTTTTATTATTGTGTTAAGGTTCTTGGGAATTATCTACGTATATGGGTGGTTTTGTAATGATGCAAGGGCGGGTGACCTCGAGATAGCTCTCCATTACATTGGGTAACATGAAGGAGGTAAATATTTAATGTTTCCTATAATAGATTTAGGGAATATATTGTTATCGGTATTCCAAATGTAACTCCCTACAAAGTTATGAAAGGTACAACAAAAGTAAGTTATAGATTCCACAAGATACCTTTTGAATTTATGATTTCTATGTGTTATTCATAAATCTTATGATTTCATGAGGTTTATTAAAGAGATTACATTTTATGATTTAAAAGTTTGATTTCATTGATTTTATGTATTAATGGACTAATGTTTTCTCTCAATATTTTATAACCCTTACTATGTTTTTATGCTCATCACATGTTTTTGAAATATTTTTCATAGGGTTTAAGGAATAGTAAGTTAATAAAAGAATTCCGGAAGATTTATATAATGAAAAGAATTATTATTTTCTTTTAAGAGTAATTATTTCATGAAAAAATAGATCCTGAGTAGAAGTGTCTTCATGTAATATTCAAGATGCTTTGTATATGTTATGACCTAATTCTATAAATCTCTATACCTGAAAATATCCTCAATGTGAATTATTTACCTAATTGATGAATATGTAATGTTTAAGGCTAGGGCCTTATAGTTGGTGTCATATGTCAGTTAGACAACATTAGTGATTTGGGTGTTATTTAAGCATAAGTGACACAACCATAATGGTTAGAATATTAGAATTAGTCATATTTATTTTAGATAAATTGAATGATTTTAAGATAACATGAATAAGTATATCTTAGTGTTTACCCTCCTCATAAAATATTATATGATGATATTACTCATATAGACACACTGTCATTTTTGGTTTTAGTTAATGGCTGGATCTAGCAAGAACCAAAGTAACAATGTATGTAAAGCAAAATGATGATAGATTTATGAATAAGCAATCAAATTAAATGGGAGCTGCAATGAGAACCCTTGAGGATACTTATAACAGACTATTTGTAGTCATGATTAACTACTTGAATCTTAGTGATTTTTCAATGGCATCATTTATGCAAGAAACACATCCCAATGGATGTTTAGGTAGTAATTATAAAGGTATATATAAATAAAAACGTTTGTGTCAAGGATATGGAAAGAATCACCAAGGAAAAATCTTCCAAGGGATGGTAATATGCTATATATGTGGTAATGAAGGACATAAATCATGGATATTCTAGAGAAAAGGGAAGCATCGAATTAACTCCATGAAATTTAAATAAGTTTTTTCCAAAGGATAAATTATATATTTTAAATGTGGTTTTCATGGTAAATATACAAATAGATTTCCAACAAAGAAGTTTCAGTAATGGCATCACCATGATCGTAGAAATATATGTTTACCAATTTCTAATTTTTTACCAATTAATGATGAGGAAGCTGAAAATGACATATGAAAGGTATAGATAACTTCTTAGCACATGTTTCTAGACAACTATAATCTTAGGACATTATGAATGATTTGGTTTGAAGGAAATAATTATAAATTAATAAGATGAAATAACATGGATAAAGGATCAAAATATTGATAGATGATTATAATGTCTGCATTTTAGGAATTGAAGAGTTATGGTTGATCTTTGGAAGATGATATGTTTAAAAATATTAATGATGGGTTTACCTTGGAAGAATTATCCTAGTATGTGTATCTATGATGCTTGATATGTGAAAATTGCATTCAAGAATGAATTATCTTTAATCGTTCAGACATAATGAATAGACTTAGGGTTTCATATGATCATTTGTTTGTAGGTGTCAATTGGTTATTACATTTTGTGATGAAAAATGAAAGGTATTATATAAAATTTTAGTGTAAAATATGTTATTGTTATTTTTGAAGAGTTTTTCTCATTTTTTGTAATTTTATAAAATAATATAATTTATAAAAAGGAAAACACATAGACGGTGTCAGAACACATTATGTCGGACAATGATGCGGGAATCAATCCCACTACAAAAGAGTGATTAGGATTTATCACATACCACTAGACTATGTGAAGTCCCTGGATAGTGTGACAAATTTTTATTAGTCATATGATTTTATAGATCAAGAATTAATTAATTTTGGTAACTTATATTTTATGCAATGGATATCCTTAATATAGGAAAATGATTTGGTTATTAAGTGATAAATGTTATTTTGGAATATGTTCTCTCTTTTGGGAACACTATATGCTTAAGTAAAATAGAACACTATGGGATCTCTGTTGTGGAGTAATGGTTTGAATTTTATTTTGGAAGAGTCTATGTCTTTATTGTGAACATATAGTGATTAGGGGTATTTATGGAAACAATTAACCTATCATCGAGAATATGGAATTAGGTTAATTATTTTTTTGTATGAAACATTAAGAGTAACTGTAGTTATTTGGAGAGAAATTTTAAAATTTTTGTGGAAGACGATGTGACCAAATTCGTTTTAATTTTGGGTTTCAATCATAGTTTGGATTATATTGAAGGATATTAAGGACTATTGTTTATAGAATGATCATTGTTTAACGTTTGGTATTGTTTGTTCAATTTTTGTGATAGGGATAAGTATTTCTTTTTATCAAACATTTTCCTTTTCGGAGGTTATAGTATCTTGTAGTAACCATTTTTTTGGTTAATGTAAAAATATAAGGAAAATATATATTTCATATTTTATTGATTATGTGATTCTCTAGAAGTTGATTATAGGGATTTATGTGTGACCAAGTTATCTTGAATACAAAACCTTTGAAGAAAATATGAGTTTGTGGTAGAAATATATTAAATAATGAAACTCTACTTGAAAAGTACGATTATTTTTTTATTTTTCTCTTCGATCTCATTAATGAATTCCTAAAAAATATTAAAGATAAACTAAATCAAAAAACATTTCTAGTTTACTTGTCCTAATTGAGAATTGTAGTATGTGTTATCTCGAGTGACCTTTATAATTATATTTATTCCTTTTAAAATTATTTTTTTATTGAATCTTTTTCTAATATGGGAAATTCAATGATGTTTTAAAAGGAAATTTTGAAATTGTGAGGATGCAAATTCCAAAATGGAGAAGGAAGTAACAACCAATGTATTTATAAAATAAAACTTTTTCATATCTATTAATATTTATGAATAACATATTAATTTTATGTTAAACATGACACCGCGTTGGATAGTGTATTAAACAAACAACAATCAGTTTCTTTGAAATATCATGTTACACACAACATTGACTTATACATAAAAATTATATAACAATATTATTATTTTAAATTGTAGTTAACACCAATAAATTTTATTTGAGATAACGAACATAACTAACCATATTATTATTAATCATGTTTTTCAATTTTTTTTACATTAGTCCAATAAAATTTAGTGGATTAAAATGAGAATGAACCTAATTTTAATCATAAATACTCTAATAATTTTAAAAGGTGATTTTAAAGCCTTTGAATCGATATTCCCTTTTAAATATATTATTCCATACTTTTATATTTTTCATTTGAAAAAATAAATATCTTATTTAGATGTAGGACATCAAAATTTACATTGGGTATATTATTTGTATTTTTCTGATAAAGTTCATTTTTTAATGAATAGTGAAAATACTGGAATTTAAGTCCAAATTGTATTTTCATTTGATTTATTTATATGGATAGATTATCTTTTTAAATTATTCTATAGTTTAATTGGATAAAATTTTTAACATTTACTCTAATTTTGGTCATTGGAAGTAATTTAATTTTGAAATTGGTCATAAAGACATTTCAATGTTTTGTAGTTTTTTCAACTTAAAAACACGATTTCTAGTTTGGAAAATGGAAATTAAATTTAAATTTCTTAATTATACATGTGTATTTTGAAATTGGTAACATAGATATAATTTTTTAATTCATAATGTCAAAATTATCATCTGATGAATTTTTTGAATTTTTCAGAAAATGTTTACTTTTTGGTGAATTCTAAAAAACATTGTAAGGTCGTTAGAATATTTTATTTTCTTTTAATTGATATTTTAATATGTCTATAAAATGATTTTAAAATATTCTATATACATTTTTGTAATTAATATTTAAAATTTGGATCAATAGGATGCAAATAATTGTTGGAAAAATGTAACTTCTGATTTTCATTCACCACGTTTAACGGTAATTAAGGCAATTCAAGGAAAGTCATATTATAATAATATAAAATTACTCTAAAACTTTTCCTAACTTTTTTGGATGTTTCAATGTACCCCAATAAAATCCTTGTGTTGAACTTTTGACCATTGGATTCCACTTGGGGAATATAGTTACATTAATAACGTTTTTTTAAATTAGAAATAATAATATCATAACATATATTGTTTTGCTAAAAACAATTAATGTGGGGTTGTATGATTGATATATTTTCAATATTTATTAATTGGAAATATAAAAATATTTAATACATCATGTTATTAATTTATAATTTGTTTTCATTAAATAAATAAATTTAATCCTAGTATAATGGTGATATAGTGATTGCATCATTAATAAAAGAATATAATAAATGATATTATAAATGTTAAGATAAATTCAATTTGTTAATTTTTATATCTTTAAAAAATTATATAAATGATTTTTACATGTTATATTTTTATTACTGAAGTTTGTTCGAATCGATAATGATTAATAGAATTTTAAAAAGTCATCATATGAATAGTGTCAAAATTGATAGAACACATATTGTAAAATATAAAATATTTTATTAAATATTTAAAAAAACAATCTAATATTCGGGAAAATATATATAATATATCTATAATTTTATTATTTTCTCTTTAATTGGATATTTTTCATGTTTTGTTATCTATTTTTATTCTCAAAGTGTTAAATGTTTAATCAAACGGTATGTGTAAAAAATGGATTAAAACCAAATAGATTTACTCGAATTGGGAAAATAAACTACAAATATCTCTCTCCTCCATCTAGATTCCTTACATTGGGATGAAGGCAATTTAATAATTCTTTTTGGTTCAAACCAAAGAGAGTTACCCAATTTAAGGGAAACATCTTCTCTGAAGTTCTTTTCATTTCTTTTTATTCTTTAACCCCCTAAACTCTCTTTATTCCATTATTTTATAATAATAATTATAGTATATTTAATATACTAGTATGTTGTTATGAGAATTACTATAACTACACTTCCACACATATCCATCTAATGGATACAAACATACAGTTTTTATGGATGATGAACTACTACTTCATGTAATGCTGATTGTTCAATTATCTCCAACCACCTATCATGGGGGCCATTATGATGGTAATATTGTTATATGTGATATATATTATATTTATATTCTCTTTATGATACTGTATTTGTCATTTACAGAATACCTTTATGGTTTCTATAATGGGTAAATATGATAATTTCATTTGAGGATGTGCTGACTATCGCCCCCTCAAAGTCATATGAGTCGATCAAGCCATATGTGGAAGGTATAAAGGATGATGTTAATGAAATTATATTTGATATTATACTGTAATTATTATATACCTATGTATCATTTGGTTTTCAATCCTTTAAAAATAAAAAATGAAATGAAAGAATAGTTCATGAATACGCACGACTTACCATCCCAATGAACGCAACATTTCATTTTCATATATTCAAATGTTATGGAAAATTATAAATAAATATATACTGGATATATATTATATATAAATCATTAATTTATTTCTAGAGATAATGTAATTTTTACCACTTGGACAATTTTTATTTATAACAAGTTTATTTTTGACTCAAGTTCTGAGCATCATCAAAATGTACGATATGCACTCAAATAATTAACTAATTGATATATTAAGGTAATAAATTATATAAATGGAATTATAATCTTGAAAAAAGTTTTTAATAATTTATAAATTAATATAATTTTATTATTTAGGAAGAACAAGGAACATACAAGTCTAGTCGGACATGAGGTATGAGACTTTGTCTCAATCACTTTTTATTCAGGCATACATTTATTTATAAACGTAAATCATTTATATGGTGTATGAAACCCTTCTAAATTTAATTTAATTCAAAGGTAATATTTTCTCTATGAATGATTTTAATAAATTAAATAAATAATGATTATTTTTATTGTATGTGGTGAAATCAACCTTTCTGCAACCACAAGCATTATTTGATATTTGGATTCCTCTACAAGACGTTGTGTTTTTTAAAAGGAAAATAAATACCATATAATCTTTTTATGTATTTTTTTATTGAAAAATGTTTTTATAATGGATTGATTATGTAAATTTATAGAAATTTTATTGCAATGTGGAAATGGTATCTTTGTTTTATGCTTGTTATTATGTTATGATTATGTCATGGTACATGGGAATTGTTTATGTATAAGGGTGTTTCCATGATAAACCTATGTTTGCTGAGCCCGAGATAGCTCTCCAATGAATTGGTAACATAACATAAGTAAACTTTAATTTTTATCCTAAGACATTTAGGGAATATACTATGATGGGTATTCCAATTTTAAATCCCTATTTTGTTGTGAATGTTACAACCCTACTATGTTATGAATGCCACAAGTTACCTTTAATATTTATGATTTCTATGTGTTATTCATAAATATTATGATTTAATGAGGTATGATATAGATATCATGTTTTATAAATGAAAAGTATTATTGCATTGATTGTATGTATTTGTGGACTAATGTTTTCTTTCCTTATATTATAACACTTAAGGAGTTTTTTATGATCATCCCTTATTTTTAAAATGTTTATCATATGATATAAGGATGGGTAAGAAAAAGGTTGAATTCAAGAATATTTTTTTCAACAAAATAATTCTCTTTTCCTTTTATGAGTAATTATTTTATGAAACAATGGATACTGAGTAGAATTGTATATATGTAATATTCTAGAAGTTTTGTATAAGTTATAATTTAATTATCTCAATCATTAAACCTAAATAGTTAGTCAATGTGGATTATATACTTAATTGATGATTATGTAATGTTTAAGGCTCGGGACATATATTCACAGGCTAATTAGAGGTTCTAATGTACATTGACTTCGTTAAGTAAATAGTGAGATGAAAATCAAATAATAATTTTGGGAAAATATTATTAATTTTTTTATATTGAAATGGTATGTAATTTTCTAAAAAAATATATACGTGAATATATAATCATATATGAAATTGATGGTATATTATTAGTTATGTTTTATTTAAAATATATAAAATAGATTTTTATTCTAGATCTAGAAGGGAAGGTTTTATGCAATAATAGTTAGTATCAAAGTATTGATTTTGATAACATTGAGGACATTGTGTTGTTGATTGGGAATAAATATAAGACATTGTAGATTTATTTTGAATTATTTTAATTAAGTCCACTTAATAATTTTAATGTTTAATTTTTTTTACTTATTTTCAACATGGAAATTCAGATATTCTTTAACAAAGATGAAATATTTCTTAAGGAAAAATTAATTTACAATGTGATATAATGTAAAATACGAACAACTTAAGAATATTATTTTTGTATCAAATAAATAATAAATTGATTATTTTATAATTTATTAACAACTATGATATTTTTAAAGTTAATCATCTACAAAATTAAGATATTTTATTTAATCAAAAGAAGATTTGATTGTATGACATTAAAAAACCAATAATATTTTTTTTATTTTTATATAAATGGTATTCAATGTTACCAAATGTATATATTTTTACAATTATTTATCATATAATAAATTATAATAAAATTTATATTATAATTAATAATTATTTTTAATATTATTTAATATTAATTGTGTAAGAAATTTACATTGGTAAGTGTAATATAAGTGAATTTTCTTTTGAAATGATTTATTTAAATGGGTAAATTTTTTGAAAAATGTGTTTAGATTTCCTTCCAAAACATACTTGGAATAAAAAATAATACTGGTTATTTCTTATTTAAAAGTGTGTTTAATTTAGTCTTTAGTTTTTAATTATTATTTTTGTAAAATTTATTAACAAACTAGTATCAAATATGTAATAATTAAAATTATTATTTAATTATATTGTTTTAAAAATAACAAATTATAATATTTTTATTTGAAATATAATATTTAATAATAAAAGTATTATTAATAAAAAATTATTAATATTTTATAAAAATAGATATTTATTTTAAAAAAATTAAAACATTGGGTTTCCATATTTTTTATGTTAAAATTGTAATAAGAAATTATGTTTTAATAAATATCATGATAAGAAATACATTTTTAGAAAAAACAATAATGTGTAATAATAATTAAAAAATATAATTTATAATATTTTGACATATATTTAGTATTGATAAAAATAATAAATTTACCTATATATAATTAATATTATTTTATCATATATTTAATAATATTTTTAAATTTTTAGAAATATTTTTATAATAAAAAACTATAATCTAATAGGATGTCCAAGGTTCACTCAACCACAAATATGTGACCATTAGGTTTGATCATAGATATCGATCAATAAGAAGAGATTGTTTAATATTAAATTACTGAACTGAAGGAAAATCCAATGTGGGAAGCAAACTCATGAGAACTTTTTACCAGTACTAAAATTGTCAGCAATGTCGTTGTCATCTGATATAACAATATTTAACCATTCAATCATCTCACTCATCATCTTCCTTAGAAAAAACATGACTTTTCACCACTCTTCCACCAAACTCTATTTCCCTCATATCCTTAATTTTATTCTCATCTAACTCCTTAAAACATAAGGTATCACCACCTCATTCTACCTATAAATTGTAAACCATGAAAAACCATCACCACCCCCAGCAATAATGTTTTCTTTGAAAAAATTATTCATTCAATTTTTCTATCTAATGAAGATAATTTATAGAATTTTATCCCATAATGAAAAAATGACATTCAAGCTTTGTAATCTTCAAACATCCAAAGTAATCATGTAGAATAAAAAATAACATTAAATGATTAAATAAATAATCAATTTTCACAATCGCGTTACGAAACTGGTAGAAATGAAATATATATTTTTAAATAAATATTAAATATTATAAATCAATATAATTGAAATTACATTAATAATAATAATTTTTTTCAATTCTCGAGGAAAATCACCTTGATGAAACGTGCCTCATAGTCTTTTATTCATTTTTGAAAATGGTACACCCTATTATCATTTTCATAACATCCCTATAAAAATATGATATTTTTATAAACACACAGAAACACACACAATTATATTCCTCTTCATTAAATTCCAATCCCACACTCCTTGTCTTTTACATCCAATTTAAATTTTTTAGTGATGAGAATCCCTCTCAAGGATTCTTTTTTCCTTTATTCTATTACTTCTTTCTCCAAGAATCAGTAGTATGTAGTATACTTTACCAATATGATTATACTAATCAATAAGAGGTATAGGTATAATTTATTTTAAAATTAAAATATCATTTATATAACTAAATCAATATATTTCGTAATGGAATTTATTATTTATTTAAAAATAATATAATTTATATAGTATTTCATACACCAATTTTCAGTGTCAGGTATATTGTTATGAAAATATATAATCCAATTTAATTATCATTTTAAAAAAATTATTATATAAGCTATATTAATATTTTTAAAAGATATTATTTTTCATAAAACCCAATTTTTTTAAAGTTATAATCTATTATAATTTATTTTTCAAAATTATACATAAAGCGATTCTATATTTTTATTTATTATTATCTAATGTTTGAAAATTAATTATTTTCAATGTCATAGTTTATGTGAAGGATTTTTATGTCCAAACTCTTATTTTATGCATGGAGACAAAAATAATAAAGAATATCATTTTATATTAAAGAAATTATTTACATGATCAAGTGCATTTTATAATTATTTTTAATTTCATAAATTTTTCACTAAAAAATTATTGATATTTCACATATGTATAACTATAATCATGAACTATGTATTTTACCCCCAATATTTTTATGTATTAAAAAATATGAAATGTCATGATATTTTATAACATCATAATTAGTGGAAGATTTTCTATGTATGTTTATATGAAAAATTATATATATGTGTGTATGAATGTATTCATTGTAATATTTTCAAAAGAAAAAAATGCAATGAAAAATAAAATAATATCAAGACCAAAATGTGTTATGAAAAAATTCAGTATTAGAACATTGTAAACATGATATGGATTTATGGAGTGAACTCATACACCCAAGATGGGTATTACCATGAACTCATTCAATTATCTATGTCTACACATGTTTTTGTTTAATGAACTTTAGATATAATTTTATATTTCATAACTTCATTAATTTATATTAAAATTATATGTGAGTGAATATTTTAATGATTATTATGTTTCAAAAAAATTTAATATATCCATAGATATTTGATTTTGGAAAGGTTCACTGAAAATTATTTATGATTTCCATATATTTTTAAAACCCTAGTTTCATATTTTTAAAAAAAATTCTTTAGTGCATCAATTTATTTGAAATGATGAAAAAATATTTCAGAATTATATTTTCAAAGTGACAAGTATTTTAAAAGGTTATATATGTATTTAAAACTATACAGTTATGTATTCACAATTTATTTATAAAATGTTTTATATTTGATATATATGAAAATGTTTTTTAATGTATTTTAAAACAGTACATTTAAAATGTAAGTTAACTATTTTTTAAAACTAATATATAAGAAATTTTATGCTCACCCTATATTTTAAAATGGTTTTCGTAGGCTCATTAGAGGTTCCAAAGGTGTTTAGATTAATTAAAAAGCATGTCTGAGAGAAGTAAAATAATTTGTTTATGATAATTTGTATTAAAATGTTGTTTTTTGTAATGGTTTATTCTATTACTCAAAAAATCTATTCCAAAAAATAAAATTGGGCTTATAATGGAATATATATTTTCAGATACATTTAATAAAAAATATAAATCATATTTTCGTACTAGATCCAAAAGAGCTGGTTTCAATATGTTATTAATTAACAAAGATTGATATTTATATACATATAATATTTATAAAAATATTTCCTAAATTATATTGAGTTCATGTATATACAACACACAAAAGACAGAAGAGGTGTATACGACATGTTTCCCATAAAAATAAAAGTGAGACCATAATCTGTTATATTATATTAGACATAAATCGTATTCATTGGAACATAATTTATAATAAATACTTGTTTATTATATATAAATAATATAAAAATAATCTTATTTATCATACCTTATCATTATAATTGATATCATTTTATCACATGTTTGTTAACACACCTTTCTAAAAATTAGTAATCTTAGTGATATCTACTTCATTTGTCATATTTGTTCTAGTTTGGTTGATTTGGTCATTTAACTTTGTTCTTTGTAACATCTGATATAGAATTATAATAATGATATAAATTTAATATATATTTATTTTACAAATTTTAATAGTCATACATAAATTTGTAGGTATTAAAATTAATTTCCCCTTTTATGGAGAGGATAGTACAAACATACACATAAACACAATTTCCATATTTCGAAATAGATAATGAATGAAATGAAAATGATGAAATTATACTCTTTAATAAATATTATAACATATATATAATATTAATTAAATTAATATATATCACAAAATTAAAACTAAAATGAAAAACAAATCACTTCTTTTGGCGGAGGTGGTAGTCCACACATACACATGATAGACATTGTCATTTTAAACTAGTTTTGGTGAGAAATAAACTTAATATTATAAACCCATAAGTATAAATATATCAAAAATATCATATATACACATTATAATCTTCACAATACCCATCTATAAAATATTGAGATGAAAAAATGAATTTCTTCACTACGTAGAGATAGTAATCCATACGTACAAACAAGCGATACATTAACATGAGATTTTATGGAAGAAGGGATTATAATGATGTTTTAATAATGATAATAATATTTTTATCATACATAAGATAATGATTTTTTTTCGATAAATACTATGTATTTATAGGATTTTATGAGTAGTATGAATCAAAATGATCAGTTAAAGAAAATATATATTCTTTGAAATGTGTCATTTAGTTTTACTAGAAAGGGATCTAGGGTTGGTCATTTGAGAATACCATATCCTATACAATTAAATTATATAATTTTAAAAGATAAAATATCATATTTTGTATTGTTGAGAAAGATCAATGTGGTATAAATCAATAAGGGATGTAGTGTCATTATTAAATGAGGTGATGGCCACTTACGTAATTTCTCAAACAGATAATTTATAATAAAACCATTATCAAGAAAAATTACACCAAAATACATATGATTCAAGAATAAGGTAATAAATTTTAATAATACCATTAAGAAGTATAGTTTATACATTTTTTTTCTTTTTTGACCATATCATTTCTATTAACCCTTAGGTAATCAATAATATCTTTAACTACAAAAACTAATAATTTAATAATAATGTGATATAAGTTTTTCATATATGGTGTCAATTTCGAAAAAAATGAACAATATAAGACATTTGTGAATATATAATATCCATGTTGTCTTATTTAATGATTTTTATGAAATTAAATAATATAATTATATATTATTCTGACAAATATAATTATTATTTATTTAGAGAATATATATTTTATTTTACTCAGAAGACATAAAGATAATTTTTGAATTATAATGTCACATTTTAACACAATATTAATGTGAAATATGATCCTTGAAATTTTATAACACTATAAATTACTAAAATTATATCACTTTTAATATATTTAAAAAGATTTATTTTATTTCTTAATAAATGAAAAAATACTATTTTCGTGTTGTATAAGAATACAAGGTAAATATAAAATAACTAAAATTTATAAAAAATATAATGAATAATTTAAATTACATATATACGAAATTAGTATTAAAATTCATTCATAATATGTTTTTTCTCAATGTGAACACGTTATGGTTATTTAAAACTAATAGAGTGAGAATTTATAATATTATTTGATTTAAATAATGCATAAGACATTTTTTTGGATGAGTGATCATTAAATACTGTTTTTTATCATAAATAATTAGGGATAAAATAAAATTCATCAAATAATAGTTAGGATGAATAATTATTACCAAATAACATACTATTATTCAATATTAACCTAATTTACCCTTTATAATGGTCATAAGATATACCAGTCGTTCTAATCATATTGATAAAAATTAAAACATTAATACTTACAATAAAAAGAAACACCTCATTCCAAATATATTATCCATTTTATCAAAATAAAAAAACATTATTCTATGAAATTAATTCTAAAATAACCATATAAATTGCGATTAATTGACATTTTTATAAAAATTATTTTGAATAATAAAAAATGGTTTACTCTTATCCCATATTTAGAAAAATAAAAAATGAATATTAAAACATTAAATTAAACATGTAATATATTGATTCAATTAAAAAAAATTACATATACTGTCTAATTGAATTTATTAATATTGAAAAACATTTCCTAGAAATTTTTTTATTTTTTTAGAAAAATGACTATTCATGTATAAAAATGTTTCAACAAAAAATCCAAATATTAAATTGATTCTAATAAAAATAAGGGATTATTAAAAATATAAGATATATAATCTTACCTTTATATTTGGTTTAATAAATTAAACATTGTACATTATTGAAATAAAATATAGTTAAAAATTTAGTATTTTTCACTATTGACTAGAAAATTTATCTTTTTTGAATAAAATAATTGAAATTAAAAATTATATAATTTTTATTTGATGTTCAGAAAAATATAGTTAGTATTCTGAAATAAATTTATTTAATGTTTAAAAAACCAAAAAAATATTTTCTTAAAAATTGATAAAAATAATTCTCATAGAAATCATTATAAAGTATGATATTACATTGCCAAAAATTGAAATCTTATAACCTGATAATTAATAAGGATAATTATATTGTATATGATATTTTTAACACCATGTGTTTTTTTGGACCATAATTTATTTAAAAATAGAACTTTTATTTAATGGAATGTACTCGGTCAAGAATTCCTTCCAAAAAAACTGACTGGGCATACATTACACACTACAATAAGGTTTCTACAAAACATCATTTTACATATATAATTATTTTTATGATATAATTATAAAAAACCTATTAAGAATTATTATATAAATATTAATAAATTATTTTCAAATATGATTAATAATTGTTTTAAATAAATAAATCATATTGATATAGAAAGAAATGATTTTTGGTAATGTAATATTCAATTAAAAAGTTCTTCTTAGTCAACAAACAGTGTTTAATGTCCTTATGTGAAAAATGTATAATTATTTTTATAAATATTCACAAATATAATTTGATTAAATAAAATATATTTTTTAATTTACAATTTCCATATTATTTTTGGGTGATTATTATAAATGTTTCCGTGAAACATCATTTTTTTGGAATAGTGAATAATACTACTTCTAGGTTAAAAACTAACTATTTGTTTAAGTAATTGTTAATGTCAAATTTTATATTAATTTTTTTATTCAGGTCACATTAGATCTATAATACATATATTTAGATAATTTAGTTCATTTTAAACAATTTAATTTTCAAATTAAATATAATAACATACCAAATGTTTGAACATTTTTCTACTTTAAAGACCCGTAATTTTGTCCCATTTGTGAGGCAAGACTTAATCTTAATTTTGAAACATTTGAAAATTTAAATTAAAAAAATTTAATAAGAAATTTTAACCATTATAATATTTATAATATAATAAGATCAACTTTTTTTAAAATAAAATATGAGTGAAAGTGACAAAAAATTAAGCACAATGATTACAGACAAATTAAGCATTTTTTGGGAAAAAACATTAATATTAGTGGGCCAAATGACCTAGAAAATATTCCAAATACGATTTTATTTCCATTATTTGGACATACAATGTAAATAATTAATTATAGTTGGTTTTTTATTACTTTTTTTGTCAATATGTGTATAACTAATATTTTTTCTAAATTTCAATGTGAGTTCCATTCATTCAATATAAAAGGTCACAACCTCTCCCGCTTCATCACACATCTCAAAACAATTATGTTAATAAATTATCCTACAAATACACTACCAATATATCCCACCTTACTGTTATAATATTTCTATTTGGTCTAAGGTAATCCAAGGTATCCTTATGGAATAAACCAGGAGTAACTCGATTAAGAGGTAACATATTCTTTCATGTCCTTTCCATTATTTTCATTCACCACCACTCCATTTTATTTTTTCCATACCTATATAAAATCATAGGTATCCTCAATATAATATGTTGTTTGTATTCAATATTTTAAATATATATTTACACAAGTCACTATATAATTGATAATGAACATACTATTTATGTGAATGCTTGACCACCGCCTCAATAAACGATGATTGTTTAATTTTCCTTACCACATCGAATGGAGGAAATTATGATGATTTATATATATTATATATTCTTTTTATTATTTTATAATATTTTATATTTCTTCTAAATCACATATACTTTTTACAATCAATTTAGTGTGAATACGATATATTCATTTAAAGTAGTGTGGACTACCACCTCCTCAATGAAATATGATACATTCATACACTACATAGATTGCATTAAGGATGGTTTTAGTGAATATATAGAATATATATAACATCATAAATCTAACATAATATTAATATATATATATATATATATATTCCATTAGCATTCATTCATTCATCGTTACTATTAAATAGAAATAGCATTCATGCATACGTACGATGTACCACCTCCATGAAAAGTGTAATCTGTTTATTACGTATATATTATACAGATTAATATACTAAACATATAATATATATAAATTATATTTATATAATGGTTTAAAATTTTTCAATCGTGATATAAAGTATAAATATCAATGATTTAAAAAATTAAGACACATGCGAAAAATAATGAAAATATTACCAGACATCAAACCGTAATATAAGATTGTCAAAACGTGGTTCTTATATGTTTTTAATGAAAACATAAATATAATAATATGGATCCAAATATATGTATAATAAATTTATATTTATTATACATGTTTTTTGAATGAGTATGATGAGAGTCAAGACACAAGGTAAGGGGATTTAATCTCACTTTTTATTTCTATAAGATACATGATATGTGCGACACTCATTATATTTGACTAGTTTATATACTAACCATGATAGTGTTATATGTATATTTGTTTCTGACGCTTTCGCCGGGGCGTCTGTTTCCGACGCTTTCGCCGGGGCGCGTGCCCGTCCGTCCATGGGGGAGGACGCGCGGCACTGCTGTTGCCCCGCATTCCCGCTTTCCAAAGGAGGGTGGCATTCGCTCCTTATTCAGGGATGTCTGCTCCTTGATCGAAATGGGATGATGGGATGTCTGTTCTTCCTCCTGCAGATTCCTCCTCAGAACTCATCACCTAGTCCAGGTCTCCCTTATAGATTTAATACGTAGTTCGTGAAACTCTTCCCAGTGCCATGTTTCCATGGACGCCGGTTAATTACACTACTTCTGTCGGGACATTCCAAAGGGTCCAGTCAGGGCAGCAACCTTCGGTCAGGGGAGTAGTCACGTTGAGGCATCAGTAGCGTGTCTGGATGTTGGGGTACCTGGCATGTCTGTCTGTTATCCTTGACCACAAAGCTTCTCGAGGGCGTGGAAACCTGAGGCATCCCACATCGATCTCGGGGAATTATATGTCATAGACACATATCTGAGGTTTTCCTCCACTTCCCGTACTCAACACAGGGTATTCCACAAGTTTAACGTCCAGCGGAGACGGATCAACCCAACCAGAGCATTAGCTAGGATAGATCGGATTGAGGGATCCTCCATGAAGGGATATCGATACCGGGGCCAGCGCATGGGTGACTGTGAAGAAGGGCGTACCGACATGGTCTCACCAAGATAAGATTGTACGAGCGAGAATCGGAACGGGTGGTGGGTTGATGAATGGGGTGGAAGGAGAGTGAAATGGGACCATCGCAGAGGGCGACAGTGAAGTTGGGCTTGAGCCTTGACGAGGCTTCCTACGTATCCCCGTGGCAGGGAATCAAAGTCCGCGTAGTTCGGGAAAGGTGGACCTTGATCTGATGGTCCTAGTCAGAGTACCGATGTGAAAGTAGACCTATGGGTCCACTAATGTTGGGCTTGAACATTTGGAAGGTTTCCTACGTACCATGCCTTGACATGGATCAAAGTCCTCGTAGTTCAGGGAATACAGTTTAACGTCATGCGGGACGATAGTGAACCCTGAAGTAAATAGACGACGGGCGATGGGTGTCGGCGAACCGACGTAAATGAGGGACCTTGGTCCAATGTGAGTTAGGCTTGAACCTCTAGGAGGATTCCTACGTACCATGCCTTGACATGGATCAAAGACCTCGTAGTTCAAATGGGGCTTTTCGGTGAACCAACATGAAAGTGGACCTTGGTCCAATGAGGGATGGGCATGAACCTCTGGGAGGCTTCCTACGTACCATGCCTTGACACAGATCAGAGACCTCGTAGTTCAAATGGGAATAGGTGGGCAGTTTAATGTCATGCAGGACAAGGGGGGGCATACAGTTTAACGTCATGCTGGACGAGGGCGAAACTCGACGTGAATGAATGACCGAGCAATGTGGCTTGAACCTCATAGAGTCCTCCTACGTACCATGCCTTGACATGGATCAAATTCCTCATAGTTCAGGTGGGAAAGGGTCGCAATAGCTTACCACTGGACCAGAATGTAGTTTAACGTCATGCTGGACCGGGGTGAGACCCGGCATGAAATGATGGGTGGGCTTGAACCTCATAGAGGCTTCCTACGTACCATGCCTTGACATGGATCAAAGACCTCGTAGTTCGAATGGGATGGGTCGCAATGGCTTACCACTAGACCAGAATGGGACCTGACGTGAATGGATGATGGGTGGGATTGAACCTCGTGGAGGCTTCCTACGTACCATGCCTTGACATGGATCAAAGACCTCGTAGTTCAAATGGGGGTTTTTCGGTGAACCGACGTGAAAGTAGACAAGGGGGTCCACTATTAGTGGGCTTGAACCTCGTGAAGGCTTCCTACGTACCATGCCTTGACATGGATCAAATACCTCATAGTTTAAAAGGTATGTGTTGGTGAACCGACGTGAAAGTAGACCCGTGGGTCCACTATTGGTGGGCTTGAACCTCATAGAGGATTCCTACGTACCATTCCTTGACATGGATCAAATACCTCGTAGTTCAGGAGGGATGTGTCAGTGAACCGACGTGAAAGTAGACCCGTGGGTCCACTATTGGTGGGCTTGAACCTCATAGAGGCTTCCTACGTACCATGTCTTGACATGGATTAAAGACCTCGTAGTTCAGGAGGGATGTGTCGGTGAACCGACGTGAAAGTAGACCCGTGGGTCCACTATTGGTGGGCTTGAACCTCATAGAGGCTTCCTACGTACCATGCCTTGACATGGATCAAATACCTCGTAGTTCAGGAGGGATGTGTCGGTGAACCGACGTGAAAGTAGACTCGTGGGTCCACTATTGGTGGGCTTGAACCTCATAGAGGCTTCCTACGTACCATGCCTTGACATGGATCAAAGACCTCGTAGTTCAGGAGGGATGGTGGTCAGGGTCGGTGCTCACTCTAAGCCCACGTGAGTCATGCTCGGTGTGAGAAACAAGAGGTTGCAAGGACCTGACGATCACGTCGCCAGGGGTGCGTCCGTGAGAAGCGAAAAGGGGCTTACGCGTTGGGCGGCCCGTGGTGTTGGGACTTACTCCAGGATGGAGGCCCAGAGGGGGGTGCCTCGTTCCCTATCACGTTATCCACTGACATTGGTAGTGGGGAAGTACGGAGATGCACGGTTTCAATCATCCATACGAAAGGTTAGGGGAATACACACTTAGGCAGCCCTTCCCCTGCGAACATACGCCACTCCGACAAAGAGGATCTCATTCCATGTGTGGAAGAGTTCCATTCCCGTGGAGACGAGTGGTGTAGAAAATGTTCGAGTTGGGGGGACCCTTCGTGAGGGAGACGAGGTTGGATCACAGTTTAACGTCATGTGTCGAGGACGTGGTGCTTGGCAGTTTAACGTCCTGCAGCTCGGACGAGGTGGGTTCACTCCACACCCCTAGGACTTACATAACTGGTACCCTCTGGTCCTTGGGGAAGGGAAGGTGCCGGTAAGGCCATGGTCATGGGGGGTTGTGGAACGAACCATCGAGGGGTCCACGTTAGCGTGGCTATGCGAAGAAGCAATAGCCGTTAGCGTGCCTATGCGAAGAAGCATTAGGCGATGCAACGCTACAGGTGGTATTGTCCATGGGAATTTGAAATCGCATCGTGCAAACCTGGAGGGTCGCACGGGAAGAGGAATTGCTAAGCAGAGGAGTGTGCTTTGCAAAGTGGGGTGCCTTGGCCTTAGCATGTGGCATAGGTGTGAGTGCAAGGCACTTCGCGAAGTGGAATAGTGTTCGCGGAGCACTGCCTCGTGAAGGAGGAGTGTCTCGCGAAGCAGGGTCCTGCAAAGCAATGTGCTTCGCGAAGTGGAGCGATCCTGCCTTAGCATAGGGATCACTCATATGGGTTGGGTGTTTCGCGAAGCGCAAGTGCTCCGCGGCTGCCCGGGTTCCGTTGGGAATCCCCTTCCTTCGCGAATGCCCTTGAGATTCGCGAAGGGCATCCCTCTAGGAAGAGGGGCTCAAAACGAGACAAAGCAGAGTCGTCTCGTGAAGTAGAAGTACCTCGCAGAGCTCATGATTCCCGGGGTAAAGCGTGCTTTGCGATTCGGGAGAGGAGAAGCCGAAAGGTCCGGTTGTCCCTCCTCTGGGACTCAGGGGGATTCCAGTATTTATAGGGAAGGGGCACCGCGATGCAGGACTCACGTGCCGCCTCTGGTGCTTCGCGGCGGCTCGCGAACGTCAAATGTGTTCACGGAGGATTACCGCCTCTGGTGCTTCTCGGCCGCTCGCGAACGTCAAATGGGTTCGCGGAGGATTACCGCCTCTGGTGCTTCGCGGTGGCTCGCGAACGTCAAATGGGTTTGCAGAGGATTACCGCCTCTGGTGCTTCGCAGCGGCTCGCGAACGTCAAATGGGATCGCGGTGCATTACCGCCTCTGGAGCTTCGCGGCGGCTCACGAACGTCAAATGGGTTCGCGGAGGATTACCGCCTCTGGTGCTTCACGGCGGCTCGTGAACGTCAAATGGGTTCGCGGAGGATTACCGCCTCTGGTGCTTCGCGGCGCCTCGTGAACGTCAAATGGGTTCGCGGACCTTTGTTGCATCGCGGCGCCGCCATGGTTGGGGCGCTTCGCGGCGGGGCTTCTCGGTGGGGCTTCGCGAGGCAGCGCACCAGCCTTTTTCATTCCTTTCTTTTAGGCCACATTTTTGGCACCAACAAATGCCCCCCCCCCCTCAGACTTGGAGCCGCGGAGGGCGAAGGGTCGAAGTCTGAGGTAAAATCACCAAAATTGTCGGTGGTTCACGATGCAGCATCGTGAAGGGGCCCCGCGATGCTCGCCGGGGCCACGGATCCGGACGCGCCGCGATGCTTCGCGCGGGTGAGGCGCGCCGCGATGCTCTGGGGTCGCCGCCTATAAAAAGGGGGTCCGACCTCTTTTGTATTCACGTGCCTTCCTTATCTTTTTGCGCTCTCGACTTCGCAAAGCTCCGCATATTCCGCGACAGCCCTTCGCGAATCGAGCTTCGCGGCGAACCGCGGTTCTCCGACTCCACGTCTGCGCTAGGCGAACTACTTGTCGGCCTTGTCCAGACTTCGCGACTTGGTCTCGTGACCGATCTTCGCGATTCAACTTTGTGGCCGAGCTTCGCGATTCAACTTCGCGGCCAAGCTTCGCGATCCAGGGGGTAAAAAACTTTTCTGAGGGTCGGCATCAAAATGGACCATCAGGAGGCTGTGCTGGGAGTTCTTGCAGATGCTGCTCGTCGGGATGAGATGGCCAACCGTCCAGGCTTGGGGGAAATGGTTCGGAGCCACTCGGACCACACTTCTTTGACAGATCTGCTGTTGGAAGGTCATAAGGAATATCCGCAGTGCAAGAAACTGTCGTTGTACGGCTTCGGTCTGAGGGATGACGTCTTCATCCCTGAGGCGGGAAGGGATAAACCAGCTTGCTGGTTCAGGAGCAAACTGTGCCAACACCAATGGTTCAGGGCGGCCGATGGTCATGCACGGGAGGATTTCACACCCATCACTGCTGACTGTCTCTACAACCATGTGAATGATATCGACGGGAGGCCACTGCAACCGGAGACGTCCCCTACTCTCTACCACACCATGCTGAAGGCGGCTTTGCAGGATCCGAAGAAGGGATGGTCTGATGAGTGGGACCTGCGCCAGGGCGGAAAATTTACCGACGACTGGGCCTGGGCCTACTGGGTAGGCGCCTCATGCGAGGAGTTCGGGGCCAAGCTGAGGAGTGTGGGATTGTATCAGGCAGCGTGGGCCTCCCAATTCCACATTTACCAACCAAAGCAGCTGATGCCGGAACTGCTGAGTAGATGGTCGTCCAAGACCAACACTTTTCACCTTCATCACGGGGAGGTGGGCATTAGCCTGTGGGATGTCGACCAGATTTCCGGGGTCCCGATCTTGGGGGCCATGTATGACGAATTCCTCCACATCATCAGCGCGTGGGGGGATCCGGAGCAAATGCCGCGACTAGCGTCAGCGCTGATGGCGCTCGTCCTTGGAGAGGACAAGGAGGCAGTGAGGGATGTCCACTTCAGAAGATGGTTCAAATGCTTCCTGAATTTCCCAGAAGATCGAGAGTTCCCGCCGAGGCCTCGAACTTGTCCGAGGGCGGCCCAACGTGGAAAGGGGCACTCGTATTGGCGGGTCTTGGAGGACAGCCAATGGAAGACTTGGGGTTTCAGTGTTAGAACTGAACAACAGCCAATAGTCAGGATGGAGGCGTTCATCGCGGCTCTCATCTGTGGGTGGATCCTACCAGTGAGGGATACAAGCATGGGGGTGCGGCCCAGCTCGTTCATCATGGCATCGATGTTGGCCATGGGGCAGCGGATCAACCTGGGGATTCTGATGCTCACCAAACTGTACAGAATGCTGCGGCACATTAGTGAGGGCAAGAAGCCGCCAAGGATATGCGGGCCCTTCCACCTCCTGTATGGGTGGATCGCAGCGCACATCAGGGGGATTTACGAGTATCCAAACCCCATCTCGCCACCGGGATCGATCTTTCGCCCCTCCATCCTGAACGTAGTTGGGAGCTTCCTGTTCAAACTGGCTGTCCCGATGGTACTGAATCGGGTGTGGAGGGCGGATGAGTTTAATTTCCACCCCTTCTCGTTGCCGATGGGAATACTTGCTGACGACGAGCGAGGAAAAGAAGAACATCGGGCCTACCTTCTGGCCTTCCGAGGTGGAGTTTTGGTGGATCGGATAGATCGTGAGCCAATCTGCGAACCGTACACCCCGGATCGTTTTGCGAGGCAGTTCCGGTGCCTCCAGCGGCTGACCCCGCAGTTCTACTGGGAGGTGCGCCACGAGGAGCACCTGTGTGTGATGAGGCAGTTGTGGCTCATGTTCACACAGGAAGATGGGAAGATGCGGATTGTCCTGCCCCCACCCACCGCCGCTTTCGGATTGGTGAGGGAGTACGCCATCAGTTGGGAGGCTGCCTACCCAGGGGATATGCTAAAGCAATCAACTATCCGGGTCGGTGACGGTGGGTCTTCTCTATCTCGAGGTCGGGGTCGGAGGGTAGCTAGGGCCGCTCGCGGTAGCGAGGCTGTGATGGCGGTGAGACCCGCACCGGCCGAGGGTATGGAAGCAACGGTGGATCCAGTGGTTCCGAAAGAGCAGGTCCATTCGGAGGGGCGGCCACCGAGGGGATTTCTTCGTATATCCACTCAGGCTCTGGGGAAGCGGCTGCGTCACATCGACATGGTAGAAGATGCTGTCTTTCCGGAAGCTTGGGACATTTGGGATGTCAACCGGCAATTCCTCAGCCCACCTGAGATGTGGGCCCAACTGAATCGCGTCGGGATGGAATTTCCGGGCATAGGCCCAGTTCGGGCTAGATTCTTGGTGTCTCCGACGGAGGCGGAGCAATACCTGGACGAGCTGGAGGATTACGTCTACTCCAGCGGTGTTCCTCGCCCAATGACGGATCAGGTGAGGGTACTGTTGAATCAGACGGTCCCCCCGCAGTTATCGGCTGCAGATCTGAGGGAGCGCTTCCCCTTGCCGGAGGGATCAGAGGACTCTTCTCGGGGAGATGAGGTTGGAGGAGGGAGCCCGTTGGAGGAGGGCGAGGTCGGAGACCGAGGATCAGAATCCGACGACTTCGCGGAGGCTCTCGAGGTAGCATTCCGAACTTCTCTCCTTACGATCTGTTCTTGAGACACTATGGACTTTTCACCGATGTATAGGCCATGCAGGAGGAACTTGTTCACAGGCCTCGTTCTCGCCCCTTGGCGGGTGATGATGCGGGATCTACAGAACCCGCGCCCATGGCTACGTCAAGTTCTGTGTTTGGTGGGACCAGAGCATCTGTGGAGTCTCTCTCGGAGTCTCCAGACCTCCCGACCATATACGGAGGTCCTCGCCTCGGGGTCCCCTTAGTACTGGCTCAGGAGCAGCGCCAGGAGGTCGATCTCTGTAAGTCTCCTCCACTGGTTCCCTTGTCGCCATATGTAGACTATTCTTACCAACTAACGTTCATGTCCCTCTCTGTCATACAGTTCTCCGACTGGCGTGGGCTGCTGCAGCAAGACTGGTCGGGATTTCTGGTGGCATCCCTCCTAGGGGCATGCCGGTGATGGTGGCGATAGTCCCTCCACCTCCTCAAGCTGCGACACGCACCATAACTGGAGGGACCACCAGCAGGTTCGTACCTGAAGTCATCGTGGTGGACTCTGAGGAAGAGGATCAACCGGTCGGTCCCTGTCCTATCGTGCCTGTGTCGACGTCAAGTGTCGTGCTAAATTCAACACCAGATGCAGATCCTGCTGAGGAATTCCTGCAAGCATATCCTGCGTACGAGCCTTCTAACTGCGCAGATTAGGACGAAACGGCCTCCGATGAGGAAGACAGCAGCATAGTCCGTCGCCGATCGTGGAAGCTGATCAAGCGCTTTATCAGAGACACTCCCCAAGCGCAATGGCTGGCCGAAATGGATAGGCTCCGCTCGCGGTTGCGCAAACTGTGTGCTGGGGGAGTGGATGCCCAACGCCCTCACACGCTCATCCAAGACCTCATGGCTGAGAAGATTCGGGAGCATGATCGTGGGCTGAGCATGGGATGGCAGCGGAGGAAGGTGACCAGAATTAGGAAGCTCCAGGAGGCTGAAGGCGAGGTCCAACAGATGCAGATCCGGGCCAACGAGCTTTCAGCCACTCTTGATACGCAGTCTGAGCGGGTCTCACGGTTGAAGGCCCAGCTGGTAGAGGCTGAGGAGCATATTGGGGAGACCTCTGGAAGGATGGCTGTCGTCCAGGCCGAGGTAAAAAGGGATAGGTCCAGAGTTGAAGAATTACGCCCCGCCGCTGCTGAAGAGGAGCGGGATCTGAATCAGCGGCAACAAGCTTTGGACGCCGCAAGTCAGCGGGTGGTGGAGCTGCAACGCTCTTTTGACGGGGTCAACCCGTCCATGGGGGAAGTCAACCCCCGAGTATTGTAACAAACCCGAAAGAAACTTTTATTAGTACTTTTCTGCTTCAACTCTTTCTTTCTCCTTTGTTTTGAGTGCCGTGGCATGCACGATTTCCACGGTTTGAATTGCCTCGTTACATCCCTACAATGTTTGCGGGACATTTGGCGACAATCCTTCAAACCCACATGGGTCGAGCCCAATGTGAGATGCAGGAGGTAGTTGGCTTGATCGGAGAAAGAACTTCCAAGATAGCCAAATTACCGTTTCTTTAGCGTGCTCTTATGCACGAACGGGGCAACACCAGGGGCACTGAAATCATTCCAAACATATGAAAATGGGGAGTGTGAATCACGATACCCAAATTCGGAACACTGTGGGGATGGCGTTACAATAAAGGACAACTGTTAACCGTGGCGTACAAACGGTATCCTTACTGCATTAGCCTGAAATGGGGACAACAAATGAAGGTCGACCGTTGACCATGTTTGAAACATGGGACCATGTCACAAGTGTTGTCGATCAATCCTTCGGGATGTTGGCCCATGACAGTAGGCAGACCATAGGTCAGACATCCATACTGTTAGAGGGTCCTTCTAGGCATGACCCGTCTTTCGGAACGTTGGCCCAGGACGGTAGGTGAGCCGATGCGGCATGAGACCAGACCGTTAGGGGGTTCCTTCAGACATGAAAGAGGACGAGGGTCCGAATAAGGGGCACGCAAAGCATGGAATATGGAGTGATGGTTTGTTCAAACAGAATCCAACACTTCAGTAGTTACACCACCGTGGTGGGAGTACACTAGATGGGCGCATCGGTCTGATCACGGATCGTTCTTTCTTCCAGATAGGGCCTCTCTGGCGAGGGCTGCAAATGGGGAGGAATAGGATTTTGCGATTCCTGGGGCTAGAACCTAGGTGAAATGCCTGGGTGTCTCTACGTATCCCATGATGATGGGAATCAAGACATACGTAGTTCTGAAAGCGCAGTTTAACGTCATGCAGGACGAGGAACAGCCCGACTGTATTGGAACACATCCTACCAAAACTACTAAGCCCACGTGAGTCGTGCTCGGTGTGGGAAACAAGCAGTAGTGGTGGGAATTTCCCGACACAAAAGGGGCAGGTTAGGGCAAAGGGACGCTCAGTGACTACCGGCCCAATGACACTAACATGATCTTTTGGGGCACCTAGATGCGCGAATAGAAAGAGCCAAGTATGATGGAGTTCCACTTGAACATTAGGGAGTGGAAATGTGTGAATCACGACGCTCGAGATTTGGATCACGATGATGGCGGTGTGACGATGGAGGATTACTGCTGACCATGTTCGTAACACAGAATCCTGTCGCGTTAGCCTAAAATGGGGACAAACAAATGAGGGTCGACCGTTGACCATGTTCGAAACACGGGACCATGTCACAAATGTTGTCAGATATCCGTAGGGACGTTGGCCCGAAACGATTGAAGGGCCCTTAGGTCCAGCATTCATGGAGAGCCCTTAAGCTTAGTATCCACGTCGTCTGAGGGTCCTATTGAATGTGGAAGAGGATGAGGATCCAAATAGCGAGCTCACGAATCTTGGTCATGGGATGATGGGAATGTCCCTATGAAAATCCCACGCTTCGGGCTCTTTGTCAAAACACATCTGAATACGACAATGAAACGTATTAGAGAGAGGGAGCAGATTCCTTACCCTTGGGGAGATCTTAGTTTAGGGTCACAGAATTCGGACCATGGATGGGTAAAGGGATCAGGGGATGCATGGCATCAAAACCTGATGTGAATTAGGACATAGTCCTACTTACCATGCGTTCTCTGAGGAAATGCTCGAGTCGAGGGACCGAACACAAGGGTTAGGCTGGGCCCGCGGGGAATCACCCGGGCGCTCCTACGTATCTCATAAGGATGAGAATCAAGCCATACGTAGTTCTGGAAGGTGGCACGGTAAGGTACCAGTTCCAGGGGAAAAGGGAAGTGTGGGCATGGCCCTTGCACTAAAAGAAGCGGAATTTGATAACTCTTGTTTGTTGTTTAAGGGGAATGGTTTTTTTGTGAAGGGACGGACCTAGAATAGTAGGTTGTGATGTCGCCACAAGGATCAAGCCGTGATGGGAATTGAAAAATGGCATGGTACGTGACCAATACCCAACGTGATGTCCTCTACAACGAGGTCACCACAATGCGGTGCCATTTTTCATCGTGCGGCCAGGACGATAATGTCACAGTTTAGGGTCATATGATGGGACCAAGCATGCATTTTATCGTCATGCAGCGCAGACATAGCAGAGAAGATGCTAGGCAGGAAATGTGCGCAGTGTTATAAAACACAATTGACAGAGACATGATCCCACATCAAATTGTACGCCATCCGGAGAGGGAAACCTTAGGCCGAGGGGCCTACACAGAAGTGAAACAGGGAGAGAGACTAGCTTCCTGAATGGGTTATACCCGGAGACAGGGCGTCTGGGCGGTCCTACGTATCCCATGAGGATGGGAATCAAGTTGAACGTAGTCCCAAATGGATCTTAGTTTATGGTCTTAGAGATCGGACCATGGGAGCCCCAAAAGACGCCAGATTGCAGCTTTGTCCCCCTAGAATGCAAAGGTGCACTGAGGGATAGTGCCAAAAGTGTCGAGATTCCACCTGGACATGATGGGGTGGAATATGATGTTAATCATGCAACCAACATTCAAGTACTGAAGGGTCTGGCATGACGACAGAGGATTACTGCTGACCATGTTCGCAACACAGCATCATGTTGCGTTAGCCTGAAATGAGGACTAACAAAGGAGCATCGACCGCTGACCATATTCGCAACGCGGGATTTTATCGATTTGTTGTCCAAAACCCTCGGGGGCGTTGGACCGTATCGGTAGGAGAGCCCTTGGGCATTGTATCCAGTCCGTTATTGGGGGTCCCTCTGGGTGTGAAAGGTGATGAAAATTCGAATGGAGGGGAACACGAAGCTTGACAAGTGGAAGGAACTTGATCAAGTTGAATCTGACACTCATGGTCCTAGACCAGAGTAATCTTAATACATGGGTGAACCACTGTAAGGAGTCAAGAGACTCAACTTTGAGGGTGATAGAGAGATGGTAGGTTCCCGGGGGAAGGGGGCATGGTGCCCAAAACCTTGTATCATACCCACATATCCCTCTCCTGGAGAGGGATAGGCCATGTGGCCTTGGTGACCGGGAGATCGGGAGATTTCCAAGAGATGGGGCTGGACCCGGAGTCTAGACATCCAGGTGGTCCTACGTATCCCATGAGGATGGGAATCAAGCCACACATAGTTCTTGAAGGGTGCCTTTTAATTTCATGCTGGACAAGGAATATGAGGGCTAACTCTCAGAACGGGGTACGCATGGTGCAGCTGTTGCAAACCTGACGTGAATGAGGACATAATCCTATACCACGCCAGGTGGTCCCGTGGTCGAGGTCCCCATGGTAGGACCCGAGAGGATGAACTCAAGCTGGACCCAAAGACAAGGGGTCTTGAACGCAGTTCCAGATGAGAGTCTTAGTTTATGGTCTTAGAGTTCGGACCGTGGGTGGTGACAACTCCCGAGTAAGCACAGATGTCAACCCAATCCCTAAGCCCACGTGAGATAAACTCGGTGTGGGAAACAAGGGGGGTATCCTCATCGCAATACTTGGGGCGTCCATCAAAGGGGAGTCAGTAGAGAGTTCCGAAGGACACTTTTGATGTAGCTTGTTCCTCCAACGCACAGACATGCACGGGGGAAAAGTACCAAGAGTTCCGAGACTCTACTTGGACATGATGAAGTGATGAAGGGTGTGAATCGTGTACCCGAAATTTGGGCTTAATGGGTTGGCGTGGAGATAGAGGAAGACTGTTAACCATGGTGGAAACATAGCGTCCATATCGCGTTAGCCTGAGGTGGGAACAACAAACGAGCATCGACCGCTGACCATATTCGCAACGCGGGATTTTATCGATTTGTTGTCTGAAACCCTGGGGGGCGTTTGCCAGTATCGGAAGGAGAGACCTTGGGCGTAGTATCCAGGCCGTTCTTGGGGGTCCCTCCGGGTGTGAAAAATGATGAAAGCCCTGATGCGGGGATACGCAAAGCCTGGAAAGCGGGTGCGGACGTGTTCGAGTAAAGCTTGGCATTCCAGGTAATAAACCAGAGTACTCTTAAGCACATTGGTGAACCGCCGAAAAAGGGATCGACGAAACAGCTCAGTAGGGGGGGGAGCATGGCGTGGTCATTACGAGATCGTTGTGAATGAAGACATAATCTCACACCACACCATATAATCCTCTCACAGATGAAGGATATGCCAAGGGGCCGGGATGGGATGAGGATTCCCGAGAGATGGGGCTGGACCCGAATCTTGGACATCCAGGTGGTCCTACGTATCCCATTAGGATGGGAATCAAGCCACACGTAGTTCTCTATATGTAGTTTAACGTCATACTGGATGAGAAGGGGAGAAATATACCCCGAAACAAGGGAGGTGTGCGGTATGGCGAAGAAGCCGACGTGAATGAGGACGTAGTCCCACACCACACCATACACCCTGGGTAAGAGGGGACCTGGGTCGTGGCCCGGAAAGGCCAAGGGGCCTAAGGTCAGGCATCAGTCAGGAAGGCCTGACTGGTTTGCAGTTTAACGTCTTACATGAGGACGAGGGTCGGGGACCCGAGAAGGCCAAGGGGCCTGAGGCTGGGCCACGTAAAGGGAGGGTGTACGGCATGGTGCATGATCCCGACGTGAATGAGGACATAGTCCCACATCACACCGTACTCCCTTATGAGGAATCCTGGGCCGTTGCCCGAAGAAAAGGGAAAGTTATCAGTCAGAAAGGCCTGACTGGTTTGCTGTTTAACGTCTTACATGAGGATGAGGGTTGGGGACCTGAAAAGGCCAAGGGGCCTGAGGCCGGGCCTCGTAAGGGGAGTCATACGACATGGTACATGATCCCGACGTGAATGAGGACGTAGTCCTACACCACACCATACACTCCGGGTGAGTGATTGGGGAGAAGGACAAGGGGCCTAAGATCGGGCATCAGTCAGGAAGGCCTCACTAGTTTGTAGTTTAAACGTCTTACATGAGGACGAAGGTCGGGGACCCGAAAAGGCCAAGGGGCCTGAGGCTGGGCCCCGTAAAGGGAGGGCGTACGTCATGGTACATGATCCCGACGTGAACGAGGACATAGCCCCACATCACACCGTACACCCTTATGAGGAATCCTGGGTTGTGGCCCGGATCGCTAGCACCACCTGGGGGAAGTTTGTCACCTCGGGATGGGGCAGAATGAATCGTTGTTCTTGATGCCTGGGGAAACTCGAGGTGGACCCGAAGATCCACGACACTGTTGACCATGTTTGAAACACAACGTTCCTATGGTGACCTGTATGGGGGCAACAAATGAGCATCGGCCGCTTACCAAATTCGCAACGCGGGACTTGTATCGGCTTGTTGCTTGAAAACCCTCGGGGGCGTTGGACCGTATCGGTAGGAGAGACCTTGGGCATTGTATCCAGGCCTTCTTGGGGGTCCCTCTGGGTGTGAAAAATGACGGAATCCCAGTCAAGGAGTGGGTGAAGCATAGTTGTATCCATCCACGAAAGGGGCAACACCTCCAGGGGGGAATGTGCAGTCGGGTCGAGGCTTGCTCGATGTGGGTCGGGGAAAAAGTGTGCACCCTGCCATGTCTTGACGCAAAGGGAAGATTTTGGCTTTTGGGCTGGGCCAACAGAAGAAATGTCCGGGCGTTTCTACGTATCTCATAAGGATGAGAATCAAGCCATACTTAGTTCTTTAAGGCCATGCAATTTAGCGTCATGCGGTGATGACGTGGGAGGATAGAAGAATGAGAGTGGGCGCATGGTGCGACCTTTACAATCTTTGCGCGAGTGGGGTTGCATGAGCGGGGCCAAGAAAGCCTACTCACTACTACACAAGGATCCTCCCAGGAGACTATTCCCAGGGGGAATAGCGGAAGAGAAAAGCTTGGGGCTGGGCTCAAGACGAGGCGTCCGAGCGTTCCTACGTATCCGATGAAGATGGGAATCAAGCCACATGTAGTTCTTGATATGTAGTTTAACGTCATGTGGGATAAAGGGAATTTCATTCAGGGAGGTGTACGGTATGATACATGGTCCCGACGTGAATGAGGACGTAGTCCTAAACCGTACCGTACGATCCCGTAAGAGGGTAAGTTGGGGAGAAACGAGGGGGCCTGGGGCCAGACCGCGGTCAGGGAGACCTGACCAGCTTGTGGTTTAACGTCTCATGGTGAAGACGGGGGGTCAGGGACCCAAGGAGGCCACGGGGCCTGATGCTGGGCCTCGGTCAGGAAGGCCTGACTGGCTTGTAGTTTAACGTCTTGCAGTGAGGACGAAGATGCAGTTTAAGGTCGTGCGGGACCAAGTCGCAGTTTAGGGTCGTGCAGGACCCTCTCGCAGTTTAGGTTCGTGCAGGACCACTTTTTCCCTAGGAAAAGTATCGCTTGAGGAATTTGGCATTGGTGGGAGGGGTTATACGCTCTCCATCTATGGTCACCAAGGAGTATGCTCCGTTAGGGTAAACCTTATGGATGATATAAGGCCCTTCCCATTTGGGTTCTAATTTGGGAAGTTTCCTACCGGGAATCATTGGCACTCGAAGGGCCAGTACCAGGTCACCCTGTAGAAAAGAGCGGAGACGAACCTTCTTGTTGAAGGCCCTCACTATCTTGTCCTGATGCCTTTCCAGATTATACAGGGCACGAAGTCGGTTCTCGTCCAGTGCTTCCAATTCAGCTAGATGGATCTCGGCTACCTCATCTGATGTCTGGTGATCATAAACTGCAGTGCGTAGCGACGAAAACTGGATATCAATGGGTAGGACGGCCTCAGCTCCATACACCAGGGAATATGGGGTCACCTGGGTAGAGTTGCGAGTCATCGTCCGGTAATCCCAGAGGGCGTTGGGGAGATTGTCCGGCCAACTTTTCTTGTTCCGACCAACCATCTTCTGCAGAATGTTAGAGAGGGTTTTGTTGAACGCCTCGATCTGTCCATTTGCCTGTGCATAGTAGCGGGAAGTATGGTTTGACCGGATGTCGTACTTAGCGAACAATTTCTTCAATTCAGCTGCTCCGAAGTTGGTGCCGTTATCAGTGAGGACTGCGTGAGGGACTCCAAACCGGTGGATAATGTTGGAGCACACAAAGTCAACGATAGAACGGGCCTTGACCTCTTTGAGCGGAACTGCTTCTGCCCACTTGGAGAAGAAATCTGTAGCAGTCAGGATGAACCTGCACTGGCGGGATGTTGCCGGTGGATAAGGTCCCACTACATCAAGTCCCCATACCGCAAATGGAAAGAGTACTTGGTGGGGTGGAGGGGTTCCGGCGGCCGATGCAAGAAGTTGGCGTGTACTTGGCACGCGTGGCATCTCTTGGCATACCCAATGCAATCGTGGATCATGGAGGGCAAAAAGTACCCTAACCTCCGGATTTGATGGGACAACTTCGGTCCACCTTGATGGGCGCCACAGGAACCGGCGTGAACCTCTTGCATAACTTGAGGTATCTCTACCCCTTGGATGCAACGGAGGAGGACACCATCGAAACTCTGTTTATAGAGGATATGCTCAAGACTGGGGCCACTCTGGAGGGTAAATTGAAGTGCATGGCGTCGGATTCGCTCGCGCTCGGCCCGGTCGTCTGGGAGGCGACCATTTTGGAGATACTCGACAAAAGGTGCTCTCCAGTCGGGGGTGGTTTCAACCACTGCGTCTGACGAACCCGGGACTCCCAATATGGAGGGTCCCGCGGTGAGATGACTTACCCGCAAGCCATCATCATCCTCCTGGGTGACAGGGGCAATGACTCTCCGGTGGGCCACATGTATGACCAAATCATCTTGCTAGGGTTCTTCGAGCGACGCGGCTAAGCCAGCCAGGGCGTCCGCTTGGCCGTTCTGCGACCGTGGGACATGGGTAACCTCTGGCCGAGAAGAGAACTGGGCCATTAGGAGGAGGGTGTACTCCAGCAACGGTGCGAGCTCTGGCTTCCTGATGACATAGTCGCCATTAACCTGTTTCATTACCAGCTCGGAATCTCCCTTCACATGTAGATGGGGGACATGGATCTCAAGGGCCAAATCGAGGCCGGTGATGAGTGCCTGGTACTCTGCCACGTTGTTCGTACAACCTTCTGACAACCGGAACGAGTAAAGCAAGACGGCTTGCGCCAGGGTAATTAAAACAATACCCAGACCCACTCTGTTGAGCTGGGGTCGTTGAGCCTTCTACCGGTGCGGCTCCGGGAGGCGCCATCGAAATGCATTTTCCAACACGGGACATCATGATCGACTGAGAGGATCGTGTCGTCGGGGAAATCCAGGTCGAGGGATTGATCCGCGGAGGTTGGATGGGCAGCTAAAAAGTCTGCCAATGCCTGTCTCTTAACGGCCTTCTGAGGCACGAACCTGATATCAAACTTCTGGAGAATCACCGCCCACCGTGCTAGTCGGCCAGTCAGCATGGGGCGGTTCAGGATGTACTTCAGCAGATCCACCCGAGAGATCAATTTCAACTCGTGGTGTTTTAGGTAGTGTCGCAACTTCTGCATGGCGAAGACGAGCACAGGACAGCTCTTTTCGACAGGGGAGTATCAAATCTCCGTATCGAGAAGCATGCGGCTGAGATAGTAGAGACTATTCTCAGTACCCTCGTTGTTCTTCTGGGCGAGCAGCGCACCGAGGGATCTCTCTAGGGCGGTCACGTAAAGGACCAGTGGCTTTCTGGAGACGGGTGGCATCAAGACCGGAGGTTGGAGCAGATACTGCTTGATTTCCTCGAAGGTGATCCGACACTCCTCATCCCATTCGTAGGCAGCGCCTTTCTTCATGAGACAGTAAAAGGGCTTACACTTGCCGGCCAGATTCGTAATGAATCGGTGTATATAGGCTAAGTGGCCTTGAAGGCCTCGAAGCTCCCGAATGTTTCTTGGGGGAGGCATTTAGCTGATGGCCTTGATCTTCTCCGAGTCGATCTCGATACCTCGGTATCTGACAACGAAGTCCAAAAACTTCCCGGAGGTGACTCCGAAGGCACACATCAGCGGGTTCATCTTCAGGTGACGGGAACGGAGGAAACCGAACACTTTCTCAAGGTCTTTGAGATGGTCCTAGCGCTGGCATGATTTGACTACAAGGTCATCCACGTAGCATTCCACCGATGTCCCGAGAATCAGTTTGAGTATGCGATGCATGGCCCTCTGATAAGTGGCACCTGCATTTTTCAAACCGAATGGAATAACCTGGTAGAAAAAGGTACCTTGGGGAGCCCTGAAGGCAGTGGACTCCTCGTCTACGGGGGCCATCCAGATCTGGTTATACCCGGAATACCCATCCATGAAAGAAAGGGCTTGGAATCCGGCTGTAGCGTCAATCAACAACTCAGTCACCGGGAGTGGGAAGTCATCCTTTGGGTAGTGGCGATTAAGATCGCGGAAGTCGATACAGACTCTGATCTGCCCATTCTTCTTTCTGACTGGCACAATGTTGGCAAGCCACTTGGCGTACTGGACCCCCTTGACGAAGTTGGCTTTGATAAGCTTGTCAACTTCGGCCTCAACCATAGAACCGTGAGAAGGGTGCATTTTCCTGGGAGGCTGCTTAGACCCACGATGTTTTGCCGGGAGGCCCAGACGGTGGACGGCCACTTGGTGATCCAGCCCTGGCATCTCATCATAACTCCAGGCAAAAAAATCACGGTGCTGTTTGAGGAAGTCTACGTACTGTTGCCGCTCCTCGAGGGACATGGCCACACTGATCAATGTGGGTCTCAGATCTGCCTCACTACCAAGGTTCACAGGTACCAGTTCATCAACCGTGGTAGAGACGCCTTCTTCAAAGGCTGGGGGAGCATCCTCCAAGTCTTCCTCCCCAGCCGTGGGGGGACTTCCCGCGACGGAAGATACTTCTGGGCTCTCAAAACCCGAGGGGAAGCTGGTGCCGGCTTGGGCAGCAGCGGTCATCACATCAGGAGACTCAATTGTCACTGAGACCATAGCAATGAATGCATTTGATCCTATCCCATTTTGCCTTCGGCCTCAAGGGCCACGTTTGATGATATCAAAGCAGTGGTGACGTGTCGGCCTGATTCGGTTAATTCCATCCTGGCGAAAGAGACATGTATGGCGCACCGCCGTTGTCATCATCTTGACGTCCCGGTACCGTACAGGGGTAGGAGGTTCTGGGATGACCCGAGCCTGGTTGATGTAGGAGTACGAGGTGATTTTCCGCCGTCGCTTGACACGGTAACATGCCTTCCTTGCGTACCCGAAACAACAAAGAATTGCCCCATGTCGGGGGTTGTGGCCTCCATCCGGTGGATCGGGAGGATGTAGGCATCGTCCATGCTTTCCCAGGGATCACTTGTGATCGGGGCGGGCTCATCCTCACTTACCAGGATTTGCTTGTCCTTACTTTTGTAATAACCCGCATCCAGATAGCGGGCCTCACAAGAAGCGAAAGGGGACGCGTCTCCTCGGAGCACGCCTACTCGACCGTTGAGCGAGTACTTGAGGCACTGGTGATACGACGAGGGGACCGCTGCATGCATATGGAGTCATGGCCTACCCATCAATGTGTTGTAGGCGGTGTCCTGAGAAACAACCATGAACTCGGTGCTGGCAATTAAGCCACCGAACTGAGACTTCAGGCGGATCTTGCCGACTGGGGTTTTCTCTGTCCTGTCGTACCCCTGGATTCTGAGGTTAGAGGGAGTTAAATCACCTTCGGACAGACCCATCTTTCGCAGCGTCCGGGTCGGAATTAGATTGATTCCAGAACCCGTGTCAACGAGGCAGCGGCGGACTTCCACACCGTTGAAGTGGCCAGTGATATACAGCGGGCGAATGTGCCCTTGTATGGGAGGGTCCTCATCTTCACCGGAGAACGAGATAACCGCATGACATTCGGCGTTTTCAATCGTCTCGGTATGGAAGGCTTCCGCAGCTGCTACTTCCATCTCGAACTGGAGGGGGCTCCTTAGGGCCTCGGCAAGTGCTTCGCGCATTTCGGATGACAGGCGCAGGGCCTCAAGGATGGAGAGCCTCGCCGGAATACCGGCCAGGTGCTTTAGGACATCATACTTGCGTGCCAAACGCGAACCTCTGCTTACAGGGGGTTTTTCGCCATTTGGAGGCATAGCGGGTCCTGCTGGCTGAACCAGCGATTGACTAGTACTGGGTACATCTTGCTGCCTACCAGTAGAAGCCTGAAGAGTAGTCGCCGGACTAGGATCAGATAGAGGAGGCTGGCCTGTAGCCGGGAAAGACTGACTATGATACGGACGAGGCGGCTCCCCCCGATCCAGTAGCATGAACGACGGTGGAGGTAGAGCCGAGGGTGTTGGATGGGTCTGCGCGGGCTGAGATCTGCGCTGAGCCTGCTGCCTGGTCTCGGTAGCGTGCACGGCTTGGCCACATGTGCCTGATGACGTACCTCGATGACCGGCGCGATTGCGATTCCGCTGACCATGACGTCGGCTGGAAACGTTGGGGAGGTCTGCCTGGGGTTCCCCCTCGTCGGGGGTCATATAGGGCTTTACCAGCTCCACGGTGTTAACCAAAGCGTACCCTTGACTGTCGCTCGAGGAGTCATCCACCGCTGGGCGGATCCTGGGAGGAATCCCCATTTCGGGGGGCATAAAGTCGCCGAGATTGCGGGATGACGACGGCACTGGCGGTGCACATCGCTTCTTCTTGCGTCGCCGCTGCTTGCCCTTTTGGGCAGAGGTCGACTGTGAAGACGATGCGGAGGCACCGGCTAATTCTTCTGAAGGTTCCGACTGCTTCAGGCGCGCTCGGATGATACCCTGGGCACGGACGACAGTTTTTCGAGCCATCCAGTCGTCATATTTCCGGGACCCGCGGTTGGGGACCTGTTGCCATTCACCCTCGCTATCGCTGCTGATACCTGATCCTGCAAAGACACCCGCCACTTGGGTTGGTGCTGGGCCCAAATTGACTATGTTTTTTTTGACCTGGTCCTGAAGCCAGTCTTTAAACACATAGCATCGCTTGATGGTGTGCCCCAGGATCCGATGATAAGGGGCAGTAGTTGGGGTGATCGGTGAGATGCGCCTCCGCCGGCCTTCTGCACTCAGGTAGACGCACAATCCTTTGCTCTAGAGCACTTCGGAAGTAGCCAGTGACCTGATTTTCGTTGAACGAATAGGTCTGGTACTTTCTTTCCGGATAGGGGGCCCTGGGGGCCTGGTCCTGACGAGGGACCGGAGGGGCCTGTCGAGGAGGCGGCGCCTGGTTATCTCGCCTAGGTGGCGGTGGCGCGTTGCGCGGGGGAACCTGTCGGTTCTGAGGCGGTCGCTGCTGGGCGGGAGCCTGTGCTTGAGGTGGAGGACCTCTACGGGGTTGCGGGGGTGGTGCCGCCGGTAGCAATTCCAGCTGCCTCGTGGCTTCTATTTGAGCCACCGCAGCAGGTTCATCCCTGGCGGTCCTCCTGGCTGGGATCATAGGGGGCAGCAAAGGTGCCTGACTGGCCTGTTGCAGGGATTTGTCGAGGCGTTGAGCCTTGTCCGAGAAATCTATGAACCCTCCAGGGTAGTTCTGGATAATTAGGGAGGGTACCAGCTCTATCTTGACGTTCACCACACACATCATCAGTAATTTCTCCTGAGTCAGTGGCATATCGAAGGAATACGTAAGTCCCTTCCACCGGGCGATGAAGTCTGCGACTCGCTCATCAGGCCTTTGCTTACACTTGAAGAGGTCTGCAATGCTGGTCTTTCGCGTGGTAGAGCTAAACAGGTACAGGAACTGCCGGCGAAGATCCTCCCAACCGGTCACCAATCCAATAGGGAGCTGGCTGTACCAGACGAATGTCGGACCTTCCAATGTCTGTACAAAACATCGGAGTTTGGAGGCTTCTTGCTGAGCCGGGGTCCCCAGCATGGGGCCACACCTGGAAGAAAAATGTTCCAAGTGCTGTGGCGGGTCCCCCGTCCCGTTGAAGGGTGAGAAAGTGTGGTTTCCAAAACCCAGAGGTGCGGGCATATCATCCACCCACGCGGGATAAGGCTTGCCATCCGGTGGGACCGCCACCTGCCGCGTTTCCAACGCCTCGAGGCGGGCTGTGAGTGCCGCAATAAGGTCCTCCGGGTGAGGGTCCCTGTCTTGACGGGGATCCCTAACCACAAGTGCATTTCCAGGTTCTTCAACACATTAGATGGCTTTGGCCGCTCGTGGGTCGATTGGCTGGACGACCTGCGGGGCGACTGGGGGAACCCGGGTTGGATTCTTCAGATTTCCCCATCGCTCGGGGGGGGGGGGGGGGGGGGGGGGTTGGCGAGATATATCGCGCCCTCTTTCCATATGTTCCGGCTTCCGCCCTGTCTGCGGCAGTGGCATGATCAGGGTTGCCCGGAGGCATCTAATCGGGGGGAATTGTTCCTGCCCCTGCTGCCCCGTCCTGGGATTACCATAGTCGGGTCGCCGCTCTGCGGCGCGCTCAGCCAAGAGTTCGTCAACCAGCCTCTTCTACTCAGCAAGCTGCTGGCGCAACACGTCCTTCTCATAATCCTCTTCCGTCTTCTGCGCAGAGGCAGACGGGTCGGAGTGCTTGACAGCTCTGACAAGCTCCTTACCCTTTCCGGCGTTTCGACTGAGTACCAGCGACTTTGTGGGTACGGGCAGGCCTAGCAGGTTCCTCTGCTAACGGGTAACTCTACTTGAGGGGTCGAGCAGTGGCGGTGCGCCCTCTGGGGGGAAGTCTCCATCAAGGAGTTCCAGTTCGTCTTCCCTGTCCACAGTGTCGGCCATGTGGACCGCGATTCATCTCGAGGGAATGTCCTCGATGTCGCATAGCGAATCGGGTTGTCGTCGAATAGGATCGAACAGAAGGGAAGCATAGTGTCCCCAACCACGGACTTGCACATGGGGGGTGGCTTCCCTGACGATCTTTCGGAGTGCTTTGAAACTCTGAATGCATTTTCGTTGGAGGGCACTCTGGTGACCTGGCAACTCGGGGTGCTGGGCCACAAGGAGCGCGGCCGCATCGATCAGGCGGCATTGTTTTCCAATCTCCTAGAAGTGCTCTCGACTCCTGGGGCATACCACCCGTTCGCAACAGAGGCAGAAGTTCATCGCCCAGAGGGTTCGACAAAAGCATCCCACTTCTTCAGGGGTAAGAGACTCGGGTACGCGGAAATTCAGCGCTGCCGTGGGGCAGAACTTCTCTGGGAAATAGTCCGCTGTAAGAATACTCCAAAAGCTCCTAGGCTCGGACTCAGGGTCTGGCCCTGTGTTGCCCCACTCGTCAACTGGGGGCGGCTGAGGAACCCGTAGCGGTACCGAGGCGGACCTTTGGGATAGTAAGCTCAGCGGTGGAGAATACGACAAACGAGCTGACTGTCCGCCGAATTCCGGGCCATCCTCCGAAGAGTGAGGTGACCTGGCCATGATGTCACGATACGACGGGATGATAATCACAGCTTCCGGAACAGGCGCCGCGGCTACCGGCGACAGGTCGTGTCCTCGCTCTACCGTAGTTGGCCCCCAAAATAACTCTACGTGATCTTTGGTAGAGGTAGAGGGCTCTTCTGATGACAGAGGCGGTGATTTCGTGGTCGAGACCTGTGGAATTCCCAGGATTTCTTCCTCCTGGATGTACCTGCGGAGAGAGACGGGAATCCGGTGGACCTCAAATTCTAGGAGAACGAGGCTAACGCATCTGGTTCCTGCCCCAGTCCTTGATATGGAGGAGCGGGGAGAAGGTTCCATCTCCGAATCGCATTCCGCTTCCGAGTCGGAGAAGCGGGCAGGTTTGATCTCCACCTGGGCCTTCCCAGGATTCTTCTTGTGGCGGCGACGACCCCCCATCCTGCCCTGGGGTGGCTCTTCGGGACAGGGTTGATCCCTATCATGGAGTCGCGGGGCGGCACCGGCGCCGTGGCGGAGAGGGCCCCCGCTCGAGATGCCCGAGGTGCGAGGGGCACAAGGGAAAATATCGAAGGGTACGTGGGGAGGGCCTCCACAAACACCCATGTAGGCGGAGCCTCTGTTGGGATTGGCAGGAGCATGGGGAGGACCTCCATGGTCACTGCGGGTGGAGTGAGGCTGACCTTCACTCCTCGAGTTGCTGGGGCGAGGAGGACCTTCGCCAGTCGCGGAGAGGATGTAGGGGGGACCCCCAAGTCGAAGAAGGGTCGGATGCAGGGTGCCTTCCGATTGGCAGTCGAGGGCAGGAGAGTGGGCTCCGTACCCTGTGTAGTGGGCGCGGGAAATGTTTCCGCGCTGAGCGTCACTGCTGCGTGGCAGGTCTTCCTACAGGATGGGGGTAGCACGAGGCATGCCTCCATGACGAACCTCGGAGCGGGGAAGGCCCACGCTCTGTGGAGTAGTGGTACGGGGAGGACCTCCGTACGTGGTGACATTACTGCGGGTTAGCTCGCGGTGATCACCACTTGGGCCTGCAACCCGCAGAGTCAACCCAGCCTGCCCATGGGGCGGTTGGGGTCTCAATCTTGGTTGGGCGAAGGGATGCCCCTGCTCAATGTACGCGGGGGATTCATGATGCATGTCGGCGGTGGCTCGGGCCACTGTAGCTGTCGATGTGGATGCGCCTGAGCGAGCGTCCTTAGCCCGGGCCCGGCGCTGACGTCGGGTCAGGCGGGCCAGTGCAGGTGGTGCAGGGACGTAGTCTGCCTGCTCTTCCTGCGGGGCTGGAAGGCGGCGCTGATGCGGCCGGACGGGAGCTCTCGCCTGGGGCCCCCGGGTCGGGGCCCTGAGCGGACAGCGCCGGACAGCGCCCGCCTCTTCAGCGTAAGGCGAGGAGTCGTCAAGGCGTTCCGGGGATAGGCTCCCGAAACAGTTGAATGTCAGGGTGGGGAGGAGGGGCTCCATGTGCGGCCTGTTAGGGCGGCGTTGACGGCGGGGCCTGGAGGCCTCCAGGTCCAAGCGGGCCATATCCTTGGTCGAGATGACCCCTTCCTCCTCATACCTGCGCACGAGGCTATTGATCACCCTTCGTTGGATGACCTCTGACGGTGAAAGGGGACGTGGGTGTCCCGTATTCCGTGGCGTGGCAGCCGTCGTGGAGGTAGTGGCGCTACGTGGGGTGGCCGTCGTGGTGCTGCCCCTACCCCTGCGTGGGTGAGGAGCGGATGGTGACCGCATCTCTGAAATAGAAACCTGGTTCCTGAGAAACGAAGGGATAAACTCATCAGTACTGAGAGGAAAAGGTTTGACAGCCAGTGCCCCAGCGTTCTTCCATTCTCCATGTCTGTGAGAAGGATCCACGCCAACACGCTGCAGAGCGGAGTGCCCCACGTTCTACTTCCCCGACTTCTGGTGAGTTTCACGACAGGCTCTCTATTTTCTTGGCGGGAACAGGCACCAGATATCTGGATCCGGTGACACGTCAATCTACTGGTGTCTCGAATTCCACTAATCTCCATATTGAGGAGAAAAATTTCATGTCGGGTTCAGCATTTCTGTTTCCGACGCTTTCGCCGGGGCGTCTGCTTCTGACGCTTTCGCAGGGGGGCGCGCCCGTCCGTCCGTGGGGGAGGACGTTCAGTGCTGCTGTTGCCCCTCATTCCCGCTTTCCAAAGGCGGGCGGAATTCTCTCCTTATTCAGGGACGTCTTCTCCTTGATCGAAACGGGATGATGGGATGTCGGTTCTTCCTCCTGCGGATTCCTCCTCAGAACTCATCACCTGGTCCGGGTCTCCCTTATAGATTTAATACGTTGTTCGTGAAACTCTTCCCAGTGCCATGTATCCATGGACGCCGGTTAATTACACTGATTCTGTCGAGACATTCCAAAGGGTCCAGTCAGGGCAGCAACCTTCGGTCAGGGGAGTAGTCACGTTGAGGCATCAGTAGCGTGTCTGGATGCTGGTGTACCTGGCATGTCTGTCTATTATCCTTGACCACAAGGCTTCTTGAGGGCATGGAAACCCGAGGCATCCCACATCGAGCGCGGGGAATTATATGTCATTGGCACATATCTGAGGTTTTCCTCAGCTTCCCGTGCTCAACACAGGGTATGCCGCAAGTTTAACGTCCAGCGGAGACGGATCAACCCAACCAGAGCATTAGCTAGGATAGATCGGATTGTGGGATCCTCCTTGAAGGGATATCGATACCGGGGCCAGCCCATGGGCGACTGTGAAGAAGGGCGTACCGACATGGTCTCACCAGGATAAGACGGTCCGTGCGAGAATCGGAACGGGTGGTGGGTTGATGAATGGGTTGGAAGGAGAGTGAAATGGGACCATCGCAGGGGGAGACAGTGAAGTTGGGCTTGAGCCTTGACGAGGCTTCCTACGTATCCCCATGGCAGGGAATCAAAGTCCGCGTAGTTCGGGAAAGGTGGACCATGATCTGATGGGCCTTGTCAGAGTACCGATGTGAAAGTAGACCCATGGGTCCACTAATGGGGGGCTTGAACCTAGGGAAGGTTTCCTACGTTCCATGCCTTGACATGGATCAAAGTCCTCGTAGTTCAGGGAATACAGTTTAACGTCATTCAGGACGATAGTGAACCCTGACGTGAATAGACGACGGGCTATGGGTGTCGGCGAACCGACGTAAATGAGGGACCTTGGTCCGATGGGAGTTCGGCTTGAACCTCTGGGAGGATTCCTACGTACCATGCATTGACATGGATCAAAGACCTCGTAGTTCAAATGGGGCTTGTCGGTGAACCGACATGAAAGTGGACCTTGGTCCAATGAGGGATGGGCTTGAACCTCTGGGAGGCTTCCTACGTACCATGCCTTGACACAGATCAAAGACCTCGTAGTTCAAATGGGAATAGGTGGGAAGTTTAATGTCATGCAGGACAAGGGGGGGAATACAGTTTAACGTCATGCTGGACGAGGGAAAAACTCGACGTGAATGAACGACTGAGCAATGTGGCTTGAACCTCATAGAGGCCTCCTACGTACCATGCCTTGACATGGATCAAAGTCCTCATAGTTCAGGTGGGAAAGGGTCGCAATAGCTTACCACTGGACCAGAATGTAGTTTAACGTCAGGCTGGACCGGGGTGAGACCCGACATGAAATGACGGGTGGGATTGAACCTCATAGAGGCTTCATACGTACCATGTCTTGAAATGGATCAAAGACCTCGTAGTTCAAATGGGATGGGTCACAATGGCTTACCACTGGACCAGAATGGGAGCTCACGTGAATGGATGATGGGTGGGCTTGAACCTCGTGGAGGATTCCTACGTACCATGCATTGACATGGATCAAAGACCTCGTAGTTCAAATGGGGGTTTGTCGGTGAACCGACGTGAAAGTAGACCCGAGGGTCCACTATTGGTGGGCTTGAACCTCGTCAAGGCTTCCTACGTACCATGCCTTGACATGGATCAAAGACCTCGTAGTTCAAAAGGGATGTGTCGGTGAACCGACGTGAAAGTAGACCCATGGGTCCACTATTTGTGGGCTTGAACCTCATAGAGGCTTCCTACATACCATGCCTTGACATGGATCAAAGACCTCGTAGTTCAGGAGGGATATGTCGGTGAACCGACGTGAAAGTAGACCCGTGGGACCACTATTGGTGGGCTTGAACCACATAGAGGCTTCCTACGTACCATGCCTTGACATGGATCAAAGACCTCGTAGTTCAGGAGGGATGTGTCGGTGAACCGACGTGAAATTAGACCCGGGGGAACTATTGGTGGGATTGAACCTCATAGAGGCTTCCTACGTACCATGCCGTGACATGGATCAAAGACCTTGTAGTTCAGGAGGGATGTGTCGGTGAACCGACGTGAAAGTAGACCCGTGGGTCCACTATTGGTGGGCTTGAACCTCATAGAGGCTTCCTACGTACCATGCCTTGACATGGATCAAAGAACTCGTAGTTCAGGAGGGATGGTGGGAAGGGTCGGTGCTCACTCTAAGCCCACGTGAGTCATGCTCGGTGTGAGAAACAAGAGGTTGCAAGGACCCGATGATCACATCGCGAGGGGTGCGTCCGTGAGAAGCGAAAAGGGGCTTACGCGTTAGGAGGCCCGTGGTGTTTGGACTTACTCCAGGATGGAGGCCCAGAGGGGGGTGCCTTGTTCCCTATCACGTCCTCCACTGACCTTGGTAGTGGGGAAGTACAGAGATGCACGGGTGCAATCATCCGTACGAAAGGTTAGGGGCTTACGCACTGAGGCAGCCCTTCCCCTGCGAACATACGCCACTCCGACAAGGAGGATATCATTCCATGTGCGGAAGAGTTCCATTCCTGTGGGGACGAGTGGTGTAGAAAATGTTCGAGTTGGGGGGACCCTTCGTGAGGGAGACGAGGTTGGATCACAGTTTAACGTCATGTGTCGAGGACGTGGTGCTTGGCAGTTTAACGTCCTGCAGCTCGGACGAGGTGGGTTCACTCCACACCCTTAGGACTTACATAACTGGTACCCTCTGGTCCTTAGGGAAGGGAAGGTGCTGGTAAGGCCATGGTAATGGGGGGTTGTGGAACGAACCATCGAGGGGTCCACGTTAGCGTGGCTATGCGAAGAAGCAGTATCCGTTAGCGTGCCTATGCGAAGAAGCATTAGGCGAAGCAACGCTACAGGTGGTATTGTCCATGGGACTTTGAAATCACATCGTGAAAACCTGGAGGGTCGCACGGGAAAAGGAATCGCTAAGTAGAGGAGTGTGCTTTGCGAAGTGGGGTGCCTTGGCCTTATCATGGGGCATAGGTGTGAGTGGAAGGCACTTCGTGAAGTGGAACAGTGTTCGCAGATCACTGCCTCACGAAGGAGGAGTGTCTCGCGAAGCAGGGTCCTGCAAAGCAATGTGCTTCGCGAAGTGGAGCGATCCTACCTTAGCATAGGGATCACTCGTATGGGTTGGGTGTTTCACGAAGCGCAAGTGCTCCGCAGATGCCCGGGTTCCCTTGGGAATTCCCTTCCTTCGCGAATGCCCTTGAGCTTCGTGAAGGACATCCCTCTCGGAAGAGGGGATCAAAACGAGACAAAGCAGAGTCGTCTCGCGAAGTAGAAGTACCTCGCGGAGCTCATGATTCCCGGGGCAAAGCGTGCTTCGCGATTCAGGAGAGGAGAAGCCGAAAGGTCCGGTTGTCCCTCCTCTGGGACTCAGGGGGAGTCCAATATTTATAGGGAAGGGGTGCCGCGATGCAGGACTTGTGCGCCGCCTCTGGTGCTTCGCGGCGGCTCGCCAACGTCAAATGGGTTCGCGGAGGATTACCGCCTCTGGTGCTTCACGGAGGCTCGCGAACGTCAAATGGGTTCGCGGAGGATTACCGCCTCTGGTGCTTCGCGGCGGCTCGCGAACGTCAAATGGGTTCACGGAGGATTACCACCTCTGGTGCTTCACGGCGGCTCGCGAACATCAAATGGGATCGCGGTGCATTACCGCCTCTGGAGCTTGGCGGCAGCTCGCGAACGTCAAATGGGTTCGCGAAGGATTACAGCCTCTGGTGCTTCACGGCGGCTCGCGAACGTCAAATGGGTTCACGGAGGATTACCGCCTCTGGTGCTTCGCAGCGCCTCGCGAACGTCAAATGGGTTCACGGACCTCTGGTGCTTCGCGGCACCGCCATGGTTGGGGCGCTTCGCGGCGGGGCATCGCGGCGGGGCTTCGCGAGGCAGCGCGCCAGCCTTTTTCGTTCCTTTCTTTCGGGCCACATTTTTGGCGCCAACAATATTATACTTATATTTATTGGTATTCATCTATCTATTTTAGTATCATTCATTTCTGGGGTCTATGTTTCAAATGTTACCAAATTGGTGAAATATTTTTGTCTCAATTTTCCTTCTATGAGACTCATGTTTTTTATTCACCTAAAATATTTTCCAAGGTGTATATACATTAATTTTATTTATTGTATCATTAATTTTCATATTTTAATGATATTTTAACATTCATGTAAATTTGTTTTACACTGAGAATATTATCCAATGTAAACAAGTTATAAGAGCTTATTGAAACAATCTCCTCACTTTTTTTTATTGTTTTTTTGTGCTTCATATGATTAAATATTATGATCCATATATCAAGAACACTCATGAGTTCTTTATTCTCTATATTTTAAATATATATCCATCAATTAGTACCATTTCTATACTTTTTTGTAATTGATATATTGTTTTAAAGTGAAATATTACCGTATTTATCTCTGGTTGGAGATTTATCATATTCAAAAGCCATGTTTCCAAAAATATTTTACGAATTGGTTTCAATTTTTCAAATTATATTTTCTAAAATTTTTTAAGTAAAATAGTTTTTATAAATGTTTTATAGTTTCAATTCATCCTTTATCTATTTTCAAATATATTTTCAAGGAAAATTAGTTTTTATAAGGGTTTATATTTTGAAAATCATTTTGAATTCATAATGGATATTTTCTCTAATATATGATTTTAAAAGGACTCACAAAATTATTTACCATCTAATATTACATCAATGGGTGATAATAATTACTTTAAGAATAAATTATTAAAGGTTCAAATACATATTATTTCTCTAATTTGATTACGTTTTGAGGGCATGATGTTTATTAAACCTATTTATCTTTCATGATTTATATACATTTGAAACCCATTTCACATTCACGGGTTACAAGATTGGGAAACCTACATAGTTATATGGGTTATATTCATGATTATATGATTATTAAAACTATATATTTCCACAATTTATGATGTAATTACATGTTTACAATACCCATTTTATTTCATAGTTTATGGTAATATTATTTATGATCATCTAGAACATGTATGTATGACTTCATTATGAGATGGGTGGGAATTATATCTCCCTAAAATGCATTGGGTAAAGATTTATATATCACGAGAAGTACATGTATGTAATGAGAAATGATTTTTTTAGATTTACGGGGTTTAAACATGAAATAAACCAAGTTCAGTAATTCCGGTTTGGAAAAAGGGTTGAACTTGGATAAGTAACACAGAGCTGGAATGGGATTTCATGATAGTTTAGTAAAAGATTTTGTTGACTAATATGGTCTTGACATCAATTCCCTTTCTAATATGGAAACCATTATATATAATTACTTGTCATCCACAGTTCCATGTTTTTTTCCTATGTTATGATTTCATGTCTTATGTTTTTTGTTTCCTTACGATTCATGTCTTGTAAACATCCAAGATTTATTCCATTATTCATGTATATAAACACTGATATACAGGGTATGATCTTTTACTTTCAAGATATTGTTCTCATACACTTATTATCATGATCAGGGTTATATATCTACCATGTTTACCCTTATTAATTATTTGAGATCTCCCTTTTTTGATTTACTTTCCGACATTATGAAAATATGTGTTATGTTTGATGTTTCTTGGTAGGTTTATAGTCATGATGAACCATGTGGGGGATAATGTTTCTCATTAATGTATCAGTGTTTATGATTCCATTCTTCCCATGGCACAAGACTAGTACAATATTTAGGCATCTGTTTGTATTGTTTTTTATGTATTCTAAAAATTCTATGTATTAGAAATATATGTAATGATATGGGAACTATAGATGTTATCAGAGCCTAGTTTTAGATAACAATTGGAAGGTGGGATGAGATAACTATAGGGATAACCCAAAGGACCTATCATGGGATAATTATAGGGATTTGAAAAATCCTTGGAAAATGTCCCGGAGTATTGTTAATGGATAGAGTGAGTGGTTTGAAATAAACACATCATTATATGGATAATAAATGTGGGTATAGATTTTTAAAATATGTCCCTAGGGATGAAAACTCAGAAATTATATTCTAGCCCTATTTCTTCATAATTTGGTACATGATAATAGCCCTTACTACACACCAGGTTTGACAATCCTATGGGAAATGTTTTGGTAATTCACTAAAAATATTCATGAACCATCATAAAGGATTTAAAAATAATGTGGAAATGAATAAACAAGTATAAACATATGGTTTCATAGATTGAGGAAGGTTTCACAATTTAGAAATCCTATAATTGAATTTTCATGATCATGGAATTCCTAACTGTGAAAATTGTTTCCTAATCTACACTTTTTAGTTTTAGACAATGCCTAGATCCAAAAGGAACCATGTTTATGGTGATTGAGACAGACAATGGAATCTTTTCATCTATAAAAACTGAATGCTATGGGATTTGGAATGAAATTATTAATTGCTATGATCACGTTGCATTCTCAAGATAAAAATCATGGTGGACATCCAATTGTAAAAACAAGGGAACAAAATTTCGTTGAGATCATCATGATTCAATGTCCACCTTCTTTCTAAGGATCATCTAATCCTATTTTTGATGAAAAATGGATCAGTGAACCCTAAAATTTATTATCTATTCTCTAATTTTAAGATCATGATCATGTTATTCTGGTTGTTTATCAGTTTGAAGGTAAAGTTTAACATTGGTGGAATTGAATCAATAATATAAGGCAAAAAGAAGACATTTAATCAATGGATATTTATGAGTTTAAGAACACATTTTTCAGCATGTACTTGCCTTATTTTCATTTTACCAACATGGAAATATATTTTCTTGAGTTAAATAAATGGGATGATGAACTTGTCAGTACCTAAGAGGCCAATTTCATGATCCTTTTAAGGTACACTTTAGGAATAATAATCTAAACAGAAATTATTGTTTATATGTTATTTATTAGCTTAATGCCAAGTATCAGAAGTTCGTTTTCCTTAAGATACATTATTAGATATGAAGAGATTGTTTTTTGTGTCATCAATTATGAAATAGAGGTTGGAGATATGTATTAGTCTCACGGTTTTGAAATAAATTGAAATTTAGAGTTTAATGGATACTCTAAATACCATATAGAACATAAGGTTATTTTTCCGTTACGGTGAAAATGTGGGATGAAGTATACAAGAACATGAATTATGGTGTATAATAAATGTTTTAACTACAAAAATGAATGTCACTAGGTAGTTGATTATTTAAATGACGAGTTAATGTTTGTTAAAAATTCTAATGATGAAAAATATTCATAGATTACACAACCCAAAATTCCGTTCTACACATGTATGGATAATGAACATTATGATAAACACTGCGCAAACACGAGGGAAAATGATGGTGATCGATGTCAACATCCTATTAATCCAAGGGATAAAGTTAAATATCATGCAATCTTTATTTATTATGAGAGGTATGATAATGATGTGATTAAATGTACAGTTTCCATCCACTATCAAACTAATAATGTAACATTTTATTCAATATCTACCCACTACATCATAGATAACAGTTTTAATAAGGGTATTAAGATTCACCAAAAACAATTAGATTTGTAATTAGCAATGAATACCTCAAATGGTACAATGATTACATCTCATATCTACCATTTCACCCTAGTTGATGTTTATGGGAATGTGCTTCTGGAAAATAATTTCATTATTCCTTCAGTTCAATTAGATGTCATACTATGTATGGATATACTTTCAATGAAAGAATTTAACATCAATTGTCAATAAATGGAGGTTATATTTGCTTTTTTTTCAACTCACCTATGATCATCCATCATTAAGATGATAAGCATGAACATCATTTGGAGATCACATCTTATGTGTGTGCCATTAATTACATTAAAATGGGGTTTTTTATCTCAAATGGTTGGGGATAAAATCGATATGAAAGAAATTCGTATTGTTAGAAATTTTATCGATGCATTCCTAGAAGACTAACAAATTCTTCCACCAAAATGTGAAGTTGAGTTCACAATTGAACTTATACCTAGTTCCACAGAATTTTGAATGACTATTTATAGAACTACACTGATTGAGTTTCCATAATTGAAGAAGAAATTCCTTTAGAAACGTGATAAAGGATTCATTCTATAATTTGTGTCACCTTGGGGTGTGCCAGTTCATTTTGGGAAAACAAAATATGGATCAATGAAGATATAAATTGATTGTCTATAGTTTAAGAAGAACACAGTAATGAATAATTATTACATCCCCCATATAAATGATTTGTTTATTCAACTACATAGATATCAATACTTTTACAAGATTGAATACTATTATGGATATCATTAATTGAGGTTCAAGAAAGTTGAAGTACTGATGATGAAATTTCATACCCGGTATGGACACTATGACTATATAGTGACACCTTGTGTTCTTACAAATTCCCATTACGTATTCATGAATTTATTGAATAGAGACTTTATTTATTTTCTGGAGTTGTTTTATGTAGTCTTTATGGATGATATTATAATATTTTAAAATAGAAATTAAGATCATGAAGATCATTTGATAATGGTACTGAAGACCCAAATGAATGAGAAGGTATGTAGAAAATTTAAAAAGTAAGAATTTGGGATAAAAATTGTTTCATTTTTTAGTTACATTATCTCATGAGGTAGAATATTAGTAGATACATCAAATACATAGGCTATTGAATGCAAGCCATCGCCAAGCACACATAATGAGATCTATAGATTTATTGGTTTACATAGATATTAGTGATGTTTTGTGGTAAATTTCCCCCAAATATCTAATAACCAAATAAAATTAACTCAAAAGGGTGTCATATTCCTCTATATAGATGAGGGTGTAGAAAAAATCATGGAACTAAATAAAAGGTTAGTCAGTGCACCAGTAAATATAGTACCCTGTACAAGGGAAGGGTTCTTAATATATATCGATGCAGTAATGGAGGTATTAGGATGTGTTCCTATGAATAATATCATGGTTATTTCTTATGAATGTTACAATTGATTATAAACAAAAAAATTACCCAACTCTTGATTTGGAGTCATTTGTGTTAATTTTTTCATTAAATATATGGATTCATTATCATTTTGTAGAAAAGTGTGATATATATATATATAAATAATAAAATTCTAAAATATATATTCACACAGAATGAGTTGACCATGTACCAGAGGAATGGTTTAGATTTGATAAAGGTTTATGATTGATCAATGCATTACTACCATAGAAGTAAATAACGGTTTCCAATGATTTGAGCCAGAAGGATCATGCTAGAATATCCCTGATAAGGATCACAGAAGAATCAATATTTCTATATTTTTAAATGATGGGTCTAGAAATACTAATAGAAGGGAAAAATATTATCATTATCAAATGGATTTTTAATCCTCTATCCAGGTGAAGATAAAAGATGTGTATAAGGATGATTTAGAGCTACCAAAGAGGGATAAAAATGTTCCTGAGTTTAACCTTGATTAAGATGGAATGATGACGTTCATGAACCATGTATGTGTTCATTATACACCATATTTGAATAATGATATTTTTTCTGATTATTTTTCCAGGGCGTGATTCTTTCTGTGGAGGATGCACTGATTGTTTCCCTGTATTCCTCCTTTTAGAAGGCAGGTAGCATTCGTCTCTTATTCAGAGATATTTTTTCCTTGATCGAAACTGGATGATGGGATTTCAGTTTCTACATCCACGGATTCCTCAACATAACGTGTCTCCTTGTCTGAGTATCCCCCATAGATTTGAGATGTTGTTTGTGAATCTCATTCCTGGTGCCATATTTTTGTGAATACTGGTATATTACGATGCTTTTTTCCAAATATTTCAAGGGTCTTTAACAAGGCAGCAACCTTCGGTTGGAGTAGATGGTAACATCTGGTGTATCAAGGCATCTCTAGATCAGTGGACATTGGGGAACCTATATTTTTACTCATAAGAGGGCATCTCAAGGGCAAAAAATCTGTGGCATCCCACGTCAATTGCAGGGTATCATATACTAGAGGAATTTCAATGGGATTTTCCACATCTTCACATGATTAACATGGGTAATTACATGAATTTAATGTCTTTCAGTGTTCGTTACTCCAACAATGTGTCTTTTGAGGTTCTCCTAAGGTATATCATGTCGAACATGAGATAATCTGTGAGTTTAATTTCTTGTATAGAGAGAATGAGAGTGATCAAGATTACCAATGGTGGGGGATCAGATTGGTACATCCATAGGAGGAATCACTAGTAGTGTTCACCAGGTGGATAGATCAGAACACTCAATAAGAGAAGACTCAGGATGGTGTGTCCCACAAAGGGAATATATCACACTATAAAATATGATCTGTACACCATTTAGGGTGCATCATGGAGAGTTCACCCAATAGATAGGGATACAATGGGTTACAATTGTTTGGAATTGATCCTCCTGGAGGCCTCATACCAACCCTGTATAGAGGACATGGATATAAACTCATTTAATTCAAAAGGGTGATGAATTGGGGTGTACAAAAATTATAATAACCTAGAGACATGTTGGGGTTATGCATGGATAATAGACCATCTCAAGAGGGACACACTTGGTTGGATGGTTATGGATTGTGTTGGGGCTTATGCATTGTTAGCTTCCTTGGTTGGTTTAACGCCCGGGGGTGGACCTGATATACGGGTCCCCCCAAAGGGGACATCAATGAATTACTGTTTATTAGGGAATACAACAGCTTACCATTGGTTGGGTAATACAATGGCCTACCACTAGTTGGTGTTTATCCTCATTGAGTCATCCTACATTCCATGCCTAGGAGATGAGGATCAAATCCCATGTAGTTTGAAAGAAAATAGTTTAGTGTCATGTGGGACTAAAAGGAGAATATAGTTTAACATCATTTAGGATGAGGTGAACCAACATGAGTTGGTCGGGACCAATGGGTGATATGGTTCAACCTCGATAAGGCTTCCTACATAACGTGCATGGAACGGGAAAGGATCATAGTCCATGTAGTTTGGATTGGTGAATACAGTTTATCATCATGCTGGACGAAGGTGAATCGACCTGGAGGGATCAGGACAAGTAGGTGTTGGGATCGAACCTCAGGGAGGCTTCCAAAATACATTGTCTAAGAGACAGGGATCAATGTTCATGTATTTTGGAATGATAAATACAATTTAAAATTATACGGGATGAAACAGAACCAACATGAAGTAGTCCAGACATATATGTGTTAGGATTAAACCTCAGGGAGGCTTCCCATGCACCTTATCTAGGTGACATGGAACAAATTCAATGTTGATTGGAATGATGAATATAGTTTAACATCATACTAGATGACGGTGAAACGATGTGAATGGGTCATGACAATTAGGTGTTGGAATTTAATCTCAGGGAGGATTTCTATGTACCTTGCTCGGATTGGGGAAATGATCAATGTTCACATAGTTTGGAATGGTGAATATAGTTTGAATTCATGTAGGATGAATATGAACTAATGTGAATGGGTCATGGCATGTAGGTGTTAGGTTTAAAAATTATTGAGGCTTCAAACATACTAAGTCCAGGAGAATGGGATCAAAGACCATGTAGTTCAGAATGATGAATGCAGTCTAATATCCTACGAGACGAAGGTGAACCGATGTGAAGGGGTCATGACAAGAACGTATTGGGCTTGAACCTCTGGGAGGCTTCTTACACACCTTTCTTATATAGGGGAAAGGATCAATGTCCACGTATTTCAGAAGTGGGCTTGGGTATTACATGATAAGGTAGACCAAGGAGTAAGTCATGGTTGATGTTTACTCTATGTTAATGTAAGTCATGTTCGGTGTGAGAAGAAAGAGGCATTAAAGACCTGATGATCACTTCGCGAAAGTTTTGTAAGTGAAGAATGGAGTTTGGGTAACACGTGGATACCAACCAGAAGATAAAACATGGGATTATTATGACTGCCCTACTTTTTATTACAACCTAAAAATTATTTATTACATAATACATCACTTGATACAATAAAGAAGATCGATAGGATTAGTGTCTTTGGGGATTAGGATCATTACATAAAAACGTAAAACATGAAATACATCATCTTTATTGAAAAATTCCATCACATGACCACTATATTCCCCCGTACTTAGCATTGCATGGGATAACCTGAGGACATGCATAAGAAAAGGGTCAACTATGAAGCCTAGTAAGGGAATACACATGGAATAACATGAGTAGTAAAATATATGTTAGGAAATAGGCATATCCATAAAGCATAAGAGAAACATGAACATAAAGGCATGATAAATCATGATAATCATAACATGAAAATGTTGCAACAACACTTAACATGGAATTAACATGAGCCAAGACCCATTGCACATTGAGCATGAGTAAATACTTATTGCACATAAAGCATGAGTAAACCCTCGTTGCACCTGAATAAGCATGAGTCAACACTAATTGCACATGACGTATCATGATACTATACTTTACCCAATGCATTGGAGCGCTATAAGAGAACACACTTCTTAAACCTTTCATTTCATGCATAAGTGTGCCACATGGATCATAAAACATGGATTCATAAAACATAATCATTTATTCCATGATAAAGGAATGTGGAATTCATACATGAAACTTTGTCATCAATAAATAAAGGTGCATAAAGTTGGATACCCTTGATGGAGAAATGGGCATGGTATCCACTACACAATGGCATTGGCTTAGAAAATCGGTGCAATTTCGGCAGCATAACAGCATGACATAAGAATTCATAAAAATGGTTGATGAGAGAGAAAGGGGATCCTCATCATATTTAAATGTAATGGACAGTATGAAGTTTATATAGATAAATTTCCCAACAATTGTATTGGAATTTAGATTAATGATATAAAATTATTGCTTGAATGTAAAAGAAGAGAGAGAAGTTCATTTCAGAATTTTGGCATAGTAACGGGTGTACATGGGAGGCATTTAATGAGAGAGAAAGGGGTCTCCCATCATTAAAACAATAATAGGGAAGTACGGGAAAGGTACCAAACCATACCCCAACATTCATAATTGAAATTAAAAGGGCAATACAACTTAATGAAAATTGATAAAAATGAGAAAGGAAGAAGAAACCCTTACTTGGAAGTGTGCTTCCAGATGCTAGAGAGAGGCTTGTGATAGGCTTCTTGGGAGCTTGGGTCACCTTGGGAGCATTCTAGAGAGTAGGTCAGAGGATTGATAAACTCCAAATGCTTTGATTGGTGTGGAAGTTGGATCTTAGGTGGGTTTATATAGGAAAGGTGAGAGAATTCTTTATTATTTAGGCTTGGGACCGCTTACATTAAATTAATCCAAACCACAAACCATCCCATGATTTTTGCCCATGGTTTTTGTAAAAGGGAAGGCGAAAAACTATTTTATAAGGAAAAAGTATGATCATATTAAAATATTAGGGTTGCTTATGTGGAGGTGAGTCACACTCCCAGGGAAATTAATTTAAAGAGGGACAATGTTGAATATGTCTTCATGGGTCCATTAATGCTTTGAAAAGTAAGTCAAACAAACCCAAAATCACATTATTTTAATGGTAAAACATATATTGTCTGAAAATTAAGATTATAGTATTTTATTAGATCACTATTGGGTCATTATGATGTCATAAAACACATTATATATTTAAACGGTATTTAATTTTTACCCAAAAATTTGACTGTCTCAGAAAATTATGAAAAATTCACTGTTGGATAATTTAGACATCATGATTCCATAAATAACATTTATTTTATCTAAAGAATTATTTAAATAAGTTAATTTTCACTTTTAATATAAAAACTGACATTTATCGAAAATTCACTGGTTTTGAGAGAAATGGATTTCAAACCTTAATAAAAAATTTAATTGCATTCATAAAATTATAAGATCATTTATATTTAATAAAAAATAATTTCATAATAATATTATTATCTTATTAAAATATTAGTTAATTCAAAAATCCCTTAATTTAATAAAATATATTTCTTAATTAATTAATTTCTAAAAACACCATTTGTTCTTTAAAAAACTATTTACAATGTATGAAAATTGACTAGAAATTATATTCATTATTATATAAAAAAATAATGTACATGAGCATAGAAAAACTTATTTGTTACATAACCCCTTAAAACAGCTGCATAAGACCTTAGGGTAAGGTGTGCTATGGTGACAGACTCTTGTGGTGGCTCAGATAACTTCGCTCGAGTGGTAATTTCAATCAACTTCCACTTTTCCCATTGACAGTCACATTCGAGCTTGACATGATGAAGCTCAGCTTGGTCTTGGTCAAGGGTGAAGCCCAAAGACGCCACCTAATTTCCAAGCTCCTACAAATGGGCTTCATATGGGGAAATTCGACTGGATGAGGCCATCACTTCCTTTTTCTGAGTAAAATGGATTTGTTATAGTCCTATATTTATACTAATCATGTGATATCTGTTCAACGACTATATTAGCAATGGTCAATATTCATAACATAAAATCAAAGAAGTTGAAATTTTATATAAACATAAAGATACATTTAATTATATCAAGAGTGATTTCCATTAACAAATCTTTGGGTCGTTACAATATTCCCCCCTTAAGAAATATATCCCTCGAAATTTTCCTTTTCCCACACTAAAACAAATGTGGGTAACTAAGCTTCATCACTTCCTCCAATTCCCAAGTTGCTTCTTCAAAATTGTGGTTTCTCCACAACACCTTTATGAGGGACATTGTCTTATTTCGTAGAACTTTTTCTCTACAATCTAAGATCTTCACTGGTTTCTCCTCATAAGAAAGATCATCTTCCAATTGTACCACCTCAGAAGAGAGTACATGTGAAGGGTATGGTATGTACTTACTTAAGAGAGATACATGAAAGACATCATGTACTTTGGCCATAGCAGGTGGAAGTGCTAGTCAATAGGACACATCCCCAACATGATCAAGAATCTCGAAGGGGCTGATGTACCTTGGAATTAACTTCTCTTTCCTTCTAAACCTCATGACCGTCTTCCACAGAGATATGCGTAGAAACACCATGTCCCCAACATTAAACTCATGGTCTCGTCGATGATTATCTGCATAACACTACTGTCGACTCTGGGGTACCTTGATATGCTGCTGAATGGTTTTCACCTTCTCCATAATTTCTTCAACCATTTCGAGTCCAAGAAGTTTACGTTCACCAACCTCATCCCAACATGCCGGTGTTCTGCACCTTTTCCCATACAGGGCTTCATATAGTGCCATTTGGATGCTCGAGTGGAAACTGTTATTATAAGTGAACTCAACCAGAGAAAGATGTTGATCCCATCCTCCTTTAAAGTCCATTGAGCATGCTCTCAAGATATCCTCAAGTGTTTGGATAGTCTACTCGGATTGGCCATCAGTTTGAGGATGATAGGTCGTACTAATGTTCAGTTCAGTATTCAGAGCATGTTGAAGACTCTTCCAAAACATAGTGGTGAATCTTGGATCTCGGTCAGACACAATAAATAGTGGTACTCCATGAAACCTTACCACTTCCCTGATATATATCTGTGTTAGTTGATCCAAAGAGAAATCATCCCGAATACCAATGTAGTGTGTAGTCTTTGTATGATGATCCACAACAACCTAGATTGCATTGTTGCCTTTGGATGTCTTCGGAAGTCTGGTGACAAAGTCCATGGTGATGTTCTCCCATTTCCATTTTGGTATGGGAAATGGTTGCATCAAACCCTTAGACTTCTGCCTCTCTGCCTTCACTTGCTGACACACCAAGAACTTTGATGTATATTCAACGATCTCCTTCTTCATATTATCCCACCAATAGTTTTCTCGGAGATCTCGATACATATTTGTGCTCCCTAAGTGAATAGATAAATTTTAACTATTTGCATCATCCAAAAGTTCATTCTTCAGCTCCGAAATTGATGGAACACATAGTCTTTTACCAAACTCCACAATTCCTTCTTCATTAACATTAAACTCTGAGGATTTCCCTTTTTTGATAGCTTCCACTGTTTCCTGAATTCCCACATCATCCTTTTGAGCATCCTTTAACCATTCCAAAAGAGATATTTGAGCAATAACTGTTGAAATGATTGATGATGTTCCCTTCTTTATGATTCCCACGTCCATCATCATCAAGTCTATGAAGATTGGATCCTTCTCAATTATCATCATTGATAGAATCGCTGGATCCTTTCTACTTAGGGAATCTTCCACCTTGTTCGCTTTCCCAGGGTGGTAATGTATTGAACAATCATAATTTTTGATGAGCTCTATCCATATTCTATGGCTCATATTAAGATCTTTCTGTGTGAATATATATTGAAGACTATTGTGGTTAGTTTATATCTCACATTTCTATCCATAGATGTAATGCCGCCAGATTTTCAAGGAAAATATCACCACCGCCAACTCCAGATCATGAGTTGGATTGTTTTTATCATAGTTTTTAAACTTCCTTGAGGCATAGGATATCAATTTATCATTCTGCATCAGCACACATCCTAAGACCTTCTTCGAAGAATCACTGAATACCCAAAAAAGCTCCCCACTTGTGGGTAAAGTGAGCATGGGCGTAGTGATAAGCCTCCTTTTCAACTCCTTGAATCATTCATCGTATTCATCACTCCAAGAAAACTTTACTCCCTTCCGAGATAGCTTGGTAAGAGCATTGGGAACACATGATAAATTCCTAAAAAATCTTTAATAATATACTGCTAACCCCAAGAAGCTATGGATAACCGTTACCGATGTTAGACTCGACCATCCCTCAATTGCATCTGTTTTAGAGGGGTCCAAAGATATCCCATTGATTTTGATTATATGGCCCAAGAATGAGACCTCCTTCAACTAGAACTCACACTTTCTATACTTTTAATTGAGATTCTCCTTGTGAAAAGTCTCTAGTACAGTTCTTAAATTCTCCTCATGATCCTCCATGTTTTTGGAGTATATTAGAATATCATCTATAAAGACTACCAAAAATTTGTCTAGGTAATCTTGAAAGACTCTATTCATCAATTCCATGAAGATTGTTGAAGTATTGGTGGGTCCATAAGGCATTACTATGAATTCATAGTGCTCGTATCTTATACGAAAAGTAGTCTTGGGGACATCTTCCTTCTTCACCCTTACTTGATAATATCCTGACCGCAAATCTACCATGGAGAAGTATTGTTCTCCATGAAGTTGATCGAACAAGTCATCAATTCGTGGGAGAGGATACTTGTTCTTTACCGTGATTTTGTTAAGTTCTTGATAATCGATGCAAAGCTGCATTGACCCATCCTTCTTCTTGAAGAAGAGGACTGGTGCACCCAATGTTGAAGCACTTGGGCGTATAAACCCTTTATCCAGATTCTCCTGTAGTTGTTTCTTCAGCTCTTCAAGCTCAACAACAACCATTCTATATAGAGTCTTGGATATTGGTAGCACCCCAGGTATAAGTTCAATTGAGAACTCAACATCTCTTCTAGGAGGAAGACAAGGCTTTTCTTCGGGAAATACTTCAGTGAATTCCCTTATAATAAGCATTTCTTCAAGGTTGGTTTATTCCTTGGACTCAATCATCTGAGCCAGATACGCATGCTCATAGGTCAGTAATATCCATTCTTGAGATGATGGAGAAAAAATAGATTCATCTTCCTCCTGAAACTTGTAAAGAATCGGGGGTCGATTATTTATATGGAGTGTGATTTCCCACTCCAGACAATTTATACTGGCTCTATATAAGGAAAGCCAATACATGCCAAGAATTGCATCAAATTCCACCAGAGGGACTATGACGAGGTTTTCTGGGAAATTATATCCACAGATTATAATAGAGTAAGACTTACATTCAGAGGATGAAATGATTTCACCATTTGTCGTACACACCACCATCTTCACTTCCATGATTTGTGGTGGTGCTGGGATTGTTCTACTATACTTTCAAGATATAAAAGAATGCGTAGAACCTGAATCAAAAAGTACGTTCAGTATTCATGAATGAATAACTAGCGTACCTGTCACCACTTCGTTGTTGGGGTTCAATTCGGTAGAAGTGATGGCAAAAGCTCTTCCTTTCTGCCTTGGTGGTTGTTGGTTGTCTCCGAAAACCCTCAGATTAGGGAACTGATTTGCAAAATGACCCGGTTTTTTCCATTTGTAGCACTGAACAATGCATTGAGGTTTGAACGGAGGATTCTTATCCTCTGTCGTAGCCACAGGTCTTTCTTGCTGACAGTTAATTGCTAGGTGCCCTTCCCTTCCACACCTAAATCATTTCCTCATCCCCTTAAGGCAATTTACAGGGTGCTTCTTTCTGCATTTTTGGAAAGTGGGGTGATGGATCTTCTTAGCACCGTTGGATTTATCCTTCGGACCACCTGCATTGAATTCCACCTTACTCTTCTTATCCCCATGATACCCCTGTGATTACTCGATCTCTATTTCGACCTTCAGGGCACATCAGACAATTTCCTCATAGCTGTCGAAGTCATGGATCACTAATGCTTTCCGCAATCTAGTCTTCATCCCACCAAAGAAGCGGTCAACCTTGCATTTGGGGGTAACGACAGAGTCGGAAGCGTATTGTGAAAGCCTTGTGAAGTTTACCTCGTACGCTCCAACAGATTATTCATCTGTTTTCTTGAGGTAAATGAAGTCCCTTTGCATCTTAAGCTAGAGGGTGCACGGAAAATATTTATCAAAAAACATATTCCGGAAATCCTTCAATTCCAATGCCTCAATCTCCTCCTCAGGCTTCGTATTTTTTTATCAACGTCCACCATTGATCAGCTTCACGCTCCATACGATAAGCTGCTAGGAGAACCTTCTCTTGTTCAGAACATTGAAGGATGGAGATGATCTTTTTAATGGATTTGATCCATTGTTCACCGATCGTGGGATCAGATGATCCACTAAAAGTAGGAGGGCTTTGTCTCATGAAGATCTCGATAGCGACTTGTTCTTTCTTAGGGGGTTTGGAAATTCCTCTTAACACGTGTTTCTATTCAATTCTTGAGTTATCTGAGAGAGAAGTGTGACAGATTTCGCAATTCCCGCTCCCATTAGATTGGGAATCTCATTAGTACAGTCATCACACTGATCTTCACAACGGTTGTTAGCCCGATTCCTCAAATTACCGGCCATTGGCTGGAATAAATGGAAATTTATGGGTATCATATAAAGGTTAATCCAAAGAAAAAACTTGATGACTTATAAATAAACTTTTATTTACTTAACTCATGAGTCTATAAGGATCAATCTAGGCTTTTCATGATCTAATTTCTAACATATATTCTTAGGGGATTTTTAATTCCCTTAATAAGGGTTTATACTAAACTTGTGAATTTACCAAAGCATATCCCCCGGGAGTGTCGTAACCAAGAGTGCAGCAAGGCCTGTTATCATGCACCAGTTCCCGTTCTAGTCTAGCTCAAAACAGTGTTTTCGAGTTTTACCCCTAGGATACATCTGTGCTAGAGCCGCCTTTACCTGCTCGTATCCAGATAGGGATGTATTTGTTTGATAACACACTTACTCAATACTCACCAAAACAAAGGGAAGTTTTTATTGAAATTAGTCTTGTATCTAAGTCTTTACTAGGGTTTCCTAATCCCAAAAATAACTAAACCTATCCTCCAATACCAACTATGACAACCCTTCTTTTTATTACAACTTAAACATGATTTATTACATAAAACATCACTTGATACGATAAAGAAGATAGAGAGGTTTAGTGTCTTTGGGTCTTAGGATCATTACATAAAAACATAAAACATGAAATACAACATATTTATTGAAAACTTCCTTTACATGACCACTAATTTCCCTCGTACTTTGCATTGCATGAGATAACCTGAGGACATGCATAAGAAAAGGGTGAGCTATAAAGCCCAGTAAGGGAATACACATGGAATAACATGAGTAGTACAATACATGTCAGGAAATAGGAATATCCATAGAGATTAAGAAAAACATGAACATAAAGCCATGATAAGGCATGATAATGAAAACATGGAAATGTGGCAACAACACTTAACATGGAATTAGCATGAGCCAAGGCCCATTGCACATGGATCATGATTAAATACTAATTTCACATAAAGAAAAAGTAAACCCACGTTGCACCTGAATTAGCATGAGTCCGAACTCATTTCACATGATGTATCACAATACTATACATTACCCAATGCATTGGAGCTCTATAAGGGAGCACACTTCTTAAACATTTCATTTCATGCATAAGTGTGCCTCATGGATCATAAAACATTGATTCATAAAACATAATAATTTATTCCATGATAAAGGAATGTAGAATTCATACATGAAACTTTGTAATCAATAAGTAAATGTGCATAAAGGTGGATACCCTTGATGGGGAAATGGGCATGGTATCCACTACACAATGGCATTTGCTTAGAAAATCGGTGCGATTTCGGCAGCGTAAAGGCGTGACAAAAGTATTTATAAAAATGGTTTATGAGAGAGAAATGGGTTCCTCATCATATTTACATGTAATGGACAGTAATAAGGTCATATAGATACATGTACCAACAATTGTAATGGAATTTAGATTCATGATAAAAAATTATTGCTTGAATGTAAAAGAAGAGAGAGAAGTTCCTTTTGGAATTTCGGCATAGTAACAGGTGTACATGGGAGGCATTTAATGGGAGAGAAAGGGGTCTCCCATCATTCACACAATAAGAGGGCAGTATGGGGGATGTTTGAAACCATAACCCAAAATTAATAATTTAAATTAAAGGGGAAATACAACTTAATTAAAATTGACAAAAATGAGAAACGAAGAAAAAACCCTTACTTGGAAGTGTGCTTCCAAAGGCTTGAGAGAGGCTTCTGAGAGTCTTATTGGGAGCTTGGGGATAATTGAGAGGATTCTAGAGAGAGTAGTGCAGAGGTTGGTCGAACTCCAAAGGATTTCAGTGGGGAGGAAGTGGGATCTTGGGTGGGTTTATATAGGAAAGGTGTGAGAATTAATTATTATTTAGGTTTGGGACCCCTTACATTAAATTAATCCAAACCACAAACCATCCCGTGGTTTTTGCCCATGGTTTTTGGAAAAGGGAAGAGGAAAAAAATATTTTATAAGGCCAAAGTACGATCTTCTTATTATATTAGGTTTGCTTATGTGGAGGTGAGTCACACTCCCATGGAAATTAATTTAAAAAGGCAAGGTGTTGAATATGTCTTGAGGGGTCCATTAATGATTTGAAAAGTAAGTCAAACAAACCCAAAATCACATTATTTTAATGGTAAAACATATATTGGACAAACATAATGATTATAGTATTTTATTACATCACTATTGGGTCCTTATGATGTCATAAAACACATTATATATTTAAACGGTATTTAATTTTTACCCAAAAATTCGACTGTCTCAGAAAATACTATAATATTTATGAAACATAAAGATTTTTCTTGAAAACATGGGAAAAATAAAAATACTATTGTGTGATATAAGATTACACACAAGGTTAAATAATGTATACATAAATGATCACGTCAGAATAACATGATGATATTAGTACAATAACATGTATATAACATTTCAAAATCATAACCTATATATCATAAATCAAAATCATGAATCATGGAAAAAATCATGCAATTTCATTAAAAATGAATCTTAATACAATTAAAGAATATGATCCTTGAATGTATAAAATATTAAGAAGACCTATGTTTTGGTAATATATATAATCACAAAAAATTACTTCCATATTATTAATGGATCATTACCATGGGTATTATTATGGAATGTGTACAATCCCTAAATAATTGTACTAGTAATGGATGACTCCCCATTCAGGTCATATTTATCTCATGAGATATCAATCATTACACAAATAATTATATTGAGATATAAGTCAAAACATTCACGTAATTAATATCATAGATAAGTTTTATATATGATAATAATCAATTCAACATATTATAAAGCATTGAAAAAATGTGTTACAAAATAAGTTCATAAAAGCATTGCTCGTGGAAATAAACTTTTTTTACTAGCATTACAGTATTTAATCAAAGAATATATCATTGAAAATAAATAGGTTTTTCAAATTTTTTCATCATATTTATAAAAATTACATAGAAATATTAATAATGGATTCTCTATATTATATCCCTAGTAATGTGGATATGAAATCATAGTTTTTTAGCTCAGATTAAAATAATTTCCATTAAAAGATAATTAAAATATAAAAAATGACAAAACCATTCCATTTTGAAATAACTTATTAAAAATATCCTAAAACATAATGACAAATAAATTCATTGAATTTGATCACGTAAAAATGAAAAATATTTTTTAATAAAAAATTAGTTATGATTGAGGGAATATTTTTTCATGTATTTTAAGATAAAAAATAATACTTCTAGCATTTTCCAAAAAAGTAACGAAGACTCTCATTTGTAAAACAAAAAAATTTTCTTTCAAACCATATTATAAACATTCTAATTTCGGTAATAATGAATTTAAAAAATCATAGTAGAATAGTAAGAACTTATAATAAAATATATTTAGAAAAAAAGAATACGAATTAATAGTATTTTTTGGCAAAAGGGAGAGATAAATTAGATTTTCTTAAAATAAAATTTTTTGCATCATGAGTACACAATAAGAGGTAAATAAAATAAAAACATGTATTATAATGAAACAACATTAGGTTAATAAATATAATCAGTCTCATCAGTATTATATTATAATATTTAATCATCAGAAACATTATCATAAATAATTTTGAAATGAAATGAGATTATAACATAAAAACACACCACATTCTTGAATTTTGAATAATAAATTAAATTAAATTAGTTGAATTATATGTAAATTTTAATCACACAAATTATGCCAATTTGTATCATAATATTCATTAATGGGTAGTATATACACAATAGATAATAAAAAATCAATCATAAGATATGTATCTATAGAAATACAAGTTAGATAAAAATTACATGGATTATGTATGACATACATCAAACATGTTGTAAAATTATAAACAATTAATATTGATTTATTATACGTTTATTTAATAAGAATAAACATATATATTAATTATTGAAATTATTATAAACAACCATGTGAAGTAAAATTTAAAACTGATCATATTACATTATTGAGGTGGTAGTTAATGTAACGCCCCGACCCTAGTTACCCAGAGTCGGTGCATTATTACATAACATTGGCATGATCACAAGAAAGATCAAATCTCGAAAGACCGATTGGTTTAGTAGCCTTGGAAACACTAGATATATTCATAAGTTTTACATTACATCATAAAATGAAAAACTACTACAACAACATAATGTCTCTACAGTCCACACTATTATCCCCTCCTAATATCCCTGCAGGTCATTCATAACTTTCTTTTTCACATCCTGGGAAAAAATAAAACATAGAAAAGGGGTGAGCTCGAATGCCCAGTAAGGATAACAATATAACGGAAACTTTCATAAATAAGAATAAACTTTTAAGGCAATGTATAACGAAAACAAAAGCCTTTCAAACATGAACTTTCAACATGGTATGGCATAAATAAAATGAAATAATTCCATTTACTTAATCACATGGATATTCTACTAATCGAATAATCACATGCAAAAATCAATAACCACTTTCATAATGTTGGAATGCATAATGCCAGACTATCATAACCACATAGTCAAGGCCTCGTGCCAAGACTACAAATAATATTTTTTCAAGGCCTTGTGACAAGACACTAGTTTGTCTCATGAGACCTACCGATGCATCGAGGAGCTATAGCGGGCTCCACCCGTCACTTATTAAGTCCAATGCATTCCCATATGAAAAGGTTTAAACATAACATAAACATTCGTATTAAAACTAGCATACGAAATGTCAATACTTTCACCATAAACAATGAATGGTATAAAAATAGCACATCCACAGTCAAAAATATCACAAAACCTTCAATACAATATAGAAGTTTTGTATCATAATAAATCAACTTCAAATAATCTTAAAATCCATCAAAGGATGCTGACATAGATGAAATCAAAATTATTTTTAAAGAAATATCTCCTTTTATTTTGAAATCATTTAAGATCCATATAAAATAAAACATTTTCTTTGAAAATATTCTTATAAGCTTGTAAGGGAAGTTTTGAAGATTTTATAACGGCGGAAAATAGCCTCACCCGCCGTATAAGTTAAAAAAAACATTCTTACCTTAATTCTGTCGAAAATGTTAAAAAGGACCTTGTTTTGAAAACGACTGAAAGATTCCTTTATAAACCACTTATAAAAGTCAAAAAGGGTATAAATGACTTTAACTCATATTCTAGTAAATAGTAAAAATGTTTTGAAATACATTTTTAAGAAACATGGATGTGGATGATAAAGAGATCCCAGTAGATTATTACGTATAAACAACCTCGGATAATGAAGAGATTGTGAAATAACCCTTACCAATTTGGTAACTTATGAAACATACAACCCATAAAAGAGGTATCAAATAATGAATATGTAAATAAACATAAATTAGAGTGTATTAAATAATATAATTATGGGCAGTACATACACCACACAAAAGGTGATGGTGGCAATATGGCATGAATCTCACGGGAATAAAGAGTGAGATGAAAACCCCTTACCTTGTAATTTTCCTTGGTTGGGGTAGGTTAACCTCCTGTATAATGGTGAAATAATTGTTATTAAATTATACAAGAATCATATATATTAATATGATATCATATATGATCTTTTAACATTTATTTGTTAATAATATCTTAGAATTATCGTCGTTTCGGGTGTTAAATTACTCATTTTCTTTTATATGTTTTGTTACATAAGCCATGTTTGTTGTATCTTATTCATATCCAGAATGATATCAAGTCCTTAAACATCATTTTTAAATCATCAAATGATAATTATACTTGAATGGATACGATGGAGAATGAATCTCATCGCGTTCGTGGAGACGGTAGTCCGTACGTACGCACGAGCGACAATATCATTCTTTTGATATTAAAATAATATATAAATGGATGGTATATCATATATACAGAATCATTAACATGTTATATTTATTATTTACATGAGTTACACATCATTATTATACCCATCCAAATAATAATATATTGAATAACAATTACACCACGACGTGGAGACGGTAAGCCGTACGTACGCACGTATGGTGACATGTTATTCAAAGGGTGGATAGAATACTGAATATGGTTGTACCATATTTATAATAGCATCACAGTATATGTGAGATACTGGAGTTATTATTTTAGAATGTTAAGAACAAAGAAATAAGAAGTGGAAGAAGAAAGGAACTTTAAAAGGGCTCTAAGTTGTATTAAGGGATGTTGGGAGAGTATTTGGGCAGAGTTTGGCCGAACCAAAAGGCTTTGAAGGTGTGATGAAATGAGAATGAGGAGTGCCCTTTTATAAGAGGGGTGAGGGGCACCTTTGGAAAAGCTAGAAATATTAATTTATAATAAATTCATATTCGGTTTCTAATGGCTCCAAAGTTGACTATTCAAAGGTTAAGGTGGGGATGGGTCGAAAACAACTCAACCAATAGAATTTAGATAGGTTTGGGTACTTATATTAACCTTATCTTTAAGTATTAACTCTAAGTTAATTAGTTTCACTTTTACAATGTCTCTTTGTATTTTTATATAATATGGTTAATAAACATACTACATACATCCAAGAGACCCCCAAGTGGTCCATTAATGATGAACCTATCATGATACAAGTCTCTTGGCCGAACCTTAGATTTTTAGGAATTTAATATCAATTAATAATATAATACTTTTTTTAAGAACTCTGTTATGTCAATTTTGACACTATTCAATAGTTGATTTTTGTGAAACTTATATCAGATTGATTAATTCTAACAAAGTCAATTAAATCAATCCTAATATATCATATTATCCTAGAAAATTAGTTTAATTCATTAAAAGTTTCATATTATATTTATTTCGGTATTTATAATATCAATTAATTTAATTTTTCACTATTTTAGTAATTACTGCATCATCATTGTGTCATAAATAAAATAGATTATTTAAAGTCTAAAAATTATAAATAAAATATCATTATGTAGGATACCTGTTTATCTTTACAATGAATATGTATAATCTAAAATCCAACATATATAACCCTATGTAACAATTGTTTTACTAAAATATATATGCTTGTGTCATTTTTGTATTCATTTTAACTTAATTAAAATAAAGTGTCATTATCACTTACAATTGGATCCATGGGGTCCCAAAATCGACCCAAAGATGACCATGGTCGACCATGTATAAACCAATATGGTTAAGACACGTTTTAGGGTAATTTAGTATTATTATAATATTATTTTTTAACCCTTATTTACCGGATTTACCCTTAACCATGGTAAATAAAATATTTACCGCAGTAATTATTCAAAATGTCTAAAAATAAAAGTTACCTATTTACACAATTTGAACATCCTGATTCCAAATATGGAATCCATTTTCCTAAATTCTAAACATAGAAGTGGCAGAAATTAATTTAAAATTAATTCCCGCTGTCAAAACAAAAAGCGTGTTTTTAAGAGATAATAACTATCAAAAGATTGACACTTGTTTATGTTCGGTTTAATTGTAAAATTATGTCCAATGACCAACATTATATTAAATGGTAAAAATATATTCTAAATATACTTTAAAACCACTCAAATTCATAATTTATCACTATTAATTATTTTGATTAAAAAAGTTGTTTTTAATTAAAATTTAGTAATTTCCACTATTCATCAAAATATGAAAGTTATCCGAAAAGTACCAAAATTTCACCTTAGGCTAAATTCGATATTCCGAATCCAGAAATGAAGTCCATTTTAAAATATAAAATATATATAATTTCGAAAAGTAGGTATTACTATTCATAACGGCTAGTTTGATTGGTTATGGTGTCTGTTAAAACTCAAGGTTGCGTACAACACATGCTACTGTATTATTCAAAGAAAGCGTACCGTGGAAGCTTGGGATGTTTCATTTTAAATTTTTGATGTCCCCATTTAGTCAAAAAGTTTAAAATATTTTATTTAAAAAGGGTTCACTATTAAAAGTTGATAAAAGTGCAATACTGAAAATGAATTTGTTCTTACATTATGACTAAGAAACTCATAATATGGATTCTAAAATTATAAGGATTATATAAAGTTTAAAATTTAGTTAATACTATTCATAACCTCTTTTGAACGGCTTGTTTGGTAAGTCATGGTGTGCTTGAACTCGGTGTTGCGTGTAGTGCAAGTTATTGTATTATTTTAAAGAAATAACACACTATGAAATCTTGGGGTGTTACATTCTCCCCTCCTTCAAAAAATTGCGTCCTCGCAATTTGAAATTGTTCTTCGAAAATAAAAGGTTTGAAAATAAAAAATATCTTTGTGGTAAAACCCACATAGGAAATTGGGTTACTAAAATTTAGTCTTAATATGAGGAAAAGAGAAATGAAAGGGTCACCACCAAATTATGATCTCGATTAGGAGAACATTGGTGACAATTAGAGACATATAATTGGAGGAAAAACGTAAATATTTATAGGTAGTGATTGAGTTCATCAATCACAAACAAGTATAAAATTGAGGTTCTTAAACTCATCAATCTATGATGATTTGAAATACCATCGGGTCAACAAAACATAGGGTATTAGGATAACACATTTTTGACGTTTCAAAATATCTTAGTTGAAATCCCACATCGAAAAATGAATTAATGAGGCCTCTATTTAAAATAAAGAGTGGAAAGTATGAAGATTACCGAAAATAACACATACTAGGGTTCCATGTAGGAAAATATGGATATGGAAGAGAAATTTAACCATCAATTATCTGATGGAGAGTGGTAGAGAACATGGCTATGAAAAGGCCAACAATCCCAAAGCCATAAATTAGTGATGATTTAAGGTACCATCTAGGACAACATTTTTGTTCTAAGTTCCTTTTCTTAATGTTGAGGAATTTATTTATGAGATTGGCTAAGATCATAAGGAGATATAATTACTTTATAATTATAGTTTTGTTCATTAATAAATTTCTACCACAAACTCATCTTTCACTAATAAAAAAAATTCTATTTATACTATTCGTACAGGGTTCCAAAATAAACGAATTTATAATTCATCTACCAGAACTTTTTTAAAAAAAAACTACATTATTTAGTCCAGGACATCTCTGGGGCCAGTGGTAGGTGATACACCCCTGTCGCCCTTCGGTTGCGGGTTCAAGTCTCGCGGCCTTGCCGGACGCGACGGGTTGTCGCCCGACCTCCGGGTTGTCCTTTTATGGAAATCCAAAATTAATCTCAAACTAGAATTTATCCAAAATACTTATGACCAAACTCACAGTCCAACATTCATAAGGAAGTTAAATATAATGTAGATCCTTTTTACCACGTAATAGCATATGAATACCTTCAGCATGTATTCTTTTAAAACAATGAAACATCCTGAATTACCATAATCCATATTGATTAAATTCATGCTCCCTTATTCCATATAGAATGCTGGATATAATTCATCAATCCAAAAATGTTTTAAACCCCAACAATGATGGAATATACAAATCATTAATTAGTTTCAAGGTAGTCAAGAATATCCAATATAATTTATCCAAATCAATCATGTATTATTCTAAAATCACTACCTCGGTATCAGAACCAAATTATGGTTTATCATTCTCTCAATCATATATTTTCCAAAAATTTAACCTGCTATTGAGTCACTTTTCTTTGTTCCACACAATCTCAAGTCCTTAATGAAATAGTACTGCAGTACAATCCTTATATACTCCATAATTATTATAACAAGTACATTGTTGATACAACACTCAATTGACATAATCAACATAAGAACTCTAATCATTCCTCTTCATCTGTGGTAGTATCAAAACTTGATCATTATCCAATAGCATCATTTGCGGCATAGTCTGATGACTGGGACATAGGTTCGCGTAGTGTCCAAACTCCTTGCAAATGAAGCATTGTACATTTGAAACCATTTTCTTACCCTTGCAGTCACGTACTTTGTTCCCTTTTCCTCCACACTTATAACAAACTCCCATTCCTTTCAGGAAAGTTCCAGGGTGTTTCTTTCCACAGTTACCACATATGGGAAAATTCTTCTTTTCCCTCTTCCCTTGATCCATCTTTCTCTCTTCCATCCTTTTCTTCTCTTGCTTCCCTTCAAAGCCATAGGACTCAGTAAACTCTTTACATATCTTATCAACACATGATATTATTTCTTCATATGATGATAATACATGGGAGACTATTTCTCTTATAAATTCTAGCTTAAGACCATGAAAGATATGATCCTTCCTTCTCTTTGAATCATGTGTATTTCTGGAGTTCTCATTCCTTCTACTGGGCGCCATTTCTAAACAATGGCATAAACTAGATCAGTTTATGAATCAAAATACATAATCCCATACTTATAAAACACTTAACATAAATTGAACTATTTATGGATATAATCCATAATCATAAAAATGTTTTCTTTGAGGAAGTATATACTCATAAACCCTTCATAATGATTTGTAAAGAAAATGAAAGTTATCCTAAGCATATCCCCCAGGGGTGTCGTAACCAAGAGTGCAGCAAGGCCCATTGTCGTGCACCAGTTCCCGTTCGAGTCTAGCTCAAAGCGGTGTTTTCGGGTTTTACCCCTAGGTACATCTGTGCCAGAGCCGCCTCTACCTGCTCGTATCCAGACAGGGCTTTATTGCTCGGAAAACTCACAAAATATCTACAATACCAAAATTCTAGGAATTTATTCTATACTAATCCTCAAAGTTCATCTTAGGTCTACGTGCTCTAATCAGAGTTTATCTAAATCTAGCTTCCAAGGTTTGTACTAAACATCCTCTGATACCAACTGTAATGCCCCGAACCTAGTTACCCAGAGTCGGTGCATTATTACATAACATTGGCATGATCACAAGAAAGATCAAATCTCGAAAGACCGATTGGTTTAGTAGACTTGGAAACACTAGATATATTCATAAGTTTTACATTACATCATAAAATGAAAAACTACTACAACAACATAATGTCTCTACAGTCCACACTATTATCCCCTCATAATATCACTGCAGGTCATTCATAACTTACTTCTTCACATCCTGGGAAAAAATAAAACATAGAAAAGGGGTGAGCTCGAATGCCCAGTAAGGATAACAATATAACGGAAACTTTCATAAATAAGAATAAACTTTTAAGGAAATGTATAACTAAAACAAAATCCTTTAAAACATGAACTTTCAACATGGTATGGCATAAATAAAATGAAATAATGCCATTTACTTACTCACATGGATATTCTACTAATCGAATAATCACATGCAAAAATCAATAACCACTTTCATAATGTTGGAATGCATAATGCCAGACTATCATAACCACATAGTCAAGGCCTCGTGCCAAGACTACAAATAATATTTCTTCAAGGCCTTGTGCCAAGACACTAGTTTGTCTCATGAGACCTACCGATGCATCGAGGAGCTATAGCGGGCTCCACCCATCACTTATTAAGTCCAATGCATTCCCATATGAAAAGGTTTAAACATAACATAAACATTCGTATTAAAAATAGCATACGAAATGTCAATATTTTCACCATAAACTATGAATGGTATAAAAATAGCACATCCATAGTCAAACATATCACAAAACCTTCAATACAATATAGAAGTTTTGTATCATAATAAATCAACTTCAAATAATCTTAAAATCCATCAAAGGTTGCTGACATAGATGAAATCAAAATTCTTTTTAAAGAAATATCTCCTTTTATTTTGAAATCATTTAAGATCCATATAAAATAAAACATTTTCTTTGAAAATATTCTTATAATCTTGTAAGGGAAGTTTTGAAGATTTTATAACGGCGGAAAATAGCCTCACCTGCTGTATAAGTTAAAAAAAACATTCTTACCTTAATTCTGTCGAAAAGGTTAAAAAGGACCTTGTTTTGAAAACGACTGAAAGATTCTTTTATAAACCACTAATAAAAGTCAAAAAGGGTATAAATGACTTTAACTCAAATTCTAGTAAATATTAAAAATGTTTTGAAATACATTTTTAAGAAACATGGATGTGGATGATAAAGAGATCCCAGTAGATTATTACGTATAAACAACCTCGGATAATGAAGAGATTGTGAAATAACCCTTACCAATTTGGTAACTTATGAAACATAAAACCCATAAAATAGGTATCATACAATTAATATGTAAATACACATAAATTAGAGTGTATTAAATAATATAAATATGGGCAGTACATACACCACATAAAAGGTGATGGTGGCAATATGGCATGAATCTCACGGGAATAAAGAGTGAGATGAAAACCCCTTACCTTGTAATTTTCCTTGGTTGGGGTAGGTTAACCTCCTGTATAATGGTGAAATAATTGTTATTAAATTATACAAGAATCATATATATTAATATGATATCATATATGATCTTTTAACATTTATTTGTTAATAATATCTTAGAATTGTCGTCGTTTCGGGTGTTAACTTACTCATTTTCTTTTATATGTTTTGTTACATAAGCCATGTTTGATGTATCTTATTCATATCCATAATGATATCAACTCCTTAAACATCATTTTTAAATCATCAAATGATAATTATACTTGAATGGATACGATGGAGAATGAATCTCATCGCGTTCGTGGAGACGGTAGTCCGTACGTACGCACGAGCGACAATATCATTCTTTTGATATTAAAATAATATATAAATGGATGGTATATCATATATACAGAATCATTAACATTTTATATTATTTATTTACATGAGTTACACATCATTATTATACCCATCGAAATAATAATATATTGAATAACAATTACACCACGACGTGGAGACGGTAAGCCGTACGTACGCACGTATGGTGACATGTTATTCAAAGGGTGGATAGAATACTGAATATGGTTGTACCATATTTATAATAACATCACAGTATATGTGAGATACTGGAGTTATTATTTTAGAATGTTAAGAACAAATAAATAAGAAGTGGAAGAAGAAAGGAACTTTAAAAGGGGTGGTGAAAACATTACCTCTTCTTCGGGTTCTTCCTTTTGATTTGATCAAATGGGCTCCTTAAGTTGGCTTCCTGATCAAACTAAGGCCTCTAGGTTGTATTAAGGGATGTTGGGAGAGTATTTGGGCAGAGTTTGGCCGAACCAAAAGGCTTTGAAGGTGTGAAGAAATGAGAATGAAGAGTGCCCTTTTATAAGAGGGGTGATGGGCACCTTTGGAAAAGCTAGAAATATTAATTTATAATAAATTCATATTCGGTTTCTAATGGCTCCAAAGTTGACTATTAAAAGTTTAAGGTGGGGATGGGTCGAAAAAAACTCAACCAATAGAATTTAGACAGGTTTGGGTACTTATATTAACCTTTTCTTTAAGTATTAACTCTAAGTTAATTAGTTTCACTTTTACAATGTCTCTTTTTATTTTTATATAATATGGTTAATAAACTTACTACATACATCCAAGAGATCCCCAAGTGGTCCATTAATGATGAACCTATCATGATACAAGTCTCTTGGCCGACCCTTAGATTTTTAGGAATTTAATATCAATTAATAATATAATATTTGTTTTAAGAACTCTGTTATGTCAATTTTGACACTATTCAATAGTTGATTTTTGTGAAACTTATAACAGATTGATTAATTCTAAAAAAGTCAATTAAATCAATCCTAATATATCATATTATCCTATAAAATTAGTTTAATTCATTAAAAGTTTCAGATTATATTTATTTGGGTATTTATAATATCAATTAATTTAATTTTTCACTATTTTAGTAATTACTGCATCATCATTGTGTCATAAATAATATAAATTATTTAATGTCTAAAAATTATAAATAAAATCTCATTATGTAGGATATCTGTTTATCTTTCTAATGAATATTTATAATCTAAAATCCAACATATATAACCCTATGTAACAATTATTTTTCTAAAAGATATATGCTTGTGTCATTTTTGTATTCATTTTAACTTAATTAAAATAAAGTGTCATTATCACTTTCAAGTAGATCCATGGGGTCCCCAAATCGACACAAAGATGCCCATGGTCGACCATGTGTAAACCAATATGGTTAAGACACGTTTTAGGGTAATTTAGTATTATTATAATATTATTTTTTAACCCTTATTTACCGGATTTACCCTTAACCATGGTAAATAAAATATTTACCGCAGTAATTATTCAAAATGTCTAAAAATAAAAGTTACCTATTTACACAATTTGAACATCCTGATTACAAATATGGAATCCATTTTCCTAAATTCTAAACACAGAAGTGGCAGAAATTAATTTAAAATTAATTCCCGCTGTCAAAACAAAAAGCGTGTTTTTAAGAGATAATAACTATCAAAAGATTGACACTTGTTTATGTTCGGTTTAATTGTAAAATTATGTCCAATGACCAAAATTATATTAAATGGTAAAAATATATTCTAAATATACTTTAAAACCACTCAAATTCATAATTTATCACTATTAATTATTTTGATTAAAAAAGTTGTTTTTAATTAAAATTTAGTAATTTTCACTATTCATCAAAATATGAAAGTTATCCGAAAAGTACCAAAATTTCACCTTAGGCTAAATTCGATATTCCGAATCCAGAAATGAATTCCATTTTAAAATATTAAATATATATAATTTCGAAAAGTAGGTATTACTATTCATAATGGCTAGTTTGATTGGTTATGGTGAGTGTTAAAACTCAAGGTTGCGTACAACACACGCTACTGTATTATTCAAAGAAAGCGTACCGTGGAAGCTTGGGATGTTTCATTTTAAATTTTTGATGTCCTTATTTAGTCAAAAAGTTGAAAATATTGTATTTAAAAAGGGTTCACTATTAAAAGTTGATAAAAGTGCAATACTGAAAATGAATTTGTTCTTACATTATGTCTAAGAAACTCATAATATGGATTCTAAAATTATAAGGATTATATAAAGTTTAAAATTTAGTTAATACTATTCATAACCTCTTTTGAACGGCTTGTTTGGTATTTCATGGTGTGATTGAACTCGGTGTTGCGTGTAGTGCAAGTTATTGTATTATTTTAAAGAAATAACACACTATGAAATCTTGGGGTGTTACAGTTAACATGTACGAACAATTGACAATATCTTATTAGAAAAATTTAGAAGGTTAGTAGGTTAGTGTTGTGTTATTATAAATAAGTATAAATATTTAATAAATATAATATATAGAAAATAAATCAATTGTAATACACACCCTATATGTATTTTTTTGAAAAAATTGATTTCAACTCTATATAGAGACATTAAGTTGTTCCTACGAATGAGTGATAATTTCACTTAATATTTGATGAGAAATGGGTTATATAATGGTGCATTAATAATAAAAATTAAATTTCATAATATTTATCATACTAAAATTATTATTTTAAGATTAATTTCAAAGATTTTATGGATGTAATTATGGGAAGAAAATAAACCGACCAGTAAAGGTGATTACCTCGTTTTTGAAACAACTCCTTTTGATCTTTTAAAAATGGATCTACAACTTGTGTTTTATGAAGAAAGAAGCTCTATATCATATATTGGTGATATATTAATATAATTGTCTATATTTTATTCAATCTATAATGCTCAATGTGTTTTCTATAAGTGAGGGATGAGGTTCACTTTTTTAATTTACGTGAGGTCCAAATTTGGAATTTCACCAAAGCCTAAATTTTATGAAATTATATTTCAAGTAGAATGACACCAATTTAGCATTTATAAATATCTATATTTTAATATAGGGTTTTAATACCATAAAAAAATAAAATGAATAATAAATTTTGGTGCCATTTTAATTTTAATTATTTTGATTAACCATTAGTTAATAAATACTAATTTTAATTATAGTACCAAATTGTATAATTAAATATGGTTTTAATTTTCATTTATAATGTAAATATTGATCCATAAATTTATTATTTTTTATTTTTTATACCATGTCATATAAAACATCTATTATTTAAAATTTCTCTAGTTTTAAATAGATTAATAGTATATTATAAAAAAATATATTTATTTTAAATATTGACACATTTACTAAAATTTTACATAAAATTCATAAATAAAAAGTAGTAAATAAAATTTACTATTTTATCACAACCCCAATATTTCATTTACAACTATAAAATTCATGGAATAGTGTAAATTAGAAAAATTATATATTATTTTTTATTATTTATATATCATTTATCACATTATTCCACTAATTAAATGAATATTTTTTTGAATTATATAAGTTGATAATTTAATTGTATAATTACAAAAAAAGTTTAAAGATATAACATCATGAATATGATTTTATTATGGAGGAAATGATTATTAATATTCATTCATTACAAGTCTTTGTCTCATTGTTAACTGATACTGGATATTTACGACTAAGTGAGTGTCAATATGTAACCTTTTCTAATTTAATAATATATAAGTCATTTTCAGGGAAAAGTGTACGTTAAACAACTAAAATATTTGAATAAGGTTTTATGGCTCAAATTAAACTCATCCAATAATATTTTGATGAAAAATAATGTCTATTAACATAGTATTAACCCATATTATACTGACTTTCCCTTTACGATGGTGACAAATTGTATAATGGATATAATTCATATTAGACATCAATAAAACAATAGTTTTTTTAAAAAAATGGATCTCCTAAAAAAATACATGGAATTTGTTTTGTATAATTAAATTCATATATGTTCTAAAAATTATTTTTAAAATATCCTTGAAAAGAATGAATGAAATTCTTTTAATAAGAATACACTTTTTATTATAAAACTTAGGTTTTTCATTTCCTATTATTGGAAAAATATTAAACGAATCGTAAAATATTATATTGAATATATAATGTAATAATGTTGTTTATAATTTCTCAATTTATTAGTTTAATTTATTAACATAAATTTATATTCCCTAGATAAAAACATTCCAGAAAATTACTTTATAGGTTTATAAAATATTTTATAACAAATTAAAATATAAAACTCTATCCAAGGATCATAATTATATTATTTAAAATATAAGAGATTTATTCTTTATTGGAAACATTTTATGTTAAAATGTATCATTGATCAATTTTCTTAAAAAAAATACAGTTTTCAATATAAAATCATTATTTTTAACTATTGATTGGAAAATCTATGTTTAATAGTCAAATAAAATAAATTGTAACTATGATAATTTTTATTTGATTATTTATAATACTTATTTAGATTCATTAATTAAAATTTCATAATTTATAAAAAATTAAATTTATTTTTCTCTCATGAAAATAAATTAGATTGTTTTCGGAGGATATATATTTTAAATTATAATATAAGTTTTCTAATAAATGAATAATAATTTTTAACAAATAAAAAATATATTTACATTGTATATGATTTTTGTTGTATATCATAATTTATATAATTATATTTATACCTTCCAACTTGGTCAATAGATTAATATGGTCCCAGAAGAATATTTTAAAAATTTTATGTTTTTTGTTTAAACATAGGTTTTCATGAAAAAAATATCAAAAACAATTGAAATAATTAAAGAGACTTTTTTTCTAAAATCATGAGTTGTTACATAATACCACCATTAATAATTTTAATCCTTTATATTTGAAAATTTTCTTGGTCATTAATATTTTCATATTTTAAATTACGTTTGTAGACTATCGACATTGTAAAGAGGTTTAACAAAGTTTTCTCTCAAAAAAGTAAATGGAAGTATAAATTTCTATAGAAAACTAGGTTTTATATTTGGAGTAAAATTCGGGTATTAGAAAATATGGAAATTTTAGAAAACATTTACTCCAAAGGATTAGCAAAGATTGATAGAGAAAATATGTAGTACAATGTTAACATCCACAAAAACATGAGTTAGCGAGGGGTTAAAAGACTATAAATTCATTAGAAATTAGGGTTATAAGAAATTTTATTTTTCTTAATATCATTTTACAATATATTATTATTATTATTTTCATTTTTAATATTAAAATACATAATTTTAAAGGAATAATAATTATAACTTCATCTTTTAATCAATTTCTACTAGAATATAATATTTTCCTCTAAAGAATGAGGATTAAAGATAGTTTATCAAAGTATAAAGTACTAAAATATAATTATAGCATATTAAAAAATATATTAATTTATTCTTACAATACTGGAGATTTATGGAAACCCAAAAATGGTTGAAATATGATTTGATAAAATTCAAAATTGATAATCCTTGAAATTACACACTTGACTTGAATATTTCCTATAATAACATCTAATTTTCCACCTATATCATTTAAAAAATAATACAATATCCTATATAACCGTAATAAACTCACCATTATAATGATTTATATCAGAAAAATTTAAACCAAACTATTCATCATACATCTAGAAAACATAAATTGTATTGTTGAATATTAATTTCCTCATGTGAAAATAATTTTAAAACGATACACATACCTCACCCTAACAAATCATATCTCAATTATAATTAATCACCATGAAAAATTACAATGTAATCATATAATCTAGTTAAATTCAACCAAATACCATGAATGAAATATCGATACCAACTAGAATGGAAAACTATTACTTGAGCAAAAATATCATTAAAAATATCACCTTGTTAAGGAATCACTTTCCATCCATCATGATTATTTCTATCCAAATATTCAGTTATAAGAATTTAATATTTGATTAAATTGTGTACCATTTCTGATGGGTATTTAATACTATAGAGGATATGATAAAAAAAGACAAAAATCATCAAAAGGTGTGTATGTTTCTTTGAACATACAATAAAAATTTAATATATAAACCCATGATGATATCTATAACATTTATTCTAACTATACATGAAATCATATATGATTTCAAAATTAACAAAATCTTTATTCATAAAAAATTTAAAAGGAATTAAATATATTCAATAAATAAGAAACAAAAATAAAAATAATAAGGAAAAACTAGATAACTTATTATTTAATTCCCAACCAATTTCAGTTTTAATAATACTATATATTCCAATAATATATTTACCCCACCTAGATATTATTTACCAAACATAAGACAAATAATGGGGATTATCATTCCATTAATCATGTTTCCTAAAAAAATAAAAACATACCACTTAATCACTTTTGTGATATTTATACTATACAAAATGTATTTTCAAATAATTATATTAAAATGAAATCATAAAAATACATAAAATATTAGTGTTTTTATAAAAATTATATCCTCATAATAGCATCTCTATAACATTTTTGATAAATCCATGCTTATAAAAACATTAGTCTATCTAATTCATTAATTATCTATTAACTAGGCCTCATCATCTAACTCTGCAATATGTATTTCATACAATATATAAAATTAATCATGATACATAATTTTTAATATCTTCACCATCATCAAAATTAGTAAAACCATTACACATACAACCTTACTAATTGTTTTTATACCTTTCTGCATAGGTAATCAATTTTCATAATATCGATTCATTACACATTTAATGAATTCAATAATGATGGATACTTTAGGGTGACCATTTTTATTATCCATTAAGTAAATCTATATTATAAATTTTCCTCAAAAATACCTAGGTTTATGTCATTCTTTACCACACTCATAAAATATTTTGATTCTACTGAGATATTAAATTTGGTACATATTTCCACATTACAATCATATCAATATCTAATTTATCTTTCATCTATAATCATAATGAATTTATATATTTCTACTATATGTTGGGTTAAGAAAATAACCATGTTTGAGATTTTAAATAATATAATAAATAACTAATTATGAATAATAAAAATTCCTCAAATTATAGATTCTCTTAATATTGGTTTCTGATGTGGAAAATCATATCATTTTCCAAAAAAACCAACATTGAATCATCATTGTTATATCCAATGTATAAAACTAAACCGAATAGTTTGTAAATATAATCCATAATTAGGAATCGTGAAATATCATTTAATTCATCTCAAAAACATGAAATTTCTTTTTTAAATCTATGGAACCTTAGGATTACCCTAGTTAATCTATTATCATTACCAAAACATCACAATGTTATCCAATACTTATACTTATCCCTACAGTTTTCACTAAATATATTTCATCATAGTTTCCAATAGCTGACAAAAACATTCTATGATACAACTAAACTGAACCATAGCCTTCATAGATAAAAATTATATCTTAATATTTTAATATCCATTACATAACATTTATATCCTTGCTAAAATCTTATAATTTTATTAACATTGGGAAACATTGAAATATAAAAAAGTAGTTCATGAATGATCTACATTATATCCCATTACGTTCATCAAAACTATATCCCCTATTATAAATATACTACTTATTTATATTCATCATAACCAAGGGAAAATAATCATATGAATTGTTTTCATTGTATTCATTGTGAGGGTAAAAAGGGAGAAATCATTGATAACTTGAGAATTAAATGAATATAAAGGTGTGGGAAGATGATCATAAAATTTTAAAATAAAAAATTACATCTCATAAATCATAATCTGGAATAATGAAATAAAGAATTTCCATTACGAAGACATTTACATGAATTATGAAAAATGATCCTTAATAGGATAACAATGGTGTAAGACATAAGTTTGGGGTGTAAAAATAAGAATATGAAATCATATTACTAGTTGTCTTGGCTCATTATTAAGGTTATAAGAGTATAATTTGTTTACTCCTCAAACCATCACAATAGATAGGGTATACTCCCAAGACTATTATAGTGGATAAAGTCAATTACTGAATTTGTTTTTCATTCCACATTATTCATGTTTATTTCATGACATATCAATCAATACTCATTGCATTAGAGGGAGAAATATTTAGCCTAAATAAGATAATAATTTCATGAATATGAGTGCCAAAATATTACAATCCATTCAATATATCATAAAAAATTAAAATAAATATGTTTCATTAGAATTTAATCAATGCACAACCCATGCAAAATAAATGAATTTTATAATCATTTTATCATTTTATTATAGCATTACCAATATAAAAGAAATGGGTTTCACAAATTTTTGTTATAATATTTATGAACTTCCCAAATAATGATTAAGGATGGTATTCCTATATCATATCACCTATAAATAATAAGTGAAAAAAAATGAATATTGTCTTTGATGAATAGAAATACCATTAAAGGGATATTATAAAAATATTTTGAAAAATATTTTTTTAATTAGGAAGTCACTTATTAAAAATAATTTCTCAAATATAAAGGAAAAAATATCCTTTGAATAAAAACATATAAACATGTAATGTATGTTAAAAAAATTAGATATGATGCTCAGAAAAAATTTTCAAGCCATAAAATTTAAAAAAAACATTCCTTTCATTAATTTATTGCAAATATAACAATGAAACTCATTTTGAAAATTACATATAGATAAACATAATCTTTTAATTTAAAATTAAAAACAACGATAAAAATAATTTCAAAAAAATCATTGTTGAGATGTAAAAACAATCATTATAATATTTATAAATAAAATTGATATGTAAGAAAGATAATTTTAAAACGAAGAAATAGATAATGATTATTTTCCTTAAACCACATTTTTTTGTATCTAGAGTATTTAAAATGAGAAAAATAGAATAAAATATTATAATATTAAGAAAAATAAGTGTGGAATAAATTTAACTTCTTTATCATGGGATATATCATAATATGTTATCATTAGAAACATAATCATAAATAATCCTGATAAAAAATGAGGTAGTAAAATTAAACCCTTCCAAATTTGATAACATTTGAATCATATTTCTAATTATAGAAATTAAATTATTAGGAAATTTAAATAATTTATTTAAATAAAGATTTATAATAAATTAATTGTTATTATATTTACCATAATAAATAAACAAGTTGTGTATAATGTATGTGTCCCACAAAAATTAAATGTGGGTTACAAACCCCTTATCATATGTATGACATCTTTTGTACACATTGGATACTCATTTATAATATATATTTACTTATTATTAAGACATTACATAACCATAATCATAAATATTATATCATATATTATTTGAATACAATATTTTATCACCTATTTTGACATTTCATTAATAAAATGATAATTAAGGGTAATATTTACTTCTTTTTTCATGAGTGTACTAGTTGGTAGTGTTGGTCTATGTATTTGGATCATTTACCATCAGATAATGAATTTTAATCATGATATAAATATCATATATTTTCATTTGATACATGTTTATTTTCATTCATAAAAATATATATAAATAAATAAATACATTTTCAATGAAATTGTAATCATTTTGTAGGCATATAAGCTGTTTCCATTTTATGATGAATGAAAAAAAAATAACAGGAAGTACCAAAAAAATATTATAATATATATATCTTATATATTCATTAAATTCATCCTTATTACCACCCATGTAAAACATAAATGAAAAATAACATCGATTTTTGTAGATGGTAGTTCCCACATACACATAAATGAAATTATTATTTTGAATCGGGATTGAATGTAAATCTTAAGGTGTGATATTATTATTTTATAATTATAATAATTTCTTAAATATAATATATAAACACTGAAAAAACAAAATAATAACCATACATAAATGATGGTGATGAAAAAATAGATTTTTATCGTTATGTGGAGACAGTAAGTCAAATATATCGTGAGAAATACTTATACTTCTCATTAATTTTTAAAAGGGTGTCTATTGATGTTTTAGTAATAATAATAAAATGTTATCAAATTCATGATAATGAAATTTTTATTTCATTATAAATACCATTTATTTAGAATTGGTAAATAAGAATATAAAGTAGGGTGATCGGTTAGGGGGATTACCTCTTATTTGAAATGATATCTTTAGATCTCCTATAATGGGATATAGTCATGGTATTTTTTCAAAGTAAAAAATATCATAAATATGTATGTTGAATATTAAAAGTGAAATTAGAATAGTTTTAATTTTTTTCTCAATTTTGTGTTAATATGTGAGGAAGGATGTGTGATGGTATAGTTTAAGTGAGGGACACATTTGGAATTTCTCCAAAAAATAAATTTATATAAATTAATTATTAAGAAAAATTCCACAAAAAAGTGATATAATGATTATATATATTAGGTTGTTATTCCCATAAATAAATAGAATTTAGTTTTTATTTTAATTGTGGTAACATAATGTTTTTATTAGAAAGGGTTATAATCTCCTCTTATAATATGAAAATTGGACCACAATTCCCCATTTATTACATGTTAGATCATACAATATATTCCATGTCTAATTAGATTATATTTATTATTATTAATTAATTTAATAAGATATTATTTTGAATAAATATCAAAAATGTTTATATCAAATCCATTCATTAAATTTTACTTCCAAGGTATAATGTAATATTTTGAATTTGAATATAATATTTTAAAAAAAATTTATATCATTATATAAAATCTATGGAAGACTATTTATTTCTCCAATTATATCTATTTTATTATTTGCAGAAATAATTTATCATATTTTTCAGTTAATCGATTAAATTATTTTTCAGATTTGTGTAATAATTTAACGTCATTATGAAATAAAATATATTATCAATAAAATAAAATAATTAATAAAATAGTATTTTTCAAAAAATTATTATTTATAAATTTTTAATTTTTTTCCCAAAATGTGAACTAGTAATTGATATTTAAAATGAAGAGAGTGTCCTTTTGATAATTTAGTTGATTTAAATATTATATATTTCAATTTAATGGACAGTTGACCACTAAAAAACATAATTTAAGCCCTATTAATTCTAGATATTGAATTTATTTTATTAAATTCATTAAATATTAGTAGATAAAATTAATTAAAAAATGAGAACAAAAAATGCATCAAAAGCCGATTCTAAGAAAAAAATACATTGTTATCATAAAACATGGTTTTTTATTTTCCAAATCAAAGATAAATCTTAAAATAATGTCACAAAATATAATAGATAATATAAAATATTAAATTCATTGATATATTTCAAAAATAGTGAATAATCTAATTCATTAATAAAAAACACATTATGTGCATAAAAACCGTTTTTTAAAAAATTACATTTTAAACATATAACACTGATTTCACATCAGATTCAAATATAAATTTTATTGCAAAAAACTATGTTATGTATTTTAAATTATAATATATATTATTATACATTGAAACTATTTTGAAAATAAAATTGAAATCATTCTCATGTTAGAGAAAAAAATATAGTTTTATTTCAAAGAATCTATATTTTTCATTATTAACTAGAATGGTTTTTTAAGAAAAAAACTAAAAAATTCAATGAATGATAATTTTGATATGTTGTTATTAAAAAAGAATTAAGATTCATGTAATAAATGTTTTAATTTTTTTAAAAACTAAATACATTAATTTTTTTAACAATTCAAAACATTTATTTTAATGGAAATCAATATTTTAAGAATAATATAACCTTGATAGAAATTCAATTATTATTTTTTATGAAAAAATAAATACATTTTTATTAGTTAGGATATTTTTATATATCTCAAAAATTAGTTACTACTTTTAATATATTCTAATTTAACCCTTATCTTATTATAGTCACATAATAATATTTAAATAATTTAACGTGGTTCATTTTACCTTGTTTTTTCATGTAACACAAGTAATCAAAGAAATAAAATAATATAAATAGAATTATTTTCTGAATATGAGGTTTGTAAAACATTTATTCATGTTATAATTCTATAAACATTATTATATGTTCTTAATACCTTTTTTACATTGATAAAATTCTTTTGTGGAGAAGAATTATACCAATAACAATATGATATATCCTTGTTTCTTAATTTTTTATCAAATGAAATACATTTCAAAATTAGTGTTTTTTTAATATTCATGTGATATAACACATTCACCCAATTTATATTAATATCCAGTTGATCATTATTAACATCCATTGATTCATTTTTATTTTATCTGCAATTTTTTTAAACCTAAACCTTCTTATCAATTACTTTTTTCTAATTTTCATTATCTAGAAGATTTTTTCATTGAATTGGATCACAATATTATTTTTAGCATCCACAATATTTTTATGAGTGTTGTAATAATGGAAATAGTTTCATGAATATTACTTTATATATTTTTAATCCACTACTATTTGTGATTTTTTATTATATAAATCCCAAATAAACTAAAATTCATCTATGAAAACATCCGTAAGAAAATTTTCAACAGCCCCTTAAACTCAATTTAGTTTTCATAAAAAATAGTTCAATGTTATTATCAAATTAAACACATGATGTTTAATCTTCTATAGGATAATTTTAAATAGACTTATTATAATAAATAAATATATAATTACCATTAGTTAACACTGAATATTATTTCCCCATTTTCCAATCCCTTCACATATTTTCAACAATATTCTTCTATTTTTTATTTTTTTGTTCATAACCTCCATGATTGTGTTCAAATTGATTTTAATTAAATCGTATATTATACGCTCTTTACAATATTATTAAAAAATGAATTTTATGTATGCATGATTAATAACATTGTAAAGGAAATAATCTAATAATTGGATAAATTTATTAACTCTGATAAAACTTGATTTTCATTACTAGAATCATACTATCACCTAATAGGGGGGAGAACCACTATGAACCTTTTACAAAATTTTCATTGAAATTTAAAACACTCCTTATATATATTTTACCTTATATTATATATTAATATATATATATATATATATATATTTCATTATTATTAGAGAAAAATTAATTATCACAAGCAAAAATATAATGAATTAAGTAGAGGAGAACATATTAATTTTCATGGTTTCTCCCCAATTTATGAATATACTTCATTTTGTGCTATAGTCTATTCCGTGGAAAATTCATCCATTATATTTGAAAATTAAATATAGAAGAATATTTTATAAATGGAATATTTTATATCCAGTTAGATATCAAAATTTCAAAATTATCTTATAAATACCTGATTCACTAGTATAAAAACATTATACTGAAAACTGTTGAAGAATATTTGTAATATTCTATAATATGTCATTGTATCAAATGATTAGATATTCATCATCATAAAAATTCACAAATGATATATAGTATTCTTCCGAACTGCAGGCACAAAAAAAATGAAAATTTCTAGGTATACAAATGATATATGGGATCATGAATACAATTACTATACAATTAAAACATCAATGAGTTCATCTAATAATAATTGATATATATCCCAAAATTTATGTTGGTCATCATCAATAATTCAATATATCTTCTTTCTTATACCTAATATTTATATTTCAATATATTCAACTATATAGTGATATAATGGTCTATGATGATGGGATAATTTCACCAATTTTTTGTTTTATTCTTCATCTCTTCAATAAACATGATCTTCTTCTTGTCAATATACTCAATATTCTTCTTTTCATCAATACATAGTGCATTTTTCCTTTTTAATAAATTTTTGCGTTCTTCGACAAATTATATTAAATCTCTCTCTCTTTTTAAAGTATTTATTTATGAAAATATATTTTCTTTATTTTGAATATATAAAATTAATTCAATATCATCACAGTGACCTCCGCATTATTATCCGAGCCAAATTATGTGGGAATGCTCCATAAAATGTCCAAATTTTTTTTCTTAGATCGTATTTCATAAATAATAATTTTTTCATATTCAACATTTATTCCAAGTCAAAAATATATAAATTTAATTCTATAATGATACTTGAGATTACACTACCCCCAAAACCTGTAGTGATTTAATATCCCTATAAATATTTATATATTCATGAAGAAGAATAATCAAAATTTCGATTTATTAATGTAAATAACATGTTATCCACGAATGATTCTACCATATAATGAGTTAACATCTCTATTTAAAATTGTAAAACATATTAAATGATATTTATTTCTAAAATGAATGCACATAATCATCATATTATTTCATAGTCATGATAACATGAAAATTTTCTCTATAGAATATCTTTAACACATTTCTCAAAATAATATTTGAGTGGTATGTTATCCAAAAAATCCACCATGAAATAGTCTTATTCAAAATTCTATAATAGCCATATTATCCACTAATAAACCAAAATCACATATTTATCATTATTAATTTATGTTCAAATTCAGGAAGAACAACTTATCCATCTAAAAGAGATATTATAAATTTGTTATATAAACAAGAATTAGTTATAATTCAATGATGGATTATCAATCATTAATAAAACCTATAATAATTCATTATTCAGATATTTTAATTAATCCATATTATTTATCTTTACATACCTCTTATAGTAGCCATACTTTGAATAAATATTTAATCCAATAGTATATTTTTGTTTTTTTCTAATATGCCCAACAACATATATAATTTTCATTTAGATCAAATAAATAAGAATAATATTTCCAAGTGCTACATTCATTGAATATTATTAAATCAATGACTCAAATTACCAATAATATGTCATCCTTTCCCATTATTAATGGTTGAATATTCATGATCCTTATTACAAAAATTTGTATGCCTTTGCAGAAATATATTTAAATGAAAAAATTACTCGTTATCTCTCTTAATTCCAATTATCTCTCCATTCACTCCTTTTTGGGAGTGACTTCACTAATAAATGTATTAATTAATATAATTAATCATTATTCTCTTAATCTATATCTTCAGATATACTTAATTATATATTGAAAATAAGAGACCATTATAATGCATTATTTCAGGAATAACTACTACTAGAATCCATATATTTATAGATATTAAGGTCAGTTTGACTAATGGATTCCACCTCTAATATGCCCCGAGATAGTGAATACTAAAGTGGGTATAATACTCATATATGCGAGGAGATTTCTTAATCAAATACCATAAATAATAAAGAATCAATCCTCTAATCCAATATTGTGAATTTAAATTAAAAAAATAAAATCTAATAAAATAAATGTATCCCATATTTCATGTATACAAATATAATGAATGATTTTATAATAGAATAACTTATAACCCTTGTCATCCACCAAACATGATTTAACTCTCATAAACAATAGGCCCTAATATTCCACCACCTATCATGAAAAACAAACAAAAAAATGTTGTGGTGTCTAAATATGAGACTATTTTATAGGACTATCCTTATTAATAAATCAACATCGACATTCAATAAAAATTTATTTCGAAACAATTGGAATATCAATATTTTAAAAAATTCATATAAAGAAGTAGATAAGGATATGAAATATAATCCCAGATCTATGTGTTATACATTGTTTAAGAAAATTTATTATTTTTCTTAAAGCATTTTCCTTCATTCCTCTAACCAACATCCCATAAAATTCCCACACTAACCAGTAATTCAAATTCTACAATAAAAATAGTAAAATTAGATATTAAATCGATCCAATAAATATTAAATAAATTAGATAAGAATAAGGCCTCAAAATATACCAACACTCTCATGAGTCAATTTTGGTTTTTCACATTTCATATAGGTTTCTATTTTATTGGATACCCTATTTAAAGACCCAGAAATTCTGAGGAAAATACTTTCTTAAATAATGGTATTTTTACAAGTCCGTGAAAATTTACAGCACTTGATTCTGAGGCTCGTTGTGCCTGGAATAAATTTAAAAAATTTTCTTCTAGTAAGTTCAGTAAACGTACAAGAATGATTTTATAACATTTGAACCGTTACTCGGAGCTGAAATCTGAGGGCACCGTTGAACTCACAACGCCGACATTTTCTTAAGAAGTCTTTCACCTCGAAGGAATATGGTCGAGAATAAAAGTTCTATTTTGGTTTTTTATAAATAATAATAAAATAATGCGAACAACACATTATTTTATTTTAAGCTTCCATGTCTGTGATTGTTGGTTAAAACCACCACATGGGAGTTATAGGTTGAAACACCACACCCTAACCTCCTATGAGAGGGTATATTGGTGGGGCCCACCTGAATATAACCTCTCATGAGAGGTTACAATGTGGGGACCACCCGAGACCATAACCTCTCAACTCTCCCTCATTAATGAGTGAGAGACTCTCTACCTCCCCTAGTTTTTGAATTTGTGCCAACTACCCAATTAATGTGCCAACCAAATGCATTAAATTGGAGGAGCATTTTAAATTAATTCAATTTTTTTTGATTTTGTGCTAATGATTAAAATAACAGACAAACTGTTATTTTGGGCACATTCATTTTGGTGGATACTTGGGAGAGGAAGAGAACTTGGAGAAACTTATCCTCTCCAATGAAAAACGCCCCTCCCAATGAAGAATGTGAATAATGGTGGTGACAATTATTCTTTGACTTTCTTCCTCGAACACATACTATCATAGATAATCGTCCCTCTTCATAATCATCAACGAATCGATGAAGGAACTTGGATTTGAAGTGTGTGGAGGACACGACGAATGACGGTCTCCCCTGTCTTCCTTCCACGACTCCATCGACGAATGATGAACGAAGAAACAAAGTTAGGGTTTTAGTTTATTTTAAGTGCCATGTTCTTCCTTTCTTTTAAAAATGAAGAATGATGATGGTTATCTTTTGTGGGTATAATGTTGTTCTTCGTTCTTGAGAACCAATTTTTACTACCCTAAACTCAGAGGGTGTGGGGAAAACCAACATGGCCCGACCCTGCTACCGATCTTGTTTTTGATTGAAATTAGGCTTGGTGATGAAGAAAGAGGCAACGAATGTGGAAATGACAATGTTTGTTCTACCCGCGACATCTGTGAACTGCACGGCCCCTGCGGCGTTTGGCACCAAATTCTATGGAACCCGCACCAGCCTGGCCTTCCGGCCATCCAGCCACCAGCACCACCCGTGTTCCCTGAAAGAACCCCATACTAACCCACGCTTAGCCGAACCCGCAGACTACCTGGGCACGCGTCACCCCGAACCGGCTTCTACACGGTAGTGGCATGGCCGCCCGCCTGGCCATTGCTTGGCCTCCCGCCAGGCTTCCCGCCTGGCCCCCCGCCTGGCCGCCTGCCCGGCCACCCACCATGCCGCACCCGGCCACCCCCATCCCACATAACCGAGATGCCTTTCGGCTGACCCCAAGCGGCCTCCACGTGCCCACGCGCACGAGGCCTTCCAGCCAACCCAGCCCCCTTGTGGCCACCCGACCGAGTCAGTGTCCCGACTCCCTCATGGCCGCCCGACCTGCCCGACCCCTCTTGCGGCCTCCCAACCATGCCGGTATCCAAGTCCCACCCCCTCGTGGCACCCTGGACAAACCGACCCGGTCGCGTCCAACGTACCGAGCCATGCCCTAGTGATGCTCCAGGCCGAACTAGCCCCAAGCCTGAGTAGAACCACTCTCATAGTCTGCTGGGCTCAACATTACAGGCTGACCCACCACCCCCCCCCCCCCAACAGTAGGGGTCAGACCCAACATGTTTGACTGGGTCAACCCATACCGGGTCAGCCCAGACTGGGTTAGGCATAGTCGATCCGACCAGGTTGGGCTAGACCCGGGCCCTCTACTAACCCATTACTTACATTGGCCATAACATTATCACCAGATGATCTTTTCACGAACCGTCAGAAGCACTTGTATTCATGGAGCACGAATGTCTCTTTGAGTATAACCCACCAAAGTTTAGGATATTTTTGAGTTACGGTCAGGTTTGAGCGTACACAAAACCAACCGGGCCCCCGATACTAAAAACCTAATAACTCACAGACTAGGTGTTAGATTGAAGTGTCGTTAGTTGTGTTGAGACCTCTTCAACGTTGAGGACCTTCGAGATGCTTTTACATGGGACTTCGTGACATTTAGAGTATTGACTTGTAGATCGTGGAGCAGATCCTCTTGGAGATGAGTGAGCTTAGTGCAGAGACGTAGTAGATGGCTGAGACATGATGACACTTGACCGATTCGACTCGGAGTGGCTCGACTAGCCCAATGGGGAGTGCCTCTGTGTGACTCAGTAGTCCCACTATAGGTAGCACCTCTGTGTGACACTGCATACCCATGGTACTCGACAGGAGGAGTACCTCAGTAGGCTATGAGGGGGAGTTTCTCTGTGTGACGCGGCATACCCATGGTGAGGAGCACCTCTGTGTGACACGAAAAACCCACAATACACGACAGTAGAAGTAACTTATAAGTCCAAGGTTAGTGGGAAGTGCCTCGGTGTGACATAGAAGGCCCACTGTACTCGATAGAGGAGGAGTAAACCATCAGCCGAGGATCCAACAGTGTGACTGGGGATGTTTCTTGATACTACCCCTGTAATAAATATCATGGTTTGAACTGAGTCAGCGACTTTGTATTTTCCTTTTGATTGAGATGGATTACATGATAACAATGGTAAATGTATGGGCATATACCTAAGAGAGGTTATCCGTTGAAATCATACTTTATGGTTTATCATTGTTGGATTTTGTAAGACCTTGAGGGTCGCGGGTCCCTACTGAGTTTCATTATACTCACACCTAAACGAGATATGCCCAAACCTCGTTGTGTTGGATGAAAATGATAGACAACGCTAACGGTGGCTGAGAGCACCAGGACTGGATGGTACCCGAAGGTGGACCCTACGACGAATTGGTTCATGGAGATGATAGACAGACATGGAGTGCTCTGGAGGCTATCTATACCTACCCTTCTTGTAGGATTTCTGGGAGGTCGATCCAAGAGCTAATTTCAACTTTCAATTGTTTTTTCCCAATCCAGTTGTACTTGTACTTTTCAGTTGTTCATGTATTTCCGGCCACTTTTTAATTTCCGTTACTCTTTTGTATAAATTTTACCTTAGTACTTTGCTTCCAGTTGTGTGATTTGTTGTGTTTTTTTACAGTTAAAAAGGCAATGCCTTACTAGTTTAGAGATTTACACCTTTGGTGCTAGTCTCCTGACCCTGGCCTATGGAAGTATGGCTTGGGGTAGTCACGATACAGGCCCTGGGGGATGGGTCATGACAAAATGGTGTCAGAAGAGTCGGTTCTACCACAGAAATTATGACTCTGATTATTGATTTTTGTGAATAAATAGTGTTAAGGATACTAAGTGTGGTTTTTAGTTCAAGGATTCAAGTGTTGGTGTGGTGTGTTACGTATCCATATACCAGGACCTTGATTAATAATTTCCAACTGAGTGCACGAACCACAGATTGCGTGTGTGTTTTCAAAAGATTTTATTTAAGTAAGCTCAACTAATATAGATCACCAGGTATAATCTCTTGAACCTGTCTCATATGTTTCTTTCAGGATGCCTTCAAACAGATGACCAGTTAGATCCTCTAGAGTCGTACGCCCTGATATCCCACCGAGCGATGAGGCCTTGGTGCAGGGCCCTTTACCAGTGGAGGCACTAGTGTTACCACTCCCCGTTGGGCCACCAATGCCACTAGCACTAGAAGCAGATTATGCACACCACTTGAGCGCATTACATGAGTTACAGCTCTAGAGGCCACCCCGGTTCAGGGGAGATATGGACCCACAGGTAGTAGAGGATTGGCTGGAGGCTGTGGTGAGAGGTTTCAGACTAGTCGGGACACCGCCCGACATCATGGCGATTCTTACTTCCAGCCTTCTACAGGCAGTAGCTGGAAGATTGTGGGTCATTATGCTCTAGGTGCATGATGAGATGAAACTTCTATAAACAGACTCCTAGGGCATGTTTCGGGCAGATCTTGTCCCTACCACCCTTCGTGTGGTGTGGATACAGGAGCCACTGCATCTATAGTAGGGTAGCATGACAGTGGTGTAGTACTCAGCAATGTTCACTGACCACTTGCACTACTATATAGATATGGTGTGGGACCTATTCTTCAGGGCTCGGACTTTCAGTTAGTGTCTTAGGCAAGAGATCATGGCATCAATAATCTCTCTCAGCATCCTGATACAGTTGAGGGTGTTAGACAGAGCCCTCCTAGTGGAGATTTTCTTTGCTGAGAATTCACCGGCAGTGTGACCCACTCCTAGTTCACATGTAATGGAGTCTTCTACGCCTGGAAGTAGAAAGATGACTCAGAGGTCCAAGAGGACCACACCCACATGTGTACGACCGTAGGGCTCAGGATCTATTGTGTGGGGCACCAGGGGTAGTGACAGACCTGCGAGGAGCAGGCAGTGTTACTCGTGCTGTGGGCTTGGTCACATGGATCGTGACTGTCTGACCCATCGTTTAGATGATCAGCAGATAGTTGAGGGACCTACCAGGAAGATGCAAAGATTTGATCGAGGTGGTTTGTTGGACACATGCAGACGTGGCAGGAGAGCTCGTCATGCAGCTAGAGGTGCGCGTCGATTCGAGGTGTTACCACCACCACTAGAAGGTCCACCCCGACCGTAGGGAGTAGTTGGACAGGGGAGAAGTCATCTTTAGGCAGCTGAGGCCAAATATCACGGAGCTTTAGAGATAATTTGAGGTATGGTCTCTGTCTATTCCACCATAGTTTCAGTACTTATAGACACAGGTTCCAGTCATTATTTCATTCCCACATCCCTCATTCGGAGCTCGGATATTCTGAAGGAGCTGTTAGTTCGATCCTTACATCTAGATACTCTTATGGGTGTAGACCCAACGATTATGCACTAGTTCTAGTAGTGTGAGCATATTTTTGGGGGTGAGAGATTCGACTGGGATCTCCTCGTAGCGGCGTCGAGTCCTTATGATGTCATCTTGCGTATGGACTTTTTATGTACAGTCAATGCTTAGATAAACTGTATTAGGCTAAAAGTGCGGTGTGTATGTAGTAATGGGACTCGTTTCACCTTCATCGGTGATAAGGGATCCTTTGCAGCATAGTAAGGACTTACTCGGAGGAGGGGGCATCCGATCACTCATCAGATGGCACGCCTTACCCTCGAAGTAGTATATGTGGAGACTCTGAGTTATCCTATAGTGGTGGACCAGTACGCGGATGTTTTCCCTAATGATGTTCTAGGTCTACCTCCTCGCAGAGAGGTGTACTTATACATTGTATTGTACCCTAGGACAACACCAATATCTATGCCAGTATATCAGATGGTTCCCGCTGAGCTACATGAGAAACGGGTACAGCTGGAGGACTTGTAGTTTACAGATTCATCTGTCCAGTGTTTCTCCCTTGGCATCCCAGATTCCATTCGCCAAGATGGCTGATGGAAGCGTTAGTCTTTGTGTCAGCTACCATCACCCAATCCAGGTGACCGTGAAGAACAAGTAACCACTCCCGAGGATTGAATTCCTATTTGATCAGCTAAAGGGAGTTCAATGATTCTTGAAGATATACCTCAGATCAGGCTATCACCAGCTCATTGTTCGAGATGAGGATGTACAGAAGATCTCCTTCATATGTCGGTACGACCACTAAGAGTTCTTGGTTATGCCATTTGGTGTAACCAATTCCCCCACAATTTTTATGGGACTCATGAACAGGGTTTTCCAGCCTTACCTTGATCACTTTGTCGTAGTCTTCATCGACGACATTTTGATCTACTCGACTACTGAGGAGGAGCATTCCTACAATTTGCAGGTAGTACTGGACACACTCTGAGAGCACTAGCTTTATGGTAAACTCTCTATGTTCTAGTTTTGGATTCGAGAGGTTGACTTCTTAGGAAACATCATCTATGAGGCTGGAGTTCCTGTAGATCTTGTGAGGTTTTAAGTGGTACTTTCTTGGGAGCCACCCAAGAGTGTGACAGAGGTATGAAGTTTTTTGGGTTTGGCTGGGTACTACCAGAGGTTCATTATAGACTTCGACAGAGTTTCAACACCACTATTAGCCTTGATGAATAAAGGGAAACCCTTTGTGTGGACGAAGAGATTCTAGTAGATCTTGCAGGAGATGAGGCTGAGGCTAACTAGTGCCGCCATTTTGAGGCTTCCAGAGGTGGGAGTAGGGTACGTAGTTCACTGCGACGCATCAGGGACCAGACTTGGGTGTGTCCTGATGCAGGAGTGAGTATTGATCGCATATGGTTCTCTATAGCTGAGACAACATGAGCAGAACTATGGTACCAATGACCTAGTGTTAGAAGTAGTGGTATTCACCTTAAAGATGTAACGACACTATCTGAAGGGCAAATGTTTTTGCGTGTACTCTCATCACAATAGCCTCGGGTATATCTTCTCTTAGAAGGACCTGATCCTGAGACAATGGAGATGGCTTGAGTACCTATTGGATTATGACTTCGAGAAAGTCTATACTCTTAGGAATGGTAATTTTGTTGCAGATGCACTCAGTAGGAGGTATGGTATAAAAATGCTAAGAGAGGCGACATAGCAGCTGGATGCTTTACAATTATCATTTGGGGATAGAGATGGAGTAGAATTCTTTCAATCTCTTATAGTTACTCCCCCACTCCATAAGGGATTTAGGGAAGCACAACATGGGGACGCTGACTATGAGACATGACATGCTTAGATATCCATAGGGAAGACACCTGATGGATTTTCTATTGGTGGGGAGCATGTCATCCTCTTCAGAGGACGTACCATGGTACCAGTAGACTTAAAAAGTAAGTGTTGAGTGAGTTCCACACATCCCCTCTGGTGGTGCATCTAGGAGTGGCGAAGATGTTCCCAGACATTTCACGATAGCACTAATGGCCTGGTCTAAAGAAGGCAGTAGCAGAGTTTGTTTCTAGATGCCTCAATTTTTAGCAAGTGAAGGCAGAGAACCAGGTACCCGAAGGCTTGGTCGGGCCTTTTGAAGTCCCAGATTTGAAGTGGGATGGGATATCAATGGACTTTGTGATGGTTCTTCCACGTAAATCCAGGGGTCATGAATCGATTTGGGTGATCTCGACCAACTCACCATGTTGGCCCACTTCATACCGATCAGAGACTAGGGTTCAGTAGAGAGCATGGATTGCCCCTATGTGTAGGAGATTGTATGCCTACATGGAGTAACTTCTTTTATTATCTGCGACCGTGATGCATGGTTTACTTACCGACTGTGGAAGGGGTTACAGGCGGCTTTCGTGACACAGCTTCACCTGAGCACTACCTTCCATCCTTAGAAAGTTGGTCAGACTGAGCGGACCATTTAGACCCTCGAGGATATGATTTTTGATGGTGTCCTCAACATTGGTTATAGCTGAGAGGATCAATTAACCTTGGTGGAGTTTTCCTATTACAACAACTATCACTCCACCATGAGTATAGAAACTTTTGAGTAGTTTTTTGGTCGACGATGCAGATCGCCATTGTACTGGACAGACCCAGGGGAGTCAGCACTAGTGGGACCGGAGATAGTATGGGCTACTATGGAGAAGGTGCAGATCATCCAGTAGCAGATGAAGACTACACAGAGTAGGCAGAAGTCGTATGCCAATAGGATACATGGACCTCTAGAGTTCAAGGATAGTGTCCACATCTTTCTATGGGCCTTACCTCGATGAGGTCTTTTGATATTTGGCTGATGGGACCAGTTGTCACTACTGGAAATTTAGGCTATATCCACGGTTTGAAACCATGCCTATAAACCCAAAAACCGTAACTATAGGTTATAGCCACAGTTCAATGAACGGTGGCCGGTATTTGAGTGTATATATGCCATGTCTTATAGCCACAGTTTAAAACCATGGCTAAAGCCTTCTAGACACGGTTTGAAACTGTGGTAGAAGGTAAAAAACAAAAAGACCTCATAGCCATTGTTAGAAATCGTGGCTATAGATTAAAGTTCAATAAAAAACACAGTAGGCCTACATTCCTTCCTTCCAAAAACTATGGCTATATCCTTCTAGCCATGGTTTGAATCCGTGGTATAAGGTAAAATACAAACAGGCCATATAGCCACGGTTAGAAACCGTGGCTATAGATTGATGTTCAATAAAAAAACTCATCAGTCCTGCAGGCCTACCTTCCACCCCTTGCTAGCCCCCCTACCATCCACCCACCTACTAGTCCCCTTGCTACCCACACCCTACATGTCTCCCCCTATTTTCCATTCGACTCTACCCCCTACCAGTCCCCCTGGTTCCCCAGTCACTCCCAGTCAGTCACCCCCTGGACACCCCCACCGCCTCCCCTACACAAACTCCCCCACCTAGGACAAACACCCCCTGGATAGAAAGATAACCCTGGACACCCCCACCCTTGGACAGACAACCCTGGAAACCCCCCTCCGATGGACAGACCCCCCCCAGACAGACACCCCCCACCCTGGATAGACACCCCCAATAAAGAAAACCCTAGACACCCCCTCCCCTGGAAAGACCCCCCCCCCCCTCAAATAGACACCATCGATCCTAGACAGACACCACCCCTGGATAGAAAACCCTAGACAGCCCCTCCCCTAGACAGACCCCCCCGGACAGACACCCCCACCACCACCCTGGAAAAACACCCCCAACCCTACACATACACCCTCTTGAAAGACAACCCTGCACACCCCCTCCCCTGGATAGACCCCCCCCTAAGATAGACACCCCCTCCCCTAGACAGCAGCTTCAGTGCTTCTGGGGTCAGGGCGTGACATGGAGAGCATTCCCTCTAATAACCTGAAGGAGACATTAATAGTAGGATAGAAAAAATTTCACTCAAAACCAGATTCAGTATACTATGTAATGGTGATGGAAAAAAGAAAATGGAGTTTCCATTGGTGTCTCTAATGGCCTATTCATAAAAGGAGTAATGGAAGGAAAGAAGGATATTGTGACTAAGGGAGAATTAAATTTGAGGAAATATATTCTAGAGAAGAAAATAATTTCAGTTAGGAAAAATAGTACTAAAGAAAGACAATAATGAATTTTTCAAGAACCAGAGGGAGTGTACACTCAATGACCAACCTGGAAAGTGATGAAACTACCATGGAGAGAAAAATAGGAGGAAGATATTTCTCTCATAGTAATCATGGAATAAAAACAATAATCTTGCTTGAGTGGGTTCATTCACACCACAACAAAGAAAGAATAGAAAAATGATGGATTGACCCTTGAATGGAGGAAGAAGTATGCCAAAGGAAGATGTAATAATGGTGCTCCAATGGAAGGAGCTTCCATTAGTGAGATGATTTTCACTCTAGAAGAGAATCCTTGGACAACAGTGGGGATTAAATCTAAAGAAAACATTCAAAAGTAGGTATCTACAAGTGGTGTCATACAAAATCACACCATTATAAAGTGTTGGAAGAAAACTAGGAATAAATGGTTGTTCCACCAAGACCAACCTTAATCCTCATGTCAATGATGATGGAGGTAACCTCTCTCTCCATGATCATAAATGTTACTAATATCTATTGGAAGTGATATAGGCATAAGGGGGAGATAAAATACATGATTTGTATGCATTCAAAAGATATGGATGAATGGTGTGATTGTTCCAGAAAGGCACATATGTATCAACATAGATGAGAATATTGATGAATCCTGATATTCATTCCCTGATGGAGGTATTCCGTTAGCATAAAGTCAAATATTGATCACCTAGTCACCTAGAAAAATCAAATCTGGATTTTCTCACACATGCTTGAATAATGAAGTCCAAACATAAAAAGCCTGATTTTGAGTAAGAAACGAGGTGCCAAAGCCTTTCATGGAATAACCAGTGGTTTTATGTTGAATCTTGGGTACCATTAGTGATATCAAGCCATGTGACTAGTAGAATAAATCAACTAAGGAGAAAAAGAAAAATTGAGAGTTTATAACAACAACATGGTTTAATATCATGCTTACATATGTATAATGTAATAAGTGGAGTAATTTTTTTAATACAAGATACTAAAAGCTGCTGGAAAAGGATAAATTATTCCGAACAAGTGTTGTCTCAAATTGAAATTTTTTCAAATATTTGGCGTTGAAATTCAAGGGTAGTTGGTTATAAACACACAAATACTGATAGGGGAGTTTTTCCACCCGTAGTCCCTACATACCAGAGGATGGGGAATCAGGCTGCGTCTATAGCTGATGTCCATCTAGTGTAATTGCCTTTGGCTAGTGCAACCGCATGTTATTTGTTTTAACATATTTGGTGTGGGAAATCAGGTAATTTTTGTAGTTAGATAGTCAGTTAGATGGAGGGATTATATGTTTGGATTGGGGGATATCCTGAGGGGATATCTATATTTTTCAGAATTTGTGGTTGTTAGAGAGAGAGGCTCTAGGAGTGAGCGACACCCTTAGATAAACTTCTTGTATTGATCGAAATCCTATTGAAATAACAAATTTTACTATTAATTTTGGTGTTTTGATTGAGAGAATTTACTGCCAAGAGATAGGAAAGGGAACTGAGGACTGTTGTATGCACATATGAATGGAAGGGTGAGTTTCAGGATTGGAATCAATGATCACCAAACAACAGAATGACAAAAGATGATAGGAGGCAGGACAACTTTTGACAGGATGAAGCACAACTATGATAGGAGGAAGCGCTTCATCGATTGGAGATTCAAATGTAGGACTTGACATTAAATATGTCTCGCCTAGTAGCAAGTCAGAAGGATCGTATAGAATGAGGAGAAGAACGAGGAATGTATGTTTCTTTAGAGGAAAGAAGAAGTAGTTTACGAATAGAGGAATAAAAAAAGTTTAGAAGATAAAGTTGTGGTAGATGCTAGTGGAACACGTAGAACTGTTAAGGAAGTTCCATGTGAGCAGTTTGGCCGTGAGCAGACTAATCCTTAAGAGATGCCACTTTTTTTTGAGAAGATCCAATGTCTAGGATCGTGAGTGCGGAAATGTATTTTTCGATTTATAGAGTTTGAGAAGAACTGAAGGTGCCACTTGCACAACATTTTATGGAAGGCATGGCATAGTATTGGATAATATCTTTGAAAAACATGATGTCAGAATTATTTGTTGCGTAATCGTTGGGAGTCTCAATGATAGAAACGAGAAAATAAATAGAATGCAGAAAAAAGGAAAGCAACAAGAACACAACGATTTACGTGGTTTGGGAATAATTCCTACGTCGATGGAGAGGCATAACTTCACTTTTTCGAGAGAAAAAAATTATAGAGTTTTAACAGTAGTATCCTTTGCCCGAAAATGGGCTATAAAATGGATAAGACGATCCATTATGTTCACAGTACTTGATTGAAGATGAAATAGTTTGGTATATCTTCATCACCTTATTTGATGGGATTCCTAGGCTTGGTAAACATGACTATGTTGTTTTCAATTGATGAGATGTATTACCCTGGTACATGGTCATTTCAAAATAAATGATATGTTTTCATCACATAAAACTACATATTTAATTTCTCCATCACATCATCCTAATGAGGTTGATGTTTTTTGGATCATAGGAGGTGGAACTACTTGATATGGTGATGTATTTGAAGCAGGAAAAGGTACCTAGTCCTATTTAATCATAAATTTAGTGGATTCTTCTCTCCCAACTATCATTCCCTGAGTTGATGGAATCACTCCTACCATGAATTTGTTCTCTATGATGGAGGCTTCTCCCTTTGGAAAAATTATATAAAGGTCACAAAACCCTCCTTTTTTATTTTTCATAGAAAAGTTTCATGTGAATATTAGTGAGAGGATTCACTATATATATTGGAAATAACTCTTCTTGAGGGAGTGGTAGATTCAGTGAGTATGTCAATATTTTCTACCAAGAAATGAAATATGATACCATTTTCAATATCCCATTAATTATAGTTATTGATATTTAATACATCAGTCTTCTACAACATTGAGCTAAACATGAAGAGAACTTATGACACAGGTCTTCTCATACAATGATTAAATTAGAATGAAAACTCATATACCACACAAATTCCAGCCTCTGTAGTGATAATATGAGTCATATATCTTTTATTAACTCTATTTATAGTGGTACCCTTCATGGTAATTATAGTTAATGACCAAATTTAGCTGGTTATTATCTAGGTATACTGATCCATTTATCATTGGAAATGTAAGATTCCCAATATTTCATGGGGGGAGAGTTAGATCTATCAATTAAGGATAAGGAATATTTTCATGTTGTATAGGAAAAATTCATTCTTCAATAGTGTGTAATTTATCCTTTAACAACTCTATTGTGTTCATAAGAGTTTCAAGAATGTGTAGTTAACTGGGGACTTAAAGAGGTGTGGTTACAAGTCCGAGAAAAGGTATGACAACTTATTGGGCCATCCGTGAGGGAACTGCTGGTATCGATCATGGGTAACCAATACATGAAGCCCTATAAGGATGTGTCGGACCATATTTTTTAATGATCTCAATGGAAGTAATTCCTGATCATATGTTGTGGGTTCCAAATATATTGGTGGTCGTTATCCCATGTTGAGTTAATATTCAAGATCTTCTTCAGTTGCTAAAAAACCCCTCTTGGTTGAGGTGTGCATAATGAAAGTGTGATTTAATGATCATCATATATAACATATATAACAGGAAGGTTTTCTTAGTGTAGTTCTTCATTTAATCTTCTCAACTCGCTAATCTCTCCTTATCGCTTTGTATATTATTATTCCAGATAAAGGGGATTAAAAAATCTAGAAGGAAGGTGAGCTTTAATTTGGACATTACATTTAATCATTTTGGGTTCTATTAAAGGAGGTAATGAATGATAGTTTATGGGAGTTCACAAATTCATCGAATGCCTTTGGTTCTACGTAAGAAATCCTCTTTAATTTTCTCAGTGTAGACCACATTGTGAAATAGAACATCATATTAGGAATCCGTTGAATTGGTCTCCAATTCTAGAGAATAATTTAGGGTGGATTTGATGATATTCAATTTGATGAAATGAATTATAGGAATTATATCAGTTTCATTATGTGGATTTATTATTATACACCCTCTATATGGCCTTTTCTTCTCCTTTTCTGACTCATTGGGAGCTACTCGGTGGATAGTAATCCAAATGGAATCTATAGAAAATTCTGTTTTTCACATCCATAATGAGGATACCAGAAAAGTGATGGTATGAATTTGGGATTCTTTTGATCTATGGTGGATGATAATTCCACACTACCCTTTTGATTTTATCAATGTTTTTCTAGACATAGGATGGGTTCATCATTTGATATTTACTTGGATCAACCATTTAAAAAGAACATTTCACTATTTCAGAATATTTTACATTTTGATGACCATAATACTATAAGATAGAGGCTTTCTCAATATCATTTTATATATAATGAAAACAAATCCTATCAGTTAACCCTAAAATGGGACGATATCAGTGATATTAGGTTGGGACCAATTTTTTTTACAAAATCATTGGTCATGGATAGAGTTTGTTTTCTGTTGAATATGTGAGGCTATGATATTTGATGCTAAAAAATTTGGAATCATTTTATAGTTAATGAGTATTGTGAAATGTAGTGGTCCATGTGCATCCAATCATCTAATTTGAACACCTAATAGGGAATTATTGATAAGGTGTCCTAAACACATTAATGTGTAAAATCATTCACATTGATGGAATCCATACTATTTTTCAATCATTTGATGTTTTGAATCCATGATATATGTCATGTCAATTTTTCATTGCAACCAATTTATTACCTTGACTTGAATATGATAATAATTAAAGGGTAATACCTTTTAATTCAAATTAAGAATACTTTTCTGCATGTTGATGGAGATTTGATTTGTGCAATATTCTGACAATTCCATTGGAATGGTGTATTTAATGGTGAATAAAGGTCCTAAAAAGAATGGTATGCCATCTCTATTAAAAAATTCCCCATGATTAGAATGTATTATTCATATTCCTAGAGAAGGGTGAAATCGCCGAGTGACTGCGGCGTGACAGCCGCGTGACCGCAGCGTGACCGCGGCGTGTTGGCCCAGTGCAGCGACATCTACAGGGCAACATCTTCCGGCCAAGAGAAATGGTATCGGGAGGAGGCGGGGCAACATTCCATCCATCACCCCACCGGCAGAAATTGTGATTAGTCAGTCTCAACATTGATCACAAAACTCATGGAATACTATTACTGCGAACTGTCGCAGGGTGTCTTCTGGGAGCAGGGCTAAACCGCAATGTGACTTCGGCGTGACCGCGGCATGACTGCAGCGTGACCGCTGTGTGACCACGGTGTGACCGCGGCTTGACCGCAGCATGACCGTGGAATGACCGTGTCATGCCCGCAACGTGTTGGCCCGGTCCAGTGACATCTACGGGGTATCATCTTCTGGCCAGGAGTGAAGGGAGTCGGAGGAGGCGGGGAACTATTCTGGTCATCTCTCTCCTAGAAGAAATTGTGATTAGTCAATCTAAAAATTGATCACATGGACCATGGAATACTATCACTGTGAACTACCGCAGGGTGTCATACTGGAGCAAGGCCAAACCACAGTGTGTCCGTGGTGTGACCGCAGTGTTGCTACGGCAAGACCGCGGAGTGACCGTGGCGTGACATGGGCATGACCGCAGCATGACCACGGTTTGACCGCAGCGTGTTGGCCCGGTGCAGCATCATCCGTGGAGCAGTATCTTCCGGCCAGGGGCTAAGGGAGCTAAAGGAGGTGGGGAAACAACCTGGTCTTCACCCCGCCATCAGAAATTGTAATTAGTCAGTCTCAACATTGATCAAAAGAATCATGGAGTACTATCACAGTGAACTGCCGCGGGGTGTCGTCCCGGAGTAGGGCCAAAGCATGGCATTACCACAGGGTGACCGCAACGTGACCATAGCATGACAGCAGCGTGACCGCAATGTTTTGGCTTGGTCCAGCAACATCCGCGGGGCAACTTCTTCTGGCCAGGAGCGATATGAGCGGGAGGAGCCAAGACAACATTCCGACCATCGCCCCATTGACAGATGATAGAATAGATCAACTATTTAATAATCTATAATAATGGATCACCAGAGAAGGTTTTAGAAAGCGGAACAATAACACAACATCTGAAGGAAAAAACAACAGAAAATAATCATACACCCTACACAAACCATTTAAAAATTCATTCACTTTGCCTAAACATGGATATTTTATTTATAATATTCAATGAGTGAAAAGGAATGTGTCATGGTCAAGGCATATGCCTACATGGGCAACACCATTTGAGTTAAACGAGTATGATAAGCCAATTTATATTATTCAAAGAAAAAAGAAACTATCTAGCCACAAAACAAACACCTACAAGAGGAAAATGAAAGACTCAAACCAAATCTAAACATGATATAAATAACTATTAGTACTCGTTGGTTTAGAATACAGCGCAACTCCATTGGAGGGGTTTTATTATAAAACCATTGAATTGATTTATAAAAAAATTCATTTAATTATATTTATGATTTCTTATAAAACTCATTTAGCACAAATCAAATGCAATAATTTAAGCAACTAGATCAACATAGCTATCACTATGAGTTTTTTCAGACAGCACACCTCCATTGGAGGGGTTTATTTATAAAAACAAGACTTTATTTATCAATTGAAAAAATTATATTAGAGAACAATTATTCAAGATATGAAATTCAATATAATTAAGTGGAATTAAGAAAGAACAAAAATTCAATTTAAAGCATTCTTGAATTAAAAAGGCTAGAAGAGGGATCCTAATTCTAGGTGGGTCCAAACCATCCAATTCGGCTCCTGGAGATTTCTAAGTAAAAGCTGCTGCTCCCACACTTGGTATATGCACCTTCACACACATGCAAGACATGTATCCCCTATGCACACACCTGCATGGACATGATCATGTGCAAGGGGATCCTTACACATATCCTTATATGAATATACTAGTCTCCACTCACCTGTGTATGAATTTATATATATATATGGGCACACATTGCCTCGTACGTGAATAATCACTTCCATGACTAATTATAGTTGACTTTATTTGCAGGTTCATAACTAATTATAGTTGTGATAAAGGGAAAGTTATAACTTCTCAAGGAAATTCCCAATGCACAAGACGTAGTCAATCAGTGAAATCATCGAGTTGTTGTGAACTATTTCTCCCAATATGAGATCAAAAGATGCACCCTACTTAACATACATTCAAACGAAAAAACAATGAATATTGAAAAGTGAAATTATAAGGCCTATTTAGTTATGAAAAACAACAGCCTTTTTCATTTCAATTTAGCTTAATTAAATAAAACATTTATAGGTTTAACTTGAACTGTGCTGGGAGAGAGATTGGGTCTCACATTAAGTGAAATCATATGATTTTAAGTGGTGTCTCTCCAATGCAGGTAGTTAAAATAAACCATTGAACACCTAATTTACATGTTTGATTAAGTCCAATTACCTTCGTAACACCCAATGGCCGCACCTCAAAACACTGTTTACCCCGAAGAACGTCAATTGATGCATTTGAGATTGGGCTTGTCCATAGATGTTGCAAAACATCCCTTGCTAGAATCCTTCCAAATTTATAATCTTCTTTGAAAGATGAAAAAATAGAAGAAAAATGTGGTGGAGGGGGGGTTATGAGTCAAGATGGATATTTGAATGAGCATCCGAAACCATTTTGAGTTATACCAGTGTACTTGATGTTCGAAACAACCGAGGTTTCCTGAGGGTCAAGAATTGATCTAGGTTTTTGATCAGAAAAATACCGAGAAACATGTTGTAATGGACTTCAGAACATTAGTTATTAAGATATCAAAACTAATGCCTCATTCAGAACATTGGTATTGATTTCAATGGAAGGGAATGAGGTGTGGCATGGAAAAGTGGCAAAAAATGGAATATAAGTGAGGTTTAAAAAATGATTTTGGTATATAAAAAAATAAAATGTAAAATAAAACAAAATAACCTAAACATTAAAAAAAGTCAGGTGGGAATGATAATGAAAATGGTTTTTTGGTCATTTAATGTCACTCCTGCACATGTTTCATAGGATTAAATTGAGGTTAACCTATTTTTATAGATATGAATTTCATGGATTTAAAATTCATATGAACCCTAAAACCCTAAATCTTTAAACCCAAAACCCTAAAATTATAAATTATAAAACCCTAAACTCGAAACCATACATTCTTAAAACTAAAAATCCTTGAATATAAATCCTAGAATATTAAAATCAATAAGGCTAGAGGTTAAACCCCAAATCTCAAAATTGTAAAGCTAATGTTGGATTGGTGTAGCCCCCTCCCCCTTCCCCCTACCCCCTACCCCTGCACACTCCCACACTGCCCCTGGCTCCTTCCCCTATACACACACCCCTCCCCTTACCCCTTGACCCCATTACACCCATACCCCCACCCCCTGCACCCCACCCCTTCCCCCAACACACCCCCTGCCCCTAGCACACTCCCTACCCCCTGCCCCTGCCCACACCCCCTGCCCCCTACCCCTACACATCCCCTCTTCCCCGGCGCCCCCTTCCCCAGCACCCCCTGCACAATATCTGCACACCCCTTGCACCTTAAACAATATACACCACAACATCTACCAAACACTAACATCATTATATGGTAGAATTCAATGTATAAACCAAGAATAAAACTTACATCTAAAATGTACATCAATATCAATATCATCAAAACCATAACGACCCTCATCATCTATTCAGAAACACCAACGTTATTATCTCCTCCTCTCAGACCACCACCATCATCAACATCCACATTAGAATATGCACCTAAATAAATGGTAGGAACAGAAGAATCCACATAAACCGAACAAAAATATATGATAATAAATTTATTTATTGAAAACATATTTAATTAATGAAAATATAAAAAGGTTATCACTAAAATCAAAAAATCCATCCAGATTTATTTTAGTCATAGAAAATCATACAAAATGGGAAAATATAGAAATTCCAAGGATTTTAATTGAATTTGAGGGAATAAAACAATGAATTACATATAAAAAATTATGACATTTCTAATTTGGTCACTCCCCCACACTTAGTTTTTTGAACTCCAAGGCAATTCATTATCTATTGGACTTCCTAAAAATGAGAAACACATAATGAATATGATGTTCATAGCCTTATCATCTCGTCCAACAAACAAATTTCAAATAGATTAAATTTTATAAACCTACGTCGTCATTTGGATATAAAAATTCCTATTAATATAGTTCTAAAATGCTTATATCTTTTCAAGATCTCATTTATTTCCTAGATCTCTTTATCTAATGGTACAAATCCTTGAAAAATTTCCGATTTAGTTGCTCATCTTGAAACTATTTGGGGATTTCATGACTTCAAATGTGTTTCGTTAGGAAGAAGTTTTTTTCACTTCTTGTTTCCCTCTGTTGAATTGAAGGGTAAATCATGGATCTTTGGTTCCATAAATTTGAAGCCAGGAACCCTTAGGATCCATGAATGGAAACTAAATTTTAATCTATATGATTTTAAAGACACTTTTTCCCCGTATTGGATAAATATTTAGGGTTTAAATTGGTTTTTTTGGTATTTTTAAATTCATAATGACATTGCCTCACCGATAGGCATTCCAATCTAGATGGATTTGGCTACTAAAAATTTTTTCTAATGAAATTTTTCCTGAATATTAGTTGAGGTAGATTTTTGTTCTACCATTGTGGATATGTTAGTTCTACTGACACCATAGGATGAAACTAATCATCGTATTGTGTATGAAAAGTTTCCTTTATATTGTGAAGTCTGTTTTATGATTGGTCACTCAAGTTCCAACAGTCATTCCAATATTTTTTGTACTAGATTCATGTTGAAGGGGAATGATGAGGCTCATTGCAGTAGAATAGAATGTAATAAATTTCCCCAAGGGGTTGATGTCCAATATTTGGAACAAGCTGCAAATGAGATTTCTCACAACTCTTCCAAGAGACTCATAATCTCTGAAAATTTTCATACAATGTCTCAGACTAAAATTCTCTGTAAGGCAATGTAATATAGTGGATGATATCATAAACAGAAACATTAGGCATGGTGAAAAGCTAAAACAAATGCCTTTAAAAAAAAACTTGAACACAATGGCATGAATAAGAGACCAATAAATAATGATATAATATAACATAATAATGGGTATTCCACTTGTTTAATAACCACATGACTTATCAATAAAATTTTCATAATGATATAATGCATAATGCGAAACATAAATCCCATACGGTCAAGGCCTCGTCCAAGACCATAAATAATCAGTTTGTCAAGGCCTTGTGTTGAGACCATAGTTTTTCTCATGAGACTTACTGAAGCCCAAGGAGATATTGAGAGCCCCAAATGACACTTATTACGTCCAAAAAATTCTTCAAGTTAATGGGGATAAACATAATGAACATAAACATTTATATTGAAACTAATATATGAAATGTAAATAACTTCTCCAATAATTAAACATAAACACTGACCATTTTAAGTAATATTATGAATGGTTGCATGATAGCACATCCATAATCAAAGTAATCAAAAACCATTTCAAAACATTGTTGATGATATCACTGGAGATAAAACTAAATGATGAAAAATACTCAACATTTTATGTAGACATTGATGAACATACTTTTAAATGATACCACTAAAAAATTCGTAAGGGAAATAATCCTTAATCATTGCAATGTGTGAAAAACCACCACGAAAAATTCAAATCATAATCCCTTATAATATCATATGAATAAGTATACTATTTATATGATATACCAAAGGGAATTACATACACCAAAATAAATAAATAAGTTTGAAACAATGAATATATCTCAAAAAAGTTAATGTGAGATGAGAAAAATTATTTTTACTTTTTAAAGAACTGTTCTTTTGTAAATCATTTATATTTTCCAAGATATATGATTTTAAAAATTAATATAACAAAACATAAAAGACTTGGACATTGAATTTATATTTTTTGAGATAAAAAATTTCCTAATGATGTTAATTCATTTATAAAGAATCCTCATGATTCTTAATAAATTAAAACTTTTAGAGTATTTTATGGAAAGAACAAAAGGGAATTTTAATTTTGAAAATAGAATTTGATTACATAAATTTAGAAATTAAAGAAAATCATATTTCATAATAAAATTTGAGTAATTTTAAAAATAACAGGGTCTTAGAATAGATTCTGGTTTACACTTAAAAATGTGTAGGAATTCGAACAGTTCACATGAATTGGGTTTGTATTTTAGAAATAAATTGGAAAGTTTCTTTTAAAATGTGTAAATCACCTAAAATATAGAAATAATATGTTTGGTAAACATATATATAACACTTTATAATAATTAATGAGGATAATATAATATTAAATGAGAATTTTATTGATGTAATTAGATGATAATTGTAACCAGAATGAAAAAGCAGGTTCGGGTGAAAAACTCTTATCACTTTGTAATCAATCGATTCGTATGCCAAAAAATTAATAATATTCAAATTATGCCTAGAATAACATGAAAATAAATATATTAATGATATGTTATGTCAATGGTATGTGTATATAATGCATAAAAATGAATTAGTTTTGAATATGGAAAATCTCACAAAAATGGATGTGAGATGAAGAAACACTTACCTAGTGTCTGATGGTGTACTTATCTTGATCTTAGTATCTTGGATAAAAATATTAAATTCATAAATTAATATTTACATAACCTCTTAATTTTTTAAATTATTTATAAATAATTATTTTGTTTATTCGTGGCTATCTTGATGGGTTTAAGGGGTTCAATTTTATTGTTTGGGAGCCTTTTGTTCCTGATCTATATACTTATATACATGAACGGAGAATCCTTTAAAAAGATGATGGTTACCCAAAATTGAAGTTATATTTTATTACTGAACATACATAAGGATACATGGTAGTAAATTTTATTTGGTTACATGCAATGAATTTGAATCATTTTAGAAATTATTTAATGAAAACCGTTTGGGTTAATTGGTACTTTTTTAACACAAAGAACTCATTTTTCTTAATAAATATAAACCATGTGCACAGAAAGATTACATAACCAAATGTGAGATATAATACATATATTATATTTTGGTTCAACCATATTATTGGATTCATTACCAGAATTTAAGAAGGTAATATAAATTGAAATCCCATTATCCTATAATGTTGAAAATTAGAGCATCTCAGATAATGATTTCATTTTTATAATAAAAGAATGGGAAAGTAGAGATAATGAATAAATATTCCATTATCCTGAAAAATAAATAGTACATACAAGGTATTGTATCCATCAAAACATTTATAATAAATGAAGAGAGAAAGATAATGAACGTAACTCAAAAAAATAAATGTAGAGAAATCCCTTAGGAAAACACGGCAGCCTAATGGCGTCACATAAAAATTTATAAAATCTATTTATGAGGGAAAAGGGTATCTCATAATTATTATATAATATATATAGTAATGGGGGTATTTAATTACATATCCCATCACAAAAAATTTAAATTAAAAATTAATAACATAATATGAGAGCTCAAAATTGAGAAAGATTTTGAGATAAAAATTATGCCACATTACGGCTATACAACTTGGATTTAGATAAAAATTAAAAAGTTTGGGGAAAGGAGTCACACATTCATAGAAGACTCATAAAAATTTTGTTGGAAATAATAAAATGTAATAAGAACATGGTATTAAATCTTGTGATACATACCACAAAAATAAAACATGAAATAACAGAAATGAAAAGAAGAATTTACCTTTTGTAGTAAAATTCCTTGAGACCCTCTTTAAGTGAGAGGTTTTTATCTTTTGAAAAGACAACATGCTCCTGGATGTGGGGAGTGACTATGGAGGGTATTTAAAAAGAGCATAGATAAGGAACAAGTATATAGATAAGTGAAGTGAAGAGGGATTTATGGGGGTTTTATAGTGGAGGACAGGAGTGAATTTTGAATATTTTACTCATTATTTTATTATTTCTAAACAATTTTAATTTAATTATTTAAAAATACCATAATTTTTTACAAAAAAAACTTCTAAAACATAAATCATTTTATAAAACCATGTGAAATTAATCAGGGTCCTATAAAATTATCTTATAACCTTATGTTAATAATCTAAATATTTAGTAATTAAATTTTATGAAAATACATTTCCATTTTAAATTATTAAATTAAATAGATCATTGTAAATATAATCTTTTTTTCAAAACAAATACGAATACTTTTTCTATGATTATTTTTCCACATTTTAGATGTCGAAATTGTATTAATACATTCATGGGTGATGAATATTTTTTTAAGATTTACAATTCATTAATATTCATAAGGTTATGTCACTATTTATAAGGGTATGGTATTATTCCCCAAAAATTAAGTTTGTCTAATTTGATTCAAAATATCTTACTGATTAGAACTATGTGTGTGATTTTTTTAAATTCAAAACACATAAGTGGAAATATTTTTATTGGATAGGTTATAATAAAGTGGTTTTTTGGTTTAGAATTAGTGTTTCATTTATCCAATATAAAATTTGTGTGTAGAAACATGATGGGTTACAATAATAATAATTCATTATTATTTGAATATGGGTTTTGTGTACTACTAAACCTATCGAAATGACTAATATTAAAAAGAGACATACTATAAAATCTTGAGATGTTACCTTTACCCCTCATTAAATAAATTGTGTCCTCACTATTTGAAATTGTACATAAGAAATTAATGTTTCATAATTGAAAATAATTTTGTGAAAAATACACATCACAAATAAGTGAAATATTAATGTCACCATAATGTTATACTTTCAAATAAAAATATATTGGAGGTAATTGAACAAATGGTCTTAGATGATAAATATGACGATCGAGTTCTGTTGGAGATTGATAAAGAGAATAGTCATTAAAATTTTAACCATAAAACCCAATAAATTTGATATCTGTTAAGGGAACATTGAATTCTCAAAAATAAAATTAAACAGAAAACACTTTTGTCAAAAAATACATTCCCTAGATATATGAGATTATTTTAGAAAATTGATAAATCACTAAATAAAACATATTTGATTTGTTTTTATGTAATTATCTCATTATTTGGTTGTTATTAAATTTATTTCAACTTTATTTCGTAATCAATGAGTTGGATATTCATGATTAATTTTATGTATGAAGTATATGTATGAAATATCCATTATTAATTCTTCCAATTGTAAAATATTAACAAATCCAAAATGGTTAGAATAGATTATCTAATCATTTAAATCATACTTTAACAACACATAATAATATCCAATGTTATACAATATCCATTCCCTAAATAATTACCTTAGACTCATTCAATATACTTCTATCCAAATTTTATGTATGAAAATTTAGAAGGAAGGTCACTAAATTTACAATATCAACATAACATTAGATTCCAAACCAAAACATAATTTGGATATTATTATCACATCCCAACACATTATCACTTTAATAATCTTAATGAAAATATTCTAGATTCCCAATCCTTAATGATGTTTTACTATTGTACAATTCATTTTTATTCCTTAATTATTATGATGAGTACATCATTGATAAATTCTAAAATAAAATTATCATAATATACATGGATAATAATAATAATTACCCGTCCTTATTTTTGGGAGGATACGAAATTTTACCATGATACTTTAGCTTATTTTGAGGCACATTCCTTTGACACTTGGGGAATTCCCTAGTGTAGTGCCCAATATCATTCCAATTTAATCATTGAATGTTGTAAAATTCTCTCCATACATTACAGTCATGAGTGTATTGTTTTTGTTGCCCACAATAGAAGAAAAATATATTTCCTTTTATTTATATAACCTGGAATTTTCATCCACAATTATCTCCACTACGAAAAATATGTCATTCCCATTATCACTTTATTTGTATTTTTCCCTACTATACCCTTCTTTTAATGATTCTGTCCAAATCCATAATACTTCAAAAATTCATTCTTATTATTGTTTAAACAAGATACTATTTCCATATATGATGATATTTTTGAGGGGAATACCACCCTTCAAAATATTTGATTTATCTTATTGAAGAAAACCCATTATTAATCATTATATTGTGTGAATTATTGTAGTTACCATTATTTGCAGTGTTTGAATTTCTAAAAAATCAAATAAACTAGGATAGATCATAACACTATGAAACTTTATGAATAATCTCAGAACTAGTTTATCAGAAAACCTAATTTCAAAATATATGAATATCTAATATATAAATTAGAATCAAGGTTTCCTGGGTAATATTTCAAAATTATTTCATAGGGTTTCTCTCTCCAATCTATGCTTTCATAATTCTAGTTCACAGTATTTCTACTAAAATTCCTTTGATACCAATTGTAATACTCGGACCCCAAAAGACTAAATTCAACCCCTTTCATTTTTACATTTTCATGAATACTCGTAACAAAATCTATAAGGAAAAAATATATTATTATTATTGGTAAACTAGATACATTAATGATTCCATTTTTCATTGGGTATAACAAATAAATCATAATATATAAGAAAAGTAAATACATATAATCCTTGAAATATCATTAAAAGTTCTATTTCCCATAATATGGGAAAAGGAAAAAAAATATGGGATTGATGAAAAGATTTTAAGGGGTTATATACAGAGGAAAATATCATAAAAGAATGAGCATAAGTAATATAGAATGTTGGATAATTGAACACCCATGAAATTTAAACAATATATTGATAATGACATGAATCCACATATTTTTTCATAGAAAAAATACTATAGATAATAATAAATGAATAATTAATGAAGGTAATGATTTATTATTAGACGAAATGTATCTGGTACATGAACCATTGTACCCTCAAGACCTATACTCTTAACATTCTGGTTTGTGGGTAGAAACCTTTTTGTTTTTTCATGAAAATAAACATGATGGGTTTGTATACAACTAATTTGTCTCATGAAACCTGTTGATTCATCAGGGGGATATCATTAACCGGTCTCACACATGTTTTCCATTACAAAACATTCCTCAAATATCAAATAATATATTTAGTATTGGAATTAATATGCCTTAACATAAAATATTTGTATTGAGCAAAGTTGACAAATTTATAAATATATCCCTAGTTGATAAAATAACATTCAATGTTAATACCATTTGGTAAAATGATATATAGTTTAAGAAATTATTATAATAATATTAAAATAAACAATATCTCATATAATTATTAGATTTGACACATAAAAATGATTAGTTTTACAATACCATATATGTCTCATTGAAAATAAAAATGAGATGAAGTAACTTATATAGTGTTTTACTATAGTTTAATTTAATTTAACATCAAGTATAATGGTTTAAATGATATTATTAATTTATACTAACAATATAAATGTATCCATTTTTTTGATAACATATATGATCCTCTTACCTAATTTTTTAATCTTATTGTAAATAATATATTGTCATTACCATTATTTTGATTGTTAACTACTTCTGTTTCCAATGTGAGTTTTTTCATCTTTGTCATGATTCATTTTCATAAGATATTGATTTCTCATCGCAAGATTTATATAATGTTTATAGATATCTTATTTTTTTCATAATATTCAATTTTTTTTAATCATTATTTAATGGTGAACATGGAAAATGAATCAAATCATGTAATAAACCCGATATAATGTAAATAGGCCTGAGATATTGTATAACCCCATTAGTGGTAAAAGGGTAAACTAGTAATAGGAAGAAAAAATTTGAAAGAGTTGATAATTATGATTAACTCTTCTTTGGTGGACTTCTATTAATATCTTATTAAGTATTTTTGGGTATTTTTTTCGGAAGGACCATATCTTATGGAACTTCATTAAGGATAATTAAATGATAAAAATCCATTGGTTAGTCGAGCTAAGTGGCTCCAATAAATGTGAGGATGTGAAGGAGGATGTTTTATTTTATAATTGTGGTGTAGGGTACATTTTGAAATCAACACAAAATTAAAATAAAACAAGGATACCATGGATCCAAAGGCTTCCAAATGTAACAAAAATGAGTAGGGAAAGACAATATAAGCCTTATCTTATCCCACTGATATCATTTCATATTATTATGATTTTTAAATAACTTAGTTATATATTAATTCAATAAAATAACATTATATTAATGGTTTATACTATTCATTTATTTTTACTTCAAATGCAATAATTAAAACTGTTAATTCAAATATTATTCATTAAGACCTCAATAGTATATAATTGAAATCTATGAAAATTGTTTTCACATTAAATAATAAAAAATATATCCTTATTAATTCTTCTAAAATCAATAATTTTATTTTTATTTTTATTAAATTAATAATGTTTTAGTATTGTAAAATCATTAAAAGTAATTTTATGGTTTTCAACAATTAAAAAAATATATAATGAAAATATTTTCATTAAGATTAAAATATAAATTTATTTCTATGCATATCATGATTTTTCCCAATGTGGACACATAAAATATATTAAATACCAAGAGAGTGAGATTTTGTATCAATCATTGATTTTAGTGTTATATAAGTTATTTTAATGTAAATGCTTCCATAATCACTATAATTATATTTTATATCGATAAGGGTCTAATACTCTTAATTAAATAATTATTAGGCTTGTTTATATGACATTTTTACCCTTATAGTTTGATTTAAACCCATATATAATCCCACTAACTCTTACTATGAAAATATTGATCTTTACTTGTTCACAGTCTATATTTATAATATTAAATTATAAAAGAACAATAAATGAATCATTTATTATATTTTCAATTTTATATCAATAATTTTTCAAAATTTTAGTTTTTTAAAAAATTAATATAATTTAATTAATTATTTTTTATTTTAATTTAACATTAATGTAATTTGACACTATTCATTTCACAAAATTTTTCAAAAAATTAATAAAACAAGGCATTATTTAACCAAAAAATTTAACACTTAACTAAAATGTAAATTTAATCAATAAAATTATTTTATGACCTTAATTAACATAAATTATATTTATTTTGAATTTTTAAATATCATTTATTTAGTATTTCCATTATGTAAAATATTACTACACCAGCGGTGTATAATTATTAAAGATAATTATTTAGTACAAAAATTTAAAAATAAATTCTCATTGGGAAGATATATATTTAATCATTCAATATAATATTTATAGTCTAATTTATACCCAAGGAAACCCAATATTAAAATATGGAACCCCTTAAAAACAAATGTATGACATCTTTAACATTTATTTAAAATAAATTTCTATAATTAACATAAATTAATATATATTTCTCTAAGAGGTCATAAAAATGGACTAGGGATGACTTTGGTCTAAATTAACTTATTTGATAAAATTTTATATGGTTTTAGGGTAATTTTTTAATTGTTATAATATTATTTCTCCCATTAAATAGCTTATTTACACTTATCCATGGCAATTGAAATTACTATGTTTACTGTTTATATTTTCTAAAAAATAAAAGGGATCTATTTATAAAATTTATTTATTTGTAATTATAAATAGGGAATCAATTTTTTAAATTTTAATACACTAAAGTGGATAATATTAATTACAAATTAATCTCATAGATACATCTTGCTTTTTGGGATTTAAAGTTAATTTTTTTTAAAAAAATTAAAATTTCTTCATGGAAAATTTAAATATAAAAAAAATTCCATTAAAATTGATTGAATTTTTTGATTTTTTATTGATATAAGTTTTCATTAAAATCACTATATTTTTAATTAAAAATTATAAATTATTTAGATGAAATGAAAATTTTGAAATAAAATTCATTACATGTTTACAATTCGACAAAAGGGAAAAATATAATAAAAATAAATGAATTAAACCATTGTAAATTTTGATATCATCTCTAAGAATGTTTGGATTTATTTTTATACAATTTCTATAAAAAACATAAGATGAATTTAAACCATTATTTTGAACATATACCATATAAATTTGATATTTTGGATAGTGTTATTCATTCATTCTAATTTAATAGCTAGTTTATAATAATATGTAATTATTTTTTTAAGATGGTTGTTTGATGTAATATAAATTATTGAAAATGTTATCTTTTAAAAGTGATACACAATAAAAAATTAGGGTGTTACAACCTATGGTTCATATATAATTTATCATTACCCAGTTAATTTGAGGGATATATATTGACCAAACACCACGTAACGAAAATAATATATATGTGTTCCAAAATATCATAAAAAATCTTCATACCAAAATACCATCAATTTAAATAGGTTTCATAAACATTTCATCATATCATAATATCTGGAAAAGAGACTGGATTCACAATCATTTTATAAATTCATCATAATAAAACCTATAGAAAAAGAGGTGGGGTTTGAAATATTTTTATTAGAGTACAACACATGGAAGAGAAACATGTTTCATATTTATCTTTTCATTAAATAATAAACCATTCAGAGAATTAATAATAATGGAATCATTAGATGATATCCCTAATAATGTATAAATCATATTAATAGTTTTCATCTTGGTTAGAGATGGATTTTTAAATTTCACATGGAAAATTTATCCATTAAAATAATCGTTATTTTACAATCACTTGATAAAACATACTATATTACCAAAATCCGTTTAAAAAAAATAACATTTAGAATATTATAAAGAAATATTTGAGAACTATTAAAAAACTATTGATGAAAATATCTATTATATATTTAAGAAACCAATTTAGTAGATAAAATGTTGTTATTTTTATTCTAGAACTATCATTGAAAAATGATAAATTATTCATTCAATCAATGATTGGTGAATAATTTGGAAAATTTAGCTCATGTAGTAAACGTTAAAATGAGTATCCCGTTCACCTTTTCGGCAAAATCAAAATGGTCATTTTTTGGAAAATGAAATGAATAATCATTAAAAATTTAAAATAAAATAATTTCTAAAAATGTATTTCAAAAATAATATTATATTAATATAATTATTTTTAATACATATAGAAAAATGTTTTGTGACAAAAAAAAGATTTCGGACCAGTGAGAAAAATAAGGTCTGATTATCTTAAATCATTTTCCAAATTATCTTACATAATAATGTGAAGAAAAATAACAAAATTAATCAAATATATTATGAATAAATACATTAGGAGAAGTTATATGAGAATTATTGATAGGTACATCATGGAGTTTCGTCATTTGTGACTTAATCATAAACAATCTCGATATATGATAAGACTGTAACATAAAATATTTACCATCATGGTAACATTGAATCATAAGACCCATGAAATAATAACATAGAAGGAAAATAAAAATATTATGATTATGAATAAATTCATTTTATAAAATTGAAAAAGGGCCTTATATTTTTCTTTTGAAAGTTTATATGTGAATATCAATATGTAAGTCTTAAAGAAGGAAAAATGAGATAAAAATAATATAACGATTTAGTAAATCTTAAACCATAATCCCAATAAATAGAGATCATAAAACAGAAATGAATATCCCAATAAATAGTAGTATAAAAAAAATTAATGGGATTTATATATACCAAAAAAAGAAATAGTTGGTTTACATGGCTTGTATCTTACAAAAACATAACGGGAGATGAAAATTAACTTACTTTATGCCTTTACAACAATTTTACTCATTAAAACATTCTATAAAAAATATACCATTATAAATCATATATTACCAAACTATGTTCATATATATCATACCATATAATATATTTATTTCCATTTATTACAATATTATTAGTCATCCTCTATTAGAGTTATGTTTTGGGAAATAATAACTTTGTCTTTCATATATGTTATCATCTGTAATATTTTTTGTCATCTTAATATGATCATGATTTAAAAAAATATATAATGATAATAATTATATAAATGTAATATATATATATATATAGGTTATACCTATTTATATTAATCTATAATAGTTATGTATAAGAAATAAAATACCGTAGAAATGGAGATGGTAGCCCATTGTATGCATGAATGTTGATTTTAATTTTTTATTGGGCTGAAATATAGATAAGTAAAATACATATATTATCCTTAAATAATCATTTATAATTTATATATATCACATATTTTTTTATCACACCCTTAGTTAATTCCATCTATAGCGTGGATGAGTCACATCAGATCACAAGGCGGTTGTCCGCTGTACACAAGAGCAACATATCATATTCCCGTATAAAGGAAAGAATGAAGGTATGAATTATATGAAAATTTATGAATTATAATAAAATAAAAAATATATTATATACAAAATATGAACAATAATCCAATCACCATGACTATCCTTGAGAAGCTGTAATGTAAAAAATGAACGACATCAGTTCACTAGGTGGTAGTCTTATATAAAAAATAATAATGAATTCAACATCTATTTTATGAAAGTGCATAAGGTTTTGGTCATTATATTGACATCAAAATATATTATCATATGATAGATACTTATTCTATTATATATTGATAATATAAAAATAATTAAAGGGGGAGTTATAAGAAATAAAAAAACTCATTGATGAACCTTATATCTTCCTCAGGTATCTTGCATAGGTTCTCTCTAAAGTCCATTATAGAGTGGATTTATGTATAGAAAAAAAATTATTGGATGATTATAGGGATTTTGGGAAGTGAATCGGTAAGGGTCTGACCGAACCAAAGAGGTGTCAAGTATTAAATAAAAGAGAAGATTTAGTTCTCTTTTAGTGATGTGGAGGAGTTGCATTATTGAAAATACTCAATAGTATTAACTATTGGGAGTTCAATTTTAACTCAAGTGGCATAAAATTTTATAATAGTTTTTTTTTGGATTATACGATATGTCCACACAACCCAAAATTTAAAAACATAATTTAAACATTATCCCCATAAGATATATGTTTCCCTACTCTAACCATTTTATGGATTCAATATTATAAATAGATTTCTAACCTAGGGAATTTATCTTTTAAGAATTAAATTAAATGTAATTTATTAGAAACTATGTATTCACTGATTGTCAATAGAGTGAAATAAAATAAAAATAGAAATTTTATTTGGATAGAAAATTGATTGAGCTCAAGCACGCGTAATACATAAAAAACTATTACTTTAAGCCTAATTATGCTAAACGAGTTTTTACTATTTGGGATTCAATATAATAAATATAAAAGAAAAAATAATTCATGAAGGCAAGATAATTGGCATTTGATAAAATTTAATAATTAATTAATAATTTTATAATTTTTATTAATTTTAAATCATTTAATCAGATATCTTTTATTTAAAAATGGTATTAATGACAATTTTGATACTATTAAATTAATTTCAATTTTTTAAAAATAAATATAAGAATTTAAATAATATATACTAAGTTCATACTTGAATACAAATATCTATATAATGAAAAAATAAATGGAACAATATAATTTTTTCAAATTAGTTCACTTTAATTATTTTTAGTGTCATTTATTTCATTTTTTAATATCTAAACACTTAATGTGTTGGAATTTATTAAGAATTGTATGAAAATATTTCATCTCTCAAAATTAATGAAAATTGTTGTGATAAAATATTATATTAAAAATAATTATAACTTAACATATTTTTTTTGTACATATCCCAAATCATAAAAGATATTATAAGTAAAAAAGCATCTTTTTTCTTTTTCATTACATAAATTTTTATATGTCCCACATTCAAAGGGTTGTGGCATATAATTCTTATATTTTAGTGATTTATACTAAATTTATCAATATAAAATTAATATGTAATATGAATATAAAATTTCATTCCATTTTCTAACATCTCATTTTAGTTTAACCAAAAGGAAATCAACATTCAATTTAACCATGATAAATATTTTCTTTACGATGTTCAATATTCATTTATGTTATTAATTATGTTATAATTATTAGAAATTTAAAAATATTATGTTTCCCTATTTGGAATACATTTTTTGACATAGAATTCAGATAAATAGAAAATATTAATTTAAAATTCATCCCACAAATGTGACGATAAATTTAGTTTTTATCACAAAAATAATTAAAATTTTACATATTATTTATATCCAAGATTTAATATGAAATTGACTACAATTTGAAAATGCATTAATAGTTTCATAATTGGATGAAATAAAACTTAATAATAATATAAAATATATTTTTTTATTAATAGATTAAACTAATGTGCATTTTTTCAATTAATATTTTTTTTCATAATTCATCAAAAAATGAATCTTTTTATAAAACACCATAAATTATACCCCTTTATAATTTTTATATCAAAATATAAAAAACATAATTTTATTTTTTTAATTAATATTTATTAAATATTAGAAAATTATTTTGAAAATATGTTCACTATAAAAAGGTGACAAAGCTACTATTTTTATGAAAACAATTTTATGCATAAAAATAGATTTATACATATTTGTTGACTTAAAATACAGAAGTTGAATGTAAAACATTTTAATAAATATATTATATATTAATTTATTTAAACTCATTTTCCCAAAGTGGTTTGTTTAATTATTTGAGGTAAAAAATGTTTTTTTATAGAAAAAAAGTTTTTTAAAAAATAATTTCATTATTTTCAAGTGTTTTTTATTTTCATTCCTAATTTATTTTGAATACAATAATAAGTATTTTATATACATGAAAAAAAAATATTTAAATTATTTAGGGAATATTATTAAAACCAACCATTATAATGGTTATCTGATGATGATAATAATAATAATAATAATAATATTTTAATTAGATTACATGTTTTGTTTAAACTCATTGTTGCATGTATTAAAAGAAAAAATAGAAATTTTGAGTTGAATAATCAAAAACTAGGGTTTAATATAACAAAATATAAAATCCGAGTTACTAATAATTAAATAATAAATTACTATTTCATGTCACATAAAATGTTGAAAAGAAAACATTTATTAGAAACATTAATTTCACAAATTTACAAGGTTTTATATTCTACCCCCATAAAAGGAATTTATCCCTCAAAATCCGTCTTCATCATAAGAGTTTTAAAATTTTAAAATTCACTAATTTAAACCAAATCATTCAAATAAATATTATAAATTCCCTAAAAAGGGAAGGTGATAAGCATAAAGATTGCATATTTTAAATCAAAACTAGGTTTCCATATAAGAGAACTATAATGGGATGTGATGTTTTGGATATGGAAGAAAATTATAAATGATTATAGGGGCTAAAAAAGTACATTAATCACAATAAATTCTGTGATCTAGATAAAGTTAGAAACAAAAAACAATATATATACCAAATAGGTTTGGAAAAGTTCATTAAAATCATCAAAATGGGGATAAAATGAATAAATTTTATTCCAAAATCCTTTTTCAAATTATTATTAATTGTCATGAGAAGATACACATATATGATTTCATTCAATTTCATAATCATAATATCATCCTTTAGTTATGTAATAATCAATTTCAACTTCTTCTCATACTTCCAATAAGAACGATGATTGTTTTATCACTAAGGAACTAATTGATACAACAATCCCTATATAAAATGAGAATTAAATCTATCCAAATTCAGTTATTATCACTAAAAAATGGTTAGCACAGGTTATCCAATATACATAAATCATACTGTGGAAAAATGATACAATAATATACAAAATATCAACCACTGTTTAACATAAAAAAATTCATTAATGGTTAAACTTATAACCCTTCCAAAATAAAAAAATGTATAACCCAGGTCACTAAATTTATCTAAATCATTATATCATTAACCTCGATATATAATAGAGAATCCCTTAATTGTGAAATTATAAACATTTGAATATTTCATCATTTTTTTGTTCAAAAAATTATAATTACTAGTATTACTTTATAACATTCATCAAAATAATAACACATACTCATTTCTTGAAAAAACTCATATTTTATTGAATAAAGTCTAGTGATTCAATAATTTTTCAAACTAAATCAATGATAACATAATCCAATTTTTCAAAAATACTTTATCAGTATTGAGTTATTTAATATTATCTAATTTACTTTCAATATCATGTCTTTGTCCAAACTAAACACACTTTTCATAGCATTAAGAAAATATTTAGTGTTTACTTCACCTAAAAAAATATAAACTAGAAATTTATTCATTATTATATTCAACTATCATTATTCAACATATTCATTTAATTACTTAAAAAAATATATACTTAAATATCATTGTAGATTTTTAAATTCCTATAAAAAAATTATTGAATCCAAACAAATAAATAATTCGTTCCATACACATAATTTTTTGACCTGGAATATGTCTTTTGTCTAGAAGTTAATTCATGGGACACAGAATTGATTTGTAAAATTCTAATCTTCCCCACACACAAGATAGTTATGTCCTGTATAATTTTTCACTCCATACCCTAAATTTACAAATAGATAACATCACCTACCCTATTTTAGATATTCCTCTAAGATTATCTTCCCACCACCCTGACCCGTAAAAAAATGAATATTACTTATTCTATACTCATTACCATATGAACATTACAATTGATCCTTTTTCCTTTTATTTGATATGTTATTAATATCCCTGATGTTATCATTGTTCATCATATATCATGATATATTATTCGAAAAAATAATAACAACATTCGATAATGTCTCCAACCTATTTGGTTTCTCATAGACAATGATTTTTTCCATTAGATTTAGTATTAACATGATTCCTTCACATTTTAACCATTTTAGAAAATAAAAATAATAGTGACAGAAACACTAATCATATTAAAAAACATCCTTATCCTAAAAAAGTCACTTATTCAATGTCTAATTCATAGTAATCCATTTATAATCTGTAACACTATTGTGTTATTAGAAGATATTAATAATCTTCATCTGTTTTAATATGCATTATTTTTCATAAAGAGTTGATATTTCCCAATGAATATCTCGTAGTACTGTTAATCTAGGTATACAGAAGGTTATATTATCATCCACAAGTTCTTGATTGAGTCTCATTCAATAAAATATTTTTATTGTTTTTTACCCCCAAGAAAATCTATTCTAGAGATACATCCAATTATAATATCTAGACAAGGATAAAATTTCATGGAAACTACTCTTTTTATCCATTACCAAAATTCCATGACATTTCACTATACAGTGAATTATCCTTGGACTAACACATAGATTCATCCCATGAAATATCCTTATAAATTTACATATGTATCTCACTAATGATTTTTCATTATAGTTTCTAATAAATAACTACTCCTTTCCTTTGATTCAAAATATAGTGACCCAATCATGTAATCCAATTTTTTTTTTCATTTTATAGGCGTATTCAATACATTATAATCTTATATTCCAATGGAACATATTAAATTATTGTCATTATAGACTATTTATAAAATCTAATAATTGGGTTAATAATCTTTAATGTTTCCAACAATGATATTACCGTTTAGAAATATTCACAAATAAACCTTAATAAAGAGTTATTCTATCCTGGGGAAATGAACCATAAATAAGGGTGAGATTAGATTCCCAATAACGGTAAACAAGAGTGTTACATAAGAATAACATGTGTATAATGTTATGAGAACATTAACATTAAATTTAAATAATAGACCCTTATTCTAAAATATAGTAATCTTGTGTGATGAATAAATATTAACAGATCATAAAATATGATCGTAATAAAATACTATAACATGTTCCAAGAGATCATATCATTGTTATAAAACAGATAATTGCAGTATATATATTAGAATACAATTTTTTTCTCATGGCTACTTACCAAAACATTCACAACACGTTATGCATGGGATAACCATCCATATACCTACATTAGGCTTGTGATGAACTATCTTTTACTCTATTTCAGACATGGGCTAAACACATATGTATCCTTATTTTAAGGAATGGAATGCAAACCCTTTTACTCTCTTTTTCAAGATTGGGATGACCACCAATGTAACATTTGAGATTGTAGAGAATATATCTTACACACCAATCACATAATTAAATGCATACTTTTGTGTGTCAAAATATCCATAAAACATTCCTCAAATCACAATCCCATGAAATTATATGGGATTCATAAAAAATCCATGAAAGGATAACATATGTTGAAGAGACATGTTTCATAATCATTTCACCAATTCATCATCAAATTTCCCATGTAAATGTAGTACGTTTCATAATAATTTAATAATTTAATAACTCTTTGAAGATAAAATATTTTCACAATAATCTTATCATAAAAACAGAAATCATTTATTTAAAGAATATGAATGGTTTCATTGGATTATAATCCTAGTAAATAATATATTATATCAAAGTACGTCATCTTATGTGGAGAAGGATTTTGAATGATCACATTAAAATTTCTTATGGTAAATAACCATTATTTTAAAATCACATTCTAAAACATAAAACATTTTGAAAATAATTTTCCTTGAATATAAAATCGAAAACATATAAAGAAGGAATTCAAAAATCATTTGAAATTTAGGGGTAGAAAATATACATTCAAGTTGGAAAAATTATGTTCTAAACATTACTCATTTTGAAAAAATAATTCATTGAAAATTACATTTTAAACATATAATGTTTTCTTTAAAACAATGATTGATCATAATATTGGAAAATCATCCATGTCGTACACATTAAAATGATGATTCCTTTCACACTTTTAGTAAAATCCAAAAGGAACTTTTTCAGACAATTACATGAAGATATCATTAATTAATTTGGAAAAAAAATTAAAACTGGGTAAATATTTCATTCAAAAACCATAATAGGGTAATAAAATAATTTTGAAAACATTTTTAGAAAGGATGAAAAAAAAATAGTTTCCCATCAAAGTGGAAAATAAAGTCAAATTTTGATAAATAACATCTTCATAATTACCATATATACCAAAGTTTTTAAAAAGGTTAAAATTAAATGGATATATCATGAAAAAACATAGGTGAATAAATTTAATCAGTATTCATGAGTGGTAGATAATGAGGTTTCAACATTTGAAACATAATCATAATCAATAGCAATACAAGATGATATTGTAACATAAATTGATCTGTATCATAGTAACACATAATCACAATCCCTATTATAGAATAAAATAATATGAAACATAAATTATCATATGTATTAATAAATTATCGATATTAATTTTAAAATGGGATCTATATATACCTCCTGATAGAGTTTTTGTTCAAATCATAATATACATCTAAATGATGGAAAATTGAGGCAAACATGCCATTTTGTTTTACTATCTATTTAACTGTAACCCCAAGAAAGAGAGATCATAAAATTCATATCTAAATATAAATATATATTAGAATAATAATTATAATATAAATTCATGGTATTTATAAACATCATATAAAATAAAGTGGTGGTAAACATTGATTATGCCTCCCTGAATATATAAGTTACATAAAAATTATCCTACATTATGTCTTGACATCATTTGTACTTTTCCAAAACTCATGTATAATAAATATTATTGAATTATAAATCTATTAAAGAAAATAAATTCATATATATCTTACCACATATGATTTTTATCTTCTTTTTCCCCTCATTTAAACAATTTCATTTTAATGTTACGTTTCGGGTAACATCCGCCTTGGTTTTTTACTATTTTTGATTTGTTATATTTTGTCATATTTTATTAATAAATATTAAGTAATATAAATATATATAATCATGATATAAAAATATTATGTATTAAGTATATATGTATTTAATTTAATCCACATAATTTAGGGATAGGAAATGAAATACACCATCCATAAAGACTGTTGGTCGTACGTACGCATGAGCATAGTTTTTTATTTTTTTTGATTGGTTAGATATTGAAAATAAAATAACCCATATTATCACCCAGAATCATGGTTATGAAATATACACCACCTATTGTTATTAAACAACACTCAATACATTCCATGTAAATATTTAACTAATCAGATCACTTTGTGAAGTTGTAGTAAATCATAAATATGTGAAATATTATAATATTGACACATAATTGAAATCATGAAGATATACATTATATAATAATTAAATTTTAATAAAATCATAAAAAAATATTTATATGTAATAAATAAAATGTAAACACATCATTATTACCATCCTTGAGAGGTGGTAATGAAAAAACAGACAATGTCAGTTCACAAGGTTGTATTCCACCGTATAGATGAATAATGAAATAATGACACATTTGATGGAAGTGGATACAGTTTTAGGTTATTCCATTAACATAGAAAAATCTCAGTATATGTGAGAAGTTTATTTTAATATAAAATCATGATATATAAATAATTTTAGTGGATGGATGAAGAAATAATAAAAAATGATTGTTGGATAACATTTCATCTTCTTCAAGTACCCTCATTGGGTTTGAACTAAAATCCAACCTAAGAGAAATTTATTTAAAATATAATTCTTCAAAATTAGTAGAGGGATGAATTTATGTTAATTTGGAATGGAATGGATAAAAAAACGTTGTACTAAGTTTTGAAGAAAGTAGGTGTTTGAGTTCCCTTCTATAGATGATGTGGAGTGGAATTCTTATAAATTGTTAGAAAATTGACTATTTGTAGGATTATATTACCTCAAGTTAATCAGAAATTGATAATTTAATCGGATTAAGGATGTTATGGTCAACCCATACATTTCTAATCATTAAAACATAAGTTATAAACTTTTCTCCCATAACATTTATGTTTTCCCACTATTACCATTTTTTGACATCTGTAATTTGTTTTTTAACCTCGGTAATTTATCATTTCTATTTACATCAATGTGATATTTAGAAATCATATTGATCCAATGTTTCTAAATATAAAACCTTATTTATAAAATTATAAATATTTGTGAATTAAAAATTTATTTAACACAAGCACGTGAAACACACCGAAATACCTCTTTAACATTAAATGTGTTATGATAGTTTTTATTATTTATGGGACAATAAAATAATTATAAAATAAAAAATATTCCATGAATGGACCATATTTAATATTTATTAATATTTACAATTTTTTTTATTTTATTGTTTTCTTATAAATTTTTATTCATTTGGTTAATTATCATTTATTCCAAAATAACATTAATTTATATTTTAATACTATTTATTTAAATATATTTTAAAAAAATGTTGAAAAAAATGGAATTATAATATATTTTGTTCAAAATAATATAACATGATATATGTTTGGAAAAATTTAATGGAAAAAATAATTTATTCAAATGACTTCAATTTAATTAAATTTATAATCAATTATTTCATTTTTTATTAAGAGAATAATTACTTCATTGGCATTTCATAATCATTATAAGTAACTAGTTCATCATTAATAATAATATAAAAATTAATTTTATAGAAAATAAATTAACATTAAAATTTATATTTATAACCTAAAATATTAGGTTATGTTTCCTATCCTAAATCATTAGAGATTTAAATACTATGAAAAGTTAATTTTTTGTCTTTTTGTACCTAAATTATTATATGCGTCATATTCAATGGAATGTGGAAATTCAGTGCCATATTTTACAGAATTGTGTGTCAGTGGTCTAAATAAACTAATTATATAAAATTTATATAATATATAATGTAATTTTCACTTTTATAAATATATTTTACGTCATTTTGAATAAATTTTTACCTTAACATTGGTAAATAATTTTTAATATTTTCACTATTTAGTTTGGTAATAAAATTAATTGGCAATATTATATATTAAAAAATATAAAAAATAAACATATTTAAATCATTCTTTAAAAATAAATTCTTATAAGTGGTAAATAATAATTTAGGATTAGTCTCGCAAACGTGATGAGATATCATGTTTTTATAGAAAAAATAATAATGTTTTTATAATTTTTTATATACTATTTCCATTGGAAATTGTTTTGAATTCTATAATTTAGAACAATATATTTTTAATTAAATTAATAATTATTTTTAATTAAATTATTATAAAATTTATCATTTAAAATAAATTAAACAAAATAGTAATTTTAAATTAAAATTTAGTCTTTTCACTATTTTGCCAAAAATGAAACTTTTCTGAAAATACAAAAAAATCACCCTATGATAGTATTTATATGAAGAATAAAAATTTGATGTATATTTTTTAAATAAACATTATATAGTTTTTAACAAATATTTTTAAAATAAATGCACTATAAAATTCCCATAAAAACTACTTTACGAATAAGATAGTTTTTATATGTAAAATCTGATTTGTTATTATTTATTGTTAAGAAAAAAATAGAAATAATTCTAAAATTTTTATTCAAGGTATAATGTATTAATGTAATTAACATAATTATCAAAAAAATTGTTTAATTTATCGAGGTAATACATCCTTGTTCGTAAAATGATATTTTTTAGAAAATAAAATTTCATTAATTTCTAATGTGTCTAATTTAAATTTTTAATTAATTGGTTAAAAAATAAATCATCTTATATAAATTGGTAAAATAATTAAAAACAATTTCAATCTTATTCATACCCTCTATTCCAACTACCATGTCATAACTATCATAATAATTATATTAATTTAGTTATTTAACACATTTTGATTAACCATGGTGCTTCTTATTATAGAACCAAAACCCAGTACTATGTGTATCAAAATAAAAAATTAATTTTGGTTGTAATGAATTATAAAATATATTTTACTTGTATCTGAAGACAAAAATTGTTCTTTTGTATTATAAAAAATAATGAAAAAAATTTATTTGAAAAAAAAAATTATTTCAAAAAATTATAGGGTGTAACAATCAGTTTATTTGTGTTATGTTTTAGTTTTATAGATGAAAATGTTTCTATTGGAGAGGAATCTATTATGGTATCATTATTATGTGGTTTTTGATGTTATTTTTTCATATTTAGTGTTTTATTTAATCATGTACCTTATAGATGTTGTTTTTATGTACATTCTATTTGAGAAGAACCCCATCCCCCTGAGTGAGTGTTTGGTTCAGAAGTTGATGTTTTCCCAATGGACATTGTTTTCATTCATTGTTATAATTATAATTTTTATTTGATATAATTTATTTTCAATGAAATTTTTTCCTCATTACTAAGATAAATCTAGGGGTTGCGGTTGGCAGGAGATGGTTAGAGGACGAGAAGAATAGGTTGAGCTCATATTTTAGCTGCAAATGTTTAGTTGCAACATGATGGTATGTAAAAAATTATGTGAGGTTATTTGGGAGGAGGTGTGAATTATATGATGCATAGGTTGTGATATCTTTAGTGTACACTATTTCTATGGTAAATTTGGGTGATCATGTCGTTGTTAATTTCATAGTGTGGGGTGATTTTAGATGGATTTGGGTAATGTGAGAATCCTATTGAAAAGGTTTGGAATCATTATCCAAGGGGTGATATTGTTCGATGTCACCAATATATTTGATAAGATCACAACAATATTTTTTTGTCTGATATATAATTTCGTTAGGTTTTTTTAGTTTTCTATGAATGGACATCATGGTCTCTCCATGGTTTTCAAAATGTGAATCCTTTGTTATTATTCTATGGTTTTTTTCATTTAGATTATCATTGAGTCTTGGTATACCAGTTGAGCAATGGTTTTGGTAAGATGTTAATCTATAATTTTATGTTTTTTTATCTAATAATATTGTGATAATATTCATTACATTACATTACTTGATTAAATAAATATAAGGTTCTATGATGGGATTTAAAAAGGTAGATATAGAGGAAACATGGTGTGATTTTAAGAGAGTGGTTTGGTTTAGGTGGATCATGGCATAACCATCCCCCATTCAATCCACAATTATATTGGTTTACAACACCAATAATAATTCATATGTTCACATTAAATCATTTTACCTTTTTCATTCTCCTAGATCATTTTCATATCATAAGTGTACTATTGAGGATAATTGATTTCTATTTGTTAAGATTTATCCCTTAAGATAAATAAGGTATCCATTTTTTATATGAAGAGATTTCCCTTCTCTTTGTTTTAGATTGAATAATAGAATTAATTTATAATCATACTATGATAGTGGTATGGATTGGTATTTCATGGTCATATTACATTGAATGAGGTTTTGTTGTTGTGATATAGCTTATTGGGGATTCCCTTTTGATCTTGTTGTTGTGATTTTATCTATCTATTGTTCTTTCACAGTAACAATTGAATCATTTCTGAGGTAGGTAATTTCTGAATTATTCTTTCATCATCTAAAATAATATTCATGAACATCCTAATATTATTTCCAACTAAATTTCAGTTTATATCATTTTTTATTTTTTATGGGGAGGAATTAAATATATATAGTAAAATCACATACGAAATAAATTAAATAAATATTATGAGGGTGATTCCCTATAAGTTCATTACACCCATATATGTGGATTATTTTTCTATTACGAATGTGATGGAGGGTATTTGGATTTTCTGTAATTGGTGGGGTAGTACATGTAATGTGAGGGGAGAAAAGATTATATCCTTCATTTTTATGTTACCATTCCAATATTTCTGATTTTTAAATTTTGATATGTGGTGGGGTTGCATATGGTGGTGTAATTGTACCTATGAATGAATATATTGGTTTTTGGTCCGTTAAGTGGATGAGTTATGTATTGGTATATCATTGGTGTAATGATATGGTTATTCATGTCATGTTTTATGATACTTAATTCCCATCTTCTTGATTGGTTGATGTGCGCTCATCTAATTAGATCAACCACAACCTGAGAATAAACATCATTAAGCTAACTTATGAGAGAGTTGGTACATTCCAATGAATTTTCTTATATTATATTGGTTATGTTTTTCTGATTGATGTTATGTATTATATATTAATTATAATAATAGAATTAGAGTATTATGATTATGTGGGATTTGGTATGGATATCTATTAAGGAAATACAAGGTTTTGTTTTTTTTAGAATGAATGAAATTTTTGTTAATGAGGTGGATGAAGTTACTTCATGATTTTATTTATTATACTTCTAATTTTATTTATTTTTTATTTTGTTATTATAGGATTATGTATCATCTGATGACTCTTAAATATATATAAATAGTTTATGGACATATTCTTAAGTTTTATCCAACTGATTACTCCCTAATCATCAACCCCCCAATATTTCCTATGTGTTTTTCATGATAGTTCATCAATTATTAAGGTATTATGTTTCGGAATATTGAATGTTAGTTGGCGATAAGCAGGGTATCATTTAATTATTTTCTATATTCATCCCATAAGTTTCTATACATGAAATATTGGTATAATTTTCATTGTATGTTTTCAACAAAATATATATTCTATATAATTGAATGAGGATTTTGATTCATTATTATTACTGTGATTTGTTAGGGAAACACATCCAATTTATAAGATTTATACCTATTCTTATAATTATAATGGTGAAGACTATTAGGAGTATGATTTTGGGGTCACTATCACATTCACTTCCATCCCTAGAGTGGATCTAGTAGGAGTCGTCCATGGGATACTAAACACATTACTATACTAGTAATCATTACGATATAATACCTTATCAAAACATGTATGTGGGCATGTAAAATTTTCCAAATAATTCAAATGATACGGGATGAATAAATTACAATATAATGAAAATTTAAATGTTAATAATTTTATAAAGAATATACATGTTCATTAAATATATTTTGAAACATTATTTTGAATTTAGGATCATGTTTTAGAAATGTGTTCATAGTATAAATATTTGTATTTTTTTGAAAAATTCCACTCCATATAATAGATTACAATTATATCATTAGCTCACATAAAAAAAATTATTCAACGAATTATATCTAAAATTGATTTTATATATAATTTTATCATACACATTGTATGTGAAATATTAATGCTCATTTGTAATGTTTGACTCTATAAAATTTATGTTTCATATTTATAAAATATTTTGTAGTTGTTAAATTTATTATTGTCTATTTATTTGTGTTTTCAAGTTGATGATTTATGTGCGGTTTCTTTTGTCTTATTAATGTTGATATTTTGGTTATAACTAATCCTAAACCATTTTTACCAATGTATGATTATTGAGTTTTTTACTTTAAAGTAAATGTAACAAAGGAAATAAGCTTTAGATTGTTCGTGGTCCAAATTTCCACGATCAACTATTTTAATTGAGATAATTTGATGACAAATAGGTGAACTGAGATGATATTTTACATCGTTCATATCATATTCAAATAGTTTTAGAATAAATTTGGTGTAAAATATTGACTAATTCATTATTATTTTTTATTATAATATATTTACAATAATATATCCTAGAATAATAGAAAAACAATTATAGTAAAAATCACAAATCCTTATCAGAGATACTTCATATAAATTATGACTGGGACAATGAAATCCATAAATAACTTTTTATTGAAAAAGTATTGTTAATGAATTTGTTTATGAAATAATAACTGAATAGAATCCATTAAAATTTGTACAAATAATATCATGGTTTTTGATGGTGTAGATCATGATGTATTAAAGGTTACAAGGTCATGGAATAGTTTATGGTAGAATATAATTTATTTGAAGACCCATTTTACCAATATTTTCATATTTTTTTCCGATTTTATATTGTATCGTGTGATGTTATTTAATTATTTTTTACTACATGAAATTATTTTTCAAATATATATTTGTCAATGTTAAGGTTTTTTATGTCATTATAAATGGTTTTAATTGTTTAAAATGTTTATAAAATGTATCACTAGATTTTACACCATAATGAAAAAATTAGAATCCAAAATATCATTATTCATAGATATAAAATGGGGTTTAATCATTTTTAACTAATTTTATTTTATTTGAATAGTTGTACACGTAAAAAATAATCGAATCAAACTCTATACCTAAAATATTATATCTCTCTAGAACTAAAAGGATATGAATGTGTACATGGAATAGAGGATCTTTCCAAACAATTTAGTGATTCAAATAGTGTATAGATAAATTAGGATAAAGTATAATATTGGATACCTCTCATTCATCACTGTAATGATTTAGGGGATGAATCATGAAAAAATTTAATCATTATATAAATGTTTTTTTATTGTTTTAAATTATTAATTAAAATAATATTTTTTAATATTTTTTAAAAGTAGCATTTTTTCACATAACGTAGAAATTTTTTTCATTTTTAAAACATTATTAGTAATTCATCCACTTCTATTATTTAGATTTATGTTTTAAATGCATGAAAAATGTGTTCTCAAATTACGATGAGATTTTTTGATATAAAATTATACACATTAATAATTTTTTTACCGTGATATATTTTAACGAATGATGTTACAACTGATTTATGACATTCTTAAAATTATATAATGCTTAACTAAAAACATGTAAAATATATTTAATAAAATTATTATATTATTATATTATATTTTCATTAAATGAATTATGAAAAATTATTCTGTTCTGTTTAAAAAAATCATTAATAAAAGCATAAAATGGTGTAAAAAATATCTTATTGATGGGGGTATCACCCCGATTCATTTATACACTCAAAATTTTCTTTTATGATGAGTACCATTATACTTAGGATTACCGTTCCATACATAAAAGGCTTCTAAAAAGTAGTGATGGTGAAAGTGGTCATAGTAGGGAGACTACATCCTCTGGTGATGTAAAAATAGTTGATTGATATATATATTTCTATAAGTTAGTAAAAAATAATGGCCAACTGAAGAAAAGAAATATCATGCATCAGAAGAACCATAATCAACACTAGTTTGTGAAATAAATAAATAAGGAAAACATGCCTTTTATAGATAATAATAATAGATCTTGAAACCAATACAAGTCACATAATACATTAACATAATAATGGTCTCCCATGATCAACCATCAGTATATTCATATAGGTATCATGATGAGAAAGAAGGTAACCAATCATGAACTCTAGTTGAGGAAATAACCAATGGTCCCTTACCTTTAAACTCAAGTAATATCAACCACTAGGTTAATTTTTTAGAACCCAAAACATTACCTGAACGTGAAAGAATAAAATCTACATTCCTCTTGAAAGGATTCTATAGGTTATGAGAACAAGTCTGAGTATATATCTACCAATATGTACAAACCATAATTTTCAAATTAATCAGATGTGTAATATTATGATATAATGAAATAATATATATATATATAATAAACATTTGACTCTATAGTGTTAAAATGGTATAAAAAATCTATCACCAACCTCATCAATTTTAGGAATAATGAAGAGGATTGTTTATTTGGCTCATATCCCACCACATCCATTTATTTCTGGATGTCCCTGAAAAATAATCAATTTTCACCTTGAAATATGTTGAGACCCAATATTGACATACATATACATTACATTACTTTTGTGGAATACCTAATACATAACAAAAATAGACACCAAAGGACCGTAATAGTTCGGTGTCTTTGGAAACTCAGAATATAATATTCAAATATTTGTGAAATATCGTCAACATCTCCCATAAAGATATTCCCTTTTTTCTTACCTAAAACCTTTCTTTATATCCAGGGGAAAAGAAAACATATAAATGGTGAGCTCAAATGCTCAGTAAGGGTAAGAATGTAGAAAATTAATCAAACCATAAACATTTGAACTTCAAAACATGAACGTAATATTTAAGCATCAAAATCTTGAGGAATGACATAAAACATGGAAATACGTAAGGCATAGATCATAATGAAACATTAATCATGATAAAATAGCCTAGGAATAAAACATGTAATCATGTAAAAACATTATGCACATGATATGATTTCTATATTAGCCAAGGCATTGCTTCCCAGACCATCTTAGTGGGCTAAGTCCTTTTCTGAATCGAGTTCACTCCTCATTCTAGTACTGTATCACTGAACCGGATTAACATACCATTATAGCCATGTCTATATAATGAGATATAAATCATTACCCAATGTATTGGAGGGATATATAGGTCCCACCCATCTCATAATGAAATCATTCTTACTTGTGCCACAACATAAACATAAATCATTCATCATATCCCAAAGAATAAAATGGGATTCATCAACATCATAGCATCATAATATAATCCATATAAAACAAATGGATATCTTTTCATAATAAGAAAAGTGAAACCATGTAAATCATAGAGACATCATACTTGAAAAATACACATATGAAATAATGTTATCTTAGATGGAAAATGGTTTTGATAATACACCTGAAATGAATTCTTGAGGAAAATATCATTTCTTATTCAAAAACATTTTCTCTTCACAAAATGAAGTGAAATTTTAAATGAAAAGAATTTTTTTGAAGTAATCATGAAATAATGTAGAGTATCCTTAATGAAAATAAGGCATTATAAAACTGTAAAAATCCATTCATTCTGTATAAGTTAAAAAAACATTCTCCTCGTACTTTTATCAGAAAAGTAAAAAATTTCATCGTATGGTAAACAAAAGTAAGATTCCTTTCATAACATGTGGTAAAATTCAAAAATGGGTAAAAATTACATTAAACATACATGAAATTATTTTTATAAATCATGGTCATGGATGATAACAATGACCCCATTAAATACAAACAAATAAACAATCGCGGATAAAAACGAGATTGGAGAAGTTATCCCTTACCTTAGGTCTGATATGCTTCACACATATCCAAAACTCATGTAAAATTATTTAAATAATGTCATTGAATTATTACAGAAACATATTCATTGTTATGATATCATATATGGTTCACTTATTAACTTATATTACCAGTTCTTTTGTAAATTCATTGTTAAAGCAACGTTTTGGGTAAAATCGGTTTATTTATCGTATGTGTTTGGACTTGTTGTTCTTGATATTATAATTACATATATCATAATTTATGTACTTCCAGAATGTAAATCATGATTTATATATCTTATATATATATATATATATTCAGTACATATATATTTAATAGATAGATAAATGAAATGAAATACACCGTTCATAGAGACGGTAGGTCATACGTACACATGAACGTTCATTTCGTTTCCTTGTTTAATTGAATGAAATTAATTCGATTACATACATATATATATACAAAAATACAATCGCTTTATTCTTTCATATTTTTCATGATTACTTATTATATATACATTATAATCATTCTTGAATTGTTATCATGGAAAATCAATCTCATCGCGTCGTGGAGACGGTAATCCGTACATACACATGAGCGATGATATTGTTCCCATATTTATTGAATGAAATTGGAGTGGATGATATAATATCTTAGAATCAGTATGTTGTTATAATAAACATATATAGTTATTATTTACACCATTATACCCATCCAAGTATGGTGGTGGTGGAAAAATAGATTACACCACGGCGTGGAGACGGTATTCCGTACGTACGCACGCTCGGTGATTTCATTTTCCGTAGGATGGATAGATGGTGAAATGGGGTTATTTCCTATTTATAATAACATATAATAATATAATTGATACTGATGTTATTACATTATAATGAAAAAACTAATGAAGAAGAAGTTGAAGAAGAAGGAAACTTCAATGAATCGGTAGAAGAGATTACCTCTTCATCGATTTACCTCCTTGAAACCTCTTCTTAGGGCACTATAGTTGGTACTTTGAGAAGACCAGAACCTCTATGATATAACTAGAGAGGTTTAAAAGATGAATTTTAAGGGATAGGGCGAGCTTAAAGGCTCAAAAGGGTGTGATGAGAAGAGGGAAGGGGTGCCCTTTTTATAAGGGAGGAGAGGGGCACCTTAGGAAAAACCTAAAATATTATTTTATAATAATGTCATATTCAGTTTATAATAGCACCAACCTGATTTATTACGAATATAAGGTGGTTATGGGTCGAAATACTCTCAACCAATAGGTTTTATTCAATTTTAGGTTACTATTTTAACCTTATCATTTAGATTTAACTCTAAGTTAAATAATTTATCATTTACCGTGTCGTTTTGTTTTCTTACACTATATGGTAAATAAATTTACTATAACATGTCAAAACAACCCCAAGTGGTTCATTATTAATATATATATCCTTATATATGTCATTATTCCGATCGTTATATTTTTAGGACTAAAATAACAATTAATAATATAATATTTCTTTTAAAAACTATTTTATGTCAATTTTGAAACTATTTGGTACTTGATTTTTGTGAATAACATTACAACATTATTAGTTCGAAAAATTTAATTAAATCAATACTTATATGTCATATTAAACTATAAAATTATTTTAATTTATAACGATTATAAAATTACATTTATTTGGGTATTTATCACATCAATTATGTTAATATTTCATCAATAACGTAATTACGGCATCATCATTGTGTCATAAATAAATTAATTTATTTAATGTCTAAAAATTATAAATAAAATATAATTATGTAGGAAATATTTTTATAATTCTAATAAATTTTTATAGTCTAATTTATCTTATGTATTACCCTATATTAAAAATGTTTTATTTTTTAAAATTTGATTTTATCTCTTTTAACTCTTCTTTAAATTAAATAATAATAAATGTCCTAATCTAATCCAATTGGACCTAAATGATAATATTATATTCCTAAGGTTGTTTTTGGTCGAATTACACTTATCCAATAGAATTATGACATGTGTTAAGGTAATAATAATATCATTTTTACCCTTAATTACCCTATTTACTTTTAACCGTGGTAAATAAAAGTAAAAAGTTACTATTCATAAAAAATTATTTTTATCTTATTGAACCACATTATACATACTGATATCAAATGTGTCTCTCAAATTTTTTAAATTCCACTCACATATGTGGTAAAATTATGTTTTATGTAAATTTTAAAATTCTCCTCGGTGGTAGGTGAAAGACGGTGAAAAGATCAATAAATTTTTTATATATCTAGGATTATTATAAAATGAATTCAACGAATTACATTGAACATATATAGGCATTATGTATCAATTTTTACCTAGAATAAATTTAAATAAAATAAATAATTATTTAAATAAAAAGTCGGGTTTTAAATAGTAACCCAGGGTTTTCACTATTCATCAAAAATTGAATGTTTTCAGAAAAATACCAAAAATTCACCCTAGGCTAAATTTGATATTCCGAATCCAAAAATGATGTCCATTTATAAAGGTGAAATTTATAAAATTTCAAAAAGTGGGTATTAATATTCATAACTTCTAGTTTATATAACATATCGTTGTTCAGTGAAACTCGGTATTGCGTACACCACACGCTATCGTGGAAAGTCGCGATTGCATGTAATGAAAGCCAAGTCAGGGATGTGTGTAGTGAAAGCTCCGTTTGGTGTAGATTACAACACAAGACATCAATGAAATTAAAAATAATATTTTTCATAAAATCTTGGGGTGTTACAATAGTAACCTGACACATTGTTTGATCAATTTAGAAAATCCACTCTTCATATACAAATCATGTAAATAACATCCCCTTAGCATGACAAATAAATTAATATAGCCCCTTTAATACCTGGTTGAAAGCACCTATTAGCTCAAAGCATGACATTGAGAGGCCTGATGATTTCAATTTACCATGTAATGTCACCATCATCTCAAATAATGAGATAGTATATATCAATGATTTTCATCCACCAAAATAATTCATGACCCAATGTCCTCACATGAGGATATTAACTACCCCCCCCCCCCCCCCACAAGAATCCTCATCTCTATAATTTTGTTTTTCTTCACCATTATTGTGGATTTATATTGAATTAACCACAACTTTTTTCCTAATACATAACCATTGGGGTCCTTTTCCAACATAAGGGCTTAAAACCACCTCATTATTTAGTCAAATTGTGAGCACACGACTCCAATATTTTAATTGGCCAACACAGGTGTGTGGAAATCACTAATTATGAATGTAAACCACAATAAACTCAAGATTTTCATGCCCCGATGACTACATCGCTCTGTGAGATATCCATTCAATCCAATACCACATGATCCTTGCATGAAATCTTATGGTTTTATCACCTCTTATAATAACAATGTCATAGAAATGACAGTCAACATCAATAAAAATCCTCAAGATAATCGCATACTAATGATTACATTGCCACAATAAATATCCATCACTTTCCAAATCATCAGATAGAACCATCTAGGTTCCATTGGAACCCAGTAGTATGTTACATCAAATTTATATATATAATCCAATTCTATTTGAACTAAAAACATAAATTATAAGGAATAAAATTTAAAATAAGAACTCCCCCATCGAAATAATATATGTTATTGGTCTTTTCACACTACTCAAACAAGTTTTAGACTTTTTTAATCATTCCATATAGCACCCACAATTTCATGTAAATAACCATTTTATTATTATTATTAATTATATAATGTTTTTTTGTGAGTTTTAGAAGGGTTTTAAAATAGTTTGGAATGTTTTTAAAGAATCTGTATAGGTTTATGGTTTGATCATGGTTTGTGGAAACCATTCAACTCCTACATAAAATCATGCACATTGAGAAAGAGGCTAAGGGTATGGCACACAGGTAGGGAGAATTTTTTTTCTAAACTATGTGTCCACCTATGAGAAAATATACAAAGTTGGATAGTGGGTTTTGTCATTTTTGGTGCATGGTTTTTCTAATAGTGTTGTCCAACCACGATAGATCTCTATTGATCCAGACTTTTGGGCATGAATAGCACACCGTTTTCCAAATCATTTGACTAATAATGTAGGTTACAACATAGGATCATAAAAAAGAGTATTTGTGTCCAAGTTGTGATATAATGCCTAATTGTTTTTCAAAATAAACTCTATCTAGATATTTTATCCTCCCTAAGGCTATGGAATCATTCTTTATCAATTTTAAGGCAACCCATTATCATTTCAAAGTGCGTTGAATCCCAATTACAATGGAAAGTCTTCGTTTGTGGTAGCTTTTCATGGTTTTTCTTACTTCAATATTATTCCATCTATCACATTCATAGATCTAGTATACTACAGATTGATATATAGTTGTTTATGAAAATCATGGTTATATTTGGAATTTTGATAAGAGGGAAATATGTATAATTTGGGTTTTCTTCATTCATACCATTTTTTGATCGAATTTTAGTGTTTTTCTCCATTTTCACAATACATCATGAGGTATGTGGATTCAATATCAACTACCATTTCTAATACTTGAAGGATTAATTTAAAAAATAATTTTTTTTACTGAAATTGATTGTGAAATTGTTATAAAAATCATTTTAGAAACCATCTTTAGTAATAAATTTTAGATTTTTGGTGGAATTGTGGAAAAACGTGAACTGGTTATAAAATAATATTTTTTTATCGATTTGGAAATGTTTATATTATAATATAAAAGTCATATTTTTTTTAAAATAGTTTCAAAATTTATTATTACTTTATTGTAATGTTTTTTACAATTTTTTTGAATGTTTTTTATTAAATAATTTGTATATTGAAAAGGTTTGAATTAGTTGGTTTGAAATGGTTTTTCCCGAAATGGGTTGTGTGAGTTTATTCATTAAACATGACCGTTAATATATAATATATAAGATTATGGGATAATGGGATATATCCCTAGATATGTGTCATGATTCATTCCAGCACAAGCAGACTGGCCACTTTTTTACAACATAGTGGATGGTCTTGAAAAGCTCTTGAGTATAGAACTATCAGACAATAATTGATGTGTGGGTGTGTGGTGAGTCATGTAATGGTATTCCAAAAAGTAACGTGAAATGATTTACATTATTGTTTGATTTCTTTTCCTTGTAATCTATATTTGAATGAAAATCTTTTTTGGTGCTATGCTAATGGGAATTTATAAGATATGTTTCAAGGGTTTTATGTAAATATTTTGTATAACCGTTCTCTCATGTCATATCCTAGTTGTGTGAGTAGTGAGGAAATTTTTGGAATGCCTGTTGAGTTTCACTACTCACCACTTTATTTCAATATGGTTCTATTTTAGATATGGAATATTTGGTCACATTAAATGGTAAATAATAAAACTTATTTTACAGTGCATCATGATACATGGTCTATTTATTAGTATTGGTTCATGGATCACAGATGATGTTATATAGCTATGTCCTTGGAGACTTTGGGTTTTGTTGGTTTTGTTTTCTGTTGTGTACTTTCTTTAGTAATATTCCAATATAGAAATCTATTGTATATTGGTTTTGATATTAATTATATTGGTTTGAGTTGTTTTAAATTTTTTATCATGCACCCTATAATAGTTTTTTTGTTATGGTGAGTTCAATTGATTGGTAGTTTTTTGAAGGGAAAATCGACCCCTAATGGTATTTAAGATCATGTAATTTATTATGAGTCATTGGGGTGTTGGGGTTTGTCACTTAATGATAATTAATGTCTTTATTACTTTAAAAGATAATTAGAAGGGGTAGGAGTGTACAAGTGATACCAATCATGGTCATTCTAAATATTGTAATTGAACAAGTGGTGTCATCATGTGTGTTTCTTTATTAATAAGTGGTCATTAGTTCTATCGGCCACGAAGAAGAAATTCATTCTGGTATATTACTTATGTCACGTAGTTATAATGGAAAAGGATATTCATGACATAAAATATAGATCATAAAATATGTTGCTACCATTTTTATCATAAACATCATGTTATCTATGATTTTGGTACATAAGTGTTTTGGAGACCATTATATGAATTAAAATTTCATTATATTGGATTTATAAAATTAGAAGAGTATGAAATGAATCATAAAAATAACTTCCCACTTGGAGTGTATATTTCATTTTAATTAATTAGTTATGATTTGGTACAATAGTGTTTATTTTTGAAAACTTTTAATCTTGTTTTCAAATGTATGATTTTAAAAATAGTCATGAAATTGTTATATTGAAAATGGTATGTTTTTTATAATCATTCTAATTTATTACATAATGACTGAATATAGAAGATTAATTTTTTTGGATATAATTGTTTTGATAGTATTATAAGATATAATTAAAAAAATTTATGTTTTCAGTTTCTAGAGAGGAAGACTTGTGACAGTTTTTGTTCTTATTGAAAATGGAACCTAGTAGGCATCATCAAAACTAACTAGAGGAAGCTAATAATAATGTGGGTTCACTTGATCTATAGTTGAACCAATAGGTGATTAAATGTATATTCCAAGACTTTTAGTCCATGGGTAGAGTGAACAATTGTGATGAACTATGTAAAGTGGATCATTCATTCCACTTATAGAAGTATAATCCACCCATATTTTCATGTGATTTAAATTGAGAGAAGGTATAGGTGTGTGTGAATAGGATTAAAACAATATTAGATATCTTTGGACTAAAACAAGAGTAGAAAGTTTAGATGGTGGCATATATATTGGAGGATCTTGGCCCTCAGTGGTATCGTATTGTAGTTCAGGATAAATAATTCCAATTCATTGGTTTGGAGGTTTTGGAATAATAGTTCATCATACAATTCTATACGCATATGTGGAGGGATAAAAAGAAAAATAATAATTAAAATTAAAGTAGGGGATCCTCACAATTATATACTATGTGAAAATTTTATAAATTTAGTCTTCCTTTCACCCAAATTTGTAGCTAATGAATCCTTGAAGGAACACATCATTGTTTCCCATGTGAGGCTGGAGATTCAGGAAATGATTTTTTTGTATATGAATTTCTGATTATACAGATATGGGTAATAGAAATACTATGAAAAAAGTTCCATCTGATGATCTATTGGTGTATGTATCATGTTGATACCTAGGATAAATATTGGTCACTCTATGTTTGGGGGAAACAATTTGTGAAAAGGTGCATAGGTACTACCAAAAAGGACCTAATTGTGCAACTCCTTTAACGATTTTCCCGAAATGTATAAAAATATGTGAATGAACTCAAAAAAACTGAAGAGGTTCGTACATAGATCTGAACCTCATCTAACATGGATTACTAAAATATGCATATTACATTAATGTGGGTGCACTATTTTCACTATAATGAATCATTGAAAAAGCGTACGATGCACCTCATCCAGAACATCACCAAAATAGGTCCTTTGGGGAACCAATGTACCCAAAACATTTTTGAACACTAGAGGAATTACTGAATCTTCCAAAACCATATAAAAATGTTTTTGGATCAAATGAAAACATTTAATTCTGTTTTGATAACCATGAATGATGTTTATCTACCCACCAAACACTAAAAAATTCAAAAATGACAAGGATTTGGACTCCCTCAAACAACTGATCCATTACAATCTACCAACCTTAATATAGTTCATCCCCAAGCTATGGAAAATAAATTGGATATGGAACTATATATTTAGATAACTTTGAAGTTATCCCAGACTACACAAGTAAAAAAAGGGACAGTTCAACTTCCTAATAGGGCACCCCACATAAAGAATCACATTCCCCCGTCACATCCCAAGCATAAACTCAAATAATAGAGGTGGTCCATTTATTATTCCAAAATTCATTATCCCGTATATGATGCATCTTAAATCCATCAACTCATTAGTTGATCCTTTGACACTACTAAAACCAATTAGATCTCCACACCGCATCACTTCTTGCCTTGTACCCATGTTACATGTGGAACCTATTAGGTCATGCATGTCAACAGTTGCATAAAGTAATGGGTTCCTCACACTATAGTCATGTCTTGGTTCACACTGTTTCCATGATGTCGACACACCTAAATAACCAAAAACTCATCAATGCATCAATGTGAATGCACCATGATAATCACATGTCGAACGATTCTCTCATAACTTTGATAGGGGAACACACCAATTATATATTTATATATTTATATATATATAACACATGTAGAAAACTTCCAACCAACTAAAAAGTATATGGTATGTTTTTTTATTTTTTCTTGTGTATCTTGTGCACCCAAAACATGCATACATCAAAAAGGCCATGCAAAACAAAAATAAAAAAGTAACTTTTATCACATCTACGTGTACCTCTAATTATTATTGGATCACCATTCTTATCAAAACCTAAAAACTCCATGTCATGAACGTAGAATGTTTCTTGGAATCATAATTCCAAGCCTCCACATAGTGATATACCAACCACTAGCCATAGTACCCACTACTATGTCCTTATGTCACTTCCACATCCTCCATTTGTAGCTGAATTTCGGCTACTGTCATCTAGTAATCCTCCATATCTAATCTGATACGCCTTATTATACCCTAGTCATTGACTATTGTCTATCCAGGAATGATTATTATAGAACCTATCAAGATTAACATCCAATAAACATTCACATAACACCTTTAGACGCCACTCACTATGAATATGAACATGTCTTGTCTACCCATAACAGAACAACACCATCAAAGATCCACTATAAGGTGGTATGCCTACTCCCTTTGCTTGAATTCCATTTTATGACTCATCTTGTCATCACATCCTACTATTTGGAGTTTCATAACAAAAATCACATTAAATGATCACTCATATAGAAAAGAATGATTTTTCAAATAATCCTCATCCATGAGCATTGGGTTCACCACCTCTAAGAATGAGGAAAACGTAATGATTTTTAACTACACCGGAATATAATGACACAAACCATCCTAGAAATTCCTCACCCTCAAGGTGTTATCCCTCACCATTCTATATAAAAAGTGAATCAATTTGGTGAACTTCATTGTACAGTCTTTGAAAAACATGTCAACTATATTTAGGCTCGAGAACTCCTGATATCTTTATTCCCTCAGTATCTCCATTAAAAAATGCATGATGAACCGTACCTCAATGTCCTTTTTGGATTACCCCTCACATCACCTGTCTTAGAAAATCACATCCCACTAGTTTATAGGTGTTCCTATGAGAATATTTTCACCCTCAATATTGGAGAAATCTCTAGATTCAGGAGGATCTTTTCCACATAATTGATCAATTTCTCTACATCATTTGGACCAGCCAATACCTGAATAGTGGAGGTTTCTTTGACTGGAACTTATGATATAATTACACCATCAAAGGATCTTCCCCCTGAACTCCTCCACCAATAATTTTGATATCATGAACAAAGATCGGTCTATGTAGGTCATCAATCCATGACCCTAAATCATCCAAATCTGGGAGGAACCATGCCTAAACTGGACCCTAAACCTTTGATTATAACTAAATCACATGATATTACTAAATATTAGGGTAAAACCCAATATTTTTTCATCTGGATCCCCAAATTTCTCATATGACACTCTATATGAGTCAGGCATGGTGGAAACCTGTAGGATACCATCACATTGTCAAATATCTGAGAGGATATATAAAAATATATCACAGATATAAAGAAGATCTCATAGGTAGTGTTAATTCCCAACCCGTACTATCCACCCATAATAATAATTACACATGGAATCCTAGAATCATGGCATCATTACCCACCCTAATAGAGACAAGTATCAAACTTGGCTTGGTACACACCAATCCTAATTAACCACATCACCTTAAACTGAAAACCACATATCCAAACTTAGTCATCAAAATCACCCCAAATCATTATACCCTCCTTCTCTTATATGATTGAGGACCATATGCACACACACAAAAACACATAGAGAGACATATATATATATATATATCACCTATCACAAATTGATTTCACTGGGTCCACATTCCTTAGATGGTTGATTTAGTTGCCACTAAAGTGAATCTAAGCATGAAAACACCTTTAAACATATTTTTTATATATTTTGAAAACCTACCCCCACTTAGTAAAATCAAGGTCCCCAATAGAAATTTCATTAATTATATCATAAGTAGATTTATATATATATATATAATTCAAAATATCCAATATTCCTAGTCAAATTAAATAACATGTATAAAAACCCATTTCTTTCACATACTAGGATTCCAATACATCATCCCTTACAATACAATGTCAATGGTAATATATCATAATAAGTAACCATAAAAAATCCAAGAATACCACTCATGGTGGAAATAAAATCACATATAAAATTATAAAAAGAATATAGAATGTTTCACCCATGGTAAATTGGTTTATTCCCCATAGTTGGGGAAACATGCACACAAACACGAGTTCTAAATCCACTTTAGAAAATTTCCTAATATCCAATACACCATATACCAAATAGTATGACTGATAAAATAGTTTAAATAATCCCATGTGTCATCATTTTTAGTACCCTGTCCTGATTATCCACCTAAACAGTTCATTTGTCCCAAGTGCCACAGGTTTTAAGCACGCCTACACATATTATAAATCATTGAGACTAATAGTGAGGGTTTATAGAAGTGATAGTTGTTTGATAATACTCTATATTGATGCTATAATAGTGGTATGATATATATAAATATATGTTAATAAAAATAAAGACTCCCTCATGACCCTGAATTTCATACACTAGAAGAAGAAAAATCAAAAACATCATTTGAAATAATTAAAAAAATAAACAAATATCATTTGTGGATAACAAAAACATATATTTCATCCAATATTGGACATTCAATACAATGACTGAAAATGGGTCACCCATGAACAACCATAAATATATACATATAAGTAGCTTACTGAGAGAAAAAAATAGGAACTCCAACTGACACGAGAACCAATGGTCCATTACCTTACTTCCCAAGCTCACTCAACCAAAAAATCCAACTGTTGTGCCTAAAATCTTACGTGAACGAAGAATAATAAAATATGCATGCATCCACAAGGACCCATGTAGTGTGTGAGAATGACTCTTATTAGGTCATCACAAATATGCGCCTATCATACTACCACAATTAAATAGGTGAGTACTAAAAATAAATAAAATTTCATTACATGCATATAATAAAAAAAATCTTTACTATTTCTAAATAACCACCAGGAAGTTATATCATACCATGACTAACAATAGAATACTTAAGAGAGTAGAATCATTACCTTATAGCCCAAGGAATCCCATGATGTCCGGTAGTATTACATGAAACCTCAGGTTTCACCTCTAATTTCACTAGGAACCACATGCCATCAATAGTTCAATCTAAATCTCATGTCCGCGTACTGTAACTGATGTTCTGATGGCACACCCAGTCAAATAATTTGTTCCATTATGACTCTTATTGAAATTATTTTTTTCTGGTAAAATAATTAAGTACAAAGGAAAAATGACATCTTTCCTTTTACCAATATCAATATTATCTAAAATTACAATGTCCCGACATACAGAGATGTCCTTCCTCAAAAATAAATCCAAGAATAATGGTGTCTTGTATGGTTATCCTCATCCCCAAACCGACAACATTAGTGTTATCATCTGTTTGATCTTCACAATCAATGTGTATTTCCATGGAAAGCAGCCCAAAAATAATAACAAGGCCCAACTATATTGTCTTCCACCCACACGAGCCATTAAAAAACAACATTATTGATCCAAATTGAGTGAATACAAATCCAAACGTCAGTTTAGGAAACACATATTAGCTGAAATCAACAATTTATAACCTTAGCCACAGTACACACAAACACCTCATACCCCTGCTTCAACGTCTGACAACCAAATGAAATTCCATCCAACATCACATCATCATTGGCAATAAATTGAGGTATTCACCACATCATATGAAAACAATGTCACCAAATTGATGGTATAAGCCACCCAAAAGAACTGAGACCTACCAATCTCAATGATTACATCACCTCAATAGATATCCATCGATATCCAAATCCTTAGATTGATCCCATCATGATTTATTATAACCCAGTAGTAAATAAATAGAAATTTATATATATAATTCAATTAAAATTCAATGACAGACGTCTATTTTAAAAAATAATTATATAAGAAACCCCTAACCAAACTACCTAATTTCAAGAGACTCCCACACTATTAAAACCACTTATTAATTAATGTGAGCATTCATGACAAAATAATAGAATGTATAATTTAAATAATTAAAAGAAACTTTCAAAGTATTGGGTTATATCATGGTAAACACTATTGAAAATTATAATATTCAGCCCATAATAGTTCCAAAATCAAAACTAAATTAACGCACCACCTCCCTCTGATGGTGGATGAATACATATTTGATCCCACCCACTAACTCAATTAAATTAGGAAAAAATTGGTTTCCTATATGAACTCAATGAAAATATTGAAAAAATAATGAAACACATTTATGGGATTGTGAGGTGAATGCAAGGAATAAATGAGGAATGGGAAAGGGGTGAATTACCAAGATGGATGCAATGTTGTATACAACATGATGAAAAATGAATACATTGATAATTTAGATCAAATAAATGGATGGGAGGAATAGGAGAGTTCCCCCCTTTTGTATGGAACCCACATATGATAAAGGATAATAATATTAGGATTATAGAGAGGTGTTAAATTTAGTCATTTCACTTCTTTAATAAGCCACACTATTAGCTCACATTGTTTTCAAAATGTTGTCGTAATGGTTCATCTCCACCTAAATTGGAGCCAATGATGACATGGTTATCTCATATGGTAATTCCAAACCAATAGAAAACCATTTGTGATATAGTTCTTAGGTACATCCCAAAAGACACTAACCATGTGGTTAGCACATAGTTTTCCCTTACCATGATCAAACCATGTGAATTTACACTTCCAAAACTAAGGAGTTTGACAAATAGACATACACCACCTCTATTGGAGTTCTCAAAACCATTCTAATAGAAAAATTAGGGAACACAGGTTGCACTAACAGACCGCACGGTTAAATCAAACCACGTGCCTCAATGCATACTTCCCCAAAACTAGTCATGAAGGCCTCTAACACACCATAAATGATTCTAAACACCCAACGAACTTACCAAACCTCTACGCCCTTTTAAATAAATGTTTTTTGGTAAAAGAAACCCACATAATTATCTTTTTGATAAATAAGAAATATATTGGTATATCAACTAAAGTCCAATAAAATAAAACAAATTAAGGATTTGAAACCACTCAAAAACCAATAAAGTTATAATGGCTCATAAAAAAATTATTTTATCATAAATTTTTATTTAATAAATTTCATGTATTGAATAACATGTTACACTCAAAATAATGATTAGAAATGAGGAATAATTTATTTCATTTTCAGCTAATATTAAAAAACTACATGAAATGAATATAGAATTCATAAGATTTTAATAGGAAGCATAATCATGAAAACAATAACAGTACAATCCCAATATGTAAATAAAAATGATGCATGCCTGAATTATTTATCAGTGTGTTCTCAGTTATAAATTATATTATCCAGTATAATTATATAACTAAAGAAAAAAATAATAATCAAATAAATTTTTTATTTGTAATTTGATGAATGATTTTTTAAGTATATATTTGTATAAACAATAATGAAAAATGGTATCGAGACTATTATATAGTTATTGAGAAAATATATAATCATTGAAAAAATATAAAATAAATGATGTGTATTAAAAAATTATAATTTTCTATAAGTAATTTTTTAGAATAGTCTAATATATTAAAAATAAAATATTATCTATTTTTTAAAGATAAGTGAAATATATTTAATTGTTAAATAATTATAATAAATAACAAAAACATCATTTATTAAATAAGAAAATATTTAGAATATAAACTTTTAGTTATTTCTGAAATATTTAATTTAATTTTAAAATTAAATTAGACATTTTTATATCATAAATTTAATAAAACAGATTTATCAATTTAAATTGGGATTTTGAAATTAATATTGAGACACAATTTTTCATTTTATCAACAAAATAAATTATTAGTGTAAAATGTGAATCCATATTGTAAATTGTATAATGAATTTTATTACCCCCACTCTCTAATACAAACATTCATAGGTCAACAATTGGGAAATATAGAAATTGATTTTCAAAGCCAACTTCTAACAGGCCTTGGGTTGATGACTATCACCTAATGTATGTGATCATGCACTTAGTAGGGAATACCTCATAATGATATTGGAAGAAAGAGATAAGATGAGAAACTCCCAAAAACCCCCTAATCCAAATAAATAAATAAAAAACCCTGATACATTATGTGATTTCATACATAACTGGATTATAATAAAATAAAAAAAGAGATAAAACATTTTTAGTGACCTCAAATAAAAAAACTCATTAACATCTCCTCAAAACAGTAATTCCTAGAATGTTCATCAAAAAAATCCTACTGACCTAAAAAAGTGTTTAATAATTTTTAGGGTTACGATAAAAATAATTCTCAATAAGAACCTCTATGAAACCTATCATTAACCATTTAAGTAAATCATACGAAATCATAATGAGTATATAAATGAAACAGACTCATGACCAAAATAGGTAAATTATTATATTCCCTTCCACACCATGGATCACTCACAAAATAGAAAAAAATTATATATAAAATCGAGGATATATAATAATATGGGTACATAAAATCCACTTCGCTAATTTTTTTTTTTGAAATCATGCCCTAATATCGCATGTTATATGTTGTCATCTATTCGACAAATAATCCTACCTGAAAACAGATGATCAATATTACAATACCATGAAAATAGTGTATCATGATATCAATTGCACATACTTAATATACATCAAAATTTTATTTCTAGATTCTTCCATATCCTATTTATTGTGTATTATACATAAGTCCACCATATCCTATGTATTGTTTATTATAAAAAAATCCCCCATTGGCCACTCCTACTGAAACTATAATAATAATTCATTTAATATATTTTTAATAAATTCATTAAAAAAACATCAAGCTATTAAATCTCAAAACACTCATATAAAGGAAATATACTATGTTCATACCCACATGTAATAATATAAAAAAAGAGAGAATTATGAAGATGGGTTATTTGAGCATATATATCCTCCATGACCTAAATATTAAGTAAATTAACACTAATACCTCTAGTTTTTAGTTTACAATACAACATTGGTTGTATTCCTTTGATATAATAAAACATATAGAATACATATAGCTCAAAACTAGAATAAGGGAATCTAGAAAACCATAGACACATCTACCCATATTATCACAATGGTCACCCAATTGGAAAAACTATAGTCTAGATATCAAAAATGATACAAGGATCTTGTTCAATATTAATTATATAAATATCCATTAATTAAAATTCATCCTCCTTCAGTCAAAGCTTAATTTTTTTAATAATGAATATCATGTTCTGATTGAACTAATTACTCATTTAATGAATTCCCTAGTAAGAAATCAATATAAGTGAGCGTTAAGTAACACCCATTACATTAAATTATTCATAATCATTTTATATGAATATGGTTACTCTAGGGTATATACATAGAAAATGATAACAAGATTCACTCAATGTTTGTATCATGAAAATGTGACACGCAGTTGGAAGTGGTTTTATAATAAACATTTAACCTTCATCTATCTATATATTAATAAATAATTAGCTTCCCTCGATGAACATGACTCACTCAAATCATGTCATAGATGCTCTAGTGTCCGACAACATTTACCATTTTAAAACATATGTAATCTAACTAAAAAATAATTATAACGATCACATCTGGACACAACCACCATTTTAACAAACACACCATGAAATTATAATAATCATAGATGGAACTATATGCCACCACCACCATTGTAACCTTCACCACATGCCTCTACCATTATAAATATCACTATACATGGTATCAACAAATCACATCAAAGATCTATATTAATATAGAATATATACATATTAATTGTATTTTCCATGAATGAGTTTTAATGAAAATTTCATACATAGTATAATGGATTTTAATCTTCCAAATATCAATAAGGTTCTCCCAAAGACCTAGTAAATTTATCATTAATATAAAACAATTTAAAAATTATCATGTATTTTTTAGTTTATTTCGAATAGACTCTTCACATTATACGACCTATATCTATAGATAAAACTATCATAAATCAATCATTTCACTTTATTTCATTTAATAGTATCATCTGACTATATAATGTTATCTATTTGATGAAATGAACTATGTCAGACAACAGTCACAAACAATATCAAAGTACAATGAAAATTACATAGTAAATGACAAGAAGAAACATAAAACACATTTAATAAAAAATAACAAAAAAAATTTAATTCCCACATCAAGATATATTAAATTATCTAGAAATGTGATAGTTACAACATAATTTCTCCACTATCTGGCATAATAAATTTATTATCATCAACTTTACATTAGTAGTTTAACACCATAATATTTTATCATAATTATTTTTTCTAATAATATTTTAATATTGTGGATGATATTATATAATTCCCTTTATGGAAAATTTATATTATTTATAGTATCTATGAATGGCCTGAATACCATAAATATTTTTTGATTACTGGTAATCCTACTTTCAATGGATGAGGGGCAACACTTATAAGGACAGAAGGGATAAGTGACATTATATAACACATAAGTCATAGGAAATCAACCCAAACAAGACAATATGAAACTTCCCTAAACTTGAAAATGTTATCTTGAAATCTCTTTACCCTTGCATGGCTGGTCAGCTAGATGTCATGTGTAGATCTACACAGGCCCAGTATAGATGGAAATTCCATACCCTCTCATTCTTCAATGTCTAGCTAGCTCTACAATGGTTAATATTATTTCTCTGTATCCACATCTGGAGACTTGTTCCTGGAAATCTCTCTTTTACATCGACATTATTAGGTGACCCGAAGGCCATGAGGTGACCTATAGGCCTTGAGGTTCCATGAATCCCTAACTTGAATGAAGTCCTTGGTGGACTCTAGGACCTAACATGTATCCCAAAGGACAAAATGAATGAATTTTTTTGACCGCTACAGTATAGAACATTACCTGCTATAGTTCATCTATAGTAATAGCTATTGTACCCAATGTAGTTCTGCTAGAGTAACTTATAAATATGCCTCTTCCAAAATTTGATATCATGACTCTTGGATGCTCTTGTCGAGTCTTCACAATCTATGTTGAGGCTCATGAGAAATATTTTGATTATAAAGAATAATAATAATCATATATTTCAATAATAAAATTTATAGATTATAAGATCATTATAAATACACAAAATATGAAATATTATCTTTAACAAAATTGGAAAACATGTCAGTGATATGTTAATCCTAATATGTATGCAGAGATCATTTATTTTATTTATTAAAATGATAATATTTCAAAAAAACAATATAAATAATATTTTTTAAAATATTTATTCTAATATATTCATATTATCATGTAATAGTTAATCATGTGATTATATTACTAAAATGTATCTAACTATGGTAAATAGTGTCTATCTAAATAAATGAGTATAATGAATGTTAAATTAAAACATGTATGTTATATAAGAGATATTCATGATCCCGTTACTCAATAATAGGATCTCAAAATTCCATAATATGGAATAAGAAAATAAGATCCAAATAATGATTACTGTTTATCTAGGAAACCATCAATCTCAAAAACATTCTCTCAGCGTGATGCATCTATCATTCATTGATTGAAAAAACAAGAGAATACATGAGAACGACCCACTATAGAATGGAAATATAAGAACCAAAGATAACATAACCATTAGAGAAGAGAATAATATCATTATATCAACAAGAATAAACGTCCTAATTATAGGGATCTAAATAGGTGAAGATGAGTTGAAGGGCTCTAAAAAGTCACCCATAACAACCTAAGGTTGATTGAGTTATTGAAAAAATGACATGTTCAATGTACATTACATTAAAAAGTATAATGATGAACCCCATTTTTTAGCACACCTTTTTAACATTGTGTCTGCGATCCATAGTGTAGCAAATTTCTAGGTTTTATTAACCTGGATAAGAGACTATGCTTAATATTATCTACTCTAGTATAAAAATATACTCCTAAAAGACACCATTCTATAACCCATTAGATATGGTGTCACAACCAATAATTTTATCAAACCACAAAAACACAAATCAAATGAAATCCATGGAATATAAATTCTTTAATTGGAAAAACCACCATAACTCAACTATTTTTGACTTCCCATCAAAAACAACATGTGTATACCACATTCCTTGCATTATGACACATTTATGGGGAAAACGCTGTAGAAACTAACACCTTTTATATTTTTAGCTCAACTACACTTCATCTCTACTATTTTTCTCTTAGTCACCTCCATTGACTTAAATGTTAGAGGAAGGAGTCGAGATAAATTTGTCCATTACATAAGATAACTCCAAAAAAATCCATTTCACTTTGAATTAAAATAAGACTACTGTGGAGAGAGAATAGATGGGTAATAATTAAACAACACTAAGAGATTCCTCTAAAGAATATCACTATATTCAGAAGCTGAAAACCAATGTCTATAAGAAATAAGCAATTATCCATAGTTGATCATTATAACAATATTAGATGAACCTCCCTGGGGAGATAACTATAAATAAGGAACAAGTCCTTTAAAATATAATTATTCTATGACATGAATCAATATTATATCAATTTGAAATAAGATAGTTAATCCAAATAAAAATAATCAACACACATCATGGTATAAAGATGATATATTCTTGGATTCCATTCCCATGTATGGTCAAACAACCCTAACAATGACAAAATAAATAGGAAATATCAAATCTTTAATGAAACACATTTAATGAATAATTACATCAAAATAACACTATTGTATAATAAAACTTCAAAAAAAATTCAAAAATTATTTAAATAGAAATCATAGAACATATTATATAATAAAAAACCATCATTTTATGAACAAAAACATATTTTTTTAAAAATTCCATCATTTAAATATATATATGTATTATTTTCATTTATTATTATGGAAATTATTAAAGTATTTTACACATAATATATAATTCTTAACATGCCATAAATGATATAGATTATCTTGATTTCTTGTTGATATACTAAAAATAATTAATATTATACATACAATATTTCATTGGGTATTACTGGTTAAAGAAATAAAAACATAAATAAGATTTTATAATGTTTCATGCTTTCCGGACATGAATCAAAATATATCATATTAAAAGATATTGAATTTAAATGATTTCGTAAAAAATCATTTCACAATGTATCTTAATAAAATATGTCACTTTAGAAAAAAATTAATTATTATTTTTAATTATTAGTCATTAATATATATTTATCAAAATAATCTTTTTGAAAATTCATTAATTTTTTTAATAAATTGACTTTAACATAAATGAATGCTTCATTGAATAACATAAAATAGTTATTTCAGAAAACATGTTACTGTGAAAAAATTAACTTTTATCATTGAAAACAATTTATTAAAAATCAAATAAATTATTATACAAATAAATAAAAAATATCATTTAATCATGGAACAACAAAATTTAATATATCCTCACACTAATATAATTAAAAATTTATAAATGTGTCACATTAAACCATTTGATAATTATAAAAATTTAAAACAATCAGATAATGATATCTAGAATCAATGTTTTAAAATTCTTTATATGATATCTCTCATATATAGAGAAGTTATATACATGCCTCAATTTGTTTTACTCAACTAACACAACTCAACCACAAATCTTACCAAGTTCATATTAATACATATAAAATCAAAATTAGAGAACCCTATTTAAAATAAAAAGAGACTCACTTTGAAAACATAATGATAGAGAAATACTTTTAAGGTAGAAGTTTTTCTTCCCATAATTTTTTTAAAAAATAACCTTTACCAATAAAGAAATCATGTAGTCCAAAATAAATTCATTTACATTCATCACATTCTACCAATACATATTATAATTTTAAAGGGATTTATATTATCCGAATATAACATTTCATAACCATCATAATATATTATATTGACATAAATAGATATTCTAAAAAATATAAATTAAATGATATTGTCCACTGAACTATTTCCTTATCACCATTTGGCTGTATCGACTGTCTAATGTGGTTTTAAAACACACCATAAGACCTAATGTTTCGTGATTAGTGAAGTTTTCCATTGTTCATCTATTTGATTATATCACATAAATTATAGAAATGGTATAAATTAATTCTAGAGATTCATGTGCCTAGGGACACCCTAACACCATAAACAATTCCACACAGATAACCCATTACATGTTAGAATATAATGCACAACATTGAGAAAAACTAGTCTAATAAAATGAAAAAAACATATTTATAGAATAAATATCAATACTATCATTCCCCAAAAAATGGATGATATCTCATGTAATGAGTACAGAGTATAATTATAATGAAAAAATATAGAATATATAAAAATATTCCCCAGAAAATCCTCCCTACGTGAGGCTAAATTTAAGAGTATATAATGCATATGTTGATAACATACCTTCCCCCAAAACCATATTGTCACCCCATAAAGCCATATGAAAGTGTTAGGGAAATATATGAACAAAAAAATAGAATCCATTTCTCCATAGGATAACTATAATTAAATAATGGGTGTGATAAATGAGTTATTATTACCACCTTAAAGAGACAATAGTTGTATGTTAAAACCTAATGGAAGATTTCCTTCAAACAATCGTGTATCCATGATATAACAATTGGGTAAAAATAGTTTGATTGAGGAGGTTTACCTATGCTTAATATAAAAGGAATAAAATTGATTAATAATTATAATTATGGTAATTAACTTCATTGGGATAATAGTATAAGTATTTCAGGATCTAAACAGAAATTTAAATCAATCATAATGAATCAAGAGTGAAACAAAAAAAAATTCCCAAGTCAATCGAAAACCATACTGACTATATAATAGCCATTAGGTTCTAAGAAAGAAATAATATATAAAAAAGGGTTCCTGAAAATCCCCTCAAAAAATCCAACACCTCCCAAACACCGTGTGACAACACACAACTCTATTGATCTATCACTTGCAGTGTCATCAAAGTAACATAATCGATGGGCTTTCTCAACTGGTGAATTAAATAAAAGGCTATAAGTAACATCTATATTGAAAACTATATAACATGATATGAAATGGATTAGTCTGACTTTTTTAGAATATATCTGGAAATATAAAAAGTATCATTATTCATGTTTTTTCTTATCCATTATCTATCTTGTAGTAATTTTTTGAAATATATTTCAGCACATCTTCCAGAAAAACTAGGTGGGGATGTTGACCTGGAGCCAATCCTATAAAAAAAATTATATGGACTACTAACATGGAATATAAATTATTCATATAGTTAATTAGAGACATAATTGTTTAAAAAATTTATTATTTCTTACCTAGTGCAAACACACGTTCACGCAAGTATGATGGATGATAATTTCCTAGTTATTCACCCAATAAGTAGTATAACATCACATAGATTTTCCCAAAAATATATTTAACCTAAAATTGAATAATATAATAATATGAAATATTATTTTAAAAATTTAAATTTTTTTTATATAATGTATTATTTTCTTATAATACTATTTCCCTAACTAACCAAGCTTCCCCATCAGTTCTAAACTCTAAAATTGGTTAAATCTCTAACCCAACACCTCTAATACAACTTTATCATAACCCATAACTCAAAAGGAACCCCTAATATGATTAAAATTTAGAATTATGGAAAATTATTTCAGAATCCTACCACTTATAGACAGTGGAATGAGTTGTAGCACCGAGTGTATATGATCAGACCCATTAGAGGCATTACCAAAATAATGATTTTAGAAGTAAGATAAAAGTTGAGAACAACCATAAATAATATATTTTCGATAATAAATAAAGAATAAATCCTTAATCATGATGTGATTTCAAGTATACATTGACATATATCAATTGATAAAAAAATAGTTAAATACTCGATAGTGACCATAAAGCAAAAACATCTCTAAAACAACTCCTCAAACTGATAAAATCATAATTTATCACCAAATATATCCTAATGAAATGATGAATATTTTATAAATTAATTGTTTGAAAATGATATATATATACATAGTATTATACTCCCTAAAATATCTCATAGGGAATGTGACACATTTATATTAAAGAATATTAACTTAAAAATGATACTAACTCATCATCTAAATAGGTATACAATTATATTACAATCCTCAACATGGATCACTCACAAAATAATACCTAGAATTTTAAACTGAAAATTAATGATACACACATATATATATATACCCCTCAACTAATTCAACCGTGAATTTATACTCTCACACCCCAATATGGTATGCCTTTATCAATTTTCACATCAATAAAAAATCATACCCAAGCACACTTGTAAAACCAAATCATTACACCAATCACATGTAACTAGTAATAACATCTACAAAATCCATGTAGTATCTTGACTAATTTTCATAAGACACCACAACATGGTTATTATATGTTATACCTCAAACTATAATAGTCAATAATTAATACATTAAATATGGTCATTCAGTTACTAAATCTATAATACTTGCAAGTGTAATATCCCCAAGCCATCAAAACATATAGAACACATGTATGGGATATCACCACATTGTATAACAATACATATTAATATATTGAAAGATATAATTAGGGTGATCTGGTAGATAACCATTTATATCGCCATAAATTGGAATTATGGGGAAGTAACCCACATAATCTATAGATGTTAGATTATCTTTTTGAATGGATGGTGTTCATATAAATTAATAAAACATACAGAATAAATATTCCCCAAAACCATAAATAGGTAAACTAAATATCTATTGTCTATTATTATACAATCATTTTAGTAGATACATGAAAATCTTAATAATCATGATTTCAAAAAAGCAATCAATTAATAACATAAAAATTAATTAGTTTTTTATCGATTAATTAATATTATTCCATATTCATTATGAGATTAATATTTTATTCTTTTATACCATGAAATGATAGAAAAAATTATTATTTAATTGTATTTTGTAGTTTTTAATAATTACAATTATACATAATGAACCAACCTCTTCCATTATTTAATTCATTAGCATTTATTAAAAATGAAGTCAATTTCGAAATTAGAAAAATATATAACTTAAAATAGTTAGTCACTATCTATAGAATTACACTATGTAATGTAGTTAGAAATAGGTCATATAAATAGCATTTGAGCACTATACATAATGTGATTATTGGAAGGTAATTTTGCATTGATGAGATATTCAATATTTTAACTCTCCCAACATACCCTGGTTCTCAACACCATTGGACATAAAAACAGATCTCGAATCTCATTACAAAAATCATCACATACAGAAACTTGTGCCTCCACTATCATCATATATGCTTCCCCATGAATCTCCCATCATCATAATTGATACCTAATTCCTCCCTCAGCATCACAACTAGCAAATTATGTCACCATCATCATCATCACATTAATATTTGGAACCCATCAATCAAATCAAGTTAATAAATCAATAGAACGTTAGTACCTATTATATTTTTTTAAAAAGAAAAATTTTAAATAAAATATCACCATTACATCATGGAATTTATGAATAAGAAAATATTTAATGATATATCTTAACCCAAGTGAATTTTGATTGCAAACAATTGCATTCCATCTTGAATGAACCTATTTATTATGCATGGGTTTTCCTAATTATGAAACACATGACCATAGTTAGAAGTTTCTATAATCAATATAATATATAATTTAAATAATTTATATGTTTGAAAACATTATTTATGATATAATATTATTCTCTACATGGAACATTAATTCAATTAATAATGACATCCAGATTTTCAATTTTATATCATTTTAGGATATTAACGATTATATAAAATAAAAGAAAAAACACCCTTCTAGATAACACAATATCTAGTAAATGTTAAGATAAAATATAAAACTCATTCAATCACAATGTCCTAAAAAATAATTTGTCCGTGAATCAAGAAATATTAAATTTAATAAAAAAGTTAAAATTCTCATTAAAATTTATTACTTTTTGTTGCTGTAAATTTTTTAAATCATCATTACATTAGTAGGTTGATAAAACAATATTGAATTATTTTAATTTTATCAAATAATATTTTAAAATATGACCTTATATTATCAATTTTTACACCATTATAAATTCTATATATTAAATTATAAATAAAAAATGTGTCAAATATTCTTAATATAACTTTACAGATTCTAATTTCATCATAATTACATGATATATACAATATTATATAAATTACTAATTCTATAATTAAAAATATTGATCAGTTGTCCTTATTCTATTTTAAATTATACTAAATTTATTTTTTAAAATATTATTTATTTGTAAATTGAAAAATATGTTTCATGTATTGATATACTTCTTTTATATTTTTTAGATTAACAAAAAATAATTCTTCCTCAAAATAATTTCCATATTATTATCCTACAATGGTTAGGCACATACATTTAAAAAAGTAATCTAAAGAAAATTAATATCACTCATGATGTGTATAAAAAACTCATAGTTCAAAACCCCCAATACGATGATATTAATGTTCCATGAGTAAGAATAGAACACAAAGTAGTAGAAATTGAATAATTATTTCATGGAAAATAACCAATCCTTTAAATAATGGTCGAAGAAGAACCCACTATCATTCATCAATATAACATTATAAGGGTAGTGGATATAAAAAACTACCATAACTTATAATTTTTGGAAATTGAGATTAGAGAACAATTATTGAAGAAAAAACCTTGTACCAATGACAATAAACTTAATAATTCTAGGGTTTAAGGCCTCTAAAATGGGTATTAAATCATTCTATAATGAAATTTGGCATACCAATGTTTAAGGGATATATTGGAAAATATATGATTTCTAAGGGCGTTGAAAAATTAATACGAGAACAAAAAATTAGAAGACTATAGTGACACTATGTAGATTATACCATAACATGATGATATGGAATAGATTTCACTATTAATATATGATGATAAATCCTTGTATCTTGTAGTTATAGGCACATCAAAGATCCAAACGAATTTCAATCAACATATATTATACACTTTTATAGGAGTTAATTACTCAAGGGAAATAATATTCTGTAAGAATATACTCTTAATCATAGACTAGAAAAAATACCAACATATATGGTGTTAAATACATTAAATTGGAAGAATATCTAAAACTCCACTCTTTAAGACTCTACGTCCCACAATAATACTCACATAATAGTGATACTGAAATATCCAGAACCACCAAAAATCACTTATATAGATATCCATTATATAGCCTATATGACCGAACTATAAGACAATCCTTATTCAATAGTAAATGGATTTATTATTTAGAAACCCCCAACAATTAAATTGTTCACTAAAATTTACACTAACTACTCTATCACCATCCAGAACACCTATGAACACTGTAAAAATGAATGCATGACTTGAGTAAAATAAGGAACCTACAATAAGGAATGTTATTATCACAATTTATCAATGAATAAAATACGAACTGAATATCACTAAGAAATAATATTTTTGAAATTCTTAAAATTGAATTATTTCTAGTATTTTAGTCACATTCCAAGAAATAATTATGTTTCTATACACTAATTAATAAATATGTAGCAAAATTTTACTCATTCTCATCTATAAAATGAATCTTTCTCCACCCATTAAAGACAAAAAATATTTTTATTTCCATAAAATATTTCTTAATTCCTCCTCCAAATGGATCTTCTGTCATTTTTAGAGTAACATAATCTAAATAATAAATCCAAAATCCATGGAATAAAGAAGTTTTTAAATATAAAACATAATTTTATTTTTATAAGTAATGATTTTTTTTCTTATATGGTCACATATACAGAAATTATAGATATGAATTTACACATTTATGACATCTAAATAACATAAATACACATATTTAATAATTATATAACATAATATTCATAAATATCCACTAGTTCTATATTGTTAATTTTTTAGTTAGATTAACTACCTATATAGATGAAGCTATTAATGTTTCACAAAAGAGGACCATGAATATAGGAAAAAATGTAATATATATTATTAATATGTATATTATGATTTTCATGTTTTAAAAAAAAAGTTATTATATAATAATGTATTTACTATTATCATTTTATTTGTTTTATAGATTAAATAACACTAAATGAATATATTAGGTGGAATTATTTAGAAATCCTGAACATTATATCCCAAAAATTAATTATAATTCAAAACAATATAAGAACATCTGTATATTTTCTATGATTTTTTATTTGATTAACATTGGAATAATGACAAATACCTAGAATCGTATACCTAATCTTTTATAACAAAATGAAAAATACCGATTGTTTGACCAAATAATCTCTAATTAAATAAAATATATATAATCAATTTAATTATATAATTGATATAAAATAATGTAAATATTTATAAGGTTTTAAAAAAGTGATTAATAATTTGATGATATTTATTTGAGGAGTATGGTTGCAATCAAGAGTTGTAAGAGTAATGGTAATGAGAATTTTTATTATCTAACATTTTAACAGGATCGTTATCATTAAAAACAATGTCCATTATATTAAATTGCATAAATATTTTTTATATCCACTGATATATTTATGTGGGTTTATAATTTATCAATTTTATAAATCATGACTTATGATGTTGGGAAGGAATTTTTTTCTTTTAATTATCCTTATCTTAGACAATTTCTCATAGGTTTTTCATCTACATTTACTATGATGATTCCATAATATGTTATATTATTATAATTTCTTTATAAATTTTATTAATCATTATATATCTCCATTTTATTGCAATTTTTATAAATTCATTGTCTATAAATATATTAAATTCTAAAAAAGACATGTTGTAATTTTTGTAAAATTTTATATAAATATATGATAAATTATTGAATTATTAAAATAAAAATTTAAGGTTATTATACAATGATGATTCTAATTTTTATATTTCAAAATGGTAAGACAATATGTTTTTTATTATGTATTTTATTTTAACGATGAATATTTTTAATATCTTACTTCACATGAATCACCAAAACAAAAATAACTACCAAACATTATGTATCAATTAAAATTTATATTATAAATTTGGGAGTAATCATATAGGATACTAAATTATAAATTAAAAAAAATTGAATTATTTTAATACTATTTTATGGTTTACATAATATTAGTATAAATGAATATGAAATAAAATCATTTTCCACCTAATTTTTTTTAATTAAAATATATCATTTTTACATGATTTTTTTTTCAGAATATCTATAATAAATAAAATTAAATATATGAACACTTTTCCTATAGTTATAACATGGAGTTTAAGTAATTTATTATATTCTTAGAAGATATAATTTCTTATTATAAAATTATAATATTAACTTATAATAAAATTAATTTCTTATACTTATAGAAATTAAATTTGATTAAATGATTATCATAAATTCAATTAGCCTAACCAGTTTATATATTGGGGTGTATATGAGATTATTTTCATGTCACCGGTGTAAATATTAGTCACCATAATAAATAATTATTTCTAAATTAAATGATACTATTTTAAATATTTTCGTTTTCAAATAACTTGATTTATTTTGAAAACATGAACCTAATTGTATTTTAAAAATATAATTAATTATCATTTTATTTTTATTCATATTAAAAAAATTAAGAACACATGATGAATAAAACTTTTTTTTAAAATATACATAAAATTTTTTACTTTAAAATGTAGTTTACATATTATTAAAATTTGAATTAGATTAATGGAGTCTATATTTGGATTCCTCATTTTTTTAATTTGATAAAAAGTTTCATCATTTATTTTTATTAATAAAATAATTACCATTGAAAAATTGTAATCAATACTGATATGTGTTATTGTGTGTAATATAATTTGGCTTGAATTTCAAAAAATCATATTGACATAGATTCCTTGAAGAATAAATTTTTCTCTTATAATATCCAAACTAAATATATCTCTAACATTTTCCACCTAAATCACCCAACATTCACGATATTCCATTCAAACATTTAGCTAATATTCTTATCCAATGATATTTCCCCCTTTTCACCTATAAAATAATATCTCTTCCAACTATTTATAATATTAATCATATGTCAATATTTTAGTAAAATTATTCCCTATTTTTTCTAATAGAATCCCTCTTCATGTTGGGAGTCCTCTAGCCCCATTAATGTTCCTAAATCCCACCATTTCCAATGTATACTAATAATAAATATCCCAGTTCCTAATGTAAGTATTATTTACCCCTTGTCTTCTATTCTCTATGATTATCATCAGCATTGTTCAAACCTAATTCAACCATATATATAGAAATTAAAACATATATGTATTATACAATAATGTTTTTATATTTAGGGGTTAACCATTATTTATTTAACACCCATAAAATTGTAGAAATTGAAACTTTTCTCATGTGTCTGTGTCTTAACAAACACCTCTAAGATTGAAAATTTTAATTTTTCATCACAAATATTTAGTGATTGTTATAAAAATGAGTATAGTAAATTTATATTTTATCAATTCCCTTATCTATATTAATTTTTTTTCTAATTATATATGTAATATAGACAATAATCTTTAATTATAAATCCAATAGTTGACAAAGAACACACCAAGTGGAAAATAATTTTTTAAAGTGATTTTTTATTAACTTATTCTTATAAATCCTTCGAATTATAATTCTTCATTATAATAAAATTTAAATAATTTCATTATATTTTTATGATAGAGATATTATAGGAAACGAATCTCTTCTACAACCATAATAAATCATTGAATGAAGAAAATTCATGTTTGGCCATTTCAGTCACTTACATGAGATATAAAATAAATTTATATCAATAATAGTATATCGAAAAAAATATTACATATTGATATGTAAAAATATATAGGTTTTAGGATCTTTATATATATTATAAAAATTTTATTGGTTAATAAAGATTCCATTTTTTAGTTGTTAAATGTAACTACAACATGATTTTAACAATTTTCATCTATATGTACCATAATTTAAATTCTCATAAAATGAATTTATGAAATTATAGACTATCATAAATCCAAAATTCTAGTACTATTTATGATATTTTTTGGGTTTAATTTATAGGAATAATGAATAACAACACCACAAATTATGATAATTTAACAATATGATCATGATTATTAAAACCCTATTTTGATTAGATAATAAATAAGGATGATAAGTATAGTATAAATATAAATTATTTTTTCAAAATTTTATGGATATGAATAATGTTATCAAATATGTCATTAATATGGTTATTTTTTATTCATGATGTCACAATGTGTTCCACTATTTAGTAATTCGAGGTACACAATTGTATGTTTCATTTTCACATCAAGATGACCTATTTTTTATTCCACACTATTTTTGAAATTATATACTATGATTATATTTCAATGAAAATATTTTTGAAAATTTATGAAATTCATGGAGATAAAAGAGGGATATCATGTTCTTTATTTAAATTTAATTATATTTTAATTGTACCAATGATGTGGTATTTTTTTAACACAACTGAATCTAGTGATTCATATAGTTTCATCTAAAAAATTTTTCAAAAAAGTTTTTTATTAAAATATAATAGTTTAAATAAATTTATATTATATTTATTAATTGGAAACTGAAAATTCTGTATAAAATATTCCTCTTTTAGAAATATCTTCCCGATAAAGTTTTTGTCACAATTGAGAATAATTTGAATCATCTTTAACAAAAATAGACACTCAATGTTCATGCTGTTATTTTTAGAAAATGTGATAATTTAAATTAAGAAAATCCATTAATTTTTTCTCTCATATTAATGTTTATTTTATTTTTAATTATACAATTATTATTTATTACTTATTTTTAGAATTTGGTTATTTTAAGAAATGTATTTTAGAATATTAAAAATATTTTCCACCCATTTATAATCATATTATTTATCATCCACTACACATTTATTTTAACAAAAAATTTACCATTTAGAAAATATATTATTTATATTTAATCATCAAAAATAAAATTTATACATATTTATCAATTAACATTTTTTAAAAAATATTGAGTTTTTTAGTTGTATTTTATAGATTTTTTTCAACGTAAATTTTTTTCAAATGTTTTTACTTCACCATTTTTAATCATTTTTATCTTTTTCATGGAAAAATTATAATTTGTTAATTTTAAATGTAAATGTTTTAATAATTATTTTACAACACATAATTTTGATTAGTATATATTTTCCATGGCTCAATTATTGCAATTCATTTCCAAATAAAAAAATGTGGATATAATTTGTTTTGATTTCTCAAAAGTGACATTTCAGAAAATTCCCTTTGAATGTTAAACATAACATAAAAAATTATTTAAAATTAAATATAAGTTTCATTATTTCTTAACACATGTTGACATTAGGTTATTTATTTCTCTCTAAATAAATCCGATTTCATTGATATCTTTTTTTTTCAGAATACATGATGTTTTAATAGAGTGAAATATTTTTTTAAAATAATTTCATTTTATGTAATATATATCACGAGGACATTTGTTTTGTGGGTCTTATTATGGATATGTCTACAAATGTATAAAATTAATTAACTTGCTATAAAATAGATACATTAATTTAAGATAATCTGTGGGTAAAAATAGATATTTCTATATAAAAACTATTATGTGTAAAATATATATTTTTGTTGTAATAGAAATGAAAAAAAGTATTAATGATTTAATTTATTAAAATAAATTAATTATATATTAAATAGTTTTTTAAAATTTATTCTATTAGTTTTAAAAATGAATGAAATTAGAATAATTCGTGGTGTATAATTAAGAAGGCATTTTTTAAATATATATCATAATGAGTTGTGTGATATAGGAGTTAAATTTCATAACATGGACTATATTTTAAGAATAATTGATTCAATATTTTTTTCATAAGGTATTATTATATATTGCATTTTGAAAACTAAAAGTAGCACAAAATTATTAACATGGTTCAGGTTAAAATGGGTTTATTGAGGGGGTGTTAACCTTTTAGGTAAAGGTAAAATTTCCACCTAAAATTGTATAAATATTATTTATTAAAGTCAATTAAACTATATATTTCCATAGCTAGGATGGATTTCACATTTTATTAGTTAACATATGAAAATAAATTTATATTAATTAAATATTTTAGATAATTCCCTACGTGTTCGCCTTTATGCGTATAAAATGGAACCACTTTTCTAGTATTCACAAAATTTAATAAATGTATCTTAGAAAACATAGTTCAAGAAAACTATAAATTAATCCTTCAATCCAGGGTTCATTTCTTGTCTATAAATGAATAATATCATATGATTTCATAAGGTTTAATCCAAAAGTGGTTTCCTAACGTAGATAAAATCATTTTACCCTAATATATGAATGGTTTTCTCTTTTTATACCTTTTATTAATTAGTTTTTTATATCACAAAATTATTATTAGATAATAATTAATATAATAATATTTAATTATGATTACCATATAACCATTCCGCACCACCATTGAATCAAAGGGTAAATTATAGTATTTCACATGTGAATTTGTGGACTACCATATCTATTTATCGGTATCATTCATTTTCCATCACTATATTATAAGGATTTTTAATAAATTATATATTGTTTATAGATTATATTTATGAGACACATATTCTTCTATAACTATATTATATTGTTATCCTTTTTTTCATTACATCCATTTGAAAATTATAATGTCGCTCATTCGTATGAGTGGACTACCAACTCCATGAAGAAGTACGATTTATTTTTTCTTTTTATTCATTAAATGTATGTATATAAAATTTATTTAATGATTATATATTATTTATATTATATAATAATTATTTTATATAGTTGAATTATTATTAACTGTTATTTTTTCCATCAATTGAATAATAGAAATATCAGTCGTGTATATGTATGGACCATCCTCTCCTTGAATTTTTGTAATTATTTTTTCATCACAATGTTATATGTAAAGAAATAAACGTGTATATATTTAATAGATATGATAATTATTTCATTATTATGATTCTTGAGAAGATGAAATTATGATTAATTTCATTGTAGAAACACCACTAAACATAAAAAATCATGGAAAGCAAATATTTTTTCACCAAAATATTCATTTTAAAAAAGAATCATTAAATTAAAAGATAAATTAAAATTATATTTTATAGTTAAAAGTATGTAACTTATGAATATGGGTTTTCAATATAATTAAAATAAATATTTATTTATTATATTTATGTTTTGAATATATATGATAGAAGAAGAGACTTTAGGTTTGAGTTTATGTTACAAACCAATTTATTTTTTGGATTATCTATAATAAATTTATATTGAGGACAATTTTATAAATAATATAATTTAATTAATATATTTACACTTCTGAGTTGTTTATTTCTTTAATTTTTAATAAATTTTACAACTTTATACTCTATTTTTTTGAAATTTATATGAAAATATTCTTTAGAATAAAACAATGATATTTCTTCCTCCGTCGACTCTTTATTTCTTCCATGTCCATATTGTAAAGAAATTATTTCATGAATATTACTTTATTTGATAAAATGATTTTTAATTGAATTTTAAATATATACATGAATAACTTTTCAATGGGTTTAAAATAAAAAATTTACAATTTTATTCTGAAATTGTTATTTAAATTATTTTAGTAAAAGGGGGAAATTAATATTAAAGTTAACATTTACGAAAAAAATTTATTATCTTAGTGTAATGAATGTTATTTACATTAATGAAAAATTTTCAATTGTACATTGTTATTTTCTAATAAAATATTCTGCTCAATATTATGAATATTTTAAATATTTTATCATATTATAAAATTGTATTTTCCCTTTTCTCAAAGAAATGATAAATTGTTGTTCTAAAGGTAATTTCATACTATATCAACAACTATTAAGGATTGTTATTCTTCATTTAGGTTATATTCTTATTATTCGATCCCCCATAAGTTTATTGATTTCTTTTGATTATTTTTAATTAATGGTAATTTTAGGAAACCCATCTCTTTCCCATGGGTTGGGTATGTTGTGATGAAAGTTTTATAAAAGTTATTACTTCTTCCCAAGTTAGTGTTTAGTGATATTATAAAATGAAATTGGATTGCATTACTTGGGTCATTATATGATATATTTACAATTGTTTTATGATATCATGGAACACATATCTATGGAATTCATTTTTTATGGGTGGTTTTAGAATTTTATGTCCTTAAAAATATGTGGTTAAAGTATTATATGTCATGAGATAAAAATTAGGAAAATTGGAATTGAAGTGAGTTATGTAATGATTTTTTTCACTATGACAGTGTTAGGAGTTAATATTTACTATATAAATCATAGAACATGTAATTAATCTTATCTACATTGATAGTATTGGTAGTTAGTAATGATTAAATAAATTATTCTCTATACTTATGTTCATTCCAAAAACCAATAAATTATTCTGACAATATTTTTCCCATTGATCATGAATTATTTAAAATTATTCCACACTCTTATGAATTATGTATTCTCTTATGGAAAATACATGTGACATTAATCATTATTTATCTTCTAAAATTGATTTTAAAATGATTTTTTATATTATGATCATCTTATAAAACCATTATTAACATATTATTGTCATTTATTATTATTGATTTATATAAAATATGTTTAGAAATATAGATAATATGATATCACCATTCCTTATAATTATTTCATATGTCTAAAAATAAATCTTTTAGCAATGATATATCTAAGAATTTTACTACTTGAGAATAATATTGTGTGACATAACAAAGATATATCATTATAAAACATGATTATGCAACTTGTATCCCAAACAATATAGCTTCACTATGATTAGGTGTGGTTTGTTTTGAGTTGTGATTAATATTTATCTAAAAGTATGTACTATTTATGTATGTAATTCATGGTTTTCCTAAAATTATCAATCAATTTCCATAATATCTATAAATTCATTATTTCTTAGGAAGTTATTTTTCATGTATCATCATCTAAATGTTATTAGGAAATACTTTTTCTCTGTTTATCAAATTTTATGTATCTATGGTTTACCTTCATGAATATAATTTCTTTGATACCATATTGATTTGTTATGGAACCCATAATACTTTCCATTAATTATTTTTTATATTTTTAATGACTTTTTTCAAATATAATAATTTATTTAAATGATTGATGAGTGGTTTCTTATATCTCAGTTTAATAAATATGTAATGTTGATATCACATGAGCTTGAAATAATACATCAGAGGATTTATCTAATGAAAAAGAATTTATTATAGGATTTATGCCATGCCAAAGGGTAAATGGGAGAATTTATCCCATGTCAAAGGGTATATGGTAGGTTTTATCTAAAACAAAAGTGGAATATGGGAGGTTTTTTCCCAAGACCAGTGGTATAGGAGATGACGATCCCAATAAACACATGGTATTTCGAGGAAGAACCCAATCCTTGTATGTGACTACTTCCATTATGGGAATCCTTGGAATATAGTTTATATTAATATGTTATTTCCACAATTATATGTAATAATATTATTCCTATGAATATATTCATTTATTAATGTTTAATTTTTCATGGGTTTGAACACTTTTTCCAGGTTAGATGTTATTTCATTTGAGATTATATGTCATTCTATCCTGAATTAAGAAAAAATAGAATTATTTCATGTTCGTTTATTAAAAATTCCACCCATTTCTATATTTTCTAATATTCTTATGATCTATGCCTGGCTTAAAAGAAGATATATTTTCCTATACAAATTATTTTAGAAAACCAATATATTTTGATTCTTTTCTCCAGGTAATTAATAAAATTATAACAGGTGTGATATCTAGAAGAGTATTTAGAGCAATTAAAATATGGATAAACGTTGACATGTTTAGTAAAATAATGTAAATATATATCTAGTCTTAAATGAAATTATAATATAATTTTATCTCAACTGTGTGAGGGTATTTTTAGATTTAATATTATTTTGAAATTTGTAAATTTTTAAACAAGATGATCTCAAATGGAATAATTATTAAATTTTAAATGTATTTTATTTAGAACTAGACTTAACAGTGTAGTACTTGAGTCCTTAGTTTTCTGACGTTATTTTTTTATTATGAAAAGAGAACAATAGGTAAAACACTATTGGTTATTATATGTGATAAAACGTTCTAAAGGATTACATCATGTTGTTTTATAAATGTATAATTTTTTTATTTATCCTAGAAATTAAATACATTACTAGAAACGAAAAGGTTATGTATTTTCTAGCAATGTTGTACCTAGAGGGAGTAACCCTAAAAAGAATTAATTGGTATTAAATAAATCATTTCATTTTCAAAAATAAAGAGGATAAACTACACATATTTTTTGACACACACAGGTGCTATGAAATGGTTAATAATATTATCTTTATAATCAATATGGAATAAGGTGATCATAATTTTAACCAATTAGGTTATAAAATATAATATGAAAATGTTTATTTATAATTAATGATTGAATAAACGGATTCATAGTTTTAAATGATTGAATCAGATAATAATGAAGTTTCTTCTGAGAAAACATCTTCTTATTTATGTATTCAAATTTATATTTGGAATATTATTATAACCATTATGGATTTATTATTTTAATAAAATAAGATTTATGAAATGATGCCGATAAAGGTATGTATCTAGAAAAAAAAATTAATAAATAAATTAGGATGTATATATAAATTGATGGGAAATGTTTTATAAACATTTTATGATGCAAAAAAAGTGAATTTTTATATTATTACATATTGCAGTGAGAGATATTTTCCATATATATTTTGAAATATTTGAAATGTTTTGAAAATTATAAGAAATATATTATTATTTTTATTCATTATCATTTATTTTTGTCATTTGGAAACATATACAAAAATATATCAATAAACATTTAATTTATCTTATGATACTATTTAATTTTAGTGATACGTATTTTAGAAATTTTTTTGAGGGTTTTATAACTAATTTGGTTTAATATATTTTTTTTACATAATAAACGTTTGATGGATTTTTATGAGAACTTATGATGATGTAGATTATAAAACATTGGATTAATAAATGATTCATGATAGTTTTGGGGAAATTCATTACAATTTTGGGGTTGTTTTTTATTATGGTTGATGATTGTTTTTAGGAATTATTGATTAATACTATTTGAGAGTTAACATAAATGTTAATTATTTGACCAATATATGGTTTCTCTATGGATTTATTTTTTAGTGAATCATATTGTTTTAGGAGATGATTATTTTGGTGAATATATTTTTACGGTGTAAAAATAATATGATACATTATTATATTAAAGATTAAAATTGTTTGAGGAATATTATGTAACATAGTATATCTGATGTACGGAATTTATATTACATACTATAATTTATATCAAAAAATGAGAAATATTTTAATAATTCACCAACCAATATTTCTTAATGAGTACAAATAAAAATTTAAATGACACATTTTATTTAATTGATGTTGAATATAACACCATTATATTTAAAATTATGTATCTTTTATTATTGTTAAATGTTATTAATATCATTATTCACACGCAAAATTAAACAAAATATTCCGTGAAAAATATATAAATTTTAAAATGTATCTATAGAATTGACTTATAAATATTTAATTTACTAAATTTTGAAATATAAGTAAATTTTTTTTATTATGAATACATTGTTCAAATAAAATTACTATACATAAAAAACTGATACCATTTTACATGTAAACATATATATTTTCTAAAAATAGATTCATTTTCAAGAAAACATTTATTTGGAATGTATATTATAAAATAATTTATCATCCAATCAATAATTATTACTAGGAAAATAATAAATTTCATTTGTTTTTAGATGATAAATTTCATATAAAATTATATTATGTGGCTATATTAAAATAAAATTTTAACACAATTATAAATTGAATATATTTAAATGATTTTAATATTTCTAATTATAATGGTCACATTATGTAATGGGATGATCTTTTTGTTCAGGGATAAAATCATGTTACCAAGGTATATATTCATTTCTAGGGAATCTTTACTTTCTCAAGGATTGATACTCTTTGAAATATTTTATTTTAAATAATATTTATCTAATGTAAACTGAAGACACTGATATTATTATTTAACTCCCTTATAAATCAATTGTAACAATTATAATTAATATTAAATATTAAATATTATTTACAACATTAAGTGATTAAATTAATTTATCTTAATAATTTTTTTTTCAGTATATGATATCTTTTAGTTGAAATTTTAATTTTCAATTTTTTTTTAAATATTATTATATTAAATTCAATTAAAATTTGTATTGTACATCTAAAAATATGGAATTATGGATTATCTTATATTATAATAAATCAAATAAAAACAATTTATTAGTTTTAGTCAGGATAAATAAGTGTAAATATGTTTAATGTAATGGGGATCAAATTCAACTAAATAAATTTGAATCCTGATGATAATAAAATTGATTTTATAGGATTTGAGTTCATACCTATATATCTCAATAATATTTCCACACTGAACTCATAAAACACTTTTCCAAGTCCATTCTTACCCTTCTCCATGTATTAATTTTAAAATATTTCCGTTATTTTTCACCAATAAAAGTAGCACACTTTATAAAATTTTTCAAACCCATCATTAGATATTAAAACACATAAAATACTTCACAATGTTTTAAAATATTTATTCCCAAATATTTTATTATCCTCATTTGTCAAAAAAAAATTAATTACACCATTTTAAAAGGACAGTTGAAGTGAAGTTACAAAATTATAAATGTACATATCACTTACCATTTAACATAATATCAATATCATTCTATCCAACCTCCTCCTAATAATTTCTATCCATGTGAATATAAGAATATGTGTATAAATAATATAAATAAATGCTTCTATTTTTAGGGTATATCTATTATTTATTCCCCTTTCTCTTAAAAAAAATGAAAACATCACTCTTACATGTGTGTTTACTCCATCATCCATTATTTCCATGTTTAATTTTTTTAATCAACGCCATTTATAGATTTCTATAAGAATGGTATTAGAGAATATATTTTTTATTTATTCCAGGATTTGTATTACAAAATTCTATTAACAAATATAAATTTAATATTTTTAATAAATTATTATTATAAACAAAATTGCATAAAATATACATAACCATTAAAAATGAATTATTTATAAGTGAAAATATAATTTTCATTTAGTTAATTCATAAAACATTTCAAAAATACATTTCATTAGCTAAATAATATTTAAATATATTAATAATTTTTTAGTGATAATGATATTATAACAAAAATGTATTTCTAAAACTATACCCCTGGTAGATTGCAGCAAATTTTTGTTAGATTGGTTTACAAAAAAACGAAAAAAATTCATAAATTTCAAATAATTTATAGATGTAATAACATAATTATATATTTTAAAAAGTAAATATTTTTTCCTTTATAGATTTATAATATAAACAATTAATTATTTAGTTTAGATACCATATTTTATTGGTAAAAAATCATCAAAACACATTTTTCACTAATTCTCTATACAATATCTAGAACTAAAACACTCAAAAAAAGAACTAATTACCAAATAAAATCTACTAAAAATACTATAGTACATTGAATTCTCATATAATGATTATTTTTTGAATAAAAATTGAGAAAAACACTTTTAATAATGAAACTTGTATAAAATGAACAACATTACATACAGCCAATTTTAAATAAAAAATAAATAACTAATATACATATAGATAGTAATTATTAATGATGTTATAAAAGTGATATGAATATGAATAATGTCGGGAAATTGCTGATTAATACTATAATGTTTTTTATACATGAATTCATATTGTGATTGACTATGTGAGAATTTAAGGAAATAGTTTCTTTGTATCAATTCAAAATCCTAGAGAAAATCATGATGTTGCATAACATCATTTATTTTTTATAGTGTATTTTATAATTAAAAAATTTAATATTCCATATTCATAAAATTAATTGTTTTTCAATGACATTATATTATGTTTTCATTAAATGGACTTTGACACATAGTATACCAATGGTATAGGGGATTCTTCTAAATCAACATACTTCATTGGGCTATAATGATTTATAATGAAATTATTTCTTCCAATATTGGTTTTTCCTCCATAAGAGTTCATTTCATCGTATAATATATTTTAATTTCATAAATTAATTCTCTTGGGTCAAATCATTTTCCTCAATGAATGTACTCCCCATAAAAATATTTCATTTACTAGAATAATTCATATCATCTTTAATGATGGTACTCCCTCCATGTCAATATTTTCCTTTCCACAAATGTACTCATATATGTTTTAGAACCCAAATTATATTATTTCTAATGTGACCTTTTTATTTTCAATTACATAATTCCAAAATATGTATTTCTATGTAATTTACTAATGTGGTTTTTCATCAATGGTATTTCAAAATATTAAAAAGAATTTAATGTTTTAAAAATAATTTTTTTCTCATCCTTTCAATATTAATAGTTTAAAAAAATTATGTTTATCCTATTGAAACTTCTCTATATTTTTCGAGGAAGTATTACTAAAGATTAATAGTTTTATAAAATATTTCAATAAGGTTTAACATAAAAATATTATGAAGTTCTTATAACTTTTTTCAAGGATTATATATTAACAATTCCTATTAAAATAATTTCTGTATAAATGTTTTCACATCGAGTTTTTTAAACAATTAATTATTTTTTAAGGACTGATCATATCAGAATATTTTTAAATGAAATAACATTTAAAATTTATTTAATTATTAAAAAATATATAATTGTTATCCATGATTTTAATTATAGTCATAGATATAGTATTAACTTAATTTCATTTTATTAATGAATTATTCTTATAATTTACTTCAGGATTAATAATTTTTATTCCAATAAAATGGTATAATCGATACCATTATACAATAGTTTTTACAGATTAACTAATCTCACACTTTATTTTCATTCCCCAGTAATCTAGTAAAGTTAAATTTCAAATTTTAATTGATATGTAGGAATATATAATAATAATATCATGGTTTTCTATGAACTATTTTTTTCTTTAAAGTGAAATGTAAAAAATATTTATTATTATAGTGTTGGGAATTGTTTTGAATATGAATTATGATCCAATGTTTCATTTATTTTATCATCAATTTTGATACCAAAACGTAATCCCATATTTTATATTAATAAATTAACATTGAGGTAATTTTATGATTAAATTTATTTACATATTTAGTTTGTTTACTTTAAAATTCATTAATTATTTGGGTTAAAATTTTTATAATCATTTTATATTTTTATAATTAATTATTTAAAAACATTTTTCTGCCCAACAATTTTAGAGAACTTTAGGATTGGGAACCAACTTCTAATTAAGTTAGAAACATTTATACTAAAATTTTATATTGAACATTTGTACTGGGAATAATTTTTTAAAAACCCCATGTTCATGTTTGAAACATACGATTCATAAAATAAACAATTTTATTAAATTTGGTTTTTGAATCATACGTTTAAATATACCATATATAGTGAAATTGTTACCTTATAAATTGTCATATATAAAATTTAGACTCAATATAATTTCTTATATTTTAGTAAACTTTTTCATGAATAAATATATCATTTAATGTTATATAATGGAAAATTATAATAAATTTAATTAATGGAAAAAATAATATCCACATTAATGTGACGAAATATTTTCCAACAAAGAATTAAAAATTGAATTTCGAACATCCTAAGTATTTGTGAATATTGTTATTTATCCGGAAATATTTCCAAATTTATTTGAATAAGATAGATTTAGTATTCTTATTTATTCTAAAAACATTTACCATATGGGATGGTGTGATATTAAAAATAGATCTAGGATTTAGTTTTTTTACTTAATATTCAGTTAGAATAGTAATCATTTTCAAGAATCGTGGCAATAAAATCTCGTAATAAGTCTTTCACTGGATTCATCATTTACTAAGGAGAAAATATTCAATATAGTAAATTTCATATGATATATTGTTTATTATGTAAATTTATTTATCCATGATTTCAACTATACATTTTTGATACACACATGTTTAAATATATTGATGTTTGTTAATCCTAACACTATAAAAGGATATTATTTTGTTATTGTATTTATTTAATGGTTATCTAAATCAAGGATCTCATTAGAGTTATAATTGCATAAGTATTTTATTCTATGAAGAAGTAGATAATTCATATATCAGTTGATTCTATAACTATGGGTTCACTCTATTTTTAAAAAAACAACTCATATTATATTTTTTTGGAGTGTGAACTCTGATTATCAGTCATGGTGGAGTGTCAGACAATTTCTTGAAGTTTTGTCTAATAGTGTTCCCTGTAAAAGAGCATGATTTTTTGTATGTTTACGAAAACATGAATCTAGTTTTTTAGGCCCATGTAAAAGTATCTACGTAGTGAAAATAACTAAGATTCGTGAGACAATATTTGTGGAGTTGACTAGGGGATCTTTGTACCCCAAACGACAATAATTTTATCATATTCTTATTATCTATTTTTGTTCAATTTAATATATTTAATTAAAGGAATGTTATATCCCATAAAAATGTGGACTAATTATATATTTTACAATTTTTAAATGAATAAATTAACACCCTCATTTATCATCATTTATTTTGAAAACAATTAATATTTAGTGAGTGATTTTTAACGAAATCAACTGAGCTCCAACAAGCATTAATTTAAGATATCTGTGAAGAAAATATGTATATGGATGATGATAAAGAAGAAGTGTCAATAATTTTTGAATTAAATTTTAATTAAAAAAATATGTTACTATTAGAATTATTAAGTTGTAATCCATTTGAATAATCATATATTGAATGATTATGCAATGATTTTCAAAAAATACTAAACCTATAAAAAACCAAACAGGTCAAATGTTTCATAGGAAACTGACAGGGATGTAAGTTCAAAAGCTATAAATTTTTTCATCTTAATAGCTGGTCCTGATGATTTTAATCATGCTAACCAATATTATACTACTGATTAGATGTGGAATACAATTTATGTTTCGAATGAACGAGTTGTAAATTCCCAACATAAGAGATACAAAACTGGTCTGTTTCTATTTGATAATTTCTTGATATATTATTGTGGAAGTATTACTCAAATAAATAAAATTAATTAAAATAGTAAATGATTTTTCTCCTCTAGGTAATCCAATTTACAAAAAAAACATGATTTATGATTTATTATGGGTTTACCATCTAAGGGGACTGTGATCTCTAAATCAATTTAAAAATCTACACATGTTAATGAATTTTTAATGAGGAATTTGATTTGTATAATAATATTGATTTTTATATATAAAATTGAAGATAATGTTTATGATGATAGAATGATTATGAAATTGAATAATGATCAAAATCCAGGTTATAATAAAATAGAAAATAAGTTTAATGAGCATGATATAACCTCATATTAATCATTCGTTTATAATTCTATAAATAAAATACCACAACTATAGAGGATGTTAAATATATTCCACAAGTTGAAAATAGGAATCAATAATATGAAAATTATTCAAATAATAAAAATCATGGAATGAAATAGTTTTTGTGCTATAAATGCATGGAAAAGGTTTATATCAATCATGACTACCCAATATTAAAAATAATAAAATTGACATATATAAATGAATGTGATGAAATTATAAATTATGTAAGATTATGAATGTAAATGATATATAATAAATGATGTATAAAAGGAGTTATTTTATGGAAAACAATACTTAAGTTTAGAATAAAAAAAACTATTAAATCAAAATCTAAAAAGTCCTTCCAGGATGAATAAGATGTGGTAAAATCACAATAATCATTTAATTCAGATTCATCTGTAAGATCACTTTTCAAATTTGAATAAGTATATTAAAACCTATAATGAAATATTAATCGTTACTAAAAAATACTATATCCATAAAAAATATTTATTATTCTAATATTTTTCAAAAAAAGTCATTGTTAAATAAAATTGATTTGAAATAAAAAGACTACTAAATCTACTTCCATCAGTATAGTGTGTGGATATAGATTTAAATAACATCACACTTGAGTTGAATCTATTAAAATCTATAATATCATAAAATCAAAAAGAAAAATAAAAAATAAATCCAATCATAGAAATTATTTTTCAATAAAATGAAAAACATTTCATCATCAATAATCGTTAACAATGTATGTTATAAAGAATCTATTTTGTACCTAGTTCAAAAAACCCTAAAATTTATATGTTTTCATTTTTTCAGTTTACTAATGAACATTATAATAGTAATTGTTGCATGAGAAATCGTTATATTCATTGTTTAAAGATGTCATTTTTTCTATAAATATATCAAAAGGATATTCTTGTAGACATTGATGGATCTTGTTTCCCATATATTTATTGGATCAAAAATCATGTAAATAGAGAATTTGGAAACCAAAATAAAATTCTTAATTTAAATTTTTATAGTTAAACATCTATAGGTATTGAAGTGTAATATGAAACATTGATAGTGGTGCTCAAAAAATATGAGTATATACTTTTCAACATTCCATACACTTTAAAAACTAGAAGATTGTTTAGTTAGATTTTGAAATAATTTTTAAAGAAATAGAATTATATTTGGATCAGTGATATATCCAAAAAAAATCATGAAAAAAATGTTCTATATTTTCATGGGATGAAGTATGGTCAAATAATAATTTTGAAAAAACATGATGTTGGATTTTCAGTTGAATATTTAAACATGTTATTAGTTTTCAAAGATAAATTTATTAAATTAATAGTAGATGGACCCAAAATCCTCCTACATTAGTCCACTATTTTTACGTGAACACAATCTGAATTTTTTATTTACTGACATAAAATAACCATCTCTATGAAATAGTTGAAATGAACATTTTAGTGTATCTTATGTATTTAAGAGTAATATGAAACATTTAGTTTCTTGGTTTATATATACAAAAATCATTATAATAGACATTGTGATAGATACCAGATATGAAAGAATCATAATTCAAATATTTTATATTTTGAAATTCATTCTATATAAATACCATTAAAACTTATCCAATTGAAATTTCATTGACATGTAAGCTTTTCAAGTTTGGATTTATGACTCATTTTTTATAATTAATTGATGATTAATTATGATTTTTCTATGTTTATTTTCTAAAAATCAAATGTGACCACTTTTCTATTTTTTAAAGTTTTTTTAAAAATATTTAAAAATTAAAAAACATTCAATTTTTTAATTAATTAGTGATCATGTAAGAGTTTTTGAGTATCAAATTTTTTTTCTTATAAAGAAATTAGAATTAAACATACTTTCTCTTCTCCATAAATACAACAATATACAAGAATTGTAGAATGAACAAATAAAACTATCCAAGATAAAAAATTCAATATATTAAATGAATATATTATTCTTATATTTTTTCTATGATATAAAATAATATCTCCATATCATGATTAGAGTTTTAATTATTCCATTTTACAAATATATGACCAACATGTTATGGATTGATAAAAGATAAATTTTGATACTTTAATGTATTTGTATACAAGATGTATATATTGAACCCTAAAGAAAACATTAGTATATTTGAAATAATTGATGATTATGGAATCTGTCATAGATATTATACTACTTCTATGTCATTTATAGTGTATTATAAAATGAATACTATTGTTAATGAATATATTCACGTGATATATAATAAATGTGATCCATTTCATCATAATGAAAATCATGCAGAAGAAGTCCCTCAGTCTCTGAATAACATGATATTTTTAACATCTAAATATTTATTTCAATAAAATATGAATATGGTAAGATTAAATGTAATTTAGATAAACAAGAAACTAAGGAACATGAAATTTTATTAATTAAATTACTAAAACCATGAAAATTCATCCTTTTTTATATTATTTCAAAGGTTGATGAATTTATTAGGGAATGGAGGAATTAGAGAGTCCATCTATTTTAACTGTTTTTTTATATTAATGTTAACATAAATCTATATAAGAAACATTAGAAGAAGTGATATATATTATGGAAATGTAGGAAAAAATAAAGAAGTTTAAGAAATTTAATATTTTTTAATTAGTTTTATAGGTTCTCAATTTATCTTGTAATAGGAAAAGATAGATCTTGAGAAATAAAAATGATCTTCAATGAATAATAGCTATAAATAAGGATATAATAGTTTCAAAATGATACATCGATGAGGATGATAAATATTTTAAAGAAGTTTTCAATAAATATTCTAGGCTGGAATCCATTTCAATCGTTTTATAATATATATCACATGTGAGTTTTAAATCATATCATATTTCTGTAAAATATGTATTTTAAATAGTTATTTTAGAGATGATGTCTCTAAGGAACTACCCCCACCCCCATGATTTTAAAACCTTCAAGTACAAAATTATATTATTACCCTTTCTATAGAACAATGTGGCCATCAAGAAGCACCAATATCTGGGTATGAATGATTATGTTCTTTTCGTTTTAAATTGTATTATATTATGTTATTAATTTCATACTTCTTTTATGTAAAATTCATGATCATAAAATTTAATTATTTTAACTATTTTAGAAGATGTTAGTTTCTATTAAACTAATAAATTCATTTTTAATGATTTCTCAATGAGTATGTAAAAAAATAAAAATGGACATGAGGGGTGTATTTAAATTCTACCATTTAGTAAATATTTATCAAAAATATTTGTTAAATGTTTTAAATCATTGAAAATGTAATAATCATTTTCAAAAATGATATTGAGTTGATGATATCAAGACATGAGTAAGTCTAATGTGTGTTAATGTAATCAATTATTTGGATGAATCTTTGTACATGTTTAATACATTTATTATTGAAATATTTAAATCAAACTAAAAAAGAAACCAATTATTCTATTATTGAAATTATTCATAGTTATTTTTATAGAATAATTTTTCATTCATTGATTTATAAGAAAAAAATATATTTTTATTTAATTTTATATTCAAATGATGATTAGGGATGGTGTAGATTATATATAAATTTTTATGACCTAGAATTTTCTATGTAATGTTTTTAATTATATGGGAATATTATAGGTCCACAAAAATTTAAGGCACATTATTCCGATGCCCGGTGTGCCCAGAATGAATTTATGAACTTTTTTCAGGGACGTATAGAAAATTTGTGAGTGGTGTTTTCTAAATTTTCAACCAGTTTTCGCAAGTGAAATATGAGGAAACCATTGAACTCACAATATCAATATTCACTTTAAGAGACATTCACCTCGACTGCAGTTGGTCGAGGGTGGAAATTTGTTTTTGGACTATTCGTTGGAGAAAATAAAATAAACATTATTTATTTTATTTTTGGAATGAAAACTTCCCATATGAATTTAGTGGTGGGGACCACCTAATCTGGAAAAACTCCCATTTTAATTTAGTGGTGGGGAACACTTACCATTGAACTCCATGTGTAATGTGATTTAACCCATGGAATTCCCCTAACTAAATGTTCCAAAATTAATTAGATTAATTAACATAACTTATTAATGTGGCACCTCATCTATTGCAAGAAAAAAATGATTGGCCAAAGGGGAGAGCCTTGGAGAGAGATTTTAGAGTATCATCTTATAACTAAGAACATCCCAGGATCAAGAACAAAGAAGACGTGCTAGCTTGGTTCAAGATCATGGTGTGGGAGAAATGAATGCTGACATCACCAACATCATATCCCACCTCGTGACATCATCAACGAACGTCAAGGTAGGAGATTTAATTTGAAATGTGATTGAATTTATTTGATAATTATCCATATTTTGGATTAAAAATGATGATGTCCATACATACATGGCCATCATCAATCACATATAACTTGCCCCTTATTTTCGGTTCTTCATGCGCTCTTCGTGTGTTTTTCATCGCCCAATAATTAATGACATTGTAAACACAATTTTTTGATGAGAGGGACATATGGACGTGGAGTCCTTGACCTGAGGATCATGAATATTCTATAGTCATAATTTTTGGGAATGAAAAAAATCTGTGATGTCTCATAGAAGAAGGTGGATGTTATCACTCAGTCGGCCACAAGGAAGGAGGGCGGCGCGCGTCCGCGCCACTGGCTAAGCAGGATGTCATGGCCTGTCGGCTACAACGGAGCTGGGTCACTATAGAGACCCAAAGATTGACAAACATAGACATTACATAACTTTTTCACAATATCTAATACATACCAAAAAAAAGACACCAAATAACCGTAATAGTTTAGTGCCTTCGGAAACATGAAACATAATCTTCTAATCATGGTAAAATATCTTCAACATCTCCCATTAAGATCTACCCCTATTGTTTTCTTACCAAAAAACTTTCTATATATCCTGGGGAAAAACATAAAAATGGTGAGCTAAAATGCTTAATAATGGTAAACATAGAAAACATATAACAATCCATAAACATTTGAATGCAAAAACATGATCTTAAAATCTAAACATCAAAATCGTGAGCAAAGACATAAATCGTGGAAGTATATAAGGAATATATCATAATGGAACAAAAATCATGATAAAATAACCTGGTAATAAAATATGTAATTGTCGGAAACCATTAAGCACTTGATCTGATTTCCATAGTAGCCAAGGGATTGCTTCAAAGACCATCTTAGTGGACAATTTCCATTACTAAACCAACTTCACTCCTCGTTCCAGTCCTGTATTACTGAACCAGATTAAATTTCCATTCCAGCCATGTCTATCTCATGAGATATAAATCTTTACCAAATTAATTGGAGGGAGATATAGGTTCCAACCATCTCATAATGAAATCATTCTTACATTTGCGACAACATATACAAAAATCATGCATCCTAACCCAATGAGTAAAATGGGTTTCATAAACATCATCTCATCATAACATAATCCATATAAAACAAATGGATTTCATTTCATCGAAAGAAGAGTAAAACCATGTAAATAATAGAAGCATTAAATTTTAAACATACACATATGAAATATTGTCATCTTATATGGAAAATAGTTTCTATAAAACACTTGAAATGAAATCTTGAGGAAAATATCCTTTCTTCTTCAAAATCATTTTCTTTTCACTAAATCACATGAAATTTTAAAAGAAAGTAATTTTTCTGAAATTATTCATGAAATCATGTAGAGTATGCTTCATGAAAATAAGGTGATATGAAACTGTAAAAATCCGTTCATGCGGTATAATTTAAAAAAATCATTCTCCTCATACTTTTGTCGGAAAATTCAAAAAGTTCCTCAAATTGTAAACAAAAGAAATATTCATTCTATAACAAAAAATAAAAGTCAACGCTGGGTGAACATGACATTAATCATTCATGAAAAAATATTAACCACTTTATGAAAATCATTTTATCAGCATGGATGAAAAATATAACTCTAGTAAATACTTATGTATAAGCATTCTTGGATAAAAATGAGATTGAAAAATTATCCCTTAACTTAGGTATGATATGCTTCATACGTATCTGAAACATCTATATAATGATTTAAATAATGTCATTGACTTATTAAAGAATCATATTCTTTGTTATGTTATCATATATGGTTCAATTATGACTTTATATTACCCGTTCCTTTGTAAATTCCATGTTAATGCAATGTTTTGGGTAAAATCATTTTATTTATCGTTCGTGTTTGGACTTGTTGTTATTGATATAATTATTAATAATATAATGATTTACTTACTTACAGAATTTAAATAATTATTTATATATCATATATTTATTCAGTACATATATATATATATAATAGATAGATAAATGAAATGAAATACACCGTTCATGAAGACGGTAGGCCGTACATACGCATGAACGCTATTTTCTTTTCCTTATTGACTTGAATGGAAGTAAGTAGATTACATATATATATATACATAAATTTATTAGTGTTATCATGTCATATATTTAATTATTATTCATTATATATATTTATAATCATTCTTAAATGGTTAACATGAAGAATGAATCTCATTGCGTCGTGGAGACGGTAATCCGTACGTACGCACGAGTGATGATATCGTTCCAAAATTTTTTGAATTGAATTGGAGTGGATGATATAATATTACAGAATCATTATGATGTTATATTAACTATATATTATTTTAATTAACACCATTATACACATCCATGTAAGGTGGTTGTTGAAAAATAGAATATCGCACGACGTGGAGACGGTATTCCGTACATACGCACGCGTGTTGATATCCTTTTCCATAGGATGGATAGAACGTGAAATGTGGTTGTTTAATATTTATAACAACTTATCAGTATATTAGTGATACGTATGTTATTACATTATAATGATAAAACTATAGATGAAGAAGTTGAAGAAAAAAAGAAAACATGAAAGAATCAGTAGAAGAGATTACCTCTTCCTCGACGCACCTCCTTTAAACTTCTTCATAGGGAACTAGAGTTGTTATTCTGATAATACCAGAACCTCTATAATATAACTAGAGAGGTTGAGAAGAAGAATTGTCATGGGTTGGCCAAGCATCAAGGCTTAAAAGGGTGTGAAGAGAACTGGGAAGGGGTGCCCTTTTTATAAGGGATAAGAGGAGCACCTTAGGAAAAACATAAAATACTATTTTATAATAAAGTCATATTCAGTTATTAATACCTCAAAATTGATTTACATAGAAGATAAGGTGGGGATGGGTCGAAAGCCTCTCAACCAGTAGGTTTTATAAAAGTTTAAGTTATATTTTAACCTTATCATTTTAATTTAACTCTAAGTTAAATAATTTAACTTTTACCGTGACTTTTTGTTTTCATACACAATATGGTTAATAAATGTACTATTAAAATCCAAACGAACCCGAAGTGGTTAATTATTAATAAATTTTACGTTATCTAATTCATTTGGCCGATCCTTGGATTTTTAGAAATAAAATAATAATTAATAATATAATATTTGTTTTAAAAACTATTTTATGTTAATTTTGACACTTTTTGGTACTTGACTTTTGTGAAAATCATAACAGCATGATTAGTTCTAAAAAAGTTAATTAAATAATTACTAAATTGTCATATGAACATATAAAATTATTCTAAATAATAAAAAGTCTAAAATTACATTTATTTTGGTATTTATAACTTCAATTATGTTAATATTTCGTTAATAAGATAATTACTACATCATCATTGTGTCATAAATAAATTAAATTATATAATGACTAAAAATTATAAATAAAATACCATTATGTGGGAAATATTTTTATCTTTCTAATTAATAGTTATAAAATAATTGATCTTATTTATAACCTTATATTAAAAATGTTTTACTTATTAAACATTGATTTCAACTATTTGAACTCTTCTGTAAATAAAATAATAATAACTGTCCTAATCAAATACAAGTGGACCTAAAGGGTAAAATTTTATTTCTAAGGTTGTTTTGGTCAATTTACACTTATCCAATAGATTTAAGACATGTGTTAGAGTAATAATAATATCATTTTTACCCTTAAATACCATATTTACTTTTAACAGTGGTAACTAAAAGTAAAAAGTTATTATTCACCAAAAGTCAATTTTTTTCTTATTGAACCACATTTTACTTAATGATATCAACCATGTCTCTTAGAGTTTTGAAATTCCACTCACAGAAGTGGTAAGACAATGTTTTATGTAAATTTCCAAATTCTCCTAGGAGGTGGGTAAAAGACTATCAAAAGTTGAATAAAATTTTTATATATCTAATATTTTTATAAAATGACTCAAATGAATTTCATTGAACTTATATAGGTATTATGTATAAATTTTTAACAAAAATAAATTTAACTAAATAAATAATTATTTAAATAAAAAGATGGTTTTTAAATAGTAACCCAGTGTTTTCACTATTCATAAAAAATTGAATGTTTTCATAAAAATACCAGAAATTCACCTGAAGCTAATTTCGATATTCTAAATCCAAAAATGAATTCCATTTAGAATGATAAGATTTATAAAATTTCAAAAAGTGGGTATTACTATTCATAATAGATAGTTTTAATAATATTTTAATAACATATCATTATTTAGTGAAACTCAGTATTGCGTACAGCACATGCTATCGTAGAAGGTCACAATTGTGTGTAATGCAAACCATGTGAGGGATGCATGTAGTGTAAGATACTTTTGGTGTAGTGTACAACACAAGACATCAATAAATTTAAAAAGAATATTTTTCATAAAATCTCGGGGTGTTACATTCTACCCCCCTTAAAATTAATTTCACCCTCGAAATTCCTCGGGATTATAAATGGTTTACTACTCGAAAGTTTCTTTAATAGAAACCCACATCGTAAAAAGGAATACCAAAACATATCTTTAAAAACTAATGTATGAAATGTAAAGGTTACCCAAATTAACTAATCCCTGGTTTTTGACATAGGAGAACATTGGTGAAAATATGGATATCGAAGAAAAATATAACCATCATGTTCTGATGGAGAGTGGATGAGAACATGGCTATGAAAAAGCCAACAATCAAAAATCCATAAATTTTTGATTATCTAAGGTACCATCTGATTCATCAGTTATAAGGGAACTACAAAAACATTTTTGGTTTTCATGATGATTTCCCTAAAGTTGAAAAATTTGAATTAGAAGAAATACTTACATTATTTCGGTACAATCTCACCATTTTTCATGCCTTGAACAATTTCCACTTCATCACTTAAATAAATGAAGTTGAGTTCGTCATTTGTGAAGAGTTAATAGATCTTGTGATAGAATTATGGGTCACTCCATCTGTTTCAAACAAAAGGTTAGTAAAAGTTATCAAATATACATAAGTTCATCAATAGTGAGGTTAATTGTATATGATTCCATAAATGGACTTATACTTCATATGTTATAACTCTTAATAATATAATACTTGTTTCTACTAACAAGGGACTTATATTAGGCCAGTGGTAGGAAATAAAGGCCTGTCTCACTTCGGTTTTGGGTTTAATTCCTGCAACCTTGTCCGACGCGATGGGTTGTCACCCGTCCTACATGTTGTCCCTTTTTTAAAACTAAACAATTATAACATTCCAGAAATAATATCGAAAAAGATATATCCTTAAACAATACTATCTTATGTACAAAATAATCCATTCCAATATTTAGGCTTATCAAAAAAACATATGTCCAATATCATTGTATAAATAAAACGATTATTTGAAAGGTCACATAACAAGAATCTAAATATAGTCATTTATCCCACATATATTATAAGATATATATAGTTGGTCACATTCCAAACATGTGAATACATTAATCATGTATTACCATAGAACCTTAGTGAAAACCCGAGTCCTGTCAAAAGTTAACTCTTTCCACATACCTAAATCTCAAAATTTCTATATACTCAAACCATGATATCACTTTGTCTATATATCAGTCATGAGCTCCGGAATACTATCAAACATATTATTTTATCCCAATCCATTCATTATGTGAATATCATCTACTTTCCAAAAATAATTGAATAACCTTTCTTGGTTACTGGTACCATTCCACAAATACTTTCAAATACTTTAGGAAAACCAATAGTTTAACAATCCTTAGATGTTTCTTTATTCCACAGTACCTTTAAATTACCAATTCAACATCACTCTTGATAAACATAAATCATTCCACTACCTTCTTAAACCATTGACTGAGCTTCAACAATCATTTCATCTCATATATTATTTGTTTTCACTTCATCATCATCAACATAAATACTACCCATATGACCATTCTGATTCTCTTTATGAGACATTCCCTTAGGGAATTGGTTTTCCTAATGCCCATACATTCCACATTGAAAACATTTAATCATTGTTGATGTCATAGCAATACCATTATCATTTTCCATGGTGTTAATTGAACCTTTTCCTTTCTACTTACTATATTTGTGTCCTTATTTTCCACACCCAAAGCATCATCCAGTTCCTTTGAAATAATCTCCCTAATGCCTCGTACGACATGATTTTCATGAGGATAATTGAACTTTATCTCCACTATAATCATCATGAAACTCCATCATTCCCTTATTATATGAGTCGGGATACTTACCAAAGTTAAGATTGTTGATTATATAATGAGATTGAGGATAAGGAATAATAATGATGTTTTGAATTCCAAATCCTGTTTTGTTTTGTTGGTCATGAAGAATATCATTACATGGTCCCTAATATCCACCATTATCATGAATATTTCTGTTTCCAACCGTTTTCTATAAACCAAAAAGAATAGTGTGAGAGACAAAAATCATAATCAAGTGGGAGTACCTTCAATGTCAGACATCTTAGGTTTAATTATAATGTTTTTTCCATATTTCTAGGACAATAACCTATAATTATACTTATCCATAGGCACATCCCTAGACATACAATAGAAATATCTCTAGCTTTCTCACTAAAGTTATTACATCCTAGATCCCAAAGGTTAACTAAACTGAACCTCTGATACCAACTGTAGAGACCCAAAGCTTGACGTACGTAGACATTACATTACATTTTTGGAATATCTAATACATAATAAAAATAGACACTAATGGACCGTAATAGTTTAGTGTCTTTGTAAACATGTAACATAATCTTCTAATCATGGTGAATGATCTTCAACGTGTCCCATAATGATCTTCCCCTTTTCATTTCTTACCTAAAACATTTATTTATATCCTGGGGAAAAGAATACATAAAAAGGGTGAACTCAAATTCTCAGTAAGGGTAAAAATATAGAACATATAACAATCCATAATCATTTCAATTCAAAAACATGAACATAAAATCTAAACATCAAAATCTTGAGCAAAGAAATAAATCATGGAAGTATGTAAGGAATATATCACAATGGAACATCAATCCTGATAAAATATCATGGGAAGAAAACATTTAATTGTGGAAAACCATTAATAACTTGATATTATTTTCATAGTAGCCATGACATTGCTTCCAAGACCATCTTAGTGGAAAAAGTCCATTACTGAACCGAGTTCACTCCTCATTCCAATCCTGTATTACTGAACCAGATTAACTTTCCATTCTAGACATGTCTATCTAATGAGATATAAATAGTTACCCAATGCATTTGTGGGAGATATAGGTCCACCCATCTCAAAATAAAATCATTCTTACCTCTACCACAACATATTCATAAATCATTCCTTATAACCCAATGAATAAAATGGGTTTAATAAACATCATATCATCATAACATAATCCATATAAAACAAATTGATATAATTTCATCATAAGAAGAATAAAAACATGTAAATAATAGTGACATTATACTTGAAACATACACATATGAAATAATTTCATCTTAGATGGAAAATGGTATTTATAAAACACTTGAAATGAATTTTTGAGGAAAATATCCTTTCTTCTTCAAAATCATTTTCTTTTCATGAAATTCCATTTAATTTTAAATGAAAAGAATTTTTTTGAAAATATTCATGAAATATTATAGTCTAAGCTTCATGAAAATAAGGCGATATGAAACTGTAAAAATCTGTTCATGCCGTATAAGTTAAAAAAACATTCTCCTTGTACTTTTTTCAGAAAAGTAGAAAAGTTCCTCATGTGGTAAACAAAAGAAAGATTCATTCCGCTACACAAAGTAAAAGTCAAAGCTGGGTAAACATGACATTAAACATACATGGAATAATTTTAAACAATTTATGAAAAACATTTTATGCGCATGGATGAAAAATATAACCCCAGTAAATACTTATGTATAAGAAATCTCAGATAAAAATGTGATTGCAAAATTATCCCTTGCCTTACGTCCGATATGCTTCATACGTATCTGAAACTCCTATATAATAATTTAAATAATGTAATTGACTTATTACAGAATCATAATCATTTTTATGATATCGTTTATGGTTTACTTATGACTTTATATTACCCTATCTTTTGTAAATTTCATGTTAAAGCAGCATTTTTGGTAAAATCATTTTATTTATCGTACGTGTTTGGACTTGTTGTTATTGATATTATTATTACTTATATATATATTTACTTACATCCAGAATTTAAATCAGGATTTATATATCATATATATATTATGTACATATATATATAATATATATATAAATTAAATGAAATACACCGTTCATGAAGACGGTAGGTCATACGTACGCATGAATGCAGTTTTCCTTTCCTTATTGACTTAAATGGAAGTAAGTAGATGACATGTATATATATATATATATATCCAATATCTTTATCATGTAATTTATTTAATTATTATTCATTATATATACTTTATAATCATTCTTGAATGGTTAACATGGATAATGAATCTCATTGCGTCGTGGAGATGGTAATCCGTACGTACGCACGAGCGATGATATCATTACCATAATTATTGAATTGAATTGGAGAGGATGATATTATATTACAGAATAATTATGATGTTATAATAACTATATATAGTTTTTCTTCACACCATTATACCCATCCAATTATGGTGGTGGTGTAAAAACAGATTACACCCCGGCGTGGAGACGATATTCCGTATGTACGCACGCGCGGTGATTTCATTTTTCATAGGATGGATAGAAGTTGAAATGGGGTTGTTTAATATTTATCCTAACATATAATTATATTAGTGATACTACTGTTATTACTTTATAATGAAACAACTAAATAAGAATAAGTTGAATAAGAAATAAAACTTGAAAGAATATTTAGAAGAGATTACCTCTTCCTCGACGCACCTCACTTATCCTTCTTCTTAGGTCACTAGAGTTTTTATTTTGAGAATACCAGAACCTCTATGATATAACTAGAGAGGTATATAAGATGAATTTGAAGGGTTTGTCTGAGCTTCAAGGCTTAAACGGGTATGAAGAAAAGAGGGAATGGGTTCCCTTTTTATATTGGAGGAGAGGGGCACCTTAGGAAAAACATAAAATATTATTTTATAATAAAGTCATATTCGGTTTTTAATAGCTCAAAATTGATTTATTTTGATGATAAAGAGGGTATGGGTCGATATCCTCTAAACCATTAGGTTTTAGACAGGTTTAGGTTACGATTTTAACCTTATCATTTAGATTTAACTCTAAGGTAAATAATTTAACTTTTAGCGTGTCTTTTTTTTTCTTACACTATATGGTTAATAAACATACTATAACAAGCCAAAAAACCCCCAAGTGGTTCATTATTAATATATATAACATTATCTATGACGTTTGGGAGAACCTTAGATTTTTAGGAATAAAGTAACAATTAATAATATATTATTTGTTGTAAAAACTATTTTATGTCAATTTTGAAACTTTGTGGAACTTGATTTTTTTGAAACTCATAACAGCATGATTAGTTCGAATAAATTTAATTAAATAAATACTAACATGTCATATTAACCTATAAAATTATTGTAATTAATATAAAGTCTAAAATTACATTTATTTGGATATTTATAACATCATTATGTTAATATTTTATAAATATTGTAATTACTCCATCATCATTATGTGATAAAAAAAATTAAATTATTTAATGTCTAAAATTTATAAATAAAATACAATTATGTAAGAAATATTTTTATATTTCTAATGTATATTTATAGTAGAATTTATCTTTTTTATAACCCTATATTAAAAATGTTTTAGTTATTAAACTTCGATTTTAACTATTTTAACTCTTCTTTAAATAAAATAATAATAAATGTCCTAATGTAATCCAAGTGGACCTAAAGGGTAATATTTTATTTATAAGGTTGTTTTTGGTCAAATAAAACTTATCCAATATAATTAAGACATGTTTTAGGGTAATAAAAATATCATTTTTACCCTTGATTAACTATTTACTTTTAACCGTGGTAAATAAACGTAAAAAGTTAGTAATCACCAAAAATTATTTTTATCTTATTGAACAAAATTTTACTTACTGATATCAACCGTGTCTCTTGGTTTTTTGAAATTCCAGTCACAGAAGTAGTAAAACTACGTTTTATGTAAATTTTTAAATTCTCCTATGAGGTGGGTAAAAGAGGATCAAAAGTTCAATAAAAATTTTATATATTTAAAATTATTATAAAATGAATCCAATTAATTTAATTGAACTTATATAGGTATTATGTATCAATTTTGACCATAAATAAATTTAAATAAAATAAATAATTATTTAAATGAAAAGTCGGGTTTTAAATTGTAACCTAGTGTTTTCAGTATTCCTCAATGATAGAATGTTTTCAAAAAAATACCAAAAATTAACCCTAGGATAATTTCGATATTCCGAATCCAAAAATGAAGTCCAATTCAAAATATAAAATTTGTAAAATTTAAAAAAGTGGTTATTATTATTCATAACGGCTAGTTTTATTAATATTTTAATAACATATCATTGTTTCGTGTAACTCGGTATTGCGTACAACACACGCTATCATGGAAGGTCGCGATTGCGTGTAATAAAAGACAAGTCAGTGATGCATGTATTTCAAATCCTTTTGGTGTAGTGTACAACATAAGACATCAATGAAATTAAAAAAATATTTTTCATAAAATCTTCGGGTGTTACAGTCACGGCCGGCATGCCTGTCGGCCACGCGACAGAGAGGCGGCGCATGTCCGCACTGCTAGAATAGGATCCCACAACATCATAGTCGCGGAATAGGATGGAGGGAGGCCGGAACTGGGCCGGCCGCAAGTGGATAGCGGCACACATCCACACCACTAGGAGGAGGACGATCGGTCGGCCGCAACGCACTGAGCAGGTCCCACTCCTTTAGGTCCCGCTGAAAAAACTAATATTCCTCTGGTCATTTGGGTGACATAGGAGGTGGCTCCCTCTTAGGCATCAGCTAGGGGACACCTCGCCACAATGGTCTACCCGACCGCAGGCCGCGCCCCTGTGCCGCACCAGCAAGCATCACCCTGCTGGTCGGTTCAGGCCGCCCCCATCGCGGGCCTTGCCCGCCAAGGTCTAGGCCAACCAGGATGGACCTAGAACAGGTCGGGGCGACTTGAAATGGGTCAGGTCGGCCCATACTGGGTTTGTTCAGGTTGGTCCGACCAGGTCGGATCAGACCTGGGCCCTTATAGACCCAGATAAACCATTGTAGCCATATTTGAGAAACAAGCATCCATTTGATGAACTTTTATCCACACCAGAATCCAAGGATCGATATAGTCCTTTTTATATACTCCACATGAGATTTGGAATATGTTGGAGTACGACCAGGTTGGATCGAACCCCGAATGCAACCAGACCCTTGGAGGAGACACACAAATAACTTACAGACCGAGTGTCTGATTGATGTGTCGTCTGTTGCATTGGGTACCATATGACACGATAGAACATTGGAATACTTCTTTATGGGACATCTTCATAGTCGTGGTATGAACGATATCTCGAGGGAAAAATTCTACAGAATGAGAGCGCACCCAGTGGAAGTAATCCATTGGCTGGTTGTGAGGTGGAGGTTCGAAATAGATAATATGGAGGGTAGTTACCTATCAACTATGGGAGGGTCAGATCATGAATCGGTCATTGAGGGGGTTAGTACCTATCGATCATGTGTGGGTTAGCACTCGGTGATCCTATGTGAGTTTGTGCATACCGATCTTGTGTGGGTAAGATCCTGTGTTGGTCAGCACTTAGAGATCCTTTGTGGGTCAGTTCTCAACAATCCTGTGTGGGCTAGTGCATACCAATCCTGTGTGGGTATGATTCGGTGTGGGTCATTTTGGGGGATAATACCTATCAATCTGGTGTGGGTCAGACTCCATATAATCAGCAACAATGCCTCTTGACAGAATAATATGATCTTGCTTTGGGACAAGTCATTTGAACTTATATAATTCCCTTATACCTTGGTGAGCTGAGTCTTATATCTTTATAGTGTACCTGTGTTGTACAATGTCATCATGGTGTTTCCAATGTTGTACTCCTACCTTAGTGGTGTTACCTATGTGGAACTTCTACCTTCTTGGTGTTATCTTTGTGGTATTCTTTCCTCCTCTGTGAGATGAGTATATCATGATAACTTAGGTATATCTATGGAAATATACCTATGTAGGTTTGATTGTTGTTTCAATGTTTTGTGGTTTATCCTTTTTGTAATTGAGAGACCTCGGGGGTCTTAGGGTACCTACTGAGTATTGTCGTACTCACCCACGCATGGGATATTCCTGCACATTGTTGTGTCTTGTGCAGACGACGGACAACACTGACTGGGGAAGAGGGTACCGAGAATGTAGAATACTCATAGGTGGACCTTAAAGGTGGTGTACCGTAGAGACAACCATTTAGGAGCTGTACCTACATTTCGGGTAGGATCCTTAGAGTGTTTTCACATGAAGTGATTTCAGTTTTACTTATACTTTTAATTTTTACTGGTACATTTCAGTTTTACTTGAAATTTATATTTGGTATTGTATTCTTACCCCTTTACATACTGTAACCACTCTTTTTTCTAATTACTTTACGTTGTCCTTGTATCCTGATGTGTTCTTGGATAACGGGACTTCGCAGGTTTAAAGGAAATAAATTCCAAGATTTTGTGATATTCCTTTCTAGTTCTTATCGCTAGCCCTTGGCCTAATGATGGTTGGCTTGGTCTAGTCATGACACGGGCCCCGGGGTACGGTTCATGAAAAATTGGTATGAGAGGAGCTCGGTTCTACCAATGAACATGGACTCTAATCTTTTAAACGGTAATAGTGTTAAGTTTTATGAGTGTGGTTATCGGTTTGGGGAATCCTGTGTTGCTGTGACGGCTAACATATCCATACACCAGGACCTTGACTTCTTGTTTCCAACTTAGTGCCTGAAAACACTGATTTTGTATTTTTTTATGGAATGTTTCCTTTCTTATCACTTTGAGTCAGCTCATCAGGTATAAACATAATGATTGTGGTGCACCTATTTCTTTTCAGGATTCCTCAATAAAGACAACCAGCTTGGGATTCAGGTAGAATATGTGATGAAAGCTTACCGAGTGACTAAGATTATGTGCACGGCCCCTATTCAGCATTTTTTCCATTAGGTGGTGTACCAGAAGCACCACTACCCATTGGTATGCCAATACCACCAGCCCTAGCAGCAGAGGGTGCACACTGCTTGAGCGCATTTAATGAGTTCCAATGCCAGAGGCCACCAAGGTTCCATGTTAAGACGGATCCACAGGTATCTGAGGATTGGCTGGAGAATGTGGTTAGAGTTTTTGGACTAGTAGAGACACCAGTTGATCTCATGGTGACGAATGCCTCGAGTCTTCTTCTGGAAACAGTGATCAGATGGGGGAGCTTGATACCCCAGGTTCACGACAAGGTGACTCTCTTCTGGGTGGACCTTGAGAGCCTTTTCTGGGTAGAGTTCATCCTATCGACCTTATTCTCAGTGCGTATATAGGAGCTTATCCACATGAAGTAGAGCAGCATGACTGTGGCATAGTATTCAATTAGGTTCACCGACCTCTTGCGCTACACCACTGACATAGTACGAGACCCTTTCTTTAGGTCTCAGACCATTGTGCAGGGGATCATATGAGAAATTAGAGCTTAAATGGTTTCTCTTTACATCCTGATTTAGGAGGGGTTGTTTTAGAGTTCACTCTTATTGGAGAGCTTCCTTACTGAGCAGACACCAGTTGTGAGACCCCCCCAGATGAGACATAGCAGATTCATTAGCAGTTGGCAACAGATAGATGTCGCAAAGGTCCAAGAGGACTAGACCTGTAGGTGGACGACCACGAGAAAAAGGGTCGGTTGTGTGGAGCTCTCAAGACAGATCATGACCGGTGAGGAAAAAGTAGTGTTATTCATGCGGTGGGTAGTTTCACATGGATCACGACTGCCCAACCCTCTATACAGACAACCAGTAGATGGTCTAAGGACTGTCTGGGTAGAGGCGAAGATTCAATCGAGGATGTCCAAAGGCCGGAGGAAGACGTGGCAACGGATTAGGTCATGCAATAGGTGGTGGGCAGTGATTCGAGGTTTTAGAGCCACCACCTCTAGGGGGTCCACCCCGACTATAGGGAGCTAGTGGACAGGGGCCAGCTCACCTCTATGCAGCTGAGGCCTATGACCATGGTTCTCTATAGATTATACAAGGTATGATCTTTTTCTACACCACCTTCACAACAGTGCATATAGACATAGATTCCAACCACCCTTTCATTTCCACGACCCTTGTTAAGAGGTCAAAGATACCTGTGGATCTCTTGGCTTGATCCTTACATCTAGATACTCCTACGAGAGAGGATTCGATGATTACACAGTGGTGTCGGATGTGTTAGCTTAATCTAACAGGCTAGAGCTTCTGCTAGGATCTCCCAGTAGTGGCAGCGATCCCTTATGACATCATCTGGGGTCTGTACTGGTTATATACAGTCCATGCTCAGATTTTCTGTTTGAGGCACAATGTTAAGTGTTTTCGCATGAATGGGACCAGGTTTTCTTTCATATGAAAAAAGGGAACCATTGCATCATAGGATGGACTTACTCAGAGGAGGGTGCATACGATCACTCATTAGTTGTCTAGCATTACCCTCGTAGTAGTTTTTGTTGACAGTCCAATCTACCATTTAATGGTGGACTAGTACGCTGATGTTTTCCCTGATGAAGTTCTTGGAATACCTCCTCACAGATAGGCGGACTTCTACATCGACTTGTACCCTACGATGACATTGATAACTACACCGGTATATCTTATGGATCCCGAAGAGCATGGACAACTGCAAGTACAGCTGGAGATCTTTCAGAGTAAGGGAATCATTAGGCCATATGTTTTTCCTTGGGAAGTCCCGAATTTGTTCATGAAGAAGGATGATGGGAGTTTGGGACCTTGTGTTAACTATTGGTGCCTGAACCAGGTGACCATGTATAACAAGTACCAACTCCCAAGGATTGATGATCTCTTTGATCAGGTGAAGAAGGCAAGGTGGTTTTCAAAAATGGACATCTGATCAGGCTATAACCAACTCAAGGTATGAGATGAGGATGTGCAGAAGGAGACAGTCAGATGTCGGTATCGCCACTATGAGTTCTTGGTTATGCCATTCAGCCTGACCAATGCCCTAGCAGTTTTCATGGGACTCATGAATAGGATCATCTCGACCTACCTCGACCACTTTTTAGTAGTATTCTTCTATGAAATCCTAATTTATTCATCTATATATGAGGATCATTTATATCATCTACTTATAGTTCTGGACACACTCCAAGAGCATCAGCTTTATAGTAAGCTCTCGAAGTGCCAGCTTTGGATCTGAGAGATTCTCTTAATGGGAAACGTCATTTCAGAGGCTGGAGTATTAGTGGATCCAATGAATATTTTTGATGTACTTTCTTCGGAGCCACCCAAGTGTGTGAAAAAGGTGCGGAGTTTCCTAGGTTTGGCCATTTACTACCAGTGGTTTGTGCCTAACTTTTCCAGAGTAGCGGAAACCTTATCAACATTGACGAATAAGGGGCAACCCTTCATGTGGTCGGTGAAATGAAAGTGGAGTTTCCAGGAGCTGAGAAAGAGAATGGAATGTGACCCCATCTTGTGGCTACCAGAGGAGGGTGTTGGTTACGTCATCTACTATGACGCAACAGGGACTGGACATGGATGTTTCATGATGTAAGAGCGAGCATGGATCATGTATAATTCTTGACAGCTGAGAAAACATGATTAGACCTATACTACCCATAACCTGGAATTAGCTGCAGTGGTATTTTCCTTGATGATGTGGTGACATTACTTGATGGTAGAACGTTTTACAGTCTACTCTGATCACAAGAGGCTTAGGTATATCTCTTATTTGAAGGAACTGTACCCGAGACAGTAGTTTTGGCTTGAGTTCCTCCTAGACTATGACTTCAAGATATTCTATAAAACCGGGAATGTGAACGTGGTAACAAATGAACTCAGTAATAGATCAGATATACAATTTCTGATTGAGGAAAGAGAGAAGCTATCGCTTTGAAGATATCCTACAATGATTCATGATAGAGAATCTTATCTTCAGTCTCTGACAGTCAAAACCCCACTCCATATGTGAGTTAGGGAGGCACAACATGGGGACACTAACTATGAGGCTCTAAGTGCTCAGATATCCACATTACATGCATGTGATGTATTTTCTGAAGGTGTGGAGAACGTCATCCTCTTAAGAGGAAGTACTATGGTAACGGTGGAACTATGTGAGGATGTGTTGAGGGAGTTCCATATATCCCCTCTAGAGGTACATCCATGAATGGAAAAGATGTACCAGGACCTACGACGTTAGAACTAGTGGACGCAAATGATGAAACCCATGACAGAGTTTGTCTCACAGTGCCTCACTTGTTAGGAAGTGAAGGCAGAGCATCTAGTTCTAGCTAGCGTAGTTCATCCAATAGAGGTGCCTGAGTTGAAATGGGATGGAATATCCATGGACATTTTTACTGTACTTCCACACACGACTAAGGGGCATGATTCCATCTAGGGGATTGTTGACCAACTCACCATGTTGATCCACATTATACCTATCAGAGATCAGGGACTAGTAGAGTTCTTGGTACACCTCTACGTGCAAGATATTGTTCGGCATCATGGAGTTCCAACAATAATTATCTCCGATTGTGATGCATGTTTCACTTTGCGGCTATGGTATGAGTTGTATGAGGCATTCGGAAAATATCTTTGGCTGAGAACAGCCTTTCATCCTAAGATGGATGTTCAGACATAACTAACCATTCGGACTCTTGAGGATATGTTTCATTCTTGTATCCAAGATTTCAGTCGCAGGGAGGATCAGTTTCCTTTGGTGGAGTTCATGTAGAACAACAACTATCACTCCACAATCTTAATTGAACCATTTGAGGAATTGTATGATCGACCTAGCATATCGCCTTTGTGCTGGAATGACCCCGGGGAGTCAGCACTCGGGGGACCAGAGATGTTATGAGCTTCCACAGAGAAGGTTTAGATTATCCAGTAGCAAAAGAGGACTCCACAGAGCTGGTAGAAGTCCTTTGATGACAGGAGATGGGGACCACTTGAATTTGAGGTTGGTGACCATTTCTTTATATGGGTCTCACTTCGATAATTTTTTCATAGATATGTCATTGGTGTCAAGTTATCTCTATGGTTTTCAGACACTTGCAGGTCCTTAGCAGAGTTTTCAAGGTGTCTTACCGAATATCTCTTCCACCTCATTTGCACTTAGTGGATGAATGTTTCCATGTATCCCAGCTGAAGAGATACGTACGTGATCCTTTGCACATCATTGATTGTGGTGAGATGGAAATCGACAATGGGGTGATGTTTTCAGAGGTTCAAGTGGAGATTGATGATCTATAAGAGCAGGTCCTTCTTTCGTGGTCAATACCTCTAGTGCACGTACGATGGCAGCATGGGAACGTCCTGGAGAGCACTTGGGAGCAGGAGGCTCAGATTCATGCACAGTACCCTCACATGCTTCCTTAGTTTGTGTTGATGCATTCGGGGATGCAAGGCCCTGAGGTGGGGAGAATGTAAAAACATAGAATTTAACTTGTATTTTTTTAATTATATATGAATAATTCGAGTCTGTGAAAAATGATGGCACGTTATTCCAAGGCTCTGTGTGACAGGAGTCAATTTATGAACCTTTTTTCAGGTTCGTTCAGTAAATGCACGAGTGGCATTTTGTATCTTTGAACTGGTGCTTGGAATTGAAATCTGAGGACACTGTTGAACTCGCAACACCAATATTTTCTTGAGGAGACCTTCTCCTTGACCGCGGTAAGTCGAGGGTGGAAATTATTTTTTGGAAATTTCGTGGGGAAAATAAAATATGCATTATATATATTATTTTTAGAATTGAAACATCCCATTTGAATTATTGGTGGGGACCACCAAACCCATAAAATCCCACTTTAATGTGAGTTAAACCTTTAAATTCCACCTATTAAATTTTCCAACATTAATTGTTTTAATTAACATAACTTATTAGTGTGGCACATCACCTCATGCGAGGAAAATGGATCGGAAAAAGTGGAGAGCATTGGAGAGAGAATTTGGAGGATCAACATCCAACGAAGAACACCCCTAGATCAAAAATGAGGATGAAACATGAGCTCAGATCAGGAGCATGGTGTTGGAGCAATGAACGCTGAAGTCACCATCATCATCTCTAACCTCGCGATATCTTATGCAAATGTCATGGTAGGGTATTTAATTAGAAATATGATCGAATTTATTCAATCATTCTTCATATTCTGGAATCACAAAGATAATGGAAAAACTAAAATGGATATCATCCCACACATATACTTTTCCCCTTTATCTATTGTTCTTTGCGCGTTTTTCATGTGTTCTTCAGTACCAAGTAATTAATGAATCTAGAAACACAATTTTTTGTTGAATGTGACATATGTATGCGGATACCTTGACCTGAGGATCATGAATATATGGTCATCATAATTATTAGGATTGGAACGAAGATGCGATTTCTCGTGGATGAATGCAGCGGCCAAGACTCGGCCGACCCCGGGGAAAGAGGGTGGTGCGTGTCTGCACCGCTGGTTGAGCAAGAAGTCATGGCCCATCCACCGTAGTGGAGCAGGGTCATGGATAGCACACTGGACGATCGCATGGAGGAGAGGTAGCACACATACCTACCACTAGAATAAGAGGCAACAGTAGAGGCCGGAGGGTGGCAAGCACCCAGACGGTCGCAGGTGGATAGCGGTGCGCGTCCGCAGTGCTGGGAGGAGGAGGATCGACCGGCGAACCGGCCACCCGTTGCACATTAGGCAGGACTCACCTCAGCGGGTCCCGCTTCCAAAAAAATGAATGGCCCTTTGGCCATTCAGGTGACCTAGGAGGTGCATCCCTCTCAGGTATTATCTGTGGTGGACCTCAGCACAACAGTCCACCTGACCACAGGACACACCACTAGGCCGAGACAGTCCACCCCCTTCACGGGTCGGGCTAGACCACGACCCCGCGGACCACACCCTCCATGGTCTGGGCTAACCATGCCAATCACGGACGAGGTCAGGTCGACCTGATCCAGGTCGGGTCGGCCAAAGCCGGGAGGGACCGGGTCAGTCCGACCGAGTCAGACATGACCCAAGCCCATATATACCCAGATATGCCATTATAGGCATAACACGAGAATCGAGTGTCCGTTTGATGAACCGTCTATGAAACTAGAATCATGGGATTTATAAGGTCCTTTTGGTAGACTCCACTATAGTTTTGAATAATGATGGAGTATGGTTGGGTGGGATCAAACCCTGAATCCAACATGGCCCTTAGAGTGGAAACTCTAATAACATACAGACCATTCGCTTATTGACACAGCATCAGTTGTGTTGGGTCTCTTATGATGTGAAGAACATTTAGGATACATCTCTGTTGTACTTCTTGGAAGTTGAAGTATGATTGATAACTTTAGTGATAGATTCTATGAAACTCGAGCACATCGGGTGTGATTAATCTAGTGGCTTGCAGTGAGACAATTGTTGGAGACAGATAATATATAGGTTAGTTACATATCAACTCTGGGCAGGTCAGATCCTGTTTGGTCCTTGTGGGGGTTAGTACCTATCGATCATGTGTGAGATAGAACTCAGCAAACCTTTGTGGGTCCACACATACTGATCCTATGTGGGTAAGATCTTATATGGGTCAGCGTACAGCGATCCTGTGTCGGTCAGGGCATACCATTCCAGTGTGGGTTAGATCCTGTGCAGGTCAGTGCTTAACAACCATGTTTGATTCGATGCATACAGATCCTGTTTGGGTCAAATCTTGTGTGGGTTATTGCGTTGGATAGTACCTATCAATCTTGTGTGGTTCAAAATTTGTATAATCTGCAGAAGGGCCTCTTGACAAAATAAGATGATCTAGCATCACGAATAATTATCTGTACTTATATACTTCACTTATACCTGTGTGAGCTGATTCTTATATCTTCATGGTGTACCTGTTTGGTAATATATCTTGTGGTGTTACCAGTGTGGTACTTATACCTTCATGGTGTTACCTATGTGGTACTTCTACATTAATGGTGTTACCTTTGTGGTATTCTTTCCTCCTCTGTGAGATGAGTATATCTAGATAACATAGGTATATGTATGGGAATATACCTAAGTTGGTTTGACTATTTTTTCCCGGATTATTGGTTTATCCCTGGAGGAATTGTGAGACATCAGGGGTCTCGGGGTCTCAATTGAGTATTGTTATACTCACCCCTGCACGTACAACGCCCACACCTAGTTGGGTCTTGTTCAAAAAATTGGTAGAGTTGACTAAGGACAAGCATACTAGGACTAGATACTACTCAGAGGTGGACCTTAGACAAGGCGTACCGTAGAAAAGACTATTTGAGACCTATACCAACCCTTCATTTAGGATCTCTATCAGGTGTTCACATGAGATGATTTCAATTTTACTTGTACTTTTTAGTCTTACATTTACATTCCATTTTTTACTTTTTCTTTTTAGTTGGGCTTTTATTCTGGCCCTTTTACATACTCTACACACACTATTTACTATTTAGTTTATTTTGTGCTTGTATCTTGTTGTGTTCTTGGATTGTGTGAGTTTTTATGATTAATTAAAATGCCTTCCCGTATTTAGGGAAATACCTTACAGGTGTTAGTCGCTAGCCCCTGGTCTATGGAAGACAATCTTGGGGTAGTCACGACATGGGCCCCAGGGGAGGAGTCAAGACATAAATAGAAACTCAATATCTTTTTAGTTTTTTCAATGTCCATAGATTCATGGTCTAGTAAAAAGAATCATTTAATGTCCATTTTAATACTTGAGGAGGAATATATAGCTACTGGGAGTTGTTGTGAATTTGTGTTGTGGTTCAAACAAACACCCGTTGACTTTGAAAATAAATTTAACCAAAAAAAAAATTTATGTGATAATATAAGTGATATTAATATTTTAAAGAATCATATGAAACACATTAAGACTAATAATAATTATCTTCAACATCATTTTTTGAGATATAAAATCTAAAAGGTGGATATATAAGTTTAATTTTAAATTTTGAGTATGAAATTGAAGAAAATTTCATTAAAAAGTTTGACAATATGTTCAGATTTTATTTAGGAGGAGTTATGTTCATTTAATGTTTTTTCAATAATTTTAATTTCCCTTGATTTATCAATGTATATTTTCAATTTTTTATTTAAGAATATGTATTTTTAATTTCATATAGGATATATAATCTTGAGTATTATAATTTATATGTGTAAAATTTTATTTATGTAATTCATTTCAAAAAATTTCCTTTTCAATTTAAATAATTTGAATTCAAAACACATCAAATAATGTCTTTATAAATAGAAAGTTCCATTAAAACCCATTTCAGAGAATCTCATATATCCCCAACCATTAATCTCTCACTATTTCTGAATTATAAAATTTTAAAATCACTTTCAATCCCTAAAATTATAACACACAACCTCATGATGTTGAAAATATCCATGAATAGGAGAAATGATGAATATAGAATGAAAATCCCAACGAGGATGATGCAATATAGTTCAGAAACAAAAGGTCATCAAAGAAAATATGTAGATTTTGAGTGGTTGTTTCCTGAAAAATATCATTCTACAAAATTTTCCCAATCAATTATGAAATTCGGTACATGTGCAATGGTTAAAATATTTATTTAATATTTAAGAATAGAGAACATTATTTTTTTTAAAAAAATTCCTTGTTTATTTATATATATTTAGAGTATATTGTTTCTAAATGCTAAATGACTATGAATTCATGATTTATTTAGTTAATCTAGAAAAAAATTAAAAAATTGCACAATGATGGAAAGTAATATATATGATTAATTTTAATCTGATATAGGGTTCAAAAGTCATATTATTTTTTTCAGGGGACATCCCAAATTATGAAGTTTTTTGTGATGAATCAATAAGTAGATCAAAATATCTTGGTCATGTCTATGGAAACATAATTAGTTCAAAAGAATATCAACGATAGAGATAGTTATTTTACATTATAGATATTTTCATTATGAAGATACTGAGTGATTTTTTTAAATATTATTATATTTATGGTGGTTACATAGACCATTACTATTAGATAAGTGAAATGATAACATTTTTACATTTATTAAAGACTTTTATCCCATTTATATTGTGAGATAGGTATGGTTTTTGATATTCATCATGGTATCAGATATAACCCCAACAATATTATCATAGATTTCATACAAATGATTTTTTATATTTTTTGGGGAAAAAACAAAAGATAGTATAATACATATTAAATTTGAATAAGAAGAGATATTTAGAGAACATGCACTAGGAGAGAATAATATTTATGTGTTTCCTGGTTTATCAAAAAAGAATTCTCATGTTGATGTAGAATCTAGTGTTAATGGAGATGGATGTTTGGAAGATTCTACTTTTAGAAATGAAAACATTATATTTTATTAAAGGATAAGGGAAACATTGTATGAAAATAACCATATTATAATATTTCAAGTTCGAGAATATTGTGGATCTTATCGAGAGATTTATACAGAAACTAATAGGGAATATATCCTTTTTAGGCCAAGAAGATGGGATGAACTAGATAAGTATTTTATAGTTACTATAGATGAAGAGGTAAATCAACACATTATAGTTACTGATAAATAAATGGATAATATTGGGTTTGTTGTTTCTATTCATTAATGTGTTTTAGAAAAATACATAGAACATAATTAGTGAGATACTCATGTTTATAATAATTATGTTGGGGTCACTGATTCTGATTCATATTTATATACTTCTATAGATGAAATTTTTAATCAAATTGGGGTCAAATAGTTTTTGTAACTGTGTCTGTATAATGGATTTATAAAATTGAATGAGTAAATGAGAAAAAATTACATGGATATCTACCATATCCATATGATAATGAGGATGAAATAAAAACACCTCAAATAGATGAAATTTCTTATCCTCTAATAAAAATAGAGAAATATTCCACATATTTTTATTATTATTTTAGAGTGAGGGATCACCCTTTTATGGTGATCATGGATCATATGTTTAATCAGATGAAACATGGGGATTATAGTTGTATTTTATAACTATAAATTTATAAAATGATTATCTATGTTCAGAGATATTTTTTAAAAACTAGGAATATGTTTATAATCCATTCATACTTAATCACAAAATTTGAATGGATTTTCAATTTCAGGAAGGGAATTCAATGAATTTTAGATTGAAATGGATATTTATTTTGGTATGATAAGAAGTGAATTATTTTCAAATTGTAATTATGCATATTTGATTATGTCGTGGGGAATTTATTTTGAATTGAGAAGATATCGTTCAGGCTAAATTAGACATTCTTCTTTAATTTAATATAATCTATTGATTTGATAAGAATATTTGAAACACTAAAAACTATTTTTAATATCATTAATGAAATATTTTAGAACATATAGTTAATAGTATTACAGTACAAGATCATATCAAAAATCAATAAGAGATTGTTACTAGGATAACTTCTATAGATCTTGTGGGTAGAGAACTGGTTAATCATTTGTGAAATAGTATGGAAAATTATTTTTAATTATATAAATATATTTATAATTTTATGAAAGAGATCATGGATTAATATTTCATGATGTGTCATTTAAAATAGATTTTAATGTAGAAATGGGCATGGATGAAGAATACAAGTTTTTAGTTTTTGATGGAGGATATATTGAAAGTGCACAAGAAGATCATAGATTCCTTATCAATTGATTCATCACACTCATAAGATCCATTACCCAGTCTTCACTAGGGTCCTTACCACATTAAATCCACAAACCCATCACATTTTATACCCCAAAATTTAATGAACAAAAATTATAATGTTTATATTATATTTTCACGTTTCTTCTCTAATAATTTTTGTTTTAGAGCCTATATATTTTTATTATGAATTTTATATTTACTAAAAATCACAATATAAAACATTTTAGAGCTCCATAAAATGGATTTTATTCTATATGAGTTGACATTCATTGGATATCACTAAATTGGGATAAACATTCCTTAATAGATAATTTCTATAAACTAATATTCTTTAGTTGGAATGAATATTGTTTTATAATATATTATAAAAGTTAGATAAAACCATTATTTTTAGGATTATATTTCTATGGGTTTTCTTATTATAAAATATGGGATATTGCTTAAATTTTTTTGGCACACATATATAGATATAATAAATTTAGTTATTTATTCGTTTATTTTTAGGCCCAAAATCACCCTCATATTTTTATTTCTGAAGTGCCTCTAAGATGATTTCATGATTAAATTTATTTTAATATTTATATTTTTTTCAATAATAATTTTGAATTTTTGTGTTGATGATTTTATAAGTAATAATTTTTTATTTATAAGGAATTTTATAATCATGGTTAAGAACACCACATTCGTGGATTATGTTTGGATTGGGAACTTAAATTTTGAAAAATATCAGTGCATTTGTAATATTTGAATTTTATGGAATAGTCTATTGAGAACCAACTATTTTTGAAGAAATGTACATATGAGTATATAACTTATGGTTCTCAAACACAAACTTTTGAATTAATGGTATGTTTTAATCCATACAATTATGTCTACATGTGAAAAGTATTACATATATTTTAAGTAGTCATCTATGAAATTTGGGTTCTAGATATTTTCCAAGAAATTAGTTATGGTTTGAATTGATTAAATATGAATTTTTTTTCAAGATACATTCAAATTATTTTATTACATTATTTATATATGACCTACACTTATGGGAATTTGTAAATTTTAGGTTTGATTTTCAATTCAAATTTCAAAAATTGATGAGTGTTTTTGAATATCCCGACTTATCCTATAATATATGGGAATCTGTTTGATGATGATCATATCATATTTAATATTTTTTCCAAAATAATTTCTTTTGGATATGGTTTTATATTAAGAACATATTAGATATTGTTATTCTATTTTACACTCAATTAAAAATATTATATTTTTTGGAAGAATGAAGATTAAATCACTTAATCTAATTTTAAATGTATTGTTTTTTTATTTATATGATAAAATTATATATACTAACTATTTAATGATATATATTATTATATTATTTAATTTATAAAATAATTAGGAAAAATCTTTAGAGACAATACATATTGAAATATATTTTCTTGTGATCATCATACTTTTATGAATGTTTGTGAACTCTTTCAATATTTCATTGATGATAATCAACAAATAACGATTTATACAGAGCTATATATACAAGATGATTTTAGTCACATAAAAATAATATCCGAAAATTATTAGTTTCATATTCAACTGTTGTATGAACATGTTGTTCAAAAAAATAATCTTATTTTTTTGTTGGAAAGTCTGCTACTTGTAATATTTTATAGTGGAGTTTCTATATTTTTATCAATGTTGTACCTATAAATGTTCCTAAAAAATATTATTATATTTTGTAATGGTTCAGTATACTTCACTATATGGTATAGTTCCCTAGGTATAGAACCGACTCTATGAAATTGATTTTGCTCAAATAAAGAGAATTAGTGGAGTAGAGTATGATATATTTGTTCCTCAAACGAACAAAATAATTTATGTGTTCTTATTAAATGATTTTATATTATTAATATTGTTTATGGAAAATAATTATTCAACGCATGAAAATTAGTGAATTATTTTATATTATTAATCTTTTTAAAAGGACACAAATCACCAACTCTTATGTATTCACATTTTCCAAAAAACATTCAAGTGTCCATATACCACAAATCCTTTAAATATGATGGAATCTCTTTTTTTCTCTAGAAAAAACATTTTATATTACCACCATTAAATTTTTTGTTATGATTTTTTACATAAACATTGTATACGAACGAAATTTAATGGTAAATTACTAGGGGAAAATGATATGTTTTTATGGATAATATTCTCGTACATTGATGATTGTGGTGAAAGTGTAAATTTATTTTAATATATGACCTAAAGATGGAATTTAAAAAAAAATTAAGGATAATCATATTTTAATATTTCATTCTTCTGATGATGCTAAATTGGATTTTTTCCTCCAAATTTTCAATATGGAATCCATCCAATAGCTGAGAAAGAAGATGATTGTGGAAGAATATTGATCTAATGGAATCATCAAGAGTGTTCCAACCCCAATAAATCCATATTGTCAACTATTCCAAATTGATGTTTGTAGAGGGAGGAACGATAAGATCTATTTATAGAAAATTTCATTTCTATGGGTGATTAAAACTTATCATGGATATATTAAAACATAAAATGAACCATTTTATTTTATTTAGAACCATTGATATTAAACCATGTATTTGATATATTTAGGTTAATAGTAATCATTTCATATTGTTAACGTAATTAAATTTATGTTAATTTTTTTGTTGTTTTCTTCCCATAATATATTATTACATTTTTTAGTAAATACATTATGATCATAGGGAACTATAGAATGGGTTTCACGAAATGTGTTTAATTGAAATTTACCTGAGCTCCTATGTATTCAACTTTCACAGTTGAGTTAGGTTGCATGGAATTATATTAATTTCCTTGCTAATAGGTAGCTGATTGTACATATAGTAATTATTTAACGGGTTCTCTATTGTAATATATATGTCTCAATTTCCCCACAATAAACATGTGATTATTTTATGGAATTAGTGTGGGGGTGGAGAATTGTGATTGATGAGAAATATATTGTGATGGGTGGTGAGTTGGGTACATTCTCTAATGGTAATATTTTCATTACATCTCATGAAAGACGTCAATAAATTGTGATCACAGGGTTTCTTGAGAAAATAAGGAATTAAAACATGGAATGTATAGAGTGGGATGTTCATAAATAAATTAGTTTTTAAAAATGATTCAGATTATAACTATTCTAAGGGGTAGTAATGTTAACTCGTTAGAACCAATCTATGCTGCACACATTTTTAACTAATAAAATTTCATTATGTTATATTTTTTTTATATATTATGTACTAAATCATTAAAACTACCATATTGTTTTTCAACAACTAAACCATCATGAAAAAAAGTTGTGATATTGATTATTTGTCTCATCCCCTTATGAGTCAAATCTATGGTATCCAACCACGTCGATTGCATTAGATGATTAAATTTTATTTGATAGTCAGTTGATAAATAGTCCAATAATATCTATATTTTCTCATATTTCACAATCAAATTCCATTATTATTAAAGTTAAAAGATCATATTATATTTATCTAGTATACCAATCATTCAATTCAATTAAAGATTTTATATAATTTCAAATTTTTATTGTATTCTTCCATTGGATCCCTTATTTTAAACACATTTTAATCAATTCATTCTCTTCAATTTTTTAAAAACATCATTCCAAAACGTGTCACCATGATTCCCCTTTAAGTATTACCAATATGAATGAGGATGGGATGTACCATCAAAATTATTATATCCAACCCATAAAACTGCTAATTTAAAAAATTATAGGATATAGAAAACTAAATTATAATAAATCAGTGACACAACCATTTATTGAGTTTAGATTACCAAGATACAATCACATCCAAAACTCTATCATGGTGAGATTCAATTAACACATTATTTCAACCATAATTTTTTGATCTATTTCTCATGAGAACCTATTTTGTATTGGGTGGTATTTTAAGGATCTCTATCACTCATATATATATATATATATTTGTTTATTTTTGTACACAACCACTAAAGTCAAATAGTATAGTTCGTACTATAGTTCATCATGTTTACATGTATTCATTTATTTTGTAGAGAGCCACAAATGACTAGTGATAGTGTTGGAGAAAAAAATTAGATATTCATCTTGTATTTAGTTTCTGTATGGATTGTAAATAGTCATTCTAGGTGAATCAAATCAGTGTCAAATTTGTAATAGAATTGAAACAGTAGAGACTAATGATGTCATTTGGATGTTTCAATAATTATATTACCATAATAAAATCTATTCAGAAAAAATTATAATATATTTCCATGATTAATTATAATTTCACATGATACAAATTTTTATGGGATAATCATCAAGGATGTTAATAATATATGAATGGATCTAGTTATAGATGAAATTCACTATTAATTCATTATTGAAATATTATTTTAATAGAATATTGAGTGTAATAATTTAATAATAAGTCATATAAAATGGTTGGTGATGATTATTATGTATAATAACCCTCTCAACATACAAACAATAAGTTGTTCCATTTGGAAAATGAGTGAAACTGCTACTCATGATGACTAGTTGAATCAATGGACACAAATGACCTAAATATTCCCTACTAAAATTAACCACAAGATTCAATGTTTCTGTTATAAAAAATATATATATTGGTTTATATACATCGTGGGGTTGGAAGGGTCAACCCATTATACCACCTTAAAGATTTCTTACAAATAATCGTTGGTGGCTTTCTCCTTTAGGGGCGTGAAACACACAATGGTGTACTGAAATATCATCTTCATTTGATAGAGTAATGTAGATCAACTAGGATGTTAAATGTTTTCCCATTTTATATTGTCATTTCAAGTATATATTTAGGGGCAGTACATATTCTGACTTCTTTCACCCATAGAAGTGCTTTTAATCTATATCATGATTCACACCAGTGGTTTTGAATTCATAATTATCCTTCTTATTTTTGGGGAATATTTATATATTTTTATAGAGTTTTATCCAGGCTATGTCACATACACATGGAATGTACGATGTAGGAGACATGTAAAATTTCCGTAATCATTGTGTTTTTACACTATATCAACCCTTAATATTTATAATAACTGAAATTTTACGGAAAACATGGTAAAAATTTAATTATTAATTTGTCAAGGAAGTGGTGTTTTAAATGACATTATCATTTGATATATCATATGTGATGGAAATTAAAAATGTTGGTTTTATTTTTAAAATGCATTGTGTATTGAGGATAAATTCCATATTATATTAAATTAACTACATCATATAATATCCTATGGTTTCAATATAGTTTGGGATGAGGCTCATGTGGGATAATACAAGAATACATGTTTTGTTCCCACCAAATAATTTCATCAATGTTATGTCAGCTGAGAAGGTGGATAATTGTTTGATGACATATCCTTTAATACAATGGAATATATATTTAACAAATTTAAGGCTCTAACAATGACATAATATGGACAAGAACTCGATAATTATATATATTTGGGAAGCCCCCATAAGATACTTACCATAAATAATCCTCAAGTAAAATAAATTTGAAGGAATTTTGTTCACCTTATCCAATATCTATATTTGGGAAGTGTTCGATTTCAACAATTCATTCCGGATAATTCATAACCTCTAGATACATAATGAAATTATATATTTTTGAAGGATTAAATCATTTGTGAATGAAATCTAGGTGGCCCTCTAGTTATAACAGGTCATCTCGATAGAACCTATCTTGATCATCACACAATCCAACCTATCATATGAGTTTTATATTGATTTAGTGGAGGGTTTAAATAGATATGTATAAGTAATTGTTCATGTAGTAAATGTATTGATTATTTTAATTAGATGTGATGGTAAGAATATTTATGTATGTTACATACTATATATTTCGATATAATCGTTAATATGGTGAATATCGAGCCATAAAGGTGGGAGATACCACCAACGAGAAAGAAACCAACATGACTTCCTTTTAAAAATTTACAGTTTTAATATATATTTTATTCTATAAGAATTTTATTAAATGTTTCAGTTTCATTTTTATTTTGTTGTTTTAGGACTCTGGAGAGGCCTCCATTAATTCTAGGACCCAGAAATAAAATTTAAGGGAAACAGTGTGGATATTAGATTCTAACTCGAGTGAAATGGTCAAAAAACATATTTCCCATATCAATATGGAATACATAAAGAAAATTTATTATAAATATATTGGGAATTCATTGTGAATTCATCAATTTTTTACGCCTATATTTTTCATCAAATGTGGGAATGATTTAGAGTAGGTGATGTAGTTGGAGATTAGGGTTTTCTTAGGGCATGGAGAAAGACACTCTACCCTGGCTTAAATATTGTAATTTTTTCTAATATCATTTTCATACATTGGAAAATATAATAGATATTATTTCATTCTTTATGAGTTCATGGATTTGGAATTCCCATGATAAAACTATATTTATACAAATAGAAGGTTCTTCCACACATCTAGAAACTGGGGAATCATAAAAATTCTAGATTGACTTATCAATAAAAATGTGTTATTAGGTTTTTTATCCCACTATACCTGAGTAGATTATATCATGTGTGAAAATATTATTTAAACTATGTTTAATTTGTTTTAGCATTATTTTTTATATATCTAGGGGATGCTTTTTAATTTTAACTCCATCACAGTAGTCTAAATTTGTACAAATAATTTTATTTGTTATAGATAGTCCTACCCTATTTAATTCATGATATGATTGGAAGAGAGATCCCCAAAATATATGGATCCATTATATGGTGTGGTTCTCTATAAAAGAGATTGAAAAAAATGAAGTCCTACGTATTGACTACACTCTGAAACAATAAGTATATGTATATATGAAAATTTAATAAAGTTGATAAAGTTTCACCTATAATTGTTCTTGATGAAATATAAAAAACAAGATAGGTATAGTCTATTACACCTCAAAATTAAGAGATAATATGTGGAGAGGCCATGTCCCCAAATGGTAAAGATTGGTATCCCCATATAATTCTTTTTATATTTAGGTAATCATGCAAAAATTCATACATTATTAATTTTGATGGAATTTACGTAAACCATATATGATTATAATACTTATAATGTAATGCCTCATCCATCAAATATCATATTTGAATAATATTTTATACTATCAAATAAAAAAAAGACATATTGTGGTCAGAACATATCTATTTTATTTGATTCAATAATTTATATTAGTTCCCACCTCAGTCTCTGACTTGAGCCTCATTTATACTTTGCTCCAAAAATGTGTAATTAAATGTGGTATAACATCATGATATTGATTCATTAGACCCATCTATATGATATTGGTGACCAACCACATCACCTTCAGTACCTATAAATCACCCTTAGTTATGATGGAATTTATTTCTATATTATAAATACATGTTTTAGTGATGTGATTTCCTCAAGGGAGTGAGAAAAAAACTAATTAGTCAAAACATTCAATTGTATACTTAATATACCAATCCAAAAATATCATCACTATAAGTAATTATGTTTTATATCAATATTTGATTGTGGAAGTAGATCAAAAACATCATGTCATGGAAGAAATTAAATTGGTGGACCAATATTAGTAGGAAATAATCACTTTCTAGAAGGAACTAGAGTAATATTATATTCTACTTAAGGATTTAAATTATGGATGATTTTTTTTATGTGGGAAGAGGAGACGTGGATTCATAAAGGGGATAAAGCTGCAATATTGAATAAATATTTTCAAATAATTAGTGAATTAGGGAAACTAATGATCTGAATTCTAAAGTAAATTTACATATCCTTATAATATTTTATAGAGATGTGGAACCTCATTTAATATATATAGAACATATATTCACTTAAATTTTCATCCTATAAATTGTTCAGTAGATTTTATTCAACCAATATATAGAAAATTGGTGTTAAATATATCTACAGTCCCATCGTGTCAATCAAATGAGAATTTATTCTAACTATTACAAGAAGTTGTAAATGTTCATTATTGAAAAATGGTTACTAATTTTAAACCCAAAATGATATATTCATGTTTTGTAGAGAAATATCTCATTGGTTAAAGTTTTTCATTTTTATCAAATGACCCATTGTATATAAGTGTGTTGTTTCTGAAATCCATATTTGTGTAATTGATGAGGATATTAATGTGTTAGGATCATGAAGGTTGTTTTTTTGAATAATTGGACGTTTTTATATATTATATATATATGGTTATAATGTTTTAAAATATCTTTTACTTTTCAATAAATAATAATTATTGATGCAGAGTTCCCCCCAAAAATGTAGAAGTCATTTTTGATAGAATTTTATCATTTTTAGATGTGATTTAACTATAGTACAAAGGAATGTCATTTAATGGAGGGACTATCTGGATTTATAATCTTGATCTAATGGATTTATTATTCTATACAATACATATATATAAACATTTATTTTAAAAATACCTAAATTCTACTCTTCCTAGTGATTTTTTAGTGAAAATAGGAAATGGATAAATTGTATCAATTTGAAAAAATGTCATTAGGGATGGTAATGAAATTTGTTTCATGAAATTATTCATGTAATAATAAAGAGGTTAAGAAATTGTACAAGTGATGATGGACTAAGATTATATGTATGAAATAGATACGAGGAATAAACAACTATTAATTATGTAACTCTTTTTCATCATGAAGTTATTACTAGTAAGACCAATGAAACATCACAGGAATAAAATGAATTATATTCAAGGCTAAGTCAAATAATGTACGGTAAATCTAAAAAAACAAACTAAAACCCATTCAGGGAACCACAATCCTCACTGTACTTATGCATGTTCTATTGGAGGATGACCTAATTCTGTTTTTAAATGGTGGTAAAAGTAACATTCAAAATTTAAAAAATTCCTCGCTTCACTACGAAGAGATGTCTAGTCAAAATAATAGTTGAAAAAAATCATTTGTGTTCTTCAGGAAAACATTTTCTCTTATTGGGAAATCTTGCATTATCAATAGCTTAGGAATCAACGAAGGATCCTTACCCTTTACCTATCTAGGAGTTCCCATATTTTGGGGAAGACAAAAATTCATGCACATTAATTCTACTATTGACCAGGATATCTGTCAACTATCCTCCTTGATAGGTAAATACATAACCATAGCTGGAAGGATTGGGTTGATGAATTATATGATTGTCTCTAAATTGGTCTACTCCCTGATAGTCTATAATTTCCCTACTGGTATTCTTAAGAAAATAAATGTTTAAATCAAAAACATTGTTTGGACTTGAAACATTCATGAATGGAAGCTGTGTAGAGACCCAAACCTTGACATACATGGAAATTACATAACTTTTTTGGAGTACTTAATATATAACAAAAACAGACACCAAAGGACCGTAATAGTTTAGTGTCTTCGGTAACTTGGAACATAATCTTCTAATCATGGTGAAATATCTTTAACATTTACCATAAAGATCATCCCCTTTTTTTATTACCTAAAACCTTTCATTATATCCGCGGGAAAAGAAAACATAAAAAGGGTGAGCTCAAATGCTCAGTAAGGGTATAAATAGAGAACATAAAACAATCCTTAAACATTTGAATTAAAAAACATGAACATAAAATGTAAACATCAAAATATTGAAGAAAGACATAAATCATCGAAGTACATAAGACATATATCATAATCGAACATAAATCATGATAAAATAGCATGGGAAGAAAAAATTTAATTGTGTCAAACCATTAATAACATTATATGATTTCCATAGTAGCTAAGTCATTACTTCCAAGACCATCGTAGTGGACAAAGTCCATTACTAAACCGATTTCAGTCCTCATTCTAGTCCTGTATTACTGAACCAGATTAACAATCCATTCTAGCCATGTCTATATCAGGAGATATAAATCTTTACCCAATGCATTGGAGGGAGATATAAGTCCCACCCATCTAATAATGATTTCCTTCTTACATTTTCCACAACATAAAAAAAATCATTCATCATAACCCAAAGAATAAAATGGGTTTCATAAATATCATCCCATCATAAAAAAATCTATATCATAAATGGATATCATTTCATCATAAGAAAAGTGAAACCATATAAACAATAGAGACATTATACTTGAAACATACACAAATTAAAATAATGTCATCTTATATGGAAAATGTTTTTGATTAAACACTTGAAATGAATTCTTGAGGAAAATATCATTTCTTCTTCAAAATTATTTTCTTTTCAGAAAATGCCATGAAATTTATAAAGAAAATAATTTTTTTGAAAATAATCATGAAATCTTGTAGAGTAAGATTCATTAAAATAAGGCGATATGAAACATTAAAAATCCATTCATGCTGTATATGTTAAAAAAAACATTCTCCTCGTACTTTTGTCGGAATAGTAAAAAAGTTCCTCATATGGTAAAAAAAGGACATATTCCTTCCATAAAACAAAGTAAAAGTAAAAGTCGGGTAAAAATGAAATTAAAAATACATGGAGGAATATTAAATACTTTATGAAAAACATTTTTGTGGAATGGATGAAAAATATAACCCCAGTAAATACTTACGTATAAGTAATCTCAGATAAAAATGAGATTGCAAAATTATCCCTTACCTTAGGTCTGATATGTTTCGTACATATCTGAAACTCCTTTAAAATGATTTAAATAATGTCTTTAACTTATTAAAGAATAATATTCATTGTTATTATCCCATATATGGTTCACATATACATTTATATTACCCATAATTTTGTAAATTCCATGTTAAAGCAGCGTTCTGGGTAAAATCATTTTATTTATCGTACGTGTTTGGACTTGATTTTCTTGATATTATTATTACTTATATCTTGATTTAAATAATTAAATAATGTAGATCATGATTTATATATCAAATATATATATATATATATTCAGTACATATATATATGTATAATAGATAGATAAATGAAATGAAATTCACTGTTCATGGAGATGGTAGGTCGTATGTACGCATGAACGTTGTTTTGCTTTCCTTATTCACTTCAGTGGGAGTAAGTAGATAAAATATATATATATATATACATAAATAAAGTGGCTTTATCATGTCATATAATTCATTTTTATTCATTATATATACTTTATAATCCCCTTTGTATGGTTAACATGGAGAATGAATCTCATTGCGTAGTGGAGACGGTAATCCGTACGTATGCACGAGCGATGATATCATTACCAAAATTATTTAATTAAATTGGGTTGGATGATATAATATTACAGAATCATAATGATGTTATAATAACTATATATAGTTATTCTTCACACCATTATACCCACCCAAGTAAGGTGGTGGTGGAAAAACATATTATACCACGGCATGGAGAGAGTATTTCGTACGTACGCACGCGCAGAGATTTCATTTTCCATAGAATGGATATAAGGAGAAATGGGTTTGTTTCATATTAAAAATAACATATCAGTATATTATTGATACTGATGTTATTACTTTATAATGAAACAACTAATGAAGAAGGAGTTGAAGAAGAAATAAAACTTGAAAGAATCGATAGAAGAGATTACCTCTTATTCGGTGCACCTCTTTTAAGATTTTCTTAGGGCACTAGAGTTGGTATTTTGAGAATACCAGAACTTCTATGATATAACTATATAGGTTTAGAAGAGTAATTTGTACGGTTTTTCCAATCTTCACGGCTCAAAATGGTGTGAAGAGAAGAGGGAAGGGGTGCCCTTTTATAAGAGAGGAGAGGGGCACCATTGTAAAAACATAAAATATTATTTTATAATATAGTCATATTCAGTTAATAATAGCTTAAAATTTATTTATTTCAAAGATAATGTGGGTATGGGTTGTAATCCACTCAACCAATAGGTTTTATACATGTTTCGGTTACTATTTAACCTTATAATTTAAATTTAACTATAAATTAAATAATTTACCTTTTTCCGTGACTTTTTTTTACACTGTATGGTTAATAAATGTTATATAAGAAGCCAAACGAATCCCAAGTGGTTCATAATTAATATTTATAACATTATATAATTCATTTTTCCGAACCTTATATTTTTAGGAATAAAATGAAAATTATTAATATAATATTTGTTTTAAAAACTATTTTATGTCAATTTTGACACTATTTGGTACTTGATTTTTGTGAAACTCTTAATAGCATGATTAGTTTGAATAATTTTAATTAACTAAATAATAACATGTCGTATTAACCTATAAAATTTTTGTAATTCAAAAATAGTATCAAATTACATTAATTTGTGTATTTATAATATAAATTATGTTAATATTTCATTAATAAGGTAATTACTGCATCATCATTGTGTCATAAATAAATTAATTTATTTAATTTCTAAATATTATAAATAAAATACCATTATGTAGGAAATCATTTTATCTTTTTAATTAATATTTATAGTCTACTTTATCTTATGTATGTCCCTATATTAAAAATGTTTTATTAATTAAACTTTGATTTTAACTCTTTTAACTCTTCTTTAAATAAAATAATAATAAATGTACTAATCTAATACAATGGACCTAAAGGGTAATATTTTATCGCTAAGGTTGTTTTTGTAGAATTAAACTTATTCAAAAGAATTATGACATGTGTTAGGGTAATAATAATATCATTTTAACCCTTAATTACCCTATTTACTTTTAACGGTGGTAAATAAAAGTAAAATGTTACTATTCACCATAAATAATATTTATCTTACTAAACCACATTTTTCTCCTTGATATTAATCATGACTCTCGGATTTTTAAAATTCAACTCATAGAAGTGGTAAAATTTAATTTTATGTACAATTATAAATGCTTCTAGGAGGTGGGTAAAAGAGGGTAAAATGTTCAATAATATTTTTATATATATAAATTTATTATAAAATGACTCCAACTAATTACATTTAACTTATATAGGTATTATGTATCAATTCTTACCCAAAATATTATTAAATAAAATAAATAATTATTTAAATAAAATTTCAGGTTTTAAATAGTAACCCAGTGTTTTCACTATTCATCAAAAATTGAATGTTTCAGAAAAATACCAAAAATTCACCATAGGATAATTTTGATATTCCAAATCCAAAAATAAAGTCTGATTCGAACGATAAAATTTACAAAATTTCAAATAGTGGATATTACTATTCATAATGGCTAGTTTATATAACATATCATTGTTTAGTGAAACTGTGTACAACACAAGTTATCGTAGAAGGTCGTGATTGATTGTAATGTAAGCCAAGTCAGGGATACGTGTAGTGAAAGCTCCTTTTGGTTTTTTGTACAACACAAGACCTCAATGAAATTAAAAATAATATTTTTAATAAAATCTCAGGGTGTTACATTCTACCCCCCTTAAAATGAATTTCTCCCTCGAAATTCGTCGAGGTTATTAATTGTTTACTACTCGAAATTTTCTTTAATATAAACCCACATCATAAAAAGGAATACAAAAACATATCTTTAAAAACTAAAGTATGAAATGTAATGGTTACCCAAATTAACTAATCACGAGGTTTCCACATAGGAGAACATAGGTGAAAATATGGATATGGAAGATAAATCTAACCATCAAGTTCTGATGGAGAGTGGTAGAGAACATGGCTATGAAAAATTGAACAATCACATAGCCATAAATTTTTGATGATCTAAGGTATCATCTGATTCATCAGATATAAGGTTACTAGGACAACATTTTTGGTTTTGAAGATCATTTTCCTAAAGTTGAAGTATTTGAATTAGAAGAAATACTTACTTTGTTTCGGTAAAATCTAACCTTATTTTCGTTCCGTGAACAATTTCAACTTCATATATTAATGAAATGAAATTGAATATGTCATTTTTGAAGTGTTAGTAGATCATGTGATAGAATGATGGGTCACTCCATCTATCTCAAATAAAAGCTTAGAAAAAGTTATCAAATATACATAAGTCCATCTATAGTGATGATAATCGTATATGATTCCAAAAATGGACTTATACTACATATATCATACAACATAATAAAACTAGTTTCTACTAACCATGGACTTCTTGTAGGCCAGTGGTAGGAAATAAAGGTCTGTCACACTTCAGTTGTGGGTTCAATTCTCCCAACATTATCTGACGCCACGGTTTGTCTCACATCCTGCAGGTTGTCGTTTTTTTCCTAAAACATCACTATTATAACATTACATAAATAATATAAAAAAGTTATAGCCTTAGACAATAGTATATGATGTCTAACATAATCCATTATAGTATTTAGACTTATCCAAAATACATCTGTCCAATCTCACAGTATGAAGAAAATGATTACTAGAAATGTCATCAACCAAGCATGTGAATACCATCATTTATCCCACATATATCATAAGATATATATTTTTGATTACATTCCAAACATGTGAATACCTTAATCTGGTATTCTCATGCAACATTAATTACCATAGAACCATAGTGAAAACATGAATGATGTCAAAAGGTAACTCTTTCCACATACCAAAATCCCAAAATTTCTATATACTCTAGCCATGATATCACATTTTCCATATATCAGTCATGAGCTAATTAATACTATCAAATATATTTTTTTCTCCATATCCCTTCATTATGTGCATATCATCTGCTTTCAATAATATTTGAATTACTTTTCAAGGTTACCAGTACTATATAATTATTTAAAACCGTAATAAACCAATACATAGATATTCAAATATTTCATAGTACTATAAATTAGATTCCACGACATTATTTTGGAATCCCATTACATAAACACATAATCATTCCACAACATCGTTGTCATACTCAACATCACCAATATTGATCGCATGTGAATTCCCTTTGTCCTTTTCCATAAGAGGTTTCTCACGGCGATCATCATTAACCATTGGATTAGAGCATTGGTTTACATAATGCCCCAATTCCTAGCACTCGAAGCATTGAATTGTTGGTGGAGAATTCCCTTTAGTATTTTCTCTATTCATGTTATTTGAAACCTCTTTCCCATTAATTTGGCACTCAGCTACTAGATGACCTTATTTTCCACACATGAAACATTTTCTAGTACCTTTTGGTCAATCTCCAGCATGCTTCTTTCCACACTTTGAGAATAATGAAACATTAACCTTCTTTTCACCATTGTTCTGAGGTTTTTTCTTGAACTCCATCTTTCGTTTCTTGTAAAAACCATGAGATGGATATGTTACACAAACTTCCAGTTCTACCTTGATAGCACAACACACAATTTCTTCACATCTACTGATGTCTCTTATAGGTAATTCCCTTCAATGACTTGGTTTTAAGCCACTATAGAATCGATCAACTTTACTTTCTGGTTGGATGATAAATCCATATTCATACCATGAAAGTCTTATAAAATTCTCTTTTTATATACCAACAGATTCATCATCCTTCTACATAAGCTCATGGAACTAATTTTCTATCTTTGTTAAAAGAATACGAGGGAAGTACTTACGGAAAAACAAGTTCTAGAACTCGTCCCATTCCATGGAATCAAATTCATCTTGGGGCGTTGTATTCTAAATTAGAGTCCACCACTAGTCTGATTTACCTTCTAAATAGTAAACAACTAAAACGACTTTTTCATGTTCTAAATAGAGAAGTATGGAAAATATCTTTTCAATGGTGCTGATCTATTGTTCAACAATAAGTGGATCAGAATACCCATTGAAAGAAGGTGGACGTTGCCTCATGAAGGACTCAATAGAATATTGTTCCCTTCTTAGATTATTTAGAAATCCAGAATGATTCATAGCTTCTGTAAGTATAGCAATAAGATTCTGCACTCCATCTCCCATCACATTTGGTTCTTCGGGGGGACAATAATTGCATTTTCCATTACATTGATCCACACGGTTCCTTTGGGTTCAAGCGATCATCTAAAACCCAAAAACAATAGTGTGAGAGGCAAAAATCATGCTAGGAAAACAACATAATAAAGGGGGAATACCTTCAATATATTACATCATAAGATTACTTATAATATCGTTACCATAATTCTAGGACTATAACCTATACTTAAACATAACCTTAGCGACATCCCTAGGCATACCGTAGAAATATCTCTAGGGATCTCACTAAAGTTTTCACATCCTAGTTTCAAAAGGTTAACTAAACCTCCGTATGATACCAACTGTAGAGACCCAAAGCTTTATGTACATGGGCATTACATTACTTTTGCGGAATACTGAATAAATAACAAAAACATACACCAAATGACCGTAATAGTTTAGTGTCCTTGGAAACTTATAACATAATCTTCTAATCATGGTGAAAGATCTTCAACATCTCACATAATGATCTTCCCCTTTTTTTTTCTTACCTAAAACCTTTCTTTATATCCTGGGGAAAAAAACATAAAAAGGGTGAGCTCAAATGCTCAGTAAGGGTAAACATAGAGAACATAAAAAATCCATAAACATTTGAATGAAAAAGCTTGAACATAAAATCTAAACATCAAAATCATGAGCAAAGACATAAATCTTGGAAGTATGTAAGGAATATATCATAATGAAACATCAATCATGATAAAATTGCATGGGAAGAAAACATGTAATTGTGGGAAAACATTAAGCACATGATATGATTTCCATAGTATCCAAGGCATTGCTTCCAAGACCATCTTAGTGGACAAAGTCCATTACTGAACAGAGTTCACTCCTCGTTCCAGTCCTATATTACTGAACTAGATTAACTTGTCATTATAGCGATGACAATCTCATGAGATATAAATCTTTACCCAATGCATTGGAGGGAGATATAGGTCCCACCCATCTTATAATGAAATCATTCTTATGTGTTCCACAACATAACCCTAAATCATTCATCATAACCCAAAGAATAAAATGGGTTTCATGAACATCATCCCATCATAACATAATCCCTATAAAAAAATTGATATCAGTTCATCATAAGAAAAGTGAAACCATTTAAATCATAGATACATTATAATTGAAACATACACATATTGTGATAATTTATTCTTTGATGGAAAATGGTTTTGATAAAACACTTGAAATGAATTCTTGAGGAAAATATCCTTTCATCTTCAAAATCATTTTTTTTCACAAAATTCCATTAAAATTTTAAAGAAATGAACTTTTTTGAAAATATTCATGAAATCTTGTAGAGTATGCTTCATGAAAATAAGGTGATATGAAACCGTAACAACCCGTTCATGCCGTATAAATTAAAAAAAACATTACCCTCATACTTTTTTTCGAAAAAGTCAAAAAGTTCCTCGTATCATAAACAAAAGAAAGATTCCTTCCATAACAAAAAGTAAAAGTCAATGTGGGGTAAAAAATATATTAAACATACATGGAAGAATATTATACACATTAGGGAAAACTTTTTATGGTCATGGATGAAAAATATAACCCTAATAAATACTTACATATAAGCAATCACGGATAAAAATGAGATTGCAAAATTATCCCATACATGAGGTCTAATATGCTTTGTATGTATCCGAACCACTTGTATAATGATTTAAATAATGTCATTGAATTATTATAGAATCGTATTCATTGTTATGATATCATATATAGTTCCCTTATTACTTTATATTACCCGTTCTTTTGTAAATTCCATGTTAAAGAAGTGTTTTGGGTAAGAACCTTTTATTTATCAAACGTGTTTGGAATTATTGTTCTTGATATTATTATCACTTATATCTTGATTTACATACTTCTAGAATCTAAATCATGATTTATAATCATAAATATATTCAGTACATATATATATATATAAAATAGATAGAAAAATGAAATGAAATACATCGTTCATGGAGATAGTAGGTCGTACGTACGCATGAACGTTGTTTTCCTTACCTTATTTACTTGAATGTAAGTAAGTAGATGAGATATATATATACAAATAAATACAGTATCATTATAATATAAAATATTTCATTATTATTCATTATATATACTTTATAATCATTCTTAAAAGGTTAGCATTGATAATGAATCTTATCGCGTCGTGGAGACGATAATCCGTGCGTACGCACGAGTGATGGTATCGTCCACATAATTATAGAATTGAATTGTTGTGGATGATATAATATTATAGAATCATTATGATTTTATAATAACTATATATAGTTATTCTTCACACCATTATACCCATCCATGTACGGTGGTGGTGGAAACACAGATTACACCATAGCTTGGAGACGGTATTCCGTACCTACGCACGCGCGGTGATTTCGTTATCTGTATGATGGATAGAATGTGAAATGGGGTTCTTTTATATTCAGAAAAAAAATATCTGTATATTAGTGTTACTTATTTTATTACTTTATAATGAACCAACTAAATAAGAATAAGTTGAAGAATAAAGAAAACTTGAAAAAATCGGTATAAGAGATTACCTCTTCTTCGACGCACCTCTTTTATGATTCTTCTTAGGGAACTAGAGTTGGTCTAATGAGAAGACCAGAAACTCTATGATATAACTAGATATGTTGAGAAGATTAATTGTTAGGTTTTGTCTGATCTTAAAGGCTCAAAATGGTGCGAAGAGGAGAGGGAAGGGGTGCCCTTTTTATAAGGGAGGAGAGGGGAACCTTTGGAAAAACATAAAATATTATTTTATAATAAAGTCATATTTGATTTATAATAGATCAAAATTGAATTAATTCGAAGATAAAGTGTTGATGGGTCGAAATCCTCTCAACCAATTTGTTTTATACAAGTTTCGGTTACTGTTTGAAACTTATCGTTTAGATTTAACTCTAAGTTAAATAATTTAACTATTACCATGTCTTCGTGTTTGTTTACACTATATTGTTAACAAACTTACTATAACAATCCAAATGAACCCCATGTGGTTCATTATTAATATATATAACTTTATCGAAGTAATTTGGTTGAACGTTGTATTTTTATGAATAAAATGAAAATTAATTATATAATATTTGTATTAAAACTATTTTATGTCAATTTTGACACTATTTGGTACTTGATTTTTTTGAAAATTATAACAGCATGATTAGTTCGAAAAAAGTTAAATAACTCAATAATTACATGTCATATTAACCTATAAAATTAGTTTAATTCAGAAAAAGTCTCAAATTACATTTATTTGTGTATTTATATCATCAAATATGTTAATATTTCATTAATAAGGTAATTAATGCATCATCATTGTGTTATAAATAAATTACCTTATTTAATGTCTAAAAATTATAAATAAAATTCCATTATGTAGGAAATCAATTTATATTTCTAAATTAAATTTATAGTTGAATTTATCATATTTATAACTCTATATTAAATTTTTTTTCATTATTAATCATTGATTTTACCTCTTTTAACTCTTCTTTAAATAAAATAATAATAATTGTCTTAATCTAATACAAGTGGACCTAAAGGGTAATATTTTATCCCTAAGGTTTTTTTTGGTCAAATTAAACTTATCCAATAGAATTAGGACCACTTTTAGGGTAATAGTAATATCATTTTCACAATTAATTACCTTATTTACTTTTAACAATGGTAAATAAATGTAAAAAGTTACTATTCACCAAAAATTATTTTTATATTTTTGAACAAAATTTTAATACTTGATATTAACCATGTCTCTCAGATTTTTGAAATTCAACTAAGAGAAGAGGTAAAATTTCATTTTATGTATAATTACAAATTCTCCTAGGTGGTGGGTGAAAGACGGTCAAATGTTCAATAGAATTTTTATATATCTAAAATTATTATACTATGAATCCAATGAATTAGATTGAACATATATATGTATTATGTATCAATTTCTAACTAAATTAAAATTAAATAAAATAAATTATTATTTAAATAAAAATTCGGTTTTTAAATAGTAACCTAGTGTTTCACTATTCATCAAAAATTGAATGTTTTCAAGAAAATACAAAAATTCACCTAGGATAATTTCTATGTTCTGAATCCAAAAATGAAGTACATTTCGAAAGAGAAAATTTATAAAATTTCAAAAAGTTGGTATTGCTATTCATAACGGCTAGTTTATATAACATATTGTTGTTTAGTGAAACTACGTACAACACACGCTATCGTGGAAGGTCGTGATTGCGTGTAATACAATCCATGTCAGGTATGTGTATATTGCAAGCTCATTTTGGTGTAGCATACAACACAATACATCAATGATGTTAAAAATAATATTTTTCATAAAATACCAGGGTGTTACAAGCTTGTTACCATATTCTGGTCTATGTGTTGATAAACTCTTGAGAAGGATGGTCTTCACATTAAAAATCTCATGCTCTTTAATGAATCTGTTTAAGATAGACTCACATTATGATTTATTAATAATAACTCTCATTCCATTTATTTTCTCAAAAATAGATTCCTCATGAAGCTCATGAAGGGTAATTTCATCTATGTAAACTCTTCAATCTGGCCATCCATTAGACAATATTTTTACAATATTATGAATAACTCTAGATGGATGGTTATCTTGAATTCTTCTAAGAATTTCTTGATGGAGAACTGGATTGGTTTCCCCTTTTATCCATGCTTCTGTCCAGTTCCCATTCTGAAAACACCAGTTTCACTATAAAGGATGTGATTCAGTCTCGTAATTTCAATTTTCTTGAGATCATTAGACATGTTAGTGATAATTATCATTTCTCAAATACTAGAGATTTTCTTATTTGGGAGACTTCCCAAAATAGTATTGTTGACTCCAAAAGTGTTTACAACCACAATTTTAGAAATTCAGACTCTGGATTTGGTTGGTCAAAATCATTTTGACAAACACTAGATTAAACCGTCAAGACTCAATCTTTTTTGGCACATTTATCACAACTGTATTCTTTAAGAGGTGTGTCTTAAGTTTTTTGTTATCCAACACTACTCTAAGTTCCACTTCTATCACCAACATAGACAGGATACTAACCATCCTTTTTGTCTTGTGTTATGCTGTTATCTATCTGGATTTATATTACCATCATGTTGGATTGTAGATGGTTATTATCTTACTCTATTTTATTGTAATTGAAACATTGTGTGGATCTATAATCTTTGAATAAAATCAAGAACCCCTTATTAGAAGATATGTTTGAGATCCTTCATGTGATCTGTTATGATAGAAATGATAATATTTACAACAGCTGCTCATTCAATATTAATTCAGGTCAGAGGTATATTCTCATTGACGTTAAAGATGCAGCCTCAATTTAGAAATACTATTCTGAAAACACATTTGGGGACTATGTGATCCTATATTGACTAAGGATTAATGGTCTCTACAGATAATCGAGGCAGACCCATGAGATGTTTTGGAATGCTCCACTGCCAGGATGGATTAAATTTAATGTTGATGGAACATCTAAAGGCATATTGGGACCTACGACCAGTGGTGTTATCCCTAGAGACATCCTTGGCCATTATTAAAGAATATTTTTCGGTATTTGTGGTGTCACCTCTACTTTAGAAGAAAAAATTATGGATTTCATTCTTGCGGAAAAGTTTTTTAAATAAATGTATGGAACAACATTTGTATTTAAATCGACTCAACCAATATTATCCAAGCTATCTAGAATGGTTTGTCTCACCATGCATGTCCTATTGATACCTGCTAGATGATCTGCCATTCTTCATTTCTGGAGATCAGATACATTTCAAATCATGACTTCCTTGAAACAAACTTGATTACTGACGGGCTTTCCAATAAGGGAATCAACCAGGGAATTACATGGATGGATGATATATCGTTCGATCTTCTCCCTCTTTAGGAAAAACATTGTAATAAAATTCCCTCCTCTAGAATTATGTAATTTCATTCATTCTGTTGAATAAATTGTGTATTTGTCTTTGAGTGAGGCACCACCTTCTAAAAAACCATTTAATCTCTTATCGACCAGAATGTTGGGAAGTAATGTGATAAATGTTAGCAACTCTAATGAAAAAACTTATCTCATTTTTGATGATTTCTAAAATTTAATCTAAAAAGATGAACATATTCACAAGGAAGTATATGGAACATTAATGTAACACCTTGATATTTTATGAGAAATATATTTTTTATGTCTTTTGTTATATGAAACCCCAAAGGAATTTTTCACTACACAAAACACTGGCTTCGCTTGTGTTACATGCCAGCGCAACCTTCCTCGATAGCTTGTGTTGTAGGCAATACCGAGTTTCACACAACAATGATATAACATTATAATATTATAAACTATCCGTTATGAATAATATTAATAGAATTTTCGAATTTTATAACATTATAATTCATCTTACACATTTTCTAGGATGAGGTATTAAAACAAAATCAGTTTTTTCGGATAAAAGAAGTATTTTTTAAAAAAAATGCAGTTTTACCGCCTTTTGATGGCGCACCCATTTTAAATCTAATTTTCGACAAGATTATAAGATCAATTTTAAAAAATAAACTTCTTCCTTTGAATCAAGATATAAAAATTTACATTGGATAAATTTATGATTCCTTTTGATAACATTCATAATTTGATGAATATTAAAAATATGATAAAGTTTTCTTAAAAAAACATTTTCATCAAGATAATTTATATGTTTAAATGATTAAATTTAATGGTTTTAAAGTATAAGTAGAATATATTTTTACAATTAAATATAGTTTATTTAATTACCATGAATTTTACATTGAATTCATAGGTAAAAACAATTCTATCTTTGACAATGTCTTAACTTTTAAAACCCATTTTCTTAACAATGAGATTAATATTCAATTAATTACTACAACTTCTATGTTTTGAATTTTGAAAAATGGAATCTATATTTAAATTCAGTGGGTCCAAATTATTTTAATATGTTTCTTTTTTTTTGATTTTACGAATAGTAACTATGATAATTTTTTATTTACTGGAGTGAAAGGTAAATAGAGTAATTAAGGGTAAAAATAATATTCTAAAATTACCTGAAAATAGAAAAAATTATATTAGATGAATCGAAGTCGACACATATCATCTAGGGGTCAGCATAGATTCATTGCATGGACTTTTTACCATAAAAATGATATAATTATTATTAAAACCAAAGAAAGTGACAACATGTCACTCTCTTATATCTTATTAGATTAATAATTTTAATTTTGTGATAAACATCATAAAACATAAAATAAAAAGTCTCCAGAAATCTAATAAAATTATCTACATCTTGAGAATTTATTTATAATGTTTAGGGATTAAATAATTATCATTGATGATTATACAATTGTGATGTAGAAATTATTTTAATGATTGAAATATCAAATAAATGGTTTTAAAATTATTAAAATAAATATTATTTGAACTGTCTAATGTTATCCACAAATTTTCTAGTAGAATATGACATATTATGAATCTATTAAAATTTTTTTTTGAATTTATTCTCTATTTGGATTTTATTTAAATGAAAATAAATGAATAGTTTCAAAATTGACACTATTGTTATTTTATAAAAATAACATATTATAAAATCATATAAGAATCACAAAAATATTTAAAAATTATAAATTTAAATTTATATGTTCTACAATGTGATAAAGTATCCACTTATAGACAATTCAAAACACATAAGTAATTATTTTTAATAATTTAAAATTTAGAATATTATTACCACAAATAAAATTAAATAGATTAAATAAGGATACATCTAGGTGATAAGGTTTAAAATAAATTTCCAAAAATTTTAAATTATATTTTCTGATGAGATTACAACCATATCTTAACTAATAATTTATGTTGAGACTTTTTTGATGTATTTAATTGGGGTTTTTGTTTTTTATAAATTAATATTTATAAGGTTTCCAAACGTTCCCCTCTCCTCTCTTATAAAAGGGAACCTCCCCCCTATCCACGTCAAAATATTTTGAGTCTTCATGATCTTCCAAACCCTATCCTTTTATCTTCTTCACTTCCCTATAATCATAATAAAGGTCCTCCTCTTCTTCAAAGACCATCTTTATTTCCCTAAGCTAAGGTTTAGAAGAGGTGCATCGAAGAAGAGGTAATATCCTTTACCGATTCTTTCAAATTTATTTCTTCTGGTACTTACCCTTATTTATTTGATTAATTATAAATTAATAACATCAGTAACAATCATATTATAATATGTTATTAAAAAATTTAACAACCCTATTTGACCTTCTATCCATCCTATGGAAAATGAAATCATCCTGCGTGAGTACGTACAGAATACCATCTCCATGTCGTGGTTAATCTGTTTTCCACCACCACATTACTTGGATTGGTATAATGGTGTAAATAATAACTATATATGATTATTATAACATGATAATAATTATGATATATTCTTTCATCCACTCCAATACCATTAAAAATTATGGAAATGATATCGTTGCTCGTGTGTACGTACGGCTTACCCTCTCCAAGGTGTGTTGTGATTCTTTCTTCATGATCTTCATTATACCATGATTATATAAACGAATTGAATGAATAAATATGATTTATATTATACAAATAACATTATATATATGATGTAGCTGTAACTTAAAAAGAGGAATAAGATTTTATTCGACCACACACACGTAAGTACATAAAGCAATGAACACACGAATAACATTTAGCAATGAAATATTACTTATAAGAAGATAAAAATATGACAATATATGATATAATAACAATGAATATTATTCTGGAATAAGTCAATGACGTTATTTAAATCAATATATAGGAGGTTTCGATTCGTATAAAGCATATCAGACCTATGGTAAGGGAAAATATCGCAATCTAATTTTTATGCGAGATTGTTTATAATTGCGAATTTACTGGGGAATATTTATCATCGACATCCATGTTTCCTCAATATGTAAAATTATTTTTATCCTCCAATGTTTTTTTTAAATCAAATTTTACTTATTAGTGAATTTTTAGTAAAAGATATGAAAAGAATCATTTGTCATTTTCAGTACGAGATGCTTATTGACTATTCCGGAAAATGTACGAGAAGAATGTTTACTTTTAACTTATACAACATGAATGGATTTTTATGATTTCATAGAAATTTTTTTACAAGATCCATTCCTTATAAGTTTTAAAGTTTATTTTCAATTTACATCTTTTAGTTTAAAATTTTGTGACATGTTGAGAAATGAAAAATAATTTTAAAGAAGAAAGTACATTTTCCTCAGGAATGGAGTTCAAGTGTTTTATCAAAATTATTTTCCATCTAATATAATATAACGTTCTGTTTATATCCCTATTATTACATATATTTGAATATGTTATGATGGAATTATTTTTCTAAAGTACTTTCATCTTATATGGATTATTTTATGATGGAATTATGTTTAAGAATCTCATTTTTATTACCTGGGTTATGCTATGGTGTATTATTTAGGATTTTGTGGCAGACATAAGAATGGTTTCATTATGAGATGGGTGGGACATATATATCCCTCCAATTTATTTGGTAAATATTTATATCTCATGATATAGATATGGCTATAATGACATGTTAATATGGTTCAGTGATACAGGACTAGAACGTGGAGTGAACACAGTTCAGTAATGGAATTTGTCTGCTATGTTGGTCACGACAAAGATTCTTGATTAATATGAAAAGGTTTTCTATGATTATGTGTATATGATAAAAAGTTTCATGTTTGACGTTATGATAATTGGGATTTCATTTTACTACTATGTTTTTCCCATGTCATGATATTATGATCTCTTTTTCAGGTTAATATTTTCAAATTGTTAGGTTCTTATGAATATTATATGAATGATATTTCATTTATTTACCCTTAATGAGAATTTAAAATCACCCTATTGTATGTTTTCTTTCCCCCAGGTCAGGAATATGGGTATTAAGTAGGATATTCCAAAAGGGACTCTAGATATGATGAAATGAATGGGAGATAATGTATTTGATTTATGAACTAGTTGTTTATGTTTACCAGTTTTTAAAGACACTAAAACTATATGGTATTGTCATGGTTTTGTTATATGTTATAATAAGAATGATTTAATTCTGATGTAATAACAATTTATGTAAATTATGGGTCATTATACTTGGTATCAAATGAAAGGTATAGTCAACCTTTGGAAAATAGGATGTGATAGCCTTAGTAACAATCCTAATGATATGTCTAAGAATAGAAAACAATAATCGTGTTTTAGAAATGGCCATGTATAACCTATGATAAGACCTAAAGAGTAAAATTCTATTACTGATTATGTGGTTTTCCTGTTGTAATTAGTATTTCACAGATTATGCTTCTTGTTTTAGTCAATGTTTGGGACCTAAAGGAACCATGCTAATGATGAATGTGATGGGAAATACAATTATTGTCCCCCTGAGTAAACAAAATTTATGGGAGCTGGAATGAGAAATCTTGTAGTCATGCTCACACAACATTCTCAAGCAATGAATCATGCATTCCATCCAAATGAGAAAAGGAAAGAGGAACATTCTGTAGAATCCTTCATGAGGAAGTGTCCACCTTCATTCATCATGTCTTCTGATCCATTGGTGTCTGAATATTGGATTAGTACCACTAAAAACAAATTTTTAGTCTTGAAATGTTCTAAACCTGATAAAGTCATCTTAGCAATATATAGTTTGGTAGGTAATTCATAACAATGGTGGAATCTTGTCAAGCATACAAGGCAATGGGATGAAATTGAGTCCATGGAATGGGACGAGTTCCAGAACATATTTTTCAATATGTACTTCCCTCATTTTTTTGAACAAAGATGGATAATAAGATTCTTGAACTAAAGCAAAAGGATGATGAATCTGTTGGTACCAAAGAAGCAAATTTTACAGGGCTAGCAAGGTATTCTTCTGGGATTATTATTGAAATTGAGAGTAAGATTTAAGGATTATTTAGTGGCTTAAAACCAAGTCTCCAAAGGGAATTATCCATAAGGGACTTCAATATCTATTAGGAAAATGTTCTATGTGCTCTCGTGGTTGAGATGGAGATTAGAGAAACCCATCAGTTATATGGGTTTGGTAAGAAGAGAAAAATGGAATTCACAGAAAAATATAAAGACCACACAGAAAAAAAGATTAGTTTTCCCTTATTCTCAATGTGTTGAAAGAAACATGGAGGGAATTGTCTTAATGGGACAAGTAAATGTTTTAACTCTAGAAAAGAAGTTTATCGGGAAATCGAATGTCGTAGTGATGGGAAAAATATGTCTAGTGATGCGAACAAAGAAAATTCTACACAGAATGCACGTCTTACACTTTAATGATACTAGTTCAGGTAAATGGGGAATAATTCTAATAAATTCCCTAATCCAAGTTTTTTATGATGATTGATGCATAAAACTCTTAAGGTTAAAGACAAAGGAATGTTACATGCGATTTCTATTGGTGATGTGGAGTACGATAAAAAAGTGGTGAAAGGTACTCTTACCATCCATTATAATTTAAAAAATGTTTTATTTGATTTTGGATCCACCAAATAATTCATTTTTGATGATTTTTATAAGGGTATCGCCATATTACCTCAGCAATTAGATATTGAATGAGCTGTGACAACCCCTAATGGAATAACAGTCACATCAAATGTTTAAAATTATTCCCCAATTGATGTTTGTGGGAAAGAGCATCCTGAAAATCCTGTAATCCTTACTATAGTGAAATTTAATGTGATTCATGGCATGGATTGGTTTTCTTTATGTAGATCTCATATCAATTTCCAATGAAGGGAAGTCACATTTCATATTCCAGATCAATCTACGATCATCTATCTATGCAAGGATGAATATAACCTTCTAGTGGAAATTTCTTCCATCTTATGGGTCTTGATTCCAGTAAATGAATGATATTTATCTCAAATGGTTGTTGATAATATCACAATTAAGAAAAATCCAATTTTACAGGAGTTTGGTGATGTATTTCTAGAGGAATTTCTCAGTCTTCCACCAAATCGTGAAGTTGAGTTTTCAATAGAACTCATACAGGGTGCTATGGCTATTTCAAAGACATGATATAGAATGGCCCCAATTGAGTTGCAGGAATTGAAGAAGAAACTCCAAGAGAATATTGATAAAGTATTCATACAACCTAGTGCATCACCTTGGGGATCACATGTTATCTTTGTTAAGAAAATAGATGGATCAATGAGACTATGAATTGATTATCAAGAACTCAACAAGATCACAATCAAGAAATAATATCATCTCCCATGCAGTTATGAATTATTTGACCAACTACTGGGAGCTCAATACTTTTCCAAGATTGATCTTCATTCAGGGTATCATCAATTAAGGGTCAAAAAGGAGGATATACCAAAGTCAAATTTCTGTACATGTTATGGACACTATGAAATTATAGTAATTCCATTTGGTCTTGCTAATGCCACTTTTATCTTCATTGATCTATTGAATAGAGTCTTTAAACACTATCATGATTAGCTTGTGGTAGTCTTTATAGAATATATTCTTGTCTTTTCAAAGTGAAAATAAGAAAATAAAGATAAATTAAGAATATTATGGAATACCCTGAGAAAGTAGAGGATTTATGCCAAATTAACCAAGTGTGGATGTTGGATTCAAAAAGTTACATTGTTGTTCAGATAATCTCAAGAGTGGGGAAATATGTGGATCCCACAAAAACAGAGGTTATCAAAAGATGGTTGAGGCCAAAAACAATAACTAAGATCCGATGTTTTCTTGGTTTGGAAATATATTATCGAAGTTTTTTGAATGATTTTTCATGATTATCTAATCCACTCACCAGGTTGACTGAAAAAGGAGTTATGTTTGTTTGGACGGAGGAGTGTGATGAGAATTTCAATGAGTTAAAAATATGGTTATCCAGTGAACCTGTGCTCACATTGCGTTATAGTGGACAAACGCTTGTGATCTACAGTGATGCGTCCAAGAAGGGATTAAGTTTTTTTCTCATACAAATCAATTTGGTGATAGCTTATGCCTCATGACAATGGAAAATCAATGAGAAAAATTACCCGACACATGATTTGGAGGTAGTTGCGTTAATATTTTCATTAAATATTTGGAGGCATTATCTTTATGGTGAATGGTGTGATATTTATAATTATTGTAAAAGTTTAAATTATATTTTCACACAAATGGATCTGAATATGTGCTAGAGAGGATGGGTGGAGATGATTAAGGATTACGACTGCTCAATTCATTACCACCCTGGTAAATGAAACAAGGTGGTAGATGCATTAAGTTGGAAATACCATTCTAGATTATCCATGATAAGGATCACAAATGATCCAATATTTATGGATTTACGAAGGATGGATCATGGAATTATAATGTAAGGGTAAAAATATAATATTTCTCAAATGAATGTTCAACCATATATACATGTGAAGATTAAAGAGGCACATAAAGATGATATCGAGTTACAAAAGAAGGTGAGAAATGTTCCTGAATTCCACATTGATTGTGGTGTAATAATAATGTTCAGGAATCAATTTTGTGTCCCTACCATGCCTGAATTAAACAAGTAAATATTGGATGAGGCTCATATTTCTTCATTATCTGTTCTCCCTGGAAGAACGAAGATTTATAGGGACCCGAAAGAGTACTTATTTTGGGATGGAATGAAAAGACATATTGCTGAATATGTCTCTTGATGATTAGTTTTTCAGCAAGTTAATGCTATGAGACAAAAGCCTAAGGGGATGTTAAAACCATTACCCATACTAGAATGGAAATGGGAAAACATCACTATGGACTTTGTCAGTGGACTTCCTAAAACATCCAAAGGAAATAATGCTATCTGGGTTATAGTTGATCATATTATGAAGTCGGCACACTTCATCACTAATAGAGAAGATTTATCTCTTGATCATATTGACAATATATATGTAATGGAAGTGGTAAGATTGAATGGAGTACAACATTCCATTGTATATGATTGGGATCTGAGGATTACATCGAAGTTTTAGTGAAGTCATCAACAATCTCTAGATACGGAGTTGAGTTTCAGCACTGCTTATCATCCTCAGACAGACGGTCAGTCTGAGAAGACAATTCAAAATCTAGAAGACATGTTAAGAGAATTCACTATGGATTTAAAAGGTGGTTGGGATCAACACTTACCTTTGTTAAAATTTTCATATAATAATAGCTTTCAATCCAGTATTCATATCGCTCCTTATGAAGCTCACTATGGAATGAAATGAAGAACTCCAACTTTCTGGGATGAAGTTGGGGGAAAAATCTATTAAGACCTGATCTTGTTGATGAGATGGAAGAAAATGTTAGACTTATTCAAAAAAAAATAAGAGTATCTCAGAATCTAAAAAAAAACTTTATGAAGACAACCGAAGAAAAATTGATTGAGTTTGAAGTGGGTGATAAATTTTTCATACGAATATCTCTTTGGAATAGAGTAATAAGATTTGGAAAGAAGGGAAAGTTGAGCCCTACGTATATCGGTCCTTTCGAAATACTAGATTGTGTTTGGAAGGTAGCTTACTAATGGGAACTTCTACCAAATCTCTCTCAAGTTCATGATGTGTGCCATGTATCTCTCCGGAAAAAGTACATACCCAATCCTTCACATGTACTAAGTTCAGAAGTTGTACCGCTGGAGCAGGATCTTTCTTATAGAGAACAGCAGATAGAGATTCTGTATTGCAGCAAAAATGTTCTACAAAACTAGACCACTCTCTTGGTTAATGTTTTATGGAGGAACCACCAATTAGAAGCATCTACATGAGAACATGAGGATATTATGAGGGAGAGGTATCCTCATCTGTTTGTTAAGAAGTGATGAATTTCGAGGGAGAAATTCATTTTAAGGGGGGTCGAATGTAACAACCTGAGATATTATGAGAAATATTTTTTTTCCTTATGTTATATGCAACACCAAAGGAATCTTTCACTACACAAAAAACTGGCTTAGCTTTTGTTTCACGAAAGAGAAACCTTCCTTGATAGACTGTGTTGTACACAATACCAAGTTTCATTAAACAATTTTATATTATAATAATAATATTAACTAGCCATTATGAATAGTATTTATTAAATTTTGAATTATATAACATTATAATTAAGCTTATACATTTTCTAGGATGATTTATGAAAACTAAATCAATTTTTTGGATAAAAGCTGTGTTTTTTAAAAAATCCAGTTTTACTACCTTTTAATGGAACACCCATATTAATTCTAATTTTTTACATGTTTATATGTTAAATTTTAAAAAATAAACTTCTTCCTTTTATGGATGATATATAAATTTACATTGGATAAATTTTTTATACTTTTCTGATGACTTTCATATTTTGATGAATAGTAAAAAACGCTGAAGTTTCCTTAAAAACATATTTTTTTAATCAATATAATTTATATGGATTAGTGATAAAATTTAATGGTTATAGAGTATAAATAGAATATATTTTTATCATTTAATATAATTTATGTAATTACCATTAATTTTACATTAAATTCATAGGTAAAAACATTTCAATCATTGACAATGTTTTATCTTTTAAAACTCATTTTCATAACAATGAGATTAATTTTAAATTAATTACTGAAACTTCTGTGTTTCAAATCTTGAAAAATGGATTCCATATTTGGATTAATCAGGTCCAAATTATGTTAATAGATTATGTTTTTATATTATGAATACTAAGTATGGTAATTTTTTATTTACTATAGTTAAAGGTAAATCTGGTTATTTAGGGTAAAAATAATATTATTAGATTACCCTAACACCTACAAAAATTCTATTGTATGAATAAAATTATACCCATATCCCCTAAGGGTCTTCATAGATTCATCATAGACTTTTTCCCATTATAATTATATAATTATTATTAAAACAAAAGAATGTTACAACATGTCACTCTCTTATATCTTATAAGTGTAATAATTTAATTTAGTGATAAACAACATAAAACATAGAATATATATAGTCTCCAGAAATCTAATAAAATTATCTACATAATGAAAATTTATTTATAATTTTTAGGGATTAAATAGTTATCTTTAATGATGACATAATAGTGATTTAGAAATTATTTTTTTGATTGAAATATCAAATAAATGGTTTTACTAATATTAAAATAAATATTATATGAACTAATTAATGTCTTACACAAATTTCATTGAGGAATATGACATGTTAGAAATATATTAAATATTATTTGTTGATTATATTATCTGTGTGGATTATAGTAAAATGAAAATAAATAAATAGTGTCAAAATTGACACTATTGAAATTTTATAAAAATAACATATTATAAAATTGTTTAAAAATGAAAAAATATATTTACAAATCATAAATTTAAATTTATATGGTGTAAAATGTTATAAAGTATCCAATTAAAGATAATTCAAAACACATAAGTAAATATTTATAACAATTTAAAATTTAGAGTATTATTACCATAACTAAATTTAAATAGATTAAATAAAGATACATCGAGTTGATAACGTTTAAAATAATTTAAAAACATGTAAAAATTTTATTTTTTGATGATATTACAACCATATATCATATAATATTTTAATTTGAATCATTTTGGATGTATTTAGGTGGGGTTTGAGTTTTTTATAAATTAATATTTTTAAGGCTTCCAATGGCGCCCCTCTCCTCCCATATAAAAGGGAACCTCCTCCCTATCCTATTCAAACAATATTGAGTCCTAAAGCTCGTAGAAACCTTATACATTTCTCTTCTCCACTTCCCAGGAAACATACTAGAGGTCCTGGTCTTCTTCGAATACCATCTTTAGTGCCCTAAGAGAAGGATTGGAAGAGGTGCATTGAATAAGTGGTAATATCCTTTACATATTCTTTCAGATTTATTTCTTCTTCTACATCATCTTCTTTAATTGTTTCATTATAAAGTAATAAAATCAGTATAAATAATATACTGATATGTTATTATAAATATTAAACAACAATATTTCACCTTCTATCCATCATACAAAAAGTGAAATCACCACGCAAACGTATGTACGAAATACCCTCTCCATGCCACGGCGTAATCTGTTTTCCACCACCACCTTACATGGATGGGTATAATGGTGTAAATAAAAACTAGATATGATTATTATAACATGAAACTAATTCTGAGATATTCTATCATCCACTTCAATACCATTCAATTATGATGGGAGTGATAACGGCGCTCGTGTGTACGTACGGCTTACCATCTCCACGGTGTGATTTGATTCATTCTACATGTTCTTCATTAAACCATGATTATATAAAATAACTAAATGAATAAATTTATTATATATTATACTTATACAATTCATTAAATGATGTAGCTATAACCTAAAAGTGGAATAAGAATTCATTCGACAAAACACACAGAAGAATATAAAGCAATGAACACCCGAATAACAAGTAGCAATGAAATATTACTAATAAAAAGATAAGAATATGACCATATATGATATAATAACAACGAATATGATTTTGGAATATGTCAATGTCATTATTTAAATCATTATACAGGAGGTTCGGATACATACAAAGCATATCACATTTAAGGTAAGGGGAAATCGTGAAATCTCAATTTTATCTAAGATTGTTTATACTTTAGAATTTACTAGGGAATATTTATCATCCACATACATGTTTCATCAATATATAATATTATATATATCTTACTAATTTTTTTTAAATAAAATTTTACTTATTGGTGAATTTCTAGTAAAATATGTGAAAGGGTTATTTTTTCTTATTCAGTACGCGATACATATTAACTTTTCCAGGAAATGTATGAGAACAATGTTTATTTTTAACTTATACGAAATGAATGGATTTTTTTTATTTCATAAAACATTATTTCCATGATTCTTCATTTAAATTTTTTCATGTTTAGTTTAAATTATCTTCTTTTAGTTTAAAATTTTATGACATGTTGAGAAATAAAAAATTATTTTGAAGAAGAAAGGACATTTTCTTCAGGAATGGAGTTCAAGTGTTTTATCAAAATTATTTTCCATCAAATATAATATAGGTTTCGGTTTTTATTCCTATTATTACATTTATTTGATTATGTTATTATGGAATTATTTTATGATGTTTTTTTATCTTATATGGATTTTTTTATGTTTTCACGATGTTTAAGAATCCCATTTTTATTACATGGGGTATGCTATGATATATGATTTATGATTTTGTGGAACACATAAGAATGGTTTCATTACGATATGTGTGGGAAATATATCTCCCTCTAATGGATTGGATAAAGATTTATATCTCATGATATAGAAATGATTGGAATGACAAGTTAATGAAGTTAAGTGATACAAGAATTGAACGAGGAGTGAACTAGGTTTAGTAATGGACATTGTCCACTACGTTGGTCATGGTAACGAGTCTTGACTAATATGAAATTATTTTCTATGATTATGTGAGTTTGCCTCAAATTTTCATGCATGGTGTTATGATTATTGGGATTACTTTTTAATATTATGATTTATCCCATGTCATGATATTATGATATCTTTTGTAGGTTATGATTTTTAAAATGATAAGTTCTTATGAATATGATATGATTATAATTTATTTTTTTACCCTTACTAAGCACTTGTGCTCACCCTTTTTTATGTTTTATTTTCTCCAGTTCAGGAAGAAGGGTATTAAGTAGGATATGCCAAAAGGGGCACTAGATATGATGAAATAAACCGGAGACAATGTAGATGATTTATGAACCAGTTGTTTATGTTTCCTAGTTTCTAAAGTCAATATATCTATACAGTCCTATAATGGTTTTTTATATGTTATAATAATTATGCTTCAATTCTGAAGTAACAAAAATGTATGTAAAGTATGGTTCATTATAGTTAAGTGACGTGCTAAAAATTATGGTTAATGTAATACAATCTAAATATATGTTGTATTTTAAGAAACAATACCAATATAACATATGACAGATATTTTGGATAAAATTAGTTCATTTGATGAATAAATGTTGGAGTTGTGGTAATTGATGATCTGTTCTAATGAATAGAATAATTCATAAATAATTATCCAAAATAACATCAACTTCTTGTTTCTAAAAGAATTTGTGAAATATGTGAAAAGGATGAGAATTGTTTCTTCATGTAAATATTCTGATGGATTCATAGAATATGAACATATGATCACCATTACATTACATATGATATCATAGATTCCCTGAATATTATATTCAAAAATGTTTTTGGAATTTACATTTAGTGGGATATGAATCTCAATACATCTAGGGATAATAATATGTAAATAACTAGATGAATAATGTGGGTGACAAGAGTTAAAATGAATTTAAAAATGTACCTAGGATATGGATGATAATTATATCTATCTATAAAATTATTGATGTAGGGTATGGAATTATCTATTAAAATACAGCATGGATAGTTACAAGAGGGTCCATGGTGGTTGAAAAAGGACTAATGTAAGGGAAAATGAATTTGACATGAATAATGGATGAGATTGGTATGTCCAATAGTACATATTGATATAATCTAAAATGGTTTATTTCCAAGAATGGTAATCTGAGTAAAAAAATATGAATGTTCGAATAAGAAAAGGCAGCCCAAATCATGATGACGTAGACAATATAACATATTAATTTTATGTGTTGGGTATATAATCATGGATATACTTAAATATTGATGGATATAATTACTTTTATCTTATGTTATAAAATTATCATTTTTGTATTCAGAGATATTTTTATATCTCATTAATTAGTGGTAAATGTTTTCATTAAAAAAATTATTAATGAGTCTAGGATGAAAGAAAAAATTTCCTTTTTTAATGTATTTATTTATTCATTTTAGGAAATGATACATTATAAATAATTATTAAAAATGTAATGCGGATGAATGAATGAATGGATTTTCCATGATAATGGTGGTGAGTACATTAGGATCATATTCTAGAAATTTTATTCGAAGAATTATAAAAGAAATATGAAGATGATTCATATAAGTATACAAAAAATGGAGTGGACGAATTTTTTAGGTAAATATTTATAGGAATGGATTGAATAATTTAAATTCATTATAAAATGTTAAATACAATTTAAGATAGGAACATAATAGAAAAATATATCTTATCCACTATATATTAACTTTTATAATTTGGATGGTAATTAAATTACCCCAAGAGTTCATTAAATAACTGAATTCTTGAAATAATATAATATTTAAAATTTTAAAATATATAACTATTAAAAATATAAATATGGATAATTTTGAAGTAAAATTAACTGCCTATTTCTTCTTTGAGTATATTAAAATGAACATAAGTAACTAGGAGTGGGATGATAAAAAGATACATGTCCTAAATATTAGATAAATTCACCACAAATAATGGATCATGTGGAATGAACTAATCATGGTGTTGAAATAAGATGATGGATAAAAAAGATATTTGAAAAACTTTATCTCAGTTTGGATATTATAAAGGATATTGTACCTAAAAAATATATAACGTGACTCTATCTATAGATGAAATATCCAATGATGATATGAAAAAATTGCTAATGGATTTTGAAGCATGAGTGGGAGAAAAATAATCTTTCCCTTTAAAATTTTTAGCACTGGAAGAAACATTACTAGAAGTAATAAATGAGACGAGAAGTAATATGTTGAAAAATTTTCTTATGAAGTCAAATATTGTTAGAAATATTATTTAGTGGATTTGAGATGATATAAATTTTCATCTTGTATAATATGTAGGATATTTAGAAAATCGATAATAATTGTCCATACATAGTGATACCAATTTGATGAAATAACTAACTATTGAAGAGATGTCTTGATGGAAATACATTGAAAATTGAAAATAATTGGCTAATATGAGAAAATTAGGGACTCTAAATAATGATTTTTTCAATTTAAATAAATATATTATGAATTGTAAAATTATAAGGTGTGGCTAGAGGAAATGAGATTTCACAAAAATAAACTAGTTGTAGATTTCTTAGAAATAGTCTCACCGGTAGTGAAACCATAAATTATATAGGACAAGGTTAATATGGTATCACTATAATATTTTCATATAAAATAGATTGATGTAAATATAGAATTAAATTATTTTATGTTATGGGAATAAATTTACATGAGGCATAAGAAAGGATTAAAAATATATAAAAACTATAAAATGGTTAGTGAATTCATGAAAAATAATTATCAGATGAAGTATGAAACCTGAAAATCTAATTAGATTTCTTATGTATTCATATCCAAAAAAGAACATGAAAGGTAATAAACAGATCATTTTTTACTAGAAGTAATTATTTGGGGATACATTCATCATATGAAATATATATGTATGTAAATTGTTTTCACGAGGACCAAATATATGTAGGATGTAAATGATAAACCGTGTATTGGATACAAGATAATAATTAAAGGATTTTTAGGAATCTATGTAGAATTTCGGTAGAATTTTTGAGAGATATTGGAGAACCATAACATTAGTTTTTTCTTAAAGAATTATTTCCAAATGTTCATTGAATGATTTGGAATTTGTGGGGGCAAGTTTATATCTACTCCTTTGGCCAAACACTTCAAATATAATAATGAATATCCCTAAAATTAGTTTATGATTTTGCATATATAGAAATAGATCTTTACATGATGGATATATTAATTTTAATGTTTGATATTATTTACACATAACAAAAATCTCATTTTGTATCAAAGTTCTAATTTGATAATCCAAGCAATTTTTACTAGGAGGATAAAAATGGATTCATTAGTATATGGATGGAATATAAGATACATACTATTTCTATTGGATGAATTATCCATTTTGATGTTGTATTTTGTTGATATTACTAGTGATTCAAGAACAAATAAGAGCATTAATGGATTCGTGTTTACTTAGAGAGGAACAACAACTAGTTTATTGTCACAACATCAATGAATCATTAAACTAAATAAATAAAATATAATGCATTAAGGTTCAATGGTATATTAGAAGAAAATGGTTGAGTGGATGCATTTTTTAATGGAAGATGGGGTAAATGAAGTATGATGAGTTATACTTTATGAAATTAAAAAAATAAATAAATGTGGTAAAATGTCATTGTTTCATGATCAATCAATACATATAATCGGAAATTCCCACAGTATCATTAATTAACACATGTAATATGTATAATATATAAATATGGTAAAATATATCCCTAATCGGGTGGAATTGATCACTAAGGACATTGTTCAATAATTTTCAAGGTAATATCAAGCCTCAGTGTTGCATGAGTGATGGAAGAGATAAAATTAAGGACATTGTTCAATAATTTTCGATGGAGTACTCGATATGCAACAACGAGTTTCATTGCAATCTTACGTTGCACAAGAATAATATAATATTATTATTGTAAATGGTAGATAAATCCATGATGTTGTATTGAAGAGAATGAATAGAACTAACTACAATATTATTATACAAGTTTGTTAATAGTTTTTACATTTATCTAATAAAATTTAGAGGCTTAAAATGTGAATGAATAAATTTTAAGCATAATTTTCCTTAAAAGGTCGATTTAATGCACTTTGATGGAAAAACCTCATTGAATATATTTTTTATCACCTTTATATGTTCTATTTGACCGAATAAAATTATTCTTTTTAATGGGGACATAAAATTTCAATTTGGGTAATATTTAGGTATTTTTCTAATAAAAATCAATTTTTTATCAATAATGGAAACTATTGTATTTTAATAAAAAACTGCATTTTTATCTAATTTATCTATATGGTTAGATTATCATTATGATAAATTTTAATTTTTAATTAAATTATATTTTTACCATTTTTTCCAATGATGGTTATTGGAATTTATTTCCCTTTGAAATTGGACATAAACTACAGTCAATCTTTGGATAGTTATTATTTCTAAAAAACAGACCTTTTGTTTTGACAGTGGGACATTGTTTTAAATTAATTTCATCCACTTAGGTGTTTTGAATTTGGAAGAATAGATTCCATATTTTGAATTAGAAGGTATAAATTGTGTACATAGGTAACCTTTATTTTTAGACTTTATGAATATTTAGTTTAGAAAATATTTTTTTACCTCGTTAAAGGTTAAATCTGGTAAATTAGGGTAAACAAATATTACCAAAATAAAATAAAATTAACCTAAAATGTGTCATAATCATATTTTTGGATACAATTATGACCATAGGAATCCTTGGTTCGATTTTGGGACCCCGTGGGGCCACTTGGTTGTGATAATAACAATTTATTTTAATAAACATAAAGTAAAGACAAAAATGACAAAACAAATATCTTTTAGTAAATTAATTTTTACATAAAGATATATAATTTATCATTTCTAATATAAATATTATTTATAAATATAAAAATATTTCCTACACCGTGCTAATTTTTTATAATTTACAGACATTATATAATTTAAATTATTTGTGACACAATAATAATGTACTGTTTACCTCATTAAATAATTGATTTAAATAAATAAGGTTATAAATACTACAATAATATCAAAAACCTATACAATTCTTGTTGGATTATTTTATTTAGGCCATTATTCATATTATATTCATCTTTAATATGTTTTGGACATTCAGAAACCGATAATCAATATGTAATAAAATAATATTTTCTCACTTTCCTAAAGAGCCCCTCCTCCCCATTATAAAAATTCGTCACCTATAACCCATTCATCACACCTCTCAAGAACCTTGGATCATCTAAAATATTCCCAATTATTTTACCTACATCTCTATGCTACTCCTAGAAGCCTTAACTTATTCAGAAAGCACTTCAACAAACCCTTTTGGTTCAAACCAAAGGGAGTGACCCGATTTAAATGAAACGTCTTCTGTTAATATTTTCTTTTATTTTGCTTCTCCAACCCCCTAACCACTTTTTATTCCATTAATTTATAATAATACCAGTATAATAAATATACTATGATGTTTTTATGAGATGAATTTGAACTACACATACTCACACACCGCCATCTAATGGGTAACAAACATATTCTTTCTGTGGATAGAAAACTAACGCCTCACAAAAAATGATTATTAAATTATATCCTACCACCTTTTATGGTAACCATTATGATGGAACTGCATTTATATATGATACATATTATTATTATGTATACTTTGTTCTTCTGTATTTTTAATTTATATCATACCTTTATTTTTTACATTATGATTAAACGCGATAATTTCATTTGAGGATGTGCGGACTACCACCCCCTCAAAGTGATATGACAGGTTCATACCAAACATGGGATGTATAAAGGATGGATATATTGAAATTATATATGATATTATACTGAAATTATAATATAAAAATTTATCATTAGGTTTTCATTCAATTAAAATATGAAGTAGAAATGAATGTGGCGTTCATACGTACGTACGACTTACCATCTCCATGAATGGTGCATTTCATTTCTTATCTCCAAATGAAATGTGCTTTTATAAATAAATTTATATACTAGATATATATTATATATATAATAACTAACTCATGAATATTATTTTTTAGATAATGGACTCTTCATCACATGGACAACTTGTAATATATGGGGTTCATTTTTTACTCAAGTACCAAATATCGACAAAACGACCATTATTAACTTAAATGATTACATAATGTTTATAACATGGTAATAATTCATATAAAAGGAATAATAAATTTGAAAAAGGTTTATGAATAAAGTATAAATTAACTTATGTTTATTATTCCAGAGTAACAAGGAATAAAAAAGTCCAGTCAGACATGAGGTAAAGGGTTTCTTATCTCACTTTTAATTCTGGGAGATTTCCATTATTTGCCAGAAACATATTGCATGTGGTGTATTTTGTACTGCCATTTGATATATATATATATATTATCATTCTTTGATTAATATTTATGTTATTCTATCAATTATTTGGTAGTTATTAACTTTTGGTCATATGACTTGATTGATTAATATTTTTTAAAAGATTTTCATCTCACCTTTTATTCACATGAGATTCATGCTATATTTGCAACTATTTCCTTTTGTGTGGTGTATTTACGACCCAGGATTGTATTAATAGTGTAATATATTTAAATTTATGGGTATTTACCACTTCATTTTATGATCCATATTTCTTAAGTTTTATGTTTCGGAAGTTACCAAATCGGAAAGGGAACATTTTATCCCAATTTCTATTCCATAGGTTAATCTTATAATTCTTAATTATATCATTTTTGGATTATGTGTGGAATCACTATTTTGGTATTTATGTTGTAATTTACACTCCCCTTTGTGTATATATACTTATTATACACATAATCACTCCATTTATAAATTCTCAAGTCATCGCTATGAACTTGATAAGAGTAATTTTTAATAAATTTCCATTCATTGAGTTAAACAACCAAGTCATTGGTTTTGTCTTATAAAGAACATTTGTGAATTTCCTATGATTTATTGACATTTAATAACCATTATTATTGAGTGTATTTATATTTTTAAAACATTATTATATAAATGATTTGTTTTCAATCTATGAATACAGTTTTTATAATGGATTTCGTCTAAATTTACATTCAATTGAGACATCATTGTAGTTATGCACCAATTCACTCTTATATAGTGTGTATACCTTCCTTTAGAATATTATATAATTAATCCCTTTATTTTCATGATATTATAATTGTTTGATTCAATTTTATTCCTCAATTATTTGTATTCAAGAGTCCCTCATTTTGTTAAAAACTCTTTAACAATAATATCATTTTGAATATTTTAATGATTTATTCATCTAAATATTTTTCATTAATGTACATGTTATAAAAATGGGTTTATGGATTTATATATATGGACAATAATGTTTTCAACTGAAAATATTGTTAAAATTATCGAAGCTTTATGGGACATTGTGATTCAAAAATATTTTTATTTTATGTTTTAAATGGGTTTGAAAATGGGTTCATAAAGCATTGATTAAGTCTATATCATGAAATGATATTTTGTGATTGAAATGTGGAAACGTTATTTTTCCTTTATTCTTGTTTTATATGATACTAATATGTTATGTTTTTTGCGAAATGTTTATGTATAAGGGTGGTTATGTGATAAACCTATGGCGGGTGAGCTCAGGATTGCTCTCCAAAGCATTGGGTAACATGAAGAAGGAAAATGTGAATGGTTCTCCACATAGATTTAGGGAATATACTATGATGGGTATTTCAAATGTGACTGCATATATATCTGTGATATCTATAATTTAAGTATATTATGAATTCCATAAGTTACCCTTATGATTTATTAATTCTGTGTGTTATTCAAAAATCCTATGATGTCGTAAGGTAAATTATGATTAATAAGTATTAGATTCATTGATTTGAATCTATTGATGTGCTAATGTATTCCTTACTTATTTTTTAACCCTTACTGAGATTTTTATGCTCATTCCATGTTATTGAAATGTTTTCCACAGGATATAAAGACGGATAATGTCAATGACGAGATCAAGGAAAATTCATGTTGTCTAAAACAAGGAACTAGAAATGTTTCTTTTTAGGAGTTATTATTTTATGAAAAATGGATACTAGGTAGTAGTGTATACTTACAATATTCAAGTTGTTATGTAAGAATTATGGTTTAATTCTCTAAAACTCTAAACCTGAATAAATCCTCAATGTGAATTCTTGACATAATTCATGATTATGTAATGTTTAATGTTAGGTCCTTATATAAGGTTATAAACCTAGCATGAATTGAACATCATTTTAATATATTTTGTGTTGTTTCAGGTCTGGAAAAATATTATTTTGTTTAATGAATCATAGGATGTTTATAGTTCTATTTATATTGAATGAATACCAATTTGATATACCTATTATGATGGATGATTAATTTTTACTTGTATTATAGGGTAGTAGGATTAAATAGTTTGATGGATGAAATATTGAACATAATTGTGTAAAAATTCAATGATATTAATTTTCCAATGAATATAAGAATATGGTGTGGAAATAAATAAATCTATTTTTTTCTAACAGTAGGTATTTTATTTAGATTAATTGTATAATTTAATTTGGTTTTAGTTTCTTTCATATTCTAATGATTATATAGAATGGAAATAGTGTTTATCCATTGAATATAGATTTAATTTTCTGAATCACATTATTTTCTTATGAATTTATTTAATTATGTTTATTATTTATTTTTCTGTTAATGTCATTGATATTGATTTTTTAAAATTAAATTTTATGTTGAATATGGTGGTTTGTCTTTCTACACTCATACCCCCATGTAAAAAAGAATATATTCTTGAGGTTTTTTCCATAATAAACTATACTAAAATTTCAATGAACTGATGATCCTTCATCTTATGGATATATGAGAAGAAAAAGTTTTCATAATCCCTACACAATATTATAATTTATTCATAATTTTTTATGGGTCATAGAAATACTATAAATTGTAAATTCACATATCTCTTTTTCTATGGGAATAAATGATCATTATATAAAAACATATATTTAAATTTTTTATCATTTTTTATTTATCTATAAATATACTATAATACATGTAATAAAATAATGGATAATATCCCAAAAATTTAATCTATCTTAAAATGTTATATAAATGGATAGGATAATTTATTATTTAAAATATTTTAATTAGATGAGAAATATTTTTATTTAATTAATCATCTTTTATTTATATTTTTTTAAATGGATACAAGTGAGTTAGTTATATATCCCATGTATTCCATTAACATATTTTATAGTGAACAAATTATAAAAAATTAATCTATGATTAATATATTCTTAAACAAATTCTCTTAATGAATATTTGTATTTTGATGAAATAGTGAATTTACTATCACTATAAGAAATTATTAGTAGATTTTAAGACGAGGGACAAAATGAATCAAAAAAGGATATTCATAATGAGAGACTCTTCTGGATGAAAAAATGTTCATGAGGGTTAATAATCCTTGATATTACATAATCATGAATACTAAACAGATTATCTCAGTCAATATTTTTGTGAATAAATGGACGGATAACTCCCTTTTTCCTAGAACCACGGACTCAACTCACATGTATTTACTATTTGGATTTATAATCTATTGTCCTGATATTATTTATTTGTTTGATTTTTAACCATTATTTTTAGAAATGCATGTAAATGTATTTATTATCAGGAATAATATTTATTTTCCTCATACCACCCTTATCATGTTTTCATTCATATATGTTTTTAATTTTTTCATTTACTATCTCAATAAGTTGATCAAGGAGAAGGAATAATGAGAAGATACTCACATTTTTTTTAAAGGATTCCCTTTTTGAGACATTATCATTGATTGTAAAAATATTATTTCCATTATTTGTATATTGTTTCTTATTTTAATCAAAGAGGTTGATGTTTACGGTCTGATATATTTAACTAAAAGCTACTGGAGTTTAAAGTCAAAAAAAATTATTATATTAAATTATATTCTATAAAGTAATAATGATAGGGACCGTTAGATATGAATAGAGAGAAAATTATCAATATACATTAAATTAGGTAGATATGGATATGGTTTAAGTTTGCAATGCATTATCCAATAGGGAAATAAGACCTTCTAGTTAGGTAGATCAATAATGATGAGTGCCTCCACACCCTGTGACAATGGATGTGAACCTTGCAAATTTTATATTTTTTAAATAAAGTAAGAAATAGTGAAAAAACCAAGAATAAGCCCTTACTAAATTCAAATAATCGGTTCTATTATATTTTTGTGTTGGGAATATGAAGGAAATGGAATTTATAGATGGGTACAATAAATGTTATTAAGATGCAGTTAAATATACTATAATAATAATTATTAAGACACAAATAGATATTGTAATGGATATAGATATTTTTATTAGAGTTTACTATCAAGTAGTAAATGACTGCAATGAATTATTAAGATGAATTATTCATGGACAATAGGGTTATGATAAAAGAAATTATTTTATGATGGATCTAGGAAATATTGCTTTGGATTCACAATGAATCGTTATAAAATAAAATAAGGCCACACATATTTTACTTGATAGGTCTCTATATCAGTTAGTTTCATCTGTGGAAGAATAAAATAGGGGAAAACTTCATACTAGTGAATATTTTATAATGTAAACCTGATGCAAGTGAGTAATGGAATATATTATTTGATATATAGGTGGATTATAATTAATTAAATATTAATTTGATTAGGTTTTAATCCTAATAGTATTAATAAATTTCTTTTAATAACATGAATCAAGTTTATATTGTTTTTAAATGGATTTCTATTTGTATTTGTTCAAAATATAGGGAAAACTAATGAAATGGAAAGGTTTCAGTGGTAGATAGGGGAGGTAACCTAAGGTGAATAATGTGTCAACATTAAAGAAAAAGTAAAATGGTTACATTACAACTCATTTATTGGTAGAATTAATGTGATTAAGTGAGAGGATCTACCCAAGTACTATGGAAAATGATATTTTGGGCTGGGATCAAAACATTATATTTCCACATTACAAAATGTATTTTTAGAACATGAGCCAAGACACACAATGATTGGGATAGTGGGGTATTGTTTATCCTATTTTTGGTTATCTGTGGTAGGAAATATATTCTATAACTCTCATATAGACCGTAATCAGATTTTTAATGTTTAGTATAATCATAGTAAAAACATTTAAAATTTTAATATTCACGTGGGTGGGACTATATGTTGTTGAGTTTAATATAATGAAAAAATTAATCCATCATAACCACTTTAAATTAAATTAATGATGAAAGTAAATGATGATTATATTAATAAAAATATCTCATGAATAAATAGAAATAAGAAAAAGGAATTGTATTGATCTTAGTTTTAGGTTATTTTTAGAAACAAAATATGAAAATATCATGTCTCAAACACACTACTAAAGCTATATTTTAATTAACCTGAAATTTATTACTGGGATTGAGATCGGTGATTTGGATATCTGTAAGTATATTAAAATATTAATAATCAAGATGTATATATTTACTATGTTTTAGGGGAGATTGAATAATTGTAGTTAATACATATATATACATATACTATATTTAAGAAACTCTTATAAAGGATAAGATCAAATATAAGGAATCTGTTCATATGAATTGAATAATATATTTAAATTATCATATAGTAAAGTTAAACCATATTTCATAATGTTCAACATCATGTGAAAAAGAGTTACATTATATATAGTATAGGGTCTTATGGGGAGAAACTATTAGACAAATTTTCATTTCATATAAAATTGATATTCATCTACAACTATCAAATAATTTTATTGAGAAAACATCCACTAGTTATAGACACAATATTCCATTCATCTATTAATATTATATTTAAAAATATTTTATAGAGGAAATTTTATATGATGTAATGTCCTAACATGTTTTTTCTCAAAATATTGGGGCTTCCTCATAGGTATTATTGGAATTGTCAGGGAATTTACCCAATATCATTGGATAGGTTTTATGATGTTTATATTCATTAATAATGATCTTGCAATATGATTTTGGTGAGTCTCATGGTTTTTCAAATCATGTAACATTGTATAATTATTCCATTTCAATTCCTCATACAAGATGTTAATATTATATAATCATTTTTTAATTGATTAATTGGAAGAACAATGTGTGGAAAATTGATCATTAATAGGAGAAATATTTTATCTCATATACCAATGGGTAATGATTTTATCATGCATCAACATTGGTCATGGTGTGATAACACCACAAATATTATAGATGTTTATCTAGGAAATAATTCATATTTTGCACAATAAAATAGAGGAAAATGCATTAAATATTATTAGGGGTCACTATTTTTCAATTTATCATTGTATGATAATAATATGAGTGGATTGAATAAATATTTTACTCCTAATATATCTTTATTAGTTCAAAGACACGAAAAATTGTGTCAAAATGTTGTAAAGATTATATGAGGGAATCATAATTTTTTAATGATGTTAAAATTAATTAAATTGATAATATCATATTTCAAAACATCATTAAAAGGATTAAAATTGACCCAACTCATCGATATGATAATGGTAGTAAGAATAAAATTGCATTTTACCAACTATTTCTCGATTCATTGGTCATGTAAAACATATACCACATATGATGAATACTAAAAAAAATTTAATTTTTAGAAAATGTGTGTGGAGTGGCTGATGAGATAAAACTTCTAGAATCATATCAGAAGACACATCATTAGTAATTCAAGATAGTATAATATGTTTGGTGGCCTGATATAACTATACCTCTTGATTTTCATGAAATGTATTCTCTCATGTTGATGAAAAATATAAGCATATTAGTGGGTGTATCCATTCCATATATGTACTTAATTAGGAATTCATTAATGAATCATTTACCAGATACAGTTTAGGAATTAGTTTCATCATAATGTATGATGTCTTCCATCTACGAATAGATTTTTTCTTTCTTGTATACATCATATGAGAGAACCACACTTTAAAAAAATTATTTATAGGGTAATATGTATAATTATGGAATCAATAATTAATATTAAAGGCTCTAGTTTTTCTATGATAGAATGATCTTTATTTAAATATACTATTTTTTTATTATGGAATTGAGATTTCTCTCAATGATGCACATTATAAATTAGTGTTGTATCATGATCTTGTTATATAGATTATCTTATTGTATTAGTTTCTTAATTATTATTTAATATTTTTGGGAAAATAATGTGATAAAAATCATATATAACTTTAATTCCTCTACTAATCTTCACACTAAATTCAGAAAGGGGACTAATAGTACATTTATCTTTGAAAAATAAAAAATGATCATTTTGTTCCATATCACTAATGATCCTTTATTTTTATCTCTTGGGTAATATTTATATGGATAATAATAATCCTTGTATAAGGCCTCATATTCTATTGCATTATTGTGACATATTTTTGGTAGTGTAATGGAATATGGGATAATTACCCTTGTCAGGGGTATGAACATGATCCCACACGAACAATATTAAATTTTAGATTATCCACCTTATTTCGTATTATGATTATATATGAATTGTAAAAGATTATCTCTAATGTTTGGGAGGTGTAACTGATTGGGGTATATATATTTTTAGTATTTCAATTCCAAATATATATTCCATATGGATGGGGTGTTCTATGTTAATATCTACTAGTGCATATCCCCTAATCACATTTTATTACAAAAATTGTATTTTGAAATACTAAAGAATGATTTTCCATTAAATCAGTAACATATTTAGTATTAGATTACTATGGATATAGATTATTATAAAAAAATGGGAAACCCATTTTCCATCATTATGTTACCAACAATGTCAATAATTATATACCACAATCGTCGATGCAAGGCTGTTCTTCTTTTTATATCAAAATATTTAGTCATAATTTTTTAACATTCTTAAGCATAAAAAATAACTAAGATTATCATTCTGTATAACATTAAATATATTATTTGGTACGGAAGTTATTTTTCATAATATTATATGTAGAGGATAATAAGTTTTTCTTGAACTATATTTATAATCCATATTTGTGATCACTTACTATTTGACGTCTTCAATTTAATTTTCACAATTCTCACCCAATTAGTTGGTGAGAAATTTTCAAATTAGATTTATTAATTAAAAACACTTTTAAGAGATTGTATATATGAGGTCAATTATGTGGTTTTGGTTCCAATAATGTCCTCTTAGTTTTTTGGGGATTCATTATTGAGGAAAACATGTAACACCTTTGGATTCCTTGGTTCGAACAATATAAAATTATAAGAGACCACTATGATGATGAATTATTATAATGTATATCTAGAAGAAAAATTCAATGGGTATATATTCATGACATGATAAAATAAAAATATGAGTAAGTACGCAACATCTATGTGGTGTTCAAAGCTGTAGTGGTATTTGAAATCAAATTTTGGAAATAATCAATAGTTATATGGTCGGTACCAGGAAGTTATCTAATGGGAAATGGAAATTGACATCTATAAAATATATACAATATATGAATTTACTATTGTTTTAATTTAGATGTATTCTCCATTAATTTGTTTTTATACATGTTGGTTGAATTGACAACCCATGTGATGAGTAAAAAAACATAGAGATTTAATCTGATAATTTAATAGGTAATTATATATGAATGTATATGAATGTTATTTCTATAAATACAGTTGTTTATCCCATTCATTATGGTTCATGGGTAAATTTATTAGTTTTATCCGTTGATATGATTTCGCAACCAAATTCATCAATATGAGATCAATGAACATTATGAAAACAATTTCCTTGCAAGACGAAGCGGTATACATAATATATCCTTATTATTATTCACTATTATCATTAGTGGAAGATAGAGGGATCCCTTAAAATTAAATAGGAGATACATAATAAATATCATGTACATTAGGATTACCACAATTTTAATAATTGAAGGATTATTTTTGTTGTATATACATAATTTTTATTGAAGACAATATATATAAACCTATTTTTCTTCATCCACTTATCATAAAAATAAATTGAAGATACTTTTTTATTTTAACTAAAAAACATATATATATATATTATTAATTAAACAATACACCCTAGAAATAATCATAGAAGTGTGGAAATAAAAAATTTTCTATGCTATGAAATTTACAAAATAAAAATATTTTCATGAATAATTATGTCAACATATCATCGTGTATTATCTAGATTATTATTTCTTTAAAATATATTCCTTTATATTAATCCCATGAAAATTGTTATAAGAAAAATAATTTGAGATCAAATGATCATTATGGTGAAAACATATCTATACACCATCATGGGTGAGATGATAATCATGTTTTTAACATGATATTAGTATAAATAATAAAATAAAATGAACAGGTGAGGATAATATTTTCTTTTTAGGAATTATAGAATAAAATGTAATACTAAATAAATAAACATATACCATGGTTGATGATTGATGAAATGGGAAACAATAAATATATCCATGAAGTATTATAATATCTTTAAAATATAAAATGTGGAATGTCATATAAAAATTTTATGATATGAAACTATGAAAAAGACAGAAGCATAAAAATTATATCATAGTTGGTTAAGAATTAAAATCTATTTCTTCCACAATGTAGTAGTTTAAACAATCATGCCCCTACCTGTTATCATTTTTTCTTCCTTTTATGCACATTATAATCCTCCATAACATCATGGAACATGAAATCAATTTGTTGTATCCTTTAACATAATTGGTCATGAGTTCCCATCATTATATACAATAACATAATTTCTCAATAATCTGTATTAATGTTGTCAATACTTTAGTGTGTTAGGAATTAACTTCCCTATCACCCATAACAAAGTGAATCGAGAATTCATATTACTATATTCTATACAAAAATTTATCGTTAATTCACATTAATGTGTCCCATCATTATATATCATGTTATCAAAAGTTACACAATCTGTTAGAGGTAAATATAATTTTTATCCAAACTATTCTGTAATGAAAACATTGTGTATTTGTTTTAAGGGGACTTCCAAACATTTATATTTTAGATATAAAATAATTTACTCATGTATAAAATTATTCTGTTATATAGATATTAATGGAACATTTATTATGAGATAAATATAAAGAATGGGGATTATTGAATATGATGATATCTCCATTAATATAAGTATCATTAATAAAATTAACATAATTGAAATAAAAATCTTTTTCAAAAAAATTGAATAGAATTACTTAAAAATCATTCACAAGTCAGATTGTTTGATACCAGGAGTATGTTGCATAATATTATAAATAGTTCTATATATTTTAGACAAAAAATCATGTTATATAAATATATAGGGGATATAAATTTTTCAGATCTAATGCTAAATGGATTTGAAACCATTAAAAATAGTTTTTAGAAAATATATCTCAAAATTTTTGTAATGAGATGATCAAACATACCATATTTAAAAACCATTTAGTATAATTTCATAGGAAAAAAAATTAAAATTCACATATAAAATGATATTAATGTTTCCATAAAAATGATATAATTATGTTATAGGGGAAAAATAGTGTGGAAGGAAAAATATATTATTACAAAATGGATATATTTTTTAAATATTTTTAAATAAATCAATTATATTCCTCAACCTAAATTGGTCATTAAAACATTATTTTGAAAATATATTGTGGGAATCAAGATGGTCACATGATAAAATACTTAATTGGTTCAAAAAATAATATAGGGAATAAATTTTTTAAAGGGATAATATATGCTTGGAGATAAAACAACCAAAAAACAACGAGGATACCATGAAGAATTTAGTGAGACTCTTATTCAATAACCATATGATTGAGTAGTCATGACTATTTGTATGTCTCTCATTTTTTTTTATTTTTTTATGATACAATGCATCAAAATTGAACTATATTCACACAAAAAAAAATGAATGGTCAATAAAAATATTTACTATCAAAAAAATGGATGATAATACACTTATAAAACATTCATTCCTAGAAATATGTGTGTTATACAGAATGTGATTTGGAGTATTACATTTAATAACCTATTGTAAATAAAGGACTATAGAATATTACATATAACCATAGAAAATTAAATTTATAAGTGGATTTAGGGATTGAAATAATTGGTATGGTTTCAAGGGTAATGGTAAGGTTATGTGATTCTTTATGTGGGTGTAAGTGAGCTCATTTTATAGTTGGAAAATATGATATTTTCCAAGGAATAGAGTAAGGGGTAAAGAAGGAATGAAATAAGGGTAAGGTGAGTATGGGGATAAGTAGATGTTGAAACATTTTGGACATATTTTTTAATAGCATTATGGTCATCTGTAAGTTTATGTTCCATGAAAACTTTTCAAAAATTCATTATTCTTTTGTTTTTGAATGATTACGATTATTTTCTATGAAAAAACATTACCATGATTATTTTTTCACTAAAAATATTAAATTACCCCCCATACTAAATCTGGACTTGCTGAATCAAAATATGGGCTTAATTTTGTTATAATAAGTTACTATAATTAATGAAACTAACATAAAAAATAATATCATAGGACATATAGAAAATTCCATTTTAAAAATGAATTTTTATAAATCATTGGGTCTTTATTCTTATTTCCTAAATAATGTCGATTAAATGACTATTTATATATTTTTAATATATTTATAATTCACATTATATTAATTATTAAAAAGATAAAAATTAATTTTTTTACAAAAAAAATAAAAAAAAATTATATAAAAAATTAAAAAAACCATTTTAACCTTATTATTGTAATCAACATTAACCTAAAAACATATTTTATTTATACATAAAATTGAATTTACCCTAATTAATGACAATTTAATTTTCTTATTTGATGTATTAAAATCATTTTATATGATTCCTTTTTTATTGGTGAGAAATAAATTATTATAACCTCACACAATCAATGAATTCTTTAAAAAAAATATTTTTTTGGATAAAAGTTATATTATTATTTTTTATATTAATGTTAATAAATATTGGATTATTAATAAATAATTTACATTTAAATGTTATCAATAAATTTATTTAAAATTAATCATTAGTAGTTATTTATTTTATTAATAGAAAAATAAATAATATATATAAAAATTTATTTCATTGAAAATACGCCCTATAATAAATCAAAATTATTTTAAACACAACCATTTAGAATTAGTTTCTTATCATCTTGTGAAAAATTTTCATCAATAAATTCTTATTATAATACATCAAATAATTCTCAAAAATAATACTATAATATGTATTGAATTTAAATAAACCATTTAATCAATATTTTTTTTCATTATACATTACAATTACTGTAATATTATAAATTAAAATTTAAATTTTACTCTCATGATGAATAAATGATTTATCTTTGAATATAGAATATATATCTGTTAATTTTAGTTTGGTACCCTTTAGATAAAAGCTTTTCAATATTGTATATTTTTCAAAGAATAAAGTTGGTTTAAATTAAGAGGTGTTAAATTCTATCTCCTTAAAATAATATCATCCTCCCAATTTAAATTATCATTAACAAATTAAACTATATATATATATATAATATGGAATAAAAATAATATATTATTTTAAAGACATCATCTTAGGTAAGACAAAATAACTTATATTTTTTAATAGTAATATTGTTATTATCCCAACATTTTTTCCCAAATACATCTCATTAACATTATATATTCTGTAGGATCGAGAGAGTTAGTAATTTCATAAATGTGGGGAGGGTTGAATTTTAGTTTATAAAATAAAATATACTAATTTAAAAATCCTCATAAAATAGTTTTTTAGATGAAATTTTTTTCCAATTAGGAAAAGATATATTATAGATCATTTACCAATAATTTATATATATTCCCAGTAAATAAACGAATTTTAAAAATAAAAAATTAATTACATAATGAACATTATAAAAATAAACAAATAAAAACAAGTGATAATAGTATTTACAAAAAATATAATAATTACTTACAAAATATGTGCATAGATTAACCATATTTGTAATGGATTTCACAAAACACGGATTTGGATATCCATGGTTTTCCACAAATCACATTTTATATATTTGATATAAAAATAAATCCATTAATAAATTTATTTAACAACATTTTTTCTTCAAATCAATAAAATCCCTATATAAGCATCATTGAAAACCATATTTTTTATTATCCCTATAGGCCTTCAATAAGATAGTTCGTGAAGAGAGATTATATATACATATATATGCAATTAAAAAAATATCCACTAACAAATGAATTAATAAAAATACTCTAAAACATTATACTAAGGTTAAATCTAGGTAAAAATATGTTACAAACTATTCAATGAAACATAAGATTGTTTTGGATGAAAACTTCCCACCTCCATGAAGACTACTTCTAATTATAAGTATGTTCTTAGTGGTTGTTTCCAAAAATCTCAAAGGTTGTTCCAAAATACCCAAAAAAACTATTTCACTTCATGAAATGAAATATCTCATTTTTTTATAAATCTAGTTGGATTATGCATAATTAAATTAAATATGAATTTTTTTAGTTTTAATTGATTATTTCATGTTGTAATATTAAATTTCTTCAACTAATGAATTTAACAAAAAAAAATTCAACAATGTAGATATAACACATCCAATTAAATATTTATAATTTTGAATTCTAGTGTTTTTTAAATATCTATTATTTTAAATATGTAATCATCCAATTATGTAAACACAGTTGTACGTCCAATTATAGAAAATAATTCCCTCTGATAAATGATATTAATCAATCTTGTGATATTATTTCTCTTTTAAAAAATTCTATGAACATGGAAATAATAAATGTTAGTAAAATTTAATATTTTATTAACATATATTTTTTTGTTTAAAAATCATGTTAATGTTTTTTGAAGATATTAATTCATCTCTAAAATCACCCTATTTTCAAACTACAGAAAACAAAACATATAAATTGGAAAATAAAAAACTTTGGAAAATTTAATCCATATATCATATAATATTACCTTTTTTTGAATTTTCTATTAGATTATCCCCCATTGATGTAGAGTTAAAACCCATTCATCTTAATATTTTACACTTTTTTTGAAATTTTTTTTTAGCTTTGAATTACTTTGTGATTTTTGAAATAATGATTATATATGATGAATATTGTATACTAAAAGTACTAGGGAAATAAATTATACATGAAACAAAATATATATAACCATTCAATTTTTTTTGAAATTGAATCAACCTATAGTAATAAAAATACTTCAAAACAAAACAAATCATCAAAACATATAATAGAGTTACTAATTTTTTTCCATTAGTTGAGAAAAAATCTGATTGATTCTTCATGTGATGATTAGTTACCATATTTATCTTCTTCACAAATATTTTATATTTTAATAGAAATTATAATAAAGATTTTAGCATTAAAACAACATCTTAATGAACTATAATAACATTTTCTTAATTTTTTAGACATGACATTTCTTATTTTACGTCATCAAAATGAGGACAATCTCTCTAATTTTCATATAAAAAAGAAACTATGTTTTTTTATTTAAGAATTCATCACGATATCATCCTATTTATAATTCAAAATGACCAACTTATTAAAGACAAATATATTTCACCATAATATGTGTAAATACTCGAAAATTTCAAGGAAAATTTGTTGTTAATTTTCATTGAATTTTACAGGAACGCAGTTTCTAACGGCGCCTGATTCCGAGGCCCAGAGTGCCCGGAATTAATTTCTGATGTTTGGCTCGGGTACGTTCACTGAACGAACGAGCGGGATTTTAAAACTTTTGACCCGGTGCCCGGAATCGAATTCCGAGGGCACCGATGGAACCGCAGCACCGGTAATTGCTTAGGAACTCATGTTCTGGAGTTGCGTTTGCTCGAGTGTTGATAATAAAAATTGTGGATGTGTATTTTATATTTACACTACAATTTTTATTATTATTTATTCTAAGTGTTAGCTCTTGATGGAAGTTGGGTAACCACCCAACCTCCCTTTTGAGGTTATGAGGGTGGTGGGGCCCAAACAAACCCAACCTCTTCATATCCTCTAAAACCCCCCCTCAACTCCCACTTAAATTATGTTAACTTAAGTTATAACCTATGACTTAAATATAATGAGTTTAATGAGGTGAGTTGTGTGTGGTTTTGAATTTCAAACTCTTGAAATTCAAATGTGTTGTTGTGTTAACAAAATAAGAGAGAGTCTTATTTTATCATTGTTAGAGTTTTGTCTCCTTGAGAGAGTTGGGAAAAGTTCTTCTTCTTCTTCGTCTTCTTCAACCTCGACGAAGAACGCGAAGAACACAGTTCTTCAACGAAGAACTTCTTTGCCGAAGAACACGGTCCTTCCGCAACGCCGTATCCGCGACGCGATGACCTTCTTCCACGTCGTCTCTTCCGCGACGGTTTTCCGCGACGAAATCTCCATCAACGACTTCGAATCCTCGCTTCGCGACGTCGATGTTCTCCCACGACGCCCGACCTCCACGACGCTCGTCTCCCGCGGCTCGTTGATGTGCTCCGATATTGAAACCGAGGTAAGGGATTATTGTTAATTAATTTATTTTTTGTTCATGATTCTAGTTTATCGATCATCGTGGATTTTTTTCGGCTAGATGTTATCATTTAACGAGAGGGGGGCCGGACCGCACAAACACGGCCGAAATCCCTCCTATGTTCATGTTTGATTCTTGTGGATGGAGCGGAATGAAGTGGTGTCGTCGCACCATGCGAGAATCACACGTCAAGTATAACGTGACGTCGTCGCGCCGTGCTATGAAAAGAAAGAACAAGGACGCGACGCCGTCGCGCCGCGCCGAACAACCACGAAGACGACACGTTTCATTTTTGACGTGCGGATTGACGTGCGACGAAGAAGCCGGCCGTTTGGGAATTTGAATCCCTTCGCAATGATGGTGGGGTCCTGGGGGGACCATAGGTGATGACGGCCGAAAAAATGGACCACCGGAGCGCGTCCGGTGGTCCGCAGAAGGCGGTTGCAGCGCGCCACACCGGCGCGGCGGCGCCGGCGACCGGCGGCGGCGGCGCGCCGCCGGAAAGGAGGCGGACGGCGAACCACCGGCCTCAATCAATGGCAAAGGGCGGGGGAGCCGCACGCCCCGCCCACGTGTCTGCTCGGCCGCGCTAGCCGAGCCGCGGCTGGCCGGTCGGGCCGACCCAGGGGGGTCGGGCCGGGTCGGCTGGGGCCGAGACCCCCGTTTTCGGACCACTTACGGTCAAATGCCTTTAACATGAGGTACGAGCCTCCAAACGACTCGCCGTCAGCGGCAACGCGATCCTTGGATTGAGTCGGTCGTTTTGGTATATCCCACACAAGGTTTAGGATAACTTTGGGTTCGTCCGGGTTGGTTCGTACACGAAACCAACCGGGCCCTCGGAGCGGAAACGCTCGTAACTTGAGTTCCGGACCTCCGAATGATGTGTTGTCAACTTTGTTGATTTCCTCTATGTGAGACAAATCTTTTGGCTTTCTCCGCTCGAGGTTTGGATGTCGTCGGAGGGCGGTCGGGTTGGTTCGCTCACGAAACCAACCGGGCCCTTGGAACGAAAAAGCCAATAACTCACAGACCGGGCGTCCGATTGACGCACTGTCTGTCTCGTTGTTTTCCTCTTGTTGAGATGGAACTTTTGGAATACTTAGCCCGAGTTTTGGATGCATTTGAGATACGTCCGGGTTGGATTGTACCCGAAATCGAACCGGGCCCTTGGAACGGAAAAGCTGATATCTTTCAAACAGGACGTCCGTTTGACGAACCGTCAGCAGCGTTGTTGATCTCATCGAGAAACGGTCCCTATGAGTATACCCTATGATAGTTCGGGGTACAGTTGAGATATAGCCAGGTTGGTTCGCTTACGAAACTAACCGGGCCCCTGGGACGAGAAGGCTAATAACTCGCAGACCGGGCGTCCGATTGATGCGCCGATTGTTGCGTTGAGACCCCTATGACGAGGCGGTCCTTTGAGATAATTCTTCGTGCGACATTGAGATACTTGGAGTATCGACTTGTTGCTCATGGAGCGGACCCTCCCAGAGATGAGCGTACGGAGTACGGAGACCATGTAGCCGGCAGAGACCTGAAGACTGCTTATCTGATTAGCTTCGGAGTGAATTACGTAGCCCAGTGGGGAGCACTACTTTGTGAGGTGGAAGACCCATAGAAGAGGAGAACTACTATGTGAGGTGGAAGACCCGTGGTACTTGACAAGAGAAGTACCTCTGTAGGCTATGAGAGGGGAGCACTACTGTGTTTGGGTGGCAGACCCCGGCGGGAAGCACTACTGTGTGAGGTGGAAGGCCCGCGGTACTCGACAGGAGGAGTACCTCAGCAGTCTTAGGTTAGGGAGCAGTACCTCGGAGTCGTGACAGGACCACTGTACACTCCATAGATGGAGCTTCTCAGCAGTACAGTTTCGATAATGAAAATACTGGTTTGAGCTGTGACTTTTGACCTTTGTGTTTACTTCATGATTGAGATGGGTCACTTGATAACTTAGGTATATGTATGGGCATATACCTGGGTAGTGGTTATCCGTTGATTTCACAATCCTTGTGTTTCCTCATGACTGAGATGGGTTACATGATAACTTAGGTATATGTATGGGTATATATCTATGTAGAGGTTATCTGTTGAGATCTTTTTGTGGTTATCCTTATTGGTTTAGTGAGACCTTGAGGGTCTCGGGGTCCCTACTGAGTATCGTTATACTCACCCCTGCACGGGCTATGCCTGCACCTCGTTGTGTTGGTTGCAGACGACGGGCAGTGCTGACGGAGGCCGAGTGTTCGAGGACTAGTCGGTACCCGGAGGTGGACTACATGGCGAGTCTGTACCTGGAGGTGGACTACATGACGTGACGACTCACAGAGGAGGTTGATGAATGAGAGCGTGGAGGAGGCCATCTGTACCTACCCTTCAGGTAGTATCCGTGGTGGGCAACCAGGAGCTGCGCTATCTATACCTACCCTTCAGGTAGGATCCGAGGAGGATGACCCAGGAGCTGCTTCCTTCTTCCAGCTATTTGTCTTTTTGCTGTTGTACCTTGTTCAGTTGTAGTCGTACTTTGTTTTGGGTTTGTATTCTGGCCCATTTACATTTCATCATTTCTTTTGTACTTAGTTTTTTTCATCCGCTTGTACTTTGTGGTGCTTGTTTTCTTTTATAAAGGCAATGCCTTCCCTGATATCGGGATTTTACGCCTTTGGTGCTAGTTGCCAGCCCCTGGCCTATGGAAGGCGGGATTGGGGTAGTCACGGCACAGGCCTCGAGGACGGGTCATGACTAATTGGCATCCAAGGAGTTCGGTTCAACTGCAGAACTTATAACTCTGATGTTTCACTCTGTGAAGCAATAGTGTTAAGAGTACCGAGTGTGGTTTTCAGTTCAGGGAGTCCAGTGTTGGTGCGGGCGGGCGACGTATGCATACACCAAGACCCTGACAACTGATTTCCGACATTGTGCACAAAAACACTGATTACATGTGTGTTTTCCAGAAGTTTTATTTAAATGTCATCTCAAACCAAGTCAACTCACCAGGTATAATCATTTGACCGTGTCACGTTGTTTCTTTCAGGATTCATTTTCTCGGACGACCACATAGAGCCCCGAGAGTGGTGCGTACTGACAGCCCGACAAGCGACGAGGCCTCAGTATAGGGCCCTATCCCAGTTGAGGCACCAGCGGTACTACTACCCATTCAGCCACCGATGCCACCAGCCCCAGCAGTAGAGGATGCACGTCGCTTGAGCGCACTGCATGAGTTCTAGAGCCAAGGGACACCCAGGTTTCAGGGAGGGACGGACCCACAGGCAGCTGAGGATTGGCTGGAGGATGTGCTGAGAGTCTTCAGGCTAGTGGGGACACCAGCAAATTTCATAGTGATCCTTACTACCAGCCTTTTTCAGGTAGCAGCAGGAAGATGGTGGAGCCTGATGCTTCAGATGCATAATGAGGCGACACTTCTATGGGAAGACTTCGAGAGCCTCTTCCGGGCAGAGTTTGTACCAGCCACCCTTTGAGCGGTGCGTATACAGGAGCTACTTCAGCTGCGGCAGGGCAGCATGTCAGTGGCGCAGTACTCAGCAAGATTCACAGACCTTTCGCGCTACTCCGCAGATATGGTACGGGACCCGTTCGTCAGGGCCCGAACCTTCGATCAGGGGCTCAGGCGGGAGATCAAAGCTTTGGTTGTATCACACAACATTCTGACGCAGAAAGGAGTGTTTGAGCAAGCCCTCTTAGTGGAGAGTTTCCGTACTGAGTAGTCTCTAGCAGCAGGACCCACCACTAGCCGGCATGCGGCAGAGTCTTCTGTAGTGGGCAGTAGATAGATGACGCAGGGGTCTAAGAGGACTAGACCTATAGGTGGTCGACCACATGACTCAGGGTTGGTAGTGCGAGGCACCAAGGGAAGTCATAGAGCCATACCTGCCATGATGTGTTACTCCTGCGGCGAAATTGGTCAAATAGAACGTGACTGTGGGACACGCCATGCAGTTGACCAGCAGTTAAATGAAGAACCTCCGAGGCAGAGGAAGAGGTTCGATCAGGGTAGACCGCAAGGAGCAGGCGTCCATGGCAGAGGAGCTGGCCTTGCAGCTGGAGGTGAATGACGCTTCGGGATTTTGCCACCACCACCAGGAGGCCCACCTCGACCGTAGGGGACAAGAGGACATGGGAGAGCTCAGCTTCAGGCAGCTGAGGCCTATGGTCATGGAGCTCCGGAAGCAGATGGATAGGAGAAAGACTAGCTTCCGACCTGGGGGCTATTGATCCTGTTCCTTCTGGTTTTGTTGATGTTTGTCTATTGTTGCTTTGTGTCTTTTACTATGAGCTGCAATAAAAAACACTTATCTTGTTTGCTTTCCTATCCTTTTGTTTGGTTGATACTGAGTGGTCCCAGTTAAGATTGTTGACTTGACCCTCACTTTCGAGTTTTCTACTGAAGGATACCTAGTGACCACACACTGATGCCGACAGTGTGACTCGACCCTTGGAGGCGAGAGTGATAGTTGGATCTCTTGGTAGTTACGTCGAGGTCTTACGACGTCATCCATGGTATGAATGCATCATTCATGTCAGGATTGACTGTATTAGGCAACGAATCTGGTTAATCCAGGGGATGAGACCGGATTTCTCTTATCGGAAAAGAAGAAATCATAGCCGCTCTTGTGAGACTATAGAAGGTCCAGGTCATCCAAGAGCGGATGAGGATGACAAAGGGCCGACAGAAGCCGTATGCTGACAGGACTTGGAGGCTTATAGAGTTCGAGGATGACCATCACGTCATTATACGAGTCTCACCTCGATGATGTTTACGGAGATGTGGCCAGGGAGGCAAGTTATCTCTGAGGTTCAACGGACCTTTCAAGGTCCTCAGCTGGGTAGGCGAGGTGGTTTACCGCTTGACCCATCCACTTCAGTTGCACTAGGTGCACGACGTTTTCCAGGTATCTCAACTGAGGATATACGTGATCGACCCTCCGCATAACATCGACCATGAGGAGCTGGATGGTGGCGATGAGGTGACTTCTACGGGGGTTCCTTTGGGGATCAGGGATCGACAGAAACGGATCCTAGGAGGACGGTCGATTCCTCTTGTGCACATTCTTTGGCAGCACGGGAACCTCCAGGTGAGCACATGGGAGTGGAAGGCTCAGATGTGTGCTCAGTACCACCTCTGTTTCCCTAAGTTTGTGGTGAAGCTTTACGGGGACGTAAAGCCCTGAGGTGGGAGTAATTTAAAGACCCGAAAATTTCAAGGAAACTTTTTTCCTAATTTTATTTGAAATTTTACAAGAACGCAGTTTCTGACGGCGCCTGATTCCGAGGCCCGGAGTGCCCGGAATCAATTTCCAAAGTTTGGCTTGGGTACGTTCAGTGAACGAATGAGCGGGTTTTTCTAACATTTGAATCAGTGCCCGGAATTGAATTCCGAGGGCACCGATGGAACCGCAACGCCAGTAATTTCATAGGAACTCTTGTTCCGGAGTTGCGTTTGCTCGAGTGTTGATAATAAAAATTGTGGAAGTTTATTTTATTTTTACACTACAATTTTTATTATTATTTTTCTAAGTGTTAGCTCTTGATGGAAGTTGGGTAACCACCCAACCTCCCTTGGGAGGTTATGAGGGTGGTGGGGCCAACACAAACCCCACCTCTCCATATCCTCTAAAACCCCCCTCAACTCCCACTTAAATTATGTTAACTTAAGTTAAACCTATGACTTAAATATAATGAGTTTAATGAGGTGAGTAGTGTGTGGTTTTGAATTTCAAACTCTTGAAATTCAAATGTATTGTTGTGTAAATAAAAAAAGAAAGAGTCTTATTTTATTTTTGTTAGAGTTTTGTCTCTTTGAGAGAGTTGGGAAAAGTTCTTCTTCTTCTTTATCTTCTTCAACCTCGACGAAGAACGTGAAGAACACCGTTCTTCAATGAAGAAATTTTCCGCCGAAGAACACAGTCCTTCCGTGACGCCGTATCCGTGACCCGGCGACCTTCTTCCACGTCGTCTCTTCCGCGATGGTTTTCCGCGACGAAATCGCCGTCAACGACTTCGAATCCTCACTTCGTGACAACGACATTCTCCCGTGACGCCAGACCTCCGCGACGCTCGTCTCCCGTGGCTCATTGACGTGCTCCGATCTTGAAACCGAGGTAGGGGATTATTGTTAATTTATTTATTTTCCGTTCATGATTCTAGTTTATCGATCATCGTGGATTTTTTCGACTAGATGTTATCATTTAACGAGAGGGGGGCCAGACAGCACAAACACGGCTGAACCCCCTCCTATGTTCATGTTTGATTCTTGTGGATGGAGCGGAATGACGTGGTGTCGTCGCACCACTCGAGAATCACAAGGCATGTATTACGCGACGCCGTCGCGTCGCGCCGTGAAAAGAAAGAACAAGGACGCGATGCCGTCGCGCCGTGCCGAAGAACCACAAAGACGACACATTTCATTTTTGACGTGCGGATTGACGGGCGATGACGAAGCAGGCCGTTTGGGCATTTGAATCCCTTCGCAGTGAAGGTGGGGTCCCGAGGGGACCATAGGCGAAGACGGCAGAAGGAACAGACCACCGAAGTGCGTTCGGTGGTCCGCGGAAGGTGGCGTCGGCACCGGCGACCGGCGGCGGTGGAGTGCCACCGGAAAGGAGGCGGCCGGTGATACGCCGGCCTCAATCAACGACGAAGGGTGGGGGAGCCACACGCCCCGCCCGCATATCCCCTCGGCCGCGCGGGCTGAGCCACGGCCGGCCGGTCGGGCCGGACCGAACCGGGCTGCGCCGGACCGCGCCGGCCCGGGCCGGACCGAACCGGACTGCGCCGGACCGCGCCGGCCCAGGCCGGGCCCAGACAGGTCGGACCCGGTTCGGGACGACCCCCGGGGGGGGGGGGGGGGGGGGGGGGTCGGCCCGGGCCCAGACCCCCGTTTTCGGACCACATACGGTCAAATGCCCGTAACATGAGCTACAGGACTTCAAATGACTCGTCGTCAGTGGAAACACGATCCTTGGATCGAGACTGTCGTTTCGGTATATCGCACACAAGGTTTCGGATAACTTTGGGTTCGGCCGGGTTGGTTCGTACACGAAACCAACCGGGCCCTCAGAGTGGAAACACTCGTAACTTGAGTTCCGGACATCCGAATGACATGTCGTCGACTTTGTTGAGTTCCTCTAAGTGAGACAGATCTTTTGGCTTACTCCGCTCGAGATTTGGATTCCGTCGGAGTGCGGTCGGGTTGGTTCGCTCACGAGACCAACCGGGCCCCTGGAAAGAAAAAGCCAATAACTCACAGACCGGGCGTCCGATTGATGCACTGTCTGTCTCGTTGTTTTCCTCTTGTTGAGACGGAACTTTTGGCATACTTCGCCTGAGTTTTGGATGCAGTTGAGATACAACCGGGTTGGATTGTACCCGAAATCCAACCGGGCCCCTGGAACGGAAAAGCTAATATCTTTCAGACAGGACGTCCGTTTGATGAACCGTCAGCGGCGTTGTTGATCTCGTTGAGAAACAGTCCCTATGAGTATACCCTATCAGAGTTCGGGGTACAGTTGAGATACATCCGGGTTGGTTCGCTTACGAAACCAACCGAGCCCCTAGGACGAAAAGGCTAATAACTCACAGACTGGGCGTCCGATTGACGCGCCGATTGTTGCGTTGAGACCCCTATGACGAGGCGGTCCTTTGAGATACTTCTTCGTGGGACTTTGAGATACTTGGAGTATCGACTTGTATCTCAGGGAGCGGACCCTCTCAGAGACGAGCGTATGGAGTACGGAGACCGTGTAGCCGGCAGAGACCTGAAGAATGGTTGTCCGATTCACTTCGGAGAGACTTACGTAGCCTAGTGCGGAGAACTACTTTGTGAGGTGGCAGACCCACAGCGGAGGAGCACTATTATGTGAGGTGGCAGACCCACGGTACTCAACAGGAGGAGTACCTCTGTAGGCTATGAGAGGGGAGCACTACAGTGTTTGGGTGGAAGACCCCGGCGGGAAGAACTACTGTGTGAGGTGGCAGGCCCGCGGTACTCGACAGGAGGAGTACCTCAGCAGTCTTAGGTTACTGAGCAGTACCTCGGAGTCGTGACAGGACCACTGTACACTCCAGAGACGGAGCTTTTCAGCAGTACGGTTTCGATAATGAAAATCCTGGTTTGAGCTGAGACTTTTGACCTTTGTGTTTATCTCATGATTGAGATGGGTCACTTGATAACTTAGGTATATGTATGGGCATATACCTGGGTAGTGGTTATCCGTTGATTTCACAATCCTTGTGTATCCTCATGATTGAGATGGGTTACTTGATAACTTAGGTATATGTATGGGCATATATCTAAGTAGAGGTTATCTGTTGAGATCTTTTTGTGGTTATCCTTGTTGGTTTAGTGAGACCTTGAGGGTCTTGGGGTCCCTACTGAGTATCGTTATACTCACCCCTGCACGGGCTATGCCCGCATCTCGTTGTGTTCGTTGTAGACGACCGGAAGTGCTGACGGAGGCCGAGTGTTCGAGGACTGGTCGGTACCCGGAGATGGACAACACGACGAGTCAGTACCCGGAGGTGGACTACACGACGTGAAGACTCACATAAGAGGTTGACGGACGAGAGCGTGGAGGAGGCCATATGTACCTACCCTTCAGGTAGGATCCATGGTGGGCGACCAGGATCTATGCTATCTGTACCTACCCTTCAGGTAGGATCCGAGGAGGATGACCTATGAGCAGCTTCCTTCTTCTAGTTGTTTGTCTTTTTGCTGTTGTACCTTGTTCAGTTGTAGTCGCACTTTCTTTTGGGTTTTTATTTTGTCCCATTTACTTTTCTGCATTTCTTTTGTACTTAGTGTTTTGCTTCCGCTTGTACTCTGTGGTGCTTGTTTTTTTATAAAGGCAATGCCTTTCCAGATATCGGGATTTTATGCCTTTGGTGCTAGTCGCCAGCCCCTGTCCTATGGAAGGCGGGCTTGGGGTAGTCACGGCACGGGCCCCGAGGACGGGTCGTGACAATATGAAAATATTCTATCAAATATTCACTAGCTTATTTATTGTTTTTAAAACTTCTCATTGTAATTAATACCATGAAATTTTTGAATATTAACTAATCTAGTTATCTTGGAGTGTTCACCACATATACGAATTTCAATAACATGGGATAATTTAAATGATTATCGATTTTCATCTATTTTGAATCATAAAACATAAATTCTCTTTCAGTTTTTTATTAAATATATTTGTCCTTTCATCATCTTACCCACATCTCATAGTTATTTTTTTATTAAAATATGTATGTTAAAATCTATTTATATTATATCATTAAGAACAAATAATTTAAACAATTGTTTTAAAAAAAAAGTGAGTAATCAATAACTATGCTTATAAAAATAACTGGAATTAATCTATTTCATCATTCAAATGAAATTTTTTTATAAGTTATTTTAGGAGATAAGAAGTTTCATATTATATGTTTTTAGTTAAAAAATGATTCAAATTCAAATTTTAAAAATGGTCTAGCATAGTAAATACAAATTTTTATTAGATATAGTTTTATCTTATTTTTAATATAGGCTCAAATTGTTTAAAAATTTGATACAATTATGATTTTTTCTGAGAAAATAGTCCCATACATATATAGTGTAGTCATAAAATAAATCATATACCTAATAGTTTTCATAGAATCATTCTATTTATATGGGACCAAATAATTCCATGTCCAATAACATTGATGAATCATAATTGTATACTTAAAAAATATGTTATAAACACAACATATGTTTCATTTTTAATTTGAATGTATAAAAAGATTAGATGAATCAAGATAATCCAATTGTGAATCTATAAATAGTAATTTATTTTAAAGATTATCTATTTTTATTATGTTACATTCCCTTAAAATTCTATTCCATAGTGATGATTGATCTTCTATTCCATTAAGGAATGGTATATCATGGTTCATAATGTTTTATTCATTAACTAAGTAATCATTATTATGTATATCATCAGAAAGAATTAATTTAACATATAAATATTGAATAATATGTTCATCATTCCAAAATATCATTCGTTCACCTTTATCATGAAATTGACATAGAACTATTGAGACCATTCTTAATTCTTATAATAACAAAATATTGAAACAAATTCTTTTCCACAAAGAATTATATTACGTATACAATAAATTTCTATTTCAATATTATCACTAAAAGTGAAATATCAATATTTCATTAAGTTAATAATCTTGAATACTTTTGAATTTCTTATATTATGATGAGATAAACAACTATCCATCGTAAAATTTTAATTTTTTTGGACATTCTACATTTTTTGAAAAAATTATATTTTGGAACCCAAAGTTTCCTTAGTCTATCATTGCAGGTCAAATAAAATGATTGGAGGCCACATATATCTAATTGTTTTAGGAGGAATAAAATTAATTAATTTGGAAATGTATAAATCATGAAATACAAATTATTTTAAAGAATTTAAATATGTTTTTTTTCAAATGTACACCATTATAAAATTCTTTACAGATGTGGTTATTTTTTTGGGAAAAAAATTTTTGTTTTAAAAATGATGTTTCCATTTGTGAGACCAATCCTAGAGATATTATTATTTTTTAGTTCGTAAATTATATCATAATTTTACTTATTAATAGTAAAACATGATAAATGTTTTTTTAAAATAAAAATTACAAAATAAAATTTTTTAACTCAATCATTATCCTCACAAATTTTTATAGAATAATATTTGTTTTTCATCTCTAATATATGACTATTTCCTCGAAATTAATTATAATGATTATTGAATGTTAATATATTGTCCTTCATTAGAATAATCACTATTATTGTAAAATGTATAATATTTTTGTCATAAAATCGTAGAAAATCTAGATACTTATTCAAAAAAAATTAGAAATAAACTTTTTTTGATGAATATGATTTTTCTTCTACTGAATAAGTATAAACATCATCATCCTTAGAATTTAAATAATTTTATAATGTATTTAAATTTTTAAGGGATTTATTATATTGATTTCCCATGAAGCATTCATTTATATTTATTATTCTATTATAGAAACCTATAAATTTATTATTATCTGAACTGTCATCCTAACAATTGTTTGAAGAATCGTCTTCACAACTAGAAGATTATTTGTTTTAGGGTTCCCACAAAAAGTGCATGTGTATTTGTATAAATTATATGTATTTGAATATTTTTTATGATTTTACATCTGTCTTGGATAGTATAGTCTTGAATGTCCTCATTTCTTACACACATATCATATCACTTTTTATGAATCATTCATTTCAACATATTACTTATGATTTTTCATATATATTAAACTAGAATTATTCTATCATTCTATAATTTTCATCCACTTATAATATTAACTGGTAAAATTTTGTTTGGTTTGGATGATATTATATTACTCTTATCATTAACCTAAATCATTTTTGAAGCCAAAGAAACATCCCCTTTAAGTTTATTTTTCAATTAATAAATTGAATTTGAAGTAAATAAAATCTCATTTCTCTTATCCCCAAATCAACATTTCTTATAAATATTCCTTAATATAATATTTGAGTTCTAATTAGAACATCTAAAAAATAATATTAAATTTTTTAGTATCATCATGATTTTTCCTCAAGGATTCACATCCCCTTATAATAATCTCAATATTATTTTTGTATTAATTTTCAACATTAAAATATTTGGTCCCAAATTTTAATGATATTTATGATTGAAAATAATTCTTGATTCAACATTAGATAATGCTATCCTAGTAGATATTAATATTCTTTAAAATGTGATCTGAGCATTCCACTTACTGTTTCAGTGACATATGTTTTAGAAAACTAAGTGACTTCTATATTTTTCCAAATATTATTAAATGATTCACAATAAGAAATCATTCTATGAATGATTCTTTTCAGTGATAATATCCTAGTGTTTCTATGTCATCAATTTATTTGATATTTTACCATTTCTTTATTATTAATGGTTGGAGACACATTTATGTATAATTTTTTATTTTCTAATTAACATTAAAAAAACCCTTGTGTTGATAAGAGAAGTTTTCATAAGATCTCTTGGATACTATAAATCACCACCACCATGTATTGGATGTCTGATTGGATTTTGGTTCTCTATTATCCTATCGATTAATCATGGAATATTTATAAATCCAAAAAATATTCTTTTCTAATAACATAATAGTGTTGATAATATATTACAATTAAAACAAGTGATATAAAATGTATTTGTTTATACAGAAATATAAGCTTCATAAATTAGTAGACACATATTTGATACAAAATATACAATTGAATGTGTGTGCAATTACATACAGGGTGGGTGAAATATAGTTGATAAAATAAAATTTATCGATTTAAATATAATATTTAAATATATTATCAATTTTTTTCATGATTGATAATGATATTAGATGGACATTTAAAATATACCGTATACATATTCAGATTTAATGGATGATTGTTAGATAAAGTAATATTCCTTATGTAATGCACAAATAAGTAGAATTCACAAAAGAACAAGTTGTAAAAAATATATTAATGAATGTAGAAATTGTACTAAAAATAACTTACAAATGATTTTCAAAGAAAAATGTTAGTGTAAAGGAGGTCTCAAACCCCTTCTTTCAGAATACACAATTTTCTATTGACTAAAATCTCTACCATTCATACAACAACAAAAACCGCTATACAATTATTTAACACTTCTCAATCTTCCTATCCATGGGTGCCATTGATAAGAAATATTGGCACTTATCTAAAATCTTGTTACATAAATCCATTAATTTTCAAGATTAGATATATGATTAAATGAACATTAATTTTTAAGGACTTTACATAATATCCTCTAATTTATTCCAAATGGAAAATTACTTGAAAATTAATTCAGTGAAGTTCTCTCTGGGTAAAAATATTTTTCAAACTATTTAGAGAAACCATAGATATTTTATATTTTCAAATTTTCCACTTTAATGAATATTTATTATATTCCTAGGAATTTTCCCAATGGGAATTTCAGAAAATATTAATGGTGGTTGATATAGACCTGGATAAACTCCTAATTTACATGAAATTAAATTTATCAACAAGTTCATCTGATTCTAAATGGTTTCTATACTATTATAGTGTATCTAGATTTAATTTGGTTGATGTATTGAAAGTTAATATCATAAAATACAATTTCATTATATGATGAATTAAATGAGTTTTTTCTAATACTATTCGAATAACATAAAATAATATACTCCTATATAATTTTTAATTATTTAAAATTTTATTTATTCAACCAATGAAATATGTAATCTTTCATCTCATGTTCCAACCATTGTACACTAAATTATAGAAAATAATTATATCTGAAAAAGGATTTTAATAATTCATGAAAAATAGTTTCCTACAAATACATTCACAGTACTAGGGATGAATAAAATTTGATAAAATATAAAATGTTCATCAAAAGTATTCTAATTATCAAAATAAATATATAAACTCTTGAAATATATATTACCAACTAAACCTAATATTTATAATTTTATATAGGATTACCATATAAAATATTATTTTCAGGATTCTGATTCTAACTAAATACAAAAATAAAATAGGTTTTGAGAATATCTAATAGTCTATGGAACTGTTAATATCAATATGAAAACTCCATCATAAAGCCTCTTCTCTAATGATCGATAATTTCAACCTATGATACTGTAACATCCAACCCCTCTTCATTTACATGAGTCAAGGAGAAATTTATACATAGCATTAAGAGACAACCCCAATGCACTAAAGGATGGAAATTAATTCCAATTGAATTAATAAATTTTACCGATGATTTTCCCTTTGCGAATTTAAGCAACTCATGAAAACAAACAATAACATAATAAAAATAAAATGAATAATTATAATAAATTATACAACTCTAATAATAACATTTTATTGTCAATCCCATCCATAATTATATTACCAAAGTGGGATGATACTAATATCAAAGTACATAGCGGGAGACAAAATAGAGAATACTCAAAGGCTCAAAAACAAAAATATACAGCTCCCAACATGCTCTATGTTTCAACTCAAAAATAAATCAGAAGTATCATAATGCACCCCAATTAATAATGATAACTTTTTTTTTCTATTTACAAATTCAAAATATCTATAAAATCACCAACATTTCAATGTTGGTGAGGTTAAATAAATATAGTAGTCCCTCTAAAAATTACTTATATACTTATGTATCATGGATAGAACATGTTAGCTTATTTATATAAGATAATTTATTTAGAAATATTTATATAAAACACTTTAAAATAATTAAAAATTATCTAATTCCATGAAGTTTTAAATAAAAACATTTTTATAAAAAATTATTAATGGGGAAATAATAATAAATGAATTAAATCATTTCATTTTCCTTTTTGGAATACCCAATCAATGATTCTCACAATCCTACTACCACACATGCATGATTTAATTGAAATTACATACTCATGAAAATATTCTCATCCATCCATAATGTCATCACAATGATGATAAAATACTTTTTCTCCAATAAGAGACACATATTATCTTGGGTCATGTCTCATTGTACACCCATGTTACATGCCCTTTATCCAATGTCCAATCAAAATCATGAACTCACACTACCCATGAATTCCAAAATAATTCACATTAACAAATCCAAACCATTTCAATATAACAAGTATTTTATTAAAAACCATTTTGAAAAAGTGTTTCCATAATTCCAATATATCCATATTTTTAAATCAACATTTTAAAATCAATAAAACAAAGAACATTGCACAAATAAATTCTAAAAGTACACAACTACACAAATCGCCCACAAAGAAGGAATCTATAAAGATATTTACAACTATTTCATAATCTATTTAATGAGAATCAACCAATTGTAAACTAATCATTTATGGTTATATAATATGATTTGAGAGTGATGCCACTTACCTCAAAAATTATGATGAAAAAGAAGAATTAGAAGAATTCATCAGCAAAACTAGGTTGAATCTCTAAATACCCTTATTATATATAATTAAATAACATCAAAAAAACCATATATCATTATGATTAGAAAAAATAAATCATATATTGATTCTCATTGGACTAGATCTAATAATTGTAGTGATAGAAGATGTGTAGATCTAATGAAAACAATAAAAAATGAAGACATAATAAGGGAATTAGGATTCAATGCACTCTAAAAATCCTTTTTATCACTTTTGGATTAACGGGGGAATAATAGCTAGCTTTTAGAAGGAATAAATATTGATTGTTCCATAAAATGGAGGGAAAAATCGGCATATAGGTCAAATTTAATAGAATAATATTTTTAGTATCTCACTTTTAAACAATGCCTAGTTGGACAAAAAATTAAGAAAACATGTGATAGTAGTGTGAAATCCAAAAACATGAGATTCACCTCATATGGTTGTCCTGCATGATTATAAATACCATGAACCTACCATGAAAAATCCATCTAACTCGCATTTCATGGTTTCTCATGGGTGGAAGAGTGGTTTCCCCAAATCGTGTCCCATTACCATGAACCATCAAAATTTTCAATGTCTATTTGTGAAATGTATCTTGTAGGAGTTTGATATTTTCTACTACATGTTCTCAAACATTGAACTAATATAAAATCACTAAAACATTTCAATAGTCACCCAATACTCCCAAATTCACCAAAAACATTACATTCATAAAGATCATAATGAATTTGTTACATAAATGAAGATATGAGAGCTACATTATCCCTGCCATTGGCCTTATTGTCCCAATAATGTAGAAAAAAATGGTGTCCCAAAATAGTTTGGCCCGTTTCTAGAATATTTCATTCATCCATTTCGATATTTCTTCCCGAATCGGACCATTTTTTCCAAAACAGGGACTAGAACACTGCTTTTTCAGTGAAAGAATTTCTCTTGACTATCTACAATCTGCATTGTCACATGCACTGAAGATTCACCTGGCTCTAGGTCAATTTGATCCCATAGAATCTCATCCTTAGGATCAGGCTTACATTTTTTCAACTCTAATACATGAAAAAAGTTATAAAACTACACAGAACCATAGTGGAAATTCCATCCAATATACAACATCACCATCCCATTCAAGTATCTCAAAAGGGTATATGTATCAAAAATATACCTTTCCATGTTTCTCAAAACAATGAGGCCCAATCCTTGGAGAGATCCTATATAACACATGAACACTAACCTCTAATGGAAATGACCTTTTATGATCATTCACAAATGATTTCTAATGACTCTAGGCCACCTCCATTATTTTAATGATCAAATAAATATTCTCTATTGTCTCTAAGACAAGGCATGGCCCAACCAATGTAATCTCACCTCTTTACACCAAAAAAAGTATATAATGAAATGTACACTCATACAATGCTTCAAAGTCTCCATATGTTGCATGTCGCGATATGTGTTGTTATATGATTACTCTACTAACGATACATGATCCTCCCAAGTGCCACCAAGATCCATTAACCAATCTCACAACATGTTTTACAACATTTGTATCATCCATTCATATTTCACATCTATATAAGTATAACACTCCATACTCATGTCCAATAAGGCCCTATGGGAATGCTATATAGACGTCATGAAATGACACATAATCCTCATATCTTGGTCTGAGACTATCGAAACTGGTACTCCATGTCTATTTACCACTTCTCATATATTTATTTTTAACATGTCCACTACAATATGATATTCCAAAATAGCGATGGAAGAGGATATCTCATTGAGATGGTGCACTATCGCCTATATGGAATCATTTCTTCAAACCCATCATGGGGTTAATATTAAAAATACATAGCTATGTACCTGTATTTCCAAACATATACAAGTAAATAAAGAACATGACTACTAATCACTTATGATCTCCCATAACAGACTAATATTTTAAGAATCTCAAAATGATCACATTCACCATTTGTTTCATACTAACCCACCAAAACTATTATATCAATGCCTTATACATCTTCCATTTCCTGGATGAGAATCCCATATAGAATATTGGTAATCATGAATAGGTTATTCCTATTAAGATATATGTATGACGGTATGATTTCATAACCACAGAACTGAACACCCGTCAAGTTATCATCTCTTATCGGTCTCCCCACCACCGAGTTTCTAACTCAAAGCCATAAATTATGAATTATATTTATATTCATCATTATCTATTATAAAAAAATTTGGAATAAAATTAAGAATGAAAACATCAAAATCACCATGGTATTCACATTCTATGTACATTTCAACTATCATAGACATCATCTACCACTGGTCGGAATCCACTTTAACCATCTCTGAAAATGTATTTTTTTATTAATTCATCTACCACTGAATTTAATTTACTAGGAGTATACATCAATTAAAATTAAATCATTTAGAGATACTCTATAAAAATTCCTTATCTCATATTCCAGTCCCTATGGGAGAAAATATGTTTCAAAATTTTATGATTCAAAAACAATGTAAATTTTTCACCAAAGGGGTAATACCATAAGTTCTCAGAGCATGGAAACTATTATATTTCTCCAAATCATGTAATAGATATCTATTATCATATAACCATAACTTACTAGAGGATTAATATACCACATTATTTCCAATCATTAGAACACATCCCAACCTAGATTTTTAAGAATCAAAACACACCACATACCCTTGTCTATATTGAAAAAATATCAATATTGGGGATGATGTAAGGAGAACATTTATCTCATAAAAATAAATATGACATTCATAAGTCATTTCAAATGAAACATTATTCCTTTTCAATGATTTCATGGGTGAATCAAGTCATGATAAATTAAAAATAAAACATTCGTAAAAACTATCATACCAATGAAACCTCATATACTAGAGACACTATTTAGCCGTTTCCAAGAGATAACGCCCTCTATATTATATGGATCCATAAATAACATATTTTTCAGATTACATGGAAACTGAAATGTTCCTCTAGTATCCAAAAATCACACGTTGATAATTTTCCATACAGATGATAATTCATTATGATTTCCAACACTATCACCGACTACTTTTCATGGTTAGCCATTGTCCTTGAATACCCCACAATTTTATCCACAAACACCATATGTCCAGATAATTTTGAAATATCGAATTCATAATTTCAATAAAAAATATTTTTTAATTTTTTAAATCTAATTTCCTTTCCAAATACTTATAATAAAAATATATACTCATTAAAGGTCTTATGGGGATATCCTCTTTCCAAACACACAATTGGTGATATCTTGATCAAAATTTAATTTTGGAGAACCAATTATCTCACATTATTTGATCAAAAATATAATAAATGCATGGATGTTTATATAATTTTTATTATAACATAGTTAATCATATATTTATAAATAATGATGACTAATTATATCAACACTCTTGACAAACAAGACTAGTTCTTCACACGAAGAAGTTCTTAGACTAATGAACCCAATTCTTTTCATATCTTCCAAATACACATTTAATTTCCATAATATGGTTGGTAACATATGATATGATTGATGGAAAATTGGAATTTTTTATATAGAGATCAATCACAAATCTCACATCTCTAGTGGATAAAAACACTAAAACATTTTCCAAAAAATAATTCTTAATTGTGGTCTAGAACCACTAGAAAATTGCTATTATCGAACTATTAAATTTATTAGAAAGTCAATACTACCAAGTAGAATGAGATCATTCCATCTACCGGTGCCAACAATCCCATTGGACTAGCCTTCACATATTGTTCTCTATTAAGTATATTATTGCCACTATAAAGAGTTGTAAATCAAAATATTCATGTATAATAGTTGATGTGAGCCTTGAGTATAGTTAAAAAAATCCATACCTATTATTATGTCATAGATATCCATATCAAGAACATAGAAATATCATATTAACTCATATCCATAAACAATTATTGACCATTATATTCACATAAATTATCAACATTACCTTTGAACATAATGAGTTTTCAGTTTTAAAATAAAAGGAATAATCTAAACAATTAAAAGAAATAAATCAATAGGACGAGATGAAATAAACTAATGGGACTAACCCCTATAGAACAATATATTCATAGGGGTAGAATTCAAATGAATCATACCTCTCACCATCTATGGTCCATATTGATCCTCAAAAATTATATTCTCAACTAAATGTAATTATTTAGTCACTACACGCTGTTTATTTTATCCCTTTTGATATTGCACTACCTGAGAATTTATGGTATTCATGGAATCAAAATGCCTTTCTTGGTATTGCTGATAAAAAGATGTATGATTCCCTTATACTTGTGAAGCTAACAATATTTGGAAAACATTAGGAGTGTTTGGAACACCAGACCTACGAGCACTACGATAATAGCACTGATGATTCCTGATATGATTAGAATTGTAACATGATCTAGGTGGCTATATAATCTATCGCTTTATGTGGTATAATGAAACATATTTAAAACATATATGTTTTTTTTGGGTCTTGGAGGAGGATTCATAAATCTAGAAATATGATTTTGAGTCGTCCCACTACATTTGAAGTCGGTTTCCCTCTCTAGGTTGTAACCAACACTAGAGTTCAAATCATTCCACATGGGTATCAACATGATTCCCCCACATATATCTATTGATATTTCATTTACAAAAACTACCACCTTAATGACCATATTTCAGAAATCCATAATACAATGCACGAAAATAATCTAGAAAATATCCTAAGTCAACTCTGATTCAAAAATGTATTCCTTCACGGAAAAACATGTAGAAACATTTGAAACAAAGTGGAATGAATTTATAAAATTATCCACATAGTCTATGAAAGATAGGTATTCTTACTTAATTATAAAGAATCTGAATGTTCATACAACTCTAAAATTATAAAGATATATTTTTTTAAATAGTTATTCGTCATATTCTTATGTAAGGACCTAACATAATTTACCATGATCTGATAAATCCCACTGCTAGAATACAATATCCTCCACCACATACATCGCAAACAAGAAATTAATCTTCTTTGGTATGACAAGGAAAACAGTGATTCAATTCATCCTATTTTGCAACCCCTCTTCCTTCACCTATTCCAAATCACCCTGAAATATTTGGATATGTTTCTTTAAGATCTATGTGGAATGATCTTCATTATTTGGTTCATCTATTTATTTCCCTCTATCCATAGCCTGAAAAACATTTACTATACTCTGATCCAACTATAGGTTCACCTGTAACCCATGTTCAACTACATTCTCTATATCTAATTTTTTTTTGTTTCTATGATGCCTAGTGAGTTCAAATTTTTTAAATACAACAAATTATATATGTTTCACTCTCTAAGAACATATGGAATAAAATTTACAATTCTACCACATCATATATCGCATCATTACATTACAAAAGTAAACAGTGTCACCATTTATCAATTTTTTAAAATTCCGCCATACATTTAGAAATAAAACCCATTTCAAAATTCACATATCATACTTTCTCAAATTTCACATTTTAAAAAATATACATTTTTCAAAAATTGAAATAAATGAATCATATCATAAATCACTAATCAAAATAAAATTTCAAATTCTAGTGGTAATTCATTTCAAGAAAGCATGAAATGCTCTTCTCATTGTCCAAACCAATGAAAATAAGATTACAATTCCAATAAATGAATTGAAATTAATTATGTGCCCAACTCTCTATTAACTTGATGTTCAATATTAGACAGTTTGATGTATACTTTTAGACTCATCATTACATGTCCTTATATTCCAACTCTGTTTTAAAACCCTAAACCAAGGACAAACCTGAATGAATAATCAACACCATTGTCGACACACAAATAATTAAGGATTAAACAAACTTTTCGAAATTTTATGAAATGTACCAAAAGAAGATGATACAACTTGTGAAATCTTCAGACAGACTATAGAAAACTTATAAAATATATAATATCCAACCACTCCTCAGCGGTTTGAGACAAGACTAATTTACTACTTTTCCATATGTGACTTCCCCATTGATACAAAGGATTGAAATAAATGCCATGTGATTTAATAAATTGGGGGGAATATTTTCCCTTTGATAAATTAAACAACATAACCAAATACACCAGAATGTAATAAAAATTAAATTATTCATGACTCAAAAATTAATCAACGAATAATAAGATGATTATATAAAAGAAAACCCCAATTAATTTTATATAATAGAATGTTACTAATATTAATGTACACAATGGGAGAAAAAAACAACAAGTCGCAATGACCCCAGAACATAACTCTACCACTTTGAACATGCTTCATGCTTTAAATCCACAATGCATCCTAGGTATCATGACGCACCAATAAATAAATATGATATTTCTCCTTCAACTTAATCCTAATAGAAAATATCTAAAAATAACTAATGTTACAATGTAGGTGTGGGTAATTTAACACAGTGGTCTTTCCCCAAATCAGTTCCCCACTCATGACAATATTATTGAACATGATAACTCATTTATAATAAAAAAATTATATAAAAAAGTATATAAAAAACATTAACCACATTTAATATTTTTCTCAATCCGAGAAGTTTCAAACCAAAATAATTTTCTAAAAAATTGTTTTTAGGGGAATCAAAATTCAATTACCGAGACCATTTTATTTTCTTTTTGTAATACCCAATCTTTGATTGAGACACACACTCAAAAACACAAACATGAAATGTTCCCCAATAATTCCATACTAATGAGAGTTTCTGAATATATCCACTATGTCATAACCATGTCTCTAATCTCCTCTTTTCCAAATAAAAAATGCCCCTTATACAGGGCCATGTCCCTTGGTGACCTATTTATACAAGACCATTATTCAATGTCATGTTAAAATCATGAACTCACACAATCCATGTATACCAAATCCATTTCAAATAAACTATTCCAAAACTTTTCAATAAAATAGATATTTTTTTAAATACCTTTGAAACAAACAATTTCTATAATTAAAAAATATATATTTTTTAATATAAATATTTTAATGTAATGAAAATATTATACTTTTCACAACTAATTTACAGAAATGCAAAAAATATCACTAATGAAAGATTATACCATGATTTGAACACCAATTTCACAATAAAAGACATTAAATTAAATCAATTTGTAACTTATACTTAATAATATTATAAGAGGAGTTGAAGGTGAATCCACCTACCTGAAGAATTATAATGAAAATGAATAATGACATGTATTCATCAACAAAATTAGGTTGAATATCTAAAAACCCACATTTTCTCTTCTTACCTAAAATAAAGACAACCATATAAAATCTTCATTAGAAAAAATATATTTATACACCTTGGAATAGATATAATAATTAAAGAGAGGGAAGAAGAATAAATCTGAGGAAAAAAACAAAAAAACAAAGACTTTCCATGGGATTAGGCTTCAACAAAGTATTAAAATTAATTAGATAACTTTTGGATTAAATGGGGAAGAATACCTTAAATTTTGTAGGATTAAATATCACATTTGGGATGAAATAATATAAAATGAGACGTTTAAAAGTGAAAAAAATGTGAGATCCATTTTTTGTGATCTCACTTTTTAATCATTCGTGGTTAGTCATATTGTTATAAAAACCATGCTCTAATCATGAAACAACCCTTGTCCCAAGAGGCACCTCACATAGTTGGAACACACAAATAGATAACCAATGTTCCAAACAAGAAAAATACCTCAGTACCACATCTAATGGATCATCCTAGGCGGCTGAATGGTTTGGTCAAATCATGTTCCTTAACCGTGCACTTTTAAATTAGCCCCAGTCACACTATGCACAGTATTATGTCGGAGTTGAATGGTTTCCACTGATCAAAATCAAACTATGTACCAATATAAATGACCCAAAAACATTTCAATGTTCTTCCAAATCCTCCCAAACATCACCGAAACACTTCACATAAGTAAATACCAAAAATAAATGGTTACTAAAATTGAACTTGGGGTGATATTGATAATTTTATATGAAAATGAAATTGTTGTATCCAACTAAAACTCAATATGATTAACATTGGTTTACACTGAAAATTTTAATATTATGTTCTATACCCATAGTAGTTATAAATGTTACATTATCTAATCCTATAAAAATACATTATAATGGAACTTAAAGAGAATTTTATTCCCCGGTGTACATTCTTCAAGAGTGTCAAACCAGGTGTGAAATTAGACATAATTTTTTTCACCGAGTGAAGAACATGTTAGTATAAAACATAAAATTTTAATGGTTATTACCCCTCACTATATATATTTCATATAAGGTACGAGCAGGTTTGTTTCCAAACATGGATATAAATTCATGGAATCTATTTACTCTCTATAATGAAACTATTTTTGAATATTCTGTAATAATTTTTTTTATTCATTAGGATTTTAACTAACCTTAGATTAATCTAATACATAATATAATTATACTATAGTAAAAGATATATAAATATATCTATGAGGCTAATAATTGAATCCAATTATAAACATCTAAATATTTCATATTTATTACTTATGACATATAATATATAAATTTCAATCCCTAGAACCCATATGATAGGGTCATTTAAAATTACCTATATAAAAATATTCATACCCATCATTCCTTCAACATCTCCCACAAAGCTTATCTACAATGGAATTCCTTATAAATTTTTTCTTGTATAAAATTACTTCTCCCAGGGGGAAATAAATAAATGGTAGAGATAATATTATTTGAAATGAAAAATAATATAAAGATTTCATCATCAATTAAACTAAAAAAACAATTTATTTGACACGACCATAATAGAAATATGATATTAAAATTAATATTGAATTAAAAGATTTCACTGGGAGGAATAACACAAAATCATGTGAATTTAAATGTTCAAAATTTTATATAATGACATGTAATTAAGAATTTATGATACAATAAGTATGATCTATGGAGTAGAATCAAAATCATATGGCATAAAACATGGAATGTTATGGAATTATACCATAATAATCAACTATGAAACAAAAAATAACACAAATCAATAAAAAGATAGTTATGAATTCACATCCTTATATTCAAAAACATAGTGGGTCTAGAAATTACTTCTATGTGTCCCATAATAAAGTTAGTTATGAATTCACATCCCTTCTTACTATAAAATAGTGGTTTTAAAATCCAATTATGTTCATCCATTAATATAATGGGTTAATAATTCATGTAATATTTTTCGAAAACATAGTAGATCAAGAATTAAATTTTTTTCTTCATAATATATTGGGTAAAAAAATTACATCCCTACCTCCAATAACATTGTATGTCCATAATTTACAATTTATATTACAATATAATAGTGGGTCTGGAATTCGTGTCCTAGTGTGAATTAATTATCACATTATATATTAAACATTAATATATTAATTTGATGAATATATAATTATTTCCCCACCCATCACATAATAAAAACCATATATATATATATTCATATAGAATATGAATCCATTCATATTTCAAAAATAATTTAATTAAATAGTGTAAAAGGTATAATGTTAATGAAATCATCCATAGATCATATTCCATCGAGATAAATATAGTGGAAGGGGGAATAAGTATATATCTTTTGTAAGATAAAGATAATTAATTATTGGTACATAGACAAAATTTCATTTTTTGGAATACTTCTCGTAGTTCACTATAAATATCATCCATGGATTTGATCATTTTATTTTGTGGGTATAATTTTTAAAAATAATATTATAATTAAATTAGTTTAGTCTAATTCTTGAAAAAAAATTTAAAATGAGATAGATATTTTCTGGATCAATAAAAAATGGATTTGAAACAAAAAAATATGTGTTTTTAAAAAATATTTAATTACATTATAATAATTTGATGATTATTTGATCCACACTCGAAATTTTTTATAGATTTTAACATGAAAATCAATATAATGATAAATTATAAATAATAAAATTTCTCTGAAAATAGAATAAGTATTTTTAGTATAAATTTTGAGTCGATTATAAAATATATAATCAATAATAAAAATGTATTTTAATATATTCTTTATACATTTTTCATAACCCAGACCCTAAAATGATTAAAAAAACATTATTTTACAGCAGTTTAATGTTATATATGAAGATTAGAAGAGATATATATGGGGAATATAGGGTTTTTGCAGTAATATCACTCCTCAATAAACACTAATGTTTTTTTATGGGAATGGCTTTGTTATTAGAAGTATTTGTTGACCATATATAGGTTATTGTTGACCCATCAATGAATAAAACTGAATTGGGTGGTGCAATTATGACCTCTACATTTTTGTTTAGGGTTTAATCAGTCTCTCCTTCTACAAATCATGCTGATGGAATATTGAAATTAGATCAAAATTTGGATCATTTGAAGATAGATAATGATAAATCTCAACAACTTGTCATAAAAGATATGTTCTTCTCTATTTCATATTTCGTGAATAAGAACAGATGAATTTCAACAAAAAATCAAGTACCTTTTTGGATGATTGTCTGGTGTTTAATGAAGTTTAAATTGAGGAATACAAACACTCCATACTTGTACATTTTCCACCTTTCCTAATTAATCAGTCCTAGAAAATTATTTATCTAAATAAGAGGCTATATTATTTTGCATTTATGGATAGTGTATTTTTTCCATAGTTATGAGTTTATTTTAAAATTATTTTCATTCACTTGATATAAAAATCAAACATAGAATTAATATATTATAATCGTCAATGAAGAATCAAGCATTTTCAAGACTGGGATCCCTAGTTTTTTTTAAACCAGGCGTAGAATACTATGGTCCAATCATAGGTCCACACCAGGGGAATGAATGTTTATTTTTTCATCCATACTTCATTGGTATATTTCATCAACGGTAGGATCTCTTATGTTTCCTAATAAAAATTAAAAAAATAGCCACCTATGTTGATAATGAAAGAGTTCTAATTGAATATGAAATCATTTCCGCTAATGTAGAATTTGTCTTTTTGGTTGTTAGAGAATATAAATTAGAGATAGAAATTGAGTTCAAAAATATAAAATAATTTTAGTTCTACTTTTATATCAATTGTACATGGTAGACATTAATGTTGAAAATGATTAAAATTATCAATTTTAAAGAAATCAGGTGATTGGTCTATTGAATGTATCTGTGAGATACCTAATTCTGATAGTATCTCTGCTAAAATGGACCACAGGTATGGGAAGAATATTAATAATGGAAAATTTACATTAATATATAAAACTTATAATACTAATTTTTATGATGTGGTTGTGACACCCATCTCAAATGAATCTTGTAAAAAAGAAAATGTCTATGCTCATTTAAATACACCACTTACTATGAAATAGATGAAACAATAACTGGATATTGTGCTAATTTAGGAGAATAGAGATAATTTACAAATTAATATCTCATGTACAACCTTGGATTAGAATGAAAATGTTGTAATGGTGTATATTTACAAATTAATTGATGATGTAGTTGTGCATAGATTTTATAATTGGAAGATTATTAATAACCCGAAATATACGTCCATAGATTCCATAGGAAAATGTAAAAATATTGTTATTGATAATGATGAATTTTAAATAATCCTCATTCAGTATCCACGATAACATATCAACTGATTTGTTAACAATTTCTAGTCTGCTAATTCATCAGCTGATTTTATGAATGTTAATTCCATGAAATATACTAATATTATACAAATTCCTTGTTATATTGGTGACAATGATTCTTCCTTGATGACATTGAATTAGAAAAGTTTCTCATAGATACCCATCAAGATATTGATGTTATTTCATACATATAAATTGACTTATAGTTTTTACAGGAGGAATAATTCAGTGTATATCTAATGTATAGATATTTTTGAAAGGACCCCAATGGTATTTTTAATTAATAAAAAAATTTGTAATATAATTCAACATTTGAACCACTCTTCCAATATTCTGGAAAATATTACATATCTCATTTCTAGTTCTAAAAATACCATATTTTAAAAATTTATAATAAATGATTCTATAGTTAATATTACATAGGTTACTCATCCTCGAAATCATTATTATCCTTCTAAGGGTCTTACTGATATTGTGCATGAACTGGTATCTTTGAATGTTATTACTAATCATATAAGAAACTCTCTTGAGATGATTAAATATGTGTCTAGTTTCATTAATAATCCTGAAAAAACTAATTGTGCATATCTCACTATGGGCTCCCATTTTAGTGATGTGGTAGAAGAAATAGATACTATTAACAGATTGGATACATGGAATTATGTAAAAGTAAATTGGAATAGAGTTTTTCATCAACATGTAAGAGATAATCATGTAATAGGTAGAAGAGGAAAGATGATTCTTATAATTTTGTTGTAGATAAGTGACAGTCATTGATTATGTTATAATTATGGAAAAAACATTACAGTTTTTGTTTAGGGTGGTATTTTTTCAATGGTATTTTAACATATTTGTATTAATTTTATTTTTAATATAGATGGTACTGGGCCATTGTTCTATATAACAATTTCACCAATGAATTAAATCTTATATCATATAATGAATATTTATGTTGAAAAATAAAAAATGAATCCATTTTGTAAAGAAAAAAATTAAAATATAAGGGAGAAGAATCCATTATCGAGGATGAGGATTATTGATAAAAACATTCACTTTTATGATGAAATATGTTAATAAATGAAGAATAATTTAGGTCAAAATACTTCGACAAGTATGTTTGTTTTGAATGAAATATATATCACTTGAAACAATAGATATTGTTAACTAAAATTCTAATATATTGTTATTTAGATCCAAATTTTATGAATAATATTTAAGAATAATGATCTAAAATAAATTATCAAAATATGATTTCACAAAATTCAATACACTTTAATACAGGTGAATCAATCCCCGTAGAAGACTAGAACATGTGATTGATTTTAAATAAATTTAATATATTGAAAGGACTGGTAAATAAAATTAAAAGGGAATAATATAAGTGACAAAATAGAATAATATTAAAAAAATAGAATATATCATAAGGAATGTAAATATATATGAGAAATACATTGGCTTAAATTCATCTGGGGTTAAATTGACGCTGATAGCATTGATAGATTGATTATTTTCTTGAAACCCCATATGTAAATGGAGTACTCCTTATAATTTATTATTTGATAGGGATATAAAAAATTAATATTCTTATAGTTGAGTATATATGTGTATGGTTTCAATAGTAATTCATTGTTTATGTGTTTTTTATATGCGTGGAAGCGTGCTAATTTTCTAGGTGAAAATAATTACATTTGTGGGAATTTATTTAAAAGTTAGAGGTAAATATTTTATCATTGGGTAGTTATGCATGGAATAAGTATAATAGATTTTAAAAATTTTAAGTATTCTATTTCATTCATTAAATTGTTCTTCTAGGTGGTCTAGTTACCTTTTGAACAAAATACTATTTTAGACAGTTTCAGATTACATTTTTTAACATTAGTAGCCATGATTAGAAATTTATTGTCGTATATATATATATATATATATTTCTAAAATATATTATATGAACCTACTTAAAAACATTTTTTGTGGTGATTTTTCTTTATATTCTATTTAAATAATATCAAATTCTAAATATATGAAATTTTAATTTTATTTTAAATAATATATATATTTATATATTTATTTACAATTTTAATTAATTCTTATACAATACATTTTTTATTAATATATACTATTAATTAATATTTAAATTAGTATTTCTACATTGTTATATTTATTTAAACAAAATATTATATTAATGATATAAATAAAATATATATAACTTATTTTGATAAATTACACATTATTTGTTTACAATTGTTTTTTATTATAACATGTTTATAATAATCATCATAATTTACTTTATCACAAGTAATATATTTTAATTTTTAAATATAATGTTTTAAATATTACATAAATTCAATATATTTAATTTTTATATGAAATCAAATTTATCAAATTAAAAGATATAGGTGGGAAAATGTAATTTTTTTATAACTGCACAATAGAATAAGAATAAGTTTTTTAAAAAAATTATTTTTAGCTTAAAACTTAATTTACTTTCAATAGATTGATAGTAAAAATTATTTCATGATTTATAATTTAATTCCACTTAATTTTTATCTGTATTTTTTATTACATTTATTCGTTACTGTAGATTAATTATATTAATATTTAAAACCAAAACATAGTGAATGATACAATTCTCTGAACAATATTCCATATCGACACAAAATGAATTTAAGAATCACCCAATGAACTTTATTATTTATATTATATAAATTAAATTTCATTAAAATCATTGTATTATATTTGATGATAAAATTCTCTAAGGTAATGATAATACGATATGAAGAAATTTTAATAAATCATTTAAAATATATTTTAATTGAAATGTTGGTTTTACCACATTATTTGTAATAATATTTAAAATTTAATTCTTAGGATGCATGAATGTTAACAAAACATTATAAAATATAATGTAAGTTGTTTTAAATTTGATGTTTTCTGAGAAAAGTTATTCAAAAAATTATATTTTAATAAATAAAAGATAAAAAAATCATGGTTAATTATATTCTATGTATCGACCAAAAATTAGTGATATCTATATTCTTGGTGAAATAACTTCAAGGAGATTTCGATATGCACAAACTGCCCCATTTTCACTTTTTCAGTTGATGGTGTTGTTTCAATGGGACCATTTATTAACCACTATTGGAGTGAAAAATGATTTGAGGATAAATAAAACAATCCAATAAGAACCGATGAATATCATTTCTAAAATTATGTCCATGATTCTATCTATGGGATAAAAGTATTCATCGAGTTCACTCAATGAATTAACTAAACTAGTTCCCCAGATGACGGGGGAAACAGTATATACGATGTTACTTAAAACTATAGATTTTACCTCCATTTTAGTAAAAATAAGAAATATAATGAAATTCACATGATTCAAGAGGGGATCCTTACAAATATATCACTATGAAATAACTATTGATTGATTATTTTATGATATTGGTGATATGATGTGGGAAATACAATCTTCATATATAGACATGAATTTCTTACATGGGAATTACATGACATTCCATGTTGGTCCACTATCAATTCTAAATAAAATTCATCGTCTATGAATTATTTCATAACCATCATATTCCATGTAGCCATAATTCATTCAGAAAATAGCATTAGAATTTAAAATTTGATGGAGACAAACTATCATAGATTAATCCAAAATAATGATGTGTTTATATCTGGAGTAGGATGATTCAAGATCAATTGTTTACTAAGGGTCATTTAATATTGATATCTATGAGTAAACCCAAAATATTATGGTTTCCGAGGTAATGTTTTTTAGAAGATTCATAGCCGTGTTCGGTGAACAAAATTATCAGTTAAAATAATGTGGAGTTTGTCTCCACATGATTTATCTTGGATGTAGTCACATTATTTTTTACACTCTGAGAATTTATGGGGATTCAATATAGTCTTCACTGAGTTCCATGGATTTGGGAAGGTAATTAATGATTGTAAGCTAGGAAAGGGTGATAGTGAAATATTTCAAAATCAAATATTTATTTATCAGTGGCCATTGCCTCTAGTTATATGGCAGTTATCTATTTTAAAAATTACTAATTCTATTGAACTATGAAACTGAATCATTTTTTAGATTGGAATTGGGTAGAGTTTTTATTTCGAATTGTTTGTGGTGAACCTTATATCCCACATAACTGGGTATACTAGATTTAATATTATCTATGAAGAATTATATTATTTTTATAATTTTATACATAGTTTAATAAGATTATATATTGGATTTTTTATCCAATTGTGCTTTTTGAATATATTTTTCATGAGTCTTATATATAGTTATAACCACATTAGTGATGTTTCCTAAATTCTATGTTCCATATTTAAATCACCATTATTATCTTCAATAACCAACTCTATGACTACTAATGGGGATATGAGGATCATAAGAGCTCCCTTCACGAAGAATTGTATCATTCATATGGATATAATTATATAAATAATATCATGGATCCTTATCGATTGGAAATTGTGTTTTGTGGAGTGTTTCTCATCTCAAAAAAAAAGATGAATAAAATCTATAATGTTTGATAGTATCATGGTTTCCATAGAGGTATCATATTAATTTTCCATGCTCCAATAATACTTGTTTTAATAACATTTAATGGATCATAAGGATGAAATTGTTGTCATAGGTATCACAATAAGAATTGTTGTAATGTCATATATATTTCATCCTTCACAGATGATGTGGTTTTCTAGAGTGAAAAACATTCTAGTACTATATTAAATAAATATATATTCAAATTTATATGGGTCATGATGATACCCATTTTTTCATTAGTTGAGTTTGTTAAGAAATATTCCAGTTGAGATGAGTGTTTTCTCAACACAACATATACAATGCCTATCATATTATAATGTAATACCATAAAGATTAACCATTTGAGATATTGTGTCCCAAAATATGATAATGTGGTAATTTACCAGAATGATCCATTTTTCCATCCTTATCAGGTCTCCTGATCTCTAGATGAGTAATTTTTTTTTCTAACAGTGAAAATGAAAATCATTGGACTTACTCCATTGTGAAGAAATAGTATTATTCATTTTATTATTGAAATTACAATAATTATATAATCTTCATATCCATTGCATTAATATTAGGGAATTATTTTCAATGTTTTTTGTGGATGATTTACCACATGTTATTTGATAGGATATACTATTGGTACTGGTACTAGAGTTATCATGAGAACAATTGTAATAACTTTTACTTTGATGGATTTTTCCCAAATGTCAAAGGCTATATGAATGTTCTTGATTTAATGTCTCAAATAGAATATACTAGTCCAATGTTACCCCTAAAAATATGTTGAACCCAATAGTCTATATCTTAAGATTATGAATGTTGTTTTTCACCTTTTTTATTATATATATATTCAATGGTTTTTCCTATAAAAGATTCATATTCATATAATATATTAATATCATCCCCTAAGAAATTAAACTTATAACCCTATCATTTTCACACTATTTATTGTTTGAGAGGTTGACAATAGTTTATCTCTTCTGCATTAATTTAAACTAGTAAATACACTATCATTATATATGTTCCCAAAAAAAAATTTATTCCACTAATGTTTTATTCCACAAGATGAATATAGGTCCCTCTATAGAATTCATATATCAGAAGATTTTTTCCAATTCATACTACTCTAAAATTACCATCATGAGACTACATTATTACATGATGTTTTTTTGATAATTTTGTGGATTTTCATACTAATTAATATAGGGAATGTGGGATTTTTTAATTTAGATAGATGAGGAGTTAAATATAGGAACAAATGGAATAAGTTTATCAGTGACTGAATGGGCATGCATCATCCCAAAATGGATTTATTATTAATAAAAAAGGAATTATGGTATTAGGGAATTTATAAATACACTATTTGATTTGATGATACCCAAGTGAATTTATTTTGGGAGATAGATATTGTAAATTACGTTTTTCTTATTTTTAATAAATTGTTTGATTCAACCTGGAATATATCGTAGAAATTTTTGATGTTTCTACCTCTCTAGATGAATGTAATGGTAATCAACATTAGATATGGTAAGGTATAAACAATTCATTTCTACTAGGTTTGGTGTATTACTTGGTATTACTTTATAGTTTGATAGGTCGTCTTATTAGAATGTATTCACCAGGGGAGGGACAAAAACACCATCTTGAGAATTCCTCTTAATGGGTGTATTTCCATTCAGTAATTCTTTATTGAGCTTCCCCAACACCTCTACCTCTTCTGTATACTAATTCATATTCTACATATAGGAGATAAATATAATGTCATCATATTGAAGTTATTTCATGGATTTAGACACACTATCCCCTTCATCATACGGTAAATCAAACCAATAATGTTATATGTTATTGTTTGGAATAGATAAATTTTTTGACTGTACCATTGATGTCAATGGTGATTACCCACTTCACACACTTATTTGTGAACAAAATTTTTAATAGATTCCTCGTCATCATGTTCTATTTAACAATTTTCATATACCAAATTATTTTGTAGCATTATTGACATTTTATTTAATATTAAACTTAATGATTATGAATTAATTACCTATACAAATCTTTTTTTATATATCCTAATAGATGTATAAATATTAATATAGGTATAGATCATAATCATACACTAATAATTCAAAAATATAATATTTTATTGGACTATAAGCCCTTTTATGTTTCAAATAACTCTATTATCACTCACATTATAGTGGGTATCATTCATTTCATTAATTGTGATTCTAAGTGAATCTGCTATAGTTTTTAGAAACATTATCCCACATGAGGGGTTTAATCATAAGGAATTAGAATAGAAAACAATTTTGGTTTTCTATCATGATTTTATTCTACTCAATAGAAGACTAACATACATTGAAAAAGGATATGTAATATTTTCCATATCCCTAAGGGATGGAATTAACAATTATCATATGTTATCATGAACTTTTCATATTTTGTGTTTAATATATTCAAGGGTGGGATTGGGTGTAAAACTTCCTCAACCCCATGGGCTTGGATTACTCTTATACTATATTATTATTATGGTTTTTAGTTTAATAATTATTTTTATCATATTATATCTTGATATGGGTGTGTTAGATGTAATAGGAACCCTAGATTTGAGTTATTATCCATTGAATTTGGATTGACTATTGATGGAACATGAGACTCCCTATACCCATACTATTTGGTCTCGTGTTAATACATCATTATTTAAAAATGGATGAGATATAAATTGTGAAGAACTATGATAAAAAAATATTTAACATTATTTTCATATATTATATATTAAAAATTAAAATAATATCTAAATACCAAGAATGATTGTTTTTGGTTATTTTTGGATTAGTTGTATAATCAACATGTCTTATAATATTTTTTTAAAATATATACATAATTGGACCGTACTAGTGTTCATTATTTATTTATCAAAACTTGAGTAATGAAAATATAAACAAGGTGAAAGATCCAATACTATGTAATAGAAAAATTAAAACTTTTTCATGAGGCGATAAAACATAAGTATATTAAATAACTTGATATTGGGTGAAATATTATATTAAAACAAATATGGAAGAATAAGATTTTTCCATATGTCTTGATAATTTGGAAATTAATCTCAAAAAACCATGAAAAAAGTGTGAGATAATAAACGTGAACTATATACTATAACATAAGAATATAATTTGGAAATATAAAATAGGCATATATGTGAGAAATTATATCATTTTGACCATTTTTAACCATAATGAGTTTATGATCAATCCAACAATAATAGTTAATTTGAATATAGTTCACATTAAATATAATAAATCTATCTAACCTCATGTTCATGATAAATTCATTGAATTTATCTATCCCTAATAATTTTAATGATGAATACCATGATCATATCCAATACACATCATGTAAATGAAAACTATTTTTAACTTCTCTAATTGGTATCATACCGAATATTAATCTTTGGAAAATAACTAATCTAAATAATTTGGATACACCATATTGTGAACATATCTAAAATAATCATTCCATGACCAATATCAATATATATTTAGGAATAAAATAGTAACCATCTAATATTAGGGTTATATAGGACACCATTAGTCAATAATTCATATACATTGGACCCATTTAAAATTCATTATTCATATTTCAGAAATAACTTTATTAACCATTTTATATATAGAAGTTTTCATGAAAATATAAAGAAAACATTTAATAATCAATATATAGAAAAAAGGTTGATGTTATCATCATAAAATAACCCAAAATTACAATATGTAATTTTAGAGGACATTTAAATAGATGTAAAAAGGATTTATAAAATTATTTCTGAAATAACTTTTAGAAATAAGAGGTAATATCCCTTTTTAAGTATCCAAAAAACTCAATAAATTTTATTCTTCAAAATGTAATACATTAATCATAATATAAATAAATATAAAAATTATTTGGAAAAAATTATTTTCATACAAGAAATTTTATAAAATAATGATCTTTTAAAAAGATTTTTTCTAGAGTGTATAAAACTAGTGACCTCTACTTTATTTAAATGAATAAGATATTAATAACCTTTTTAAAAAAAATTATTATTAAAAAATTATCTTTTAAAAAATATTTTAATTTTAATAATTTTTTTTAAAATAATTTATAATTAAAATAAGTTGGATAAACATGTTAAAAAATTGAATAAGTTATTTCCAAGGTGGACTTCTCATAACACTGAAGAAAAATGTAAAATATTTTTTACAAAATTTCTATACCACACTAATAATATTTTAATATATATTTCACATTCATGGATAATTTTGAAAATTGTGAAGTGGAATCATTTATAAACTACTACTTTATAAACAAAATTTAATAAGGGATAATTTAACATAACATAAATGTACTATATATATTTTTTTGGTTGGAATAAAAAAATAAAAAAAATATAAATAAATTTAAATATTTTGAAATACTATTGTTGAAAACCAAATCAATAAAACGAATGATATATAATCATTTTTAGATAAGGTAATGAGAAATTTATTTATTACATAATATAAATGTAATTTAAATTTGAAAAAAATTAAAGGATAAAACTATCAAGAAGAGTGAAATGGATATGTAAGAGATAAAACTCATTTGGAGGGGATTAAAACTATTATTTAAACCATAAAATACTATATAGAGAAACTTTGGCCAATATTATTACATATAAAATTAAAAATAAAATCATTATAATATCACCACGGAATACATGAAAACAATGTTGTAAAACAAAGGTCAAGGATGTATAATTATGGCCAATAAAAGAAATTGGGATAAGAAAATCAAATTCATGTATCATATTTTTTATGTAAGTTTAAAAGTATTTTATAAGAGTTGAATGAAATTTCGATTAGAATTTTGAAATATATAAATAAATTATCATGTGTAACAATTTAAACGTTATATAATAATGATTTCCTTGAATATGAATTTGAAGTCATCAAAGGATATTTATTTATGAAACAAGATTTCATTTTCTCATCACATTAATGAAATTGGTTCAATATCATGTGTTATAAAGATAGGACTATAAATTTAATAATTAGGAACGTTATTCCATGATATTATCATTTAAACACTTAATTTATTATAATTTATATTACATTAATTAGTAAGATATAATTTATTATCATCTTAAAATATTATTGATTTTGATTATTTCTCATATGCCACAAATTATCAATGATTATTCATATTAATTGATTCTATATTAATTATTCAATGATTATCTAATGTAATGGAATATTTTTTTCAATATATTATTAGTTTATAATTATATAGTACAAGGCTTCCTGTTAATATTATCAGAAATGAAATTGGAAGCATACTATTTTTAGTAATTGCTTAAGGAAAAATGAAAGTATATTAATAATGAATTAGATATTAAAAAAAACTTTTTATAACCATTATAAAAATTTATTTTTTCATTTATTTATAATAATATTATTATCTTAGTTTCTATATTCTGTCATGATCTAAATTTAGAGCATTATTCACCTGGGTGATTAAACAGACCCAAACAATAACTTGATGTAACCGATTGGCAAATATGGATAGAAAAGTGGATATTTTGTTTTAATATGTACAACACATATATATTTTTTTATAATTCATATTTTTAAAAGGATATAATTATAATATTAAGATAGATTGAAAAATAATAAAATCTGAGATGAAAATCCAGATACATTTATTTCATTGTGGGATGATAGAACACACTTCCACAAAAAAGATATTATCATTATACTTAAATTTTTTAATAATTAGAAATTGGTTTGAATGGAAATTTTAAAAATAATTATTTTAATATCATATTAATAATTTCAGTTATAATTTTTACCATCCAAGCAAGGAATATATGAAAAATAAATCATGTTTCTTTTAATGGTAGTACTCCCTTTGTTCAACTAACAACATCTTCATTTATTAAAGGATGGGAGGAAGGTAAAAATTTACATCCATTGAACATAATATAATTTCAGAATATATATGATATAATTTTAGTTGTTTAAAATTTTTTTTGGATATGATTTGTATGTATATTAATAATAGAATGAAAATGAATGAAAATGGAGTAAGTGAGAATGTTACCTTACATATTGGAAGAGTTACATTGAAACAATTTATAATGGATAAGAAATATGGTATTTTGAATATAAAATATTCTATATAAAATAAATAGGTGAATTTGGAACTTATTTTAAAATATTTAGGATTAATTAATGTGGGTTGGGGTGATAATATAATTATTGTCACCAAAAATCCTTTTATAAGGAACACAAGTGACATTTTTATAATAATATAAAATGTGATGTCACCTTTCAAAGGATAATGGGATCTAAAAAAGGAGTAAATAATTATTAAGGTTGGTAAATATGGAACCATAAATTTTTACACATATTTTTTTTAGAAATAACTCTTTTCTTCTATGATTTATTATAATTATCATATTTATTTTTGAGAAATATAAATAATTTCTATGGTAGTAATTTTATTAGAGTGAACAAAAATTCAGAATTTACTAAATAATATAGAAATAAATATTCGATAAATTATTTATTTTTTTGAAATATAAATTTATAATGATGAATACAATTAATTTCCAAATTAGCACTCATAACTAGTAAAAACCATTTTCCAAAGAACTATATTATTTTGTACATAAATTATGATTTAGTGTAAATTATTAATGTTTTAATTTTAATGAAATTGTGTTTATAAAATTGAAAATATATATGTTCTCTATCTCTAAATTGAATCAAAAATATAATTATATCATTTTTATACATAGGTAAAAGAAATAAAATATAAAAATAGTTTTTATTATAAGATTTATTATGATTCCCAAATTTTAATAATGAGTTTTAAAAAATATAAACGTTCATTCATAAATTCTTTTATATAAATTGAAACATATATTATTTATATAAAAAATTACATATAAAAATTTAAATCTATTTTGTAATATGATAATTTTATAAAAGCGACACTATATATAAAATAAATAATATTCACTATTTTAGTAAATATTTATTGATATTAGAAAAAATCCCAAAAAATCATTATAAGATACCATTGAGGATAAAAAATGAGTTTCATTTTTAAAAACTTGGAATCTAAAATTCTCATATATTACGATTAAAAGAAAATAAAAAATATAAATATAAACTATTTTTGTTGAAAAATGCTGTTTTCAATTATTATTAATACAAATTAACGTAAACTAATAATTTATGAATTATTAATATATAATTATATGTTTTATAATTTTTTTAAAAAAATTATCCAAATTTATTAGAATTAAAGATATATCACATTAAAAAAATATTTAAGAAAGCTTAATTCCATTAAATATCAGATAGTATTTAGTATATATCATTTAAATAGGAGCCAATTTTTATGTGTAATATTAATTTATTTAAATTATGTATCAGGATTTATTTAATTTCAATAAAAATACTCATCTAATATGCTGAAACTCATTATATATTGTTGTTTCATTCATTTATAATAATAAAAATAATATTTACATAAAGGGAAATTAATTTTAAAATAGTGTGGGGTTACTCACGCAAACATAAATAAATTTCATATAAAACATTATAGTTGTTGATCACTAATGAAAGAAAAAAACTAGGTTCCGAAAATATAAACTTGAATGCAGAAATAAATCCTAACACACTATTGTTGACAACATTGTTAAAATTTAATTTTCCTTTAAAAAGTATTATTTTGTGATTTTCAACAATTATCACCAAATATGCCCGATTGGATGTCTATATTTCTTGTTAGATACTAGTGACATAATTTTTATAGATTAATTGTAATTATCCTATTTCTAACCAAATAATATAAAAAATGATTATGATAATATGAAACAAATGATGTTAAATATATATATGTATATGAAAAAATATGAAGATATAATCTCTAATGATAATGACATTTTATCCTATGATATTTTTGATAATCTATGATATACTTATATCATCATACGATTTCTTCAATTTAACCCATATTTTTCATTTATTAGGATCTATGACCTAACTTGTTGTATATCACAGCCTAAAGATCCTATTATATACATCATATTGGTTCATAACGAATATTTGAATCACCATATAATATCCCCTATTTGTGTCTAACTAGGTGTGAATTAAGGCCTCATTATTATAAACATCTTAATAATCATGTTAAACCCTAGAAAATATTTTTCACGTTTGTTACACCTAGATATATCAATGTTGGAGCATGCATCAAATTTTTGTACTTGAACATGGATTTTATTTTTTGGAAATCTATAGAATATCAATATTTCAATAATTTCATGATTTTTTCCTATTTGTAATCTTGTATCTATGTTATTCACTAATTTTATCTCATCCTAATATAGAAAATAAATTGATTATTCAGAAAAATAACTAATCTAATCCAATATACATAACAGTAAACTGATTCTAACTATGGAACCCAAATCATACACACTCAAGTTCAATAATAAAAAATAATTCATAAAACCCAATATTTGATAAAATATGGGATGAAAAATGATAAACATATATATATATCATCATTTTAATATAATGAAAATACATCAACTAATTATCTTATAATCCCGAAATTAGTGTTTTAGTGTCTTTTAGGATCACCTGTATAACAATCTTATATTATAATATATGTGTCATTCTCTCCATAATATTACCACACTTGTCTCACTTCTTAAATAGTCATAACATACACTTATTTTCATATCTATAAAAATTTACCCATAAAAATTGGTTGATCTCAAATACATAGTAATGGAAAACCTACAAACATGTCACCATACAATTAATCATAATTACTTGAAAATACATGAGAATGTGATCAAAATCTTATTAAAAATAACACGGATAAAAAATATTTATACATATGTATATGGTGATTTAATGAATATTTATATCTAAAATATTAATTTTCATTAGAATAGTAGTTTTAGATAATATACATCATCTCTAACTCTTATCATAATAATATAACATAGAAATATGCAATATTCATAAACACTAAAAATCATAATATTGTCATTATATCTAACCACATCATTTTTACAATGAACATATTTACCCGATGAGTTATAAATCATTAACCAATGTACTGGATAGTGATATGGGGCCCCTCCTATCAATTATCTATACATATGTGATCCACTTCATGTCTATAATTCATTTTTAAAATATCAAATAATTAATATATATAAAAGGGTACGTTTTCATAAAAAAAATTATTGGAAATTTTAGAACCCCTCACGAGAAAAATTGAGAATGTTATCATCAAAATAAATCTTTAGTGAAATAGAATGAATATCAAACTATGTTTACATGGATTTCAATCAGCAACAAAAAATTATTTAATATATATATTTGAAAATACCAGACAAAATTTTCTTTTTTTAAATACATGATAAATCTAGAATAGAGTATCATTGTATTGGAATTCACTTAAACACATATATCATATTAAAAAAACAATTTAAAATAAATGAATGTCTTTTAGATAATACTAATAATAAATGATTTAAAAAAAATATTCATTAAAACATGTAAAAACTACAATGTGTCTTATATCAAATAAAGTTCAATTTATAACCTAATAATAATAAAAATATCATTTTAATATAAAACATTTACATTGAATAAAATTATAAATAATTCCATGTAATTTCGAAATAATTATGAAATAAAATCATTTGTGAAACCATTTCCAAACATTGAAATGAATCATCATAATGAAGAGTTCTCATAATGTTGAATGAAACAAAAGATAATATATGTAAAACATTTTTACCATAGTTGAACCAATGTTTTGAGACACATGTGAATGATATTTTAAAAATAGTGAAGTGTATTTTTTTTAATATACATTCAATTAAAGAAAAATATTATATAAAATTTCCCTCAAAACATATAATATTTTATAAGGAAATATGGCGTCTATGATTAAAATATGAACATGAAAAGGAAATTATTTTTAATATTTTAAAACACCATTATTAACAAACAACATTTAAAATTTAGTGATAAATATTTATTTTTAATAATGGTAATATTAAATTTTAATAAAAATAGAAATGAAACATATTTAAATGAGAAAATATGAAATGATAACTTTATCATAAATATTCACTATAGAAATGGAATAGAAAGTGTATATATAGAGATTTTTTATTTTGTTATTAACATCATCAATGTTTTCTAATATCGAAAATTCATTAATTTAATTTCTAAAAAATGAGGAAATTAATAAAAATATCATCATTAAATATATTATGACCATCATATAAAACCTTCAATAATGAATAATCATGTTTAACAATAAAATAAGTTGAGTTAATACTAGATGAAAATGATAATTTTAATATTCAGACTCTTTTATAGAAATAAGTGAGAATCCATGTATTCGACCACAATATTAAATAATCGATCCATTGATGGAAACATTAAGCCTACCAGATTAAGTCTCTAATAAAAACATCACATTTTTATATTAATAATTATTTGAAAGAGAGTTTATAAAAGTGACATTTCAATATCCAAAATAATATGAAATATAACACAATACAATCATTGGGTATAATCTACCCAATATATAGTAATGATGTTCCAAATGAAGTAATGTAACAAAATGAAACATTATTGAGTTAAAAAAATACCCTATAATTTTCTATAAAATTCCAAAAAAATATCATTAATCTCATATTTCATAAGAATCACAATATAGTTCACCTATTTTTTAATGTTATTAATTTATATTACAATTTTGTAATTGTAAAAATTTGTTTTTCATTTTTTTTTCATTTAGTTTATTTCCAATTTTTAATGTGAGAGATTTTGATTGTTTCAAGAATTGGATAATGTGTATAGGTTGATTTAAATTCATTGAAACATATTTTATTGGTCCTATATTACAAAATAGACTAAAATATAATTATTATAAATATATTTAATGTAATTTTCATTCCATGACACTTTGGGTTATGGATATCGTAAATGGAATTGATGGCGTGCAGGTTTTGGAAATTTTTAGTGAAAAATAGATGATATGTTAAAAATGAGTCAAATATTAATATAATCATCATAGTAGAATAAAAAATATATTTTCATATTTATTTATATGAATAAAAACATATTAATTTCTAATGTCACTAATTATATATGTTTGTATCATTTTTCTTTTTGGTCATTAAGGTAGCCCAAATGTGAAAATAAAATAATTTATTAGCGAGTGAGATAAGGAATATGATTTATCTAGTATTATGTCATTAATAGATATATAAATGAAAAAATTTATATTTTCTATGATGATGGAAATTATTTTTTGAGAGTCGGATAAATCTGAAAAAAATCATATGAAAAATGAAAAATAATATTTTTGTTGATTTAGTAGATTGAACGTACACATGATAATAATTATCATTTTCATTATAACATTAACAGGGCATGATTTATTTTTATTTTAAATGCCTCAATAATTTTTTAAATTTCATATTTATTTATTAGGCAATTTTTTGGAAAATTAATTTATGAATGTTATGTAAAATAGATCACATCACTAATCAAGGCGTAGTCTGCATTTAAAAAAAAATTCTATGAATCTAATGGTTAATAGGAATGTATAAATTCTTCATCCTATAAATATAATAACATTTCATTTTTGTCTTGATACTAATGTAATTATTTAAAAAAATTATTTACATTCATAGTATGTATAACTAAAATAAAAGGAAGTGGAATGAAAAATGAGTAACTGAGAAAGTTATCTAATTTTATAAAAGAGATCCTTTGAAAAATTAATTATGTATTTTTCACGTGGCCTATTTAGATATACATTAACAAAATAAAATTTATATAATTATTTGGTATTTTATTTTATTGTTTTATTAATCTTTTTTTTCTTGGGATGTGAATAGATATGGGAGGGAATGGGTCCTAATATAAGAAAGATTACTAAAATATATGATATAATTTATATGTAAAATTCATTATTGAATGGTCAATTTTGTTCAATAATGGAATATTGTTGATTGAGTGATGGGGTATCCTAGGAAAAATATACAACACACATTTTATGTCATAATTATTATAGTTTTTAATGCATTTAATACTTGATTTCTTAATTTTACCCATTTTGTTTTTATCGTGGTATGCAATTTTATCCTATGTAATTTAATTTTAATTACAAAAAATAGATAATATTATATAATTTGTTAAAAACTATTTTAAAAAGAAAATATTTTTTCAGAAAAACTTAGTCTAATGTGAATGAATTATTTTAATATTCTCCTTCATATAATTTTAAATCCATTTTTAGAAAAAGTGAAGTATTATGCTTGAAAATTAAGTTAAAGATAAAATTATCTATGATGTTCATTTACATGAAATTTATTTTTTTTATTTTTAGAAAAATAAAAATTCCATGATATTTTAGCATAATCCAAATTCAAATTACATCATATGCACACTTAGTTAAAAAAACATAAAAAATATAAAAAATATTAATTTTTGTTTGACAAAGTTAAACATGGATTTTTAAATTTTTAAATTTTCTATTTATTCATTTTTATTTTATTATAAAAAATAATAATATCTTAAATAATATATTTTAACATGTTTTCAAATTAGATAGGTATTATATGAATGTAGTGAATGTGGTAGTATTTTCAATATTATAATTTTTCATTATTAACCACAAATATAAACCATTTCGAAAACAAAGAAAAATTTCATCCTAATATAATTTAAGATCATTGAATTAGATAATATTTCAATTTAAAAATTAATATTCTAAAATTTATTGATTTAGTTTGAGAATATAATAAAAATATAAATAATAACTATTTTTATGAAAAATTAAAATTTTAAGTGTTTTAAAAAGTATTTAGTTTTAATTAATATTTTATAGAAGGCTAAAATATAAGTTTATGTATAATAATTTAATAAAATTATTCAAAAATATTTATTAAGATAATAAATAAAACTCTTAAATAATAGTTATTTTATAAGAACTATCCTTTTCTTTATAATATATTATTAATTATTTATCATTTAAATTTAAGTGATTTTGGTTGAGTAATATCCTTGGGATTACTATTTTATTACTTATTCATTTAATTTTTCCAATAATATTTATCTACTTTTTGATACATCAATTTATTTTAGTGTTGTGTGCATCACAAGATATTAAAAATATCATTTATCAAAATGGATAATAATATTTTAACAAATAGTTTAAGATTCTCCACAGTTATATATGTTATGCCCATAAATAATTGATTATCATTCTCTCTTTATATTAGCTAAGGCTATCCATATGATTGTCATTATTAAGGTTATATTATCAAATACACTATAGTTTTCAAAACTATTGAACTAATATTTTCATTTATAAGAGTAATATATTAAGATTTATTACCATTTATTATATGTGTGACTCATTATATATCAATAAGTCATATATGTTTCATCATACATACAACTCTCAAACTAAATTTAAATATCATGTTTCCAACTAAATATACTTAGAACATTTAATGGATAATATCTATTGAAATTAGAATATATGATCATTTAAATATGTGAACTAAATGCAATTTTGTCTTCTATTTGGATGCAATCATTTAAACTATGATAATTTCAATTCATGTATAATATCATTTGATAAACCAATAAATTCATTAGATAAGCCATATTTTTTCATGGAAAATTAATTTTAGGATCAATAATATATTCATTATAATGATACACTGAAATATTTGTTTAAAATCATTCACAATGTTTTGTAACGAATGTGGGAATAACTAATGAAAATCACTTTGGTGTTTGATAACAGGTCTGCAGTAAGGATTTTTGGTTTTCTACTGAGTGATAGTTGATTTACTACCTAAAATAACTTTTAGGGTCTCTTTCACGTTGATGTTTATTTTTTATGGAATGTGTCCACTTATCACACAAATATATATATATATCAATTCAAGAAAAACTAAAAAATCTATTTATATTAAATGTATCATGAAGTTATCCTAAACATAGACTTATCTATGGGATATTAATTAATGTCATCTCATCGAAATTATAAAAATAATTTGACTAATATATTAATATATCTTATCATATTCTAATAAAATCTAAATTCTATTTTGATACCAATTGTGGATCTATAGACCTACACTCATGGGTTTAATGCAAAAAAATCATTCATTAAACATTGAATTTCATAATTAAAATTGAGATGTCCCAATATAAAAAAATATATATTTCATATTATTTTCATTTATATATTATAATATCTAACAATATCATGATTGAATGGATTAGTTATTATGATGATCATCTACAAAAGAAACATATTTTATAATTCTTCTGAAAATTTATCTATAATTGAACCACACTAGTCTACCATATATAATTATATAATGTTAGGAGCATCTTCCTAACCTATGAAGTGGACTTATTAAAATTTTTGAGGTCAAATGATTAGTATAAGAAAAGATATCTCCATTCTATAATGGTTTATATCAAAATCATAACTTAAAACATGATTATATGAGAAATAATTATTTGAAAATAACCAAACTGAATAATAGTTTTTCTTATGTAATGATATTTTGAGATTGAATAAAAAATAAAATAACTTACACAATAACCCCAAAAGTGTGAGATAATAAACCTGATCCCTGGTTCATAACATATTACAGTAATTTTGAAATATCAAATAAGAACACACATAATAAATCATTATATTGTGAAGAATCCTAACAACATTGAGTTCACACTCAACATATTTATCTCATGTCATATAAAATAGTAACTAATTTGTTACAGGGTGATATAAGATCCAAACCAGCAATTATTCTTATATATATTCTTTAATGGAAATCAATATTTTATATTTTAATGACCAAATAATTAACCTTTGGTAAAGTCATTATTCTCATGAATACATTCATAGAACATTTATTAAGACATCTATTGAATAAATTTTAATGATATCATTATAAATTATTCTAAATCATGCATGTAGGATTTTAAATGTTATTTACATACCCTAAAATAGCATTTTAATATTATTTGGAAAATTTAATTGGATAAAAATTAGAAATAATATTTCAAAAAATTTCTATGATATAAATAATTTTATTCATTGAAATAGGTTACTTTGAGAAAGATATAAAATATTATGAATTAATATTTAAAAATGAATTTTTTAGATAAATACATCTATAGTAGATATGTTGTTTAATATCAATATATGAAAATATATAAAAACAATACATTCTTATTTTATAAAAATATATTCTATTAAGTTCATTTTTTATATCATTTATAAAATAATTTTTATTCTTGGAATGGAAGAATAATGATGAAGAATTCCAAATATAGATAAATCCACCATTGAATTGGTTTTAGAACAGATATTTACCATAGTAACAAAATAGGATGTTATGGGTAAAATTTATAATTAAATTAAAAATCTAGATGTGAAAAGTGTTAAAACCAATCATTTTTAAAAAGCAATCATTAATAAAGTAGACATAGAAAATATAATGTTTTCCCATGGAAAATGTGGAGTGTGAGATTGAATTAAGAATATAAAAGTTACATGATTCTTAATGTTTTGAAATAACATTTCATGTAACCCACATCATAACAAGAGAGATAAATATTTTATTTAAACACTTTAAAAGAGAAATTTGATGATTATTAGAATATAATCAAATTTGGATTTGTAAATAATAAAAGAAAACATTATATTTATGGTAGAATATTGATGTGGAATTGTAAAATATCATATACCAAAGATGGGAATTACTCTCAACATCATCAATGATTATAAAGTGATAAATTCATCAATAAAAATCCCTAAGAAATTAGATAAGGGATAATAATATTATTATTGTAATTATGATAATAATCTTTAGAAATCAATTTCATTGATTAATCACTAATACTAAAGATAAGAATTTGGTTCCAGAATACAAATTAAAATGTTCATATTTTTTATGTTTTAATCATTTGAAATAGAGTATTGAAGTTAGAAACCTAAATCCCCATAAAAATGAGAATCATAAATTATATATAATATCATTTAAAACTGTAGCGACTCATGTTTTTGGCCCTGTCATACTTTGGATTATTCTTACGAATAATTTCAGAGCTAGGCGCGAAGACGGTGTGCGATTCCGAGGCCTGTTGTGCCCGGAAATAATTTTATAAAAATATTAACTATTTTTATACTATGCACAAGGCGGGGGTGTTATATCTCTTAAAAGGTACCTCATAACAGTAATCTGAGGGCACGGTTGCATATGAAACGTGTCGTTTACCCTAGGAGAGGTGTAAACTTTGCTGGTGTGGGCCTCGGTGAGAAACGCCACAAGGGGCATTTTTGTAATTAAATGGAGAAGTTAGTTTACAAGTGTCGGATAGAATAACATCGGAATGGAGTCTCAGATCGCAAATCCAACTCCACCGTTGCATTCAGAATGGCACATTTACCCTGGGGGTGAACTTACCTTTGTCTGCATCGGGAATCGGGTGGAGGCGAGTCGGGAGCCGGAGATAGGAGATATTTTTTATTAAAAAAAAGAAATATCTCCACCTTCTTACCTCCCTCTTCCCTCATGCGCAGGCAGCGACACCACCCTTATGACCTCCGTTTCTTCTCTCATTTGAGCTCTGATTGTCCGTTTTCTTGTGTCGTTCGTCAGCGGATCTTTCTTCAGGGCGTCGCTGGCGTCGATCTTTACCCAAAGCTTCGGCATTTCGCCCGTGAGGTAGGCGGTTTTCATTTTAATCCCTTGATCCTGTTTTTTCTACGAATTGCTTCGTTTTGAGGTCGTTACATGGATGATCACATCCCGAGGGTCACACTGGTGCTTCCGGATCACAAAACGGACCACCGGGTTGCCCCCGGCTGTGCGCGGAATGTTTGTCGGCGTGACGACGTGCATGCAAAGCGCGGTGGCGGGCCGGTCCGACCTCTTTTTGTCATACGAGGGTCTTTAAACCCCCGTATATAATGCAATCTGGGAGTCAGATTCACGTGCTGTTTGCGGAGACGCGACCCTGACGACGAGTCGAACCCTCCGGTGTGGATTCGAGGGTTTGAAGGTTTCGGATTGTGGCCTGGGTGCTAGAAACGTCATATAAAATAATATTATTTTATTATTTTACGACTTCAGGCCATTGTAACATCTACCCGGAGCGTCCGAATGACGTGCCGTTAGTGGCATTGAGGCCCTGATGGTACAAAGGACTATTTGAGATGGTTTTTGGGTGCTGAGACTGAAAATAGTGTGCGGGCCCCATGAGGCCGGGTTTTGGCGTTTGTGGGGAAACACAGCTTTTTCACCAGGAGTACGATTTTGACAGATGATTAGTCGATCCTATGTTTTTTCCGAGAGGATCGCAACAGTTCGATCCATTCTAAGAGTTTTGGGATTGAGGTCTGGGCCCCGCTCGAGCTTGCATTTGGTGAATAATTCCTTTTCCACCGGGTGCCATTTCAGATGAACGAGTAGTCAATTCCCCTTGTTTTTCCAAGGGGATCGTTGTGGTATGATCCGCTCAATGGGTTTCGGGATCGTTGTGTGGTCCTCGCATGAGCTATCTATGGTTAATAGTTTCTTTTTCACTGGTGCTCCGTTTCGGGCGAGTAAGAATCCTTTGCTACGTGATTTTCCACGTAGAGCGTGATGGTGGCCTCAGTATTGGCCTTGGAGGTGCGCAGTGTGGCGTTGTTGTTGGTCACTCAGGTTAGTGACGTTTTGGACCAGTAGCGGTTGAGGATACTCCTTTGGTTCATTTCCACGAGGGTTCATATGGCATCAGAAACTTTGAATAGGTTTGTTATCCTCTCGATGGGATGTTTAAACTGTTATGGTTGTGGCATCCCTCCGGTGGGCCCGGAGAGGGATCCTCTAACATCTTTTCCCTAGATCGGGTTCTTGGAATCGTTGTGACTGCTTATTCACTGGTGGAGATCCCCTATCTAGCTGGTTAACCTCGTAGGGTTTTCGGCATCATCAGGATTATGATCCCCTACGTGGTGGGCCGTGCTCAGTAGGGTTGTGGCATCATCGGTTATACGATCCCCTACTCAACATGAGGTGTATTGTAGGGTTGTGGTGTCGTTGGTTATGTGATACCCTACTCTGTGTGTGATTTATGTAGGGTTGTGGAATCATCAGTTCGATCCCCTAAATCGCAAGTTATACCAGATAGGGCTCTTGTATCATCATGACCACCTTTATATGGGTGATGATCCTCTATCTGAGGGTCGTGCTTCTGTCGAGTGCCAGATTGGGTTTTGGTATCCCCCAGCGGATCCTGGGTGTGATCCCCTATCTGTGAGAACTACGTCTTCCAGATTGAGTCATGGTATCCCCCAGCGGACCCTGGGAGTGATCCTCTATCTGTGAGCTTCGTATAACGGAGTAGGTTCTAGTATCCCCTAGAGGACCCTAGGAGTGATCCCCTATCCGAGGACTTTGGTGGTCATGTTGTTTCAGTGGTGATTTATCCTCATTGATGTTATCCGACAAGAGTAATCTCTCGGGTGAGCATCTGAGATGTTTGCTTGGGACCCGATGGAGTGTATCTCTTGGGAGTGCGTCATCTGGGATGACAGTGTTCGTGGAGTGTACTCTCGTGGTTGTGGATACGTGTTGGTGTTGAGGTCGGTACCGCATGTGTCTTGTTGCATGAGCTGATTATATCTAGATTGTTCAAGGTGTATGTATGGGAATAAACCTGAGATGAGGTGACAAGTTGTTTTTAGCCGAGGATGGTCACGAGATGGAGTTTCTCTCTCATCTGGGTTCCCTTTGGCTGGGATGAGTGGACTATTGACTTTTAGTTTCTCTCTCTGGCTTTTGTTTTTTTTGGGTGCCTACTGAGTATGTTTATACTCACCCCTACACGGGCTTTTCCCGTACATGTTGTGTCTTGTGAAGATCACATGCCTTTTAACGGAATCCCAAGAGGACCCGGAGCAGGAGGAGCTGAGTGAGCGAGACTGACCAGGGTGTTTGCCGGTGCGGTGTCGAAGGAGCTTTCCGGTAGGTGTTTGTGGCAGCGTTCCCCTTCTTCAGAGTAGGTTGGACGTGCTTTTGTAGTTTTCTTTTGGCGGGCCCTATTTTTCCGATTATTTAATTTTTCTGTTGCACTCTGGTTTGGGATGGATTGTATAAATGAATTTACTTTTCTGTTTTCTATATCTCTGCACTTTTCATGGAGGTGTTTGTGGATGCGTTTGTATAGTTACCTTATGCTAATGCCTCCCATGTGTGTGATATCCTACTCGGCACTGGACGCCAGCCCCTGTCCTATTATAGGCGGGCTTGGGGAGTCGTGGCTCGAGCCCCGTTTGGTCACGTCGTGACAGAGTGGTATCAGAGGAGGTTCTCCCTTTGGGATCTCAGAGCGTAGCTGGTCTAGCTGTGAATTTGGTTTGGGTTGCATAGTTGCAGTGTTAGGGTGTTTCGAGCTCAGATTTCAGGCCAGAGACTCAAGTGTTGGTGCAGCGGCCGAAGTATCAATACACCAGGACTCTGATAACCTTCCTTTCGACTCAGGAAATTCGTACACTAGTCGCAGGGACATAACGGTACATGCATCATATAAGACTGGGTTTTTGGGTTTTTCCTTGTCCTTCTTGAGTCAGCTCTCCAGATATACTTTTTGACTGTGGTACATCTTGAATGTATTTCAGGATGCCTCCATGATGAGAGCCTGCTAAGGTTCCACATCGAGATTGTGGTGATGATCTACCCCATGCATAGGCTATGGACCAGGGCACAGGTTCTGAGGCCGGACCTCCAGGTGGTTCACTAGTTGAGCCACCACCTGTCGTGCAGTTGGTTGTGCTAGCAGTGCAGGGCGAGGTTGCACACAGGCTGAGTGTACTGCACGAGTTCCAGAGGAAGCGACCTTTGAGGTTTTGGGGTGATCCAGACCCCCATACAGCTGATGACTGGCTTGAGGGAGTCACCCGAGTTTTCCGCCTAGTGTGGACACCTCCTGATCAGATGGTGGTCCAAGCGGCGATCCTTCTACATGGTTTGGTCAGGCGATGCTAGAGCCTGGTGACACCGTCCCATGATGAGGAGACGCTCACGTGGGAAGAGTTTGAGCAGCTCTCCTGGGAGGAGTTCTATCCGGTTATGCTGTGGTCAGTGCGGATTCAGGAACATCTGCAGCTTCAGAAGGAGGGCATGTCTTTGTCGGAGTACTCAATGAGTTTTATAGACCTATCGTGCTACTCCCTGGATATGGGTCGTGACCCATTCATCAGGGCTCAGACCTTCGAGCAGGGCTTACGCAGGGACATCCGGGCAGTTGTGGTTTCTTTGTGTCTGCCCACCTATGATGGAGTGCTGGAGTGAGCTTTGGTGGTGGAGAGCTTTCTGGCTAAGTTGATTTCCCCTATTAGTGATGGGAACATGAGAGCCGAGACGTCGACATCTGGTAGCAGATGACAAACTTATGGGTCTGGATGTGGCCAATGTTTCAGGTGGCGTCCCCAGTATGGAGGATCTGTGTCTCAAGGCTCATAAGGCTCGCAGGACAGTTTTGGTCAGCCGTAGGAGAGGCGGTGTTATGCTTGCGACAGTCGGGGACATCTTGCTAGAGATTTTCCGACTCGTCGTGCTGCTGAGAGGGAGCTGGTCGATGGACCACCTTGGATGAGGCAGCGTCTCGAGAAAGGAGGTCCACTGGGCGCCGAACGTGGCAACGGAGCTGGTGCAGTAGGAGGCGGTGGTAGGCGGTACCAGTTTCCACCACCCCCACCCCCTGGTGGTCCATGCCAAGCTTAGGGAGCTGGTGGTCGAGGGAGAGGACAGTTCCATGCCCTAGGGGATGTTGACCCAGAGGCTCTGTGGATGGATAGAGGTACGCCTTGTGTCCTATCTACTTTCTGCAGTAGTTGATAGACACTGTTTAGTGGTACCCTTCCATTCATTTTCTTGCTCGAGTTTGTTTAGGGCATTGGTAAGACCATGTGTGGGTGTTGTTCGGCATGCTTCGAATGCGTGAGGAAGAGGGATCCTTCCCCCACCGAGTCACGTTTTTCTGACACAATTAAAACTGTGGGAGTGAGTCAATGCCTCCCAAATTAGATAATATCGAGGTGAGGTGGATGGGTCCCTCTGACTTATGTGTTTGGGTATGAGTGTTTTTTGGTGAACTCGTTGGTGTGTGAGACCCAGTTAAGAGTCCAGTCGCTTGCCTTGAGATTAGGGATTTTCTGGAATGAAAAGTTATAAGGGGGGAAGGATTTAACAACTTGGGTTTTTGGCCCTATCATGCTTTGGATTATTTCTACAAATAATTCCAGAGCTAGGCGTGAGGATGACGTGTGATTCGGAGGCCCAGTGTGCCCAAAATTAATTTTATAAAAATATTAAGTATATTTATACTATGCACGTGGCGGGGTTGTAATATCTCATAAACGGTAGCTCAGAACGGGAATCTGAGGGCACGGTTGCGTCCAGAACGTGCCGTTTCTCCTAGGCGAGGTGTACACTTTTCTGGCGCGGGCTTGCGGTGAGAAACACCACCAGGGGCGTTTTCGTAATTAAATGGAGAAGTTAGTTTACAAGCGTCGGCTCGAATAACATCTGAACGGAGTCTCAGATCGCAAATCTGAGTCCTCCGTTGCATTTAAAACGGTGCTTTTACCCTAGGGGTGACCTTACCTTTCTCTACATCGGGCATCGGGTGGAGTTGACTTGGGAGCCGGAGATAGGAGATAATTTTGTTTAAAAAAAAAAGAAATATCTTCTCCTTCTTACCTCCCTCCTACCTCTCGCGCAGGCGGTGGCACCCCCCTTCCGACCTCTGTTACTTCGCTGATTCAAGCTCTGATTGTCCGTTTTCTGTGCCGTTCGTCAGCGGATCTAGCATCAGGTCGTCGCCAGCGTCGATCGACACCCGAAGCTTCGGCATTTCGCCCGCGAGGTAGGCGGTTTGCGTTTTAATCCCTCAATCCTGTTTTTTCTATGAATAGCTTCATTTTGAGGTCGTTGTAGGAAAATATCACGCCCCGTGGGACACACTGGTGCTTTTGGATCGTAGAACGGATTACCGGGGTGCCCCCGGCGGAGCCGCGGCGGAGGGCCGGCGACGGCGGTCGGTCCGACCTCTTTTAGTCATACGGGGGTCTTCAAACCCCCGTATCATGCAATCCAAAAGTTGGATTGACATGACGTTTGTGGAGACGCGACCCTGACATCGATGAAAACCCTTCGGTTTGGGTTTGATGGTTTGAAAGTTCGGGATCGTGGGCTGGGAGCTAGAAACGTCGTATAAAATAATATTATTTTATTATTTTACGACTTCGTGTCGTTATAACTTCTACCCGGAGCGTCCGAATGACGTGTTGTCAGTGGCGATGAGACCCTGATGGTATGGATGAATATTTGAGATTGTTTCCGAGTGTTGAGACTGAGAACGGGGTGTGGGCCCCACGAGGTCGGGTTTTGGCATTCATGGGAAAATGCAGCTTTCGCACCAGGAGTTGGATTTTGACGGATGATTAGTCGATCCTTTGTGTTTTTCTGAGAGGATCACAATGGTGTGATCCATTCGATGAGTTTTGGGATTGAGGTCTGGGCCCCGCTCGAGCTGGATTCGGTGAATAGTGCCTTTTTCACCGGGTGTTCGTTTCGGACGAACGAGTAGTCGATTACGCTTGTTTTCTGAGGGGATAGCCGTGGTATGATCCGCTCAATGGGTTTTGGGATCGTTGTGTGGGCCCCGCACGAGCTAGCTGCGGTGAATAGTTCATTTTTCAGTGGTGATCCATTTCAGAAAAGTAAGATGCCTATCCTGCGTGATTTTCTGCGTAGATAGCGATGGTGGCCTCAGTATTGGCCTTGGAGGTGCATAGTGTGGCGTTGTTGTGGGTCGCTCAGGTTAGCAATGTTTGGGACCAGCAGTGGTTAAGTGTACTCCCTTGGTTTGTTTCCATGAGGGTTCATATGGAATCAGAACCTTTGTATAGGTTTGTGATCCTCTTGATGAAATGTTTAAACTATTAGAGTTGTGGCATCCCTCCGGTGGGACCGGAGCGAGATCCTCTATCATCTTTTCCCTAGATCGGGTTCTTGGTATTGCTGTGACTACTTATTCACGGGCGGCGATCCCCTATCTAGATGGTTAACCCCGTAGGGTTTGTGGCGTCATAAGGATTATGATCCCCTACACAATGGATCATGCTTAGTAGGGTTATGGAATCGTCGGGAATATGATCCCCTACTCAGCATGAGGTGTATATTAGGGTTGTAGAATTATTGGTTATTGGATCCCCTACTCTGCGCGTGGTTTCTGTAGGGTTGTGGCATCATCAGTTCAATCCCCTACATCACAAGTTATACCAGATTGGGTTCTGTTATCATCGTGACCACCTTTATATGTGCGATGTTCCTTTATATGAGTTTTGTGATTCTGTCAACCGCCAGATCGAGTTTTGGTATCCCCCAGTAGAGCCTAGGTGTGATCCCCTATCTTTGAGAACTACGTCTGCCAGATCGGGTCGTGGTATCCCCCAGCGGACCCTTGGAGTGATCCCCTATCTATGAGCTTCGTATACCCGAGTGGGATCTAGTATCCCATAGCGGAACCTAGGAGTGATCCCCTATCCGAGGAGTTTGGTTGTTTCTTTGTTTCAGCGGTGAGTTATCCTCAGTGATGCTAGCTGATGAGCATAATCTCCTGGGTGAGCGTCTGAGATTATTTCTTGAGACCCGATGGATTATATCTCTCGGGCGTGCATCATCTGGGATGACAGTGTTCGTGGAGTGTACTCTCCTGGTTGTGGACAGTTGATGGTGTTGAGGTCGGTACCTCATGTGGCTTGTTAGGTGAGCTGATTATATCTAGATTGTTCAAGGTGTATATATGGGCATACACCAGAGCTGAGAAGACTAGTTGTGTTTAGCCAAAGATGGTCACGAGATGGAGTTTCTCTCTCGTCTTGGTTCCCTTTATCTGGATGAGCAGACTGTTGCCTTTCAGTTTCTCTCATTGGTTTAGGGTTTTTGGGGTGCCTACTGAGTATGTTTATACTCGCCCATGCATAGGATTTTCCTACACATGTTGTGTCTTGTGCAGATCGCAGGCCTTTTGACGGAGTCCCAGGAGGACCCGGAGTAAGCGGAGCATAGTGAGCGAGACTGACCGGGGTGTTTTCTGGTGCGATGCTGAGGGAGCTTTCCGGCAGGTGTTTGTGGTAGTGTTCCCCTTCTTTAGAGAAGGTTGGACGCGCTTTTGTAGTTTTCTATTGGTGGGCCCTGTTTTTCCCTTTTTGTACTTTTTCTGTTGCACTCTAGATTGGGATAAATTGTATGCATGCATTTACTTTTCATTTTTCTATATCTCTGCACTATTTCATGGAGGTGTTTGTGGGTGCCTATGTACAAGTACCTTTGTCTAATGCCTCCCATGTGTGTGATAGCCTACTCGGCACTGGACGCCAGCCCCTGGCCTATTGGAGGAGGGCTTGGGGAGTCGCTGCTCGAGCCCCGTTGGGTCGGGTCGTGACAAAACCATTAACCAATGTATAATAATAATGGTTTGTAAAAAACATTATGTAACAACTACTAGTTATTGAGTTCATAAACACCTTTACTTTTACACCGAAATTTCATAATAGAAAATTAATATCCTTTATCATAAACACAATAATACTAATAAATTTTTCCATACCCATATAATTATTTATAATAATTTCCACTATTAATTTATAATCATTTATTATATATTTATTTGATAAATATGGTTTTTCATTATAGAATGTTTTTAATTTTAATTATTTTATGAAAATATTTATTTTTAATTATTCATTACTCTTTAATGGTATCCAGTTAATAATTCATATATTATTTGTGGATGGAGTATCTATATTTTATAATAAATTATCACTCTCCAATTTTATTCAAACACTGTTTTAGTTAAGGTTCTTCAGAATGAAATTTGTGGAATGCCTATTTTAGAATTTTTTTTATAAATATAATTTGGTATGATAATGATCCATTAATTATTTACATTATCATTTGAAAATATTAATAAACTATTATTTTCTATTTTTTACATATAATATGTGTAACGATGTTTCAGCAGTCATACATGAATGATGATTACATCATTGATGTAGTGGGCAATGAAATAGACTAAAATAAGAAAATGGTTTGATAATTAGGAGAGTATGGTTTTGAAATTGATTCATTTAATATTAAATTATAGTTATAGAAGATGAATAATATTATAAATATTTTTTTATAGTAAAAAATATTTTTATATTGATGAAAAATAAAGAAATTTCTAGATGAAAACCAAAAACATATTATTTCTGATATGCAATTTTATACTTCTACACTCAAGCATCATTATCATTTTTTAAATAACAAATGAAATGAAATATGTTATATTTTAATAAAAATAATGATATTTCAAATATAATAATTATTTATTTAGTACACCCTATGAATAATACATTTTAGTTGGTCTTGATAAATGAATCACATCACTTGTTGAGGCATTAGCCCACATGTTACACACGTAAAATTTATATTTTCTTCAATGTTTTGGAGGAATGTATAAAATTGATATCGAAAAAAACCCTTCTATTATAATTTGGATATTTATGTCATTATTTCATAAATGTCACATTATATGTAGATAATTTATAAGATGTTGAATTGAAAATATAATGAATAATGTGTATTAAGGAATATTAAATTAATCTTTAGAATATATCAATCAAAAAATGGATTTAGGATTTTAGAGATGGTCATTTTTTGATAATGAAAAAAACCTATTGGAAATATTAATTGTGTTTTGTGTGTTATCATAGTATATTTTGGACAAATATATATAGATTGACATATGAATATAGTTGGAGTTTCAGTAGCTTCTTTTATATTAGATATGGGTTACATTTTTTTTAGAAAATAGTAAATTTACTATTTAAATATCAATTATATCTATTAATGTGAAATAATATTTTGGATTAAGGGTTGAGGTTTCTAAATAATTATCCATAAATTCTCAATAATTTTTTTACATGATTTGAAATATTTTATACTTATACTTTTAACTTTCACCATGTTTAGTCTTCACAGTAGTAAATAATTTTTTTACAAGTAATATATATATATATTTAAACTAAAATAAGAAATAATACATTACTTGAATGTACAAATTCCTAATAAAAAATCATTTTTTTCAAATAAAATTTATAAGAGCTACAAAAAGTTGATATAATATTACTTATCAATATACGTAAAAACTATATTTTGAAAAAGATTTTTTTATGATAAAAATTATAATTAGAATATATTTTTAATTTTTTTTTTCATTTTTAATATATTTGTTTTCATATTGTTAAAAAAATAATATTTATGTGCGTCTCAAATTAATGCACAACATAATCCCAACTTGTGGGCACATAGTTAAAATAATTAGATGACAAATAGTTTTAATTATAGTGAAATATTATATATGTTTAAAAAAATAGAATGGGGTATATAAATTATACATTTTTTTAAATTAATTATATAAATTTAACAAAAAAAATATATATATATTTATATTCAGAAATAATTAAAAAAATATCAAACCATTATTAAACTTTTGATATTTCATAGTAGTAACTGCATATGTAATATAGATATTTTTTACTTTTCTTAAAAAAATTCATCCTCAATAAGATAATATAAATACATCATAATAAGTTAATATTGAAAATATGATTTATAAAATTAAATTTAATTTATAAAATTAACATTAAATAATTTATATTTTCTAAAATGCAAAAAAAAAATCAAATGAAACAATTTTATTGAAAAGATTGTGTTTTTAATTGTTCACAATACTATTGAGTATACATTTATAACTTAAAGAATTTTAATTTATTAATTATTATATTATATTAATTAAATTGTGGAAAATTTAACTTATTTGGGTAATATATACAATACTTTGAAAATATAATGTTGTAAAAGAACCATCTGATTTTATATTAATTGATATTAATTATTTTGCCCATAAATATTTGAAATTTGAGTTCAGAAATATAAATTAATTTAATATAGATTATATTTTCCTTTGATTTTACTTGTATTGTTTTTCTAATATGTCTTGGATCCTTTTAGTTATAAAATGTGTTCATTTCATGAAATTCCAAATATTTTTTTAAAAGGAGACTAATAATAGAATATTTAGATAGAATTCACCAACATTATAAAAACTAATGGTTTTTAATATATAATTAGTTTTAGGTTCATCAATGATGTGATTTATAGATGGAATAAGTTGATGTGAAAACTAACTAAAATATGTAGATCTAGATATAGACTCCATTTTTGAGGAAATTATTCTCAACTCCAGTTCCCCTAATGAGAATTTCATACTCACTAGTTGAGGAATGTAAAGGATATAATACACTCCCACCATCATATACATTTGTTTTATAAATCATCATCTATTAGCTAGTGAAGTATATTCAATCCATCTTGGTATGATTATATGATATAATCACACTAATTATAATAAATAAAATTTTAAGCCATAAAAATTGTATCCAAGTAATCATAGAGATAATTTTCATACAATTACATATAGATATCAATGTAACAATCATTGGTAGGGCTCCTAGATTTGAGATGATGGAGATTCATTGTGAAATTATGATAGAGTTGTTTTATTAAATTTTCTTTAAATGTATTGGTAATGAAATGATAAGATGTTGAAATATTTCGAAACATGATAATTATGTTTCCATTCTACCAGCTCTCTCAGAATTAAAATTGAAGATTATTCATGAAATTTGAGTGTTTTTTTAATCTAATTCAACTAAAAAGATATTTCACCACATTTTCATGGAATTTATCCAACTTATCAAGAATTTTATCATTAATATTTTAGTATTTGTAATATAGGGAGATAGAAATGATCCTTGTTTCATTGATTTTACCATTTACTAGGATGGGACACAATTGATATTCGATTAATTTAATAGTGTAGCTAACATCCTCTGTTCATGTATCTAATTATACAAAGGAATCTATAAAATTACGTTATTGAAATGAGTGCCTATTAGAAAATTGGTATTTTTCTATATGGTGGGCCTTTTTTGGAAATTTTTATTGATGGTATGAGAAGGTAATGACCCCATTTATTATTATTTTCTTCTTGAACAACTAGTGGAGGAACATTATAATTATTGGGTTTTTTATAAATTTTTTAGGAATTTAATTAAAGTTTAGAGTTGAGAGATGATGATGGACTCTACAAAATGAATCATAGGTTAGATAATTCATAACTATTTGATGTGGTCCTACCATAGGGAGGAATACTGCACAAATTGATATTTTTGGTTTATGGATGGACTCCAAAACTACTTCTATGCGGAGGGAATCTATACCATCCTAGGTAAAAAAAAGAATCTAACATTTTCATATTTATTAATTTTTGTTAATTAAATATTATTTTTTAATAAATGGGATGTTATGTTCTATAGCATACCCGATATTCAACCACAAGTTTCATTGAAATTTTACGTTGCACGCAATGTTGAGTTTTACAGAAAAATAATAATATTATATTATTATTTTAAATGATAGTTAAATCCAAGATCTTGTATTGGTGAGAATGAACAAGAACTAACGATATTATGATTAAACATGTTTCTTAAATGTTTTTACATTTATCTAATAAATATTAGATGCTTCAAATGTGAATGAATCCAATTTTATGTAAATATGCTCTAAAATTCTTTAAAAGGCCAATTTATAGACTTTTGATTGTGATCCCTTTTTAAATATAATTTTTGTCAGTTTTATATGTTCCATTTAAAAAATAAACTTTTTTTAGAAGTTGGACCTTAAAAGTTACTTAGCGTAAATTTTTGGTTGTTTTCTGATAAAAATCAATTATTAATTAATAGTATAATATACTGCATATTAATTCAAAAATACCATTTCATTTAATTTATTAACATATAAATATTGTTATTTAATTTGGTTTTAAAGGTCAATTGTATTATATTTTCATCATTTAATCCAATTTTGGTCATTGGAAGATATTTCACTCTTAAATTGGACATAAACACATGTAAATTATTGAGTAGTTATTATTTCTTAAAAACAAATTTTTTGGTTTTGACAATGAGAATTAATTTTAAATTAATTAATAAAACTTATTTGTTATGAATTTTCTAATATAGACATCATTTGTAACACCCCAAGCTTCTATGGTACGCTTCTCTTTGAATAATGTGATAGCGTGTGTTGTACACAACATCGAGTTCTAACACACCACAACCAATCAAACTAGCCGTTATGAATAGTAATACATACTTTTTTAAATTATGTATATTTTATATTTCAAAATGGACTTCATTTTTGGTTTTGGAATATCGAAATTATCCTAAGATGAATTTTTGGTATTTTTTTGAGAACATCCAATTTTTATGAATAGTGAGAAATACTTAAAAACAACTTTTTGAATCAAAATAATTTATAGTGATAAATTATATTATTGAGTGGTTTTAATGTATAATTAGAATATATTTTTACCATTTTATCCAATGGTGTTCATTAGAATTAATTTCACTTTGAAATTGGACCTAAACAAATGTCAATCTTTTGGTATATATTGTTTCTTAAAAACACGCTATTTGTTGTGACATCGGGAATTAATTATAAAATTAATTAATTCAACATATATGTTTGAAATTTTGTAAAATACACATCATTTTTGAATTCGGCATATCAATTATAGCTTAGGGTGAAATTTTGGCATTGTTCTAAAAAAATTCAATTTTTGATGAATAGTGAAACTACTAAGTGGTAGTTAAAAAAACTGAATTTTTCATAGAACATAATTTTACCGTTTCCATGAATGGAATTTCGAAAATTCGAGAGACACGGTTAATATAAAGAAGTAAAATGTGGTTCAATGAGATAAAAATAATTTTTGGTGAATAATAATTTTTTACTTTTATTTACCATAGTTAAAAGTAAATAGGGTAATTAAGGGTAAAAATGATATTAATATTACCCTAAAACATGTCCTAATTCTATTGGAAAAGTTTATATCGACCAAAAACAACCTTAAGAATAAAATATTATCATTTAGGTCTACTTGGATTAGATTAGGACATTTATTATTATTTAATTCAAAGAAGAGTTAAAAGAGTTAAAATCAATGTTTATTTACTGAAACACTTTTAATATAGGGTTATACATAAGATAAATTAGATTGTAAATATTCATTAGAAAGATAATAATATCTATTACATAATGATAGTTTATTATTTATTTTTAGACAAAATATAATTAAATTTATTTATGACACAATGATGATGCAGTAATTACCATAATAGTGAAAAATTAAACTAATTGATATTATAAATACCCAAATAAATATAATTTGAAACTTTTAATGAATTACACTAATTTTTTAGGATATTATTAAATATTATTATTGATTTAATTGACTTTTTTCGAATTAATCGTTCTTTTACGAGTTTCACAAAAATCAACTATTGAATAGTTTCAAAATTGACATAAAAGTGTTTTTAAAACAAATATTATATTATTAATTGATAATAAATTCTTAAAAATAAAAGGTTCTGCCAAAAGACTTATATCATGATAGTTGTATCATTAATGGACCACATGGGGGGTCTCTTGGATGTATATAATAAGTTTATTAACTATATGATATAAAAATACAAAGTGACAAGGTAAATGTCAAACTAATTAACTAAGAGTTTAAACTAAATGATAAGGTTAATATAGTAACCCATACCATTCTAAATTCTATTGGTTGAATGTATTTCGACCTATCCCCACCTTAACCTTTGAATAATAATCTTTTTATCCATTATAAACTTAATATGAATTTATTATAAATTAATATTTCTAGCTTTTCCAAAGGTGCCCTCACCCCTCTTATAAAAGGGCACTCCACCTCTTCATTACTTCACACCTCCAAAGCCTTTTGGATCGTCAAAAATCTGCCCAAATACTCTCTCAACTTCCCTCACTACAACCTAGAGGCCTTATTTTGATCAGAAAGCCAACCTATGGAGCCCTTTTGATCAAATCAATAGGAAGAACCCGAAGAACAGGTAATGTTTTCACGACCCTTTTTCAAATTCATTTTCTCTTCCACTTATTCTTTCTTTGTTATTACCATTCTAAAATAATAAATCCTGTATCTTATATATACTATTATGTTATTATAAATATGGTACAACCATATTCAGTATTCTATCCACCCTTTGAATAACATGTCACCATACGTGCGTACGTACGGCTTACAGTCTCCACGTCGTGGTGTAATTGTTATTCAAAATATTATTATTTGGATGGGTATAATAATGATATGTAACTCATTTAAATAATAAATATAACAGGATAATGATTCTGTATATATGATATAATATCCAATTATATATTATTTTAATATCAAAAGAATGATATTGTCGCTCGTGCGTACTTACGGACTACCGTCTCCACGAACACGATGAGATTCATTCTCTATCGTATCCATTCAAGTATAATTATCATTTGATGATTTAAAAATAATGTTTAAGGAAATTATATCATTCTGTATATAAATAATATACAACCTATCCATGATAAACATGGCTTACTTAACAAAACATATAACAAAAAATGAGTAAGTTAACACCCGAAACGACGATAATACTAAGATATTATTAACAAAGCAATGTTAAAAGATCATATATGATATCATATTAATATATATGATTCTTTTATAATTTAATAACAATTATTTCACCATTATACAAGAGGTTAACCTACCCCAACCAATGAAAAGTATAGGGTAAGGGGTTTTCATCTCACTCCTTATTCCCGTGAGATTCATGCTATATTGCCACTATTACCTTTTCTATGGTGTATGTACTGCCTATAATTGTATTATTTGTGTAATACACTTTAATTTATGTGTATTTACATATTCATTGTATGATACCTCTTTCATGGGGTGTATGTATCGTAAGTTACCAAATTGGTAAGGGTTATTTCACAATCTCTTCATTATCCGAGGTTGTTTATACGTAATAATTTACTAGGATCTCTTTATCATCCACATCCATATTTCATAAAAATGTATTTAAAAACATTTTAACTATTTAAAAGAATATGGGTTAAATTCATTTATACACATATGTGTTTTTAATAGAATCTTTCCGTCGTTTTCCAAAAAAAGGCACTTTTAAACTTTCGAAAAATTTAAGGTAAGAATGTTTTTTAACTTATACGGTGGGTGTGGCTATTTACTGCCATTATAAAATCATCAAAGCTTCCCTTACAAGATTATAATAATATTTTCAAAGTAAATGTTTTATTTTATAATTATGTGACTTTTAAATGATTTCAAAATGAATATTTTAATAATTTTTGAAAGGTACTCTTCATCAAGATCATAATTTTAAATGTTTTAAAGATTTATCTTTCTAAATATTTTTAATTAATGGCCATGTTTTGAAAATTATTTTAAGGATTTATTTATATGGACATGATGGTTTTAAAATGATATTTCTTTTCAAAAGTTTCAATGTGGTATGGGACACATTGATTCAAAAATCTCTTTTAAATAACTTACTTTATAAATGTGTGATTTTTCAATGATTTCGAGAAAAGAGACATTTCTATCAAATAGTTTTGATTTCATCTATGTCAACACCCTTTGATGGATTTTAATCTTATTTAAAGTTGATTTATTATAATACAAAACATTTTTATTGTATTTAAGGTTTTGTGATATGTTTTACCATGTATGTTTTATTTTTATAACATTCATGTTTTATGGAGAAAGTATTGAAATTTCGTATGCTAGTTCTAATATGAATTTTTATGTTATGTTTAAACCTTTTCATATGGGAATGAATTGGACTTAGTAAGTGATGGGTGGAGCTCGCTATAGCTCCTCAATTCATAGGTAGGTCTCATGAGAAAAACTAGTGTCTTGGCACAAGGCCTTGGAAAAATATTATTTGTAGTCTTGGCACGAGGCCTTGGCTATGTGGTTATGATAGTCTGGCATTATGCATTCCATCATTATGAAAGTGGTTATTGATATTTCATGTGATTATTCGATTAGTAGAATATTCATGTAAATAAGTAAATTGAATTATTTCATTTTATTTTTTCCATACTATGTTGATGTTCAAGTTTAAAAGCCTTTTGTTTTAGTTATACATTGCCTTAAATGTTTATTCTTATTTATGAAAGTTTCTGCTATATTGTTATCCTTACTGGGCATTTGAGCTCACCCCTTTTCTTTGTTTTATTTTTCCCAGGATGTGAAGAAGTAAATTATGAATGACCTGCAGGGATATTATGAGGGGATAATAGTGTTGATTATGGAGACAATATGTTGTTGTAGTTGTTTTTCACTTCATGATGTAATGTAAAACTTTATGTATATATCTAGTGTTTCCAAGGCTACTAAACCAATCAGTCTTTCGAGATTTGATCTTTCTTGTGATCATGCCAATGTTATGTAATAATGAACCAACTCTGGGTCACTGGAGTCGAGGCGTTACAGTTGGTATCAGAGGAAGTTTAGTACAAAACTTGGAAGCTAGATTTAGATAAACTCTGATTAGAGCACATAGATTTAAGATGGACTATGATGATTAGTATAGAATAAATTTCTAGAATTTTGGTATTGTAGAGACTTTGTGAGTTTTCCGAGCAATACATCCCTGTCTGGATACGAGCAGGTAGAGGAAACTCTAGCACATATGTACCTAGGGGTAAAAACCGAAAACACCGCTTTGAGCTAGACTCGAATGGGAACTACTGTATGACAACGGGCCTTGATGCACTCTTGGTTATGACACTCATGGGGGATATGCTTAGGATAATTCTCATTTTCTTTACAAACTAGTATTAAGGGTTTATGAGTATGTACTTCCTCAAAGGAGACATTTTTATGATTATGGATTATATCCATAAACTATTTAATTTATGTTATGTGTTTTACAAGTTTGGGATTTGGTATTGTTATTCATAAACTAATCTAGTGTATTCCATTGTTTTGAAATGTCACCTAGTAGAAGGAATGATAACACCAGCAATGCACTTGATCCAAAGAGAAAGAAGGATCATATATTTCATGGTCTTAAGCCAGAATTTATAAGAGAAATAGTCTCCCATGTATTATCAACATATGAAGAATTAATATCATGTGTTGATAAGATAAGTAAAGAGTTTACTAAGTCCTATGGCTTTGAAGGGAATCAAGAGAAGAAACGGATGGAAGAGAGAATGATGAATAAAGGGATGAGGTAAAAGAATAATTTTCCCATATGTGATAAATGTGGGAAGAAACACCCTGGAACTTTCCTGAAAGTAATGAGAGTTTGTTATAACTATGGAGGAAAAGGGAAAAAATTACGTGACTGCAAGGGTAAGAAAATGGATTCAAATGTACAATGCTTCATTTGCAAGGAATTTGGACACTACACAAACCTATGTCCCAATCATCAGACTATGCTGCAAATGATACTATTGGATAATAATCAAGTTATTATACTACCACAGATGAAGAGGAATGATTAGAGTTCTTATGTTGATTATGTCATTTGAGTGTTGTGTCAACAATGTACTTGTTATAATAATTATGGAGTATATAAGGATTATACTGCAGTACTATTTCATTAAGGACTTGAGATTGTGTGGAACAAATAAAAGTGACTCAATAACAGGTTAAATTTTTGGAAAATTTATGGGTGAGAGAAAGATAAACCTTAATATGGTTGTGACACCAAGGTAGTGATTTTAGAATAATATATGATTGATTGGGATAAATTATATTGGACATTCTTGACTAACTTGAAACTGATTAATGATTTGTATATTCCATCATTGTTGGGGTTTACAACATTTTTGGATTGAAATAGTATATCTATTATTCTATAAGGAATAAGGGTCATGAATGTAATAAATAAGGTTTTATGGTAATTCAGGATGTTGCAGTGTTTTAAACGAATACACGATGAAGGTGATCACATGTTATTACGTGGAAAAAAGGGATCTTCATTATTTTTACCTTCCTTATAAATTTTGAACTGAAGTATTTTGGATAGTTCTAGTTTGGATTATTTTGATTGCCATAAAAGGACAACCCGGAGGTCGGGCGGCAACCCGTCGCGTCCGACAAGGCCGTGAGACTTGAACCCACAACCGAAGGGCGACAAGGGTGCATCACCTACCACTGACCCACGTGATTTCCTGGTTTGAATAATGTCATTTTTTAATGGTTTATCTAGATTAATTATAAATTCATTTTTTAACCATATATGAATAGGATAAATAGAATATTATTTTTAAGTTATGTTATCTTTTAGAGTGAAAGATGAGTTTGTGGTAGAACTTTGTTAAAGGTTGAGACCCTAATTTTCAATTATATATTTTTCTTCTTCTCTTATTTAATGAAGAAATTAATTCTTAATCTTTACTGAAGGGATCTTAAAACAAAAAATATGTGTCATCCAAATACCATATGTTTTGCTGAACCGATGGTATTTTAAATCATCATAGATTGATGAATTTAAGGACATCAATTTTACACTTGTTTGTGATTAATGACCTAAATCACTACCTATAAATATTTACATTTTTCCTCCAATTATATGTCTCTAATTTCCAACAATTTTTTCCGAATAGAGATCATAATTTGGTGGTGAACCTTTTATTTCTCTTTTCCACTTATTAAGACTAAATTTTATCAACCCAATTTTCGATGTGGGTTTTCCCACAAAGATATTATTTATATTCAACCTTTTATTTTCAAAGAACAATTTCAAATTGCGAGGATGCGATTTTTTGAAGGAGGGAAGAATGTAACACCCCATGATTCTATGGTACGCTTCTCTTTGAATAATGTGATAGCGTGTGTTGTACGCAACATCGAGTTCTAACACACCACAACCAATCAAACTAGATGTTATGAATAGTAATACCTACTTTTTGAAATTATATATATTTTATATTTCAAAATGGTCTTTATTTTCAGTTTCAGAATATCGAAATTATCCTATGATGAATTTTTTGTATTTTTCTGAGAACATCCAATTTTTATGAATAGTGAAAAATACATAAAAACAACTTTTTTAATCAAAATAATTTATAGTGATAAATTATATTATTGAGTGGTTTTAAAGTATAATTAGAATATATTTTTACTATTTTATCCATTGGTGTTCATTAGAATTAATTTTAAATTGAAATTGGACCTAAACAATTGTCAATCTTTTGGTATATATATTGTTTCTTAAAACCACGCTATTTGTTGTGACATCAGGAATCAATTATAAAATTAATTAATGCAAATTATATGTTTGGAATTTTTTAAAATAGACATCATTTTTGTATTCAGAATATCAATTATAGCTTAGGGTGAAATTTTTGCATTGTTCTAAAAAACTTCAATTTTTGATGAATAGTGAAACTACTAAGTGGTAGATAAAAAACTGAATTTTTCATAAAACATAATTTTACCGCTTCTGTGGATTTAATTTCAAAAATCCGAGAGACATGGTTAATATCAAGAAGTAAAATTTGGTTCAATGAGATGAAAATATTTTATCATGAATAGTAACTTTTTTCTTTTATTTACCACGGTTAAATGTAAATATGGTAATTAAGGGTAAAAATGATATTAATATTACCCTAACACATATCCAAATTCTATTGGACAAGTGTATCTCGACCAAAAACAACCTTAGGAATAAAATATTATCATTTAGGTCCACTTGGATAAGATTAGGACATTTATTATTATTTAATTCAAAGAAGAGTTAAAAGAGTTAAAATCAAAGTTTATTTACTAAAACATTTTTAATATAGGGTTATACATAAGATAAATTAGATTTTAAATATTAAGTATAAATATAATAAGAATTAATACATAATTATATTTTATTTATAATTTTTAGACATTAAATAATTTAATTTATTTATGACACAATGATGATGCAGTAATTACCATAATAGTGAAAAATTAAACTAATTGATATTATAAATACCCAAATAAATATAATTTGAGACTTTTAATGAATTACACAAATTTAACAGGATACTATTAAATATTAGGATTGATTTAATTGACTTTTTTTGAAGTAATCATTCTATTATGAGTTTCAAAAAAATCAACTATTGAATACTGTCAGAATTGACATAAAGGAGTTTTTAAAACAAATATTATATTATTAATGGATATTAAATTCGTAAAAATCTAATGTTCGGCCAAGAGACTTATATCATGATAGGTGTATCCCTAATTGACAACTTGGGGGTCTCTTTTATGTATATAGTAAGTTTATTAAATATATAATATAAAAACACAAAGTGACATGGTAAATGTCAAACTAATTAACTAAGTGTTAAAACTAAAAGATAAGGTTCATATAGTAACCCAAACCTGTCTAAATTCTCTTGGTTGAATGGTTTTAGACCTATCCCCACCTTAACCTTTTAATAATCAACTTTGGAGCCATTATAAATAGAATATGAATTTATTATAAATTAATATTTATAGATTTTCCAAAGGTGCCCCTCACCCCTCTTATAAAAGGGCACTCCCACTTCTCATTACTTCACACCTTCAAAGCCTTTTGGTTTGGCCAAACTCTTCCCAAATACTCTCTCAACATAGCTCACTGTAACCTAGAGGCCTTATTTTGATCATAATTCCAAACTATGGATCCCTTTTGATCAAATCAAAAGGAAGAACCCGAAGAAGAGGTAATGTTTTCACCACCCTTTTTCAAATTCATTTCATCTTCCACTTCTTCTTTCTTTGTTATTACCATTCTAAAATAATAACTCCAATTTCATATATATACTATGAATTTATTATAAATATGGTACAACCATATTAATTACTCTATCCACCCTTTGAATAACATGTCACCATACGTGCTTACGTACGGCTTACCGTCTCCACGTCGTGGTGTAATTGTTATTCAATATATTATTATTTGGATGGGTATAATAATGATGTGTAACTCATGTAAATAATAAATATAACATGATAATGATTCTGTATATATGATATACTATCCAATTATATATTATATTAATATCAAAAGAATGATATTGTCACTCGTGCATACGCACGGACTACCGTCTCCACGAACGCGATGAGATTCATTCTCCATCGTATCCATTCAAGTATAATTATCATTTTATGATTTAAAAATAATGTTTAGGGACTTGATATCATTCTGGATATGAATAATATACAACCTATCCATGAAAAACATGTCTTATGTAACAAAACAAATAAAAGAAAACGAGTAAGTTAACACCTGAAACGACGATAATACTAATATATTATTAACAATGAAATGTTAAAAGATCATATATGATATCATATTAATATATATTATTCTTGTATAATTTAATAACAATTATTTAACCATTATATAGGAGGTTAACCTACCCTAACCAAGGAAAATTACAAGGTAAGGGGTTTTCATCTCACTCCTTATTCCCGTGAGATTCATGCTATATTGCCACTATTAACTTTTGTGTGGTGTATGTACTAACTATAATTGTATTATTTGTGTAATAAACTTTAATTTATGTGTATTTACATATTCATTGTATGATACCTCTTCATGGGTTGTAATTGTCATAAGTTACCAAATTGGTAAGGGTTATTTCACAATCTCTTCATTATCCGAGATTGTTTATACGTAATAATCTACTAGGATCTATTTATCATCCACATCCATGTTTCATAAAAAAGTATTTCAAAACATTTTTATTACTTAAAAGAATATGGTTTAAATTCATTTATACCCTTATTTGTTTTTAAAGGAATCTTTCTGTATTTTTTCAAACAAGGCACTTTTAACCTTTCGACAAATTTAAGGTAAGAATGTTTTTTTAACTTATACGGCGGGTGCGGCTTTTTACCACCGTTATAAAATCGTCAAAGCTTCCCTTACAAGCTTATAAGAATATTTTCAAAGTAAAATTTGATTTTATAATTATGTGACTTTTAAATGATTTTAAAATTAATATTTTAAGAATTTTTGAAATGTACTCTTTATCAAGATCATAATTTTAAATGTTTTAAAGATTTCTCTTTCTAAATATTTTTAATTAATGTCTATGTTTTCAAAATGATTTTAAGGATTTATTTATATGGACATGAAGGTTTTGAAATGATATTTCTTTTCAAAAGTTTCAAAGTGTTATGGGAAACTTTGATTCAAAATTCTCTTTTAAATTACTTACTTTATAAATTTGTGACTTTTCAATGATTTCGAGAAAAGAGATATTTCTCCCAAATAGTTTTGATTTCTTCTATGTCAACACCCTTTGATGGATTTTAAGCTTATTTGAAGTTGATTTATTATGATACAAAACTTTTTTATTTTATTTAAGGTTTTTTGATATGTTTTACCGTGGATGTGTTATTTTTATACCATTAATGGTTTATGGAGAATGTATTGACATTTTGTATGATAGTTTTAATATGAATGTTTATGTTATGTTTAAACCTTTTCATTTGGGAATTAATTGAACTTATTAAGTGACGGGTGGAGCCCGCTATAGCTCCTCGATGCATCGGTTGGTCTCATGAGACAAACCAGTGTCTTGGCACAAGGCCTTGGAAAAATCTTATTTGTAGTCTTGGCACGAGGCCTTGGCTATGTGGTTATGATAGTCTGGAATTATGCATTCCATCATTATGAATGTGGTTATTGATATTGCATGTGATTATTAGATTAGTAGAATATCCATGTGAATAAGTAAATGGAATTTCTTCATTTTATTTTTGCCATACTATGTTGAAGATCTAGTTTAAAAGTCTTTTGTTTTAGTTATACATTGCCTTAAATGTTTTATCTTATTTATGAATGTTTCCGCTATATTGTTTTCCTTAATGGGGATTTGAGCTCACCCCTTTTCTATGTTTTATTTTTCCCAGGATGTGAAGAAGTAAATTATGAATGACCTGCATGGATATTATGAGGGGATAATATTGTGGATTATGTAGAAAATATGTTGTTGTAGTAGTTTTTCACTTCATGATGTAATGTAAAACATTATGAATATATCTAATATTTCCAAGGCTCTAAACCAATTGGTCTTTCGAGATTTGATCTTTCTTGTGATCATGCCAATGTTATGTAATAATGAACTGACTCTGGGTAACTGGGGTCGGTGCGTTACATCATTTTTCTATTCGAAATTTCATTTTTAGTTTAGGCGGAATTTTTGATATTTTTTTGAAAACCATCAATTATTGATGTATAGTGAAAAATACTGCATAGTAGTTAAAAAACACCTTTTTCATTTAAATGAAATATTACAACTTATGTGAATTGAATTTCAGAACTCTGACATACATGGTTTTCATTATAAATTAAAAAATGGGTCAATATTATGAAAATAATATTTGGTGAATAGTAACTTTGACTTTTATTTACTGTGATTAATGGTAAATAGGGTAATTCAAGGTAAAAATAATATGTATAGTAACATAAAATTACCATAACACTTTTACATACAATATAGTATGAGCAATGGATGACCAATAAAATCTTTGGGTGAAACATTTGGAATTTAATGCCACTTGGGTAAGATAATTACATTAACAACTTTTTATTTAATGTAAAAATAAAAATATCATAAATATGTATTGTTTTTCAAAAAAAGTTTTAATTTGTGGTTATAAAATTGATATATTTTACTATTAATATTATTTAGAATGAAATATAGATTTATTACATCATAGTAAATTATTAATATTTTTTATAAATCAAATAAATAAGTAAATTTATTGATGACATAATAATAATGTAATGATTACTTCATTAATGAATGTTTTAAATAAATGAAATCATAAATGTTAGAATAAACTTATTTTGTTACTTTTTACACCATACATGAATTTTATAGGTGAGGATGACTTTTAATCTTTTAATTAATAATGGTTATTATAAATAATTATGTTATTTGGGAAATTTTTAAAAAGTTATAATATAAATAGTGTTCAAATTGATATAAATGAGTCTTTAAAACAAATTTTATTTTATTAAATGATATAATAAAAATTAAAATAATATAATATTTTTACAAATTACTAATATATGTTTGGAAATGTCATTAATGAAACACTTGCAGTTCGATTGGAATTTTATGGTTACTATATCAGCCTTATAGTGTGAATAAACAAGAAAACATAGTAACAGTCAAATTAGTTAACTAACGGTTAATGCAAAATGATAAGGTTATATATGAAACCAAAAATTGTCTAAAACCTACTGGTTGAGAGGATTTAGATTAATATTTATCTTATCTTATAATTTAATATTTTTTAAACCGTTTGAAACCTATTTATATTATGTAATAAAATAATATTTTCAAACAATATTAAAGAGCCCCTCCCCCTATAAAAATCCATCACCTCTATCCCATTACACGCACCTATCAATCCCCTTCGCTCATTAAAATTATACCTTAATATTATCTCAAAATCCCTCTATTCCACCTAGAATCCTTACATAATTCCTATGGAACATCAAGAAATCTATTCATTTCAAGCAAAAGGGAGTTACCTGATTTAAAGGTAGCATATTCCCTTAAGTTATTTGTTTTATTTTGCTTCTATAACCCCCTAAACACTTTTTATTCTTATATTTTAAAAGAAAAAACATACTCAATATACTGGGTTTTTTTATGATAAGTATTAGTACAATAATTACACACACCTATATCTAATGGATACAATCATGCAGTTTTTGTGGACAATGAACTACTACCTCACAAAATGATGATTGATCAATTATCTCCTACTGCCTCTAACGGTGGAAATTACGATGGAAATGTAATTATATATGATAATAATGATATATATTTTATCATTATGCTTCATTATGTTTATTTTTTAACATAACATTATTCTTTTAATGTTATATATATATATATGATAATTTCATTTGAGGAAGTGTGGACTACTGCCACGTCAATGTGATATGACTCATTCATACCATACATGGAACATATAAAATATAGTGTAACTGAACATATGTAACATATATAAAATTTTATATCATAATGATATTATAATATACTTAAATAACATTTGGTTTTAAATCCATTAAAAGTGTAAAATAATGAAAGTTTCTTTCATGCGTACATACGGCTTACCATTACTAGGAATGGTGAAATTGATTCCTTATCACCAAATGATATATAACATTATAAATACATATGTATACTTGATATATATGATCTATATTATATCTATATCATGATTATCATTTTGGAGACAGTGGAATTTTCACCACATAGAGAAATTGTAATTATAAGAAGTTCATTTTTGACTCAAGTGCCAAATATTGACAAAATAACTATTATTAACATAAATTATTATGTACTTTCTATAAAATTGTAATAAGTGATGTAAATGGAATAATAAAAATTATAATTTTTTATTCAGAAAGTAGAAATAACTTTATTGTTTTATTCAAGAGATTGAAGAACCAACGAGTCATGTTGTACACGAGGTATGGGACTTCGTCTCAATATACATTCATTGAGGAATATTTTGATTTATAGAAATCATTATTTTATATGGTGTATAAAATCCTTTTAAGTTTCACTTAATTCTAAGGGAATTATTTTCTACCTAATTTTTTACTAAACAATAGTGAATTTTTTTTAACATATGGGGTGACAACGACCTTTCTTCCACAACGAGCATTATTTGATATTTGGCTTCCCTTACAAGCCATAAAATTTTTATATGGAGAATAAATACCATATATTCTTTTTATTTATTTTGGTATTGAATATGGTTTTGATAATGTATTGGTTATTTCAATATATTTAAATGATATATTATGATTGAAATGTGGAAATGTTATATTTATTTTATATTCATTTAATTTGTTGTGAATATGTTATTGTTCTTTGGAATTTTTTTTGTATATTGGTGGTTACATGATAAAATTGGGCTGGTGGCACTGTGATATCTCTCAAATGTATTGGGGAACGTGGCAGAGGTAAATGTTAATGTTTGTCCTAATATATTTAGGAAATATAATTTGATGGGTATTCCAAATGTAACTCCCTACATAGCTGTGAAAGCTACAACATAAGTATGGTATGGATGCCACAAGATAACATTAAGATTTATGTATTCTATGTATTATTAATAAATCTTTTTAATTGAAGAGGTATGTTAAAAATATTCTATTTCTATAGACTAATGTTTTTTTATTTTATAACCCTTAATTATCTTTTTATGCTCATCCGATGATTTGAAATTTTTTTGGAGGACATAATGATGAATAGGATCAAAATGGTATCAAGTAAAAGTCATTATGTCTAAATCATTGAACTAGACATGACTCTATTTTCAACAGTTTTTATTTTATGAAAAAAAAATCAAATGAGTAGAAGTGTCAAAATTTTAAATTTTTTAGATGTAATGTAATAATTATGGTCTAATTCTCTAAAACTATATACCTAAAAGTATCTTCAATGTTAATTATTCAAATAATTCAATATTATTTAATCTTATAAGGTTGTGTACTTATAGCTGGTATCAGTGGTCGATTTAGATAACTTTTGTGGTTAGGATATTTTTAAATGAATTATAATAAATTAATTTATGGTAAGATTGATAAGATATAGAATTTCATGATTGCCATGTTGCCTCACCTAATATTTTCTTGTCTTCATAATGGTTTTTGGTAGAGGAAACTCGGAAACTATGATGGGATGAATTCAAGAGTAAGACAACATTCCAAATCTACAACATGAGATTTTTAGAATCGAAAATGAAAAGTTTTTTGTGGTAATGGAATATTTGACCCCGGATAAAAAGTGAGGAGGTATGCATGAAAAACTTCTATCAAATCAACCACAGAAAAACTTGCCATTAGTGGAGAATTTCATGAGACAACATCCCCTGTCATTCAAAAGATCATCTTACCTTATGCTAGTAGAAGTGTGGATTAAAGAAATGGAAAATATTTTTGATGTTATGGGGTGTATAGAACATAAAATGTATTGTTTCTTTGTTTACCTTTTTTCAGTTAAAGCCAATCACGGGTGGTCTATGGTTAAAAATATTAGGGATATTGAATATATTGAGGCTCTTTATTAGGATGAATTCAAATGTATGTTTCTTGAGAAATATTTTCCTTAGGTGGTATGAATTAGGATGGAAACATTATTCCAAGAATTGAGGTAGGAGGATGACTCAGTGGATTCTTATGTAGGGAAATTCACTCGAATAGAAAGGTATGCTCTAAATTTCATAAAATATCTTGATAATAAAATAAATCATTTTTACTTAGTATAAATTCCAATGTATCTAATTTTTTAGCTTATTGTGTGTTTAGAAGTATAGAAAACTTATCTGATGTGAGTAGAAGGTGGAAATTTAGTTTTTCGATGATTAGGTGTTCTTTGAAAAACAACATCTTAAGTGGTCGAGGTGGAAAATGAAAGGTAAGAAATCTTCAAAAAAGTCTAATGATTGGAAACTTATGTTTATAGTTTGTGAATATTGTGGTAAAAATCATACTGGGGAATGAATTTTGAATTCTATTAAGTGCTACTGATGTGGAAAAATGGTGTATATGGTTCATAGTTTCACTGAAAAAGATTAGTGTAATGGTAATAAAAAATATGAATTACAGTTAGTAAAATGCTTTAAGTGCAATGAAATGGGTCATTATGCAAATGAGTGTCCAATGAAGAACTAAACAGAGGGAAAGAGGTCAGACTATAGGAAAATTTGTTGTGAAAATATTTGAAACTACTTCAGTCGATTTTGGGCCATAGAATGAAGTAGTATTAGGTACATGGTTGGTGTATTCATAATATCCCAATGTTTTTTTTGATTTAGGGTCTACACAGTTTTTAATTTCTGAGATTTTTTATAGTAAATTGGGAATTCCATTTGATTATATGAATCCTGAACTTATGGTAATAACAACAAGAAGAAATGTTGAGACAAAAATAAACTATAAGAACCTTTCTGTCCTCGTGTGGGGAAAGACTCTAGCTAAAAACTTGTTGTTTTAAATCTAGAAGAGATTGATGTTAATTTGGGTATGAGTTGGATTTCCATTTATCATGCAAAGATTGATGACAGAGCTAAAGTGGATTCATTTTTGAAACAGTATATGTTTTTTATTATAATTAACCCTTACATTTGATAACGTATATTGATGCTCAGAAACTATTAAAATATGGAAATTAATGATACCTTAAAGATATTTTTAAAAACAAAGGAACTATTTTAATAAATAATGCGCCAGTGTAAAACAAGTTTCCTAATGTTTTTCATGATGAGTTTCCTGGTATAATACCTAATCAGGAATTTGAATTTAAGGTTGACATAGTTCATGATGGTAATCCAATTTTAAAACCCCCTTATCAAGTGTATCAAATTGAACTTTTAGTGTTAAGGAATAATTTTCATGAGTTACTAGATAAAGGTTTCCATGGTCTTAGCACATCACCATTGGGTGATACTATCATGTTTTTCCAAAATAAATATAGATAAATGATACTTTTAAATGATTATAGATCATTGAATAACATCACAGTTTTGAACAAGGATCCTTTGCCTCATATTGATGATTTGTTTGATGATCTCCAGGGAGATCGATATTTTTTGATGATTGACATTAGGTTGGAGTACTATTAGTTGAATGTAAAAGAAGAATATAGTAGGCTCGTTGGTTAACCCAAAAGACGTAATTTTTGAATATTGTGTTTCATACTATATATGTCAATTATGATTTTTTGGTTATTCCATTTGGTTTAACTAATGTACCTGCTGTATTCTTGGATCTTATAAATGTAATTTTACCAATGTTCTTAGATATGCTTTTGGTAGTGTTCATTGATTATATTTTGGATTATTCCAAAAGTAAAGAGGAACATGAATGTAATTTATGGGTTGTCTATCAAACGTTAAAAGAAAACAAATTATATGGGAAATTTAACAGGTGTGCGTTTTAGTAACAACAAATTTCATTCCTTGGTCACAATGCTTTAAAACATTGAATAACTATTGATCCTGTTAAAAAACATTTTGTTGAATAATGGCCAAGACCCACAAATATAACTGAGATCCATAGTTTTCTTGGTTTGGTAGGTTATTACAAGTGTCTTTTAAAAAAATTCATGGTTACTTATCCCATTGACTAAATTAACCCAAAAAGGTGTTAAATTCATCTTGAAAAAATAATGTGATGATTTTTTTCAAAAATTAAAATAAATATTGGTGAATGCTCTATTTTTTCTCTGCCTTCTAGAAATAGTGTGTTTGTTTTCAAGAGTAATGATTTGTTTAAAAGACTTGGTTCGGTTCTACTGATGAATTATCAGGTAATTTCTTATGATTCACGTTAGTTGAAACCTCATTAATTAAATCACCCTACACATGATTTGGAATTACCTGTTGTATTTTTTCTTCACAAATTTGTAGTCATCATTTGTATGGACTAATGTGTGAAACATATAATGATATAAAAATTTTGAATTATGTGTTCACTCAGAAATAATTTAACATGATACATAGAATGTTTCTATAATTATTCAAGTATTATGAATTCACTGTTCATTTCCATCCAAGAAAAGAAAATAATGTGTATGATCCTTAGATTCAGAAAAGTAATGCTATATTAACCATGATATGTTTGGAAAAATATCCTTTGAATAATGGTTTGATGAACATTTCCATAGAAGTTGTTGGTGTGGTAAATTCATCTATTTTGTTTCAGGTGACAGTAAAATCATCTCTACTAGAAATAATTAAGTATGTTCATAAATAAGATAGTGAGTTCTAGAAAAAGATAGATTTGTTTCATAAGGGTATGTTTCTTGATTTTAACATGGATAATGATTCTGTTTTAAGGATTTGGAAGAGATTATGTGTGCCTTGCAATTCACAATTGAAGAAATATATTTTATGTAAAGATTATTGTTCTTCGTTTTCAGTTCATCCTTGATGTAATATTATGTACAAATATCTTCCGGAGTATTAATGGTGGGATGGAATGAAAAGAGATATTGTTGACTTAATTGTGAAGTGTTCGACTTGTGAGAAGGTTAAAGTAGACTAGAAGTTACCAACAAGGATGCTTCATCCATTACCAGTGCCAGAGTGTAAATGATAAAATAAATCCATAGACATAATTGTGGGATTTCCAAAACATCTCAAGGTTATAATGCAATCTAGGTTATTGTTGATCGATTGTCTAAATTTCTCATTTCTATACTATTAATGATACTTTGTATCTGGATCAACTTTCTTGGTTGTATATTAAAGAGATAGTCATGTTTCATTGAGTTCCCCTCTCCATTGTATCTGATCTTGATCGTAGGTTTACTTTTATCTTTTGGAATTTCATTTAGAAGTATTTTGGTATTGAATTAAATTTTATTAACGATTTTCATCCTCAATCATATGGGAAGTTAGGGTGAAGAATTCAGACATTAGAGGATATGATATGTGCTTACTCAATTGAATACTAGGGAAGTTAGTACCAACATCATTATTTGGTGGAATTTTCTTATAATAACAGTCTCCATTCTAGGATACAGATGGCTCCATTTGAGGCATTATATGTGAAGCATTGCCGAAATCTAGTTTTTTGGGATGAAGTTGGTGAAAACAATTCAATGTGACCAGAATTGGTAGAAGAGATGGTAGAAAAGTTCAGTTGACTCAAAAGCACATGAGAATAGCTGAGAGAAGGCAGAAACGTTATGTGGATAACCAGAGAAAGGATCATTCTTTCGAGGTTAGTGATCATGTCTTTCTCAATGTGTCTCCATTGAAAATTGTGATTCATTTTGGTACAAAGGGAATGTTGATTACGAGGTTCATTAGAAATTATGAAATCGTTGAGAAAGCTGGATTAGTTGATTACATAGTGGATTTACCTCTATTTATATCTCATGTACACATTTTTTTAATGTTTCAATGTTAAGATAGTTTATTCTTGATCCATCTCATGTTTTGAGTCTAAATGTAGTTCAGTTGGAAAAGAATATATTTTATAAGGAATAACCAGTCCAGATTCTTGACCACAAGGACCATGTGTTGTGAAATAAGGTACTTCATCAGGTAAAAGTTTTATGAAAAAACTATATGGTGGAAGAGGCAATATGGGAATTTGAAAATGCAATGAGGGATAAATACCCCACTTATTTGATAAGTGAATAGAATTGCGGGGACACAATTCCCAAAAGGGGTGATGGATGTAACATCCTAGTTAAATAAAGAATACAAAATTTTCTTATTTTTTAATATATCTGAATTAAATATTAATTTTACTTTAAATGGGATTCTATGTTCGATGGCGTACCTGATACGCCACAAAGAGTTTCTTTGAAATCTAATGTTTCACAGAACATCGATTTATAATGAAAAATAATAATATAATATTATTATTTTAAAAGGTAGTTAACTAATAGACATTTTATTGGGAGGAATGAATAGAACTAACTACATTATCATAAAACCAGTTTCTCTTACATTTATCTAATAAATATTAGAGGCTAAAATTTTGAATGAATCCAAATTTTCGTATAAATAATCTAGTATTACTTAAAAGTTCAATTTACCACATGTTGATGAAGAACCCTTTTTAAATATAGTTATTTGTCACCATTTTATATTCTATTTGACAAATAAACTTCTTCTGTATAAGTGGGAAATAAAAAATTTCTCTAGGTATATTTTTGGTACATTTATGGTAGAATTCATATTTTTAATAAATAATGAAATATACCACATTTTAATTCCAAACATCATTTTCAACTAATTTATTTATATAGATAAATTTGTATTTTAATTCGTTTTAATATTTAATAGGAATATATTTGTACCAATTAATCCAATTTTTTTTAATTGAATGAAATTTCACTCCTAAATTGGACATAAAAACATGTCAATATTTTTGTAGTTATTATTTATTAAAAACATGATTTCTACTTTTATAAATGATAATTAATTTTAAATCAAATAATACCACATCTATGTTTCAATTTTTTATAATAGAAATAATTTTTGGATTAGGAATATAAAATTTATCTTAGGGTTAATTTTTTTTCTGAAATCCATCAATTTATGATGAATAGTGAAAAATACACCTTAGTAGTTAAAAACAGTATTTTTCATTTCAATAAAATTTTACCATTTCATTGAATTAAATTTAAACAAATTTGAAAAACATTTTTTTCATCTTACTGTAAAATGTGGTTCAATAAGGTGAAAATAATTTTATGTGAATAGTAACTATTGACTTTGATTTACAGCAGTTGAAGACAAATAGGGTATTTCAAGGTAATAATTATGTTTATAAAAATATAAAATTAACATAAAACTTTTCTGAAACTTAATGTATAAGTCGTGATTGACCAATGAAGTCATTGGGTAAAACCTTTGACATTTTAATTACAGTTGGGTAAGATAATTACATTAATAACTTTTTATTTAAAGTAAAAAAATAAAAATATCAAAAACATGTATTGTTTTTATAAAAACAATTAATGGGGGATATATAATTGATATATTTTAATATAAATATTCATTAGAAATATAAAAATATCTCCGACATCATTTTATTTTAATTATAATTTTTTGACATCTAATAAATAAATTTCTTTATTACATAATGATTATTTAATGATTGCCTTATTAATTAATGTTTTACATAAATGAGAACATAAATGTTAAAATAAATTAATTTTGAAACTTTTTATACAATACATGAATTTTATAGATGACGATGACTATTTTATTTTAATTAATTAGTTTTTTTTGTAAATAATCAAGTTTTTTTAGAAATTTTAAAAAGTCCTAATATGAATAGTATTCAAATTGATATAACTGAGTTTTTGGAACAAATATTATTTAATTAAATCATAAAATTATAATAAAAATATAAGATACATAAATATAATTTAGATATGTTTTAAAATGTCATTAATTAATCAATTTTTCTTATTGGCATTTAATGTTAACTATATTTACCATATAGAGTGAATACAGAAGAAGATAGTGTAAGAGTCAAATTTGTTAACTAAGAGTTAAAGATAAATGATAAGATTAAATTTTAAACCAAAACATGTCTAAAACCTATTCATTTAATTTATTTGGAATTTTAGTAATTTTATCATGTAATTTAATCAGTTTGGGAGCTTTTTATACCAAGATTTATTTAAAAATAAAATAATATTTTTAAACAATCTTAAAGAGCCCCTCCTCCCCCTTATAAAAATAAATCAACTATATCCCATTACCCACAACTCAAAATCCCCATGGATCATACAAAAACATTCTAAATAATCTCTAAACATCCCAATATTCCACTTATAAGTCTTACTTTAGTAGAAAAAAATTCAATAAATTCTTTTGGTTCAAACCAAATAGAGTTACCTGATTTAAAGGTAATGTCCTATATTAATTTAATTTTTTTATCTATCATCTCCAACCCCCTAAAATATATTTATTCCTTTATTTTATAAAAAACCATTATCCTTATTATACTAGGTTTTTATATATCATGAATTCCAACTACAGTTATACACACCTTTATATAATTGATACAAACATATTGCCTATGTGGACGGTGAACTACTACCTCACGAAACGATGATTGTTTAGTTATCTCCTATCACCTCTCTTGATTGACATTAAGATGTAACTGTAATTATATTTACGATATTTATGATATTTATTTTATTCCTTTTCCAATTTAATTTTCTTTTAGAACACACCTTTATTCATTTCATGTTGTATATATACAATAATTTCATTTGAGGAAGTGCAGACTACCGCCCCTCCAAGTGATATGACTCATTTATAACCTACATGGAACTTATAAAGGATGGTATTAATGAACTTATATAATGTATATAAAATATGATATTACATTGGAATTATAATATACCAATTTATCATGTGACTTTCATTCCTTTAAAAATGAAAAAAATAAATGAATGTAGCATTCATGTGTACGTACGACTTACTGCCCCATTGAACGATGCATTTCATTCCTTATCTCCAAATGTTATGTAATATTATAAATAAATATATATAATGGATATATATGATATATATGATATCAAAATCATGAATATCATGGTGAAGATAATGGAATTTTTACCACAGGGATAGATTATAATAATAAGAAGTTCATTTATGACTCAAGAACCAAATATTGACAAAATGACCATTATTGACATAAATGATTATATATTGTCTATAACATGGTAATATGTGATATAAAAGGAATAATAATCATGAAATAGATTATTAAGAAATTATATATTAACATTAGTTTGTTTTGCAAGAGATTAAAGAATGAACGAGTCTAGTCAGACATGATGTAAGGGACTTAATCTCAATCTCCTTTCATTGATTCATATATGGAATTATACACAAACTTATTTTATAGTGTAGAAACCCCTTTGAATTTTCATTTCATTCAAATGGAATGTTTTTCTAGTTAGTTTTTTACTAAACAATAAACTTAATGTTTCCTTTTAACGTAAGCTATGACAATGTCCTTTCTGTTGTTGCAAGCGTTATTTGATATTTGACTTTCTTAATAAGCCATAATGTTTTTAAAAGAAAAATAAATATCATATACTATTTTTACATATTTTAGTATAGAATATTCTATGGATAATTGACTGCTAATGCCTATATGTTTAAATTATAATATTGGATTTAAATATGGAACTGGTATCTTTCTTTTATGTTTGTTTTATGTGTTGTGAATATGTAACGGTTCCTGGGCATTTTTTACGTATACGGGTGGTTTCGTGAGAATACCTCAGTATTTGAGCCTGAGATATCTCCCCAATTCATTGGGTAACTTGAAATATGTAAAATTTAGTTTTTCTCCAAGGAGATTTAAGGAATATACTGTGATGGATATTCCAAATGTATCTCCTTATGTAGCTATAAATTCTACAACATAAGTTTGTTATAGAGGCCATATGTTACCAATATAATTATTTTTCTCTGTATTGTTCATAAATATTATTATTTCATGAGTAATGTTAAAAAGAATTTGTTTCAATCTTCTACTGTTTTATTTCATTATTTTATTACCCTTACAGAGCTTTTAATTCTCTTCTGATGTTTGGAATACTTCCCACTTGTCATAAATATGAATAGGGTCAAGGATGAGATAAAGGAAAAGTCATTATGTCTAAAACACAGAACTAGACATGACACTTTTTTCAAGTGTTTTTATTTTATGAATTTAATGGAAACATAGTTTAAGTGTCTACCTTGTAATTTTTTAGATGTAATATAATAGTTATAGCCTAATTCTCTAAAAATCCAAACCTTAAATGATTTTGTATGTGAATTATTCATTTAATTCACGATTATAAAATTTTTTAAGGATGGTTACATATATCCACTAATATTTTTAAGGGGTATTATGTGATTATATTTTTGATTGGAATATATATTTATATGGGAAGAACCATAACCTCATGGGTTCTATGAAGGAATAACAAATTTTCATTTTTTCTTATAAAAATTCCAAAGCATTCAATGGTTGGTGAGTCATTTATGAACAACATAAAGAGAATGTATAGGAATATTGATTCCTACCTTTAGTAGAGGATATTCATGAAATTTAATTTAGTTAATACCACTATAATTGTTATCATCATTTTCATTATGGGAAAAACCTCTATAGTGGTTTTGGAACTCCTACAATATTTAGGGGTTTTTTTGCAAACCATTGATTCATTCTGTAACATGATTTGTTGCTTCCTAGAAATAGTGATTTTGAGTCAACACCAAATCATCATTTGGATATTATTTTGGGTTCTAGGGTTCATGTAATCTTCATTAATATTGTAATGACTCTATGAATGAGTAATTTTTGGACTTGGAAATCCCTACATCTTGGATCGTTGGTATGAGCTACTTGAATAGTAAATGATCTAAAACATAATTTATGTACACTTGAGGTATTAATTCTCAAATGAGATATTAGTGTCTAGGATCTAGGGGAAAAATAACAAACTCAAAAATAGTAACCAAAATCTAATTTATATTTTATTAAATTTAAATAAGATATAAGGGGTCACAATACTAAGGATCGATTCGTCTAGTATTCATGTGGAACCAAATACATACATGATACACATTATACATTAAGAATAAAAATAAAAAATAGTAATGGAAAACATTCAGTATCTTTGATCTCATTTAATGAATTAATCTTCATTTCTACTGGAAATGAAACTAGATATGTCTAACCTCAAATTCTCAGTAAGGGATACATTCAACAAAATCTATCATAAATCAATAAGGCATAACCAATATGTAAATTTAAATTAACGAACACAAATGAAATTAAATCAAAAACATTAATACCATGTTTAGATATGTTATAACAAATATATAATAAAAAACAATTTAATAGACATTAAATTTATTCAATAAACTCACTATAATAATTATATAGGACTTAATGAATTTGGGAATGTAACTACATGAAAAACAATTCAATATAATTTACAAACAGATAAATAAATGAATAAAAAACTAATACCATGGATAAAATGGCATGGAGATTAATAAAAAATAAATCTTAGGAATGGAAATGATTATTTAACGCGCATAATTTCCTTGGGAATAATGATACCTTTACTCTCAAGTCCATTCAAAACATTGTTTAAAAATATGAGTAAAAACCATTTTAATGAAAGCGTACTAATTTCCCTCTTCAAAAAACTAATGAATTTATTGAATATCTATAATTGGGTAAACAAATATCACATAATTTACCAATTAATTATCATATATAAAATAGTTTATTTACATATTGAATAGTATAACCTATCATCAATTATTTTTATTGAGTAATGAACATAGATGTATAAATATTTCATCATATTTACAAAAAAACAAAACAAAATAAATGATTGTAAAAAAATTATATCTATTATGAAATAATAATATCCATGATCTTGTGTATATGGATAATAATGATAAATATAATGTTCCCTGAAATATAATATTCAAAAAGTGATTATATCATGTGAAATTTTATAATTCGAAAATTTAAAAAAGAAATTGATGAGTGGTGGCCTTATGATTATCAAGAATACTTGTTTTTATAATATCATTTTGAATATATATTTATTTCTTCTAAATAATTCAACTCGGAGGTATATAAACCACATAAAACTGAATAGCAGCATATTTACCAATATGTGTTATAAATTGAAATGGAGATAAAATCCCTTACCCCATGCTTCATTTTATATGAACATGACATAACCTATTATAAAATATTTTTAATAATATTAATAATTTATACATAGACCATATTCATAATATTAATGTAATGTCTCAGAAATTACGTGTAATTTTTTTATTATATGAAATTATTTTGGTACCAGGCGCTGTGACGATGTGCGATTCGGAGGGAAATAGTTCCTGCATTGATCTATATAAAATGTTATGATTAAAATAGATCACGTGTGTGGTTTTCCTAAGAAAGTGTAATAACTCTTAAATGGTTTCCCGGGTCATAAATATTTGTGCGCTATTGCATTCAGGAAAGCGAGTTTATCCTAAAAGAAACTTCAGTTTAGTCGGTGCATGCCTCATGTGAGAAGAATTGAAAATGGAATAACTATAAATAAAATAATTATATGAAATTATTTTATTTTTAAAATACTATTAACTCTTGAATGTTGAATCAAATTAAAAATATGAGACCATCGCTAGGCTCGTGAGGGTATGATTCTCTTGGGAAGATATTAATATTGGTCAGTGCAGGCCAATAGTGGAACTATGTTTTTGGCCTTAAATAAAATAATTAAGTAACAGTTATCTTATTTTCAAATCTAGATAACTCCTAAATTGTAACTTGTATTATAAATCCAAGTGTTTCATTGATCTGGTGAGGGAAATTTCCCCTTAGTCTGAGCATAACTTCAATATTTATAGGTCGATGGTGAATGCAAATTTTTAAACATTTTTAAGGGTCGGTTAAATAATCATTTGAGAGGAAAACTCTAAAATTTAAATCAGTGCATAGATAGAAAATATGAGGGTGTTGATAATCCCAGAACAATAAGATTCTCCTAGAAAGGGATTAATTTTGTTGGAAAGGGATAAACAGAAAATATAATTTTCATACTTTTCAAGAAAAATAATAAAATCTCGTAAAAATGTTATTTTATTTCTTTTATCAAAGTCAGGTGGTGAGGTGGTGACACTAAAGTGGAACGTTGAGGAAGAAAAATTGTTCATTAATGTAAATCATTAATGGACCATTAACACGTAGTGTAACAATGATTTATTGATGATGTTTCATAAATGGAATAGTGTAACGATGCGATGCTGCATCATAACAGAAACATTTTGACATGTTTTCCATTTATTTTGGTTAAACCATTAGAGGTAGGAGCAACTAAACTATGAGGATATTATAAGAAACCTCAATTGAACTTACCCTCCAATGGAGAAGAAAAAACACCGATGAATATCAAACATATTTGACGCACCTCGAAGAATGGAGTCAGAAGCGATGAACGACATCGATGTCTTGAAACCTGAAGGATGTAACACTGCGACAATGATTTTCAAATAGTTAAGGGTTTAATTTGTGTGTGTTCTTACCTGTTATAAATCTAGAAATGATTAATGTGGATCAACCCATGAAAAAGATGATCCATTAATCGTGCATTTATGTAGGAGGGTAACTATCTTTTGGGATTTTTTGTTTTTGAGGAATTTAAAGAATCGTGTTTTAATGTAATTAGAATCCCTGAACCACCCATGATTATAAATCTCTAACTCATAGGGCCATGGCTAACATGAACAAGGCATTGACACCACCTCCAAGTGCGTTTTCTATGTTTTTAACCTCAATGTTGACAAAATATGATTCTGGGTTTTTTTGTGATGAAGAGGGTGTTTCCCCAAGAGGACATGTGCAACAGCCACAAAGAACAGACCACCGGAGCAAATCTGTTGGTCCGTTGAACATCATATAGAACACTGGAGGTGGTGGCCACCACCGCCGGTGGAGGTGTCGGTGTGCTCATCAATGTGCCTTGGGGGTATTAGGATTTATGGCACCCGCCTGGCGTCACAGGGAGGGACGACCCACGTCCGGGCCATTTGGGTGGTTGGGAAATCTGCGATCGATCGAAAATGGTAGGAGGACCCCAAGCAATCACCTGTCTATTAGGAGCTGGACACAGCATCTGGCCACGTCCCAGCCTGGTGTCACACCAAAGGCCAGCACCGCATAGTCATAGAATCAGGTAGGCTGGCCGAACCGACAGCTAAGCAGGCCCGACCTATGCATGCATAATGAACTTGTTACCTTTAGGTCGGACCGGACTAGACTGGGTCATCGGGCGACCCATCAGGCTAGACCCTCGGCAATACTCGGCCGGGTCTAGCGAGGCCCATTGGGCCTAACCCATTGGCCAGGTCGGACCAGTGCGTTTAAAACCCCAACCGGATAAGTTTATGTGGGTGAATTAAACCGGGCTATCTGGGACCTCGGGCAGGGTTGGTCAGGTTGTTCTGACTTGGTCGTACATGGACCATACCCAACTAGACCTTGTTTAATAAAAAAGATGTATCATGTTAACCAAACTTCCTATTGATGAGTCGTTTTCAGGATTGGGACCCTCTCGATAAGGTATATCTTTTGGCATTTCTTGATGAGGCATTAATGGAATTTGAGATGTGATGAATGGATTGAGGAGAAGCTCTCCCGATTACTCTATGTATGGAACCCTGTGGAAGAATAATACCTAAATATTTCGGACATTCAACTCTATGAGAATCTACTATGGCGTAAAGGGGATCACTTATGTTTGAATTTCCATCACCATAGTGGGAAACACTTCTGTGTGACTTTGCAGATGTAAAGTACGCAATGAGGAGGAGTAACTCATTTGTCCCTCTTTAGTTGGATGCACTTCAGTGTGACATCGCATTCCCACCATACATAATGAGGAGGTAGAAAATAGAAGTCTTTCATTAGTGGGAAGAACATCTGTGTGACTTGGAAGACCCACTGTACTAGATAGAGGAGGATTTCACCAGCAGCCAAGGTGTCTAATGTTGTGACTAATGATTCTTCTAACCCTACTCTAAATTTATACCTGGTGTGAGATGTATTGTACTTTTTTCATTACATTGATTATTTTGAAATTATATTCCCTTCTTTTATTACGTTCTAGAATGTGTACTTTCTTATTCACCTCTACCCAAGCTTCACCTGCTCGTGTTGTGTCTATTGCAGATGATCGAAATTTCGACAGAGATTTTGGTGCACCAAGACCGAGAGGATCACAGGGAGACATGACTGAAAGATGCAACAATGGTGGACTTGATGGCCTAGTACCTGTAGGGTCCTAGTAGGATTGAGTGGAAAAGATGTTCTACTTTGGATTCCAGTAGCTACACAGCTCTTACGATCAGGTAGGTTTTTCCCTAGATGGTTATCGGTGTATTCTTTTTTTACATCATTATTTTTAGTTATCTGGTTGGGTTTATATTATGGATCACTTTTATTAGTTTTACATGTACTCATCCTTATTTTGGTGATACTTGTTTTCTTTTCAGTGTGTGGGTCCTTTTTGGGAATAAGTATGCATACATGTACTCAGGAAAATGCCTCCCACTTCCAGGTTGACATCTTTGGCATTAGTCTCTAGATCCTAGCCTTCAGGAGGTGGGAATGGGGTATTCATGGCATGGGCCCTAGGGTAAGGGTCATGAAAAATTTGTATCAGAGGGATGTTGGTCCTACAACAGAGATCGAGAGTAATTTTTTTGGGGTAGTAGTGTTACGATTTGTGAGTTCGACTTTCGGATCCAGGGAGTCCAATGTTGGTGTCCTAACTAGCGTATCCATACACCATGACCATGAATTATAATTTAAGGATCAATAAATTAAATCATTGGTTTCATTAATGTCTCCTTATGTTTTATTGAATAAGATTCAACTTAGAAGGTGTAATGTTTTGACTATGGTTCGTCTTGATTCTCTTTCAAGATGCCTCCACGCAGAAATCCAATGAGGAATCCAGTGTGTGACCATGATGACGGTCCACAAAGTAATGAGGCTTAAGTAAAAGGTTTGTTTCCCAAGATGGTTCATTTGAGAAGTTTCCATGAAATATCATTGCCTGTTGGTTAGCAGTTACTACCAGTGCTACCGGTAGAGGACATATGTAGGCTTAGTTTCTTATAAAAGTTTTAGCGACAGTTATCCCTTATATTCTGAGGAAAGCCTGAATTATATGAATCTATGGAAAAGCTTTAGAAGGTGACCAAGTTTCCATATATCCATGTCACCATTAAATCATATGGTTGTCTAGGTAGTGATCCTCTTATGTTGATTAGCAGTGTGATGATAGGGTTTAGACTACAGCAATCTTATGATTAGGTAACTTTTCTATGGATAATGATTGAGATCCTTTCATAAAGAAGGGGTTTGTAGCCATAAAAAGATAAAGGGTGAGTGTTACCAAGGGCTTCTATAGCTTCATAAGGATGAAAATTCAGTAGCTGAGTATTCATCAAGGAGTGCCGACCATTCTAGGTACACGATGAATTCAATATGACCAGTTCTTAAGGGTTCAGACATATGAGTGAGATGTGTTTAGGGACATCTGTTATAGTACTATTCCTCTATTTATTGATACTTATTTTAGGGTTATATAGATGACATATGTGGTTTTCTATTCTATGGATGAATAGATATAACCAGTAAATTTTAGCAGTGGTAAAGCATGAAACTATGGGTAGGCTCAGAGACATGGATGTGTAAAATGTTTCATGAAGAGAAATTTATTGAGACATATGAATCTGTAGGGTAGAATACATGTAAAAATATTCATTATATCTATAGTTTTGGAATATGGTTTTCATTGTTCATTGAAAATGGAATCTTAGGTAGTGCGACATAAACTCTTGCATAAGATGATGAAGCAGATCACTCTTGATTTGGCCATCCTTACCCTCATGGAAGAATGTGTTTTGATTTTCTTGTTCCCAACAATAGTGGTTATGTGTGGGAACATCCAATCACAAGATTCTTCTAGGATTACCTACCTATAGGTAGAGGGTATTCTGTATTGACTAGTACATATGGATGACACCTATATCTATACCTACATATCGGATTGCTCCCAGGAAGCTTTGGGTGTTGAGATTATAGTTGGGGGACTTGTAGAGGAAGGTCTTACTAAGACCCAAGGATTTAGGTTATGTTTGGAATAATATCATTTTAACCATATTTTAGTGGAGAACATGTACTCAATACTAATGGGTTTATGGGATCATCAATCAGTTAAATGGGGTAACATTCCATTTAGTGGGAATGTTTCCTGTATCCTTTTCAATAATTCAGATAGCAGCGATGGATCAAGTTACACTAGGACTATGTCATTGAGATACTCTATAAAAATGGGAAGGGGAATTTGGTGGATGAAATGCTCAATAGCAAGTCTAGTTTTTAGTTTCTATGTGAGGCGATATAGTTTCTAGATGTAGATATCCTTCATGGATGATGATGAAGCAGCTTACCTCTAGTCTATGACTGTCACTCTCCCAATCCATCTGTGAGTAAGGGAGTAACAACTTGTGGATGTTGAAAACGATGCCCAACATGCTCATTTATCATAAAGATGGACTATTGATAAATTTTAAATACGTAGGAACATGCCAAACTTTTTAGATGGTGCATCATAATGCCATTGAATTTGTGTAAGAGGTGTTGATGGAGTTCAATAAATCCCCATTTTCAATACATCATGGAGTGGAAAAGGTGAACTATGACCTTCAAGTTAGTACTGCTGGCCAAAGATAAATAAATTAGTTGTCGATTTCATTTCATGATGTCACACTTTTCAGCAAGTGAAAGATCAGCATCAGGTTCTAGAATTCTTGGTACAACCACTTGAAGTTCCAGAGTGGAAGTGGGATGGTATCTCGATGGACTTAATAAAGGTATTACCAGGAATTTCAATGGGAAACGATTATGTCATGGTGATCATGGATCAACTCCCCATGTCGGCTCACTTCCTTCCCATCTGGGATAAGGGATAGATAGAGGTCTTGGAATGCCTTTATTCTTGGAGATAGTGTGGCATCATGGGGTTCCTTTGACGATCGTCTAAGACTGTGATGCACAGATTACATCGTAATTTTGGAAAGGGGTTCCAGAGGTGTTCAAGACTCTGTTTCTTTTATGCACACCGTTTTACCCCCATATAGATGGTCAGACGTAGCAGACAATAAAAACCTTGGAGGACATTCATTGTGCTTGTGTCCTAGATTTTGGTCACAGTTTGGAGGTCCCCCTACCATGGGTGGATTTTGTGAACAGAAATAGTTATCACTACACCATTGGAATGGCACCGTTTGAGGCCATTTACAGGAACACGTGAAGATCACATTTACTCTAGACAAACCCAAGGTGAGTTAGCACTCATGGCTCCAGAGTTGTTATTGGGCTACTATTGAGAAGGTGCAGATCACTCAAAAGAAGATGAGGACTGCACATAGTAGACATAAGTGTTATGTTGACAAGAGATGGAGAACCATAGAGTTTATCGAGGGAGACCATGTTTTTTTGTCTCACCCCAATGTGAATTACAGAGATTTTATAAGGATGTATGATACTTCTGAAATTCATCGGACCATTTTAGATCATAGGAAGAGTTGGTGAGGTGGCATACTGTCTAGCACATCCCCATAGATAGACTAGGTGCCTTATGTTTTCCACGTGACTTGCCAAAGGAGGTACATGTATGATTACGTAAACATCATTGACTGTGGAGATCAGGATATTGATGATTGGGCAATGGTTTTAGAGATCCTAGTGGAGATAGAAGACTGATATGAGTAAGTCCTACATGGGAAGTTGATTCCTATGGTTTGATTTTGGCGGAAGTATGGGAATATATAGAAGATCACCTAGGAGTTGTAGGTTCATATTCATGATCATAACCCATGCCAATTTGTTAAGTTTGTGTTTTGGATTTTGGAGAAGTAATGATCTGTGATGGGGAGAATGTAATGCCTTATAAATTCATTGTATTTTTATTATTATATGCAATTATTTCAAGAGCAGGTTTTCGGACAGCGTGCGATTCGGAGGCTCAAAGTGCCTAGAATGATCCAGCAAAAACGTTTATGCTTCAATTAGTGTGAATGAGTGGTTTTTTTTTGAAAATGTGGAAAAAATACTAAACTGCTGCCCAGATCCAAAATATGAGGGCACATATGCATTCAAAATGGTGGGTTTTCCCTAGGCGCAACTTAATTTTATTCGGCATATGCCTCCAGTGAGAAAAAACTAAAATGGAATATCTTTAAATAAAATAATTATGTAAAATTATATTTTTTAAAAAATTCATTATAGCTCACGAACGATGATTCATATTATGAATATCATACCACCACTAGTCTCATGAGGGTATTCTTTCCTTAGGAAAATCCTGACACTGGCCGGTGTAGGCCAACAGTTGATGTTAGTTTATGGTCGTAAATAAAACAATTTAGTAACAACTATTTAATTATAAAATCCTTATAACTCATAAATGGTAACTCATGTTGGTAATCTGAGAGTATCGTCGATCCCGTGACAGAGTTTTCCCTTTAGGCGGAGCCTATACTCGACCAACGCTAGTCAAGGGTAAATGTAATATTTTACTTTTTTAAGGATCATGTAAATAAACTTGAGAGTATGTTTTTATAAATTTCAAATCAATACATAGATAAAAATTCCAAGGGAACCATTGAAATAAGAAAGTCTATATTTTCCTTGAAAGTAATTAACTTTGGCCGGAATGGGACCAATGAGAAAGTTAATTTTTGGACTTTTTGAGAAAAATTATAACATAACTTTGGAAAATATTTTATTTCTTTTCACATTGACAAGAGGCGACATTGTGATTCTGTAGTTGAATGTCAAGGAAGTAATGATGTGAATTAATGGATCTTATTAATGGATCATTAACACGTAACATAATGATGCTTTAATGATGCACAACAGCGATGTTGTTTCATAAATGAGACATCATAATAGAAACAGTGAGACATTATTTCCTTTTATTTTGGTTGACTCATTTTTGGGATGAGGAATTAAACAATGAGGATTCCCTAACAAACTTCTAGGAACATCCTCTCTAATGATGAACTAAAAACATTGATGAACATCAAACATATTTGATTAACTTCTATGAATAAAGTCATAAAAAATGAAAGGTGTCGAAGTCTTGAATCCTATGGATCTGAGTTGAACAGAGTCATATTTCAAACAATATCTATGACCACATGGGTTTATTGTTGGTAATCATGTATTCCATTGGGTTTCAACTATATTTGGTCACCTTAGGTTTTGTTTGGAGGGTAAATTTTCACCCATGATTGTTGGACAACACTAGAGAGTGGAGAGAATAATACTAGTTTACTAATGATTGAATATTCCATAGGGGTACAATGATATGCATGGTTTATTTCATTTTACAAATTGGTTTCAGTTTCACGTCAACCTTTATCATGAGTTCGATGTTGATGTAGTTGTGCATTAGGAAGATGCATCCTTTCATAAGAGTATGATTAATTTTATCTATTATTGTGAGAATTTGTTGGGTGGGAATATTTTTCTGATAGTAAATATATTATGGAAACATGAATAGGTTTAGGAGGAAACATGGGAGAGTGAAATTGATAAATAGCCTCGATGACTTGATCTTTTTACCATAGAATATTCAATATTACGTAGTGTACTGCTCGTTGAAGAGATCTTATGTAATTGTAAGACTATAAGATATTGTTAAATAAGAAGATAACATGTTATAAATTTCAAGAACATGTTTTATTTATTGTTATCATTATATGGTTGATTTTTATTCTGATCTATTTTGGATGGTGTTGGAAGTGTTTGGGAAGCCATGGGAATGTTCATGGTTCACCCATGATTTGAAAATACCGTTTGACATGACCCATTAATCTATGAAACCTATTATGGAGATACATGAGGTGGTGCATGGTTGGGTCAATGTTTTTCCAAACCGTACAACCACACTCCAAAAATCATGCACCCCGAAATTGTTTGTATTTTCACAGTGCCACATTGTTTGTAAAACTGTGTGTCATATAGGAAAAATTGGGTGCCCCTTTTAAGGAAACCATGTGAACAAGGGTTAATATCCCCTTAAATTTTAATTAAATTACCAACTTCCATGGTTTTAACATCTACTCCCCCCCCCACTTGGACTAAACCTACTTCCTACTAGTTTGGGTTCTCCTAAAAGGATTACAAGGCTACCGAAACCGTTTTTTAGAAAAAATAGAGATATAGTTGAAGGATCACCTGCACTACAATATTAATTTTCTTCCCCATTCAATTTTATCTCACTCTTGTCTATATTTACAGATGAAAATGAATTATTTTAACACAAAGGGGAGAAATTTTATATCACAGTTATAAGGGATTATGTTTCTTTGGTTCTTGATCTTAGGCATTGGTACTATATTTTTTATTCCATTGTGGTTTTGATATTTTAGTATCAAAATGTGGATTTTTATTGGATAACACCCATCAATGATCTTGATAATGGTGGTATATTTGTTATTTAACATATTATTTGTTATAATTCCAAGTATTTATTTTTGAAATTTCAATTTACATGTGGGACACTTTCACCCAAAATTGAATTAATATATTTATTCAACACATGGTTATGAAATTAGTGAATGTTGTGGTTTTGTAAAGGGTGGATAATGTGATTATGAAATTGATGAATAATGGGTCAAATAAATTATTTCATTAATGTAATTTTGAAACTCATAGATATACCTAGGATTTTCTAATACGAGGAAAATGATGCTTCAAATGTTTTTCAAGGTTGATAAATGAAATTTTAAAATGCGTTAAATATGGAGTTATTCAAAGAATGAAGAATGGTTAGAGTTGGGGAACCATGAAATGTGATATCATGAATGAGTTTTGGGACATGGATTTTTTTTAAATACCAATGGGGTTCTAGAATTCAATTCCAGGTCACCATTATATTTAAGTGTTATATGCGATCACTAAGTCATAGTATAGGGACTGATGCTCTAAATAACCATGTGGTGAAACGCTAATTATCTAATCCCCCTTTATTTTAAGGTGAAATTTTAATCAATTTATTAATGGAAAACGATTATGAAATGATATTTTATAACCCTTTAGGGATGGATTATACTAAATAATGGGTCAAATGAGTTTTCGATGTTTTGAGTATCATTGTGAACCGGTGGAAATGTGATGTTAATTAAAGAATAACATAATGTGATAACTATTTAATTTAATTGTTGTATATTGTTATTCATATAACATCATACAGTTTTACAGATTGTATACTATTTTAGTCACCATTAGTGGAGGTTTACTAAATGCTACTCAGACACTACTGAGACTTCCTAATCTATACCCAAATAGACATCATGAGTGTTGGACATGATAAGGGAGAGATCACTATGTTAGATTTCTACATTGGGATGGAGTATGGATGGGGAACCATATATGAGATTTATTCTATCATAGGAGTTGGTAGTTTCTTATTTTGGGTAGTCATTTGACACCTGACACATATATTGCAAGAAATATCTACAATTTTAGTTCATGGACTTTTATATATATTGTGGTATTATTATTTGATGTTGGTCTTATATGGTTATGGTATTATTATGATTATTGGTCATTATAAATTATTTATTATATCAATATTTGTTCACTTGTGATGCTTTGATAAATATGGTATTATATACCCATGGTACATATATTAGAACCTTATTTCTAATTGAATGCCTCTGGCATATGGGGAGGTACACCAAAGGTCGTGTGACTTACTAACTCACGAAAATAGCATGTGGAACCATGTTTGGGACATTACACATCAAGATACTAGATGAAAACTTTACAACTTGATAGATCTGGTCCTAATTCTATATATTCAAAGGTTTATAAATTGGTTGGATGTAGAATCTATTTCCTAAACAATGATATATTGAACACATCATGTATTATTAAGTGGTTTGGTGGAATTCCAAAATGATAATCCAGAACTATAATCCATTACATAATTTTGAAGCTTGTGATGAACCAATGGATTATATTTCATTACTTATTGATCCTTTTGACGCCCTTCCATGATAAAAATTTCATGAAAACATGATTTCCCACTTAGAATTACAAATTCTTCATCCCATTGTTTGAATAACACTTTTTCCTACTTTGAGTGTCTTTAATATGATCTTGAATAGTCTTTACATATTATGTACCTTAATCATGTTATAGGAATTCATGTCTTCTATCACCAAATTCATTCCATAAATTCAATGAACAATATATATTTCTATATAATTATTATTTTTTGGCATTATAAAACAATAATGAAAATTGTTATTATAGTATAACTCCATAAATAGTAAGTATTTATCCCACACACATCGATAAAAAAGATAAAATGTTATCAAATTTCATACCATTGTTTGAATATTCATTTCATATTATCCATAAGTGTGGTGATGGTCATAGGTTCTAAGATAAATCCCACTATTGAGAGCCATAAAATGAATCTTTCAGAATTTTGATACAAAATAGGGATCGTGATCAGAGATAGTCCAAATTATAATCCCATGAATTATAAAGAAATCATTAATATAGAGCCTTTCTACATTATCAATTATTCAATATTATTTTATACCAAATATATGTTCATATTTTGTGTGGTGATAAAAAATAACCCATATTTTATCATTCTTTCTAAGAGTATAATGTATTCCATTATAAAAGTCCATTGTAATGTCATCTCACTTCAACAATGGAATTTGAAGAAGTTTATTAACAACTCTATAATTTTGACAGTTATCATTCACTATCTAATAAACCAAAAATAAAGAAACATATTTAAAAATTCCCCACATCAAGTTATCCATCGAATAAGTTTCTCAAAAATACATATATATCTACATTATAATAGGCTGTAGAGAGAAATTCTTTCATTTAGCATCATCCGATGACTTCATTTTCAGATCTGGTAGAGATATAACACTTAAACTTATTCCAAAAATCCAAATTCCATATTTATAAATTAATTATACAAACATTCCATAATCAAAATATTTAATTTTATTCTAATATTTTTCTTTATCTTATATATAACTCGTTATTTTTTCTAGTATAGTTATTTTTTGATAATTTAACGAATTAGCAGTGTATAACATACTTTAGTAATTCCCATAAATATTTTTTATAGAAAAAGTACATATGTTCCCTCTCAATACACATTTGAGTCATAAATCCATGATCCTTCGAAATAAATTCATCCACCACATTATTTTTCTTTCCCTAGGTGGATGTGTATTGAATAATCATAGTACATGTATAGCTCGAGCCATCTCCTTTTCCACATTTTGAGTTCGTTTTTTAGAATATTTTTTAAGTTTTATTATTCAATATATATCTCATATTTATTTCAATATAGATCATGTATCCATATGATTAATGAAATTATTAAAGCTCATAACTCAAGATCAAGTGTTGAATTGCTCTGTTCATGTGTCTTTGACTTCCTTGATGCATATGGAAATTTTTTATCATTATTTATAATGATAAAAAAATTCATTTCATTGATGCTTCACCATATTATGAAAAACAATAATTTCTTGATGATAAATTCAATCATGTATATGTTACCAACAACCTATTATATTCATTGAAAAAAATCACATTCATTTTTTATATAAACATAACCCATTTAAATGTAATATTTTTAATAGCTAATACTATTGGAAAAAATTCTTAAATAACTGATGTCACTATCTTAACAATAAAATGCAACTAAATTCCTTATTTCTGTTAACTATTTTTCAACATTATTTTTATTACATATTCATTTAAAGATCGACTAGGATTTTATAATTGATGATAATATGGAAAAGAACAAAATCTTTTTGAATTAAGATATCATACTTGTTAAATATCACATAGAAAAAATTATTTCTAAGATTTTCAAGAATGAACTGAGAGTGATTGTCAATGTCCAATATCTATTAAAATATAATAAGACATAATAAATGAATAAAATAAAAAATCACCACTATAATCCTTCAATACTCAATTTTTTTTATCTATAAATATAGTGGGAGAAATATTGAATAAAAATTGAATTACTGTAAATTTAATACATCTATAAATAATTCAAAATGATTTCTTTGGAATGTATACCATATTTAAATACAATTGATGATACTACATAGAAGGTTAAATATTTTAAAAATGTTGTGTTTCATGATGTTTATTGAATAATTCATCAAAATGAGGAATAGAATACTTGTTCATTATTTTATTTTAAATAATTTCCCTTAAATCAATTCACAAACTCATTGATCTATATTAATTCTTAAAAATGAGAACATGGGATCCCTATGGTGAACCACGAGAGAAAATAAATCTATTTTACAATTCCATTGGCTCTTGGCCACCGTTTCCTCATTCAGAGGCCATGCAGGGGGAAACCGCCTCGACTCCATCGGCTCCTCCCTGACCCCACCACCTCAAGAGGTCGCGTCGGGGGTATCCGCCCCCAACTCCTTCGGCTCCTCGCCGATGTCGAAGACTCAAGAGGCCACCAAAGTGGCATCTGCCACCCAACTCTATCGGCTCCTTACTGACTCCGCCACCTCAATAGGCTGCAGAGGGGTAAACCACCCAGAATACAATGCCTCCTCACCAACCTCGTCACCTTAAGAGGCCATGATGGTGTCATCCACCACAAGACTCTATCAGTTCCATGCCGACTCTACCACCTTAACAGGCCGCACAGGGGGAATCCACCCCAAAACTCCTTCGGATCCTCGCTGAATCTTCCGCCTTAAGAGGTCGGGCAGGGGGCATCCACCCATGACTCCTTCATCTCCTCGCCAACTCTGCCGCCTTATGAGGCTATGCAGGTGGCATCTTCCACACGACTCGATCAACTCCTCAGGAAAAACCACCACCAAATCATATAAATTGTCTCCAAAAGAACCAACAACGACTGTGGAGGTGCTCCCCGCACCGCTACAATTAGGTACAATGGATCTCCCCATCCCTAACATCAACCATCAATGGTGTCCTCCCTATCCACCAACAAATTTTCCCTTCCTTATGAGATGACACTCCAAGATTCCACGCCTTCCGGGCTCCATCGCCCCCATTGTATCGATGTCCAGGATTTCTCTCCATCTAGGATCCATCATCATTATTGTACTGATGTCCAGGCTTCCATGCCTTCTAAGCTCCATAGCCCCTATCATACCTACATCCAAGCTTCCATTCCTTCCAAGCTCCATCAACCCCATCGTAAAGACTTCCACACTTCCTTGACTTCCGGGATTCATCGCCCTCGTCGTACTGATGTCCATGCTTCCACGCCTTCTTAGCGTCATCGCCCCATCGTACCAACGATCCTGGTTTGATCAGCCCTCCGGACTAAGGGAATTTAGTCATCTATACAAACCTTGTGACACTCTGTGTCATCCCAACAACCACATTCCATCAACCACATAGTTCCTTCCTATGTCCATGAAACCAGCTTATGGAATGTCCACTGTGAGGTAGCCCAGCTCACGCATGATGAACATCCATGCTTAGACTTGTGGAATTTTTTAGAACCCCCATCATATAGGTTTACCCTTCATCCCAACCCATCAGAATGGGGTAGAGATGACCATCCCTGTACCAACACAATCTGTGGGGCTTCACGTCCCCGTTGGAAGATGTTAAACTATGTAACAACCATTTCCCAGTTGCACGATGTTAAAAAGCATCAAAACCATCATCTTCGTCCTGCATGATGTTAAACTGCATCAACGTCCCACATGACGTTAAACTTTATTATTGACCTGAATGACTTTAAACTTCTCATCTTCACCCCACATGATGTTAAACTGCATTATCATTCCGCAAGACATCAAAATGCATCATCAACCATCCTGACGTTAGATTTTTCATTGTTTTCCTGAATGACGTTAAACTGCATCATCATCCTACATGACATTAAACTATTCATCTTTGTCTTTCATGACTTTAAACTGATCATTTTCATCCTGCGGGACTTTTAACTAAATTATTGTCCCACATGACATCAAACTGCATCATTGTCCTGCATGATGTAAAACTGATCATTGTTGTCCAGCATGATGTTAAACTACATCATCATCCTGCATGACATTAAACTATTCATATTTATTCGGCATGACATTAAACTATTCATATTCGTCTGTCATGATGTTAAACTACTCATTATCACCCCGTGTGATAATAAACTACAAAATTTCATGGCCAGCATGCAGTTTAACATCTTGTAGTGAGGATGAAGGTAGGGGTAAGGTATCTAATCCAAGGATGTGTACGAAATAGAGAGTATTCTTATGTGAATGAAGACATAATATTGCACCACACCATAAAACCCTAAGTGAGAACTGGGGCTAGGGGCCCGAGAAGGCCAAGGGGCCTGATGCTAGGCCTCAGATTGTAAGGTATGGACTCATGTACATATTCACGTTTGGTTGCTCGTCGTTCCATACACAGCCCTCATTGGGGTATCTATCCCTTATTTGTGTCATCCCTTCCCCAGAACTACATGTGTCTTGATTCCCACCCTCATGGGATATGCTGGGCCGCCCGATCATCCAGTCTTCGGGTCCAGCCCCATTTCGTAGAAACCTTCATATAGATTTGGCCCCTTGCCTAATGATCTTTCAAAATATGGGTATAATGTGTGGTATGTACTCACGTCGTCATTCATGTCGAGTTTATAACAGCCACGCAACAATCCTCTGTCTGTCTCTCTACCGAGCGACCTTCTCTCCCTTTCCCTGCTCTCATTTAATTGATTCAGCTACCGTTTTTTCGGATCCCTCTTCCCTCTTCGGTGATTAACCAATTGGCCCATGAGTACTCTGGTCTAGAACTGAGAGTGTCAGATTCAACGCGGACATGATTTCAACCACTTTTTAGGATTTGTGTTCCTCTTCATTTGGTCAAAAATTATATTTCACACCCGAAGGGACCCCCAAATAGCATCGATGCTAGGATTAAGGGCTCTCCTACTATTACAGGACAATGTCCTCGAGGGTTTCAGACAAAAAATATATACATGTCCCGCATTGTGAATATGTTCATTGGTTGACACTCATTTGTTGTTCCCATTTCAGGCCACAATATATGGATGTTGTTTTTCGAACACGGTCAATAGTTATCCTCCATCGTCACACCAGCCCCTTCAAGCCATGAATGGTTGTTACATGATTCACATTATTTGCCTTCCCATCATGTCCAAATAGAATTTTTACACTCTTGGCACCATCCCTCAGTACGCATTTTCTTGTTAGGAGAGAAAAAGACATTTTAAAGGCATCATTTGGGGCTCCACATCAACTTCCCTATGGCGTGCATTTTAGGTACTGCAAAAACCCTTTCTACCATTGTTTCCCAAATCGAGTTTTACTTACGTTGTCTTAGAGATCGGGTTGAGGTCCACACTTACTATGAAGGATTCTTCTTCTCTATGGTTCGAGCTCTTAGACCTTAAACTATGTTCTCTTTAAGAACTACGTGTGGATTGATTCCCTTTCCCATGGGATATATAGGAACACCCAGACATATCATCCTCAGGTCCATCTAAACCTAGGGTAGCCTTTCATGTCCCTTATCCAATAATATTTTCTGGCCCTTGTCATATGGATTCCTACTCGGAATCACACATGGTATGATGTGGACCTCGTACTCATTCCTGTCATGTTTTCTTTATCATGCCACACACATTTTATAGTGAACCACATCTTTTGCATATATGTTTGATCCATATGACATTATACTGTGTTGCTTAGTCCCACATGACTTTAAAAAGTTGTGTCTGCACCACACAGTTTTAATGTGTATGGATTGTCCCATCACATGAACCTAAAACGTGACATTAATATGTTGGTTGCACGAAAAAAACGGCACGACACCATGATATCCTCACTCGAGGGGGTATCATGTTTGGTATTGGTCAAACACCATACCATTTATAAATGATGGTATACGACTTGATTCATATGTCATACCTAGATTTTCTATCCATGTTCCATCACATAAAAAAACAAACATTCATCATAAAGGAAAAAAGGATCTATCAAATACCGCTTCTTTCGGTTAAAGGGACAGACCCGCACAACCTCATATTCTATGACTCTGGTATCCTAACGTGTCTATTTTAGAACTACGCGTGGATTTATTTCTATATTCAAGGGATTCGTAGGAATGCATGTTCTTTTTTCCATGGGCGAAGCCTAACTTTTTTTTCAGTCCGTCGACCTAACAATTCCCCAAGGAACACATGGTGATCTAGAATCCAATTCCTCATTCAAGCCATGTTTCATAATTACCTAACCATGTGTCTCCCTCATTCCCTACCATACCTGGTCCATGCTCTACCACCATAAGCTATGATCACTCTATGTCCTTTCCACAAGACATTATACTGCCGGACATCTTCTAGAACTATGTACATCTTGATTAGCATCCTCCTGGGATATGTAGGAATGGACAAATATCCTCTAACGGGGTCTAGTCCTAGGAATCCAAAATCAAGTCCCCCCACATTCGGCCCCTCGGTCCAAACTGATTATGGTGCGTGTGGTGTGGCGAGTACCTCGTGGGTCCTCAATCACATCAGACTCTGAAAAGGACACACCATGTGCCTCCTGCGTCTTCTCCCCTCCTGTTCTGAGCTCTATGACTATAAACTAAGATCTCCCTATGGGAACATCGCATCATGTTTGGACACATATCCACCATGTGCATAGTCTATTAAATAAATCCCCCCTAAATGGATGATCCTATGACCATTAAGCTGGAAACATGCATCCTTAGGACCATTTTCCTTGGAGAGAATGGACTCAAACCCCTCTACATGATACAACTTATAGTCATATTCATATGAGTCTTGAAAAAGAACCCGAATTGTTGAGTTTTCATGGGGAAATTACCCTCATTATAGGTCTAAACATCGTGACCCTGTCATATAGACCCTCCTCCACATCCATGTCTAAAGGGACCCCCTTTTTAAATCAGTCTCATGCCACACTGGATTACCAACATTCTTGGGCCAACGTCCATAAAGACCACATACAACATTTGTGATTGGTCCTGTGTTTCAAACATGGTCAGCGGTTGACCCTCATTTGTATGTCCCCATTTCAGGCTAACACAATATGGATACTATGTTTCGAACATGGTCAACAATTATCAAAAATCATCATGCCAGCATCATTTTGGTCAAGATCACGAGCATCATGATTCACATGTTTCCACTTTTTTATGTCCATGTAGAATTCCAACATACTCGTATTTACTCGTTTGTACATATAGGTATGTTATATAGGCAAGTCATCATCATTTTGGTGTCATACAACTGACGTCCCATTGCCCCTAGCATGTGCCTTCTTGTTCTAGGAAAGTCCCATCACTACTCCTTGTTTCCCACATTGAGCAGGAATCACGTGGGCTTAGTAGTTTTGGTTGGACGTGTACTGGTGCAACCATGCCACACATGCCTTTCTTCATCCTGCATGATGTTATTCTGTGCTCTCAGAACTAAGTATGGCTTGATTACCATCTTCATGGGGTACGTAAGAATTACCTAGAACATTTCCTTAGGCCCAACCGACCTTTCACTTTTCATCCCTTGACCAAATGAAATTCTTCCTGGGATATAGGGCGTGGTTTCCACTCCTTATGTCCTCTTTCACGTCAGGTTTATAGCTACCGCACCCCATACAACCTTTATGGGATCTTACCATTCATTCTCCATCCAATCATATGACGTTAAATTCCAAAAGTATATATGTCCTCAGTGCCTGAAACCAAACTCTGATTCTACCCTGAACAAGTTCTGAATTCCCCATGTTAATTATGGGATGGACCAGATCCCTTGCCAATGTGGTCCTGCTCAGAAGTATATTTGATTGATGATCTGAAAGATACACCCAAATAATTTTTTTCCACCATGGTGGAATTATTTCAATAGTGTTGGATTCCATTCGAACAACCTACACTCTAAAATTTATGTGCCCTTTATTCAGACCCTCATCATCATTCACGTCTAAGGGTACCCCCTAACAGTATGGATGCTCAGCCTATGGATCACCTACTATCATGGGCCCACATTCCAGAAGACAAATGGATGACATTTCATGTTAGGCCCTGTGTTTCGATCAGGGTCAGTGGACGACCCTCATCTGTTACCCCCATTTTAGGATAACGCTATATAGATACAGTGTTTCAAACATGGTAAACAATTATTCTTGATTGTGATTCCAACCCTATAGTTTTCCTGATTTTTTGTATCATGATTCACAACATCCCCTCCCCTTTGCTCAGATTGATTCTAAAGCCCCTGGTGTTACCCTTCTCATAAACCAGAGCAGGGTGGCACAAGCAGGTCGGATGTCCAAAGAGCCATGTTCTCCAGCTATGACCCCTATTCCTTTTAGGATTCTCCCAAATGGTGATCGATGTACCATTATGATCCCCCACACCTTCCATTATTTATCACTCTCATACAGGATATCCAATAATCTATGGACTCCCACACAGATCATGGCTCATGCGGGCTTAGATATTTAGTCTACTATTTCCTCAATACGATCGAGATACAATGGACCCCAATGCTTGCATTTTTTTCAGCCTTTTCCATAGAACACGGTCCACCTCAACCTCCTCATCCTCATTGGACCCCTAAGGGTGGAATTTGTTGGCACTAGAAATAGTATCCCCAAAATTTTCCAAATGCTCCCATTATTGATACAAGGGAATATCCCATTTAGTAAGCTATGATTTGATAGGTTGTAGATCCCAAACGGAGTTACAGATTAGGAGTAATGGGAATTTAAAATTTGGCTGGAAAACTAGTTCACATAGCCCTTTCGTGAAGCACCTTCCACGATCACAGAGCAGAGGAACTTGACTAGAGCCCCTGGGGCACCACACCAGTGCAAAGCTCCTCCTTCGTGAACACACTGTAGAGTGAAGAGTTGGGTTTCTTCGCAAACCCCTTGGACGTTTGTGAACCCACTACGAAGCAAGGAGGCGTGATTCTCCATGAACCCCTTTGACGTTTGTGAACCCGTCACATAGAAAAGAGGTGGGATGATCCACGAACCCCTTTGATGTTCGGGAACCCACCGCAGAGCAAGCCATGTCTTCACACCGAGTGATCTCCACTTCTCGGAACCTCTTTCCAATTAATACCTCGCTCACCCACTTCATACAACAGTTAATCCACCCCTTGGGTTGCCGATCTATCATTTCGTGAAGCACCAATTTCCTTCTGGAAGCAGCTCCATGAGTTCATGATTTGCGAGGAGCTTCCTTCATGAAGCGGCTCCGTGATTCCATGCTCCGTGAGGAGCTTCCTTTGAAAAGCTGCTCCACGAGTCCATGCCCCGTCAGGTGCCTCCTTTGCAAAACTACTCCATGAGTCCATGATCCGTGAGCACCTTTCCTTTGAAAAGATGCTCAACAAGACCCTATACTATATGAGCCCCTTTGCTCTATGAAGCTACATTGTGACAGACTATCCTTTTCAAAGCTCCTACCTTCGCGCCCAACGGTTCATACCGCGGGGGCTGCCCCCCCCCCCCCTCTAATCTGGGTTTGGGATGTGTTATGGTATCGGCCCTTCGGGTAGATCCCTTCACTACTGTCACTAACCCCCTAAGAAAATGGAGAGTCTCACCCCATTAATTTTGGGCTGGGTTGTTGGAATTTTTCTTTGAGCCCTTATGTGCACAAACCTTTCACCTATGGAATATCATGATTTCAGATACACCTCTGCGCACCACGAAACTCGTTGTGTCTACATATTCCACTTGGTTCATTTCTCGTGTCGTGTTTTTATATTCTCATCATCAATTCCCTGATTACCTTGAGTCGAACTATTCCTGAAAAAACTCATCCAAACCCCCAGCACCGACTCTTATGACTATTTGAACCAAAAAGGGCTTCCATTGCATAAGTCCCAACACAATCCATTATTAGGCGCCTTATGACTAATAGTCCTATCAACATGACTTTAAAATGTAGTAATCCCTATATGACAAACATATCATGCCTCTTGCTCAATATAAGATATGCCTTGTGTGCCATGCATAACATTCCAATAGTCCTATCTACATGACATTTTATAGTAACAATCGCTATACGAAAAACATATGATGCCTCTTACTAAATATAAGAGATGACTTGTGTGCCAAACATAAGATTCCAAAATTCATCTCTTCATGACTATAAACTATAGTATTCCTTATGTCTAAATGTATGATGCATTTTTCTTTAAATTAGAGATGCCTTATGCTCCAATCATAAGATGCCATTAGTCCAATCTACATGACTATAAAATGTATCATGACCTATCTTTCAAAAATTAGATTCCTCTTGTTCCAAATAAAAGATGCCTTATATGAAAATCATATGATTCCTCATTCGATGATTAAAGAGGCATAATTTCAAAAGAATTGGAATCCATTCAAACATTACATCACTCCACCTCACGCTTTGTGTGTCCTTCATTTGGATCTTTATCCACATCCAGGTCTTAATGAACCCCCTAATGGCCTGGTCCCATGCCACATCATCTCACCTATTGTATTGGTCCAATGCCCTGGAAGACTTTGGATGAATATCTGAGTCAGGTCCATGTGTTTTGAACATGGTCAACAATTGACCCTCATTTTTCCCCCATTTCAGGCTAACGTGATATGGATGATGTGTTTAAATAACAGTCAACAATTATCATCCATCATGAAACCACCCTCATTGCCTCATGAATGTTGGGCATGTGATTTAGACATTTCATCTCCCTTTGTTTGGACTAGTTCCAGCGCCCCTATCATTATCCCTCTTGTACAATTGCGCATAGGTGAAGGCCCCAACTCTCCTATTGGTTGGGATACCCTCATGGACAGACATGAGGAAGACACACATGCAACTTATTTGCGTAAGCCCCACTCACCATTACCAATCCATAGAGGCACACAGACAGATGCCTTGTGTAAGCCCCATTCACCAATTTTTCTCCATATCGGCACTCGGACTGCTTGCTTGCATAAGCCCTATTCACTAGTGTCGCTCTATAGCTGCACCCATGAAGCTTCCTTGCGTAAGCCCCATTCCCCAATGTCGCTTCGTAGTGGCACCCGGGTAGCTCACTTTCGTAATCCCCATTCCCCAGTGCCACTCCATAATGGCACCCAGGTAGATTCCTTGCATAAGCCCCACTCACCATTACCACTCCATTGGGGCACACAAGAAACTTCTTTGCATATGTCATATTCACCAATGTTTCTGTATAGCGGCACCCGGGCTGCTTCCTTTCATAAGCCCCATTCACCAGTGCCGCTCCATAGCGGCGTCTGGGTAGCATCCTTCTATAAGCCTCATTCACCACTACTGCTTCATAGCGGCACCCGGGAAGCTTCCTTACGTAAGCCCCGTTCACTAGTGATGCTCCATAGCGGCACACGAGCAGCTTCCTTGGGTAATCCCCATTCACCACTGCCCCTCCATAGAGCCACCCAGGCAGCTTCCTTGTGTAAGACCCATTCACCATTTCCCCTCCACAGTGGTTCCCAGGCAGGTTCCTTGCATAAGCCCATTCCACCATTGTCGCTCCATAGCGGCACCATGTCAGCTTTATTATGTAAGCCCCATGTACTGATGTTTCTCTGTAGTGGAACACGAGAAACTTCCTTGTGTAAGCCACATTCAAAATTTCCTCCCCATAGCGGCACTGGACAAAAATACTTTCGTAAGCCCCATCCACCATTGTCACCCCATAGCTGCAGTAGGGAAGCTTCCTTACATATTCCCCATGAGCCATTGTTGCTCCATAGTGGCACCTGAGCAAGCCTCATGAGTAAACTGCATGCACCATTGTCGCTCCATAGCGGCACACGGGCAGCTTCCATGTGTAATCCCCACTCAACACCCTTCATAGACACACCTTTGTGTCATGATTGTCAGGTCCTTGCTGCCTCTTGTTTCTCAAATTGATCATGAATAACATGGGCTTAGAGAAAGCATCGACCATGAAATCCTCTCTGGGAAGCCTAGAGCGTAAGCCACAAACAGCATCCTGACCAATGTGGACTTGTATCCTTTCCATGGTAAGGTATATAAAAAACCTCCCTGAGGTTCAAGACCACCATCCATTGGTTCCGACCCCCTTCACATTTGTTCCCACTCCACCTAAACTACAGAGTCTTTGATCCTTGACAAGGCAAGGTATGTAGGAATCCTCCCTGATGTTCAAGCCCACCATCCTTTGGTTCTAAACATCTTCATGTCAGTTCCCACTCCTCCTGGACTACGTGGACTTTGATCCTTTCCATAGTAAGGAATGTAGGAAATATATTTGATTTTCAATCTCACCAACCATTGGTCCCGACCACCTTCACGTCTATTTTCCAAACCCAACTTGAACTACATGGTCTTTTATCCTTTCTAGGGCAAGGTATGTATGAATCCCTCCAAAGGTTCATGCATACCATACATTGGTTCCTACCCCCTTAAAATTGGTCCGCCCCCATCCTCTATGATTTTAAACTGTACGCCCCTTTTCTCCCGCATGATACTAAATTGTCACCGCATCCAGTGGTAGGCCATTGTGACACCATCCAGCGGTAATCCATTGTGACCCCATATAGCGGTAATCCTTTTTCAATATCCTATATAGAGGTAAAAAAATTTCAATCCCACCCTGTGGTAAGCCATTTTCATCCCTATTTAGTGGTAATCCCTTGTCAACCACATTCAATGGTAAGCTGTTGAGGTCCCCAATTGATGGAAAGACATCATCAGATAAACTATGTAGACATTGATTCCCTACTACGAGGACATGTAAGAAGCCTTTCTGAGCTTCAAGACCATTACTCATGACTCATCTTGATCTATCTTTTGACCCCATGTGTTCCAAGAAGATCATGCCCCAACCTGGGGGATCTATTTCCTACAGATCCTATGAATGCATCTATTCTCATCGGTCACCTCCTAATGTGTCCCATATTCTCACCAGACTACACGAACTTTGAATCCCTACCACGGGGATACATAGGATGTGTCTTCAAGTCTCAGGCCCAAAATCACCATCTTCTTCATGTCGGTTCCATATCATTCCACATCCATGCCTTTCAACTCTCCATCGTCCATCCTAATTCTCACCTAGGCCCCCACATCCTGGTGAGATCTTGACATTCATCCCAGTGCTGCTCCTTGTGGAACTAGAGAATCAAACCATGAAAAAGCCCCACTCAATCCATAACCATACAACCAATAGTATCCCCCTTCCAATGGGATGCTATCCATTCATATACCCCAACATGTATTTGGGTTGTTGTACTCTGTGTACACCCAGTTTCATCACATCTCCAATCTACGTGGGTTTTGATCCCTGTAATCTACAGAGGGTACATAGGAAACCTCCATGAGGTTCAATCCCATCCAAAGTTAATCCATGGTATTTACCCATTCTAGGGGGTACACTACCTGATCCACCCTCGGTGGTGTCCATATCATCCATCACAATGTGACATCTTCCCTCTATGGGACGCTCAATCCTGGGTCTGCTCTTATTGAGTGTTCAGATCCATCCACCTATTAGAAACACCTGCAACTCCCTCCAAGGGATATACCAATCTGATCCATCTATATGGGACGTTTTGATCACCCTCATTCCATCTCCACAAGATGTTAAACTCACAGCCTACCACATGTTAATCATGAGACACATGAGGAAAACCTCAGAAGACATGACTTTTCCAGAAACATCTCCACAAGATGTTAAACTCCTGGAATACCCTGTGAAAAACATGGGAAGATTAGGAAATAATCAGAGTCATCCCTCCAGCATAAGATACCCCGTGACTGATGTGGGATGCCTCAGGTCATGCGACCATTGAGATGACCTCTTATGAGGAAGAATACTGGTTCCACAATGTCCACGCATCCAGATATTCCCTGAAATGCCTGATGATACCGTCTACTCTGACTGAAGGATGCTACTATGTCAAGACCCCAATGAATGTCCTGATAGAATTAGTGTAATTAACAGGAATACACAAAGATTTGGCACCAGTAATGGGATTCATAAACCATGACTTAATCATTTAGAGAGACGCACACTAGGAGATGAGATCCAAGGAGGAATCCGTGGAAGGAAGAATTGAAATTCCATCAGCCTGTTTCCATCAAGAAGAAATTTTCCATTAATATGGATAACATGTCTCCCACCATTGGAAAGTGAGAATGCAGGGAAAAAGTTGTGTGTCCTCCAACAAAGGATATGCACGCCTCAGAGAAATTGTCAGAAACAAGAGCATGATACAAACATTTGCAATGGTTTTTTGCGATAGTTTGGAGGATAACCTACCATTGGTGGATTTAGTGTACAATAACAACTACAATTCCACTATCTGTATGACTCCATTCAAGGCCCTTTATAGGGGTCCATAAAAGTCAGCTCTATTTTGGAATGACCCATGAGAGTTAATAGTCTTGGGGATATAGTTAGTGAGAGATACAATAGAGAAGGTTTAGATAATCTAGTATTAGATGAAGGCTGAAAAAATCTACTAGACATGTTATATTTACATCAAATAGAGGCTATTGGTGTTCGAGGAAGGAGATTATGTGTTCCAAGGAGTTTCACATCGATGTAGATTACAGATATTTGACCAAGGTGTCCACATATATCAGTGGTTAATTAGTTTTTACTATATACTTTTAAGTGTTAGTGAGGTTGCGTACAATATAGCTCTTACTCTACAGTTAGACTAATAACCTGACATCTTTTATTTTTCACAGCTCAAGATGTACATTCATAACCCATCACTTGTTATCAACCTAGGAAAACAAGATATCAAATATTGGGAAAACTTTACTGAGTACCTAGAATATATCTAGGATTATAAATAAATTAATCTTTGTGGTTTATTGATTACTTTAGTACATGTTTGGTTCTAGAACGTGAACCTTCCGGAGATCACATTGGAGTGAAAGGCTCATATTCATGCTCTGTGCCGACATCTTTTTTAGCATCACTTCTTTTGGAGTTTCTGGGATTTAAAGACCCAATTTGGGGAGAATTTAATGTCTCATATTTTCTGTGCATTAATTTGGGATATTATATAGATTATTTTTGAAATTTTTTGCTAAGATGGTGTGATATTATGAGGCCCAATAGGACTCGAATAAATGTTTCAAATATATTAATTATATTAAAAATCACACAGTTAGGATTTTTAAGAAATAGTAGAATATTATATAAATTTATTCCCATATCCAATATTTGAGAAAACAATTGAGTTGAGAACATGATGTTTGCCCTAGGAGTAATATAATATTCTTTGGTACTAGATATTGGGGGAAAATTATTCATGGTCACAAAAATAAATAAAATAATTTGAATAAATAATTTTATTTCAAATTTTTGGGAAAACCGCTTATTAGTTTTTGAATAGAATATTATGAGGAAGTACCAAGGTAATCTGCACAACCCTGGATCCTTTATATTATCATTTTAGAGAGCCTTGTATAATCCTCTATTACTAAAAATGATAAAATTACAGATCAAAGATCGATGAATATCACACTTGAATGAGCATTACAAGGACGAGTATGATGCATCATTTTTCACTAGTGATCAAATTGACTTAATTTAGGACATGTGTTTGATTTTTATTTCTTCACCATTCCTTATTTATATTATAAACATGAATAAATTGTGGAATAGATTGATTCAAGGATTGTGTGTATTATAGGATGGGTTTATTTGATGTGTTTTTATGGGAGTTTTATTATGATTTTTGATTTAATTATTTTTCTTCTAATGATAATAAATCGATATCAATAAGAAAAATGACCATGGTTCATTCCTCATTTCTGTTATTCTTTTTATATCTCCCCGATTCATCATTTTTTATTAGTGTTATACGTTTGGCCAAAAGCGTGACTAAATCTTGATCAATCAATCATGGTACACACATTTATTATCATAATAATCCAATATCATAGTTCTAGGATCATCACGACCTGATAGTGTTGGTAATGTGGAATAAGCAATGAATTATATGACATATGGTTCTCGATTTCATGTTCTATGATGTGAACTTAATAATAACCCATAATAATATTTTTTTAGAATATATGAAGTTTATAATCTATTTTTATTCAATTGAGGGACTTTGAAAAAGAATCCCATTTATTTTCATGGTATGGTATGGCCGGATCAGTGGTGGATATGACTTAAAAAAATATATAAGTGTCAGACAACATGAATATTGGCCAAAATGGTTTGTGTTCCTTCCTTGGAAATTCAGTGCGTACTTTGGGATGTACAAGGACTTGGAATGGACTATACAACAACCTACATGGAATGTACTCACCCAAATAGACACGATTTGGACTGAGTACATGGTCTAAGCCATGTATTAGTACATGGAAAATTGTAAATTAAATGATGCCAAGAAATATAACACGGGTATAGTACATCAGATGCCAACATAGGGTGTACTACTATCTGGACACAGATTGATGACATGGTTCATTTACACAAGCAGGACCTAGGGGTCAAGTGACACAGCGCGTTACCCCTACAACATGCTATGTCCTCTTTTAAGCATGTATCGAATCTATTTTTCTCTTTATAAAGGACATGTTACTTTAGGGTATGTTCCCATTATCCGTTCGCTAAATGAAGGTATGCTATAATTTCATACTCCTTTGAATATTATGTCTTCAGAAGGACTTACATGATTGATTTGTTTGAGTCCATTCGAGAGGTTCAGAGTGTGATCCTCTATTCATATTAATTCCCTATGTGGAGTTCTTGGTATCCACGTGACCAACACTATGTAGATATTGATCCTATACTTAGAAGGTTAATCTAGATTTTATTTTTTATATCACGTCATGTCCCTAGCAGTGTTCCTCATCTATGTATCATAAATTCTTGTAATATCATCATGTTCTTCATCATGGTGGGACTCAAAAATTAATACCTATTAAATGAATGAAATTAGTACAATCAGACAATATAGTGTAATATCCTGAAAGATTTGTTTTTCAAATATATTAGTTGTAATCCTAGGATGGTATACTATGGTTGTAGCTTACCTGTATTCTTAATCTATTTATTTGTTTATATCCGTATATTCTTATTGTATATATTATAGACATATAACTATATAGATCTAATTTCATTTTGCTTTTTTACATGATTTATGGTTTTGGGTGTCCTATTATTTATTGTTATACTCAACCATATACAGGAATTTCATGCATGGGTCATGTATTTGGCTAATTTTCGGCCTTTTGATAGAGTCCGTAGCAGACTAGGACCACACAATGCTTGTGACAGGACAGACTATTGTGTGTTCTTATGACCATTGGATAGTGGCCCAAATAGCTTTTCATTTAGTTTGGTCCTGTGTTACAGACTCTTTTTGGTGGGATTTTATTTTTCCCTATTTACATTCCTTTCTTATATTCATACTCTGATTATAGGATATAGATATACACACTAATTTTTTAGTGTATTTTATATTTCAATATTTTTTTGGTATAAAGATGTGTTCAAGTTTACAAGCACATAGGAAATACCTAAAATGTCAGTGAAATGAATAATTGGTGCTAGGAACCATCCCTAAACCTATTGATGGTGGGCTTGGGGAGCCACAGAACATTCCCCACTAGGATGGGTCATGACATTTACAATTAATAAAGAGAATAGGGGCTCCCTATTGTGAAACAATTGGGTGAATAAATGCCTTTACACATAGTTCATCTTGTTGTTTCATAATATATAATTTGTTTACAAAAACCGTTCGATAAGGATTAATTTATATTGGTCTCACATTAGCAATTAAATCAATGGAAAACAAAACTCTATGCTTTAGTTTATTCCCCAACAATTCCTACAAAAATAGATAAATATATTCCTATATAATAGGTACATCATCAGTTTTATTGTTATCCTTTCAATAAAAATATAATTTTTCTTATACTTCCCCAAATAATATCATTTTGATGTGGTGGTAGTGGTTGTTATAGACATGAATCATATGATGGTGTCACTTCTCTATAGATAAGTAATTCAAAAAATTTATCATGAATTGGAAGTTCATTATATTTGAAATAATTATTTTCATTGTTCATTGAATTTCATTAGATACCATGGATTGTATCAAATTCAATCGTTGCTATGACTATAATGTCATCAAATAGAGAACACTTTTGTTTCCTATTGTGGACATACTGAAACATATTTATGGAAGTGATAATTCCTATAGAATTTTTAATTGATAACTCCATTATTTTTGTTCTAGGGAAATAACTGATTTTTATAGAAAACAATGATGACATAAATAGATCAATGATATAAAATGAAATAATGAAATCTCTCAATTTGTGGATATTTTTAATGTACCTTCTACGACTTCATTTGGTAATTCCACCATAGCTATAGTGATCCTATAAGCTTGGCTTATCCCATTACCATCTTCTACGGTAGTTTCCCGGGATGATTGGGATACTGGATTGAATATTTAACAATTTCATTATATTTTATGCTCTATAAAGCATTTATTTATTTATTTACCTTTTATTCATGATCCATATAACTATTGCCTTTACTCATTTAACAAAATTTAATTCCCTTTAAGCATTTCCAAGTATGATTCTTTCCACAATTTTCCCATCATATAATTTTTTCATTCTCTTCTTCACTTTTGACTCATTTTCTTATTTTTTTGTGCATTTGAAGAATTATTTTCATGATTTCCACTGAACATATATGATCTATAAAACACATATATTTTTATGGTGAAAAAAGTTATTCATCATCTGAGAAAATGTTGAATGACCATCACCCTTCTGAGACATGGCTTTTTCACTTCAATGGGATGGATGATATTTCATTCTATGCTTCATATATTACATGTAAAATAACTAAAAATTATTGTAATTGAATATATATAATCTACAAAAAAAATTACATCCTTTTTCATTAAACTAAATAATTATCTCTTCATTTCAGTTATTTTATAATGGGAGAAATATTTGATGAATAATTTATCCTTAAAAACTACTAGTTTATCTGTTATAATTTGTCTTCCTCTATAGAATTATAGAATAATGTCCACCATTGATCAACATAATCATTGAGATATAAATATTTAGTACAAAATTTATCATATTCATTACATCATAAAGATATAAATATCTTTTCATAAGACTTAGACAATTGGTTATCTACCACAAGATTAGTAGTCCCACAAAATTATGTGGACTTCCACCACATAAAGATACTAAAAATATGATAATCACGCAATAGAAATTTTTTTTTACCAATATTGAAATCAAATTGTTCATAAATATTTATGCTACCTTATTGTGTCTTTGATCTTATCAATTTTAATACCAGTTGTATTGGTATTCCCAATAGGGAATGATATACATTGGCTATGAGTATTGATACCCTGCTTTCTACGAAGAAAAATTTCTATAAAATTGGATATATGAGGTTAGATTATAAAATTATTACATTTAAATAAAAATTTATACTTCTAAATATATTGTAACACATAACATAAATTGAAATTTTATATATTTTTTAATATTAGAATCTCACACATGTTGTCGTTGGGATATATGTATTTTCAAAATCCTTAATAACGGTTTGTAATGAAATATGAATTATCCTATCTATATCCCCCATGAGTTTTATATTTGGTTCAATGATAATCACATTTTGATGTACCCAAACCTGATCGAGTCAATCACAAATCATCTATTTTGGAGTTATAATCCATAGGTACATCATTACCCTGAGAAACATCTACATGTATTATCTATACGTGGATGTGTTTTTGGGAAAATCCACATAAACTATACCTTAACAAAATACTCTGATGTTCTTATTTATTAATCTTGAATGAATATCTAAGTGTTAATACCAATTATATGGGATTTACATAATCTACTAGGAATTTTTTATACTAATCATCCACACATACCAATAATAATGTCATAAAACTGAGTAACATGGATCTATTTTATTCTTTATTACATTGGAATAAGTATCTATGGATCATATCACCATGGATTGATCAGTTTAGTTGTCTAGTGGAACCAAATACAAACATGATTCCCATTATTCATTGTTAATTAAAAGAGAAATAATTAAAAAATAATTTATGTATAATTTAACTCATTAAATGAAATCATATTCATATACTAGGGAAAAGAAATACGATAATGGTGATCTCAAATACGTAGTATGGTTTTTGTATAATGGATAATATCATGATTCATCAATGAGTAATAAATTTTAAAAGTTTAATTACTAAACATGCATGAAATTTAATAAATTCCACAAATATAATTATTACACAAGTTATAGATAATATGGTGAAGAAAATAATTGAACACACCTTCTATTTTATTAATAACACAACTATCATGATTAAATAAATCATAATTAATATAAAAGGTTCAATAACTAAACACAAAATCCATTAAATTAAAAATATGATAATTAAATGTATGAAAAGAAAATTTCAATGATAAAATATCATCGATAATAGTAATAAATGAATTCTATATGATGTAAATTCATAAATATTTTACTCTATGATCTGAGGAATCATGAAACCTATACTAGGAAGACATTTTACAAGAATGTTTTAAATAATAAGTAAAATCCCATTTATTGATATATTTCAGATTCAACTCATGAGATTACAGATTCAACATGGGGATATCGATATATACATACAACTATCCATTTCATGTATAATGGATTCTTCATATATTCAAAAAAACTAATTATGAATAATGCGTTATATCATCAAATATGTATATTGAGTGAAGCATATAGATTTGACAATATTTCCTCCAAAAATAAAATAACATTCAATGTAAAAACATAATGTTCAAATGTTATATGGATTAAGAAATAGTCATATCCATGATATGAATAATTCAATTATTTAAGAAAAAATTTAATTTCAAATGAAAAATACTATTAAGAACGTGATGTTTTCAAGATAATGTTAACAATCAAAAAGTTTAACATAAAATGAGTGATGGAAATTGTGTTATCAATAATATTGGTATTTAAAATAAAATAATTAATAAATGGTAATTACTTCTAAATACATCTTTGGGGTATTATATATAAAACAAAAAGTGAATATGTTCCTATTAACAAATATGTCTCCCTGATTTGAAAATTTAGACAAAATCATTTACATCCTGCTTTATTTTGGTTTAATGTTATTATAACTCATGAATATTGATTTTATGAATTTTATTAATTTTTTATATAACTATATTCCAATTTATAAAATCCAATATGATTATATTACAATATTTTACCACTTTTTTAAATTATTATTACATTATTTTCATTTTTTGTGTGTTAATTTTTTTGCAATGTGTGGGTCTGTAACAAAATTTCTAGTTATTTTAAATAGAATATATATAAAAATAATATATATAATTATTAAAAAAATTAATATTATATTTTCAAATTTGATTCAATTTTAAAACTATTATTAAAATGTGACATGGAAAATAAATCACCTCACTTCGGGGAGATGGTCAGCTGAATGCATGTAGACGCACTAATATCATTTCTTATTGGGTAAAAGGGAAATAAATTGGGTGATATGTAATTATTACAAAATAAATATCATTTCTAATATATGACATATATTTGTTAAATTTAACAATTTTACATTCCCCATAAGGTGTATGTGAAAAAAATTATTTTTCTTTGTGATGGGGTAGTTAACCATACACAAGTGGGAAATTATCGAATTTTAAATGACATGGAATGTATAAATGTATATGATATATTATATTTTAATTATTTTAATAATATAATAATTATTATATATATATAAATTAAATCAATCATTAAATACAATCACAATATGTGTTGATGAAAACAGGTAACATCGATTCCCGAGGGGGTAGTCTTTGACACACATGAATGGAGATTTCATATCTCATTTAATGGTGAAGGATATGGATGACTATTATTATATATTAATAATAAAATATAATTATACAGGAATACTATTTTTATTATATTTGATGTGTTATAATATAATTTAATCTGAAAAAAAAATAAATAAAATTGGTGATTTTTGTTAGGATGGTTACCTTCCTTTAGAGAATCCTCATTTGGATCTATTATTAAGGACCTGGGGGTGGTATTTTTGGAATAAAATAATTTATATAATAATAATATGAGTTTTTGGGAGAGATTTTCTAGGTTATGGTCATGTTATTTTTCGTGAATGGTGTGTTGAAGTGAAGGGAGGATGTGGTCTTTTATAATTAGGGGGAGAGGACATACTAGAATATTTTGAGAATGATAAAGCGTAACAACATTTATCCAATGTAAAAAGGCCCAAAATGGACAATTATAAACAAATTATTGTATATGGACATAATATGGAAATACAAATTGTCTTGTAAATTCATCATTCCATTAGAAACCATTATCATCTTAGTTTACACCATGATAATCTAATTTTAACCTTAACAGTGGTAACTAATTATTATTATTTTCAAAATTTATTACATTAACAATTAAATAGATTCTTATTAAATTATATAGATAATTATGATTCCAATTATTGAATAAATATTATCAAATTCAATTATAATAATTGGTAGAATCCAATTTAAAATTACTCACACAAATACATGGAAAAAACAGTTTTTCTAATGAAAATAGTCCAACTGATTAAAATGTTTTTTCAACAAAATTTAATATTAATGTATTAAGACCAACCAAAAAACTAATATTTGGTAATAAAAAATGATTATTATTTATATAAAATATAATTGAAAAATACCCATTTCATTATAAAACCATTAATTTTTTATGATTTAGGTTTTTGAGATTAGAGATAACGATACAAATTTTTAGACTTTTACCAAATTTCAACTATTTAAAAATTATATTCATGTGACATACCACCATATATTAGTGAATAATAATTTATAATTATAATAAGTAAATTAATTTTTTTAGATATAGGTATAAATAAATTATTCATATTAAGAGTATTTAAAAGTAGTGACATACACATTGAAAAGTAATTTGAATGAAATTTATAACAAAAAAATTAAAAACTATTCAAAATAATAATATTTATTCTTATGGAAAATAATTTATAAAATATTTTATAAAATAATCATTAGTTTAAATCCATAAAATTCCATTCATAAATTTCATGGATTTCTCCTTAAATACCATTCTTAAATAATTATACATTCTTGGGATATAATGATCTATACAAAATATAATGAAAACCATGTTTTCACTAGTATTATAACTTGAATAAAAATATCTTGTTAGAGGTCATGGGTTCACTCCCCATTACACATCATCTACATTTATTACCAATTATAAAATATTTGGAAAACATTTTTAGAATATCACATATTCTCATTATTAACCTATTATGGATCCTTAAAAAACATAAATATATTTTTTAATAGATGTAAATAATGTAATAATTCTAAAATATTGAGAAAAAAATAATTTTTATGAGAAATACTTTTTTCAAGACAATAATTTCATTCATTTAATAGTCATGAACATAAATGCTATGAAATTAAAACACGTCTTGTATTATAATGTCGAAAATGTAAATAAAAATTATAGATGATGACCATATTTATAATCATTAATTATTTTAATTTATTTTTTTTAAAATATAAATTAATATTTTAAATATATTACTTTTAAAATAATCTCATTACCTTGAGTTTGACTCATCACATATGTTTCATTATATTCCTCTTAATTGGAAAATCTATTTGGATTACACCTTATTACCACAAAGGATAGTGTTCTACATAAAAAACCACCATATTATTTATATATATTCTAGTAATATATTTTTTAGATAATTTTATAACCAAATGAGTTTTTATTTGTAAAAAATTATAAGAACAGGTGCACATTTACAAGTGGGGATTGGGGAACATTATGAATTTTTAACAATATAAAACTATAAAAACACTATTCTAGATCCAAAAGGATCCAAGTACCCCTAAAATGTACATGGGATGAAATTATAAAGAATATCATATATCCATTATATTTATTTAGTTTTTTATGTTATTTTAACTTATTTAAAAAATATATTACATTCATGCAATATCAATGTCTAATTTGATACTATTCATTACAATGTATATTAAAAACATAAAAACAATGATTCAATTTATAAACCCTTATTTTATAATATCATTGAAATGTCATGGTCCTCTATATAATTCTTTAAACATCTTAATATTTTCAAATATTATTTATTTTAACTTTTTTAAAATTATTTATTTAGTTTTTTTAATACATCATTAAATACCGTATTATCGTTCTGTAAGAATTTAATGTATTAATTTATTACATAATGATTAAAAATAAATTACCATTAAGAATATGAATATTATAAAATTAATAGTACTTTATTTTGAAAATATCTTATTCAAAAAAAAATATATTAATTTATTTTCTAATTCTAATCCACAGTATGAAATGTTTCGTGTTCTATTAAATAAAATATTTTATGGGACATCATGTCCATCATATGGCTACAAAAGGTCATAAAATCAATATAATGATGATTATAATCAATAAATACTAAAAAATTATTATTTATTATAAACTTTTTGGTTGTTTAATGGTTCTTGTTATTTTCGGTAAAATTATTATAATGAATTTTCTTTTTCATGCACTTATAGTGTGTCTGCGTTGCATAAGAATTAAAGTTAATTATATCATATATAAAATTTTTTAAATATAATTTAATAAAAATAAATAAGTTATTATTAAATTAATAATTTATATTCATTCCTTAGGTAAATTATATAATTTCCATTTCGTGAAAACATATTTGAATTTTTAGTTTGACATTCCAAGCCTTGCATAAGAATTGCATAAGCATCTGGATAAGATTCTTTTTACAAATGTATAACATTTTAAAACTTAAGTAGAATTCATCATATATGAATTATATTTAACAGAAATATCATGAAAGGACATTTAATCACTCAATTATTATTTATAAAAAAAATATAAATTATCCTTTCCTGCGTAAGAGTTGCATCAACATTGAAAACGATTTTTATAATTATCACAAAATGATTTATAATTTATATTTTATGGATTATTTTTGTTTGATAATTCTATTATGTTTTAAAAAAAATTATTTAAACAATTCTTGATAAATTTTTATGTCGTAGTTATGTTTTAATGATTCAAAAATAACGGCATATCATATACAAAACAACTGAATTTTTTAATTTTAAAAAAAATTTAATTTTTTCATAAAAATATCAAAAATATCACCATAGACTAATATTGATATTTTTTTTCAAAAAATAAGAAAATATTCCAAAATAACATTTAATAAATTTTTAATTTTTATGTTTATAATAAGTGATCCATTAAAAGGATTGAAAACATCCATTTTAGAAAACTACATTTTTATACATTAAATAGGATTTATTTTATTATCATTTTTATATGAAATATAGATAATGAAGTTAGAACATTTTATAAACATGTGTCCAAATAATATAGTAATTCTTATTAATATCCTCCAATATAATAACTATGAAATAATTTTGATATTAAATAATTATCATTAGTAGTTTGTTTATGCTCACTGTGTCGTATCATACATGGTACTAATAAAATTGTTTTCTTCCTAAAATATAATGTTTTTTATTATCCACCAATAAATGAATTTCTAAACCATAATTCTTATTAGAAATGAAATTTTCCATTTCCATCATCAGGAATATGAAAATTTGGAAAGTCTAAGGGAACTTATTTACCAATATCATCAAAATAAAATTCTATATTTTTTTAAAATAAAGATAACAAATAATATCAAAAAAAATTCTATGTAATTCCTCTGATAAAAAAGGTAATATAAAAAACCACAAATTCTATATTTATAAGTCAAACCATTATGTTTATTTAATGACTCAAAATTTCCATTTAATTTTTTTAAAATATATGGGAATATTATGAGTCTACAGTTTCTGATGACTTGTGATTCTGTGGCCTGGAGTGCCTGGAATGATCCGTCGAAGTTTTGTTATGCTTAAATTAACGCGCATAAGAAGTTTTCCAAAAAAACTGGAATAACTCTTTAATTGTTACTCAGATCAGAAATTTGAGGGCATTGTACTGCTCAGGATGGCAGGTTTACACTCAGTGTGACTTAAGTTTAGTCGGTGCGGGCCTCTTGTGAGAAATACCGAAAATTCCATAACCATAAATAAAATAATTAAATACAGTTATTTATTTTTTACAATGCTTATAACTCACAAACGTTATCTCAGATAAAAAATCTGAGACCATCAATGAACTCGTGAGGGCTTTATTTATCTAAGCAGATACTAACTTTTGTCGGCATGAGCCACCAGGAAAAGTATGTTTTTGGCCGCAAATAAAATAATTAAGTGAAAATTATTTTATTGTAAAATTCATAACATATAAATAGTAACTCGGATTGAAAATCTGAGTGTACTGTTGGGTTTTTTGGGGTGTGTTTCATTTAGGTAAAGCCTAACCCAGACCAGCTCTAGATGAGGGTGGCTGATAATAATTTTCCGAAATTTTTGTCAGGTACGTTTAGTTAACATGCGAACGACATTTAATAGATTTTGAAATATTGCTCAGAATTGAAATATGAGGGCACCATTGAACTCGTAGTGCCGATATTCTCTTAAGATGACTTTCACCTCGATGGTGGATGGTCGGGAATAAAATTTAGTTTTTTTGGATTAAAAAAAGATAAAATAAAGTGTAGACATACTTTGTTTTTTTCCAGCAGCCATGTGACTGAGAGTGGTTGGAACCTCCACTTGGGAGTTGGTGGTGGGACCGCCACACCCTAACCTCCCATGAGAGGTTATGATGGTGGGTCCCATTCAAACCCAATCTCCCATTGAGGTTAAATGTGGTGGGGACCACATGAGGCCACCCGACCCCTATTAATGGAGGGAGAGAATAAACCTGCAACTCCCTCTATTAATGGTGCCACCACCACCCCTTTTAATGCCAAAAACTTCCTATTTAAATTTGTGGCATCTCCCTTAATTAATTGTGCCAAAGCGTGTGAATTAATTAAGGGGATCCTCTTAACATCCTCCAAATTAATTGTGACACCCCTTGTGCAATTAATTTTCTGGAGATGGGTTAATTAATTCTACCATTTGAATTACATGCCAACGTGATTTTAGACAAACCCTCCCTCTCCAAAATAAAGGAAGCTTGGGGGAAGGTTTGGGGAAGGCTTCATCAAGAGGCGAAATGCTGGCAAAGAGACGCGTCACTCAACACATGTAGGATTATGCCCCTCCCAACAAAGAACGCGAAGAACGCCAAGAACGTTGGTGAAGATCATCTTTTCTGGCCATCCTCCTCAAACCCCATTGATGTAGGACGTGATCGTCTACCATGGATCGACAGCCCACCTACCACGACGTCCATGAACGATTGCCCGATAATTAAAAGGTAGGGGATTTATGTGTTATTTTAATTATGAGAATAAACCCTCATTTTTCAACAATCAAGTTATGGTATGGCAATAACCATTTTCTTTCACCATAATGAGGAGGGTTCGGGCCCCATGAACACGATCCGACCATCTCCTTGTTTGTTTTTGTTTGGTGACGACGAAGGCGGTACACGTGGTGACGACAATGAAGGCGGCGAACAAAGGCCGCTCTACCCATGGCCTCCGTGAACTGTGTCGCCCCCACGGCGCCCCTGTTCGCAACACGCAACCCTGTGCCCCTGTCGGCGCACACCCGGTGCCTCGTGCCCATGCCAGTGCCCACCTGGCGCCCCACACCCCTATTAGGGCACTCCCGATGCCCGGTGCCCCGGCTGGAGTGCTGCCTGGCGCCCCAGGACCCTGCCAGCACGCTCCCGGTGCCCCACGCCCCTGTCGGTGCGCTTCTCGGCTCACTGCGACACTGTCGTCGCGCTCCCGGCGCACCGCGACCCTGCCGGCACACACCCGGCGCCCTGCACCCCTACCATCGCGCTCCACGGGGCCCCCGCGACCTTTCGTGACCTACCTGGTGCACCTACGACCTACCTGATGACCAACCCGCCTGCCCGCGCCCCGCATGGCATGCCGACTGGCCTCCCAACCACCGGCCTCCCTAGCTGACCCGCGACATCCCCCATGGTGTCGCTGGCCAAAATGGCCTGGTCTCCCAGAATGAGTAGCCGAGCCACATATGTTGTGACAACCAGTCCGAACCACCCTCGCAGTCCACCGGGCCGGGCCTAGCGGACCGGACCAAACATAGCAGGATGACCCACCCCAAGGATGAGGTCCGACCCTTTGGATCTGTCCAAGTTGACCCAGATCGGGTCGGCCCGAACTTGGATTGGCCGACTGGGTCTGACCGGGTATGACCGAACCCAAGCCCACTACCGACCTCTTTACTTACTTTGGCCATATCATTGGCACCGAACATCTGTTTGACTAATCGAGAGTGGCACCAGTGTTCTTTGAGAGAAGACTACCCTTTGATTATACCCCATGACATTTCTAGGTGTATTTGAGGTACAATCAGGTTGGCTCGTACACGAAAGCAATCGGGCCCCAAGACTAAAAGGCTAATAACTCACAAACCAGGCATCTGATTGGCGAGACATCTGCTGTGTTGAGACCCCTACGATGAGGCAGAACATTGAGATAATTCTAGTTGGGACATCATGACAGTTGGAGTTTGAATAGAAGTCGTGAAGCGGATCCTTCCATAGGTGAGCAGATAGTGTACGGAGACCTAGTTGCTGGAAGTGAGGGGGAGGTTGGAGACAGAACATACGGAGGTTAGTACCGAGTGATCCTCAATGGGTCAGATCCTATGTGGGTTTACACTTAGCGATCCTGTGTGGGTCAGCACATACTGATCCTATATGAGTCAGATCCTGTGTGGGTCATTGCGGGGTCAGTACCTATCGTTCCTGTGTGGGTCCGACTTTGTATGGTCAGAAGCAGTTCCTCTTGATAGAATAAGATAATATAGATTTGTGAATAATCATCTGTACTTTGATACTTCACCAGCAATGGTTTTGATAATGAAAATCAAGGGTTGAGCTGAGTTAATGACCTTTTTGTTTTCCTCATGATTGATATGGGTTACTTGATAACTTATGTACATGTATGGGCATATACCTAAGTAACGGTTATCCGTTAAAATTTTACATTTTGGTTTATAATTGTTTAATTTAGTGAGACCTTGAGGGTATCTGGGTCTCTATTGTGTATTGTTATACTCACCCCATACATGGGCTATGCCGGCACCTTGTTCTGTAGGATGCATATGATGGATAGCGCTGACCGAGGCGGAGTGTACAAGGACTGGATGATACCCCGAGGTGGACCTCATAACGATTCGGTACCCAGAGGAGATAGACGAACATGGAGCGCTGAGGAGGCTATATGTACCTATCCTTCAAGTAGGTTCTATGGTGGATGATCCAGGAGCTTCTAGACACCCTTCAGCTATCTGTCTTTAAGTTTTACCTGTTTTTTCTTTTCCTTGCACTTTACAATTGGGCTTGTATTTCTATCCCCTTTAATTTTCGGTACTACTTTTGTATAAAATTTTTACTTAGTGTTTGCTTCCTCTTGTACTCTGGTTGTGTGTGTTTAGGTTTTATAAAGGCAATTCCTTCCCAGTTTTAGGGAATTACGCCTTTGGTGCTAGTCGGCAGCCCCTGGTCTATGGAATTTGGGCTTGCGGTACTCACGATGCGGGCCTCGAGGGATGGGTCATGAAAAATTGGAATAAGAGGAGTCAGTTTTACCACAAAAATTAGGACTCTGATATTTTCTTTCTGTGAAGAAATAGTTTTAAGGGTACTGATTTTGGTTTTCAGTTCAGGGATTCCAGTGTTGGTGCAGCAGCTGACGTATCTATACACTAGGATGCTGACTACTGTGTTCTGACCTAGTACACAAAAACACTAATTACGTGTGTGTTTTGAAAGATTTTCTTTATGTCAGATCAAACAAGGTCAGCTCACCAGGTATAATATTTTGACCGAGTCGCATCTGTTTAGGATTCCTCCACATTGATGCCACCAGCCGCACTGGAGGACATTTCATGCCAACTGAGCGCACTGCACAAGTTCCAGTGGCAGAGGACTTTGATGTTATGAGGAGAGACAGATTCCCAGGGAGTTGAGGACTGAGTGGAGGAAATTTCTAGAGTTCTCCACTTAGTTGAGACACTAGTAGAGCATATGGTAATCTTAGCTACTAGTGTTTCCTAGTGAGTGACCATGAGGTTGGTCCGCATAGTGATGAGGTTTCAGTACTTTGACCATTCCTCGAGATTGTACCTTCAGGTACTATGTCAGCAATATCACTTCCTGTTGTTCTGGAGTTTCAACCGGTGATACTTGTTGATGACACATGTAGGATTAGTGACTTACACATGTTTTAGTATCAGATACCATTCATGTTCAGAGGTGAGCCCGACATACAGGTGGGTGAGGACTAGCCCGAGGAGGTCGATGAGAGTTCTCTAGAACTTCTAAAGCTTTGGAAAGACGACATGTCAGTAGCTGAGTATTCATCGATGCATACTGATAATTCCTGGTACTCGATGAATACGATACGATCACTGTTTCGGAGCATGGAACTTCGAGTGAGATGTGTTTTGGGACATCCGAGCCAGCACATTCTTTTTCCTCTGTGAATTCCTACCCATGTTAGGATTCTAGAGAGAACCTTTGCGGTTGAATGTTCTTTGACTGAATGGATACAACCAGTGAATGTTAGTAGTGGGAAAGCAGGAACCTAGCGCCAGTATTAGAGACTTGGGCATGTAAACTGATTCAGAAAAAGGAAGTAACAGTGACAAATGAATCTGCAGGGTAGCAGATATGGAAGCAGAGCTAGGAGTGAAGCATGAGGTTGTGTAAATTTTGACATGTTACAACCACCCACCATTGTAGTCCCTACTGGGCTCAGGGAGCTGGAGGGAAGAGGAAGAGAATAGCTGCATGCAATCATAGAGTGTGACCCAAGGACTCTAGGAATGATTCTATGTATGATCTGTGTCTACTACTAGCTGCTGTATCAATATACATAGGTACCAATGATTCCTTTCTTCCACAAATCATGTCCCAGACCTAGATTTTCCGGTTAAACTGTTGAATTGAACCTCACGTATGGAGATAACTTTGGGAGGAGACATGAAAATCACACTTACACCGATGGTGTGATCTGACCCTCAAGGATAGAGTTTCGGTTGGAACCTCTTAGTGGCCGCGTCAAGGCCTTATGATGTTGGTTTGGGTATATATTGGAAATTCACAGTTCATACTCAGATTGACTGTATTAGGGAATATGGTTGTGGTTTATCTACAAATCGGGAGTACGTTTTTCCTTGGTCAGTGAAAAAGGAAACCCCGACATCATAGGATCAGTTCATGCATAGGAGGGTGCATCCGATCACTCTTGAGTCAGACAGCATTACCCTTTTGGTAGCAAGAGTTTTGAGATTATAGTTCCTCCACGACTATAACTTTGAGATAGTATATACTTCTGGGAAGGGGAACGTTGTTGTGGATACACTCAGCAGGAGGACTGGTATACAACTACTAGGTGAGGCGACAAAGTAGCTAGCTTCTTTACAAATATCCTTCTTGGATAAGGATGGATTATCCTTTATACAGTCTCTTATAGTCACTCCCCCACTTCATCAGTGATTCAGGGAGGCACATCGTGGAGACACGGACTGCAACACACGACATGCTCAAATACCCACAGGTCCAGCACCAGATGAGTTTTCTAAAGGTGGGTATCACGTCATCCTCTTCATAGGACATACCATGGTATGAGTTTCACTTCAGAAGGATGTATTTGACGGAGTTACACACATCCCCTCTAGTGGTACGTCCAGGTGTGGTGAATATATACCGGGACCTTCGATGATTGCAATGGTGGCAAGGTATGAAGAAGGTGATAGTGGAGTTTGTCTCCCGATTCCTCACTTGAAAGCATGTGAAGGCAGAGAATGAGGTACCAGTAGGCTTGGTTCAGCCTTTAGAGGTCCCAATGTGGGAGATGGATGAGATATCCATGGACTTCGTGATAGGTCTTCCATGTACGTCAAGGGGAGATGACACTATTTGGGTGACCATCGACTGACTCACCAAATCAGACCACTTCCTACCGACCAGAGATGGTACGAGCTACCACAGAGAAGGTGCATGTCATCCAGGAGCGGATGAAGACTGCACAGAGCATAAATAAGTCGTATGCTGTCTAGAGATGGGGACCTCTAGAGTTTAAGGATAGTAACCATGTCTTTCTATCGGTCTCACCTCATTGAGGTTTACAGAGATTTGGATGTGGAGGCATGTTATCTCCACAGTTCATAGGACCTTTCCAGGTCCATAGCAGCGTAGGAGAGGTGGCTTACCACTTAGCTATTCTACCTCAGTTGCACCTAGTGCACGACGTCTTCCACGTATCTTATCTAAGGACATACATGAAAAATCCTACTCACATCATTGACCATGGAGAGGTGGACGTTGATGATGGGGATACTTTTATGGAGGTTCGAATGGAGATCAAAGATCGATAAGTGTGGGTCCAATATGGATGGTTAATACCTCTGGTGCACATTCGTTGGCAGCATGGGAACCTCTATGAGAGCACATGGGAGCGGGAGGGTCATATGTGTGCTCAATACCTCCATTTATTCCCTTATTTCGAGTTATAGCTTACGGGGATGTAAATCCCTGAGGTGGGGAGAATGTAAAGACCTTAAATTTCCATGTAATTTTTTTTAAATATATTGGAATTTTATGAGTACACAGTTTCTAATGGCGCGGGATTATGAGGCTCAGAGTGACCTAAATGATCAGTCGAGGTTTTGTTAAGATTAAATTAACACGCGTAAGCAATTTTCCAGAAAAAGTGAAATAACTCTTAAATGGTTTCTGGGATCAGTAATCTGAGGGCACCATTGAGCACAAGAGGGTGAGTTTACCCTCAGTGTGACTTAATTTTAGTCAGCACGAGCCTCCTGTGAGAAATCCCGAAAGGGAATAACTGTAAATAAAATAATTAAATAAAGTTATTTTATTTTTCAAATGCTTATAACTCATAAACATTAGATCAGATTAAAAATCCGAGACTATCGATGAACTCATGAGGGATTGCTTTATTTATGCATATACTAACTTTGGCCAGTTCGGGACAAGAGGAAAAGTTAGTTTTTGGCCGCAAATAAAATAATTAAGTGAAAATTATTTTATTGTAAAATTCATACCAAATAAACGATATCTTGGATTAAAAACACGAGATTACCGTTGGGTTCGTTGGAGAGTGTTTCACCTATGAAGAGCCTAACCTAGACTGGCACTAGTCAAGGGTGGCTGATAATAATTTTCTGAACTTTTTTTCAGGTACGTTTAGTAAACGTGTGAACGACATTTTATATCTTTTGAACTATTGCATGGAATTGAAATATAAGGGAACCATTGAACTCATAGCACCGATATTATCTTAAGAAGACATTCACCTCAACAACGGATGGTGATGAATAGAATTTAGTTTTTGGCTTTTAAAAAAAAGATAACATAAACTGTACCCACACATTGTTTTATTTCAGCCGCCATGTGAGTGTAGGTAGTTGGAACCTCCACATGGGAGTTTGTGGTGGGACCGTCACACCCTAACCTATCAGGAGAGGTTATGGTGGTGGGGCCCGCCTGAACCCAATCTCCCATGTGAGCTTAAATGTGGTGGGGACAATACGAGGCCACCCGACCCCTATTAATGGGAGGAGACTATAACCTCTCAACTAACCCTATTAATGGTGCCTTCACCACCCCTTTTAATGGACAAAACGTCCCCCTAAAATTTTTGAAATCCCCCTTAATTAAATGCACCAACGCATGTGAATTAATTATGGGGATCCACATGAAATCCTCAAAATTAATTGTGACAACTCTCGTGAAATTAATTTTCGGTATCCGGGTTAATTAATTATAGCATTTGAATTACAGGCCAACGTGATTTTAGAAAATCCCTACCTATCCAATATAAAAGAAGCTTGGGGGAAGCTTTTGGTATGGCTTCATCAAGCGGATAAACACTGGAAAAGAGAGGCTTCACCCAATACTTGGGGGATTACGCCCCTCCCAATTAAGAATGTGAAGAACACAAAAAACACTGGTGATGATCTTCTTCTCTGAATTTCTTCCTTAGACCCCTTCGACGTGGGGGGAGGTTTTCTACCATAGATCAAAGGCCAACCTACCATGGCATCAATGAACGATCACCCATTAATCAAAAGTGAGGGGATTTTTGTGTATTTTAATAATGAGAATAAACCCTCATTCTTAGTCAATCAGGTTATGGTATGAGTATCACCGTTTTCTATCACCGTAACGAGGAGGGTTCAGGCCACACGAACACGGTCTGACCCTCCCCTTGTTTGTTCTTGTTTGGTGACGATAAAGGTTGTACACACGGTGACGGTGATGAAGGGGGTGAATAAAGGTCGCTCTACCCACAGCCTCCGTGAACTGAGCCACCCCGTGGCGCATCGGTGCACTATCCGCACCCCCGAGCCTCTGCTGGCATGAACATGGTGCCCCATGCCCCTGTTGGTGCACACTTGGTACCCCGCGCCCCTGCAGGCGTGCTGCTGGTGCCCTGGCCAGCACATTGAATGGTGCCCCGTGCCCCTTCCAACGTTCTTCCCATTTCCCCGCACTCCTGACGGCAAGCTACCATTATGCCACACCCCTTATGGCATGCACTCGGTGCCCTATGCCCCTGCAGGCACGCTACCAGGTGCCCCCGCGACCTGCCCCGCAGCCTGTCGCGCCCTGCTCGGTGCACCCGTGGCCGGCCCGGTGACCAGCCGGCCTGCCCGTGCCCCACGCGGCCTGACTACTGGCCTCCCGAGCACTGGCCTCCTATGCTGACTTGCAGATTCCCCCGTGGTTTCACTGGCCGAACTGGCCCGATCTCCCAGACCGAGTCACCAAGATGCCTTCACGGCGATTACCAGGCCGAACCGACCTCGTAGTCCACTGGGCCGGGCCCAAAAGACTGGGCCAAACCTAGCGGGATCACCCACCCAACGGACTGGGACATGCCCTTTGGGTCTGTCAGGGTTTTCCCAGATCGGGTCGACCTAAACAAGGTTGGGCCGAGTTGGTCCGACCAGGTTGGACCGGGCCCAGGCCCACTACTGACCCCTTTACTTACATTGGCCATATCTTTGGAATCAAATGTCCGTTTGATGAACCATCATTGGGGCCGGTGTTCTTGGGGCAAAGCCGACCCTTTTAGTATACCCCATGGGAGTTTAGGGTGTAGTTGAGATATGGTCTGGTTGGCTCGTACATGAATCCAACCGGGCCCCTGGGACAAAGAGGCTAATAACTCACAGACCTGACGTATGATTGACGTGCCTTCTACTGCATTAATACCCTAATGACGAGGCAAACCATTGAGATAATTCTACTCGGGACTTCATGACAGTTGGAGTTTGACTAGTATCTCGTGAAGCAGATCCTTCCAAAGGCGAGCAGATAGTGTACAGAGACATACTTGATGGCAGTGAGGTAGAGGATAGAGACAGAACATACAGAGGTTAGTAATGGGAGATCCTATGAGGGTTAGATCCTACGTGGGTCAGCACTCAGCGATCATGTGTGGGTCAGTGCATACCGATCATGTTTGTGTCAGATCCTGTGTGGGTCAATGTTTAGCAATCCTGTGTGGGTCAGCACATACCGATCCTATATGGGTCAGATCCTATGTGGGTCATTGCAGGGGTGAGTACATATAGATCCTGTGTGGGTCGGAATCCTTATGGTCAGAAGTAGTGCCCCTAGACAGAATAAGATGATATAGCTTTGCGAATAATCATCTGTACTTCAATACTTCAGTATCCATGGTTTTGATAATGAAAATACTAGATTGAGCTGAGTTAATGACCTTTGTGCTTTCCTCATGATTGAGATGGGTTACTTGATAACATAGGTATATGTATGGGCATATACCTATGTAAAGGTTATCCGTTGAAATTGTACTTTTTGGTGTATCCTTGTTTACTTTTGTGAGACCTTGAGGGTCTCGAGGTCCCTATAATGTATCGTTCTACTCACCCCTACACGGGCAATGCTGGAACCTCATTGTGTTTGATGCAGACGACAGACAGCGCTGACCAAGGCGAAGTGTTCGAGGACTGGAAGGTACCCGGAGGTGGACATCACGACGAGTCGATACCTGGAGGAGACAGACGGATGTGGAGTGCCGAGAGGGCTATCTTTACCTAACCTTCTGGTAGGATCCATGGTGGATGATCCAAGAGCTTCTAGACACCTTCCAGTTGTTTGTCTTTTAGTTGTACCTGTTTTGTCTTTTCCTTTCACTTTACAGTTGGGCTTGTATTTCCATCCCCTTTCCTTATCAGCACTACTTTTTTATACAGTTTTTACATATTGTTTTCTTCAGCTTGTACTCTGGTTGTGTGTTTTTACATTTTATTAAGGAAACACCTTCATAGATTTAGGGAATTACGCCTTTGGTTCTAGTCCCCAAACCCTGGTATATGGAAGGCGGGCTTAGGATAGTCAAGATGTAGGCCCTGGGGGACAGGTCATGATAGTTTATTTATTTCCATATAATATTTGTGAAAAAACACATTAAATTATACAACCATGGATTATTTGGGGTCTATGATTTGGAGAATTATACAAAACCGTAGAAAGTATCATTGGTACAAAACATTTATCCAATTAAGTAAATATTATCTCATTATACAACTCCTTATAAGAAATTGTATCTATCTGAAATTATAATAAAAATATGTACAAAATCAAAAATTGGGGTGGGAATAAAATATTCCCTCTAAATCAGTTTTAAAACATTTGATAATTGCTTTGAAAATTCCATTGATAAAATGTTATATAAATTAAAAAATTATTTTAACCTAAAATTTTCAAATGACAATATATTGTTTTATATATTACATGTTTTAATTATCATTGAAAAACATTATCCACATTTATATCCAAAAAATAAAAACCTTGAAAAATTTCCCAGAGATCTCATTAAATACGTTTCAAAAATAATAATTATTTTAGGGACTAAAATGATACACAAAAAATATTTATTAAACCTCATAGGCCCTATTAATATCATTTATTGAAATACATCCAATTGTGTTCAGGGGTTCATTCCCAATTCATCATTAACTCATTTGATTCCCAAGTGATGAATTTTATGATTTTTTTAAATATATACAATTCTAATTCATAACCCATTAAAAACGATTCAAAATATTACATATATTATTTTCATAGAATAAAATGATATATTAAATTTTAATCATGAAATTATTTTCATTTTTATGAGAAATCATTAGTTTCAAAAAACAATTATGTACATTTAAAATACATGAACTTATGTACTTGGAAATTTAAAAAAAATAGTATTAAAATGCATAAAATGTTAAAAACATTATAATTAATGGCCATATATAAAATCATGAATGAATATAAACTATTTACATTGAAAATATTTAATTAACTTACAAAAATATTTCTTTCAAAATAATCCCCTTTCCTTGATACTGACTCATCACATATGATTCATTATATTCATCTTATTTGAAAAATCCCGTTGTCAAACACCTTATGACTACAAAGGATTGTGTTGTAATTAAACTAAAACATGTATAAATTTTTTAAGGTTTCTATGATATTATTTTCTAATTGAATTTACAAAATAATGTGTTTTTATGTGTGATGAAATTAGAAGAATATGTTCCATTTTTTAATTTCCGTGAGGGGAACTTTGGGAATCTTGGTAAATAATAACATATAATAAGACTATTATAGATCCAAAAGTTTCCAAATAAACCAGAAATGTGAAGGGGATAAATTTTTTTGACTAAATATAATTCACTTTTCTCTTAGTTAAATTATTTATTAATTAAAATATTTTGAATGAAATGTTATATTAATGAAATATCAATAACATATTTGATAATATTAATTGGCATGTCATTAAAAACATAAAAATATTTCTTTAAATCAGGAAACATTATTTTATAATATCCTAGAAATATAAAATCCTTAAAAATTATTTCATTATCATCATAATTATCTAAAATTAAATTTATTTTTATATTTTTTATTTTATTTGTTGTATTTTATGATTAATTTTACAATTATTGTAGTAGTATTCAATTAGAAATTCTAATATTAATTTTTTCTAAAAAAATTGAAAATAAAATTAACAAGTTTTAGTTATATATTATATCTTCTAAATTACTATTTTTCTCAAATACACTATAAAAAACCATGTGTCCTAAAATTTAAACTAATTGGTAAACTTAGTGTGAAGAATTTTTCATTATTTTAATTAAAAGACTAAAAATGATGTAATGTCTACCATGTTGCTAAAAAAGGTCCTAAACTCGACCAAATTATTCTTATGGAATATAATTTTATATAAAATAATATTTTATAAATATTTTTTTCATTTAGGGGTTCTTATAATTTTCATTAAAACAAATTTAATGATTTTTCTTCTTCTTGAACAAGAATTGTCCTAGCATGGCATAAGAATTAATGTTAATTATATCATATTTAAAAATTATTAATAATTTAGTATAATTAAAATAACTATATTATTCTAAATATAATACTATAGAATATTTCATTGTTAATATTTACTCATATCCACATAAATTTGATTTTCTAATATTTTAATTTGACTATTCCACCCTTCTGCATGAATTAATAATGTATTTGGTTAATAATATTCATATATAAGTAAAAAATTATAATATATATATATATTCATTTACAAATTATATAAATCAAAAACTCATAAAAAATATTTTTAACTCCCAATTATAATCTACAAGTAAACAAGTTTGATTTTCTAAGGTAATGCAGGTGTTGTGTCGGTACTAAAAATGATTCTAATATTTATCTATAAATAGTATTTATTTTTTATTTTGTGGAAAATATTATAGGATATATGTATTAAATTATTATACATGATCCATTAAAAATGTTTAAAAAAATTTATATCACATTTATGTTTTGATGATATCATAAATAAACTCATATTTAGTGAAGAAGATATATTTTTACTATTAATTGAAAATTTATCTATTTTTACAATTATTAAAATTTCACAATATAATATTTTGGATATTATTGTTAGAAAACTGAAGTTATTTTTTCATAATAATAATTATATAATGGTTAGAAATGTATTTTTCAATCATGAGTGCCATTAAAAGTCTACAAAACTACATTTCTAGAAAAAGATATCATTTATGTGTAAAATTTGATTTGTTTTCTTATATTTTCCTTATAAAATATATTGAATGAATGTAAAAAAATTATAAACAATTGTAAAAAAAATATACTTATTAGTATTAATACCCTTATGTTTTATTATCATGTAAAAACTTCCACATTAATTCACGATATTATGTTTTTGGTTTATGATTGATGTGGCATATCATTTATTCTAACGAACATAGTGTTTCCTTCTTATAAACACAAAATGTTACAAGGAAATTTATTCCAATGACCTAATTTGTATTAATAAATATATAATTGAACAAATATTTATTTTAAAAACGTATTAAAATAATATTAATATGGTAATTATTTAAATGAAATTGTTGTTTTTCATAAAAATAGTTTTTCATATAATTCATTGAAAAATGATACTTCTCCAAAAACTATATAAAACCACAATTTTTTTGATATTTTGTTTTAAAATTTGAAGAAAATTATTTTTAACACATTTTTTAAAATTTGAAGATGTTAATTTTAAATTATGTGTGTAAAGAGTGACTAAATCCTATTTTAGAAAAAATTATATCTTCATAATTTTATTTCAACTTCAAATTTTTTATTTTTTATTTCTAATCAATAAATAATTATTGAAAATTCTTATGGAAAGTGTAATCTATATAGGTCTGATAATTTATTTAGTATATTATGGATAGATTATAGTACTCAAATTAAAATTAAAATTTTCTTTTTAGAGGAATGTGTTTTTTATACTTAATGTTTCATATATCCAAACATCCAAATTAAATTAAAATTATTATAAAAGGAATATATTTTTTTGTATGGGGGTGTTACAAGATACCTCTTATTGAAATTTATGATAGCCTATATGATAAATTTATTTTATTACTATACCTCTCTAATATAGTTAGAAAAAATGTTTCTTAACTATAAGGTGATACATCTAAAATGAACTGTTGTAGCGATAGACACCACTCATATTCCATTTTTTAGTCATTTAGGGGATCAATATCATGGATTGAGCTACTGAATAATTTTATATTATTATTTCTACAGTAATATCCTTCCATTGTGGATTCACTCCAAATTTTTTAAATACAACACATGGAGTTGATGTTGTTTTGTGGGTGACAACATTCATCATGATTTTAGGTTTGGAATTGTGTTAAGCTTTACATGTATGTCCAGCATTCTAACTGTTGGTGATCTCATAACATTGAGGTTGATTTTATTTTACTCCTATAGTAGATTTGGAACTATACACACTTTGGTTATTTAATCTATGATTTTATTTTTTAATTTTTATGAGGGATAAATTCATTAATTTTTAACTGTTTCTATAATATCAAAATATAGACTGTGTTTGCTAATTGATCTCTAGCATATAAAAATTATTCTCTTTCATGATTATCATTTTTGAATCATTATGTTTCATTATGAATGTGTTTTATTATAGCCCAATTTTCCAAATTAGGTTCGTTTTTAGGATGAATTAATTTCATATTGAATTTTATATTGATGTTGAGAGAATATGGGATAATATCATATCATGAAGGATGTTATTTACTTATCAAAACTTTTATTTTATGATGAAAATATATTTATGAAGTCCTCCCCATTAAAAATATTAGTTACACTTATAATGAAGGTGATTTATTGACACCATGAATCAATGTGAATGTATGTATATATCATTGGTTCTCAATATTCCTCCCTAATTGGTTGATTACCATATCATTTAAAGACTCACAATTGGGAACGATAAAAATAATCACTATCAGGTGTGGCGTTTATTATTATGGATTTATGATTTAGTCCATGAGAGAGGCTTTTGGTATTTCTATTTTGGGACATAGAACATTTTTTGTCTAGTTCTACATAATAAGACTCATCATACATTGTAAAGTTATGTGATACTGGACAATGTTGTTCCTTTTAGGGTTTTATAAACATTTCTAAACTATGTTCCTTTTAAGGTTATTTTTAAAAGATCTAATAGAGTAAATTTTATGTTTTTGAATTTAATGTTGAAATGTTTTATAGTTTTATTTATTATTAATAAAACAAATTCCATAATGAATACTATTTTTTGAAATGATTTGTAGATAAATGAGAACTGAAAAAATTTTCATTTGAATAGAACTTGAAAAAATTTATTTGTTAACATCTATATAGAGAATTAATTATTAACAAAATCACTGGTAATTTGGACTAGTGAGGAAAGGATATGAATTACACTAAATTAGAATCATATTCAATTATATTTATAATTTAATGGGAATATAGGGGATGACCAAATGATAAATGATATGTGCACCAGTATATAACACGTTGGATAAGTATGTGGGAAAAAAGAAACATCACAGATTTTTTATTGAATTTGATGCTCAATTTCAATGGAATATATGATTGTTATAACCCTAAGTACCCTAGCATTAAGATTTTAAAATTATTTAATTTTTTAACAATATGAATAATTCAATTTATCACAGTAATACATGATTGACTAGAGATGCACAAGTGTTCATAATTATCCATTCATTTATATCAAGTGGTTTAAAGGAGGAATGAATTGGGTAATAAATCCATGTTTTTTGATCTAGGTGAATGGAATTTAATAAGTTAATTTGACTAGTTCATTCCTCTAACATTGATGAATGTAGAGAATAATGGATGATTTTGGAGGCTCAGATGCCAAAAAAAGTGGCCTTTCAAAAAGTGCATAACTGTAGGTAAATTAATTCATGGTATTGGCACATTATAAGGAGGATGATATTTAATATATAATGAATGGATTTAATATAATTTTTTGATTCTATATTTTCTAATGAATATACTGAAGATATAGGGGCATAAAGATGGATGTTGTAATAGGTGTATGTACTCGGAAACTCTCTATGAAGGAATATCATGATGACAATTTGTAGTAAAGCTCTATCAATATCGCCAAAAGACCATATACAAACTAGGAATAACTATGAAATTATATTTTCGGATCCCACCCTCCCTAAATTGAATTGAAGATAAATTTACATAAGGGATTTCTCTATACATAATTGGAGTAACTCTCTATGATTCTTCAAGAAACATGTCAGATAATTTCAATAAAGTTATAAATAGACATAGGATAAAAACCAAAAAATATTAATCACCAACAATACAACTTATATCCCATTAAGAAACTACCAAATGGTATAAATCACAAACATTATACATGATTAGGAATATCCAATAATACCATTTTAGGATGATTGACATTAGATTGAATGTTAATGTTCCTTTTTAGTATCTTTTTATAAATCAACATTTTGTTAATTAAAAAATACACATATCTTAAACTATTGGTCTATTTTATGAAAATTATAACAGATTTGTTTTTATAATTTTCATAAAGAAAATAATAAATCATTGTGTAATTACAATAATCTTATATTAAAATCTTGTTTGAATATTAAATGCATAATATTTTTTTGAGTATTTATATAATTATTTATCACAAAAAAATGTTGTAGATATTAAAACACATAAAAATCCCATTCATGAAATAATAAATTTTTATTTAATTCCAATTAGAAAATTTAAAAAAAAATCTCTTTTTTAGAAGAAGATATTTATAATGAAATACCTTCAAGAAAAATTAAATATCCGTATTATACCATTAGAATTATATTTTATTTTTTATAAATGACCACATATTATAAAAAAATTAATTAAAGTAATAAATAATGAAATAATGAACATTTTAAAGTGTTTGTTTTTGCGAATATTTTGGTCACATTATTTAAACAATCATTACACAACCATGAAACATACCATATATATATTTTGTACTATGGACACATGATCAACATTGTTTTTTTGTTCATCGTGGAAATTCATTTTCTTATGTTTCTTATCAAATTTTCAACAACATCTTAGAAAACTATGAAAACATTTGAAATACACTCATGAATTAAAAGGCCATCAATTCCAATAAATTATCATTTAATAAAATTAAAAAAAATACATATAATCATTTATCAAATCCTGACATCCGACAATAACTCATGTTATGTCACGATATATACACATAAAAAATTTATAACCATTCTATTGAGATTTGATGATCTTATTTCCAATCTATCAAACATATTAAAATGAAAATATCACTTAAAAGAACAAGGAATCACCATTTACCTTTGTTCTAATTCATTTTTTATATGAACCATTTAGGTTGATATCAAAATAGTGTGATATAGTCATCCCATAAAATATCACGAGTTGTGTTCTTGATCTGATTATTCTGAAATCAATTATGAATGAATAATAAATGATGAATGGAAATGATTTCATGTATATAATTTTTTTTAAATCATCATTTATCTACAATGAATCAGATTGTGTGGATCCATACATTCCACATTCATGAATAAAAAAATAATCATATTTTAACAGAATAAAATCATATAAGAAATATAAAACAATCAAGAACCATATAAAATAAATAAAAACTAAATTGAAAATAGTTATACATTTGGATGTCTTAATTGAATGGTAAAATAATAATACAAAATGAAAATCATATTAAATAATAAGAACTGACTATGATCATAACACATAATCCTTAATCAAAAATAATAGGGCCAACCCATGAGTGATTTAAATAATGAGAAAGAACACGGAAGAGAGCCATTATGTTCAAAAACACTATGTGTTTTATATAAATTAATAGCAATAATTTTCCAGTAGGATTTAACTGATGAGTAAATGATTTTTCATTTTCATAAATTGCCAGAAATAATTAATTGAAATACAATATATAGAAATAGATTTATCTTCCTTTTAAAAACTATATCCCACAATATTTTCATCCAATTTTTCAAAAATAAAAAAATAGTAAATAAATCTTTCAATAAATTAATACATATCCCATTTAAAAATTACCCACACAAAACCTTTTAAAGAAAATATTTCTTTAATAGTACTTAATCATGGACCCAAATAACAATCATTAACACTTATAACAATATAATAAATTCAATATTAATGAGAAGAAAAAATTATAAGAATAGTATAAATGAAATAATAAAGGATGGAGTTAATATAAATGCATAATAATTACATTAAATTGAATCTAAATGTAAAAAAGTACAAAATCATGGTAATATCTTAAACAAATATGTAGTTTTCTATAGAGAAACATGGATATGATCATATAATATCTTACCAATGAATCCATAGCCTTTAACCATATTTAATATCTTATTATGCTTTATCATTGGGAATCCTCCATTATCCAATCATATTCCCACAGTTACAAGTTCATCTGATAGATTATATATCATAAAAATTATTTAATCTCTTACACTGATGACTATGATCCCCATTATATTATCAAAATATTGTGAGTAAGGGTGTTTGTAATATTATACAACCATAAATAATAGAATTCTTGGTTAACCATGCCCACAATGAATCTAAACCCACCCCTTTACAGACATCTCAAAAAATCATATCTTCAAACTTATGTAAATTAACAAAAAATCATTAAAAATTATTAGATACATTTCACCTGAAGTCCACCAAGAATCAGTATAGACCACATCTTATTTTCGGAAAGAATTTATGTAAACATTTGAAATGTCTGGGAATATTAAAACATTTAATTGGTATTTTAAGGATTATATGAACAATGACTTCAAAAATATTATCCTATTTGATGTTCACAAATTAAAGTGACCAATGGTCCTTTAGATTCAGATGCATTAGTTACATGTGCATATAGATTGGTAGGTGTATATATATATATGAATGAAAATAGAGAGACACACCTATACATATATGTATATATATAGACACACACACATATATGTATATGGAAGGGATTTTTGAAAACAAATTTAAAATCATACTAATTTGAATTTTTTTGAAAAAAGGTGGAAACAATACATTTAATTCATAATCACTCAGGAACCCATCATATAAAATATAAATATATCAAAAAAAATACATAAACACTATTAACATTAATAAATGATAAAAATTATAAAATCACATCTTAATTCACTTCTAAGTCCATTTAAAATGAATTAATAAATAAATCCCCTATAAACCTTGAATTATTCATGTAAAACTAATAGAAATCATGAAAACCATTTTTGAAACACCATTTCCCTCATGAAATAATTATTATATTCAAATAGTTCATTATATATATTTTTTCATGTAGAAAGCATATACAAAAACAAAACAAAACAAATCCTGGATTTTGATGGAAAATTAAATGGTATGGATATATCTAATTGGATAAAATTTATATGAGAAAAATCAATCATAAACCTAAAGAAAAATCCAAAAATAAATTGTCTCATCCAAGGATCAAAATAAAAATGTTATTAGAGCCATAACCCACCTATGTTTAATCCAATCCCAGACCATATACTTTTTTTAGTAGAAGACATAGATGAAGGAATTGTATAATAGAGAAAAGATAAAACCATAATTAACACACAAATAATTAGAGAAAGACATAAAGGGGAATTATATGTAATTTGAGTTTGGGTCCAAGGAAACCAATATTCTATCTATTTCATAGGGGGTAGAAGTGCAGAATAAAGCATAAAAATATGGTTTGGGTGGATATGTCATTTCATTAATAGAAAAACATAGGTGGTTCACACAATTTTCCCACATGGTTTTCAAAATCATACACTAATGTTGAACCCTCCTGTGAAACGGGTGACCTACATCATTTGGTTACATTGTTTAAAAAACCATAGACTATAAATTAAAATGAATATAAAAACCATTGAAAACCCTCCCACATGGGGACTTCAATGTTATCACTAAATATGTCATAATAATGAAACATGAAATATTTCTCCATGTTCATAAAGATTCAAAATACAAATACACATAAATAATGAAAAATGGTATAAATAATTAATTAAATAATATTTAAAATTCATCTACTATATGTGTGTGAATTTTCAGTCCACCACAACAAATTATGACCCTATTATATCATTGTGTTTGATAAGGAATTTCACTATATGGAATCATTATTATGAGAAAAGAGTACAAAAATAATGAAATCTAGACTAAAAATGAACAAATAATAATGAGAAAATCTATAATGATAATCTAATTCTTAACCAACCAAAAATTACCACAACCAACCTCTACCGACCTCTAATGGAAGAGGAACTAATGAATAACACCTCAAGGGCTTCATTAGTGGGTCTCCCCACCATATATGTTTTTCTCTTATTATGATGAGATAATGAGACTCAAGATCCAAAATGATAAAACCAAAAAACACCACATACTACAACCAACCAAAGATATCTAATACTAATGAAGAATCTTATAAATGAATATATAATTCTATTACCATTAATCTAAACCACTATAAAATAGCACATAAGAGACCGAATTAAAAAATAAGACATATATCTAGAGGAATGAAAAATAGGGTGTGAACCTCAAAATGACATATAAATGTAACATTATAGAAGAAAATGAAAAACATGTTAATAGTAAATATTTAAATTACATAAATGAAAAATAAGGGGGGAAACCTCAAACAATCCCCTATCAGGTCATTACCTTATTTCAATCAATAAATCATTGAAACTATTTTAGAGACCATAATGTCTAAAATTCGTCATTAAAGATAATGAATTACCAAGAATTTTTTGTAATGGAAAATTATTCTGTCATGGAATTGTTGGGTATCTCACGAATCATGGTTAATCCCTAAGTTAAAATGTTTCAATATATGGTAATGAATGATGTCCATGAAATATAATCAAATTATGTGGGAAGAATTTGTGGGAAATATCCCATATCCATGGTGTTTTTTGTTCTAACACTCCAATATAGTATGGTTAGGTCCAACAACTAGAATGAATTGTACCCGAGTCCAAGGTGTAGGGCCCTTGTCCAACACACATAGATAGGGTGGTAGAAAATTACCATTATGTACTATCCATGGTAAATGATTTGGAGACTAAATCCTCATATATCTTTATTTTACTAAAATTTAAAATAGTAAAAATTATATCCAAAAATAATCACACAACACAATAAATGATATTTTAGTGTCTTTGATAATTGTTGAGGCTCTTTTTTCGTCACATTGACTAAAAATAATGTAAAGGGAAATGACTTAGCACAAATTGATTCATCCTTTGAAGAAAACATCAAAAATTGACAAATCCATAAACAAAGCTTCAAAAGCACTTGTGCCATGCAAGTTCCATCACTGTCACGCAAGTCCACTTGCGCGATGGCAAATGGTCGTGCAGGTGACTTGCGCGGCCAAAAGGATTACCACACGGGGTCATCTTCAGCCTATAAATAGACCCTTTGGGCCCCCCATTCGAGGATTATTTTTTCCAGAATTCAGATTTAGAGCTATGAACGACCAAGTCTCTTCTTCAGGTCTTCCAAACACTTCTAATGTAATTATTTACCTAAAATGGACGGTGTAAACAAGAGGAGTAAGGTCTAAGTGTTAGAATTCAGTAACACTTGCACGCCTATGGTGTTTTACCCTTAAGGGAAATGAAAATACTTGCGCGCCGCCCTACTTAATCACCAAAACTTGCACGCCTCTCTTCTCGAAGTACCTCAAGATAATTCTAAAGGCATTGGTCAAGAATCTCCCAAGTATTACCATGCTGGTTTACAAATGCGCAAGTACCCATGTGTCGAGCAGGTATACCTGCGCAACCAAGACTTGCACGCCCACACAGTACCTGCGCGCCTGCCAGGACTTGCACGCCCCTTCCTTTTTGGGTGCCCTTCTTGCCCATTTCACCCCTATTATGCCATTCCACCTCTCCTATTCAAGATTCTGTCTTCAAGACACTCTTAAAATCCATTTATGGCATGATTTCTTGATTCGACTTCCTTATCTGAAAGGAATTCTGTGGAATACCTCTCAAAACCTAGTGATTTACACATCATTATTTCACTAAAGATTGAGATGTCTTTCATTCAACCTCATCCAAAAAGATGAGAGAACTCATTAACCTGGGCCTCCTTTTCAGGAATAATCCCCAGTCATAATTCTAAAATATGGGCACACTCCATAGGAGTAAGCCCCAAGTCCCTTAATTTTTCAAGTCTCTTAACCTAGGCCTCCTTTTCAGGATTAAGCCACAGTCATAATTTTCTTAACAAGTCCTAATTTACCATTGATCTAGGATTCCTTCATAGGATTAAAACCAAATCATAAGTCATCTCCTAATTTGGGACACCTTTTCAGGAGTAAGCCCCAAGTTAGAGTATTAAAATTTCCATGAAGCACATATACCTTTATGGACCCTTTTCCTGGAATTCTTCCCAAATGTAAATCCAAATCTTCATTTATCTAGGAAGTCATACATACATAATCTCCATATTATTTCTTATGATTGCATCTTTCATGGAAGAATTTTATGGTTTTTACCAATACCTCTTGTTTCATACACCGAGCATGACTCGCATAAGCATAGAGTGTAAAAGTAATTATGAAATCCTTCTTTGAGCCATCAATCATAAATATCATACTCTATTACTCGAACTATGTGGGTATTGATTCCTTTCTAAACAAATAATATGTAGGTATCCCATCTGCGGGTTCGATCCCAACTCCGAAATAATCCATGTCCTACTGAATGGTAATAAACTTCAAGTGCCCCACTGAGTGGCTTTAAAACCCGCATGGTCATCATAATGAACGAGAAACTTCTATATAAATGATTCGAAGGATACCATTGACCAATAATATCTAATAAATATAGATGATTCTCTATCAATGAATAACCTCAAATAAATATAAAAGATTCTATAAATTTCCTACATATTTAATCATTGATTGTCAGATCTATAGGAAAGCTCATTTTAAACTAGGTAATGTAATAAGGATTCATGATCATAACTTAAATATATAATGAGAGTCCCGAGGTAGACAATAATTCCCAACAAAAAGGTGTGCTGAGTCCGACCTCCCTTCCTCCCGACCAATAAAAATGCATAAGACTCATCAGTCCACAAAATAATGAGCGACTACCTTTGGAATGTAGGTCTAAATGGAAGTGGAATCATTGGATATTTCTGGTTCTACAATCAAAACCATTAGAAACTGATTGGAATGTTTGAACATTCAATCAAGGAGGTCATCCCAAAATTCTGAGGGAAACAAAAAATGGTGAACCCGATGTGAATCCTAACCAAGTTAAAATGACGTTTTACCTATTTGTTAGGACCCTATTTAAAACTCAATTAGAGAGAAAAAAACAATCATTGACATATATTCTCATCCAAATGATGTAGTGGATGAATTTATCTTGATTATTTCCGTTATATCAAATAGGCACTTTTTCCAAGATCTTCTATATTTCCAGAATGGATGCTCTCATGTTAACACCTGTGAATATTGCTGCTGCAAATGCCAATGCATCTACTCTTACTAGATCGTCATCCGCTCTGAGGATGACATCACCTACTCAGCATCTTCAACGCTGGGTATCAAATGCATTGGTTAAGGAGTACCATCAACATGGTACTATTCCAACTCTGGAGGCTGCTCGAAAAGCCATCTAATTGAACAATTCACCCGGGTCGTCCGGACAACGATGACAAACGATCAAGAAGCATGTGGTGCTAACTACCGTCTCGAACCATTTCGGGTCTTTATCCCTGGAACACAATCACCATTCACTCCCATTTTCTAGGGAGGTGAATGAGAAGATCCCACAGGGCCTTAATTCAAAGAATCAAGAGTCCTTCCAGAGGGCTCATACCAATAATCGCCACTAGACTCGTGCGGCAGTACACCATCAACATGATGACGGTACTGACTCCAGGTGTTCGGCTCAGGTTCCTCGAACCTGAGCAGGCAAGACGAATCACTAGGGGTGGAATCTGGACAACAGTGAATAGGTTCTCATCTCTTCCACTCCAGAGAAGTCCACCAACCTAACTTGGTGGCAAGAAATGCGCGAGCACACACACCTGCCCATTTTAATTCCGTTTTCCAGCAGACTCATCTGGAGGCATCACACCAATCCCGCCAGGCAATTTCAACAGAGTACCATAGGTAGGAACATACACCTGTTTATACATCATCACCTAGTCAGCATGCTCATATGAATACATATTATGGAGCTCGTCAACCATGTTCGGTGAAGTGCAATCAGCAGGCACATACACCTACTAGAATTAATCAAACCTACCAACTGTCTCGCTTGGTAGCACACAGAGAAGTCAGTCGGAAAGCTCCGGCGACAAACAGGAGGCAGACTCAAATTTTTTCCCCCACACTTGAGTACTGTCAGGATTCACTGATAGGAAAAGGAGGACAAGAGCAGGCACATACAACTACTCCAAGCATGGAATGGACATATATCCCCGTTCCGACAGCTAAAGTCACCTAACATATTCTATCAATAGTGAAAGAGCAGAAGCAAATCCCTGCTCATATTCTAGATGCCTGCCAAGATATTATAACAGTTTCAGCATCATCTCAGGTAAAGAAACATAAATCTATCACTACTAGTGGAGTGACATATCAATAGTTAACTCCGAAATAGACACAAACATCTGTTCCAGTCCAAGAGGGTTGTGGGGGGAATAATCCCCCATATCATACGGACAACCAAGTCAGGCACATACACCTGATTTGAGTAGAGATCGTCAGACTAACCCAGCTATATTTCCTGATCAGGAACATACACCTTCTTAGAGAATCCACTTTCATCAAGAAGTGGTTTCTAAGGTGAGTAAGAAGGTGTCTAAGAAGAAGACCCGCCCAACACAGTCAAAATATCATGAGCCAATCTGTAAAAAGGACTTGCTCAATGCTGGAGTTCTTTAAGCCCTCATACAATTATATGTTGGAATAAAAGATTCTACTCCCTCATTTCCCAATAGTGGGAACATTAATTCTGAAGGTCTTCAACAGACACTTCCTCATGAAGGCCTGCTTCATGACAATTCGGTCGATCTCAAAGTTTCATCTTCAGATGAGAGCTACAATAACCCTCTCTGTGACCAGAAGACCAAGGAACAAGACATCTCATCTTTTTCTGTAACCCACCATGGTGTTCCTCCCCATGATGATGAATTTCGCTGTGAAAGTCCTCTCTGTAGTAGTGATGCACATTGCTCGGAAAATGATCTAGTGGACAATGTATTGCCGAGAAATCCATCTTATCTCGAGGAACTTGAAAATGTGAAACCAGTCATGTTTGATGCTTCATCGCTAGTAGGTAAAATACTTTCTCAATCAGAAGATATCCCAGGGTGTAGGTCATTCTACGAACCACCCCTAAGTCATGCATCTTCTAGTTTAATCAGTGATATCTTTACCAATCTTGTTGAATCTGATGAAGCAACAAGGAAGCACCAGCTCTGGTCAAATCAGGTAGAAGAATCTTCATTTAATGATAAAGAGGAAATGATGAACATGAGAAAACAACTGGAAAAAGGTGAAGTACCAGTCATGTTTTGGCCTCTGGCTGACTCTCAGTATGACATTCCAATGATTTTGACAGAAGATGGAATTCATGATATTCCTCTCAAAATATGGAAAACTCTTTCACAGTTGAAGAAGAAAGTATTATCTTATGAGGAATATGAAAATCAACTTAAGATAATAGAAGGGTTACAATGTCAGATTGATTTGGAATCTATATCAGTATCTCGATATCGAAGGCTGAAAAGCAGCAGAGAACCCTTCAACGTTCATGCCTCGGCGCACTAATAATATTGCGTCAGTTAATTGCTAATGACCCATCTGGTATTCATGTCAGAGGATGGGGTGTTCATGGAGCACTACATTTCACTGTTCTCTCCAATCAGCAAACCCCACTGAAAATGGTCTCATGCAATGTTATTGCCCATGGCCGGCCAAAGTCAGTGGGCTTTGATTGTAATCAAAAGCTTTCCCAAGAAAATGCTTTAACTAGTTCCTCTCAAAATCAAGCATACCGAGAACAAGTTGTTGAATTAATAAAGCATCAAGAAAACTAGAATATTGAAAAGGCCTCTCGTATGGAGCAAGAACATCATCAAGTGACAGAAGTGTTGGAAATCATCCAACGGTCTTTTGAACCAGGTGATAAAAGTGGATATAGGTTAATGCATCCAGCTAATTTATTGACAAAGGTTCGGATGATCAGGAGATTTTTTAATAAAGTCTCAGACATAGCATGTCAAGAGCCACCCCATCTTGCCAGACTGAGGAATCTTTTAAACCAACCCCTGGAATCAACAAATAGGATTCGAGGAGTTGAGCGGGAATAGAAGGAATAGCCCCAGTCCACTGGACTGGGGACTTTTTCAAATCATCAATCCCCTCCTCAGCGAAAGTTGGTCTTTTCTCGATTAGGGATGAAGCCTCAAGAGGAATGAAGAGCCAAATTATCAAGAGATTACCTCCAAATTACGGTTCGTCAAGAAGTTCCTGAGGGATCAAATCAACAAAAGGCAGTGTCTCATCAAAGACATGGAAGAAGGCAATATCACAGAAATGATGATAGAAGGGATGTGATGCGTTATGCATCAATCAATTTCATCAATTCCGTTGTTGTTGATCCACTAGATGAGGCTCACTCAAGGGACTCAGATGAAGAGGATCCTGCTCAAAAAGATGTACGCACCGACACAAATGTAGATGGTGTGCGTACATGAAATCAAAGGATTACTCAGAACCTAGGTAATCCTTCAAGTAACCCACTTCCCCCTCTTTGAAAAGGATCCAAAAAAGGTGGGGAAAGAATAAGGTTACATATCCTTCTTCTGGAGAAGGCCAATAACTCTCACTAGAGCAAAGCTTTGTAGAACAGGAGGAAGAAATGAAGGAATTAAGAAAGTTGAATACAAAACTACTTCATGGTAGTCTTCTTCTTAAGCATGTTGGAGTCAGTCATCCAAGGGAATTTGTTGCATCTACTGAGATAGATCAAGAATATCCTCCTCTATCAGTACACCCTCACAGGTCTAATCCAATAGGTCAAGTGGAACAATAGTTGGCAATGCTACCATTAGTTGCAACACCAAACACCACATCCGTCCAAGCTCCAGTCATTGCACCTACCCAATTCCAATATCAACCGAATGTTTCTCAAAAGTTAATGACTACCATTGAGTCATTAATAGCTCAGTTAGAGACTATGGAAGGGAAACTTGTGCAGGTTCAACCAGAAAAGAAAGTTCACCATGAATGAGTAGATTCAATCTCTCCTCCATCCAGTTTTGGAAACCCTGTATTACCTATTTTCAATCGACCAGGTGACCCTGAACAGAATTTGACACATTACATGTCTTGTTGTGATCCTATTATGGGAACCCCAGAGCAGAAAGAAGTAGTAAAACTCAGATTATATGTATGATCCTTGACAGGACCAGCCTTTGTCTGGTATACAAGCTTGGAATCCCGATCAATTATCAGATGGGAGGATCTTCGCCAAAAATTCCTTCTTCAGTTCCACTCAACTTTTCCAAATACAACAGTTTTTTATCATACAAACTGTAGGAAAAGAGAGAATGAATGGTTCTCAGATTTCATTGCTTTCTGGAAGGGATTAACATATTTCCTATTCTTATCACTCCCTCGAGAGGAATTGTTGCCAATCTGTGTGGAAAATCTGCATGACAAATTACACACGTCGTTGATCCCTGTGAAATACACAGGAGGGTTTCGATACCTTACATCAATAACTCAGCAGATTGAAGATTCCTTTATACAGGCTAAGGCTAAATCTTGGGTATTTCCATCAGCTCCAGGAAAGATCATGGGTAAAGCATAAACTGCTACAGTTATGCTTAAACAAGCACCTGTACCTGTTTCTACTTCGAAACCTTCATCTTCTCGATGGGCTCCACATCCAGAGCACCAAAAACAAAGGATGTTTCGTCCAGATGATCAAAGAGATCAAAGAAGAAAACAATTTGAGGTTCTAAAGAGAAATCATACTCTTTCTGAAATGAACAAGTTCCTGGTTACTTCATTTCAGCTCTAGAAAATAATCTGGTTCAATTGCCAAGGCCTAAGAGGTCAAACATGGATGGAGATGAATACTATCCCAATTATTTCCATTTTCATCAAATCTTGGTTCATCCCATCCTGGAGTGTTTTTTCTTCAAATACCTCCATCAAAAGATGGTCGACTAGGGACAAGTCAAACTGAAAGGTCTTCAGCTTATGTAGCATGTGTTACTGCTACAGTTCCAAAGGAGGAAGGCAAGTGGCAAGAAGTCAATAGAAAAAATGCACAAAAGTATGATGATTGGATGGCCAGAAATACAATCAACCAAACTCATTCTATTTTGCAAACACAATTAAAGAAACCAATTGTGTCTTCTACCATGAATGTTTTGGAAAAACCCACTTCATCACAGTTAAAGTCCTCAAAGAAATGGCATGATTCAAAGAAAAAAAAGAATCAAATGAAGATGAGTATGTGTCAAAGCCTAAGTTGTCTTTGACATTGGAATACTTCATGCCATCTACTTCAATGCCACGGGCACCACCCCACCAAATGGTATAGCCTAAATCGGCTAATCAGGCAGAGTCTTCATCAGACGAAGAGTTAATCTTCGGCTCTGTTAATATGATTCAATTAATAGATCCATATGCCAGTCGCAGTATCAATTTCGATGAGCCTAAATTCCCTGTATCAAACAGGGGATTCAGAGGAAGTTCCAGAGGCTCAGGATACAGAGGAAGACATGAATATTTCAGAAGCCATGATTCCAATTCTACCCCTTCTAGAACTGTGTACGCAACAGAAACTCATGGTAGAGCCCTTCAGCGAGCTCAACAAGAACAAGAAAGTTCTTCTACCAATAGAAAATTCAGTCCTGTCATAGTTATTTTGGAAGACCGGTTGAAGTTTCCATCTTCTTCCTCTCAGCAAGTAAATGGATCAAATCGGTCTAATCTTCCAAAACCAAGAGTATTTCCAACTCCTATCCCAATACAAGATGAATCGACATCCAATGAATCTGCTTCCATGTTACCTGCTAAACCACATATTCCTGTTGGGAAACGCAGACCTCTCGATCAAAAGTATGATGTATTGAAACACTTGGCCCAAGTACCACCAATGTTATCAATTCTGGATGCTTTGAATCTGTCAAAAGATCTTTGGGAAGCACTCATCGAGGCTTTGTCAAGTCCTCAGGAGTTTGAAACAGAAATTGCTACAGCTGAAGTCTATCACATAGAGAATAATCCTACATAATTCCATGCAATAATATCTTTTACTGATGAAGATGAAGATGATGTTGTGCATGGGCATATTAGACCTTTGTACTTATCGGGAAAGGTCAATGGCATAGGCATCCGAAGAGCTTTCATTGACAATGGTTTAGGAGTCTACCTCATGCCCATTCGTACACTTCATCGATTGGGCCTCACGTAATCTAATTTATCTCCTTCTACCATGATGTTACAGGGATATGATAAAAATGAAAAAGATCCACTGGGTGAAGTTACAATCAGAACTCGGTTTGGAGATCTTGTATCCAATTCAGATTTCATAGTTGTTGACCAAGACTCAGCTTTCAACATCTTTTTTGGAAGACCCTAGCTACATCAACATGCGGTTATCACTTCATCATACCATCAATTTCTCAAATATTTTTTCGATGGTCAGTTTGGGACATTTTATGGTGGTAAGGCCCCATTCAAGACATGTGATTCTCAATACATTGAGGCCGAATTCTATCACAGGAAGGCAAGGAAGAAATCTACAACAAAGGAGATTACCAAAGTTAATGCTCCATATGTTTGGAGAAGATTCCAGTAAATCAATTTACACATGTGAGTACATATTATGTGTTTCCTATAAGTCAAATTGATAAGAAATACCCAAATAAAAATAATCTTATGGAAATATCCATAATGTCAATTACAGCAATTGAGCCAGACAACATGAGAGAAATTGGTAACCCACCAAGCAGTGATGCAAGCACAAATGGTGACGTCTTCATTTCATCTGCTGAAATAAAACTAGTCCATACTTCCCCAATTAAGCTAGAAGAAGTTATAAAAACATCAGAGGTGAAAAATTATTTTTATTCTCAATCCATCATCTCCTCTTTATTACCCAAAAAAGACCCTTCATCATCAATCGGGACGGAAATGGAAGCCTCTTCCTCAAGATGTGCAAATTTAGACATCTCTTCTGATCATGATAATTCTTTTTTATCATCTACTATGCAAGTAAAAACAGAAGAAATAACACATGATGAAGAAGAAAAGAAAGATCTTATATATGCTCCTCCAGCATTTGAAGAGGGTATCTCTACCACTGTGGATGAACTAAGAGAAATAAATTTAGGTACAAAAGAAGATCAACGCCCCACTTTAATCAGTGTGACCATGACACTTGAAGAGAAAGAGATTTATATTTCCTTTCTAAATTAAAATAGAGATATATTTTCTTGGAACTATACAGAAATTCCCGAGCTTGATCCTAGTGTTGCTACTCATCATTTGGGTTTACCAGAAGAACATCGAGGATTTAAGCAAGCCGTGAGAAGAACACACCCAAATTATGCTTCCAAAATTGAGGCTGAAGTGGAGAATCTTATCAAAGCTAACTTCTTCAGAAAGTTAAATATCCCAATTAGTTGGCTAATATTTTCCCTGTAAAGAAAAAGAACAGACAAATTAGAGTTTGTATCGATTTCAGAGATCTTAATCGGCATTGTCCTAAGGATGATTTTCAAGTTTCGATTACAGAACATTTATTTGATGCAACAGCTAGATATGAATCACTTTCCTTCATGTATGGATATTATAGATATAATCATATCCGAATGGCTCTAGAATATGAGGAATCCATAGCCTTCAGAGCCCCTCATGGTGTGTTTTGCTATCGGGTATTGCCCTTTGGCTAAAAGCATGCGGGCGCTACATATCTGCATTCCATGCATCGTATCTTCAAAGACTTTCTAGGGAAGTTTGTTGAATCCTATGTAGAAGATTTTGTGGACAAATCCAAAAAACATTATAATCACTTGGCTGATTTGGAAGTCATATTCTGCATGCTTCGACAACATAATTTGGAGATGAACCCCTTAAAATATGATTTTGGGGTAACCTTAGGAAAATTTATCGGCTTTATTATACGCCATCGTGGTATTTAATTCGATCCTGAGAAGACAAAGTCAATCCTAGGTATGTCACCTCCTCTAAATTTGAATGAATTTAGAGGACTTCAAGGACACTTAGCCTATATTCGGCGTTTCATCACCAATTTGGCAGGGAAAACTTTACCCATCACCAAATTGAGGACGATGGGACTCACTTACCAGTGGACTGAAGAATGTCAAAAAGAATTTGGTATTCTGAATAAATACCTCTCGATTCCACAGGTACTCATGCCACCTATTGATGGAAGACCACTTACCCTCTACGTGACAGCTCTAGAGCGATCATTGGGTGCCTTTCTTGCTCAAAAAATGATGCTGGGAATGAAAACAGTCTCTACTATCTCAGTCGAAATATGCTTGAAGCAGATACCCAGTATTCAAGTATTGAGAAGTGCTGCCTGGAATTAATATTTGATGTTTAGAAGTTGAGACACTACCTGCAACATCACGAGGTCCAATTGGTATCTCGCAATAACCGCTCAAATTCATCCTTAGTCATCCAATGTTTACAGGACGTTTGGAAATGTGCGCAGTTATTATTCATAAATTCCACAATAATTATGTGTCTCAAAAGGTGATAAAGGGCCATTCTCTAGCGGATTTCTTGGATGGACACCCTTTAGTGGAAGACACATCTTCAGATATTGAACTCCCTGATGAAAAAGTCTTCTCTATTCAAGAAAGTCCTCAGGTATGGGAAATGTATTTTAATGGTGCTTCCAAAAGTCCAATAGAGAGGAAAATGGAAAATTCTAAATTCAAAAAATATGGCTTAGGAATTGTGTTCATTTCACTAGAAAATGCAGTGTTGCCTTATTCATTCTTATTATGGGAAGGTGGTACCAATAATGAAGCAGAATACCCAGATCTCATCGCATGCTTGGAATTAGCGCATCAAGAACAAGTGAACCACATAAAGGTTAAAGGTGTTTCAAACTGGTAATAAAACATGTCAATGGGGATTATAAAATTATAAAATAAGAACTTATCCCTTTGAATGATTACATCAGAGAGTTAATGGAGGAATTCCCTTCGGAACTGACACTTTCTTATGTCCCAAGATCACAAAATGCTCATGATGATGCACTGGCTAATATAGCCACAGCTCTGGAAGATCCAAATCGGGACGATACAACCATATGTATTGCCCACCATTGTGCAATTTCACCTTATGTTTGAATTAGAACAGAGGAAATGAATGAAATTAGTCCCATTCCTGAACCGTGTGGCCATACTACAGGATGGATGTCACTTATCAGGGAATACCTTCAAAATGGAACACTTCCACCTGATAGAGCTGAGAAAGATCAAATCTGGTGACGTGTGGTCAATTTAACTCTTTATGATAGCCCAGATTACCTAGAGAAAAGTTTCTACAAATGTGGTTTTGCTGGAGTTCTCTTCAGATGCATTGATGGGGAAGAGACAATGGCTGTCATGAAAGAAGTGCATGCAGGAGTCTGTAGTGCCCACCAGTATGGACATAGACTGTCTGATCAGATTTGAAGGCTTACATACTTTTTTCCTTCAATGATACAAGATTGTGTTGATTTCAGAAAGAAGTGTCATTCATGCCAAGTACATTCCAACTTCAGTCATCAACCTCCAGAGTTTCATCATACAGCCAAACACCCATGGCCATTTTCTACATGGGGAACGGATGTGGTGGGACCTTACCATTCAGCTATGGCCAAGCAATTTAAGTACATTATTACTGCTACTGGATTCATTTTCAAATGGGCAGAGGCAATACCTCTCAAGGAAGTCATTTATAAATGTGTTGCTGGCTTCATCAAGTCTAACAAAATTACCAAATTTGGTGTCCCTCACACCATATTGACGGACAATGGCACCAACTTCTGTTCATCCGAGGTGAATAAATTGTATCAAGAATACAACATCAAATCCAACCATTCATCTCGATATCATGCAGTGGCCAATGGCCAGATAGAATACTTCAACAAGACTCTTTCAAATATAATGCAAAAGATGGTGGATAAAGATAAGAATCCATGGCCTAATAAACTCTTTCATGCTTTATTGGCTTATCGGACTACCACCCGCACTACAACGCGGTAAACTCCATATTCATTGGTATATGGATAGAATAAGTCTTGCCAATTGATGTTCAACTACCCTCACTTAGATTTTTCATTTTTTATCAATCATCTACAGATAAACAATCTCAAAGGCGATTGAATGAATTAGAATGGTTAGATGAGAAAAGATTGTGTACATTACACCACTTGGAAGTCTATCAAAATCAAATAGCATGAGCTTTTATCAAAAATGTTAGTCTTCATTCATTCACTCAGGGAGAATTGGTATTAGTTCTCAGAACTCCAATGATACTAGGAAAGAAACCTCCCAAGCTTGAGCCAAAATGGGAAGGACCATACTCAATACATAGGGTCTAATCCAATGGAGTTTATTCATTAATCTCGATGGATGGAGAACTCATCACTACTCCAACCATTGCCAGATTTTTGAAGAAATATTTTCTATAATATATCATCCATGGTCCTGTACGACCTTAAACTGCACCACTATCCAGCAAGACATTAAACAGCATCATTAACGTTCCATGCATATGACCCTAAACTATTTGCACATATGTCCAACATGATGTTAAACTGTGTCCCCTTCATCGTCCTTTCTATATGACGATAAACTGTATAGAAATGGTATATACATATCACCTTAAACTGTTTTTATTCCTTTCATCTCACATGACGTTAAATTGTAACATCCAAACACCATGACACTAAACTGTACAGAAGTCCCTTACGTCCATCATGACATTAAACTGCACCATCCACAGTCCATGAATATGACCTTAAACTATTCACACTTTCGTCCAACATGAAGCTAAAGCTTATCATCCTTTTTTCGTCCAACATGACGTTAAACTGTGAAAATATCCTTTATATCCAGCATGACGTTAAACAACATCATCAATGGTCCATACATATGACCTTAAACTATTTGTGTTACTTTCGTCCAACATTATATTAAAATATGATAACAGTCCCTAATACGTCCAACATGACGTTAAATGGTGTAATCTTTTGTCCTTACTGCATGACATTAAACTGCACAGTCGTCTTTTTGTCCAACATGACATTAAACTGTGTTGTCTCCATCATCCTATCTACATGACGCTAAACTGTAAAGAATGTCCTTTGATACGTCCTACATGACATTAAACTGTACTTTGTCCCTACTACATGACACTAAACTGTGCAACACCAATAGTCCAAACTGCAAGTCTTTAAACTGCATTGTCTATTTATATGTCCTACATGACATTAAACTATGCATCGTTAAGGATGTTGTAACCTATTGTTTCTCACACTGAGTATGACCCACGTGAGCTTAGAGCAAATTTCAACCCTAACACTCTCTTTGGTCTGCTAACCACACATAAGTCCTAACATCATTTTTAGGTCATTGTCCCCAAGAACAACATGATCATTAATTCATTCTTTAATTGAACTACGCGGACATTGATCCTTGCCTTCTAGGATGGGTATGTAGGCAACCTCCCAAGGTTCAATCCCAAAACCAATATCTTCACATCATTTCACCTCCATATCATATGATGTTGATTCGTGAAACCACCTCTAGAATCAATATCTTTACATTTGATTAACTTTTGTCCTTGTTATATGACGTTAAGCTATACATCACTGATTTGTCCAGTATGACAATAAACTTCAGATATTCTGTGATACCCTCACCTGAGAGGGAACCATTATTTACATTCATTTTTCAATCATGTTTAATTTCGAAGACTACATGTATACATGGAAATGGCCAAACCGTTTATCTAGGGATAAACCATCACTGCACTAAAGTCCCTTTTCATCCTTCACTTGTACGAACCAAATTTGTACAGACGGTATTCCTAGAACTACGTTGACTTGATTCCCATCCTTATGGGATATGTAGGAACATTTGACTATCCCTTGAATCTATCCCCAAGTCTTTTGGGCCGAACCCCTAATTCCACTTCCAGTCCCTTGGCTGAAAAGTCCCCATGAATACACACATTGTGTATTTCTTACAATGGTCCAAGATCTATGAACCTAAACTAAGATCTCTAATCATTTTGTCCCACACGACGTTAAATTTTCGTTCAGGAACTACGTGTGGCTTGATTCCCATCCTTATGGGATACATAGTGAAGTCCAACATTTCCATTCAGATCCCAACCAGAACATGATTATGGTTAGAATTGATCTGTGTATCTTTGTATACATTGGAAAATACCCATCTTTATGTTTCATAATCCCAACCTTAAATATTTTCAGATCTTCATAACCCTTTTATAGACTTTTAGACACAAAAATGTCAAATTTCTGAGAGTTATTTTACCTAACTATGCAGTATGTTCCCTTGGGTGGCCTTGCATAAACAGTCTCCATAACAGACTTGTCAGCCAAAAGATACAATTATCTGACTATGTAGCCAATGCTCTTTGGTGGACCTACATAATTCAACCCCTTAACATGTTTGTTGGATAATGGTAACATCATTCTTATGAAGAAAGACTATTTTGTCCTTATTGGTCTTAAATGATAGTATGTAGGGATCCACAAAGAATGCCATCCTTAACATATTTGTCCCATTTTTTTTTTCAGGATCTGAATGTTTTTCATGTCTATGGTTTATATTCTCCTTCCCTACATTTGGGACAGACCTTCGTATGAGTGATATCCATCCAGTTCTTGGATATTATTTTTTGGAAATATCTTGTCCATATTCAAGTACCTCTTTCCATACAACATACTCTATACATTGGAAATTTTGAATCTCCATAAAATTTCACTGGCTTTTTAGCACTAGGAATGTAAAATTCCGAGAGTTCTTTTTCCTGACTATGCATCATGTTCCCTTAGGCGGCCTTGGATAAACAGTCTACATAACATACTAGTTAGCCAAAAGATGCTATTTATTTGACTATGCATCCAATGCCCTTAGGTTTCCCTGCATAATTCAACCCCCTAACGGGTTTGTTAAATAATATTAACTTCATTCTTGGAATCTACTTCTTCTAATTCCTTTTAGCTCTTTTTCATATCATTCCTCAAATTCAAATATTCTTAAGCCATAGTTTACATATATTCCCTCATACTTGAGTATGGTGATATGTTTTCAGATAAATTGTCAAATAATTGAGTCAATTCTAATTCATTCGGTCAAAGCTATTTTCGACGTTAAACATTACCCTCTATATTTACGATGTGCATGACTTTAAACTGCCCACAAAAGACAAAGGAACTCTGAATAAAAGTCAAGTTCCAGCTCACTAAACATACATTTTTTATGATTTAGGTAATATTTAGAAAATTAAAAGATTCAACATTTGTAGGGTTATTTACATTAATCCAAGTAAAAATAAAACCATGCTTACTAGGCCCATTGGATTCGGTAAAATTTAAAGCATGTAGAAAATGAATGAAGGTAAAAATGATTGAAGATGAAAGTGTTTTTAATTGATACAAAAGAGATAGAAGGACATCCACAGACTAGAGTCTCTTATCTTTTTCAAGAATTACAGGAGGCCTTCAACATTACTCTTCATTTGAATTACGGCATCCTGATCTTCATCAGCAACCACATGTAATTCATTCATTCAACTGGATACAATAAGAGATGCAGTGATACCAGCTCTTCATGGAAAAATTATAACAGTATGTTCTTGAGTGTGGTTTGAGAAACTTTTATGCTGATCAAACAGTGACTGTGTTTCTATCCAGGAGACTTGGAAGATGGATACATGGATTTAAGAATGGATCATTAGATGTAAAGATCCATTTGGAGAGAGTACTCTTCTCAGATATTGCTCTAATTACATGCTTGTCTTATCTCCACCAACCGACAGCGGAAAAAATTTCAGCCCATGGGTTTTCCATTTTCATATCTGCAGGTAAATGGCATGGAAGGAAAATTTGAAAGTTTACACCATTGTTGTTGCTCTTAATGCACAGCATAACCAAAATAGAGGAGTAGCAGTGCAGCTGCATTTCAGGAATATAGTTATTTTCATCTAGAACATTGACTCCTTGCAGATGACCATGAACATATAGGGACATATAGATTTTTTGTGGGAAATTAAGATGATATTTCTTCAAGTACTTAGTCAAATATGGCAGAGTGTTGTCGTAGATATCATAGTAATCAGGGCCAACATTTTTCATCATTTCATCAATCCGCTTGCTAGCCAGTTCATCAGCCGTTCCAATTCTCATGGGAGCCATTGAATCTGCACAAAAGTTGAATAAATTAACTCTTAAATTGGTTTATTTTTCATAATATTTGTGAAGGAATTCAAACAAATGGAAAAGGCATTAAGGATGGAAATTCTAAACTTGGCGCGCGGGTGTTAGTTTGCCGCGCTATTTTTTGATGCGCATGTATAAACCGCGCAATTCTAAACACCTCTAAAGCAGCGTGACAGCAAAGAAACAGCGGAAAATAGAGAAACCTGCTTGGAGAAGGCCACTTGAGCGGCGAGATCTTGAATGTTTGAAATCCGGAAGCTTTGTACGGAAATAGGGCCACATATTTATTGGCCACAGATGTACCCTGCACGCCGAAGTCTGTCCAGTTGGAAGTTGCACGCCATACCTTGCACACCACATACTGTGTGCCAAGTGTTTCTCCCTGAAAACTTGCGCACCGCCTTTCCTTTCATTTTCTTCTTTTCCACAGAGTCACATCATCATTTCATTCGTATCCAACTCTGAGGGGGGACTTTTTTTACGTTCTTTTTCCATTACATTTTCTAAAAAGAATGTAAAGGGAAATGCCATAGCACCAATTGATTCATCCTTTTAAGAAAACATCAAAAATCATCAAAGGCATGAACAAAGCTTCAAAAGCACATGCGTCACGCAAGTTACATCACTGTCACGCAAGTCCACTTGCACAACGCCTAATGGTCGTGCAAGTGACTTGTGCGCCCTAATGGATAACCGCCCGGGGTCCTCTTCAGCCTATAAATAGACCCTGTGGGCCCCCATTCGAGGAGGATTTTTTCCAGAATTTAGATTTAGAGCTCTGAACGCCCAAGTCTCTTCTTCAGGTCTTCTGAACACTTCTAAGGTAATTATTTACCTAGAATGGAAGGTCTATATTATAGTAGTAAGGTCTATGTGTTATAATTCACTAACACTTGTGCACCTAAGGTGTTTTACCCTTAAGGGAATTGAACATACTTGTGTGCGGCCCGACTTCCTCACCAAAACAAGCGCCACTATCTTATAAAAGTACCTCAGGATAATTCTAAATGCATAGGTTAAGGATCTCCCATGTATTACCATGATGGTTTACTAATGCGCAAGTACCATGTGTCGTGCAGGTATACCTGCGCGACCAAGACTTGTGCGCCCACGCAGTACCTGCATGCCTGCCAGGACTTGTGCGCACATGCCTTTTTGGGTGCCCTTAATGCCCATTTCACCTCTATTATGCCATTACACCTCTCCTATTCAAGATTCAGTCTTCAAGACACTCTTCAAATCCATTTATGGCATGATTTCTTGATTTGACTTCCTTATCTGAAAGGAATTCTGTGTAATATCTCTCAAAACCTAGTGATTTACACATCTTTATGTCACTTAAGATTGATATTTCATTCAATCAACATCATCCTTTAAAATGAGAGAACTCATTAACCAGGGCCTCCTTTTCAAGAATAATCCCCAGTCATAATTCTCAAATATGGGCATCCTCCTTAGGAGTAATCCCCAAGTCCCTTAATTTTTGAAGTCCCTTAACCTGGGCCTCCTTTACAGGAGTAAGCCCCAGTATTAATTTCTCTTAAGAAGTCCTAATTTACCATTGATCTGGGATTCCTTCTTAGGAGTAAAACCCAATCATAATTCCTCTCCTAATTTGGGACTCCTTTTCAGGATTAAGCCCCATGTTAGAGTATTAAAATATCCATGAAGCACATATACCTTTATGCACCTTGTTCCTTGATTTCTTCCCTGAATTAAATCCTAATCTTCATTTATCTGGGCAGTCATACATACATAAGGCCCACATTATTTCTTATGATTGCATCTTTTATGGCACAATTGTCTGGTTTTTACCCATACATCTTGTTTCATACACCGAGCAGGACTCACGTAAGCATAGAGTGTAAAAGTAATTATGAAATCATTCTTTGGGCCATTTATCATAAACATCATACTCTCTTACTCAAACTACGTGGTTTCTGATTCCCTTTCTAAACAAAGGATACGTAGGTAGCCCATCTGCGGGTTTGATCCCAACTCTGAAATAATCCATGTCCTTCAGAATGACAATAAACTACAAGTACCCCACTGAGTGGCTTTAAAACCAGCATGGTCATCATAATAACTGAGAAACTTCTATATAAATGTGTTGAAGGATACCATTGACAAATAATCTCTAATAAATAAATATGATTCTCTATCGATGAAGAACCTCTAATACATATAAAAGATTCTCTAAATTTACTACATATTTAATCATTTATTTTCATATCTGAAGGAAAGCTCATTTTATACTTGGTAATGTAATAAGGATTCACGAACATAAATTAAATCTATAAAGTGAGTCCCGAAGTAGACAATAATTCCCCCTCAAAAAGGTGTGATGATTCTGACCTCCCATCCTCTCAACTAATGCAAATTCCTATGCCTCATCAGTCCACAAAATAATGAATGCCTACCTTTGGGATGTAGGTCCAAATGGATTTGGAATCATTGGATGTTTCTGGTTCTATGAACAAACCCATTAGAAACTGTTTGGAATGATTGAACCTTCAATCAAGGAGGTGATCAACAAATTCCAAGGGAAACAATGATCACATAAATAAATAACATATTTAACAATAACTATGATAATGTTTCCATAATCAAACAAAAAATTACTCCCTTCTAGACAACTCATAGTTAATAATCATCCTTAAAGCACGGTGATTGAAATATATGAAGGTGTTGAGATTTAATTATTAGTAATAAAAAATTCATTTTCAAGTGCTTGTTAAAAACTATTTGAGAAAACAAGAGTATGATAGAAATTTCCAATTTAAAATAACATTATGGAAGATGAATTTTTTATAAATATTTAATGACAGAAATGTAATCCTTAACGAAGAAATATACACTACAAAATAAGTGTATGAAACCAAGAGATAAGAAAAAAGACCCATTAGGGATTATCATTAGAATATGTTACTAATGTAAGGAAATGAAAAATAAAGAACTATGAAACAAACATAAGGTCCATATTATTGGATAAAAATGATACCGAAGTCTACTTAATGAATAAAATAAGTATAAAATTCCATTATTATCACAATTATACAATAATTTATTTAAAAATATAAATACACAATGTCCCCATATTAAATTGTGAACACAATAAGTATATGAAGTCCACATTTTAATTTATTTAAAATAAACTCCCCTCTTGTTCACATAGAAAACATGCTAAAGTTGTAACCCGAATAAAATAAACTTATAATCCTTGTGAACAATGATACAAACATCTTGTTCACAAAAAAACTACTTATGAATAACTCTACATAAAACTCTTTCAAATGACTACTATGGGACCAAAGCTACTCACATAATATTCAAAGAATTAATCATCATTTCATGTCATATAAAACTATAACCAATGCATTGGAGGGTGATATAGGACCCAACAATCGATATAATATTCATTTATACACATGTTAAACTTGGGATCATGAAAGTAATTACATTTAAATTGAATCAAAATTATATAAAGAAAAGGAAATGTGTTTCTATGAAAAAATACGTTACATTGTAAAATCCATCCTTAAAATGATGATTTTAGGTTCATTAGTAATATATACCAATAGAAACAATATAGTATTTTATAGATGATTACATAGATGAAAAAATACACAAAACAAATAATACTTCATACCTAAAAATCAATGAATGGATCATCAATTGGTTAATTTTTACAAGAAATCTATCCCAATAAATGAACAAACATTATAGTTCAATTTATGGGGAAATTCATGAAAAAAAGTTATAATGTTGAAAATACTTTTGATATATAGAGTATAATTGATACTAAACCATTAATGATCCATTAAAAAAATAAAATTTACATTGTAAAAATAATATTGGTTAAAAATATATTTTAAAATATATTTTTTAAATGTGTAGTGAAAGAACACAAAAAAATTTACTTTTATAATCTTTAAATAGATGATGATAGGAATATACATAAATATTTTGGATATGGGATGTGGTGTGAAAGAAAAAAAATAAATTATAATATGTGATAATTTTTTTAATATTCTATCATACCATTTTTAGAAACCCACATTGCAATGATGGTAATAAAAAATTATTGTCTGTGAATAAAATGAAATATAATGACCATAAGGGATGTCAAATAATAAATTTTAAAAAATGAGATCATTAGATGGATGAGAAAATATAAATATGGATGAAAATAAATCATTAATCTGAAAGTGAATTATTGTTAACAAAATCATAAATTTTTTGGTATAAAATACTTTACATAGGGTGATTTGAATGAAAAACACAATGTTACCCATAGAGAATTATATTATGAAATAAAAAATCATATACTGGGTTAACCCAATAGTGTAAGTATTATTTTCACAATGAATCATTATTAATCACTTGTAGGTTTTTAGATTTAATTTAGTATTATAAAAATTTGTCATATTTTGAACAAAAATAACATGTATGGTTGAAAATTGGGTGATTTTTTGAAATGAATTTAATTTATTCAAAAAAATGATAATAAAAAATTAATGGGTAGTGAATAAAAAACAAATTATTATTAAATTTCTTAATCATTCACAAGTCATTAAGAATGAATATTTAAAAATTATCTTTTATCATGTATTCTTGATTCCTTGAATGCACCAAACTTTTTATACGTCTGAAATAACTTTATTAATCTCCTATTTAAGAATAACAATTTTATATATATCCCAATTTTTAAATAAATTTTAATTATTTCTTAAACAATTACTTTTTATTTATAGTAATTTTAATTCATCAGATGTCTATAATTTTATTTAGTTTTCTTAAGAACTGTAATTTCTATGAAGATCGTCATTAATTTTTAGAAAGTTAAATATTAGTAGATTATATATGAAAATATAATTTATGTTTTATATTGATTTATTATTTACTAATATCATTATATGAGAATATTTATAACTGTTCATGGATATGAAATCAGATTCATTCTTGTTTCCATAATTATAATCAAAAATCAGAATTATATTAATAAAAAGTTAAATAAGAGTATAATGTTTCCAAATACATGAAACAAAAATAAATTTTTCAATTATTTCTAATAGTATCAATATTAAATATTCATTTCTAATCCATGATTTTAATTTTATACATTGTTCATTTGGGTGTTTAAACTGATGTAAAAAATTACATTCTTTGATAGACTAGAGAGTTGTAAGAACCCAGATCTTCAATTCAGTTATGGATATTATTTTAGGGTGTTGTGATGGAAAATGGTAGAATTTGGAAATTTTAAAAGTACACGTCGTGTACTTGGTAGTTCATGGTGTGTACTCGATTTCCATAGGTATTTGTGCACTGGCTATGTGACAACAGAGATATGGCCATGTGAGGTGACCTTGTGACCACCTAAAGCATAGTCTTGTTTAGGAATGTACAAAACATGTACATTAAATGACCACCCATTGTAATTTTTTATTTAATTGACTAATTAGACCAAGGCCACGTCTACTCCCCTTAAACATATTTTCTGGCCGTAACTCATAAAGTAGCATTTGGAATCACTGATTCTTCTCTAAGACACTGATCTTTCAATTGTTATTCGAATAAAACATTGTCTGTTATGTTGTAAATTCCTGGGTGAGTTCTTCCTTCTCCTCAGTCATCTCTTATTTATTCCTCTTATTTCATGATTTATTTGAGGATGAATATTTTTTACAGTTTTTTTGATCTACGACATTCTAGGTTGAATCAAAGTATGTAGCTCATCTATATCGACCGTACAAAGTCAAGGTAAGTGGCTTGTTTATTTTATTGGTTTTCTATGAGTTTTATATGGCAATGTACTGATTACCGACATTTTGGGTATTTCAGGTTAATGTAATTGAACCATCTTTTTTATGTGTCATAGATTTATTTTTGGATTAAGGATTTTTTTGATGTGATATTATATGGAATTTCATGCTTCAAGAACACCCAATTTTTTCTTTTCCTTTTTTGAATGTTTATGGTATTTGGCCCATGATTCCTACGAGTCCGACGTTGTTTCCATGAATTTATTGATATGATGGAATTGTTAGACTCATAATTCTTGTTAAATCCCTCTGATATGCATTAGAATGTTTTTATCCATGTAGTAGTTGAGATTAATTTGGGATTATTGAAATTTTTTATGCACGATTAATTTACACAGGGCTGTGGGAACCTGGTGTATTTATACAACATGGGGAATTGATGTTGAGTTCCTTCTCAGAGTGTCTATTAGATTTTGCACTGTGAGACCACAGGGTACATTGATGGTGATTAATCCCTCATAGTTTATATATTTTACATTATGAGACAACATGGGGAATTGATGTTCTGGGCTTCCCTAGAGAGTCTGTAGTTTTTCTGGAATGGTCATAGGGTGAATCGATGGTCAGTCCTTCTATAGAGTGTCTTTTCCTTCTAATTTCATTATTTGTCTAGAGGGATTAAAATGTGTGTGGTACCGTAAGGGTTAATATAAATATTGAATTTATGATGCATCTTTTAAGGAAAAGAAAAATCTTGGATCGATCCTCTTAGGTAGTCTTCTAAGATTCCTCTTTGTGATTCTTTATGAAATGATGCACATTAAATGCAATTGAATGTAAATGGAAATTATTTGATTTGGTTACATTGGCATAATCATAGTTCCTTTGATAAATTCATATTTTTAGACACTATATATACTCACTGATTGTTAGTCACAGATCTTGTGGTGGTTGCATACTCAGATTCGTGTGACACCCTTTTTTGTTCATGAATTTTGTCTTAGACAGATTATATGGTTGCAGTTATAGATAAGGGAAAACACCCTTCACCATCAGGTTCTTGATTGTTGTGGATCTAGAGAGCATGAAATGAAGTTGAGTCTTGCAATGATACTTTAGTTTACTTGTTTTCATTTTTTACTTTGGTTTAGTACTATATTTCAAACACTATGATTTTCTTGGCTTCTTTTTTAGACATATGCGTCATGCATTATATATATATTTTCTTTTGTTGTTTATTTACTTTAGTCCTCCACTATTTACTAGTTGTATGGTATTAATACTTCTTCTACTATTTATTATTTGTTATTCTACTCTGTATACCCTTCCAATGAGGTCATATTTTCCCCAATATAACACCAAATTCCGTCACTTCTAGTCGGCATCCTCTGGCGTTTGGGGAAATGTTCTTGAGTCTATGTGACCAACCGGGTATGGGGCACCTTTGGTCATCACTCGGAATGGGGATGATACAAAGTTGTTTAAGAGGAGGTTTAATTTTATTCTTTTTCTTTCAGTTTGGTACCAATAGAATTGGATAATAAAGAATGGGTAGTTGGTAATATATTGTTCCTGGGAGTAGCTGACTCGTGTATAGGGAAAAGCCAATTTACATTAATTATTTCAATTTTTTGGTTTTGAAATTGTTATAGTTGATCTGAATTCACAGTTTGGTGCCTCAAATTATTTGAGTTGTTACCATTAATATTATTTAGGTTCTCTTTCTATTACAACCATGTGGGATAAGGGTTTTCCATCTCATGTGTTATATAGGCAGTTGATAGGTGTCACGTGTGATTCTTTTTTTTCATTTAGGGTGCATTACTAATTTCATGTTTCTTTGATCGATGATTGATGAGATATGAATGATTTTTTGATAGATTTCATGATCCAATGACTTCTATTTTTATAGGGTATCAGAATACACAATGGTTCTTTTGGATGAATGAAAAAATTTGGTCCGAGAGGTTTTACATGCCTCTTTAGATCCATGTTTGGTGAATATTATTGAACATTACCTGAATTATGTTATGATATGACATGAATATGGTGCCAATCTTTTATTTGTGGGGAGTATGTTCCCCCAAAAATCTGAATTTGGATTTTTAATGCTTTTTTAGTGTTTTTATAGGGCTCTGAATTTGTTTCTGAGGCTTACTATTTGGAAAAACCAAGCTTACATAGTGTGTGGTGATGAATACATTCCATGTATCCTTCCATTCGTGAAGAAAATGTTTTTATTAATTACACATCGTGTACTTGTTCTACACGCTTTGTAGTCCTTGACTGTGAAACATACTATGTGGGTAGAGTCACGGGGTTAGGAATTGTTTGGTAGAACACACCATGTATAGGGAGTAAACACCGTGTTGTAGAGACTATATATCTGACCATGTGACTAATGAAATATGTGGATGAACATCAGGTAGTACACGTCTTTTCTATAGTTAACACACCATGTGGATGTCGACCGGGTTTCTAGCCATGTGACAAGTGGCACGGGTCAGTAAAATCCTTATAATGTACTTTGTGTCAGATATGAAAACACCATGTAGTTTTGTTATAATAGAACCTTATAGTTCTATTCGTGTATAAGAACATATGTAGGATGAAATATTAAAGTACACACTATGTCACAGGATGAACATGTCATGTGTAGGGGTGTTACATGACCAGTTTTGGTTGAAGTACATGCCCACTTTGAAACCTAAGGGAACACACCAAGTAGAGGGTATACACGCCATGTAACCATTTTCTAAAAAAAATGAATGTTTTTTATCATGTTTATTTCTTGAAATTATAAGTTTCAGTCCATGAAAATCTATAGCTAAGGTGTGCACACGACCATGCAGAGTCATGCCACAAAGAGTTCATCTTGTTGTATGCTAGATACAGGGAAACGGTCATACACTAGAAATGGAATATCAGGGACTAACAACAAATATTTTCATTGTTCATGTATTAGCATCAATTTTTATACCGGACACAGGTGTTGAAGAAAATTTCATTGAAGGTTTTATAAGGATGTTGTAGACCTTCTAGGGTACCCTGCATGCTATAAAATCTACAGTAGAGTTGACTGGGTTTTTCAACAGCAGCAAACACTCACATTCACAGAGGTTAGAGGACCTCAGGCTGTGGAGTCATGGTTAGAATCCATGTTCTCTATCTTCTAGCATCTCGAGAAACCTCCAGAGAGGAGGGAGAAGCTTGAAACATACATGCTTCAGGATCCCACTATGATATGGGGGAAATGTGATATCACAGGCGGGACTCCAATGAGTTATGTAATGGGAATATTTCTAGTTTACCTTCTATAACTACATTCACCAAGACACTTTGAAAGCTGAACAAGTTTGAGTGATAATGAATTTGGAGAAGGGTACTCTCATTGTCATAGAGTATTATTCTATCATCAAAGAGCTGCAGTGCTTGACAACCATCGTATTGTGTGATGAGTTATTTATATTGTGGATATTTGAGGATAATCTTTGACATGACATCTGATCCCAAGTAAAAATTGTTTGGTTGACTTACATATCTTTTATATTCAACTAGGAACTGATCACCGAGTGCATCCTGGGGGATTCTGGGGTTGTGGGCCAGGGCAGATTAGAATCTTGAGTTGGTACTCTTCCAAATGATAGAATGAAGTGTCGTAGGGACTTTACACATAGAGATCCTAATAGGCAAGATATTCCTTCAACTAACCTGGTGGTGTACTAAAAGTGTGGGAATAGAGTATATAGGAAACCTCAATGCCTAAGATAACCAATTGAGTGATGATATTATAGCAAGATGGGACATCAAATATGTTTCTGGATTGTCCTCCTTCCAATAGGTAGTGAGGGAGTATCTTTTTTGAATCCTCATTCCAGAGCAGGACCACCAGTCCCTCATCAGACAGGGGGGAGAATTATTTAGGTTGTTCATGATGAGGTGGTGGCTATGGCCGTAGTGGTTATAAATAGGTTTTTTATATCTGCATGGTGGATCTTCTATATGATCTCAGAAAGCTTCACAATTTTGTGGTATAGGTCAGGATACTTTCCTGGAGCAGAGCTAATAAGAGTATGATCCCAGACCCTCTATGTGTAGTGGTACAAATTTTATCACATCTATTTTAGCTTCTACTCTTTTTGATATAAGGGATTCCCATAACATTATATTTTTACCTATTGTGTAGACCCTTGTGCTTTTTTATCTTAACATATATTGATATATTGATGAATGACACACCATTGAGGATTATAATGGTTAGTGAGCATCACTGCAGGGAGTTACATATTGAGGTTGGTGGATGTCACTTCTTATGGACCTTTATTTCATAGATATTATGGCCTATTATGTAATTCTTGTAATGGACCAGTTAGTTCCCTTCCAGGAAATTTTCAATTGATATCACCGTAGGGTGGGATTCACATCACCAGAGGGTGTATTGGTTCCACATAAGGGTGAATGGGGTGTCTATATGAGTAGATGTAGTGAAGACAATCATGGTTTGAGAGGTGTTACAAACCATATTTCTATTCTGTATCTTGATTAACAAGGGACTTCACAGATGTAATTTCCTCAATAGGTCGATCTTTTAGAATATGTTTTTCTAGATGAATTTTCAGGTTTTCTTCTAGAGCGAGAGGTAAACTTTTCTATTGATCATGTGTTAGGGGCATCACCAGTGTCCTATCCTCTTTATAAGATAGAGACACAAGAGTTTTAAAATCATTAGAAGCAGATATAGGACTTATAAGAAAATGGGTTCATCTAACCCAATACTTCTCCATGGGATTCGCTTGTCTTCTTTGTAAAGAAGGAAAATGATACCTTTAGACTTTGAGTGGATTATTAGAATCTAAACCGGTTTTCAGTTAAGAATTGAAATGCCTTAACAAATATTGATGATTTATATGATTATCATTGAGGAAACCAAGTGTTCTCAATGATTGACTTGATAATTGATTATCATCAGTTATGTGTTAGAGCATCAGATATATCACATATACCTTTTCTGAGCAAGTATGGTTTATATGAATTTGTGGTTATGTCGTTTGGTCTCATGAACACACCTATAGTTTTTATGGAACTGAATATCCATGTGTTTCATCCTTACATGGATTCTTTTGTGTTTTTCGTCATGGAAGTTATCATGGTGTAATCTTACACACGATATGAATGTTCCACCCATCTGGAGTTCTTTTTTACTTACAATGATAGGGCATCAGTTATATGATACACTCCCGAAATTCCACTTTTGGATTGACGAAATTCACTTTTTGGGTCATGTTATCTAAGAGAGAGGAGTATTAGTAGACCTAGTGAATGTGAGAGACGTTTTCTCATAGGAGAAGCTGGATAATGTCTTTGAGGTATGGAGTTTTTTAGGGATGGTTTGTTAGTACAAGAGTTTTATACCAGAATTTTCATGCATAGAAGTTCCACTGATGGGTGTGAATAAGAAGGGAGTTTAGTACTTATAGACCAATTACTAAAATTCATCGTTTCAGGATTTGTATGGGAGGGTGACTTTAGCAATTATACTGATCTTACTAGGTCATGGGAAGATTTATATTTTTTTACTGCGATGCATCAGGTATCGTGATGGGTGCAATGCATATGCAGGGGAAGTAATCGTTGCGTACGAGTCTCAGTAGTTGATTCCACATGAGAGGAATTAAATGACACATTATATCGAGTTAGGTGCATGTGTTCATTCCTTTCATTGTTAGAGACATTATCTTTTTGGGGTTCATTTTGTGGATTTCACTGACCACAAAAATATCATGTATATCATTACTCAGCATGATCTTAATGTGAGACAGTGAAGGTGGGTTGAGTAACTTCATTGTTTTGAATTTGCGATTGCCTATATTCATGGTAAAGGAAATGTATTAATTGATGCGTTGAGCATGAGGACTTAGATATAGGCAGTTCTTGAGGCCAGTAGTGAGTGGAAGCTTATGGAATTTTTTTGTGAGATGAATTTGGAGATGCACAATAGAAAATCGAAGACATTTCTTTCTTTAGTAAATATTACCTGTACTCTTTTGAATCTGGGAGGAATGAGGAAGCTATCAGATTTTGAAGACCTAGTACTATGGGATAGTGTGTCGAAAAGATTACCCTACCCCTGGATGGACCGTAGGCTTTGATGAGATGTTGTGATTTCACAGACACGTATGGGTGTCAACAGAAATACACGATGGGATTTTATGGGATTTTAATACCTTAAATTTATATGTTCGTACTCATTTTACCATGATGTATCGAGATCAACACCAATAGTATGGGTGGAATAGTATTACTAGTGATTTTTTTGGTTTTTCTATGAGATGTTCCACCTATCATCAGGTGATGGAAGAGCACCAGCGACTAGCCATGCTTCTACAGCAGCTACCCATTCTAGATTGGAAGTGGAATGATGGAACACTGGATTTTGTAATAGGGTTACTGAGATCTCATTAAGGGAATGATTTGTTTTTTTTTTGTTATCTACAAGCTCACCAAGGTTTTACACTTCTTACCGATCAAAGACACCTTTAGTGTTGATGAGCATGGAAGGTTCTACATCTGAGAGATTGTACATTTTCATGGGGTTTCACACTCTATCATTTCAAACAGAGACACTCATTTTTCATTTCGTGTCTTTTAGGGAATATAGAGGGATTTGGGTATATAGGTACATCTGTATACAACTTACCATCCCTAGATAGATGGCCAGTTCGAGTGAAAGAATCATGTGGTAGAGGGAATGCATTTGTAATGTGTGAGGGATTTTGGAGCATCATGGGAGAAGCATATACCCTTGGTGTAGTATGAAAATAATAATATTTTTTAGGAGACAATTAATATGGCACCTTATAAGGATTTATAATGTAGGCCATTCCCATAACCCCTATGTTGGCTGGAGGTAGGAGAGGTAGTGATGATGAGACCTCGTCTTGTCCAGGAGACCTCAGAGAATATGGAGTTGATTTGGAAGAGGATGTCTACTTCAGAGTCATGACTGAAGTCTAATTTTGATCGACATAGATGGAATATAGAGTTTGAGGTGGAAGATCATGTTTTATTATGTGTCATAATGAGGTTGGGACACAGGAGGATTAGAATACATGGGAATCTTTCATAGAGGTATGTTGGGTCGTTTGAGGATTTGGAGAGAGTTGGGCTGGTTTCTATGAGATGCAGTTACCTCAGAGGTACTGGGTAATGTTTGACATCTTCCATGTTTTTCAGCTACAACGTTACTTCTCAGACTCATCTCCTGTTTTTCAACCCGAGGAGGTTGAGTTGGAGGTGGATGCATAATTCGAGGAACATCCTATCTAGATTTTGGATTTCAATATGATGGTTCTTTGTGGCATGTCTGTTCATCTGGTACGATTGTTTTGGCATCATGGTTGAGTGCAACGTGAAACATGGGAGAGGGAGACTTATGTGTGACCATAGACGCCAGAGTTTTTCGATGTTTCTTCTTCACCACCATGTTTGGGATATTCGGGGAAAAGTTTATTTAAGGGGGGATGTTTTTTAAAACCAGGTTATTATTTTCATGTTTGAACCTTGTTTTCAGGTATTTTTAAAAAATGGTAGATTTTGAAAATTTTAGAAGTTCCCGACGTGTTGCTAAGTGTGCATGTGTTATACCAGGTTTCTCTGGGTAGCCGTGTACTGGATGTGTAATGACCAAGAAATGGTGATGTGAGGTGACTTAAAGGCCACCAAAAATGGGGGACAATTGAGTAATGTACATGGTGTGTACATTAAATTAACACTTCGTGTACCTTTTATTTTATTTTACTAATCTGAAAGGATTTAATCCCTCCCCCCACGGGATAAAAAATGATTATATAATCATATGATTTTATATTAAAGTTGTTCATCTAAATAAATAATATTTAACAGGTTTTATATTTCTATCCAAATACTTAAAAGGTGAATCCATACATTGGATTTCCATATAAAATTAATGTTTAAATTATTTTATGAAAAAAGTCATTTAAAATAAATAATAATCATATAGAAATAAATTAAAATTGAATTAAAATTAGAGAAACATCTGGATGGTGGAATTTTACAATAGAACTATAATACAAAATAAAAATCAAAATAATGTGCAAGATCATCATGTTATACTAATTCAATTTCCATACCAAAAAGATACACGATAACAACAATAGAGATCGAAAGGTGGAATTATAAAATAATGAGATAAAATATTTTTACAAATCATCAAGTGGTGTTATATTGTTCTAATATGATAACACCCAATAATATTTCAACAGAGATTCTATGTTTGTCATTTTCAAAAAAAAATCCCAAAAATACTAATTAAATATAAAATAATAAAAATGTTATATTACATTAGTATTGATTAATATAACTCATAACCTTTCTTTATACCCCTTCCAAAAGATAAATCAATCTTATGAAACATTAAAAACTATCTCTAAATATACCATTACTAATACACATTTGAAATCACTTTAAAAATTATTTATTCAAAACTTTTCAGGAATTAAAAAATTAATTATCATAAAACAATATAATTTAACAATTAAATTAAAATATACTATTAATAACCAACTAATATAATTGAAAAAATAATAATTCATATAGTAATGAAATAATATAATAGGATAAACCATTAATGTATAGAATGATTAAATGTAAAATGTATGTTGTTACTATCACCTGTTAAATATCCTATGATAAAACCATATATATACATGGTCGGGTTTGGTTTTGGACATACTAATTCATCCATAGTATATAACTAATGAGGTACTCTCATGTATCCTCACCAATAGAAGATCCCTATAGTCATAACCAAAGCCCATTTGGATTTAGTCCATCTCATATTGACTATATAGTAATCATTTATTTACATCTCACAACAACATCGTTGACCATATTGATATAAAAACAAGGTTAAGTATGGATGTGTTCCTTATCAGATAAACACTAATAAAAAATGTAACAAAAAACATTCCGAGGATTGGCATTAATCAACCCTGTCTGAAATTATCTATAAACCCCCCATTCTTACCCATTATTACCCATGTAAATAACAATAATGTCCATATAAACATATGAAATTAAATAAGTTAAAAATCAATACGGATTCCATCAAGATTGTATATCATATTTGAAAAAAACATTCATATAATGTTACAACTGGTCCTTGTAGAGAAAATTATAATATACTTTCAAAACATTCATTAAATAACCATTTTCAAAATAATATAGTATTTTATGACATCTTTTACAAATTTCAAATATTTTTTTGTTTTTAATATAATAGTTACATATGATTATAGATAGGTATGAATAAAAATTTATATATATTCATATAGACAATCATATATAAATATATATAATATTCAAAAACTAATTTTATTTCATGTGACATTGAATTATTTTTTGACACATGTAGAAAACGTTTGTGTTAAATCAATATAGAAAAATATACAACATGTCACCAAATCATAATATCACTAAAAATTTACTAACACCAATACTATTACTAATTTTTGAATAATATAAAATTACATAAAAGAAAACTTATTACACCATTTCAACGTGAATTCCAACACAAACCCCCTCATATCCCCTGAATGATCCATGTATTTCAATTATAATCTTGGAATATATTTTTTAAAATACATCTTCCCATGAAAATATAAACTCTATATTTATAAAATATATTTCAAAAATAATATATAATGGATGGAATTAGGAAACAAAATAAAAATATGACCTATTAAGAATGATAAAACGGTATGCAATCACATACCTAAAACTATTGAAAATGATGAGAATCTATTATGAATTAAGATATTATGGTCTAAAAAATATGTTTAATGATTTAGAAACCATTTTCATAAGTGATAAGAGAAAAAAATCACATAGGGATTATGACAACCCTTCTTTTATTAAAAACTTAAACATGATTTATTACATAAAACTTCACTTGATACAAAAAAGAATATAGAGAGGTTTAGTGTATTTTGGGATTAGGATCATTAAATAAAAACATAAAACATGAAAGACAACATCTTTATTGAAATATTCCTTTACATGACCACTACATTCCCTTGTACTTACATTTCTTGGGATAACCAGAGGACATGCATAAGAAAAGGGTGAGCTATAAAGCCCAGTAAGGGAGTAGACATGGAATAACATGAGGAGTAAAATACATATTAGGAAATAGGCATATCAATAGAGAATAGGAGAAACATGAACATTAAGGCATGATAAAGCATGATAATCATAAAATGAAAATGTGGAAACAACACTTAACATGGAATTAGAATGAGCCAAGGCACATTGAACATGGAGTTTGAGTAAATCCTCACTGCACATGAAGCACGACTAAACACTTTTTTCACTTTAATTATCATGATTCAACACTCATTTCATATGACGTATCCTGATACTATACATTACCCAATGCATTGGAGCGCTATAAGAGCACACCTTTCTTAAACATTTCATTTCATGCATAAGTGTGCCACATGGATCATAAAACATTGATTCATAAAACATAATCATATATTCCACGATAAAGGAATGTGGAATTCATACATGAAACATTATAATCAATACATAAATGTAATAAAGGTGAATACCCTTGATGGAGAAATGGTCATGGTATTCACTACACAATGGTATTGGCTTAGAAAAGCGGGGCGATTTCGGCAGTGTAACGGCGTGACATAAGAATTCATAAAAAAGGATGATGAGAGATAAAGGGGTTCCTCATCATATTTAAATGTAATGGACATTAAGTAGGTCATATATAATCATGTTCCAAAAATTTAATTGAATTTAAATTCATGACACAAAAGTATTGCTCGAATGTAAATGAGGAGAGAGAAGTTCCTTTCAGAATTTTGGCATAGTGACAGGTGTACATGGGAGGAATTTAATGAGAGAGAAAGGGTCTCCCATCATTAAAACATAAATAGGGAAGTATTAGGGAGGTGATAAACCATACCCCAACATTCATAATTGAAATTAAAATGGAAAAAAAACTTAATGAAAATTGGACGAAAAAGAGAAAGGAATAAAAAACCCTTACTTGGAATCGTGCTTCCAAAGGCTAGAGAGAGGCTTTTGAGAGGCTTCTTGGGTGCTTGGGGAACCTTGGGATGATTCAATAGATATTATGGAAGATTTTGGACGAACTCCAAAGGATTTGAGTGAGGAGAAAGTTGGAGCTTGGGTGGATTTATATAGGAAAGGTGAGGGAATTCATTATTATTTATGTTTGGGACCCCTTACATTAAATTAATCCAAACCACAAACCATACAATGGTTATTGCCCATGTTTTTTGGAAAAGGGAAGAGGAAAAAAATGTTTTATAAGGCCACAGTCCGAACATCTTGAAATAATAGTGTTGCTAATGTGGAGGTGAGTCATACTCCCATGGAAATTAATTTAAAAAGACAAGGTGTTTAATAAGTCTTGAGGGATTCATTAATGCTTTAAAAAGTTATTCAAACAAACCCAAAATCACATTATTTTAATGGTAAAACATATATTGGCCGAAAATAAAAATTATAGTATTTTATTACATCACTATTGGGTCATTATGATGTCATAAAACACACTATATATTTAAACGGTATTCAATTTTTACCCAAAAATTTGACTGTCTAAAAAAGTTATGAAAAATTCACTGTTGGATAATTTTGACGTCCTGATTCTAGAAATAACATTTATTTTATCTAAATAAATTTCTAAAAATGTTAATTTTCATTTTTAAAATAAAAACCGATATTTATCGAAAATTCACCGGTTTTGACAGAAATGGCTTTCAAATATTAATAAAAATTAAAATTTCATTCATAAAATTATAAGATCATTTATATTAAATAAAAAATAATTTAATAATAATAATATTTTATTAAATTATTATTTAATTCAAAAATCCCTTAATTTAATAAAATATAATTCTTAATTAAATAATAACTAAAAACATTATTTTTACTTTAAAATCTATTAACAATGTAATAATAATAACAAGAAAGTATATTCATTATTATATAAAAAAAAATGTACATGTACATAGTACTATTTATTTGTTACATAACCCCTTAAAATAGCCGCATAAGACCTAAGGGTAAGGTGTGCGATGGTGACAGACTCTTGGGGTGGCTCGGATAACATCGCTCAAGTGGTAATTTCTATCAACATCCACTTCTCCCGTAGATGGTCTCGTTCAAGCTCGAAATAATGAAGCTCAGCTTGGGCTTGGGAAAGAGCGAAGCCCAATGATGCCACCTATTTTATGAGTTCTGAAAAATGGGCTTCGTATAGTGAAATTCTGCTAGATGAGGCTATCGCTTCCTTTGTCTGAGTAAATTTGGATTTGTTAAAGCCCTATATTTATACTAATAATTTGATCAATGTTCAATGGATATATTAGCAACGGTCAAAATTATTAACATAAAACCAAAGAAGTTGACATTTTATATAAACATAAAGAGACATTTAATTAGATCAAGATGTATTTCCATTAATGAAACTTTGGGTCATTACAATATTCCCCCCATAAAAAATTTCACCCTCAAAATTTTCACTTTTCCACACTAACACAAATGTGGGTAACTCAGCTTCATAATTTCCTCCGATTCCCAAGTCGCTTATTCAAACATGTGGTTTCTCCACAACACCTTGAAGAGGCGCATTTTCTTATTTCATAGAACTTTTTCTCTATGATCTATGATCTTCACTGGTTTCTCCTCATAAGAACGATCATCTTCCAATTATACCACCTCAGAAGAGAGTACAGGTGAAGGGTCCTGTATGTACTTCCTTGAGAGAGATACATGAAAGAAATCATGTACTTTGTCCATTATTGGTGGAAGTTGTAGTCGATAGGCCACAGACCTGACACGAACAAGAATCTAAAAGGGGCCTATGTACCTTGGACTTAACTTCCCTTTCTTTCCAAACCTCATGACTTTCTTCCACGAAGATATGCGTAGAAACACCATGTCTCCAACTTTAAACTCAATGCCTCGTCGATGGTTTTCTGCATAACTCATATGTCGACTTTGGGATGCCTTGATATACTGCTGAATGGTTTTCACCTTCTCCACCATTTCTTCGACCATTTCTGGTCCAAGCAGCTTATGTTCACTGAGCTCATCCCAACATGCCGGTGTTCTACACCATTTCCCATACAGGGCTTTATATGGTTCCATTTGGATGCTTGAGTGGAAACTGTTATTATAAGAGAACTCAACCAGAAGAAGATGTTGATCCCAACCTCCTTCAAAGTCCATTGAGAATGCTCTCAACATATCCTCAAGTGTTTGGATAGTCTGGTCGGATTGGCCATAGGTTTGAGGATGATAGGTCGTACTAAAGTTCAGTTCAATATTCCTAGAATTTTGAAGACTCTTCCAAAACATAGAGATGAATCTTGGATCTCGGTCAGACAAAATATATAGTGGTACTCCATGCAACCTTACCACTTCCCTAATATATATCTGTTCCATTTTATCCAATGAGAAATCCTCCCGAATATAAATGAAGTGTGCAGTCTTTGTAAGACGACCCACAACAACCCAGAATGCATTGTTGCCTTTGGATGTCCTTGGAAGTCCAGTGACAAAGCCCATGGTGATATTATTTCATTTCCATTCTATTATGGACAATGGTTGCATCATCCCCTTAGACTTCTGCCTCTCTACCTTCACTTGCTGACACACAAGGCACATTGATGTATATTCAGCGATATCCTTCTTCATATTATCCTACCAAATGTTTTCTCAGAGATCTCGATACATCTTTGTGCTCCCAGGGTGAATTGAGATATTTGAACTATGTGCATCATCCAAAAGTTCCTTCTTCAGCTCCGGACATGAGGGAACACATATTCTTTTCCCAAACCGCACAATTCCTTCTTCATTAACATTAAAAACCGAGGATTTCCCTTTTTCGATAGCTTCCACTTTTTCCTGAATTCCCACATTATCATTTTAAACATCATTTCACCTTTCCAAAAGAGACGGTTGAGCAATAATTCGTGAAAGGATTTATTATGTTCCCTTCTATATGATTCCCATGTCCATTATCATCAAGTCTAAGAAGATTGGATGCTTCTCAATTCTCATTAGTGATAGAATCATTGGATCCTTTCTACTTAGGGCACCTGCCACCTTGTTTGCTTTCCCAGGGAGGTAATGGAATGAACAGTCATAATCCTTGATGAGCTCTATCCATCTTCTCTGGCGCATATTATGCTCTTTCTGTGTGAATATATATTTATGACTCTTGTGGTCCGTATATATCTCACATTTCTCTCCATAAAGATAATGCCGCCATATTTTCAAGGAAAAGATCACCGCCGGCAAATCTAGATCATGAGTTGGACATTTTCTCTCATGGATATTCAACTACTGTGAGGCACAGGATATCACTTTATCATTCTGCATCAGCACACAACCTAATCCCTTCTTTGAAGCATAACTGAATACCACAAAAAGTTCCCCACTTGTGGGTAAAGTGAGCACAAGCGCAATGATAAACCTCTGTTTCAACTCCATGAATCTTTCTTCAAATTCATCACACCAACAAAACTTTACTCCCATTCGAGTTGTCTTGGTAAAAGGGTTGGACAATCGTGAGAAATTTCTCACAAATCGTCGATAATATCCAGCTAACCCAAAGAAGCTACATATATCCATTACTGATGTTGGCCTCAGTCATCCCTCAATTGCATCTATTTTGGATGGATCCAACTATATCCCATTTCTTGTGATGATATGGCCCAAGAATGATACTTCCTTCAAACAGAACTCACACTTTCTGTACATTTCATAGACCTTCTCCTTGCGCAAAGTCTCTAGTACATTTATTAAATTCTCCTCATGATCCTCCTTGGTTTTGAATTATATTTGAATATCATCTATAAAGACTACCAAAAATTTGTCTAGGTAATCTCTAAAGACTATATTCCTTAATAACATGAATATTACTGCAGAAATAGTCAGTCCAAATGGCATTAATATGAATTCATAGTTCCCGTATCTTGTGCGAAAATCAGTCTTGGGGGTATCTTCTTCTTCAAAGTTACTTGATAATATCCCGACTGCAAGTCCACCTTGGAGAAGTATTGTGCTCCACATAGCTGATCGAATAATTCATCAATTCATGGGAGATGATACTTGTTCTTTATTGTGATTTTGTTAAGATCACAATAATCGATGAAAAGCCGCATTTACCCATCCATCTTCTTGACGAAGAGGACCGGTGCACCCCATGGTGAAGCACTTGGGCGTATAAACCCTTTATCCAGATTATCATGTAGTTGTTTCTTCAGTTATTCAAGAATTACAATAGCCATTCTATATGGAGTCTTGAATATTGGTAAATCCCTGGGTATAAGTTCAATTGAGAATTCAACATCTGTTCTAGGAGGAAGACCCGACAGTTCCTCAGGAAACACTTCAGCAAATTCCCTCATAATAGGCATTTCATCAAGGATGGTTTCTTCCTTGGAGTCAATCATCTGAGCCAGATACATGTGGTCATAGGGCAGTAATATCCACTCTTGAGATGATGGAGCTAAAGGATATTCATCTTCCTCCTTACACTTGTAAAGAATCGGGGGTCGATTCTCCAAATGGACTGTGATTTCCCTCTCCCGACAATTTATGTTGGATTTATACATGGAAAGCCAATCCATGCCAAGAATTGCATCAAATTCCACCAGTGGGAGAATGACGAGGTTCTCTGGGAAATTCAATCCACAGATTATAACAGGGGAGGACTTATATTCATGGGATGCAATGATCACCCCATTTTCTGTACTCACCGACATCTTCACTTCCATAATTTATGGTGTTGCTGGGATTGTTCTACTAAACTTACGAGATATAAAAGAATGTGTAGAACCTGAATCAAAAAGTGTGTTTGCTATTCTTTAATGAATAACTAGTGTACCTATCACCACTTCGTTTTTGGGGTTCATTTCGGAAGAAGTGGTGGAAAAGGATCTTCCTTGCTGCCTTGTAGGTTGTTGGTTTCCTCCAAAAACACTTGTATTAGGGCACTGATTGAAAAAATGACCATGTTCTTTTCATTTTTAGCATTGAACAATTCGTGGAGGTTTGAACAAAGTGTTCTTCTCCACTGTCTCAACCGTGGGGCTTTCTTTCAAACAGTTAACAGCTAGGTGCCCTTCTCTTCCACACCTGAAGCATTTCCTCATCCCCTTAAGGCAATTTCTAGGGTTCTTCTTTCCACACTTTTGTCTAGTGGGGTACAGGATCTTCTTAGCACCGTGGGATTTATCCATCGGAACACCAGCATTGATGTCCAACTTACGCTTCTTATCCCAATGATACCCATGTGATTCTCTAATCTCCATTTCAACCTTGAGGGCACAACGAAAAATTTCCTCATAGCTGTCGAAGTCACTAATTGTCAATTCTTTCTGCAGGCTAGGCTTCAGCCCACCAAAGAAGCGGTCAACCTTGTATTCGAGGGTAATGACAAAGTTGAAACCGTATCATGCAAGCCTTGTGATGTTTTCCTCGTATGCTCCAATAGATTATTCATCTTTTTTCTTGAGGGAAAGGAAGTCCCTTTCCATCTTAAGTCGGAGCGTGCATGGAAAATATTTATTGAAAAAAATATTCAGGAAATCCTTCCATTCTAATGCCTCGATCTCCCCCTCAGGCTTTGTATTTTTGATCAAAGTCCACCATTGATCAGCTTCACCCTCCATACGATAAGCATCTAGGAGAACCTTCTCTTGTTCAGAACATTGAAGGATGGAGAATATCTTTTCAATGGAGTTGATCCATTGTTCAGCGATCGTGGTATCAGATGATCCACTAAAGGCAGGAGGCCATTTTCTCATGAATCTATCGATAGCGACTTGTTCTTTCTTATACGGGGTTGAACATTCCTATTGACCCATGTTTCTATTCAAAACTTGAGTTAGATGAGAGAGAAGTGTGACAAAGTTCGCGATTCCCGCTCCCATTGGATTGGGCATCTCATTAGTACAGTCATCACATTGATCTTCACATCGGTTGTTAGCCCGAGTCATCCTATTATCGGCCATTGGCTGGAATAAAACGAAAGTTAGGGGTAACACATAAAGTGTAATCAAAATACAAAATTTGATGACTTATAAATAAACTTTTATTTCCTTAACTCATGAGTCTATAGGCTTCAATCTAGGCATTTCATGATCTACTTTCTAACATAAATTCATAGGGGCATTTTTTTAAATCCCTAAATATGGGTTCATACTAAGCTTGTGAACTTATCAAAACATATCCCCAATGAGTGTCATAACCAAGAGTGCAGCAAGGCCCGTTGTCCTGCACAAGTTCCCGTTCGAGTCTAGCTCAAAGCGGTGTTTTCGGGTTTTACCCCTAGGATACGTCTGTGCCAGAGCCGCCTCTACCTACTCGTATCCAGACATGGATGTATTTTTCTGCTAAACCACTTACTCAGTGCTCACCAAATCTTAGGGATGTTTTTATTAGTCTTGTCATTAAAGCTTTACTGGGGTTTTCTAATCCTAATCCCAAAAATAACTAAACCTATCCTCTCATACCAACTATGACAACCCTTCTTTTATTACAAACTTATACATGATTTATTACATAAAAAATCACTTGATACAATAAATAAGATCAAGAGTTTTAGTGTCTTTGGGGATTAGGATCATTACATAAAAACTTTAAACATAAAATACAACATATTTATTTAAAACATCCTTTACATGACTACTACATTCCCTCATACTTAGCATTGCATGGGATAACCTGAGAACATGCATAAGAAAAGGGTGATATATAATCCCAGTAAGGGAGTACACATGGAATAACATGAGGAGTACAATACATGTTAATAAATAGTCATATCAATAGAGCATAAGAGAAACATTAACATAAAGGCATGATAAATCATGATAATCATAACATGGAAATGCTACAACAACACTTAACATGGAATTAGCATGATCCAAGGATCATTGCACATGGAACATGAGTAAATCCTCATTCCACATGATGCCCGAGTAAACCCTCATTTCACTTGAATTATCAGGATTCAACACTCATTGCACATGACGTATCATGATACTATACTTTACCCAATGCATTGGAGCGCTATAAGGGTGCACCCTTCTTAAACATTTCATTTCATGCATAAGTGTGCCACGTGGATCATAAAACATTGATTCATAAAACATAATCATTTATTCCACGATAAAAGAAGTTTGAATTCATACATGAAACTTTATAATCAATAAGTAAATGTGTATAACGGTGAATACCCTTGATGTAGAAATGGGCATGGTATTCACTACACAATGGCACTGGCTTAGAAAATCGGGGCAATTTCGGCATCGTAATGACGTGACATAAGAATACATAAAAACGGTTGATGAGAGAGAAAGGGGTTCCTCATCATGTTTACATGTAATGTAAATTAAAGAGGTCATATAGAATCACGTCCCAACAATTGTAATGTAATTTAGATTCATGATACAAAAGTATTACATGAATGAAAATGAGGAGAGAGAAGTTCCTTTCGGAATTTCGGCATAGTAACAGGTGTACATGGGAGGCATTTAATGAGAGAAAATGGGTCTCCCATCATTCAAAAATAAATAGAGAAGTATTAGGGAGATGTGAAACCATACCCCAATATTAATAATTGAAATTAAAAGGGAAAAAAACTTGAAGAAAATTGGACAAGAAAGAGAAAGGAATAACTAACCCTTACTTGAAAGTGTGCTTCCAAAGGCTAGAGAGAGGCTTGTGAGAGGCATCATGGGAGCTTGGGGCACCTTGGGAGGATTATTGAGAGATTAGGTCAGAGTATGGACGAAATCCAAAGGCTTTGAGTGAGAAGGAAGTGGGAGCATGGGTGGGATTATATAGGAATGGTGAGGGAATTCTTTATTATTTAGGTTTGGGACCCCTTACATTAAATTAATCCAAACCACAAACCATCTCATGGTTTTTTCCCATGGGTTTTGGAAAAGGGAAGAGGAAAACAATATTTTATAAGGACAAAGTCCATAATTCTTAAAATAATAGGGCCTCTTATGTAGAGGTGAGTCATACTCCCATGGAAATTAATTTAAAAAGACAAGGTGTTTAATAAGTCTTGATGGGTTCATTAATGCTTTGAAAAGTAAGTAAAACAAACCCAAAATCACATTATTTTAATGGTAAAACATATATTGGCCTAACATAAAGATTATTGTGTTTTATTACATTACTATTGGGTCATTATGATGACATAAAGACATTATATATTTAAACGCTATTTAATTTTTACCCAAAAAATTTGACTCTCTCAGAAAATTATTAAAAAATTCACCATTGGATAATTTCGATGTCCTGATTCCAGAAATAAAATTTATTTTATCTAAATAATTTCTTAAATATGTTAATTTTCACTTTTAAAATAAAAATGGACATTTATCAATAATTCACGGGTTTTTCCAGAAATGCCTTTCAAACTTTAATAAAAATTATAATTGCATTCGTAAAATTATAAGATAAATTATATGTAATCAAAATTTATTTTATAATAATAATAATATTTTATAAAAATATTATTTAATTTTATAATACATTAATTTAATAAAATAGAATCTAAATTAAATAATAACTAAAAACATTATTTGTACTTTAAAAACTATTTACAATGTATTAATAATGACAAGAATGCTTATTAATTATTATATACAAAAAATAATGTAAATTTATATAGTACTATTTATTTGTTATATAACACCTTAAAAGAGACACATAAGACCTAAGGGTAAGGTGTGCGATGGTGATATACTCTTCTGGTTTCTCAGATAACATCGCTCGAGTGGTAATTTCTATCAACTTCTACATCTCCCATAGACGGTCTCGGTAGAGATTGACATGATGAAGCTCATCTTAGGCTTGGTCAAGAGTGAAGGCCATGAATGACACCACATTTCCGAGCTTTGACAAATGGGCTTTGTACATGGCAATTCTACTGGATGAGGCCATGGCTTCCTTTGTCTGATTAAATTTGTATTTGATAAAGCCCTATATTTATACTAATCATGTGATCATTGTTCAACAACTATATTAGAAAACGTCAAAATTCTTAACATAAAACCAAAGAAGTTGAAATTTTATATAAACAAAAAGAGACATTTAATTAGATCAAGAGGGATTTACATTATTGAAACTTTGGGTCGTTATAGGGATCACCATTCCCAAACCATTAAAAAAGGGGAGGAGGAAAATAATGAATAAGGGTAATGATAAGAGAAAATAAGTTCAACCCATAATGAAATCTAAAATAATTAATGTTAGATAACCTGAAAATTTAATGTTATTTAAATGGAGTGTGAACTAGTAGATCACAACAGTAGTTCTATGTATGAAATCTATAGGTTATATGAAGAGTGGTTATAATGGAGGGTGAAGATATTTCATTCCATAAAATTTTAATATGGGTAATATTCCTATAGTTTTCATATTTATTTCAAATCTATATTCTAATAGTGTTCTATATGACATCCATATGGTTAAAAATAAATGTTCCATGGAAATTCAACATGAAATATTACAAAAAATATAATAGTTAAATATAACATAATTTACAATACATGGCCTCCAAAAAATTCACTAAATAATGAACACATGTGTGAAAATAGAGGTTAGGGTGTACAATTAAAATCATTACATGAATCGTATTTCTGTATAATATGAGATATTATAATACATTTATAACATATTTATTAATTACATCCCTTTAGAATTTCTAGTTTCTTATATCATTAATGTGTTCTATTGAAACTATTCGTCAACATTAAAATTACTATGTATCATTGGATATATATCATTCTCTACTATTAGTTATATACACAATGGTATGTTGAACCAAAATTTTGGAACACTAGAGTTGATATCTGTCCACGGAGATGATATGTGTTGTCGAAAAGTTATCAGGCCCATGAGTTTGGGTTTATATGATTCTCCATAGTGTGATAGAAAAAAATTATATATTTCATCAACATAATATGATATTTCTTAACCATTATGATATCGGGTAAAAGACTAATTTATTATCTATTAAATTTTTATAGCCATGAAAAAATGGACTTCCATTTTATGGTCTGGCACTAAAATTAAAATATAGCTCATATTACATTCATTCATCATGGACCATGAAATATTTTATATTATGTTCATATGAATAATTTAAATTATATATTTTTTAAAATCCATTGTAATGGATTTAAATTTTAATCGGAGTTTGAAAATGATTGGTGAGTCGATTGCACATGAGAATCCATCTATAAGTTTATCCATTATAGATTGGGAAGGGATACTGGAACCACATTTGTTGTGCTCTAATAAATAATGGTTAAGAATCTCATAAATTAAAAATCCTATTAACAGAACTGGATCATTGATTTTACTTATGGAGGATGGCTATATTCATTAGTGTTATATATCAGGGTATAGAGATTTTGTAATGATTGTGCTGAGAAGATAAAACATTCTCCAGGTTACCTAAATATTGGGAAAAAATTAACAATGGAACACATGATTCTATGTAACATGATGACCCTATTATATATAGATCCCAATGAATTTAAAATAAATAAAAAGAGTGCAAATTGAAATTATTCATTTTGTGTGTAATAAATTCATGGGACATGAGAATGAATATAGATCTTGTTATATAACACATATGCCTTTGAAGGTTATTTGATTTAATTGGCCTTTTAGAAATTGGACTATATTTAATGGTGGATTATAATTTCATTTGGGTAATTAATTCATCCCAAAACGATGACCTTGGTGTGTGATAGACCATTTGGGATGTCTATATTCCCACATAAGTGGATTTTAATGTAGTTTCTAACCATATGTAAAATCTATAATTGTGTTGGAACATCATACGGTTGTTGTGATGTACCATAGGTGTAATGACCCAAATCCAGAGCCCCTCAACTGGTGCCCCATGCCCGGTTCTCCACATTACCTCCAGCACATTTCCCCAAATCTCAAAGGCTACAGACTAGCAGTGAGGGCCATGGTAAGTTATTGGGGAAACTATTCCCTCATTTGGTAAGGTATACAAGGTGCATTAAATAACAGTCAATAGAGGATGCAGTAAACAACATACAAAAACTGAAACTAAACAGAAAAATAAATGTGTAATATAATAATGATGCAGCATGGTACATGTATCTAAGGAAAATAGCAACCAAAATAACGTGCTGAAATACAACTGAGAACAGATCACTAAAAGTAAACAGCAACTCCAGTAGCATCGCAATCCTATGCTCGGTCCTATGCTCTCCAACTCCAACCAACAATCATGTACCTGCAGCAGAAGGGCCACAATCCCTATCCACAACTTCAACCATATAACCTATTTGGGCCGAAAAGCAGGACCCAAATAGGGTGTGAGACTATTCCAAGTAGGCAATCACCACAAGATCTGTGCCCTACTGTCAGTGAGAAATATAGAAAAACTAAAGGAAATAAATTCAGTAGAGAAACATTAGTACTCTTAAGTAAACAATACTACCAATCTCCATTCACATTTAATTATTAATGTAATTCCCTCATTATATTATCAACCAAGGAATTTAGCGAACAACTCTATATTCTCAAGGCATAACAAGTAACACATCAGGTGTCTCAACAGACGACCTAAACTACAAGAAGTACAAAACACAATCTTGTTCTTTGCCTTGGTGGACTCATAAAAACCGACCAAACAATAATCATGGTGACTCTCTAGGTGGCTCACACTGGCAGAACCCTCTAGTTATGTAAATATACAAAGGCACAGACACTCTGGGAAGCCCACCCCGTCAATTCCCCTACGATCTTGAAATGATAAATATAGACTCTCTAAGGAAGAACTTAAGTCTAATTCCCCATATAGTCTCGATACATAACTAAGGACACTGTATGGAATCACAAAGTCCCATTCCTGTAGGTCTTCCAAACGATTCTAATTTATAACAGACTCTCCGGGGAAGTCGTTAATCATCAATTCCTTATTTAGTCTACCACACCAGGTTCCCACATCCCAGAGTAGTGTAGTCGTGCGTAATTGACTTTTAACAGCACAATGTAAGCTCAAAAAAATACTTTTATAATAGCTAAAATGCATAAAAAGAATATAAATAGCATGTAATAAATGAAATCAATTATATCAAGGTAGTAAAACAATGCAACAGGGTATGCCTCACAGGTAACCTAAGCCAAATGGAGATAAATAGCCAAAACAGGGAGAACACCCCTGGGGTGATCCTCAAACATGCTAACAAGCAATTATCAATCATTTAATAACCTAAAAAATACAAGAAATCTAAGGCATATAACAATACAGGATCAAAACCCTAACCCGAGATACCCGATACATGGGTATCCGACACTTTTGCACCAAAAACTTAAATTCATTCAACGTAGGGCAACAAACCACCTACCTCGATCTTAGAGGATCGATATAGTAAAAACTCGGCCTATTAATCGGCCTAGAACAGAGAAGATCTGCAAAAACTCCTAAAAAGTTCAACCTTTGATAACTCATATAAGAGATAGAATCTAGAAACGTAGCCAAAGAAGAACCAAGAACTCACTGCTGAGAATCTATTGCAACGAACAGTGTACGATTCGAATAACCGATGACATATCGGAGGGTCAGAGAAGATTCTTCCTCCTCGAATGCACTAGATGTAATTAGGAAGAGAAGAAGATGGAAATAGGTTTAAGATGTGACCCTGGTCTTGTTAATGAAATAAATTTAAAAGTACACAGCATGTACTTCATGAGTACATGGCGTGTACTCGACCTTTTTATACAACACATTAAGCAGCCTCCCCATCACCACTACACATAGTGTGTGTGGCCCAGGCATGGCCAACCCACGGCCTCGTGTGGGAGAAAAGTACATGGTGTGTACTCATAACGTACACAGTGTGTACTTAGAAAATTTTCAGATTTTCTTGTTTTTCTCAAAAACGACCAGAAACTGAAGAATATACCAAAAACGAAGATCCGGGTTCCTACAAACTTCCCCCTTAAAGAAATTCTTCCTCGAATCTCCCTAACATGGTAGAGAAGAATAAACATCAAACAACTATGGCCACTGTAATCGCATATCGGCCTCCCTCTCCCAAGTCTCGTCTTATACACAACCATGCTTCCATAACACCCGTACCAAAGGAACAGACCGGCCATGAAGTAGAATTGTACTATAATCAACAATCCTGATAGGATTCTCCTCGAACAATTCATCCTGCTTCAACTCAACCTCCTCAGGATAAAAAACAAGAGACGGGTCTGAGAAATAGAGTCAAAGCTGAGAAACATGAAAGACATCATGCATAGCTTGGTACCTCTGAGGAAACTGCAACGTTTAAGCAACCAGCCTGACCCTCTCCAATACCTCAAACGGACCGACATATCTCGGTGAAAGCTTACCCTATCTCATGTTCCTCTTGTGTCCCAACCTCAGGGTAACACATAGGAAAACCTGATCTCCTACATTGATCCCCAAAGGTCATTTCTTCTGATCAACATAAGATTTTTGCCGAGACTCTGTAGTAGCCATCCTTTTCCGAATCAACCCCACCTATTCTGTAGTCTCCTAAATAAGAAGAGATCCCATCGGAGCTGCCTCTTCTGCCTCCAGCCAATGCAAAGGTGATCGATACGACCTACTATATAAAGCCTTAAAAGGTTCCATCTAAATCGTTTCATGAAAACTATTATTATAGGAAAACACTACTAGAGGTATATGTCTCTCCCATGAATCTCCAAAATCAAGGACACATGCTCATAGAATATCCTCTACCACCTATATCGTGCATTCTAACTATCCATATGTCTGATGATGGTATGTTGTACTCAAAAGTACCTATGTACCCAAATCCCTCTATATTACTTTCTATAAATGCAACGTAATGTGGGTGTCCCTATCAGAAATGATAGTACTCGGAACCCCATGTAAGAGTAAAATCTCACGGACGTATAACTATAACATCCCAGGTAAATGAAGAATAATTTTTTTTTCATATTTATTAATATTTTTGAATTAAATATTAATTTTACTTTAAAGGGGTTACAATGTTTGATAGCGTAACCAATACACAACAACAGGTTTCTTTGGAATCATATGTTTTAAACTAATAATATAATATTATTATTTTAAATTGTAGTTAAATCCTAGTCATTGTATTGGTGGGAATAAATGAAACTAAATACAATATGATTATACATGAATATTAAATGTATTTACATTTATCCAATAAAACGTTAGAGGCTTAAAATATGAATGAATCTAATTTTAAGTATAATTTACATTAAAAGGATAATTTACCTCATTTTAATAGAGAACCCTCTTTAAATATAGTTTTTGTCACATTAATACATTCTAATAATCCAAATATAATCTTTCTTTATAATGGGGATATCAAATTTTAATTTGGACAATTTTTTGGTATTTTTCTAATAATGTTTATTTTTAATAAATAGTTAAAAATACTCTATTATAATTCAAAAGTGCCTTTTAATATTATTTATTTATATGGATAGATTATCTTTTTAGTTGGTTTTAAAGTTAAATTGAAATATATTTTTACCATTTAATCCATTTTTGGTCATTGGAATTAATTTCACTTTGAAATTGGACATAAACACGTATAAATCTTTTGATAGTTATTGTTTCTTAAAAACACGCTATTTGTTTTAACAACTGGATTTAAATTTTAAATTAATTAATTCCACTTCTATTTATTGAATTTGTAAAAATAGACATCAATTTTGAATTCAGAATATCAAATAATTCTTAGGCCTAAATTTTGGTATTTTTAAGAAAAACATCAATTTTTGATGAATAGTGAAACCACTTAGTGGTAGTTAAAAAAACTGACCATTTCATTTAAATGAAAATTTACCACTTCTGTGAATTGATTTTAAAAAATCAGAAAAATATGGTTGTTATCAAGATGTAAAATATGGTTCATTAATGTGAAAATAATTTTTGGTGAATAGTAACTTTTGACTTTTATTTACTGCGGTTAAAGATAAAAAGGTAATTCAAAGTTAAAAGAATATTATAATAATTACAAATTACCTTAACACATGTCCAAACACTATTGGTTGAGTAATTTACGACCATGTGAATCTATGGGTCGATTTTGGGACCCCACGGAGCCACTTATGAAAGATAATGACACTTTAGATTAATTAATTATTTATAAAGACAAAACTGACAATAACAAAAATCTTTTAGTAAATTAATTTTTATATGGTGATAAAAAAGTTATTTTTTCGACAATAAATATTCATTGGATAGATAAATATATTTAATACATGATAGTAATTTTTTAAAAATTTTATCCATCTAATAAATTAAATTATTTATGACACAATAATGATGTAGTATTTACCTCATTAATAAATGATTTAAATAAATAATATTATAAAGATTAAAATATTATCCAAAAAATGTCCAATTCTTATTGGATTATTTTCATTCAACCATGAGTCATCTTATCTTCGACTATAACGATTTTTGGACCTTTTGAAAATGAATATCATTATATAATAAAATAATGTATTCACACTTTCCTAAAGAGCCCCTCCTCTCCCTTATAAAAGGAGACCACTTCTAAGAAATTCCACAAACCTATCAATCCATTTATCTCTCCCAAAATCTTCCAAATTAGGCTCTAAACATCCCTCTTCTCCTATTATAATCCTTACCTTAGTCATAAGGCACTTGAATATGTCCTTTGGTTCAAACCAAAGGTAGTTACCCAAATTAAAGTTAACAATTTCTCTTAAATTGTTTTCTTTTATTTTACTTATCAAACCCCTAAACTCATTTTATTCCTTTATTTTGTAACAAAAACAGTATCCTCAATATACTAGAATGTTTTTATGAGAATAATTATAAATACACTTACACACACCTCCATCTGATGGATGAAGAACATAATGTTTCTGTGGATGGAAAACTAAGGCCTCAAGAAATGATGATTGTTCAATTGCATCATACCGCCTCTAATGGTGGACATTATGATGGAACTGTATTTATATATGATATATATTATGTTTATGATTTCCTTATTCTTCTCTAATTCTCACTTATAGCATGCCTTTATGGTTTCCATAGTGGGTAAACACGATAATCTCATTTGAGAAAGTGCAGACTACCGCCCCCTCAAAGTGATTTGATTCGTTAATGCCTTATGTGGGATGTATAAAGGATGGAGTTAGAAATATTATATCTGATATTATACTATAATAATAATATACCTATGTATCATTAAGTTTTTTTTCCATTAAAATTAGAAATAGAAGTGAAAGTATCATTTATGCGTATGTACGGCTTACAGTCTCAATTAACGGTGAATTTCATTTCTTACCTATAATGTTATGTACTATTATAAAAACATGTATACACTGGATATATATGATATATATGATATCCAAATCATGAAATTTATTCTGGATATAATGAACCTTTGACCACATGGACAACTTGTAAATATAAGGTGTTCATTTTTTACTGAAGTACCAAATATCGACAAAATGAACGTTATTAACATAAATGATTCAATAATGTTTATAACATGGTAATAAGTTATATAAAAGGAATAATAAACTTGAAAAAGTTTCTTACGAAATTAGAAATTAATTTTAGTTTATTATTTAGGAGATTAAATAATGATCGGGTCAAGTCGGACATGAGGTATGGGACTTTGTCTCAATCTCCTTCCATTGAGGCATTTTTAGATTTATACATGACTTTATTTTATACAGTGTATAATCCCTTTTGACTTTTCATATTATTAAAAGTTAATCTTTTTATAAGAAGCGTTTTACTAAAAAGAAATTCTTTTTTACGTTAGAGGTGACAACGACCTTTCCACCGCCACGAGTATTATTTGATCATTGCCTTCTTTAACAAGACGAAATGTTTTAATAAGAAAAAAATAAATACTATAAAAAAAAATTATGCATTTTTTTTATTGAAAATGATTTTTAGAATGGATTTATTATTTCAATATCTTGAAGTGATATTTTATTATTGCAATTTGGAAATGTTAACTTTCCATTATGCATATGTTATGTTTTAGGATCATGTTATGGTTCTTGGGCATTATTTATTTATATGGGTGATTGAGTCATAATCCTAGAGAGGGTGATCCTGAGATAGCTCTCCAATTCATTGAGTAATGTAACGGAGGTAAACATGAATGTTTCTCCTAAGAGATTTGTGGAATATACTGTGATGGGTATTCCAAAGTAACTCCCTATGTCGCTGTGATATCAACAATGTAAGTATTATATAGACGCCACAAGTTACCTTTATGATTAATTATTTCTATGTGTCTTTCATAAATCTTATTATTTCATGAGGTAAGTAAATGATTTCATGTTTTGTATCTATTTATGAACAAATGTTTTCATTCTTTGATTTATAAACCTTACTGAGATTTTTATGATCATTCCATGTTTTGAAATGTTTTCACAGGACTTAAATATGAATATGGTCAAGGATGGGATCAAGGAAAACTCATTATTTCTAAAACGTGGAACTAGACATGAATTTTTTTCAGGAGTTTTTATTTTTTGGAAAAAATGGAAACTGGGTTGATATGTCTACCTTGTAATCTTTTGAGATGTAATAGTTATGTCCTAATTCTCTAAAACTATAAACCTGAAAATATCCTCAAGTTGAATTATTCATTTAATTCAATATTATGTAATGTTTACGATCGGGTCCTTATAGTTAGTATCATAGGCCAGTTTAGATAACTTTAGGTGTTAGGGTACTGTTAAAGTAATATCCATAGAGCAATTTATGTAAATATTGACATCATATAGAATTTCCATATTACCTTGTAGCTTCACCTAAGATATTTCTATGTTCAGAATGGTTTTCCGTAGAGGAAACCTTGCAACTATGTTGGGACGACATCAGGAGGAAGAAAAACTTCCAAATAAGCAACCTGAGATGGTCAGAATCGGAACCGAACAAGTTGTTGTAGCAATGGAACAGTTGAATCTGGCTATAAATGGTGGTGTTATCCATGTATGAGATCATCTAGATCAACCACAGAGGAACATGTCAACAGTGGAGCATTTAATGAGGCATAATCCCCCATCATTTGGAGGATCATAGGACCCTGTGCTAGGTGAAGGGTGGATTAAAGCACTAGAAAAGATTTTTAATGTCCTGGGTTGTTTAGAACATCAAAAGGTTGGTCTTGTTGTTTACCGTTTTGAAGGTGAAGATGAACAGTCGTGGTCAATGGTGAAAAATATCAGGGATAGTGAGGAGATTGATGCTCTTGATTGGGATGAATTCAAAGGTATGTTTCTTGAGAAATATTTTCATAAGTTGGTTTATCGTAGGATGGATAACAATTCCTAGAATTGAGGTAGGAGGATGACTCAGTGGCTGCTTATGAAAAAAAATTCACTCAACTAGCAAGGTATGATCCAAATTTCATACATGATCTTGATAGTAACATCAACCATTTTTACTCCAGATTAAATCCAAAGTATCGAAGGGATTTAGCTTCTCATGAGTTCAAAATTTATGAAAAACATCTTCGTTATGTGAAGAAGGTGGAAATGGAGTTCTCCGATGATCAGGTATTTTTGACAAACAACAAAGGTCGAGGTGGAAGGCGAAAGGGAATAACTCTTCAAAAATGTCTGACGGTATGAAACTTAAGTTTACGTTTTGTGAAAATTGTGGTAAAAAGCATGATGGGAATGTCTTTTGAATTCTGGTATGTTCTACTGATTTGGTAAAATGGGACATAAGGCTCGTAGTTTCACTAAATAAGATTAGGGTAAGGGTAAGACAAAATCTTATTTATAGTTAGTAAAGTGTTTTAAGTGCAATGAAATGGGTCATTATGAAAATGAGTGTCCAAAAAAGAACTCAACTGAAGGAAAGAAGCCAGACTACAAGTAGAATGTGGTGGATAAATCCTTTTCAACTACTTCAGTAGATGTTGGGCCATCGAATGATGTTGTATCAGGTACACTGTTTGTTTGTTCAGAATATGCCAATGTGTTGTTTGATTCGAGGTCTGCACTCTCTTTCATTTTTGAGATGTTTTCTAGTAAATTGGGAATTCCATATGAAGATATGAATACGGAACATACGGTAAAAACATCTTGAGGAAATGTTGAGACAAAAAGAAAACATAAGAACATTCATGTCCCTGTGTGCAGAAAGAATCTACCTGAAAACCTTATTGTTTTGCCTCTAGTAGAGTTTGATGTCATTTTGGGCATGGATTGGCTTTCTGTTTATCATTATAAGATTGATTGCGGAGCCAAAGAGGTTTCTTTTCATAATTATTTTATGTTTGTATAAAAAAATGAACCCTTTCTATTGATAACATATTAGGAAGCTGAGAAATTAGTAAAATATGGAAATGAATGTTACCTTGAAAATATTGTTGAAAACAAAGGAACTGTTCAGATTAATGATATGATAGTGGTAAAATAGTACATTGTTGTTTTTTAGAATGAGTTTCTTGGTAATATATGTGATCAAGAAGTTGAATTTACTGTTGACTTAGTTCCTGATGCTAAGACAATTTCAAAACCCCCTTATCGAATGGCTCAAATTGAACTTTTAGAGTTAAAGAAGCAATTTCAGGAGTTATTCGATTAAGGTTTCATTCAACCTAGCATGTCACCATAGGGTGCTCCTGTCTTGTTTTTTAAAAAGAAAGATGGTTAAATGTGACTTTTAATTGATTATAGAGCATTGAATAACATCACTGTTAAAAATAAGTATCATTTTCCTCATATCGATGATTTGTTTGATCAGCTCTAGGGAGCTTAGTATTTTTTAAAGATTGACTTGAGTTCGGGGTACCATCAGTTGATAGTAAAGGAAGAAGACATTCCTAAGACTGTGTTTCATACTAGATATGAACATTATGGATTTTTTGTTATGCCTTTTGGGTTAACCAATGCACCTGCTGTATTCATGGATCTTATGAATAGAATATTCTGTGAGTTCTTGGATAAGTTTGTGGTTGTGTTCATTGATGATATTTTGGTTTATTCCAAAAGTAAAGAGGAACATGAAATTCATTTAAAGGTTATCCTTAAAACCTTAAAAGATAAGAATCTATTTGGGAAATATAGAATGTGTGAGTTTTGGTTACAACAAATTTCATTCCTTGGTCACATTGTTTCAAAAAAATCCATAATTGTTGATCCTGCTAAAACAAAAGTTGTTGAGGAATGGCCAAAACCCAAAAATATAACCGAGATCCATATTTATCTTGGTTGGGAAGGTTATTAACGTAGGTTTGTTGAAAATTTTTCTCGGTTATCTAGTCCAATGAATAAGTTAACTAGAAAAGGTGTTAAGTTAATCTGGAAAAAATAATGGGATGATTGTTTTTGGGAATTGAAAATCAGATTGGTGAATGCTCCAGTTTTTTCCCTGCTTTCCAGAAATGGTATGTTTGTCATCTACAATGATGCTTCATTGAAGGGATTTTGTTGTTTCCTAATGCAAAATGATCATGTAATTTCTTACGCTTTACGTCAGTTGAAACCACATGAGTTAAATAACCCTACACATGATTTGGAATTAACTGTTGTTGTTATTTCTTTAAAAAACATGGAGGCATCATTTGTATTGAGTGAAGTGTGAAATATACACTGATCAAAAAAGTTTAAAGTATATATCACTCAGAAATAATTGAACATGAGACAGAGGAGATGGTTGGAATTAATCAATGATTATGATTGCACAATCCTTTACCATATAGGAAAAGAAAATAAAGAGGCTGATTCTTTGAGTCAAAAAGTAATACTTCATTAACCATTTTACGTTTGGAATGAGATTCAATGGTTTTTTATTTGATAAACTTTGTCATAGAAGTTGTTGTTGCAGTAAATTATTCTGTTTTTTTTCAGGTATTAGTGAAATCATCTCTATCAGAGATAATTAAGCAACTGCAGATGTAAGATAGTGAGTTACAGAAAAAGGATGTGTTAGTTCATAAGGGTATGTTGCCTAATTTTAAAGTTGATAATGATTGTGTTTTGAGATTTGGAAATATATTAAGTGTGTCTTTTGATTCAAGGTTGAAGAATGAGTTGTTATGTGAAGCTCATAGTTCTCCATTTTCATTTCATCCTGGTAGTACTAAGATGTACAGAGGTCTTCGAGAGTATTACTGGTGGAATGGAATGAAACGAGATATTGCTGATTTTACTGTGAAGTGTTTGAATTGTCAGCAGGTTAAAGTAGAGTGACAGTTACTGAAATAAATGATTCATCCTTTGCCGGTGCCAAAGTATAAATGGGAAAATATTTGCATGGACATTGTTGTGGGATTACCAAAGTCATCTCGAGGTAATAATGCAATCTGGGTTATAGTTGACCGATTGACTAAATCTGCTCATTTCCTTCATATTAGAGATACTTTGTCTCTAGATCAACTTGCTCGGTTGAATGTTAAAGAGATAGAATTGTTGCATGGAGTTACCCTCTCCATTGTATCTAATCGTTATCCTATGTTCACTTATATCTTTTGGAAAGGCCTTCAGAAGTCGTTGGGTACTGAATTAAATTTTAGCACATCTTTTCATCCTCAATCAGATGGGTAGTCAGAAAGAACAATTAAGACTTTTGAGGATATGTCAGATGATTGATCGATGGATTACGAGGGAAGTTGGGACCAACATATTTCTTTGGTTGAATTTTCTTAGAATAATAGTTTTTATTCCAGTATACAGATGGCTGCATATGACGCATTATTTGGAAAGCATTGTCAAACTCCAGCTTTTTGGGATGAAGTAGGTGAAAGGAAGCTGATGGGACCAGAATTGGTAGAAGAGATTGTAGAGAAAGTTTCGTTGATTCAGAAGCACATGAGAACAGCTCAAAGCAGACAGAAAATTTATGCAGATAACCATAGGATGAATCTTTCTTTTGAGGTTGGTGATCATGTCTTTCTCAAAGTTTCTCCTTGGAAAAGTGTTATGCGTTTTGGTAAGAAGGGAATGTTGATTCTGAGGTTCATTGGGCCTTATGAAATTCTGGAAAAGGTTGGATCAGTTGTGTGTAGAGTGGATTTACCCCCATATTTATACATGGTACCCAATGTTTATCATGTTTCGATGTTGAGAATGTAAATGCCAGATTTATCTCATGTTTTGAGCCCATAGGTAGTTCAGTTTGAAGAGAATCTATCATATGAAGAACAACCTCTACAGATTATTTACCGCAGAGAGAAAGTGTTGTGGAATAAGGTAATTCACCAGGTAATGGTTTTGTGGAAAAACCATATGGTTAAAGAGGCAATGTGGGAATCTGAAAATGCTATGGGGGATAAATACCCCCACTTATTTTGATAAGTGAATAAAAATTGCAAGCATGCAATTCCCAAAAGGTGAGAAGGATGTAACATCCTAGGTAAATTAAGAATAATACATATTCCATTTTTATTAATATTTGTGAAATAAATATTAATTTTACTATAAAGGGGTTGCTATGTTTGATAGCGTACCCGATACACAACAACAGGTTTCTTTGAAATATTACGTTGCAAACAAAAAATATAATATTATGATTCTAAATTGTACTTAAATCATAGCCATTTTATTGAGGGGAATGAATGAAACTAATTAAAATATGATTATACATGACTGTTAAATGTATTTACATTTATCCAATAAAAAGTTAGAGGCTTAAAATATGAATGAATCTAATTTTAAGCATAATTTATATTAAAAGGATGATTTACCACCTTTTAATGGAGAACCCTCTTTAAATATAGTTTTGTTCACATTAATACATTCTAATTGACAAAATATAATCCTTATTTATAATTGGGACATCAAATTTTAATTTGGGTAAATTTTTGATATTTTTCTGATAAAGTTCATTTTTTAATAAATAGTGAAAAATACTGTATTTTAATTCAAAAGTGCCTTTTAATCGAATTTATTTATATATTTAGATTATCTTTTTAGTTGGTTTTAAAGTGAAATTTAAATATATTTTTTCCATTTAATCCAATGTTTGTCAATGGAATTAATTTCACTTTGAAATTGGACCTAAACAAGTATCAATCTTTTGATAGTTATTATTTCTTAAAAATACGCTATTTATTTTAACAACGGGAATTAAATTTTAAATAAATTAATGACACTGCTATGTTTTGAATTTGGAAAAATAGACATCAATTTTGAATTCAGAATATCAAATAATTCTTAGGCTGAGTTTTTGGAATTTTTCTAAAAAACATTATTTTTTGATGAATAGTGAAACCACTTAGTGGTAGTTAAAAAACTGGCATTTTCATTTAAATTAAATTTTACCACTTATGTGAATTTAATTTCAAAAATCCAACATACATGGTTTCTATCTACAAGTAAAATTTGGTTCATTAAGATGAAAATAATTTTTGGTGAATAGTGACTTTTGGCTTTTATTTTCAGCGGTTAATGGTAAATTTTGTAATTCAATGTTAAAATAATTTTATAATAATTCCAAATTCTATTAAAATTTGTCCAAACCTTATTGGTTGAGTCATTTACGTCCATGGGGATCTTTGGGTCGATTTTGGGACATGATGGATCCACTTATGAAAGATAATGACACTTTAGATTAACTAATTTAATCTAAAGGCAAAATTGACAATAAAAAAATCATGTAGTAAATTAATTTTTATATGGTGATATATAAGTCATATTTTCGGCTATAAATATTCATTTTAAAGATAAAAATATTTTATACATGATAGTAGTTTTTTATAATTTTTAGACATCGAATAAATTAAATTATTTATGACACAATAATGATGTAGTATCTATCTCATTAATAAATGATTTAAATATATAAGATTATAATGATTAAAATATTATCCAAAACATCTCCAATTATGATTGGATGATTTTATTTCGACAATGAGTCATCTTATCTTCCACTATAATTATTTTTGGACATTTTGAAACCAAATATCATTATATAATAAAATAATGTTTCCACACTTTCCAAAAGAGCCCCTCCTCTCCCTTATAAAAGGAGACCACTTATAACCAATTCCAAACACCTCTCGAGCAATTTGTATCATAAAAAATCTGACCAATTATTCTCCCAACATCCGTATACTCCTTTTAGAAGCCTTAACTTAGTTAGAAGGCACTTAAATAAGTCAGTTGGTTCAATCAAAAGGGAGTTATCCAAATTAAAGGCAATGGTTTCTCTTAAATTGTTTTCTTTTATTTTACTTCTCCAACCCCTAAACTCTTTTTATTCCATTATTTTGTAACAGCACGAGTATCCTCAATATACTAGGATGTTTCTATGAGAATAATTATAACTAAACTTACACCCACCTCCATCTAAGGGATGAATAACATAATGTTTCTTTGGAGGGAAAACTAAGGCCTCACGAAACGATGATTGTCCAATTACATCTTACCACCTCTCATGGTGACCATTATGATGGAACTGTATTTATATATGATATATATTATGTTTATGATTTCCTTATGTTTCTGTACTTTCCATTTATATAATGACATTATGGTTTCCATAGTGGGTAAATACGATAATCTCATTTGAGGAAGTGCGGACTACCGCCGCCTCAAAGTGATTTGATTCGTTAATGCCTTATGTGGGATGTATAAAAGATGGAGTAAATGATATTATATATGATATTCTACTGGAATTATAATATTCCTATGTATAATTATGTTTTATTTCCATTAAAATAAGAAATATAAAAGAAAGTAGCGTTCTTGCGTACATACGGCTTACCGTCTCCATGAACGATGCATTTCATTTCTTACCTATAAATGTTATGTGCTATTATAAAAAATTGTATATAATGGATATATATGATATATATTATATCCAAATCATGAATATCAGTTTGGATATAATGATCCTTTGACCACATGGACAACTAATAAATATAAGGTGTTCATTTTTTACTCAAGTACCAAATATAAAAAAATGAACGTTATTAACATAAATTATTGCATAATGTTTATAACAGGGTGATAAGTGATATAAAAAGAATATTAAACTTTAAAGGGTTATTAAGAAAGTATAAATTAACTTTATTTTATTATTCAGGAGATTAAAAAATGATCGAGTCATGTCGGACACGAGGTAAGGGACTTCGTCTCAATCTCTTTTCATTGATGCATTTTTAGTTTTATAATTGACTTTATTTTATACGATGTATAAAACCCTTTGAATATTCATTTTATTCAAAGGTAATATTTTTATATGAAGCGTTTTACTATACAGAAAATTAGTACGTTCTTTTTTATGTAAGCGGTGACAACGATCTTTCTGCCACCGTGAGTTTTATTTGATCTTTGGTTTCCTTAACAAGACTGAATGTTTTTAAAAGAAACAAATAAATACCATATATTCTTTTTATGTATTTTTTTATTGAAAATGATTTTGATAATTGAGTTATTATTTCAATGTCTTGAAATAATATTTTATTTTTGCATTGTGGAAATGTTAACTTTCATTTATGCTTATGTTATGTTTTATGATCATGTTATGGTTCTTGTGCATTATATATGTATACGGGTGGTTCCATGATAAACCTAGGGCGGGTGAGCCTGAGATAGCTCTCCAATGCAATGAGTAATGTAATAGAGGTAAAATTAATTTTTTTTCTATGAGATTTAGGGATTATACTGTGATGGGTATTCCAAAGTAACTCCATCTGTAGCTGTGATAGCTACAATGTAAGTATGATATTGATTCCACAAGGTATCTTATAATTAATGATTTCTATGTTTCTTTCATAAATCATATTATTTCATTAGGTAAGTAAATGAATTCATGTTTTGTATGTATTTATGAAAAAATGTTTTAATTCTATGATTTATAACCCTTACTGAGCTTTTTATGCCCATCCCATGTTTTGAAATGTTTTCACAGTACTTGATACACCCAAATTATGTATACATTTTCATATATATATAATTGAAGATACAAACATGTTTTCAGAAAATATCTATTTTTTAATGAACATATTATTTGATTTTGGTGATTCTGTTTACTTTCACGAGCTTTCGGGCTAAATACATGAATCAAGGGATGTTTGTGAAAATTTTGAAACTACACGGCGTGTACTTTTATACATGTCAAGTACATCTAGACTGGGAGATAGACCGAAGGTGGGAGAACACACCCATTTCACTAGGAAGAAGATACACACCATGTATGGAAGCGCTACACGCCGTGTACTACATTCTAGAAGCAGTGGTTGCTGAGAAAAGGCTACACGCCTATGTGGCCGTTAAAGGAGACACAACATGTTTCATTTCTACATGCCATTTATGCTATTCTAGAAGGGGCTGGCAGCCAAACTTATGATACTACACACCATGTATGGCGGCGCTACATGCCATGTACACTCAACCACCAGGCGGCACCGTGTTCGAAAGCCAAAGATGGCGTGATATGCCACCTACCAGCAGAGAAATTGGTGCCAAAGCACATTGACGAAAAGTACACGGCGTGTACTTTCTATACACGCCGTGTATTTTATTTTTCTATAAAAAGTGGCCTTGGCCTTTGGATTTTGGAGTTTAAAACCATTTGAGAAGAGAATAAGCTCTGTAGCTACCATTCCCGAGCCACCGTGGTGCCCTAGTTCCACTATTCTTCCTTCCGACAAATTTCCTCAATGTTTAAACGATGAATCTGTTATGTATCATGTGTATCATTTCTTTCCTGCTTTTTTTGTGTAACTAAACCCCTTGTGTTGGGGTTGTGGATAAAGGGATTGTAATTTGTGTGTTGTTTTATATAGTTGTGTTTTCTCATTGTAATTCATCTTACTCTTCTTAATTCACTATCAAATATAACTGAGAATTCTGAGCCGGACAAAGGGAAGAATTCTCAGCGGTAATAAAGAAAAGTAACGGTGAAAACATCCATGACCATTGGATAGAATTCACCGATTGAAATAATGGACTAAACTCAATAAAGAATTAAGAACACTGACTACCAGACCAAGGAGTCAACTTCTCAAATTCCAAACAAGAGGAACCGGACCAAGGAAATATTGTAAAAAAATGAAATCCAAAAATGATGAATTATCATGAACAACACAACCATTTAAGAAATCTGCATAAATAATCATCAATCACCACAGCCCCAACACATCTTTTCTTCCCATTTTAAACTCTTTAAATTCAGTTGTTGTTTTCTTTAAAACTGTTAATCATTTTTTCAAATTAAAACAATATAGTTTAAATCCAAAATTGAAATCAAACCAGTCAACTCTAAATTCTGCATGCTTCACCTAATTAAGTGTTAACTCAATTGAATTCATGCATGTTGAGCCCTCTGGAAGATTGTTGAATTCTTCCAATGTTTGTTGTTTTAATAATAAAAAATCAACGATTACTTAATCCGGTTGGATTTCTCATATAGATAATCAAAATCTCTTAGTGAATCTGTTTATATTGTTTGGATCTTGTTTTTATCTCTTTGTTATTTATTTTCAAGTATTCTGGAAGTCTTCTAGATCAAACAAACACTTTTTGTTCTGTTAAGTGAATGGTCGCACCAATCCATATCAAAAGACAGCGGTCGCACCTATCCATATCAAAAGACAATGGTCGCACCGATCCATATCAAAAGAGAACAGTCGCACCGATCCATATCAAAAGACAACGGTCGCAGCGATCCATATCAAAAGACAAGGGTCGCACCGATCCATATCAAAAGATAACGGTCACACCCATCCATATCAAAAGACAACGGTCGCACCGATCCATATCAAAAGACAAGGGTCTCACCGATCCATATCAAAAGAAAATGGTCGCACCGATCCATATCAAAAGACAACTGACACACTGATGCTGATCATTTGAGTCATCGAAGATGTCTCACCGATGCTAATCAAATGAGTTACTGATCATGTCACACCGATGCTGATCATCTGAGTCACCAAAGATGTCTCACTGATGCTGATCAAATGAGTCACCGATAATGACACACCAATGCTGATCAAATGAGTCACTGATCATGACACACCAATGCTGATCATCTGAGTCACCGATCAGGACACACCAATGTCTAGCCACAAATGCTGATGGTGATGACCTACCGATCACTTGACTCACCGATAGTCATAAACAGCTCTTTGAATTTCTTTATCTTTATTCAATCTAACCAATGGTCATATTAAGAATATTTTAATGCTCTGTCATTTATTTAGTGAAGGTTGTTGGATGTTAGGGAACCATACCTTGTACCTGCAAAAAGAAATAATTTCTTTTGCTGGAGCTCGTGCTCTAAATACAAGAAGTCCCTGTTGGTGAAAAGAGACCCGGGTGACAACGACGAGACACATATGAGTGAAAAGAGTGGTGGATGAGATAGTTGTAGAAGACACAGAACCTCATACACACTCAATATTACTCAAGAAGAGTTCTTTACATTCACGAGGAATTTAAAGAACTTCATCGACTACATTTTTCACTATCTCTGAACATGGATGCCAAGCATACGACACACTTTTTTTCAGACAAAAACTAGAAGAAGACTCATAACCATTTCTGATAAAACTTAAGGAGTCCAAAGCTTCACTGCGATCACTAGAGCCTTTTCTAAACTCTACATCTCTGCTCTGTGATTCATTATATTTACATTTCGAGCAGTGTGTGTTACCTGCTGTATTTAACACCCACACTATCTCCTGTAATTTATCTGGAGGATCTATAAATTCTCAGAAAACTCTTTACATCTTTCATTTCCCACAGTAGTAGTGGTAGAGGTTGTGTGTGACCTGGACACCTGGTGATGTTGTTCTGTTTCCCACGAATAACAGTGGTAGAGGTCTTGGACCTGGAAAATTGTAAACTGTTGTGAACCTCGATCCAGGGTGTGGATTAAATTTATATAAAGTGTTGAGAGGACTAAGTCTCGGCTTGAGACTAAACCTCTTGGTTATATCTGCTGTGCTATATCTTTCAATGTTATTCCTTTTTATTCCGCTGCTAATTACTTTAAAACCAAAACTGTTTTAAAGTCACTTTGATAATTAAACTCGAAAGTGTTTATATTAGTTGTAAATCAGTAAGTTAGTTTCAAAAGTTAATCAACTCTTCTGTTGTGATTAACTGGGAAATAATCAATCCCTTGAGAACCCAAAAGAACCTTCACTTTTATATAAATTCACTACAGTTTATTTCAGTATTTTATTTGGGGTTCTTAAGACAATGTTTTTAAATCAGAAATTTTAATTGTAACTCAATTCACCCCAGCACCCCCTCTTGAGTTTCCACTCCGACCAACAATTGGTATCAAAGGTTGTTTAAATATTTTCAAAAGTACTCTGTTTTTCAACTGTGATTTTAGTTTTATTTTAAAGTTATTAAAATTTCTGTTATATCTAAATTTTTATCTCTTTAAAATTTTTGATTTATGTAAGCTATCAGGGATAATAGACTTGAAGGTGTTGCTACCAATAGACCTCCATTTTTCAATGGAACTAACTATGCTCAGTTGAAAATCAAGATGAAAATTCATTTAGAAAGAATGGGTTTTGATATTTGGACTGCTATAGAATCAGAATATAAAATTCCTACTACTGTTAGAACAACTTGGAATGAAGCTACTAAGGCTGCCTACAATAATAATTGCAAAGCTATGAATGACTTGTACTATGCTTTAAGAGATAAGGAATTTAATAGAATATCTTCTTGTAAAACTGCTTATGAAATTTGGGATACCTTACCTGTTTCTAATGAAGGAACCACTAATGATAAGGATATGAGATTGAACAATTATACTATTAAGTATGATAATTTTAAGATTAAGTCTAATGAACCTATTTCTGACATGTATCTCAGGTTTATGGAAATTTTCAACACAATGGCTTCTCTGGGAAAGGATGTTCCATCAAAGGAACGAATTATGAGAATTCTAAGATGTCTACCTGAAAGATGGTGAGGAACATCTGTCTCCATTAGAGAATCATGTGATATTGGTGAACTTCCAGTCAAGGAACTAATTGGCAAGTTGATGATGTATGTAGAGGAACTCAATGTTAACAAAGAAGAGGATGATGAACCTAGAAGAAAGTGTGTCTCTTTCAAATATTCAACTTCAAAGAAAAAGGATAAGGAGAAACTCCAAGCTATAAATGAATGTTCAAGCTGTGAAGACAGTCAAAGTGCTTCTGATAGTGATGTTGAGATGTCTCACTTTTCCAGAAGGTATAATAAATTTTATAAGAAGAAGATGTTTTTCAGAAAATCAAATTATAAAGGTAAGTAAGACAACAAGGGACATTGGAAAGGGGATTAGAAGAAATCTGACAAATCAGATGACGTTGTCTACTATGAGTGCAAAAGAAAGGGACACATAAAAGCAGAATGTCCAAAGATGAAGTACAATAAGAGGTATTAATACAAGGAAAATAAGTTTAAGAAATCCATGAAGGCTACTAGGAGTGATTCTGAGGATAGCTCCACAGAATCTGAAATTTATGAAACTGAACACAGAAATAAGGCAAACATGTGTTTTCTGACAAACAGCTCTAAGGTAACATCTGAAACTCCTGCTTTAAATTCATATTATTCTGAATATGATTCTGACTCAGAAAACATGTCAAAATCTGAACTATTTGAATATTGTGATATGTTAGATGAAACCTGTAATGAGCTGAAATATGGATACAAATATTTAAAGAAACAATATGCTTTAACTGTTAAACATAAATATGATCTTGATATTGAAATGGAAAAGAATGCTTAGTGGATTAAAGAAAACACTGAACTGAAATTATCTAATTAGCAACTTAAGAAAGACTTCAAAAAATATACAAATGGTAAAGATACTCTTACTGAGATGCTAAGTAAGAAAATATCACCTAGATACACTATTGGTATATGATACCAACCTACACAAAAGAAAATTACCAAAACTGAATTCATTCCTAAATCTGGACAGAATGTAGCTAGTTCTAAAACATTATATGCTTCAACTAGTTATATTCATAGTTATGGATCTAATAAGGTTTATCTTTCAAATTCTGTTGACTCTAGATATCTTATGAGACCCATTAGAAAAATTTGGGTATCTAATGTTTTATTGGCTAACCTGTCTGGACCCAAGAAGAACTAGGTACCAAAATCATTTCCTATCTAAATTTTTTTGTAGGGAACCTGCTTAAAGAGATCATTTAGAAAGACATGGTATTTAGACAGTGTATGTTCAAGACATATGTGAGGAGACTTCTCATGCTTCAAGAGTCTAGTGAATGTTGATGGAGGCTTTGTCACTTTTGGTGATAACTCTAAAGCGAAAATCATCGGCTTAGGCCAAATTGGTAACAATAACTCAGTATTAATTTCTAAGGATTTATTTATTGATGGACTTAAATACAATTTTTAAAGTATCTCTCATTTATTTGATGATGGTTTTTATGTTATATTTAAAAATGATTCTTGCAATGTTTTTAATTCTAAAAATGCTTTAGTGTTTTCTGCTTTAAGAAATTAAAATTCTTATGTTGTTGATTTAAATTCTTTAGCTAAGAAAAATATTACTTGTTTAAATTCTTTTCATAAACAGTCTTGGCTTTGGCATAGAATATTAGGACACTGCAATGTGCATTCACTTTGAAAACTTTCTAGGAAGAACTTAGTTAGAGACCTACCCAAACATGAATTTCCAGCATACAAAGTTTGTAATCCCTATCAAAAGGGAAACCAACATAAAGATTATTTTAAATAAATTAAAGAAGTGTCAACTTATCATCCTCTTGAGTTGGTTAACATGGATTTATTTGGACCTTCTAGAGTTTCTAGTTTAAATGGGAAGCATTATGTCTATGTTCTTATAGATGACTTTTCTAGATATACTTGGGTATATTTTCTATCTCACAAAAGTAAAGCTTGTTCTTGCTTTTTAAAATATTCCAAGTCTGTAGAAAACCACAGTGGACTTAAAATTAAAACCCTAAGAAGTGATCATGACCGTGAGTTTGAAAATCATGAGTTTTAATCTTACTGCTCACATAGTGGCTATAGTCACAATTTCTCTACCCCTAGGACACCCCAACAGAATGGTGTAATAGAAAGGAGGAATAGAAACCTGCAAGAAATTCCTAGGACTTTGCTTAATGAGTATGACCTACCTATTTATTTTTGGGCTGAAGCTGTCAATACAGCTTGTTATGTTATTATTAGAGTCTTGATCAGACCTGTTCTTAAGAGGACCCCTTATGAGTTGTGGAACCATAGGAAACCTAAGGTTATCTACTTCAGAGTTTTTGGCTGCAAAGACTTTATTCTTAATACTAATGAAAATCTCGACAAATTTTCATTCAAGAGTGATAAAGGAATTTTCCTAGGTTACTCTTTTTCTAGTAAAGCCTATAGAGTTTTCAATAAGAGATCAAAATGTGTGGAATAATTTGTTCACATCAATTTTGATGAAACTGATCCATATAAACTTAAAACCTCTCTTGAAAATCTTGAAGATGATCTACCTGTTTTGAACCATAATGATAAAGACAGTGGACCAATAGTTAAAACATCCAGTTCTGGAAATTTCCCAGATCCTTCTTCTGTTGAACCCCAACCTGTAGATGAACCTGAAATCTCTAGTCCTACCTTTTCTAGACCAATTAGTACTCTAAAGAACCATCCTTTAGATTCTGTTGTAGGAAATCTAGACAGAGGAACACAGACTAGAGCTTCTCTAAGAAATCAGGTTGAAAATCAAGCTTTTCTTTCACAGTTAGAACATAAAAATATCAATGATGCTATCAATGATGAATTTTGGGTAATGGCTATGCAAGAAGAACTAAATCAATTAGAAAGAAACAAAGTCTGGAAATTAGTAGAAATACGTAAGGACACTATAACCATAGGCACAAAATGGGTGTTTAGAAACAAAGTTGATGAATATGGAAACATCATTAGAAACAAAGCTAGGCTAGTTGCACAAGGTTAGAATCAAGAACAAGGGATTGACTACGAGGAAAACTTTCCTCATGTAGCTAGATTAGAGGCTATTAGGATCTTACTTGCTTTTTCATCACATATGAATTTCAAGTTATATCAAATGGATGTGAAAAGTTCTTTTCTAAATGGTTTTATTGTTGATGATTTTTGTGTAGAACAACCACCTGGTTTCTCAAATCCTCGTTTTCAAAATCATGTTTTTAAACATTCTAAAGCTTTATATGGTTTAAAAAAAGCTCCATGAGCTTGGTATGAATGACTTACAAACTTTATTATTTCAAAAGGATTTACAAAAGAAATAGATGATCCCACTATTTTTATAAAAAGGATTTAAAAAGATGTTTTAATAGTACAAATCTATGTTGATGATATTATTTTTAGATCATCCAAAAATTCTTTATGTACTGATTTTTCAAAGGTTATGCAAAATGAGTTTGAAATGAGCTTAATGTGAGAGATTAAGTATTTTCTTGGATTTCAAATATTTCAAACTAATGATGGTATTATTCTAAATAAAATTAAATATAATAAGGATTTATTAAATCGTTTTGGTTTGGATAGTATTAAGGAATGTGATATACCTATGAGTACTACCTGTAAATTTGATGTTGATGAAACTGGGAAACCAGTTAATCAAACCTATTACAGAGGTATGATTGGGAGTTTACTTTATCTTACTGCTAGTCAACAAGATATTATGTTTAGTGTGTGTATGTGTGCTAGATTTCAAGCGAATCCTAAAGAATCACACTTACTGGCTGTTAAAAGGATTTTTAAATATCTTAAGTATACTGTGAATTTATGTTAGTTTTATCCAAAAGGACAATCATTTGTCCTAACTAGTTATTCAGATGCTGACTTTGCTGGATTTATGTTAGATAGGAAAAGCACATCTGGAACATGTCATTTACTTGGAAAGTCCCTTGTATCATGGTGTAGTAAGAAACAGAACTCAGTTGCCATGTCTACTACTGAAGTAGAATATATAGCTTCTAGTAGTTGTTATGCACATATTCTATGGATGAAACACACTTTATTGGACTATGGATTTGATTTTAAACATGTTTCAATTAACTGTGACAAAACTAATGTGATCAACATATCAAAGAACCTTGTGTCTCACTCTCGGACTAAACACATTGATGTTAGACATCACTTTCTAAGAGATCATTATCAGAAAGGTGATATTTCTCTAGAATATATTAGTTTTGAAAATCAATTAGCTGATATTTTTACAATGCCTTTATGTTCTGAATGAACGAATTTTATTAAACACGAATTGTGTATGATCGATCTGTGAAATCGATCTGTGAAACTAATCTGTGAAACTGATCTGTGAAACTGATCTGTGAAACCGATATGTGAAACCGATCTGTGAAACTAATCTGTGAAATTGATCTGTGAAACCGATCTGTGAAACCAATCTGTGAAATCGATCTGTGAAACCGATCTGTGAAACCGATCTGTGAAACTGATCTGTAAAACCGATCTGTGAAACCGATCTATGAAAATGATCTGTGAAAATGATCCGTGAAACAGATCTGTGAAACTGATCTGTGAAACCGATCTGTGAAACCGATCTATTAAACGGATCTGTGAAACCGATCTCTAAAACCGATCTGTGAAACTGATCTGTGAAACTGATATGTGAAACTGATCTGTCAAACTGATCTTTCTTTCTATTACTTTTTATTATGTTGTAATTAATTAAATACTTTTATCTTTATTATGGAAACCCTAAATGATGAAATAAATGATACACGACTATTTCTATTCCCCAAACTGTCGACCTTTCACTTCCCTCCAAGCCTTGTTTTCTCTCTTCTCCTCTACATCGAACCTTCGAACTCCTGCATTCCCCGGAATCTTCAAAAGGCTAAGCAAAAGAGACCATGGAAAGGATCAGGAAGTCATGTACCGTAAAATCATGATCGAGGAATGTCGAGTAGTACCACTCAAAGATCAGTCAATCCGAACCTGGAAACACGGATTAGTGCTGTAGAAAAAGAAGTTAGTTCCTCCTGGCTTTTGACAAGTAAGTCGCTGTTGTTACAAGATTTAGAACGGCAAGGATGGAAAGACTGGTTCTCAGATAACACTCGTGTATACTACCCAAAGCTAGTTCATGAGTTTTACATAAATCTGCAAGTTACTTTAGATGGTGTAGAGGCTGCGAGAATGTCTTCTATAATAAAAGGAAACAAAATATCTTTTTCATATAAACAATGGGCTGAATGTTTAGATGTACCCCATTAGGGTCAGTATGAGTATTATGCTGGAAATATTCCTCCAACCACTGAATACTTCTCTTTTGAGTTAGCTTTAGAGCTTTTGAATGGAAACAGAGAGTCAAGGAGAATCACTACCTCAGAGTTGGATGGTTAATGTAGACTTCTCTTTAAGTTTATTTAGCACCAAATTTTCCCCAGGAAAGGAGATTTTGCTGCTGTAAAATACCATGATGTTTGTCTATTGTTTCTACTAAATACCCATGAGAAGATCAATTTCGGTAGATATCTAATGGTGCACATAGATGGAATGGTGAAACCTTCTAAGAAAGCCACAACTCTGTTCTATTCCAAAATGATCTCTGCTATGTTAAAGAATCTGGAATGTGTTGATGAAGCTGATGAGATAGCTGAATCTGATAGTGCTTTTTGTGTTAACAAAGTAATTTGTAAAAAGTTGAAAATAAACTAGAACCCATGAAAGAAATGCTGGGTTACTGATGAGGACAAGTTGTATGAGTCCTACAATCCGACTGATCATGTAAAAAAGGCCGAAGGGTTTAAGAGACCCTAGTTTGAAATCAGATGAGGATCCAATTTAATCTAATGATGAGGAAGAACTAGATGTTGAAAGGAATAAGGACACTGAAGTGTCTGGTAAACAAGGGATGGAAGTAGCTGAAACAGAAGAAGGAAGTATGTCACCTCCTGTTGATAGGAGTGATCTTGATACTGTGACCCCTAAGAGAAGAGTGGACTTTGGATCTGCCAGTCCACCTTTACCCTTAAGTAAATTAGAACCAGTTCTTGGTGATGAAGAAGCTAGTGACACTGAAGTATCTGACAGTGAATTTTTTGTAAAGAATGGAAATGGGAATGATGTTGATGATGATGATGATAATGATGACGGTGATAACCGACCAGTTGATGGTCTTGTTGTACCTCCAACAGAAACACATCAAACTGTACCCGAATCCAATACCAATGGCAAGAGAGATTCTCTAGAAATCAGTGGAAAATCAATTTATGATAAACTGAAATATACTCTGTGTGCTTTTGTCTAGGATGATTACCCTTGTTTTCCTGTTTTGGGTATAGAGTATTCTGAAGAGGAGGAGGAAGAATCAGAATCTGCTGTCGGTGTGAAGGAAAGCCAACCAGTTGAGGCAAGCTCTGCTCATGCGGTTGATGCTGCAGATGCTCATCTACCTAGTTCTACTGTCTCTCAGTCTGATTTTGATAAGTTCAAAATTGAGTTGCTTACTGCTGTGAGAGATACAGTCAGAGAATAAATTTGAAATTCTATTAGACCAGACCTTTCCAATAATAGTGAGTTTATTGGCAGGCACCTAGCCTCTCGAAATCGGATTCTGAAGGATCTACAGTCTGACTTAGTTTCTTTGTCAAACAAATTTAGATCAACCATCTCTGTTATGATGGAAGTGTTGAGGAATCTAATTGAACATCTTAAGAAGTCTGATCTGAGAAAGTTGAATGCAGAGATAACTCAGACAGTTTCTCAAGCCAGTACAGCCAATGTAACCAAGATCACTACTCGTGAGCTAGAGGCTCTAAGGCAGATTGTGCACGATCAATTGGCCGCCATTAGACAAGTTCTTGATTTTGACTCGTTGAGGAAGATGAAGTAGCACAATTATCACATTCACAAGATGGTAATAGTATATTCAGCAGATGCCACTAAAGCTCAGAGAGAGATCAAGGAAAAGGATGACGATTACTTTTCAAAGATTTATACAAAGCATGAGGTGACCGAGAATTTCAAAGTGTTGGCTGATAATCTGAAACTACCTCCAGTCACTCAAGCTTTCAAGACTCAAGTTCGTCAGTTGCTTGATTTTACTCTTACCTTGGAACGGTTCATGGAGAATAAGGATGATTTCGAGAAGGCTATGCAGTATGGTGCAAAAGTTATTCAGAATTTCATAAATCTCCTGATGCCTTATCTGAATTCACAGGCCACCACCATTGTGTTTCCTACTGCTGACCCTATCAGAGCCTCTGATGTTGCTCCAACTCAGATCTCTGTTTCTCAAGCTCTATCTCAACTCCGATCAGTTCCTTAGAAATCTTCTCAGCCAGCTACTACTGCTTCACAACAAATCCATGTGGCATCTACTCCTCCACCTTCCTGAGTGATCTTACCACCTTTTCAAATTCACCCAGTTCAACCTGCTTCCAAGTCATCCAACTTTCCAAACATTGATCCTTCTGACTAAGGCAAAGCCCCGTTACATCCCCAGAAATAGTTGTGTCTTGTTTTTGATAGGGTGAACATTGTTCTGTTTGTACTTTGATGTAGTTTTCAAAACTTCTTTTCTCTATGATGCCTTATATTAATATCTTCTTTATATGTTTTCCCTCCTTTATGTTTATCCCAAAGGGGGATATTTATATCTATGGTGGAGAACCATACCATGGAAGGGGGAGAAATGTTTACATAAATATACAAAGGCATCAATTCAGGGGGAGATTTATATGTCATTGTGTTTTTATTCTTATTATGCCTTGTCACTATTATTGATGATATATTATTTTTATTTATGGATAAGATTTGTGATTATAAAAAGGGGGAGATTGTTGAGCCCTCTAGAAGATTGTTTAATTCTTCCTATGTTTGCTGTTATAATAATCACAAATCATGGATTACTTAATTCGGTTGGATTTCTCATATACATAATCACAATCTCTTAGTTAATCTGTTTATATTGGTTGGAGCATGTTTTTATCTATTTGTTATTGATTTTCATGTATTCTGGAAGACTTCTAGATCAAATAGACACATTGTGTTCTATTAAGTGAACGGTCGCACCAATCCATATCAAAAGACAACAGTCGCACCGATCCATATCAAAAGACAACGGTCGCACCGATCTATATCAAAAGACAATGGTCGCACATATCCATATCAAAAGACAACGGTCGCATCGATCCATATCAAAAGGCAATGGTCGCACCGATCAATATCAAAAGCCAACGGTCGCACCGATCCATATCAAAAGACAACGGTCACACCGATCCATATCAAAAGACAACGGTCGCACCGATCCATATCAAAATACAACGGTCGCACTGATCCATATCAAAAGACAAATGACACACCGATACTGATCATCTGAGTCACCGAAGATGTCTCACCGGTGCTGATCAAATGAGTCACCGATCATGTCACACTGATGCTGATCATCTGAGTCACCAAAGATGTCTCACCGATGCTGATCAAACGAGTCACCGATCATGACACACCGATGCTGATCAAATGAGTCACCGATCATGACACACCAATGCTGATCATCTGAGTCACCGATCAGGACACACAGATGTCTATTCACCGATGCTGATGTTGATGACCTACCAATCACTTGACTCACTGATTGTCATAAAAAGATGTTTGAATTTCTTTATCTTTATTTAATCTAACCAACGGTCACATTAGGAATATTTTAATACTCTGTTATTTATTTAATGAAGGTTGTTTGATGTCAGAGAACCGTACCTCATACCTACAAAAAGAAATCATTTCTTTCGCTGGAGCTCATGCTATAAATACATGAAGTCCCTATTGGTGCAAAGAGACTCGGGTGACAACAACGAGACACATATGAGTGTAAAGAGTGGTGGATGAGATAGTTTCAGAAGACACAGAACCTCATACACACTCAAGCTTACTCAAGAAGAGTTCTGTACATTCACAAGGACATTAAAGAACTTCATCGACTACATTTTTCACTATCTCTGAACCTGGATGCTAAGAAGACGACACTCTTTTTTTCAGAAAAAAACAAGAAGAAGACTCAGAACCATTTCTGATAAAACATAAGGAGTCTAATGCTTCACTGAAATCACTAGAGACATTTCTAAACTCTACATCTCTGCTCTGTGATTCATTATTTTTACATTTCGAGCAGTGTGTGTTACCTGCTGTATTTAACACAGACACTGTCTCCTGTACTTTAACTGGAGGATCTGTAAATCCTCAGCAAACTCATTACATCTTTCATTTCCCACAATAGTAGTGTTAGAGGTCGTGTGTGACCTGGAAAGCTGGTTGTTGTTGTTCTGTTTCCCATGAATATCAGTGGTAGAGGTCTTCGACCTGGACAGTTGTAAACTGTTGTGAACCTTGATCCAGGGTGTGGATCAAATTTATATAATGTGTTGAGATGACTAAGTCTCAGCATGAGACTGAACCTCTTGTTTATATCATCTGTGCTATATCATTCAAAGTTATTCCTTTTTATTCCGATGCTAATTACTTTAAAACCAAAACTGTTTTAATGTCACTTTGATAATTAAACATCCAAGTGTTTATATTAGTTGTAAATCAGTAAGTTAGTTTCAAAAGTTAATCAACTCTTCTGTTGTGATTAACTGGGAAATAATCAATCCCTTGAGAACCCAACAAAACCTTTACTTTGATATAAATTCACTACAGTTTAATTCAGTATTTTATTTGGGGTTTTTTAGACAATGTTTTTAAATCAGAAATTTTAATTGGAACTCAAATCACCCCCCCACTCTTGAGTATCCACTCCGACCAACAATGCACGCCATTGTTCCCTGTGGATCGACCCCGAACATATGCTATACTAAAGTTATAAGAATCGGTAATTAATTTGGGATGCATATAACATCAGTCAACGACAAGAGAGACCAAATTTTGGTGTTGTTGCTGTGGAACATCTTTGGTTTTAGTGCTAAGATTTAAATTGTGTTAATAGTTTAATTATGTGAAAATAAAAATAAAAAATTATCAAAAATCGCTTCTCTAATCCCATTTCAAATTTTCTCTTTTAATTTTCCCTTGTTACACCTTGTATTTGTGTTGTGATTGTGAAGAAGCTTAAAGTATTTTTTTAGACATCACACACGATCTAGAACCGCCAAGTTTTTGGATTTAGTTCCACTTGACCCAGAGATCGAACAGACCCTGCTTCAACGTCAGCGAGAACTGATAGAAAATCACAACCAGCAACCACAAACCATGGCAAACAAGGAATAGGGAGCACCAGCCGTGGATTATATGGCTGAGAATCAGTACCATGATCAGAAGCCTCCCGTTGCTGGTCTACCGGAGTAGGCTCTTAGAGCATTCATGGAATTCCTCCCAAGGGATTACCAACATCCGCTGCAACAACTCTTCCTACGGCCTTATTTCTCCCCTCAGGAGTAGTAGTATCTGCAACCTCCACCCCCTCAGTAGTCACCTCCAAGATGTACCCTTATGAAGTACAGACTTCCTTCGATCCATAGAGCTGATATAGGAATCGTCCATTCTCTTGTCTAGACCCAGCACTTTGAGATCAATCCTACAATCATACAGCTGATCCAGAACACTGTCCAATTTAGAGGCCTGCCCAGTAAAGACCCAAACGCCCATCTGTCCAACTTTCTGGAGATCTGTGACACGTTTTGTTACTATGGAATGTCCAAGGACTCCATTCTTCTTCGCCTATTTCTTTTTTCTCTATGGGATAGGGCAAAAGAATGGATCAAGGGGCTGCCACAACGATCTATCCTCACCTGGGAGGAGCTAGCCCAGGTGTTCCTGTCCAAATACTTCACACCATCGAAGACGGTGACACTCCATAATGAGATTCACAATTTCCAGCAGCACGACTCCGAGTTGTTATACGAGTCTTGGGAACACTTCAAAGAAATGTTACGAAAATGCCCCCACCATAGACTCCCACTCTGGATGCAAGTCCAGACCTTCTACGGAGGACTTAAAACGAATACCAAGTACGTGGTGTATGCGGCTGCTGGAGGTACGGTGATGCGAAAATCCCCCGAAGAGCTATTCGAACTAATGGAAGACATGTCAGCCAACAGCTTCCAGTGGAACTCTGATCGAGGTACTCAAGAGTTAGGTATCCACAATATTGACACTACCACAATGTTAGCTGCTCAGTTGGACGCTGTGTCCAAGAAAATCGATGCATTGAATCTAAAAAGGGCATATCATGTTCATGCGATGAACCATTCAGTATGTGGAGACTATGGTGATAACCACAGCATGGGAGAATGAATGGGTTCTACTGGAGGCACTTCGATGAGTGAGGTGAGTTATGTTGCCCAAAATCAAGGGCCCAACCAGTACCAGTAGTACCAGAACCCGGCATGGCGAGACCAACAGAACACAGGCTGGGGCCAACAACTGCAGAATCCTCCGCCCAGCGACCGCCCAGCTACAACCATCCTCTATAACAGAACCAATATCAAAGGCCGCAACATCCCCAGTAGGAGACTCATCCGCAACAAGGGTATCAGAACCCTCACCCACAGAAGCCACGATATCCACCTCCTCCACCGACTCAACAACCACCTCAGCAAGAGAACACCTCAAGGTTAGAGGATCTGATGTCTAAATTCATATGTACCACAGAGACACGGTTTCAAAATCAGGAAGCTTCAATTCGAGGCTTTTAGAATCTGATTGGACAGCTAGAAAATCAACTTTCAAGAAGGCAACCCGGTACACTATAGAGAAACACCGAGAAGAACCCAAGGAAGGAGGCCCATGCCATCATGCTCCGTAGTGGAAAAGAGCTCCAACAGAACCAATCCACACAACAGGGTTCATCCACACCCCCTGATGATGAAGAACGTACCAACACCGACCCCGCCTCATATGAGGGCCCACAGAAGGAGGCTTTCCAAAATAAAGAAAAAGAGGTATTCCAACCATTCAAACCTGCCTTACCATTTCCGGAGAGATTGAAGTAGAGTAAGTTGGACCACCAGTTCAGAAAATTCATGGACGTAGTCAAAAATCTACAAATTAACATTCCATTTGTCGAAGCCTTAACTCAAATACCCACATATGAAAAATTCATCAAGGAAATCCTCTCTAATAAGAGGACGATGGAGGATTTGGGTATTATTACACTAACAAAAGAGTGCTCCCCAGTCATCCAACATTAAATTCCTCCCAAACTCCAAGATCCAGGTAGTTTCACCATTCCTTGTACTATCAGATCCTGTGAGTTTGGGAAGTCTCTCTGTGACTTATGGGCCAGCATGAACCTCAGGAACCTCTGAGTTTTCAAGAATCTGGGACTCAACGAGCCCAAGCCTACCCGTGTAACCCTTCAAATTGCTAATCGATCCATCAAACACCCAAAGGGACTACTGGAGGATGTACTTGCCAAGGTGGGTAGGCTAATCCTCCCCATTGATTTCATCATCCTTGACATGGGGGATGACTAAAAAGCACCTCCTATACTTGGAAGACCTTTCTTGGCAACTGGGAAGGTATTGATTGATGTGTACCAAAGAGAGCTTATTTTCTGAGTAGGAGATGAAAGAGTTTCCTAAAACGTCCTCAAGGCTGTGAAACATGCTTCCTTGTCAGATCATGAGGAATGGTAAGCAGTGTCCACCATGGTTAACCATTTTAGCGAAAAAGGGGATGATCTGGTTTGTTCTTTTACTTCAAATAATTTAACTATTCCATATATTCTATTAGAAGAACTGCCAGAAGACTTGCAATTCTTAGAAGTCCAGGGCAGCCACTATTGGCAACGTGCAGTTGTTCCTGATAGTTTGGAATGGGAGAAGGTTCAACAACTTGTTCCTTCGATTTTAATGGCACCTGAACTCAAACTGAAACCTCTTCCATCTTCTCTCGACTATGGGTATTTTGGACCCAATCAAACTTTTCCTGTTATACTTAATGCAGAAATGTCGTTGGATCAGGAAGATTCACTTCAGAAGGTTCTCAAACAACAGAACCACGCCATTGTGTGGATATTTTCTGATCTAAAGGGAATCATCCTTACCATTTTCACTCACAAGGTGCTACTTGAAGAATGTGACAAGCAATCTCGACAACCACAATGACCCTTTAATCCTCCCATGAAAAAAGTTGTAAAAAAGAGGTGATCAAATTATTAGATGCATGCATCATCTATCCCATCTCAGATAGTCCGTGGGTGAGTCCCCTCCAAGTGGTACCAAAAAGGTGCGTATCACTGTGATTTCAAATGAAAAGAACGAGCTCATACATACAAGCACTATCACGGGCTGGTGAGTCTTTGTGGATTTCTGGAAGATAAATGATGACACAAGAAAAGATCACTTCCCCTTGCCACTCATGGATCAAATGCTAGAGAGTCTAGAAGGGACCAACTTATATATCTTCCTCGATAGTTTTTCTGGCTATAACCAAATCTCCATTGCTCGAGAAGATCCGGAAAAGAGCACATTAATTTTCCCCAATGGCACATTTTCTTATCGAAGGGTGTATTTCGGCATGTGCAATTCCCCCGCCACCATCCAGCACTGTATGCTGGCCCTCATCCACGACATGATGGAATCAATCCTGGAGGTATTCATGGATGATTTTTCCTTTTATGGAAAATCATTCACAATTTGTTTACGACACCTAGATCTAGTTTTGGAACGATGTGAGGACACTATCCTAGTCATGAACTAGGAAAAGTGTCATTTCATGGTGCAAAGTTGTATAGTCTTTGGCCACAAAATTTTAGCAAAGGGGATAGAGGTGGACCCGATGAAGATCGAATTCATTTCATGACTACCTATATTGACTTCCGTCAGAGCCATCCAAAGATTCCTGGGGCATGTAGGTTTTTACAGGCGGTTTTTACGTGACTTCTCCAAAATAGCCCAGCCCCTCACCAATATTCTAACCAAGGATTACATATTTGAGTTTAATGAGACATGTGTCAGATATTTTGATCATCTAAATCAGCGCCTGGTGGAAGCTCCAATTATGATTTCTCCTAACTAGGAGGAGCATTTTGAGGTGTTGTGCGATGCGAGCGACTACGCAGTGGGAGCAGTCTTGGGCCAGCGACTTGATCGGATTTTCCGACCTATCTATTATGCCAGCAGGATGCTCAATGAGGCATAGATCAAATACACCACCACAGAAAAGGAGATGCGTGCAGTAGTTTTCTCATTTTATAGGTTTTGTTCTTTCTTAGTTCTTTCTAATGTTATTTCTTATACTGACCATGTAGTAATAAAGTACCTACTGAACATGAAATATGTGAAGCCCCGATGGATCTGATGGGTACTCCTCCTACAAGAATTTGATCTTGAGATACGAGATAATAAAGGAAGTGAGAACTTCATTGTTGACCATATCTCACACCTCGAGGTGCCTTATTTGGAGAAGGAATAAGATCAGGAGATCAGGGATGAATTTCCTGATGAGCACCACTTTTTGATCAAACAAACACCTAGACCATGGTATGCTGATATCACTAATTTTCTGGTTACATGTGGCATTCACCCTGACCTCTCCTTCCAGCAAAGGAAAAGATATTTCTATGATGTAAAAAGGTACTTCTGGGAGGATCCTCTGCTATTCGTATCATGTGCAGATGGAGTGATCCGCTGTTGTATCCCGTAGGATGAAGTTCACGGTGTCCTGGAGTTCTTTCACGCCTCACCAGTAGCAGGACATCATGGTTCGGACCGTACCATAATAATGATTACACAGTTTAGATTTTTCTATCCCACCATGCATAGAGATTCCCGGGCCTTTGTTTCTTATTTTGATCGGTGCCAGAGGACCGATAATGTGGGTCGTAGAGCCGAGATGCCCCAGCACCCCATCCTGGAGGTCGAGATTTTCGACGTCTGGGGCATAGATATCATGGGACCCTTTCCCCCATCTTTTGGGAACACTTACATCACGTTCTGCGTCGACTACGTCTCCATGTGGGTGGAATCCACTACTACAACACACGACACAGCCAAGGTAGTCATAAATTTATTAAATAAAAATATTTTTAGCAGGTTTGGAGTTCCACGAGTACTGATCAGCGATAAAGGGACCCACTTCGACAACACACTGATGAGAGGAATACTTTCAAAGTATAGAGTAAAGCATCAGATAGGGACACCCTATCATCCCCATTCCAATGGACATGTAGAGCTCTCCAACTGTGGGACCAAGCAGATCCTAGATAAAATAGTGAACACTTCGTGGAAGGACTGGTCTAAGAAGTTAGATGATGCCTTGTGGGGATATCATACTACTTTCAAAATACCACTAGGAATGTCCCCATTCCACCTCGTCTATGGCAAGCCATGCTATCTGCTAGTAGAATTGGAACACAAAGCCTACTGGGCCATCAAAGCCCTAAATTTTGATCTGAAGGAAGATGAAGTGAAATGGAAGTTCCAACTGTCAGAACTTGATTAGATCCGATTGGAGGCATACGAGAACACCATGTTGTACAAGGAGAAGACAAGATCCATTCACGCCCAGATGATTTCACAAAAATATTTCTAACCTGGTGGTCATGTACTTCTCTTTAATTCTCATCTTCTCTTATTCCCCAGGAAGTTAAAGTCACGATGGTCGGGACCATTCCACGTTCTGCACGTATTCAATCAGGGAGCGGTAGAAATTTCTGGAGAAGATGGTCAAACATTCAAGGTAAACAGACAACGGTTGAAAGCTTTCCATTCCACATACAACATGGTGGGACCATTGTCCACCATCCAGCTTAGGTAAGTGAGGTAAGAAGGTCGAGCCAACGACCTAAAACAAAGGCGCTTCCTAGGAGGGAACCCAGAGGTTACACATCGTGTCCCACTTAGATACATGGAGTGTACTTATCATTTAAATTTATAATATTAATAGTATAAATCTATAGTATAACAAATAAATAACCATGGATGATGCCGGTGTTGATGGTAAAGTCACTAGGAGCTTATTCAAGCCGTCCCCGGTTCGAATCCTCCTGACCTTCCTTCGGCACGGGGTTCCTCCTTTTATTTACACTGCGTGTGTGGTATTTTCCATATATGTATATATATAAATATGTTTAATAAAACACATGATAGGGATGGACCAGTTGGATAGAATCGTAATCCGGTTTCAAAAGTTTCGGGCTCAAACCCAGACAACCTTCCAATTTCCATCATTTGTTCTTTTGATAAAACCACATGACGTGTCCTTCCATATACACCGTGTGTGCCATAATTTTATGAATATAAATTAAAAACATTTTTAAAATAAGAAATTATATGCGGGAGAAGATGGAGGATTGGAAAAGTCTCGGCACCAGGTTCGAAAGACCCGGTTTCGAATCACGCTACTCTCCCCACTTCATCCCCATCCATTCCTAAATAAAAACCGCACGTCGGGATTTTCATTCTTTCTGTGTGTATAGACCGTATCGAATAAATATATATATAAAATAAATCTGAACAACAGAACAACCGTTGATTCAGTGGTTTAGGGCTTTCATTCAGAATGGCCGATCACCAGTTCGAATCCCGCCCTAAGAACCGGAACAAAGGTTGTACTAATCTTTTTGTAATTTTAAAATACACGGCGTGTATTTCCTGATATACGTCATGTATAGGTTTATAGTAGAATTTATATATATATATATATATATATTATTTTCATTATTAAATAATAAAAATTATATAATTTACTGTAATAATTATATTCATTAATATGTTTTTTTAATGGAATACATGGTGTGTAGTCCAAACATACACATCGTGTACCTCCCCTATATAGGCCGCGGGCCACCCGGCTTGAGCCCGTGTCACATGACCTCCCCATTTCCTCCCCTGATCATGTTTTCTTCTCTCGAACACCTCCTGCACACCCTTTTCTCAGATCCATCGATTTGGTGCGTTTCAAGCTCTGATTTCTTTCACACTGTGATCCTCGGTCATGGTACGCCGTTTTACACCATCTATTTAAATTTTTTAGAATCGTTTAGGGTGATTTTCGGTTCGGCTGACCATTCGGCTTCTGCCAGTACATGGCCATGATTGAAGAACACACGTCGTGTACTTATGTACATGGCCACACCAAAATACTTCAAATTTGAATATACACGGTGTGTACTTTAAGTACACATCGTGTCCTTGTTCAATGTGCCCACGTACCACCTTTTCACACTGCCTCACACCCCATGTTTTACATACACGGCTTGTGTGTTTGGTATATGCCGTGTATACCATTTCCATTGGCCCCTCCGTGTGTGTCACATAACCCGGCCTGTCACCCCATGTTCCAGAACACAGCGTGTATGTTTGGTACGTGTCGTGTCCTTTATATCTTTAGTCAGCCCATGTCTCCCCTACACATGACCTCTCACTCCATGTTCCAATACACGGTGTGTGTGTTCGGTACACGCCGTGAATAGAATTTCCTTTGGCCAGCCCGTGTCTCACCCTCCACATAGCCATGTTTTTCTATTCAAGAACGCACCGTGTCCTATCTATACATGACATATCATTTTTTTAATCCTTTCCACGAACATGGTCGTGTCTTTTATGAATACACGACCACCTACACTTTGACTGAACACGGTGTGTATGTTCGGTACACACCGTGTACTATTACATGGTTGGTTTTTCACCCATGGCATGTCTATCCAGCAAACACGAGATACTCTACATTTTTTTCCACTACACGCCGTGTACTCTGAATTAAATGCCATGTACTTTTATTTTACAGTTTTCTCACATTTTCTTTATTTTGTTTCCTTTCCATTTTCTTTTTGTTTTGTTTTGTTTTCATTTTCTTTCAATTTCAGGCTATGGCAGATCATGATCCTTTCCGAGGGAAGCAGCCAGCCTCTACAGCTGAGGGAAAGGGGCCCAACTATCATCAGATCCGACTCTGACCACATACACAGCCGGACCCTGATGCTCCAGTCTTCGTGCTTCCTCTGTTGGACATTCTAGCGCCACTCACTCCCTCAGTAGAGGCCAAACCTAATTCTGCTGCTCTAGTTACAACTTTCTTTGTTCTATCTTCATCAGCAGGTGGTCCCTCTTTGAGTAGACCTTCCACTGAGTCACCCTCTACTTTGGCAGATCCACCTACAGAGCCTGCCGCTGCTGCTGCACCGGCACCTGGGCCGGGACCTGTAGGTGCTCTTTATCCTTGCATGATATTCTCGTTCACCAATCTAGTATACGACAGGGTCCGACGCATCTCTCTTTGGCCGATCCCATTGAGTGGCTGGTACCTCAACAATAGATTTCCATAGCTTCTCGATATTTGGGAGGAGTTGGAGGCACTTCTCAGGAAAACCTCGCTCCTCGATATTTTCCAGGTTAGTACTCCTGTGTTTTGTGATTTATTTTTGGAGTTTGCGGCCTCATTTGAGTTTGATAGAGCAGAGTTCTGGAAGACACCGGGCGATGCGGTACCCATAGTTCAATTCCGGCTAGGCAGCCGATGTTTCACTCTTACCATGACAAAGTTTGGCTGAGGGTGCGACTTGTACCCCCATACGATCACCTGACCCCTCGTTTTTACCATGACCTGGCCTAAGCGCTCTGAACTTGTTAACATGTGGCGGGAGATCAATGTTCCTGACCACCGTTACTCCCCCACTTCCCAGAAGAGAACTCTTATAGCTAACCCCTCCCTTTTCTTCACCCACCGGTGCTTCAGAACCATCCTTTTACCCCACCATGAGGATATGGGGGTCGTGACCGGTAGTTACATAGAGCTTCTTACCTATGTCATCCAGCACGACTACTCGGACCTCCCCTATCTTTACGCCTCTTATTTCCACTCCATGCTTACTGGCCGTCAGGTAAACCTGACCGGTGATTTTTACACCACCCATCTTTCCCACCACCTAGTGGTATTCGAGCCATCTTTACCTCATGACTTTTTAGGTTCACCCCAGAAGATGTACTTTCTCATTATCATTCGCATGGGATTGGTCCGAAAGTAGGGGGTGCCTATATCCTTGCTCGAGATCGATCCCCACCACCTTCTAAACCTCCCGCCCTAGCTTCTGCCCCTGCTCCTACTTCCCCACCCCATTCAGCTTCTCCCCCTCACCCACCTCCTCCTGACCCCACTTCTTCTAACCTTCCTTCTTTTTTCCAATCACCCATCCCACCTACCCCCGCACCCTCGGTAAATCTTTCACTTTCCCACAGCCTAGCTGCGATAAACCAGGTCTTGGTTTGATTGGAAAACCACCAGGTTCAGATGGAGCAGCAGTTCGTTCATATCATTGGATGCTAGGACACCATTGCGCACCATTTTATTCATCTAGACGGCTGCCAAGACTGCATGGAGCTTCTGTTGGCACATATTTCTCAGCATCATGGTGTTACACTGCTTCAACCACCGACCTCTGCCTCCGTTCCTGGCCCTTCTACAGCTGCTCCACCATCATCTCCTACGCGTGCCAAAAATTCTTTTCTACTGACTACGATGAGCCCTACTGCTTCCACTTCTACCAGGCCAGGGCTTTCTTCTGAGCTTCCATCCCGGAGTCCAGCACATGCGGCTCCTACTTCTTCAGCTCCCCATCCCGATGCAGAGTCTGAGCCTCCCGCTTCCACGGCTCCCACGCCATCTCTTCCAGTTGGTTTTGTACAGGATGATGCCTCCCATGAGGAAACCCCATCATAGTGACATTATTGTTTCCCTTATATATCTCGTTTTTCATTTTATGTGCTGTGATGGTATGCATGTTTGCAGTTTTCTTTTTCCTCAATAGTCACAGGTATCATGGAACACCTTGTGCATCACTTTTGAAGAGGGGATTATTTTTTCATTTGTTTATTATTTTTTTGGATTTACTTCTTCCACTAATTTCCCTCATCTTTGCCCCTCATATCTCCCCCTTTCCCACCCTTTCCCTTCGTATTGCACTTGGTGGACCATGTGTCGTATTAAGTGTGGGGGAGAATCTACCTCTTTCACCTTATCCATTGTCCTTAAACTAATATAGGAGACATCATTATAAGATTCTATATTTGAAAATATAAAGCAATTTTGGTTAATCATTCATATAAATTCTAGAGTTATCAGTAGGAACTTTTGGAAAGGTAGCATGATTATTTTAGTTTTTAAGTATTTTAAAATGATTGCTGATATAGTTTCAATTGCAACATTTAATCTTTGATTAAAAACATTTATTAGGAAATCATTTATATGCATGTCATGAACTGATTGTCCCTTTATTATTTTTCCACTCCTGAGATGTATTCTAAACCTTTTTTCGTAATTCTTTTCTAATACCCTCTTTTTTGATAGATTCTTAGGATATGAGTCATTACCATAATTGGCTTGATTTCTTTTCAAAAGAAGATGAAATTTTTGAATTACATGAAAATGATTAAGGCATTAGATTGTTTCAACCCATTTATCTTGAGACCTACCCTACATTTAATCTTCCCAAAGCCTATAGAATCCATGAAAAACCTTTATAGGAAGACACATTACAAGACTATTTCCCTTCCTACCCTATTTCTTTTTAAACATTTCATTATTATTCATTTGAGCTTTAAAGTGTGAGTTTGCAATACCTGGCATATTTTTGTGCACATCCCTGAAATAAAGTGTGGGGGAGTGCCTCTTGATTATTTGGGGAAGAATGGGTTTCAAACATCTACTCACTGTATTCATAAGTGTTTCCCATGTCTTTTTATATAAAAAAACAACCAAACAAAAAGGGGAGATTATGATTTTTTTTCTCATGAACGCTACATGCCTAAAGAAGATGGTGACGATTATAAAAGCATTTGGCTAAGCTTGTGAAGGATGAATTTTCAGTGATCTTTACTTTGAATATCATGTAATGTTTTTTAAAGGAATTAACCTTCTTTTTTCAAGCCTCAGAATTTATTTTCACATCTGAACCAACCAACCCTTAGCCACAGAGACATCTGAACCTTATTGATAAAGCCCCCATGATTTTTGTAATTAAATTTTTCTGAAGTAGAGCACAAGGAATCTTGAAAACCTATGGATAGAGTGTATATACCTTAGATTGATCATAAATTTTAATAAAAACATCTTGAGTGTAGAGTGTGATTTGTACTGGTAAGGTAAATCATTAAGTGGCATGCATATTTCTGAACTGTAGAAGAATGTGTAATGCCCCAACCCCAGCTACCCAGAGTCGGTGCATTACTTCGTAACATTGGCATGATCACAAAAGATCAAGTCTCGAAAGACCGATTAGTTAAGTAGCCTTGGAAACACTAGATACATTAATAAGTCTTACATTACATCATAAAATGAAAAACTACTAACAATGTCTTCATAGTCCACACTCATATCCTCTTCTGAATATCCCTACAGGTCATTCATAAAATACTTCTTCACATTCTGGAAAATATTAAAACATTGAAAGGGGTGAGCTCAGATGATCAGTAAGGATAACAATATAGAGGAATCTTTCATTAATAAACATAAACATTTAAGTCAATGTATAACTAAAACAAAAGCCTTTTAAACTGGAACTTCAACATAATATATCAAATGTAAAATGAGATAATGCAATTCACTTCTTCACATGGATATTCTACTAGTCGAATAATCACATGCAATATCAATAACCACTTTCATAATGATGGAATGCATAATGCCAAACTATCATAACCACGTAGCCAAGGCCTCGTGCCAAGACCACAAAAAAGATTTTGTCAAGTCCTCGTGACAAGACACTAGTTTGTCTCATGAGACCTGACGATGCATCGAGGAGCTATAGCGGGCTCCACTCATCACTTACTAAGTCCAATGCATTCCTTATATGAAAAATGGTATATAAACATTTAGGAATATCATTTTCTAAAATACCATTTGAAATTAATTGCGACATAAAAATACCAATTCAATTTTTAGAAGATACTTACACTTAAAATTGCTCAAATATACTCCAGTGTTTTTCTAAAAACATTATGCAAGCTTCTGAAAACAAAATAACTAATTCTGAGACTACTCAACTAATTACAGGCCATGATGGGTCCACGCCCAATCCCTTCCTGTCTACCACACTCGAGAGTCGGGTTTTCTGAAATCATTTTTAAGTTGGCGTTAAATACGTATACTTTTTCACTGGATATTCATATATTGGAGAGAAATATCTCTTTTTTGAAATCATTTTAAAATCACATAATTATAAAAGCAATCCTTTCGAATAAACGTAAATGTCAAAGGGGTTTTTACACCGTATAAAAGAATGTTGTGTATAAAACCAAATATGCCTCAATGAAAGGAGATTGAGACGAAGTCCTTAAAAAGATCATTTTTAAAATAAAATATATCTATTATGTGTATTAAATATAGGTACACATAAAGAAATTAAAAATACAAAATAATACATAATAATATCATGACATAATTTGAAAGTAGGAGATTAGCCCAAAGAATGGAAGTTGGGTTAAAATGTTCCATTACCTTGTGTACGACTTGATTCGACCGTTCATTATCCTACTGAATAATAAACTAGAGTTAATATCTACCATTTTCAATTTCATTATCCTTTTTATATCACTTATTACAATGTTATGAACATTATGTAATTATTTAAGTTAATAACAGTCGTTTTCTCGATTATTGGTACTTGAGTAAACAATAAACATCATATAATTACAAGTTGTTTATGTGGTAGAATATCCATTATCTCCAAAATTATATTCAAGATTTAGATGTCATATATATCATATATATCCAGTATATACATTCATTCATAATATTACGTAACATTTAGAGGTAAGAAATGAAATGCACCGTTCATGGAGACGGTAAGCCGTACGTACGCATGAACACTACTGTCATTTCTATTTTGTATTTAATGGAATGAAATCATAATTATATAAAGGTATAATATAGTTCCAGTATAATATCATATATAATATCATTTACTCCATCCTTTATACATCCCACATATGGCATTAATGATTCACATCACTTTGAGGGGGCGGTAGTCCGCACTTCCTAAAATGAAATTATCGCATTTACCCATAATGGAAATCATAAAGTATGCCACAAATGAGAAATACCGAAGCATAAGGAAAACATAAAAATAATATATATATCATATATAAAAATAGTTTTGTCAAAATGGCCACCATTATAGGTGTTAAAATAATTTGAACAATCATCGTTTCGTGAGGCAGTATTTCACCACCCATAGAAACAGTATGTTCTTTAACCATTAGACGAAGGTGTGTGTAAGTGTAAACCAAATAATTATCATAACGACATCCTAGTATATTGTAGATACTGTTTTTGTTACAAAAGAAAGGAATAAAAAGAGTTTAATGGGTTGGAGAAGCAAAATAAAACAAAACAACATTAGAGAAGACATTAACTTAAAATTGGGTAACTCTTTTTGATTTGAGCCAAAGGCATCCTTGGGATGAATTCATCAAAAAGTGAGGCTTCTATGAGTAAGGGAGGGAAGTTGGGAGAGTATTTGGGCAGAGGTTGGCTGAGCCAAATGGATTGAAAGTGTGAATGAGGTGGTAGAGATGGGGGCCTTTTATAAGAGGAGAGGAGGGGCACTCTTGGAAAGTAAGTAAATTTTACATTATTATACAATGATTTTAGGATTCTAAAGGTTAAAAACTTATATAATTCGTGGCTAAGGTGATAAGGGTTTGATATATACCCATAAAATAGTCTTTGGACAAGTGTAAGCCTTGGATTGTACATTATCTTTTCATTTTATTAAAATCAGTAAATAATGTGGTCATTGCTGCATCATAATGATGTCATAAATAATTTAATTTATTTAATGTCTAAAAATTATAAAAAAAATACTATGATGTAGGAAATATTTTTATCTTTCCCATAACTATTTATAGTCAAAAATATTATTTGTATAACCCCATGTAAAAACTATTTTAGTAAAACATTTCATGTTTGTGTCATTTTTTTCTTTAACATTCAATAAATGGTATTTATGTCATTTTCCAACTAATGTGGCTCCATGTGGTCCCCAAGTTGACCCATGGATTGTCTTGGTCGGCCATGGAACATCCAATGAGGGTAGGACATGTGTCAAGATCATCTCATATTTTTAAAACATTATTTTTACCTTAAACTACACTAATTACCACTAATCGCGATTCATAACATAAAAGTTACTATTCATCGAAATTATTTTAATCTCATTGAACCACATTTTACTTCATAATGACAACCATGTATGTCGGATTTTTGAAAATCAAACCACAGAAGTGGTAATATTTCATTTAAATGAAAAATCTATTTTTTAACTACCACTTAGTGGTTTCATTATTCATCAAAAATTGAAGTTTTTCAGAACAATGCCAAAATTTCACCCTAAGCTATAATTGATATTCCGAATTCAAAAATGATCTCTATTTTATGAAATTCCAAACATATATGTTGCATTAATTAATTTTATAATTAATTCCCGATGTCATAACAAATAGCGTATTTTTAAGAAACAATATATATCAAAAGATTGACAATTGTTTATGTCCAATTTCAAAGTGAAATTAATTCTAATGAACACCATTGGATAAAATTGTAAAAATATATTCTAATTATACTTTAAAACCACTCAATAGTATAACTTATCACTGTAAATTATTTTTATTAAAAAGTTGTTTTATGTATTTTTCACTATTCATAAAAATTTGGATGTTCTCAGAAAATTACAAAAAATTCAACATAGGCTAATTTCAATATTAGGAATACTAAAATGAAGTCCATTTTGAAATATAAAATTTCAATAAATTTAAAAAGTGTTTATTACTAATCATAACGGCTACTTTGATTAGTTGCGGTGTGTTAGAACTCGAAGTTGCGTACAATGCAAGCTATTACATTATTGAATGAGAAGCGTATCATGGAATCTCGGGGTGTTACATTCTCCCCTCATTCAATAAATTGCATCCTCGCAATTTGAAATTTTTCTTTGAAAATAAAATGTTGAAATGAGAAAATGCCTTTGTGGAAAACCCACATCAGAAATAAGATTATTAAAATTTAGCCTTAATAAGAGGGAAAGGGAAATGAAAAAGTCACCACCCAATTATGATCTCGATTAGGAGAAAATTGGTGGAAATTAGAGAAATATAATTTGAGGGAAAACGTAAATATTTATAGGGAGTGATTGAGGTCATCAATCACAATCAACTGTCAAATTGAGTGCCTCAAAGCCTTCAATCTATGTTGATTTAAAATATCATCAGTTCAACAAGACATAAGGTATTAGGATAACACATTTTTTTGTTTTAATATCCCTTTACTAAAGTTTAATAATTAATTTATTCATTGAATAAGAGATAGGTATATATATATTTATTCTTGACAATTAGAGTTTCAACCTTCAACTCGTCTCTCACTCAAAAAGATAATAGAACTCAAAAATAGTATACTTATCCTAATTGTATAAGGTTCCAAATGTTAACACATACCATTAAGATTAGTAAAAAAAATTTGTAATAACCAGGGACTTCATGTAGGCTAGTGGTAGGAAATAAAAGCCTGTCGCACTATGGTTGTGGGTTCGATTCCTGCAGCTTTGTCTGACACGACGGGTTATGCCCCACCCTGCAGGTTGTCTTTTTCCTAAAACTATAGTATTATAATATTCCAAAAATAATATTCATAAATTTTTTAACCTTAAACAATACAATCCAAAGATCAACTTAATCCACTCCAACCTTAATAGTTATCCAAAATACCTCTATCTAGACTTTCTCTAAAAGGTCTCTTAATTCCAAAATCAATTTATCAAATTCCCAAAAAAAAGTAAAGTTTCTCTTATTGTCGCATACTAAAAATATAATTACATTCATCATATTAAAACCTTGCTGAAATCAACAAGTACTACTGTACAATCCTTATATATATATATATCACATTATTATAATAACCAGAATATAATCCATGAGTCCAAAAGCACCAATACATTAGTTATTCTGCTTCAATGGTAGTAACAACATAAGATTTTCCTTGATCCCTTGGCCTTTTCTGAGGTAAGTTTCCCTGACGCTTAGGACATTCATTTGCATAATGACCCATTTCCCTACAATTATAGCATTCAACATTGATAGCTTCTTTCTTTCCCTTACAATCACGAGCCTGGTGACATTTTTCTCCACATTTGTATCAAACTCCCATTCCTTTTAGGAATGTACCAGGGTGATTCTTCCCACAATTATCACATAATGGAAAATCCTTCTTTCCCTTTTTCCCTTTATCTATCTCTTGTTCCACTGTTCTCTTCTTCTCTTGCTTTACTTTGTTGTCATAAGACTTAGAGAATTCCTTTTCTGTCTTGGTAGCACATGAGACAATATCTTCGTATGTTGAGAAAGATTGTGATACTAAAGCTCGATGGAGAAATGGTTTTAACCCATCAAAGAAACGATCAATCTTACCTCTTGGGTTACGTATATAATCTACAACATACCTTGCTAACCTTGTAAAGGTGGCCTCATACATTGCGATATTCTTATCCTCCTTTTTTCTCAGACTCAGAAATTTCCTTTCCATATCTGCTCTATGGTCAAGTGGAATGTATTTTTCTAGGAAAAGATCTTTGAACTCCATCCATTCCATATTTGATATGTCATCATCTTCCTTTGTGTTTTGAATCAGTGACCACCATTGATCAGAATCTCCAGTGAGGCGGTAAACTGCCATGATAACCTTTTCCCTTTCACTACTCCCCAAGGCGTGGAATATTTTATCTAAAGAGTTTATCCATTGCTCAGCTACTAATGGATTTTTACCCCCATTAAATGTTGGCGGTTGTTTCCTCATGAAGCGGTCTAAAATTGATCCTCCACGTTGTGGATCAGGGTGATCCAAATGAGTAAGGTTATTATTCATAACCTGAGTCAATTGTCCCAGTATGGTAATAAGTTGATCAGCACCAGTTGAATCTCCAGATCCACAATAATTATCTTGAGAAGGAGGGAAATCCCTACACGAAGTGTGTGAATTGATATGATTTCCATTCCTTCCACTAGGCGCCATTTCTAAACAATGGCATAAACTAGATTAGTTTATGAATTAAAATACATAATTCCACATTTGTAAAACACTTTACATAAATTAAACTATTTATGGATATAATCCATAATCATAAAAAAGAATGTTTTCTTTGAAGAAGTATATACTCATAACCCTTCATAGTGGTTTGTAAAGAAAATGAGAATTATCCTAAGAATATCCCACGAGAGTGTCGTAACCAAGAGTGCAGCAAGGCCCATTTTCGTGCACCAGTTCCCATTTGAGTCTAGATCAATGCGGTGTTTTCGGGTTTTACCCCATGGTACATCTGTGCCAGAGATGCCTCTACCTGCTCGTATCAAAACAGGGATGTATTGCTCGGAAAAATCAAAAAAATCTCTATAATACCAAAATTCTAGGAAGTTCTTCTATACTAATCCTTAAAGTCTATCTTCGGGCTATGTGCTCTAATCAGAGTTTATCTAAATCTAGCTTCCAAGGTTAGTACTAAACTGCCTCTGATACCAACTGTAACGCCCCAACCCCAGCCACCCAAAGTCGGTGCATTACTTCGTAACATTGGCATGACCACAAAAGATCAAGTCTCGAAAGACCGATTAGTTTAGTAGCCTTGGAAACACTAGATACATTCATAAGTCTTACATAAAATCATAAAGTGAAAAACTAATAACAAAGTCTTCATAGTCCACACTCATATCCTTTTCTGACTATCCCTGCAGGTCATTCATAAAATACTTCTTCACAACCTGGAAAATATTAAATCATTGAAAGGGGTGAGCTCAGATGCTCAGTAAGGATAACAATATAGCGGAAGCTTTCGTCAATAAACATAAACATTTAAGTCAATTTATAACTAAAACAAAAGCCTTTTAATCTTGAACTTCAACATAATATGGCAAAAGTAAAATGAGATAATGCCATTCACTTCTTCACATGGATATTCTACTGGTCGAATAATCACATGCAATATCAATAACCACTTTCATAATGATGGAATTCAAAATGCCAGACTATCATAACCACGTAGCCAAGGCCTCGTGCCAAGACCACAAATAAGATTTTGTCAAGACCTCATGCCAAGACACTAGCTTGTCTCATGAGACCTACCGATGCATCAAGGAGCTATAGCATGCTCCACCCGTCACTTACTAAGTCCAATGCATTCTTTATATGAAAAATGGTATATAAAAATTTAGGAATATCATTTTCTAAAATACCATTTGAAATTAATTGCGACATCAAAATACTAGTTCAATTTTTAGAAGATACCTACACTTAAAATTGCTCAAATATACTCCAGTGTTTTTCTAAAAACATTATGCAAGCTTCTGAAAACAAAATAACTAATTCTGAGACTGCTCAACTAATTACAGGCCATGATGGGTCCACGGCCAATCCCTTCCTGTCTACCACACTCGAGAGTCGGGTTTTCTGAAATCATTTTTAAGCTTGCGTTAAATACGTATACTTTTGCACTGGATATTCATATATTGGAGAGAAATATCTCTTTTTTGAAATCATTTAAAAATAACATAATTATAAAAGAAATCCTTTTGAATAAACGTAAATGTCAAAGGGTTTTTTACACCGTATAAAAGAAAGTTGTGTATAAAACCAAATATGCCTCAATGAAAGGAGATTGAGACAAAGTCCTTAAAAAGATAATTTTTAAAATAAAATAGATCTATTATGTGTATTCACTATAGGTACACATAAATAAAGTAAAAATACAAAATAATACATAATAATATCATTACATAATTTGAATGTAGGAGATTAACCCAAAGAATGGATGTTGGGTTAAGAAGTTCCCTTACCTTGTGTCCGACTTGATTCGACCGTTCATTATCCTCCTGAATAATAAACTAGAGTTAATATCTACCATTTTCAATTTCATTATCCTTTTTATATCACTTATTACAATGTTATGAACATTATGTAATTATTTAAGTTAATAACGGTTGTTTTGTCGATTTTTGGTACTTGAGTCAACAATAAATTTCTTATAATTACAAGTTGTTTATGTGGTAGAATATCCATTATCTCCAGAATTATATTCATTATTTAGATTTCATATATATCATATATATCCAGTATATACATTCATTCATAATATTACGTAACATTTAGAGGTAAGAAATGAAATGCACCGTTCAGGGAGACGGTAAGCCGTACGTACGCATGAACACTACTTTCATTTCTATTTCGTATTTAATGGAATGAAATCATAATTATATATAGGTATAATATAGTTCCAGTATAATATCATATATAATATCATTTACTCCATCCTTTATACATCCCACATATGGCATTAACGATTCACATCACTTTGAGGGGGCGGTAGTCCGCACATCCTAAAATGAAATTATCGCATTTACCCATAATGGAAATCATAAATTATGCCATAAATGAGAAATAAAGAAGAATAAGGAAAACATAAACATAATATATATATCATATATAAAAATAGTGTCATCAAAATGGACACCATTATATGTGTTAAAAGAATTTGAACAATCATCGTTTCGTGAGGTAGTATTTCGCCACCCACAGAAACAGTATGTTCTTTAACCATTAGACGAAGGTGTGTGTAAGTGTAAACCAAATCCTTATCATAAAAACATCCTAGTATATTTTAGATACTGTTGTTGTTACAAAATAAAGGAATAAAAAGTTTTTAATGGGTTGGAGATGAAAAATAAAACAAAACAACATTAGAGAAGACATTACCTTAAAATCGGGTAACTCTTTTTGATTTGAGCCAAATGCTTCCTTGGGAAGAATTATGCCCAATGTGAGGCTTCTAGGAGTAAGTGAGGGAAGTTGGGAGAGTATTTGGTCAGAGTTTGGCTGATCCAAATGGATTGAAAGTGTGAATGAGGTGGTAGAGGTGGGGGCCTTTTATAAGAGGAGAGGAGGGGCACTCTTGGAAAGTAAGGAAATTTTACATTATTATACAATGCTTTTAGGATTCTAAAGGTCCCACACTTATATAATTCGTGGATAAGGTTACAAGGGTTCGATATCTACCCATCCAATAGTCTTTGGACAAGTTTATCCCTTGGATTGTACATTATCTTTTCATTTTGTTAAAATCGTTAAATAATGAGGTCATCGCTGCATCATAATGATGTCATAAATAATTTAATTTATTTACTGTCTAAAAATTATAGAAAAAATACTATGATGTAGTAAATCTTTTTCTCATTCCAATTATTATTTATAGTCAAAACTATGACTTTTATAACCCCATGTACAAATTGTTTTAGTAAAACATTTCATGTTTGTGTCATTTTTTACTTTAACATTAAATAAAAGGTATTTATGTCATTTTCCAACTAAAGTGGCTCCATGGGGTCCCCAAGTTTACCCATGGATTTTAATGGTCTGCCATGGCACATCCAATGAGGGTAGGACATGTGTCAAGCTCATCTCATATTATTAAAACATTATTTTTACCTTAAACTACACTAATTACCTCTAATCGCGATTAAGAACTTAAAAGTTACTATTCACCAAAAATTATTTTAATCTCATTGAACCACATTTTACTTCTTAATGAAAACCATGTATGTATGATTTTTGAATATCAAACCACAGAAGTGGTAATATTTCATTTAAACGAAAAATCAGTTTTTTAACGACCACTTAGTGGTTTCACTATTTATCAAAAATTGAAGTTTTTCAGAACAATTCCAAAATATCACCCTAAGATATAATTGATATTCCGAATTCAAAAATGATTTCTATTTTATGAAATTCAAAACATATAAGTTGCATTAATTAATTTTATAATTAATTCCCGCTGTCACAACAAATAGCGTGTTTTTAAGAAACAATATATATCAAAAGATTGACAATTGTTTATGTCCAATTTCAAAGTGAAATTAATTCTAATGAACAGCATGGGATAAAATTGTAAAAATATATTCTAATTATACTTTAAAACCACTCAATATTATAACTTATCACTATAAATTATTTTGATTAAAAAAGTTGTTTTAAGTATTTTTCACTATTCATAAATATTTGGAAGTTCTCAGAAAATTACAAAAAATCCAACATAGGCTAATTTCAATATTAGGAATAAAAAAATGAATTCCATTTTGAAATATAAAATTTCTATAAATTTAAAAAGTGGTAATTACTATTCATAACGGCTACTTTGATTAGTTGCGATGTGTTAAAACTCGAAGTTGCGTACAATGCAAGCTATTACATTATTGAATGAGAAGCGTATCATGGAAGCTCGAGGTGTTAAAAATGTGTTGAATGATGGTGAGAATAGTTAGTTTAATTATATATGAGGCATGATTTTAATATCTTATGAATTATATTTGTTTGTGCCTTTTAGAATTTTTCCCCAATAACTCTATCATTTATACTTTTTATTAATTGAATCCATTCCGTTTAAAAGTGGAGGCTCTCTTAATTAGATGTTGAGATTTTTCTTGAGGGCAAGAAAATGACTAAGTGTTGGGGAATTTGTTGCACCCAATTTATGTATAAATTTCCATATATATAAGTGAAGATAAAAACATGATTTCAGAAAATATCTGTTGTTTCATGAACATATTATTTGATTTTGGTAATTCTGTTTACTTTCAAGAGCTTGTTCAATAAATAAAAGAATCAGGGGATGTTTGTGAAGATTTTGAAACTACATGGCGTGTACATTTATACACGCCGTGTACATCCAGACAGGGACACAGACCAAAGGAGGGAGAACACACCCATGTCACCAAGTAGAGGATACACGCCGTGTACTACATTCTAGATGTGGTGGTTGCTGAGAAAAGTCTACACGCCCATGTGGCCGTTGAAGGAGACACGACATGTTTCATTTCTACACGCCGTGTCTGATATTCTAGAAGGGGCTTGTGGCCAAACATATGATACTACACGCCGTGTATGGAGGCACTACACGATGTGTACACTCAACCACCAGGCGGTGCCGTGTTCAAAAGTCAAAGACAGCATGTTAGGACACCTGCCAGTGGGGGAATTGGCACCAAAGCGCCTTGATGAAAAGTACACGGCGTGTACATTCTATACACGCTCTGTATTTTATTTTTCTATAAAAAGAGGCCTTGGACTTCAGATTTTGGAGTTTAAAACCATTATAGGAGAGAAGAAGATCTGCTGCTACCATTCTTGAGCCATTGTGGTGCCATAATTCCTCTATTCCGCCTTCCAACATATTTCCTCAACGCTTACACGATGAATCCGCCAGGTATCACATGTGTCATTTCTTTCCTGCTTCTTATGTGTAACTAAAGGCCTTGTATTGGGGTTGTGGATGAATGGATCGTAATTTTTGTGTTGTTTTATATAGTTGTGTTTGCTCATTGTAATTCATCTTAGTCTTCTTAATTCACTGTAAAATATAACTGATAATACTCAGCTGGACCAAGGGAAGAATTCTCAGAGATACAAAAGAAAAGTAATGGTGAAAACATCCATGACCATTAGAAAGAATTCACCGATTCAAATAATGGACTAAACTCAGTAATGAATTATGAACGATGACCACCGGACCAATGAGTCAACTTCTCTAATTCTAAACAAGAGGAACCATACCAAGGAAATATTGTAACAAAATGAAATCCGAAAATGATGAATTATCATGAACAACACAACCATTTAAGCAATATACATAAAAAATCCTCAATCACCATATCCCCAACATGTCTTTTCTTCCCATTTTAAACTCTTTAAATTTACTCGTTGTTTTATTTAAAACTGTTAATCATTTATTCAAAGTAAAAAAATATAGTTTAAATCCAAAATCGAAATCAAACCAATCAACTCTAAATTCTGCATGCTTCACCTAATTAAGTGTTAACTCAATTAAATTCACGCACGCCATTGTTCCTTGTGGATCGACCCCGAACATATGGTATACTAATGTTTTAAGAATGGGTAATTAATTTGTGACGAATATAACTTCAGTAAACGACAAGTGAGGCCAGTACTTAAAGATTAATAGGTTCAAGGATGGGATCAAGGAAAATTCATGCTGTCTAAAACATGGAACTAGACATGACTCTTTTTTTGAAGAGTTTTTATTTTATGAAAAAAATGGAAACTGTGTAGATATGTCTACCCTGTAATCTTTTGAGATGTAGTAATTATGTCCTAATTCTCTAAAACTCTATACCTGAAAAGATCCTGAAGGTGAATTATACATTTATTTAAATATAATGTAATGTTTAAGGTCGTGTCCTTATAACAACCATCCAAGATCATAAACACCAAAGGTCACCTTAATCGGAATAAAGTGAGCAACCTTCATGAGCATGTCAATTAGAATGCATACTGCGTCATTCCCTCGAGGCAATATCAGTAATCATGTCACGAAGTCCATCACGACATCATTTCAATTCCACTCGGTAATGGGTAGCTGCTGTAAAATTCTTGCACGTCGCTGGTGCTCTGCCTTCACCTGCTAATAGGTGGAACATCTGATTACAAAACCAGCAACATCTCTCTTCGTACCTGGCCACCAATACTGACAGTGTAGATCACGATACATCTTGGTGACACTAGGATGAATTTTCCAAACTGAAGAATGAATGTATCGAATTAACTCGTAGCGTATATATGCTGGAAACCATAGACATCCCTAGAAACTCAAGATCTCATCCTCTCCCATAGTCCATCTGGGAAGAGGGTCCTCTCCTAACATGCTTTCCCATAGGACTAGGCCTTCGGAATCAGATAGTTGCCTCATTTTAATTCAGTCAAGAAGGGTATATGTAACAGCTACAGAAGAATGAAAAGTTTGACCCTGTCTATCATGTACGTCTAGATTAATTACAGAGAACAGAGCCATAAGCTGCTACTCGCTGCTAGATTCTTGAACTGCATGTATCTGCATCCTCTGGCATAGTGTGTCTGCAATAGAGTTGCCTTTCCCAGGCATATAAGAAAGCTCGAAATCAAATGACTGTAGGTACTCAACCCACCTTCGCTGTCTCAGATTCAAATCACAACGCGTGAAGATATACTTTAAGCTCTTGTGGTCAGTATATACCAGAAAATTGTTTCCCAGAAGATAATGTCTCCAACAACGCAAGGCATGAACAACTGCAGCCAACTCCAGGTTGTACATATGATAGTTCCACTCATGTGGCCTCAACATCCAAGATCTGTACGCAACAACAAGATCTTCTTGAATAATTTCTTCTTCGAGCCCGATTCCATATGCATTACAGAAAACTGTATAAATCCTGCCTAGATCTGGAAAAACTAGAATCATTGTTGAAAACAATCTCCCCTTCAGCTCTTGAAAGGATAAATCACAGGCTTCTGACCAAAAAAACATCACCCATTATTAGTCAAGCCTGTCAACGGCACTGATATGCATGAGAAGTCCCGTATAAACTACCTGTAGTAACCATCCAGCCCTAAGAATATCTTTACCTCAAATACGTTCTTCGACTGCTCCCAGGTGACTACTACTCTCACCTTCTCAAGGTCTACTGATACTCTTGTCATGTAGATGAAATGACCCAGGAAGTGAACCACTTACATCTAAAAGTGTCATTTAGAGAGCATAACATATAACTGATGCTCCCTCAGTGTACTCAAAATGATCTCAAGATGGGCAGTATGGTCGTGTCATGTGTGAGAGTACACCAAGATGTCATCCATGAAAACACCATGAAATAATCCAAGTAAGGATGGAAAAAACATTTCATCAGTGCCATGAAAACATATGGCATGTTCGTGAGACCGAATGGCATAACCAAATACTCATACATACCACACCCACTCCAGAAGGCAGTAAAAGTTATATCAGATGGTCTGACACACAACTGATGGTTGCCAGATCTCAAGTTGATCTTCAAGAACACTCTGGCTCCTCGAAGATAATCAATTAGATCATCTATCCATGGAAATGAATATCAGTTCCTAACTGTCATCTAGTTCAGCTTTCGATAATCCACACAATTCCTAAGGGTGCCCTTTTCCCACTTCACAAACATGACAGGAGAAACCCAAAGGGAAGTACTGGGTCAGATGAAACCCTTTGCCTGCAACTCCTACAACTGCTTCTTGAGCTCCTTCAACTCAGATTTAGCCATCCTAAAAGGAAGAATGGACACTGGTGCCGCTCCTGGCACAAGATCAATATAAAAATCTACCTCTCACTCTGGAGGAAAACCTGAAAAGTCTTCTGGAAAGACATCTTGAAAGTGATTAAACACTAGAGGAAGAATTACCTGAGAATTCCTGTGGTCATCTAGATATAAGAAAGAAATATGGTCCGTAAAACCGCCCAACCCAAGATGCTATAGTCCAGCTCTACTTTCCTAGACATCCCATTCACCCATGTGAAGAAACGATTCACCCTCTGGTGATGTGAAACTCACCCTATGGTGATAGAAATCGACAAAGGCCTGGAATGGAACTAACAAGTCCATCCTGAGAATGAAATCATATCCTGCCATCTACAGAACATGGAGACTCCACAAAAAATGACACCCATCAACCTCGAGGGGGTAGTCTAAGAACTGACTCACGCAAGAAGTTATAATTCTCTAGGGAGTGTCTAGCATAATCCAATCCTCCAAAGTATAAACTGCATGTCTATGTCTTTCCATAGTATGCACAGAAATAAATCTATGAGATGATTCTTTTTTGAAAGGTGTAGAGGATAAAACTGAGGCTACTAAAATCATACCTCGAACTGTAGAAGGTCCAGGATCCTGCTCCTAATGAATTTTCTCTACAGAAATTTTTTTGCCTATACCGTGGCACTGCGTAGCAGCCTGAGATCCTTGAGATGACCCTCCTTGAGCCTGAACATTGAATCCATGACCTCTACTCTGGCCTAAATGACCTAAAGAACTCCAGACCCCATTCTGATATGGAATTGGTAGTCCTTCTCCTGTATGTGTAGTTGAAACGGATCCTCCTTCACTAGCCGTTGGCAGAAGAACCTTGGAGAAGCACTGTAGATGACCCATCTTGACACAATATCGGAACTCTACTGGGTCCCTCGGGCACTGGGGATTTTTATGCCCACTTCTTCCACACTTATAACACACCACTTGGTTTCTAGAGGAAAGATCTCGTTTTCTAGAAGGAATACCTCGATTCCTCGAGTCACCTCATGTAGACTCTCATTGGCGCTTCCTGATGACTGTTTAGGGAGAATTATCCCTAGATGTTGAACCGCCCAGGTCCTCAGATCTAGCCTCCCATAGGTTTCTATCCTTAATAAGCATCTGGTTAACTGTCAGGGTGATATAAGTCAACTGAATGACGTTCACCTATAACCTGATATCCTGTATGAGGCCTTCCTCAAACTTCCTTTCCAAAAACAGCTTTTCATTCCCTAGAATGGGAGTGAAAGGATGTAACTTTGTAAAGCAGGATGAATACTCCATAACTGTGAGAGTACCCTGCTGTAGGTTCATGAACTCTCTAGCCCTGTCATCCCTCATTGTAGCCGGGTAGATTTAGTAGTAAAACGTACACTGAAACTCATCCCAAGCCATAGCCTGTTGGCGCCCTGTCTGTGAAATAACACCCCACCATCTCTTGGTGTAATCTCGTATCATATAATTTTGGAGCTACACTCTCCACTCTAGAGGTGTCTTGAGATGCTCGAAGATGGATAGCATGGCTTCTAGCCATGACTCTGTAGCCTGTGGTCCACCGTCCCCTATGTATATGGGAGGGTGCTGCTACTAAGAAACCCACATCAGCTCTTCCATAGACGGGGTATGATTCTGTGATACCTAGAAAATATGCATGAATCTCATGGAACCCTCTATGAACTGAGTGTCGGCACCAGTGTCTGAAATCACTACAGGTTCCTTGTTCGGAACGATAGGCGGAACTACTGGTAGTCCATGATCTGCCGTATCAGGCGTACGGTCACTGCCTGTTTCCTAACGTGCAATGGGAGGATGTCTTGGTGCCATTTCTATGAAAGGTCAAAGTCAAACCATCATTAATGATGAACACAGATGAAACTTAAGATAGAAAAATGGAATAAGAGAGAAAAAACATAACAACTTTCAAAAACATGACTACATGGCGTGTAGTACTACCACACGGAGTGTTTCTTAAAAGTTTACTCTGGGCGTGTACCTTGGCCATAAATGGATGTGTAAAACACCTGGCTACATGGAGTGTTCTTAAACTACACGGCGTATAATAACACTTTTCCTCCGTGCCCGTTCACTACTACACAGCTGGGAACACGTACTATCCCAGCAGGAAACTACACGACGTGTTTGTCCGCTACACGACGTGTCCTAATGATCTATCCCCTGTTCGTGATATTAGTCACACAAACTGGTACACGGACCACTACTGCATGGCATGTCAAAGGAGACACGGTGTGTACTTGACATGCCTTACCTAGACTATCTATTAAGTGACACGGCCTGACACACAGTCGACACTATATGTCATGTTCTATAAGGACACGTCATGTATGTGGAAGGTTAACACCAACCCGTACTGTTGGCTACACGGCCAGCTACATGGTCAACTATACACGGCGTGTTCCCAAGGGACATGGTGTGCACTTGAAGGAAAACACCGGCCTGTGTTGTTCGTGACATGGACAGATACCTATTCCAGACTACATGGCGTGCTAAGCTGGTACACGACGTGTTCCTACATGAAACTTTACAACCTCCTGTATCTTCCCAACACAGTGAGGGACACAGATAAAAACTACATGGCGTGTATTCATGATGTACATGCCGTGTATTCTGGGTTTTTCTAGAAAGCAGCCTCATAACTGTTCTGGAGCCTAGAAAACACTGAAAAATAAGCATTAAGGTGCCGAATTCCAATCTGTGGGGGCCCATACACCCTAAGAATCGCAGCTTGGTATTATAACAATGGATATAACAAGTAAGCATTATAACAAACTCACGACCCACAAAATTACGAGCCTCAGGGGCCCATAACACCTCTAATAACAATGTTTGGATTCCATGATAAAGAAGCTCTAAACAAATGATACCCTATCAATATGGCTTATATTCTATCATAGGAGTTATCACAACAACAAGAATCTTCTATCACATTTTCTATCACAACAACATGCAAATTCTAATGAAACCAAGATGGCATGGCAAAATGCAGGACATGTGATTTTATAACAAGTTCCTATATGATGCATCAGATGGAATACCCTCATCTCATTGGGTTGCAAAAAAATGGAACCACAATCATACATATAGTAATTTCACAAAACAAGTGCACCACCCAACAGTGAAATCAATTAAACTATAACATTTGCAAAAGCTAGAGAATTGCAATATTCAAGGTAATCTGGCTTTTTACCTATATATGGGTTCAACAATGCCCGGGCATATCTATTTATCATTTATCTATTCCATCATATCCCCATTTAATGTCTCTAAATATCAAGTCAATAGAAAAGTAATGAAACTCCTCTGATACCACTTTGTAACGACCCGAATTCGGAGCCCCTCAAAAGGTTCCCCGTTCTTGGATTTCCACATGACCTCAAGCACATTTCCCCAAATTCCATATGCTTCCAAATAGCAGCGAGGGACTTGGTATGTTATTGGGGAAACTATTCCCTCATTTGGTATGGAATACAAGGTGAAGTAAATAACAGTCAATAGTGGAAGAAGTAAACAAGATACAACAACTGAAAATAAACAGCGAAAGCAATGTATAATATAATAATAATGCAACATGGTACATGTATCTAAGGAAAACAGCAACCACAACAACATGCTGAAATACAACTGAGAACAATGCACTAAAAGTAAACAGCAAATCCAGCAGCATCGCAAGCCTATGCTCGGTCCTATGCTCTCCGGCTCCAACAAGCAATCATGTACCTAAATTAGAAGGGCCATAATCCCTATCCACAACTGCAACTATATAACCATTTTGGTCTAAAAATCAGGACCCAAATAGGGTGTTAGACTAATCCCAATAAGAAATCACCACAGGATCTGTGCCCTAAATTCAGTGAGCAACATACCAAAAGTAAAAGAAATTAATGCAGGATAGAAACATGAGTACTCTTATGTAAACAATCATACCAATCATCCTTCACATTTAGTTATTAATTTAATTCATCATTAAATTATCAACCAAGTAATCTTGAAAATAGCTCTATATTCTGAATGCATAATAAGTAACACAATAGGTATCTCAACAGACTACCTAAACTACAAGAACTACAAAGCAGAAGCTTGTTCTTTGGCTTGGTGGACTCATCACAACCAACCAAACAATAATCATGGTGACTCTCTGGGTGGACCACACTGGAAAACCCCTCTAATCAAGTAAACATACAATGGCACATACACTCTGGGAATCTCTCACCATCAATTCCCCGGTGGTCTTGCAACGATAACTATATACTCTCCAAGGAAGCACCTATGCCTTATTCCCCCTATAGTCTCGGTACGTAACTTCGGACACTCTAAGGAAGCACAAAGTCCCATTTCTATAGGTCATGTGAATGATTCTTATTTATAACAGAGTCTCCAGGGAAGCCCTTCATCGTCAGTTCCCTATTTAGTATACCGCACCATGTTCCCATAGCTCTGAGTATTGTAGTCGGGCGTAATCAAATTTTAGCATCCCAAATTAAGCTCAAAAGAATACATGGCTAATGGATACAATGAATCAAACACAAATAAACAGAGGCAATACATCCAGTCAATTATATCAAGGCAGGAAAACAATGCAATTGGGTATGACTCACAGGCATCCTAAGCCAAACGGCGATAAACAGTCAAAACAGGGGGAACACCCTTGGGGTGATCCTCAAACATGCTAACAAGAAATTATCAATCATCTAATAACCTCAATCCTACATTAAATCTAAGGCAGATAATAATACTGGTTCATAAACCTAACCCAAGATACCCGATACATGGGTATCTGGAAATTTTTCACCAAAAACTCAAAGACATTCAACGTAGGGAAACAAACCACCTACCTCAATCCTATGAGATCGATATAGTTGAACCTCTACCTGTGAATCAGCCTAGAACTGAGAATATATACAAAAACGTCTAAAACATTCAACCATAGATAACTCTAAGAAGAGAAATAATTTGGAAATGTGGCCAAAGAAGAACTAAGAACTCACCACTATGATTCTATTGCAACTGACAGCGTTCTATTTGGATAACCAGTGATGGATCGGTGGCTCAGAGAAGATTCACCCTCCTCGGACGCTCTGGAAATAATTAGGTGAAGAAGAATATAAAAATAGGTTTAAGACATGACCCGAGTCCTTTTAATGAAATAAAAAGAAAAGTACATGGCATGTACACACCCTATCAGTACACCTCATTAAGTGGCCTCCACATCACCGCTACACACCGTGTGTGTGGCTTGGGCATGGCCAGCACACGGCCTCACGTGGGAGAAAATTACACGGCATGTACTCATAAAGTACATGTCGTGTACTTAGAAAATTTCCATATTTTCTTATTTTTCTCATAAATGACAAGAAACGGAAAAAAAAAACCTGAAACTAAGATCCGGGTTCGTACAATAGGGTGCATGGAAATTGGAAAATATTTTATTCAATGATACTTGTTTGGTAATATTAAAAATTTCGGCTCATATAGAAATCCACCATATAAGAATTATGTAGTGTAAAACCATATGTAAATGAAACACTATGACGTCCATCACAAATGAGATTACACAATTGGGATATTTAATATGTCTTACATAAATGTGAACATCATGAAATTTTTATATGAGATCCTACCCACTCTCATAGGAATATATTGAAAAACTTCCTAAGGGATAATTTTTAACTATTATGGAATGTAAATGATTGAAAACGCAATAATTCTTTATAGAAATCAAGCAATAGAATATCTTATCATTTCAAAATATTTTTTAAAGATAGTATTTATTGGAAAACTATATATCATCTTAGTATATAGTCATATGATGTGGTGTGTGACTCCACATGAAATGGTTGTGCATTAAATAACGCACATTTTTATTAGGAATAATGGTCATAATACTATGATTAAATTTCCTTTATATAATTTTATTATCTATGAAATATTAATGTGGATATAATCACAATGATATGCACTTTGTCTATAAATATTTTCTATTATCCTTCATCAATGTTTGTGGACTCGCAAGGACCAAATTTTGAATATATTTCATTGTTTCGAAACCAAAAAGTAATTAATATTCTTGTTAACACTAGTATATGATTCCATTTATCTAAAAGAACAATATACATCACCATGTCAAATTTTATACACTCTATTTACATTTTCTTTTATAAATAAAAAACTATCACTTTTTTAAAAACCAATAATAATTCTTTCTAGTAGTAATACCTACACACATCATATATATGAATAAAAAATTATGGTCTCACCCATAATGGCATGGATTCTGAAATCTTATAAGTGTACATTATTTGTATCCTATTTAAATCCAATAAATATAAATCGAATCCATATTTTTTTTGAAAATAAAAAAAATATGAAAACATATTCTAATCTGATGAACCAAAAACTAATGAAAACAGTAATTTAATATTCATAATATGATTACTTCATTGATTTCATGTTATCTGATAATGTAATTTTTGTATGATACCTATAAATATAAATGTTATAAATTTACTACATCAAGGATGATTCATTTAGGGATCTTCAATATCATTATTTTAATTTATTGAATACTCATTTTTATCCAAAAATGAATTCATCCCTAAATGATATAATAATTTCTAACACTTAAGGAAACATCCATAAAACGATTTTCTCCCACATTCTCACCATCTCCTAGAATATAGAATTCATCAAATTTTTAAAGAAACCCTAGTGATATTTGATAAATTTCATAATGAAATGAAAATGAATTTGAATATAATATATATAATATCAACATTAAAAAATTTTAGGATATAATAAAATCATATAGACAATCACTAGTTCATAAAATAATCCTTTATCAATGCTTTCCTCGTGATATCAATGAATAGTGGATTTAATGAACTACAATAAATGTTGATCACACCAAATTCCACCATTTACAAGAAAAAATTATATTTTATGTTGATACACATCATCTATGAATATTATATATTATTTTTTGGCAAATAATATGAATATTGGTTCTTATAACCAATCACCCATTAAAATAAGGCTTCTACTCTGTTGTTTTATTGTCACAATTCTATCCAATTTGTCATAGTTCTGGATTGTGACACCAAAATTATCATATATTGTATTACTAATTTTTTGATAGATGTTTTCTACTTGGTAATCAAATAAAACATATTTATTTGAAAAATATTTTTTTTCATAATGTAATATATATTTATTCTAACATCCATAATCTATATCAATTTTTTATAATGTGAATATTTTTTTTTGATATCTCATAATTAATAATCAATAGCTTCATTAATTTCACATGAGAACTTGTTAATTTTAAAAATAAAAATATTATTTCCCATTCACATAAATTGACCAGATATATTAAGAGTACAAACATTGTTCAATTTATAAATATTCATATATACAAATATATTAATCATTATTATGAACTAATTTTTACATACATCCTCCATATTTTTCTTTATGAACAATTTATTCCAAATGTATTAATTATTATATACCTCCCTTTATTATTATTTTTATATTTTACTGATAATTCATAATCATAATTTTTGTGAAAGAAATATATAATAATATTTTTTGTAACATGAAATAAAACAAACAAAATTATTCAATACAGTCAATTGTATTTTAGTGTGTATTGATTTTTCAACAAAAAATTACTCAAATGAATTAATATTATTGTATAAAATGATTCTATAAACATATATAACTAATATGAGTAGGTTTTCATTTTCATTGAATAAAATAATGTTATCAACCATTAAACTATTGAAATTATGTTGTGATTCCAATTTTCATGTTTTGTTTCCTCTCGTGACGTTTTTCATGAGACCAATTAAAACATCCTTTTGATTCCACACTGAAGAATCATTAAAATCAATGAGAAATTATATTACTTTTGAAATGTTCACACCCTCACAAAAATAATTAAATAATTATTTCTAACATAAAATCTATTTGAAAGTACATTTATTTTATTCAATCACAAATTTCAATGACTATAATTATCATTTAATGTTGTCAAATAGAGGGAGTGGAACAATATGCAATCCTATGTTTAATGTTTGGTTTCATATTCCATTTCACCTTAGGTACACCTCTATATATTCAAGAGGATTCATAATATCTCTAAGGATATTTTATAAATATTAGGGTAGCTATATAATCTATAAAATAAAAATCCAATAATAGTTAATTAATACTTGAACTACTCTAAAAATATGAAAGGCTATATGTATAATTTCATAGTTTAACATCGAAGACATTAAATAAAATAAACCAATATTACAAATCCAAATATATTGATGTATTGTATATATTACTTTAATTATAATTGCTCATTTTATGAAATGGTCAAATTAAGAGGATATAACAAATAAATTAAAATATAATGACCCCTACAAAAACCTATTATCATTAATTGGATATTTCTCAATAAATTCATTTGGAAATAAATTATAATAAATTATAAATTGATCTTTATATTGAATTTAATTTTTATAAAATTTATTAAACATTAATTGAGTTGGAAATATATGATATGTGTAAAAAATAATAGTAAACCACTTACATGGAAGTAAAAGTTTTTATTATATATTCAGTGATTGTATTCCTTATTATGTAAAAAATGATTTAACATGAAGAACACAATATTTTTTAATCATATTATCCTAGAATGAACTATCCAAGACAATATTATGAATCATTCTTTGTACAATAGATAGATTTAGGACACCATAATCCTCAAAAACTACTATATGAGTACCACAATAGTATCACTCGGGTGTTTATACCCTAAACCAATCAATGATAATCTATACTATTAGTTATTTACGACTATTAATCATCCAAAAAAATCATAATAAAAATGAAAAAATACACACCTTAGTATAACATTAGTATATTTTGTTCTCATTACATTATAATCAATTTGGAAGGATGAAACAATAACCTATAGATATTTTATGATATAATTCTATTTATATAAACTTTTTTTCATAGATATCATTCTTTAGATGAAATAATGATCATAAAAGGATGAGTATGTATTATTGGAATATTAGTATATAATGTGATAATTATAAGCTATACATTGGATTAATAAGATATGAGTATATCTAAATAAATTATGAAAAAATGGTTTTCTATATTGGTATAAAATGAATTAATTGGTTGTCAGTTCTTTTGAAAATAATATAAAAACCTTTGAATTTAAAATAAGATGTTTTTATAAAAAATGTTTTTATTCTTATATTGTGTCTTTATATTATGAAATGAAAATAATGCATATTATTAAATTACATATATTAAAATTGTAGATAGTATATTTAATAAAAAAAATCCATTTCTATAATAATATATTATATTGAATGTAATGGTGTTACAACTATATTTAATCGTAAAAATTCATATATTAAAAAATGATTTTTTTTGAATTTTAAAAATATATAATTATTTATTTATGGAAAAATAGAATTTCAGTCCAATAATATTTATTTATTTTTTGGAATTATAATAATTTTTACAATTGGTCTTTTTTAGCATAATTTATTTCCAAAATGATTTTAAAAAATAATATTTTTTTTTCAAAGTGGATGTTAAAATGGGCTTTACTAGGCTAATGGGATTAGACTAGTATATGTGCATAAAAATTAAATATTAAAATTTATAATATATTAATGGTTAATGATATTTTGAAATTATATTACATATATTTTATTTTATATTCATTTATTTACAAATTTATATAAAAATCACTTTGTAATATTTAACAGTTTTATATAATTGCATGTCTATCATTATCCACACTTATAAATGTGAACCCCTTATATTCCATTCTTCAGCCAATTTGATCCATCTATATTTGAAGAAACCTACCAAAAACAATACTATAAACCTTCCATTTATTGAGGATCAACTATTATTAACCAAAATATCATCCTATGATGGCCTAATGTGTAATCCAATAGAGGAATCTAAAAGAAGTTGTTATTGTCTTACGCATCCTTTTGAAGGTTTATTTCATCTTATAGATATTAAAATGACTCTGAATAAATACTAAAATAATGAATATCATATCATATATTTAATGGGTTTTTATTTAGATCAAGGGACAACCAATTGACACTTTCTTTACATTAAATGGTAAATGATATTATCACTCATGCATATGAATGGACTACCACCTCCACAGATAAATATGCCTCATTTTCCTTTATAGAATTTAATGGAAGGTTATAATGATGTATTTATTAATTTTGTATGAATTTTATGTAATAATTATCATTCTATAAATATATTATCTTATATAATATCTGACAAAATAATATAATGGAAAATGAAAATGTCGATCCTTCGTGCTTGGGGACTACCACCTCAACTGACTAATTTGATTCATTTTTCATTTTCAATTTACATGGAAATAATTAAAAATATAATAGATTTTTTAGATTTATTGAATATTAACTATTTTTGAAATGTGAATTTTTATTTTACGTTCATTCATTCCATCCATTGAATTATGGAGACATTTCTTGCAAATACGTAAGAACTACCACCTCCACAAACTAATGGATTTCATTTTTTTCGCAACAATATTCGAATATATATAATGTATATATAATGAATGAATATGATTATTATTTAATAATTAGTATTATTTTTATAATGAATCATTTTCTAGGTTCTATGTATTGGATGTATCAAAAAATTATGTGTGAAACAAAATATTTTTTTTAATGAAGCAATTGTTAATGAAATAATAATTGGGAATAATAAAAGAATGATACATAGTAATTTATGTGTGAATATAGTCTTTTATCATATTTATAAAATATATATATTTAACAGTTATGTTTTTTAAAGTGTTTGAATAAATTTGAGACTTTATTTGAGGGAATATATTACAATCTCATTTCAATTCGTAATTATATATAATAAATATATTTTAATCGAAATTATGTGGATCATATAAATTATACCATGTAATGTCTTATCATATATTGGTTTGTGTAATTTTCATGTAATATTAATATGGTAATCATTTTGGAACATGAATTTATTGAGAATATGTTTCTTATAACAACAGACCTTTTTTCTTCTTAGGTCGATGAACATATTCTTCATTGTTCATGATCATTAAAATTGTGTAATAAATGTTTATTTATATTATCTAATAGTTTTTTAATTTAATTTTAAAATTTATTTTTATTAATTTTTATGGTTTACAAATTAATTTTTTCTTCTTTTGTACTACACTAATAATTTTAGACATCGAAAATAATGTATCAAGGGAATATTTGTTTTATCATTTTCTATATAAATGATTTTTCTCAACACCACACATGTAATTTTCATTGAAGAAACCTTTATATTTTTTCAAGGTTATTTTCAAAAAAATTAATCAAAAATCTCTTAATTTTTTGGTTTCAAATATAAAAAAGAATATATTATTTTTTCCTTTTTAGGTGAAATGGTTAAATCAAATTATAAAGAAAATTTTCATTTATATAATGTCCGATTAATGATTATTATGATTCACAGGGGATATGATCTCATGAAACCAAATAATTTCATTTGTATTATGTATTATTATGATAATGATTTAAAAATCAATCAGTGAGACCCATTTCATTCTGATGGATCAATTATGTAATGAATAGTAATTATAAATCTCATTGAATTTTAACATGCTATATTATGATAGAATTAAATTTTTCTACAACCAAAAGTTATTGTAAGATTAATTGACGATTTTTTAATAAATTTTTTTACACATATGTATGGATTTAATTAGGTCATGGGTGGGTGAGTAATTATGGAATCCTTAAATGAATTTAGTAAATAGAGATATCAAATGGGATAATAAAGAATACAATATGGATGTAACCTAGTTTTGTACGGGAATTTTTCCACAATGATAGTCTGGGGTGTATTCCATGACTAAGGAAATTATGGAATGGGGAGTGAATTAAATCCATACTTGTAGTTTTTAAAGATATATTGTACTAAGTAAATGATATTATAAGATTATTGTATTCAAAAAAATATTTCATTTTATTTGATAGATACTCATTGAACATGACTGATAATTGTTGATTATGAAAACAAATGACTTATATCTATTTCCATAAAAGACTATTATTCCATGATTTATGATTACTGACCTTTTTCAGAATAGATATTTTTATTGGTTATGATAACTTTATCCTATTATTATTCTTATCTTATGCTCACCTGTGACTATTGATTAATATATCATATGTTTACATTTATTGAGAATTTGACGGAAATATTTATTATATTTTATTTCTTAAGGTTACAAATTATTATTTTAAATAAAATATATCTATGTATTTAAATGTAATGATGAAATAATTATTTTTTATTTTAAATATATATAATCAAATGAGATAATTAGGTATCTAGTCACCATATACACTATACATTTTGGGTGTTGGGAGCATTTATTATTATGATATGTATCGATATTATCCTATTATAATTTCTGCTTTATGTGTGAAAATTTTGTGTTTCCCTAGAATATATCCAATAAGTGTTTTGTGATTTTTATAGATTTTTATTAGATAACATAATAAAAAATTAGAGGGAAAACACAATATCTATACGATAAAATTATTATGTTTTTTTAATGTAGAGATTATGTGATTTCAATTAAAAATTTATCCATTCTTGGATACTAGTTAATAGATCTGGATATTCCAAAAATAAACATTATTGTTACAACTCTGAAATGATTTTACTAGGTATTAACATGATCATAAAAATTTAATGATATGTTGGACATGTATTGCTTGCAAATCTAGAAAATACCATGGGTTATGCTAAGGTTTTTCACATTTTCATTTTGAATAACATTGTTGATTGTGAGGATAAAATATAGGTAATCCTATAACAATACATTGTTATATGATATGAATTTAATGTTTCATGGGTTAAATGAAGTTTTCATAATATATGAAATCATAAAAATAATATTCATAATCATGTGATTTATTACTCTGATTATTGATGTTTGATACTCACTTTATGTATTTTGTTTTAGTTAGTGGATGAAAAAAAGGAGTAACTATAAAATAAAGGTGAGAAACATATATATATTAGAAACAAAACACCATCATATTAAATATATGAAAACATATTTCTATTCTCATGTAATATTCTGAAGCCATAAATCATAAAGTTCTTTCTAGTGAAAGAAATTGTGACATATACACCAATGAGTATTTCAGGAGGGAACATGCCCCAACTTTTAGCAGATGATATTATCCATTAATATTTGACTAGTGGATCAGAACCACTAAAAATATATTATTTTTTTCTCTAGTGTTTGAAAGTGAAAATTTATCCTATAACCATATAATTAAGAGGGTAATATAAAATAAATTGTATAATCTTATAAAATATTTGCTGAAAGTTAATGAAATTAAATACTTAATATGTTTAGTGATTAATAATTTTTGGTTTAATATATTTTTACACTATACTCCTCAAACAAAAATATAGTGTGAGTTCATTTAACTGAAAAATAAGGATTATGAATTAATATTTAACTATGTGGGATAATTCACAATACATTAAAGTAATGTTTTTTATTTTTTTAGTAGACCATAAAATAAAATTGATAATTTATTTAGAGTTTTTAGAAAAAATCGTGAAATTAAATTTGAAATAGGATACATTAGTATCTATGTTGATTTCATTAAAGTTTATCTTATTTTAAAAATGGTTATTGAAAATGATTATTCTTCTTATGGCTTTGGGAATAAATATAGAAATATGGAATTGAGTTGAAATTATTAAAAAAAACTCATTATAGAATGAAAATTAATATCATTCATGATATAAATGTAGAAGGATGAATGGTGGGTGTTTATTTTCGTGTACATAAAATCATTTATGTGTCTAAAAGATGGATATTGAGGAAAATAATTATAATGTGATTTGAATGATCTAGTTTATCAAATGAATGATGATAAAAATAAATTAATACTTCAAACCACACTCTAATGATTTATTTTTTATGATTTTATAAATTATTTCAATCAGTGCATGAATTTTAAGGATAATATTGAAAATTCGTATCAGCAACCTCTTAATCCTAGTGACTGAGGGAATACTCATGCAACCATAACTATTAATGTGGTTAATCATATCAATGTGGTGAAAGTTACATATTTAACCCACTCAATAATATAAAATAGATTATTTAATAATGTCCCAACCCTCTCTTTTATATCATATGAATTTTCAATGGTTATCACATCATCAACTAAAATAATAGATGTTGAGTTTGTAGTGAAAATCATATTGAAATAATGGACACATCTGAAGTAAGTAATTCTACTCATATATATTTATGTTGGAATTTGATTCCTAAATTTTTAGTTATACTACCTGTAGTTAAAATGGACATGATTTTTGGAATGGATTGGATTTGGTTATATTGATCCCATATCGATTCGAAGAAATGGATATTGGATTTAATATTTAGACTCAATATATGATAATATTTTTGATTGAGGATAACTACAAAAATATAGTAGAAATTACATCCATTGAATGGGTCTTATGAAATATTAATGAGAGATATTTATCTCCAATGGTTAGAAAGAGACTACACATTGATGATATGAATTTTGACTAATACAATGATAATTTATTTCCAAATGAATTTCAATTACCTCCTCGAGAATCATATTATTGTGTTTTAAATATAACTCATACGTAGTGAATAACATATTTCTAATAGTCCAAATATATTATCCATGATTGAGTTGATGTAATTTAATAGGTAACTCTACTAGAATTTGGAAATGGGGTTATATAACCATTATTATCAAATAGGGATAAAATAGTTATTTCATAATATTTTTAATATTTAAATGTATATTTATTCAACTATTGAAAGCATAATAACACCACTATCAATAACTGGAATCCAAGCCACTATATTAATGTTTTTACTAACCTCTAAGAGATCAATACATTTATTAGAATAATATTCACAGTAGATATCAAACATTGAGGTTTAAAAATTGTAATCAACCTAGTAAAAATATTTGTATGAGTTATGATCATTATAAATTTATTTTTATTTAATTTGGACTAATTAATTTCCCAACCATATACATAAATCTAATGAATATTATCTTTAGTGACTATTTTGATTAGTTTTTCGTAGAATATATTGATTATATTCATATAAATACATAGAAAGGGTATAAATAATGATCATTAGAATATTTTGTTGATGTTCATATTTAAGAAGAATCTATTTGAAAAATAAAATAACTATGATAATAATAATATAATATATCAATATTTGTTTTGATAATATTATGTGAGGACATATTGGTGCATCCATCCAAGATTGAAATTATAGAACATTGTCCCATACCATCTAAATTGAACAAGATCAATATTTTCTTCTATTTTCGGGATACTACAGATGTTTTTTTGTGATTTTTCATGGATATTTAATCCAATAACCATGTTGGTTCAGAATTTATTCATACCCTTTATACTAATGTATGTGGGGAAAATCTCAGGGGGGTTTAGTAGAAGGTAAATTTGTTAAAAAGTTCTTACTATGCCCAAAAACGTACGAGGGTTGTAGATGTATATTTATGAATAAAGGGTGGATTGGGATGTGTCCCAATTCAAGAATACCATGGTTATAAATTATGCCACATAGTAATAGAAAATTAATATATAAAATTTCCTAACCCATGATTTCAAGAAGGTAGTGTTCATTTTTTAATTTTAAAAATGCATGCATAATATTTTTTGTGAGTGGAGTGATATATATATATATATATATCATAAAACCTTGATGGATATATGAACAACTAAATAGATGAATTGAAACAAAATTTGATGGTTTGAAGTGACTAAATATCCTGAATTATCAATACGATACCACCATGGGAGGATGATTAAGGGTGCTGATGACAGGAGTTAGAAGGTTTATTCGAGAATAAGCATGATTAGTATAATCTTAGATCAATTATTTATTTATTCATAGAATATATATCTTCAATCATGGGGAATTGTAAAAGATAAAATATTTAGTATAAAAATGTTTACTCATCCATCCATGTGAGGATTTTGAGGTATATAAGGCAGAATACGAACTACAAATGAAGGTGAGTAAAGTTCCATAATTAAGCCTTGATTATTATTGAATGTTAGGTTTTAAGAGCCATGTACTTTTCAGGTTACAAATATATTTCAATGGTTTTATTTTAAATTAATCTCATACCTCATCCTCCATAATTCATCTTAGATGTATGAATTTTTATAGTGATCTTAAATAGTATTTGTACTATGAAAACATGAAAATGGTTATTCATTATTTGTATCATGATGTATTGTATTTCATAATGTCAAGGGTAATATAAGTAATTATATATTTAGATTAAAAACACTATCCAATTTGGAATGAAAATGTGAAAACATCAAAATTTATTTATTTACTCGACCCCCCCAAAACATCAAAACACCACTAAGTTGTTTCTGTTATAGTTGATCACCATATAAATTCATAACATTTCCCTAAAATCGGAGAATATTTATATGTTGGTCATGCTTATAATATAAATCATATGTGTTTTGTAAACATGTATAATCTACAATTTTATGTTGTATCTGATCTGGATATATGTTTTAATTTGATGATATAGCGAATTATTCTATGGGCATTCAATATGTGATTGTACTTTTTCATTTCATATCATCCTCAGTTATATGGTCATACCGAAATGACCAAAAAACAACTATATGATATTATAAGATGATTTTCTATTTTTTAAATGTTTTTATTGTAATCTCTATATATTTGATGAGTTTTTTAACTATAATAGATTCCAAAAAATAATTTATATCTCTCCATATTAATCCTTATATGATAGAAATTCAATAACTCAAATATGAGAGGATGTTCTTGATGCTTTTTGAGAACAAGATTTTCACCTATTTTAAATGATTGAACAAATATTTTCTGAGTTGAGATGAAGTGATAATTAAAAAAATTATTATTATAGATTCATTTAATGATGTATTATTTAAAGCTTCAACAATTCGTCTTATTTATAAAATTTTTATTCAAAAATATAATAAGACATCTTTCAAAGGTGTTAAAGAACTGAAAAATTTGTAATACAATGCTTTAGGAGTTATGAATATTTTTTTCCACAACCAATAAAAGTTTATATTTCATGAGGAGTTTTTAAATTGTTAAATAATTTGATTAATAAGAAATATTTAATAAATATTAAATAGATATCAAGAAATGTAGTCATACATTGATGAGTCTATGATGAATTAAAATGATGTTATTTGATGTGGAATTTGAATTATAAAGTTGATTCACATGTTATATTTATTAGTGTTTGTCGAAAAATTGGTGACTACAAAGCCAACCAAGGAACCAAATTAATCACATATATGGGACCTAGGTCTACCAAATGTGTGGTAGGTATACCTAGATAGTAATTGGGGGAATGAGGGTGTGTAAGGGAATGTATAATTGTTATAGGGAGTGTAAGATTTGATGTAATGTTCAGTGATCATACATTGAAATGTTGATGCTAGACCACGCAATGCTATGGTGTGTCCCCTGAAGGTCATGTGTATAGGAGTTTCTAAGTTCCAAAAAATGATTTAAATTCAATTATTTTTTCTACACAGATTGTATTATTAACCATCTAGAGAAGGACTTAAAATGTAAATTGCGAAATGTGATGTGGGTAACTATTCCAAACTCATAAAAATGATACCAATATTTAAACAGTCTTACAATTCATATAACTCTTATGTTTAATTAATCTGAGGATAATATTATACCTCATGATATCAATAAAAAAATTGGGATCAACAACAAATAATATTACAAATAGGTCTCACAACATGGTTCATCTATAAAAAGGATATATTTCAAACAAGCTTATAAGGTTCCACATACACCCAAACACTGTGATTTTCCACACTATTACATACCAACCATGGTTTAACTAAATGATTGTAATGATTTGGTTTTATATGTGACAATAAGAACTCCTACCCATATGTTTATGAATAATAACTCAGAGTGGGGGTCTAATAATGTATGTCGGGATACCATAACATATTTAAAAAGAAAATAATAATAATATGAAACATGATAAATAATATTTGTGAAATAATGATGAATGACTATGAATAACATAAGCAATTCCTAAAAATAGTAAAATTTCCACAATCATTAATGTAATATTTTGTGTTGTATGAAACCAAAAATTACGATTCTATTGAATCTCAAAAATACATCTAGAATCAAAGTTTGTTTCCACAATACATTCACCAAGCCAATTCCATACTATCCATCTACCAAATTTTATTTTCCTTTAAAATATTCTTTAACCATAATGCCTGATCATCTATCCAATGATAGCATGTGTAGGTTGTGATCAAACCTTAGTAGACCACCACTAACAGTTTTTAAAAAAATATCCACTCTAATTAAATATTATGAACCAGTATAATATTTGGGGTATACAAGATATAAAATAATTTTTTTTAATTTAGCTCTAACAAAATCCATGTTCCATTATTTCACCAGTATAATAAACCATATTAAACCCAAACTAGAGTCAACGACCCATTACTAAGGAGATTTACACAATACCACACAAAGTCATTAAAATAACCCATCCATATATATTAATTTACCTTGTAGGATCAACATATATACTCATAATCTTCCCAAATCATTAAATCATGGTTTATTAGTCCATTATATCACCCTCATAGCATAATATTGGGGTATAGAGCAAGAATTTATCCCTACCTAATGGAATATTGAGCATTATCCCTACCCATACCTTAGGAGTTTTGAGCATTAATCCTATATTATATCAATTTGATAAACCATGTCCCCAAACATTAATATAGCCAATCCTAAGTACGGGGGTACTATTTCAAACATACTAGTACTATCATCAAACTTGTTTACATAGTCCATAATCAATTTCAATTTTATGATATAAAAAACCAAATGGTTTCCCCAATGGTGAATCAGTCCCTATCCAATGGGTTAAATGGGTAGAATAGTTTTTTGGAGATCCTGCACTTATTAGAAATTTGTATTAAGGCTATGTGTTTTTATAGTTATAGGAATGGATTGTTTCTACTCTCCCCCTTTTAATAGATTTTGATCCTGTAACCATCCCATATATGTTGAACCATTATGGTGTTTGATTATAACAAACCATGTGACAACTGTGCAACCTACATAGTGTACTGACTTTACCCCCATTTCCATGTCTTATACACCTCAAACACATCTAAGACCCCAAAATTGTAGTAACCCAACCCCAAAAGGCCCAAATTCCATGTATGTTATTAATTAAATTGGCATGATTACATGAAAACAAATTTCATAGTACTGAGAGTTTGGAAGTCTATGTAAACCAGATACATACATTAAAAAAGAATACACTAATTTCAATATAATTTTTTTCTATAAATAAAATCAATGAAAAATTTATTCCATGAAGTATATCACTATATATATTTAATAGTACACTTTTCAAATTCCTGTGAAAAAGGAAGAAAAATAATGGTGAGCTTAAATTCCCAGTATGGGCGATGTATAAGGGGAATAAATAATGAATTAATGAGATTAATATTTATTGCATAGATATAACTAAAAACCCATACCATGTAATAAAACTATTATGTAATTTAATTAAAAATATAAAATAGTAAAATAAACAATCAAATTCCATCCAAATAACTCAATAAGTCAAAATAAATATGTAATGGTAAGAATGTGAAACTCATTTCATATAATTAAAGAGATGAAAATGAAACGTATCCCTAGATATATCAAAAAAAATTATCACTGATAAAAAATAACTGATACTAAATGAGGGAAATGACTTGTTAATGTACATCATGTCTAAGCCCCATGAATTATTATACCATCAAGAACATTCACTAGATTTTCTAAAATATTCTTATTTGTGTAAATAATTTGTCTCGTGAGAAGTGGTAGATGTATCGAGGAGGTATATAATTTCTGGGCTCCAACCCAAACTGGTTGTCTAATGAATCCACCATATAAAATAGTCAAAATAAATGATAGGAATTTTCAAATTTCTTTATTCAATAAATAATAAATAATTATCAATATTTATATGAATAATAAAATAACTATCCATGTAGTCAATGTATTTAAAATGAAATACAGTCTAGGAAATACTAATATCCATTATATGAGAATGTGGATATTAAAGTAGTTTTACAATGATAAATGAAAAAAAATAATGTGACTATTGGAATTTAAATTTAACAATCACTAAAGATGTGAGATTTCAAATATAATCATTAAGAACATTCTTGAGGAGAATATAAATTAAATATTACAAATGTTTCCCATACCAATTTTAATGATTTAAATCATAATCCGAAAGAAGGTATGAAATTAAATGAATATTAAAATATGACAACTGTAATTATATTCATGATGTTATGAATCAGAGTCTGATATATACTCCATATAAATTTGAGTTGGTGCATAACAAAAAATAAGTCTTAATGGTATGTAAATAGAGATGAGATCCCTTACCATGGGTTTCTTTTTAGGTTTACATTTATTAAAATACCTTATAATAAACAAATGTTTATAATATACATTCCTCAGAAAAGTTTTATTATTTATCATGAATTTAATTTCACTTTTTACAATATTTTGTAGAATATGTTAATGGAATAGGTTTATGTGGGGTTTTTTTTTTACCAAATTGGGTTTTTATGTCAAAAACAACATTGCTAGGTCAAATATGTTAAACGGTGTCATTATATAACATATCCATAATATTAATAATGAAATAATTACAATATTTATATATTAAATATATTGTTTAAAATAATCATTGAATATAGTTTTGAAAAATGAATTAATGTTACAATCATGGAGATGGTATGTAGTACATACACATGTGTAACATTCATATTTATCGATGATCATTTTTGAAAGAAGTTAAGTGAAACCAAATCATTACCGAATGATCATTATACCATAGATTCAATATTTTATTATCTTATATTCTTATACATGTAATTATTATAATGTAAAAGGATTCACATCATCTCAAGGTGGTGGTTGTCCACACATCCCTAATTGATGTTATAACTTTTTAAGTGTGTGAAAGGATTATAAATAAAATGAAATATATATATTTTATATATATTAAAAGGTAATTATGTCATGAATTTAACACCATTGGTTTATTATGTCACATAATTTTATTTAAAGTCATCCTTTATACATTCCATGAATCATGTGAATAAATCACATCACTTTTTAGAGGAAATAGTCCACACCTCTGCAAAATATGTATTTATATTCCAGCAAAATTGGAGTAAATAACAAGACATGTCATGACCAGTCCCCTTGGGCTTGTGCCGTGACTACCCGAAGCCCGCCTTTCATAGACCAGGAGCTGGAGACTAGAACCAAATGCGTAAGCATTACCTTTATAACTTGAAAATGCACACAACAGAGTACGAGCTTGAAGAAAAACACTATGTAAAAACTGTATAAAAAAAGAGTGCTGAAAAGTAAAAGGGGCAGGAAATACAAGACCAACTATAAAGTACAAGAAACTGAAAGTACAAGTACTAGAAAAAGGGAAAACAACTTTTGGATCATCCATCGAGAAGTACTACCAGAAGTATAGGTATTGATAGTCTCCACAGCACTCCACGTCCGTCTGTCACCTCCGTGAACCATCACACCGTGTGGTCCACCTCCGGGTACAATCTAGTCCTTGTACATTCAGCCTCGGCCAGTGCTGTCTGTCGTCTGCATCCAACACAAGGAGGTGCGGGCATAGCCCGTGCATGGGTGAGTAAAATGATACTCAGTAGGGACCCTGAGACCCTAAAGGTCTCACAAAATATAATAAGGATAAACCACAAGAATGAAATCAAAAGATAACCCCACTTAGGTATATACCCATACATATACATAAGTTACCATGTAATCCATCACAATAATGAGATAAACACAAAAGATACTGATTCAGCTCAAACCTGAATTTTATTCTAGGGGTAGTATCAAGTAACATCCCTAGTCACACTATTAAATTCTCGGCTGCAAGAGAAATCATCCTCTATCGAGTACAGTGGGCCTGCCACGTCACCAAGGCACTTCCAACTAACCTTGGACTGCAGAGGTACTCCACCTGTCGAGTACCATGGGTCTGGGGTATCACCAAGGTGCTCCCCATCGTGGGTTTTCCGTGTCACCATGGCGCTCCCCCTCATATCCTGCTAAGGTACTTCTCCTGTTGAGTATCGTGGTTCTACCGCGACACCAAGGCGCTCCCCACTGTGGGTCTGCCGTGACTCCAAGGTTCTCCCACGTGATCTAGTCGAATTAACACGAGTCGAATCACTCATCATTCATCCGGTCTCAACCAGGTGGTTTTCGTCGATCACAACAGTCCCTTTGAGTATACCCCACAAGAGTTCGGGTTAAATTTGAGATAATGTTAGGTTGGATCGTGAACGAATCCAACCAGGCCCCCAGGACAAAAAATCTAATTACTCACATACAAGGTGTTCGATTGACGCACCCTCTATTGCGTTGAGACACCTATAACGTGGTAGACCTTTGAGGTACGACTATGTGGGCCTTCGTGATAGTTGGAGTATCACCTTGTATCTCATGGAGAGGATCCTCTTAGAGACAAGCGAGCATATTGTGGAGACCTAGTAGCTAGCTGAGACCTGACGACTGCTGACTAAATTGACTCGGAGTGATTCCACTAGCCCAGTGGGGAGCTCATCGGATTCGTGGTAGACCCATAGCGGAGAGCGCCTTTGTGGCGCGACAGACCTACGATACTCGATAGGAGGAGTACCTCAGCAAGCTATGAGAGGGAGGGACTTGGTGATGTGGTAGACCCATGGTGGGGAGCGCCTTGGTAATGCACCTGATCCACAATACTCGACAGGAGGAGTACCTCAGTAGTCCATAGTCAGTGCGTAGCACCTTGATGACGCAGCAGACCCACTGTAATCGATAAAGGAGGATTTCTCCTACAAATGAGGTTTCAATAGTGTTACTGGGGATGTTACTTGATACTACCCCTAGAATAAAATCTTTCTTTGAACTGAGTCAGTAACATTTGTATTTATCAAATGAGTGAGATTGATTACATGATAACATCGGTATATGTATGGGAATATACCTAAGTGGGGTTATCTATTGATTAAATTCTTGTGGTTTATACTTGTTTGATTTTGTGAGAACATTAGGGTCTCTAGGTCCTTACTGAGTATCTTTTTACTCAACATTTCATGGGCTATGCCCACACCTCGTTGTGTTGGATGAAGACAATGTACGATGCTAGCTGAGGGTGAGTGTACCAAGACTGGACGGTACCCGGAGGTGGACCACATTGGGTGATGGTACACAGAGCTGACGGACAGACGTGGAATGCTGTGGAGACAATCTGTACCTACCCTTCAGGTAGGAATTCTCGGTGGACGATCTAGGAGTTGTTTTCGGTTTTTACAGTAATTGTACTTTAAGTATCTTGTTCTTTATAGTTGGGATTTTATTTCCAGCCCCTTTTACTTTTCATCACCCTTTTTCTATAATGTTTTTACATAGTATTTTGAATTGAGCTTGTACTATTTTGTGTGCGTTTTTAGGATATAAAGTCAATTCCTTCCTAGTTTTAGGGAATTATGCATCTGGTGCTAGTCGCCAGTGCCTGGCCTATGGAAGGCAGACTTGGGGTAGTCACGACATGGGCCCCGAGGGACGGGTCGTGACAATACGAGATATAAAATAATTAAATAAGTAGTATGAAATTAAATATATAATACAAAACATATATAAATATATTATAAATCATGATGGCCAATACGAAGGGCTAAAATGGATGAATGGAAAATCATCAATTTGGGAGGCAGTAGTTTACACTTAAAATAAACACTATGTTGGTTACCCATTATATGGGAGTGTTTGTAACTGTAGATAGAAACCATTTCATAAAAAATATAGTATATTTAGGATACTATTTATATTATATAACCATGTAAATGAATGTGTTAGGCAATAGAGAATGGAAATAAAATTATGAAGCTTCAGGAATTTAGTTACATCTTATTCGTGTATCAACTTTTGGTCTCCACCAAAGGGATTACTTAGATTGAATTATGAAACATTTGAGGTGTATATATTTAAGGTAGGAATTCTAAGGATATATGTGGGAAGATTATAGTCTAGGAAAAGTGGGCGGAGTGGTGTGATGATGTGGGAAGAGAGGAGGCCCTTTATAGTGCAGGAGGAGTGACACACATGTAATATTATGAAAAATGAGTTACATACTAGTTTTTCATATTTTTATTGGCTCCCATAATAGTCCAATTTTGACCCAATTTATATAGGGTATAAATATAGATAGAAAATTGGTTATGGACATTTTTATAGGACATTTTGGATTTTTATATTAAGTATTATCCAAATGTAATGCTTAATTTTACATTAATAATTGCAAATGATTTCAATTACATTAACTAATAATTTTCATCATGAAATATTTTGACATTATTATAAATTATAAATTATTATTATTAGAAACATGTAATCCATTTTTGTAAATTCCATTCTTGTAAGTGGATGAAATTATTTTAAATTTAATACTGCAAATAGGGGGACAATGTGGGTTTTTATGTTAAAAACGTCCAAATATAGTTATTTTTTTATAGTGAATTTGAAAGTAAAATGGATTCTAATTAAATAAATTGGATTAAATTAAAAAATATGATATTATTAAACCATAAAATATATTAAATGTAATTTTTATTTTTATAAATGAATTAGATGAAAATGAAATTTTGATCTAAAATGTAGTACTGTTCATTTTTCATTAAAAATTGAAACTTCACAGCAAAATAAAAATATACATAACTGAAATTTTATGTTTTTCATTAAGATATTATGTCTTCATTTTATTATTAAATTTATTAAATTTAGAAAAAATGGATTTAAACTACGGTCACCCATAAAATGTTGAAAAGTGCCTTAGCAAACATATAGGATTTTATGTGTAATATTTTTTTTAATCTTATCTTATGATAAAAAAATATATAGGATGAATATAAAAAATATTATATTTAATATATATATATATTAAATTAGTATTAGTCACTAATTCTAATTAATTTAATTTATTATGATAAAATATAATTTTTATCATAAAAATAGATTTCTATAAAAATAATCCCTTTTTATTCAACTACTTCTAATAATCATTTCTAAATAAGTTGTAACCATTGAATTAATTTTAATATTTTGGAATTTATAATTTTCAAAAATTATTTATTAGAATTAATAACTACTAATTTAACGGTAGGTTTATATGGTATTATATTAAATTATAATATTATATAATATATGTTTTTTTATTAAAACTCATTCATGCATGTAACACAAGCTATCTAAGAAAGTCTCTATTGCATATAACACAATCTAACTCAATGTTTCATTCATTTTAAGCAATAAAATATATATTTAATATATTTATAATAAGAAATGTATTATAATTTTTTGGGATGTTATATTCACTTATGCACCAGGTGTTGTATGTAATACACACTATCAAATACAATATTATTACATTATATTTTTAGGGTGTTACATTCTCTCAAAATTAATTTAATTATTTACCATTAATTTAAAATTCAAAGTGTTCATATATTGTTTTATATTTCCAATAATTGAAATCACAAAACATGATAAGGGTTCATAACAGATTCATTACAATAGTATGGATGGGAATTAAAAAGTTTACATGGTTTATCATGTAACTATATATCAAAGTAAAAGAAAATTAATTGAAGGTAGATATACATATATGGAAGAAAATCATAAGTATTACAAATATTTATTGACAATATCAGTTAAAAAAATCTAAATCATATTTGGAACGTTGAGGACTTAAAAGCCATAAATCTATGATGATTTAAAAGTCTATATGTTCCAAAACAATTCAGGATTTAGGACAACATATTATTTCTAATAAATGCGTCTAATATTCGTTAATTATTTTACTGGATTAAAATATAATGAAATTTAAATGAATGATACATTATAGTTTTAGGTGAAAAATTGCATGTTTTTTTGTCATTTAATCTAATTCTAATTCACCCAATACATTAATGAATTTATACACAAAAATTATTTTTAATTCTTGACACAATAAAATGAATATTTAATAGATACTAAGGCCCACATAAGAGTGAAAAGTTTATCTATTTATATATAACTACTACCCAATGATAATAGGTTTAACACATTATTATTTAAACCTAAAATTATATATTATTGTTTTATTATTAATACATATTCAAAAAATTGTTCCAATAAAAAATGACTAATTCACTAGAACATTATGTATGTATGTGGTTGGTGTGAAACCTTTATCACCCATATATCGTGGGTTCATATCTTGTGGCATTTCCATATTTGATTGGTTTCTACCAAAATTATAGGATATTCATTTTTAAAATGATATATATATATATAATTTACAAAATAAATATTACTGAAATCCTTGAAATATGGGAAATCACTAAATAGAATATTAACAATGGGTTCCAATACAACCCTAGTATATAAATACTTTATCCACTTATTTCCATATAAGTTATTATAATGGTTTGAGGTTTATCCATAATATCATTTTTAGGATTTTTAAATCAAAATTCATTATCATAAATCTAAAAAAAATAGTTTTATCATCTTTTATTATTTTCCATTATCTACAAAAAATCCTTTATAAAGGGTTTTAAAGAAAATTCGAATTGTCCTAAGCATATCCCACCTGAGTTTCAGACTTGGAGCATAATAAGGCCAATTTTTGTGTACCAGGTTATATTGATTCTGGACTGATTCAACTTGTTAGAGTTGTGACACCTAGGTACATCTACGCCTGAACCAAGTCCGCGTGTAGTATATATACTAGGATAAACTGATTGGACGACCCATATAGTCTCTAAATTACCAAAACTCTAGTGTGTTATTCTATAATTATCCCAAAATTATACCTTATAAAAATGTTACAAATCTATGTTCTCATAAATCAACTTTTTAGGAGCCAGTGTATTCACTATATCACAACAGCAAGATTACATGGAATAAAATATTGAAGGGATAAGATTTACTAGTCTTGTTAAATCAGATACATACATGAAAAACAATACACTAATTAAAGAATCTTTTTTTATAAATAACTTTGAGGAAAACATTCTTCCATATATTATATCCATATATATAAGTCATATAATTCTTCCCAGATTCATGGGGAAAATGATACACAATAAGGGTGATCTTAATTGTTTAGTAAGAGTAAATATGAGTGGGATCAATAATTAATCAATGAGAATAATAATTATTTCATGGTAAATAAATAAACACACATAGCATGTAATAAAAATTATAAGTAGGTGAATAATAAATAATGAAAGGATATAGATGGAGACACATTCCATAAAAATAACTAGATGCGGAAATATAAATATTGAATGGTAAGAAAATGAAACACAGGTTACTTAACTAATGAGTTAAAAATGAAATGTACCCATAGATATGTTGATGAAAATTCTCATAGATGTGTATCAATAAAAATGAGGATAATAATTTATTATTGGAAATCATGTCTATAGAACATGAAATCCTATACCATCAAAACCATTCACAAGATGTTTTATACTATTCTAATATTATTAACTATTTTTCCTATTGACATCAAATTGATGCATCAAGGAGTTATATAATGGTTGGGAACCACCCATTATTTCTAGTATAAATAATTACACATAATGAATATTAAAAATAAATAATATTTCTTTTATATTATCCATATTTAATATTGAATACTAAATTATAAATATCTCCAAAAATAATCAAATAACTGTCAAACTAGACACCGTATATAAAATTGTATATGGTTTATAAAATACAAATAACAATAAATAAAAATATAGATTTTAAACTGAATTAATATTAAGAAATGATTTAAAAAAGTGACTGATTAAATATAAAGTTATCAGTCACAATATAATGTGAAACTGTGAGGAAAATCATTTACGAACAATTTTAAAGAGAAGAATCATTAAGAATTTCCAAGTGTATCATTCCACTTTGAAATATTTAAATCAAAACCCACATGAAGGTATGAAATTAAATCAAACATGTATTATTATGAAAGTAAGGATATTAATGATATTATGTTTGAAATGGTAGTATTTGAACCATATTAAAGTTGGTTATTGCATGAAATCAAACAACACTCAATGGAATTTAAATCAAGACAATATTCCTTATATTTAATTTACTTTTTGGAGAACGTTAGTTAACATAATTTATATTAATATTATGTTAATAATTTAATTACTTCAGATATTTTTTTATAATATCATAAATTTTATTTTAAATATTACCTTGTTTTTTAAAACTACTTAAACAATTAATTTTATGTTGGTTGTTTGGACCAAATTAGGATTATATGTCGAAAAAAATGGTAGGTTATCTATGGTCAATCAGGCCATTTTATAACATCATCAAAATAATTAAAAAATGATATTATCTTATTTATTGATATATTATTCCTTTTAAAATAATCATTATTCATGGTTATGAAAAATGAATCAATATTACAATCATAGAGATGGTAGGCCACACATATGCACGAGTAACATTTCCACTTATTATTGATCATTATGTAATGAATGAATGTAACAACATATATTTATATTATTATCATTATATCTTAAATAATATATTTTTTAATCATATTTACTTATATATAAATTTATTTTTATGTAAAATAAATTAAACTGTGTCAAGGAGATGGTAGTCCACATGTTAACGAACGACATTATCCCTTTTTAAGTTTGTGTGAAAGCGTAATAAATAAATAACAAATATATATATATATATATATATTTAAATAAATTATTTTGAGTCATGAATATAATATAGAGTTTTTTTTCTTCAAATATGTTTAATTAAAATAAATTTTTATACATTTCATTATCATGTGAATGAATCACATCTCATTAAAGAGGTGGTAGTCTATACATCCACAAACGATGTTCTCGTATTATCGAAAAATGGATTTTGATAAGATATGTATTAAAAAATAATTAAATAAGTATAATGAAATTATAAATATCTTTTATAAAAAATATAAATATATTCTACTTATAATGACCACTATGATATGTGGTAAAGGAATACTGAACTATTAGAGTTTCATTAGGTGGTAGTTCACCATTTTCATAAAGTGTATGTTTGTAACACATTAGATTGAAGTGAGTTCAATTTTAGATAAAAAATATCATAAACAATTTCTAGAATATTTATCATACTATTATTTTTATATAATCATGTAATAATAATATTTTAAGGGCTTGAAAATAGAAATTGAACTAAAAATCATGAGAAATTGTGTTACCTCTTATTCAGGTAACTCTTTTTTGTTTGCACCAACGATTATCCTTGGATTTCTTTATGAAAAAGGTGAGGCCTATATGTTGAGGGTAATAATTTATAGGATCAATTTGGGGAGATAATTTTGAATCCCAAATTTTTTTACATGTTTTAGGAAGTGGGATGATATATGGATTTTTATAGTGGAAGAGAATTGGCACTCTTGTAATATTTTAATAAAGGAATTTCATACATGTTTTAAATAATTTAAGTGGATCCCACAATGGTCTAATTTATAAAAAGTTTCAATAATGTCGACATATAGACATAAAATTGGTGTTTTACATGTTTGTTCACCATTTGGGATCTTGAAATTAAAGTTTAGTCTCTTATTAAGATTATGTTTACCTTAATCATTGTAATTATTTTTTTTACATTCACTAATGTTTTTGGTAAATACTATGGTGAAACATTTTTCACTTATAAATTATTATGATTTCAAAAATGGAATGAATTTTTCCAAATTTTTATCAAATTTGGGAAATAAATAAATTTAAATTTAATCCAACTCGTAGAGCGATAATGCATGGTTTTAAATTAAAAATATCCAAAACATTACTATGATTTTATCGAAAATTAAAAAGTAAAATTGATTAAAAATAGGAAAAATAAATTAATATTTAATAATATTATCTAATTAAACATTAAAATCAAATAAAATTATAATTCAACCTTATAATAATTTTTTTGAGTATGTCATTTTGAAATAAAATTATGAATTTTTCAATAGTCACTACGAAATGAAACTTTACAATGAAATGCCAAAAATTTACCTTAACCAAATTTTATTGTTATCATTATTATTTTTAGTTTGTTTTGAAATATTAATGTTGTAAAAGGCTCAAAAATTTGGATTTAATATCAGTTCCTCACTAAAATGTAGAAAAACTGCCTTAATAAAAAAATTGTTTTGTGTGCAATACTGTGTTTATTCAAATCTTATTATTACTGAATCTATCGGATGAATATCAAAAATATTTTACTGAATATAATATATATATATTCATATACATTACATTAATATCACCCCATTTTTTAATAAATTGTATTTGTTAAGATAAACCATTATTGTGATCATAAGAATAGTTTTCAATAAAATATTCACTTTATATTATTTTGGATTTAATTTTAATTTATATTTAAGTTTTAAACAACAAATTAATTTTTTATTTGAATAATCCATAATTATATTAATATTTTTATTAATATTCATAACAACTAATTTAATAGATTGTAGACATATTATTATATTAAATAGAAATTTTTGATAATATATTGTCTTTTTGGAAAAACTCATTCATGCATGTAACAGAAGGTATAGAAGAAGGTCGATATTGTGTGTAACACAAGATAAATAAAAGGTCATTGCATTCTATTCCATAAAATATATATTTTTATTTATTTAAAATAGTAGATATATTTTAAATTCTCAAGGTATTATATTCCATTTTGGGCTTGTTGCTATGCCAGAAGGTTTGGAAGACAGGCAGAAACCTGCTTCCATTAAAAATAAAATAAAAATTAAAACATTACAAAGTATCTAAAATGAAAGGGTCTTTATAAAGCCGCGTATATAAGACACCATCTCTATTGTTACTGACAAAATCTTCACAATATGTGGGCAAAACAAAAGACCAACTGGAGATGACCACTATAATTTCCCTTTCAGTGATCAACTGAAATCAGTGGTCATTGCTACTGTCATCACTGTTTTCATTTATATCTAGAAATCCATGAATAGTACTGTTTTCCAAAATGATAAACCATCAATCAAGGATGCTGTCATGTTCATATATAGACGGATCAAAGCTACTTCAATGGTTCAAACATGATCTATGAATACTGATGTTTCTGATCTAGAACTAAACGGGATAATCTAACCTCTTTGTACATTTTCTTTATGTTCTACAATATAAAATAGTTTTTATGAAATGTTGTATCAGCCTCAATGGACACATATTTAATATTAATCACATGATATGGGTTAAGATTATACTACTGATTTTGTGACACATAAAAAATCATTAACACATCACGACACCTCAAATTAAGAATAAATAAATACTCCTTCATTCTGATCGTATCCACAATCTCAATACGCAACATATCTGGGTACTAAAAAAACCAATATATGAATATGAAGTGACCCAATATCAGTGACATCCAAAGTAACACATATAAAACCACTATAAACACAAGTGAACTACATCATCTATCATCATATGAATAATATATACATGGTGAAATAGAAATATTCTTTTGGATCAGAAAAACATGATCAATCATATCTTATATTAGATTTGATGGAAAAAAGTCTAATTCTCTTGCTTTTGCCACTCATAAGTTTGAGTGAAATGGCCTAACATGGATCTCATCATATGGTACCATCTGGATTGATTATTAATATTATATTTTGTAGGAGATAAAGTAATTTCAATTTGATTCTCCCATGATACAATAATATTTATGGTGCATGGCCTTAACATGTCTTCTTACACTGGAATTGTATGTTCATATTTACCATCCATATTTTGGAGAGAATAATTACTACTAATTGAATATTTCTGACGAAATTATTAATACTTTTGCAGAATTATGATTTAAAACATGAAACATGATCCAAAACAGTTCCCTCAGGTACTTCTCAAAAACATAACATAACACTGATATACATGTCACCAACTATTAAATGATAAATATTTCATATATATGAAAGAAATGTGCAACCCATGTTAACAAATCCTTAATTAACCATATTTAATTTTTAATTTCATAACACATAATTATATATTAAGAAACGATATTTAAAATCTAGATGGATATGTATTCTCTACCATCACTTTGAGATAAGTGTATCATTGTGTAATGAAACCTATGACATTGTTCTTCATTATTGGCCTCTAATACTGTATAAAATGATCATGAAAAAGGTTTTTCAAACCAGGGTGCATCACCTAATTTGAGGAATGAATCTCAAGAATAATTTTTTCTAACATATATGTAGGAATAGTAACATTTCCAAGAGCATGGATAATCTCATCATCATAAATAATCAAATTATAATATGGATACAAAAATAAAAATTGTCTCTCAATAGAATACATCCAAAAATCATCATTTTTCATCCTCTTAATGTGGTTCACAAGAAATATCTCAACAAACAAGAAAATTTGTATCATCTTCACACGATCCTTATAAACACCTATATGGATCATAGAACAAAGGCCATCATCATCCACTCCAATATATAATCCTAATGTATGTATATATGTCACATCTGACTCAAAGAATCTAAAATATTATTTCCCATTACTGGAAAATAATGTATCTTAATTTCAAAATGTTGTTGGAACTCAACCTATTTCCCCAACTAGAATTTTAAATCATTCTAGGATTATAAATATTTTATGCTATTATGATCTGTATAAATGATATACATTTCACCCTGAAGATAATTTAACAAATATTTCATGGTGTAAACAACTATATAAAAATGAGGATCATTAATATGATAGTTCAAGTCATGTGGTATTAGTTTTCATGACCCATAATACAACACTCAATCTCAATTCATTAAAACTACCCTAAGTCCATTCATAGTTATGTCACAAATAAAGGCATACTCTTTTCCTAACTCAGAATGATCAAGATCAGAGATCAATTTAGACATTTCAGTAACTCTTAGAAATCATCCTCACATGCCTCATAACACTAAAACATACCATCCATCTTTTCAGTCTCAAATTCATCGATAAATTTTGAGAAAATACTTTTGAATGCCTCTACTAAAACCTTCTCGGACCAAATAGAAACTGATATCAAAGAAATTCATAGGATAACACTGTGATAAAATTAATTGAACATTATTTGGGTCCACTAAAACACCATCCTCTTAGATGGAATGAAGTATGCGATTCAACTTTTTAATTTGTAACTTCCATTTAGATATAATTTTATGAATATAATTCTCTCATAGTATACACAAGATGACATACAAATCCTAGGAATGGTAGTTCTGTGACTGGAATTACACAATATAAATCATCCACAAAACATATACCAAATGATATATGTAAGGGTAGAATATTCACACCATCAAATTCATAAACACAAAAAGTGTGTTGGTAATCGCAAAAGTAATAACAAAAATACTCCTACAACCCATACTGGATTACGAATGAAACAAATTTAATATCAAGAAGGTTTCACCCTCTTTAAAAGATACCATGATGTTAAATAATTCAAGGGGAATACATTGGATCTCCTCACCTGGTAAGAGAATCTTCCAATAATCACAAATGTGTATCAGTATATATTCATCATATAACATCCATTTACATTATTTCATATTTTCACATGATTTATTACATAATATTGCACTTAATAAAATCCATATGATAAATATGTCTACTATATTTAGGGATTATGAACATTAAATGACATCTTTATAAATAAAATACAACAAAATTATTGAAAACATCTTTTACATGACCATAGCATTCCTTCATACATAATATTTAATGAGATAACCTGATGATATACATCAGAAAGGTGTGAGTTATAAATCCCAGTAAGGGATTAATAAAGGCATAAAGTGCATAATAAAATACATATTTTTTTATAGATATATCAATGGATGATAATTGAAACATGAACATAAAGACATGATATGTCATAATTATCATAAAATGGAAATGTGGATCCAAATAAAACACTAAATATTTTAGATAATATAATCATGTAAACCCCAGTCCCAAAAAGTAGAATAAAAATCCTATAAATGGATCTGGTAAACCCATGTCCCAACATGATGTATCATGATACTAATCATTTCCCAATGCATTGGATCACTATATAATTTAGGGTGCACCCATCATGTTCATTTCATTCCTGTGCTTATGTGTTCTACATAGAGCATAAAACATAATACCCATTCATTATAATAATTTATTCCATCATCAAGGGATGTAGAATACATACATGTATGTTCTCAATAAAATATTATATGTGCATAACTGTGAACACCCTTTATTGGTATTGGGTGCGATTTTCCCTACATAATGGTTTTGTAATGGAAATTCACGATCCCAATTTGGTTGCCTAATAGCATGACATAAAAATTCCTAAAAATGGTTGATGAGAGAGAAATCATGTCTCAACCTATATATATGAAATGGAACATATGGGGGTAAAATACTTACATGTCCCAATATAACTAATTAGAAATTATAATGGGTAACAAAATAAGGAAACAAGAAGAAATAGGAGAAATCGAAAAACTATTAAAAAATGTTCCTTGGTAATGGGTGTATATGGGAGGCATATGGGAGAGAGAAAGTGTTCTATAATCAATCAAACATAAAAAGTACATTATGGGGGAGGATCCGAAATATTCCCCATTTGGAATTGAAAATAAAAGGGAGTTATAATATAATGAAATTTCGATAAAATGGGAAAGGAAAAACCCATACTTGATTTTGTGATTTCAAATTCTTGAAGTGGGGATTCTTGAGAGAATGATAAACCATGAGGGGATCTAGTGTGGAGAGGAAAATGTAGGGATATTCTCTAAATATTTTTTGTTAAGAGAAGTAGGAAAACAGGTTGGTTTATATTGGAAATTATAGTGGAATTAATAAATATTCCACAAACTTATGTTTCAGAATCTATATAATTAAATATTCAAAACCTCAAATTATCCAATGTTTTTCCCATGTTTTTTCAGAAGGAGAGTGGATAAATTATTTTATAAGGCCATGGTAGGATGATATATATATATATATATATATATTAGCCCTGTTTATGTGGAGTGAGTCACATTATAAGAAAATGAACATATTATCAGAGAATATGATATAAGTTTCGGAGAATTCAATAAGGAATGATAAAATAAGTATAATAAACACAAAATCATACTATGTTATATTTGAAACATAAATTTGTTCAAATATACCATTTATGGTATATATTACACAACTATTAGGTCATTATGATGTCATAAAAAAGTCAATATATATATATATAATTTAATTTTATCCAAAAAACAGATTATCTAAAAAATTATGAAAAAATCACCATTGGACAATTTCGACATCTTGATTCCCAAATTAATATTTATTTTATCTAAATAATTTTCTAAATATTTGATTTTTTAATTTTAAAATAAAAATTGATATTTATCAAAAATTGATGGGTTTTGACAAAAACAGTTGTTGAACCATAAAAAAAATTACATTTGACATCTGAAAAATTATATAATCTTTTATTATTAATAAAAGTAATTTGGTAATAATATTTTATAAAAATAATAATTTTTTAAAAAAATCTATAATTCCTTATTTTTTTTTTCAATATACACATTATTTTTTGTATGATATAATAAATTTTATCAAACTGATTACCCAATCATTTATAGATAAGGAGCTGACATAATTATAAATTAAAATAATTTTTAATATATTTTTGTTTAATATAATAAGGCATATATTTCTCAAAAAACCTATTTTTACCAGAAAAATAAATCTATTAAATTAAATATTTTTTAAAGAAAGGATATTACAATAAAGAAATTTTCACAATAAGACTTGTATTTATCAAATGGTATTACACAATAAGTAACCAATACCTAGATACAAAACCCATATAAGACTCGATTATGACCTATGGGTAATGTGTGAAATTGGGATAGATTTTTGGGGTGGCTTGGATAACATCACCTATGTGGTAATCACTATTATCTTCAGCATCTTCCATAGGAGATTCTGTTCAAGATTAATGTGTTAAAGCTTGGCATAGGCTTGGTCAAGTGTGAAGCCCATTAATGCTACCTCCTTTCTGAGATCTAAAAAATGATATCTTTTGGCATGATTATTCTAGATGATGCTATCATCTCTTTTGTCTATGTATAATTATTTTTAATCCATATATTTATATTAGTTGAATGATAATTATTTAATAAATATATAATCAATTGTAATGATATGTAAGATTCATTTAAACAAAATAATAATAAAAAATGTGCATGTTTTTTCTATATCAATAAGACATTAAAAGTATGAGAATTTTGTTTATAAAGGAATGGGTCATTACAACCATCCCTCTATAAAAAATTTCTCCCACAAAATTTCATTTTCCCACACTAATATAAATGAGGTTAACTCTTCCTCATCACTTCATCCGGTTCCCATGATAATTTTGTAAAATTATTGTCTCTCCACAAAACATCGATGAGGGAATTATCTAATTTTGTAGAAATTGTTTTCTACGATCTAATATCATCATCGTATTCTCCTCATTGAAAAGTTCATTCCCCATTTGAAAAATATCTAGATTGGGTACATGTGATGGGTTTAGTGTGTACTTCTTTAAGAGTGATACGTAGAATACGTCATTGACTTGATATAGGTTTCAATGGAGTTATAATCGATATCACACTACTCTGATGTGATCAATGATCTCATAAGGGCCGATGTACCATAGAGTATTATTTTAATTCAACACAAATATCATAACTCTCTGTTATGGAGATATGCAGAGGAATACCATTTCTCTGACATCAAAATCCTGGTCTCATTGATGATTGTATGCATAGCTCTTTTGTCGACTCTTAGTAGCTTTGATGTGCTGCTAAATTGTCTTAACATTCTACACCATTTATTTGACCATTTCCAAATCCATAAGTTTTTCTCCCACAACTTCATCCTAAAATGTTGTTGTTATACACCTCATCTCATAAAGGGATTCATAAGGAACCATTTGGGTGCTTTAGTCGAACTATTGTTTTAAGAAAACTCAGCTAAAGGAGAATGTTTATCCCATCCTCCTTTTAAATCTATTGAGAATGATCTCAACATTTCCTCATGTGTTTGGATTTTCCACATAGATTGGTTATCAATTTGAAGATGATAATACATACTAAAGGTCAACACAGTATTTAGAGCATGTTGCATACTCTTACAAAACATATAAGTGAATCATGGATCTTGATTAGATATAATCGATAGTTGTACACCATGAATCCTTAAAAAGTTGCTGATGTATATTCCTTCCAGGCAATTCAATGATAAAACCTATCCAATCTAAATGAAGTGTGTTGTCTTTGTAAGTTGATCCACCACTACCCAGATAGCATTGTTTCCTTTAGATGTATTCTAATGTATGGTAAAAAGGTCTATGGTGATGTTCTCCAATTTTTATGTTGGTATGGGTAATGGTTTCATCATCCCCTTAGACTTCTGCCTCTAAACCTTCACTTGGTGATATATTGGGACTTTGATGTATATTCGGAGATCTCTAACTTCGAGTTACCCCAAAAATAATTCTCTCATAGATCCCGATACATCATTTCGTTTCTAGGGTGAATGGGGAAATTCAATCTATGTGCATTATCCAAAAGATCTTTCTTTAAAAAAATATTTGATGGAACACATAGTCTTGACACAAATATCACTATTCGATTTTCATTAATACTTAACATTTAAGATTTCACTTTTTTGATAGCATACACATTCTTTTGAATTCTTATGTCATATTTTTTAAGTCCATTAACCTTTAAAAGATAGAGAGTTGAGAAAGAATTTGTGGAAGGATTTATTATATTAAATTCTTTATAATTATAATTAAAATATTCACCAAATCAAGGAATATTAGATCCTCTTAATTTCTACTCAATGATAGAATCATTGGGTCCTTTCTACTTAGATCATCATCCTTATTGTTCTCTTTTATAGGGTGGTAACTAATTGATCACTCATAATCAATGATGAGATCTAACCATCATAATTGGATAATGTTCAACTCTTTTTCTGGGATTATCTATTTGATACTTTTTCGATCTGCATATATTTCACACTTTTCCCCAAAGAGATAAAGCGGCCAGATTTTGAAGGAAAAGATCACAGCTTCCAAATCTAGATCATGTGTGGGATTGTTTTTCACATGAATTAACAACTGTCTTGAGACATTGGTAATGCCATTTTCTTTCTATATCAACACACAACCTTGAATCTTCTTCAATTAATCATTAAATATTATGAAAATCTCCCTACATCCAGGTAGTGTGAGAACATGTGAATTGATAATACTCTTCATCAACTTCATGATTCTTTATTTACATTCATAATTCCATGAAATATTGACTCCCTTCCAAGAAAGCTTGGTATGAGGGTTTGACAATCCTGATAAATTACTCACAAATTGATTAAATTATCTTGAAACCCCCATGAAGCTATGGATATCCATAAAATATATCAGCCCCATCCATCCCTAAATTTTTTTAGAAGGATCAATAGACATATCATTGATTGTGATGATATACCCCCATGAATGAATATTCCTTCCACCAGAGCTCAAACATTCTATACATTGAAAAGAGTTTCCTCATTCGCAAGGTCCTTTGTCTAGTGCTTAGATGGTACTCATGCTCCTAATTGGTTTTAGAGAATATTAGAATATTATCTATAAAGACTACCACAAATTTTTCTAGGAAATCAATAAATACTCTATTCATCAAGTACACGATTATTTATGGAGAATTAGGATGTCTGAAAGGAATTACTATGAATTCACAGTGATAGTACCATGTATAAAAGAGGTCATGTGGTAACATCCTTCTTCAACCTTACCTGGTAATATCCGGACCATGGATCCACCTTGGAGAAGTATTTTTCTCTATGAAACAGATTTAAAACATCATCAATTCATGATAAAGGATAAATTTTCATTATCGTGATACTATTGAGCACACAATAACAAATGTAGAGGTGCGTTGATTCATCCCTCTTCTGGATGAAGAGGACTAGTGTACCCTATATTTAAGAAATTGGGAAAACAAACATTTTATCTTCATTCTCTTACTGGTGTTTCATTAGCTACAAAAGATCCAAAAAATTTATTATATATGGATTATTTCATATTTTAAATTACCTAGGTATTTAATCAATTTAGAATTCAACATCTCTTCTAGGAGGAAGTCATGTCAATTCCTCGAGAAACACATCAACAAATTCCCTCACAATATAAATTTATTCGAGGTTGTATCCCTCCTCAGTCTCAATAATCTATGAAAGATACACGTGATCATTGGGAAGTAATATACATGCTTGATATAATGGTGGTAAAGAAGATTCATCATCCACATTGCAGAGGTATAGAATCATGGGTCCATGCTCAATATGGATAGTGATTTTTATCTCACAACCATTTATATTGGCTCTATATAGGGAAAGCCAATCCATGCCAATAATTGCACCAAATTCTACCAAGGGAAGTATGATGAAGATCATTAAGATGTTCAATCGACAAATTATAATTGGGGTGGAGTTATTTTAAAGACTTTGAATTTCAATGTAATTTTTTTAAAATATATGGAAATCTTATGAGTCTACAAATATTGACGGCACATAATTCTGAGTCCCAGATTTCCTAGAATGAATTTATGAACTTTATTTCAGTTATGTTCACTATACGTGTCAGCGAGTTTTGCTATATTTCTAACTGGTGCTCGGAATTGAAATCTGAGGGCACCATTGAACTCGCAACACTGATATTCACTTAAGAAGACTTTCACCTCGACGACAGTTGATCGAGGGTGAAAGTTGGTTTTTGGGTTTTTTGTGAGTGAATAATATTTAAATAAAAGTGTATGACGTTTTTATTTATATTTTCAACACCCATGTGAGTGTTGGGAGGCGGGTTCCACTGGAACTAAACCTCCATGTCGAAGTAGAGGTGTGGGGACCACCAGACCTTAGCCTCTAATGATAGGTTATGGTGGTGGGGAGAACTCGAATCATAAATTCCCATGAGAGGTTATGGTGGTGGGGACCACCCAGGACTAAACCCCCCTTTAATTGAGGGAAAAAATCAACACCCATCATTAATGTGGAGGTGCCTCTTAAATTCTTCCCTATTAATTGTGCCGACACACATGCCATTAATTATGCCAACTTAGTTAATTGGCTTTCCCAGTTTTTAAATTATGTAACAACATCATTGAAATTTTGGAAGGCTCCTAATAAACAAACCATCATAAATTCCATGATCATTACCTACCTACCACCTCTCTTATATATATGGAGCTTGTGAGGAAGATTTGGGATGGCTTAACCAAGCGACAGAGTACTGGTAAAGTGACGTGATGCCCAACAATTAAATGATTATGATCTCCAATGAAGAAAGAATTCTCCAATGAATAATGTGCTCACTAACGAAGAACGCTGACCTCCTTCGACCTTCTTCCTCGAGACTTCTTCTGATGTGGGATGCCCACATCTATGACGAAATGACAAAAGATCTCGAGATTGGAGGAGTGTGGCATACACAACGAATGTTGACAACTTCACCTTCTCCCCTCTTCGTTGACGTCATCAAATGATCTGGTAGGGGGTTTATTTGCGTGAGTATAATTACCTCGTTTTATTCTGCGGATTGAGAAATAATTGTTGTGTAGGTTGTAAAATTTGAAGTTCATCATTCTTATTTCATGTTGAGCCAAATGCTACTACCCTAAACGCGGAGGATGCTGGCCAAACCAACATGCCCTGACCCCTTCACCATTCTTCTTTGGAGTACTCTTTGAATTGGAGGAAGGCAAAGAAGACGACGAAGGCATCGATGCTGCCACCTACGGCCACTGCGTCCCGCACTGCCCCCGCAACGCTCCTCCTAATTGACTGAACTAGCCCACGCCCCTCAATGTGCCCTAGTCGAAACATCCCGCACCCTTTACAAAACCTCGGCCTAACAAGACAATACCCCTCATGGAACCCCGGTAGAACCAGCCCACATATTTGTTGTTCCCCACACTAACCTGCACACACCCTGGTGGCATCCCATCTGAACTGGCCCGTGCCCTCGAGGCGCCCCAGCCAAATCATCCCACTTCCCTCATCACGCCCCATCTGAACCGGCCTGCACCCCTTGTGGCGCCCCGAGCGACCCATCCCCATACCCTCGCGGCACCCCCCACGACCGAGCCGCCATGGGGCTCTCGTGGGCTCTGTAGCCTCAGGCAGCCCTCGCGGCCTACCGGACCTCCTAGTGGGATGAGTTGCATCATGGATCAGGCTGGACCCAGTGGGTCGGGCTGGGTCGACCTGAACCAGGTCAACCCATTCTAGGTCAGGCCCGGTCAGTCTAATAGGGTCTGACCTGTCCTGGGCCCTGTATGACCCTTTATTCTTTTTTGGCCAAAACATCGGAACCAGATGTCTTTTTGATGAACTGTCAGCAACGCTTAAAATCTTGGAGTGAGATAGTCCCTATGAGTATACTCAAGTAGAGTTTTGGATTAAGACGGGGAATAGACAGTTTAGATCGAACATGAATCCAACCGAGCCTTTGGGACTAAAAGTCTAATAAATCACACACATAGGGCATCTTTTTGATGTGGTGTCTATTTCATCGAGACCCCTATTTCATGGAAGACCTTTGAAATACTTCTTTTTGGGAGTTCGTGGAAGTTGAAGTATTGACCAGTAGTTTGTGGAGGGGATCCTCCTGGAGATGATCGAGCATATTGCAGAGGCCTAGAAGTTGGATAAGACCTGGCAAGTATTGATCGTTTAAACTTGGAGTAGCTCAACTACCTTAGTGGGGAGAGCCTTCGTGTCGCGGAAGACCCATAGTGGGGATCACCTTGCAGTCACAACAGACCCACAATACTTGAAAAGAGGATTAACTCAGCAGGATCTGAGGGGTAGCACGCTTGGTTATGTGGAAGACCCACAGGGGGAGCTCACTTGGTGACACACCAGATCTAAGGTACATGAAAAGAGGAGTACCTCAGTAGTCCAAGGTTAGTGTGATGTGAGCTTGGTGTCGTGGCAGGGCCACTGTACTTGATAGAGTAGGATTTCCCTAGTAGTCGAGGTTTCAACAATGTTTCTGGGGATGTTAATTGATACTAACCCATAGAATTAAATACTGTTTTGAGCTGAGTCAGTTTTTCTTTGTTTTCCTCATGATTGAGATGTATCACATGATAACATAGGTATATTTATGGGAATATACCTAAGTATAGTTATCTGTTGATTTCATTTTTTGTGGATTATCCTTGGTGGATTTTTTGAGACCTTGAGGGTCTCGAGGTCCCTACTGAGTATCGTTAATCTCACCCCTGCATGGGATATGCCTGCTCAATGTTCTGTTGGATGTAGACGACGGACATAACTGAATGAGGATAAGAGTACAAGGACGGGACGGTACCTGGACGTGGACCACATGACCTTTCAGTACACGAAGGAGATAGACGGACGAGGAGTGCTGAGGAGGCGATCTGTACCTATCGTTCATTTAGAAACACTAGAGGACGATCTTGTAACTGAATTTCCCTTTTCTTTAGTTGTATTGTATCACAGTTGTACTTGTAATTTCAAGTTGGGCTTGAATTCTTTCCCCTTTTAATTTCATTACTCTTTTTTTATACAATTTACTTGGGGTTTTGCCCAGGTATGTTCTTTCTTGTGTGTGTTTTTACAGGTTATAAAGGAAATGCATCCCCATTTTTAGAGAATTACTCCTTTGGTGCTAGTCTTCATCCCATGGCCTATGGAAGGTGGGTGTGGGGAAGTCGCGGAATGGGCCCCAGGGGACGGGTCATGAAAAATTGGGATCGAAGGAGTCTATTCTACCATAGAACATAGGACTATGATCTATTTCGTGAATAAATAGTGTTATGTGTAGTGGGTGAGGTTTTCAGTTTAGGGAGTCTAGTTTTGGTGCCGTGGCCGGCGTATCCATACACCAGGACTCTGACTTCTGATTTCCTACTCAGTGCCTGAAAACACTGATTTCGTGTGTGTTTTCAAATGTTTTCTTTAATTCAGCTCACCAAGTCATGTCACCATGTATAACTTTTTGACCGTAGCACACCTGTTTCCTTTCTATAAGACTCCACATAGATAAATGGCTAGAGTTCCGAGATTTGTACGCACTGATAACCCATCGAGTGATGATGACTCTGTGCAAGTCCCTCTTCTAGAAGAGGTACCATTGGAACCATTCCTCATTGGGCCACCGATGCCACCATCCCCATCATCAGACGGTTCAAGCCGCATGGGTGCGTTGCATGAGTTAGAAAGCTAGAGGTCACTGAGGTTTAGGGGAGAGATAGACCCAGAGGCAGCTGAGGATTGGATGGAGGCTGTGGTTAGAGTTTTCCGACTGGTAGGGACACTATCTGATCTCTCTGCGATTCTTTCTTCCTAACTTCTACAGGATGTAGTGGAACGATGGTGGAGTATGATGCACCAAGTTCATGATGAGGTGACGCTTCTCCTAGAATACTTTGAGGGCCTATTTCGGGCTATGTTTGTCCCAACGACTCTTCGCGCGGTGCACATTCAGAAGTTACTTCATCTATAGCAGGGAAGCGTGAATGTGGCTCAATACTCAGCAAGGTTCACTAACCTCTCGCGTCACTCAATATATATGCTGTAAGACCCATTCTTTAGGGCCCATACCTTCGATTAGGGTCTTAAATGGGAGATTAAAGCATTGATGATCTCACTCATCATCCAGACGCAGGTGGGAGTGTTAGAGAGAGCCATCTTGGTGGAGAGTTTCCTTGATGAGTAGTCTCCTGTAGCGAGATCCACAACCAGTCGACATGTAGCAGAGTCTTTTTCTGCTGGAAGAATACATATGTCACAAAGGTCTAAGTGGACAAGAACTACAGGTGGACAACCACATGACTCATGATAGGTTGTGTGGGACCCTGAGAAAGACCTAGTCATATTAGGAGTGGGAAGTGCTAAGCCTACAGCGGGCAAGGTCACAAGGATTTTGACTGTCTGACCTGCCATTCAGATGATCAGCAGACAGTCAAAAATCATCACAGGCAGAGATAGAGAGTCGATCGAGGTGGTCTATAGGGAGCAGTTAGACGTGGAATAGGAGCTAGTCGTGTGGCTGGAGGTGGGTGATGATTCGAGATATTACCACCACCACCACCAAGAGTTCCACCCTGACCATAGGGAGCAGGTGGATAGGGGAGAGATAAGATTCATGCAGCTGAGACCTATGACCACATAACTCTAGAAATGAAATGAGGTATGATCTAAGTCTACTCTACCTTAGCTGCAATACTCATAGACACAGGTGACAATTATTCTTTTTTTATCCACTTCCCTCATTCGGAGATCGGGAATTCTGACGGAGCCGTTGGATCGATCCTTACGGCTAAAGACTCTTATGGGAGAATATTCGACGATTACACACTGGTTCCGGCATTTTGAGCTTACTCTAGGGGTCGAGAGCTTCAGCTGAAATTGCCTAGTAGAGTCTTCGAGGCCTTACGACATCATCTTGGGTATGGACTATTTATCTACAGTACATGATCAGATTGACCCTATTAGGCACAAAGTGCGGTGTGTCCACACAGATGGGACTATGTTTACCTTCGTCGACGAGAAAGGAGCATTTTCTACACAAGATCAACATCCTCAGAGGAGAGTGCAGTCGATCACTAATAAGTTGGATACCCTTACCTTCAGAGATATTGATATAGAGAGTCTGATTTGTCTTGTTTTGGAGGACTAGTTCATGAATTGTTTCCTTGATGGCGTCCCATGTCTACCTCCTCACATAGAGGCGTTCTTTTACATTAAAATGTACCCCATGATGACACTGATATCTACAACAGAATATTAGATGGCTCTTACAGAGCTTCGTGAGCTGCGGGTATATATGTAGAACATGCAGGTGAAGGGATTCATTTGCCCCAGTGTTTCCCCCTGGGCAGCCTTGCTTCTATTCTCCAAGATGGCGTATAGGAGGTTGAGGATTTTTGTTGACTATCGGTGCCTAAACCCGGTGACCGTGAAGAAGATGCATCCACTCCCAAGGATGGAATTCCTCTTTGATTAGATGAAGGGAGCATGATGGTTCTCAAAGATAGACCTTAGATCTGGCTATCACCAGTTTGGAGTACGAGAAAAGGATGTGTAGAAGACAACCATAAGGTTTCTATATGGCCACTATGAGTTATTGGTTATTCCATTTGGAATAACCAATGCTCCAGAAGTTTTCATTGGACTCATGAACATGATATTTCTGCCATACCTTGATCTCTTTGTCGTATTCTTAATTGACATCATTCTGATCTACTTGAATATTGAGGAGGAGAATAACTATCATTTGTTAGTAGAACTGGACACACTCTGAGAGAACTAGCTTTATGGTAAGCTTTCGAAGTTTGAGTTCTCCATCTAAGAGGTTCACATTCTAGGAAATGTCATCTCAGAGACTCGAGTTGTAGTGGATCAAGAAAAAATTGAGGCTGTACTTTCTTGGGAGCCACCCAGGAGTGTGAAAGAGGTACAAAGATTCCTGGGATTGGATGGATACTACCGGATATTTGTGCCAGTCCTCTCCAATGTTGCAGCACCACTCTCAGCCTTGATGAAGAATGGGAAACCCTTTGTGTGGTCAGAGAGATGCCAGAGAGATTTCATGAGCAGAGGCATAGGCCGACTAGCACCCCCATATAGAGGCTTCCAGAAGAAGGCGTAGAGTATGTTGCCTACTGTGACATATTAGGGACGAGAATCAGATGTGTCCTGATGTAGGAGCGAGCAATGATTGCTTATGGATCTCAACATCTGAGACAACATGTGACAAACTACGTAACCCATGACCTGGAGATAGCAGTAGTGGTCTTTGCCTTGAATATGTGGAAGTACTATATGATTGGTGAGCGTTTTACCATATACTTTGTTCAAAAGAGTCTCAGTTATATCTTCTCCCAGAATGACCTGAACATGAGACATTGATGTTGCCTTGATATTCTCTACGACAATGTCTTTGAAATAGTCTATACTCCTGGGAAGGGGAACTTGGTAGAAGATGCACTCATCAGGATATCTATTATATAACTACTAGGAAAAGTGATAGTGTAACTGGCTAATTTGATGATATCCTTTGTAGATAGAGATAGTGTAGCCTTATGGGGTCTCTTATAGTCAATCCCCCACTACATCAGCGAGTCAGGGAGGCGCAACATGGAGACACTGGCTACAAGACACGATGTGCTCCGATATCCAAAAGACATGCACCTGATGGATTTTATGATGGTGGGGAGCATGTCGCCCTCTTTAAATAATGTAGTAAGGTACCAGTGTCACTTCAGTAGGAAGTGTTGAGATATTTCCACACATCCCCTCTAGAGGTACACCCAGGATTAGGGAAGATGTATCAGGATAATCGATGATAGCACTGGTGGCTGATAATGAAGAAATAATTTGCCAATTTTATCTCTCGATGCCTCACTTGTCAGCAAGTGATGGCGGAGAATCGGGTACTAGTAGGGTTGGTTCATCATTTTGAGGTCCTAGGTTGAAAGTGGGATGGGATAACCATGGACTTCATGACAGTACTTCAATGTACATCCATGGGAGATGACTCGATTTGGGTGATCGTTGAGTACCTCACCAAGTCAGACCACTTCCTACCGATCAGTGATCAGGGTTCAATAGAGAGCATGTGATGCCTCTATGTGCTGGAGATTGTTCGGTTACATGGGGTAACCTCGATTATCGTTTCTGATCGTGGGGCACATTTTACATCCTGGCTATTGAAGGGATTATAGGAGGCTTTCGAGACATAACTTTTTTGAGCACCGCCATCCATCCTCTGATGGATGGCCAGACTGAGTGGACCATTCAGACCCTCGAGGACATGATTCATGAATATGCCCTCGACTTCAGTCGCAGCTGGGAGGATCAATTGTCTTGGGTGGATTTTTAATACAACAACAGCTATCACTCCACTATTGGAATGGAACCTTTTGAGGAATTATATGTCTGATCTTGTAGATCACCCTTCTGTTGGACTGACCCAGGGGAGTCCACCCTAGTAGGAACAGAGATGGTTTGGCTACCAAAGTGTAGGTCCAGGTATTCCAGTAGTAGAAGAAGACTGCAAATATCCGGAATAAGTCATTTTCGGATAGGAGACAGAGACCTCTAGAGTTCAAGGCAGGCGACCGCGTCTTTCTACGGGTCTCACCTCGATGAGGTGTGCGGAGATTTGGCCGAGGTGGCAAGTTATCTTCGAAGTTCATCAGACATTTTCATGTCCTCAGTAGAGTTGGTGAGGTGGCATACCACTAAGATCTTCCATCTCAGTTGCATCAGGTGCATGATGTCTTCCACGTTTCCCAGCTGAGAATATACGTGCATGAACCTCCTCAAATCATCGACCATGGTGCGCTAGATATTGATGATGGGGAGACATTAATGGAGGTTCAAGTAGAGATTAAGTATTGGAAGAAGAATGTACTTAGTGGATAGTCAATACCTTTGGTGCGCATTCGCAGGTAGCACGAGAACCTCCAAGAGAGAACATGGGAGCAAAAGGCTCAGATGCTTGCTCAGTACCCCCAATTGTTCCCTTAGTTTGAGTTGTGGCTTACGGGAATGTAAATCCTGAGGTGGGGAGAATGTAAAGACCTGGAGTTTCCTTGTATTTTTTATTAAATATATGGAAATTTTATGAGTCTGAAAAAATTGACAGTGTGTGTTTTCATGGCCTATAGTGCCCAGAATGAATTTCCAAACATTATTTCGGGTACGTTCAGTAAAAGTACGAGCATGTTTTACAAAATTTTGAACTAGAGCTTGGAATTAAAATCTGAGGGCACTGTTGAACTCGAAGCACAAGTATTCTCATATTTCTCTTGAACCAAACATGGTCCATCTAAAGCTACATCACCCACCTCAGACCAATAGAAGAGCGATATGTATGAGGGACAACACAATTCCTCCAAGGAATCAATTATGACCTAAAACTCAAAAAAAAGTATTATAAAAAACTCAAAAATTCTTACAATGTTATGTCATTATCGACTGAATACGAATTCACAGGCATTATGAATATCCTCTAGAATATAAATTACTTCTCCATCTAACTGTCTATCATTGGATATTTAGTTGGGATCAACATGATCAATGTACTCATCTCCTCTTTGAGACTCCTCCAGATCCCCAAGGAAAACCTAGGGTCCCCAAATGAAACAATGGCATCAGGACTTCCATGTAACCACACAATATCCAACAGATACATCTTACCCATTTATTCAAACATAGTTATATCCCTGATCAGAAATAAATGAGTTGATTTCATCAACCAATTTGTAACTACCAATATAACATTACATCCTATAGGAGTCTATGGTAATATGATAATTAAATCCATTGATACCTCATCCATGTATTTCCTAGAAATAGAAGAGGTTGAATCAAAATAGATGGTTACATGTTCTCTTCCATTATCCATTGGCATGTGTTACAATGTGACACATTATCTTTAATGTCACCCTTGATACCCGACCCCTAGAATCATCATCTCATGTCATAATATACAGTTTTTTCCTTTATGAATATCCCTTAAAGAGCTATGAAAATTAATAAAGGCTAAAATCATCACATATACTAGCCTGACAACCCATAACCTAATGTAGAGAAAAACATTGGAAGAAATAGAAAAACCATATAGGGACTCCCTATCATAAGGTATTTTTCATACATTAATAAACCCATCATCGCACTGATGAATATGAAAAAGACACTCCAAAAGATATGATGATAATTTTACACTGGTTTGAAACATTCCAGAAACTTATTCCTGAGCATCCAAGTATAACTAAGTAAAAATACACTTACGGTTCTAGTACTCCATAGATTATAGAACAACTTGCAGTTGTGCTTTCCTTATAAGAGAATCTACGATAAAATTTACCTTGATGGGGTGTCGATAATATCAAATTCAAATTTATGAAGGTATTCTACCTATCATTGTTTTTTGAGATTCAAGTATTTCAGAGAAATGATATTACAAAATTTTTTATGATCAGTGAATACCATGAACCTATACCCAAAAAGTTAGTTACACCAGTATTTTATGTTCATTTATAACTGAAATAATCTATAAATCGGGATTAGGGTAATTCTTCTCATGCTGTCATAGATGAGTACATTCATAAGCCACTACATTGTAATCTTGAATTAGAATGAATCCCAAATCGTAACTAAAAGAATAAAAAAACTTCACATCCGCTTTTTTTGGATAATGTAAGATTAGAATAAAATATGATGTTAGAAGTCATTTGAGTTCTTCGGAAGAAGACTGAAAAATCACACACCATGTGACTTTCAATATAGTCTACATAAAGTTAATCAAATTTGACACACATTTAGATAAATATATGACTAAGTACTGGTATTATCCTAGATGAAAAAGAATCTTTGTATATGAAATTCATTATGTGGTTCCATCCATGATTAGACACCCTCACCTTCTTAGGATCTAATGATAAAAGGTTTTAAGAATTATTGTGCCCTAATAACTTCACTGCAGGAATTACAAAACTACATTTCAAATGATTTATATAAAAATTGTGACTTCCCAAAATCTCCATTACTATACTCAATTGGTTCGTGTTCACATCCTCATATTTAAAATAATCAAGAATATCAACCATGAAAACTACGATAAAATTTTCAAGATATCGTTGGAATATATCATACATCAAATCTATTAAAATAGTAGGTGTGTTATTCAGAAAAAATATCCTCCTATAATATTCATAATGGCCTTATCAAAACTTTAATGCTTTCATTCGTATATCAAAATCCCAAACATTGAGATGATGGTTATAGGGAGACATATCAATCCTTGAAAACCACTTTCCCCTTTAACTTATTAGTCAAATCATCCATTTATGGAAAATGATATTATTTGTTTTATGTCACTCTATTAAACGCTTGATAGAACAAAACCAATAAATTATAATAGAATTATTTCTTGGAATAGAGAACTAGGACTACATATAGAGAAACTATAGGGAAAATGAAACCTTTTCCCAAATGTTCATCCAACTAAATATCAAGATCACTAATCTCCAACGGTCCCATATGATTAGAAGGTATTGATACCAGCTGCGTACCTGGAAGTAGGTAAATCATAAAATATACCTCTCTTTATAGAGTAATAACAGATAAGTCATCTAGGAAAATGTCAGAAAAGTACCAAAAATATGGCAAGATCAAAAAAAGAATATATTCCATTGGTATCACTTTCAAGAAAAGTAAACAAACTCTTAATATTTTGTAGAGAAGGTATTGTATAAATAGATACCATGTCCAACTCCCCCTGGAATACATAGGAGCTCTATCTGTAGTATGAAATGAAACATGTCGATGATAACAATCATCCTCAGCTCACTGATCAATAATCCAATCCATAATTATGATGGAATCAAACAGATCAATATCATGAATGAGAAAATCCTAGACCACATTCTTATCATCTATCATTACTGAACAATAATGACACTAAAACCCCTACACTCATATCATACCTATATGTGTAGCTATCTCCATTATAAAGGATATAAGTTTCATTGTAACTCTAAAAATATCATCAAAAAATCAAGATAAAAATAAGTAGGAGGTACCACTATAAAATAATGAAACATATATGGATTATACAATAAGGATGGTACCTAGAATATTTTTCCAAACATGCACCAAATTCCCCTATGAACTCATCTATAGTATGAAATTGTTTCACTAATGTGTCTTGTCTTTAGATACCTACAATCTATAAAGAATATGACATCAACATATTATACTTCAGAGTCGAAAAACTCTAAACATAATGAGGCGTAGTCATATCATGACACACAAAAGGTAAATTACCAACATCTCCATAGATTTTGAACATATTTGCAGGTAGAGGATAAAATCTTTTTGGTGTGTTTTACATGGAAACACTAATAGCATATCAGAGTCACATTGATAGATATAGTGGATTGTTAGGAAGAGGCTTGCTGCTGAGGCCCACCTCCACCACTTATATAATGATCATTCCACTTCCTCTTCTTCCAATGCATGCCTCTGAAACATCCACCAGATCTAAGAAAATGGGATGGAAAACCAATATTTTCCTACATCACAATATATTCTGTTATAGTTTTTTTACCATATCTGCATAGGTAGAATGTTTCAACATGAATACCCATTATCAGGAATCAGCTCGCAAGCCATATTGGTAATTCAAAGCCTTTAACTAGTAATTCTTCACCACATTCGGAGAAAAATGAATTTTTTTTTGAAAACAAACTCTTGTCTTCTAACACCAAATTATTTCCCTACTGTAATGGTTGGAACTTCATTGACCTTTATAACATCTAGATCCCTATGAAAAACTAATTAAAGAATATGGTTTTGAAACACTTCTAATCCATGTCGACATGTATATCTTCATGGACCATAGAATACGACCATCTATTATCAGGACCCTAAATCATCAATACATCCCACATCACCTTTATATTATTAGGTTTCACTATCAATTAAACTTTTTGGAATTTCATATCCTTCATGTACACCACCTCATAAGGTTAATTCATTGTTTTAAAGGATGGTGGCTTCTCACGCAAGAATTCCCATGACCGATATCTCTATCATCAATCTACTAGCTATAACTCAATGAGTTCATTCAGATCTTATAGTACATCAATATGAATATCGTGAAATTATAATTTGATATTCTTATTAAGACACTGATCTATTAGTGGATTCCCTTGAGCAGCGTCGTATGAGCATTCTTGAGGAACTCATGGAAGATGTCTCAGAGGCATACTACCACACACCAAAGCATTAGAATGATTATACAATATAATGATTCATAGTTTAAAACATAAAATCCATAAGGTGAACTGATATATAAAACAAAAACCAACACTAGAGAATCATAACAATGAATCAGATGAAAAAATGGATCTCATCGAGACCAGGGCTGGCTACTCACTTATCGCAACATAACTCTCATGTCCTGAAAATCCTATCCTCAGTCTAACAGATGTCCCACGACAAGGACTCCTATGGAAATACATCTTTTGATTCAAAATTGTAATGAACCAAACCATGATTCCCTCAAACCATTCACCCAACCACATACATCACATACTTGAAGGGATTTCATGATCCCCATGGGCTGGTGAAAAGAACTCAAGCATCAAACAACATAATATAATAATGACAACAATAAAATTATTATAAATGTTACCAAAAACACCAAGAGACATGTCCATCTATAATGGACCAAAACCAAATATCTATTCAATATGAATTCATGGAAAAAAATCCCACCATTTAACACTAGAAACCCAACTCTACTAGCACAAAACCTTATCTCCTCACATTAGGGCCTTGCCTTTCCCTACATTGGAAGGCAGACATAGGTTTGCACACCACTGAAGAGGTGTGCACAGTGCAGGATAAAAGGATTAATAGGATCCTTCCATGGAGTTACCTAAAAATTATCTGTATAATAATTATTATATGTTGATTCTAAATATAACATTTCATGATATGTCATAAAGTAGGTTTAGAGAAAAATTATAAACATTTCCTCTTAATAATCAATCTAAAACAAAAGTAGGAATACAAATTTCAATGAAAATGTTCCATATCATCTATAAAAATAATTAACATTAATATCAAGGTTGAATTATTACATATCCAATCAATAATTATAACCATTATATTCATAGGATTGAAAAAATCACGAAATACAATAGGCCAGGAATAAAGATACTCATACAAAAAAAATTTGAATAGTGAAATGTGGTACATGAATCCAATTATCGACACTATATGACTACGGATAAAACCCAAAATTTGACACCACAACATTATATAAAAGCCTAGATCCAATAATAAACACTCTAAGATAATAGGAACCCCACAAATGTGAACCCACATAATTGATGATGTCCTACGAATAAACCTTTAAATGAGTACCCAATGTAACACATGTTCTCATTTTTATATTCATCACTATGTTTTAAAAAAATTTATAAACCATGTATACAATTATATATTTCATATTATAATAACACACTCTTATATTTCAAAAAACATTTAATTCTTGGAAAATAACACTTTTCTTTCCATTTAAAAAAATCGATGAAATAAAACTTTTATTTAATATCACATTCCAATGCACACAAAAAATCATGTCAATTTCAGAAAATTATATTCATAAATAATTTTATAAAATGCAGAAATATTGTTTATCAAACACAATCTAGATATGGAACAACTTACCTCCAAATGCAGGTCAAACATGACAACAACAAGATCCACCAACAACAAAATCAAACCGACATCAAGGCCCTAGAATCAAATCGACATATGAAGATTAATCCAATTTATAAAGGATATGGGTTTGAAGAACAGATAAATAAGTAAACCTCTGGAAAAAGCACTAAGCGAACTACAACAAACAATGGAACAACCTTCGGAATTAGATCACACTCTAGATATAGAAAAAGACATAAAGAAACACCAATTCAAATCAAATATACCTGTAATGGAACTCTTGGGAATTACCATGATCAAGAGAATTGAAGAAACATAATTATCGCTCTCCTAGGGAGATTCATTACAATTGAAAAAATGATAAAATGCAGAATAGTTTAATTTAGAAGGAATGGTGTCTCCAAAAATCACCATATATGAACTTTGTTTCGAGATAATTAGAGAAATGGTAGTTGAATAAGAACATAAAACCCAGTAGGTTTTCTAAAACTTCCCCCTGAATGAATTATATGACTTGTATCATTTATACTTATCATGAACTCCATGGGGTTCAATTACACCAATAAATAAATCACCTCAGATTAAAAATCAATCATTTAAATAACTCACGATGTGTAACTATTCATCAGATTGTGTAACATTTCACAATAGCAATATCATTCAAAACGTCCACTATGAAACCATTAAGAATCATTTAACCATCTTACACGATGTGAAATTCTTCTACAACAAGTAGACACAACTGATTCAAGTTGAGGGTGCAACAAATATGTTACTTCACCATTATAGGTATCCTATAAATTCTTTCTCGGTCATATACAGAAAATAAAAAAAATGAGAAACCATATGTGGTTACATATTTACCTGACATATCGGTTATGGTATGCTACGTGAAATAATAATGATGATAATATTTATATGATAATGATATAGGAAAATTTATTAATGGTATCATTATGATGAAGAAGAATAAAAAATGAACCTTTAGGTTATTTGAATGATAATCTATATGAGTAAATATTATGGGAAATTTTAAATTAAATGATATTCAAAGTATTATTAGACCATTTTAGATTAAATCAATAATTCAATTGAGGAATTTACCAACTCATGATGAACATGATGTTTCCATTTTTAAGTAAATTTATTATGAAAAAAATGAGAATCAAATTCATTATATGATTACTATGAACATAAAAATTATATAATGGTGATGAAAATGGACTATTAAAAATATTACTCTTATGTACATTATAATATCATATAAGAGAACTAAACAAAAAAACTATCAATAAATTAATTAGATGTGATTAAGTGAGTGCCTAGTGTAGAGATACGTGAGTGTTCAATGATCCAGAGAATTAGGACATTCATGATCTTAGAAAGATTTCACAAATATTATACTTTATTAATTTACCTGTTAATGACCTTGAATAATTAGAATTTTGAAAACCTGATCTTACTCAGTCATGGTGAAATACATTCATATAAAAGGATAATGATATTTCTGGTGATGGATCATATCTATATAATTGAAAATGTATTCATGTGGATTAATGATGTGTAGGAACATACAATGACACATTGTATATCATTATATAATTTCTAGGAATGTAATAAATTTTTTATATAGAACAGTCATTTTTATATATTAATAACACAAAAAAGAGGTTCATTTTATACATAATCATGTAAATGCTATACTTTTTTTTTGTTTTTAATTTACTAAAAATGCACACAAGTAATGTTTGGGGGTAATATTGAGTGGATCAGGAGAAATAAGATGTTAAAAACATTAAATTTCAAATCAAAAGAATTAATAAATAGAAAACACCAAATAACCCCACTTATTGGTCCATTCAGATTAATGTAGTTTAGTTTGTTTCAAAGGGAGTCCCATTTAATGATCCATGTGGAATTATAATCCATAATGAATCATAAATTATATAGTTATATAGGTATTCCAACATAATATAGGAACAATTAACATATTTTGAGGAATAAAGTGCTTCACTAATATTGATCAGTTGTCCAGAAAGTAAGATATTCTATAACATTTTGTATTTGACCCATTGTTGATGATAGTTATATATCAAATAGTGATAGGAAAAATAGTGTTATATTTAAAGACTAAAAATACAATCTTGTTACCCCTAATAGATATTCTAATGACATATATCATACGTATCCAAACTACTATAATGATATATTGCGAATAATAAGAATCCTTGATGGAAATTACAACATTAATGGATACAAAATAATCATTTAGAGGGAGATATTCAATCACATAAAAATAATGTATGATGAATTTTTTTCCTAGAGTAAATGAGATAATCATAAGAAATGAAGATATACTGTGAATCATGATAAATCGTTCATTATAAAAAAAACTAATGAGAAACATTCAAGATCTTTTTTACTAAAAAATATATTCTATTAAAGAATGATATTGTTTGACACCAGATAAGTTATAAAAAATTATTATAGATTATCAGATGTGGCTAAGACCAGTCCTCAAAATGAATAAATATAATTCAATAGATTATGAGACATCTAGAGAATTAAAAGTCATAGAAAAATATAAAGCTGAAAACGAATAGTTGAAAAATGATGGTGGTTAAGAAATAAATAAAATTGTTTCTCATGTATCAATTGGATTAAAAATGATAATGTGTATGGTATAGAATTAACAAAAACTAATTTGTTACAACCTTGGTGATTATAGTTAGATTTCTAAAAAATTTCCTTGGAAAATTTTTGGAGAATCAAAATCATAATTATATATTTAGAAATCAAATAATATTAATGGGGAATGAATTAAAACAATTAACTCAATATTATGTTAATAAAAATAATGAAAAAGAAAAAGAAAAATTATTCATGAGGATATTTTTGGGATGATGAATTTTTTTACCCATCTCATATAATGATAAAATATTATTAATAAAGAAATAGTTATGATAATGAATAATGGATATTACTTGAGTTCGAGACAAAAGAAAAATTTACATTCTGTGTGTAATTTATATAATATATTTTGATGGAAAATAAGATTTTGATAAAAAATATAGTGGATGATTTTGGGAATTTATAGTTTACAAGAAGGATAAATCAAAAATTGATGAGATGAAGAAGAATATATTATTTATTTTTTGATTGAAATATCATTGAGTGATCATGAGTAAATTATTGGTGAAATAGATGAATATTTTTTAGAAGCACAATCCATATGTTTTATAGTTCAGCATGGGCTGAACAATTGAAGATAAGATTTCAATGAATGAATAAAAGTTAAAGAATAATCTCATCCCGGAGATGATATTAAGGGTTCCCACTATTAAGAAAAATTATTCTTTTTAAATTTTAATTATATATCAGTTGAATCACATAAAAATTGTTTGAAAATAATTGATGTATGATATTGGACAATGAATGTTGTTGAGATACACTGTTCCCATCAAATAAAAAGGGGGAGAACAAAAAAAAATTCACCATTGAAAAAAAGAAACATATTTGAGATAAAACAATATCAATATAAATATAAATAGAAGTAATATTTTTCTAGAATTTTAATCATTACCAGGGTTTACTACTGTTATTGTTAGAACGATCAGAGAGCATATTTTGGATCTTTTATGATTTATTTACCAGGAAAAAGGAATATATCTAAAAGTATTTTCAAGGAACCTATAAGGGTAAAATCATAGAGTTAATAACATGTGGCTAGATTTGTGCCATATCTATATAAAAAATTCATATTCTCAATGATTTTCAGGGAAAATGATTTTTTGATGCTGTGAAGGCTATAGTACGCATGAAAATATTTAAAGGAGGGGATATATATGTTTTAAATAGGAAGATGTATTGAAATTAACCTTATGAAAATCAGATGAATATTATAAGAAGATTGAGAATATATGTAATTATTTCTCAAATATTTGACAATACCAATTAAAATTGGAAGAATAATTAGAAAAAGATAAAAACCATTTTTATGCTAATGGAAATAAATTCTCTTTATAATGTGATCTTAATGATTAGAAGAAGTTATCGAAAAATAGAAAAATGAATATTTAGTATTATTAGTTGTAAATATATGTGACCAAAAATGTAGTTCTATATAATAATGTAGATTATAAAATAAACGAGAAACAAAACAGGAAGAATAGTCCAATGATAAATTTTTATTTTGAGATTAGGATAATAGAATATATTGGGGTCAGAGCAATAAATTAGTCAAAATGATATTTAATTTAAATATAGAGATCCCACCTTATTATATACCATTTTATGTTTTTATGCTAACATGCATGTACTTTTAGAAGAAGTTTTTTGATGTAACATCTGGAAAACATGAATAGATTCACTCTCAAGGATTGAAATAACCACTGTAAAATAGAAATGGTGGATAGAATCCCTTGAAATGGTGATTATTTTTGAATAATATATCATTTCTAAATTTTAGTGAGTTTAGAAGGGATTTCACATTTTGGACATGTAAGGACCCTATCCCAAATAAATTGAAGTGGATGTATTACATTTTTTTACATTGGAATAGAAACAAACATTCAAATAATAATGAAATGATCTGCATATGATTTCTAGAAAACCAGATACATACTTGATTCCAATTTTATAGATGGAATTTAAATTAAAATATAATACATAAAATATATAATTTAATTAATACTTAAAAATGCATTCAAAAAATTATTTATCATATCTCTAGGAAGGGATTCCAAATTAGGATTCTATCAATAACTCATCTTGGGGTATGTATAGTGGAATCCATATTGATTAAGTAATCATATTCAACATTGAATGGTAAATAACTAAACATAAATTTCATTTAAATAAAATGATTATCATGATAATATATGTCATAATCATTATTTAAGGGTCAATAACTCAAAATAAATACCATTTAATCAATAGTTGAGAATGAAATTTATTCTAACAAATATCATAGAAAAAATATCATTTATATGAATAATAACTAGATTATAAGTGAATGAAATTTATAATTTTTGGAATTCATGTCTCAAGTGACTAATACCACTATCTTATAGAATATTCACAAGAATGTTTAAAACTTTTAGGTACAAGATTTACTAGTTGGACCTATAGATTAAATACTATTAGGTAAAAAATATTCTAGTTTGGGAAAATAATTTGACTCACAGGACATGTTGATGCATCAAGTGTATTTCGAAAACTAGACCATCGAATATCTTTATGTCCAAATAAATAGTCACTTATCAAATAATCACCAAAATTCCTGATCAATTTTTCATTATCATAAAAAATATGTCTTGAGTAAAGTATAAGGATTTTTCATTATTTCCACTCTTAACCAAATTACTATTTATGTATACCACACATGTTTCAATGATAAATGTTTTATGAAATAATAATATAAATCGTAAAATAATATATATATTAAATGATAAATGTAATTTGTAATGAAAATAATCAAAATAAAGTGATTCTTTCAATGAGATGTTAGTTATCGAAAAAGAGAGTGAGATTGTAGATAAAATGGATTCCGTAATTATCACGTAAAATCCTCTTGGATGAAATAATTGAAATTTGAAGAAAAAATACCAACAATATATAAAGAATCATGAAATTATAGTTAAAGGTATAGTATATACACCACATAAAACTGAACTCGTGCACAATAACAAATAATACTCAATAGAATTTAAATTTAGATGAAATCTTATACCTCAAGATTTGTTGGGGTTAAAAATTATTAAAACACCAATATATTTGTTTCAAGAGTGTGATTAACTCAAAAAAACAATATTATATTTTATAATTACATATATGATCATCCTATAACATCTTTTCACAATTTTAATAGTAATCATTTTTATTTTCAATTTTTTAATAGGTAGTTACCTTGGTCCTCATTCATTATTTATCATGAAATTTATAGTTCATGTGAATATTATATAGATTCATCAATTTCAGAATAATAAAATTTAAATAATTATCAAAACGAGATAAATTATAATTTTAATACTAATCATGAATGGTGGTTGTAACACCCCGAGATTTTATAAGAAATATTTTTTTTAATTTCATTGATGTCTTATGTTGTACGGTATACCAATATTATCTTGCACTATACGCAACAACATATTAGCTTGTAGTATATGAAAACACTATTCTTGGCTAGTGTTGCACGCATGAGGAACCATCCTCAATAGTGTGGGTTGTATGCAATACTAAGTTTCACTAAACCACGATATATTATTATAATTTTATAATGAAGTAGTTTTAATGAATATTATTAACTTAATTCTAAATTTAAAAATATTATCATTCATCTTACACATTTTCATGATCATGGTTTGAGAAAAAAAAACAATTTTTCAAATAAAAGAAGTATTTTTTAGAAAATCCGGTTTTCCCGCTTTTTGATGGTGCACCCATTTTGAATCAAATTTTTTAAAATTTTATAAGTTAAATTAGATAAATTAAACTTATTCATTTAAATCAGGATATAAAAATTTACATTTCATAAATTTTTGACATTATTCTGATAACCTTCATATTTTGATAAATAGTAAAAATACGCTAAATTTTAATTAAAAACAAATTTTTTCATCAAGATAATTTATATAGTTAAATTATAATATTGAATAGTTTTAAAGTATAAATAGAATATATTTTTATCATTTAATATAATTTATGTAATTATCATAAATTTTACATTGAATTGATAGATAAAAAGATTTCAATATTTTGCAATGTTTTAACTTTTAAAACCCGTTATCTCAACATCGGTATTAATTTTAAACAAAATACTACGACTTCTGTGCTTTGAATTTGGAAAAATGGATTCCATATTTGTAATCATTATGTATAAATTATGTTAATAGGATATTTACAATTTTTAGACATTATGAATAGTAACAATGACAAATTTTATTTACTACAGTTAATGGTAAATTGGGTAGTTAAGGGTAAAAATAATATTATAAAATTACCCTAACACCTGAAAAAAAAATCGACTGAATTAATAAAAGTTGACCCATTTCACCTTAGGGTCGGAATAGATTCATTTCATAGACTTTTGACTATGAAAATGATGCAATTATTATTAAAACCAAATAAAGTGACAACATGTCACTCTCTTATATCTTATAAGATTAATAATTCTAATTTAGTGATAAATATGATAAAACATCAAAAATAAATAGTCACCAGAAATCTAATAAAAATTTGTACATCATGTGAATTTATTTAGAATTTTTAAGTATTAAATAATTATTATTAATGGTGAAACAATAGTGATGTTTAAATTATTTTATTGATTGAAATATCAAATAAATAGTTTTAAAAATATTAAAATAAATATTATATTCACTATTTAATGTGATCCAATAATTTTTAAGGCTAATATTACATGATAGGGGTATAGTAAATATTTTGTTTCAAATATATCTTCTGTGTGAATTATATTTAAATTGAAATAATTGAATAGTGTCAAAATCGACAATATTCATATTTTATAAAAATAACATATTATTAAATTGTTTAAAAATCAAAAAGATATTTAAAAATTATAAATTGAAATTTATATTGTCTAAAATTTCATAAATTATAAAAATATGGACAATTCACAACACATAAGTATGTATTTAAAATAATTTAGAATTTAGAATCTTATTACCCGAAATAAAATTAAATTGATTAAATAAAGATAAATCAAAATGATAGGGTTTAATATAAAATAAAAACAAGTATAAAATATATTTGTTGATGATATTACAAACCTATGTCATCTCAATTTATTATTTAGTTTTTTTATGTTTTTATGTATGTAAAAATTTATTATAAATTAATACTTTTGAGGTTTAAAAAGAGGCACTCTCCTCTATTATAAAAGGGAACCTCCTCCCTATCTTATTCACAAAATTTTGAGCCTTAAAGATCTTCCAAAACCTATACATTTATTTTCTCCACTTCTTTAGAAACATACTAGTGGTTTTTATCTTATTCAAAGACCACTATTAGTGCCACAAGAGGAGGTTTAGAAGAGATGCATCAAAGAAGAGGTAATATCCTTTACCAATTCATTCAAATTTATTTCTCCTTATACTTCTTCTTGTTTAGTTGTTTCATTATAATTAAATAACATCAGTATCATAAATATACTTTTATTTTATTATAAATATGAAACAACCCTATTTCACCTTATATCTATCCTACGAAAAATGAAATCATTGTGGGTGCGTACGTATGACTTACCGTCTATACGTCGTGGTATAATCTATTCTTCCACCACTACCTTAAATTGATGGGTATAATGGTGGATATAATAAATATATATTATTATTATAACATTATACTAATTATGATATATTATATCACCCACTCCAATTCCATTCAATAATTATGGGAACGATATCATCGCTCATGCGTACGTACGGATTACCATCTCCATGATGCGATGAGATTCATTCTCCATGTTAACCATTAAAGAATGATTATAAATTATATATAATAATTATTCATGAAATATATGACATAATAATTCTACTGGATTTATTTGTATATATATATGTCATTTACTTTCGATAAATTTAATAAGGAAACGAAAACAGTGTTCACGCATACGTATGACCTACCATCACCATGAAACGGTGTATTTCATTCCATTTATCACTCTATTATATATATATATATATTAGGAATATATATTATATATAAATCTAGTTTTACATTCTAGAAGTAATTAATCATGATCAAAGTAATTATATGAATAATTACATGTCAAATCTTGTATAATAAATGAAACGATTATACCAAAAATGTTGCGTTAACATGGAATTGACAAATAAAAGGGTAATATAAGGTCGTAAGTGAATCAAATATGATATCATGAATATTATTATGTTTCTCTTATAATTTAATAATATGTTTAAACCCTACTACATAGGTGTCTCAGACACATATGGAAGAAATTGGAAATAAGGTAAGGGATTATTATTCCAATCTCATTCTTATCCGAGATATTCTATTCTTAAGTATTTACTAGGGTTATATCTATCATCCATGTCCATGTTTTATAAAAATGTTTTCATAAAATGGTTACTATTATTCCAATTATGATTAAACTCATTTTTACACTTTTTTAACTTTTACCACATGGTATGGAAGGAATATTTCTTTTGTTTACCATAGGAGCTACTTTTTGACATTTCGGGAAAAAGTACAAGAAAAATGTTTTTAAAAATATATGGCATGAAAAGATTTTTACGAGTTCATAACGCCTTATTTAAATGAATACTATTCTACATTATTTCAAGATTATTTTCAAAAAAATCATTTTCTTTTAAAATTATCTGGAATGTTGTGAAAAGAAAATGATTTTGAAGAAGAAAGGATATTTTCCTCAGGAATTCAATTCAAGTGTTTTATCAAAACTATTTCCCATCTAAGATGACATTATTTAGTATGATTATGTTTCAAGTATAATGTCTCTATTATTTACATGGTTTTATTTTTATTATGATTAAATGATATCCATTTGTTTTATATGGATTATGTTATGATGTTTATGAAACCCATTTTATTCTTTGGGTTATGATGAATGATTTAACTTTATTTTCTGGCACACGAAATAATAATTTCCTTATGAGATGGGTGGGAACTGTATCTCCCTCTAATGAATTGCGTAATGATTTATATCTCATGAGAATGACATGGATGGAACGAAAAGTAAATCTAGTTCAATAATACAGGGCTGGAATGGCAGGAAAACCTTGTTCAGTAATGGACTTTTTCCAAAATGACAGTCTTGGAAGAAATTCATTGGATTATATGGAAGTAATATCATGTGTTTAATGGTTTCCCACAATTACATGTTTTATTACCATGATATTTTACCACAATTACTGTTCCTTTATAATCTTGGCCTTATGTACTGCTATGTTTTATGTCATTGCTCAATATTTTGATGTCTAGATTTTATTTTCATGTTATTATGTTCAAATGTTTATGGATTGTTTAATGTTATCCATGTTTACCCTTACTGAGCATTCAACCTCACCCTTTTGTATGTTTCTTTTCCCCAGGATATAAGGAACGGTTTTAGTTCAGTAAAAAAGGGGAAGATCTTTATAGGAGATGTTGATGATATTTCACCATGATTAGAAAATTATGTTCCCAAGTTTCAAATACACTAAACTACTACTGTCCTTGGGTGTCTATTTTTATTATGTAATAATTATTCCACAAAATAAATGTAATTTCCATGTACATCAAGCATGCATCTATATAGTTGGTATCTGAGTGAAGTTTTAGTCAACCTTTGGAAACTAGGATGAAAAAACATTAGTGAGATCCTTAGAGATATTTCTATGGTATATCTAGGGATGTCCCTAAGTTGAGGTATAAGTATAGGTTACAATCCTTGAATTAAGAAAACCATTATGAATAAAATAGAATAATACATAACATGTTAGATATTGAAGGTACTCCCCCTTTATTATGTTGTTTTCCTGATATGATTTTTGCCTCTCACACTATTTTTTTTGGGTTTTAGATAATGGATGGAAACCAAAGTAACCCTGTTAATGATCAATAAACTGGGAAATTAAATGATTATCCTCTTGAATAAACAAATGTTATGGGAAATGGAGTGAGAAAACTTATTTCTATTCTTACAAAATCCAAGAATCATTCTGGACATCTAAATGAGTAGAGAAATGAACAATATTCTATTGAGTCCTTCATGAGGAAACATCTACCTTTTTTCAGTGGGTCTTCTAGTCAACTTGATACTGAACAATGGATCAGTACCATTGAAAAGATATTTTCTATACTTCACTATTTAGAACATGAAAAATTAATTTTACCCATTTACCATTTTGAAGGTGAAGAAAACCAGTGGTGCACTCTAATTAAGAATACGAGGCCCCAAGATGATATTGAATCCATGGAATGGGATGAGTTCAAGAACTTTTTTTTCAATAAGTACATCCCTCGTATTCTTAGAACAAAGGTAGAAAAGGTGTTACTTGAGTTTAAACAAAAGGATGATGAATCTATAGGTATATATGAGGCAAATTTAACAATTCTATCAAGCTATGCATATGGATTTATCATCCAATGTGAAAGTGAAGTTGATCGATTCTTCAGTGGCATAAAACCAAGTCTTCAAAGGGAATTAGCTATAAGAGACTTCAGTAGATATGAATTAATTGTGTGTTGTGCAATCAAGGTAGAATTTCAAGTTTGTGTTACATATGAATCTCATGGTTTTGACAGTAAATAATAGATGGAGTTCAAGGAAAAATCTCAAAACAAAGGTGAAAAGAAGAAGAATGCTTTGTTATGATCAATGTGTGGAATGTATAAGGGTAGATATTGTATTAATGGGACTATAAAATGTTTTATGTGGGGAAAATAAGGTCACCGAGCAGCTGAGTGTCTATGCAATGGAAAAAAGGTAGCTACTTTTTTGAATAAAGAAAGGAATAAAGAGAACACACCACCAACACTTCAATGCTACAAGTGAAAGGAAATGGGGTATTTTGCTAACCAATGCCCTAATCCAAAGGTTAATGATAGTCAACATCAACAACCTCTTAAGGAAAAGGACAAAGGGAAGTCACATGCTATCACTATTGGCAGTTTTGAGTATGATAAAAATGTGGTGGAATGTTTAAGTGTTTATGTAATGGGATTCCAACATAATGTTGTGGAATCTCATTTATAGTATCAGGGGACATTGGAATATCTATGTATTGGTTTATTGTGGTTTTCAATAATTTATGGTACCTGTAATGATGAAAAGTGATTAAAATATTTTTGAAAATAAGAAGATATGTGCATTATGAAGTGATAAGGAGAAAATAATATGTTTGATAGTATTAATGAGCTCATGACTGATATAAGGACAAAGTGACATCATGGTTAGAATATATAGACATTCTAGGATATTAGTATGTGGAAAGAGATAACTTTTGGAAAAATTCATGTTTTCTCTAAGGTTCTATGGTAATTAATGTTTCAAGAGAATATATGATTAAGGTATTCACATGTTTGGAATATCACCAATAAGATATATCTTATGATATATGGGGGATAAATGATGGTAATCACATGCTTTGTATATGACCTACCTATTAATCTTTTTCTTTATACTCTAAGATTGGACATAAGTATTTTGGATAAGGCTAAAGATTGTAATTGATTATGTTAGACATCATATAGTGTTATTTAATTTTGTAACTTTTGATATTATTTGCGAAATGTTATAATAGTATAGTTTTAGAAAAAGGACAACCCATAGGATGAGCGAGAACACATCACGTTGGAGAGGGATGCAGGAATCGAACCCACATCAGAAGTGTGACATGCCTTTATCACCTACCACTTGCCTTTAGTAAGCCTCTGGTTTGTCAAAATTATTTTTATTTTATTAATTAGTTTGATAGTTGAAGTATAAGTCCATTTTTGGAATCATATACGGTTAATCTCACCATAAATGGACTTATGTATATTTAATAACTTTTTCTAACTTTTTGAGATAGATGGAATAACCAATAATTCTCTCACATGATCTGCTAACATTTCATGAAGGAAAAATTCTAACTCATTTCATTAAATAAGAGATAAAGTGGAAATTGTAAATGGAATTATCAATGATGATATTACTCTGAAATCAAGTAAGAATTTATCCTTATACCAAAATTCATCAATTTTAGGGAAATGATCTTGAAATACAAAAAATTCATCCTAGTAACCTCATATCTGATTAATTAGATGGTACCTTAGATCATCACAAATTTATGTTTTGGTGATTGTTGGATTTTTCATATCCATGTTCTCTACCACTCTCCATCATAACATGATGGTTAGATTTCTCTTCCATGTACATATTTTCACCTATGTTCTCTTACATGGAAACCCAGTGATGATTTAATTTGGGTGACCATTACATTTCATATATTAGATTTCAAAATTATGATTTGGTATTCCTTTTTACGATGTGGGTTTCTATGAAAGAAACATTCAAGTAGTAAACCATTTACAACGCTGACGAAATTTGAGGGCGAAATTCATTTTATAGGGGTAGAATATAACACCTCGAGATTTTATGAGAAATATTATTTTGAATTTCTTTAATGTATTTTGTTTTATGCAACACCAATAATATCTTGAACTATACGCAACATCGTATTTTCATGTAGTATACAGAAACAATATTATTGGCTTGTGTTCTACGCAAGGGCGACCATCCTCAATAGCGTGTGTTGTACGCAATACTGAGTTTCACTTCTCAATGAATTATTATTATAATATTATTATGAACTAGCCTTTATGAATAATATTAGCTGAATTTTGAATTTAATAACATTATAATTCATCTTACACATTTTTTACAACATTTTATGGGAACAAAATCAATTTTGCAGATAAAAGAAATACTTTTAAAAAAATTCAGTTTTGCCACTTTTTGATGGCGCACCCATTATAAATATAATTTTGGACAAGTTTATATGTTCAATATGACAATGTAAACTTATTCATTTGAATCAGTACATAAAAATTTACATTGGATAAATTTTTGACATTATTCTGATAACATTCATATTTTGATGAATTGTAAAGATACACTAAATTTTAATTAAAAACATCTTTTTTCATCAAGATAATTTATACGGTTAAATTATAATATTGATTTGTTTAAAAGTAAATAAATATAATTTATTTTTACCATTTAATAAAATTTATGTCATTATCATTTATTTTTCATTTAATTCATAGGTAAAAACATTTCAATCTTTTGCAATATTTTAACTTTTAAAACCCATTTTCTCAAGAGAGGGATTAATTTTAAATTAAATACTGCTAATTCTATGTTGTGAATTTGGAAAAATGGATTCCATATTTGGAATCAGTTGGTCCAAATTATTTAATTTACTACTTTTTATTTTTAGTCATTCTGAATATTAATTACGATTAATTTAATTTAATATAGTTAAAGGTAAATCAGGTATTTATGGGTAAAAATAAGTTTATAAAATTATTATAACACCTGCCAAAATTATTTTGGATGAATAAATGATTACTAGTATCACCTAAGTGTTAGAATAGATTCATTTCATAGACTTTTTACAATGAAAATGATGTAATTATTATTAAAACCAATGAATGTGACACCATGTCTCTCTCTCATATCTTATAAGTGTAATAATTTTAATTTAGTGATAAACTTCATAAAACTATAAAAATAAAAAGTCTCCATAAATTTAATAAATGTATCTACATCATGTGAATTTATTTATAATTATTATGGATTAAATAATAATCATTAATGGTGACACAATAGTGATGTAGAAATTATTTTATTGATTGAAATATCAAATAAATAGTTTTAAAAATATTATAATAAATAATTTATGAACTATTTAATTTGCTCCAGGAATTTTTAAAATTAAAAGTACATTTTAGGGATGTATTAAATATTTTGGTTTGAATATATCTTCTCTGTGGATTTTATTTAAATTCCAATAATTGAATATTGTCAAAATTGATACTTGATATTTTATAAAAATAACATGTTATTATATTTTTTAAAAATCACAAAAATATTTAAAAATAAAAAATTGATATATAAATGGTCTAAAATGTTATAAATTATCCAATTATTGAAAATTCACAACACATAAGTAAGTATTTATAAAAATTTAGAATTTAGAATCTTATTACCACAAATAAAATTAAATAGATTAAATAAGGATAAATCAAAATGATAGGGTTTAATATAAAATAAAAAAAGTCTAAATTTTGTTAGATGATGATATTACAACACAATATCATCTAATTTGATAATGGAGTTTTTTTTGAATTTTTTTATGTGGGGTCTGAATATATTATAAATTAATATTTTTTTGGTTTCAAAAGTGTCTCTCTCCTTTATTATAAAAGGGAACCTCCTCCCTCTTCTCTTCACAACATTTTGAGCCTTAATTCTCAGCCCAACCCTACAAATTTCTTTTGATCACTTCCCCATCATCATACCATAGGTCTTGATCTTCTTCAATGACCTACTCTAGTGCCCTCTGAAATGGTTTAGAAGAGGCACATCGAAGAATAGGTAATATCCATGACCGATTCATACAAATTTATTTCTCCTTATAATTAATCTTTTTTAGTTGTTTAATTATAAATTCATAACATAAGTATCAATAATATACTGGTATCTTATAATAAATATTAAAAAACTCTATTTCACATTGTATCAATTCTACGAAAAATGAATTCACCGCGCGTGCGAACGTACGGCTTATCGTCTCTACGCGGTGGTGTAATTTGTTTTCCCACCACCACAATGCATGTATGGGTATAATGGTAAAAATAATAACTATATACGATTATTATAAAATAATACTATTTATGATATATTATATCATCTACTAAAGTTCCATACAATAATGATGGGAACGATATCATCACTCGTGTGTGCGTACGAATTACCGTCTCTACGATACGATGCGATTCATTCTCCATGTTAACCAATAAATAATGATTATATTGTATTTATAATAAGTAATCATTAAATATATGACATAATAATTCTATTGTATTTATGTATATATATATTTCATTTATTTCCATTCAAATTAATAAGGAAATGAAAACTGCGTTCATGCCTACGTACGACCTACTGTCTCCATGAAACAGTGTATTTCGTTCCATTTATCAATCTATTATATACAAATTATGAATTTATATTATATATAAATCATTTTCTACAGTCATAATGTAATTAATCATGATATAAGTAATCATATTAATATTTACATGTCAAAACAGATACGATAAATGAAACGATTTTACCTAAAACACTACATTAACATGGAATTGACAAATGAAAGGGTAATATAATGTCGTAAGTGAATTATATATGATATAATAAATATTATTATGGTTCTGTTATAAGTTAATAATATGTTTAATCCTAATATACTAGAGTCTTAGACGCATACGTAAGAAATTGGACATAAGGTAAGGGATAATTATTCCAATCTCGTTCTTATCCGAGATTGTTTATTCGTATGTATATACTGGGGTTATATTTATCATACATGTCCATGTTTTATAAAAATATTTTCATAAAATGTTTACTATTATTCCATGTATGTTTAAATTCATTTTTACTATTTTTTTGACTTTTACCACATGGTATAGAAGGAATCTTTCTTTTGTTTACCATACAAGGTACTTTTTGACTTTTCCATAAAAAATACAAGAAAAATATTTTTTTTTTACTTATATCGCATGAATAGATTGTAACAATTTTATAACGCCTTATTTACATAAAGATTATTATATATGATTTCATGAATATATTAAACAAAATCCTTTATTTTAAAATTACATTGCAATTTTTTAAAAGAAAATTATTTTGATAAAGAATAGATATTTTCGTCAAGAATTCATTTGAAGTGTTTTATCAAAACTATTTCCCATATAAGATGAAATTATTTTGTTTGATAATGTTTCAAGTATAATGTCTCTATTATTTAAATGGTTTTATCTTTCTTATGATGAAATGATATCGATTTTTTTATATGGATAATGTTATGATGGAATGATGTTGATGAAACCCATTTTAGTCGTTGGGTTATGATGAATGATTTATGTTTTTTTTATTACACATGAACGAATGATTTAATTATGAGATGGGTGGGACCTATATATCCATCCAATTAATTAGGTAAAGATTTATATATCATGAGATAGACATGGTTGGAACATCATGTAAATCTGGTTAAGTAATACAGGACTGGAATGGAAAGTAAACCTGGTTCAGTAGTGGACATTGTCAACTATGATAGTCTTGGTAGTAATGCATTGGCTACAATGGAAGTAATATCATGTGATTTTTCAGTTTCCACAATTACATGTTTTATTCCCATTATATTTTATCATTATTAATCATCATTTATGATCTATTCCTTATGTACTACCATGTTTTATATAATTTCTCGTGATTTTTATTTTTAGATTTTATGTTCATGTTTTTACGTTCAAATGTTTATGGATTGTTTTATGTTATCAATGTTTAACCTTAATGAGCATTAGAGCTCACCCCTTTGTATGTTTCTTTTCCCCAGGATATAAAGAATGTTTTATGGTAAGAAAACAAAAAGTGGAAGATAGTTATGGGAGATGTTGATGATCTTTCACCATGATTAGAAGATTTCGTTCCGAGTTTCCAAAGACACTAAACTACTAAGGTCTTTGGGTTTCTGTTTCTGTTATGTATTAAGTATTCCGCAAAAGAAATGTAATGTCCATATACGTCAGACATGGGACTCTACAGTGATTTTGAAAAACAATGCATTTTACCATCATGTAAAAGGTACATGATATATACCCATGTTTAACATTTCATATTTTAAATGATCATTATGGAAATTAGTTATGTAATTAATTACATTTTAAAAAATTTCATAATTTCATATTATTATGTAAAATATAATTCTATATATAATCCACCAGTTATGTGATGAAAATAGATTCACATCATTTTGTGAAGGCGGTAGTCCACATGGACCCGAATGACATTATCATATTTCAGTTAGAGAAGAAGTAAAAAAATAAAAATGGTATTTTATATTATAATATTTTTAAAAAATGTAATGAATATCACAATTATTTTAGGTATATCACTTATAATAACTAAATGTATTCTTATCACCTTCAATGTAAATAGGAGGTGAAAGACGATTTATATAGCTTCACAAGGACGTAGTTCACTTTACACACGAGCAACATTATCGTATCCCCTACAAAGACGAATATAAATTAGAATATGTGTTATAATGGATATAGAGGGAAAATTATATTATAAATATCCTATATATAAATTATATCAAATTTATCAAAAAATAGTGAGAGGTGGTAGTTGAAAAAACAAATTCCATCTATTCGTGAGGTTGTAGTATACCATACACATAAATAATGAATTTATATCCCATTTTATTGAAGTGGGTGTAACTATAGGTCATGATCTTAATATATAAATATCTTATAATATGTTATATACATAGGATTTTATCTAATCATGTTTAAATAATAATTTTTGGAGGTGGAGGATGAAATTAAATAAAAAATCATGTTGAAGAATGTTACCTCTTCTTCGTGTAACCACATTCGGATTCCACAAAAATCTTCCCAATACTGGATTTCTGCCCAGAATATAATTTCTATAATATGGATATTAATGTTGTAATGTTATTTGGTTATTTTGGGATAAATAAGGTATGTTAATGTGTGAATAAGAGAGAGGGTTGGCCTTTTATAATTGTAGTGAGTGGAAGACGTGTAATATTAGGAAAGAAATAGGTGTCCCCAAAGCTTTCACCTTCCACAAGAGTAAAAAATGGATTATTCATGATACATAAACTATAATAGGTCAAAATTGGCCATATAATAGAATTTATAAAAGTACTAGTTCAATTTAATTATTATCATTTAATTTAACCCCCACTAAAACCATATTTACCACAATAGTGGTAAATAATTTTAAATATATTAACTATTTATATAGTTAAAAAATAATATTAATATTATAATATAGAAAAAATAATCATGATTGAAAATATTGGTTCCATTTTTGAAAATTAAATTTATATAATTACACAATATTAATCCTGGAGACGTGGTGAGAAAGCAATGTTTCAAATAGAATATGACCAAAAGATGATAATGTTCTTATATCAACATTAAAGATTAAAATGATCTCAATTAAAAAAAATTATTTAAAAATATATCACTGATGTATTTTTTCATTAATATAAAAAAATATAATTTAAAAACTAGGAAATTTTCCATTAAAATAAATTATTTTAACTATTCCTGAAAAATTAAATATTTGAGAAAAATCAAAAAATTCACCATATGAATACCTTTATATTATTATTTCAAAAATGAATTTAATTTTTTGAAATAATTTTTTTAGCATTTTTTACATAATTATATATTTTTTCTTTATGAGAGGCAAATGTATACTGTAAAAAAGAAATTTTTTAGAAAATAATTGTACTTTTGAAATGTTTATTATTTTCTTTCTAGTAAATTGATAAAAAATATATTTATATAGGTTTAAAAATAATAATTTTCCTAATTTGGTTAGTAATATTCATTCTATTTAATTTAACATCTAGGTTCTAACAATGTAGTATAATAACATATATTTATAATCGAGGTTGCTCATTTCACAAACTATCGAAGAGATTTAATATGATTATATATATTTATTGGGTCATTTAAGTGCACAATTTCATGTATCAAAATATATCAAATAAAATATTAATATTTTATAATTTTGGGCTGTTATATTCTCCCCTCAATAAATATATTTCATCCCCAAAATGTTTTCTTAAACATTGAAATAAAGTGTATAAATTTTTAAAATTACATTATTCAAAACCAACCTCATAAAAAGATTTAATATAACATCATCTTAATAAGAGCAGAATAGATTTAAAATGTTCCTATAAAATAACACATACTATGATTCCAAATATAATAACATATATTGGAATAGAAAATGTATACATGAAAGAGAAAACTAAAATTCAAAATACTAAGGTAATGTGGTAGAGAACATGGCTATGAAATTGTTAATGACTAGATATCCATAAACAATAGTTCTTTTGAAAAAGTTCATAGATATAATGAAAAAAATATAATTACTGGACATCATTTTTTTGATATCCTTTCCGTGGGGTTGTGAAGTTGTTTTTCTGTATATTAATATATAAAAATATTTTTACATGATATATAAATATTCCACATAAAAAATCACATCTTAAGGTTTTGATTCAATAAATATCCAATTCATATAGAACTCTAACAAATGAATAAAAAAAATATAATTTATTATTCATGGAGAAACATATTTCCGTATAACTGATCATGTGACTAATAAATGATTAATAGGGTCATCCACAAATATTTAATAAAAAAATATTATTAGAATATGTTGTCCATTATCTTTCAAGGACAATCATAATCCATCATGTAAAATCTAATCCTTAAAAATTATCCAAAATATATATTTCCTTATTAAATGTTCAAAAAATTTCAAGGAATACCATTTAATTAATAAAATGTTACTGTGAAAATTTTAATTGGATATTAATTTCACATTCCAAATATTTTAGAACCCTGATCACCCTAAATATATTATAAAAAATTTAATATTTCTGTAATAATTTAGTGAAAAAATGATTACTGGATACATTCCTTAATCCAAATATTTTTTAATCTCCATCAATGATAGTATAATGCAATATTTCAACAATTTATTAATCAATCATAGTGTATTCAGAACTATCAAGTTTACTTTATCCATATCAAATATTATTTTATCCTAATCACATTATCTCAACATTAGGAATAAATTAATGTTTATTAATCTCTAAATCATGTTTGACACACGAATTTCGAAACTGAAGTGATTAATTTTTAATAGTCATTGGTACCATTCAACATATGATTTAAAATTAATCATGAAAATATACCAAAATAAAATCATTACACATTTAATAAATCTTATAAATAGGATATAATTATTAAAATTTTCAAATGACATTATTATTGGAACCAAACAAAATCAAATTAATCATTACAATACATCTATTTTAATATTACAGGCATGAATCCAATCTATTAGGTTCATAAAATTTATTTTCATTTTCAACATAATACATTGATTTTGGTAGTACCATATGTCCTTCTAGTTAAATATTTATACATTAGAAAAATTTTTCTTAGGATTTCAATTAAAATATACTAGAATATATCTCTATAGTTGTAACAAACTTCCATTTCTTTTATAATGTGTTATAATATATCTTTATATAATTATCACATGTGGGAAGATACTTTTCTCCCCTATTCCACAAATCTACCTTTTTCATTTCCCTTCTATTTATTTTATGTTTCAATTCGAATATATAACAGATTGATAATATTTTTTTATTTAGATAAGATGATACAATATTATTATATAATGATAATCTTTTGGAGAATAGTTCCCTTTAAAATGATAGGATAAAAACCATTGAGTAAATGATCATTCATACATTTTGGATCATGTGTATTTTTATGGTTCCCATTAAATATATTATGAACCTTTAATAAATAACAGAATATACAAGATTAGAACATATCCTTATGAAACATAATATATAATCCCAAAACATGGTAAATAAGTCACCATAATTAGAAAATTTATGCATATCTAATATCAAAATCATTAACATGGTTTCATTGGTGATAAATCTATTTTTAAATCCATTATAATAGTTTGTAAATAAATTTTTTATTGTCCTAAACAGATCCCCATGGAGGGTAATGCCATGTGGGTGGGAGGTCCCTTCATCATGGATGAGGTGATAATCAGGTCCTGCTCATTGTTCCCTTTCTAGAGTTATTCACCCCTGATACATATATTCCATAATCAAATAAATTTGTATTATACTGATAGATATGTATTACTAGTGAAATTATAATATATATCATAAATAAACTTTAGTATAATATTATTTATGTATCATAAAAGTGTATCATTGGGTTATGATCCCTAATCTATGTTTTCCTAAATATATTTACCACATTTGTTAAAAATTTATTCTAATTACATATATAGTTACCCTAACTCCATCAACCTAGATATGGCGTCTTAGTTTCATACATTATCATAGATATAAAGGGTCAAATCCAAATGGACTGATATGTTAAATAGTTTATGCTAACCATTTGAAAACATGATTTTAATTTTACATTGATAAAAAAATAAAACCTAATACATAAAAATATATAGTAAAATTAATACATGAAAAATAATTCAAATATCACTTCTTCATATCCATTGAATTGAAAAAATGGGTGACCTCAAATTATTATTAATTGTTAAATATAATGAAATTTATCTTGATTCAATATTTACACATAACATTTAATGGTAAATAGCATAATAAAAATGGCCCTTAATTAACATAACTATCATGATAATATATGGAATAATTAATATGTAAAGGTAAATAACTGAAAAATAATTCATGTTATTCAATCACAGAAATTAAAATGCATCCATATATAATATCATAGAGAAATTATAATGGATAATAATTATAAAAAAATTATAAATGAATTAATGTAGTAATTATTGGATCTCATATATATGGATCTTGATACATCCACTATCAATACCTTTGAGAAGACATTTTCAAAACTACTGGGTATTAACTCAGATTGTATGGAAAATAAATTTAAAACTACATGGTATAAACTCATATGGTTTGGCCAATTGATGCATTTAATGTGTCTGTTCAATGAATCGATTTACTATCTATAACATGGACCCTCTGATATCATCAAGTTAAAATAAATCCAAATATATTGGATAATTGATTTTATTCATGAACAAATCACCTTGTCATCACATAAAAGTATAGATTAAAAGCTATAGGTTTTTAAATATTTCCCCAAACAATAAATTAACACTTAATGCATAAACCATATATAAATATTTTACAAGGTTTAGGTAATAATCATATCAATAAAATATGAATATGGGTATTTAAGAGAAATGTAATTCTCAATGAAAAATTATTTTTAAGAAGGTGATTCTTTCAATAGAAATTTAACATTAAAGAAAAAGAGTTATATTATAAAATTCCACTACGATGTGTTAATTTGATTTTAAAATCATCTTGGATGAAATAATTAAAAATCAAATTGTAAATTTCCATGAGTTATAAATGAATCACAATATTAAATGTAAATGGGGATGTATACACAACAATAAAACTTAAATCATTTATAATAAAAAATTTCTCTCAATGGAATGTAAATATTAATAAAATGCCTTACCTATAACATCATTACTGTTGAACATAATATAACCTATTTTAAAATGATTGTAAAATTTTAGTTAACTGAATGAAAAAACAATTATTATCAATTATATCATGTACAATACTTTTTATTATCTTATCAAATTTTATTAATTATTTTTAATTATTTACATTATTTCCTGTGTTAATTGAATTTTTTTTTCTCAATTATACTTTTTCGTGAATACTCAAGTTCATGTAAACATTAAAAAGTTTTATCATATCTAAAATAATAATCATGAAAATCATATCATATTTATAAATTAGATAAAATTTTTAGGCCAATCATAAACAATGGTTTTGTAAATTGAAGTTTGTTATGACCATTAAGACGGTAGGATGTACATACACATGAGTAACATTTCCATTTTTCTAATATCTTTATAGAAGACTTTAAGTAATATTTTGAATTTAAATAATCTTGATAATATTAAATTATCTCTATAAATATAATTTAATTATCATCTATGTGATTTTTTCATGAAAAGAGTTTCACATTGATTCATGAAGGAAATGGTCCAAATATACAAGAACATTTTTATCATCTTTCTATGACTGAAAAGTTTAAAACATAAAGTTATATATTATAATATTATAATGATATATATATATATATTTCATTTATATTATAATTATTTAATGTAAACCACATATAATTATTAAATTTATACTTATCTCATTTCATGTAAAGCTTTAGAAAAAGAGGAATCACATCAATTCGCATGGCAGTAGTCCACCGTACACATCTGGGATGTTATCATATCCACTAAAAAAATTAATGTAAAAAATGTATATGAGATATACAAAATAAAAATTAATAATTATTTTATTAATTCTATATATATTCTTCATATCCATTATCCTACCCAACCGCGATTGTTGGTAGTGTAAAAATTAATGGCATTAGGTCACAAGGTGGTAGTCCACTGTACACAAGAATTATGATTTTATAACCTATTTAAAGGTTATGGGGATAGTTATTTGTAATAAAATAAATATAAAAACATATAAGTATACATAAGTTACTATGGTTATTATTTTTTCAAGGTAAATGTGATTTAGTATGAAATAAAATAAAAATTCTTATTGAAGAACTAAAACCCTTCTTCTGGTGACCTCTTTGGGATTCCCCCAAAATATATACAAGGTTAGATTTCTTCCCAATACAAGTCTTATAGGATGCAAGAATGTATTTTGGGATGTGATATCGTTATGTAATATCAAAAAAAAGTGAATGTTTCTAGAAAAGAGGAGAGGTTGGCCTTTTATAAATTTGGTGAGTTGAACACTGATAATGTTTCAAAAAAACATGTATTAAAAATTTTTATACATCCCAAATGAATCAAAAATAGAGAATCATTGGTCATTAGGAATTATATGGTTGAGATATGGCCATAAAATATTAGATTTTGGGGTTTAGGTTTATTTTACCTTATCAATTTAGTTTAACCCATATAATATCCATTTTATCTATACCTTTTAAAAGATTCTGTACTATTCACAAAATTAGTTTTAGTAAAAAATTAATATAACCCTAACAGATAATAAACATTTTTCTGATTCAAAAAAATTCATCCATTATTTAAAATTCAATTCATTGAAATATAAAAAATTAATATATAATTAATAATGCATTCGTGAGGAGAAAGAATTTTTTGATATAGAAAATGTTCAACCATTTATAATATTTTATATCAAAATTCAGTATGAAAAAGATTAAAATGATCTAAATTATATTAATATATTAATAATTGAACAAATTATACATTTAATTCAATTACAAATATAATTTAACATTATTAATGATTTAAATGAAAAATCATTTTTCAATTAAAATTAAGTAGTTTTCACTGTTTAATAAAAATTAAAATAATTTATAAAAATAAAAAATAATTAACCATAATATAGATTTAAAATAATTTTTTTAAACATGAATTTAATTTTATAATTATTTTTCAAAATGTGATAAATCTTAAATTTTAATTCATTATGAAATGAAAAATTAATTTATATTTTAGAGAAATACATTTTTTTATAAAACATTTCTATGTATTTGAAATGAATCATATGTTATTTCTAATCAATAGAGAACAAATGATTATTTAAAATGTGTAAGGTAAATAAATTTCAAATTTTAGTTTCTACTATTCATTCAATATAATTTATGGTCTAGGTTATAATGTTATACTATATAACTGTTCATTTAGCTTCCAAGTTGCATGTTCCTTATTATATGAAAGAGATTATTTATATAGATATATATTGTGTGGCTTGTTTAATCACTGAATTTTAATTTTCATACACTATAATTTTAAATGTTATTCCATTAGAATATTTGGGGGTTGTCCTAAATATAATATTTAAGGATGCCAATAATGCATATAATTATTTCAAATTATTTTTTCAAATATATTTTAGTTGGGAGTGTCTTTATTAATTAAAAATAATGACAAACGTATGAATTAAATATGTTGAACCTGAAAATTTTGAACTGTTTTCTAATTTGTGTTAGAATAAATTATTCCAAATAAATACGCAATTTATAGCCCCACTGTAGGAATAAATATATTTGAGCATGATATTAGATTTGAGGTTTTTTATGGACACCATAGATGAAAATTTATGTGTATATCTTATTTTATAAACTTATTGTTTCCACGTAGACATAGAGCATACTAAATAAAAACGATATGTATGGATAACCATGTGGAACCACCAATATTTTAAAAAATAGTAAGATAATTATGAGTGAAATTAAAAGATGAATGAGATGAGATTAATTTTCTATTACATGTTCCTGTTAATTTTAATGAATGTGGATAATGATTTATGCAAACATATTGACAACAGTAATAAAAACATTCTCATTAGCCTTATTTGGGATTTCTAAGAGTTCAAGATAAGTCTCTATAAGTGAATCAAGGATCCACAGTGAAATAATTTAGTTCCATAGTGTTGAAAAAAACATACGAGCACTTGTTATGAAATATAATCCATTTGTCACAATATCTCATTATACAGGTTGCACACATATATCATCAACCTGTGTGCTCAATATATCATTATTTTACTATCTGAATTGAACATTTAGTTATACTATTCATATAGAAATTAATATAATAGTACTATTTAAATCATTGAGTTGAGATATCAACATCCATTAATATGGAATAGAAACATAAATTCTCAATATATACATTAAAAAACATTATTAGTGATGAAACCAATGTACCCCACATATAAATAAACTATTAATATCATGGTTGTCATAAATAAAAAATAGAAATTATTTATGAAAACCATTAATAATATTATTATTTTATATGGAATATTACACACAGTCAATGACATAATTATCCTAGTACACATTAATCATTGTAAATTATCTATAACAGATGTAAATTTTATGATTTTGTTTTCAGAAATATTTAATTTAATTGATCAATTCTGTCACATGAATCAGTGGGATTTAATAAATAATTATATACAATTAATATTATAATTTAAAAAAACTATAATGAATTAGAAATTAATCTTGGAATCATTACTATCTATAACAATATTTTACAAAATAAGGATAATGCTATTAGAAATAAGTATATACTTTTTTGTATACTCTTTATATGTTTGGAAAATAAATATTTCTACTAAAATCCATTTTTTATTTGTGTGAAGTGTTAATAAAAATTATTTTTGAAATTTTTTGGATTTTTTTTAGAAATTTAATATAATATCTTAAAAGAAAATTTCAATATTACATTTTTGTGTATTTACAGATGTTTTCTGAAAATCAATTATTTTTAATAAATAATGAAATATTCGGATTGATATTAAAAAATACTGTTTATTTAATAGTAATTAATGTTAAATTTAGTATTTATATGGTTGTAAAGTTATATTATTTTCAAAATTTTAAATTTAACACAATTTAGAAATATTTAGTAAATTTTATATTAGATATTTATATTAATACATTATATAGATATAAAATTAATTCTTGGAAACCGTTTTTCATCATTACTATAGGTTGAATCTTAAATAAAATTTGACCACCTTGTTGAATTGAATTTATAAAAATGGTATCAAAATTTGGAATCAGAATAATTAATATTATATAATATGTTAAACATATATTTTTTAAAAATTAATAATTTAAACCTCATAATTAAAAAATAAGGTAAATTTTATTAGGGGATAATTGAAGGTTCAACTGAAAACATAAAGATTAATGTGATATAAAAATATATAATAATCCTATTTTATAAAAATTTATCTATATTATGACATAGTAGGTGAGATAATGACCCATTTAGGGGTCTTTTTTTACTAAGTAAAATGTGGTTATAAATTTTTATTTTCAAATATTTCAAGTGTTTCCTTCCTCCCACTTGTATAATTGTATTCCCTCTATTATCCAAAATAATCAATGAAATACTTTTAGATTAGAAAATAAATTCCCAAATCTCATATATACTTCCCCACCCACTTAATAGAAGAATAATATTTATTAAGGATCCCTCATATGATAGATTTTTCTGCAATACTAAAGAGATTCTTTAAAGAATAGGAATTGTATATAATGATGCAATTACATTTTATTTTATCTTCTAGGTCGTTAAAATATTAGTAAAATTTTATTTTATAATGAAATAAATATATAAATAACATTATATGTTATAATATTAGTATTATAACCTATATCTATATCATCATCCGTCAAATTGGAAACAAAATCATTCATCGTGTGTAAGGTGCACTACCTGCTCACGAGATGATGTAATTAGTTTTCAATAAAGACCTAAAATGTATGGATATAAAGACTGATTAAATGTATATATAAAATATAATTAGGATGTAAAAATACTTCTATAATTATAACATTACTTATTTCTTCTTTCATTCCGTTTTTTTTATAAATGATACCATCATTCATCCATATATTTGGAATACTACCTCCACAAGGTAATGTGATAACTAATTCATTTAATATTCACATTTATTTTAATTAAAATATATTTAATGAATATATATTATATCTATCATTTAATATTTTTTATTTTCATGTAAATGAATATATATATATTTCTATTATTCCAACGAAAAAATAGAGAAATTTTTTTATCTGTAACTTTTATATATTACATTAAATTCGTATATAATTAATTGATATTAAATTTTTATCATGGATAATTTTATTTTTTTGGAAACATGACCATAAAAAATTGAAAGAAAATACACATCCAAAACATTATGGAAAAACAAAGTAATAATTACTAAAAACGGGATTTAACAAGAAATTTTTGTTAAATAGGTGATAAAATTTCCTAAATAAATCATATATGATATAATATATACTAATTTTATTCAATAAAATATATATACTAAACCTATATTTCATATAAATTATTTTTGAACGTGTATAAAAAAATTTGATGCATGAGGTTAGGTGTAACATCCCAGGTAAATAAAGAATAAGACATTTTCATATATTTTTTTTGAATTAAGTATTAAATTTACATTAATGAGGTTGCTATGTTCGATGGAGAACCCTCTTTAAATATTGTTTTGGTCATGTTTATACATTATATTGGACCAAATAAAATTTTTCTTTAGAATCAGGACATCAAAATATACTTTGTGTAAATTTTTGTAATTTTTCTGATAATATTTATTATTTTAATGAATAATGATAAATGTTGTATTTTAATTAAAAACCTCATTTTAATCAAATTTAATTATAAGGATAGATTATCCTTTTAATTGGTTTTTAAAGTGAAATTAGAATATATTTTCACCATTTAATCCAATGGTGGTCATTGTATTTAATTTTACTTTAAAATTGGACATAAATAAGTGTCTGTCTTTTGAAAGATATTGTTTCATAAAAACACGCTATTTGTTTTGACAACGGGATTTAATTATAAAATTAATTTACGAAATTTATATGTATTGAATTTTTCAAAATATACAACATTTTTGAAAACAGAATATAAAATATATCTTGGGGTAAATATTTGGAATTTTTCTGAAGAACATCAATTTTTGATGAATAGTGACACCACCATGTGGTAGTTAAACAAACTGATTTTTCATTTAAATGAATGTTTACCACTTATATGTATTGAATTTTAAAAATCTGACATACATTGTTGTCATTAGTAAGTAAAATGTGGATCAATGGGATTAAAATATTTTTTGGTGAATTGTAACTTTTGAGTTTTATTAACTGTGATTAGAGGTAATTAGTGGAATTTAAGAAAAAAGTGATATTATAAGAATATAAAAATATCTTGACACATGTCTTAAACTTGTTGGATAGGACATTTCCGACAAAGGAAATCCATGGGTCAATTCGTGGGACCCCATGGAGCCACTTTTGTGAGATAATGACATTAATACCTTTTATTTAAAGTAAAAATAAAAATATCACAAAAATGTATTATTTTACTAAAACAATTATTAAGTGGGGATATATAATTTATATTTTTGACTATAAATATTAATTATAAATATAAAAAGATTTCCTACATCATGGTAATTTTTATATAATATTTAGACATCAAAAAAGTTAATTATTTATGACACAATGATAATGTAGTGTTTACGTCATTAATGAATGATTTAAATAAAAAAGAAAATAATGTTTAAAATAATATCCAAAACATGTAAAATTATTATTGGATGATTTTACATCGAGCATGGACCACCTTATCCTCGACTTTAATGATTTTTTGGGCTTTAGAAACCGAAATTCATTTTATAATAAAATAATATTTTCAAGATTTCCAAAAGAGCCCCTCCTCCCCCTTATATAAAGACCCCACTTCCTACCCATCTCTCAAACTTCTCAAGCCCTTTTTCTCCTCCAAAAACTACTCAAATAAGCTCCCAATATCCCTCTCTTCATCCAATAAGCCTTATCTTAGGATAAAATCTCTTCAAGAAACCATTTTGGTTCAAACCAAGAAGAGTTACCAGATTTAAAGGTAAAGTCTTCTCTAATGTTCATTTGTTTTATTTTTATTCTCCAACCCCCTAAACGCTATTTATTAAATTCTTTTGTAACAACAGCAGTATATTCAATATATTACGATGTTTTTATAAGAAGTATTAGAGCTACACCTACACACACCTACGTCTGATGGCGGAAAAAACATACTGTTTCCATGGATGGCGAATTTCGGCCTCACGAAACGATGATTGTTCAATATTCTTTTAACACCTTTCATGGTGGCCATTATGATTTCAATCTATTTATATATGATATATATTATGTTTTAATTTTATTTATTCTTATGTATTTTTTATTTTATAGCATACCTTTTGGTTTTCATTATGGTTAAACGCGATTTCTTCATTTTAGGAAGTGCGGACTACCGCCCCCTCAAAGTGATTTGATTCGTTAATTCAAGATGTGGGATGTGTAAAGGATAATGTTAATGAAATAATATATGATATTATACTGGAATTATTATATACCTTTATATCATTATGATTCCATTCCATTAGATATGAAATAGAAATTAAAGTAGCGTTCTTGCATACGTACGGCTTACCGTCTCTATGAACGGTGCATTTCATTTCTTACATCTAAATGTTATGTAATATTATAAATGCATGTATATAATGTATATATATGATATATATAATATCTACATCATGAAAATAATTTTGGTCTAATGGATATTTTACCACATGAACAACATGTAATTATAATGAGTTTATTTTTGAATCAAGTACCAATGATCGTTAAAACGACAGTTATTAACTAAAATAATTACATAGTGTTCATAACATGGTAACAAGTGATATAAATGGAACAATGATCTTGAAAAAGGTTCTTAAGAGTGTAGAAATTAACTCAAGTTTAATATCAGGAGATTAAAGAACTATCGAGTCAAGTCGGACACGAGGTAAGGGACTTCGTCTCAATCTCTATTCATTGAGGCTTATTTTGTTTTATAGACAACATTCTTTTATACGGTGTATAAACCCCTTTTTGAATTTTAATTTTATTAAAAAGTAATCTTTTTATACGAAGCATTTTACTAAACAAAAAAATTAAATTTTTTGTCTTACGTATGCGGCGACAACGAATTCTCCGCCGCCGTGACCATTATTTGAGTTTCGGCTTCCTCTCCAAGCCATAACTTTTTAAAATGAAACAATAAATACCATGTTTTAATTTTCTTTTATTTTTTTTGAAAATCTTTTATATAATGTTTTTATATAAATGTTTGGTATTTATATATTGTGATTGAAATGTGGAAATGTTATATTTCCTTTATGCATGTTTTATGTGGTACAATTATGTTATGGTTCATGGAAATTGTTTATGAAGACAGGTGGTTCTGTGATAAACTAAGGACGGGTGAGCCCGATATAGCTCTCTAATGTATTGGGTAATGTGAAGGGGTTAAATTCTAAGGTTTATCTGAAGAGATTTAGGGAATATACTGTGATGGGTATTCCATATGTAACCATGAGGGTTACTACCTACATAAGAATTTTATAAATGCCTCAAGTTACCTTTATGTCTTATGATTTCTATGATTTATTCATGATTTGATGAGGTATGTTAATGTGCTTATGTTTTATGAGTAATGCATTATTTCATTGATTCTTATGTATACATGGACTAATGTATTTATTTCGTATTTTTATATACTTTACTAAGCTTTTTATGATCATCCCATGTTTTTGAAATGTTTTTCACTAGTCATGGGAAAAGTACATGATGTGTTGATAGTTTCGAGGAATTGTCACTAAGGATCCATGTTTTATTTTAAATATGTTTCCATTGATGGGAAAAATGAATACTATATTTTATATAACCACCTTGTTTAAATGTGGAATGTAATTAATGATTTATGATATAACTCGCTAAAACTCTAAAACTAAAAAGATCCTCAATGTGTATTCTTGAAATAACTCAATATTAAGTACTGTTTAAGGCTGGGGCCTTATAGTTTGTATCAAAGGTCGGTTTAGATAACTTTAGGAGTTAGAATTATATTAAATGATTATCCAAAAATATTTTTTTATGGTCAAATTGAAATGATATAGCATTTGAAGATTACCATGTTACTTCACCTAAGATATTTCGGTGTTAAGAATAGTTTCCCGTAGAGGAAACAGAAAAGCTTTTCTAGGAAGGATTATAGAGGTAAATGACCTTCCAAATCAGCATACTGAAATTTTTAGAATCAGAATTGAACTATTTAATACAGAGATGGCTAAGTTGACTCAGATGATAAGTTTGTGGTTGTTTTCATTGATGATATTTTGGTGTTTTAAAAAAGTAAAGATGAGCATGAAAGTCATTTAATGGTTATTTTTCAAACCTTAAAAGAAAGGAAATTGTATGGGAAATTCAGAAAATGTGGGTTTTTGTTGCAAAAAATTCCTTTCCTTGGTCGCATTGTTTCTAAAGATGGAATAACTGTTGATCCTTCAAGAATAAAGGTTGTTAAAGAATGGCCAAGACCCAGAAATGTAACTGACATTCGTAGTTTTCTTGGTTTAGCAGGCTATTACCGAAGGTTCATTATACTTTTTTCCTGGTTATCTAGTCCAATGACTAAGATAACTTGAATGGGTGTTAATTTTATCTAGAAAAAAGAGTGTGATGATTGTTTTCAGGAATTGAAAAGAAGATTGGTGAATGCTCCAGTTTCAGAACTACCTTCCAGGAGTGGTTGGTTCGTTATCTATAGTGATGCTTCATTGGAAGGACTTGGTTGCGTCCTAATGCAGAATGATCAGGTAATTACTTATGCTTCACATCAGTTGAAAAATCTTTAGGTAAATTACCCTACACATGATTTGTAATTATCTTCTTTTTTTTCGCTTTAAAAATTTGGAGGCATCATTAGTATGGAGTAAAGTGTGAAATATATATTGATCACAAAATTTAAAGTATATATTCACTCAGAAAGAATTGAACACGAGACAGAGGAGATGGCTGGAATTAATCAAGGATTATGATTATACAATTCATTACCATCCGGGTAATGAAAATAAAGTGGTTGATGCTTTGAGTTGAAAAAGTAATGCTTCATTGACCATGTTACATTTGGAACGTGTTCCTTTGGTTAAGGATTTGATGAACCGTGGCATAGAAGTTTTTGGTGCAGTATGTTCTTCTGTTTTGTTTCAAGTATCAGTGAAATCTTCTCTATCAGAAAGAATTAAGCAAGCACAGATGAAAGACAATGAGTTGTAGAAAAAGGTAGAGCTGGTTTAGAAGGGTAATTTTCCTGAATTCAACATTGATAATGATTGTGTTTTGAGATTTTGGTAGAGATTGTGTGTGCCTTGTGATTCACAGTTGAAGAGAGAGTTGTTATGTGAATCTCATTGTTCTCCATTTTATGTTCATCCAAGAATTACTAAGATTTATAGAGATCTTCAACAGTATTACTAGTGGGATGGAATGAAAAGAGATATTACTGATTTTACTGTGAAGTGTTTGACTTGTCAAGACGTTAAAGGAGAGTAGCAGTTACTGAAAGGGATGCTTCAGCCTTTAACAATGCCAGAGTGGAAATGGGATAATATATCCATGTAATTCATTGTGGGATTATTGAAGACACCTCGAGGTAATAATGAAATATGGGTTATTGTTGATCGTTTGATTAAGTCAACTCATTTCCTTTCTATACGAGATACATTTTACCTTGATCAACTTTCCCATTTGTATCTTATAGAGATAGTCAGGTTACATGGAGTTCCCCTCTCCATTGTATCTGATTATGATCCCATGTTTACTTCTAACTTTTTAAAGGCCTTCAGAAGTCAATGGGCACTGAATTAAATTTCAGTACAACTTTTCATCCTCAATCAGATGGTAAGTCAGAACGAACGATTTTGACTTTGGAGGATATTCTACATGCTATTTCGATGGATTATCAGGGAAGTTGGGACCAACATATTTCTTTGGTTGAGTTTTCTTATAATAACAGTTTTCATTCCAGTATACAGATGGCACCATTTGAGGAACTATATGGGAAGCAGTGTTGAACTCTAGCTTTTTGGGATGAAGTGGGTGAATGGAAGTTGATGGGACCAGAATTGGTAAAAGAGTTGGCAGAAAAATTTCAGCTGATATAGAGACACGTGAGAACAACACAGAGTGGGAAGAAAAGTTATGCGAACAGCAGGAGGAAGGATCTCTCTTCTGAAGTAGGGGATCATTTCTTCCTCAATGTTTCACCATGGAAAAGTGTGATGCAATTTGGTAAGAAAGGAAAGATAGTCCAAGTTCATTGGACCTTACAAAATTCTAGAAAGAGTTGGATCAGTTGCATGCCGAGTGGGCTTACCTGTGAGTTTATCACAGGTACACAATGTTTTTCATGTTTAAATGTTAAGGAAGTACATGCCAGATCCAACTCATGTTTTGAGTCCAGAGGTAGTTCAGCTGGAAGAGAATCTATCTTATGAGGAACAATCGATCCATATTCTTAACCAAAGGGTGCAAGTATTGCAGAATAAGGTGAATCTTCAAGTAATGGTTTTTTGAAAAAACCACCTGATTGAAGAGGCAAAATGGATATCTAAAAATGATATGAGGGATAAATACACCAATTTATTTAAGTGAATAAATTGAGAGGACGTAATTCCAAAAAGGGGGGAAGGATGTAACATCCTAGGTAAATAAATAATAAGACATTTTCATATTTATTAATATTTTTTTGAATTAAGTATTAAATTTACCTTAATGAGGCTTCTATGTTCAATGGAGAACCCTCTTTAAATATAGTTTTGGTAACTCTTATACATTTTATTAGACCAAATAAAATTATTATTTAGAATCGGGGCATCAAAATTTATATTTTGTAATTTTTTGTTATTTTTCTGATAATGTTAGTTTTTTAATGAATAGTGAAAAATGTTGTATTTTTATTCAATACCTCATTTGAATCTAATTTTTTTTATAAGGATAAATTATCCTTTTAATTGGTTTTGATGTTCAATTAGAATATATTTTTACCATTTAATCAAATGGTGGACATTGGAATTAATTTCAAATTAAAATTAGACATAAACAAATGTCAGTCTTTTGATAGATATTGTTTCTTAAAAACATGCTATTTGTTTTGACAACAGGATTTAATTATAAAATTAATTAATGCAACTTATATGTTTTGAATTTCTCAAAATAGAAATCATTTTTGAATTTAAATTATAAAATATATCTTGGTGTGAATTTTAGTATTTTTTGGATGAACTTCAATTTTTGATGAATAGTGAAACCGCTATGTGGTAGTTATACAAACTGATTTTTTGATTAAATGAAATTTTACCACTTATGTATATTGAATTTCAGAAATAAAAAATACACGGTTGTGACTAGTAAGTAAAATGTGATTCAATGGGATTAAAATATTTTTTGGTGAATAGTAACTTTTGAGTTTTGTTAACCGCGATTAGAGGTAATTAGTATAATCTAAGATAAAAGTGATATTATAAGAATATAAAAATATCTTGAAACATGTCATAACAATATTGGATAGGTCATGGCCAACCAAGACAATCCATGGGTCATTTTTTGGGACCCCATGGAGCAACTTGAGTGAGATAATGACATTAATACCTTTTATTTAAAGTAAAAATAAAAATATCACAAACATGTATTATTTTACTAGAAAAAATATTACATGGAGTTATATAAGTTATTTTTATGACTATAAATATTCATTATAAATATAAAATTATTTCATACATCATGGTAATTTTTATATAATTTTTAGACATCAAAAAGTTTAATTATTTATGACCCAATGATGATGCAGTGTTTACGTCATTAATGAATGATTTAAATAAATAAGAATATAATGTTTAAAATAATATCCAACACTTGTCAAATTCTTATTGGATGATTTTATTTCTAGAATGAAACACCTTATCCTCGACTTCAGTGAATTTTTGAGCTTTAGAAACTGAATTTCATTTTATAATAAAATAATAGTTTCAAGATTTCCAAAAGAGCCCCTCCTCCACCTTATAAAAAGACCCCATATCCTACCCATCTCTCACACTTATAAAGCTCTTTGGCTCATCCAAACTCTACTCAAATAAGCTCCCAATATCCCTCTATTCATCCTAGAATCCTTACCATAGGATTAAAGCTCTTCAAGAAACCCTTTTGGTTCAAACCAAGAGGAGTTACCCGATTTAGATGTAAAGTCTTCTCTAATGTTCATTTGTTTTATTTTTCTTCTCCAACCCCGAAAACTCTTTTTATTACATTATTTTGTAACAAAACCAGTATCTTAAATATATTATGATGTTTTTATAAGATTTATTCGAGCTATACTTACACACACCTGCGTCTAATGGCTAAAGAACGTAATGTTTCCGTGGATGGTGAATTTCTGCCTCATGAAACGATGATTGTTCAATATTCTTTTAACACCTTTCATGGTGGCCATTAAAATGTCACTCTATTTATATATGATATATATTATGTTTAAAGTTTCTTTATGCTTCTGTATTTTTTAATTTATGGCATACATTAGGGTTTCCATTATGGGTAAACGCGATATCTTCATTTTAGGAAGTGCGGACTACCGTCCCCTCAAAGTGATTTGATTTGTTAATTCCATATGTGGGATGTGTAAAGGATGGAGTTAATGATAATATATATGATATTATACTTTAATTATAATATACCTTTATATAATTATTATTCCATTCCATTAGATACGAAATAGAAATGAAAGTAGCGTTCATGCGTACGTACGACATACCGTCTCCATGAACAGTGCATTTCATTTCATACATCTAAATATTATGTAATATTATAAATGCATGTATATACTGGATATATATGTTATATATTATATCTACATAATGAATATAATTCTGGTCATAATGGATATTTTACCACATGAACAACTTGTAATTATAAAGAGTTTATTTTTGACTCAAGTACCAATGATCATAAAAACAGCCGTTATTAACTTCAATAATTATAAAGTGTTCATAACATGGTAACAAGTGATATAATAGGAATAATGAAATTGAAAAAGGTTCTTAATCATGTAGAAATGAACTCAAGTCTATTATTCATGATATTAAAGAACGATCGATTCAAGTTGGACATGAGGTACGGGACTTCGTCTCATTCTCCATTCATTGAGGCTTATTTTGTTTTATACACAAATTTCTTTTATACTGTATATAAACCTATTTTTGACATTTTCTTTTATTAAAAAGGAATATTTTTATACGAAGCGTTTTACTAAACGACAAAATTATTTTTCTGTCTTGCGTATGTGGAGACAACAACTTCTCCGCTGCCGTGAAAATTATTTGAGTTTCAGTTTCCTCTACAAGCTATATCTTTCTAAACTGAAAAAATAAATACCATTTTTTACTTTTCTTTTATTTTGGTATTGAAAATGGTTTTGATAATGTTTTTATATAAATGTATGGTATTGATATCTTGTGATCGAAATGTAGAAATGATATGTTTACTTTATGCATGTTTTATGTTGTACGATTATGTTATGGTTATTGGGAATTGTTTATGAAGACGGGTGGTTCCATGATAAACTAAGGGTGGGTGAGCCCAATATATCTCTCCAATTCATTGGGTAACACGAAGTGGTTAAATGCTAAGGTTTCTCTGAAAGGATTTAGGGAATATAATGTGATGGGTATTCCAAATGTAACCATGAGGGTTACTCCCTACGTAATAATGTTATGAATGCCTCAAGTTACCTTTATGTCTTATGATTTCTATGATTTATTAATGATTTGATGAGGTATGTTAATGTGCTTATGTTCTATGAGTAAAGTATGATTTCCTTGATTCTTATGTATACATGGAATAATGTTTTCATTCTGTAATTTTATATACCTTACTGAGCTTTTTATGCTCATCCCATGTTTTTTAAATGTTTTTCACATGTCAAGGGAGAAGTACATGATATGTTGATACGTCGAGGAAGTGTCACGAAAGAATCCATGTTTTATTTTAAATATGTCTCATTTTATGGGAAAATTGGATACTGTCTTTTATGTAACCTCCTTGTTTAAATATAGAATGTAAATCATGATTTATGATATAAATCTCTTAAACTCTAATCCTGAAAAGATCCTCAATGTGTATTATTTAAATAACTCATGATTAAGTAATTTTTAAGGCTGGGGCCTTATATTAGGTAATTTTGTTCTCTCTCATTTTTTGGAATATATATGTCATACTCAACCCTTATTTCGATTGTATCATTTATATAATTCCCATTTGAATTTTTATAACATTAACCTCACTAATTAATGATACGTGGAGTAATATTTTTTTATTTTATTTAATTTTTATTATGATTTAATATTTTTTAATTTTGTGAGATAATTTTTTATGAAATTATTTTTTACAGATATAAGATATATTTTCATACTATGTACTTTTTTATGGAGTATATACAGATCATTTTTCATGTTTTTTAATGAAAAAATTAACTATAATTATAATTGAATTATATTTTAATTAATTTCATTCATGTGTATTACGATTGAAAATATTCCAATGTTTTTATTGAATTTTCATCTGACTCTTATTTATATGGGACACAAGCCTAATATAATAATTGTATCATTTAGTCCATCTATAAAAAAAATTTAATGTATTTTAATATAAATATCTTAAATATTGATAAATTAATATATTGGTACTTGGAATAGATGATGAAATTGTATAGAAGTATATATTGATCAGTAATTAAATTAGGGAAACACAGAGTTAATTGAAAAAATATGTGGACAATCATTAGTCAAATTTAGATTTTAAAGACTATGAATAAATTTTTCCATGAATTTCCTCTTGGAAAATGGTTATAAGATTAGGATATAATGGAATTATATTCCCTAGAAATACTAGTCTTGTTTAATTTATTAACATTATCATCATAATTTATTTTCACATCAAGGGAAAACGAAATCACTCTAAAGTTCATGATTTATTCCATATATTTCCCCAATTGCAGTAAATACCTGATCCCTAAAAATTATTATGTTTAAGGATAATAAAAATTGAATATAAACACTTTTATGGGGAAAAATAATTTTATATCATTTTTCAAATAAAGCAAGTGTTTTGAATCATGAAATCCTAGCAGGTCAATATTTTAATTTGAAAACAAACATTAGTGGAATTTGTGATGGAACTCGAAGATGTATTGGGAATAAATTATCCTTAGTATTGACTAAGCATGTGAGGTAATATAGAATGAAAAATTATAATTAAAATCATTATAATTTTTTTATATATTTATATTTATATGAATTCAAATTTCTACTATTTTTTTATTCACACGCAACACCGAGATTAAATGGACAACATTAAACTACTAAATTATTATAAATAAATGTAAAAATTATCTAAAATTTATTAAATTGGAGGGTATTAAGATGGATAAATATGTTATGAAAATTTCATGTTGATATATATTTAAACTCAATTTTTTATTTTTTAAATCAGTTTAAAAATTAAATAAAATAATATGAAGGTAAAAATAGACAATTGTTTAAAAATATATATTTTATGCGGACATTGTGTTATTATAATAAAACAATTAATTAATCCATTTTGTTTAATTAATTTAATTATATATTTAGGTAATATAATCAATAAAATATTGTAACAATTATCTAATATTTTTTATACGTCTTGAAATTAATGTAAACATAGTTTTATTTACAAATTTCATATTAACAAAATGGATTAGTTTCGTTTTACAAACATGTTATAAGTCATATTTATAAAACTTTTAGAAATTATATCCATTGATATTGATGAAATATTGTAATTATTATAATTAATTTAATGTTATAAAGTCTTCTTAAAATTTTTCATTATGTATAGTATCCAAGGTAAAAATTAATTATTACTTTAAAGGATAATATGGTTTAATAAGAGAATAAACTAAGTTGATAAGGGTTATAATGAACTAAAACATTTATTTATATTATTGGATGATTTTATATCAATTCTATCACATCATATATTCGAAAATTGGAAAATTTGGTAGAATTTTAAATTGATACTTTCTTTATTATATTTAAATATTCATAATAATTATAAGTGTAAAACTCTAATTGCTTATAGAAGTGAACAAACTCTTTTCTCTTGTCTACCCAGACTGAGAATTCTATCACTTCCAAACACAACAAAAATCTATTCTAAAAATTAATTTTCAATAAATGTGGGTCATTATCTTCTTAAGTGGCCAACCTTGAGGTTCTTATGAATCAGTTCAATTAGGGATTTAGACTTACTAATATTTTTTCTTACGATCATTTTCAAAGTAATTTTTAATATGATTCCAATAACTAATTTCTTATCCATAATAAAATAATTTATATAGTATTATAAATATAATTAGATATTTTTTTCTTTTTAGAAAACCCATTTTCCTTTTAGTTTTGACCAAATGGGAAATGAATTTATTGCCCATACGTTTGTGTGAATAACTTCATTTACATTGAGATATGATTGAATTTATATCCCCATAACTGTTATTTTGTAATTTATGTGGTTTTAATATTTATATATGATATTTATCACTTCAATATTATTTATATTTATATAATATTTTCTTTCTACTTACTTTATCATCAATTTGAAAAAAAATGACACTCATTCGTACATCAGGAATACAACCTCCAAAGAGCAAGTGAATTTGTTTTACATCCATATTTTTCATAGAATATAATATGGATTGATTTAATTAATATATATGATATAATTTTTTTATTTAATGGTTATATTTATTTTTATATTATATTATTCCTTTCATCAATTAATGGAACAACACCCATACATACATATAGACTATAATCTCAAAAAATGTGATACAATTCATTTTTTATCAATAATTTTTTCAAATCATTATAAATCCATAAATAAAAATTAAATTAATACTTATTTATTGGTTAATATTATAATTATTATTTTAAAAAATAGTAATCATTTACCAGAACCATAGAACCCATACATGATTTGAAAACGGTCCGGTTTGAACCATAATGTATATTTAATGATGATTTGTTAATAGAATGATAATTAAATTTTATAAAGGAATGATAAATATTATATTATATATGTATAGGGTTATATAAAATATTCATAATAAATAATATCAATTATTTAGGAACATTTATTTCTTACACAGTATTCTTTGAGTTTCCGTAATAGATTTCTGTTAAAAATTAAATTATTACCATGATAATTTATTTTAAATTTACATTTAGATAAATTATATAGTATATAATATTTTAAACCCTTATGTTTTCTCCATATATGGATATTTATGTAATTTTCATGTTTTCGTTTCGTTCCCCTCCCTTTGGGACATAAAATTATCTATAAATGTTTTTTTGGAATGGTTGAAAATGTCGTCTCTTTTATGAGGAATAATTTTCTTACCTATCCAATTTTTGGTTTAAAATTACTTTAATATTTTTTACTAATTATTGTATTATTAATTAATGTAAAATTTTCTTATATTTTTATTTTTTAATGTTCTAAAAATAATATTATTTTTATTTCAAAAGAAGGTATATTTATGAATGTTTTGAATATAATATTTGTTTTTCTGTATACTCTATGAATATATTTTCCCACCATGATGATTATTTTTTTCAATGAATATTAACATAGATTGTTTAATTTATTTGAGATAAACATTTTACCTAATATGGTTTATGTTTATATATTTTAATAATTTATTTCAATATGAAAAGTTTAATTTTATAAACGAATGTTCTCATGATCCTACAACAGTTTTTTCATATTTTGAAAAATATATTTATGATTGTTAACTATAATATGGTGATGAACCAATAATACTATACTAATTTATATATTAATGGTTAATTATTATAATGATAAAAACTTGATCGTGCCCATTTTACTTTTTGTGGGTTACATTAGGATGAAATAATAAAAATTTTCATTTAAATTTGGAATACATATATATGGATTATAATTCTATCATTTTTGGTTACGTTATAACCCTTGTGTTAAATATAAAATGTTATATTGATATCTCATGGGATGATAATGGTATAAATTGACTAGAACGTGGATAGATATGATCAAATTTAGATATCTGAGTATGATTTATCCTAACAATTCTCATATGAATATCAATGGAAATGATTATCAATATCTATAGTGACATTTTATTCTATGAGAATGAATTATAGAAGATATTATAAATGGATTTTATGTTAATAATTGTTAATTGATACATTATAAATATTGTGATTTCCCATTATTTTGATTCCACATTCTAATGTAGGGACTCTTAAATGTTGTTTATTTATTTTACACCCTTATTAATCATGCTATTTAATATAGAAAGATATCATATTTTATTATCAATGATTTTTTGGTTATACATCATTTATGTTAAGAACATGAACATGAATTTGATATCAAACCCTTATAATCAAAAAATGATCTATGATAATAGATATCCAAAAAATTTATTCTTACTGTGCATCTCAGCTCAAACATTCTTATGTTTTCCATCCCTAGGTTCACATGGAAGTCTCTAATAATGATGTGTCCGTACAAGTACTCATATATAGATATTTGTGAGATATATTGAAAATTATTTTTGATATTAGTTTATTGAATACATTTTCTCTAAATACACAAATTCATTATGTTTTTTGGTGTGTGTAATTATTATTTGTATTGAATATTTGTCTAGAATTTTTAAATTTTATTGTTTTATATGATCGGTTTGACATTTAATTTCAAGAAACTTTAATTTCAATATATTGGAAAGGCCATGACCTATAAAAATTTTCTCTCTAATATCATGGCACAATGGTTTAGTCCTAAACATCTTCCCATACATATACCCACTTGCTTCCATATAAATTATAGAATATAAACATTTATTATATGATAACTCTACTAATGGGTGGTGATGATCACTAAATTTCTAGAAATACATCCAACATGATCTCAACATATCTCATAGTGTCTTAATAGTCATCTTATATAGAACATCAATCTAATGATACTAAGTAGTGTTTAAAATCAACTATGTCTCTAATTATATATGATGTCTTATAATAAATATTATGTTAGTCCTTAAATATTGATCAAATAAATGGATATTGGTACTCCATGTGATCTTACAACTTATATTATGTCTATCAATGAAATCAAATCCAATGTAAAATATTCATTGATGTGAAAAAATATTCCAACATAGATAGGTGGTTGACTGCAAATAAAATAGAACAATGTCCCTGAGATGTTTTGAGGAGTCTTATTTTTTAATACATGGATATTTTTTCAAAATTACATACTATAATGTGTAATTATTTGAAACAAAACCTTATAATTTTATTTTCCAGACATAACATATTGCAATTCCATGTATCATGACATGTATTCGATTATTTCAATCATCATGTTATCCCACCAGAGGTGTAGATTAAAATTTTTATATATATTCATGTTTATTAGATAAACAGATAAAGATGATATATGAAAATTATCCAAACTTTTATTTTCTATTATTATTTGATGAGAGACAATTTTCAGTTCAAAACCAAGAAAATACATCTTTATCCAAGGTGAAATCACAAATACTCTCAATTTATTTTATAGGTTCTAGTCATAATTCATATCTTATTTGATATTCATGTGAATGGGCAAATGAGTAGTTTGTAAAGAACTATATCATTTTTCACTTCTTATTATGAACTCAAGACTCATCCTTCTAAAATCAATGAGTGTTGAATCTTTTCAATACTTATCATATATAGAGTAGTATGAGCACACAAACCAAAATCATATATCACCATATTTGTTTCCAATTTGGTAATGATTTATGAAATAGTAACAATTTATCAACATCTACTATATACCATAGAACGTATTATACACCTTCAATGTGGAAATATTCTTTAAAATCTTATGGTGTGTGTAATTAACACTATTCACAATAGGGAATACTAAATTAAATCAATAATGAAATAATCAACATTGCCAAATCTAAATCACACATCTGATAATTTTTATAATAAATCATTAATTATTAAGGGGAATAAGAAAATAATTTATAAATTATACTTATGATTCAACATAATCCTCTTTTTTGAAGAATTATGTTATATTACATCCCCTTTCATAAAAATCGGTAATGTAAGAATCTGTTTAGTGACAAACCTCTTCTTTTTTCATTGAATCATTCTTCATCTTATTTAGTATAATGGAACATCACACCATTATTTTGTTACAAATTTATAGTATTTTATATAGATTATAAATTTATTAATAACTATCTATATAATCCAAATAACTTTATAAATATATTGTTCTCAGTTACTACTCACATATTAAATTATTGGTCAATAAGTTCTCTCATTCAATGATATAATAATATGTTTCTTCTTGTTATTAAAAGATCCATGAATTAAAAATTTTAATTAAATTATATCTATAAAAATCATTGAATTATATTTTGCATTTCATATTTTTTTAATACAATCTACAAATGATTTCAGTTTTGTTCTTCATTATTATAAAATTTGAGGATAAAATATAATAATAACATTAAGTTATTTTCATAGTAATATCTAAAAAACATGTTTATCAAATATAAATAGATATTTGGATAATTTTTTTAATAAAATGATATAAATATTAATTATTTATGTCCGTAATTTTTCCAGTATGGACTTTTTGAAATATAATAATTTTGAAAATTAACTAATGATTTCCATATCAATGTTGAATCAAAGAGAAACAGTAGTTACCATAGATTTTATTAATGATATCATTGATACATGGTAAGGGATACTTTTAAAAGATCCAATTTTATTAATATAATAATAATAAATAGAAATGAAAAAGGATCCATTATACTTTATGAAAAAGTGGATTGATTAAGTACATAATTATAAACTAGGGAAAATGAAACACTTGTTTAGATTCTATTGTAACTACTTCTTTAATTACTATAATTCAATTTGGTGATATTCTATATAGAACCCATTATATTAGAATATATTCTTGAAATAATTTAATTAAAAAAAATCCACCTCTTAGTTTGGGGGTAGAGAAATTAGTACATCCATAAATGAATTAATGTATTCCCAAACAATTAAAATGTAATCAATGTTGGAATGAACCATGATCATTTTAGGTATAAGTCCCTCATTATAATTTATGATGAAAATTATTTTAGATTATTCATTAAGTATGATTTAATCATTATTCATGTCTTTTTACATATAATAATATTTTTTAGAATTGAATATGATTACTCATTTTCCAAACACTTTCTATATGATCTATGTTGGGAAAGGTAATTCATAGAAAATGTAATATTAAATTCAACGAATGAAATAATCTATATACCTTCTAAAATTATCCTCTGATAAATTTCAAAAATATATGATTTATATATTTTAGACATAATCAATATGAAATCATGTTATTTTAAATAAATTTCACAATTGATTGCTTGATGTCGTGATTTATTATAATGAGAAAACAAGTGTTGTGTAATATAAACAAATGAGTAATAATATATTAATATATTAGAAGATCTTGAAAATAGGTCAACTATACCTTAAATCATATCATTACCATGATCAAATTAAATTGAAGTTTTCATTGAATTTCTTTCATTATTCTATTTGTTTGGGAGGTTCTTGGGGCCTATTTTAAACATTGGGAAAAGGGAAGGGGAATTGAGTTGAATAATCTAAAAAATCCAATGAAATAAAGAAATAATTTTTCAGTAGATCCATATTTGGAAAATTATTCTCTCTTATTTCATCTATCTTTTTCTTACCCTTACATTAACAATTTTATAATTTTTGGCCCACTTTACATAACATAAAGCACATACCCAATCCTTTAATGAAATTACCAATGTTCTTCTACCTATAAATTTTGAAATAAAGATATTTAGAAATCTTCGAACTTATAACATACCATTAAATTTATGTTAATATTGTTAATTTATTTTACTTTTCATGAAATAATTATATTCCCAAATTGCCTTCCTAACCTTTAGAATATATTGGAAAATCTACACATAGCATCACAATTTTGAGATAACTAATTTCATTCAATCAATTAATTTTGAGCCACCAATTATATGTGAGATATTTAATTTAGATTGGGATATATAAAAATAGGCATAAATATCCTACCTTGTGATGATTAATTTTTTGGTGTTATAAGACCATCATCACATTATATCAACATAATAATTTATTTCTCTATAATCAGACAGAGGGATCGAGGAATGTGATTGATGTAGAATAGTTTATTAAAATCTTTTCTTTCTATATGTTCTATTTTTTCATTATATGTTTTATTCTTTATATGAATCAATAATTAGTTGGTCTCTCTGTGTTATATAAAAAAATACATGAAAACGTTCTAGTCTATTTGCACTGTTGAATGAGGAATATTTTTTCCATCATATAAATCTATTTCAAATCAAAAATTTAATATGGAGGACAGCTGATATATGATAGGAATTTTAAAACAAATTATTTAATGAAAAGATATTACATCCTTATTTTATTTAGTTGCCTAAAAAGTTTATGTTATTATTAACAGATTTGTTCAATTTAGTGAGTGTTGTGATACGATTTTGTAAACTAAATCCCATTATCCATGGTAGAAAATTTAGAAATGAATTTCATTTCCTATTAAACTCATTTTAAATGTACTATATTCTTTATCCCGAAATTTATCTATATAAAAAAAAATTTATTGTCGTGGTTCATTATCAAAAAATAATTGTATTAACATCTAAAGGATGGATCATAATTTAATATTTTTTCATAACTTCTAAATGTCAACACATTAATCTCAGTTTCTCTTATTAATTTCTTATTAAGTTATCTTACCTAAACATATTAAAATCTATCATAATTTATTATAAATAGAGTGTGAATTAACTAAATCATTTCCTTGAACTATCAACAAATAGATTCACTTTTAATATTCATTATCATACAGTAGCTGATATTAGGTTAATACCCCTCATACCCTTTTAGGGTTATCACTTCTTGATATATCTATATCAGATCCCAACATCCCTTATAATAATATGAAAAATATAATAATTTTTTATAATTATAATCACTATATAGTTAAAAAAATCATTGGTATGTTTTCCTATATATTGAATTATCCATATGAAATATCCCTATTGTTTTCATTGAATCTATTTAAACGAATCGATAAAATAACTAAAACCTTGCCTAAAACCAACTATTGGACCCTATCTTATGAATAAAATTTCATCATTATTTTAAATAAGTAAAAAATAAGTTTCACAATGTGTTAGAAATTACAGAGCCCCAATGGTTTATTATCTTGTAGGATTATCCACATAAACAACTTAATTCTCTATAAAAATAAAATTTTATTTATATTATCAATACAATAGAAAAGAAATTAAATATAACTCAGAACTTTTTGCCTAAATATCTATTTTTCTACGAAAATAATAAACGGGTTACCTCAAAAACACATTATAGGAAGAATGATCATTTCACCGAGGATGTGTTCAAATGAATTATACAAAGACAACAGAAAAACGGAAATTTCAAGACACCATGTGTGATACTAAAAAAATATCAACAGATATTTACGTGTAAAAAATAAATCAATATTTTTGGAGATAAATATAGAATCATAATATTGATAAAATATTTTAAAATCAATCTATTGGAAAATGTGAATAAAAACAAAATAAGATCATAATTAATAAAATCATTTGAATATGTAACTAACATATGAATTGGGAAATATCACATCCAAAATACACTATGTTAGTGTCTATTCATATGAGAAATTATAAGATTGTATATAATTTCTAATGAGGTTTACATATTTAACCAATGTATTGGAGGGTGATATAGGTCCTCACCTATAATTCGTCAATATATTATGTGAAACAAAAAAATAAATCACTTTTCACATTAAAATACCCCATAGAAATGAAAAATGGATTTTAAAAATATTTCAAATGAAAATAAATCACCTTTCATTGATTTAAACCATTGTAATATAAATTTTGTTATAATATTCATTAATTTTGTAAATTATCACTTTTAATTAAATTTATTTTTAATGAATACATGATCAATCAAATTAATGAGATAATAAAAGAAAACTGGCGGGTAAAAAATTAATGATAAATCTATTGGAGATATATTTTCTATAATATAGAGAGGAAAATTAATAAAAAACTAATAAATATACTTCGTGAAAATCATTTTATAATCTATGATGCAAAATACATACTCAGATGTTTATTATAAAAATAACCCCTATTCTAGTAAAAAAGTGAAAATACAAAATTTCATGTATGAGTATATGAATTTAAGAATATATTTCAACAAAAATTTGAGAGATAAAATCATATTAAAAGTTATATTCAGTGAAAAAGATGGGATGAAGTTGAAGAAGAAATCATAAAACTCATTGGGGGAGTTTGAGTTAGAATATCCAATACATGATTAAAAAAATTTTAATCTGAAAACATTTAGGATATGATAATAATTCATTAATTAAATATAATGAATAATGATAGGTCCATTATATAAAATATTAAATTAGTAGTTGAAAAACTATTACATGGAAAAATTGTTTTATAAAAATATAAAATTCACAAACGGTGTAAATTTGAGAAAAAATATTTAAGATTACTCATGACTAACAATTAAGAGATTTAAACAATTTAAACATGATGATTAAAATCATAAATATATACTTTAGATAATTATTATTACAAATAATATTTTAAAATAAAAAAGTATAATTAATATAAAAATGCATATTAGTTATTTCATATCATTTCTACATCTGTTGTGGGAAATTTTGATATTTTCTAATGAGTTTCAAAATAATGAGGATGATATTCATCCATATATGAAATTTCATCATTAAAATAAAACAAAAAGTACATTAATTTATTCTTTCTAATCATTTATTATGATATTTATTCATTTTAATGGTAATTTGGGCGTATATTTTAATTTCAAAGTCATTGATAAAAATGTTTCAGTGGTTTTTAAAAAAACATGAAATTATATATTAATGAATGTATTAAATATTAACATTAACATTAAAAATTAAGAAATTTATGGGTTATTTCTATGAAATATTATGTGTGTTTATGTTCTAAAAATAATTCATGATATTATTTTATATAATTTTTCAAGTCTGTGGTCAAACCAACCTAAACTACACTATAATTTAAAGGATCATAATTATAACTGGGTTAATTTCATTATAATATAATAATTACAAATAAATAATGATATTTTTATTATTTTAATATGGTTTTAAACTATATTTGAGAATATTTGATAAAAAGTTTAAAGAAAAATAAAAACCTTACATCATTGAGGTGTCAATCCACATATATACATGATTAATGTTTTCATTTAATAAATAATAATAAGGGATAATGGTAAATATTATATTTCATACTCAAAATCACAATTAAATAATATATATTTATATATATTTTATCATTAATATCATTAGAATAAGATTTTTGATATCGTGATGAAAAATAGAGGATGTTTCTTAAATTCAGTAATGGTCTACAGAACTCTTGATCAAAATTATTTGTTTCTTCTCAATGTATTATATGGAATCTATAAGGTTTGTATGTTAATATAATGACTATTTTTTAAAATAATTATTTTTATTTAATTTTGTTAATTTGATTTGAAAAAATGTTTAGATGAGGATGATTAAGAATAATATATGTATATGGATATACTAATTTCTTAAGTATCGTGACATTTAGCCTAGAAATATATATGTAAATAGAGACCTTAATATTACTAATATTGATGATAGGCTTATGAAATTGGGAGAAGGTTAAAGAGGAAAAATGTATGTTTTTTTATTATATAATTTAATATTAAAGGTGCTACTTGATGTGGTGAAATTGATCAACTTCTATATTTTAAGATAATTTTATTTTTTTAAAAAACATTAAAATTATAAATTAAATTTTTTTATGCATATTGGTATTAAGAAAAATGGGAAACAATAAAAAGACAGTATGTTTCTTTTGTTCAATATTCACATCGACCTTAATTTTTTTAAAATTATTTTTTCTTATTTCCTCGAAGTAAGAAAAATAACTTTTTATCTTTTCTTTTGATAATTAATTTTGAAAATTATCAAGCGATTGTAATAATAAAAAATAAATTTTTTAATTCCACATAATTCAATACATACGGATATATATTTTAAAAACAAATATAAAAAATTTATTATATTATGAATGATTAATATTAATGTAAGCACATATAACATGGTTTATATTTTTATGGTAATGTTTATTTTAATCAAGAAAAATAATGTCTACGAAATTCTTATCTAGTTTATCAGTTTTCAAGACAAATTTTTTTTAAAAATATAACAACAAAAATTTACGTATAGTTAAAAAATTTAAAACTACATCATTTAATTAATATTAATACTTAATATAAATTATGAAAAATATTTTTTGTTAAAATTAAAGTATATTTTTCATTTACATAAGGATTGACAATGTTTTAAAAAAATTCTAAATTATAATAAAAATATATAAAGTATTCTAAAAATAATTATATTCTCAATTTATAAATACTAATAGACATTTATTTTGTAGACATAACATGTTAAAATTTATCATGTAGTAAATAAAATCAATTTTTAATATTCATGTGAATTAAATTTATTGATAAAAACATTCAAAATTAATCATCTATTAATAATTTATTGATAAGTACAAAAAAATTATTTATACAATATTCAAACTCTATAAATAATTTTTCTAACATTTAAATAGATATATAATGTTTGGTAGATGAATTGTTTTTATAATAAATCATTTTTAGAAGAAAAATATATTTATCTAACTATAGTGGTAATTAAAATTACATCATTATTAAAAATAATCCATTTTTTAAACTATTATTTTTTTAAAAGGTATTTTATTAGTTAGAAAACTAAATTTAGTGAAACACTCTTTAAAGCGTCCTTTATATAATATTTTTGTTATAACTCTTTGTATACACTTATTTAACATCTACATTATAGTACTAATTATCCATTTGACAAAAAGTTTTTTTGTTTGTTAATTTTTATTCTTTTTAAGTATGTTATGAGAAAAAAATTTATTTTTGGAGGAATATTTTAGAAAAATATTTTGTTGTTACATGTTATTTATTTTATTTTTGGTGATACCAAAATGAAATAAAATATAGTTTTTTTGATATGACATGTTTGAATTTTTGAGTGGTTTTATGATCCTATATCTATACCATTCATGGTAAATCATAGGGAAATTCTCATATTTCATAGTGTGCCTTAGTGATTGTGTAACGTCAAGAAATTTTAAAAATAAAATTACATTAAAAATTTATTATTTATTTATTATGTATTGTTTTTTCTGGAATTGGAATGCACTACAGTAGTAATTTTAGACAATTATATATTATATCATGTCAAATTAAAGAATAAATTTAATTAATACAACTACTGATAATATTAAATTTAATAAATAATCATTATTATTTGTTTACATAATAATTTAGGATAAATGTTATTTAAATAAAAAATTAATGACCCAAACCAATGTTATCATACCATATGAAGACCACTTATCGAAGATACAAAGGGAGATGTAATCATTAGATATTTCCCTTGACCAAACAATGTTCAATATTTACAAAAAAATCTTTACACAAACCATTTCTTGGATAAGATCATGCTTATCGAGATCATTCCTCGTACATTGTTTGTGGAACAACCCCAATAATGTGTCTCCCTAACACACCACACCCTTAGGGAATATACTTTTGTAATAAGAATGTATGTATCTTGACACTAATGATATTAATTTTTATAAAATGTTTTTATCTATAAAATTTTATTAATAAATTATTAATGAATAACTAATGATGGTTATAACAATTTGATTCTGACATGAAGAAAAAAATGATTTTATTGTAAATTATAATGTTTTAAGGAAGATAATACTTTTAATGAATTAATTATCTTAAAATAACTATAATTATAGTAAAATATACTTATTTAATAATAATTACTTAAATATTAAAGATAATATAAAATTACGAAGTTAATGATACTTTTTATAAGGGTTAGAAAACATTTAACTTTGTAAAAAAATGAATTTTCATCCAAGATAGATTTCATATCTTAAATATTAGGTTTTTATATATGGAGGATCATATATATAAAATAAATATTTTTTTAGAAATCATCTCTTTGGTATTATGCAGTACCGAATATCACCTAATTTTTTATGAGTGTCTTGTTTTTTTTGAAAATTTAAATCTGGAATAAGTATATAGTTTGAATTACAAAATCATAAAATCCCAAGAATTTTGTAATAATGATTATACAAAGATTACCTGACAAAATATATGTTATACCATTGAAATATTATTTTTTACATGATTTTTTGTAATTTTATAATCTCATAATGAATCCCCCAAATTCAATAATATATTTAATGGTTTTTGAAATCAACTATTTTGGAAGATGAATACAATTCCCATTACTATGGGTATTATTTTAATGAGATCATTTATTAACCATAAAAAAATATTAAAATCCAGTACTCTTCAGTATTAAAATTGATAAAACCCTCTGAATAGTTTTTGGTTTTGAATGTTTCAGTATAAAAATTCCTAAACCTATGTTTCAGAATTAATAAATTGTTCCCCCACCATTCAGTATAAATTCACAAAAACCATACGATTATTTTTTCACTTATTACCCATTTAAAATGAATTTAATCTCCTATTTATTCTCTATAATCCTTATACAAGGTCCCTAAAATTATATAAATCTCTACCTAGTATTTTAAAAGTTCCATACAAATGTAAGGTATCCTCTCCATCTCTTCTTTATTCAGGCACTTTTTTTATATAATTCCACTTAAATTCCAGTTATTCAAGACTAGCTATGTTTTTAAACTTCACCATTAATTTACATATGATTCCCGTTTTAATGTGTGGAACTGTTCATTATCATTAAAAAATTCCATGAATCATTATATACCCCCATAATATTTCTGAAATTATACCTCAATTGTTTGTTCCAATCATATTTTCCATTAACACCCATCCCAATTTTCAATCAAATATATTCACATAGATACACCTACGATTAATTATTATTATATATATATATAACACAAAACCCATAATCTAGAGATTAAATTAGATGAAATGCCTCATTATTCTGTATGATCAATGTGGAACACATTTTTATTAATGTGATTTAATGTGATGGGTGGGTAGGATTTATATAGACCTGTAATTCAATCAGAAATATTTTTATCCCCTGATATTACATGTATGGTCCCCAAGATGATATTTTGAGAACACTGTGTTATGATATATCAATGGTTAGCCATGAATTGTATTTTTGATGTGATATTTTCTATTATTACCACATTCCCATATTTACATTGTGTTATTATCTTATGTCACGATTAGATATTCTTGTTTCTTATTCTCACCCTTTTTAGGTTGACTTTATATATATTTTTTGTCCAATTGGAATCATTACCTTATAATGTGATTTTATTTTTCAATTAATGGGCTTTATAGCTCACTGATTATTTATATGTATGCCTAAATTATCCAATGAAGATTTATAGTTACTATTTAATTTTATGGGTGTTTTACATAATTTTAACATAATATTTTTGTACCAATGATTCATATTATGATGTCAAAAATCTAATTTCATAAATATACATGGTCTTATGATATTATGGATTTTTAATATGCATAACTTAATGTGTAAAATCATGAAATACAATGTACTGATTACAATGGGGGTTGTAGTTTGTATCATAGAAAATTATATCTATTCTAAGGGATTAGGATTAGAAAACAATATTGAATGAAGTAAGGATAATAAAAACATAGTAAATCAAAATTAATATTTGGAAAACTATAGAGTATTTTTTTAAGTAAATACATTTATTTGTGGATAATATATGTGGATTTATCTTTAGAATATTTTATTCCAAGGGTAGTAATATTGATATACATACAAAACAGTAAAAATCACATACTCTAGTGTATTTGGACTGTAATTTATATTCTTTGCATCCCAATGTTCTTTTGGGTTTTTAGTTTTAGATATTTAGTTCATAAATCTTATGTAAATCATCATATATTAATAAATGGATAATTATACTATGTATCATTTCCTTACACAATGTCTAACTTATAAAATTAATCATGTTTTTATTTAATGAATAACATTCTTGAAATTCATCACGACTTCTTCTCTACTATTACCCATCCTTTATCCCTATGAAAAAATGATAATACATGGAATGATGAAATAAATTCAGTAAGGGGATAAAAAGAATCAATATTCCTTTAGAAAACATAGAAAATCCTAAAATTATCACCTTTGTTACAGTATTATTTTAGTGCATGAAATAAATTTCTAAAGAAAAAATATAAAAAACCATGTAAAGAAAATAAAAACAATTTAATGAAAAAAAATTATTCATAATCATAAATAATGTCAGAAATATTTTTTTTGTAAAATCGACCTTATAATCCTCATCCCTTAACTCCCTCCTTCCATACAGTAAACAAATGGAACAATACATACTTTATTTGAGCCTTATATTATATCCCACATCATATAAGCTATATCAAGTTCACCTGATGTATAATCTATATCAGGATCACCAATTATATATGATGCATCAGGATCACACATCAAAATCTAAAAATATAATTTTAAATGTAATTAATAATGAATTTTTATGATTTCATATTGTATTTTAAGACCCATGAAAAACACTTTTGATCAATATGTGAAAAAATTTCATGTATTGAAATTAATTTCATTAAAAATATAATTTTCAAAATAATATACCTATAAAGAAGGATATGTGGGTTTTTAATTGTAGAAATTTTAAAATATTCTATAAAAAGAAAAAAAAAATCAAATATTGGTTACATCGATGTGAAAATTCATCGCCGTAAAATTTGAAAAAAATTATATTCTTTCCTTTTATAAATAAAATTTGATCATTTATAATAAATATTAATTTTCAAACAAAATAAAAATTAATATAAATAAATAAAATGAAAACATTTATTATTTGATTTCTATAACAATTCATTAATAATATTTATATATAAAATATTGACATGGTAAAAAATGAATTGGATATGAAACTTTAAAAGAGGAATTTTAATGAAAAGACACTTATGTTAAATTAGGATCATCACATAAATTTTTTGTATTTTAAAATATTAAAATTGTCATAATTATTTACATTTTTTGAGAAGAATTTTAATGTAGTTTATACCTTTTATTTCCCAAATATAACCAGTTACTAGAAAATTTAATATCTCCACAGAAGATTAGATATATTTATCTGAATTTTCATAACGGACTTTGGTAGGTACCGTCGGATCAAGGTGGTCATTACTCCATTATCTATAAAATGATAATCATGAAATTATTATAAATGTTATACAATAATTATTTATTTAATACCAAACATTATTTATGTTTATTAATAGAAAACTATGTTTCAAACATAGAGAATGTTGATCGTATGAATACATGAGTAAAATTTCTATTTTTTATATATAATTGTGGAATGAAGGAAACTATTGATAAATAATTATATATGTTTAATCATAGCATAAATAGAATATTATTTATTTTAATGATACTTATATATATCATCCATATTATGTCTGGGTGAAAAATGAATCCCATCGCTTTATGGAGGTTGTTGATGATACATACTAAAAAATGAAATAATAAATTTTCAATGAATAAAAATGTATGAAAATAAATGATATATTACTATTTATGAGTAATAAATTTTTCATGAACATAATATAAATACACTAAATAAATCATTACATCCATTTATAGGATAAGGTGATTGAAAAAAAAATTGATTTGTTCGAGAGGCGGTAGTCCTCACCTGCACAAAAATAATGAATTCATTTAGCATTTTATTGAAGAGAAGATAAATATGTGTCATAAAATCAATATAAAAATAATAAAATATATTAAAGTTACAATTTGTATTATTTCATCATGATTGGAAAATGTTATATTATGTAGAAGAAGAAATAAGAAAAAAATTCATGATTAAGAACTATATTTATTTTTTAGAAGACATAAAATGGTTTATAGTAAAAGTTTATTAGGTTGGTTTTATGATAAAAACTTACTATAGGGACTGTGGATGGTTTTATTTTATGGACATCAGTAGGTAATTGGTAAATATAAATATATTTTATGTTTGAATAAAATTTGAGAGGATGTTCTGTATTATAATAGAGGGGTGGAGAAATCATGGAATTTATTAATGTATTAAATTAATAAATAATAATAATATTTTATAATAACCAAAAATTGATAATATTATAGAAAACAATGATTATAAAATACTTTATCTACTAAAAATTTGAAATATTGAGGTTATATCTTTACATGTATCAAGTTCTTTTAACCCATGTTGACACTATTTGACAATTAACACAATATTAATATTTTACTCTTTAGGGGTAATGAATTTAAATCAAAAAAATATTAAAGAGAAATAAATAGGCCATATAGCACATTATCAAAATTACTACTATCACATAGGCGATTTAAATATTATTAAAAAAATTATATCACTTATTAAAAGAATATTTATTATATTATATTATTAAAAATAATTTTGACACAATTTATTTATTGTGACATTAAAATCAAAATGGAAAACATCAAAATCAAATATAAACCTTTCAAACATAGAAAATATTTTATATATATGTACTATATTTCATGGACAATATATATCACTCAAATTGTTCTGTCTGTATATTTTTTTAAATAATTTATTTATTTATTCTATTCCTTGAATAAATGTGGTGTCTATGTTATATAATAATATAAGATAATTATTTATCACTAAACATTCTAAATATCTTACTACAATAATAATTATCTAAATTACAAATAAATCATTATAACAGAACATATGTTTTTTATTGCGATATGATAAATTTAATGATATTAAAAGAAGTAAAATATATTTTTTTATTTTGTTTCGTAATGTTTTACAACGGATAAAATCATGGTTTTAGGGAAACAAATGGTTATATACATAAATAATGAATAAATTTTGGAAGAAATATACACATAGAATAAAATTAAGGCATCTGTTTTGTTTAATTTCAACACCATATAAGATTATTTTTTACCTAAATCAACCAATTTTTCATTTAGCATGTTATCAAATATTTTATATGGATACTATTTATAACGAGAAACAATAAAATGGAATATTTAAAAAATTGTAACCCCCTACTCCAAAATATAGAATCCAATTTTCAAATATAACAACATATTTGATAATGAATTAAATTCATAATTAAATGGGTAAAATAAAATAGAAAATTTGTTTTTTAAAATATATGTTTTCACGTGTATTAATACTTTTTTAAAAAAAATTCAATACAAATTTTATTTTAAATACAATAATTTGATTATTTTTCAATCAAAATTAAATAATTAAATTTTTATACTAACCCAAAATTGAATTATTCATTCTGTATAATTGAGAATAAAATTCAATTTTATTATTGATATGTATTTCTAACTATACATTCAGAAATAAAAAATTTCAAAAATTTATAACATATTTATCATTATATAATTTTAAATTGACAAAATAAGAAATGAAATTCATCTTTATAAATATATAATTATATAATTTGAGAATTACAAATTTATATTAATACATATATGTAATGATTTTATTAAAACTATATACATTTCCTTAAAAATTAAATACTATTTTCATAACTCATATAACTGTATTATTTGTGAATATATATAAAAATGAAAATTATTAATTCTATCCTTAAATAGATATTATAATTTTCCCCATTTAATAATTTTCAACCACACAATTTATATGTATAATTAAAAACATTGGTGTACCATTCCATTATTGCTTTTTAAGATACCCATGTTCTTTCTTAAAAAATCTGGTTTTTGAAAAAAAAACTATCATTTGGTGAATCACCTTTTTCAAAAACACATTCTTCCAGTATTCATGAATGTTTACTAGATATTCGAAATAATAATGGTTATCTTAGAACTAATAAAAATTAGAGTGGAAGACATGAGATGATTCCAAAGCGAATTTTCAAAACATAGTGTAATGAAAAACATAATGTACCAAAGATAAACTCATAGGTATGGACAATTACAAGGAAACTAATCCACCATACTATATGATTTTTTACAGATGAATGAATTATGTACATTTCTTTCCATTTGTAAGAAAACACTTATAACTTTATTGTGGGTATAACATTAGAAATAAATAAGACCCTATCTAGAATTAATAATACTCACTCCTGTTATTTATACTAATTATCATACTACTTTGATATATTATCAAATGATTATAAATATTCATCACATTGTCAAAATTGTCAATAAAAAAATCGAGTCTCATAGACTTCTTTTCTCCATCTTCATCCCAACAAGAATGTGTTTGATAAAGATTTCCATATAATTCATCAAAAGGATCCATTTGTACACATGAATGAATGATATTATTTTATTAATACATAACCAATGTAATGTGTTGATTTTGACATCCTTGGTGATACATTGATCAACCATGAAGCATTTATTATATTTTTGATTCATTCACTGATACTATTAATAATATTGGGGATGAAAAGGCATACTTAATTATTATTAAATACTTGATTAATTTCTAAAATACATTCAAAAAATAAAAAGTACATTTGGGATTATGGGTAGAGATAATAAAGAGTGCACTCCATGTTACCTAGAAATATACTTGATGTACAATCAAGAATATTTATATAGTGAAATAATATTTCATATGGGAGGAAATTTTTTATACTTATGTATTTTATCAACAAAAACTTATATATCATTATTACCTCATGATTTACTTGGTAATACCTCTATGGTATCCATTGATATATTTTCACATTTAAGCTCTAGAATTGAAAATTTTTAAACACCCCCTTTAGTAATTGTTATTATTATTTAATATATTTAAATTTCTTAAAATTATTTATAATTTCAGAAATATCTCTATTAATTCCTTCCCACTAGAAATACTCCTAATGTTATTCTCACTTCATAGTAATTCTGGGATTGATTGATAATAGGTAACTATTATATTCCCTAATTATAATATCCTAAATTAAGAATCACAAGGAAAATGTAATAATTTACTAAATCTATTAAAACCACATTTATTAATATAATAAAATGTAAAATTACCCTTCTGAAAAGATAAAAACTTTCTATAAAAAATTATCTCCCATCCAAGAGAGATTAATTATTTTTGATAGGGATGATTATACTAACACATAATACAAATCAAAGGAAAATCATATATGTATATTTCTATTTCAAAATTAAAAAAATAATAAATTAGAGGGTCACGTTCCAAACATAACATGATAAATGCTTGAAAAAAATAAAGCATTCTCAAATATAAATGTTTGTTCTTGAAAAAATTAATTGCATTCTTCTATAAATATGAATTGAACTCATTTTTATGTTAACTTATTTAGATCCTTAAATAGTTGAGCAATTCCGCAAATATAAAAAAAGTAGAAACTGACCAATCAAAAAAACTATGGATATTTATAAAATATATAGGTATTTTACATTATTCATCAACATTTTTTTAAACCTGGTCAATTTTGATGCCATATTTATAAAAAAATATCAAAAAAATTATTACAATAAACATTTACAGATACTATATTCTTCATAGACATAATTTAATTTGATGATATTCAAGAAAAAACTTATGTTTATTTCATAATCATCTTGGATGTTTTAAGTTACCAAAATAGGATATATATATATATATATATTTATTTATATATCCCCACCATATTATTTAAGAAATCATGGAATGCTCTATTCATAAGGTCCACAAATACTATAGATTGATTATAAAAACCATATTGAAGAACTATAAACTCAAAATGTCCATATTTATTCCCAATAATTATCCATAAAATAAGATCCACCATTACATTCAACTGATGTATCCTTACATGAGATCAATATTCAAAAAATAATGCGCTACATATAGCTGATGAGAAAAATAATTGATAAGAGGAAATAGTAATTAATATTAAAAATTATTTTATTAAATAATTTATATTAAAATAAAATTATAATCACAATACCATTATTATAAATCAAAAAAATAAGTGATCCTGTTCTAATATTTAGGGATGAATGAAACATTAATCTAGAGTTTATTGTGGCTAAATTTCCAATTTATAAAGATATAATAAATCAACTCAATAATTGTGTTTTAAAATTGTATTATCATTAAGCACTACATTAACAATAACCTCATCCCCTTGATAATGAATGAATCAATGAAAATAAAAAAAAGAAATATTTCGATATATTCAATAAATACAAAAAATAATTATTTTTAAAAAATTATTTATTTTCAAGAATATATGCAAGGCATCGTTCACTTCAATCTGTAATAAATTTATTAAATTCTTGGAATTAAATAAAAGGTATGAAATCATTTAATTTAAAATTTATTACTTTCCAGTCAATTAATGCCTATTAAAATGAAATATATGCACTGCAAAAATAATATAAATCTAAATCATGGGAAATTTGGTAGTATTTATAAAAAATACCATCCCTCAAGTAATGATAAGAAAAATCCTATAAATATTAGTTACATTAATATTTTGAACAAGACTTCTCTAAAAAAAATTATCTTCATTTCATGAGGTGTTATTACTATATTAAACTAATTTATCTTAGAAATGAAGGAATATGAATCTGTAGGGTTAATGAGGGAATTGGAATAATTTAATGAAACATGAAAGATACCATTTACCATATCACCATATGGTCTATCTTAAATTATAGTATAATAAAAATAGTTTTCGCAATTTTCTTCTTTCGGCATTGATAATTTTCATGACGTGTAACTAATTATAGACATATTTTAGAATAACTTCACAAATATTTTTTTAAATCTCTCTATTGTTTTTTCAAATGTTAACATATTCATATATTTTCCTTAAATATTTTATTTAGTATGAAGAGCCTAATAAACAAGATGACCAAACTAGAAAAACATTCCAAACTATTTCAAAAATAACATAACATTTCTTCAACAACACTATTTTATTTTTGGGGTATATTAATAATAATTATAGTTTTTTGAAACACTATTTCATTCCACCATTACTATTTCAAACATATGTTATTTTGAGGAATATAATTATTAGAAAAAACAATCCCAAATTTCATATTACAATAATAATATTTCATTGTACATATAAATTCCTATTAGGTGAGACCTTTTCAAAAATATGGTGTTTCTCCTTTAAAAATCAATTTAATAATATCTAATATTACCATATAAAATATAAAATATCTGTGTCCAAACTTTTAATTTATTATTCATATGTAGATATTGAATCTGAAATTTTTCATATATTCCAATAATAATTTTTCTATCATGATTCGGTCAAATATTGTGAAATAGTAATCATATAAATTTTTTTAAATATATACCATTCCATGGCATCAAGATCAACATTCTCTCTTGTATTCATATTCGAAGACCTCCATCAACTAGTTTCAACTTAAAAGAGATTAATATAAAAAGGTTACCTTATGAGGTTTTTTACGTTCTAGGATATAAAATACCTATTTCTTTGAATTAACCCATCCTTTAGCTACCACTAGACATGAAGTTCTACCAAAAGATGAATGGGTTTGTTTCCTGAAATGCTAAACTATCAACACGTTTATATTTTGTAAAGTTGTTTTCACTATAACGTGGAATCCACCTCCATATAAAGAATGTGTTAGCTAATACTTCACTAGAGAACATTAATCAATTATTATTTCAATCATTTTTGGATGATTATTTTGAATATGTTTTTCCTCTTGATATAATCTCACTATTGACTCACTTTTTTATAATGAAGGGAAATCGGGGTTTTCATTTAATAAAATATCAAGGATTTTAATATATTCAAAAATCAAATACCATTTATGGTATACTTAAATGTTTTTTCACCACGAACATTAAATTATAACGTTATTTTCAGTCCTTTTCAATGAATTTGAAAATAATAAATAAAAATATACATTTTATAAAACCATTGAAAATAAAAAAACATAAAATTTATATAATTATTATTTTATGTTCATATAAATAAAAATAATAAAATATTTTTATTAATATGAACATGGAAGGAAAAGAGTTGGATGGAAAACATAAAATGATTATTTTTAAATGAATATCCTTCACATTGACTTTGAATTGTCATGTATTTTTTTTATTATCCTATGTAATATAAATATGTTAATAATTTAAATTGTTAAGAATGTACTTCTTTTATTTTTCCATTCATTTCCATTTTAAAATAAATTTCTTAGTAAATTTTATTTACTTTAATGGTTTGATAATATATGGATTATATCCAGACTGACTTCTGTATGTTAACTACGGATAGAGTTACTTTCATTCCATCATTTCAAAAATAATGATAACGATATAATTATAATTTTTATAGGCCAATTTTTTTAGAAACCAATTATATATAATGGTTATTAAAAATGAACAACACTATAATAATTTGGATTGTAGACTATTTGTACCCTTGAGTAATGCTTACATTTCTTCATGATTATTAAGGATAGTAGATAAGTATTATTTTATCATTATAAAAAGATAAAAATGACATTAGAAACGAATATTTGTTTCTAAACATAATTATATTATCATCTATGTGATGAGGTGATTAAAATAAAATAACATCACTTCGTAGTTGCGGTAGTATACATGTACAGACATATGAAATTATCAATGTTCAAGGAAAAGGCATATATGATAGGATATTTTGAATTTTTATTTCCGAATGAAAATATTTCATTAATATCATCCATATATATTTATTCCATCAATACAATCACTAATAACAGATGGTGAAAGAATAATAATTACATTTCTTCATGAGTTGGTAGTCTACTGTACATGAGAACAGTGGTTTTATTTCAAATTTCATGATAGTGGAGATTCATACATGTCATGATATAAAAATAAAAACATCTCAGTATATGAATGATATTGATATTAATATTTAATAATTTATGAAATTATTATGAATATGTTATAAGAAGAAATAATTTTAAAAACATGATTAACAATAATACATCTTCATTATAAAAATTATTAATGATGAAAAATCATTACATGTTTTTTCAAAAATATGAATATAGGACACGATAAGGGATTTAAATAATTTATTTGGGTACATATTATACAATATAATCTTTTTTTCATTTAAGATAATTGGGGTAGAGGTTTCATTTAAAAAGAGTGGTTGGGGAACTCTTGGGTTTTCAAAATATACTAAATGAATATAAGTTAATATCCAAATTTAATAGAAAAAATGATTGGATTTAAATATGATATAAATATTATTGTAAATCTTCTATTATAAAAATAATAATTTGAAATGATTTGTTTGTGTTTTCTCTAACATTATTTTGTTTTATCGCATGTTAATTATTTTTTAAAATTAATAGTGTCTTAATATGTCTACACTTATGGGGTTTTTAAATATACTATAAAAGGAAAAAAAAGTCCCATAAATGGAATATGAATAATATTATAAGCCATATCCTATTCAATTGGTTGATAAAAATATTTTTTCTAATTTTATTTCCTTTAGTAAAAAAATAATTACTTTAAACTACCATTAACATTAACTTTGTCATTTTTTATTTGATTTTAATTTAAAATAATAAATAAAAAGATATATTATATTATATAACATTCAACTATAGAAAATGTTGTAATTATTAAAAAAATTCTTGTAAAATATAACTCTCTCAACTTGTATGAAATTTTTTTTAAATCATTATGACAATTTTAATATTTATCTATTAAATATACTATACATGTTACATGATAATTTATGTTTATTAAATAATAATAAATATTATAAATAAATTACCATTAATATTTTTTTGATCTATAATATACCCACTTATAACTGGACATAAATATTTTGTATCCTAATGTCACAAATTAAATAAAACAAATCAATGAAATGGATTTTTTAATTTTATTATCATTTGGAATTATAAGGACAATATTAAAGCCCATATGGTAACACAATATCATATATTATAATACTGGACTATTTTGAAAAAATTATATTTATTTAGCAAAAGTAATAAATGTGTTAGGGTGACGTTATAGTCATTATAAATTAATTTTCACCATTAAAAAACCAATTTTTCTGTTAACATGGTAAAAAGTATTTAATAATGATATTATTCATAAAGATAAAAAATATAAAAAATTAATAACACTGGATTAAAAATATGGATTTCATTTTTCATGATTCAAAACATAGATATAGCAGAACTAAATTTAAATATTACCCATCACAACGTTTCATAAAATTTGTCTTCAATATATGTCATTTTATGTAAGAAATTTTTTAATACATAATTAAAGTTTAAGACACTTAAAAAAATACTATATTGAGATCATTATTAATGAAAAGGAACAAATTAAATTTTAAAACATATCCAAAATAATTTTTATCATTATAAATACTTGAATTGAAATTACATTTTTTTTTAAAAATAATTTTTATTATTATAATTTAAACAATAAATATTTTCCAATGATTATAAAAAAATCACCTTAACAAAATATTTACATTCAGAATCCAATAATAAATTTATTATTTTTTTAAATCAAAATTATATAACATGAAAAATATATATTTAAATTAACCTTTATATGAATTGATTATAATAAAAATGATGTGTTTTTTCTTTCAAATTGCAGAATATTTTTATAAATAATATAAAAATACAGTTAATGGAAAATAATAATGTTGATAACAATTTATTATATCATTTTATATGAAACTATACCATAAAATTGTATATTGTCCTTGACTTGATAATCACATGGTGCTTGAAAAATAGGTCCCTCTTCATACCTGGTTTAACACTCCTGGGTGATATGATAAGGGAAATTCAAAATCTCTTTACCATCCATTATGAAGAGAATATAATTCTTTTAAATTTTGTATTATGATATTGACCATGGATAGAATATATTAGAAACTATAAAATTATTGGTTAAAAAAATATTCCATTTATCATTTTTCACTTAATCTCTTACAGGATTCCATTTTTGGTGGGAAATAATTTTATAATTTCCACCCATATGTATATGGTAGATAAAATAATTATTTTAAATAGAATTAAATTGTGAATGTTGTGATTATCATCTATACATATACATCAAATTTGTATGAGAAAATGGATTTTGGAATTATTTTTGTATCACAAAATTTTAGTAGAACTATTACAACACCACATTAAAAAAATTAATGTTAGTATATCAGTGGAAGAAAAAAATAGGGATAATATTACATGATTTTAATATAACCCCTCTCTATATTTTTATTATTAATCCCTAAAACATATTTCTAATAATATCATTAGTATAATTAGATCAAATTTTGGCCTTGGATTATTGTTCTTTATATTAGTACAATATAAATATTCAAGAAAAGATATCACCATTCGTATCACAAACCACACATATATTATATACAACTAAAATCATGTGAATGAACCACATTTTATATATTCATCTCAATCCTGAATATTATTTACATGTGAGAAATAATATCAAAATAAAATATGGGATAATATTGAAAATGTATTCCTTGATGATGCAGAATTTTTAATAAAATTTGATAATGCATGTCTAGAGGAATTTATTATTTTCAATCCATGAATATAGTTTGATATCACTATTATTAATATATATGGATTATCCCCAATATCCTAAAATCTATATAAAATTGAAAAAAAATTTATGTTAAGAGATGATGGAACAAAAATAGGATAGTCTAAATAAAACTATTATACACACATGATCTATACCATGGGGTGAACCAATCCTATTCACTATGATGAGGAATGGGATAATAACCCTTGACATTGATTTTATTGAGATAAGGAATATCATGATAAAGAAGAATTATCCTCTATTTTGAATTGAAGTCTTCATCGATTTGTGATATTGAGCCCAATAATTCTTTAAGGTGGATCATTTGTAAAGATATTATAATGTAATGGTGAAAGAGGATATTGTAATGAATACATCTACTTTAATGTCCAGGAATTACCAGTTCAATTTGATGTCATTTGGTCACACTAATTCCCGAGTTTTTATCATGGAAATAATGAATATAATTTTTAAGAGTTTTGTTATCAATTTTTTTTTGTATTTATAGATTATATTCATATCTATTCTTACATATAGAAGAATCTTGTGGTGAATTTGAATGATATAATAATGACCTGTTAGAAATAAATATTTTATGAAAATAATAGTAAATGAATGTTTTCTAGGGAGAAAGTAACATATATCGAATTTTATCAGCAATAATGGGATGTCTATAGATACCATTAATATATAGGCATTTAATAGAATCCCAAAACAAAATCATTGATAGAAATATATAGTTTCCTTAATTAAATTTTAATATAATCAATTTATGAGAAAAATATCATCAATTTAATATAAAGTAACCAATGTAACTCAGAAGGGGTTCAATTATGTCTAGACATATGAATGCGAGGAAGTCATTTTGTAGTTAATGAAGAGGTAGATCCCTGAACATGTACTCTCATTACCCCCCAACATCGATGTATTTTTTATCTATATTGATGTATCAGAAATTTTATTGGGTTTTTTACTCATGTAGTATGATAATGTTAGAGAATATTCATAGTACACAAATTAATGATCCCTGATAATAACTCCCCAATGAATTATCTAAATATTTTCATACAAATTATCACATTAATAATACGGAGACATGATCTATTTAGGGAAAATACTGACATATATAGGAATCATAAATCCCACAAGTATATATTCAATGAAAAGGAGATAAATAATAAAAAAACAATTTTGGGTAGAGATAATTAGATATTATTATTATTTAATACATAACCATCATGGGAAGGTGAAAATGTAGACATTCCCTGAGTAGAAATGATCCTACAACTATAATCATGATGATGATTGAATGTGATATAATATTCTTGAAAATAATATGATTGAAATAGAAATAACAAAATGAAATTAATATTACAATGATAAAATAAAACCACATCCAGCCACTCATGATTGGATAAAGGAGGAAACTGATGAAAATTTAGTGGTATTGAAAATTGGAATTGAATATTCAATTGACAAGAATTACTTTTTTATGGTTATTATATTTCAATCATAGATATTTATCAAATCAGAACCATAAATAATGCATTGTATTATATATAAAAAACATAAACTATGCTTCCAAATTAATCTATAAATCAGTAAGATGTAAATTAATCTAATGTAAATCATTTTGTGATATAAAATAAATATGTAGATTTCATAATTTTTTTCTCACTGCATGATATCCGAACATGTCATGGATAAATGATGAATTACTAAGGTTATGATGCAACCATTTCCCACTACAGTTTGAAAATGGAAAACAATATCATTGGATTTCATCATATGAATCCCCATGACATATAACAAAAATAAAACCATATTGGTGGTAGTAGGTCAACTTAAAACATTAGAAAATTTCATTTCTATCCTTATATATTTCTCTCTTAACCAAATAAGAATTATATAAATAGGATAAGTGATAAAACCACATGGTGTACTGTGATATCATATAGGTTGGATATATAATGTTTACCATGAGTTTCAGGAGAAGCCTCCATAAAAACTATATATAGAGCTTAGTTTCAGTACTACATTAAACCTTTAGTTGGATGGTATAACTAAGAGAACCGGTCAAACTCTATAGGATATTTTATGGAAATTATCAATCAATTTAATAGTATAAATTTATTTTCACAACCTTCTAGTGTACTAATCATATAAAAATATTTTCAATTAAAGAATTCAAATAGAACATTTTGAGTTTCTATATTGGAAGAGGTGAAAGATTCCAACATGATGGGATGAAGTTATAGAAAGGAATCTTATGGGATTCGATCATATAAAAGAGAAGACAAGGAATGTTGAAAACATTCAACATCATATTAAGGACCCCAAATTTTGATTTAAAATATATGAATTCAATCTCTGTTGAGAACCTATGTTTGATGTCAGTGAAAATATTTTCCTTCACGTATCACCATGGATGAGTTTCTGGAGGATTTGAATGAATGTAAATCATAGTCTAAGACACACTAGCCCATTTGATATCTTTGATCTCATTTATGTGGGGACTTATCAAATATAATTACTCATAAACTATCTCAAATACATGATGTGTTCCATAAATCCCTAACACGTAAATTCAAACAATACCACTCAGATGTTTACAATATAGAGGTGGTACATTTTGAGAATGATATATTATATGAGGAAGAGCATATAATGATCTTAGATCCTAGAGGAAATATGTAACAAAACTAGATAAAATTGAAAGGATATGTTCTATTTTAGAATCGTTTTTATGTTGAAGGATCGTGGTAACTAATAAAGGTTATACAATAAAATTTCCCTCCTATGTTTTAGTGTGTAAAATGAATTATTTTGGAAATGTAGTTATAAAAATCACATAAAAAAATTTATTTATAATACATAATTATAAGTTATAACATGTAATATTTAAAATACTATAATTAAACATGAAAATTGATAATGTTTTCTGTTTATAGATATTTTTTGTATAGTTATATACAAAGGATTATGAAAAATCAAATTAATATCGAAAAATTATGTGATGGCCTCGAATCATAGGAACATACCTCATGAATCCCATTATCCAAAGCATCCAAGGGAGATGCAATAACATGTATTTCTCCATGGATAATTCCAAATATACATTGAACAAATAAATATTGGTATAAAATGTTTTAAGGGGATATACATACATATTGACATCATGTCCCACATAATGGATTCCAAACAACCCCATGAATGTGTTAAGATCACACAACTTACCCTTAGGCAATACAATGGTTTAGTAAGAGGTTATATATCTTGCACCAAAAATTATCAATTCATATATAAAAATTATATTTATCTAATTTTTATTACATTATAAATTATTAAATAATTATTTTGATAAAAATTCAACTTTTATAGGATGAATGAAGAATATCATTTTTTGTAAACTTATTACATCAACCAATAATATTTTTGATAAATTAGAAAATTGGTTATATAAATATTATATTAATATGATAATATTTTTAAATAATATTAATAATGATATAAATGATTTTGTAATGACCCACTCCATCCAAAGATACAACAATGGGTGGATAGAGATAATAACCCTTGACTTCCACCTCCAGTAGGATATTGGTTGGAAACTTGCATGGAGAACATAAAATATCATGAAATGAGATGTATTACCCTCTATAATAATATATGAACTAGAGATATAAATAACCATCAACCAAAAAATACGTGGTATAAAATAAAAAAAATAAAAAACATACCATAATACATGTATTAATAAAATCGATATAGATATAAGTATTTAATGTGAATACCCAAAAAATGCTAAAGTAGTGGCACATAAGCTATCAAATGATCCAAGATTATAATGTCTATCACAGTCCACGTAATCCACCTACAATCATAAAAATAAGGTATATATTGATAAGTTGAGAATTAAAGTATACTTAATAGTACAACCAAAGCCTCACATTCCCATATAAAAGAGGAATACTAATGCATCCATTAGAAAACAACCGAACCATAGAGAACCTATATAGGTATTCAGACCAATCCAATCCTATCCAAGGTATTCAAACAAAATAATGCATACCATGAAATATAATACAATAAGATGAATGTTTATAATGGGTAACCTAAAAACATTTCGGTTGGTATGCCTCTCTTACACCACAATATCAGATGCCTTGGTACTCCCACATTTTCACTATAACACAACATCCATCGAACATAGTCACACCGTAACAAACTCTGTGAACCTTGGGATTTTCTCCCCACAAGCATAACAACATCATTATCTCCTCCTAAAATGAAATCCCACATTGATATCCATCCCAGCCCATCATATCTATCCCTTAAAAACATGGTCTACATCACATATCACCTGAAGAAACCTGAGCTTGCCTCCCTAAAAGAGAAACCACATAATAACTCACATGACAACACCTGGCCTATTATAACCACTATCTAGTGCACTAAAAGGGATTTGGAAATCAAATATTGTGCAATACCAACATCAAATAGAATAGATATTGGGAAAGATAGGGACCCAACCATTTATTATTTTCACTAAAGTCGGGAAAAACACCAATCACATGACTATGTCGGGATTTGAATATAATGATCAATAAGGGTGGGATGTATAATGAAATCATTAATAATATATATTTATATACATATATTCACACTTGAAAGACAAACATATTATTTAAAAAATAATCACTAACCGTCTCAAAACATAATCATTTTTCTCATCCTTTAAATTCATAACTCCTAATAAACCATATGTCGTATCACACCCATTCAATTCTTATTATCCAACTCATTCATTTCATTATTTAGAATCATCCACATTTAACTACACAATCAAAAATTTATTTGATTATCATTTCAAACCAATTAAAAAGACAGAAAACTATTTATTTTACTCATTATTAGTTAGATAATTATTCCACCACCATCATGGAAAATAGAACAGTGAAACCACACATCACAAAAAACTCCACTGTCCCATCACACAATCACAATAGCCTGATAATTGATCGGCGAAACATCCACCACCTCTCCACCCCAAAATTATAAAAAAAACAAACACAGTATATCCACAACAAAAACACATGAAAAAATAATCTCCTCATAAACCCAAAAGTATGAAAAAAACAAGCCTCAACCTCCTACCCCAAAAGAACATTCAAACAACCATCACCCCACCACATCAAAAGAATATCCACTTCTACCCAATTTTCCCCACATCACATCATATATATATATATATATTTAATCATCCCAAATGATCATATAAACATAGAAAAATAGAAAAAACATTATACTGACCATCAAATGGTAAATTTATCACATTTAAATTTAATTTAGTGGAATTATCATAGAAACCAATATCTTAGGTATAGAATTTTATTAGCAAAATATAAGTGTTTAGTTATTTTTCTATTTATGTGTGATATCAAAACAATTTCAAAACTAGGGTTCCTCAAAAATTTTATTTAGTGAAAAAAAAATACTAAATTAATATAATTTTTAATGTGGAATCAATCATGTATAATTGATAATATCACAATAATAATAAAGACGTAAAATCATGAGAATAAATCACTATTTTAACCTTTTGATTGTATTTAATAAATCATAACATTTTATTAAAACAATAAAACCATCACCCATAGAGTAATAAAAGAGAACATATACTACATGATATACTATAAAGGGAAAAATGTGATTACCTACATCGATGAAACTTTCCTAACACATTGCACACCACAAGGAGAAGCAGAAAGACCCAAAAACCACAAACATGCATGAGAAACCATTGATCAACATAAACCGCACCCCAAGAGAATAAAAACACATATCAAATAAAACCAAAAACAATGAAAACATCAAATAAATGAATACTTAAATGGATAACAAGAAGAAACTATCAAAAAAGATGCAAGGGATTACCACTGACCACCCAAAATTATCCCCCATATCCAATGAATCAATGTAAGAGGAAAGAAGATATTAGATCATCTCAATCCACCTAGGATTTTTCCAAAATGAGATAGAGTGGTAGAAATTGAATGAATGAATTATCATATACAAAAGGGGGTTAAAACCACGAATCTATTTTTTTAGATCGTGTAACAATTACAAGGATTGTAATCCTTAGGTTTCTAAATATTTCAATATTATACTATAAATTCAATAGCCTTATAATCTATTTATTATATGTTATGAATTACATCTCAAATATTTCTTATATTTAGAGATCACCCTTATCCATGAACCTGTATTTCAAATAATGTAAACAATTCATGATTATTATTTTCTATGATAGCTTTGCTACACATCCGACCTCATTGAAACCTTGTGGGACCTACCCTAAACTCTTTCAACCACAAAAAATGGAAATTTACATGTTTTAGAAGACATGAAATATTAAATTAGATACATATAAAATAATTATCACCAATAATAATCCAAAACCATTCCCTAAATGAAAGGATTATGATAAACTACCTTACAATAATCAATTTAAGGATTTCATCACACCTTTAACACAACCACCAGACAAACATTGCAAACCAAATATAAAAAAAATTATCAAATAACCTCATAACAACATTGCTATCAAACATCAACATAGCCCAAACCAAAAACTATAAAAAACATCTATTCACTTTTCGATGAACATAAGAAACAGTGAATTTCGTCTTCTATGTCAATATACTGTCTGATCTGGGAATCACTGAATAAACCATATAGGTTTATTAAAATCACAGTACAATGAATATCCGTTAGGAATCAGGTTATTATCTTTGTAAATGTTCGACCATTATCAAAGATCATACATCGTAAAATTTTAATAACAATATCTTAATATAAAACAAAAATTTCTCAAACATGTCATCACATGAAAATTAGGGTTGAGAAAAAATCAAATGAACTCCAAGTACTAGGCAGACATCTGAATCTCCAGCTCCTATGTACAATCCTCTATGAATATTTTCCTCCATGAAACACAACCCTAAGAAATGGTCCATCCATATAACATATTTTATTGGAAATACTAGATCTTTATTTGATGATCCACAAATGTCATGTCATCCATAATTTGAAACTCTCCCCTATTTAAGAAATGCTAGTTAACATGAATATATTGATAGATCACAGTGACATGGAATATTCATTGGATCCTATCTAGACATCGTTAAAATTAGAAATTAGGATCCCCCTATCCAACACTCCCCACCACATAAAGGGCCTATTGAACATGGGGGAAATCATATCCTTCATTTTGTTCTTCTATATCCTATAGTGATGGGAAACCATTAAGCATATATGTTCCCCAAAATTACTCTATAAGGTACTCATCTCATGATCAAATGAAGACTTATTCAAATCATACACCTCATTTTTCGTCTAAAAACATGTCAGACATTCTATTTTAGACTCTAAACCAAATTGGGAGAAATAATTGCTACCTACCCAACCACTATCGAGAAGTATGAATAACACCACATTTACCCATGCAATGCATCAAAAAGAGGAAAACCACTGGTTGAGTGATGGATGTTGTTATAAAAAACTATACCATAGAAAATGGTAATAACCAATACCTAACATAGTCAATGACACATAGACATCATATATCTTATAATGTTTTGAAATTATACTCTATCTTCCCAACATTATGAGAGTGGAATGTTGTGTTATGGAAAATTGAGTTAATGAAGAATGTTTTATTCTCCTTTAGAATCTCAAGGAAAGTAATGTTGAATTCTAAATGAGTTCCAAAGAAATTACTCAGTTCCCTCTAGAATATCGAGGAAAAACATGAATCTCAATCCATGATAGTCGAGCTTATAACTGCATATAACAACAAAAACAAATCCCCAAAAAAACCATATATGAATAATAAATTACACTCAACTACATGATCACTAATAATTTTGAAGATGTTAACAACCAATCCATGATCACCCCGATTGCATTAGAATATAGATAAACATTGGGAAAACCTATACTGAAATCCTTCTATATTTCATCCTATTTCTACTCATGAACATAAAAAGGCTAGAACAAACCACCAGGCACATGATCGTTGACATTTACCTACTAAAAAACTAATCACATATCCACTAAATCTACCACCTATTGTTCTATCTCGGCCCACAAAACTACATAATCATACCATGTGAAATCATAAACTCCTAATTTTACTGCCAAATTTGAGCTATGATACCCAAAAATAAAACTGTATTTCATGACTACCATGATAAAAAAAACCACCACCAAAAAACTAGTTTTAACTATCCTCTAACCATCCCTCAAGATAATTTCTATTTCTAAGATGATCATGCACCACCTCATCATATTTGTCATTATAATAGGAATCCTCCACATGTTGTATCACATAAAAATACATTCTCATATAAATCAAATAGAATCTTCTACAACCTTCTCTTGTAACTATTTGTTTGGTTTATAACTCATGTTATTGATAGAAAAATTTATGATTGCTGAGAAATAAATCCATCCATCCATAAGATATCTTTAACCAATTTTATATTAATATAAATCCAAAAATTAGATATTAATCATCACAAATCACATCAATAATCACCAATCCCGCAAAAAACTAATAAAATCGAGATCTAAATTATTTCCCATTCAGGAAACTAAAAAATTCGTACAATTTATTAGTATAAAAAAAGCCTAATATTTCCTCATAAATATTGTTGAACAATGTGGGAATTATGTGAAATCAAGTACATAGCTCAGATAATAACTCCCATAAAAAGGATATTGTGAACCTATTTCATGTTCTTTGGTGCATTCGATGACAAAACATCCCCCCTTCAATGTTCCCACTACCACACCATGCTAATACACCACATACCCAAGTAAATGAAGAACTATTGTCCAAAAAATATACACTGAAAACATTCCATAGTGTTTATTGTGTCAAATAACCTTTAAGATAACACTATGAATCTCAAAATTCTTGTTCTATAACCTCTAGTATACCATAATATAATCAAAGAAAACAAATAAAACTCAATATATAAACTCATAGAACATAGAATTCATTATCCCCATTATAATAACTGGTGCATTGATAACACTAAATGAGAATACTTAAAACATGATGTTCCCATACATAAATCTGATGGGATATTTTGGATATCACTTTAAAAACCCTCATCTTGTGATAAATAAGTGGAAATAGATCATAGAAAACCAACTATCCCATATCAATTGGTCTAAAAGTTATTATATACAAGGTACATGGTAACAGTTCTTGATTTTCACCAAATTCAACCTATGGTAGTCTATACACAACCTCAATCATACATCTTCCATCATAGAGATCAACCCTGGTGAATCCTAGTATAACACACTCAGTTAGAAAAACACTTCTACATCAAATCATTAATTTTATTCCCCATATCTAGAAACTCACAAGGTTCCATATGATAACAACCCATCAATATCAGATAATAACCAAGGATCATTTCTATCTCATATTGAACATCACGTTGAGGGGTATCATCACAACCTATTTTAAGGAAACATCCATGAAATATGAAATGTCCTTATCTATATTCACTATTCTAGTATCCACTAAATTAATAGGATAAATTCCCTTTAAATAAATTAGGGGCTTCATATTATGATTTTATAATTGATAATCCCATTCTCCCATGAAAACCACATAGAAGACATCAACATCCAATAACATGAATCTCATCCAAAATTAGTTCATAACAACATGAATGGAATAAAAATAGTAAATTAGAAGAATTAAATCAAATGGATTCATTTATAGGAGGAAAATATCTCCAAGGGAATTTTGTTTCCCCATCACCAATTTTTACCACCAATACAAATAAAATAATCAGGTGTAGAATTTGACTAGCGTAGTAAAGACTAAGAGAACTTGACTCCACTATACATCTAGGGAACGTGCATGGGAATAAGAAGTTGAAATAACGTAGTGTTAGTACCATTAATAATAAATAGAATAAATTTACCAAAAAACCCACCATAAATCTAATGATATCTAGTCCATCTGGAACTACCAAATCTACTTTTTGTAATAGACAACAAACTTCTCCTCTACCTCTCTCTTGATGACCACCTCTATGAGCACAGTTGGTTTGAGGTCCCTAAATTCAAGGAATATCCTTGTATCAAACACTATCTAATATATATCTCATTGGAATAGAAAAAAAATATTTCCCCTGCTGATAAAATGGACTCAGTGGAAACTTCTATAGATGTTAGAGTTGTACCTGTCCACCCCCATGAAAATGAGAACATGGAACCATTGAGAAATAAATCTAGTAATTTCCATAAAATCCAAAACCATAAATAGTGGACTGATATGTGTGGAAAATCCATGGGAACCACATGGACTATATGAAAACCCAAAACATGTTCCATTTTTATAATATATACATTTCATTTATTATTTAATAATTGGAGAACATAAAGGTTTAGAGTCTTAAAGAGTCCAGATAAATAAGAGAATTATTAATCAATAACATATAATAGAAATGAACTGAAAACTATTATTATTTTTATAAGAGTTAAAGACCATAAAGTGTCATGAACAGTCACAAAATTTAATGTTTCCTTATACCGTATGAAAATTCGGTATGAAAATATAGGGTCAGAGAAAAAATACATAGTAAGGAGTTTAAAACATGTTGAAAAAAATATGATTTTGAAACTCAATATAAAACGTCAACCATGATACAATGATTAAGAATTTGGACCATATAAAGCATGATAAATTATTATAATAAAAACTTTCTAGAACTATTTCAACATATATAACTCATGGAAAATCCATTTCATTCATTATTAAATGTTTCTCTTCAAAACTCAATGACATTCAAAATTATTTCTCAAAAAAACTAGGATCATAACATAAAGGAACATTTTACTCCTGATATGACATAACATGGTGTAAATGGTCCCATGGTGGATTAGGATTACTCCCTAATCCTATTTTACGATTAGGATAATCCTTCCATGAACCATACATGAAATCTCGTGAGATTAAAAAAATAAAAAATGCATTGGAGTACTATATAATTCTTGGTACACTAGACAAATGATTGGAAAAAATCCCCATAATGGATTGGGTTCATTTTCTATCCCCTCCCTTCATTCATATAATATCTAATTACAATACATTGAAATTAAAAATATGAAAACTTGTATTTCACATCACAAGGAACATGTAGATTATTTACACCATGAAAAATGATATCCATTTCAGAAAAAATAGACATATGTAATGATAAAACTAGCTTCACATAAAGAGACATTGGTATGTATGGCTTTATATATATATATATATATCAGTTTTAATGGAATATATATATATATACATCTGTTTATATATATTTTTAATTTAAAATGAAACATGTTTACAAATTCCTAAAACATAAGTATATATATCAAAAATGAAAATACATTTATATAAAATTAGAGGCACACAAACACATATATAAAAATTTATATACATGTAAACAGACACACAAGAAATACATACATGCGGATATATATATATATATATATATATATATATTAGGTAAAATTATATTATATAAATGGATAAATATATTTTTAAACTAATATTTGTGAATCTGTTGATGCCAGTTTCAAAATTAATTTTTTTAAAGAATTGTCTATATATACATAAGTATATATATGTGTTCTAAGACATGATTTTTATGATACAATATATATATATATGTGGATAAATATAAATGATTGAAAAATAATACAATTTTAGGAATTAATTCGGAAAATCGGATAACTTTTATTGCCTTTATATGGGGCTAATTAAGATTATTTAAATATTAAAAAAAATTTATAAAAAGAATTCCATGGATTTATTTTGTTTTCAACATGAAATTATATATATATATATATATATAGTTATATACATATAATTATAAATGTATCATTATTACTAAAATGATAATATGAAAATTTTATTAACATCCATTAAATTTTTCTAGATCTAATTAATTTTCTATAAACATTCCAAAAAATTTCAAGAAAATAAATCTTACGGAATAAATAAATTTTAATGTATAATATTATGAATTTAGAACCAATTATAATCATTGAGGTAGACTATTTTTATAAAATTGAAATGGTCCCTTAGATTAATAAAAAGGAATCACAATAAAATTAATAAATTATAGTGGGCAAAAACAATTTTCTATATTAAAACCATAAATTCCGAGAATTATTTAAATTTATAAGAAATATTGTAATAAATATTTCATTAATATAAAAAAATACAATTTGAAATTATTTTAATAATGATGAAATAAATATCACCAATCATCTACAACAATTTTTAATAAAATTTTATAATCATAGAAACCACTTGAATAAATTTACAATTTTTTTTGGATATTCCATTAGATGTAAATCATTCTGAAAATTTCCACATGGATGAGGGACGTTTCAAAAGAAAAAATTACTGAAAAATATTTCCCTTAACAAAAAATCATTGTCGCAGACTATTATTATTTATAACAATCTCAACATCATTCACCCATAATGGAAAAAATACATAAAGGGTTTTAAAATCATGAAAACTAAAGTAAACCATAGTAGTGGGAATCAAGAAATCCAAACCCATTTTTCCCCATTAAACACCATAGGTTACTTTATACACAACTATTCAATACCCAAAAACCATTAGTATTCATTTAAAAATCATTGTGAATTGAAAGTTTCAAATATGACACAAAATCCCCACATTCCCCTAAAATATACCTGTTACATAAATGAAACCTACCTACATGTTAATACCATAGGAAATTCAATATATCCCCATTCATCAATACACATGGTTTATAGAAACCATGGGTATTGATTCTATGCCCAATGCTATACCCACAGTTTTGAGAAAACATTGGAATGGCTTCTACTAATCCATGGTGTTTCAAAAACCATTGGTATAACTCCTTTTAATATAGGGCAACCTTCAGGATCCCGCGTAATGTCCCTAACCTTATCATTGGGATGAGAAGTAGTATAAGGTTATGTGGCCTTAATAGACATCCTCAAGAAACAAATGGATGGAAATAAATATCGAGGAATTCAATTTAATTTGCGGGATGATTTTTCCTTTTATGATAAACCACCAAAAAACGACCATAACTATACAAAACACTACATGATATATGATAAAAATGAAATAAAACACCAAAATTTCATTTGTATCAAAACAAACCAAATATTTATAAAGTGGAAGAAAAAATAACATTTATGTTAATAGAAGAGGAAAAACTAAATATATGTGATACATTACTTTTTCAAATATCTCAATATATAATATCTTAATAAAATCCAAATTTCCAATGATGGGGAGAGTACTAAATCTTAGTGGGTTTCACGAGATGACTTTACAACTCATGCCACTAGAATATAACATTTCAATAACATTTCTATAAAAAAATTAAAATATTTAATATAAAATACAAAAAAAATCTTTAGTACATAGTTCTCCAAGGAAAGAAAATATATAAATCATTAAACCATTTTCCATTCAATTTTTTCATGAAAATTCAATGGTTAACAACAAACCAACACATGCATTATAGTCTTTCCATACTAATGATAAGTCGCTCAACCAATCACATTTGGTCCCATTGAAACATGACCCATATACAATGTCAAATCCCTAGTACCCCAATGGAACACATCAGTTATTTAGGGGCACATCAAACAAGATCTCACCCAAAACACATGTAAGGAAAAACCATTTTAACCAAATTATTTAAAAAAATTTCAATAAAAATTTCTTTTATTGAAAACCCTTCTAGCAATACATTTCAAAAATCGAGGAAAGTCCATATTTTAAAAAGATCATTTTAAAATATGGAAACTTACGCACATTTCAAAACCAATTACCATGATTCTAATATTTCAAAAAAACCCACAAATCAACACTAATGAGGATTTATAAAAAAAATATAACGAAAATTTTACTATAGAAATCATGTAATTAAATCAATGTTTAAAGACCCAAAATTTTAATAATATAAATTCCTCTTGGTCTAATTAAATTTCTTATTATGAAAAATGGTTAAGTAAATTTTTTTACACACTCAGTTTTAAGTTTTTGGATTTCAAAATATATTTAAGCATTTTTTTTGTTGCTAATATACCCGTTGAATAGGGATAACCTGATTAGTATAATATAAGGATTTAACAAATCCAATTTGCATAGAAAAAAGAAGAGATGACCTCATACAGAAGACATTCCCGGTACAAAGCCCAATTTTTGGATCTTAGAAAGGTGGTGGAGTCATTGGGGTTCACTCTTAACAAATCCCAATATGAGCTTTAACACATTATGCTCGAATAGATCCACCTATGGGAGAAGTGGTAGTTTATAGAGCTTCCACCTGAGTGATGTTATCCGAGCAACCATAAGAGTCTGTGACCATCTCACACCTTACCCAGCAGTCATATGTGGGAGTTATAAGGGGTTATGTATTGTTACCCTTTTACTATGATTATGTAAATTTTTTTATAGAGAATGTACATTCATTTTATTAATATTACATTGTAAATAGTTTTTAAAACCAAAAATTGAATTTTTTGTTAATTAAGAAATATATTTTGATGAAATAATGGATTTTTGAATTATATAATATTTTAACTATATATTATGACAAATTTAATTTTTATATAATATAAATTATTATATAAATATTTTTTATATGACATTGATTTTATTAAGGTTTGAAAGCTATTTTTTTGTCAAAACCCATGAATTTTCCATAAATGCCAGTTTTTATTTTAAAATAAAAAATTCACATATTTAATTAATAATTTAGATAAAATGAATATTATGTTTATAATTAATACTTTGAAATTATCAAATGGTTAATTTTTCATAATGTTATGTATCAATCAATTTTTTGGTAAAAATTAAATTCCATATAAATATACAATGTGTTTTATGACATCATAATGACCCAATAGTTATCTAATAAAATACTAAAGACATTGTGTTTGTAAAAGATAAGTTTTACCATTAAAATAATGTTATTTTAATTTAGTTTTATATATTTTACAATGCTTTAGTGGATCCTTTAAAGCATAGAAAATATTTTAACTATTCAAATTGAATTCCATGAGAGTGTGACTCACCTCTATATAAGAAACCCAATTATTTTAAATAGTTTTACCATTCACCTTATTAAATACTTTTTTCCACTATCCATTAGAAAAAACCAGGGGTTGGTTTGTGGTTTTTATTAGTTTAATGTGTGGTGTCTCTAACCAAATTAATAAATAATTCCCACACTATTCCAATATAAACCCACCCATGTTCACACTTCCACTTCAATCAAAGCCTTTGGAGTTCATCCAACCACTTTATTCCTTTATATATAATCCCCACAAGGCACCCCATGCTCCCAAAAATCCTCTCTCAATCCCCTTTCTAGCCTTTGGGATCTCACTTCCAGGTAAGTGATTCCTTCCTTTCTAATTTTATCCAATTTTATTAATATTTTTATGCCCTTTTATTTTCTATTATAAATGTTGGGATATGATTTTTCACCACCCTCATACTTCTCTATTTAGTTTTGAATGATTAGAGACCCATTTCACTCTCAATAATTCTTCCCTTGTACACCCATTACCAAGCCCAAATTATGTAAGGAATTTCTCTCTCGTCATTTACATTTAATAAATTCTTTTTTATTATGAATTAAAATTCTATTACTTATATTGGTAAATGAATCTATATCAACCCCTTAACTTCCATCTCATGTAAATATTATTAGAAACCCTTTTTTCTCTCAACCATAATTTTATGATGTCACATGTCATGTTGTTATGCTACCGAAATTGCACAACTATTTTCAAACCCAAAATCATTGTGTAGTGAATACCATGCCCATTTCTCTATCAAAGGTATTCACCATTATGAACATTTACGTATTGATGGAATAGTTTCATGTATGAATTCCACATTCCTTTACAATTGAATAAAATATTAAGTTTAAATAATCTATGATGTGTGATCTTGTGGAATAATTATACATTAAATGAAATGTTTAAAAAGGGTGAACCCTGATAGTGCTCTATGCATTTTGTAAAGATTAGAATCATGAAACATCAACTAAAATGTGTATTTACTCATTCTAATACAAGATAAATGAGTATTTACTCATGATAATTCAAGTGCATTGATCATTTACTAATGCTCCATGTGCAATGAGCCTTGGATTATGCTAATTCCATGTTAAGTGATGTTGAAAAAATTCCATGTTATGATAATCATTATATATCAAGCCATTATGTTCATGTTTCTTTTATGCTCCATTGATATGACTATTTCCCAACATTTGTGGTATTATTAACGTTATTTTCTGTTTACTCCATTACTAGACTTTATTGATCACCCTTTTCACATATACGTCTTCAAGTTATCTTATGCAATGCTAAGTACGAGGGAATGTCATGGTTATGTAATGGAAGTTTTCAATAAAGATGTTGTGTGTTTTATTTATTAAGTTTCTATGTAATGTTCCTAAGCCATAAAGACATAATACCTATTGATATTCCTTGTAGAATCAAGTGATAAGTTTATTTATTAAATCATGTATATGTTTTTAATAAAAACGTCATATCTATAGATGGTATCAGAGGATATGATTAGCTATGTTTGGGATTAGGAATAGAAAACCATAATGAGTCTGTATGGACAAGATTAATTATAATAAAAAATTCCAAAGTCTTGGCGAGTATTGATTAAGTGGTTTATCAAGAAAATAGATCCCTGTCTGGATATGAACATGTAGAGGTGGCTCTAGTATAGATATAACAAGGCGTGAAATCTCTGAAAAGGAGTTCTAATCTTGACCTGGGGTATCCTGGAACATGACAACATAACTTGCTTCACTCTTGGTTATGACCCTCACGTGTGATATTCTTGGCTAAATTCCCAAACATAGTATGAACTATTGTTAAGGGAATAGAAAAATGTTAAGAATATATGTTGAGATGTAGACCATGGATAATGTAGATTTAAGTCTATAAATTCAAAAGTTAAGGAAATTTATTTAATTTATAAGTTATCACCATTTTTTATTGGATTAGCCTTTATGTGTTTAATCGTTTAAATGTACTCATCTCTATGTCTATATTGGATAGATTTGAACATGAATCCAAAATGTGAAAGGAAGGGTTATCACCTATAGTTCAATGCATTCTTTTGTATCCCAAAAGATTAGTAGAACAATTCAAAAACCACTATAAATCAAGGAATTCATGATGTAGGTGAGTATGGTATATGAAGAAATCATTGAGTCCCATGAATATAACTCCTCCCATATCACAATTTGTGGGTTGAACTTCCCGGTTAGCCTCGTCATACTCCCTCTGGGGGAATTTGATGCAATTCTCAGCATGGATTAGTCTTCCATATATAGATCCAACATAAATTGTGGTGAGAGGGAAACCACTCTCCATTTGTGGATTCGACCACCGATTTTATACAACTTCCTTGAGGAAGATGAATATTCGTTAGCACAATAATCTCAAGCATGTATATTACTGCCATGTGAGCACACATATATGGCTCAAATGATTCTGTCTAAGGAGTCTATTATCCTTGAATACATTCCTATTATGAAGGAATTCGCTGAAGTGTTTCCCAATGAAATTTTTGGGTCCTCCTAGTGAAAGAGATGTTGAATTCTCAATTGACATTATACCAGGGGCATTGCTAATATCCTGGTCTTTATACCAAATGGGTTTTGTCAAGCTTGAAGAGATGAAGAAACAACTACAGAAGAATCTGGATAAATGGTTTATAATCCCAAGTGCTTCACCATGGCGTGAACAAGTCCTATTATTCAAGAATAAGGGTGGGTCAATGCACTATTGAATTGATTATCATGAGCTAAAACATCGCGATAAAGAACCAGTGTCCTCTACCATGAATTGATGACTTTTTCGATCAGCTATGTGGAGCACAATAGATATCCAAGGTGTATTTTAGGTTGGGATATAATCAAGTAAGGATGAATAAGGAAGATATCCCCAAGACTGCATTTCAGACATGATATGAGAACTATTAATTAATAATAATTATTTCTGGATTCACTAATGCTCCTTCAATATTTATATACATGATTAATAGAGTCTTTATATATGAACTTGATAAATTTTTGGTAGTCTTCATAGATGGTATTATAATATAATACATACCCAAAGAGTATTATGATGATAATCTATGAACTATTTTAGAGACATTGAAAAAGGAGATGCAATATGTAATGTACAGAAATGCGAGTTCTAGTTGAAGGAGGTCTCATTCTTGGGTTATATCATTACATGAAATGGTATATCAATGGATCCCTCAATGAAAACTACAATTGAGGGATAGCCGAGGCCAACATCAGTAATATATATCCCTAGATTATTTGTGTTATTTGGATATTATCTCAGAATTTTGAGAAATTTCCCATGATTTTCCAACCCTCTTACCAAGAAAACTCATAAGGGAGTAATTTTATCTTTGAGTCTGAATGCCAACAGATATTCATGGAATTAAAAAGGATGTTTTTTACAACACCTGTGATCACATTACCAATGAGTGGATTACATTTTGTGGTGTTAATTTATTCTTCAAAGAATGGCCTAGGTTGTGTGTTTATTCAGAATGATAAACTTATAGCCTAAGCCTCAAGGAAGTAGAAAATCCATGAGTAAAAATATCCCACACATGATCTAGTGTTAGAAGATGTGATCATTGTGTTGAAAATCTTGGGATATTATCCCTATGGGGAGAAATTTGAGATATATACTGATCAAAAGAGCCACAAATATATATTCACACAAAAATAGCTTAATATGTGCCAACGAAGATGGATAGAACTCCTCATGGATTATGACTTCTCAATCCATATCCATTCCAATAAGTAAAACATGGTGGTAGATGCTATATGTAGAAAGTATCCTATATCTTTATCAATGATGAGAATTGAAATGGATCCAATCATCATAAATTTGCAGATGATAGACATGGGAATCATTAAGGTAGTATCATCATAAATAATTTCTCAAATGTTTGGTAAACCGTCCCTCATAGGGAAAATAAAGGATGATCAAGGAAAAGATGTGGAAATTATGAAATGGTTGATATTATTAGAAATGTTTAATCATCAGAGTTCATGGTTGAAAAAGATGGAATTTTGAGATTTGGGTCATGATTATGTGTTACATCAGATCTAGAGATAAAGAAAGAGTTTTAGAAGACAAACATAGCACACCATTCTTTATTCACCAAAGGAGAACAAAGATGTGCCGATATCACCGAGAAAATATATGGTGGGAAAATATTAAAAGGGGTATTGCTGAATATAAATCAAAGTGCCTAGTATTTCATCATGTGAATAATGAGAGGTAATTTTCTAAGGGGATGATGCAACCACTACCCATACCATCATGGAAGTGGGATAACATTACCAAGGACTTTTTCCCTGTACTTCCTAGGACATCCAAGAGAAAAAAATCTATAAGGGGCGTTTTGGAATCATATTATGATAAAATCACACATTATCCCAATTCAAGAGGACTTCTCTTTATGTCAATGTGAATAGATATACATCAATGAATTGGTAAGGATGAATGGAGTGACACTATCTATTGTATTAGATCGTGATCCTATATTCACCTCGATGTTCTAGAAAAGTCTATATCATGCTCTAAACACTCAATTGAACATCAGTACGGCCTATCATCCTCAGAACAATGGACAATCAGTGGGAACGATTCAAAAACCACTTGAATAAATTAAGAATATTTTTTCTTTAAAAACAAATATCACTAATCAACTACAACAATTTGAAATAAAATTTAATAATCATAGAAACCACAGGAATAAATTAAGAATATTTTTCATAAAAATATCATTACATGTAAATCATTCTGAAATACTGAATATGTACAGGAAATATTTGAATAGAATTTTTTTAAAAAATAGTTCCCTTACAAGAAAATCTTGGCCCCAGTCTTCTCTTATTTAAACCAATCTCATGACAATTCCTCTTTATTGGAAATAATTCATAATGGGTTTTAAACGCTTAAAAACTAAAATAAACCACAGTAGAGAGAAATAAGAAATCCAAACCCATTTTTGATCATTCAACGCCATATGTTACTTTATACAATACTATTCAATAACCGAAAACCATTAGTATTCATATAAAAATAGCGTGAATTACAACATTTTCTAACTGACACAAAATCCCCACATTCCCATAAAATACACCCCCTATAGGAATAGAACCTACATACATGTGAACAATACTGGAATGTAGATCTCTCCCAATGCATCAATACCCATGGATTATAGAAACAATGGGTATATATTCCTGGCCCAATGATATTCCCACAGATTTGAGAAAACATTGGTATAGATTCTACTAAACCAAAAGTGTTTCAAAAACCATTGGTAAAACTGCATTAAATATAGGGATACCATTAAGATCCCTTATAGTGTCCCTCCCTTTATAATTAGCATGAGAAGTAGTGTAAGGCTATGTGGCATTAAGAGACATCCCTAAGACACCAATGACTGGAAATAAATATCGAGATATTTAATTACAATTTGGGGGATGACTTTCCCTTTTATGATAAACCACAAAAAATGAAATTAACTATACAAACCAAAACACGATACGTAATAAAAAGGAAATAAAACTCATATATTTAATTTATATTAAAAGAAACAAAAGATTTATATAGTGGAAGAAAAATTAACATCAATGTTAACAGTAGAGGACAAACTAAATATGTGTGATACTTTTCCTTTTTGAAGTATCTCAATAGAGAATATATTCAATATATCCAAATTTACAAAGAAAGGGAGAGTACTATAACATATTTTGTTTGACCAGATGACTTCCCTACTCAGGCCACTAGGATATTATATTTCAATAATATTTATATAAAAAAATTCTAAAATATTTTTAAAAAAATAAAGAAAAAATGCATTGTACATAATTTTCCAATGAAAGAAATTATATAATTTATTAAACCATATAAAATTCTATTTTGGCATGAAAATTAAATGGTCAACAACACACCCACACATGAATTATTGTTTTAAATTTATATAATAATGAGAATTCTCTCAATCATTTTGTGCAATTGAATCATGCGCCATATACAAGGTAGTGTCCCTAGAACCCCATTGGTACACAATAGTAATTTATAGGAACATTGAACATGAACTCACCCAAAACCCATGTAATAAAAAACCATTTTAAATAATTTTTTCAGACCATTACAATGAAAAATTATTTTTATTGAAAACCCATACAGCAATACATTTCAATAATCAATAAAATACATAATTTAAAATATACATTTTAAAATAAGGAAACATAATCAATTTTCACAACCAATTAGCATGATTCTAATATTTCACTAAAAACCATAATTCAACTCCGCAACTATGATTTATAATATCATTTTCACAAAAAGTCACTATAAAAATCATTAAATTAAATCAATTTTGTGACAATCCAATATTTTAATATTAGAAACTCTTTTTGGTCTAATTAAATGTCTTATTTTGAAAATGGTTTTGTAAAACAGATGCACTTCCATGGTTTTTAGTTTTTGGATTTCAAAATACCATCAAGTATTGTTACCATTGCTAATATAGCCATCTAACAGTTATCACTTGAGTTGTATAAATATGCGTCTTTAAGAAATACTATTTACATAGACCATGGAGGCGATGGTTTCATTTAGTAAAAAATACCCATAATAATCCCATTTATCAGAGCTCATAAGGGACGTGGAATAATTGGGGTTCACACATGAAAAATTTGAAGGCAAGTTTTAACACAGTTTGGTCAAGCGGAACTGCCTACGAGAGAAGTGGATGTTGATAGTGATTACCACCTGAGAAATGGAATCTGAGCCACCCCAATTGTCTATCACCATCGCACACCATACCCATCAATATTATGCGGATGTTATGTGGGGTTATGTAACGATACCCAAGTAATATTATTATGTACATTATTTTTTTATAGATAATATACTTTCATTTTATATTTTTTACTTTGTAAATATTTTTTGAAATCAAATATACTATTTTTTGTTAATTAAGAAATCTATTTGAACGAATTAATGTATTTTTGAATTAAATAATATTTTAATTAAGTATTTTTATGAAATTACATTTCATATAATATAAATGACCGTATAATTATTATGAATACGATTCTGATTCTTATTAATGTTTGAAAGCTATTTTTGTCAAAACCCATGAATTTTTTTATAATTTTTGGTTTTTTTAAAAGTTAAAATTCACATTTATAGTATGTTATTTAGATAAAATGAATACTATTTTTTGAATCAGGATGTCAAAATTAACCAATATAGAATGTTTCATAATTTTCTAAGACAGCCTAATTTTTGGGTAATATTTAAATATAGTTTAAATATTTAGTGTGTTTTTCTACATCATAATGACCAATAGTGATGTAATAAAATACTATAAACATTATGTTCAGAAAATATATGTTTTACCCTTAAAGTAATGTGATTTTATTTTGGTTTTATTTATATTAAAATGCATCAGTATACCCTTTATGACTTATTAAACATTTTAATATTTTTAATTGATTTTCTTGTCATCTCCACATAAGAAACCCTGTTATTTTATGATGTTTGGGTATTTTCATTATAAAATATTTTTTTTCCACTCCCCTTTTAAAAAAACCAATGGGAAAAATCATGGGAAAAATCATGGGTTGTTTTATGGTTTTTATTAGTTTAATGTGTGGTTCCTAAACCTAAATAATAATGAATTTTCTCTCATTTCCTATATAAACCAACTCAAGCTCCAACTTCCTATTCACTCAAAGTCATTGGATTTATTCAAAAATCTACCCTATTATCTATAAAATCCTTTTAATGATCCCCAATCTCTCAATAATCCTCCCTCAAGCCCCTCCAAAACCTTTGGGATCACACTTCCATGTATGGGAATTCTTCCTTTCTTATTTTATCCATGTTTTTGATATTTTTATGCCCATTTATATTCAATTATAAATGTTGGGGTATGATTCCTCACCTCCCTCGTATATCCATATTTATGATTTAATGATGAGAGACCCATTTATCACTCATTAATTCCACTCATGTACACTCATTACCATGCTGATATCCCGTAAGGGATTTCTCTCCCCTCATTTACATTCAAGAAATTCATTTTTATTATGAATACATATTCCATTAAATATGTTGGAAAATGAATATATATAACTCCATTACAGTCCATTTTATCTACATATAAAAATACACCTTTTTTTCTCCCATTAACATTTTTATGAAGTCATATGTCACGCCGTTATGTAGCTGGAATTGCACCGCCTTTTTCCAAGACAAAAATATTGTGTATTGAATACCATTACAATTTCACAATCAAGGGTATTCAAATATATGAAAATTTACATGTTGATGGTAGAATTTAATGTTTGAATTCCATATTACATTACGGTTGAATAAATTATGATGTTTATTCAATCTATGTTGTATGATCTTGTGACACACTTTTGCATGAAACAAAATGTTTAAGAAGGGTGTGCCCATATAACACCCCATGCATTGGGTAAATATTAGTATCAAGATAAGTCATGTGAAATGAGTATTTACTCATGATAATTTATGTTCAATGATTATTTACTAATGAAAATTGAAGTGCAATGAGGTTTTACTAAAGATCATTGTGCAATGAGCCTTCGCTCATGCTAGTTACATGGTAAGTATTGTTGAAACATTTCCATGTTATGATAATCATGCTATATAATTCCTTTATGTTCATGTTTATTTTATGTTCCATTGATATTAATATTTACTAACATGTATTGTATTATCAATTTTATGCCTTATTTACTCCCTCACTAGGCTTTATATCTCACAATTTACACATGTATATTCTCCGGTTATCCCATGAAATGCAAAGTAAGTGGGAATGTCGTGGTTATATAAAGGATGTTTTTATTAAATATTTAATGAGTTTTATGTTTTAATTTGTTATTTTATGTTCCTAAGACACAAAGATACTATACCTCTCAATCATTCATGTTGTATTAAGTGAAGAGATTATATATAAATCATGTTTATGTTTGTAATAAAAAACAGCGTTGTAATTGTTGGTATCAGTGGACATGTTTAGTTATTTTTTGGATTATAATTTGATAACCCTAGTGAAGCCTCAGAAAAAAGATTAAGTATAATAAAAAAAATCCCTAATTATTAGTGAGAATTTAGAAATTGGATTACCAAAAAAATACATACCTTTCAGGATACGATCAGGTTGTGGTGGATCTGGCATAGATGTACCTAGGAGTGAAAACTCCAATAAGGAGTTCCAGGCTTAACCTGGGGTATCCTGGTACATGTAAAATGTTCTTTTTGAATTCTTAGATATGACACTACCAGGGGAAATGGTTTTCTAAATTCACAAGCTTATTATGAACCATTGTTATTGGAAACAATTCCCTTAAGAATATATGTTTGGATGTAGATCACGAAAAACATAGATTGAAGCCTATAAATTCATATGTTAAGGAAATATATTTAATTTATAAGTTATTTACTTTGTAATTGGATTCAACTTTATGTGTTTAGTAGTTTAAAAGTACTCATAGATAAGTCTATATTAGATAGAGTAGAACTAGAATCACAAATGTGAATGGAGGGGTTATCACCCATAGTTCAACACATTTTTTATATCCCAAATGTTTTGTAGAACAATCCAAACACCACCAAAAATCATTGAACTAAATATGTCAGAGAGTATGGAAAATGGAGAAATCATTTAATTTGATTAATATAACTCCTATACTATCATAATTTGTGGATTGAACATCCTGGAGAACCTCCTCATACTCCCTCTGGTGTAATTTGATGAAATTCTCGTCATGGATTGGCTTTCATTATATATAGTCAACGTATATTTTCATGAGAGGGATATCACTCTCTTGAAGGAAAATCGACCCCTGAATCTATACCAGTCCAAGGAGATGAATCATCTTTAAAAACATCATCTCAAACATGTATATTACTTCCCTATAAGCACACATATCTGGATAAAATTATTGAGTCTAAAGAGGAAACCCACCATGAAGACATGCATGTAGTGAGTGAATTTACTAATGTATTTCCTAAGGAACTGTCTGGTCTTCATCCTTGAATAGATTCTGAATTCTGAATTGACCTTATACGAGGGATGTTCCAATATCAAAGACATCATAAAAAATGGTTGTTTTGGTTCTTGAGGATCTGAAGAAAAAACTACACGGGAATTTGGATAAAGGTTTTATACGCCCAAGTGATTCACCCTGCAGTGCACCTATCCACTTATTCAAGAATAAGGATGGTCAATGAACCTTTGAATCAATTATCATGATATTAAAAAATCATGATAAAGAACAAGTATCATCTTCCATGAATTGATGACTTGATCGATCAACTGTGTGGAGAACAATAATTATCAATGGAAAATTTGCGGTTGGGATATTATCATGTAAGGGTAAATAAGGAAGATATCTCCAAGACTTCTTTTCATACAAGATACATGCACTATTAATTATTAGTGATGCATTTCGTACTCACTAATTCTATAACAATCTTCAAGGACATGTTGAATAGAGTCTTTAAATATTACCTCGACTAATCTGTGGTAGTACAAGTAGATGATATTCTAATATACTCCAAACTCAAGGATGATCATGAGGAGAATCTAATAACTATACTAGAGACATTGTGAAAGGATTATAACTATGAAATGTACAAAAATGTGATTTCTTGTTGAAGTAGGTATCATTCTTGGGTTATATATTCAGAATAAATAAGATATCTATGGATCCCTCCAAGACAACTACAATAGAGGGATGACGATGCCCAAAATCGGTAATGGATATCTGTAGCTTCTTGGGGTAATCTGGATATTATCCTCCATTTGTGAGATATTTCTCATGATTTTCCAAATGTCTAACCAAGCTAACTCAGAAGGGATTAAGGGTTTCATAGAGTGTTGAAAGCGAAGAGAGCTTTATGGAGTTTAAAAGGAGGCATATCACTACGCACGTGAACACATTACCACTATTGGAGAATTTTTTGTGGTATTTAGTGATTCTTGGATGATGTTCATGGGTTGTGTGTTGATGTAGAATGATAAAGTGATATCCTATGCATCAAGGCATATGACAATCTAGGAGAAAAACTATCCCACACATGATCTGATGTTAGCAGCTGTGATCTTTGCATGGAAAATCATACGACATTGTCTATATTGGAAGAATTGTGAGATATATACTGATTAGAAGAGCCTCTAATATATATTCACACACAAAAAATCTTAATATGTGCCAATGTATATAGATAGAACTCATAAGGGATTATGAATTCTCAATCCATTATAAATATATTACATTAAAAACATATTTGAAAACTCATTTGGTATTTTTCACTATTCATCAAAAAATAAAACTTCATAGAAAAAGACCATAAATTCATCCTATACAAATTTAAATGATTCTCATTAAATAATGATGTTTTTTTACATAAAAACATTATCAAATATTAGATATTTATATTGAAAATAGATTCTCTATTAAAACGAAATAAATATTCTCTTATATAAATATAAATTTTACTGTGTAATATTTGGTTAGTTATTATCATATTAATATAATATATATTCTTGTAATGTAAATTTATTTATTGAATATATATATAATATATATTTCATTAGAAAGTCCCACTTACTGTAATTAATTTAATTTTTTAGGTTAATTTATTTTGCATCATCTAAGTATTTTTTATAAAAAAATCACTTTATATTAAATTAGTTCTTGTATTCACTTCTTATTAATTTGTAAGAAATGAATTGAAACATGTCTTTTAATAAGATAGTTAATACTATTATTAACCACTAACTTTATAGCTCAGTTATATCATATTATATTAAATAATAATATTTTAAATAATATATCATTATTTAATAAAACACGATCTTCTGTGTCACAAAATCCATTAAGGAATTTCATTTAAGATTGTAACATACACTGACCTTAGTGTAATGTATAGATGACGTTATACATTATGTTGTTTGTAGCATACTATTATCATGATGTTTCAGATAATGAATTATAAAAATATAAAAAATTAATTTTAGTCCTTCATGAAATGATAAATATATAATATATTAATTTATTCTAATTTTTTTTCAAAAAATATAGTGGATTTACATTATTCCCCCATTAAAATGAATCTTACCCTGAAAATTCATATGTTTTAACGAAGTATTAATAGTTGAATGTTCCATTAAATGAATCCATAATCATAAAAATTAATTCTAAAACACCCTTTGAAAGGGGAATTTTGGGAATGGAATAGGTACCCAAGAAAACTCATTAATAAATTTCATTATATGAGGACATAGGTGGGATGTGAAAACATTGATACAGATGGGAAATACAAAAATCATTTTCTAAAATAGAGTAATAGAAAACATGGATATTGGTAAGTAATGAATCAAAAATCCATAAATCAATGCTGATTAAAGGGGTTATTTTATCCATTAGAAATGAAGTTACTTGTATAATGTTTTGTTTATTATGATCCTTTTTCTTCAAGATGAATACTTTTAATAGAAATATAAGACATTAGGACAACCCTACCCTTTGTTTTTCATTGATCAACTTCCACATCATCTCTCATTATTAGAAATGAATGATATTTTCCATTCCTAAAGCATTAAATGTTCATGAGATCCGTGATAATAAATCATAATGACCATCATGTAACATTAATGTAATGTTGTTATAACAAGGTAAACAATATACAATAATACTGATTTTTTGAGATAAGGCATAAATGTCAAAAGAACAATTCAATGTTTTTCATAGACTTTTGATAAATGGTAATCCTTATAATTCATCTAAAAATGAAAATACAAAAAAAATAGAAACATTTTTATGATATTATTTTAACATTGGTCCTTAATATATCACAATGTAACTCTTGGTTGTAAAATTACAATCATTTGAAAACATTCATCATATATTATCTTGAGACATAGTAAAAACCAGAATTATCATAAATCTGTTTTGGAAACACGCATACATCCTTAATATAACTATTACAGGTTATATTATGTAAATATAAGAGGTTTTTAACGTCATACATGATTTCATATAATGTTTTCATCAATTAGTTAATTTTTTCTATGGTCGTTGATATTATACAATTTAGTTTTACCCAGATAATCAACTTTTTATCCTTGCTAAAAATAGTTTTCTCTGTATCATGAAAACATTAAGGTTTTCCATCTATTAATAAATATATAAACATTCCATTAAATAACATTTCAATTTATTATTCAATAATCAAAATATCCTTAATAAATACTATTACTGAAAATACTTATAAATTTTAGGATTTATATAATGTAGTCTCTAAATTCCAAAACATAAATTCTTCATTTATCCAAATTTATAATGAAACCATTACCCATGATTCTTAAAATTATTATATAATAACACATTAATATAATTTGAAATATGAATCATGTCATAATGTTACAAAACCCCAATCTAATCATGATCCTTACATTTAATTATAATAATACTGTCTGATAATTCCTTATCACTCACTTGTTGTTTGTCGTCCCATTTTCATAAGATGTATATCCAATACTCATACGACTATCTTAATTTTCTTCTTAAAGTTTCCACATAGGAAATAAAATTTTATAATTCCCATAATTTTCACATCTGAAAATTTCAATCTTCATAATGATAATTCTACTTCAAACCATTGAAAAAAAATCATAGTGTGAGAAACATTTATCATAATGGAAAACCAAATAATCATGAAACAAATCAATTATAGGATGTTCACATTTTTAGTTTTGTTTTAATATGGGACACATTATGATTACCCTTGGTTATTCATTGTGAAATTATATTTAATTCATTCATAATGGTTCATGCAGAGTGTGTGAATTCCCAAAGCATATCCAGGGAGAGTATCAACACAGGTTCATAATTAGGCATATTTTTGTTTACTAGGTTATTCTCAAGGTGGAACCATCACACATTGTCAGAGTTGATAAGCGTAGTTACACATATTCCAAAAGCATGTAATAATTTAGTAAACAGACATGGATGTATTATTAGTAAATCACAAATTAAATATTTTACCAAAATTCCTGGACATTTTTTTAAACATTAACTCATACATATACTTATTATTTGAAACATATATAAACATATCCATATAAATATTCCATAGTGTATCAATAATGGTTTCTTATCATATTTTGAAAAGGGTGACTAAACCCATAATTTGATACAAACTATAGTGACTCGGGATTAAAAAAACTGTATATTAAATCATTTTAGATGATTATGCATCATAATAATAACATACATGCATGATGACCAAAATCGTTTTGTGTTATTTCGAAATAGGAAAAAACATCTAACATAGTGAATTATCCTCATTATTTCGATGATTACTCAACTAGTATTCAAGTATCAACAAGAGGGGGAGGGTTAAATTAATGACATCATTTGGTTGTTGGTTTCCTTTCTTAAGAAACAACATTAACCACTTCTTAATGATTTATTTCTCTGATGAAATAAAATCATACACATAACCACATGAATATAATAATTTACAATGTTCACTACTAAATAAGCATATATATACCTTGGTATGGTTTGTAAATAATCCAATACCACACAATACACCTGAAAACAAACCATTTTTTAAAACAATGAGTATGATCTGCCCTTATACTCATGTAGTTATAAGATCAATACAATAGATAAAGTGATTTACATAGATTGAAATGATATAATAAATGTTTCCTAAAAATATGTTACATAGCTTCTTGATAAAATTTAAGAAATATAAACACTCCATATGATTATTCACATTCATACCTAGAAGATGGTAGGAACATCATAGAATTTTCAATGAAATTAATATAGAATTTTCTCTATAAAAGTATACTAGTATAAAAATATAGGTACAAAAATACCTGTAGGAAAATTCTTGTTTGAAAATCATAGTAAAAAATACCAATACAAAAAAACTACTATGAAAAATCCAAATATAAAACTATGAGTAAAATTTTCTTATTAGAATTTTTCACATATGAAATATTTATTACTTTGTCTGAATATGATTGAGATAAATCTACACCTCTTCCTTCCTAAGTACGAAATACCTTGTATGATTACAAATCTAGTATAACACAATAATAAATTAATTATGATGTTTTAGATAAATATGATGACTATAGTTGAATAAAGTATTTTCCTCATTTGTCTACCAAAAAAACATATTTAATAAATCTCAAACCTAAAAACCCTAATAATTTTCTAGAAATATAAAGATTATCTCTTCTATTACTAATAATTAAAATTCTCAAAAAAACAAAAAGTTTTTTGTTATCATTTTAAAGGTAGGAAATAATATTTTTGGTTGGATCTCAAAATGGTTTTCCTATTTTAAAAATATTCTATAATATTCTATCTTCCATAAATATCATATCATTCAATGACTCATTCAAATCCCCATGAAATCATCTTCATTATTTGTCTACTTCAACATTCAATAAACTTTTTATATTATATACAATTTAGTTTCTTTTATTTATTCTAAAAAATGATCAATATTATTCCAATATTTCATTATGATTTCCCTGTATAATTTTTTATAAATAAGAATTCTTCAATATGATCTCATCAGTTTAAAATATTCAATAAAATTTTTCCGAATGATTTCCTTAGAATGATTTTTTTCATTATGAAACTTTCATTTTTATTTATTTAGTAAATATTCTTTATCATTATTTCCTCAAATTAATGTTTTAGTAGGATTTCATCCTTACAAATTGTTTTGTAAAAATTACTCAATATGAATTATTTAGTACAATTTCTTTAGTTATAATTATTCTGTATGATTTCATTAGTATGAAATATTTTTATTACTTATCCTCGTCAACAACTTTTCCTTATTGATACGCATCAATATATTTTTCTTTAAAATCCACATAAATTTCTTTTTCTTCCTGAGACTCATAAATATATTTTACTAATTAATCCCCATAAAAATCATTTTTTTCTTGAGCCTCATCAAAATATTGAGCCTCATTGTCATATATTTTTCATGAGCCTCATAGCTATGTTTTCCTTCCCAAGCCTCATCAGTATATTTTTTTTCATGAGCATCAATAACATCATTTTCTTCTTGTGTGGGATCAACATATTTTCCTTCATTTACTCATCAATATCTTTTCCTTCCTAAGACTCAACAAAAAAAAATTATTCATGAGCCTCCACAAAATATTTTTCTTCCTCATCATAATCAACATGTTTTACATCAACACATTTTTCATCATAAATAGTTTATCATACATTTAACAACATACTTATGATTTATGGAAAATAAGAAAAACAGTGCAACGTGACATTTTTATTAGATCAAAGAAAATTTTGATTATAATTAGTACCTCAATACGTTCTTCTCCCATTTTGGACCGAAGGTGTGTTTGATCAGAACCATTTATTTTAAACAACTTCTTATTGAAATGTTGGAATTTCATAAAATATGGTGTGTGATATTGTTCTGAATAATTATTATGATTTTTATTTCCATATTTGAAAAAGATAGTTGATTTATCATCTTTAACAACAAATGAATAAAATAATGGAAAATAGAGATTTTAAACCCTCTCCAATCCACTTGGTACCAATAATATCCCCTTTTTATTTTTGGTTAAAAATGATTCGTATGTCAAAAATTGTTGTATGATCAAAAAATGGAATAATTATCAATTACTCTAAGCATATGTGAGCTAACTCATTTTAGAAAATGAGAGTTTTTCTCATCAAAACCATGGTATCTAAAATAATGATCATGAATCTTCCTTAGATGTTCTTCCTCATATTTCATCATGTATTCAGTCATCATCATTTAATCAATAACTTTTCATCTTTAGATTACTTTATTTATTCAATTTCCTTGGAATAAAAATGAATTTATTCCTACAACAACTCATGTAAAAAAGTTAGAACGTGTCACCAACATATATCATGTAATCATATTTACATAAAAATATCTATTTTTACATGAATCTATTAAGGTAGATTTCTGAAATAATTATCCCCCTTGGAAACATTTTACAAAGGTAAGAGGATAGTGGGGAAAAATACACGTACCATAGCATTTATAACATAGAGGTTGGACACCAATTTTGAGCCTCAATTTATGAAAAGGTTACTTTTATAATAGTTTTTTAGTATGTCAGTAACCTATTAGATGTAGGAACATACTCCAACCTTAATTAGTTATTCTCCACATAATCGGGGATGAAGTGGTACTTGATTTATATTTTATTTGAATGATATTGTTCTACCAGATTCTAGGCATGGTCGATTGACTTTGATTATCAAATCCCAAGAGAATGGGTGGCATAACTTCTACATGTATGTTTTTTAATTTAATTTTTAACAACATTTTTTGAGTTAATGATTGAGTGATACAAAATACTCATCTTAATCCATACATAGTTTTAATTAATTGTAATTAATTTTATTCTAAATAAAATAAAATTTCCCCCAAAGAAAATTCCTCTACATGTTCATCTCATATCATCAAATTTCCATACCAAATTAATATCTGAATATTGATACTAGTCAGAACATTATAATCTGTCATAACTAATTCCAAAATTCATTGGGCCTTTTATATATATTAGAATTAATTTTTCAACCATTAATGGTGATTATTATGGAGAACTATAAAATCATTTATATAAGTTAATAAAATACTCATTTGTATTAAGGAAATCAAATATAAAAAAATATATATCAACTTTAGTAACATTTTCTGTTGATATTCCGTTCCATATACATCGTTACTAATAAAGCTTCTCAACAAAATAGGTTTAGAAACTCGTTCAAAATTTCCATACCAAACTTCTTGATAAGAACCGTAATATATACTTCCTGATAATGAAAAATGTGTTTCTTATTTCATAAGATCTATAACCCAAGAAAGTATTTCATTTTCCCCAGTATATATATTTAAAACATTTTTTTCATCATGTTAGAAAATATTTCACATTTCATTTCATCATTCCCATCCATGATTATGTTTTCAACATATTCCATCATGATAAAGGGTAACTCATAAATTTATCTATTATAAATACGACTATAAAATATTCATTTATTAACACAAATATTCTATAAGAATGTGTGTAATATTGACTAATATTCCCTCACATAATAGTTTATCTCATATAGGGAATTCAATAGCTTAAATTCATAACATTAATGTACATAAAAAATCCATAAGGATGTTCCATGAAAACTTTCTCATTAAGATCAACATTCAAAAATGTGGATTTTAAATCCATTTGAAAAATAATTTAATATTATTGGGAAGAATTTTAAAGAAAGATTCTGATTATTGCTAAAATTACCCCCTGAGAAATGGTTTCATCTAAATCAGTACATTTATTTATTGAATACTATTTGAAAAAAAAATTCATCCTTTTTTACTAATCACTTCACTATATTAATTCATCTTATTCAATAAAACTTAATTTTTACCCCAAAATATTTGTTATCTAGCTTAGGTACGAGTTCCTAGTTATGTTTTACTCAATCTGATTATGCTATTCACTCATACTGTCATCCCATTCTAGATTATCAAACGATTCATCAACATATTTCATCCCCACAATTAAATAGAAAATGTGTGTGTAATGGTATTTCTATAAGGACCCAACATTAAAAAATTACATAATCTTGAATTAAATGGATTATTCACATTTAGAATCTTCTCAGGTTTAGAGTTTTAGATAATTAGACCATAACTATTACATTAAATCTTTAAAATTACAGAGTAGACACTTCTACTCAGTTTACATTTTTTCATAAAATAAAAACTCTTGAAAAAAAATATCCATGTACAGTTCAATGTTTTAGATAGCATGGATTTTCCTTGATCCCATATTTGACCCTATTCATCATTAACTCTTGTGAAAAAAATTTCCAAACTAGGGATAGGAATAAAAAGCTTAGTAAGGGTTATAAAACAACGAATAAAAACATTAGTTCATACATACATACATAACATAAGCTCTTTAACAAAACTCTTGAAATGATAAGATTAATGAATAACTCATTGTAACCACAAATCATAATTGTAACATGCAACATCAATAACATACATACATTGTAGATTTCATTGCTATATAGAGAGTAACATTTGGAATACCCATCATTGTATATTCCTTAAATCTTATAGGAGAAACAGTTTTATTTTCCTCCATCATGTTACCCAATACATTGGGGAGTTATCTCGAGCTCACTCGATCTAGGATTCCCACAGAACCACCCATATATGTAATCAATACCCATGAACCATAATATATTCATATCACATAAAACTAAAATAACGGAAATATACCATTTCCACATTGAAATCACAATATATCAATTAAATATATTGACATAACAAATCCATTATAATAAATATTGTCAATACCTAAATATTTGAATGTGTATATGGTATTTATTTCTCTTTTAAAAACATTATGACATATTAAGGAATCCAAATATCAAATAATACTCCCTGCGGCAGAAAATTTCATTATCACCACATAGGTTAAAAACATTCTTTTTTATCATTTAGTAAAAAGATGCGTAGAAAAATATTACCATTCAATGAAATTAAAATTCAATGGTGTTTATAAATCGTATAAAAGAATGTTGTGTATAATAAAAAACACGCCTCAATGAACGGAGATTTAGACGAAGTCCCTTAAACAGTTAGATGATTTAAAATTTGAAACCCTTGTGTGATCACCCCGGTTGAACAAAATGGAATAATTAACATATGGGTGTTGGCTTGGATACATGGCATGTGATGGGGGTGCTTTTGTGGGTTGTTGTGGATCGGTTGAGCAGTGGGGTTGCGGTTGGCTTGGTTGTGGGTTGGTGGGAATGCTATGATTTTGATGGGAAGTGGGGCTGCGATAAATGGTATTAAAGGGGTGATGATGTATGGTGTGGTAGTGGTTATGGTGGTTGGAAATGGGGCTGCAGGGTTGGGTTTGAATGTGAACGAACTATGGGTTGTGAATAATAAATAAAATGTGGAAGAGGTAATGAATTGTGGGGCTTGTTAATGGAAATGAAATAATATTCAATGGGGTTGGTTGGTTAATAAGAGGAACTCGGTTGTGTTGCTTGTGTTTTCCAAACATGATTTGTGGATGGTGGGGATATTCTTTACGAATGATTGATATGGTTGGTTGTGGATATTTTACGAGTAGTTAAGGAACCAATAAACTGATTATGTTGAAACATGAAAACATAAATGTGATTTCAGGATTGTTTGTTGTATGCATTCTTCGTAGTAGCAGTGCCGAGGCACATGCTCAGTTCTCTAATTTGAATCCATAGGTTGGGATGAGTGTTTGGTATATATATATATCTATATCTTTGTGTTTTATCTCACCCCACCCATGTTGAGCACTTAGTGTCAAACACTCCCATTTCAGGGGGGAGGGTGTTTTTCCCTTAGTTACTAGCTCTTTCCTACTCCTTCATCACTAGGCTGTGATGGCTTGAGACAACTTTACACCCAAGATTATTCGGGTAGGATTATATTGGTGTGGTTTAGCCCAAGACTCTTCGGGCATGTTTAACTATTTATTAAGAATGTTTTGGATGAGGTACAGGTGTGTGCGGGCGAGAAACGTGGTTGTGAGGCCCAGGTGTGTGGGCGTGATGTGTTGTTGGGAGGCCCAGGTGTGTGCTAGTGGAATGTATGGTTCTTGAGGCCTAGCTGTGTGTGAGAGCAGGAAAAGTGTGGTAGCGTCAAGACGTTCTCCATTACGAAGAGAAGATAACTAGTGGGAAATGGTGCGGGGTACCCAATAATCTTGATCTTATATACTACTACTACCTGTTGTTTGTATTTTGGTGAGCGTGGCTGGTGAGGGTGGGTGGATAGAATTCCTTGTTAGGTTTTGGTTTCTTCTGTTGTTCTCATGGGACATTTGGATGTCTCCCCCACCTGTGCACGATAGATTTAGGATTCCCTACTAAGTATACTTGTATGTTCACCCAATGTTTACTTTCAGGTTTCTAGGAGGACTACCAGGGTCATGCAGCACCCTACTAGTTAGGACAGTTGGAGTTGTTGCAGTTGTTATACTCTTGTTTCTTTTGGTATTGTACTTTTTGAGCATTATTGTACTTGTACCTTGTTTCATAACTGTTTAAGCATGCATGTGGGATTGGTTTGGGTTTATTTCTATACACTTGTTCTTTTTCTTTTTGGTGGTTGACTTGTCCTATTTCCCAATCTTAAATAATAAAAGGGGTAATGCCTCTGATATTTGTGAAAACTCACAACCATTGGGCTAGTCGCCTCCCCAGTGCCTACGAGTGGCGGGACTCGGGGGTCATTATCTCCCTTTCACCATTGCCAGCTCAGGAGGGGCATCTTTCGTGGGAGGGGGTCGTGACAGCTTACCATTAAGAAATTTGACTTCCTGCATCCGAACATCCTACTCCAGAATTAACTTCTTCTCAAAAAAAAATTGTAAGATCCTTTATTTTAGAGTCTTCACTATGAAAATCATCTTTAACATCTGCTTGGAATTGATCAAAGTCTACCATTTCCTGAACAACATTCTTAGAACACGTGGTTATCATCTTGAAAGAAAATCTATGAGCATCATAATTGATAAAATAGTTTTTATGATCAACCTAAAGCTTAGCACACTTATCCATCACCATTGATACAAAGTCTGAATTTTGATTTATTCTATGCTTAATCATTTGGAATATGGATTCTATTTCTGGAAAAATCATAATGATGTCCACTAGCTTTTTTAGGGGCTGCTCAACAAATTCATGTCCAAAGAAAGATGACTCTGAATTTGATATTCTAGTTAGAGATGGTTCATCCTTAGACTGTATCATCTTACCTTTGGATGATCCTCCGGCCTCTTTCCTTCTTATAATATCTTTTGATGGAGTGTCAACAAGCACTTTATTACCTTTATTATCATTCAGAATAGTTTGTTCATCAGAAGATGCTTGCTCACTTTCTGAAAGATGAACAATCTCATCATCATCACATATCTCCTTCTCTGATCCAACTTCAATATCCTCAGGGTGTATAAAGTCATGATTCTGACTTTCTTCCTCAGATGTCTTGTTCAGTTCCTCTTCACCTTTCTCATTAGCTATAGGTGTAGGAATTTTTTAGGATCCGGCTTGGGATTTCCAGAGTGAAAATTTCTATGAAGCACTATCCTTATCATGATAATCTTCAACTTATTTTATTACACCACTAGAGCTACTAATGATTTCTGCTTTCTGGATTTCTTCCACAACTTCTTGAACAATCAACATCCATTCCTTCTCATATTTCTTCTTTTTAGAAATTTCCGGAGTCTTCTCACACGGAGTTTTAGGCAAACCTTCAACAAAGAAGAATTTATATATGGGTAAAATTTCAGATGCCACTTTAGTGACCTTCATGAGAGATTGATCAATCTCTACCTCTGACATATTCTTTATCAACTTTTTATCATTAGCATGCTTTTCTAATTCATCAACAGCTTTCTTTTTCAAGGCCTTAGCCTTAGCAGGGTCCAATTTGAATTGAGGCTCCCCTTCTTTTGTTTTTTCATTATCTTGCCTCCACTTGGTAACTACCTCATCGGAAAAATCCTTTTGTTTCTTTGGTTTAGGGGGTGTAGATTGAGTTTCCATTGACTTAGGGGTCTTCTCAGTAACTTCCACTTCCTTATATTTCCTTTTCATCCCAGCTTTCTTTGATGGATCTAGAGTCTGCTGATCTTTCTGAGCTGCCTCATCCTCTTCCTCTGGTAAAGAATAGAATTCTCTGGTTTCAACAGAAAATTCCATCTTCATTCTCTTCAACATATCATCACTAACATGCATTACCTTGAAATTACTTGGCTTCGAAGTGTATGAAAATTTAAACGAATCAAGACACCTGATAATAAGCATGGAATGAAAAGCTGGATACATTATAATCTGAGCGTTCATATTCCCATCTTTAATATTATTAACTGTAATCAAAACATGCCTCATCAAATTTAACATCCATAGATTTACCACGAAATCTAGGATATAAATGTCACTTTTAACGAGGTTATCCTTATCACCCCTTCTCTGTACGAAAAAACCTTGTACCCATAGCTATAGTATCTAATTATTTTAAGAGATATGAGTAATCATAGTGGACTTAACAACATTAAGTCCAAGGCATTTTTTAGCCTTGACGTTATTGAAACTTCCTTCCACATCTGGTAGCTTGTGTGAGAAAAATTCAGCTTCACCTTCATATGATAGACCCACCAGGCTTGCAGCCTTGGTTTAAGATAATTTGTAAGTCTTCCCATAATACATGAATGAAAATTTGTCTCTCCCATCTTCTTCATTGAAGGAAACATACTCAAAAAATTCTACAAGAAAATATGAATAAACCAGATCCTAATTCGATGGCTTTGATAAACATACATCCTCTCAGACATTGATTTTGATGTTCTTAGATATAAGAGAATAGTATTTGTAGAAACTTGGATTCACCATCCTCTCCCTGTAAATTAACCACTTAGAAATTGGCTTCACAGTTGACATATCTTGAGAAGTGGCTTCTACAGACATCCAGAACTGATCGCTTCTGATAAAATCAGAACGGACTAGGGAAAGATCGGAAGGGCCTTAAGTAAGAAGGAAAAATCTTCGAGACGCAAAATCATGATATCTGATGTGGGAAAACCCTTGGGGGTCCCCTTTATATAGGCATTAAGGCGATGTTTCAACTTCCACAATAGATCGAACGGTTGATAATCATTGAGATTTGATCTGACAGTTGAGAAACAATCCACAAGGAAAACATGACTCCGATCTTTTGAGGTTTTAAGAAAAACATTCGGATTTAAGAAAACTAGAATCTAGAAAATTAAAATACACATAAGAAAATACCATAAAGTGAAATATGATGACAATGACTAAGTAAAGAAATCACACCTTTCAGATTTTCTAGAAAGATTGTTCGTAATATGTGATTTTCTTCAGGATGAAAATTTATCTATGAAAATATTACTTTAAAAAACTCAGTATGAAAATCATGAGAAATAAAAATAATTCATTGTGAAAAAAAAATCTCAATACGAAAATTTCATTACAAAAGTTCAAGTACAAAAATTTTATTACAAAAGTTTCAGTATGAAAATTTTATTACAAAAGTTTCAGTACGAAAATATCATTATGAATGTTTCAGTACGAAAATTTCATTACAAAAGTTTCAGTACAAAAATTTCATTACGAAAGGTTCAGTACGAAAATATCATTATGAAAGTTTCAGTATGAAAATTTCATGATGAATGTTTCAGTACGAAAATCTCATTATGAAAGTTTCAGTATGAAAATTTTATTACGAAAGTTTGAGTACAAAAATTTCATTACTAAAGATTCAGTACGAAAATTTCATTACGAAATTTTCTATACAAATATTTCATTATGAAAGTTTTAGTAAGAAAATTTCATTAATAATGTTCTCAGAAGCTAATTACGAAAAAGAAATTAGAAAATATCACTATGAAAAATATTTGAAAATCTAACAAACAAATGTACTCCCTCTATAAAAAGGAGTTTATTACTGTAAGGATATTGTTTCAACCTGAAGTTAATGAAGAATTATTACCTTACAGTTATCATTCCTAACATCTATTTAATGTATTCAAATCTATCAGAGGGTAATGATTTTGTGAAAATATCAGCAAGTTAATATTGAGTTCTGATAAACTGAAGAATGATAACTCATTTTTCTATGTGATCCCTAAGAAAGTGATTCTTAATATCTATGTGCTTTGCACGGGAGTGATGTGCAGGGTCTTTACTAAGGGTAATGGCACTTATGTTATCAAAAAAAATTTGAGTCTTAGTAAAACTCAAACCATAATCTGTGAGTGTGTGTTGCATCCACAATACTTGAGCATAACAACTTCAATCTGCTACATATTCAGCTTCATTAGTGGAAAGTGAAATTGAGTGTTTCTTATTTCAAGACAAAGAAACTAATGAATCTCCTAATAAATGATAAGTTCTAGATATACTCTTTCTATCCATTTTACATCCACCAAAGTCAGAATCCGAAAAACTTTTTAAAAAATAATCATTTCTAGAAGTATAAAATAGCCCTAGATCCATGGTTCCCTTTATGTAGAAAGAAATTCTATTCACTGCCTTTAAATGATATTCCTTAGGATTGGATTGATATCTTGCCCATAAGAATACTGGAAACATTATGTCTGGTCGACTAGCTGTCAAGTAATGTAGACTTCCTATCATACCTCTAAATGATGTTTGATCTTCTGGTTTCCCTGCTACATCAAGATCAAGTGTGTTTGAGGTACTAATATGAGTACTTATACTCTTAGTGTTGTCATACCCATAACTTTTAAGAAGATCATTAATATACTTATGTTAGGATATGTATGTTTCTTCTGGTTTTTTAGAAATTTGAAAACCAAGGGAAAATGTTAACTCACCCATCATACTCATTTCAAACTCAGAATTCATTAGATCCGCAAATTAATCAGTTAATGATTGATGAGTTAAACCAAATATAATGTCATCAACATAAATTTTAACAATAAAAACATTTTTCATATCTTTATCTATAAAAAGGTTTGGATATGCATTTTCCTTAACATAGTTATTTTTAAGAAAAAATCATGTAATTCTATCATAACTGGATTGAGGGGCTTGTTTAAGGCCACACAAAGATTTGGTAAGTCTAAAAACATGATTAGGATGTTTTGTATCTTCAATGACAGGAGGTTGTTCACAAAAAATTCCTATTGAACATAAACATTAAGAAAATCACATTTCACATCCATTTGAAAAATATTGAAATTGAAGAATGATTCAAGGGAAAGTAAAATACGAATAGATTCAAGTATAGCTACTGAAGAATAGGTTTCTTCATAGTCTATTCCTTCTTGTTGATTATAGATTTTAGCAACTAATCTAGATTTATTTCTAACAATGACCCCATTTTCATCACACTTATTTCTGAAGACCCACTTTACTCCAATAACAGATCTTTCCTTAGATCTTTCCACCAAGGTCCAGACATTATTCCATTCGAATTCATTTAGTTCATCTTGCATGGCTTTGATCCAATCATCATCACCTAAATCTTCATCAGTTCTTTTTGGTTCTAATTGGGTAAGAAATGCTAGATGTTTTACTTCATTCCTTAAAGAACTTTAGTCCTTATAGGTTGATTTTCATCACCAATGATACTTCATTGGGATAATTCTTTAGAAACACCTGGCTTGGGTTTTGTAAAACTTATTCATCAATATATGGTAGAACATCTTCTGGGGTAAATGTTTCAGAATCATAATCATTGAACATTTTCCTTATCAGAAAGATCTTATATCAATGGTTGATAATCAATTTTTGAAAACACATATGAGGATGTAGGTTGGGATAGTTTAAAAATAAAAGGATCAGACTCATCAAATTTTACATGTACTGTTTCCTCAAAAGTACAAGTGTTTTTATGGAAAACTCTATAAGCCTTAGAAGTTGTGGAGTAGCCTAAGAAAAATACTTCATTAGATTTTGGTACGAATTTGTGTATATTATCTTTAGTATTCAGGATGAATACCTTGCAACCAAAAACCTTGAAGTAGAAAAGTCTTGGTTTTCTACCATTCCATAACTCATAATGAGTTTTATTATGAAAAGGTTTAATCAAAACTCGATTTATAGTATAACAAGAAGTAATTACACCTGCATCCTAGAAATTTATAGCTATAGAATATTCAATCAACATGGTTCTAGTTATTTTTTGAAGAATTATATTTCTTCTTTCAACTACTCCATTTTGTTAAGGAGTTCTTGGTGCTGAAAAGTTTTGAGTAATACATTTTCTACTAAAAATGTTTCAAAATCAGAATTCTGAAATTCTCCGCCATGATCACTATGGATAGTTTTCATTGGATGGTTTTTCTCATTTTTAACTTGGGCTCTAAAACTTTTTAAATATGAAGAAGCTTCATACTTCTTTGCTAGAAAATTTACCAATGTAAATCTAGTGTAATCATCAACTAGAACAAACACATAGTATTTTCCTCCAATGCTTCCAGTTTGTGTTGGACCAAAAATATCCATGTGCACAAACTGTAACGCATTAGTTATTGAGACTTCACTGATTGATTTAAAAGTATTTTTATATTGCTTTCCCCATTTACAAGGATCACAAACTTTAGAATAATAAAATCTAACCTCAGGTATATCCTTAAATAGTTTCATATTAGAGAGTTTACATAAGTTTCTATGGTTACAGTGTCCTATTCTTATATGCCATAACGAAGAATTATCTTCTATTTCCCTTAGGCAAGGTATGTCTTAGATCCTAAGGTCTTATAAGTTCAAATTGTAAACATTCTCTTCCCTATGAGCAGACAGAATAAACTCTTCCTTGGAATTGTGTACTAAGAACTTATCATTCCTAAAATTTACAAGGTATCCTTCATCACATAATTGACTTATACTAATGAGGATGTTCCTAAGACTCTTAACAAACAAAACATTTGAAATAAAAGTTTTACCAAGAAGAACAATATTACATATTCCAACAATCTCTCCCTGAGATTTTTCTCCAAAACTTACTTTTCCTCCTTTCATATTGATAATCTGTTCAAAATAGATATTGTTACCAATCATATGCTGGGAACATCCACTATCCATCTACCATGTATTGCTGTTGGTACATCTTTTATCTTCCTAAAAATGAGATAAAAGATAGGTTTTTGGAATCTAGACTTGCTTGGATCCGGAATTGTTAGACAACAAAAATTTGGGTATCCACATTTGCTCAAAAAAATATGCTTTATGAAACCCAAGTGATTGAACTCTTTTCAAAGAATAGTTTTTCATCCAATGCCTACCACTTTGAAAATTAGTGCAAAAAGGGGCTCTAGAAGGAATAAAATAGTTGTTATTGAAAAGCGATTTTTGGTGAGTATAACCTACTCCAGTAGTGTCTCTATGATGTTTAATTTGAGAATACATCTTGTCAAAAAAAATTCCCATAGGTAAATTTTAATCGATGCTTCTTAAGGGAAAATATTTTAGATTTTACTCTGATGACTAAATTCCTATCCTCAGGAATCATTTCCTTAGAGTTAGATCTTTCCTCAAAAAATTTCATCTTTAAAATAGCATTCTTAAGATCTTTAGAAAGTTCTTCCTTATCATAATTTTCTTTCTCAAGGTCATTAGAAATTTATTTTAAAAACTCATCTTTATCTCGATGATCTGAATAAAGATTTGAAGTGTCTTTTGTAAGAATTTCTTCCCTAGTATTTTCCTTGTCTAATATCTTAGAAATTTTATAGTTTTTCACTTCATGTAACTTGGAAAATATTTATAATTCTTCATATGATGGTTCTTCATTTTCTGAGGATGTTGTATCTTCTTTAGAAGTAATATTTTCGTAATAGTAATTCTTATCAAGAGATAAATTTGTTAAAGCCTCGGCAGAGCATACCTTGGCCATAAGACATGTATGTGGAAAATAAGTAGTATCAATGAATCCCATATTCTTCTGCGCTGGTGAATCATATTTCGAATATTCACTTTCTAAAGAGTCTCCACAACTAGCACTCCATGTAGTATCAGCTTTCAGTACTTTCTTAGCTTTATCTTTATAGAACTTTATCATGTTCCTTTCAAAATGTCTCTCTTTTATATCTTTCTCTTTGAGAAAGGGAAAATTCGGTCTTATGTGTCCACTTCTTTTTCATTCTTAGCATTTGACTTCTGAATCATTCTTATATTTCCTTTCCTTCTTCTTATACTTATATTGGAAATTTATTTGACCAGTTTTCTTGTTCATTCTTTGAGTAATATTAGCAAACTCGTTTTCTGATACATCACACTCACTAGATTCGGATTGGCTAGTAACCTTATTAGATTTGGATCTAGTTACTCTCTCAGGAGTCATAGATTTCAAGTTATTTGATGTTGTATTAAAAGAAATAGTACCATTCCCATTCTCCTTCTTTATGTTTTCAAAATATTTCTTCATCCTTGTTTCATGTTGGAGAAGAGTTCCAAATAGCTCATCTAAAGAAATTTTAGTAACCTTCCGGTTCTCATCAATAGATGTTCTCTTTGATTCCCACTAATTGTGCAAAAAATCAATAATCATATCCACCAGAGCAACATCATCTAGACCTTTCTCTCCCATAGATTGTAATAGGTTCACGATAGTCATAAAACATTGTTATCCTTTTCTTATGGGTTATCAATAAGGAAAATTAAAACCATGATACTCAGATCTAAGCATATCTCTTATGGTCCCAATCACCTTGAATGTACCAAAATGTGTAACTTCGAGTTTATTCCATATACAGTAAGCTTCTTCACAAGAAAAATATGGCCATATATGTTCCCAGTCATTGAACAAAGTAAAGTATTGTGTATCTTATAGTTTAATTGATAATCATGCTTCTTTTGGTTTGTGAAAGTACTAACATCATTATCAGGAATTTGATAACCTCCGATAAGCATTACAAATTTTTTTACTCCAGTATTGATAACGAAAGACTTTATTCGATCTCTCTAATAATCATAATCATTACCATAAAAAATTGGTGGTATTGTATGATTTATGTTGTCGATGGAACCAACATTGATTCCTGCCATCTCAAAAAAAAATTCTACTCCAAAACTAATTAATAACAAAAGATAAGATTCAAGGAAAATATTCCTAAAAAATAAAAATATAGAACAATAAAAAAATGAGCAAGAAAAATTTATATGTGAGTATAAGTATTTCAGAGAACCTCCCTCTGATACTAATTATTGGATCCAAATAACAATGTAGATGCGCAATATACAAGAGGGGGGTGAATTGTACACTTTAAAAATTTTCTTATACAAGGACAGATCAAAGTTTAGCAATGTTAAACCAGGATAATTTACAACACCTCTATCACCAATTGAAATATTGGGACAAAGTATAAATTTATAAACTTATAGTTCTAAACACTTGCTTAAATCTAGAAATTGATTCTGAAAAACCGGTTCCAAAAATATGGATCCGGAAATTGATGCATTTCCAAAGTTTACAATATGTGATTCTACCTTAATGAATATAGAATATAACTGAATCAGAGTACACAAGTTAAGTAAGTATAAGATGTTTATACTTTCTTAAACATACAAAATGCAGTGGAAAAAATAAACTTTTAACAAAAACAAGTAATAAGATATAAATCTTTTAACCCAAAGTGAAGGGTATCCAACAACCTTGGATAAAGTTCCCTTGATTTATAATTTCAATAAAGTCTATCTTACCCACACCAGTGTAATCCCTCGATACAAATATCAGAGTCTTTGTCTTGACATCCCCGTAAGACCTCAACTTCAAGGTAGTTGGAACCTCTGTCTACCTCAGAAACGAAGCCCTTGAACTTCAAGGTAGTCCACACCTCTATCTTCCTATACCTGGAAGCCCTTAAATGTAATCGCCAATATTAGAAGTTGGACAAAGAAATATGAACGAGTAGTTCAGTACGCACATGGCATGAAAAGCTTGTCTCTCTAGAAATCACCTTAATAGCGTGTGGTATCTAGAGTGATCAACTTCTTATTGATATCTTTCAAATGAGATCCTATTTATAGGCTCGGCAGCAACGGTCAGCTCCCTCCTCCAACAGTCATATTTTCCTTAAATTTTGGATGGACCTATACACATGTCACTCAACCAACAGTTAGTGAAAAACAGAATTGACGACATTGTTTCCTAACAAAACATGTGTACCTGAAAGCACAACATCGTTTCAAAGCAATCATAACAAATCAAAGTGTATGTAAAAGGTTCGGAGTCTAACCAAAATATATATTTAAAGACTACCCCAAATATTATATTTGGAGTCTATATAATAGGGATATTAGTATTCAGTTTATCATAAGAATTTGTAGTCGAATTTCATAAAAGTTCATATCCATAATTCGTATTCCGAATTCACAACCAGAATTCGTAATGAGAATTCATCACGGAATTCGTAATGAGAATTCGTTAGAGAATTAATAATGAGAATTCATCACAGAATTCTAAATGTGAATTTATCACCGAATTCGTAATGTTAATTCATCACAGAATTCATAATGAGAATTCATCATCAGAATTCGTAATGAGACTTCATCACAAAATTCGTAATGAGAATTCATCACAGAATTCGTAATGAGAATTCATGAAAAAATTCGTAATGAGAATTCATCGCAGAATTTGTAATGTGAATTCATCACAAAACACTTAATGAGAATTCATCACAGGATTTTTATTGAGAATTCATCATTAGAATTCGTAATGAGTATTCTACATTAGAATTCCTAATGGGAATTTGTCATCAGAATTTGTAATGAGAATTAATTTTAGAATTCGGAATGTGAATTCAGATCCTAAAAAATAATTCTTCATATCTATGTATTATATGATTCAATGAATATAGATGTGAATTCTATTTTTATACTTACGAAAAAAAATGATATCAAAAATGAAAACAAGAAAGAGGTAAATTTCCTTATTTGTGGTAAAACAAGGGTAAAAACAAATTTTCTTAATGATAAGGTGTATATGATTTTCAAAACAATAAGGAATGAAAATGTCATAAGGAAAACCTTATTGGCTCAACACATAACATTTGGAGGTAAGAAATAAAATGCACCATTCATGGAGACGGTAAGTCGTACATACGAATGAACGCAAATTTTATTTCAATTTTGTATTTTTAATGAAATGAAAACATTATGATACATTTTTATATTATAATTACTGTATAATCTCATATATAATTTCATTAAATCCATACTTTATACATCCCATGTATGGCATGAACGAATCATATCACATTGAGGGGGTTGTAGTCCGCACTTTCTCAAATGAAATTATCACGTTTACCCATTATGGAAACCACAAAGGAATTATATAAATGAAAAATACAAAATCATGTAGACAATATAAGTATAATATATATCACATATAAATACAATCCCATAACAATTTCCATCATAATAGGTGGTAGGATATTATTGAACAATCATCATTTCGTGAGGCTGTAATTCACCAACCACTGAAACAGTATGTTCTTTACCCATTAGATGGAGGTGTGTGTTAAGTTAGTTAGAATACTTATCATAACAAAATATTTTTATATTTTGGAATTTTCTTTTTCTTAAAAAAAAGAAATAAAAATATTTTAGGGGGTTGGTTAAGTAAACTAAAAGAAAATATCTAAAAATAAGATGTTACGTTTAAATAGGGTAACTCCCTTTGGTTTGAACCAAAGATTTATTAAAGTGCCTTGTGCCTAAGGTAAGGCTTCTAGGAGGATGAGAGGGATCTTGAGAGATTATTTTGAAAAATATTTTATGATCCAAGGGGTGTGAGAGCTGTTGGTAATGGACATGTTTTGTATACTTTTTTAATATTTGTAATCTTATTTATTTAAATCATTCACTAAATATGTAAACACTACATCATTATTATGTCATAAATAATGTTATTTACTTTATGAATAAAAATTATAAAAAATATACCATGATTTAAAAAATCATTTTATCTTTATAATGAATATTTATAGACAAATATATCAATTATATAACCACACAATAATTATTTTTATCAAAAAAGCACATGTTTATGATATTTTTATATTTACATTAAATAAAAAGTATTTAATTTCATTTTCATAACCAAGTGGCCTTCAAAAGAAAATAATCTCACCCACGGGTTGTATTGGTCAACCATTACTCATCCAATAAGGTTAGGACATGTGTTAAGATAAATTAATGTTATTATAATATTGTTTTTACATTGAAATATCGTATTTTTCTTTAACCGTGGTAAATAAAAGTGAAAAGATATTATTCACAAAAAATTATATTCATCCTATTGAACAACATTTTACATACTAATAATAACCATGTATGTCAGATTATCAAAATTAAAATCACAGAAGTGGTAATATTTTATCTAAAAGAAAAATTCATCTTTTTAACTACTACTAAGTGTTTTCACTATTCCTAAAATATTGATGTTTTTCAGAATAATACCAAAAACCCTGCATAAGCTATATTTGATATCCCGAATTCAAAATTTATTTATATATTATAAAAATAAACAACTAGAAGTTTCAAAATTTAATTTAAATTTAATTCTCATTGTCAAAACAAAAACAGTGTTTTTAAGAAATAATAACTATCAAAAGATTGACAATTTTTTATTTCAAAATTCAAAGTAAAATTACATCAAATGACCAAAAAGATATTAAATGGTGATAGTATAATCAAATTAATATTTTAAACAAATTATAATGAAAATATAACCATATAAATAAATTATATTAAAATGCAGTTTGGTTTTAAAATACTGCATATTCACTATTCATTAAAAACTGAATTTTTTCAGAAAAAAGGCAATAAATTTACCCAAAGAAAACATGGATGTCCTGATTCTAAAAAATAATTTTATATTGTAAAATAGAACGTATAAAAGTGACAAAACTATATATAATGATGTTTATCCATTAAAAGGTGATAAATCAACCTTTAAATGAATATAAAAGTATTTATATATAAAATTAGATTAATTCATATTTTTTAACTCTAAATTTTATTGGATAATTGTAAAAACATTTAACAAACATGTATAATCATATTTTAGTTACTTCTGTTCATTCCTGTCAGTACTATAGTTATGATTAAACTACCATTTAAAATAATATTATATTATTATTTTTAATTATGACACAATGTTGTGTGTAACATTAGACTTCGATGAAACTAATTATTGTGTATCCGGTACACGATCAAACATAGAATATCCATTAAAATAACATTATTATTTAATTCAAAAATATTAATAAATTTGAATATGTATTATTCTTTATTTACTTTGGATGTTAAAATTGTAATTTCATCTTGTCTGAACTATTTGATATTGATCACTAATAACATTCTAAGCATCCACATATGTTCTAAGAATATGTTGAGATTAATGAGTATCTTCCTCATCACTAGAAACAACCATGCATTTTTACTTTTTATTTGTATAGTTACAATTCTCTATAACCTTATCAAAACTCTAAAATAGTCTTTATTTATCATTCTCATTTTTTTTATCTGTATGAGTATGTTTATCATTATAATTTTAATAAAATATATCAATGAAATCAAATATTACTCCTCAGTCAATATTAAAACATCTATATCCTCTTCCTTATAGAGCACAAACAAGAAATATTCCATCATGACCTCTCTATTCAAACTTTCCCATGTTTCCACCTTTCCTCTTTATGAAGCATGGACTTAAAATAAATTTTTTGTCTTTCAAACAAGGAGTTTTATTATAAAATATTTTAAATGTAGTAATACATTAACATGTACAATAGAAATAATTATATTGGATATAAATAGTTGTACTCATGGATTTTCTCTAACTGTAATGAGAATGATCATTTTCAATTACCATAGTTCTCATTTCCACTAAACTTATATTATTTCTTTCAGAATACCCATATCATTGAGGTGTAAATGGTGAACTAAAGACAAGATGAATTCCATGATTCTCAAGATAACTTTTTAATTATTCATTCTTATATTAACCACCATTATTAGATCTTTTCATCATCAATAAATAATAACATTAATTCCTATCATTGTTTTGGAATCTTTTATACAATATTCGGAGCACCTGGCTTATGTCTCATAATAGTAACACAAGTAATATGAGTAGATTAATCAAAGAAGGTTATTAAATACATAACTCCATTCATTTATAATTTTCACATATTCACATATATATTGAAATTAATTACTTTAAGGGATCATTTGGAAAAAATATCTACTTTAATATACACCTAATTTATAATCATTATTTTCTAATAGTTAGTGAAACAAAAATATATTCTTCTTGAAAAATAGGAATACTCAAACAATATCTTGACTTGATAACCTGATCATTTTTCTCTAAAACATGTGTCTATTCATTAAATTATACTTCTAAATTTCTTGCACCATAATTATGTAACAAGAGTTTTTAATTTCACCAACTTGGAAGAAGTATCTTTTTTTATGTTGGAATATTGTTACAATCTTTCCCTCTTTCTCACTTTTCTCATTAAACCCATATTTGATGATGATAAAATTGTTTAGTCATCACAATTTTATTTAAAAAATAGTATATAATGTTTCATCCCATAAACCTATAATTGTTTCTTAGATTTCTTCTTTTATTTTCCAATGTTGGCTATTCAAACAGCATTAATTCTCAAAGATTCATCATTTCCAAATTTCATTGTTCATTCATTTCATTTGATCAAATTATACAACAAAATTAATTATCCTTTCATATAATAACAACTCCAACCATAAATAATCAACCATCATTCTCTTTTTTTAGTTGTCAAAGCAGTTTCAATAATAAGAACCCTTTTTCCACCTTTCCCCTCATTAAATATGACATCATATAATTATTATGAATTTTTTTTAATAAAAAAAGATAATCCGTAGAAAGATGTCCATATTTTTAATGATTTTAAAAAATAGTTTCCATTGTTTGGAACCTACTCTAAATTTTCACAAACACCTTCTTTGGATTCTTCAAAACATCCTTCTTATACTTGTTTTTAGAGAACTTACTCCCCCTCAAAACATTTTTATCATAACATGTTGAATAGTAATAAACCTATTTTCTGAACCAACACATGTTTTTTGTTTGTCAAAATCTACCTTAATAGTACTAGTATCCATATAATTAATATTTTCCAATGATAATTTTGAATTTACCATTGTTATGAGTATATTTCTCATAAACCTTTTATACAAATAATTGTTCACTACTAACCTTCTTGTTTTTAAATTTTTATTACTTATTCTACATTGATTTCATAAAATAATTAAAAGAACGAGATTTAATGGAATCATTTTCAAATTCACAATGATAAAATAAATTTTCAGATTAATAGTTGTTATAAACTTTGTACTTCAGAAATTTTTTTCCTTATCCACATACATAACATTTTAATATTTCATCATTTCAATGTGATTTATTCATTTCCTCTCATGAACAAAATTAGTATCTTTATCAACCTTTTTTGTGAAAATTGATCATTATAATGTTCCGCCTTATGATAAAATTCACTATATTAAGAGATATATTATTAAAATGTTCTTCATTCTGTTCAACATTAAAAATATTTGTTTGGAAAAATTCCAACCCTCCTCCTTTTACATTCAACTTCTCTTCTAGAATTTAATTCCAATTATTTTGTTTTTCATCTTATTTATTAAATATATCATTTTATATTATCAAATTAAAATTATAATCAATAATATATTCATGATTATTTTATTAGTAACATCCAGTTCTCAATTTCTAGTTTTCTTTATCAATCCTTCTAATCATTCTCAAACATTCTTTAAACTATTATCTCAATTGAGATTCAAGTTGAATTTCATCAATATCTACTACTTCTGAAATCAATATTATTCACTATTGAAATAATTGTCTTCTCTACAGGTTTCCTAGAAAAATAGTTTTCATATTCAAAATCATTATCATCATCTTTATCATCCTTATAAAAAATCATGCTTCTTTCAAATTTAATGAAATTTTTATCTCCCCCTCTTGGAAACAATTATCTTTTTTCACTATGTTTGTTGAATGAATTTAATGTCTTTATTTCTCCAACAACACTATCTTCTTCTTATGTATTTCAGAACAGTAATCCAAAAAGTTCCCAATGGATCTACATTCAAAAAAACAAGGTATGTTTCTATTTTTATTTACTTTTACCTCTTCACACATTTATAGAAAAAAAGGATAAAATTTCATCAAATGTTTTTCAAACATCAACTTTTAAACCACAATCTCCCGATTCTTCTTCAATAAAAATATTATTTGAATTTTTTTATTGATAGCCTTGAATGAAATTTCTCTATCATCTTTTGTTTTTTCTATCTTATATTTCTATGTTATCTTTTTGTATGTCATTAGAGTGCTATGCAATTCATCCAGAGAAAAATTTATAGGATCACTATCTTCCAATGAAGAGACAATAACATCAAACATGTCGTTAAGAATTCGTAATCTATTCTCAATCCTATATAATCATACAAATATTCACTAATGCATATTATAGTGTTGAAAATTTCATTTACCCTAGTAAATAATTCACTAAATGATTCATGTTCACCCATCTAGAGATAATCATACATAAAACTCCATATTTGTATCTTTTGTTTATTCAATCTTGTATTTCCTTTATAAATGTTTTTCAACATATCCCAAATACCATTGGTAGTTGAAACACAAATCACTCTTAAAAACACACTTTTTGAATGTTAAAAGAGTACATCATTTTCATCTCTACAATTATTCTAAACATTCTTCTTATAAATGCGTATAAGAGGAAACCTGTCATCAATACCAGGAATTCCATCTATTGTAACTTCCATAAAATAATACCCAAGAATCTTATGAAAATGAAAAACTCTATATTTATAGATCTGATTGTTTTAACAATAATAAAATTATAATTACTTCATTTTTTACAGAATTCATATTCTCTATCAAAAATCAACTTTCAAGAAAATCATCAATGAGTAAATAGAGGGATCTTTTATCTCTGATACCAATTGATTCTTTAGTTTCTTACCTAGATGCTATTAAAAACTTATTAGACATTTAAACGAGATAATAGTACTATTTTATTTGTTTAAAAATAAAAGTATGAAATTCCCAATATGAAAATCCCAGTACAAAAATCTATTTACGAAAATACCACTAGAAAATTAATTGTACCAAAATCCATGTATTATTATACTAGTACAATTTATCTAGTACAGAAAATATATATCTCTATCAGGATATGGTTGAGATAAATATTCCCCTCTTCTATCCCGAGTATAAAATACTCTGTATGATTCCCAATCAAACAGAGTATAGTAATCATTTGAATAATATATTTTAGTTAAATACAATGATCAAATTTCAATATAATATTTTCATCTTCTTCCTGAAAATAAAACATCTTTATGAATAAAAAATTGTCAATCCTTCATCACATTCTATAAATATACAAATTTTCACTTCTATTTTATGAGAAAATAATGTCACATAAAAAAAAAACTTTTCTTCTCATTTTATATGCATGAAATAAAGGTTTAGTTAGTATCATGAAAATGTTTTTACACTTCCAAATAAATATTAAATCTATAGTGTTCCTTAAACATCAAATCATTCATTATCATGTTCATGTCCCCATGAAATCTAAAATATTTTTTGACATCATCATCCTTCTGTGAACTTCAAATATTCTATTCATTTCACCTCCCTTATTATTTATATCAAATAATAAATTTAATTATATTTTTTAATACAATTTACCAATAAAATATTTTTGTATGAATTATTTTGTATGATTTAAACAGTCGGAATTATTCTATAAGAATTATTTAGTATGGATTCATCAGTAAGTATTATTCAAAATGATATCCAAAGTGTGGATTCCATGGTACTAATTATATTATACTATTTATCCATTACGAATTACTTTGTTTGATATCATCAGTATTATTTCCTCATTATGAATTCATAGAATGAATTATTAATTACAAATTCCCTATTACGATTTCTTTGGTATGTATTAATCAGAATGATTTCATTGATAAAAATTATTTTTCTTCCAGAGCATCATCACCATCATTTCATTCATGATAATTGTAAATATCTTTTTATTCCTTATCCTCAACAATATATTTTTCTTACTAAGAATCATCAATATATTTTCCTTCCCGATCCGTATTAACATCCTGAGCCTCATCACAATATCTTCCTTTAGGAGCCTCATCAATATCTCTTACTTCCTCAAACTATGCCACATCTGCTTTCATCTTGTGCATCAAAAAATGTTTCTCTTCATGATCCCCATCAATATATTTTCTTTATTGATCCCCACCATCAAACATTTCCTTAATGAGCCTCATCAATTAAATTTTCTTCCCAAGCCTCAATAACATCTTTTCACTCCTAATCATCTACAACATATTCATCCTCATAAACATATTTTTCTTTTTGATCCTCATCAACATATTTTATTTAATAAGCCTATTCCACATCATTTTCTCCTCAATTATCATAAAAAAATTATTCTTCCTAATCCACATAAACACTTTCTTCTTTAATCACATTTTATTCATAACTTTATTATCATATGTTTCTTAGAATACTTATTCTATGTGATAAATACAAAACATGAATGAATAATAATATTTTTATTAGATATATCTTTAATATGATTATACTCGGAAACTCATTATGATATTCTCCCATTCTGGACCCATGGTGAGTTCAATCAAAAAAAATTATTTTAATTATATCCTTCTTGATATGTTGTAAATTAATAAATAAATTTAGTTTTATTTTTCTAAAAAAAAAATTTATTTTGATATTAAACTTATAAAATGTTTGGTGATTTATCTTATTTAATAAAAAAAGAAAAATTATTTTATACAAATCTTCTAGAAACCTTTTCAAGTTAACACAGTCCCACCAATTTACCAAAATGATATTCTAATTTATTACATCTTATTAAAAACCATTATTTATAACCATAGGAATAAAGAACAAATAAGGGAATGATATTGAATTATCAATGAAGGTAAATAATGGAAAAACATAAGCATAACATGAATAAAATGGTATGATAAAATGAGTATATAATTCGAATATCATACCGGGAATTTCAATGATCAGAATCAAGATAAATGGAATAATGATTATTAGTTTATAAGACTTGAATCATAATGGAATAATGAGTATAATCCATGAAAGAATAACCTCAAAATTATACGTGAAACACATTAAATACACATAATAATAGAAAATATTATGTTGAAGCTACCTACATAGACAATCATTACATGATTGGATTGCAATAATAACCAATGTATAAACATTATTATTGGAATGCCATATTGTGTACCCTATTATTTTACGATTGGGATGTCTAGTTGTGTACCATTTTATTTTAGGATTAGTATTTCCACCCATTTAAAATCTTATTTTTGTCTTAAGATAACATCATTTTTATCTTTTGGGATTCCCTCTTATGTCTCCTCATGTTTTAGGCATGGGATTTCATCTTGTGTAACCTCTTATTTTATGAATGTGATTCCATATATTGTTACCTCTTGATCACTAAATCATTTTATGTAACCCCATTAATTGGAAGTATATATAGGTCCCACCCACCACAAAATAAAATCATGCATCCTTATTCCACAAGAAAATTACACTTGAATCATATCGTGGCACATAAAAATAATTGGGTCTCAAAAAAATCAGATCATAACTCATGAAATGTAATGGGTATCATTACATTATATAATATCATTATATATGTAAAATTAATAGTTCTCAGAATCATTTCATCAAATTATAAACCGTGGGAAGAAATGGGTTTTAAAATCATATAACATGTGGAAGAAGAAAAAATGACTTAAGCATCATTATATTAAACCAAAAAACCATTCAATAAAATATATGAATTGTTTTCCAAGATCAAATACTAGTAAATCATAAACTATCCCATATTAATCCATATTATATGGAGAATTATTATGAAATATCACATTCATAATTTCATACGTAAAACATCCTTTCAATAAAAGTAATTTTCAGAAATCCATTTTAAAAATCATTTCCTTATAAAGATAACATTAAAATTACATTTAAAAATTTCAATGATGAAGATATAGTTTAATCGTTGAGATATTATTTTTAATACATAATTTCTTGTGAAAAAAATATTATCTTTGAAAATACTATGATAACTCAGAATGATGGATTGAAATCATTTTCGAAACCATTTTCCTAGAAAAAATAAAAAATATGATTCAAAACATTTAGTAGGAATATACCCTGAACGAAAAATTGAAAAAATATAAATAACAAATTATAAGGATTTTAAATAATTTGAAAATTTACAAATGATTCATGAAAACAATTTTGGATCCCCATTAAGAGAACATGGTTTTAAATGAATGCATATTTCAGACTAATTACACTGATAAAGTCAAACATTTATAAAAAGCTTTCTTAATCTTATTTTGTAAAATATAGTTAAAACAACTGTACTAATAAATGAATATATAATGGGTATATATAGAATATTAAATTTCATGAGTTCTCTTTGGTGATGTATCATAGTATTTCACATCTAAATTCATAATCATAAACAATATTGATAAATAATGAAATTGTTCGAATATGCTTTTACCATTTAGTAACATTGAATTATAATCCCCAAGTAAGAAATTTTAAATTCCATGAAAAAAAAATTATGAAAATAAATTTATTCATTATTTAACATTTCAATGGTATTATATTCACCTGATTTCAAAACATAGGTGCATAACACAACACATATCTCAAAGAAGGAAAAATTAGGCAAAATTAATTTATTAACTTGGTAACATTTTAATCATAATCCACATAAAATAAAAATCAAAAAATTTAATTAAATATTCATATATTTAATGATATTAATCATAATATTGATATATGGTAAGTATACACACCACATATAACAATTATGTGGTCGTTATCACCAATGTCTCATATAAAATAAAATTAAGATGAGAAAACCCGTACTACTATAGTAAATATATAATCATGATCTACCTATAATACTAACATAAATTTGGTTATTTTAATATAACTAAATAAATTAAATTAATTATATATCATTTCATAGGGATGTTTATACAGAACAAAAAAAATATGGTGGTGAATTTCATAGTAATCTCATGTAAATAAGAAGTTAGATAACATTCTTTTATCACAAGTATTATCATTTTTTTACACATCCAAAATTATTTTATAATAAATATAGGTTTTTTATAAATATAATAAATAACCATATTATAATATCTAATAACATATATTATTTAGTTATGATTTTATATCACCTATTTATTAATAATTCCTTGCTAATGTAATGTTTCGGAAAATAACTTTTTTGTTTATCATATGTGTTTCGACTTGTTATTGTTTTTCCTAATTCATAATACATGATATATTTATAAAAAAAACTAAACCAATATTTATCTATAATATATATTATTTATAAGTATAATTATATCAATATATTAAACATACAAATATTAAATTATGTAAATTATTCTTGGAGATGGTTGGCTGTATGTATCCATAAATGCAGCTTCTGTTTCATTGTTCTATTGAAAGAAATAATTTAAATAAGAAATATGTATATAAAAATAATATCATTCCATTATTATTATTAAGTCATATATATTATATATTATTACTTAATCTATCCATAATATATTCCAGGGAACATGTGAATGAATCACATCAATTTTAGGAGGAGATAGTCAATGTGTACACAAACTATGTAATAGTATTTTAAAAAATATAATGCATGAAGGTATGTGATATATAATAATTATATAATCATAATATAAATTTAAATTTCAAATATATAATATAAATTTTTTGATTCCAAACGTAATAAATTCAGTTCATATATTAAACGAGTAACATCACTTTGAGGAGGTGGTAGTCCACATGTCTACAAATGAATTTATCATATTTGTAGAAAACACAATATATGAAGGTATGTTTTATATAATATATAAATAAATATAAATAAATAAAATATATAATATAAATATATATCATATAAAAATAGAGCTTCTACTTTAATTCCCAAACATGTGAGGTGGTAATGTCAAAACAAACAGCATTGCTTCATGGGGTAGTAGTACATCATACACAAAAGGTATATTTTTAACCCATTATATGGATATGTTTTTATGAATATGTAAAAAACATATAATAACAAGATAACAGTATAATATGAATTAATTTTTTATAGAATAAGAACTTAATATGATGAATTGAGCTAATTTGGAATAAAAATAAAACTAAAGATCTTGATAAATGATGATACCTCTTATTCGGGTGAATCATTATGTTGTGCACCAATGTGATTACATGGATTTTTTATACAAACAATGTGAGGATTATAGGAGGAAGGTATGGATTTTTTAAAGTAAATTGAGAATATTCTGGCTCATTCTATTTTATTTGAGAGGTGTAAAGATGTGGGAGAGGTGGTGTCCTTTTATAGTGGAGGGATGGGACACATTTTATATTTTTTTAATACATGTAATGTGTACCCATGGTTTTACATAAAAAATTCGTCATAAAAAATGAAAGCTGTAAAATATATGGTCTATTTCCAAAACATGTCCATCCAATGGGTTTTGAAAAGTATCTATGACATTTGGTCTCGTATGTTTATCGTTTAATCCTTTGTTAAGATTTATTTTACATTAATTTTAGTTTTAATTTTTATTTTTCAGTGTAACTACTATTTTAGTTCAATAATGTAGTTAATCTTATTGAATAAAAAATATAATAATAATTACAATATTTTAAATAATTTTTTAGAAATTAAATTCACATAATCAGAAAAAAAATTAATATTAATTCTAATCCCAAAGATGTGGTGAGAAAGAGTGTTTTTAAAGTGACAATCCTTAAAAGATTAATATGTTTTCTATAAATATGTTTAATTTTAAATAGATGTAAATTAAATAAATTGGATTAATTGATGTATAATTTATAAAATTATTCTTTTTAAACCATTTATAAATACAATATAGTCATATTAAAAATTAGATGATAATTTTTTTTTTAAATTAAAAATTTTCATTTTTCAACCACTCAAAAAAAAGCGTAGAAAAAAAATAAAATATATCCTCCCAAATATAATTTTTAATATTCAACATCAAAAATTTTTTTTTTTGGAAATATAAAATTTTAAAAGCACAAAACCTTATATTCAAAATAGGTTCTCCATTAAAAGGTGATAAAATTGCTTTTAAAAAATATATATATTTTTATGTAATATTGGGTTTATTCTTATTTTATGCATAGCAAAGTTATTTAATAAATTTTAAAAATATTTTATTGAATATGTAAAATATATATTTCATTAATATTATTGAAAAATATTAGTTAATTTAATTTATTAGGTTGTTTACTTTTTGACAAGAATAATGATTTTTTAAAAACATTCAATTTATATTAAATTGGATATTATATTAATTTCAAATTAACTAGTAACAAATTAATTCAAACCCGTATTTTCATAAGTTATTTAATCATATAAATAAACAAAAATATAATGGTTATATTATATTATATTATATTAAATAATAATATTTTAAATAATGTATCATTTTCTGGTAATACATGGTCTAGCATGTTACAAATATTACCAAGGAATTCCAATCTTAGATGGAATGCATGCTATCCTCGACGCTCTAACCAGAGAAAGTTAAACATTATATTGTTTATAGTTCATTATTTACATGTTGATGTGTATAATTAAATGAATACATATAAAGAAATTTGTGTTGAGTGAAATGATATATATCAAAAACAATAAATTAAATTTAAAAAACAGAATATATCTCAAAATTTCATGGTGATATAGTAGTTCATATAAACTATCCAACTTAGTGAATCTGTCATAAATTTGTGTGGCATGTATTGTTATATAATTAAATGTTGGATATGGTAGACATGATTCTAGACTATCATATCATGGGTATTTTTTATGGATTATTGATGGAATTTATTAAGGTATCGATCAAAGTAAGTAAATCCAGTCTCAGAGATATAGACATAGTGGTTATTATTTTTTGATATACATTCTTATTAACTTTATGTTATTTATTCCTATGGTATGAAACTGTGTATTATTACAGAAAAATATTAGTACTATGGATATTTGGATATCATGTTTTGAACTCACACGATCTATGGAATACTTTTTGAATTGGTAGATTTCATTAAATGGGATCATGTTAAGGGAAATGGATCTATGATGGAATGTTGGTTAGGTTCAATACAATAGTTTGTGGAATCACACGATGAAGATAAGTATTGAATGTTTTCCTATATTAATTAATATTGAATTTTATTACATTAATTTATTAATTACTTAATGGGATCCTTAACATTGACATTGTGATTTATGATTTACATGACATATTAATATGGCATTAAATTATACTGTTTTTATGCTACACATCAGAATTTTTTATTTACTGATTAATTCCAAATCTTATTTTATCCATTGTACACTCTGATAACTATCTAATACCTATGGAACAGTCTCGTCATGATTTCCCTCTAGTTCCTTTACATTACTCAGCAACCACTTACTTATTGGGAGGCACACATGAGGTGATGTGGCAGTCCATTCCAAACAATGTAATTCAAGTATGGATGTTACACCATATTCTATGTATCCTATATTAATATCTATTTTAATGGAATTTTAATTGAAAAAAATAATTCTTGATGTTTATATTGTTTTTTATATAATTTAATCAAAGGTTCTATAACTTTCAATAATTTGTTTTGGTTGGATATGATTTATTTAAAATATTAATGAATAGATAAACAAAAATTAAGTTATTATCACCTTTTGGTTATTGAGGGTCTGATTCAATAGTTGAATACTCCTAAAATATATCCCTATAATATTTATCATCTTAAAAACAAAATATTATATATTAATTACTTCAATTTTTTTTCTTCTTTATAAAATCAATCCTTTTTTTCCAGAATTCATTCATTCTATATATTTGATAACAATAATTCTATTCCTATGATTTTTTTTATCAATCCAAATTATTCTATAAATGAGATAAATATTTTTCATTCTATTTCCAAAGAAAATGTTTAAACCTGTAACATCAATATAAATAAATTAATTTTCCTTATTATTCATATCATGAAATCAACATTAAAATATATAATAAAAGTATTAGTGAAGGATTACATCCATGAAACATCACAAATTGTATTTTTATATATTAGTGATTGAAAATCCATGGTTTTGACTATATACTATAACAATTGTTACCATTTTCTAATAGAGTATGGAAAATATAATCTCAATACATGGTGTTATGGAAATATTATTCACCCATGAATTTCTCCATTCAATGAATCCATTCTGAAAAAAAAAACTTTTATTAATGAAACATCATGATTAACACCAGGTTTGTAAAATTGTATTTATAAATCAGAAAATCTAAACTATATTATATTTATTTATTAAAATATATTTATAGAAAAATAAATTTCATTTTCAAATCCGCATTATAAGATACATAATAAAATTCATTAATTTTTTTTTCTTTTTTATAAAAATAATGAATTCAATTCCTCAAGGAATATCTAAAGGGATAATAAAGTACTAAGCTACTCATAGTATATGTTTGTTCATTTGAGCAGGCATTTTAGTGTATATTTGGTCAATTAAATTAGAACTATTTTTTTTATTTTTTCAATTATTGTTTTATACCATCATAGCCTACACAAAGTCCTTTGGAAACCCAATTATTCTCTATGTGACTTCATTAATAGTATTCCTAAAAATATTTCATTCTATTCTATTATGGAAATCCAAGAGGGGAATGAGGTACATATCTGATAATGTGCAATGCTAATTCATAGGACTGAGCACATTATTGTAAACTTCTCAAGGAGATTGGAAACACATTTCTCCATTTTTTCATAATGATCACAAACCATATGTTCCAACATGAATTTATCAGATTCTTTATCTTAATCATGATTTATATTTAATATTATGTGGGTTAAAATCAGCTTAAATATCATTTCCATGTTTTGGGGGTATTGTTCCAAAGAAATTGGTTACCCATGTTGTTTTCATCTATTAAATTTATAAGAGTGGTGTTATCCAAGTTATAAACATGGTAAAGACATGCATCCTTCCATAGTATATTCACGAGATAAATTTATGGCAAAAATTGTACATGAAATGATCTTGGTTGAATGTAATGAAAATACCAAAGATGTAAGGTTGAATAATTCTCACGGAATTAATTTTTTTCCTATCCATGAATTACATATATTATCATTATTCCATATTCAGGTATCTGGTTCTTACCACTTTATAGATACCCAACATTTTATTACATGTCTATTACATAATTTTAATTCTATGAAACATAATTTATATAAATTCAATGATAAGAATATTTTTTTATCATGGGGGAAATTAGGATCATACATTAATTTGACATAATAATGTGAAAAATGTGTTTAATGTCTTCTTCTTTATCATTATAAAATATCACATTATATTTAAGACATTTAGTCACTTTTAGATATACATCAAAAATAATAGTAAGATAAAATCCTATTTATCATAGAATAATGAAAATAAATCAACATATCATGTGTAAAAATATTAATAATCAACACATCATAAGATTATTATCACCATAAATATTTTTATGGAAAAAATTGGATAATGTAGGGGAATTTGGATAAACATAAAAAATGAAACATCTTATCATCGGGATCAAATGCCACATATAGTTATCATTAATTCCAGCATCATTTTCACAAATAATATTTTTCCAAATCATAAAATCATCACTATAAAAAAATCTATAATACATTTTCACACATAATAAACATTATATCTTTTAATTCACCACATTATTATATTCATTTGGGGTAATTATAATTCTAGTCTCTATAATCATATCATAATATTTTCATACTCATTCATTCCACATGGACCGTATAATAATTATAGTCATGAAATAAACCATGGAAAATAATACATTTTATAGGAATTACTTAAATAATAATTTCATGAATCATCTATTATATTCACAAATGAATAATAGAAATCATATGTGGTATAAACATAATATTTCATGAGATATGAAAAAACAACTAAAGGGGAATCAATTATGTGTTTTGGAAAATATTTTTTGGGAAATAATCTTATTTGTTTTATAAATCATGTTAAAAATATTTATATTAGAAAAAAAGGATGAATAAATAAATTATATTTATATTACATTAGTTTAAAAACTACCACATATTTCCAATAAATAGGGATAAACCAAATAAAATGGGTTGTGTTTAAGAATCACCATACGAAAAAAACCGACATTATTTTGATGTATTTCATCCAAAATAATAATAAAAATATGATTATTAAATCATTGATCCATAAGTGAATTATGATAATTTTATCCACTATTAATCTAATATAGTTTCTATATTCTTATTTTTAACACTATTTTTTAAATGTAAATTATTTATATATCATATTCTCATTAAATTATTCTATTTTGTTTAAATGTCGCTAATTTTTTTTGAGGTCATTAATACATAGGTACGATTAATTACTAACATTTGAAATATATAAATTTATACATTAATATAGGGTAGACAAATTATTATTTCCATTTTTATGTTTTCTGTTGTAAAAAGTTTTTTCAACGTCATAATGGGTCATTAACATACTATTAAAGGGATAATGCTGAATGTTTGGGAATTGAATGGTTGAAATTTATCTATTTCATTATTATGATACATCTATTTGGAAAAGAACAATAATTTAGTATCATAGTATTCCCATAGTAATTTCATAATTTTTTTTAAATAATTTAGAAAATCTATGTCATTAAAAATAGTAAAGAGTTGATAAAAATATATTATCTCATTTATGAGCTTATCTAATACGGAACTAAAATTTCCATGATGATTGGAGTTGGATTACTAAATAATATCCCTAGGTATTATAGGGTTTTAATTGAAATGATTTGGGGAGAACATTATGGTTTCCATTTGAGGAAGGATAGGTTTTCCATAGGGAGAGACAGGGGTTATTTATACATGATGAGAGGGATATTTTTAGTATAAAATATTATATCAGAGGTAAAATACATAATGGTTTATTTATTAAAAATAAATCACATAACACTATAATGAAAAGGTTTTAAAACGTTAAACCCCTTAACAATTAAAATTAACATAGTTTATTAAAATATAATGAGGAAAAAGGGAAAATAGTATTTTAAGGAATCAGTTTTGACACTTGGTTTTTGAAAATTATATATAGGCTTCCAAATTATTTTTGTAATATTTCAAAAAATAATTTATGAAATTACTTTTTTTTGGATGAATCTAATTTTCTATAAATGATTAATTCAAAATTAAATCATGAAATATCTAGTTTAAAAGACATAGTTTAGTGAAAATTATATTTTTTACTATTCAATTGAATGGTGAACTATTTCAAAAAAATACCAAAAAACCCTATAAAATATTAAATGTTCTAATATCAAAATAATTATTCATTTTATCAAAATATATATCAATCGTAGTTAATTTTTATTTTTAATGTAAAAAATTATTGTTTTTATGAATTCTATTTAAAATACATTTTTTAAAAAATGTTCTAATATTTAATTTGAGTTTTATATCCATAACAACATTTTTTTTTTGATTTATAATATTTATATTTATTAAAATTAATAATAATAAATATTATTTGATTAAAAATTTATTATTCTCATGATAAATTTATATTTGAATGGCGAGGGTAGAATTTCAACATCCATGTAACTATTACAATGATTAAATTAATAGTCAGACAGCCACATTACATCCTGTAAATACATATAAATTCCTTAATGCATTATTCAGCGCAATTCATATCATGATTATATATTTAATTCATGTGTAATTATTATTTATTTATTAATATTTTTTTCATTTATATAGTGTTGTTTGAGGGATGATTTATATATAATATTATGGTTATCCATCATTCTTATAACAGTTTTTTTCATATCATTTTTCTAATTCTATTAATTAGAATTTTATTTTCATTGTTAATTTAATATTGTAAATATTTTCATTAATGAAATAATTTTTTATTTATTTATCTATTTTTTTAATATGTATAATATTTTAGATCAAATATAATACACATTTATTTTGAGAAACATGTATAATTTATAATCCAAGGTTTGCTACACTCTTCCAAAATATAGAAATTTCATCCCCAAAATTTCAAATGATATTTTCAGTTGATAAATGGTTAGGGTACTTTTGTTTCATTATTTCCTCTGGTTCCCACATCACCCCTCGATAGGTATGGTTTAGCTAATGAACATTGACTATTCATTTTGTTTTTTTTTCATTGTAATTTCCTTCTACCGTCTATTTTCTCCACTAGGTTTTCCACATTAGATAGCTCATTCTATAGTCGTACCACCTCTGAATTTAATACATGTGAGCTGTTAGGTATGTAATAATGCATTATTAATACATTAAACATTTCATGAATTTTATTAGTAATTGGTCGATGTGAATGTAAATATAGAATTTCTCATATGGGATTAAGGATATAGTAGGGGAAAATGTAAATAGGTACAAGATTCCCTTCATTCCAAAAGATACGAATCTCTTCCCTAGTGAAATTCACTGGAAAAAAATTGCCTCCATCACCATACTTAATAACACATACAAATTTTTGATTATTGATCGTTTTATGAATACATGTTTCTTTTATATTTTTTTCGGATCACCTTAACCTTCTATATCAAATCATGCACAATATCATGTCCAAACAGATTTATTTTTCTAAATTTATATAAATAGTTTCTGTTTTACATCGCATCTCATATATATCTTTAGATATATATGTTTTAAAACATGAGTGGATATTTTCTAAATAGAATTCTTGTAATGGGAGTTATTGATCATGCCTATAATTGATTTCCATTTAAAAGGATCATATCATTTCATTGAGTATCTTGATACCCCTTTTCATATTGGAAAATAATTTTGGGGTGGTAGGATATTCTGGAAATTAATTCAGTATTCAAATTTTATTTAATACATAATCATAATTTAGAGGTTCAACTTATATAAAGATAAAAAATTCCTAAATGTAGAACACCATACATCCTCACAACATTATTTAGGTATTCCATGGTATGTTATTATAGTGAAATGTATTCCCTAATTTCAATAATTCAGAATATCCTTATGATTATATATATCCTATCCCATATCACATTTCTTTATTTGAATTATTCATGATATTTATGACAATGACCATGGTGAAATTATCTCATCTATACATTAGTATAAAAAATGGTTTCATCAAACCTACAGTAGTTGGAAACATTGATTTAACATACTAACATAAAAAAACCATGATGTATATTCCCCAATCTATTCCATAGTATTGTCCCACCATAAGTTCTAATAACTATCATTATACATATTAGATTTTCTAGGATTTATTGGGAATGGTGCGATATTACCATTATGTAATTTATCTTTCCTTATCTTATGTGAAGATGGTATAAAAATCCATGTTCAAAATTGAATCAAAATATCATCATTAATGTGGAAATACTGGAGCTTCCCTTCACATACATATTTTATATTCATTTGTAGGTATAGATACTCAATTTTTGAAACCCTGATCTTATTTCAAATATCTTGTTGGGAAATGACTTGGAAAAATTAGGATTAATTTTATTATGTTATTATTCCATGATAAATCCTTTGAATATATAGGATGATTGGATCTTTCTCAATCCACATACTAGGTAATGTAGCATGTTTTATTATGCTAATTGTGTCACCTAGATTGATCAACTTTCCAAGATGGTATTGAATAGAGATACCAAATTCCTTAATTTGATTTATTAATTTTCATTGACTCACGTTTAATAAATTATATTGGAATATATATTTTATAATATTACGATCATAATATATTTTGTACTTCTCACCATAGAGATATCATCACAAAATCTTCAAGGAGAACATAATAGCTGTAAACTCTAGATCTTGCATCATGTAGTTTTTTGAATGGAATGTCAGATATGATGGGGAATAGTTTATTATTTTTTAATTTTTCATTAGCACAAAACCCAATTTTATCTTTAATGGATAACTATATATCAAAGAATCATATCTATTTGAAGGTAGTGTGATTAAAAACATAGTGATTATCTTCTACTTGATCTCCGTAATAGTTTCATCATGTTCTTCTTTTCAGTCATATGCAAAACCTTTTGTGATAACTATGTTAGTGGGATATAAATTCATAATATATTTAAGAAAAAAGGTTAGTAAAATTCTTATAAGAAAAGGAAAAAAAGGATTCACTTGATATATGTGGGTCTAGGACATTCATTAGTTGCATTTAACTTTTAAGGTTCCCCATAAATTTGATAATATGTGAACATGTTCCCCAAGAATATTGATATGTGCCTCCAAAATTCACACTTTTTAAACATAAAATAAATGTTATCCATCCATAACATCTCAATCACAAACCCTATATTATTTTCTCATCCCCAATTTCTCATGGAGTAAATGAAAATATAATTGACAAAAACTACATAAAATATTTAATTGTTGTCTATAAAGGCCTTATTCATTAAGTACATGAATATTGTAGTGTAATTAATAATTCCGAAGAGTTTCAATATTAAAAAATAGGGTATAAACATGATAAAGAATGAATTATTATGAATATATTCCATTACCACCTTCATTTAATAGTACCTAGAACGAAAATCCACCCTTGAAAAGTACTGAGATCCTTAGTGTTGACTAAACAATTCATAAACTCTTGAAAATGATACAAGATGTTTATTTTGGTCTTGTGGAGATCTATATAATAGAGACACAACCAAATTGATCCATCCTTCCTCTTAAACAAGATCACTGTCACACCCCAAGGTGAATTCCTAGTGAATATGGGCCCTTTTTACAAATTCTCATGAAACGTCATCTTTAACTCTGATAGTTCAATTAGGGAAATCCAATAAAAAAATTAGATATAGGATTCCTGTCATGTATGATCTCAATTGAGATCAATACCTCAATATATGGTAGAACATATTGTAACTCTTCAAGAAATATATTTGTATATTCCCTCATCATTGGAATTTTATTTAGGTTGACACTTTCATTTGATTAAACATTAGGGAATGGTATGCTTCTTTACAAGGTATCATCACCCACAATATTGACATATTTTTTATAGGATATTAATGATATTCATTGAAATTTTATAGGATCATGGGATAGTAATGAATATGAGAAGAGAAAAAAATTTGATTGTTGATGTGTGATAAATATAATGTGATGAAATCCATGCCTAGTATAATCTTGAATTCCATAAATGGAAGGATTATGATATTCAATGCAATAACCATCCAATATATTCTATAAATATATTATTCAAACACTTTTGTTTAATTTACCTCAACAAAACATGTTTTTATAGATATCACTAATTCATGTTATCATGCATTTTAGTCAATATATATTAATAATATTTTGTATATAACGGAATTCATAGAACTATAATAAAATTAGAAAAATTTCATAATTGAGTGAATATGAAGTATACCATGTATAACATAATTTTTAGACACCACATTATTTGTGATGATGGAATAAGATTTCCTTTTCTCATTTTTATTTGGTGGTCATTTTTTTTATTACCCACATGGACAGATAATTTAGTCCACTAGTATGTATAGTTCTCTTTCTTCCTACTGAGTAGTAATAGAAGCATGGGTTGTTCATTAGGATGGTCCTTCCTTTCCTACATCATGTTTTCCATATTATTCATGTCTCCTAATCATTAATTATATTAGTGGAATTCACTCCCAATAATGATTGATTTCCCTATTCATATAAGGAAATTCAACGGATTTTTCCTCCCACATCTTCAAATCATGGGTGGTGGAATCCCCTTTCCATATTTCTAACATCTCCATCTTACTTGAAACTGTATTTCTATCATAATACCACAATAACCATTTTAACATTACAAAATATTCATATATACGTTAATAGAATGTCACACTACTTTATCATAAATATAAAAGTCTCATATAACCATATTATCTAGATGATTTTTTGAAACCACAAAATAATATGCCCATTTTTCTATCATTTTTTATAATAAATCACATTGAAAGTCATTAATGACTTCTGATTATTTTCTTATATGCTAAAAAATATTAACCATTCTTTTTCATCAGTATAATGTATTAGATATCCAACATTGTTCAATGAGGTCGATCAAATTACATGTCACAAAATATTTTATTATTGTTATCAAAATACAAATATTTAATTTCACCCATGATTTTGTTTTCATTTATATAATAACACAATTTATTTATCTTTTACTCAAAATGATATACATATAGAGTATTAGTGTCCTTATTAGAATAGTGGAGTATAGAAAATATCATCTTTATTAGGATAACATTATATTCTTTGACAATTAGATCAAATGATTCAATAAATGTTGCTTGTAACTTCCTTATCAAAGAATAATTAGCCTATTTATAATTATTGGGTGAAGGAGGATGATCCGCATGATCTAGATTATAATATATATCCTGATTCAACTGGATTAAAATATCTATAATGTTCTGAACTACACCTCTAATGGAATTTGGAACATCATTTTCAAAATCATTATATTATCCATCACATGGGTTATTGGACATGTTTATCTACGATCACACCCTTTTTGAAATATAAATCTACTGAAAAAACATTACTCATTAAATCAATAATAATTTTTTTCCTTTGGTTTTGTTGCTCCAATTTCATATCTTATGGGATCCCTATGATTTTCCTTTTTTTAAAACAATTATTTTATGATGATTTAATAAAAATAAATTTAACCGAATGGTTTCAAAAAAAGTTTCTATTCCAAATTACCAAATTATATAAACTGTTAATCTATTTCCAAAAATACATACTCAAATAAATTTCATGATTATTACATAATTTTAATGAAAACAACACAATAGTTAAAGATTAATAGATAAAAAAAGATTTAGTATCTGAGGTAAATTATGATCATACATCACTATAACATAAGAATCAAAAATATTTATTTATATACTTCTTATTTATCCATAAAAAATCATATTTTCCATTTAGTACATGAAATCACATGAAGATATACATCAAATAATGGTGTGAGCTAAAATACCATTGAGAGGAGGAATATGTTCCATGAATCAATATAACATGGGTGAGAATATGATTATTCATAACATTACTGACATTGGATCGTCATAAAATTATATATTTCAGTATTTCATAAATCTATTCAGTGTTAAAATTAATTAAAATTAAACACCAGGTTATAGTGGTCAAATACAAAACAAAGTTGTAAACAAAACTAGAATAATGTTCAAGCATAATATTTTTTCATAACAATATTATTAGAAATTAAAAAATTTTAATCCTGTAAATTAATTACTAAAATTATATCATATAAAATTTTAAATTATATAGTGAATTAGAGGGATAAATAATTCTACCCCCACTTAGAATATTGTTACATTTACATAATCAGATATGTTGTATAGAATGTGTACAAATCATAGTCATGAAATAATCAATGCAAAAGTACGGGGTTAATAATTATTTGATAATTTATATATTAATTCATAAAAATTGGGGTTACCAAATTAATAAATTAATACATATTTGGAAGTATCATCTACCATATTGAGTGAAGAAGAAATATCCTAAAAGAAGTTAAAGACCTGTTTTGGAAAATCTATTTATTTTGTTTATAAATCAATGTGGAAAGAATGATTTCCATAACAAGGGAAGGTAAGAATAAATAAATGATATGTAATGAACATTAGAGGAATATCCATACTGCATAAGTCTTGAAATAAGATTAATCCAAATAAATGTAGTTTTTATGATTAATACCTTCACCACAAATCACGCATTATTCGTTGTTTTTAAACCACTTGGACAATAAATATTCAATTATTAAAAAATAGTTGCATAAGTAAAAGAACTTATATTTTCCCAATATTCATAGATTGTATGTATTAAATTTTAATATATATAATTCATTGTTAAACACAAATTGTTCTGAAATCATGTTTTCCTTTAATTTTCCAATTTGGTTTGAATGTGACTATTTTACATTGAGTTCATATATACATGTCAAAAATTAATTCAAGAATAAAAAAATATTTATACATTTATATATAAAAAATAATTTATTGTAAAATAACATAGGTTTCCAGATAAGAAAAGTATTAGAAATGTCATCTTTGGCGATTAACTGATTATTGAAGGGATATTATCAAATGATTGGGAAAGGGATGTTATAAATGTATATATGTAACAGTTATGATTCATAAAAATGGTTAAAATAATTTGTTAAATGTTAAAATAATTCATACTTAATTTTTAATTTTTTTAAGGAAGATGGATATAAGAAAGAATTGAATAAAATGGAAGAGTTGATTGAAACATATTATTTTATTAGAGTAACTTCTATTTTTTGAAACCAAAACTATCTTGATATTTGAAGTTTGATTACACGATAAGGTCTTGATGTATTATATAGTAATTTATAAAGAGTATTTTAGTATTTATTTCTCTTGTTAATGTGATTTACGTTTGATTTCCCAAGAAGAGGGAGAAACGATTTTTATACATGAGGTCTGGGGATTTTAATATTAATATATTAAATAAAATATTATATCAAATATAAAAAATTTATTTTTGATTTATAAACAATATAAATCATCATTAATTATAATATAATGTGTTTATTGAATTAATTCTTTTTTATAATTTCAATTCAATTAGTTTTTAAAAAAGGAAAGTGGAAAATAGATGACTATTATTTTATTGTATCATTATTGACTTTATGATTTTAAAAATTGTTTCTAGGTTCATAAATTAATTTTATAGTAATTTAATGACACATTTATGAAATTAAGTATTTTTCTGTTGAACCAAATTTTCCAGAAATTATTAGTTCAATATTAAATCATAAAGGATTTAACTTAAGATACAATGGTTACCCGGAAAAACATTAATTTCACTATTCGCATGATAATTGATATAATTTAGGAAATTATCAAAAAATAAATCTAGGGAATTTTCAAAAATATTATTTCAAATATTATATTTATTTTTTCAAAATATATTTATAAGATAAGTATTTTTAATTTTTAAAAGAAAAAATAACATTTTTATGAAAGAAATTAAAATATTGTTTATTGGTAATGTGCTTATATTTTCATTTTCATTTTTTCATTATGATATTTATTTTTTTAATTATATTATTTAGACTTAATTAAATCAACCTTGATAAATATTATTTATATCACAATTTATTGTTTTCAAATTCAAATACAATCCCAAATGGTGAGGTAATTATTATCAATGCAACATCCCTATTGGAGGAGTCAGATTACTATTCTAACAATCATATTAAAATTATAGTAATGAAATTACCGTTAATAAGTACCTCTATGTTCCATCACTAATTAAAAAACCCAATTCCTATTATTGTTATATATTTATATATTCAACAATTTTATTTTTTTACAAGTATTTTTTTCTTTCCTATAGTGTTTTTCTTGGCAGTGATAAATTTACCAGATTGGGTATATCTATAATTCATTTTAAGGTTTTTCTATTTTCTATTTTGTTTAAAATGTATGAATTATGAATTTACTGGGTTTATTATTTGATAAATTTATAGATTTTAATAAATGAAATAACGTGTTATTCATTTCTCTAGGTGCATCATGTGTCTAATATTACACAATATTATTTAATACACATTAATTTCAAGAAAAATTTATGTTCTATAAACACAAGTTTGTTACATACATCATCTAATTATTAGTTCAACCACATTTCAAAATTGTACAATTCCACCATTTTCCTCCTTAACGTTACATAGAAGTATCATATTTCCCATCATGAGGGATTAACCACCATTTTCAAGGATCCGTGAATAGTTTTTAATTATATCATTCATATTAATTTTAGGTATTTTTTCAATTTATTTTTTCTTTATTATCTTTCTTGGAAATTTTAACACATTTTTTAGAAACATGGTAGTCTTTACTCTAGCTGAATATCCATGGATGTAAATATTATTAAATAATTGTTTTAATTTGTGTGGGTGGTATATATTTTTAATTGGATATTATTTTTCATCATTGTATACATCTATTATTGAATTATTTATATATATTAACACTTATTCATTTCTAACAATTAATTTATTTTTGTGGTATTATTGAAAAGTGTGTACGATATCCATCAAACAAGCATATCCATTGAGAAAAAGTATGGGGTCTCACCCATATTTACAAATTTGTAGGTTCTACATTGCATAGTTAGAAATAATTATGCAGAATGAAATATTTATTTGGTTATGATGAATATAAAATTTTAATTTTATGAAAGGGAATATATTTACTGATTAATTCCTCCACATATATTCTTCCTATGAAAAATTATTACGATAATGGACCTATATTAATGACTAGTTCTTATTCTAAAAATTATGCATCCCATTATTTTGTTGTTTTATTGATCCTTATTTTAATGTCTCCACCATAATATTAATTAATCTCTTTACCATTATACCTTGGAGCTTTTCTGTAGAGTAATTTCTAAAAAATCCAACCCTTATTTGAAACATTCCATTATTTCAGCAGATTATGAGTTTTTAAAAATGATACTTCTTGTATAAATCAATTTATAATAGTTCTTATTAATATTTTACCCTAAATATAACTGCTTCATCCCAAATGTCTGAATCCCTCAATTAATTATCCATTCAAATTATTTAATGGAAATTAATATCTTTATCATACTTATTCAACATTCCATAAAAAATAAAACATATATCATTACATGTTAACTATTTTATTCTCTTATAATTAATTTTCTAATAGATAAATATTTATATGAAAATGATCAAAATATTTATATCACCCTTTTAATAATCCCCTAATCCTTTTATTTTTATTTAATGGAATAACATGTTCATTATTAATGGCCCCAAATTTAACATTTACCTAAACAAAATCATCATATTATTTTACATCATCACTATGAAACATTTTTTTAAATAGTATACATTATGTGATATTTTGAAATAGAATAAAAATTTGACTTTTTTTCAACCATAATATATTTTCCATCAATTTCATCATATATGATAATTACTTTGATACCCATTTAGATGAACTTATACGTTTAATTTCTACATTATGGGTTAAATTTGTTTAATATTTTTTTAATAATTTCTACTTCACTTAAATGGTCATAATATTTCTTATGACACCATAAAATAATATGTCAAATCCTTCCACACTAAAGGTATAAGAATGACATTTTTCTTTTAAATGTATATTTTCTTACTTAAAATTATATGTCCACAAAATTCATTCCAAACATATTGTTTTACATATCATTCTATATTTATATAATGATTATCATTGTCTTTATATTTTATTTCATTGATAATTATATATATTTTTCTTCTTCCTATTTGAAAAATATTTCATATGAATGAAATAGATTTAAAAATCATCAATTAATTGTAATGATATGTATATTTCTTCCCTTGTATGATTTCTTTGGTATAGAAAGTTTGACATATACTCATTATAATATTTATAGTATTTGAATCCATTAATTATTAAAATTATAAAATTACAACCATCATCAAATCCTGATACATGAATTTATCAACAATAATTTTGTAAAAAACATACATCTTGGCCACTTTCACCTTGGTATCATCGTCATGTGTATTAACCGTCATAAGAAAGAATTATTTTATTGTTTTAGTATTACCACCATTTCATAGATAACGTTTTATTGAGAAAATGACAAATAATTCTCGGATTTCAAATTTTTATCGACAAGGGTTATGTATGCTTCATTCATGAATAATTCTAGAACATTAGTCTCATGTATCCTATTTATACCAACATACAGTTTGATGAGACCAGGAGACAATAAGTTTTATCTTACTCAATTATTATAGACTACATAATTTCAAGTATCAAACCAATGGAACCATTTATTTGTAATGATATTATCCATTGTATATAATAATTAATAAGATATTGATATCTAAGAACCAATGGTAGTGATAAAACTTGTTATCAAAACATTTCATCACTCCTCAAGAGTATGGTGGTGATGTTCGTTAAAAAAATCAAGTATTAATGTTTTCATAAAATTCATCTCTTATTATAATGATCATAATGAATAAGTAAATTCTATATGTGTGCACCCAACATCCTAATATTTTTCTTCATCATTAATTTCTCATCCTTATAATCTAGAATGACTAAGTGTCAATGTACTTTTGAGTAAAAACTTACATTATATATGTTATTATGACTAAGATTATTTAATAGATGATAATGGGTGTAAAAACATGAAATATGTCTCCCTTCACTAATATTTTTCAATGTTACATGAAAACATAATGACATGTTTATATCATATGATATATATTCGAAAAAATAATATAAACCCGTGATTGGAAAGGTTGTTATTTTTTTGTTACAAAATTATATCCTAATTTTAGAGTAGATTTAAGTAACCATAATTAATCTAGTTTTATCATTATTTATATCCCTATCCAATTAGATTGTAATATTAGAAAAAAAAATTATTACCATATTTTAAATTTTCTCCTCCTAGATTAATTTGGAAAGTTAATATCCATATTTTTAATAAAAAACTAGCTATGGTAAATATTATGATAATTTTTTTATTTCTTTAAAAAACTGATGATTTTTTCCAAGAAACCAATATTTTAATTATAAAAAACCTAAAATCGGTGTAAAATGTTAGAAATATAATACATATCAAGTCATGATTAATGTTACATATCGAATAGAGGGACCTAACCCTGTTAACCATGGAGCTCCTCTCATGTACCTTTATATTGGCATGATTATAGGGTATAAAATCTTGATGGACCGAAGAGTTTAATAATATTAGTAAACAAGATATATATTTGAGTATTTTATTAAAAATAAATACACTAATTAGAATATTATATTCTTTATTTTGATTATTGATTTATTACCACAAACAATATACTTGCATATATTTCTGAGAACACTTCTTGGATCTATAAAAGAGGAAACAATAAGGGTGATATGAAATTATCAGTAAGGGTTAAGAATAATAGAATAAATAAGAATCAATGATAATAGTCAATATTAAAATGTAATATATGAATAAACATCCCATGAAATTAATTATTTAAGAATTAAGTGTAAACTATATTGAATTGTAAATAACTTAACACCCATTCCAATTAATCCATTATCTTAAAATAAAATTCATCCATAAATAATGTCAAAGAAAACATCACATTTATAATAATAATAGTATCTCAATTAAAGGAAATCATAATTATTGTATGAGATGTTTTCTAGGTATGTGGTATCATTATAATCAAGAACATTCACTATCCCATTTTACATAATACTACAACGACCTTTCACAAGATAGTTCAAAAACAACTATGATATGGAAACAAACTCAGTGATTTTTTGGCCAATTGAACTCATCCAACGAGACTGCAGAAGCATCTATGGGATTACATTAAATGGTCCCAAACCATTTCATATTTATCTAATGCATTCCTAAAATATTATATTATAAATCAAATTCATAAAAGTCATTTATTATTAAATAAATGATAATAATTTATAAATGGTTCCAAGAATAATAAAATAACAATGACTGCAAACACTATATATAAAAATGGAATACAGTTTACAAAATATTAATTTAAACTAAAAATGATGTGGATATTTATAGGAAACTCAATGTTCAATTATCATAGGAATTTAAACATTTCAATGGGATATAATAGAGGAATCAAGGAAGTTAATGTGAATAATATCCTTAGACAAATCAAACAAAAACCAACCCAAAAGAAGAATAACAATTTTATCAAAACCGCATATCAAATGTGGATTAAAATAAAATTTTATTTCATTTATGAAATATAAAAATAGATATAAATCTTTTTAGAGAAATTACCCTTTAGTTTTGGTAGACAGTTTTTTTGAATATTAGTTTTAAAAACATAAAAAAATTATATTGGTAAAACATAATTTTGTTAATAATTTTTAATAATTTCATAATAATTTTTAAAACATTTTAATAAATCATATAATTTAAAATAAAATATTTTCTCTAAATAAAGAGATAAATGAATTCATGTGTGCCTCAAAATAATATTTAAACCATTTTGAGTACAAAATAATGGAAAAATAGAACTATTACCTGAAAAAGGATACTAACAAATATATGATAGGAATGTTAAAGTGTTTACTGAATAGTGATCCAATAATTTCTTTTGATGTTAATTCAAGTACCCAAAATCTCGAACCAGATTATATTGTGATGTAAACCCCTGAAAAGACCATAATGTTGATGTGGGAATTAGTCGATAAGTAGATTTTTTTTAAAAAATTAATATCCACATATAATGGTGTAAATTATAAAATATAAAATATTTTTTTATTAAAAACATATTATTATAAATATTGAATAAATCTTATAATATCTCCCATGTAAAGTAAATAGGATTACAAATTGATTCTCCACTTAGTAATTCATAATTCTAAATTATTTAGATGAAATGACTAAAATTAAAACACATAATATCAAAAATAATGAATAAATTACTATGTTATATGTAATTGGGATGTATGTACACCATAAATAAGAATTTAGGTTCACCATAATAAATTATAACTCAAATAATTAAAATTGACAAGAAGTCACTTGGTACATGGTATCTTTTGAATCATAATCCCTATAAAAGAGATAAATTCATAAAATAACATAAATAAAATATAATTCAAGATATTATATAAAAAGGTTTTGTATATCCCCCCCAATAATTGATTTCGAAAAAAGGTGCACGCCTAACAGAATGAATGGTGAGACATGAATCCCTTACCTTGTGTTTTCATTGCCAGTGAGTGTCTATTAACATCATTTATAATAGCTATATCAATGTCAGTAACTTATGAAAAAACCATTATTATATTAAAAATATAAAATATTAACTTCTTATAATATCTTATTTCTTATTTTTTAAAACTCATTCCATATTTTCTCTATGTCAAGTGTTTATGGCATGGTATTTGATGATTGATTTCACTAGTAATTTTATTTATTTTTCATGATTTAATAATTTCAAGAATGTAATACATGACATCATTACCATATTCATTCAGAATATATGTATTTTTAATAATCTTTAACATGTAGAGATAAAAATGAATGTCATCATTCATGGATATGGTAGGCCATACATATACATGAACGCTTCATCAATTTCATTATCATATTGAAACAAATCAAATTTAAATGATATATATTTAAATAAAAATTAATGCATAATAATTATATAATATATTTCACAGAAGATTTTAAAATTAATTCCCTAATTAATACTCTATATTGAAAAATGAATCTCATTGATTGGTGGACGTGGTAGACCACACATCCACACACGATGTTATCTTATTTACAGAAAATGGAAAGCATAAATTTATGTGTCATACAATAATTCCCGAAGCATAATTAAATTATAAATATCATAAATAACATATAAGAATAATTTTCCATCATAATTCCCAACCATGATAGGTGGTAATGAAAAAATTAATGACATATTTTTGCGACGAAGTAGTTCGCCAAACTCACAAATAGAATGTTTTTTTCCCATTAAATTGATGTGTTTGTAATTTAAGGTATAACCAAGATAATAAAAAATCATACATTTAGGTTATGGAGGTTACTATATAATAATAGAATAATAATATTTTATGGGGTGGATAATGAAATATAAATAAACTTATCACTGAAGAATGTTACCTCGTTTTTGGTTAACTCCATTTGGATTATACCAAATGGATTCCTTGGTTGGATTTTTTCCTGGTCTTGAATCTATATTTACGTAATTTTTGTTGGGATATTATTTTAGGATATATTGGTTGATCAAATTGATTTATATCTATGAATTAGTCAATGGTGTGGTGCCTTTTATTGTGTAGGGTGAGTGTCATTCTTGTAAATTTTGGAAAAGGGGATTCCACTGATGCTTTTCCTATGTAAAGTATTTCCAATAAATTAAACAATTAAATAAAAATTACTATAGAGTGAATGTATGTATAGAAAATTGATTTTCGGATACTATGTTGGTTGTTTTTGACCTTATGGTTAGGGTTTAGTCTCTTGTTTGGATAATTTTACATGTTGTCACTACAAATAATTTTATTCACATTTGCGAATATTTTTTTTTAAAATACAACATATAAAATATTTGAAATATTGATAATTAAAAATATAGAATATATTTTTCCAAATTACCATGATATAAGAAGTAGAAATTCATTCAAAATTAATCAATAGATTTGGTGACAATGTGAGTTTTTAAATTAAAAACATTAGAAACTTTTGTAGGTTTTTACATTCAATTTCAATGTGAAATTGATTCCAATTTCCTAAATTGGATTAATTTATCGAAAAATTACCTTTTTAATCCATAAAAAATATGATTTCACCGAAATTTGTTCCATGATATTTGTTGAGTAAGGCCTTAATAATTGGCGATGAAATTGAAGCTAAACATGCCAACAAATCATGAAGGAGGTTTTCATTGTGATGCTCCTGTGAGAAACCCCTCCACAATGTGAATTTCTTTGGAAGTAATAGAGCTCTCATGAGTCTAAAAATATCTACAAACACATAAGACATTGATTGATCCCATCAATTATAATTCCCTTCATGACTATATGATGAAAGATGACGTACCTCCTAAGGATGACAGACTCCGCGACCCGACAAAAAAATATACAGGACTACTCCATGATTCTGATGGATTTGGTCTTCTTCATAGAGCCAATTTGATATTGTTTTGTTCCACATAGCACCTCAATCGACATTGGCTATAAAAACATGGCTCATCCACCTATGGGACGGTTAGTTTGTACCTTTCATCTTTTGATCTCCCATTTTGTAATGCTCTGGTGCACCATGAACCTAATACAAAAATTGATCACCCAAGGGTCTTGAGCTTCTTGATCATCATTTTCCGTTGTTATTATTTACCCCAACCTACTATAGGGATTATTTTAACAAGGCATGTTCCCTTCACGAGGAAAGGAGACACTTAGTGTGACAAGAGACATGATGGAGTATTAAGGCTCCAAAAAGCACTATTTTATGTAGTTGGGGATCAAGGATAAGGTAAGGGTCCTATGATTTGTGATACCCAATCTATCGTCAAGATCTAGTTCTCTATAAATCTCTGGTGCTTCGAAAAGCCACTCTCAGCAATTCTCCTATCTTTGTGAGATCCTTTTTTTTGCACACTCTTCACGAAATTTGTGTGGTGATGTCGTGGACCCCAAGACTAACCACCCATTCATCAACTCCCATTAACAGTTTCCTAGCCCACACACCATCCAATGTCACATGACCTGTAGCCATTTATGTTAAATAGTGTATGAAATATTTACACCTCATTTGAGCTATATGATGTTAAAATATCATGTATCATCTTCCTAAACCGTTGATGTTAAACTATATTGTCACCTCAAGAAATGTACTTAGGGTTCAAGACTCATGAATAATTCCTACCCACTCATCTCTATGTGATTAATGGAATTATATAATCCTCATATTTAATGATATCTACATTATGTAGCTCCAGTGAAAAATCCCCACACCATCCCTCATTGATACACCTCATGCAACATTATAATTTGTTCTACTAATTCCTATTTTTTTGAAAATAATCATGACTTAGGTGGGCTTATAGGTTATTGGTAACAACGTATCCCTTCTTTTGGGAGTCCATCCAAGAGTAAGAATCATGTGCCTTACATAAATAAATTTAGTCTTTGGATACATATCATCTATAAAGTGTATGTATGAAGAATCCACAACATCTAATCCCAACCAATGGTCAACTCTAGTTCTCAATGATAGGGATGTACCCTCATTATGTGAAATTTTCACCTTAAGGGATGCATCCACTAAATAAAACATTTTCGGGTGTATTGATCCATCCTCAATCACATATCCCCCATCCATATGGATTGTCTCAGTGCATAATATCTAAACCAGTATTCTAAAATATGTGGATATTGATTCCTAGCCACTAGGATATGTAAGATGCCTACATGTGGTTCAAGCAGATCATCCATTCCCATAAGAGTATTTCCCTCAAGAAAATGTGTCTCTGGAGTATATTTCCCCAATCTAGAGAGTATTTTTTGAGTACCTATCAATGTGATCCATTCTCATAGGACACCTTCGCACATGACTCAATACCCCATCCAAACTATGTTCACATGGATTCGAACACATTGGCGTACGTATGAATCCTCTTGAGGTTTAATCCACCTCCCTCTTCATTCCATCGATTACATCCACTCCACATTGAAACTTCATCCATATCCATCCCTACACATACCTTGTTTTACACATCCGGGCGAGATCATTCCATCCATATGGGTCATATTAATGTGTAATCCACATCCACATCACTGTAGATCCTAGAAGAATGCGAGAAATATTAGTGGGAATGATCTCCATGATCCATATACATTCATAAAATATAATTCTTCTTGTGATGTGAAATATCAGGTTGTAATCCCCACATCATCCTTAATAACTATGTGGTTTTTCATTCATTTCATCTAAACATGTCACATAAGAATCGTACATGAGGTTCAATCCCATCCAATGGTAATCTTTGGTACCCCCCCCCCACCTCTTTGGTTGAACTTATATTCTCCACCCTCTGTGTAATATAGAGTACTATTAATGGTGTGAATCATTATATTTATGAGACATGCTATCCTAAATCTACCCTCATTGGGAATTCATATCCACCCATTTGGCTAACCTTCCTAGGGATCCACCTCATTGATTTGTATCATTGAGATGTTCTGATCATCCCAATATAATATCCATAATATGTTGTACTCACATCCAACCCCTTGTTAAATATGGGATACATGAGTATAAACTCAATGGATATGTATAGCACAACATGAGTGGGATTCCTCTGGTTCCATACCCTTGAGAATTTATTTTTATGATGAAGAATACTGGTGTAACAATGTAATAGCATCCAGACATGCTCAAGGATGCCCAATGTGACTACGCTCTCAGCCAAAGGATAATATCCTGAAATTAACCCTTCAAATTTCATAAAAGAGGTTGTGTAAATAACCAGAATCTATCAATATATGGAATTATGATGTACTATAATGAAGAACGTCTTAATCTATAAGGTACAAAATAACTAGGAATAAATTTTTGGGGATGAATCTATAGAAGTATGAACTAACATCCCATCATCAAATTTCGATCTAGGAGAAGAAATCAATAAACAATTAAAGAATTCCTCCCATATTTGGAAGGAATAAATGCGGGTTACAATGCACAATTAGCGATATATAAGAAAAAATGTTTTGGTGGCATACCCTAATGAAATTTTCTGAAATAGAAATGGTTATATCTATGTGAAACTCTTCCCCTCAACATAAGGATTAGTATATTTTTAGGAATCAAGAAATTTTCATGTTATTGAAGCTAGATATCTAGAGGAAGGTATTTACATGAAAATTGTAGGCACTATGTGGAACTCATTAGAGATTGGGAAAATTTATCGTTGGGTATTTCAGTTTGTGACATCATTATTTTGGATCATTATATCCACACATGGAAAAAATTTTGGGGTTGGGGAATTGGTCATATCATCCCTTTAATATATACTTATGGGTGAATATTTTATCCTTGCATGACCCTATCTAAAGGAGACCAATCGCCTACTAACAGTAGGAATAGGGGAAGAAGAAATTTCAATTTGAGCATCACGCATGGCTCCATCTTTGCAATGGCGTCATCCATGACTATTGCTATCAGGTTCCCATGACCCATATTATATTTGGTTACTTAACAATGTAGGGTGACCGCATCCTCATACGATATTATGAGTCGGAGGAGGTTATTCACATTATTGACATGGTATTCCTTGACCTAGAGGCCCTTTCACCTCGCAATCACCAATTCCCCAATGGGGGGAGCATGGAGCTTATTCACATCACTCCTACTTCTAACTATTTTAGGATCTTTTCCCAAAAACATTCGTATTACTCAATCCCCAACACCAATGATGTAGTGGATTCCCATGTCAACCTGAAACTAACCAATGCTCGAGAGACACTGAATAGGTATCCCACTAATCCGTATAAATTCCACCAATGACTAGTCCTACATGTCGAACAAATAGATGGTATATGCCCATGCTTCATTGATCCCAGTTTAGAAAACCCAATGTTTGAGTAAGATGAAAACTAAAAAATATTTCTATTTAAATATTTTTATTCTATAACATTATTGTCCCACTCTAACCCCAAAGTATTCCACTTGATCTTTTATACAATAGAATAGGGATGCAGCAATGCTTGATTTGGATTGAGTCATCAGCAACCCCACAGGTGGGTTCGGTTGACTCATTTGATCACTAGAATTCCATGCATCCATTGTTGGTAGACCCATGATTATGATATCCGCTATGAATTTCATCCATATACCATTACTAGTTAGAGGGGATGACCTCCCCACTCAAAAAACCATAAAATTAATCATCCAACCAATTCATTGATAGTAAACATACTGGTCTACCCCATTTCCAGTTCAAATAGTGCAAAGGACCTCCCTGTGATACCACTACAAAGAAGTGAGGAGGTCCTATCCATTCTACAGAAATCCTATATAGAATTTATCCCCATGTCCTCACCATCACCAATAGTGTTCCTTCCCACTCCAGCACTCATCCTCATAGAGGTTCTCCCCACTCAACTATATACCAATATGAAGGCCCTCCATGTCCTTAATCTCACCAACATGGAGGTCCCCCCCATGCCCCCATTGATATAGTACTTGGTTCTCCTTGCATCTCAACTTAAAAAATAGTTTTTCCTACCAACTCTCATACCTAAAATGATAGTCCTTTCCATGTATGTATTGACTCATGAACATTCCCTAAATGGTATTTCAATATATAGAGTTGAGGTCTTACTCTCTCTCACAATATTCATAGTCGATGTCATCCCCAAATAAATGACATATAATACCGTGTTCCTCCTCATTTCATGTACATCTCATGTGGAGGCCCTCCCAACTCTATCATATACTGACATGGAGGTCCTCCATGTGCTCAAAAATTATCTTCCCCTGACATGCATTCCTGGGAAATAATGTAGAACCATCATCATAGAAGAAATTAATATGATAAGTGATGAATCATTGATAATCCAATAATATTCATAGGGTTTTATGTGTAATGTTACTCAATGACTGTGGCTTCACCCAAGTCCTCAATACCATTGTCAAGGGATGGACCTCAGTGTGTGTGTTTTTTATCATGATAGCTGAGATGCACTAGATACCTAAACCCCATCATGGGTACATACATGTATACGAGGATTTGGCTTCCATCCATGGTCATTTTGTTATGTCTTCTATATTGTCACCAGATTAATTCTAAACCTCAAAATGAGGTCACAATTAGTTAGTTTGGGTGATGATAGATGACAAGAATCTTCTAGATCAACAACCCTAAACTATTTAACTCACATGTGATGTAGAGGGAAACACTAAAACATATAGAGAGATGATTATGTGGTCAGTTTCGCCTCCATGAGATGACACGGTATGTAGTGACTACTCAACTCATACTGCATTTTATATAAAAAATAACCCACTAATACAAGAGTCTATATCGGAACTGATATGAGTTCCTCATTCACCCCCATTCCAATAATGGGTAATCATGGAGTCATTTCTAGATACTGATCAGAAATTTTTATGGGATACACTAGCCTCCAGTTAATTGTATGATATGTTTTGGAAGATTGTTATTCCCAAATTTGAAATCTCAGAGTCTCTCACCCAAGATTATGTCATTTGTTTCCACCAGACTATCTTGGTGATGAATTTTGTATATGTTTTTATTATTTCTTATAAATATATAATGGATCATTGAGATAAAATCGGCATGTAGATTCTTGTGGTAGTGTTAGCATCGCTTCATGTGAATAAGTGCCATGCATCACCCAGCTATCACTAGATCCTTCCGTAATAATTTTATATAGGTTCACCTTGCTCCATGAAATTATTTAATAGTTAACCTCAGACATTCAGATTTGTGGCTGAGGGAAATACTATACTCTTCACATCCATCCCATCATGTGCCAACTTGACATGCTTGGAGATATTGAGGATGTTCCACTGGGGCCATTCAGAGTGAATATGGTTGATCTTAATCATCTTATGAATAATAACATCGCTATAGGGAATGAAAAATTAGACTCACCTATTGGGGAATCACAATACCATGTGGGCGCTCATATGTGTATCATCACTCGCCATCAATTGAAGATACATAGCCTCGCAATGCCCTCCAAGTCCTTACCTTTTGGTAAAGACCCCAACAAGGGTAAATAGTAATTTTGTACCACTAATCCCTTTACCCATCTAGTTTAGTGCACACGATGTAGTTTGATAATGTGAATGCCATATTTCTCAAGAATTTTGCAGAACAGAAAATGATCCTTAACAATATACTTCATGAGAACGGTGCATAGAGATATCCTAATTATGTTTATCCTTGATACAATCCATTGAATCCTCCGGTGGGGTTGTAGGGGAATCTACATATCCTCCTTGGACAGGTGCCTCACATCTATCTCAGTAATCTCATGCATCCGGATAGGGTATAGGCCATAGTCTGTAGAGTGTGACAACAATATTTGTCGCAAAATCCATCTGAGATGTGTGACCACCATACTCATGATCCTGAGTGGGACGCACCACAAGTCCTCCCATGATTTGTTCCTCCACCCACTACTCTAGCATCTCTAAGAGCATCTAATATTTTCTACAATTTTGTAGACCTTTATAAGACATGGTTATTAAAATTCCCTAGTTGGATGATTATATGTCTGCTCTCATCACCCACCTTGAGGACAATGAAACATGAGAGGTGGCTATCCTACATAATAGATCACCATATCCAGCATGTGTATATGGAATACAAGAACCCCAAAATTTATGTAATTATACTTTATCCACCATCAATATGATGGGTGAAATGTTGAAGATTTTTTATAAACATTATTTCATGGAATGGACCCATGCTGGGAACTCCATCACAATAGGAAACTACTTAGATACAGTGTTTTGTGTTGATAGTGTAAGAACATGTGTTCTTCATGTACAAACTATTACCCATTTGGTCCATTTCAGGTTATGAAGATCTTCATAAGTAGTTTCTAAATCAGTTCAACTCCACCATGTGCAAGAATAGTGTTGCTAACCTTTTTATGTGTAAACAATGGGTAGATGAGAAAGTTTTAGACTTTTTTTCCAGATGGAAGGGTCTGAGGTAGTCCGCTGACATGCCACTGACTCAAAAATAGCTTATCATGGTGTGTGTGTGGTATATTAAGAATGAATTGTATCCCTACCTCAGAACTCTAATTGTATAGGTTGATTTTCGGATTTTTATGGAAAGGATTATCACATAGAGGTGGACTTGATTCAATCTAAATAGGATCAAGAGTTTCCTCCTCTAGAACCTACATGATGATATATTAAAGGGGATATTGTTGTTGTCACATAGATAGGGTAATCCAAGAAACTAAAATTGTTATTTTTAGACCCTCATCCACAGTCTCACTTTGGTAAATAGACTCATACCCAAACCGAGGCCTAGCATCACTCAACATAGAATCGGCTGGCTCCACCCCATCATGTACTACCACCTAGAAAAGAGAATCATGATCTATCCCCCATCAGTATCTAACATTTCATCAAGGTCATGATATTAGATTTACATTCCAAGGATTTAGACACTAGACATACTCATTTATCTAGGTATTGGTTATCGAAAACTTCCGTAATTCACTAGATCATGGAATTTTGAATATTCAAGAATATATGAAACCCTAGGTGGCTTAGATTTGCAGTCACCCTAAATTTTTCCCTTATCACAGAATCCTTGGACATACCATCAAGGAATTATATGTATTTAGTGAATTTATTCATGATCGTGTTCATAATAATATAGTTATATTTTACTAACCTATAATAGGTGGAATCTATCTTTGATGTACCTTAAATTGACAATGAAGGTTAATACACGAAGGTCTTTAGATAGGAATCTCAACAGTATGGTGATTTGTTAGGTCACAGTGTAGTAAGTCATTCCCAGGTTCTCATACCTGATATTTTGAATAGACTCAAAACTCATAAGGTAACTACACCTTGTTTAGCTACCACTTCTGCATATATAACTTAGCCTTATTCTTCTTAGAAGAGTAAGCTGTGATGGCATTAGGGGAAATAGTGTCCCTTATAAGATCAGAATACATAAATAACATTCAACGAATTGATAATCCCAATGATGAAGGTCACCCCCAGAACCTATCCAACACTTGAAAATTACATGAATGATGACCATAAGTATGAATCTATAAAACCATTCAAGTTGGTGGATCCCTATATGATTCCTAATGATGAGGATTGTGAGTTAAATCATCCTAATCCTCCCAGTCGACATCATTGGCATGGTTATAGATATGTGAATCATCAGAATTCCTAGACCATGGATTCATTCAAATACATTCTTGATACTAATATTGAGAAACCATATTAGTTTTGACCCAAGGATATGGAGACCTCCCAGCTCATTTTATCAGATTCAATGCCTCCCAAATTCATGTTACATTAGATGGAATATTTATCCTAACCATTTAATGACTATCCTTATTCAACTGTGGTTAAACCTCACCTATATAACGGTCAACTAGAAGAAATTTTATATAGTTCAAATAGAAAGCACCAGGATACTCCCAGAACTGGTCACACTCAACCAGTTTAACTAGTAGTGCCAATCATGCCTATTGATATAGGGAATCTTCCATCCGATAGAAATGTGTTCCTAACACAGAGGTATGGTGTTCTTATAAAAATCCACAATTCTTATAATGTTCCCAAATTTCAAGCCCTATGTTTGTCAAAATACATGTGGTAATCCCTCGTTAAATCCATGAAGATCCTTATTCAGTTTGAGAGTGATGATCCAACAACTATGTAATTCGACACATATTATGTCAACTAATTAGAATGATAAGACACCATCTCTTTCTTCAGATATAATGCGAGTTCACTCATGTAGTTGAATAGATACACATTTTACATCACATTCTAGTTCTACGGATTGGATTTATTTACCTATATAATAGGCAAAGAATATGGGAATAATCTATTCCTGAACTGGATTTTTTTCATGCTTGGCCTGAATGTTGAATATTTGAGTCCCACATTCCTTACGAATATAGGTTTTGAAAATACCTAGCATAGGACATGTGGATAAATGATCCAAAAGACCCAGTTTGGTGGACTTATTATTAACATCAAATTCAATGTTGTCTCACCGGATACAACCTACAATTACATGATGGGTTTAAACTTTATTCCTATACGTGAAATAGTTCACTTCTCATATTAGATGATCCTCATGTACTCAATCCATGGACGATTAAAAATTCACCTAGGTGATGATGCTACATTTTCCTCTTGTGAAGCTCTTTATATGGATTCTTATTACCACTATAGAAAGTAAATGCATTCACAAAGCAATAATGTTAAGAAAACATCTATCATAGAGGTCATGTTGATTGACATAGTCAATGATTTTTTCTTTAAATATCTCAATGCCTAAACCATAGACTTGGGACACTACATCATCAACTAAAATATGAAATTAACATATATTCCTTGGTAAAAAGGACATTATATGATTACATTTCACTCATATAGGGTCCAGGATTGGGTAATACGAAATCCCTTTACCCCAATTAGGTATTCATAAGTTCACTCTACGACTACAATTATTCCCGAAACCCGATTGTTTTATCGACCTAGGTAGAATAAGAAAAAATAGACTCTATAAAAATAAATTAAAATCATCTAGAGTAGACCTCCTCTGTCAATGTCCATAGAGAATCAGTTAAATGACCTTTATTTCCATTATTTCAATAGTACATGAGTCGTTGGATAATGATTCACCTCACACCAATACTGGCACCATCATTCATACATGATCAGTTTAATAAAAAAAATCGGTCGAGGATCCTCAAATCTCAAATGATGAAGAAGATTTATAATATTATCCTTATAAATTTGAAGAGGGAATATCCACCCCTTTAATAAGGTTTTATAGGTGAATCTTATTATAATAAAAGATCTACGACTCACACCTAACAGTGTGTAAATTTCTAAAGTGGAACAATGAGAGTGTGTGGATTTATTTAAGTATCATCGTGATGAATTTTATTAGAGATATGATGTAAATTTAGGACAAGAAACTCATGTCCATTTCCACTTTCTTGGTCTCCCAATGAGCAACAATATTTCAAAAATACTCTTGGAATGATTCCACCTTCCTATGGTGGCATGGTTAATGGTGGGGATGATAATCTCATCAAAGGCTTATTCATTATTGAATAATGTAAATTAAATGGTTGGAAAAAATTTTCCCACTAAGGAGAAGAATAAAAAAAATCATTTTTTGGATCGATGAAAACATTTATTGTTGGATTGTTCTATCATGTATGGTTATTCCATTATAATTATATCCAAATGGATCCTGGATATGAGGATTCTACTATCTTGAGAGAACCACAAGGTAACATCCATTTTCAAGTAATTCATTTTGGTTGTAAGAACACATGGGACACCAATTATCATGCTATGAACCACATATTCATGATGATCATCCTGATTCTAGTGGAAATATTATTGGTAGATTTGGTGGCAAAAATACAACATAATCAATATCTTATTTGAGACCATGAGAAAGTGTTCGGATTCCTTCACTCCCTGTAGTTGAAGTCGATCCCCATGAATTGTTCCTCTTGGGTAACCTCTATGATTTTCATTAGATTAATGTTTACAAATAAAAAAATCCAAATAGACCTAGAGAAATGAAATCTATTATCCAGATGATTCCCTTGAGAAACTTTTGGGATCTATGTGGTTTTTACGGACACATAGCCAACATACAATGATTCATTAAAAATATATCTAGTATGTGTAAGCCCATTTATATGATCCTAAATAAATGTGTTCTATATAAGTTGGATGTAGAGTTCCTGACCACTTTTTAGGAGTTCAAGAATTACCTTCTACATTCTTTGTTTTTTATGACATCAATTTTTAGGATGTCGTTGGTCCTATATGTGGATTCCCAGGAATGATATTTTGAGACCCTACTCGTTCAAATGAAAAAAAATAGGAAAAGGATAGTATATACTATCGCAGTCTCATTCTCCTTGAAACAGAGTCCAAATATTTCTCCATTTGGAAGAGCTTCCTTGAACTGGTTTTCACTATGCAGAATTAGTTCTATTATATATAACATCATGTCATATAGTTGGTTTCTCAAATAGATTTGATGAAGAAAAGTCTGAACCATTTGATGTTGATGGGACATCTAGCTCATTAAAATGTGATCCTTCAACAGTTTGACATCATTTTCATTCTCTATAAGGTTTTCAAAGTATAGGTGCTGGAAGACATTCTAGCCCCTCTTCTTTCCCCTGAATGGAAACCCCTAGATCTTGACTTTACAAATGTAGATATCCAATTAGTGTACTAGGATACAACATGGTGGATGATGAATTTTGATGGTTCTTCTCATATAATGAACTATTGAAGGATCAATGATCATATTCTCATCAATTTAGTCTTGGGAGTCTATGTTATCTAAACTATAATGGTTTTCCATCAATATTTAGTCGTACAATTAGAATTCTCCACAAACAATGAGCCATTGAATTATCCTCTCATAATTAGTCTTCAGTATGATCTTCAGATTGATGTTTCCCAACATCATGTGAAGGGGAACTCTAAGATACTCATCACGGAGACCAATGGTGATTATATCATTAGGAAGACTGAAATCAAACACTTTTTAGGCATTCTCTCAATATGATGGCCTAGTTACCTTCTCATTCATAGGTAATTCATGTTCCTTGGTAACATAATGGTTGAGTTGATGCCGCATCTTGTGTATAAATAACTTTTATAGAGCATGTCTAGGATAATGTCTTTATATATGAGGTATATCAAAGATTCATCACACCAATATATTCATTGAATGATAAAAGGTGAATCACCAAACCACTAGTTCTCACACCCCTTGTCCCCCATTTCACCATGAAGCTAATGAAGCATCTGATTGGAAAACTCCTTTTTTTAGAATCTCTTGAACAGAACTCACCCACTAGGTAGAGCCATATATGATTGAATATTTTGGTGTGTATTTTATATTATCTTCTAAATAATTAACAACCTAGAGAAAATTATCTACAAACTTGTGTTTAAAATAATCCTCGTCTTCTATATTCAAGGAGATGAGATTCCCCCGGTCATGCAGGAAGCCCACGCTAGTTCCTATGGTTCTCATTAGGTAGGGACGAAGCTCTAAGACTATATTCAAAGGTTGTCCTACTTATGAACCACCATGGTCTAGGACTGTATCAATTTATCCAAGTGGTTCCACGCACGTTAGATCCATGATAACTTCTTATATCAACCATGAAAACTCCTCCAAAAATATGTTTTACTTTTTAGTGTGGGAAATCAATGTCATTATTTCATATCCACTACAAATGAATCACCATTTCTATTACATATTGGATGAAAAATAATTTTTTTATTTGTCGGAAGTGGTGATTTTTCTCAAGGAAGTCGATTCCCATTCTACTAATGAATTTTTTTATTATAACAACATTTGTTGATGTGGAGTTTCAAATCATATTCTCACCGAAATAATCACCAAATTACAGGTATCTAAGATAATGATATTGCTCAATAATTATATCTTCTATTCTAACCATAGTTCTAACTACCATGTTCATGAAAATATAAAATTTAAGGCATATAATAAAACCCTATCAAACATTCTACAAAATATGTTTAGTCGAAAATATAGTTTTTGGTAAGAAAATGTCTCCAATACTCCTTATGATTATTGTATTATGGCTTCAAATTCCACCCAATTAACTAGATCTTACAAGGTGTATGGAATATAGGAAGTCCTTCCAATCGAGAAATAGTTTCCTTCTTATCTCATATACATATATGATCAATAGACGTCATAAAATGTTGCATAAGTCCATCTAGCCAAACATGAAACCCTCAAAGAGAATATTCTCTAGGCCATTCATAATCTATATAGTAATTGAAAAAAATTTCTCGAGAATTCAATAATAAATTTCATATCCACTTCATCCTACAAGGTGAAAAATTACCGACTCTATGGATGTGAATGATACATAGAAAAAATACACAAATATTAGATCCCAAATGGGATATACTATACATCATTCAAAATGCCTACCCCAAAACTATTTATTCCTTTATCACAATGGAATGAGAGAAAATTACTCTTCCAACCAATGATATGAATCTGAATTATTATATAATCTGAAAATGGTCTGGAAAGTTTGGTAATATCTACAAAAAGGGTTCATTCTATAAGACCATAAACAAAGAGTTATAGGTCCAAACCTTCTATATTAAACTACGAATAATGAATTCCTTAGTTCAAGACAATAAAATGAATGGGAAAACTATCCATGGGAATGTATTTAACAACATGGAACTATATGGTACTCATTCACATTGGGTTATTTTTACGGTGTAATCCATTTATATTTTTGGAAACCCCTCCTACACCTTTATCCCAATAAAATAATGACAAACTATTTTCTGTGGTCCAAACCATATGATGATAAAATAGGAGCCAACATTGACCAAAACTATATGAGGTATCATCCTGCATGATGTTAAACTACTTCATCCTGGTAGTATGACATTAATATACACAACATTTATGTTCCCAATCACATGACCTTAAAAGTCATGTTTCTCTTATCCCATGAACATGATGTTAAACTAGGAACCATATTCTAAGCATGAAACATTAAAATGTATGAGAGATCTTCTTAGTAATGTGTTGTGTGGTGTTAGACCTCATTAGTTCTCATTCACATCAGGTACATCCTGACACCCCACAACATGTACCCTTTGGGAATTCCCACATATAGTCCAGAATCTATAACCATAAACTAAGAGACACACATTCTTAATGGGATGACTTTAAACTAAGGGGTATTGATAGACATGTTTATAGGATCCTAACCGATTTTTTTATAATTTCCTAGGCACAAGATTTTAAACTGGGTTCCCAAGTCCAAACATTATCTCCCTAAACTATGTGAAAATATCCTCAAAAAATGTGGTGCGTCGAAAGACTCCATGGAATCATTCAAATCGGGTTATTCATCCCCATTCTCATATATTAATGTGTTTATATGATTAACACTTCATCCTTACCGCATGCCATTAATCAACACAGAACCTTATAACTATGTGCGGCATAGTTCCATTCCTTATTGGAAATGAAGAAACTCTAAGAAAGCATGTCTCAAGACCCATCTATGTTTTCCTAATCCACTCAGACCTTTAATCTTGTGTTTCCTCAAGAGCATCTACTGTGATGTAGACCAATTTAGTAATATTTCAAATTAGGATGTTCCAATTACACCATGCATGTTATTTTTGAGGAACCTATCCCAAACCTCATCCTTACTGAATGATGTAGAACTACCCAGAATTCAAAGAACTATGTGCAACTTGATTACCATAATTATGGGATATGTGTTGATTATGATACACTTATTCTTTGGTCCTAGCCACAAACTCATAAAAAACCATATTACATTAATAAAATTATGCTAGAATATTATTTTATTTGTAAAAAGATTACGGGTTCCCCCCTTCCCTGCAATATGACGTTAAACTGGGTTTTATTGTCTTTACTGCATGAAATTAATATACATGGAGATTTCCTAAACATAAGAAACTAAAACTATATATAATTGATGTTTTTTCTAAATTACCATCAAATTAAATTTCCTTACATCCTAACTATATGATGATAAACTATTGAACACCATGATGGGTTCAATTGAATAGACATTTTTCATGTCATCAGTCACCTTCAATTCCATCATCCAGACCTATGCATAGCTTGATTCCAATCCTTATGAGATATGTAAGAATGCTTGAATTTCTCATCTATGGAACGAAAAATAAAATCTAATATCTTTATCCATGGAATGAATTTTCTTTGGAAATTCATATCTCATATTTCATTCCCATCGGGTCCCCATTCTCCCCTAGTTTCTTTATATAACAAAACATAAAATCCACATGTCAAAAGAAAATTATAATGGTTGAAATTATATGAACATAAACTTATAATTGTTTATTCCTAACCAGATGATTCTAAACTTCACAACATTCCATGTCAAATCTATATTACATTAAACTATACAATGGTTTACTCGGAGATATATCAAGTGACACTGGCCTCCTTTGACACATTAAGCTCTGTTTGTTCCTACTCCTCTACACATTTATCTGGGGCACCAGTATCATTATAGTCCTCGAATCATGACATTAAACTATGCATGAGTGACATAAAATTTTGGGCCCCCTTGTTCATTATTCACATCAATATTCTTTATAGCACTACTATACACATTTCTGATTTAGAAGCATCATTATCCCTCCTTAGTCAATTTCCTCATTTCATGATGATAAACTATGTAAGAAAAAATATATTCTCATCTAAGAGGATAAAAACCCCTATGTCACTGGCCATCTACCTCACCATCTTCTAGAACTATGTGAGGCTTTATTCCCATCCTTATAATATATATAGGGATGCTTTAACATCGTTTCTCCAGGACCAGTAGCAAGATCAAGGACATTTTCCCCTTTGAATGAGTTTTTCATTAAGAGTGTGTGACATTATGTGGATCCCCTTATTCCGTATACACATTGGGTATTTTTTCCCACACACGTAACCTTTGCGATGCAAATATATCATCAATGTCCAAGATGCGTGAAAAAATACTATGTTACATTTCATCCTTAACACATGATGTTGAACTTCATAATTACATCCCAAGATCAAATCATTAAAAGATCACCTTTTGTCTAAACAAAATATTAAATTGGGCACATGCAGTGTTAGATTTGGAGTGTTGGAATCCAAAGGGATATTCCACCAATCCATCACCATGCTTCATGTATCCCACTAACAGGACCCCCATCATTTTCCATGACTTATGGGACCACATAAATATCTATATATGCTGAAGAGGCTCACCAACCATCCTCGGCCAATTCCAAAGAATACATTGGATGACATTTCAACTTAGGTCCAATGTTTAGAAAATTTTCAGAATTTGACCATCATTTTCCTATCCCCTCCCCTTGTAACATGATATGGTTTTTTTCTTGAAAATTGGGTCAATTGTTATCCTCTATTTTCATTCCACACTCATTGTGATATTGTTATTGAATATCGGGATTTACAACATCCACCTCCTTATGTTTTGGTGCATCTCTAATACTTCTAGTGTTGCACCCCAAGAATCTATACACATTGGGTGATAAAGTTCATCTGGTTGGTACTTTCCAGCCCAAAATTTCCATTTCAGTATTGTTTTCTCCCATTTTATTGGGAAATCTTTAGACCACTCATTGTTCCCTGCAACGAGCAAGGATCGTGTGGGGTTAGGCGTCTTAGTAGAGATTTCACCCACATATATAAGCTTCACAACCTTATGGTCCAACCATCATGAAGATAAATTAAATTACACACTATGGTTCTCCTAGGAGTATGTGGGGTGGTGTGGTATTTTTTGTTCACATTCACACTGGGGTCATTTTTCTATACCATGCACTTCTTCTTCTTCATGATACCTCATTTCCCCCATCATCTAATTTTCATGCCACTAAAGTACATAAAATTTGTTCCATACTACAGGACAATAATATATAAAAACTCATCCTATCATATGACCATAATATGTGGCATCATCATCTAAGACACATAATGAAAAACAACACAACATTTTTTCTCCCTTGTGAGGACATAACCCTTGGCACTGGTCATCCACCATGCTACCCGTCAAAATAAATATATGGCTTGATTCATTTATAAGAACATGAAATAACTATCCTGATAAAGACACTTAATGAAAAAGTAAAAAAATTGAATTAAAATTATCAAATTTCCTTTTTCACTCTATTTGGGTCGAGACTAGAAATGGAATTTAAAATTTAAGAACTATGTGTAACATGATTCAAATCCTTATAAGATACATAGTGATTCCTATATCATCAATCTTGAGTCCACCCACAACATCATTCCACCCTTTATTTTTGGTTTCATCCTTAAAATTTGACAGTAAACTTTATGAAATTCATTAACTATGTCTGGATTTATTCCCATATATATGGAATGTGTAGAGAGTCTAGTACACTTCGCCTTTAAGCCCATCCAAAAACTCCCTCAATCCTTCGGCCTCATTTCCTCGACCATGTTCAATAAAATATGACCGTAAAATATATGGAGATTATCTCTAGGATTCTATATAACCTATGGGACCTCTTGGCTCTCATTAAAATTTGGGTTTCTATCTTTCATGTCCAATGTATACCATTGGTATAATCATTCGTCCTTATATTCCATGATTCATGATGTTAAACTATACAAAAGCATCCTTAGCAATGTATATGTGGGGCATGTCGGACACCCTAGATCTATAGTCACATCAGATTTGTTATTCCAGGACATTATTAATATTTTTCTTGCAGCACCTTACCCATTGTCAAACCACTATGATGTTAAGAAAGAAACCCAAGTACTACCTCCACGACATTAAAATGGGTACAATACTCTTCTGGGATATCTTGTGTAGTGTGGGATTCTTTGGTCCACATTTACAAGCCCATTTGAAACTCCCCCTTAGTTGGACCCCTCTGAACATGAATTAAGAACCCATCAAACTCCATTCATGATTTTAAATTGTAACCATACCCTAATCATGTTTATAATTCCCAATGATAATTATTGGATATTTTAGCTTCTTTTCCATAAATTATTACACTCACAAGTGTTTTTCTCCTACTATGTTGTGTTTCGTTAACTACATAAAGCTTGATTTACATCATTACATTTTTTGTAGATGCATCCAATTTTTTTTGGGTACATCCCCATGATCATCATGTCTTTTTTGAACCTTTGGCATTGTTTATGGTCCAAACTCTACAACATTAAAATATTATTTTAACTATGATACTTGAATCACATAATATAACATCTGTTTCCCTCTTTCATGTTCCTTAATGCTTGGTTAGTCCTAAATCAACCTTTGTCTCTTTTATGTTAGGATAATTTTCTTTTATTCTATAAATTGTTTTTTGGAATAGACATTTCTATAGTATATAAAAAATGACCTTAATTTTTATTTGAAGGGACTATGAAGTTTGACCTCAAACTATGTACAACATATAATCACATAATGCTAAACAGCGAGATGCATCCTCAAGACATGGTGTGAAAATATTCCAAGAATCATTCTCACTTATAATCATAAAATGTGTCTTCATCATCCTTCCTTGTATGACGTGATACTGAAAAGTATATACGTCTTCGCACGAGATGTCTGCATCGATGATGATGGTCAGTCCCCCCATTGTTTATATCCTCATGTTTTGCTCGACATTGGAGATGACACTCCCCTAGATGATGGGATTTCTATTTGTTCAATCTAATGCTCAACACCACTATTTTATAATTCATAGTGGCATAAATTTAAGTGTTTTGGAATCCTTTAGAACACCCCCTCACTCAATTTCCAGACTTTTTATACCCCTTTACTTGGATCATTATCATCATTCACGTCCTAAGAGACCCTTTACAAGCCTAGTACCATGCCAATTCTGATCATCTACCATACAAGGACATTTTTCTATAAGGCATTGGATGAAATTTTGATTTCGTCCCTTTTTTTAAACATGGTTAGTGTTTTGCCCTCAATTATTTCCCAATCCTTGCTAGCTGTTTGGGTATCACATTTCAAAAATGGTCTCTAGTTTTCTTGCACATTTTTTGTCTCCTCCCTGTGTACATAATTTTAGGAATTGAGAATCAAAATTTTTATTTCCTATGTTTGGATCAATTCTAATTCCCATAGAATTATCTCACTTATGATCTAGTACACGTTGGGATAAAAATTAGCTCTCTTGAGAGATACAATCTATTGTCACATCCTCTCTCAATACAAACACTTTAGGTGTTCAATAAATAATAGTATCCCTAATGTATTTTATGATTAACTGTTACTCTCATATAATGTGAATGATTATGTGTTCTTAAATTGTTTCTCAAACCATATATGAACCACATGACCTTTGGGATCAATAATTTGTTTTTTCGATGATATGTCATTGTTAAAAAATTGAAGCGAGTGATAATGTATCCATACATTCAATCCAATCAAAAAAATATGACATACGTCTCATGATATTGTAAAAAACACATTCTTTATGGATTCAGAACATTTATCGAGTGAATTAGATCCTCCACTTTCAATCTTGTGGCTTCAAGGATCCACATCCACCTCATATGCTCTAATTCCGCTTTTTTTTCTTTGGACGGAGCTCACCAGTGTTGGTCATCACCTGGTCCCACTCAGTTCAATGATCAGCCACTAGATGTGATACATGCCTTAGAAACTCTTGGTATTCTATGAGATGGACCTTTAACTATGTAACTTTTTCAGACATGGTGATAGAAAAGGAATAACATTTGTTCAACTACTATTCCAATTACTGAATCTCCTACTCAGCCTCCTAAAAATTATATGTTTTGAAATAATTTTCTTGATAAAAGGTGACGTCCATATAAAGACTACTTTCCGATATGTTATAGATAATTTAATCCCATATCATAATGTTTAGAACTCACGTGTCCGCCCCTCCAGTGCACATATCATGCATCTAGTGTAGAAGTGATCCCATATGTCATGACTAATGTTGTTCAAGATTATATATGATGAAATAATTGATCAACATCCATGCCCACCGTCTGGTAGCCCAACCATCATCCAGATCCTCAATATTATCATGTTCATACAATGAAAATGTGGTCAGGAATACATCCACATGATCCTTCTATAGCATCATGTTAGATGTGTCATGCTCTATATCACGAGGTTGATTTTAATTAATTGATCCCACCTCGATAATGTTATCCCTATTAGCCCCTAGTCCTACCCAAAACTAACGCCACCTGTATTTCCAATTGACCATTCACTAGAATCCATGCCTTGTTGTCTTGGACACCATGCTCTAGGTAGACCAACACTACAATCTAGTGTGCATCCTTGAGTCCCCTGACCATTATTACTGCAATAGAAAATTACACTCTTTTGATTTTTTAGTCAGGGATCATATTAGTCAATCCTGTTGATTAAGAAATGTGTATTAGTATGTGATTTTGGAAATAAATAAGGTTAAGTGATGGTTAATATTTCAAATGGGTTTTCATCATTGGGATACCAAGGTTCTTTCCTCATATAGAATAGAGGCCTTAAGAGACTCTGGGTTTGAAGTTCTATAATATTCGACTCTATCCAGCCTACCTTGTTCTTCATCTTCAAGAACAAAACATTAAAATTACATCTCAACATTTATCCTATACTCATCCCCGTGATAGAGAGTATCTTATATTATATTATCCTATTTGGGATAGATTTCATTTGAGGAATCATGGAAATTCATTTGATGGTTGATAGCATAAGGAAAATTACTAATTTGTAATTCAATTTCTGTAATGAATCCCTCTAGGGAAGTGTCCCCAATGCTTATATCTCGCCTTATACTAGAGACAATTTTATCAAATCTGTATACACGATGCCCTCCAATGGGAAACATTTGTTGCATTATTACCCCATGATCCATCCTATATGTAACTTAATAAGAAGTATTATACAAACTAAGTTGTTGATAGAACAATTCGAGATGCCATGTTTAGATGAACCCACACTCGATTTTTTAGTGGTCATATACTGCCTCAGAAATGAACATGGTCCTCAAATTCCACCAAAAAAATTTCCCCCACTTCATGGGATACTAGGAAGCCTTCCTTTTAAATGGTGATCCCTAGTAACGTCATATTATACATATTCTAGTGATTCTATATTATTTTGGTTTAAAGGATCTATCTCTTTGTATCCTAGTTTTTCCAAGCCACGTGATAGACAGAGTTAATATGAATATCCCCACTATGATATTACTTCCTAGGTGCCTAGTCAGGTATCATATAGAATCCCTTACATGGTTTCCCATCCTCTTGGGTCTTCTCAAGTAGGATCACTAGATATGGTACTACTACACCAAGTCTTTAATAACAAACTAGTGAATCTCTCTGAACACCGGCCTTGATGTTGTAACATCATATCAATGATGTGGATTAGATTTTACATGATGAAACCCTATCATCACCATTTAGATTCACCCTCAAGGTATATGGTCCACTCCACCATTAGTCTGTATTTTCTGATGATTCATCATTTCCCCCAGATAGGATTCTTATCAGATATGTTCATTCATTTGAAAATGTCTGAATGCATTAGTGTATGGAAGAAGATCATTCAAAATATATCCATCATCATAGGTGAACATGATCCAGATCTACATAATCATTAATGGGTGATCTTTATGGTATAATCTGAGACACACCCTCAAGACACACTCTATTGTAACCGAAACTACCTTCTAATTTAGTGTGGGGTGAACAATTTGCATATTGGCACATAGTAAACCCATACCACCAACACTATTACTTTATCGGATCGGTGATAATACTGACTCAATAAATCTATATCTCTATCATTAGTTATTACCCTCACCAACTAAGGTAATGGGTGAAAGGTGAGATGATCTGCTTATCTAGTCTTTCTCAAAACCACCATCAATCCCATCATGAATGGAAAAGTCCATGTGATATTTTGAACCAGTGTTTGGAAGTTTTTATTAGGTTGGTATATTATGTTGATATACGCGTAGAATCTTATTTTTTTGGATACCTAGATGTATTAAAAGTGAATCAGCCTGTACACACACAATGACTTCTTCCCTTCACTGATCTGTTGGATCACCTTTTATAATTTCACCAGCACCTGAATACCCAAATAGATGCAATATCAAGTTTCAATAATTTACAGCATGATTAAATGGATTTTACACTCCCCCTTATGCACATACCCCATGGGATATAACCACCCACAAATGATTTTTGATATGAATAAACCCAGTGTGACTATTAGTCAATGCCCATCACTGATGGTGTACCTCGATAATTTCCACTAGACATACTCTAGAATATTTGTAGTGAGATCCATCTCTCTCTTGTTTGGGGACCCCTCAGATAGGTATGAGACCATTTAGGAATCATATTGGGTTTCCCATTACACTATCCAGGATCCTCCCCTGGAAAATTCACGATGTAAATGAATCAATGCTTGAAGTGGACATCCCTTGTCATCTTCTTTTCATTTTTTGACTGCCACCAAATCAAGTAGTTCATATACTAGACATGGTATATTATATGAATCCTAAAAATAATTTTCCAATGGAAAAAAACCATAAATTTCCCCCAGAATTGGGGTTCTATTAATTTGATGTAGATCCAAGAGGTTGAATGTCAACTCCACATGGTGATGATGAAATGTGTTGGTGTCCTACGAACATTAGCTAAAGAACTAGGGTATAATACCCATGGTCGGTATATTTGGAATTGGGAACTCATTCTACATTAAATAAACCCATTCATCTTACCACCATCCACAACCTTGTATAGTATGATCATTCTAATTTTTCCTAGACCCATTCCTCTGAGACGTTTCCACACTGGTGAAAATCCTAACTTTTATCCAGTGTTGCTCCATATTACCCAAAACTACATTAATAATTTTACTATAATATGGTGAATATTCATCTTCCTTTATTGGTTTCATGTAAACAATTTTAAGGTTGTAGTTTATGAATTAATAAGTGATAGTTTATTGGTTCATCCTAATGTTGTCATTTTTAGCCCAATACCATTGATATTGTCCTAGTGTACTCCAAAACTGGTATGATGAGTTGACCATGCATTAATCTATGATAAAGACAACATCCCTCATATAGAATCAATATTATTGTTGGCTCTTGTATAGGGGAGAGTCATTATAATCCTATAATGGAAACATATTGATTCACGGTCAGATTAGCTATAATAATTTTCTCCAACCATGATAGTGTTTTATATTTTCCATCACAATGATGTATCCAAAAGGACCACATGATCAAATTCCAAGGTAGCCATGTGATCTAGAAAATAGTTTATTTTCTATGGTTTTTTGTGGAGACCACTCACGAATAGTGTTCATGAATCCATGGATCGTGAGTCAACCATAGTCTCTACTCTAGTTTCCAACTAGTCAATAATCACCATTCAATAATTAGGTGAAAAAATATTTTTGGATAAAGGATCACGACACTCGGTTCATGAATATGTATTCGTAGGGAGGATAGATTCATGAAATTATAGCTCAAGGATAGTCATTCAAAGTGGTTTGGTATAAATAACTGGCCACTCACACAATATTTATATGACTTGGCCAATAGAGATTCACAAAGGCATCTCCACCCCTATGATTCATAGTGAACATTCATATTCATTATATGAGCCCCATCATCATATGGGAGCTCCACTATCAAGAAAGTATTTTCGCAATTGACCCCATAATATATCCCTCATTTTCCTATTTGTTCCTCTTCTAAGGGGTGTATTTAGTGACCCTTAAATTTTTCCCCTAGGATACGTTGTGTATGTATGCAACCATTTGGGATAAATTTCAAGCTAAATAGGAAAAAAATATCATCAAAAAGGACTTCCTTTTTATGATCCCAAGTGATGACCCTTTTTAATTCAAACCAGAGAGGTGACGATGGAGCTCCCCTGAGTTTTATATATTCTGAGAAAGGGAGAGGAATTGATTTATCTCTTGGGATTATAACTCTATTTTAGACCACACCATTCAAGATGACAGTCCTTCCATGAGTCGAACGCCCTCTGTGACCTTTCCAAAAAATATAACGGACTTCTATGTGAGTATAAATAATTTTATTCTATTTGTGAATCCACTATTATTCTATAAAACAAACCAATTATCTCAACAAAACCCATTTCATATTAATATGTGTCTTAGTCCCCCCCAGGGATGGTTACTCCATCCACTCAGCATTGAAGCCCGCAATTTTTTATTGTCTTGAGCACCATAAACCTGACCCGAAAGTGGACCACCTTGCGTACTTGATCATAATGATATTACAACTCAATTAATATTATTTACACCTTACCATGTATGGGTTTACATTCACAAATTCTTACACCCATCATGAAGGGATGAGTCTTTTTCATTTACTCGAGGATTTGTGAATCATTAATCCTTTGTGAAGCACTGTTAAATTGATCCACAGATTCATGTTAAATAAATGATAATATACCTCACGAATCATATTCCATCATGATTCTCTTGTTATCCACAAAGCACCATAGCTTTATGAAGTCACTCTATGTAAATCCCCGTTGTGAGACTATTTTCCGTGTGACCCACCGAGATTGTCTGTTGTGATTTCATTGGCCCTAAAAACAACCACTCCACTACCACCACATCTCAAAGATTTCATGGGACCTTCACCATCTATTGGTGCATGATTTACAGTAATGTATTTATAAGAATTAAATAATGATTCCTCATTATCTGATCTATATGAAATCAAACATCCAAAACCTATCATCCTAACCCCATGATGATAAAATGTAGTCTCACACCATGAAATTTACATGGGGTTCCATGACTTCAAAATTTTAGTGGCTTATCATATCCATGTGAGTGATGATATTAGTTCATCTTCATAATGAATTAGATCAACCTGAGGAATCTATAGTGTGTAAGCCCCATATGTTCCCTCATTGATGAAACTATTATGATGAAACCATCTTGTCTATTTTTTATTCTTGTATCTCACATCGAGAAAGACTCTCGTGGGATTATATGTTAGTATTGACAATAACACCATTCATCCAAGAATCCCTCCTTGAGTAATCCTCTTGTCCCTCACTATCTTACTATATGGTTTTCAATCCCTGTCTTCTATATAGGAAACATAAGAAGACTCCATGATGTCTAATCCCAAAAATTTGTAAACTTTGTCTCACCCTCCTTGGGATGTACCCTAATGATGTAACATTTTCCCATTACAGGACACATCCCACAGATCCTCTCTCCATGTGGGTAATGATTCATCTGACCTCAATTTTCCTTCTATTCTTATGGGTCATCTTTCTGGGTAAGAACCAAACCACCATTCAATGCCACTAGGATACTTAAGATTTATCCATGAGGTTAAACCCCATCATTCATTCCCATAATGGTCTTTACCTAGCGTCACTATATAATGGGAGGATCATTCCCCAATATAGGGATTCTACTTCTATCAAGTTCACATGCATGTGATACATTCTCACGGGATGCCTCCTTAACCATGTCATAACCCCATCTAAATTTTTTGGAATTTGATTCACATCAATTTGGATACTGAGGAAGTATCACGAGGTTTAATCCCATCACAATTCTCACTCCATTCATTACATACACTACACATTGACACATCATCCATCACTACAAAAATTATTACATGGGCTAAAACAGCCCTATTAGATCATGTAATCCATATGGGTTTTCTTATAGCATAATCCCTACCTACATCAGTGCATCTTCTCAAAGAACCCATGATGTCTCGGTGTGTATTCCCCCCATGATCCATATTCATCCAACCAAGAGAAATCCCATTGAAATGATCCCTTGTATAGTATATTCCCAATATCTCCACAAGATAGTACATGGGGTTGATCTTTATCATCTAAAAAGGGTATTTAAGAAGCCACCATGATGTTCGAACTGATCCAATGGTAAATCGTTTTTACACCATCTTTGGGGATAACTTCTCTTATCCTCCCTTATGGGTGTCCAGATCAGCTTTTACGATGTAAACACTTTTCATTATGAGACATGCCATCCTAGGTCCGCTCTCATTGGGAGTTCTGATCCAACCATTCTGTTAACCTTCATAGTGATCCCATCTAGGGATTCACCTTTCTGATCCATCTCCATGAGACATTTCGATCAACCCCTATCCTAATCATGGGATGGTAAAATTGTGCCCTACCCTATGAAAAATGTGGTATTCCTATGAAAAACCTCAGAAGACATGCCTTTAGTATAAGATATCCCACGATAAAAAATGGATGTTTCAGGTCCCAAGACCTCTATATGTATTCGTATGATGATGAATATAGGTGATCCATTGTTCTAGTGTCATGAAATACCTAGGGATTCCCAACGTGACTACTATACTGACCAAATGTTGCTTCCTTGACATGACCACTTGGAATATTCAGACAACACCATCCTAATTAAATATTTTCCAAAAAGAAACGGCCCCAAAAATAAGATATGCAAACATCGTCTTCATCTATAGGGTAGATCCTGACTAGAAGAAGAATTCTGAGGAATAATCAATATTAGGTAGAACTGACATCCAATCATCATGCTTTATTCAAGAAGTAGACATATCTGATTATGTGTTGAATTGTTCATGCCATTAGAATGTAGAAATGTAGGGTAAAATATACCTTCATAGAATAATAAACAAAAATTTTGGTTTGATCACCCTAATAAAATAATCATAAACAGAATAAAATTAATCATTAAAAATAAATTATACATAAAATAATTTTTGAAATAAATTTCAATATTTTTCCTTATTCATCAAAAAATAAAACATCATAAATAAATCAAACTAATATATATATATTTTATTTGATTTTAAAAAAAATAATTTTCTTATATTAAAATTTTAAAATATTCAATAATTGGATTTATAATATGTTCTCAAATAAAAGGATGTGAAATTATCTTTTGAAAAATATTGGCTTTTATGTGTGAAATTGGGTTTTTTCTTATCTTATTTCGATCAAAAATGTTGGATGATTATTAAAGATATTTGGTTGAAATAAACAATAAATATATTTTAATAATATATACATTTTGAATTGTAATTAATTATATTTTTTATGAAATCATTATTTTGGTATCATAAAAATATTTTTTTTATATTGAATCTACTTATATTTTAATTTATAATTAGTTGTTAACCAATTAATTATTATGATATTATTATAAACCATATATTTTCATAATTTAGTTAATAATATTAATAATTAAAAATTTAATACCTAGGTTATATCTTATTATACTAAATTATAATATTTTATTATTATATTATTGTTTATTAAAACATAGTCTCACGTGAAACAAAAGCTATCAAATATATTATTTTTTGTGTATGATGCACACTAAATTAGTATCACATTAATTTCAAGATATATCTTATATTAGATAAATTTATTATAATTAATATATTCTAAATTTTAAGTATATAATATTACCTTATGAGCTTAATGATTCATGGAATACACTCTATCAAATGCAATGTTATTTCTTTTGAAAATTTTGGCGTTACACTATCAACAACATAAATAAATTGAATTATAAAAATTAAAACTCTCTATTGGTAAAATATTGGTTGTTATTTAAATTATTTAAATTAAGAAAAATTAAAAGGGTTCAAAAAACAACATCTAGGAAAGTGATAATTAGAAATATAAAGTTCCGATGGACTAAAAGGCTACTATGTCTCTAGGTAGGTGAACATTAGTGGTGAGTGGTGATATGCAGATGGAGGAAAAGAATAAATATTTTTTTGGATAAATTGTGGTCATCCATTATAAAAAATGTATGATTAATGGAATTTTTATGTTATGAATATTTAAAATAGGTTATGATTAACAATACCGTCATTTCAAAAAAAATTATTTTATTCAAAAAATAGTTTTCTTATCATTTATTAAGGCTGAGTAAATATTTTATTACCTACGAATAAAAGGATATAATATTTCTTGGAATATTTATGTAAAAAAAATTTCCATCTAATTTTGGTGATTTTTTCAATTTAAAATTTTTCATTTACGTTATGAAATGGATATAAAAAAACATTATCCTTAATGTATAAACCACTAAAATTAAGATTAAATGTATCATAATACCTATAAAAGAGTGAAAAGTATTTTAATTTTTATCTAAATTATATACAATTCCAATATGGGAAATATCGAAATCTAAAATTTAACCCTACTCATCTATAATTATTATTTATTCATTAATAGTTTCAAATAAAAACAATGAAATATAAACCAAGAGATTAAATAGGAATCTTATTGACACTAAATCTTTATCGTACTTCTGTCACAGTTGTACGTCCTGAGGCCTTTCGGAACATCATGTGTCGTATCCCATCATATATGTTTTCAATTTAAAAAGTATATTAATAAAATTCAAAAAATTTATATATAATGAAATTCCTAGAAATTTAATCATTAAATAACCATTTTGATATGGTTTTTATTACAACAACAATAAATAAATAATTCATCCTTTTACTATTACCAAGGTCCTTCCATGGTCTAGAGTTTATCCTTTATAAGATTCAATTTTAAAAAACCAAAAACAATAGTGTTAATAAAAATAGTCGGATTGAGAAAGTAATATGAACATTCATAGGGTTTTTTAAATCAAGATACCTTTTTTCAATTAAAAAAACCTTAGGATTTACCTATCTTTTTAATTCTAATTATCTATTAAAATCCACAATAATGGTTTGTATAACTAATGTGCATTATCATAATAATATCCCCCATGAATTTTGAAATAGTTTTACACTAGGGACCATTGTCATGTAATAGGATACACTAAAGTGAGGACTAACACAACTTTTCAGAGTTTCTATCCCTCGGTACATATATTCCCAAACCACATCTTTATGTAGTATCTTAACAGGGATGTGATTAATGAATTCCCACACAATATATACCAGACAAAAAATCTAGTATGTTCTTATATACCTATTTCCAATTCATATCTTATTTTTATGTACTACAATCTATAAATTCATAAATACAATTCCCAAAGATTCTACAAAACATCATCTAATTCCAACTTTATTGACATTACCCCGATAGTCCTAGATTCGGTGTGCACTACACGTACATTCGTAGGATTATTGGAATAAAATCTTGATGCACAACATAGTTCAGTAGTATTTGTAAATAAGATATCTCTATGAGTCTTGTATTATAAAATAAAAACACTAATTAGAACATAATGATTTTATTTAAATTAAAAGAATATTATATCATAGAATATCCTTCAATATATTCCCAGTAACACATCTTGGAATGAAAAAACTAAAGGTGAGATCAAATGCTTCATAAGGGTAAATCATATAAGAAAAAATAATTTGTCATTGTGAATAGTCTATTTAGAAAATAATAACTGAATAAACATACCATGTAATAATTATACCTATAAAGATATACATAAATAATATGGTAATGTAAATAACTAATAACCTATGCTAATTAGTCAAGGAAGGAATAATTTAATGCATTATAGATAATATAAAAGGAAAATATATCATGGATAATAAAAACAAAATCTAAATTAAGGAAATTCATAATTATTGGATTCCATGTATCTCATGTAAAAATTTATATTATCATCAATACCTTCCATAAGACAGTTTTGCATAATAATTACAATACCATTACCAAGATAGTTTAAAACAACTCTAATTTCCAAAAAACCTCAAAGGATTTATGGATAACTATTTAAATCCCATTAAAATATTGATGGTTCTAGGGGATTACATTAATGTGTCCCCAAACCATATCTTACCAATCCAAATAATTATTTAAATGAAACAATTGATTTAATTTATAAACAATATTCCCTATAAAATAACCTATTTGAATAATGGATACACATATTTAAATATATCCATATAGAATACTAAAATTATGAATGTAAAAATAAAATTTATAAATGGTATGTTATCCATAAATAGTTATATCCATGAAAAAATATTTGGATATATAGGGTGAATTCATTGTTCAGTAATAATAGGATATTGAATATTTCAAGAGGATATAACAAATAGATCAAGGAAGTATATGTCAAAATTTTCCTTTTCAAAATAAATTAAAATCCTTTCAGAGGATGAATAAGGTTATTATCATAAAAACATTTCCTAAGTGGATTAAAATAACTGGTAGTTTTTTTTTACGAAATTCAACAATAACCATATAAATATTTATGGGGATAATATCTATTTGTTTTCAAAAACCTATTGAAAAACATTTTCAATGAAAATTTCTTTTATAAAACCAATATTATTAATGCATAAAAATTACATTGATAAATGATTTTGGAAAGGATAAAATCATTTTTGAAAACATTTAAATAAATATTTGTTTTATAAGAAAAAATTATCTTGGACTAAAGAATGATATGTAGTCATGTTTTTTCTAAAAAAAATTAAATTTTTTTGAGTAATAGAGAATGTAAAAAATGAACCTAATAATTGAAAAATATCAAGATTAAATAGAATATAATAATATAAAATATTTTATTGTATATTGATCCAATAATTTTATCTATTGGATATTCAAGAATTAATAATCCCTAATAAAATTAGATGTGAAGTAAAACCTTGAAAAGACTATAATTTTGACATGAGAATCAATCGATAAATAGATTATTTGTGTCAAATGTTAATAAAAATAAAACCATTTGAAATAAAAAAATATTTTAAGATGCGATTATAAGCATAATCATGGAATATTAACAACAATAAGGAAGTAATATTCCCGAAATTAATGAAATTCATTTATTTGATTAATTTTCACATGGTAATAGTTAATTCAAATCCCCTGAAATGAAATAATTAAAATTGAGACACAAAATATAATAAATACTGAATAAATTAGGATATTATATGTCAATGAGAATGTATTTACAATATATATATGAATTAAAGTGCACTATAATAATGAATTCCTCAAAGAATAAAAATTTAGATGAAGTCCCCTACTACTTATTTACTTATCAATAATTATCCTTATAAAAGAGATAACATCAAAAAATAAATTAATAACTATTAAGATAAAATAATTCATGATATAATATTTTAATATTATCAGTAGATACACCATAAAAAAGATTAATGTGGTGAAAATGGTGTATGCCTCAAAAAAGGAAATGTGAGATAAGAATTTCTTACTTCCATTTTCTTTTTGGTGAATATCCTTAAGCATCCTATATAACTATTTAAGTGATGTAAAAAACTAATCATATAACAATAAATATATTTATAATATAACATAATTACTTCTTATAATAACTTATTATCATTTTGTTAACAATATACAATTATTTTTAATATTTCAGGTGTTAGTGACCTAGTTTTTTGAGTTTGTTATGACTTTTTATTATTGGTATTATTGTGGAGATCATGATTTAATCATAAAAATAATATAAACAAAGATTTAATTATCATATATATTTATTATAGATGTATTTAGAATAATCCCTAACATTTTTATATAAGAGATTAAATACACCATTAATGGAGACCATAGGTCGTATGTATGCACGAAAACTAATTCTATTTCATTAGCATATAGAAAGAATGAAAACAAAATAATTAATATCCATATTAAAATTATAGTATCATATTTATTTATCCCATGTCATATAATTTTATTAATATTATCCATTATACAATTCATGTATATCATGAACAAATCACATCACTTTGAGGAGATGGTAGACTACACATCCATAAATGATGTTAACTTATTTGCACAAAATTGAAAGAAAAACAGTATGTGTTATAAAATAAATAAATAATAATAAAGATATTAAATTTTTTATTTATATCATATATAAATAATTTTTCCATAAAAATCCCCAACCATGATTGGTGTTTACAGAAAAATAAATGACATTGTTTTTCTAGGTGATAATTCAACTTACATGTAAACAATGTTTTTACCCATTAGATGGATGTGTGTGTAAGTCTAGTTATAACACTATTAGAAACATATTATTATATTTATTATAATTATTTTACTATATAATATTGGAATATGACTATTTTAGGTGGTGTAGAAGTAAATAAAATGAATGTGACTATTGATTAATGTTATTCATTTTCGGGTAACTCATTTTGGTTTATACCACAAGATATACTTAGTTTAAATTAGGTAATATGTGTTGACTCTAAGATTTGTTTTGTAACTTTTTTATCTCATTTTTTACGATTTTGGGTGATCTAAGTGTCTTGAGAGGTGTGATTAATTGGGCGGTTATATTATCGTTTTATAGTAGAGGAGGAGTAGCATTCTTGTAACTTTTTCAAAAGGGAATTCCACCCAAATATTGAATATGTTATGTTGCTCAAATAAGGGAAAATTTTGGTAAAATGATATATATGGTAGAATATTTTCCCACCAATATCTTTTGGGAATGTGTTTAGATCATTTTTAATTGTATGTTTAATGATTAATCCTTTGATGGGATAATTTTTCTATTGATCACTATAAAAAATTAACAAATTTTACTAATGTTTCTTTAAAAAAATTAACATATTAGGAATTCTAAATTATTTATATTCTAAAAATTAATTAAATTTTACAACTTATATTAACATAAGTGGTGGAAATTATTTTCAAATTAATTCTACAAATGGGATGGCAATTCTTGTTTCTAAAGCAATGTGTTGAAAATTTTGTTATGTTTTATATATTCAATTTGAAATTGAAATTTAATGGAATGAACTAAATTAGATTAAAATATATTAAATTTATATAATTAATATTTTAAAAAGTAAGGAATATAGTTTAACCATATAAAAAATTATATGAAAAATAAATTTTGAATTAAAATTCAATATCTATCATTATTTAACAAAACATGTCAGCTCATGGGAAATTTAAAATATTAATCCTAATGTAATATTAATGTTTTTATTTCATAAATAATGATTAGTTTTTCAAATGAAATTTATGAAAGTGTAAAAAATATATTTATAATAGTTTCTCCATTAAAAGGAGATAAGCATATCATTATAAAAAAGATATTTTTTATGTGTAAAATTAGCTTTGTTATTATCTCATAACAATCAAATATATTAGAATATTTTCCAAAAATATTTTATGGCATATATAAAATATATATTTTTAATACAATTCATTAAATATAATTAATTAAATTTATCATAAAAACATTCCTTTCAAATAAATAAGAAATTATATTCAATTGGTTTATACATTAATTGTAACATCCCATGTAATTAATGTATAATATATATTTTTATATATGCCTATTAATGATTAAGATAGTGTTTTAGAGGCCTAAAATGAAAATAAATACAATCTTATGCATGGAATACACTAATATTTATAAAAGATTGTTTTACTGCCATTTGATGGCAAACCATTTTTAAATATATCTTTTGACAATTTTATAATCTATTTTTGTGAAAATAAACTTATTCTTTATGATTAGGACATCCAAATTTACTTTGTGTGAATTTTTGGTATTTTGCAGACAATGCTCATTTTTTTAATGAATAGTGAAAAATATAGCATTTTACATCAAAACTGCTTTTTAATCTAATTTATTTATATGATTAGATTATCTTTTGAATTGTTTTTGAAGTGAAATTAGAATATATTTTTACCATTTAATCCAATGGTGGACATTGGAATCAATTTCACTTTCAAATTGGACATAAACAGGTGTCAATCTTTTGATACTTATAGTTTCATAAAACACGCTATTTATCATGACAACGAGAATTAATTATTAAATTAATTAATGTGACTTATATGTTTTGAATTTTGTAAAATAGAATTCATTTTTTAATTTGGAATTTCAAATATAGATTAGGGTGAATTTTTTGTATTTTTCTGAAAAACTTCAATTTTTGATGAATAGTGAAAACACTAAGTGGAACTTATAAGAACTGATTTTTCGTTTAAATGAAATTTTACCACTTCTATGTTTTGAATTTCAAAAATACGACATACATGGTTTTAATTAAGAAGTAAAATGTGGTTCAATGAGATTAAAATAATTTTTTTTGTGAATAGTAACTCTTAAGTTCTTAATCACGATTAGAGGTAATTAGTGTAGTTTAAGGTAAAAATAATGCATTAATAAAATGAGATGAGCTTGACACATGTCCTACCCTCATTTTATGTGTCATGGACGACCATGAAAATCCTTGGGTCAACTTGGGGACCCCATGGAGCCACTTTGGTTGGGAAATGACATAAATAACTTTTTATTTAATGTAAAAGTAAAAATGACACAAAGATGAAATGTTTTACTAAAACAATTTTTACATGGGGTTATAAAGATCATATTTTTTATTATAAATAGTCATTGGAAATATAAAATGATTTCCTACATCATAGTATTTTTTATATAATTTTTAGACTTTATATAAATTAAATTATTTATGACATCATGATGATGCAGCGATGACCTCATTATTTAACGATTTAAATAAAATGGAATGATAATGAAAACTCTAAGACCTACACATGGCCAAAACCTATTGGATGGGTGGATTTCAAACCCTTATCACCTTATCCTGGAAACTAATCAATGTGGTACCTCTTAAATCCGAATACCATTTTAATATAAAGTGACTTTTCTTTACCTTCTAAGAGTGCCCCTCCTCTCCACTTATAAAAGGCCCCCACCTCTACCTCCTTACCCACACACCCAAAGATTTTGGCTCGGACAACCCCTGCCTATTTTGGCTTTCCACATCTCTATCTTAATCCATGAAGCCTCAATTTGGGCAGAATTCTTCCCAAGGATGCCTTTGAGCTCAAATCTAATAGAGTTACCCGATTTTAAGGTAATGTCTTCTTTTGAGTCATTTTGTTTGATTTTTCTTCTCCAACCCCCTAAACTCTTTTTATTATTTTCTTTTGTAACAACTCCAGTATCCTCAATATACTAGGATGTTTTTATAAGAAGTATTCGAGCTACACTTACACACACCTACATCTAATGGTTAAAGGACATACTGTTTCCGTGGATGGAGAATTTCTGCCTCCCGACACGATGATTGTTCAACATTCTTTTAACACCTTCAAAGGTGGCCATTAAGATGTCACTATATTTATATATGATATATAATATGTTTATTTATTTATGATTCTGTATTTTTTCATTTTGGGCATACCTTTATGGTTTCCGTTATGGGTAAACGCGATATCTTCATTTAAGGAAGTGCGGACTACCGCCCCCTCAAAGTGATTTTATTCGTTAAATACCATATATGGGACGTATAAAGGATGGAACTATGATATTATACTGTAATTATAATATACCTTTCTATAATTATGATTCCATTCTATAAAATACGGAATATAAATGAAAATAGCGTTCATGCGTACGTACGACTTACCGTCTCCATGAACGGTGCATTTCATTTATTACCTCTAAATGATTATGTAATATTATAGAATGCTTGTATATACTGGATATATATGATATAGACATCATGATTATAATTCTGGATATAATGGATACATGAAAAACTTGTAATTATAAAGGGTTTATTTTTGACTCAAGTACCAATGATCGTTAAAACAACCGTTATTAACTTAAATAATTACACAGTGTTAATGACATGGAAATAAGTGATATAAAAGGAATAATGAACTTGAAAAAGGTTCTTAATCAATTAGAATGTAACTCAAGTTTATTATTTAGGACATTAAAGGACGATCGAGTCAAGTCGGACCTGAGGTATGGGACTTCGTCTCAATCTCCTTTCATTGAGGCATATTTTTTTTAAACGCAACCTTCTTTTATACAGTGTATAAACCCCGTTGAATTTTACGTTTATTAAAAAGATAATATTTTTTATATGAAGCGTTTACTACACGACAAAAGGGAATGTTTTTGTCATACGTATGCGGCGACACCGACTTCTCTGCCGCCGTGACCGTTATTTGAGTTTCGGCTTCCTCAACATGCCATACATTCTTTTTAAAAGAAAAATAAATACAGTGTTTTACTTTTCTTTTATTTTGGTATTGAAAATGGTTTTCATAATGTTTTTATATCAATGTTTTGTATTGATATCTTGTGATTGAAAGGTGGAAATGTTATGTTTCCTTTATGCATGTTTTATGTGATACGATTATGTTGAGTTTCTTGGGCATTATTATGAAGACGGGTGGTTTCGTGATAAACTAAAGGCCGGTGAGCCCGATATAGCTCTCCAATGCATTGGGTAACGCGAAGGAGTGTAATGTTAAGGCTTCTCTGAAGTGATTTATGGAATATACTGTGATGGGTATTCCAAACGTAACTAAGAGGGTTACTCCCTACGTAAGAATGTTATGAATGCCTCAAGTTACCTTTATGTCTTATGATTTCTATTATTTATTCATGATTTGATGAGTTATGTTAAAGTGCCTATGTTTTATGGGTAATGTATGATTTCATTCTTATGTATATACGTACCCATGTTTCCTTTCCATATTTTTATATCCCTTACTGAGATTTTTATGCTCATCCCAGGTTTTTTGAAATGTTTTTCATAGGTCAAGGGAAAGGTACATGATATGATGATAGTGTCAAGGAAGTGTCAAGAAAGAATCCATGTTTTATTTTAAATATGTTTCCATTGATGGGAAAGAAGAATACTATCTTTATGTAACCACCTTGTTTATATGTGGAATGTAATGCATGTTTTATGATCTAATTCTCTAAAACTCTAAACCCGAAAAGATCCTCAATGTGTAATCTTGTAATACCTCAACATTAAGTAAGGTTTAAGGTTGGGGCCTTATAGTTGGTATCAGAGGTCGGTTTAGATAACATTAAGAGTTAGAATTATATTAAATGATTATCCAAAAATATTTTTTTATTGTAAAATTGAAGTGATATAGTATTTGAAGATTACCATGTTGCTTCATCTAAGACATTTTTGTTTAGAATGTTTTTCTGCAGAGGAAATAGGGAAGCAGTGCTAGGAAGGCATGCAGAAGGAAATAACCTTCCGAATCAGCATCCTGAGATGGTTGGAATTGGAACTGAATAGTTTGTTGCAGTAATGGCGCAGTTGAATCAAGAGATAAATGGCGGTGGTATCCATACACGAGATCAGCCAGATCAACCGTAGAGGAACATGTTAGTGGTTGAACATTTCATGAGGCAACATCCCCCATCATTTAGAGGATCATCTGACCCTCTGCTAGCTGAAGGGTGGATTAAAGCACTGGAAAAGACTTTTGATGTCATGGGGTGTTCAGAAAATCAAAAGGTTAGTCTTACTATTTATCGTTTGGAGGGTGAATCAGATCAGTGGTGGTCTATGGTTAAAAATATCAGGGACGCTGATGAGATTGATGCTCTCGACTGGGATGAATTCAAAGGTATGTTTCTTGAGAAGTATTTTCCTAAGGCTGTTCGACTTAGGATGGAAAAGAAATTCTTTGAATTTAGGCAAGAGGAAGACTCAGTGTGTCGCACCCCAACTTTTTGAAGTAATTTTCAATTTAATATATCTTAGTTTCGGGTTCTTGTGATGAGGTTTGGGTTGAGTCCCGATTTAAAATTTTTGAAGTTTAATGTTTTTAGTTGGTTTTGGACTCATGCGCGGCCACCGCACGGTTCGCGGTAGCCACGCAGTTGCCCCGTGTCGTGAAATTTCTCTTTTATTTTATTACTATTATTGTTATTGTTATTATTATTATTACTATTATTATAATTATTATTATTATTATTATTATTATTACTATTGTTATTATTGTCACAATTATGATTATATTTATTAATGAATTTTTATTATTAAAAGAATTGTTTTGTCATTATTATATTTTATTAGAGTCATTCTTATTATTTTTATGAGTTATTATTAAAGATAAATGTTTATTTTAATTATCAGTTTTGGTTTTAGTTTTTTTTTAATATTTGTTTTTATTTTATTTCTGCTAACCCTAATCCTACGCCTTTTTTTTCCTTTCCTTCACCTCCTTGCTGCGCCGCCACCCCTCTGTCTTCCCTCTTCTCCCTCGGCTCTTCTTCCTCGGCATCTTTCCACGCGACTTTCCCTCTTTGCTGCTCTACCCATCACCGTGGCCGACGCCCGACCCTCCTGCATCCACCCCGCAACCCCAGCTCCTTCACTTCCCTACTTTCCTTCCCGCATCCCCTAAGCCCGTCTCCTCCTTTGCCCTTCGGCGCCTCCCGCGTCCGCCGCCCCGCAAGCCTAGCACCGACCTCCTACCTCACCGGCACCGCTCCCCTGTCCTCCGGCGCAACCGCCCTGCGCGACCCCTCTCTTCTTCCCATCGTCGCCGCCGAACCCCTCCTGCCGGCCAGCCGCTCCGCCCCACGCACCCCTGCCGGCCAGCCTCACTCCACCCAGCGCACCCCCCCTGCCGGCCTCCCGTCGCTGCTCCGCCCTACACACCCCCATTCGGTGACCCGCACCCAGCCTCCCCGGCTTCCCGGCATCCCGGCTCCCCAGCGTGACCAGCACCCTATCGCCGGCAACCCCTCCCTCTCGCCAACACTCATCTTGTTTGGCCAACCAGCAACCCCCTGATGCCCTATTTTGTGTGCACCCCAGACATCCTGTCCAGCTACTTCTTTTCCTTTGAACAAACCCGCAGAGAGCTCCCTCCCTTTGCTTTGTGTAACTCCTTCGTGCAACCCCCCTGCCCTTCTATCAGACCTCTCCTTCACCTACCCTTCTCCGACGTGCTATTCTCCCGACGGACTCCCCTTGTGTGACCAGCCGTGCCCATCCAGGCCACTGCCATCCTCCGGGTAGCTTCCCCACACCGCGTGCCCAACCATCAATCTTTTCCCCCCCTCTTCGGATCCCCTACTCAAACCCCCACTATCTAGTTTTCCTTTCCCCCCTACCTGGGTTTTTGTTATCTCCCCTCCTTGTCTCTACAACCCTCCTGTACATCCCTTTTCTTCGGCGCACACCCTCCAACCGGCTGCGCACCAACCACCCTACACCTTCTGGCTGCTCCACACCCTTCATCCACCGCGCACCCGCTGTCCGCACGTCGTTCGACCACCGTACCACCTTTCGGATGCACCCCCAAGTCCAGTGACCCCCCAGCTAGGCCATGCCACTCTTCCCACCAGTGACCAGCTTTTGAGACATCCTCCTCTGACCAGCCCTACGGCCGGCCTCGCCCTGCCAACGGCTCTGTCCTCCTGCCGACCTCTCTTTTGGTGGAAAATCCCCCTTTCGGTAATTATTTTATCTCCCTCCCCTTTTATGTTATTCTGTTGATATGGTTTCAATGTTTAGGGTTGAATCCTAAGTTTTATTTTAATAATATTGTTTAAGGTTGATCTTGACATCATTGGGGTGTGAACGTTGTGTGTTTGAAGTTTCACACTGGAAATCTGAAAGATTTATTGTTCGTGAGTTGGATCACTTGCTCATGCCTCTTTAAATTGAGTTTACTTTGATCACTTGATGTTCGCACATCTTAAGTTGTTTTTCATGTGTTTTTTTGTTAAATTAATTGTATCATGTGGAAATATTTGGTTTTACATTGTTTTGATAAATTGTTTCACCTGTTTAATTGATTTGACAAGTTTTATGGTAGATGACCCTTGTGCGAGTTGTATTTTCAAAACGTGTAGAGCTGGTTATTTTGCGTTGTTTGTTCATTTGGATTGTTTTAAGTCGGTGTTTACGTATTTCGGTTATCTTTGCAGTTGCAGCGTGTTGGCAAGGTTTTTTCACACTCATTCGATCGTCATCTGGCGCGCACGCTTGCGCGCCCGTGCGAGGCGCGTTGCGTCGTTTTGTTTGGACAGCAAGCCGAGGTAGGTCCCCCATTGCACTTACCTTTAGATTTAGAATTTATTAATTGCTTGTGGTTTTATTAATTTTTAATGAATTAGAAATAATATTAGATAATAAAACTTAAAATTATTATTTAGTGCGAAAAGAGCTGTTTATTTTATACCGAACACATGTGACATTTTCTTGACGGGCGGACACCCAGTTTTGAAAGAATGCCAGTTTGGCCTTTAAACATAATTCACGGAACTTCAAATGTGCTTCTAGTTTTAAAGATAAATTATTTCTTCCGAACAAGTGTTTTGAGCTTTTTGAGAAAAGAGGTTTTTCTTTAAAATTGGTGAAGGCCCGTTTGGCACTTTAATGAAATAGATTATTTTGGAAAACCCACTCGGGGGGTGATCTTTGGTGTGCGTTGATGGCGTGAGCTGTATGTGATGTTTGTGCATTGTGACTGAATAATCTACATTTTGGACGCACCCCCTTTTTATTGCTTGTGTTGACATGGGAACCTGGCATATTGAGTGAATTTTCTGAGAACGATTGCTGCACTAGTTTTGACCACGCACTGGCTAGTGGCCCCATAGCAGGGGAATACTGAGTTATTGCTGCTATGGGGATTGGGCCCCTCGGTTAGGCCATGCAGGGCTATGCCGGGTAGTATTATGGGCGTTATGACGTCATCGAGTTATGGCATGCCTCCAGGATGAGTCACATGTATAGTACCTTCTGGATTGTTCACGATCTCATAGGTTCGACCCATGTTTCTTTTAGTGTTTAGTTGTGTGTGGCGGATGATTGAGAGGTCGAGTTCGGTTGCTGACCTTTGTGTGCCACTTTACCATTTCCTTTAGTGTGTGTTGTGTGTGATTCTCATTTTGACTAACAACTAATGTTTGGATTTCTAAATTGCTCATAAAATGTTTTGAAAATGCAATGCACCTGTTCTTTCAACATTAAACTTGTTCTAAATTAAAAAGGGCAATGGACTGTTACTTGTTTTAGAAATGAAAGTGTGTGGAAAACCTAGTTTATATAATTTAGTTCAAACTTGGAATTGATAAACTCTTTATTTATTGGCATGTGCATTGGGATAGAATTAGTCGGGCCTACCTATTGAGTTTTAATACTCACGCCTATAGTGTTTTCTTGTTTTTAGTTCTGTTGCAGGTTCCAGATTCAGTTGTTCGTCGTGAGCGATGTTGGTTGTGGTATTGGAGAGTGACCCATGGGGTCACCTGGAGTTTGGATCGTGGTCAGGTTAGTAGTGTTGCTGGTTGCTCTTTCTTTATTCACATTTGTTCTATTTTATTTTCCGCTGTTTAGTTTATTTTCTTTTGGGCCAAATCGTTCCCACCTGTTTACTTTTGATGCCCGACACTAGTTTCCAGCCCGTGGGGATCGGGAACGCCCCTCGGGCCATGTCGCGGGCCGGCTCGGGTGACCGGTTCAGGGTCAACCCGGGTTGGTTCGTGACAAAAATGGTATCAGAGGGAGGTTGTTATTTGGGATGTCCGGTAGAAGGAGATTAGGATTGTCGGGATTCGAGAGGTAGGTACAGGAAGGATGTCATGAACCCTCGCCCGTTCCGCACCTCGAGTCGCCAGGGGTAGTACAGGAATTGTGTCTTTGTCTCTTTCTGGTTTGTCCTGGATTGAGAGATGACAATGGAGGCAAGCAGACTTTACATCGTGATTTCACATGGAGTAGTGACCCATGTGGAGTCTGAGTACACGGTTTGAATTCCTCCTAGTGGTCGACGCTCACTTGGGACATGGCCCACTACCATGTCGCCAGGTTGAGCGTGGCTACTAGTCCCTAACTCCAGTGGTTGTTGAAAACTTGGGTACCGTTTTCGTTTTGGTTAGTGTAAGTGCATTTTTTTGAAATGGAAAAAAGGGGGTTTTGAAAATGAGACTGATTTCTTTTAAAGGCCTTTAAATTTATGAAATGGGTTTTAAAAACTAAAAGCATTTGTTTTGGAAAACTGATGTTTGCCTTGAAATTGGTCGAGAATGGTTTGGGGTGAAACCGCAGGTACCCCTTATGAACGTTTGCACATGTGAGAGAATTCATACAATTGCGTGCTGGTGCGTGTATGAATGGAATGTGGATAATGACATGTGCAACGGGTCATGAGATTACCTGAGTGTTTATTTGAAATTAAAGGCTTGACCATGTTTTTCTAAATTGGCTTTTAAAGAGGAAAATGGTTTTGGAAAGTGATTTTGGTTTGAAAGGGATTTGGTATTTGGAAACTGGTTTTGAAATGAGAATTTAAAAAGAGGTGGTTTTGGAATCAAAAATGAAACGGGAATTTTGGACAGGGAATTTTGGGTTATGTTTGCGGTTGTTTGTTTCTTTTGAGCTGGTTGTTTTGGATTAATCCACTTTCTTTGATGTTTCTTCGATTGATACTGGTTTCGTCTTGCTGTTATATGTCTTATTTAGAAATGCTGCCCAGAAAGATCCCTAGTGTTTTGATGAGTCATGCCCAGTGTTTGGTCTTTCTTGGACGTTGTCTGTCCTTCATGGTGATTGAAGTCTGTTGGGGTTAGTGTAGTGGCTTGAAGAGGTCGAGCGTGTCTTCAGGGTATTGGGAACTCCTGAAGCGATCTGAGTGCGTATTGTTTTGGGTCTGTTTGAAGGTCCAGCTCAGGATGAGTAGGAGTTGTACACCCGCCGTTTCTGCAATTTGGGATGATGTGGCATTTCTTTAATGTCGCCTTCATTCAATGGTTTATACTCGTGGGGGGTGAGGATGAAGGAAACAGAAGAGCTCATGCGTGCTCAACATGGCCAGCAGACGGTGAAAGCGTATGTAGACCATTTCAAGGATCTTGGGTCTCTTTTTCCGGGGGTAGAGTTGCAAGACTGGATGAAGACTTCTCTCTTCATCAAGGGTCATCGTCTAGAGATCAAGGAGCGGGTCCTCCTTTCTGAGGACCATCACTTTGAGAAGCTGGTGGATGAGGCATTCTTAGTTGAGTTGGTCGTTGGAGTGGAGATGGTTGACAATCCAGCGTATCCACTTGCTCGTCAAGGTTCCCCATCTGGCGATTAGTGTGTACCAGAGAGACCTATTCCTAAAACATTCTCTTCAGTGGCTCTAACTTCCAGTTTTTCGGACCTTTTAATGGTTTACCGTCAGTATGGACGTTTGGGGCATGCAAGCCGTCATGTCACACCCCTCCGAAGACGTGCCATCATTGCAGGTTTCTGGATCATCTAGAGACGCTTTGCAGGAAGCGTCGCCTGATGAAGACACTGTGACTAGAAGATTCTAGTGCCTGGCTGTGAGGCAGGAGATGCTTCAACCATCAGAGCCCCAACCACAGGACTTGGGGTGAAGCTTGCGCGCAGTCAGGTGTTGATGGGGGTGTGACGCCTCAGTTCGGGTTTCGTGATCCGTGTTAGCAACAGAACATTTAAAGCCCTTTGGTTCTCATCTTTCCACTGTTAATGTGTTGGCGTTGTTTTCGGTTCATTGTGTCGTCGTGAGGTTGGGATGAACGTATTCGTTTGTAATCCAAACAGTCTCGTTTTCCAGATTATGGTGTTTAGGATCATGCGTTTTTCATAGAGGTATGTTTGGACCTTGCGTGGGTTAATCTTGGTTTGGCGATGTTCGTTTGGAGATATAAGTTCCTGCGGTGGAGTCCAGGCTTGCGGTTGTGCTCGGGTTTACAGCTTGGATTATGTTCTGCTTGGAGATTTTTCTATCGTCTTTGGGCTTTCTTTGGTCTGAGTCGAGAGTTCCAAGTTTTGGCGGAGGTGCTGCTCGCTCGTGCTATAGAGGTTAGCCTGGATCGGTTGGGAGTTTCCGTGTCGCCCCCCCCCCTTCCCGAGGTGGTACGTTTAGGTGTTAATTTCTGCATTAGTGGTGTTCTTGTGGTGGGGAGAACCCTCTCGTGTTCTCCCGCTCCCTTGTGTTGTGTTTTCTATCAGACTCAATTGGGCTTGGATCCTTGTTAGGTCTGTTGAGTGAAGCTTTTTGAATCATTCCTTCTTTATTATTAATAATGTTTAAAACCTTATGTGGATTGGTTTTGGATCGGGCATGAACTCGAGTTTTGGATATCTTTTGGCTTGGTGACTTTCTGGGGGCAGAAAGTTTTTGTGGTGGGGAGAATTGTCGCACCCCAACTTTTTGAAGTAATTTTCAATTTAATATATCTTAGTTTCGGGTTCTTGTGATGAGGTTTGGGTTGAGTCCCGATTTAAAATTTTTGAAGTTTAATGTTTTTAGTTGGTTTTGGACTCGTGCGCGGCCACCGCACGGTTCGCGGTGGCCACGCAGTTGCCCCGTGTCGTGAAATTTCTCTTTTATTTTATTACTATTATTGTTATTGTTATTATTATTATTACTATTATTATTATTATTATTATTATTATTATTACTATTGTTATTATTGTCACAATTATGATTATATTTATTAATGAATTTTTATTATTAAAAGAATTGTTTTGTCATTATTATATTTTATTAGAGTCATTCTTATTATTTTTATGAGTTATTATTAAAGATAAATGTTTATTTTAATTATCAGTTTTGGTTTTAGTTTTTTTTAATATTTGTTTTTATTTTATTTCTGCTAACCCTAATACTACGCCTTTTTTTTCCTTTCCTTCACCTCCTTGCTGCGCCGCCACCCCTCTGTCTTCCCTCTTCTCCCTCGGCTCTTCTTCCTCGGCAACTTTCCGCGCGACTTTCCCTCTTTGCTGCTCTACCCATCACCGTGGTCGATGCCCGACCCTCCTGCATCCTCCCCGCAACCCCAGCTCCTTCACTTCCCTACTTTCCTTCCCGCATCCCCTAAGCCCGTCTCCTCCCTTTCCCTTCGGCGCCTCCCGCGTCCGCCGCCCCGCAAGCCTAGCACCGACCTCCTACTTCACCGGCACCGCTCCCCCTGTCCTCCGGCGCAACCGCCCTGCGCGACCCCTCTCTTCTTCCCATCGTCGCCGCCGAACCCCTCCTGCCGGCCAGCCGCTCCGCCCCACGCACCCCTGCCGGCCAGCCTCACTCCACCCAGCGCACCCCCCCTGCCGGCCTCCCGTCGCTGCTCCGCCCTACACACCCCCTTTCGGTGACCCGCACCCAGCCTCCCCGGCTTCCCGGCGTCCCGGCTCCCCAGCGTGACCAGCACCCTGTCACCGGCAACCCCGCCCTCTCGCCGACACTCATCTTGTTTGGCCAAACTGAAACCCCCTGATGCCCTGTTTTGTGTGCACCCCAGACATCCTGTCCAGCTACTTCTTTTCCTTTGAACAAACCACGGAGAGCTCCCTCCCTTTGCTTTGTGTAACTCCTTCGTGCAACCCCCCTGCCCTTCGATCAGACCTCTCCTGCACCTAGCCTTCTCCGACGTGCTATTCTCCCGACTGACTCCCCTTGTCTGACCAGCCGTGCCCATCCAGGCCACTTCCATCCTCCGGGTAGCTTCCCCACACCGCGTGCCCAACCATCAATCTTTTCCCCCCCTCTTCGGATCCCCTACTCAAACCCCCACTATATGGTTTTCCTTTTCCCCCTACCTGGGTTTTTGTTATCTCCCCTCCTTGTCTCCGCAACCCTCCTGTACATCCCTTTTCTTCGGCGCACACCCTCCAACCGGCTGCGCACCAACCACCCTACACCTTCTGGCTGCTCCACACCCTTCATCCACTGCGCACCCACTGTCCGCACGTCGTTCGACCACCGTACCACCTTTCAGATGCACCCCCCAAGTCCAGTGACCCCCCAGCTAGGCCATGCCACTCTTCCCACTAGCGACCAGCTTTTGAGAAAGCCCCCTCTGACCAGCCCTACGGCCGGCCTCGCCCTGCCAACGGCTCTATCCTCCTGCTGACCTCTCTTTTGGTGGCAAATCCCCCTTTCGGTAATTATTTTATCTCCCTCCCCTTTTATGTTATTCTGTTGATATGGTTTCAATGTTTAGGGTTGAATCCTAAGTTTTATTTTAATAATATTGTTTAAGGTTGATCTTGACATCATTGGGGTGTGAACGTTGTGTGTTTGAAGTTTCACACTGGAAATCTGAAAGATTCATTGTTCGTGAGTTGGATCACTTGCTCATGCCTCTTTAAATTGAGTTTAATTTGATCACTTGACGTTCACACATCTTAAGTTGTTGTTCATGTGTTTTTTTTGTTAAATTAATTGTATCATGTGGAAATCTTTGGTTTTACATTGTTTTGATAAATTGTTTCACCTGTTTAATTGATTTGACAAGTTTTATGGTAGATGACCCTTGTGCGAGTTGTATTTTCAAAACGTGTCGAGCTGGTTATTTTGCGTTGTTTGTTCATTTGGATTGTTTTAAGTTGGTGTTTACGTATTTCGGTTATCTTTGCGATTGCAGCGTGTTGGCAAGGTTTTTCCACACTCATTCGATCGTCATCTGGCGCGCACGCTTGCGCGCCCGTGCGAGGCGCGTTGCGTCGTTTTGTTTGGACAGCGAGCCGAGGTAGGTCCCCCATTGCACTTACCTTTAGATTTAGAATTTATTAATTGCTTGTGGTTTTATTAATTTTTAATGAATTAGAAATAATAATAGATAATAAAACTTAAAATTATTATTTAGTGCGAAAAGAGCTGTTTATTTTATACCGAACACATGTGACATTTTCTTGACGGGCGGACACCCAGTTTTGAAAGAATGCCAGTTTGGCCTTTAAACATAATTCACGGAACTTCAAATGTGCTTCTAGTTTTGAAGATAAATAATTTCTTCTGAACAAGTGTTTTGAGCTTTTTGAGAAAAGAGGTTTTACTTTAAAATTGGTGAAGGCCCGGTTGGCACTTTAATGAAATAGATTATTTTGGAAAACCCACTCGGGGGTAATCTTTGGTGTGCGTTGATGGAGTGAGCTGTATGTGATGTTTGTGCATTGTGACTGAATAATCTACATTTTGGACGCACCCCCTTTTTATTTCTTGTGTTGACATGGGAACCTGGCATATTGAGTGAATTTTCTGAGAACGATTGCTGCACTAGTTTAGACCACGCACTGGCTAGTGGCCCCATAGCAGGGGAATACTGAGTTATTGCTGCTATGGGGATTGGGCCCCTCGGTTAGGCCATGCAGGGCTATGCCGGGTAGTATTATGGGCGTTATGACGTCATCGAGTTATGGCATGCCTCCAGGATGAGTCACATGTATAGTACGTTCTGGATTGTTCACGATCTCATAGGTTCGACCCATGTTTCTTTTAGTGTTTAGTTGTGTGTGGCGGATGATTGAGAGGTCGAGTTCGGTTGCTGACCTTTGTGTGCCACTTTACCATTTCCCTTAGTGTGTGTTGTGTGTGATTCTCATTTTGACTAACAACTAATGTTTGGATTTCTAAATTGCTCATAAAATGTTTTGAAAATGCAATGCACCTGTTCTATCAACATTAAACTTGTTCTAAATTAAAAAGGGAAATGTACTGTTACTTGTTTTAGAAATGAAAGTGTGTGGAAAACCTATTTTATATAATTTAGTTCAAACTTGGAATTGATAAACTCTTTATTTATTGGTATGTGCATTGGGATAGAATTAGTCGGGCATACCTACTGAGTTTTAATACTCACGCCTATAGTTTTTTCTTGTTTTTAGTTCTGTTGCAGGTTCCAGATTCAGTTGTTCGCCGTGAGCGATGTTGGTTGTGGTATTGGAGAGTGACCCATGGGGTCACCTGGAGTTTGGATCGTGGTCAGGTTAGTAGTGTTGCTGGTTGCTCTTTCTTTATTCACTTTTGTTCTATTTTATTTTCCGTTGTTTAGTTTATTTTCTTTTGGGCCAAATCGTTCCGACCTGTTTAATTTTGATGCCCGGCACTAGTTGCCAGCCCTTGGGGATCGGGAACGCCCCTCGGGCCATGTCGCGGGCCGGCTCGGGTGACCGGTTTAGGGTCGACCCGGGTTGGTTCGTGACAGAGTGGCTGCCTATGAAGAAAGGTTCACTCGATTGGAAAGGTATGCTCCAAATTTTATCCGAGACCTTGATTGTAAAATCAATCGTTTTTACTCAGGATTAAAGCCAAAATATCGAAGTTCATTTGCATATCGTGAGTTTAAAAGTCATAAAAAGCTAGTTTTATGTGCTGAAAAGGTGGAAATGGATTTTACTGATGATCAAATGTTCTATAACAACCAACAGAATAAGAGACTGAGGTGGCAGGAGAAAGGTATGAATTCTTCAAAAAAGTCTGACGGTAAGAAATCTATGTTTCCAGTTTGTGATAAATGTGGGAAAATGCATGCTGGGGAATGTCTTTTGAATTCTGGAATGTGCTACCGATGTGGTAAGATGGGACATAAGGCTCATGATTGCACTGGAAAAGATTAGGGTGATGGTAAGACCAAATTTGATTTACAGTTAGTGAAATGTTATAAGTGCAATGAGATGGGTCACTATAAAAATGAGTGTCCGACAAAGAGCTTGGGTGATGGGAAGAAGTTTGACTACAAGCAGAAAGGGGTGGTGAAATCCTTTGAAACTACATCAGCAGATGTCGGGCCATCAAATGAAGTTGTATCAGGTACTTTGTTTGTTTTTTTAGATTATGCCAGTGTGTTGTTTGATTTAGGGTTTACATATTCTTTCATCTCTGAAACCTTTTCTAGTAAAATGGGAATACCATCTCAAGAATTGACTACTGAAATTTTGGTATAAACACCTAGGGGGAATATTAAGGTAAAAATAATTTATAAGAATCTTCCTATCCTTATATGTGGAAGGAACCTACTTGAAAACCTTATTGTTCTACCTCTAGTAGAGTTTGATGTTATCCTGGGCATGGATTGGCTCTCTATTTACCATGCTAAGATTGACTGTAGAGCTAAAGAAGTTTCTTTTCAGAAAGACTTTCAGTTTGAGAACAAGAATGAACCCTTACTGTTGATAACTTATCAAGAGGCCAAGAAACTTGTAAAAGATGGAAATGAATGTTACCTTGCATAGATCGTTGAAAATAAAAGAACTGTTCAGATTAATGATGTGTTAGTGGTAAATGAGTATCCTAATGTTTTTCCTGATGAGTTGTCTGGAATAATACCAGATCGGGAGTTGAGATTACTATTGACTTAGTTCTTGATGCTAAGCCAATTTCAAAACCCCCTTATCGAATGGCTCAAATTGAACTTTTAGAGTTGAAGGAGCAATTGCAAGATTTATTAGAGAAAGGTTTCATTCGACCTAGCACATCACCATGGGGTGCTCCTGTTTTATTTGTTAAAAAGAAAGATGGTTCAATGAGAATTTTCATTGATTATAGAGCCTTGAATAACATCGCTGTTAAGAACAAATATCCTTTGCCTCATATCGATGACTTGTTTGATCATCTCCCGGGAGCTCAGTTTTTTTCAAAGATTGACCTGAGATCATGGTACCATCAGCTGAAGGTAAAGGAAGTAGATGTTCCGAAGACCATGGTCCGTACATGATATGGCCATTATGAATTTGTAGTAATGGATTTATGGGATAACCAATTCACCTACTGTATTCATGGAATTAAAGAATAGTATTTTCCATGAGTTCTTGGATAAGTTTGTGGTGGTTTTCATTGATGCTATTTTGGTGTTTTCTAAAAGTGAAGAGGAGCATGAAAGTCATTTAGGGGTTATCTTGCAAACCATAAAAGAAAAAAACTGTATGGAAAATTCAGCAAGTGTGAGTTTTGGTTGCAACAAATTTCTTTCCTTGGTCATATTGTTTATAAAGATGGGATAACTGTTGATCATGCAAAAAAAGGTTGTTGAAGAATGGCCAAGACCCACAAATGTAACTGAGATTCGTAGCTTCCATGGTTTGGCAGGCTATTACCGATGGTTTGTTATAAATTTTTCATGGTAATCTAGTCCAATGAATAATCTAACTCAGATGGGTGTTATGTTTATCTGGACAAAAGAATGTGATGATTTTTTTCAGGAATTGAAAAGAAGATTGGTGAATGCTCTAGTTTTGGAACTACCTTCCAGGAATGGTGAGTTTGTTATATTTAGTGATGCTTCATTGAAAGGACATGGTTGCGTCCTAATGTATAATGATCAGGTAATTGCTTAATCTTCATGATAGATGAAAAATCATGAGGTAAATTACCCTACACATGATTTTGAATTAGCTGCTGTTGTTTTCGCTTTAAATATTTGGAGGCATCATTTGTATGGAGTAAAGTGTGAAATATATACTGATCACAAAATTTTAAAGTATATATTCACTCAGAAGGAGTTAAACATGATACAGAGGAGATGGTCGGAATTAATCAAGGATTATGATTGTACAATTCATTACCATCCGGGAAAAGCAAATAAAGTGGCTGATGCTTTGAGTCGAAAAAGTAATGCTTCATTAGCAATGTTGCATTTGGAACGTGATCCTTTGGTTAAGGATTTGATGAAATTTGGCATAGAAGTTGTTGGTGTAGGAAGTTCTTCTGTTTTGTTTCAGGTATTAGTGAGATCATCTCTATCAGATAGAATCAATCAAGCACAAAATCAAGACAGTGAATTGCAGAAAAAGGTAGAGCTGGTTCAGAAAGGTAAGTTGCCTGAATTCAATATTGATAATGATTGGGTTTTGAGATTTGGGAAGAGATTATGTGTGCCTTGTGATTCACAGTTGAAGAGAGAGTTGTTATGTGAAGCTCATAGTTCTCCGTTTTCAGTTCATCCTGGCAGTACTAAGATGTACAGAGATCTGCGGGAGTATTACTAGTGGGATGGAATGAAAAGAGATATTTCTGATTTTACTGTGAAGTGTTTGACATGTCAACAGGTTAAAGTAGAGTAACCGTTACCGAAAGGGATGCTTCATCCTTTACCAGTTCCATAGTGTAAATGGGATAATATATTCATGGGCTTTGTTGTGGGATTACAGAAGGCATCTTGAGGTAATAATGCAATCTGGGTTATTGTTGATTGCTTGACTAAATTTTCTCATTTCCTTGCTATACGATATACTTTAAACCTAGATCAACTCTCCCGTTTGTATCTTAAAGAGATATTCAGGTTACATAGAGTTCCCCTCTCCATTGTATCTGATCGTGATCCCAGGTTCACTTCTAACTTTTGAAAAGGCCTTCAGAATTCATTGGGTACTGAATTAAATTTTAGTGCAGCTTTTCATCCTCAATCAGATGGGAAGTCAGAATGAACAATTCAGACATTGGAGGATATGCTACGTTCTTGCTCTATAGATTATCAGGGAAGTTGGGACCAACATCTTTCTTTGGTTGAATTTTCATATACTAACAGTTTTCATTCCAGTATACAGATGGCACCATTTCAGGAATTATATGGGAAGCGGTGTCGAACTCTAGCTTTCTGGGATGAAGTGGGTGAAAGGAAGTTGATGGGACCAGAATTGGTAGAAGAGATGGAAAAAAAGTTCAGCTGATTCAGAAGCACATGAGAACAGCTCAGAGCAGGCAGAAGAGTTATGCAGATAACTGGAGGAAGGATCTATCTTTCGAGGTAGGTGATCATGTTTTTCTCATGGTTTCTCCTTGGAAAAGTTTGATGAGATTTGGTAAGAAAGGAAAGATGAGTCCAAGTTTTATTAGACCATATGAAATTCTGGAGAGAGTTGGATCAGTTGCATACCGGGTGGCTTTACCTCCGAGTTTATCTCAGGTACACAATGTTTTTAACATTTCGATGTTGAGAAAGTATATGCCAGATCCATCTCATGTTTTGAGTCCAGAGGTAGATCAGCTGGAAGAGAACCTATCTTATGAGGAACAACCGGTCCAGATTCTTGACCACAGGGAGCAAGTGTTACGGAATAAGGTGATTAATCAGGTAAAGGTTTTGTGGAAAAACCACATGATGGAAGAGGCAACATGGGAATCTGAAAATTCAATGAGGGATAAGTACCCCCATTTATTCGATAAGTAGATAAATTGAGGGGACGCAATTTTCAAAATGGGGGAAGGATGTAACATCCCAAGTAATTAATGAATAATATATATTTTTATCTATTTCTATTAATGATTAAGATAGTGTTTTAGAGGCTTAAAATGAAAATAAATACAATCTTATGCATGGAATACACTAATATTCTTAAAAGATTGTTTTACTACCTTTTAATGGAAAACCATTTTTAAATCTATCTTTTGAAAATTTTATAAGCTATGTTTGTCAAAATAAACTTATTTTTTATGGTTGGGACATCAAAATTTACTTTGTGTGAATTTTTAGTATTTTTCAGACAATGTTCATTTTTTTAATGAATAGTGAAAATATTGCATTTTACATCAAAACAGCTTTTTAATCTAATTTATTTGTATGATTAGATTATCTTTTGAATTGGTTTTGAACTTAAATTAGAATATATTTTTACCATTTAATCCAATGGTGGTAATTGGAATCAATTTCACTTTCAAATTGAACTTAAACAGCTGTCAATCTTTTGATACTTATTGTTTCATAAAAACACGCTATTTGTCATGACAGTAGGAATTAATTATTAAATTAATTAATGTGACTTATATGTTTTCAATTTTGTAAAATAGACTTCATTTTTGAATTAAGAATATCAAATATTTCTTAGGGTGAATTTTTGGTATTTTTCTGAAAAACTTCAATTTTTTATGAATAGTGAAACCACTAAGTGGTACTTATAAAAACTGATTTTTTGTTTAAATGAAATTTTACCACTTCTGTGTTTTGAATTTAAAAAATCCGACATACATGGTTTTAATTAAGAAGTAAAATGTGGTTCAATGAGATTAAAATAATTTTTTGGTGAATAGTAACTCTTAAGTTCTTAATCGCGATTAGAGGTAATTAGTGTAGTTTAAGATAAAAATAAAGCTTTAATAAAATGAGATGAGCTTGAAACATGTCCTACCCTCATTGGATGTGTCATGGGAGACCAATTCAATCCATGGGTAAACTTGGGGACCCCATGGAGCCACTTTGGTTGGGAAATGACATAAATAACTTGTTATTTAATGTAAAAGTAAAAATGACACAAACATGAGATGTTTTACTAAAACAATTGTTACATGGGGTTATAAAGATCCGATTATTGATTATAAATGGTCATTGGAAAGATAAAACGATTTCCTACATCATAGTATTTGTTTATAATTTTTAGACTTTAAATAAATTAAATTATTTATGACATCATGATGATGCAGCGATGACCACATTATTTAACAATTTAAATAAAATGGAATGATAATGTAAAATCTAAGACCTACACATGAAAAAACCCTATTGGATGGGTGGATTTCGAACCCTTATTACCTTATCCTCGAAACACTTCAATGTGATACCTCTTAAATACGAATACCATTTTAAAATAAAGTGAATATTCTTTACCTTCCAAGAGTGACCCTCCTCTCCTCTTATAAAAGGCCCCCACCTCTACCTCCTTACCCACACTCCCAAAGCCTTTGGCTTGGAAAAACCCTGCCCATTTTGGCTCTCCACATCCCTCTATTACTCCTTGAAGCCTCACCTTGGGCATAAGTCTTCCCAAGGAAGCCTTTGAGCTCAAATCTATGAGAGTTACCCGATTTTAAGGTAATGTCTTCTTTTGAGTCCATTTGTTTGATCTGGCTTCTCCAACCCCCTAAACTCTTTTTATTCTTTTCTTTTGTAAAAAATCCAGTATCCTCAATATACTAATATGTTGTTATAAGAAGGATTCGAGCTCACTTACACACACCTAAATCTAATGGTTAAAGGACATACTGTTTCCGTGTATGGCGAATTTCTGCCTCCCGAAACGATGATTGTTCAACATTCTTTTAACACCTTCAAAGGTGTCCATTAAGATGTCACTATATTTATATATGATATATGATATGTATATGTTTTCCTTAAGCTTCTGTATTTTTTCCATTTTGGGCATACCTTTATGGTTTCCATTATGGGTAAATGTGATATCTTCATTTAAGGAAGTGCGGACTACCGCCCCCTCAAAGTGATTTGATTTGTTAAATACCATATGTGGGACGTATAAAGGATGGAACAATGATATTATATATGATATTATATTGGAATTATAATATACCTTCTTGTCATTATGATTCCATTATATAAAATACGAAATATAAATGAAAGTAGCGTTCATGCGTACGTACAGCTTACCGTCTCCATGAACGGTGCATTTCATTTATTACCTCTAAATGATTATGTAATATTATAAAATGGATGTATATACTGGATATATATGATATATACAACATGATTATAATTCTGGATATAATGGATACAAGAACAACTTGTAATTATAAAGGGTTTATTTTTTACTCAAGTACTAATGATCGTTAAAACGACCGTTATTAACGTAAATAATTACATAGTGTTAATGACATGGAAATAAGTGATATAAAAGGAATAATGAACTTGAAAAAGGCTATTAAGAAAGTAGAAATTAACTCAAGTTTATTATTCAGGACATTAAAGAACGATCGAGTCAAGTCGGCCCGAGGTATGGGACTTCGTCTCAATCTCCTTTCATTGAGGCATATTTTGTTTTATACACAACCTTCTTTTATACAGTGTATAAACCCCTTTGACTTTTAAGTTTATTAAAAAGAGAATCTTTTTTATACGAAATGTTTACTACATGACAAAAGGGAATGTTTTTGTCGTATGTATGTGGAGACAATGACTTTTCCGCCGCCGTGACCGTTATTTGAGTTTTGGCTTCCTCTACATGCCATACCTTCTTTTTAAAAGAAAAATAAATACCATGTTTTACTTTTCATTTATTTTGGTATTGAAAATTGTTTTCATAATGTTTTTATATCAATGATTTGTATTGATATCTTGTGATTGAAAGGTGGGAATGTTATGTTTCTTTTATGCATGTTTATGTGATACGATTATGTTGAGGTTCTTGGGCATCATTATGAAGACAGGTGGTTCCGTGATAATTTAAGGGCGAGTGAGCCTGATATATCTCTCCAATGCATTGGGTAACGTGAAGAGTGTAACGTTAAGGTTTCTCCGAAGAGATTTAGGGAATATACTGTGATGGGTATTCCAAACGTAACCAAGAGGGTTACTCCCTACGTAAGAACGTTATGAATTCTTCAAGTAACCTTTATGTCTTATGATTTCTATGATTTATTCATTATTTAATGAGGTATGTTAAAGTGCTTATGTTGTATGGGTAAAGTATGATTTCATTCTTATGTATATACGTACCCATGTTTCCTTTCCATATTTTTATATCCCTTACTGAGCTTTTTATGCTCATCCCAGGTTTTTTGAAATGTTTTTCACAGGTCAAGAGAAAGGTACATGATATGATGATAGTTTCAAGGAAGTGTTAAGAAAGAATCCATGTTATATTTTAAATATGTTTCCATTGATGGGAAAGAATAATACTATCTTTATGTAACCACCTTGTTTATATGTGGAATGTAATGCAAGTTTTATGATCTAATTCTCTAAGACTCTAAACCTAAAAAGATCCTCAATGTGTAATCTTGTAATAACTCAAGATTAAATAAGGTTTAAGGTTGGGGCCTTATATTAATATCTAATTAATTAGCAAAAAATGAATTCGTATTATCTTGGTAGAGGACATTTATTTTAATAATATTCACAATATCTTACTTACCAACTAAGTTATATCTTATAAAAATAAATAATAATTTTTTAAAAGTATTTTTCAGTTAAAGTCAGCCTAGTGCATTAAGAATGTTGTCCAGGAAAGCCATTCTTGGGTGCAACACAAGATATCTCTATATTATATGAATTTCAAGAATTTTAATAGATTGATTTTATATAAAATTATTATTATATTAAGATTATTTGTGATATTATTTCCCCAAACACAATTGGTGTTTTTTGTAATACATGTTATCAAATGAAATGTTTTTACATTAAATTTTATGGAAATAGAAAAATACTATCTTATAAGAAAAAATATTTTAATTCATAGAAACAATAAATTTAAAAAAAGAATGACCCATATATTCAAAATTAATATTATTAAAATATCTCATTTATATTCCATATTTGTCTTAGAAATTACTCTTATGTATTAATTATGAATCATGGACGTGATTTAAGTATTTAAAAATATTTGTGTGAATGAATCTAAATTATTTCTATATATATAGGAAAATAAATTTTATACAACCCCTTAAAATTGGAAAATTTTCATTTTTTAACAGAAAAATTAATCTTGAATTTTTTTTAGGATGACCCATCCATATTGTACCCCATTTAGATTACTCTACATTATAGGAAAAATGAATCCAACATTTCATATAGTGGGATTCATGATTCCCATGATTCTTACACTTTATAGATAATCTTACTCATATGGATATAAGAAAAACTCTATTATATGTTCATTTCACAATATTAATTTAATAATTACTTTTATATTTTTAAAAACCAACCTTCTATTTCAGGGTACATTTCTAAATTCCTAAACATCTCAAAACTATTAAAATTTATTTTTATATGGATACTACTTTAGGAATATTTGAATTTTCTTTGAGATTCTAATAGATTATTTTATATATTCCAGATTGTACTTCCAAAACAATGATTTTTTTTATAATATCATAACTAAATTAAATTAATTTGTTTAATATATTTCAATCCCATTTTTATAGTAACATTAACAAATTTGTTTGTTTATCCTAAACCATACCCACTCTGTGATATTCATTGTATTTTGTCATCAAAATAATTTAAAAAAATTCACAATAATTACAAAACTCCTCGATTTGAAAGCAAGCCTACAAAAAATCATAGTATATAGAAATTGGGAAAATTGAGCCAAATAAATCTCCCACATCACATTATTTTAACTGATATTCTCCCTTTTAATTAAAAATTCTTTTAGTCATTAAAAAATATTAATAAATTACAAAATATATTTTGGTTCCAATACATTTTTAGGAATGTTTATTTTGGATGCCATTTTTCCTATAAATTTTCTCCACAAATACGATTTTTAAAAAGTTTAGAGAGTGAAAAATAATTATAATGTAATAAAATTGTCTTACTAAAGATAAATAAGGTTTTATCCTCAAATTTTCAGTCTATATATTAATATTAATGGATTTTATCAAGGAAAAATAAAACGAGTTGGGAAATTCAATTCCACATAAATTAAATATGAATAATTATTGTATACATGTGATTGATACATAAAAAATTTATTGTAATTTTAGAAACCAATAAAATTTTATAAAATAACATATGATATTAATTGAATATTTAAAACAACAAATTATGATATGGAATTCCTCCTTGGATTTTAGTTTCAAATAATTTGTTTGATTAGCCTCAAATACACTTACTATATTTCTCAAAAAATAATTAATTTATTTTAATGAATGTTGAATGCATATTATAACTGCAAGAATGCATAATACCAAGATGAATTTAATGAAGCATGAATATAGTGTAAGGAATTACTTGTGTCATTTGATCATTAATGTCATATGTAGAATAAGATTTTAGTAATACAATTTCCATGAATGAAACGTAAAAAAAGAATTTTTGAACAACTATAATTTTGATAAATATAAAATATAAAAATAAAATTAATGGAACAATATCATGACAATCATGAAACCTTAAATAATTTTAAAATTATTCCAATTTAAAATTAAGATAAAATTTCTTCAATAAAATTATTTTCTCAGAGATACTTATTTTTTTATAATTTTATAGAAAATATTACATTTTTAAACCAAATTTCACAAATATGGGGATATGGTTAAAAATATTGGATGTTACCATTAAATGGTATAACATTGGGTTAAATAAGGGTATGATCTATTTATTACACATATTTTAACCTAATAAATATTTTCTATAGCTAATAGAAACAATAATGTAGATTGATTTCTATTAGGTATGATGCTACAAATATTCAACCAAAACACATTTATAGCCTATAATTTTGATTGCATCAATGTTAATAGGCAATTATTACCCATAAACATGATTATATCAAGATATAATATATTATATATTTATATAAATAATTAAATATGTGTATTTCCCAAATAATATCTTGTATTCAAATACACATTACTATATTTCTCAATGATGATATACAGAATTTCGTAGTTCATTAAGAGAATAAAATATTTGATAGAGTGAGTGAAAAAAAATTATAAACATCAGATATGTATATAAAACCAATAAAAAATGGACTTTCTGCAATAGGTGAATAAAAATCATCTATTGTATTATATAATATGATTAATGAAATAGAATCAGAATAATGTTCCCTAAAATAAATTAAAAATTAAAATAATACATTTGAGATATGATACCAATATGTAATCCATAAATCACAATGAAAAATTAACTAAGATAAGTATTTATAATGAGTTCATAATAAATATGTTAGAAAATGAATTCAGAATAAAAAATCACTCTTTCAACCCTTCCCTGGATTGACATCATATATAATCATATAATCAATATCCTAATGTAAATTATTATATTAATAGGGATCCATTAGAGATAGTAGGATTGCGAAAAAAACCTTGTTCTATATTAGAGGGGATTATTTTTTTACTTGTTGAGTTGTATAAAATCAATAGTACCTTTGGATCCATATATTATGAAAAAAAATTAGATAAAAATAAAGATATCTATGATGAAAAAATGACATATGTATTAGAATCTATTTATATGAGATATATATATATATATATTTATTAAAAAAATAACTAATACATACTATGGGGGTTAACATATATGTGATTTGGGAACTTTTGTAGAAAAATATGGTAGGAAAGAAAGAAATAATAGAAAACTTATGTTGAAATATATATATTGGGTATCCTATATATGGTTTCTAATAATGTTTGGATAACCCTAGCATTTATATCCTTTTAGAGTAAAATGATAGGATATTGGATAATAAAAATTTACAACATTCTTATATAATGATATAATATTTTCAAAAAATAGTATAATATTATTATAATTAAATATTTAGTAATAATTATATATATATATATTTCAAAATCTATATATTTATCGATATAAATTATAAACACATACAAAACTAATTTTAAATTTAATATAAATATATATTCATTTCAATAAAAAATTAAATATTAAAATAATATTATAGTGTAAAATACCTGTTATGGTAATTTAAAATAGAAATGATAATTCCTTTAATGTAAAAATTAATCATTATATTTTTTATTAAATATATGGATAACATACAATAAAAAATTATAAATTTTTATCATATGATTTTTCATTCATTTAGTTAGAGTCATATTTAATAGTAATCTTGTGAAATTTAAGTTAACCTCTTTGTATGAAACACTAAATTTTCATTGAGTATTATAGAAAACATACATCAATTATTCTATAAAAATAATAACAGAAATAATTCACAAATTTATTTCAGAAAAATTATCATATATATGGCCAGTTCAAAATATATATTATTATTTCAATACATGGATTTATAATAAAAAAAGTTATTATTATTCAGAAATTACAAATTAATAATATAAGATAATAGTTAAAAATAAAATTCCATTAAACAGTGAATTAATGAATACTATGGTACGATAATTGAAATATATAGTAAAATAAAATATAATAATAATATGAAAAGATGCTATTTTTATAAATGTTTTTGGAAAAATATAATATATATTAAAATATACCTTCTTCATCGGTTGTTTTATTATTTTAAGGGACATTTATGAGTTAATTGAAAATGGTAAACCAATTTAAATTGTCTAAAAAATGTTTCTGGAATACATAGATTTACATCGGATAAATTCTAATGAATCAACATGAAAATAATAAATGGTGGTGGGAACTAAAATATTAAAAATTGTTAACGGGTGTAAAAATGGATTTTAAAAATAATAAATAAATTATAATATCATAAATAATAAATTTTTACAATATACATAATAGTTATTAAAAATTGAGATATTATAGTGTCAAAAAATTAAAATATATAAAAATTAAAATATATAATATTGGTTAAGGATTTAAGAATATATTGAATGGTTTTATATGATAAATATCATGATAATTGAGAAATATTTAACAAAAAAAATTAATTTTCTAAATGATTGATAAATCCAAACTACATAATCTTGTTATATAAAAAATTTACAACATGGAATAATGTTTTAGAAGAAATACATAACAAAAATGATTGTATTATTAAGTCTTATTTACCTTGATCTCATAAAATATAGACTTTGGAGTCCTATTTCAATATATAATTTACATTCACAGAATAGTTTCAACAAGTTGAACTGTTAATATGATACTAAAATTAGACTTTTTCTCCAATTGATTTTAACACATTATGATAAATAAATCAAAAATGCCATAAAATTTTATTTTTAAATAAATGTGAATAAAAGATAACTTAATAATGAAAAAAATAATGATTTCAAAATATTAATAAAAAATATAAGTGTTATAAAATTTATCACTAAAATATAACGTGATTAATTAAAAAATCTAAATTTTTATTAGGGAATATAGAAGGTGTTTAAAGTTTTAGAATATATCACATATATACATGAATATGTTAGTTTTTATTTTCTTCTTGTTAGTACGGACTATCTAAATATATGCATTGGGAAGAAATTAATTAATTTAATATAATTTTAATGATCCTAAAGTCTTATAAGAACAATGAATCCATTATTATTAAAATGGGTGGGATATATACACCACAAAACAAGATGATTAATTTTATAAATTAATCATTAAATGAAATCTAATTAAAGATTGTAATTTCATTACATAAATTAAAAACATTCATTTTCATGGAAATTTATTATCCCAAAAAATTTGAATATATTATTCCATTTTACTATGATATAATCATATTCATGAATATTATTTGATGATTCAGATTTGGACTCTTAGATTCGAGTAATCAAACAAGGTGACATTTATAGATTGAATGTTGTGGATAATTATAGAATTATGTATACAGTTAATTTTTCAAGCATTAGTGTAATCATATTCTGGGATACCTATTATATTTTAAATTGAAGTTCCCACATTAAAAAAAAATTTCTTTTATGAATACATTTTTTAATATCATAAATTGAAACTAATTACCCAATTTTAGTAGCATTTAGTTACAAATTAGTGGAGTGTTTAAAAAATTAATTTCATAAAACCAACATAAATTCTCATTCAATTATTTTTTAAATAATTCAATATGAGACATAAAATATAGAAATTATATAATGTATCTATAGAATTAAAATTAATATTATTTGGAAAAAATAGCAAGGTTTTCTGGGCCTCTATAATGATATAGTATATTTGATGGTAATGTATTAAGATGATTCAATTAAAAAAATCATGCCAATTTGAAAAAACAAAATGGTATAATAAATAAATGGTTTTATCATCCATGAACTTGGAAAAACATAGTTAGCATGTATAAACATTTTATTGATAAAATTGTGTTGTATTTTATTAATTTATAGTCACTAAAAATCATCATCGATGATATCTGTTATAAGGAAATCAAAAAAATGATTCTTTAAAAACCTGATAATATAATATGACACATGTTTCACTCCATGAAGAGAAATTGGATACATCATTGAATGTTATATGAAATTTTGTAAAACCATTAGTCATGAAATAAAATACATAAAGAAAATTATGTGTTGAAAGGTGTGTAGTGAGGATAAAAATGGAGGAGGCACATAAGGTTTTTAGGGGAAATAGATCGAGATGAGGGGGATAATGAATTATTTAATGAATGAATGTTAATTCAATATATAATTTTATAATTAAAATATTAGATATTATATCAAGGTAGATAAATGATTCATTTTAAGTATGGTTTGATTATAGAATATTGGGTCCATCTTCCGGGCAGAATGTAGTATAAGAGTTATATGAGGGATACATATAGAAAAGATTATGGAAGGGAGAAGATGTGGAAAATCTAATGGATCAAATAAGTTATTTTTTGGGGGATAGAGACTGATCATCCCAATATTGTAGGAGGTGTAGGCTATTGTGGATGTTTTATATCCCACTATCATAGGAGGTTTAATGATCACAAACACCAAATTATGTATCTAGAATTTTCATGTTAATGATATTAGTGTTTTTATTTGATCCAATCTATTAATAAGTTACAAGACCAAGTATATTCCACCCAGGAAACATATAGATTGTTTGGATTTTCCTTAACATGTAGGTATATAGTTTTTAGCACCTTGAGTTTTCTCAAAAAAGAATGTTATGTCTTATAGTATATGTGAAACACAACACAAAGATTTAAAAATCCATGGTATGATTTGAATATTTTCGTGTAGAAATTAATATTATAAACTACAGTCCAGTAAATTTTCCTATTAATATGAATAACAATATTTTTAATACTAATCAATATATATTGAAAAATAAGTACATCAGTTATTTTAATGTCGTTATAGGTTTCTAAAAAAATTTAATAAAATATTATAATTTATTTATTTGATGAAATTATAAAATTAATTTTTTTGATTTTATAAAATTTTCACAGATAATGAATTTAATTTTTAATCACTATTTCAAAATTATCTGAGGATGAACATTTTAATTTTATGGTTTCTTAATTAGTTTTTTTAATGAATGGTGAAATATTCTATGTTTTATTGAAAACTAAATCATTGTAAAAGTTATTAAAACAATTTTATTTTGCCTTAAAATGTTATTAATGTAAAAATAGTTAATTTTTTTTATTATTAATCCAATTTATTTTATTTTAATCATGTCCATATTTTTTTGATATAAATACATTTTATACTTATGAAAACATTTTATTTATAAATTTTTTTTCCATCGCATCAATTAGTTCAAATTAAAATTATAATTTTATACTTCTATGAAATGAATGTGAAATATTGATTACATATTCATAATTAGAATAATTAACACTATGAAATATGTTCAACTTATTTTTTGTTAATAATCATTAGTGTTGGTCGGAGTGGACACTCAAGAGGGGGGTGAATTGAGTTCCAATTAAAATTTCTGCTAAAAACAATTTCTATAAAAATCCCCCAAATTTCAAAAAAAGATTAAACTGTAGTGAATTTATACAGATAATAAAGGTTCAACTAGTTTCTCAAAGATTTATTAGTTCTCAGTTAACTTAATCTGATGATTAAATTAACTTTTGAAACTAACTTACTGATTTATAATAAATATAAACACTTGCGAGTTTAACTATCAAAGTAGCTTTGAAGACAAATTATATTTCAAAGTAATAGCAGCGGAATATGAAATAGATATGTATTGTATGGATATAAACTTTAACTAAAAACACATAGGAGTAAACCAAGAGGTTCAGTCTCAAACCGAGACTTAGTCCTCTCAAAAGCTTATATAAGGATGATCCACACCCTGAATCGGGGTTCAACAGTTTACAACTGTCCAGGTCCATGACCTCTACCACTGTTATCCGTGGGAAACAAAACAACAGCAACCAGCTGTCCAGGTCACACACGACCTCTACCACTATCCACAGTGGGAAAAAGAATGAAAAGATAGTGAGTGAGGATTTACAAATCCTCCAGTTAAGGTTTAGGAGATAGTGTGTGTGTAAAATACAACAGATAACACACACTGCTCGTAATGTAAAAAGTAAATCATAGAGATAAAGATTTATAGATTAGAAATGGCTCTAGTGATCTTCGTGCAGCTCTTGACTCCTTTTGTTGATTAGAATTCCTTCTGAGTCTTCTTCTGGTTTTTGTCTGGAAAACAGAGTACCATCTGCTTCCTTGACTTCGAGGTTCAGCTTGCTTGTCGGCTCAAAGAATGGTGAGTTTTGTGTGGTTCTTCTTTAGCATAGATTGCTCGATGTATGCTCTATGTTCTGGAGGCTGGTAGTAGTAGTCTCCTGAGTGCATGTTCTCCAGTTGTTCTTGGCACATTTTGAGGTTGATTGCCCGTATGTTCTGTGTGCTTGATCTCTTCGAGTTTTCTTTCACACACTTCTTTTGATACATACACGATGTCCTATTTATACCCTTTTTGTTTTTCTAATGATTATGCTTTTTGATCGTACTTGGTACGGTTTCCTGAAATGGAAACATAAATCATTTAATAACATTAAATTCATCAAAAGCAACAAATGTAACCGTTAGTATAATAAACAAATAGTGTCGAGGATATAGGATTTGACTCCACAGTTCATTATAGGTAGGCGTTTGTTTGTAGACGTGTACGGTTGACTCGGTGTAGGGATCTTCCATCGGTAGCTCTTCAAACTCTTATCAGTGGCTCTTATTGGTAGCTCTTATCGGTATCTCCCTGTGTGCATCGGTAGCTCTGTGTGCATTGGTAGCTCTATGTGCATCGGTAGCTCTGTGTGCATCGGTAGCTCTGTGTGCATCGGTAGCTCTCTGTGCATCGGTAGCACTGTGTGAATCGGTAGTTCTGTGTGCATCGGTAGCTCTGTGTGCATCGGTAGCTCTGTGTGCATCGGTAGCTCTATGTGCATCGTTAGCTCTGTGTGCATCGGTAGCTCTGTGTGCATCGGTAGCTCTGTGTGCAGCGGTAGCTCTGGCTATCGGTAGCTCTGGCTATCGGTAGCTCTGGCTATCGGTAGCTCTGGCTATCGGTAGCTCTGGCTATCGGTAGCTCTGGCTATCGTGCAAACCACATCTAATTGACTTATAATTATTTCAAAGCTAAACAGGGATCATCGAGATTAACATAAATCAGAGATTATTTAAACATTATTATTAACTTGATCACGAATTTGAAAGAATTAAAATGTAGATCATCAGTAATTGAGAGTAGCATAATATATGAACACATAATTGGGATTATCAAAACAGGTGAGGTCAACAATCTCCCCCTTTTTGATAATCACAACTTATAATATGGCCAAAAATTGTGAGAATATTGTATAAGAGAATATAACGTTTAAATTCTAATTTCTCAAAGAAAGCAATCAGAGGAAATAGAGGAAATAGTAATAGAATGAAATATATCAAAAGTTATCATAGGATGTATTAAATACAATAGTGTCAGAGATAAACTTTGAAAGAGTTGGTACCAATGAAGGAAATGTAAGAATAGTAGCAAAGCCTCAAAATCTCTCCCCTTTGATATTGCCCCCACTTCTCTTTATATTTTCTCCCCCTTTATAATGTTCTCCCCCTTTGTGATAATCAAAAAGTGGGAAAGCAGACAGAGAGAACTGAGAAACAGAGATAGTGTAAAGAAAAGCCTTTGTATTAGACCAGACAAAACTTACATAAACAGAATAGAAGAGAAAAAAAGAAGAGAGAAAAAAAACAATTCCTATCAAACAGCCTGGCCACTTCAGCAATCCGGATCTTCAACGTGAGATTTTCCCTTTGGATCATAAGAGAAGGCGGGTGGTGAGGATGTGAGTGAGGAATTTGGAATCCCAGAAATGATCACAGGAGGCTGAGCCACTGATACAGTGCCTGGCCTGTATTGGGAAGTTTGTTGAGTGATCATAGGTGTGAGGTTTCGGATGGCCTGAGCAGGAGTCATCTGGACTGGAGACTCAGTAGAGGTAGAGGCAGGCAAGGCAGGAGGGACAATAACTGGTCTGGCATCAACATGCAAAAAGGTCAGCAACAGATTTCTGAAATCCATGATGATACCTCCTCCTCTTTCCATAGCAGAAATAAAATCATCTTTGTTCTCCATAAACTTTTCTAAGGCAGGAGTCAGCTCTCTTAGCTTGCTCACTTGTTCTCGGAAGGCTTGAGTTACATGGGGTAATTTCATGTTTTCCAACATTAGCTTGAAATGATGGGTGAGTTGTTTCTTGGTAAAAATCCTTTGGAAATAATAATCCACCTTGTTCTTGATTTCCTCCTGAGAGGCAGAGGCCTCTTTCATAGTGTCGTGGACGATTTTCATTATTTCCCTTACTGAATATCTTGTAGAGAGCACTATCCGACTTAGATCTGATGAGTCCACAGAGCCACTGGTTGAAATAGAACCAAGCTCCTCCTTCATCATAGCTCTTAATTGATTCAAATCAAAAGCAGCTTTTGAAGCTAGAGGACCAACTGAGAAGGATACAGCTTCTTTGAAACTTTTGGTCAAACCACTAATCAGAGTTTGCAGTTGAGAGTCCTGATTTTTAACATGATCCTTTATAGAAGATTTGAAATCTTCAAATACTGAAACCATTTGGCTTACAACACTTTTCACATAGGCTAAATCCTTGTCAGCTTGTGGCTTTGAGATCATGTAAGAATCTAAAGTAGTAATAGACTTTTTTAAGGCTTCAAGTTCTACTTCTATTCTAGAAGATTGGGTCTGGCACTCTTTAATTGCTTCCATTATATCACCCATAAAAGTTGACAGATTGAAACAAAGAGAAAGCTCAAAAGATTGTTCTAATAACTTCATTTCTTCACGAAAACAGTGCTTCATCTCAATAACTGAGGCACTGAAGGATTCTTTCAGCTCATGCTTTAGGGATTCAAGATCAGAATTTGTAACAAAATCAGTAGGAGAAACTGTAGTAGATACTCGTGCAGAAGCTATGCTGACTACTGAATCATTCATGACTGATTGAATCAAGGAAACTAAAAAAGATTCCATTTTCTTTACTTCTTCTACAAAACTGTCTTTGAGATTTTCTTTCAGCACATCTAAATCATGTACTCGGACCACATCATCAGGTAATAACTCAGAATTGATGTCATAGCTGATCTTTGGTCTATTCAAGGATACTTCATTATCAGAATCAGGATAATCCAAACCACAGACTATAAAACCTGGGTCTTCTACCCAGTCTTCAATCTCAACAGCCACTGTAACATTTCCAAGATTGGAATGATGCTCCCCCTCAATGGGTGCATTCCTATGTACAACAACTACATTTTCTTCTGGTCTTTCTTCATCAGAATCTTCCAGAACAACTTCCATATCAGCAGCAGTAAAGTGATTTTCTAAAACAGGTACTACTTCTTCTCTTTCTTTTTCTACTTCCTCAGTAGGCACAACTGAGTTTTCAATCAATGGACTCAGACTCCACCTAGAAGAATCAGATGATTCAGATACATTCTCTTTGTCTCCTTCCTGCTGAGAAACTGGCTGGTCTTCCTCATGAATAGATAACACTTCCTCTACTTTTACTTTTCTTGAGTATACAAACTCAGTAACAGGACTTGGGGGCAAGTCTGGATCTCCTCCAATATCCATAGGAGTTTCTTCCTCCTCTTCTTCTTATTCTTCTTCTTCTGACTCATCACTGTACTCGGGTTCCTCTTCATCAGATCCTAAACCTGGATCTCTTTTATCCTTTGGCCTTGAAGGATAATCCACATGATTAAACTTATCATACACCCTCTGGTCATCACTGACCCATTCTCCTTTCCATGGGTTCCAATTGATTTTCATATACTTACAAACTGTAGTAGTGATACAGATGTTATTCTTAACTACAACTGTCTCATCCTGATACTCAGCTATCCCTTTCACTTTTATCATCACAGAGATCATTTTGGCAAAGAATAAAGCATTAGTCTTTGATTTTGGCCTAATCATGTCTTCCATTTGATTCAACAGCAGTCTGCATAGATTAACTTTCACACCATGTCTTAATAGATGTAGAAGATAAATATCTTGATATCTCAGATTAGAAAAATCTCCTCTCCTCGGTATCAAAACATGTTGAACAAATTTGAATAGCAGTCTGTTCTCTCCATCCAATTCAGTAGCAACCACTTGCCTTTGACTTCCATTTCCCGTTAGTTATTTTAAAGCGGTCTCATAGTCAAAGATGTTACTGGTAGGTGGAATTGCTCTTGATACATACCCGGATACACCTTTATGTGGGACTTTTAAACATTCTACCCACTCTACTGAAGAAAACGACATTTCTTTTCCATTTAAAAAAGAACTTACCCGATTCTCATTTTCAGACTTCTCGAAGCTTACGAATTCGTAGAACTGTTTCACTAACTTCGGGTAGTAGGGACCATTGTTATTTGAGAAACAATCTACCCATCTCTGATCTTCCAGAATTGCAAGCACCAACGACTTTCTTGGTAGCAACCAATCTACGCATAGCTCCTTTTCAATCACAATATATCTATTCTGCAAATGAGGGTTTACTGGTCACTTTCCCGACCTAGTTTTGACATTACTTCCACGAGATTCTTGCTGCACTTTCTGCTTCTTAGTTTTAGGCTCTACACTGTCATCTCTGCTGGCAGGAATCTTGGTTTTTTCCATCGCGGATTTAGGGTTCTCAGTCGATTAGGGAGATAGGATTCAAAGGTGAAAGGTTTTGGGTCCGGTGGAGTGAGAAGCGGTTTAGGCTTAGTTTTATCATGTAGGAATCATAAATAAACGAATAAAGTAAAATAACATAAAAATAAAACGATTCATATTCTTGGCGACAGACAGAAGTTTTAAAATATAGCATCGGTGAGAATTTCAACATCGGTGAGAATTGATCATCGGTGAGAATTTCAACATCGGTGAGAATTTCACATCGGTGAGAATTTCAACATCGGTGAGAATTGATCATCGGTGAGAATTTCAACATCGGTGAGAATTTCAACATCGGTGAGAAATTCACATCGGTGAGAATTGATCATCCCCATCTCGTGCCTAATGTAACTTAACCTATCAGAACTTAAAGGTTTAGTGAAAATATTGGCCAATTGATGTTCAGTGCCAATAAATTCAAGAGTAATATCACCTTTTTGATAATGATCTCTCAGAAAATGATGTCTTACATATATGTGTTTGGTTCTAGAGTGAGATACAGGGTTCTTAGATATGTTTATTGCACTAGTGTTGTCATAGTTAATTGAAACATGTTTAAACTCAAATCCATAGTCTAATAAAGTGTGTTTCATCCACAGAATTTGTGCACAGCAACTACCAGCAGCTATATACTCTGCTTCGGCAGTAGACAATGCAACTGAGTTCTGTTTCTTACTACACCATGACACTAGGGATTTACCAAGTAAATGACATGTTCCAGATGTGCTCTTCCTTTCTAACTTACATCCAGCAAAGTCAGCATCTGAATACCTAGTTAGGTCAAATGAAAATCCTTTTGGATAAAACAAACCTAAATGTACAGTATGCTTAAGATATTTAAAAATCCTTTTAACAGCCAGTAAGTGTGATTCCTTATGATTAGCTTGAAATCTAGCGCACATACATACACTGAACATAATGTCTGGTCGACTAGCAGTAAGATAAAGTAAGCTCCCAATCATACCTCTGTAATTGGTTTGATCCACTGGATTCCCAGCTTCATCTGTATCAAACTTACAGGTAGTACTCGTAGGTGTATCATTTTCCTTAATTCTATCCAATCCAAAAAGTTTTAAAAGATCTTTTGTATATTTAATTTGATTTAAAATAATTCCATCTCTAGTTTGAAAAATTTGAAAACCAAGAAAATACTTAAGCTCTCCCATTAATCTCATTTCAAATTCATTTTGCATACTTTTTGAAAAATCAGTACATAAAGAGTGTTTAGAAGATCCAAATATAATATCATCAACATAGATTTGTTCAACTAAAACATCTTTAGAAATTATTTTAATAAAAATAGTTGGATCAGCGATCCCTTTAGTAAAACCTTTTGAAAAAAGAAAATTGCTGAGTCTATCATACCAAGCTCTTGGAGCTTGTTTTAAACCATATAAAGCATTAGAAAGTTTAAAAACTTGATTTGGAAAATGAGGGTTTGTAAATCCAGGCGGTTGTTCAACAAAAACATCTTCAATTATAAAACCATTTAGAAATGCACTTTTGACATCCATTTGATATAACGTGAAATTCAGATGTGATGAATATGCAAGTAAGATCCTAATAGCTTCCAATTGAGCTACAGGTGAAAAAGTTTCTCCATAGTCTATACCCTCTTCTTGACTATATCTCTGTGCAACTAGTCTAGCTTTGTTTCTAACTATGTTTCCTGATTCATCAACTTTATTTCTAAAAACCCATTTTGTGCCTATTGTCAAGGTGTCCTTAGGTCTGTCAACTAATACCCATACTTTGTTTCTTTCAAAATGATTTAACTCTTCTTGCATGGCTATTACCCGGAATTCATCATTGATAGCATCATTGATATTTTTGGGTTCTAGTTGTGACATAAAAGCTTGATGTTCAACTTGGTTCCTTAGAGAAGCTCTAGTTTGTGTTCCTCTATCAAGATTACCAACAATAGCATCTAAAGGATGATTCTTTAGAATATTAGTCAATTTGGTAAAGGTTGGACTAGAAACATCAGGTTCATCTATAGGTTCGGGTTCAATAGAAGCAGATTCTGGAGAAAGTCCAGAACTGGATGTTTTTATAACAGGTTCTTTAGATTTATCATTAAGGTACAGAATAGAAAAAATCTTCTTCAAGATTCTCAAGATAGGTTTTAGGCTCATGTGGATCAGTTTCATCGAATTTGATGTGAACAGATTCTTCCACACATTTGGTTCTCTTATTGAAAACTCTATAAGTGTTACTTGAAATAGAGTAACCCAGAAAAATTCCTTCATCACTTTTGGGAGCAAACTTATCCAGATTATCATTAGTATTAAGTATAAATACTTTGCAACCAAAAACTCTGAAGTAATTAACCTTAGGCTTTCTATTGTTCCATAACTCATATGGGGTTTTCTTAAGGACAGGTCTGATTAAGACTCTATTGATAACATAACAAGCTCTATTAACAGATTCAGCACAAAATTAAATAGGCAGTTCATATTCATTGAGCATGGTTCTAGCTATTTCTTGAAGTGTTCGATTTCTCCTTTCTACTACACCATTTTGTTGGGGTTTCCTAGGGGCATAAAAATTGTGACTATAGCCATTGTGTGAGCAGTAAGATTCAAACTCATGATTTTCAAACTCACGACCATGATCACTTCTTAGGGTTTTAATCTTAAGTCCACTAAGGTTCTCTATAGACCTGGAATATTTAATAAAGAAAGGACAAACTTCACTTTTGTGAGCTAGAAAGTACACCCAAGTATATCTAGAAAAGTCATCTACAAGAACATAGACATAATGCTTCCCATTTAAACTAGAAACTATTGATGGTCCAAACAAATCCATGTGAACCAACTCAAGTGGTTGAGAAGTTGAGACTTCATTAATTGATTTAAAAGAAACTTTGTGTTGTTTTACCTTTTGACAGGGATTAAACACTTTGTCATTTGGGAATTCTAACTTAGGTAAGTCTCTAACTAAGTTTTTCCTAGCCTGTTTTCTAAGTGAGTGAATGTTGCAGTGTCCTAATCTTCTGTGCCATAGCCATGATTCTTTATGAAAAACATTCAAACAAGAAATATTTTGTTTGGCTAAAGAGTTTAAATCAACAACATAAACATTTTTATTCCTTAGAGAAGAAAATACTAAAGAGTTTTTGGAGTTAAAAACATCACACGAGTCATTTTCAAACTTGACATTGAAACCATCGTCACATAATTGAGATATACTAATCAAGTTATATTTACGCCCATCAACGAATAAAACATTAGAAATTAATACTGAGTCAGTGTTACCAATCTGGCCTAGGCCGATGATTTTTCCTTTAGAGTTGTCACCAAAGGTGACATGACCTCCATCAACCTTTATTAAGCTCTTGAAGCAAGAATAATTTCTAGTCATGTGTCTTGAGCACCCACTGTCTAAATTCCATATCTTATTGTGACATCTCTTCAAGCAGGTCTCCTATAAAACAGATTTAAACAGGAAATGACTTTGGTACCCAGATTTTCTTGGGTCCAGATAGGTTAGCAATCAGGGCCTTAGGTACCCAAATTTGTTTTATGGGTCCCATAAAATTAACAGAAACAACAGATTTTGAAAGATAAACTTTATTTGGTCTATAACCATGTGGACAACCTGTTGAAGCATATGAATTTCCAAAACTAGAACTAGCTGAATTTTTTCAGACTTAGGAATAAATCGGGTTCTAGTGAATTGTCTATGTCCAGGTTGGTATCCCAAACCAGTAGCATATCTAGGTGCAACTTGATTTCCTAGCATTTGAGTTAACACATCCTTTCCATTTGTGAATTTTTCTAAATCCTTTCTAAGTTCCTCATTTGACAGTTTCAGTTCTGTATTTTCCTTTAGTAGTTGAGCATTCTTTTCCTTTTTCTATATCAAAAACAGATTTATGCTTAACACTTAAAGCATTCTGTTTCTTTAAACCTTTGTATTTGTCTTTAAGCTCATTACAGGTTTCTTCCAACATATAACAGTACTCAAATAGTTCATATTTTGACATGTTTTCTGAATCAGAATCATCTCCAGAATAATATGAATTTAAAACAGGAGTGTCAGATGTTACCTCAGAAGTTTTTGTCATGAAACACATGTTGGATCGATTCCTTTTAGAGTCCGAAGATTCTGCTTCACAAGTGCTATCTTCTGAAGCACTCCAGGTAGCCTTCATGGCTTTCTTGTACTTCCTGTCTTTGTAATCATAATTCTTTTTGAATTTTAACTTTGGACAGTCTACTTTGATATGTCCTTTTTGCTTGCATTCATAGCAGACAACTTCATCAGTCCTGTCAGACTTCATCCAATCCTTTTTCCATTTTCCTTGTTGATCATACTTTCCCTTGTAATTTGGTTTCCTAATGAATTTCATTTTCCGATAAAACTTTTTGAATCTCCTGGCTATTTGAGCCATCTCGGCATCACTTCCAGATTCTGAATTTTCACTCATTGAACTCTCAGTCTCCATTTGTAGTTTATCCTTGTATTTACTCTTAAAGGCAGTTGTTTTAAACGCTACAGATTTTCTTTTGGGTTCCTCATCTTCTTCTTTATTTACTTTAAGCTCTTCTTCATACATCATCATCTTACCAATTAACTACTTGACAGGCAGTGTTCCAATGTCATAGGATTCTCTAATTGAAACGGATGTACCTCTCCATCTATCTGGAAAACATCTCAGTATTCTACTAATTTGTTCTTTTGTAGGAACAATATTTTTGAGTGAGCTCATTGTCTTCACTATCTCATTGAACCTGAGATACATGTCAGAAATAGGTTTATCAGGCATCATTTTGAAATTATCATATTTAATAGTATAAGTGTTTAATCTCATTTCCGTAACATTAGTTGTTCCTTTGTGAGAAATAGCCAAGGTATCCCAAATTTCAAAAGCAGTTTTACAGGAAGAAATTCTATTAAATTCTTCATCTCTTAGAGCACAATACATAGCATTCATAGCTTTACAAGTATTATTGTAAGCAGTCTTTGTAGGTTCATCCCAAGTAGATCTATCAGTAGTGGGAACTTTATATTCAGATTCAATAGCAGTCCAAATATCAAAACTCATTCTTTCTAGATGAATTTTCATTTTAAGTTTCCACTGAGCATAGTTATTTCCATTAAAGAAAGGTGGCTGGTTAGTAGAAACACCCTCATGTATATTATCCATTATAAACAAAATTTAAAGAGATAAAAATTTAGGAATAACAGAAATTTTAAGAACTTTAAAATACAACTAAAATCACAGTTGAAAACAGAGTAATTTAAAAGGTGTTAATAAACCTATGATACCAATTGTTGGTCGGAGTGGACACTCAAGAGGGGGGTGAATTGAGTTCCAATTAAAATTTCTGCTAAAAACAATTTCTATTAAAATCCCCCAAATTTCAAAAACAGATTAAACTGTAGTGAATTTATATAGATTATAAAGGTTCAACTAGTTTCTCAAAGAGTGATTAGTTCTCAGTTAACTTAATCTGATGATTAAATTAAATTTTGATACTAACTTACTGATTTATAATAAATATAGACACTTGCGAGTTTAACTATCAATGTAGCTTTGAAGAAAAATTATATTTCAAAGTAATAGCAGCAGAATATGAAATAGATATGTATTGTATGGATATAAACTTTAACTAAAAACACAGAGGGGTAAACCAAGAGGTTCAGTCTCAAGCCAAGACTTAGTCCTCTCAAAAGCTTATATAAGGATGATCCACACCCTGAATCGGGGTTCAACAGTTTACAACTGTCCAGGTCCAAGACCTCTACCACTGTTATCCGTGGGAAACAAAACAACAACAACCAGCTGTCCAGGTCGCACACGACCTCTACCACTATCCACAGTGGGAAAAAGAATGAAAAGATAGTGAGTGAGGATTTACAAATCCTCCAGTTAAGGTTCAGGAGACCGTGTTTGTGTAAAATACAACAGATAACACACACTGCTTGTAATGTAAAAAGTAAATCACAGAGATAATTATTTTTATATTAGAAATGGCTCTAGTGATCTTCGTGCAGCTCTTGACTCCTTTTGATGATTAGAATTCCTTCTGAGTCTTCTTCTGGTTTTTGTCTGGAAAACAGAGTACCATCGGCTTCCTTGACTTCGAGGTTCAGCTTGCTTATCGGCTCAACGAATGATGAGTTTTGTGTGGTTCTTTTTAGCATATATTGCTCTATGTGTGCTCTATGTTCTGGAGGATGGTAGTAGTAGTCTCGTGAGTGAAAGTTCTCCAGTTGTTCTTGGCACGTTTTGATCTTGATCGCCCGTATGTTCTGTGTGCTTGATCTCTTCGAGTTTTCTTTCACACACTTCTTTTGATAAATACACGATGTCCTCTTTATACCCTTTTTTTTTTCTAATGTCTGTGCTTTTTGATCGTACTTGGTACGGTTTCCTGAAATGGAAACCTAAATCATTTAATAACATTAAATGAATCAAAAGTAACAAATGTAACCGTTAGTATAATAAACAAATAGTGTCGAAGATATAGGATTTGTCTCCACAATTAATTATAGGTAGCCGTTTGTTTGTAGACGTGTACGGTTGAATTGGTGTAGGGATCTTCCATCGGTAGCTCTTCAAACTCTTATCAGTGGCTCTTATCGGTAGCTCTTATTGGTAGATCCCTGTGTGCATCGGTAGCTCTGTGTGCATTAGTAGCTCTGTGTGCATCGGTAGCTCTGTGTGCATCGGTAGCTCTGTGTGCATCGGTAGCTCTGTGTGCATCGGTAGCTCTGTGTGCATCGGTAGCTCTGTGTGCATCGGTAGCTCTGTGTGCATCGGTAGCTCTGTGTGCATCAGTAGCTCTGTGTGCATCGGTAGCTCTGTGTGCATCGGTAGCTCTGTGTGCATTCGTAGCTCTGTGTGCATCGGTAGCTCTGTGTGCAGCGGTAGCACTGGCTATCGGTAGCTCTGGCTATCGGTAGCTCTGGCTATCGGTAGATCTGGCTATCGGTAGCTCCGGCTATCGTGCAAACCACATCTAATTGACTTAGAATTATTTCAAAGCTAAACAGGGATAATCGAGATTAACATAAATCAGAGATTATTTATACATTATTATTAACTTGATCACTGATTTGAAAGAATTAAAATGTAGATCATCAGTAATTGAGAGTAGCATAATATATGAACACATAATTGGGATTATCAAAACAGGTGAGGTCAACATTTAGTACAAACAATAAAAACTAATTAAAACAGTTAAGGTAAAAATAGGTTTACCATGGGTTGACCTAAACTTATGAGGGTTAAAATCACATTATAGTTTTCTATAACATATTATTAGGAAATATTTCAACCTTATTTCATATATTGTTCCCTAACATTACATTTGGGGGCCCTATTGAATTTGAAACACATGGATTTAACTTATTATTTTTAACAATTCATAGTGTTTCCACTACCCCGCTTATTAAAGTCCACCCTCTCATCTTCTCTAAACACTCCTAATGCCATTAAGATCATCTAACACTAACATTAATACCTTAATTAAATACCTACCAAATTTCTAGATGATTTTTTAATTATAAATTCAATCTAGGGATGCTTTAGGGATAATCCAATAGAGTTTGAATGAAAATAAGTATCATTCTTAACCAAGATAAAATTTTTCCCAATCCAACACATTTTTGTTTATCGTGATGATAATATAACATGATTATATCACCTGTATTAATATATTATAATTTTAATTCCATAACTGGAATACATATCCACATCTATAAAATGTGAAATGAAACAAACTTTTGTTTGCACAATAGACTACCTCCCCATGAAATGAGAAAATTCATTTTCTATAATCACATGTGATGATAGTTAATGATTATGGATTCAATTATTATATATTATATTTTTAAATATTAATATTTCATTAAAATTTATATATTATAAAACATCATACCTTCACATCCATTGAATAATTACATCCACGTTCATGTGTATAGTGAATTACCCCTTGTGATGTTGACATATTATTTTTTCTTAACCCAAGACTTGTATGATATATGTAACTTTATTTAATGTAATAATATTATATTTATGATATAATGGTAATTTTTAGCATTAATGTCCCATATACATGTTTATATCATTATCATTGAAAAATGGAAACATAACACATGTTTATGCATGTCCCATCATCTTCATGATACTAATATATTTAATTTTATATAACTATAAATCATGATTATTCGTATATTTATAATTTATATTTAATAATTATATTTATTTAATTTTTATTATTCAGTATGTGATCAAATAATAACCACTTTCACCTAATTCAATATGCCATGATGATTTGGGAAATATGAGTTGAGCATAACTAAAACGTCTGACAAGAATCTAAATTCTATTGTAATTGAATATAACATAAAAATGATTAAAATAATAGGAAATTTTAAACATATTTTTTATTAATAAATTATAAAAATAACATAATTTTATTATCTATTAATATAAGGAAATAATGTTACAAATTGATTTTAAGGAAAATAATTTCCCTCATCAACTAGTACCTTTTTGTTAGGACCATAATACAGAAAACACAGTTACTATATCTTTTTAATGTTATTAAATGCATATAAATTAAATATATATGTTTCAGAACTATAAAACTAGATTATTCTACCATCAATAGATGGGGTAATACATGTATTTTGTTTTTCTTAGAAAACTCCATCATTATAAAATTTATATTGATTATTATATAAGGAAAGATCATACAACCCATTTTCTTTCCATGAGTAATTATTATGTTATGAATTATAATTATCAACCATAACCAAACACAAATATATCATAAACATGAAATGATGGGTGCAACCAAATAATGGTCCACTAAAATGGGTAATATTATAACTCACACTTTTCATTTATGTATTACCCTGCTTAAAATATGCAGTTATAATAGATCAAATTGAGTTTCGATCAAAATATGTAGAATAAAATGTGGATTCGATATTATATGTTTCTTTTCTGGCATATTTTGAACCTTACCTTCTAAATACCCTTCCCCCCCATGATGAATGTGATGCACTTGTTGGATATTAATTATTACAATTTAATATGTTATAGTAATAAAAGAAATGTGATTCTAAATTTTATATGAGATAAAATTTTTAGTTATCCTTCAGCAAATAGAATAAGAAAATATTAGTTACAACATTAAGGATAAGTCAAAGGACATGCCTATGTAAATAATCATATACCATAATTTTGGTGAAGGATGGAGTGAGTGGATTCATAGTATTTACATCCCTTTATAGATTATATAAAAAGATTTTGATCTTAAAACGTTATAACTAGGGGTAGTAAATATTAAAATGGTAAATTTATCAAGACTCATTCATCACATGGTGCTTGAAAAAAGTCATGTTTACACAATTAGATTAATAGTCTCAAGGGATATGTGTTGGAAATTCACTAAATCATTATAATAAATTATGGTGGAATTGAACAAACTATTAGCTCAGAAAACTAGTTAAAGGAATTAAAATGGATAACTTATATGCATAACTAAAAACTCATATTTTTTGATATACTTATCATTTATAAGTTTTTCCTCTAATGTTTGAATATTAACTTTTGTATATTTATTATCTATTAAATTATAGCCTTGTATTTCATTCATTAAATAATTGAAGTAAATATGAATAATCATTCCAACCCCCAACATTATCATAAATGTGAATATTTATTCCATTATATTCCCAACCTTGTGGAAGTGGGATTCAGAAATTCATAGATGTAATAGATCAAGTAGATCATGTAATGAATAATAACATGAATCATATAGAATTACATATTCTTCTTAATAAATATCTTGTTGAACTCAGTCCATTTGTATGATAATGGACTCATGACATTAGTTAATCTTATGACACCCTAATCAGGGAACAATAAAAATAATCCAGTGAGAATATATTATATGTTTTCAATGAATTATAGAAGGATAATGTTTTGGATGCCATTTATCTCATTTAATAAGATCCCTACTAGTTGTAAAAACTAATCAAGAACTAAATGTCAAAATAATTTATAACTTCCATCAAAAGAAAAGACTTTAGGATGATAATTTCAACAGTAAATTTCATTATATTATCCAAAATTAAAATGGAGATAGAGTTCTTCATAATGAATCTAAAGAAATTTGAATCTATCATCACATATGAGAAAATAATCACAAGGGGTTCACAGTACACCTTCATCTTTTTCATCGACAATGAATGTATGGAGGAACAATAATTTAGTGGAACATGTAAAATAATTTGAAATGTTTTCATTACTGGAGTCTATGATAGCTATAAAGATATTGCCTATTGTACCCTCAATTTAAAGAATCTTATCAGTGAATCTCAATGGTATCATGTGACTCAAGTTAAAAAGTGGGGTTTTCATCACATGTATCATATGAAATATATCATGGAGGAATGAAAACCCAAAATCACACTTGTTAAATGTTTTGGAAGAACCCTGCATGAAACATTGTGTTTTGTACTATGCTTTATTAAAATGAGGAAAATGGGGGAATCTGAATAATTAGTACTATAGGTAAATAATGATGTCAACTAATGTATATGAATTAAATAAGATTTAAATGAACACAAATTATAATTTTAAGTGTTTCAAAATCAACAAACAAGGGAATTATTTTTTCCAATTCAATAGGGTAATTTTTTTCAATTGAAATCAATGATAAGAACTTCTATAGTCTAGAGTACCTGGAAGATAATTTTTTTTAAGTAAAGATGAGGTGGATCCAAACAATGATTCCATGAATGGAATTCTAGTTACTCATTTGGGAATAGAAAAATTAGTATTTGAATCTATTTCAATGTATTTCTTCATATCATGCATGTGTAGTATATCATTTCATGTACCCCCTATGTACATGGGGATAAGCCTATCTATGCAGGAAAAAAACATAGTAATGGTTTCATCCCATATATAAATATCTATTCACTAGTAAATGTTTGTGTACATAATATTCTAGAAATTATCTTATTATTTTCCTTTGTAGAGATTGATGATATTTTTTGTATTGATTTTTTATCCTTATATAAATCCATCATCAGTTTTCAATTCATGGATATCACTTATCATGTACTAATGAATGTTTGTATTTTATAAAAGTGTAATAATGGGGATTAATTTCCCTTGAAATAATTTAGTCATGTTTTGATAATAATTTTGTATGTGAAAGAATATATTACCAATATTATTATGGAAATGGAGGTAATAGATCATTAATTAATTACCATTATATGGGATTATAATAATGTATTTCTTGAATTGTTTCTTATTATGCATCACAATAGATAAGATTATTTCTCTAATTTACTTATACCTATATACATGGCCATATTAAAGGACCGTTATATAATAGCGACATTTATGTTGGAAAATCCGAAGTTGTGATTAAAAGGGAATCTCAAAATGGGTTTCATATGCTAAGCTAGGTGATTATGGTTTTTGATGGTACCATTAATCATGAAAATGAAAGGTTAAATGTGACATTGGATTAATAATCTTGAAATAAAAAAATAATGAAAAAACAATCCCTTTTTAACGACCTAAAATTTTATAAATGAAATTCATTTTTTAAATGACAAAATTTCATGTTTACGTAATGTAGTTATAGTGAAAAAAATCACCGCATTCATTATATTAAACCAATATTATAAGTCATATAATCTCAGATTCTATATAATGTTCAACATCATAATAATTGATAATATATTCATTAAATAATAATCATATTATTTTTAAATATTATGGGTTACGATATGAACACATTGACACAAAAATAGTAGGGACGGTCCCTAAAAGTTGGATTTCACCATATTAATTCAATTTACTAATAATTTTGAAGGATATAACCTATCCAGAATTTTACCTCAAATTAGAGGAAGTTAGGATTCAATAACTAAAGAAGGGAAAAAATTATTGGGGACTTTATAGCTTATCGACATCACAAATCAAACCAAGTTCACTGAATCACCTAAAAAAATAAAAATATCATGCACCCCACAGATAGGGAATTTTCTAGTGTAATAATTTTCAAAGTATATTTAAAATAAAAATATGAGTATATATATCTATGTTTCAGTAAAAGAGTTATTATATTTATTATTTATCGATTTTTAAATTATAAATTTTTAAATAAATGATTTTGATAGAAATTAGATTTTAATATGAAAAATATCAAAATGTGTATTTAGAAAATATAATATAAATTAAAAAAAAATTAAATTTATTTATAAAATATAATTTCAATAAACTTTTTTTAAATAATGAATTATATATTATCTATAAATAGAATATAAATTTATGAAGTGAGTATGTACTTTTTATATGGGTCGAGAAACCATTACTATAAAAAATTAGTTTTAAATAAATATTATTATTAATTTATCAATTTAATTATATAAAATTTAAAAAATTAATTCAATACAATTAATATTTTTTAATCAATATTTCAAAAGTATCTGATTCTTCATTTTTCATTTTGTTTTGAGATTGTAAAATTTTAGTGTAAAATAATAAATATTTCTTTTATTTATGTTATGTATTATGGAATCGTACAGACATAAAAGGGATATAACATATTCCATAAAATATATTAACAGTCATATATGCATTTCCTATATAAATTAATTTCTTACTAGGGTAATATAATTTATTAATAAAGACAATATTAATCATACAATACCAATATTGTAAATTAATGTTTTAAGAAAAATTCATCATATACACAACTCACATTAACATCACCATGTGTAAAAATTTAATTAGTTATATTCATTAAATTAATAAATAAATTAAATCAACTCCCATTTCTATAAAAAATTGGATAAGATATGGAATATATTTTGGGTTTGATTATATTATTGTATAGACTCTAGAAAAAATTTTTAAAATAATAAATATGTCACCTATATTTTCCAATATAAAACTAACCAAGATTCCATATCTATCCTCACAAAACCATTTTAGAATGAAATTAAAATTCTCATTCCTCTCCTTATAGATCACACTATACCCCAAATCTCTCATTAAAATCCTCCAAAGCATTTGGAAACGCCCTCTCAAGGTAAGGGATCCTCTATTTCTCTACTTTATTTTATAACCTTCTTTATATAATTCATTTTATATTCCTATTACTATTAATGATATTTAATTTTCAACAAAATTATAGTTTCCATTATTATTTAAAAGTTATGATTTACCCATTCATTTATATTTAATCTATCACAACCCGACCCTACCAGTCTCAAGCCCCAACTACCCCAAACCCCCCTCCATTGGCTAGGGGCTTGAGATAAGCACCGAAGGCATCGCAATCTCGGGTAGGACATTCCCAAAGAACTTGTACACACAACCCACTCAATGCAGAAGTGCAGAGTAAACGAAAACAAAATAATGAAAAACTATAACCCAATGATAGTCAAGCATCGACTTCTAAATAGAAAAAGTAAAGTGCTGAAAAGTAATGAAAAGATAACTAAACATAAAAAGGAAAAAACACGCGCCCAACCAGAAAGGTTCCACAACCCGACAATAGGTAAAAAAAATTAAATAGCTGGTTAGTCTCACCTCGAACTCCACCATGGGTAAGTGATCCTACCAACTTAGGCCAAAGTCTAACACGAACGCCCTGAGCATATCCTCCAACACCTGAATAGTGCGCTCGGTCTGCCCGTCTGTCTTGGGGTGAAAATTTGTACTCATCTGATGCCGAGTCCCAAATACCTCCTACAGACCTTGCCACAAACTCAGCGTAAACTGTGAATCGTGGTTAGATACTATCGTTGAGGGTACTCCATGAATGCGGACGATCTCCCGAACATACAGTTGTCCTAGACTCTCCACCTAACTCTACTCGTTGATGGAAAGGAAGCACACCAACTTCGTGAGTCTGTCCACTATCACCCAAATGGAATCATGGCCCTTCGTTGTGCGCATAAGTCCTAAGATGAAGTCCATAGATATGTTATCCCACTTCCACTCTGGGATATCAAGGTTCTATAACAACCATTTAGGAACCTAATGCTCTGCCTTCACCTGCTAACTTGTAAGACACCCAGAAATAAACTCAGCTACACTCCGCTTCAGGTCGGACCACCAAAACTGATGCTGAAGGTCTCCATACATTTTCCCTACACCAGGATGTACAGAAAAGGTAGAAGTGTGGAATTCCCACATTACCTCCTCCCACATCACCACGGGTACTATAGATTTCCCATGGAACAGGATCTCATGATTTCCTCCTTCATAATACCCAGCAGGTGTGTTGCCCGTGGATATCTGATCATGCTACACCTTGCTATCGACATCCCCTAGTTGAAACTCTCTCAGACACTCAAGGATAGAAGGAGTCAACACCATCGATTACAGAAAATTCATACCTTCCTCCTCCACCAAGGTCAGCCATAGGGAATCCAACTACTCTGAAGCTTCTCACACTAAACGAGCCTGGGACATCCTGCTAAGGCCATCTGATACTACGTTTTCCTTCCCTAGAGTGTAGACTATCTTGAAATCATAGTCCTGTTGAGTCTCCAACCAACGCTTCTGCCTCAGATTCAAATCCCTCTGAGTGAAGATGTACTTGAGGCTCTGGTGGTCTGTGTAGACCACAAAACACTCACCCAGATGGTAGTGACTCCATAACCTCAATGTGATGACCACCACTACCAGCTCCAAATCATTAGTCACATATGTCTTATCATGAGGAATCAACCGACTCGTCCCATATGCAATCAATACCCACTACTGCATCATCACGAACCCGAGGCCGGCTCCTGAAGCGTCATAGTACACAAGGAACTCAACACCCTCCTCTAGTAGCCTCATCACTGGAGCTCTAGTCAACCTCTGTCTCAACATCTCGAAGGCCTTTTCACACTGATCAGTCCAGGTGAATGGTCATCCCTTCCTTGTCAATGTGGTCAAAAGGGGTATAAATCTTGGATAAATATTCTATAACCCATCTGTAGTACCCTACCAAACCAATGAAGCTTCACACCTCTGACACATTCATGGGTAGATCCCATCCAATCACTACCTCTATCTTTTTGGGATCTACAGCCTGTCCCACCTCTGTAATGACATGCCCCAGAATTTGAACCTCATGAATCCAGAACAAACACTTTGAGAGCTTCACATATAGCTGGTGCTCTCATAGTAAATCTAGGACTGTACTCAAATGCTCTTCATACTCCTCTTCTGTCTTAGAATAGATGAGTTTGTCGTCAATAAAGACAAAAAAACCAGTCCATGTATGGCTGGAAGATATGGTCCATCAAAGACATAAAAATGGCGGGGGAATTCTTTATGCCAAAGGGCACCACCAGAAACTCATAATGGCCATAATGACAATGGAACTCCAACTTCAAGATGTTAGCCTCACAAACCCACAATTGGTGGTAGCCGGATAAAAGATCAATCTTGGAGAACAACTTCGCACATTCAAGAGGTCAAAGTGTTCATCGATCCTCCACAAAGGGGACTCATTCTTTATCGTAGCCTGATTCAATCGATGATAATACACACATGGACACAGACTCCCATCTACCTTTTTCAAAAACAAAACCAGAACTACCCAGGGGGATGCCCTGGGCTTGATGAATCCCTTCTCATAAAGGTACTCCAACTGATGTTGTACCTCTTGAAGATCTGTTGGTGCCATCCGATATACTAACATGATATCAGGGTAGTCCTCGACTACATGTCAATGCAGAACTTCATCTCTCGCCTCAGAGGTAGTCCAGGGACATCCTCGGGAAGAACGTCCATGTACTCCTTTACAACAGTAGGGATCCAGGTGCATGTAGAATTTGTTACATTGAGAGCGATGATCAGAAACCTTTGAGAAAAAGGTCGTGGTCTCTTGATCAGAGTACCCTTATGATCATCCATGAGGTCTCATTCACCAAGGATGGTGAACGTAATCGCATAAGAAGAGATGAATCTGACTAGTCTGCGCTGATAGTCAATCTGGGCATGAAACATGGATAGACAATCCATGCCCAAGATCACATTATAAGGTTCCATAGTGATGAAAAGTAGGTCCCACATGAAATCTCTCCCCTAAATGATAGTTCACACTATCTGTATATAATGGTCACCAATGAGGAACATCCCGTAGGAACCTCAAGTCTATGTGTAGGTGTCAGCACCTCTACCAGAACCTCCAACTCCCATACCAAAAGTAGTGATATAAATTAGTGGATGGTGCATGTGTCTACTAGTACAAAAGAAAGCATAGAGTAAGCACAAGGCATACCTTAGACCATCTCATGTGATGAGGGGTCATGAACACCCATAGTCGGAAGCTGTATGCGGCCCCTACCGTCAGATTCCTGATCCTGGCATGGGCCACCCGGTGGTTGTATTGGGAGGACATCGAAATCCCACCCATCACCTTGAGGTACTTTTTCTCTACCCGGGCCTCCTCCCTAGGTGCCACCCTATCCTCACCTGGGGGATCCTTTTTCATGGAGTTTCCTTTACCGCTCGGTGCGCCCACTGCCTTCCATGGCTGCTCGGTACACCTGGTCGGGCAGTCCCGTGCTAGGTGACCATGTCTATCACATGCATAGAACTGACTCCCCCCTGACTACCCTGGTGCACTACAGAACCACTATGGTGTAAAAAACTTCCCCTATGTATACTCACAGAAGGTTCTCCTCGACTAAGGCTCTGCTCTCTGATGCCTGCCTGCTACCGAAGGCTCTTCTATGAAGCGGCCACTGCTAGATCCTACCAATAGGAGTCCCTCAGCAAAGAAGATCTCTGCCACAAGTGAACTCTCTAGAACCCCGACATAAGTAGGTATGCAAATGGGTACTACACTATCACAGATATATTAGAGAATACCCTCCTCAAAATGACATGCCTAAAAGTAACTATCACATACCATATCCTATGAGTAGCATGTCAGATTGGTAAATTGGGCCGAGTACTGCGCCACAATCATCCTCACCCCCCTTATTCAGCACCAGAGGCTTCTGAATCCAAATGGAGAGTAAAAAAGAGGGGGATTAATCCTCCTAGAAGAGCTGGTGTAAGCTATCCCACATGAAAGATGACTCTTCATGGGTCTGCGTAAATAACCCCCACCAATGCCTGACTATCCCAAGGAAAAGGATAGTATCTAGGGCTAAAATCTGGTCTACTGGTGTCTGTAACATCCTGAAATGTCAGTCCACAGACTCTATCCAGTCTTTTACTGCCTGGGGATTTGGTTCTCCGTGAAACATCTTCGTTCGCTGACACTGAAGGTCTCGGAGCACACTCAGACTATGCTCAACCTCGGCCTGTACTTCCGGTACTAACTGCCACTCTCTAGGTAGAGGGGCTACTGCTCGCCAGGTCATCATCACTAACTGGAGAGGGTAACCTTGATGGTGGCTGTCGTGGGGGAATCCTGAAAATTATCAGGGATTATCGTGATCAGATGAATATATATATATATATATATATATATCACTAATAACAAAGGGGAGCTGAATCAAAAAGTACATTAAAAGACTCAATCCTACTGGATGCATGTTCCAAAGTTCCATACATCATGTGTCTCAATGTGCTTAGTCGACAAGAGGGTTATCAGGGTCCTGGTGAATAGATACCTTAGCCACCCATACCATCAATGGACACCCTGGCCTAAGAACCACTCTCAAGACATGTCAACACTATTTCCTTAAATCCCAACAATTCCTTTTTTGGGACATCCACACAACACCCCAAGGAACGAACCACATCTGATACCTCATTCTCAGGACCCGACCCTACCGTTCTCGAGCCTCAGCTACCCCAAGCCCGCCTCCATAGGCCAGGGGCTAGAGACAAGTGTCGAAGGCATAATAATCTCAGGGAGGCCTCTGCCTAAGTACTTATACACACATCCCACTCAATTCATAAGTGAAGATTAAAAGAAAACCAAAGAACGAACAACTATAACCCAACCAAAGTCATGCATAGACTTCTAAATAGAAAACGTAAAGTTCTAAGTAGTATTGACAAGATAACTGAAACGAAAATGAAAAAATACCCGCCCAACTAGAAAGGTGCCACAACCCGGCAATAGGTAAACAAAAATAAGCACATGGTGAGTATCACTTGAAAGTCCAAATACACCCACTAAAAGCAACCCAAGCTCTTGTTTCCTCTATGATCTTCCGTATTCTCGATCAACCTGTCTGTTATCTATAATGGAACACCTAGTCCGGACAAATCCCAAGAAGCAGTGAGTATAAACATACTCATTAGGATGCCCTGAAAGCTGGATGGAGGAACAAAGGAGGTACTAAAATAGTGATCAGTTGATAGAACAAAGAACAATGTTAGAGTACAATAGAGAGAGTGCAGCTCAACCCAACAAAATAAAGGAAACAGACTCATCCCAACCAAGAGGATCTAGACACAGAAAGCATGTCGCATACCCCACGTGTCTTCGCCCCTCCTAGAAGGAGAGTAACTAAACCCTAGGAGTGGGGAAAATGTAGGGTGTATATATATATATATATCTGATCAACAAGAAACCTGAACGAGTCTGTAACGGGATCTCTATATTTATTATTAGCCCATGAAAAATTCACCAATAGTTTTAAGGATATCTATTATTGATGCCCATAAGTCCCACACAAGAAAGTTGTCTCATCGTTAAACCGTACAACCAAGGGTCAAGCTATGGTAATCATAGAGAGAATTCACTGACTAGACACATAGAAAGGGTTGAGTCTAAAAGAAGACACCGGGTAACCCACTGCCCAGCCCAGGAGGAGGGTTAACTTTAAGAGGTCATCGGGTAACCCACTGCCCAACTACGCTGGAGGGTAATCCATAAAGTCAATGGGTAACCCACTGCCCTGCCCCTGCTAAAGGTTAAACCCTAAGATCAATAGTTAACCCACTGCCCAGCCGTGTTGGAGGGTAAAACCTAAGGTTAACAGGTAACCCACTGCACAATCCCATGGGAGGGTAAACCCTGATACACTGGTGGGTAACCCACTGCCTAGCCCCACTGGAGGGAATACCGTGAATATTTCTGATAACTCCGCACTACCCGAACCATCTCTAGGTGTCACTAACATCGCTATCGTGCATTGGATTGGAGTGAATTAAATGAGCCTCTGACCAATACCCTTACATGTTACAACATTTAATGAGATCTCAAAATAGGCTCCGCACACCCAATCATATTTCACCGTTGCAATCCTCACAAAAAAATACACGAGATAGTCTATTTACTCTCTTGAAATGGACCCCCGATGAAAAAGATTTTCAACACTGCTTTATACCCTTATGGCGTCTCATAGGCCCCCCACATATGTCCTGCAAGAGGTTGGGAGAATTTTTCCATCGTGATTCTCTCAGAAAAATATGCCAAAATGAATACTCATTCACTCTGAATGGATGCCTGATGAAAAAGTCCTATAATGCTGCTCATAGCATAAAAGACGGCCTATCAGGACCACACCTCAACTCCGGATTCAATGACTTAAACCACCCTAGACTACTTCATCTCAACCCAAGGGTCACAATACTACTAACGACGCCTTAAATAGAGTCCAGATGTGTCCGCGTCATATGAAACAAGAATCCCAGCAAGGTGCTAAATAATACTTAACGTTGTGTCGTGCCACTAAGCCCCCATCCCGTGAATTAAAAATCCCAGAGACCATCTCAAAAAATATCCGACTTGATCCAAGTATCATTAAACCATATATATAATGAAAAACCAACACTCGTTGTGAAAGTTACGAGTGTCTGAAGACAAGGGGGCTAACCCCTTATGTCTGGACCGGCCTGGTCCGGCTGGTCCCCATGGCCTGGGCCAGGCTGCACCGGTCGTCCCTTCCACGTGGCCCAGACACTGCCTCGTAGTCCACCAATGATGATCGGCCATCATGGCCAGTCTTTGTCCAATTAGGAGACATTCCGAAGGAGGGTCTCGGTCTTCCCCTCAGGGTCGCGCACCGCGACCCCCGTCGCTCCCCGCACCGGCGACCTCGGCCCGCCACACCGATCCGCCATTGACGCCTGCTGTGCCGCCACCTGGGAGCTGCACCACGCTACCGCATAGGAGTCGTGCCCCTGTCCTTTCCTGGTATCACACCGCACCGCCACCTTGGAGCTCACGGCGTCGCTGCCTAGGATGGCCGGAAAACCAATGTTTGGGCGAAAAACATCCCAGGGCTCCCTCAGACACCCCGGGATTCAGATTTCTGATCCTAAAAGAGATTTAGAAAGCTGGTATTGAACCCTAAATATCTATGGTATTCTCTAGATGATTAGATAGCATTTTTTAAGAAAAAAAATTGGATTTATATGTAGAATCAGAACTTCAAAACAAAAATGAAAACCCCTTCCTCGTTGGGCGTAGCCTGTACCTTCACGAACTATCTGCCGGAGCTACTACTGCCTTGATAGAGAGGAGGGGAATCATGAAGGATATTTCTCCCTTTGTTGAGAGAGCATCCTCCAGGGAGAAAAAGCCCAAGGGTGAGAGAATGGGTGGGAGACGTGTTCAAGTAGAGAAACACTTACAAACCCAACAGTAGGCCCTGTACCCAAACATTCGGCGGGGTAGGGGTTAAGCCACCTTTAGGGCAAAATCCACATTATGGGTGTAATGGAGGAATTTGAATATTAATCCAAGCATCTGTTAAGATGTTTTAAAGTTCATGCCCGAGGCCGAAAAATTACGAAAACGCCGCTGGTGGAGTTTTCCACAGATGGATCGCGACCACGAAAGTTACACACCTCTTAGGGTAAACAAAACACTCTGAACTCATGGTTTCCCTCGGTATTCCCATAGGAGCTACCGTTAATGTGTTATTCTATTTATTTGGAATTTATAGTGGGAAAAAACTTATAATTTATTTTCCAGCCACATCGGGCCTCAGAATCACACACCGTCTGAACACCCAGCTATGGAATAACATCAAGAAAATTTCAAATTCTTACAAACTCAAACCCCAGGCTCGTACGTAATCCCACCCATAATACATTTTGTATCCCCATTATGCTTGGAAAATTAACCTATAAATTTTTCAATGCCACTCTTTTTTCAATCACCTTGTTAATCATATGCCATTAATTTAAAATTTTACATGTTGGGTTATATTCTAAAATATTGATGTTACATTCATTATGATTTACATATGACTGGAGACCCGTATTAACTCTCCATTATACGTTTTATGAATCTTTAAATATCCCAATCAGGTTTCAGAAATTATCCAACAAATTTTTCCACATACTATTCTTCTCTTTATTAAAGTACTTTTTTGTTTCTTATAGATTTTAACCCCAAAAATTTCATGTTATATTATGTTTTTGGATATCACTATTACTACCATCATCGTACTGTAGTGATTATATACTCCTCTCACTCCCAGTAATCCCTCCGAATATTCATTTTATTCCACTGTTATGATGCTGAAATTATTCTATACTTTTTCAAAATAGAAAATTAATATTCTGAAACCCATCATCATTACACTAATGTTTATTCACATTTAAATATATATCCTTATTTGATTATTTAAATACATGGACTTATTCGACACTCCTTATTCATGATATTAAAGGTCATGAAACATGATATTATATTAAATGATATATGTGGAACACTTATACATGTAAAAGATATGGAAGTGATCAGTGTGCACATAATTATATAGAATTATAATGAATTCAGTAACATTTTAGTCTCATTAGATGTCATGTATTGGTCTATGGAGTAAAATGAATCCATTATGGAACTTTTTACACAATATAATAATTAATGTGTTGTTATTGATGACCTATGTTGTGGTTGTGATTTTTTCCAAATTACTTTGATTTTTTATGTTATCGTTGTTATTCAATCATGTTATGTTTATCACCCATTTTATATCCAATTGAAATTATTATTGCATAACATTATATAATATTATGATAAAATGATATATTTATACCATTACATGGATTTATATCTTATTTATTTTTTATATTTATTATCCAGATATCCTAAGAAGTTTAAAATGTATGGAACATTTAATTAATATTGAGGATGTTTTCAACAATTTTACAAAATCCATCTATTAAGATAATGTGAAATATACCTAATCTAAAAAAGACACTGGGATTCATCTTTATTGATATTATAATATATTTTTTTAATAAATATTGAACAAATTTGTAGTAAAGATAAGGGTTATACTTGTTAGTATTAGAGGAATGTCTAGTTATCTTGGGTATTTGGATTAAAAAAATTAGAGTAATCATTAAAGATAATACAAATCAAAGGAATACATACATAATTTTTTTAATGTATTGATTAAGTGGATTCTATGAAAATATATCACTATCTGGATACTAAAACTGTATGTGGATTTGGTATATATGATCCTAGGGGTTATAACCATGAAAACATTGTGTTGACATAGAAATGAATGACAACTACTTCATGAAAATGAACCATTCTACAAACCCCATTTCATAATCCTATGGGATATACTTTCCCAATTTCTAATGCTCATTATGAACAATTACTAAATGGAAGAAAATATTATTAGATGATATTTTACAGGATAGATAATGGATATCTTATTTTGAGGCCTTGATATTCATAGGTTTGCCTATATATGTTTTTTATGAGTTATACCTTTAATAAACATTATATCTCATTTATGTGTTTTATCATTTAAAAATTATCATGCATCAAAATAAATTTTATAATTGAAATAATAAGATATTGAAATAAATTATGAATTATGGAATTAACATCCATTTATGAAAATCAAATGTCTTATGTTACAATTCATCTATGAATTTTTAATATCTCAATAGTTTAGAAGAGCTATTTAAACACCAATACAACACATTCTTATAAGACTTTTTGTGAAACTACAAAATGGGGAAATGATTACTTCTGAAGTACACAACTCCCCCCCACCTCAAATTTTACTGGATGCAATTCCCAATGTACGTTTTCATATAATATAATGTGAAATTTGATACAATTATATGTATGTATTTTATTTTATAATGTGGATCCATTATAAATTTCTAATAGATGAAAATCAACCTCTATATTAAGGATCAATATCTAATTATATATATGTGAAAGGATGAGAATAAATCATCTTTAGTAATATCATTTAAAGAATGAATATGAATTCCTTGTGAGAAAAAAAATCAAAAAATCAAAATATTTAGAATAAGGAAAAAAATTATCCTTTAATATATTCCCATTGATACAGAATACATTGGTGGGTTTCTCATATAATTGAAGTTCACTACACCGAAATATGGGGTGGGATTTCACATTGGACATATTCCATTGGATTTAGAAATATGAAATAATACTTGTAGAATGTACTTTTTTACATCATGGAGATAAAGAAAAAATTGCTGGAGAATATGTATAAAAAGATTATAATAACATATAATTCACTATGGGTTTACAAATAATCTTCATCAAGGGAAATGATGTGTAAATTCTGTTATAGATTTATTATTTTTTAGTAATACCTATCACACTAAATATACCCTACCATGGATTGATGACTTGTTTGATTAGATACAAGGTTCCCATTATTCCCCATACATAAATATTCTTTTCTAATATTATAATGTAATGGTGGAGATGGAGTACATCCCCAAGAATAATTTAATCTTAATATTTTGGAACTAATTGTCCACTGTAATGACCTTTAGTCACACTAGTTCTCTAAATATATTAATGGAATTCATGAATTGACTATTTAAGATTATATTGATAAATTATTTATATTATGTAATAAATATATTATTATCCACTATAATATAATGAATGAACAATAAAAGTGTTTAAATACTATAATAATAATCTTTAATAAGAAAAAGATATATGGAAGGTATAGTAATGGCATGTTCTTTTTGGACTATGTATCATTATTGAGCAATGTATTCATAAAAAATAGATATATCGGGATTCCTTAAAAACATATGCAATGGATAAGCGCCCATATCCAACCACTATGATGGAGAATCATTTTTCCCTCAGATTATTTTGCTATATTAATTGTTTTTTGAGAAGTGTATCATGAATTTCTATCCTCCAAAATTGGATTCTTAGAAATGTAGTCATATTTGTCTCATATGATGATTGTTAAAAAGATTTTAAATAGATATAGAAGAGGATAATCACTACACATGGACACAAATTATGGTTAATAGTGGAGAATATGTTATCTACCATGATTCGTCTAAAAAGGGATTCAATCATTTTCATAAGAAATATTAAAATCTGGTGGCTTATGCATCCTCACAACTAATAATCCTTGAGTATAACTACCGAATCTATGATCTATAATTTGATATATTGATCATCCCATTAAATATATAAAGACATTATCACTATTAGTGGAAGTTAAACATATATATATATACCATAAAACACTCATGTATATATTCACCCATAATTATATTAATATAAAAAATATAAGTGTTTAAATCTGATTAAATTCATTATTAAAAATATTATGATCCTTTGAGTGAAATAAATATAATTATTATATAGTTAGAAAGGATCCCAAAACCATGATAATGGATTTAAGGGATCTATTCTTCTAGAACATGGAAATTATTGAAATGGTAATGATGAAAGGATATTCCAAATATTTTTCACCGAAAAATATTCAACCATATATTCATTAAATATTCATGGTGTCTTATAAAGATGATGATATTCTATAGAAAAGGGAAGGAATTTTTTTGAAATTTATCTTTTTTCAGTATTGTGTTATATAGAATGTAACACAGATATGAGTCCCATTGATACTAGAAATAATGAGGGACCTTCTCGATGATTTTAATAAATAATTATTCCTTATTCATCATGGAATCAGTAATTTTTTTTGATATTTGGAGAAATATGTCTAGTGGGATACCATGATGAGGGAGATTATAGTGATAGTGTATCGATGTTTTCTACAATATCAATTAAATTTAGAACAAAAAAATTATAGTATTATGATGAAACCATTTATCATAACAATATGAAAATAGTAAAACCTAATCATTTTATTCGTCATTAGACTCTGTAGAACACATATAGGTAACAACACCCTCTCGGTTGTAGTCAGTCATCTTACCATGTTTTCACATTTAATTTCTACTATGAATAATTTAACCCTCAATAACTCACCTAGATATATATAATAGAAGCAGTAATACTTAATAGAGTTCAAATATCTATTTTATGATAACAAGATATGAGTTTTACACCAAGGTTATAGAGAAGCCTTTAGTTACTATTGAGTACATAAATCCAATCAAATTCTTTTTTCTTAATAGAATGGATTATCGATCAGAAAAAACCATTAAATCGTTTTTAGATATGTTATTATTATGTTAAAATATTTCAATATATATTTAGATAATAACCCTTTCAATGTCAAGTTATCATATAAAAATAAATTCCATTCTTACATTGAAATAGAAGCTTATGAGGCTCGATATGGGAGGAGGTGTTAATATGAACATATTGTGATGATGTTCATATGTATAATCTGATGGGACATGATATTTTTCTAGAGGTGATAGAAAATTATCAAACCATTCAAAATAATATAAAACACGCATAAAGTTTATAGATAATATTTGTACACAATTGTTTATGAGACCTGGAGTTTGAGGTTGATGATATAGTGTTACTTTAAACACGAATATTGAAAAATTCAAGAGGTTTTGGAGGAATTGAATTTATATTTGTAGATAAATAAGACCAATTGATATGATTGAACAATTAAGATTGGTTTCCAAACTCATCCAACTTCAACATAAAATATCTCAAGTACATAATGTTATATATATCTCTCTATATTGAGAATGTTGATACAGTACCCATTACATGTAATAAACATAGATTTTGTACTAATGGGGAATGATATCTCATACAATGATATGTTGGTGAAAATAACAGAGAATATATTAAAATTTATACAGAAAAATATAACTCGCTTGGTCAATGAATTATGGTGGGGCCATAACGATGGGGATAAAACATTAGAACTGAATTAGGTGATGAATTATAAGTACCTGCATCTTTTACGATATCTGAATTCAAAATTTTTAGATAAAAATTTATAAATGGATAGATAATGTAATGGAATCTAATTTTATAAATGATATTACATTTGAAAATAAATGAATCCATTATTCACATCATGTGTTTATAGAAGACACAGGTACTACTATGGTTATTTTGGAAAATTATAATATATATTTTATAGGATTAAATTCAATTTAAAATAATAGTCATTGATAATATATCCATTGATAATATACCCATTGAATTCTGAAAATTTCATCAGTATATATTATGGGTTATGATAAGGTCTTATTAACACAAAAAAAGATGTGATTGCCTCGACCAGTAGAGTCATTCTATACAAATCTTGTCCATCGTATTTTTTTTATTGAAGATAGTGTCTCCTATATTTTCCATTAACCATTACCATTTTCATATTGAAAATCTAATGCATAATAAAAATCATTTATCAGTGATTTCCATGTTCATTATTATCATAACTTAAACCCTGACCATTGAACCACCCCAAGAAAATATCACAATCAAACTTCATAATCATAGGGAGTTCACTCTTTTAGTAAATTTTTGTAAGGGATAGTGAAAATAAATATTTTTTTTATTTTTTTATATATAAAATAATTATTATATTTATTCAATAATTATTTTAACATGATAAATTAATAAATAATTTATTTAGAGGAAAATTACATTTTTATATCACAATGCATGAATTGTTTGTTTGGGTAAAAAATGATTTCAATTGAAAAATTTAATTTTAAAAATTCATGAAATAAAATATTTATTAATAAAATTCTATCATTAAATAATATATATATAAGATAAATTGAAATAAATTTTATGAAGTGAAAATTAAATCATAATAAGGGTCAGAAAACTATTATTTTAAAAAAACTAGTATATATATATTAACATGGATTTTAATAAAGTAAATGTTTATCAAATTTAGTGTACTATTATAATAAAATAATTATTATATTATGGAGGATGTACATCAAAATTATTTTATGGTGAATGTTTCATAATTTTTAGAGACAGTCAAATTTGCAGGTGAAAATTAAATAAAATATAACTATATGGTATATAATATAACATCATAATGACCAAAAAAATATGTTATATATTACATAAAATTTCTCCATGAAAATATCAATATTTGACATTTATAATAATGTGTTATTAGGTACTTTTGATAATTTTAAATTTTTTCAATGAATTATCCAATACATATTTTATATATTAATGTTTTAAAAATCATTATTAACACGACTCGCTTCTATATCATGATAGGTTATATTTTAACTATTTCACTTCATGAATATATAAATCAATTTAAACTACTCTTCTATTATATAATACAATGGGACAAACCCATGGTATTGTTTTTTTTAATACATTATTTTTTGTTGTGAAACACTAAATTGGGAAAATAATAATGAACTCAACTCTCTATTAGTATAAAATCCCACCCATGGAATAATTTATATTCTCTCAAAAACCATATGTAATTATATTACAATGATCATTCATCTGTATATCTCTACCATGGTAATCCAAATATCTCTATTATCTCCTCCAAACCTTTTGGAAACACCATCATAAGTTAAATAGTCATATCCTTGACCTATTTAGTAAGAAATATTATGTATATAGTGAATTTTCTCATCCTATTAATATTTATGGGACATAAATTTTCACATCCATGTTTCTTAAAATATGATTTCTATGTGATTATATACCCATTTTAAATTCATTAATCAACCCCATGCTTTATAATGTACACTGTTTATGCGATTAATATTTTCTTGTGATTCCTCCTTGCCAAATTTCAATTAAGCGCCTTTTTTATATTCCATTAACTTCTAATATTAATTTTTGCGATATAATAAAAAATAAAACTATTTATACCATAATGATTTTAATGTGATTATATAATTATTTTCACTCTCATTAAACCCTTTTATGAATCATTATTTATGCATTTTTTGCTGCCTAAATTATCCTACAACCATTCTGTCCTCTCATTAACATCTGTATTCATTTACCATTTTATCTAACTACATTAATTCATATTTTATAATATTATATTAGGTTCTTATATATCCCTAATACTTCCCTCATTACTTCTAATTTTTGATGTCCCTATTTGACTTTCAATAATCTCACCTATTTTTATTTATGTACCCCCATTATAATGCTGAAATTATCCTTCACTTTATCCACACAAATACTTTATTATTATAAATAACATCATCATTTACACATAACAGAATTATAATAAAAATAAATATAAATTTTTATCTAGTACATCCATGCATGTATTCTACACTCCTTGGTCTTTAAATTGAATACGATGAAATATGATCCAATGTTTAATTCTCTACATTGAAAACATATACATTTTAATGATATGATAGCAATAGGTTTTGTAATGTCTCGGATTTTTGTTGTTTAATTTTTAAATATTATATGGAATTATTTCAAGGCTGGGCGCAAGGACCGCACATCATTCTGAGGCCCAATGAGCCCGGAATGGTGGTTTGAACTTTTTTTATTTTAAGTGAGTCGGAACTTGTGCGCAGTTGTGGATATTTCCAAACAAATGCCCGAATTAAAAATAAGAGGGCACGGTTTCGTGCAGAATGACGACTTTACCTAAGGATGGGTATAAAACCGACCGACACGGGTCGAGAGAAAAAGATAATTTTTGGATGTTTTTTGTAAAAATCAATATAAATAAATTCATAATGTTTATTTTATATTTTGGAAACATCTGCTACAACACAGCAATAGGGAAACTATTCAATATTAAATTCCATGTCATTATGGCTTAAGAAATAGCCACTTGACTCATTAATGCTTCAGCATATCAGAATGCTGAATCACGTTTCCTTTTTTAATGGGTTAAGCAATAGGTAGTCGTTGAGGAATTTTGAGTGAAATATTTGATGTTTCAGGCGAGCGCTGTAGAAAACACTTAACGTCGAATAAAGATGGATCGAAGTTGAGAATCTTTGTGCCAACGAAGCTGGAGGATCTCGACGATGACGACCACACGACACCATCTTCAGTGATTGATCCCAGTTGAGTTAGGGGTTTATTATTTGAATTTCTTTTCCCTTCTATGATTTTAAATGAAAAACGCAGATCAACCATGAACAATTTGATCTATGGATTCATTCATTCTTGTGGGATGGTTTTATCGGGATGATTCAGGGAATTTATCCATGACGATTTTGTTGTTTGATAATTCCTCGTTTAAGCCTTCTAACGAGAGTGGATCAATGCTGTGACGAACGATGGGGGAGGTTCGTTCCTCATGTTGTTTTATTGGATATTCTTTCCCTCTTTCTTCTAATGTGTTCTTCACATTCTTTATGGGACAACGAACAAAGGATCATTGCACATCCGTTTTATAATTCAACGATCAAAAGTTGGAGAGTCGAAACCACAACGACCTTGTAGAGTCATGATGGTGATTTCAGACTACGGATCGGAGCGAATTGGGAGGGACCATTCTTCGAGCGTTCATCACGTGGAAGATGAAAACATGTTTTCAGAGCCGATCGGAGGCCGAAAAACACCAGAAGCATCTTGTGGCGTTGGAGAGACCAAAACCTGAAGGTTTTGTGGCGATCAGACGGCTGGATTGACGATCGGGGCAGCGTGGGAGGCGCACCAGCGAAGAGTGTCATTTCTTGAAATTTCTATAATACACGGCTTGTAGATCTGGAGAACACTCTGTGTATTGCTGGGGGCGGCAGCTAGTGTTTTGGGGGTCATAGAGAAATCACACGGCTTGTGACCCCTAGTCACAAGGCGTGTTAGACATTCCCTTGAAGCTCAGCGTGTATTTTGGGAAATACATGGACACAGGATGATCTACACAGCTTCAGAACAGGGCATGTATAGCATGACAGAGGCAGCTATACAGGACTCGGCATGTACCCTGGGGGTTACACGGAAATGATATGGAGTACACAACTGTGTACTCCCTCACACAACCAGGAAATGCCAATAACGCGGGTCACCCCAGGTACTAATTACACGGGTTAGTGTGCACGGGTTGATGACCATGTACGGGCACATGTCCAACGTCCATAGAGCCAACCCCAGCCACTCAGACACGGCGTGTACATCGTAATACATGCTCTGTACTCAGTTTTTCTCTATATGACTAGCCTTAAGACACATGCAGTTGTACACGAGGAGTACCCAGGGTTAGACAACACGACGTGTAACTTTTCTACATGCCGTGTACTTTTTTGAAAATGGAATGGTCCTCTTGTTCAACGTATCTTGAACATATTTTGTTTGGGTTAGTTCCCCTTTTACTCATTCCCTTGAAGGTCAGGTATCATTTCCTTATACATGAGTACGATCCCTTCAACAGAAATTTTTGTGATAGAGTGGGCATCCCTCCTAGAGGCCCAGAGCGAGACACTCTATCCATTCCTGACCTTAGGTAGAGTCAGGCATCAACATGACCAACTCTATCGGGCGGAGATCCTCTATCTAGATGGTGTATCACCTTGTTGGTTAATCCGGATGAGTCGCGGTATCTTCCATCGCCCTGGCAGTGATCCTCATCTATGTATCATGATCTTTCCCACTCAAGAGTGTCTCTCTCGTAATGAGGGAATCTATCTACTCTAATCATCTCACTCAATATTGTGTCTCCCATAATGAGTGAAACTACCTCTTGTGATGCTTCCCGATGAACATTGCTTCTCATACAAACATAATCAGATCTATAAAACTCGTGGAGTGTGTTCTCCCGGAAATGAGTACTTTGAGGATTATTCGAACTAAACCCTAGATGGGGGTATACAGTTGTGTGGATTTTCTATAGACTATGGGTCTGGGTTTTGAGTATATCTGGATTGTGATATATCTTTTGTAGACATGTATTATGATTAGATGACTGTACCTTTACATTGTATATTGATTTTTGGTTTTCGAGGTCCTCTACTGAGTATTCTAATTCATACACTTGCACGGGCTTTGCCCGCACGTGTCATGTCTTGTCCAGACGAGCAACCTTTTTAAAGATTCTAGGGCTGACCAGGACAGGACCGAGATTGTTGAGTTCCCTACAGGTCGAGGCATTCTGACAGTTTCGAGCAGAAGTCCCAGCACCTTTTTTGTTTGATGGTTGGACATTGCAGTTTTCAAACATTTGTATTGGTGGGATTGTATTCTGGCCCAGTTTATTTTAAGTATGTTACCTTCATTCTCACATTGTTGGTTGGTTTTAGTTTTATGCATGCATTTTGTCCCGTAGTGTTTTCACATTTCAGTATTTGTGGGCTTGTAGATGTGTGCATGTGTGCAAGTACTTAGGCAATGCTTCCCATGATTAGTAATATTCCTACTCAGTGCCAGTAACCTGCCCCTAGCCTATTTGAGGCAGGCTTGGGGGTGTCAAAGCATGGGCCCCACCTGGATAGGATGTTATAGAGTGGTATCAGAGGTGGTTGGTTCTACCTTAGAACCAAGAGTCGGTGAGTTTGGTTTGGGGAAACAGTGTGAAGTGTTTTGAGTTCGGATATCAGGCCAGAGACTCTAGGGTTGGTGCATTGGCTGATGTATCGATACACCAGGACACTGATAACATTCTTTTAGACTCGGTACATGAAAACACTAGTTGCAGGTAAATAAAAGAAAGGTATGTGCATCATATAAGAATGTTTTGTTTCTTCCATATCCTTTTTGTCAGCTATCCAGATATATTCATTGACCTGGGTACATCTTGTTTCATTGCACGATACCTCCATGACGCATACCCACTAGGATTCAGCAGCGTGATCATGAGGATGACACCCTTAGTGACAAGGATTCAATATAGAGGTCGGTCCCCCATGTGTTTACACCAGGTGGTGCACCTACTATGCCACCACCAGTGGAGCATCCCATGGTACCTGCAGTACCGACTTACGAGGAGCGCAAGCTCAGCGCGCTCCATGAGTTCCAGAGACAGAGACCCCTCCGGTACTGAGCCGAGCCCGATCCTTTGGGAGACGAGGAATGAATTGATACGGTGTCCAGAATTTTCCATCTAGTGAGGACACTAGTAGACTAGATAGTGATCCTAGGAGTGAGCCTTCTTCAAGGATCGGCGGGACGATGCTGGAGTTTGACAACACAGACTTAGGACGAGGAAACTCTATCATGGATGGAGTTTGAGCGACACTTCAGGGAGGAGTTCAATCCAGTTACACTAAGAGCTATGTGCATCCAGGAGCTTCTTCAGCTTCAGTAGGGTAGTATTACAGTAGATGACTATTCCTCGAGGTTCACCTACCTCACTCGGTACTCAATGGATATGTTCAGGGATCAGTACTTCATAGCTCGGAACATTGAGCGAGGTCTATAATGATACATCCAAACTAGTTTCATGCCACTATGCATTTCCACTTATGCTGGAGTGTTCGAGCGGGATTTGGTGATCGAGAGCTTCATGGAAGAGCAGAGACAGCCAACGGTAGTCAGTAGCTGGTAGACATGTGCGGAGACCTCAACAGCAGGGAGCCGGCGTCAGACGTAGGGATCAGAACGTGAGAGATGTCGGAGGAGTACCCAGGACAGGGGATCGATAGTACTGATCTCTAATTCTAGATCCAGTCAGCCTAGGAAGAAGCGATGATATGCGTGCGACGGTATGGGACGTCTCGCTAGAGATTTCATGACCCGTCGATCTACTGACAGGGAAGCGGTGGATGGACCCCCTTGGTAGAGGCAGAGCATGGAGCAGACAGACCTGCTAGGAAACGGGCTTGGCAGAGGATCAGGGAGAGCTATGGGTGGTGGAAGATGCTTCGACATTCTTCCACCACCACCCTTAGGAGGTCCGCAATAGGATCAGGGATCGTGGGGATAGGGCCGGGGACAGCAGCATGCGGTCGTGGCATACGACCCAGGGGCTCCAGGGATGATTCGAGGTATGCTCTCTGTCTTTTCTAACTTAGCTGTTGTACTTATAGACACAGGTTCCGGTCATTCATTCATAGCCACATGTCTTGTACGAAACCTCAAGATTCCGATAGAACCTTTGACTCGATCATTACGCTTGGAGAAACCTATGGAAGGAGACTCGACGATCATGCACCTTTGCAGACAGTGTGATATTACCCTTGGAGACGAGAGTTTTGGTGGGAACCTCTTGATGGTAGTGTCGAGACCTTACTGCATTATTCTCGGTATGGATTTGTTATCTTCAGTCCATGCCCATATTGACTGTTTTAGGCAAAGAGTGTGGGGTGTCCACCGACATTGAACGATTTTTTCCTTTTTTGGAGAAAGGGAAACCCATGCAATATAGAATGAGCTTATGTATAGGAGTGTACATACAATTTCTCATGAGTTATCCAGCCTTTCCCTTGGAGCAGTGGATGTTATAAGCTTCTAGTTCCCACCATATGTGGCGGAGTATGAAGACGCCTTTCCTGAATATGTTCTCAGATTACCTCCCAGTTGGGAAATCAACTTCTACATCAACATACACCTCGGGACTGCATCAGTTTCCCCATCAGCATATCAGATGTCTCCCGCAGAGATTCTCAAGTTGAGGGTGCATTTGGAGTATTTGTAGAGAATGGGGTTCATGAGACCCATCATTTCACCCGGGGCGACCCCTGTCTTGTTTTCCAAGAAGGAAGACAGGAGTCTGAGGTTGTCTGTGGATTACCAGTGCCTGAACCAGGTGGTGATTAAGAACAAATATCCACTACCAAGGATTGATAACCACATCAATCAGCTAAGAGGGGAATAGTGATTCTCAATGTTTGACCTTCGATCAGGCTATCACCAACTACAAGTGCGGGATGAGGATACACTTAAGACAACTTTCAGATGCCGCTATGGTCACCATGAGTACTTGGTGATGCCTTTCGTTGTGAAGAACGCCCCTGCATTTTTCATGGGACTAATGACCTGGATTTTCTATTAGTATATAGACTAGTTCATCGTAGTCTTTAGAAATGAAATCCTTGTGTACTCAGCATCAGAAGAGGAGCACACGAGACAATTGTGGATTGTCCTAGACGTACTTTGGGAGCACCAGCTTTATTGGAACTTTCAATGTTCTAGTTATGGATATGAGAGGTCCACTTTCTAGGGAATTTCATTTTAGTAGATGTAATAAATGTAGACCCAGCCAAGGTGGAGGTTGTGTTAGCATGGGAGCCACCATAGAGTGTGATGGAGGTGCGAAGCTTCCTTGGGTTGGTGGTATATTACTGAAGATTCAATCATGACTTCTCCCAGATATTAGCACAGATGACATCCTTGACCAGGAAGGGGAAACCCTACGTATGGATGGAGAAGTAATAGCTAGAATTCGAGCAGTTGAGATAGAGTTTGATGAGTGCCCCATTCTTGATATTGTCGGAGGAGGGTGTCAAGTATAGAGTTTTCAGCGACGCCTCAGGGACCGAGCACGAATGGGTTCTAATTTAGAGGCAGGAAGTGATTTCTTATAGTTCGCACCAGCTTAGGCCACATGAGTAGAACTATGTGACCCATGATCTTGAGTTGGATGTTTTAGTCTTTACATTGTGATTTGGAGACACTACCTTATGTGCGTGCGGTTTATCATCTACTCTAACCACAAGAGCCTCAAGTATATCTTCTCACAGAAGGATCTGAATCTGAGGAACCGTTTTTGGATAGAGTTCTTCCCTGATTATGATTTTGAGATCATATATACTCATGGAAAAGGGAACAAGGTGGAAGATTCTCTTAGCAGAAGGTCGAGCTCACATCTGTTGAGTGAGGTGAAATAGTAGTTAGCCACGTTGTAGTTATCCATCATGGATGGAGAGGATACAGCTTAACTATAGTCCATGGTTGTCACCCCTCCACTCTCACAGTGAGTTAGGGAGGCACATCTTGGGGATGTCAACTGTGTGGCTTTACATGCTCATTTATCCACATGACATGCTCCTGATGGATACTCACAAGTTGGGGAGAACGTACTTCTTTTAAGAGGATGAACTGTTTTACTGGTGGCATTGCAGGAGGATGTCTTGAGAGAGATTCATCCATCCCCCTTGGTGGTACATCCTGGAGTGGCAATGATATACCAGGATCTCCAATGGAAGTTCTGGCGATCAGGCATGAACAAGGCAGTATCGAAGTTCGTTTCTTGATGCTATAGATGCCTGCAGGTGAAGGTTGAGCACCGGGTTCCAGCGGGCTTAGCTCACCCCCTGGATGTTCCAGAGTGGAAATGTGATGTACTATCAATTGACTTTGTGATGGGATTTCCAAATACTTCCAAGGGACATGATTCCATCTGGGTGATCGTTGACCGACTCACCAAGTCATCCCACTTCCTAGCTATCAGGGAGCATAGTTCCATAGAGAGCATGTGACGCCTCAATGTGCAAGAGATAGTTCGGCTTGATGGAGTCTCCTCGACAATATTCTTAGACCGAGATGCACATTTTACATCCCGTCTATGGAAGGGATTGGAGCAGGCTTTCGGGACTCAGCTACGCTTGAGAACAGCGTTTGATCCACAGATATATGGTCCAATGGAGAGGACTATTCAGGTTCTAGAGGATATGTTTCGGGAATGTATCATGGACTATGGTCTCAATTGGTAGGACCACCTACCACTGGTAGAGTTCTCTTACAACAATAGATACCACTCCACCATTGGTATGGCAACGTTTGAGGCCTTGTATGAGAGACCCTGCCGATCACCACGTTGCTGGACCGTCCTCGGAGAGTCAGCACTCATGGGTCCACAGTAGGTGAGAGGTACCACTGAGAAGGTGCAGATCATCCAAGAGTCGATGAAGACTGTAGAGAGCCGGAAAAAGTCTTATGCTAACATACTACGAAGACCTCTGGAGTTCGGAGAGGGAGACCATGTCTTTCTTCAGGTCTCACCTTGACGAGGGTTATGGAGATTTGGCAGAGGTGGGAAGCTATCTCTTTGGATAATCAGTCCTTTCTAGATACTGTGCAGAACTGGCGAGGTGTCATACCTCATAGATATACCACCACAGTTGCATAGGGTACATGATGTCTTCCACATGTTGCAGCTAAAGAGGTACATGCATGACCCATCGCACGTCATCAACTGGGGAGAGCTGGACATCAAGGATGGAGCGAACATTGTTGAGTACCCAGTAGAGATCAAGGATCAGTAGGATAGGATCATTCATGGGCGATCGATTCACTTAGTGCACATCCAGTGGCAGCACGAGAATCTGTAGGAGAGCACGTGGGAGCGGGAGGCCCAACTTCGTACCCAATACCCACATCTTTTTGAGTAGCCTTTGTTTTGGATTTTTAGGGACGTAAAGCCCCAAGCTGGGGAGAATGTAATGTCTCATATTTTAAATGAATTATTTTTAAATATTATATGGAATTATTTTGAGACTGGGTGCGAAGATGGCACATCATTCTAAGTCCAAATGAGCCCATAATGGTTGTTTGAACTTTTTTTAATGTTAAGTGAGTCGACACTTGTGTGTGGTTGTCATATTTTCCAAATAGATGAAAGGATTAAAAATCAGAGGGCACCGTTTCATCCGGGACGACGAATTTACCTAAGGATGGGTCTAACCTCGACTGGCCTGGGTCAAGGGAAAAAAGTTAAATTTCAGACATTTTTAGAAAAAATCGAAATAAAATAAATTCGTAATGTTTATTTTATCTTTATGGAATCATCCACTACAGCACAGCAACAGGGTAACAGTTTCAATATTAAATGACATGTTATAATGGATTAAGAAATAGCCACTTGACTCATTAATGTCGCAGCGTATCAGAAAGCTGAATCACATTTCCATTATTAATGGGTTAAGTGATTGGTGGTCATTGAATAATTTTTGAGAGAAATCTCTAGAGGATCCACAGAGGGGTGGAGAAAACCCACAACGATGAACGACGATAGATCGTAGTTGAAAATCTATGTGCCAACAATGTTGGAGGATCTCGACAATGACCGCCGCACGACTCCTTCGTCAGCAATCGATCCAAGTTGGGTTAGGGGTTTGTTATTTGAATTTCTTTTCCACATTTTTGATTTTAAATGACTAACATGGATCAACCACAAACAAGTAGATCTGTGGATTCGTTCATTCTTGCGGGAGAGTTTTATTGGGATGATTCGATGAATTTATCCATGATGATTTTGTTTTTTATTCAGCCTCGTTTAAGCCTGCTAATAAGAGTGGATCAATGTCATGACGAAAGATGATGGAGGTTCATTCCACATGTTGTTTTATTGGATCTTATTTCCCTATTTCTTCTCACACGTTCTTCACATTCTTCACTGAGCGACGAACATAGGATCATTGAGTATCCATTTTGAAATGAAATGATCCCAAATTGGAGAGTCAACACCACAACGACCATGTAGAGGTGCAATGATGATGGCAGACTACGGATCGATGTGAATCGTAGAGGACCATTCTTCGAGCGTTCTCCACACAGGAAGATAAAAACATATTTTCGGAGCCGATCAGGGCCACGAAAACACCGGAAGCAGCTTCGTGGCGTCAGGGTGACCAAAACCTAAATGTTTCGTGGTGATTAGATGTCCAGATCGATGATCGTGGCAGCATGAGAGGTGTGCCAGTGAAGAGCGTCATTTCATGAAATTTCCAGAATACACGACATGTACATTCGGAGAAAACACCGTGTAGTGCTGGCGGTGGTGGCTAGGGTTTCAGAGGGCAAAGAGGAATCATACGATGTGTGACAATGGTCACATGGAATGTTAGACATTCCCCGAAAACACAATGTGTATTTTGGGAAATACAAAGACACATGATGATCTACACAAATTCAGAAAACGGTGAGTACAATATGAAAGAGGCGAAAATGTGGGACTCAATGTGTACCCTAGGGTTTACACAGACATGGGATGGAGTACACAACATTGTACTTTATCATAGAGCCAGGAAATGCTAGTAATGCATGTCAACCCGTTTACCGATTACACAGGTTAGTGAGCATGGGTTGATGACCACATATGGGTACATGTCCACCATACATGGAGCCAACCCCAGCTGCTCGGACATGGTGTGTACATCGTACTACATGCCATGTACTCATTTTTCTTCTATACGATAAACCTTAGGACATGGGCCGTTGTACACAGGCGGTACCCGGGGGCATACAACATGGCGTGTAACTTTTCTACACGCCACATACTTCTTGGAAAACGGATTGGTCCTCTTGTTTACCATATCTTGGACATATTTAGTTTGGGTTAGTTCCCCTTTTACTCATTCCCCTGATGGTCAGGCATCGTTTCCTTCTATATGAGTATGATCTCTTTAGCAGGACTTTCTGTGATAGAGTCGGTATCCCTCAGAGAGGCCCGGAGCGAGATCCTCTATCCATTCCTATCCTTAGGTAGAGTCATTCATCGACGTGACCAACTCTACCAGGCATTGATCCTCTACATAGATGGTGTATCACCTAGCTAGTGAATCCGGATGAGTCTCGGTATCCACTATGGCCTGGGTAGTGATCCTCATCTATATATCGTGATCTTTCCCACTCATGTGTTTGTATCCCGTAATGAGTGCATCTATATACTATATCCTTCTAACTCATGAGTGTGTCTTCCGTAATGAGTGTAACTACCTCTCATGATGCCTCCCGATGAACAGTGATTCTCAGACGGACGTCATCAAAGCTATAAAACATGTTGAGTGTGCTCTCTGGGAAACAAGTTCTTCATGGAATATTCAAAATGAACCCTAGCTGGGGGTATGCGATTGTGTGGCTTGTCTCTAGACTACGGGTCTTGGTTTTGAGTATATCTGGTTTATGCCATATATTCTCTAGACATATATTGTGCTTAGCTGACTATACCTTTACTTTGTATATTGCATTGTGGTTTTCAGGGTCCTCTACTGAGTATTGTTATACTCACCCCTGCACGGGCTTTTCCCACACTTGTCGTGTCTTGTGCAGATGAGTAGCCTCTGGAAAGAGTCCAGGGGGGACCACGATAGAACCAAGTATTATATGTTCCCTATGGGCTGAGGCATTCCTAAAACTTCGAGCAGTTGTCTAAGCACCTTTTTTGTTTACAGGTTGGACTTTTCAATTTTCAGACTTTTGTTTTGGGGGGCTTTTATTCTGGCCCAGTTTGATTTCAGTAAATTACCTTCTGTCACATTCTATTGGTTATGTTTAGTAGTATGGATGCATTTTTTCTCTTAGTGTTGTTATATTTCAGTATTTGTGGGCTTGGATATGAGTGCATGTGTACATGTACTTAGGAAATGCCTCCCATGATTAGTAATATGCCTACTCAGTGCTAGTCACAAGCCCTTGGCCTATTAGAGGCGGGCTTGGGGAGGAACAGCACGGGCCCCACTAATATGAGTCCTGATAGGTTTTCAAAAAATTATATATCACATCATTAAATTGGAAATTTTTTTATTCTCACAAAATATATTGTATGGGATTAGGTAGTTAACCTAATATATCATTGGAATTTTGTTTCACCATGTTATGATGAATTTATATTTTTTGTCCTATTTTTTGGATTTCATTTTTGATGTTTTTACAACATTCCCATGCTTTATTTTGGTTATTTTAGTATACCATGCTTCGAATTTAATATCATATTTCTCATTGATTTTAAGTTCCACTAAAAATCATATTTACTAACATGTAATACTTTTATATATTATGAATTTTTTTATTATTTTATATGCATCCGTATCTCACACCTTTGTAATGTATGACCCTAGATGATCCTGAGAAGTTTTAAAATCCAAGGAATTTTACAATAATGTTATGGATGTTTTCACTATGTTTTTTTAATCAATGTATCATGGTGATGTATTATATATCAAATATCCCTAATAAACTCAACATCATGACATTGTAGTTTTCAAAATGTGTTAAATTCTTTAAAATTTCATGAACTAAATTATATTAATGATAAGGGGTGGATTAACCCTTCTATAAATTAGAAAACCTTCTCGATCTTCAACACATGGATCAATATTTCTCTATAGTGGACCATCATCCCTGATATCAAAATTTATGTGTGGTGATGGTAATTATTCATAAAACATAATTTGAAACAATTTATAAAAAATAATATTTAATAGTGATATCTTTTGGACTAAATAATTCTTCATGAATCTATATGTAATTATTGTATAGACACTTTAGTGATTAACTCTTCAAATTTATAATAGTATTTATAGAGAATATTATGATTACTACCAAATGTATGGGGAATATTATGACAATCTTTCATTAATTCATAAGTATATTAGAATGAATTTTCTATATGAAAAGTATAGTATACATGATTTATGGATAATGAAAGTATTATTATTAGGTCATATTATCAATAATAAAAAGATATATATGGACCCCTATCTGGGAAAGAAAATTTAGGACTGGCTGAGAATAACATCTATAATAAATATCCATAGATTCTTTGGACTATCTCGGTATTATCAATTATTTTTCATAATCTAGTCATGATTTTTAATCACATTATGAAATATAACACAAAGGGGGTTAGATTTTTTCTAGCCCAATAAATGCTAAGAGAGAATAATTAAGTTGAAAAAGGGTTCTGATTATTCTAAACATTATGATTCGCTTAGGTGGGGAACATTTTTTCATATAAAATGATTAATCAAATAAGGGGTTATGGTGTTTATTGATGGAGAATAATAAAGTTAATTCATATGCCTCTATAAAGTTGAATGTTAATGAGAATAACTACTCCACACAAGATCTAGAGTTGGATATATTGATCTTAGTATTTAAAATATCAAATAATTATCTCTATGTTGAGAAGTGTGAAATATGTATGGACCACAAGATCCTTTAATAAATAATCATATATAATGATCACAAATTTTACTAGTGATGATGTGTAGTGGTGATCGTGGAATATCACTATTCAATCCATTATCATCTTGATGATGTAAAAAAGGTGACATGTTCACTATGTATAAAGGATCTGATGAAATTATCTATAATGATAATTAAGAAGGATCCAATCCTCTCCGACTTAAAGAGGATGGAAATATGAATCATGATTGGAGGAAAATCATCATTACATTCCCACACTAATATTCAAAATTACCATTTTGATAAATTAATTGATGCTTAAAGAGATGACGTCGAAATTTAGAGGAAAATGGGAGCCATAAGAAATGAGAAATTTCTTGATTTGAAAATTGATTAATAAAATGTTGAATGATTTGGGTCAAATTATTTTTACCATAATATCCTATGATAAAGAAGGATATTTTTAATAATGCATGTTGATAGACAATCTCCATCCACCATGGGGTATTGAAGACATATCAATATCCCTAAAAGGACTATTTATTTGAAAATATAATTTAAGAGATCAAAGAATATACACCAGTTCCTATTATGTTACTATGTTAATGATGAAAGAAAAATTTCTAAGTGGATGATGCAACTATTACACATACCAGCATTTAAATGGGAAAAAATAACCATTAAAATTTTCATTGGTATTTTTAAATAAATTTGGATGAAATATTTCTATATGGTTTTGGTGGATCATATTATAATAAATTCTCTCTTAATTGAAATTCTAAATGACCTCCCACTCCATTAAAATGTATAGAAACACTTCCCAGAGGTGGGCAGTGTTTATAAGACAGCAATATCGATTATATCTATACTAGATAGGATATTTTTTTTCTATGATCTCAAATAGATCCAAAACAATCTAAATACAAAGACGAACAACAATACAACTTATCACCCCCTAATTATTCGAAAATATAAGAAGAATATTTAGAAACTTTAAGACATTTTGATGGCTTATTTGATGGAATTTAAGAGAGGATAAGATAAATATAATTATCTGGCATAATTAATATTAAATATTATTTCCCAGTCAAGAATACTTTTTGATCCTCATGGAGACCATTATAATAAGATATAAAAAACACTTTTTTTGTTTGGATGGTGTTGGTGAACATAAGTTGTGGGACCAAAAATGGTTGAGTAAATTTTATAAATGTACATGAACATTAAATATCACTTCATAACTACTAATCATCGTAAAAAGAGCTAATATGATAATTGTCATTGATACATAGTGTTTTTGGCTGAGGATAATGTATTTCAATATATATCTCAATGGAATGGTTTTATAAGATATGGGATAAAGGGAATGTTAATCACAAGGTAAATCATCCCCTTTCAAATTCTCGATCACAATAGAGGCATTTCTTTTAAACATGTACTCTCAAACCCCTTATTCAAGTACATGATATGTTTAATGTGTCCCTATTGAGGAAGTAAAAACCAAATCCTAAAAATCTGTTATTTTCAATGGTGTTATAGCTGGAAAATGATTAATCATATAAGGTTCATTCAATATAGATCTTAAACAAGAGAGATAATTGTCTTTGTAATAAAAAATAACTCCCATATTCAAAATACTATGAAGGAACCATAAATTGGAAGAGGTAAAATGGAAACCAGAAAATGAAATAAAGCATATGTATCCTCACCTTTTTTAACATTGATATATAATATGATGTTTGGTGGTTGGAATTTTTTATCAGGGAATAATATATCACCCCAATGCTATTTTTAAAAAAGGAATGTTATTCTCAAGAGAATTTGTGACACCCAACATAGAGTTTTTGAAAAAAAAAACACCAGTAATATTATTATTTAAACATGAATATTATAGAATAGAAATTAAAAAGGAGGTATTAATAACAGTGTTTTTTCCAAATTGAGAAAAATATAATGATAAATTAGTATATAAATATTTATAATGTATTTCTAGGATTCAGATGTATAACATCCAAGTACATTTAAGTCCGTTAATATTTACAAAATAATAATAAAATTATTTTTTATAATTTTAAAATATATTTTTAGAAAAATGATATAATTTATTGGAATTAATATATCAAAATTAAATTACGTTGAATTTTTGGTAATTTTCCAAAAAAGTATAATTTTTAATGAATATTGACCATAATTGTTTTTATTTTAAACTCAATTTTCATTTCAATAATTTAATATTATATATATTGTTTTAAAAAAGTAATTAATAAGTATATAATTTATGAAACTATTTCTTATTTTATGTCAATGTAATAAACTAAAACCTTAATTGTGACATAAAATATCTTAAATTTGTGAGAACATTTTACTTTTTAGATTATTATTTCATTGCATATTTGTTTATTATTTCAACATAATATTTTTTTATTTATTAAATTAAATTTAAAAAAAATGACAAAATATTTGGAATCATAATAATTGTTATTGTGTAATAATATGAGTTTATTTTCTTATACTCAATAGAATAAATAAAAAAATTTAACTACTATGGTTAACATGAAAACGAAATTACTAGGGGATAAAATAAAATTTTAAATTTTAAATTATCTAATAATTTAAAAAACACTTATGGTTGGTCAATATTTATACCTTATATAATCTATTGGAAGAAATTATCATTTTTGATACTTTGGCATTTAAAAAACTTTGGTATAAAATTTTGATTTAAAAAATTTCAACAGTGTCATCTCACACTCTTATAAAAGGAAACCCCTATCCATTTCTCTTTACAATTACAACGAAATGTGGTATAGATATTCAAAACATATAAAATTCATTAAAACACTAATGATGTAATATAATCCATGCTTTTATAGGAAAAATAATATAGGGAGACTTTTGTTATAATCCTAAAGAGGCTGTCTCAATACGATGTATCATTATAAACTCAGCATCATTGTTTAATTTACTCATCATCCGTCATAAGAAATTACTAAATAAGGAATATATAAAAAATATGCATATTTATTTTATTAATATGTTTTTTTGGTAATTTAATAACATAAATTTATCTCCACATTCATCAAATGGGAATCAAAACCATCATTCATTTGTACAACGTAATACAACTTCACAGATTGATGTAATTCATTTCCATCACCATTTATCATTGAGATTCATGGTGATGGTTATAATGAATTTATATAATATTAATATAATATCTATCGTTTTATAAACTCATTAATTTATATACCTTCTTCCATACCATACATTTAGTAATTTTATCAGTGTCTGTGTGTATGGAGGACTATCGTGTTACAGAGTGATGTGACTAATTTTTTATTTAAGTATCACGATGTTTATATATATGTGTGTTTCTGTGTGTCTGTGTGAGAATTTAAGGATATCATATGATATATTTTATATAATTATAACTCAATAATTATAAAATAATATTTATGATAATTTCATTATGACAACGGAAAAATGTAAAAGTATCACATGCATGTGTAAGACCTACCATATAAAAGATCGTAATATATTTTATTTTTCAAAATTATATATCAAGATTATTTTTAAAACTACAATTTAGTATAAAAAATATATTTTTTTCATTATTATTTTTCTATATAGGATCTATTAATAATCACTTTGACCTTTTAAAACATTACATGATGATTTTAGAAATATCCTTCAAACATTATCAAAACATCTGACCTGTACAAAAAATATTATTTAATTTATCATAACATGTTAATGAATAAAATAAAATGAGTAATAAGAATGAAAAACGTTTTTATTTTCATAAATAATTAACATAAGTTTATTATTAAAGATGATAATTATTGCACATGAATAATGGAGATTAATATGAGGTATCTATTTAAACCACCCTTCCCATTTAGTTATTAAAATTATCCCTTTATCTCACATTTTAGCTTTATATATATTAATGAAATTGTTATGAATTATATATATATTTTTCAATAATATATTTATAAAATATTATCCCTTCATTTATCATGGTTTTATACGACTTAAATATATTTCTCAAATTTCATTATTATAATGTATCATTTTATTATGATATGATCCTACATTATGAATCCAATTATATTTAAATGGGTATTTCTTATGTTGTGAATTATGATTCAGTTCATATATGTTGCAGATATAGATTATGAATAGAACATTATAGATGAATCCATATATCCCTCTAATACATTAGGTAATGTTTTAGTCTCATTAGACATAATGAATGGGATACTGGAGTAGACCTATTCTATTTTGAGACTTTTTAAACCAAGTGATATTATATATATGTTATTCATGAATAATGCTTATGTAATTTTATATGTTTTTAAAAAATTTCCTATATTACCATTATATTATGAGTCATTATTCCTCATGTCATTACCCAAATTTATTACTCGTATTCCCTCTCTTCTAATATATCATTTTATAACATTGACTCACTTTTTATTTTTCCTTACCATCTGTATTCCCTTACTAGTATGTTTAGATCAAATCAATAAATATCGTATTCCTCAGTTAGTCCAATTCATTCTTAGGATCTCAATTGGATTTAGGATATCATTATTGAGAATTAAATGAGTACTTCATGTTCTAGATTCCTTTTTAGGTATTTTTCACCATATATTAGAATAACACTATTCTTCATGATATTCATGATATAATTACTTGATAAATAATTTTGAAAATATTCCCATAAAATGTTTTAAAGGATATGAATTCAATATTGCGTGGTTCCACTAGAAATATTGTTGTTCATATATAGAATGATTATTCAATCTAAATTCCACTTGTTATTATGTGATTCCCAAAGGTTATCTATTGGAAATTAGACAGAGAAAAAGTAACTATTGGAAATGGCCCTGGAGTCCTTAATTTGACCCAAAAAATATCAAATCCCTTTAGTGGATCCATTTTTATACAAAAGATATTATAGTCTATAAATACATCTACTGGATTCTATGACAGATGTGGATACATTGAAGATTAGTTATGAATTATCTTAGGTGACATTATTTCAATGTCATTCCACCTATGTGAATATCCCCTCTTCATCCAATAAATTCCTATTTTATTATTTCAAGAGGAATGATATTGTGATAAAAATAGTATATAAAATTAATATATCATATATATTATTTTTATGGGTGATAAATACAATTGTGTGTCTGGAGAAAGGTTCTAAATAACAATAAATTTATGGATATAGTATGCTTACTACAACTAGCTTTGATGGAATATGTGATCACTATTGTTAATGTGGGTCAAATTTGGTTCTCAATACCACCGAGTATATGTTATATTGTTTATCTGAAAAATAAAATTGAGGTGAAATTAGCCTCTATTTATATCTACTAAAAGGAAAATAGGATTCATTCAATAAATAATATAAATAATGGGTTATTGGGTTTAGTATGTAGAACCACTAAAATAAATAATCAATCTATATACATGGGATTCCTTTAACAAAACCAAAATATAAATTATTTTGGCATATTTTTACAATGATAAAAAAGAATACAATAAACCAAAATCTCTCAAAAACCCTTAGGGGAGAAGTTTGTGGGGCCTGTTTTTGTATTATAGATGCACTGCTTTATAAATTAGTAGTTAAATTTATTTAAAAATTATATATCTATTATTCATAAATATTATAAATTTTCTATCTATTTTTATTATTTTAATTATATAAAATATATATTTAATTTTTAAATCGTTTTCATGAGAATTCAACCCCCTTCCCATCTTTAATTAGTCCCGAATTTGATATTTGTGTAGCCATGATTTCAAAACCATCATAAATTTTATGGAATTATAATTTAATGGTGAAATATACCACAAATATTATTGGTTATACAAAAGGAAAATTATTCAAATAAATCCATATTTAGAATAATCAAACATAATTTATTGTAAACTTTGGATGTCTACATTTCATTGTATTATTGGAGATCTGGTGTGTTAAATAGTTCTTTATCACAATAACCCAAATCAAGAAAAATTATAAAATGGATATCCAATGATATAGAGTATTTTGTGCTCAATAGTAAATAATATATTCACTTCTTTTTTGGTAATATAGGATTTAATTTAATAGGGTATCAGTGTGTAAAATATGTAAAAAAATTTGAAAACTATATGAGGAAATGAATGAGTATACTAATAATGATATGGGTATGGGGCTTAAAATGATTGTCTATGTTTTTAAATGTTTTAATAGTAATCCTAATGTGTTTATATTTTAAACTTTTACACATTTCACTAATGTTTATAATGAAATGAATTATCATTGAATAAAATTAGAAAAAATATGATTTTTATGAAGTAATGTTAAGTATTCCATGATTTTTTTCACCCAATGTGTCAATGATTCATGATGTGATAGAATTCGTGAATACTTCATGTTAAACTGACAATTATTTCACTCAATACCAATTAAATTATAATAAAAATGAATTCCATAACTGATGTGAAATCGATTATGGGGAAAAAGAAGATAATTTCCATAAAAATGAAATAATGATGATTCATCTAGATTTGATTATGATTTTGAATTGTAATCCATGAATCAATGAATGTTCATTAAAACCATATGTCATGTTATCACTCCAAAAATAAAAATTAAGAATAGGTGAACTGGAGTTATGATTATATGACTGTATGAAAATGGAAGAGATCACTGAAGAGTTCCCATTATCCAAAATTATAGAGTTGAAGAAAGTATGTAATATGGTATTAGGTGTGTTATTTTAGACATCATGTAATGAAACCATGTTATCAACCACATTTAGTGATGAAATCACCAAATACATTACGGCTCATGGTGATATAAAATCTTATACATTACTATGTTATTTAATGTCATCTAGTTATTGTAGTAAAATTTATTGTAAATATTTAAAATAATCATGGAAAAAATTAACATAATGACTATTTCAACATATCAAATAATTAATGGTGTTTAAAATAATTACGTCATATTATAAATTAGAAGGAACATATTTCCAATGAGAAGTAGGTGTCATACATGAAATTAAAATCACATCCTGGTGTTCAAAAAGACATGTCCTAAATTATATAATGTTTGTAACATATAACATTTATTAATTATAATTTTGGGTAAAAATTATCTAGTTTCATAATTACATTAAAAAATACATGTCACAAAAAAATCATTAGGGGTAAAATGGTATATAAATAGTGTGTTTTCTATACACTAACCCAATGAATTAATAATTTATTTAATTACGTAAATCATTTTTAGATGAAGTTGAAAAAATATTTTTTATTCTATATGGTTAAACTCCACTCCATAAATAAAAAATTAGGGGGTTCAATTTTAACATTTATGTGAGTGTTTATTTTTGAAACACTTAAAGAAGTAAATTTTACCAAATTTTTAAACTATTAATCAGATAATATTCAAGATCATGATTAATATTCAAATTATGTTGACTAGATTCGAATCTTTTATTTGTAAATAATGTTCTTTTAATATATTATTAAATGATTTACTTGATAAATCCTTATTTTAATCCTCTTAAACAAGAATGATATATCATTAATCAAATTATTATAGTATTTCATATATATTTTTTTCTTTAAAATATTAAAACATTAAATGAATGTCCATACCATTGAAAAATTATATCCTTTATATTCCATAAATTATTCTTTTTTATATTTATAATAAGTACCATTAAATTATATGCACCATTTAAAATATCTAATTAACTGATATTCTTATAATCCTATTATTGTTCTATTAAGATAATTAATTCATTAATTCATGTGATTACTTTAAATCATAAGATCACTAATAAAATTATCACATGTATATATTGTATTGATAGACTAAATTATTCCAAAATATTTTCTGGTTTATTTGGTTTTCATATTTAATGATTTATCTCGTGATTTATATTTTTTGTCCCCTTATACCATTAATGAATGCATGAATTGAGGGGATGAATAATCAATTCTTTATATAATGTACTTAAAATTATTCACCAATTTTTTGACCTAACTCTAGCATAAAATAATTTATTTTATACTATTGTTGATTTTAAAATTAAATTTTCAAACACATGGGTGTGTTATTTTAGGGTTATTAAAATATTTTATAAATGGTGAAATATTTTTATCATTGTACATTGTATTTTTAATTATACATTAATAGGAATTAAGGAATAATACTTTTTCCTATCCTGATCTTCATATGATATTGTTCATAGACTCTGATAGTTTTATTTCAATAAAATATGGGATTAATATTTATTTTGCATCAAAATTTATTCCGTTAAAGATAATATTTTTTAAATATTAAGTCATATTTAGGTTTCATATTTAAAATATTTATAAAATAATAAAATTTTTCTCTTATATTTAAATAATGTATTTTTAATGTTTGAACATATTAAATGTGTAGTTTTATGTAAACAAAATATGAATTAAAGTGTTAAAATCATTCATGATTTCTATACAATTTTTTGTCCTTAACACTCTTGATAGATCATTACGGGATTCAAATTTTTTTTCCAATTTCTCCCCCTTATGCATCAAACTCATATTATTATGAAATTAATACCTTCATTTATCTAAGACATTTTATATGAATTATGATAATTTCTATTTAATAGATAGTAATGAAATAAATGTAATGATTTAATACATCAATATTCAATTTTATGTTTTTAGATCATAAAAGAGAATGATTATTTTCAAAACAATGGAATTCGTAAATATGATCAGGGAAAGGTGGTTGTTTTACAAGAATATTCACTTTTATATACTAATATTAAAATTGATTTTTTTAAATTCACTTATTATTGAGTCATGGATTATTTTTTATTCCATTTATATGATAATTAGCAAGTGATTGATTCTTTTGAAATTGAAATAATTTATCATATCACTTATTAGATTGATTTTTTGATGTATTGAATATACATTTTTAATATCATCATGAAATATTAAAATTACTTCTATTGATAATTGAGAAAAATGAAACATAATTATAAATGTATTATTACGTGCCTTATGTGTTTGTAATAAAAATGATGGATGAAAATTTTATACATTTCAATCTATTATGTGGTTTTAATGTACACAAACAACCAATTATGTTACAAATATTTTAATTTCATGTGTTTTTAATTTTAATTTAAGATATTTTTTTCAAATGTAAAATATCTAATTAATGGCAAAAAATGATGGTGGATATATCTCTTAGCTTCCTCAACCCGTATGTTCTAGTAGCCACATAGTGGGGAACCACCAAATTACTATAATTACCTGGATGAACATCAGTTTTATCCATGGGACACCATAGATCTGGAGAGAACATTGATTAAACACAGGTTCCACCTACTGGCTAGTTCCTCTCATTGGATGTATGGCGGCATCCAGAAAAAAAATTAATAATAACTATTTTGGGTGGACATAGTTTACTTAATTTGACCCCCAATATCTCTCTATGCCGTTTTCGGTTCCAAAATAATGGTAATGATGTTGAATTCATTAAATAAAACCCCCAATAATTATTTTATGTCTTTTCTAGAATAAATATTAGTTTTCATCTCCCTTGAGTTATATCGTGAAATTCTCATAATCTCTCATAGATTTTCATTTCTTCCTAAAATTACATATCTTTGTATTCTTGTTTGAGAATTGTGGTTGTCCATTAATTCATGTTCTAATTAAGCCTCAATTTTTTTTCATTATTTACAACTATAATTGAGTGATTTGTAATAGTAGATCCCTACCATTAAATATACATATATTTTGTGATCCTTATAAATATTATTTGTGGATAGTGGATCAGTTAGATTATAGTAAGGGATATTTAGTGCTCACTGCCATTGATTATGAGGGGGATATGTTATCACTACATTAAATTTATGAGATGTTTATATTTTAAGAACTACCACCATAATTTTACCAGTTTTATTACTATAACCATTATAAATAATGGGAGATTAGGTTTTCAAGGGATAATAATTGTAATCTAAGGATATTAAATTTTGTAAATTTGGTTCACCTTACTACTACAAAAAATGCTAATGTCACGGTGTCTTAAAAAAATAATTAAAAATATCATCTAAAACAAAAACCACTCAGTTATATTATGGGGTGAAAATCGGGGATACCATTATGAATTATTTCTAAACTCATTTTTAATCTCTCATTCTATGCCATTGAATATTGAAATTCTTTTCTGGTTAACACATTAATTATTTTTCACTTTAATTATATTATTTGTACAAAATCATGTTTATATTTATGAATAAATTAAATTTAAATTTGTTCCCTTATATACTCGTTACTCTGTACAACATTTGAGGCATGATAGATATGTAGAGGTAAAAAGAATGAAAAATGAGGGGAGGCATGGAATTAAAGAAATATATATTAATAATGAAATAAATGATTTACCAATTCATAAAATCAAAATATATAAATGAAATTTATTTTATTCATATTTATTTTATTGTGAAAAAAACATGATAAAATAAAACAAAATGTTTATTATTTATATTCATATTATAATATTTTTTTTAATAAATGAAATTGAAAAACATTATTGTAAATAATACACGTAAATTTTTTTATTTGTTTATTTTTTCTAATGTTTTAAATAAATAATATAATTTTAAATGTCACTCTCAATTTGAGAATCATAAAATTGATATAATCAATTTACATAAATGAATAAATTTATAGAGTTAAATATTTATTTATGTTTTTGTTTACAATGGATATTATATAATAATTAAACAAATTAATAAAATCATTATATATAATTGTTTTAATATAATTGTTTTTTACATTGATACATACTTTTCTTTAGTATTTTTATTATTATTAGGATTAACTGATTAAAAATAATAATAAATATATAATCCAAATGTATTTTTAAATGTTATTCTTTAAAAATAAAATAAATTATATAAAATTTTAAATATTAAATATCATTAATGAATATTTATAATTTTATATGACTTAATAATTTTCTTTCAATGAATTAATTTTAAATCAAATATTTTTTTATCATTTATGAATAATTAATAAAATAAATATAATTTTATCAATTTGGTATTTTTCTAAATATATATAAAATTATAATTTATGAATAAACACTATTAAAGAATAAATATAATTTACCAAGAAAATTCTTTACATAAAAAATTAAAATTATTAATAAATATCAATTTATAATAATGAAATAAATTAAAATTTGTTATGATTTTTTACCTAAATATAGATTAAAAATTATATTAATTATTAATATGTATATAAATGTATTTAATTATAATTAATAAATTGTAAAATTCATTTGATAATAAAAAATTAAAAATATTATAAAAAATTAAAAATATAAATTTTTATTTATTAAAACATAAAAATATGATGGAAAGTAGGGTATCATCGAAAAATATTTAACTATCTTTATTTGATATTCTTCATGATCTTCTTATTTTCTAGGTGATTTAAAAAATACCTCAAAAAAGAGGTAAAATTTAAACTGTTTCTTCAAGGGTTTGATTCATTTATAATTTCAAACATTCCAAAAAGAATAAATCAATTAACTACAAATCAATCAGTTATTCCCCCCTCCCCCCAAATCACTTCTGTCAAATAACAGTTTAGTGTTTTTGGTAGAGATCCGAATTCTTGATGTAGTGATGTGAGAATAGAGATGCAAGAGAAAGTGTGGCAGGAACAATCATGGAAAAAATGAAAGGATATTTTTTCAATAAGTTTTGATATCCACTGCAATAACCCTAGGATTATTTTTCTAATATTTTTCATAGAGGTTATTTGTGATGATAACATTACAAGGATTAATTATTTATTTAATTAAAACAATTATATATGTCGTAAATTGAAAAAAATGATATTGTCATCCTATAAATTGTTATTATCCTATAAAAGAATGAAATGTCTTGTGGATAATGAGTATCATACAAAAAAACTTGTTTTCTTAAAATACCCATGTAATTATCATATAAATAATTTTCATGCTCATTAAAAATTCATTAGTAATATATTATATAAATTTATTCATTATAGGCATACTAATCAATTTTTCATCAAAAATAAAATATATTATTTCTTAAAAAATTGTGTTATCGCTAATTACAATATATAATTTTGAGTCATGATTTAAAATATATAAAAGTTATAATTTTTAAAAATTAACATAATATATAAATAAATCAATTAGCAACTCTCATATGATGATTTTTTGTGATTTTTCTAAAAAAAATTATTTATAATTGAGTTGTTATAATTACTAATTTCTATTTAAAGATGAATAATTAGTTAAATTCTGTATTTAGTAAAATTATATTTTGGATTAGTTATAAAATTTATTTTCATGGTTTTTATTTAAAATGATCCAAGTATAGTTTTGAAATTAATTTTGAATTTTTTCATAGTATAAGGGCATTTTATATTTAAAGAGTAAACTTTATAGAAAAATCATTTCATTTTCCAAGTTTATTTTTAAATTTAATTATAACACTTTAATGTTTTTTTAAATCAAGATAAAATATATGCAATAATTTGATATAGATATTTTTTATACCATACTTTTTTGGACATTATGAAGAGTAACCGTACTTATATTTGTTTCCACGATAATCAATATATTATGTAATGAATGTAAATAATAATATTATAAGAATTATAGGATGACCCTAAAATAATTTTTAATTTTTCTAGGTGATTCCATTTCTCTCAGACCCATCCAAAATTCCGTTGTGTGGATTAACATAGTAATAGGGATGTGACAATGACGTCTATGATTTCTTATTTAAGTATATGTTAAAAATGTCACATTATTATTTTAAATAACTATAAACATTATAGTTGATGGTTAACATATGTCAATGTAATTTTATAGATATTTTTTTCGGAGAAAAATTATTTATTTTCATGACTATAATTTATTATTATTTTAGAGTTATGAAGTAATTTCCTTACAAATTTATAAAAAATCAAGGTAGTAATAATTTAGTGAATATAAAAATGAACTAAATTATATCAAAAATATTTAAATTAGTATAGTAGAAAATAAATAATCTATTAAATTAATTTTATATATGGTAAATAAATTATAGGTATATATTATAATTTTTTATCAATTTTAATTTTTTTCATGACTTTTATAAATTCAATGTAATTAACATTTTTCATATTTTATATTAATGATATATTATAATAAATAATATATTATTAAATGATATAAAATTACTAAATAAGCACGTATTGTCCATGTTGATTACCATATTGTTTATATTATCATCCATGGTCCATAAATTGATAATATATATATTTATAATAACTTTATGAAACCCCGAATTGTAAACTACATTACTGTCTTGGTATGTTTGGAATGGGTAAATAGTTGGGTGGGGGGGGTTTACCAAAAGATAACTGTTGAAATGTGATAAAAATTTATAAAACAATTATTGGATTATAGGTTTGAGACCCTTAATCATTCTATATTTTAAATAAATGATTATTTATCAATTTGTAATTGAAAATTAGTATATATTACTTTATTATTTTAAAAAATTCCAAGAGGTACCATATTCTTTCTTATAAAATAGAAACCCTCCATCCCATTAATTCAAAAGTAAAAACCACTTGGTTCAACCATGTTCTTCAAAATTAACCAAATATAATATAATATATTATTATTGAGGTATTTAGATTAATATAATACCTTCCATAGTAGCCTATGGTGTAAAAAGGAGGAGGTTATATGAAGAAGTGTTATCAATTTTAATCAATCATATCAGTTTTATTTATTCTTCTACATCATTAAAATATTTGATAAAAATGATTATATAAAAAATAATATCTTTAATATATTTAGGTATGTTATTTTTAAAGTATCAATTTTTATCTATTTTATCTACTATCATATGTGAAAAAAAACCATTTTTCATTGGTACAATGGATTACCACCTTGTGATCTTGTAGTATCTTAATTGATGGTTATAGCCAAATGATTCTAGGAAAGGTCATTATAGAATATACATTAGGAAAACCTAAATATAACCTCAATTAATTGTATACTGATTATATTCTATAAGGAATTATATTATATTTAAGGAAGATAATTATTCTAATTGTATGGGTTTTGTAATGGTTCTAAGATTATGATGTTCCTAGTTTCCAACTAGATTCTAATATTATTTCTCATCAGATTTCAAGTACATCATAATTTTTGAAAAGGAATGAATTTTTTAATTTATATTTATAATTATTCTCTATTTTTTAAGATATATGTGTTTAGAAAAATGTTACCCATGGGTTTTAGTTTTTTAATGAGAATAATTGATTTTTTCCATGTGTATCTTGCTGAATTTTTTGTGATCATATCATGTTTTAAATTTCTGTTCAAAAGGATTAAAGATGGATACGTTAATGGAATAATACTAATTTATTGTTAGGAATATTTTTTATAATATAAAATCATTTTTTCTTAACAGTGTAATATTTTGAAAAAATGGTACTTTATAATATTGTCAACTTTTAAATATATTATATTATAATATAAGATATATGAACTAAATATCTAAGAATATATGCCAAAAAGTCCTTTTTAAATGTGGTAATGTTAATTATTTCTTAACTATACTATAATATGTAATGAATAATGTCGAGTCAAGATTTTTGTTATCAGAGAATGTTTTAGATAATACTAAGGGTAGGATAACGATAATTGATTAACCGTACATAATTTTACATAATGGATAAGATGAAATGATATATTGTTTGAATACTATCCTGATTCCTTAAATAAAATATAATTATTAAGAATTATTTTTTATATTGTAAACAAGGGGGATGTGTATTGATGGTACCAAATGAACAATATTCTTCCAAGTTAATATGCAGAAATGGTAATAATTTGAGCTAAACAGTTTTTTTCAATGATAGATCAACATAAAAATCATATAAATGGTTGTGGAATCCAGGACATTGATCATCTAGATCTATCAAAGAGGAACATGATGATTATATATCATCTTATCAGGAAACATCCTCCACTATTCGCTGGATTATTTAATCTTGTTGTAGCTGATTGATTGGCCAACTCGCTATAAAAAATATTAGAATTCATGGGATGTTCAAATGTCAAAAGTTATCCCATCCATTTATCATTTTAAAGGTGAATATGATCAATGGTGTTAGTTAGTTAAGAATACCATTGGATTAAATGATCCTAATTCCATGGAATGTGAATTTTTTTTGAATCTTTTCATTGTGAAATAATTACAATGCGTTTTCAACACAAGATAGAGAATGAATACACGTAATTGAAGTAAAAGAATGATGATTTTATTGCTAAATATAAAAAAATTTATTCATTATTGGGTTTGTTTGAACTACATTTTATTAGAGAACTTAATTGTAAGATTAATTATACATGTTGATGGTTGAAACCAATACCTCTATTTGAATAAGCTTCATTTTATTACAATGTTTTGTGAATCGTCTTCAGTTTCACAAGAATGTAGAAATAGATTTCACTAATGATCACGTAATCTATAAAAATATGAATAAAATTGGCTTCTATGGATATTAAATATGGATGAAATAATTAATTAAATTGGGAGATGTAGAAATCAAGTTATCGTATTATTATAAGTGTGGTGAAAATATTTATTGTAATTTTCATTTAAATAATTTAAATTAATACTGGAGATGTATGATTTTTTAATTATTCTAAAATTCAACAGAACTATTCCTAAAAAAAGAAAGTGTGTAACTGATGTCCTTCCACCAGTGACATTTTTTAGTTTTAATTATCTGGTCCATTATGAAATCATTTGTCTGATGTTCAATTCCAAGGATGGGAATCATCTATTTAAATAGTAGAAAGGTTTGGTGTATCGTTTTCTACTACTGAAACTTTTTCTGGCCCATCTAATATGGGTTTGATAAGTATTTTACATGTTTTCTAAAATTATTATAAAACACTAATGGTCTCTATATGTTGATAAGTATGTTATATATGTTTTTAATTATTATAAAACATGTTTGGCCTCTATATCTTTTCATTAATTCATTTTTGATAAATATTCATGAATACGAGGTATATCAAATAATGGAATTATGAAAGTAATTTTGATAAAAAATATTTGTGTAAATATTAAAGAGGTCATATTTATAAGCATATTCTTATTTTAATTAGTTTAATAGTACTTCTTGAAAATCATATTAAACTATATATAGAAGTGTTTCATTTTATATCGAGTATGGATTGTAAATCATTTTATCACGCTCAGATAGATTATGGAATCATGAATATTTTTTCAAATGATTTTATACATTGGAAAAACTACCATCAATAATAGGAATTGATTAGAAATGTAACAAAGTTTTAAATATAACATATTGTTAAAAACCATGAATGTATAAAAATTAGTGACTTTTTTTATGAATGAATATGTTTATGGTTTCCCTAATTAATTTATAGGGGTTTTTTTCAAACCATGTCTTCTAGTTTACTATTTACTTATTACAAGACGCCAATACAATTTCAAGACCACATTTTTCAAAAGGACCAATTATATATATTTGGATTAAAATTGAAATTTTATGAGTTTGTATATTTACGTTTAATACATCCATGTACACCACCTTGGGGATAGTTAGTTTTTGTTAAAAATAATTAGGGTTACATTGGACTTTATATAAATTATATAGAATTAAATAAAATAAAGGAAAAGAGAAATTATCAATTTATTCATATAGATTATTATTTTTTGATAAGCTCCATGATGCACGATATTTTAAAATGATTAATATCAGGTTGGGATACCATCCGATAAATGATAAGGTGAAATATATAATTAAGACTGAATTCTCACCTAGATATAAGAACTATGAGTTTTTATTTATGGAATTTGTGTTATGTAATGCAACAAATCTATTTATGAATCTTTTTAATATATTCATCATTTTATATTTTTATAGTTCTGTGGTTTTTTTATTGATTAAATATTAGTGTATTTTAAAAACATTGTGTTTCATAAAACACACCAATGAACTATCATCCAAACAATAAATCTAATGAGACATTATGGAATATTTATTATGGGTCTATTTTTGTTTTAAAAATATCCTTCCTTGTACATAGTGTTAATATATGTGGAATTAAAATTAACTATTAAAAAATTATTTTTTTGATGATTGGATAACACCTAGAAATTTCATAAAGATTGTTATTTACTTTGTTTATAAGGTTACTACCATAGGATTATTGAAAACATTGGTTGTTTAATAATTCCATTGAATAGGATAACATGAAATTGATTTACATTAATATGGTAAAAAAGAATATGATGATAGTTTTTAGTAACTATTATATAAGTCAATAGAATGATCTAGTGTTTTATATCCATCCAAAAATGGTGGATTTTTCCTTAAGGCTATCCTTTGTAGAAGAGTGCATGTTGCGTTTTAATATAGAATGATCATTTAGGTGTTTATAATTTATAATTTCTCAAACCTCATGAGTTTTTTTATACTATACACAATATTTAATTATTTGATTTGTTTTTTTCTTTAATAATTTTACAAAATCATTTATATGTATTGATGAGTGATGAATATATTGATCATAAAATTTTGATTCATATATTCACATAGAAAGAGTTTAACATGATATTGAGAACATAATTGTAGCTAATCATGGATTATGTCTACACGATTCACTATCCTTTCAAAAAATATTGAAAAGATATTAATGTTTAGAGAGAGAGAAAAAATTATACATAATAAATGTTATGTTTAGAACAGGACCATTCAAAAAATGTTTTGAGAAATGTTGTCTTATAATTATTAATATCAGATTATCAACTATTTTATTTGGTTTCAATATATTCATCATTGAAGGATATAATTTGATAGCTCAGAAGAAAGAATTTAGGGTACATGAAAATGTGTAATTGAATAATAATAGTATGTGTCCTTTCATTAATGTTTAAAAATATGGTGTATTTAGAATTGTAAGAACATTATACATACCTTATGTTTATCAGTTGATGATTTAATTGTTTAGTGAAGCCTATAGATCCACATTTAATTTTCATACTAGTGGTACATAAGTTTATGGATAAATTCATGAGTATTAGTAGTGTAATGGTATATAAGGAGATATTATTTACCATAACATGAACTGTGTGACTATTCAACATGATAATGAAAAAAATATATTGATTGGGATACTTGACCATAAAGAGTACTATAGTAGAAATAAAAATATGTATCCAAATATTTTTGAGTGGTATTTACAAAGACATAACAGGGTAATAAATCGTTTTTTGGTATTATTGATTAACTATCTAAATCTATGAAATTCCTTACATCTCAAGATACTATGAATTTGGTTCAAATTTCTCAATTACGTATCAAGGAGACAGTGTGGTTACATAGAGTTCCTCAAACTATTGTATTGTACTAGGATCTCAGGTTCGATTAAAATTATTTTAAGGTACAATAAAAGTCAATGGGAATTGAATTAAATTTTAGTGCATTATTTTATCCTGAAATTTAAGAGATGTCTAAATGAAAAATTATGACCTCGTAAGGTATGCTTCATTCATCTTCAATGGATTTTCAAAGAATGAGGGGTCATTATTTTCATTAGTTTATTTTTATTAAAATAATAGCTTACATTCAAGTAAATACTTGGATACTTTTGAGGATTTATATGGAATGTGATGTGAGACTCCCACATTTTTTTGAATAAGTAGGAGAAAGTAAACTGATGAGACCAAATTTATTATATGAAATGATTGAGATAGTGAATGTAATTCAACAAAATATATTGAATTATTTGAGTAGGTAGAATTATTATTTCCATAACCATATGAATGATCTTTTCTTCAACGTAGGATATTATTTTTCCCTAAATTTATATACATGGAAATGTTTTATTCAGATAGTAAAAAGGAAAATTTAAGTCTCTAAATCGATGTAACAAATAAAATATTAGATAATATTGCATCCATTTATTAACGAGTTGAATTTCCTTCTAGTTTATTTTAGATGAACAATTTTTTAATTATTTTATGTTTAGAATGTATTTCATAGATTCAACTCGTGTTTTGATGCATGATGTATTTTAGTAGGATGAAAATATCTATTATTTAGAAAAAAATAATTTAGTGTCGTTATATTCACAAGAATTAATTGAATTTTTAAATTCACTATTATATTGTTTGTAATGAAACCATATAGTTGAGGAATAAATAAGGGTGAGAGAAAATTCTATGAGGGAAAAGATTCCCCACATGTTCAATAAATGTATAAAATTATTCGGATATATTTTAAAAAAATGGGGGAATAATGTAAAAACATAGGTAGTGTTAGAATAAATATTTTCAATTTAATATATATATATAAATTAAATATATATATTATATTAATATTTATTATAAAAAAATTATGTAATTTTATAGTCGGAATACAATTATTTCTATCCAAAATGGCGATTTCATAAATTATATGTTCTAATTAAAAAAAATGATTAAAAAGATTTATTTGTTATATGAAAATATGAAAATATTTTTTCAATTCAACATTTCAAAAATCTCTTAGGATGAATTTTTAATAATTTTCTGGATATTTAATTCTTCAATGAGTAGTGAAAATAGCTATTTTTTTGAAAATTTCATTATATATTAATTTTTAAATGTAAAATTATATTTTTTATTAGTTTCAAAATATAAATATCAATATTTATTATAAAAATATAATTATACAACTTTACTTAATTTTCACTTGATTTTAGAAAAAAAATATTTAAATGATGAATTTTTAAGAACATTTTTTTCATGCATTCTTCTGGTATACTTTTATATTAAATTTAAAAACTATTGTATTTTTAATTTGGAAGAACAGATTATATAAAATTAATAAATGGACCTATATTTTCCAAATAGTTCCCTTTTAATTTTACTTGTTATGAAAGATAACAATAATAATTTTTTTCCCAATATAAATAGTAAATGAAGCATTTTAAGTTGAATATAAAATGATATGAAAATAATATAACCCAAACACTTAACTTAATTTTATTTTATGATTCTATTTCATCCATTATCATCAATAATTCAATATTATGTATTTTTTATATTTAGATGTGAATATAAGATTTTTTATATTTTATATAATGAAAACGAAACTATATGTCACTATTTTTTTAATATCAATAATTTTTTAACATAACATCATCCTCATCCAATTTTTGGTTATAATATTTTCTTTGAACTTTAAATCATTTACCTTCACCAATTTAATTTATTTTCAATATTTTGTTGTGATATTATTATGTTTATAATTAACACAAACATTAAACAGTAATTTTATTATTAATGTAAAAATAAAATAAATGATACTAAGAATACTAAATGTAATATATTTTGATATAATTTATGTTATCATAGAATTTTTAATGTGACCATGACATGTTATGGATGTATTAAAATAACTGGTATGAATTTTACGTGTAATCTTGATTTCATTGAAATCAATGTATGGATTTATTCTAAAATATGACATGAATGAAATATTATTATAAATAAAATTTTATAATGTTATTTAAAATTTATAAAAATCATTGATTCATCTAAATGATTGGGGTATTTTATAATATCTATCATATTCCTTCTATTATTAGTTTATACATTTATAGTGTAACACCCAAGACTATAAATCAGAAACATCTTGTTTAATAGAATTTATATAATGCAACACATTTATATGAAGATAATATAACACCTTGAGAATTTTTTAGATATTTAGACTAAAAAATTACAATATCATTGATAACATTGAGTTCACCCAACACCAGTTTTGAAAAAAACAAAATCATCTATCAAAATATTATTATTTTTAAAAGATCTATATAACCTAACTAGTGAGTCCGTGGGTAGGAATAAAAATAACTAAATTATGAATGGTGTATAGATTAAAATTTAATAAAAATTCAATAGTTTTATATTTATTAAAAAAATTCAAATAAACAAATTTTATTCTAAATAAGAATGTTTTTTGTGTTTTAATAAATTATTTCCCACATAATTTTAAATTTATTTTTAACTCCTTTAGGAAATATACATTAATAATGTAAAATCCCTTTTGTATTTCATAATATATATAGTTTATTAGGGTTAATTTTAGGGATAATAATGAAACATTTCATTTTTTGAAAAATGCTGAAAAAATATTTATTGATTTTTTGTTTGGAAAATGTATAAGGACATAATATTTTAAATTGGGTTTATAGATATATTATATCAATTATATTATAAAATAATTAATTTGGGTCATTGGAATCAATTTTATTTTGAATACTGGTATTAATTTATTATATAATTTTGAAAACATTAAATTTGGAAATCTGATATCTCATCACATTTTATGGTATAATAGTAAATAGTATTCCTCAACATATTTTTATTAAATTATAAAAAATAAATTCATTATTTAAAATATAAAATATTTATATAATAAACATTATTTAACATAAATTTTTACCAATAAAAATTATAAAATATGTAATAATTAATTACCATGGTTATGGTAAAAAATGATTCATTGATGGTCAAACTAAATTGACAAGGGTTACAATGACCTACCAACATTCCCAAAACCCATTTTATATCAACAAGTATTCCTTATATATTATTAGTGAAGATAAAGACACATTTTTAGGCCATTGTATTTAGGAAAACACGAGTGTAATTGAATCTTTTAAAGAATTCAACATCTGCCATCACCCCCACTTATAAAAGACAACCCATTCCCCTTACCTTTTCACACTAAAAATACAATTTTTAAGTAAAACCCTAACCAAATTATTTTCTTAATAAACTAAAAAAATATTATATCCCTTGGTTTGATCGGAATTTTATCCTAGGAAGGATGTTGGTGCGAACCTAATGACGTTTTTGGATGAATTGTTAGCTATTTAAAATGAGAATTTTAATTTAGTTTCTTTTTCCAATGACATAAAATATTATTTTAAAATCCTTATATAATAACCCGAATATTTTTCCTACAAAATGACGTTATTATGATATTTTTATGAACTATATCTATCTCATCATCCCTCAAATAGGAGGAGAAACTATCAATCATGGGAGCATAAGACTACCACTTAACTAAATAATGTATTTTGATTTTCATCACCACATTTAAAAGATATATATATTTATCTATTGAATAAATTTAAGTGATATTATTGATATTATTGATCATATAAAAATTTAATACCACAATTATATTATTAATTTACATTTCGTTTAATAAATTATATAATCACTTGTGTACATGGAGGACTACCTCTGTGAGAAGGGATGCGATTCTTTTTACACATGATATTTACATAAAATGAAATAAATATAAATTTTTTTGAATGTATGTGTTAAATATAAAATTATATTTACCCTATAAAATTTACATGACACACAGTTCATTACCATTTAATTAATTATGTAAGTGATAATGTTTCCCAAACGTAGATACAATGTACCATGTCCATGAAGTTCTGAATCACACTATCCGTTTTAAAATATCATCATTGATTCTAAAAATATATCTAATGAAAATAGATGATAATTTTATAATTAATATAATTCAATATAATATAGATATTATTAATTTTTATAAGAACCCTAACATTCATGAAAAAAAACCTATGAGAATACAATGCAATTAATAATTGAAACAGTGAAGCTAATGAAATTACATTAAAAACATGTGAGAAGATGTTCTAAAAGGATTATTTATTGTATTACACATTTAAATACAGTACATATATAAATTTACAACAACATTAAATCCATAAATAATGATTTTAATTCCAATAAAACTAAAGAAATGTGTGGGTTAATGGACTTTATCTCAATTTCCATTCATTAAGGCATATTGTAATGTTATGCACATAAATTCATTTACATGGATCACATAATTCCCTATTTAAAGGTAATATCATAAATACTTTCAATTTATTTTTATTTTTGTATCCTATTTATTTATTTTAATAATTATGATTTGACATAATTGTTAACATATATTAAATAATTTCATAATCAATTCAATAAGTTATTCTCAGTTTAATGTTACGATCTTTTATATGCATTTTTTTTTCAAAATATCAATTTAATTGGAAATGTTTATTCTTGAATTTACACTAAAAACTTATTTGATATTTATTTTAAGAACCATTTTATTTTTAATATTATATTATTATTCAACACGTTTACAAGTAATTTTAAACTTTTTATACTCATTCATACTTAAAAATACTAAGAAGTAGTTTTTAATAATGTATTACATAATTTAATTATTCGGATGAAGATAATTTTCCTTCAGAAATTTTTTTCTGAAATTTTTATCAAAATTATTTTAATATTTTCCAAATTATTTATTAAAAAATATATTATACACATTTGAATTTTCACTATTTTTTAAGGAATCATCATGTATTTTTCTAAACAATTCCTATTTTTTTATTACCAAAATGGTGAATGAAATATTTGTTTTATGAAATTAATAATGTACTGAAATATCATTAATCATTACCAATCAATGTTTCAAAAATTACATTATCTATTTCAAATATTATTTTATAATAATGTTCTTTTTCTCAACATTTAGTTTTAGAAAAAAAAAATTTAATGTAAGAGTGATATTTGCCATAGGAATATTTTTAAATATATTTTTATTATAAATCAATTAATCATCAAAAACAAAAAAATATCTAACATATAATCCATTGGGGATATATTATATCCATATCATATATATAATTTATTTTATGGTTTATAGTAATTTTTACTAGGGAATTTATTGTCATCAAATTTCTTAATTTATTTTTCTTATCACCATATTTACCATAAAATATTCAGTTTTTTTATGATCAAAATAAATTTAATTTTCCCTAAATATTCATATAATTTTCATTTATATGTTTTTTTTCTTAAAATATATATATTTATTAAACACTATGTAATAAGTTTAATTTTATTTTTTATCTGGGGAAATATTGATAAATGTGTATACTTTATTCAATAAATTTTTTTGATGATAATGGACATTTTTCATTAAATAAATTGATTATTTAATACATGAGGAATGCTAAGGACATGTGGTGATGGTTGTGTCCGGAAATTATATATCATGTTATTGCAATGTTATTCTAATAAAAAAATAATCTAGCAATAAATGGGTTTCTACGTATTATTTTAAATTGTATTGTGAAAGATGATGACTATTGATGTATCAAGATGGACAAGATAGTCACAACAATTAATTAATCATTTAATTGATTAATTATTCATTTATTATATTAATTATGTTTCATTCAATGATATAATCACAATATTCATTTCATTATTAGTTTACTAATTAAATTTCTTCTATTTTCTATAATTTTAATTCCATATTAATAATTCATTATGTATTCAATATAGTCATGTCATTTAAATGGAATATGTTTTCAATAACTGAACTTTCCATATTGATTATTCATTATCTAATTATGATTTTTATGTTCTAGAAATCATTTATTCATTATTACATCATATATGATGAAAATTATTATTTAAAAAAAAATTTAAAATATAACTAAGTAATTATTCAACTCATTTCCTCTCAATGTTGTGAAATTCCATTTTCTATAATGATGATTAGATTATTAATATTTGGGTTCTTATATATTGTATTTTTTATTGATTACATGATTCCAGAAGTTCGAGTAAATACATATTTTTTCATTTTTTTATATTTTCTATTTTCTACAAGTAATAATTAGAATATTAATTGATATATAAATTTACTAATGTAATCATTTTAGTTAATAAAATTATTTTTTGTTAGATTATACATATTAAACCTGCGAATAATATTTTATAATATATTAAAAAAAATATTCATTATCCTAATATAAGTGTAATTTATAAATAGAAGTTTGTTGTAGATCCCCTCTAATAATTAGTACTCATTAATTGGAGAAATGAAAAAGTACCTCATTTACATAATTATTGTTTTCTAGGAATATAATATTTCCAATCAGGTGGGGTAAAAATACACAATCAAAGATTAATAAATTTTTATTATCTATAAAATAAAAGTTAATTTTATTTATGTTTTCTATTTCTCCATATTCATCCAATTCTATTAAATTTGTAGATGTTTCTAGATTCAAGGTTTTCATTCATCTATTCTTTCACCAACATAGAAATTTAATTTTCCAATTAATTATCATTGTAGGGTTGGTATATATTTTTAATTGGATATTATTTTTCATTCTTTTATTTATCTATCATTTACTCCCATAGTATCTATTTAAACTTAAATATTTCAGGATGTTATTTTCTTTGTGTGTCATGATAAAAAATTGGAAATAGTTTCTATAAAATGATGTAATTTTTTGAGAATAAATATGTAGACACATCCTTCTTTTCTAAGTAGTAGGTTTTTTCCTATATTTATATATTTTATCCTCTTGAAATTAATATATTTTATGGAAAAGATAATAATAAAATTAACATTTTAATGGGGATATATTTAATTATTAATTTCACCACATTTCTTCTTGATATGAAAAATAACACTCTTGATGATATTCCTAAGAGGATTGAGGGATATCATCAACATTATACATCCCATTATTTGTGGTTTTATTGATCCTTGTTTTGATGTATTGTAAATGAAACCAATTCAATATACACTATTGGACCTGTTGTTTTTTAGATTATTATTTAATAAACACATTTTCATTGTTGTTTGACCATTTATAATATTATTTGACATTTTATTTTTGCAAAATTGTAACTTTTTTTGATTGATTTTAATTTTCATGTCAAAATAACCATTTCAATGTAACAATATCATATTTATGGGAAAAAATATATTATTTCAAAAATATATAATTATTTATCATTTATTTATCCATATGTTATATATTATTTGATTCATTAAAATATAATACTCCTCCAATGAAATGTTAACTCCTATATTGTCTTTTTGTAAATTTTATAGTCGATTAATATTTACATTAACATGATAATCATATTTTGATTACTCATCCAATAATTCCCCAATCATATTATATTGATTTAATTAAAAATTAATATCATTATCATACGTATACAATTAAAGAGTTACATAAAAAACTAAATGATTGTTTTATATCTTCTCTCTCAATAAATTAATTTTATATAGTTCATATTATTAATTATAATTTTTTACAATTGAAATTTATTTATTCCTCAAGAAAATATTTTCCAAATTCTTACACTTCTAAAATATATCCCTTGATAGTCATTGAACATGAAATTATATGTTCAATTCCACTTTTAGGGTGTAAATTTACATCATATATTATAAGAAGTTTGTACCTCATGACCATAAAATAACCTAGGACACCATATAATAAAATTTCATATCACTCATCACCAAAGGCATGAAAAATATAGTCAGTCATCCAACCTAAATTTTCTTCTATTATATGTTATTTCAATAAATTATAGAAACTTATTCCTTTAAAATTAATTCCAATCTGTATATCCAGTTATGTATTTAGTATCGTAGTATTTTTATCTGATAAAATTATTTATTATATATTTTTTTATAATCTTATTTTGATAAATGTTTCATTGGAATCCAAATAACTATGAAAATAATACTTAAATATTATTCTTATTGTTTTCTCAAATACTGAGATATTATATTTTTTTCATAAGATAAAGAAATATCCTAAATATAATATTAAACCTATTTACATACTTTATCTCATTAAAGTTGAAAATTCCATTAATATTAACATACTCATTCATGAAATTATTATTAAAAATGTTGTGAAAAACCTCATGTCTTATGGATTAGTCATTGGTAGAAGAATCATATATATTATCCCATATATGAAAAAATTACTTTTTCATGTGAAACTCATCACCTATATATATATATATATATATTGTTTGAAAGCGGAGAAAATTAGGAATTATAGGATCTGGAATAAGTATCAAGAAGACTTTTGTATGGTTCAGTCATGATTAATTCTGAAACATCAATCACATGTATCCCTTGTAAATTTATAGAGAATATGATGAAAATAAGATAAAATACTTGGGATTTTGTGATATTATTCCAAACTAATTAATTTCAAACATCCAAAAAATGGAACCCTTTTTAATTCATAGTGTTCCACAGTGTAGCCTATCATTGATGAGATGTTATTTTTCTAGAACCTATGGAACTGGTACCAATTTTAGAAGAAATTTTCATCCCACATCAATATTATGTGGTTAAGTATGTTATACAGTTATTTATTATAGTTTTAATAATATATATATAATGTTTGAAATAGTTTCATGAATAAGAAATTTCATTCAAATGTGTACCCAATATGAAAATATATAAAAATAGGAACAAAAGATAAAGTTTTCACATTGATAGTCGATAATGTCACAAGTATAATGAATAATTTAGCTATTTTATCAGTGAACTATAGAGTAAAAAAAATTATAATGTTTGTTAAAAATGTTTACGAATGATTCATAGTGAATCATATATGTAAAAACATGACATGTATCTCCATGAAACATTTTATACAAAGAAACATAAAAGTAATAATATTTATAATTAATATGATATATAATCACAAGAGAATATATCCCCATGATTGAAAAGTGATTTTTTATTTAGTTCCTCAATTAGATCCTAGTTTCAGAGAAGTGTTCCATCGTTATTCTTATTCAGGTTTTCTGAATATTTTCATTAGTAGCCATGCAAATAGTAATAGTAGGACAAACTTAAATCAATTATTTGAATTTTTTATCCTCTCCTAGTAACCATGAATGATAATTTCTATATTTTGAATATAAAATCATTAAATAGTAAATTATATGATTTAATCTTCATTAATTATTACTGAACCCTTTAATTTATCAAATAATATCCACCATTTAAAATTTTAGAATATTATTACTTTTAGTAACTTGTTTTTTCTATATAATACATCTTAATGCATAATTTATATCACATATAAAAATATTTATTTTTCCAAATATCTCATCTCATTCTTAGATACCATCAATTTTTAATTGGAATGAATAATATGTAATAATTTATAGTACAAGAACAACTAATTTATATTCTATAAGTGTCTTAAAATTGATTATTTTGTATTACATAAGAATAATTAATGTGAGTTATGTATTATAAAACAGTTGTATGGATGATTTTTTATTAAAATATTATATTCATTAGGATAAATCATATATTTTCCATAAAATTGAATACATTCAATATTCTAGAAAAAATAGAATATTACATTTTTGAAGATGAACAATCAATACTATACTTATTTCACATTATAAGAATATAAAAAGGAAAATTACTACAACATTTTATACTGTAGAATCTAGGATATATCTGATTCATACACTTAATATAGAATTAATTTGTATTTATAAATCCAAAACTAAATACTTTTTTATATTTTCCACTGATCTTATGAACATTATTATTACATTTTCAAGAATTCTATCTTTTATTTCAGGTAAATTTTAATAATTCATAACCATATCAAAACTAGGTACCCTTATTTGTACTTAGAATCTTCTTTAAGACTTTTGGGATGTTTTTATGGGGTTTTAATTGAAAATTTTACATATTAAATAGAGTAATTTCATAACAACTATATTTTATTGTAATTTTATTTTGGAATTACATTCATTCATTTAATATACATATTTACCATATGTATAGTATCATTAAAATGATTCCTAAGTTAATCTTATATATACTAACTATAACATATTTTAATAAAATTCTCCATGGTATAATTTTAAAATAATTCAAAAATAACTATATAATTTCTCGAAGTGGTTGGAAGGCTACAATAAAATCATAGAAACTATAAATTTAGATAATTGATAATACTAATTCTCACACACCTATTTATTTCAACATATATATATCCATTTTAGTTCTGAAATATCTACATCAACAAAAATATCAAAAATTATAAAAATATATTTTTCTTTCAATACATTTATTATCCATGTCTATTTTGGATTTCATTTTTTCACTACCCTTTCTTTATAAATAACTAATATAATACATATTCAGAGTTAATTATAACAATAATTTTATAAAATTATCATAATTATAATAAATAAAGTTATATCACAGTATGATCACTCAATATAACATTATTAATTGATTCTAGAGACTAAAAGTAAAGATAATTTCATAATTTCATACCAATGAAATTAGACATGAATTTTTATCACACACTTCTAGTCGATGAATGAAAAATGGATTTAAATTTTCAAAATAGTTAAATATATAGCAACATATATTATGATATTTATTGGCTATTTATTTTTACCATAAATTATGATATAAAATTTTGATGTGGATTGCAGTGTAAAATTAAGAGTTAGATGGACCTAAAATACACTAACTAGTTATATCAACAAATAATTCCATTACTTATATGAATGATAGATTTATATTATAACCATAATAATGGTATATTCCATTATAATGTTAGTGTTCTATTATAGTGTCATAAGGAATTAATAGTGACATTTGATCATGATTGTTAGATGTTTTTCAAGACATTGGTTATAAAATATCAATAACTGGTAAAGAAAAAAATACAGTTTATATGATACATATTGTTAAAAATAATTAATGTATATAGATTAATTAATGTAACAATATCATTATAATAACAATTCCATAAATAATTTTAATATGGTTACCAATAAAAATTAGGTCCAAAATACTTCAAAAACTTATTTATGCAGAAATATATGTTATAAAAAATATATAGTAAATAAGAACTTTAAACACATAGGTTCACAGAATTGGGGATATGGATCAAAAAAATTATTTGATTATATAAAGGTGGAAAATTACGTTAAATATGGCTATGAAATAGAAATTACACACATATTCATTTGAAATAAATTTATTATAGTAATAAATATGATAATTGTATGTACCTTTGTATTTTTATGATGGTACTATATTTATTCTAAATAAAATTTGACGCATATAATTTCTATTTATTCAATGTATCTAGACAATTAATATAGTTAATAAATATTAAAAAATTATAGAATTTATTATATAGTAATATAAATAAGGGAACATAGTTATTTCCCAACCAAAATCTTACATTCAGATACCCCACATTATATTTTTCCGTGATGATATACCAACATTTTTATATCATAATAAGAATTAAATATTATATTGAGTGAGTATAACTCTCTTTAAAAACATGTGATATTGATTCATTACCCATAAAAATGTGGATTTACTATAATACGTTAATTGTACTCAATAATTGTATTATATAATACATGTACTAAGCTTGAATCAGTAGAGTGATCATTGAACAAAAAATTAAAATCAATATAATTCATTATGGATAATAAAAATAATATTATATCAAAAAATTAAAAATAGAAAAAAACTATCATGGAATATTAAAATGAGTTCACAATAAATTTGTTGAATATAGAATTGAGATAAAAAATCAAAATTTCAAGACTTACTTGAGTGATATTTTTTCAAATCATAGAATCATTATCCTGATATAAAATATTTTATTTCAAGTGTTCAATGAAGGATGGTTCTATTGTTATAGAAATCAATTCATCTAAGGGAGGTTGGATCCCATTTTATTATTTCCTAAATAGTATAAAATAAATGACACCTTTGGGTGCATAAAATAAGAAAAGGATGTCCTTGTGAAAAATCAATACATAAAGAACCAAATGATAAAATATATATTGGAGAAATTTTCTATAAAATTGATATTTTATTTTAACTACAAAATATAAGAACCAATACATTATAGGATTATGAAAAAACGATGGATTGGGAAACCAAACTAGAAAATTGATATTGGAAGGAGAGAAAAAAATGGAAACGATTTCAATATATGTATACTAGGTATCCAACTGAAAGTTGATACCAATGTGGGGATAAATGTATCATTGGTTTCTAGTTATATGCAAATCAATGGAAAAATAATGGTGAAAATTTTATAAATATTTAATTTAAATATATAATATTTTAAAAAATTGGTATGATATAGTTCTAAATAAATATTTAATAATATTCATATACATTTAATCTATAAACTAATATATATATATATATATATATTAGAGAAAAATGATAATTTTATTTGATATATAATGATAATGAGTATAATTTTTTTTGAGAATATATATATATTCAAAATCATATTCATATAATGTAATAAAAATATTATAGTATTTAGAAATACTAATCATAATTTATTAATTGTAAAAAATATTCATGAAAATTTATATAACTAATGTAGAATACACAATATGATTAAATTATAAATACTTCACATATTTTTATTTTTTCATTTATTTTTACTGATATTGATCATTCCTCATGAACAATATAAAATAATCAAAATATCAGAACAATAAATTTTCATTGAGTATTAAAGAAAAATGCATACATTATTTTGCAAAAAATTTAATAGAATTATTTCCCAAAACTATTTTAGAATGATTTTGATAAATATAGGTAAATTTAAATATATATGTTCATTTTAATACGTGTAATTCTAAAAAAAATTAAATGTTTTTATTATATGGAAATAATATATTAAAACTGTTTAGTTAATATATAATCATCTAATATTGATAAATTGTGAGTCAATAAGGTCATTGATTTGATAATTGAAATTTCAAGTAAAATAAAATAAATAAAAAATATGAAAACATGTTGTTTAGGTATAATTTCTTCCAAATGTATAATATCGTTGGTAATATTACTTCTTTGAGGTTGTTTTATTATTTTGATGAATACAAGAGAGGATTGGTGAATGAATTAAAAATGTTGAATTTTTTTTATAAATCTAAATACCATCCCTAAAATACATAACAATCCATTGGATAAATATTGAAAAAAGTGAATGAAAATTATAAATAATGGATGAATATATAATATATACAAATCTATGGGGTTATAAAGTAGTTTTTAAAATTCTTGGGGAAATAATGAAATGAAAATTGATGAAAAATGGACAATGTACTTGATAATTCGAAACAGTAGAGCTAGTGATGTTTCATAATATTGAGATATATAAAAAATAAAATATAGAATAATTTTTAAAGATTAAAAAATATATGTATAATGAAAATGGAATATATAATCTGATGGTTTAGAAATATTTAATAACGTACAAAACATTATAAACATTTGATAAACTAAAACATCATAATCTTACTATAAATGAAAATTAAAACATTGAATTATGATTTTGGGTAAAAAAATTCCTGAAATGATGATACAATTATCATTTATTTATCTTCTTATTTTATTCCAAGATTATTAGGATTCCTATTTATATATAGTATAATGATGTACACAATAGTCTCAACTACTTCATCTGGTAGGAAATTCCCAAAAATTAGACTTTTTATAGCAATTGATTATAACACATTATACTAATAAAAATAATCCTTCTATAAATAAAAAATATATTTTAAAATTAAATTTCATAATTTATCACATATTAATTCCAAATAATGAATTCATAATATTATTGGATCTTTTAGTAGTCCAAAAAGATATCAATAAAATAAAAAATTGAGTAAATAAAAAATCAGATTTTAATAATGTACATTGATACTTTTTGATATTATTATTACAATAAATATCATATATAAAAGTCTATGTTAGTTACTATTTTCTTTTCTTTTTTATGGATCATATATTTATGTATAATATATATAAATGAATTCTTTTATTAGATAATTAATTTTTCTAAATACATTGAATTACAAAGAATCTGTTGGAATAAAAATGGTGGGAATTAAATACACTCCAAATATAGTTGATTTTTAATTTATATTAATAATTAAGTGATATTTAAATAAAATTTTCAATTTCATGAAATCATTTCATTCAATTTATTTACATATGTTAATAATATTTTTGGATAAAAAACAATGCATGACTATAATGAAATATAAGAAATTTTGACTCTAGGGTACTAGAAATTATAAAAGAGAATTTATAGATCCAATTAAGTTTATAATTATATAATCTTTCAGATAAATAAATAGACAAGATTTGGTATAATAATAATCATTGATACATATAACATTTACATGTGAATTATGAATTTTTTAAAAAAATATTTTTTTGAATGACATATTTTTATTATAACTATTAAATAAAAAACAATTAAATAATATCAGTTGAATTTATTTGAATATCAGTGGATTTTTTTAAAAATGGGTTTCTCAGATCCAAAATACATTCCAATTCAAGATAAATTTTAAAATACATTTCTTAGTATAGAAAATAAAGAAATGCGACATAAAATATATGAATGAGATAAGGTATCCGTAGAATGAAAATAAATCCACATTTGAAAAATGAGATATGTTTTCTGGTCCTCTATGATGGCAAATCCGATTGGTAGAATAATTTATTAAGATGATTCTGACACAACATCTTTATACATATTTGAAATGAAAATCTAATGTTATAGTAGATAAATTTTTTAATATATATAATTGATGACAATACATATTATTGTTATGTTAAATAGAATTTTTTATATTCTTTGAGTGTATTCCATGAAATTAATTTTTTTAATATCTCCATCACCCATCCATGTTCACAAAAAATATAAGAAAATGTTATTCATTTAAAAAAACACTGAATATTAAATATTGTACACGTCACTTGTCATTATGGATTTTCTTTGAATATTTAAATTATCTATGAAATTATTAATGGAAAATAAACATACATCAAATATGTGGGGATAATTGGGATTGAGAAGGGGTGTAGAAATCCATCCATTGAAAAGGTGGAACTTGATGTGTTTAAGGGAACCATCGATGGGTGTGGGGGATGGGGGATTTTGAAATGAATGGGTTCTGTTTCAAGAGATGTATCACTGGTATAGATATTACTGATTATTTATATGAGGAAAAAAGTTAAGGATGTATGGTTTGGATTTTTAAATTTTAGTTCATACTGTTGGTAAGAATGAAATTTTAAGAGTTTAAGGGGTACAAGAATGGAGAAAATCATTAGAAGGGAGAATATATAGAATTCATAAGGGATCCCATGACTGATTTTGTAGGTGATTTAGAGTTGAAATCCCAATATATAAGGATATGTATGTCATGGTGGATGTTTAAATTCCAACTCTCATGGGTGGTATAATGATCATAAACACCAAATATTGTTTTTAGAATATTAATTTCATTGATTTTACTGTCTATATTTTTTACAATTTTTTTGAGATGATACTAGAAAACGTAGATGTATAACAAGAAGATTGGGGAATATTTATAATTGTGTCCACATGTTGGTACATATTATGTATCATGAAAATAATTTAATTAATAAAATAATGTTATATTTGATACCACATGTGACATAAAACACTGAATTTTAACGAACCACTTTATAATAGTCATATATTCAATTAAACAAAAATTTTATATATTATGTGTTAAAATTTATTGTATTAACATGAATAAAAATATTTATAAAATTATGTAATATATATTGATAAATATGTAATTTATTTCTGAAAAATTTAATATTTGTTTAAACAAACTTGTTTCTGAAAAAATTGATTCAAATTTTCATTTGGTAAAGAAATAGAAATATAAATTATCCAAATTTTAGAAAATTATATAAAAAAATTGAAAATATTTTTTTAATCAACATTTAAAAATTATGTTTTTATTATTTTCTGGAATTTTCTAATGAATTATTATTTATACTGAATAGTGAAAAATAATTATTTTAATTATAACGTCCAAATTATTTAAATAATTTAAAAATATATATTTCTTTTTAGAATGACAAGAATGTATAAGTTGTTTAATTACTATATTATTTATCAAATTTATTTCATTGCAAGGAATTTCATATTGATTTTTGAAATATACGTTTTTTATAATTATTTAAACAATTTCATTCAAAATTGATTTTTATGAAATATGTTACGTAAATATTAAATTAAAAATTCCCACTTGATTGAATTGAATTTTGAAAATGGATTAAATATTTAGAATAATTATAATTTATATGATATAATATGTTCAAATGAATTTTTACTTATAATAGTTAGTAAAAATTGTAAAAAATATCTTTTGTTAAGGTTATAAATGGTTTATCGACAGTTAAAATATTTTTTAAGGGATAAAAAGAATTTATAACAGGTCAAATTTTATTATCAATAAATATTCCTACATTATATTGTCAACATTTATATAATGATCCATTTTTAAATGCATATTCCTTATGCTTCTCGGCTATCGGCTCTTCTTCTCCCCCTAAGGATTTAGAGCCTATTCCTTGCGGCTCTCCTCTCTTCTCTGGCTGCTTCTTCATTCATCCTCATTTATTTTTCTCCTATTTGATTCTCGATACTTTTTTTCTCCTCCCACAGTTCTTTTGATCTTCCCATAAAATTTTGTGTGATGTGGATGCCCATGACATCCCTAACCCTTCTCTGGCCTCAGGTTCCTCTACGCATCTCCATGTTGGTACTGGTGTGGTGGTTACCAAGTGGGTTTGGGTATACGGGTCGGTAAACGATGGGATTCTAGGCACTACTGATGTAACGTCCCAGGTAAATAAATAAATAATACATTTTTTAATTAATATTTTGTGAATTAAATATTAAATTTACCTTAAAGGGGTTGCTATGTTCGATTGCGTATGCAATAAGAAACAATGAGTTTCTTTGAAATCATACATTGTAAAAGAATAATATAATATTATTATAGTAAATTGTTGTTAATTCCTAGTCGTTGCATTGTTTTGAATGATCAGAACTAACTACAATATGATTATACATGTTTTTTAAAATTTTTAGCATTTATCCAATAAATGTTAGAGGCTTAAAATGTAAATTAATCTAATTTTAAACTTAATTTAATATAATAGGTTGATTTACCACCTTTTGATTGATAACCATCCTTATATCTAGTTTTGGTCACTTTTATATGTTATATTTGACCAAATAAAATTATTATTTTGAATCATGACATAAAAATTTACTTTGGGTAAAATTTTTGTATTTTTATGATAAAATTCATTTTTTGATTAATAGTTGAAAATGATGTATTTTAATAGAAAACTACCTTTTAATATAACTTATTTATATGGATATATTATATTTATAATTGGTTTTAAAGGGGAATTAGATTATATTTTTTCATTTAATTCAATTTGGGTTATTGTAATTAATTTCACTTTGAAATTGGACATAAGTAAGTGACATTCCTTTGATAGTTATTAATTATTAAAAACATGTCTTTTGTTTTGACAATGATAATTAATTTTAAATTAATTTCTGCCACTTATTTGGTTTGAATATGAAAAAATGGATTTCATATTTGGAATCATGGGGTCCAAATTGTGTAAATAGTTAACTTATATTTTTAGATATTTTGATATATTTACTTTAGTAAATATTTTATTTACCACAGTTAAATGGTAAATCTGGTAAATAAGGGTAAATCAATCTTACTGAAATAATATAACATTATCCTAAAATGTTTCATAATCCTACTAGTTGATACACGTCAATCCATGGTCATATTTGGGATGTTTTTGGGACCCCATGGGGCCACTTTGGAGTGATAATGACACATTATTTTAATTAACATAAAGTGTAGACAAAAATGACATAAACAAATAACATTTAGTAAATTAATTTTTATCATAGGGTTATATATGATATATTTTCAACTATATGTATTATTTGTAACTATAAAAAAATTTCCTATATCTTGGGATTTTTTTTATAATTTTTATATAATAACTAAATTAAATTATTTATGACACAATAATGATGTAGTTTTTATCTCATTAATAAATGATTTAACTATATATTTTTATAGAGATTAAAATCTTATCTAAACATACCAATTATTATTAGATTATTTTATTTCAATGATAAGTTATCTTATCTTGTACTTTTTAATGTTTTGGACATTTATAAATGGAAAATAATTGTGTAATAAAATAATATTATCATAAATTCCTAAAGAGCCCCTCCTCCACCTTATAAAAATCCCTCACCTCTATCACATTTTTCACACCTATAAATCTCATTGTCTCATACAAAATCTACCAAATTAAGCTCCATAATTCCCTATACTACTCCTATAAGTCTTAACTTAGTCATAAAGAACTTCACCAAACCCATTTTGTTCAAACCAAAGGGAGTTACCCGATTTAAAGGTAACACCTTCTCTTATGGTCTTTGGATTAATTTTACTTCTCCAACCCCCTAAATTTGTTTTATTCCTTTATTTTATAACGAAACAAATATTGAAAATATACTAGGATGTTTTTATGTAATGTATTTGAATTTCAATTACACAAAACTCCATGTAATGGGTAAATAACATACTGTTTCTGTGGATGGAAAACTAACTCCTCACGAAACGATAATTGTTCAATTATCTGCTACTGCCTATTATGGTGGCCATAATGATGGAAATTCATTTCCACATGGATATATATATATTATGTTTATGTTTTATTTATTATTATATATTTCTAATTTATATAATACCATTAATGTTTCAATTATGAGTGAACACGATAATTTTATTTGAGGAAGTGTATACTGCTCCCCCCGTAAAAGTGATATGACTCATTCATACCGTAAGTGGGATGTATAATGGATAGAGTTATTGAAATTTTATATAATATTATACTATAATTATAATATAACTATGTATCATTACATTTTAATTCAATTAAAATACCAAATATAAATGATACTAGCATTCATGCGTACGTGCGGCTTCTGGTCTCCATCAATGGTGCATTTCATTTCTTATCTCCATATGTTATTTACAATTATAAATATATATATATAGTAGATGTATATGATATATATTATATTTAAATAATTAATACCATTATGGAGACAATGTAATCTTGATCATAATGAAAACTTGTAATTATAAGGCGTTCATTTTTTACTTAAGTAAAAAATATCGAGAAAACGACCATTATTAACTTCAATGATTATATAATGCTTCGAACAATGGTAATAAGTTATATAAAATGAATAATAAACTTAAAAAATTGTTCGTAATCAAATATAAATTAACATATGTTTATTATTCATGAATAAAAAGGAACAAACATGTCCTGTCGGACATGTGGTAAGGGGTTTCTTATCATACATTTAATTCCGTGAGATTTCCATCGTTCACCACTAATTTATTGCATGTGGTGTATTGTGTACAACTATTTGATATATATATATTATAATTATACCATTTATATTCATGTTGTTTTTTTATTCATTTTGGGGTTATTATCTTTTGGTCATACGACTCGATTGATTACAATGTGGTAAGTTATTTCTATCTCACCTTTAATTCCCGTGAGATTCATGAAATATTTTCCACTATTCACTTTTGTGTGGTGTATGTACTGACCAATATTTTATTAATTTTGTAATATTGTTCAATTTATTTGTATTTAAATATTCATTTTATGATCCTTCTTTCATTGGTTGTATGTTTCGTATGTTACCAAATCGGTAAGGGAACTTTTTAACCCAATTCATATTCCTTGGGTTAATCATATAATTATTAATTATGTCATGAAATAATTATGTGTGGAATCAATATTTATCTTCTTATGTTGTAATTTAAACTCTATTTTGTGTGGATATACTTTTGATACACATAATCACTCCATTGAAAAATTCTCAAGTCATCATTACGAACTTTATAAGAGTAATTTTAACTCAATTTCCATTCATTTAGATAAACATCCAAGTCATTGGTTTTATCTTAAAAAGAACATTTGTGAATTTCCAATGATTTATTTACACTTAATATCCAAAAATATTTAGTGTATTTATATTTTTCACACATTATTATGTACTTGATTTATCCTTAATCTAAGGATACAGTTATTTAAGGGATTTCTTCTCAATTTACATTCTATTGAGACTTCATTGTTGTTATGCACCAATTCACTTGTATATGGTATATATACTGTCCTTTGGTATATTATATCATGAATTCCTTTATTATCATGATATTATAATGTTCTTATTCAACGCTATTCCTAAATTATCGGTATTCAAGTGTTTCCAATTTTGTTAAAAACTCTTTAAGTAAAATATCATTTTAAATGTTTAAAAGTTTTAATCTTATAAATAATTATCATTAATATCCATGTATTCAAAATGGTAATTAGAATGTATATATATGGACATTAATGTTTTCAAATGATAATTTATTTAAAAATTTTAATGTGGTATGGGACACATTGGTTCAAAAATCCCATTATTAAATGTTTTAAATGGTTTTGAAAATGGTTTGATAAAGCATTGATTATGTTTATATCTTAAAATGATATGTTATGATTGGAATGTGGGAATTCTATATTTCATTTATTCTTGTTTTATTTGTTATTAATATGTTATGGTTATTGGGAATTGTATATGTATATGGGTGGTTTCGTGATAAACCTTGGGCAGGTGAGCCCGATATAGCTCTCAAATGCACTGGGTAACGTGACAGAGGTAAATGTGAATGTTTCTCTTAAGATATTTAGGGATATACTTTGAGGTATATTCCAAATGTGACTCTATATGTAGTTGTGATATCTTTAATGTAACTATGTTATGAATTCCATAAGTTACAATTATGATTTATGATTTTTGTGTGTCATTCATAATGATTTCGTAGGGTATGTTGTGGTTGAAAAGCATTGGTTTTGTTGGTTTGTATATATTGATGGGATAATGATTTTCTTCATTATTTTATAACACATAATAATATTTTTATGCTCACCTCATTTTTTTGAAATGTTTTCCACCCAACTTAAAGATGAATTTGGTCAAGGATGGGATTAAGGAATTTTCATGTTGTCTAAAACATGGAATTAAACATGTTTGTTTTTAAGAGTTTTTAATTTATGAAAAATTGATACTAGGTAGTAGTGTATATTTTTAATATTCAAGTTTTTAGGTAATAGTTATGGTCTAATTCTCTAAAACTAAAAACCTAAAAATAGCATCAATGTGAATTCTTGACATAATTCAAGATTATGTAATATTAAAGTATGCATCCTTATAGTTGGTTTCAGAGGTCTGTTTCGACAACTATAGGGATTAATAGTTTTCATTAAACACCTAGTTAGTCCCAATGTAGATTATTTTAGTTAAGACCTTGTTTTATAACTTTTTTATATCAAGGAAATTCATTTACGAAAGGAAGGAGGAGGATCTCAACTGACATTATTTTATCTTCCTAATGACTTGCTTGCAATAATTGTTATAAAGTCTTGTTTGGATTAGTGTGAACATTTTTTTTCATAAAAATCAGTTGAAAGCTGGTGTTTGAAAAATCAAACACCTCCACTATACCTCATTATCATCATGGATCATGGGTTGTATTTAAACATATCATATTTTCACAATATTTTCATATTTTCATGAAAGGTAAATAATATCAATCCATATTCAAATATTTTACCTTATAATAATATTTTGAAGCATATATTGATTTTGAAAAAGGTGATGAAGAAGGAGACCCTTACGCATAATATTTATATGTTATATTATAATATTATCTCTCAGCATATACCTATGATATTTTAAAAGGACCATTAATTAAAAGTTTCAACGCAAATTTGATCTGACTGTTTTGTATAAATCATGTTTTACAAGATGTTTTGAAATTATATGTCATACATGATTATTTTAGAAAACTGTTTTTCTGTGAACACCCATATGAACCATGTTGTACAAGGTGTATTTCAATGAAGGGAGAAAGTGATTTTGAAGGATCTCTAAATAATTGTGGCATTGTATGGACCTTATACCTACGTGAACAAGATAAAGATGAAACGATTTGGACACCGTGATCAGGGTATGATGTTCTTTATTTTGGGGATCTTTGTATTTTAATATATGTGGTAAAATCAAAATATGACAATATATATAAGACTTCAATATGTAATATGTTTAGATCACAATTAATTGAGATGAAAATGAGAGGTATAAGGAATCCATTAAGTTTAAAACATGTTAGGGTTACTTTTTAGTTTTATAATAAGGACAAAATGTAGACCGTGTAAGAACAAGTCATGTCGGACAAATCTGCAAGAATCAAACCCACAACCAATGTGCAATTGAGATTTATCACATACCACTAGACTGTGTGATGTCTATATTTAGTATTACATATTATTTTTTTGTTAAATGATTTTATTGATAATGAATAAGTTGAGTTGGGATGTTATGTTTTATTAGGTTGATATCCTTAGTATAAGAAAATGATTTGGTGATTAAGTTACAAAAGTTATTTTAGAAGACGTTCACTCTTTTTGGAACACTGTATGCTTAAGAAAAATAGAATAATATGGGATTAAATTTGTGGAGTAATGGTTAAATTTTTATTTTTAAATAACTTATGTTTATATTCTCGATATATGTCGATTTGGGTTATTTATAGAAATCATTAACCAATCATAGAGAATATTTGATTTGGTTAATTAAGCATCAGTATGAGACTTTATGAGTACTCAATTTTATTTTGGAGTTAAATGTTACGATTTATTATGGAAGACTTTGTGAATAACTATTTCTGAGATTTGGGATTCAATTTTAGTTTTCATTACTTTGATGAATTTTATGGACAATTGTTTATTGTATGGTATTTGTTCATCATTTGGTTTTGTTAGATTAATTTTGTAGATTAAGATTTTTTTTTATTTTTGTAAAATATTATTATTTTTTGGGATTATCAAATCTTATACTAACCATTTTGGTTTTGGATAATATATAAAGACACGAGAAAATAAAAGTTCATATTTTTTGGATTATTTGATTCTCTATATTTTTATTACAGTTCTTTAAATGTGAACATGTCTTCTTGAGAACTCATTTTTTGGAGAAAATATGAGTTTCTTGTATAAATCTAGTAAAGTTTCAATGTTTACATGAAATGATAGTATGCATCCTTATGTTTTTATTAAAGCTCTTAAATAAATTCATATTAATTATTAAATGTATCTTAAAACAGAAACATTATATGTCACCTTTTATTACTATGGAATCAAAGACCATTTAACACATCATAAGTTTGTGATTTTATGGTGGTTTGCTTTCTAATAATCATGTTTTCTATCACTCTCCATCAGAACATGAAGATTTGTTTTCTATTCCATATAAATGTTTTTCTAAATGGAGTCCTAGTATGGGTTATATTAGGTGACCTATGTACATCTCACTCTTTCATTTAAAGTGATAGTTTTACTGACTCTATTATGATGTGGGACTTTCAATGAAGTTTCCATGACCAATTTTAAAATTTGAAGGAAGCAATTCCCAAAAGGGGTGAAGGATGTAACATCCTATGTAAATAAATAAATAAAATATTTTCATTTTAATTAATATTTTTTGTATTAAATATTAATTTTACCTTAAAGGGATTTCTATGTTTGATGGCATAACTGATATGCAACACCATTTTTCTTGGAAATCTTGTGTTGCACAAGAATAATATAATATTGTTGTTGTAAATGGTTGTTAACACCTAGTCGTTGTATTGGTGGGAATGAACAAAACAAAAAAAAATATTATTATACATGTTTGTTAAATTTATTGAAATTTATCTAATAAAATTAGGTGGCTCAAATTTTTAATGTATTTACATTTAAGCATAATTTACTTTAAAAGGTTGATTTACCACCTTTTGATAGAGAACCCTCTTCCAATATAATTTGGGTCACCTTTATATGTTATATTTACCAAATAAATTATTATTTAGAATTGGGGCATCAAAATTAACTTTGTGTAAATTTTGTGTATTTTTCTAATAAAATTCAATTTTTGATGAATAGTGGAAAATATAGTATTTTTATACAAAACTGCTTTTTAATCTAATTTATTTATATGGTTATATTATCTTGTTAATTGGTTTTAATGTTAATTATATTATAGTTCTACCATTTGATCCAATGTTGGTTATTAGAATTAATTTCACTTTTTAATTGGGCATAAATAAGTGTTAATTTTTTGATAGTTATTATATCTTAAAAACAAGCCTTTTGTTTTGACAATGGTAATTAATTTTAAATTAATTTCTTCCAATTCTATGTTTTAATTTAAAATAATTTATTATATATTTGGAATCAGGATGTCCAAATTTTGTAAATAGTTATCTTTTCTTTGGAGACATTATGAATAACTACTTTAGAAAATATTTTCTTTATCATGGTTAAAGGGTATATCTTCTAAATTAGGGTAAAAAAATATTACTAAAATAATGAAAAATTACCGATAAATCTGTCCTACTATTATTGGTTTATACACTTCAGACCATGGGAATCCATGGGTCGATTTTGGCACCCCATGGGGTCACTTGGGAGTGATAATGACACTTTATTTTAATTAACTTAATCTGAAGACAAAAATGACACAAACAAATAACTTTTCGTAAATTAATTTTTACATAAGGTTATATAAGTTATATTTTCGACTATAAATATTATTTGGAAATCTAAAATGATTTCCTAGATCATGGTATTTGATTTATAATTTTTTGACATAAAAAATTTAAATTATTTATGTCACAATAATGATGTATATTTTTACCTCATTAATATATAATTTAAATAAATAATGTTATAAAGATTAAAATAATATCCAATACATGTCCAATTATTGTTGGATAATTTTATTTATACCATGAGTCATATTATATTAGACTTTAATATGTTTTGGAAATTTATAAACTGAATATCATTACGTAATAAAATAATATTTTCAATCATTTATAAAGATCCCCTCCTTCCCCTTACAAAACACCCTCAGATTTATCCCATTCCTCACACCTTTCAAGCCCATTAGATCATAAAAAATCTAACAAATTATTCACCCTACATCTCTCCCCTATTTCTAGGATCTTTATCTTAGGTATAAGGCACTTAATCAGTCCCTTTTAGTTTAAACCAATGGGAGTTACCCAATTTAAAGGTAACATCTTTTCTTAAGTTCTTTTGTTTTTATTTAATTCTCCAACCACTTAAACACTTTTTATTCCTTTCTTTTATAACAAAAAAATTATCCCCAATATACTAGGATGTTTTTATCATAATTATTTGATCTATACTTACACACAACTCCATCTAATGGAAAAAGAAATACTGTTTCTGTGGATGGAAAATTAACGCCAAACGAAACGATGATTGTTAAATTATACATTACCGCCATTGATAAAGGACATTATAATGGAACTTCATATATTTATGTTATATATGATTCTTAAATTTTCATTATTCTTCTATATTTTTAATTTATAGCATTCCTTTTTGGTTTCCATTATGAGTTAACATGATAATTTCATTTGAGGAAGTGCGGACAACTGTCCCCTCAAAGAGATATGACTCGTTCATACCATATGTGGGATGTATAAAAGATTGAGTTATTGAAATTATATATGATATTATAATTTAAGTATAATTAATCTATTTATTATTAAGTTTTAATGAAATTAAATTACTAAATAAAAATTAAATTATCATTTATGCGTACGTACGGCTTATCGTCAACATGAACGGTGCATTTCATTTATTATGTACAAATGTTATGTAATGTTATAAATATATATATATATATATATACTAGATAATTATGATAAATATGATATATAAATAATGAATAGTATTTCGGAGATATTATAATATTGACCACATGGAAAACATGTAATTATAAGTTGTCCATTTTTTACTCAAGTACTAAATATCGACAAAATGACCCTTATTAACATAAATGATTAAATAATGTTTATAACATGGTAATAAGTGATATAAAAGGAATAATAAACATAAAAAAGGTCCAGTAATCTTTTATAAATTAACTTATGTTTATTATTCATGATGAAAAAGAACCAACAAGTCAAGTTAGACACCAGGTAAGGGGTTTCTTATCTCACATTTAATTATGTGAGATTCCCATTGTTCGCCACTAATTTATTTCTTATGGTGTATAGTGTACTGAAATTTTATATGTACATTATCAAGATCCTTTTTATATTCATGTTATTCTATGAATCATTTGGTGTTTATTAACATTTGGTAATACGACTCGATTGATTACAATATGGTAAGGTATTTTCAACTCACCTTTTATTCCCTTGTGATTCATGCTATATTTGCTAATATTATCTTTTTTATAGTGTATGAAAATCCTAATATTGTATTAATACTGTAATATACGTCAATTTATGGGTATTTAAATATTCATATTATGTTCCTTCTTTCATGGGTTGTATGTTTTTTATGTTACCAAATCGGTAAGGGAACCTTTTATCCCAATTTCCATTCCTTGGGTTAATATTCTAATTCTTAATTATGTCAGTCGATGATTATGTGTGGAATCAATATTTATTTATATATGTTATAATTTATACTCCCCTTTGTGTGGATATACTTTATATTCACATTATCACTCCATTGATAAATTCTCCAATCATCGATATGAACTTGATAAGACTAATTTTAACTTAATTTCCATTCATTGAGTTAAACATCCAAGTAATTTGTTGGTTCTTAAAAAGAAAATGTGTGAATTTCTTGGATTTATTTACACTAAATATTGAATAATATTGAGTGTATTTTTATTTTTCACACAATATTATGTAATTGATTTATTTTTAATATAAGGGTACAGTTTTTATAAGGGATTTCATCTCAAATAACATTCCATTTAGAATTCATTGTTATTTTTCACTAATTCACTCTTATATGGTGTATATACTATCCTTTGGAATATTATATCATGAATACAGTTAATATCATGATATTATAAAGTTCTGATTCAATGTTATTCTTCTATTATTTTTATTCAATAATCTCTCATTTTGATAAAAACTATATAACTAAAATATCATTATAAATGTTTTAATGATTTATTATTCTACATATTTATCGTTGATGTCCATGTTTTGAAAATGGTTTCAAGGATTTATTTATATGAAGACTAATATTTTTAAATGATAATTTATTTAAAAATTTCAAAGTGGTATGGGACAGTTGGATTCAAAAATCATTTTATTAAATGTTTTAAATGGTTTTGAAAATAGTTTCATAAAGAATCGATTATGTCTATATATTCAAATGATATGTTGTGATTGAAATGTTGAAATGTTATATTTAATTTATTATTGTTTTAAGTGTTATGAATATATTATGGTTAATGGTAATTGTTTACATATATGGGTGCTTCCGTGATAATCCTAGGGTGGGTGAGCCCGATATAGCACTCCAATGCATTGAATACCATGACAGACTTAAACGTGAATGTTTCTCCTAAGATATTTAGGGAATATACTGTAACAAGTATTCAAAATGTGACTCCATATGTATCTGTAATAGTTATAATGTAAGTATGTTATGAATTCCATAAGTTACCTTTATAATTTATAAATGATATTTGTTATTTATAAATATTAAGATTTCCTAAGGTATGTTATAATTGAAAAGTGTTGGCTTTGATGTTCTGTATCTATTGATGGGATAATGTTTTCTTTCCTTATTTTATAACCCTTACTAAGCTTTTTATGTTATTCCCAAGTTGTTGAATTTTTTTCCATATGAATTAAAGATGAATAATTCCAAGGATGGGAATAAGGAAAATTCATGCTATCTAAAACATGGAACTACATATGTATTTTAAATAGTTTTTATTTTATGAAAAATGGATACTGGGTAGTAGTGTCTACTTGTTATGTTAATGATTTTATGTAATAGTTTTGGTCTAATTCTCCAAAAATGTAAACGTAAAAAAATCTTCAATATAAATTCAAGACATAATTCATGATTATTTAATGTTTAAGGTCAGGTCCATATAACCATTGTTGGTTCGCTTTTATATTTCTACTTAGTTGGAAATGGTGGTGTTCAAATACCTATGTTCGAATCCATTATTTGGCCTCATGTTCCTTAGTGGATCTCCTTGTCATATTAGGTGAGGTGGAATCTTTGATGTTTTTGAATTTTTGGTGTAGTGGATGTCGGGGCTCTTGGGGCGACCTAGGATGGTATATTCTTGTGATGTGAGTTACTAGAATTTCAGATCTTCTAGGAATTTCATCTTCTATGTTATCAGTGAATATATTTGTTGTATTTTTCATGTTTCTACTTTTCACTTGATTGGTGTTGTTTTTCAAGTTATTTTATTTTCATTATTTTTTTGTGTTGGAGTCAACATCGATGTTGATGATAAGGGTGAAGTGACGAAATTTTCTTTGATTCGGTTTGTGATTGAGGTTTCAAATTTGTGTGTATGTGAATATGTTTTTTTTGCGAGCATAGAGGCAGCGGTTCCTAAGGAAGTAGAAGGTCTCTAGATGTAGGTTTTTTATGGTGTAGTTGATGATGATATGTGGTTGGGTGCATCGGGGTTTTAAGACCGAGATGATGGAATATTGGTTATGATAGCTCATTTGGCCTGAGGTTATTTTGTATTTATTAGGCCCAGACCTTAAACATTAATTATATTGAATTAAATTAATAATTCACATTGAGGATCTTTTCAGGTTTAGAGTTTTTGAGAATTTGGACATAACTATTACATCTCAAAAGATTACAAAGTTGACACTTCTACTATGTTTCCATTAAATAAAAACTCTTTAAAAGAAACATGTATAGTTCCATGTTTTAGATAGCCTAACTTTCCTTTGATCCCATCCTTGACCCTAATCCACATTATGACCTGTGAAAAACATTTAAAAAATACTTGGGGTGAGCATAAAAAGCTCAGTAAGGGATACACAAAGAATGAAAACTGTTAGTTTTTTAAACATCAAGTAAACCATGTATACTTTATCAAAGTAATACCTTCTCCTTCATAAAGTAGTAAAATCTATTCACTGAATAAAATATCATTACTTACCCTTTTGTAACCAAATATTACCATAAAACCCATATAAAGAACACATAACATATAAAGGTAACTTTAGACATAAACATACTTAAGTGGAATAACCATACGGTCGACTTCCACACATATCACTTAATGGAATAGCCATACGGCCGACTTCCACACATACTTAATGGAATAACCATACGGCCGACTTCCATACCCAATGTATTGGAGGTTATAATGTAACCACATGTTCCTGGTATTCACGGCACCACCCGTCATATGGTTTATCATGTTACCACCCGTCAAATGTCTAAGTACCATTATAAAATCATAAGACATAAAATAAACACAGTGGAAAGAAAACATTTCCACATTCCGATCAAAATATATCACATAACAAGTCCATTATAAAAAACAGTTTCAATACCAAAAATACATAAAAGAGTATATGGTATTTATTTCATTTAAAAAAACATTACAGCTTGTTGAGGAAGCCATAGACCAAATAATACTCGCGGTGGCGGAAAAGGTCGTTGTCACCGCATACGTTAAAAAAACATTCATTTTTTTCATTTAGTAAAATGCTTCGTAGAAAAAGATTCCTTTTGTATAAAATTAAAAGTCAAAGGGGTTTATGCACCGTATTAAAGAAAGTTGTGTATAAAACGAAATATGCCTCAATGAAAGGATATTGAGACGAAGTCCCTTACCTCGGGTCTGACTTGACTCGATTGTTCTTTAACCTCCTGAATAATAAACTTGAGTTAATTTCTACTTTCTTTAGAACCTTTTTCAAATTCATTATTCCTTTTATATCACTTATTACCTGGTTATGAACACTATGTAATTATTTAAGTTAAAAATGGTCGTTTTGTCAATCCTTGGTACTTGAGTCAAAAATAAACTCTTTATAATTACAATTTGTTCATGTGGTAAAACATCCATTATATAAAGAATTATATTCATGATGTAGATATCATATATATCATATATATCCAGTATATACATGAATTTATAATATTACATAATCATTGAGAGATAAGAAATGAAATGCACCGTTCATGGAGACGGTAAGCCGTACGTACGCATTAATGCTACTTTCATTTCTATTTCATATTTTTATGGAATGGAATCATAATGATATAAAGGTATATTATATTTCCAGTATAATATAATATATAATAACATTAATTTAATCCTTTATACATCCCACATATGGCATTAACGAAATCAAATCACTTTGAGTGGGCGGTAGTCCGCACTTCCTTAAATGAAGATATCGCGTTTACCCATAATGGAAACCATAAAGGTATTCCCAAAATGAAATGTACAGAAGCTTAAGGAAAACATAAACATATTATATATCATATAAAAGTATAGTTTCATCTTAATGGACACCTTTGAAAGTGTTAAAAGAATGTTGAACAATCATCATTTCGGGAGGCAGAAATTCTCCATCCACGAAAATAGTATGTTCTTTGACCATTAGATGTGGGTGTGTGTAATTTTATCTCAAATACTTCTTATAAAAACATCCTAGTATATTGAATATACTGGAGCTGTTACAAAATAAATGAATAAAAATAGTTTAGGGGGTTGGAGAAGCAAAATAAAACAAAAAGACTCAAGTGAAGACATTACCTTAAAATCGGGTAACTCCCTTTGGTTTGAGCTCAAAGGCTTCCTTGGGAAGACTTCTGCCCAAAGTGAGGCTTCAAGGAGTAATAGAGGGATGTGGAGAGACAAAATGGGAAGGGGTTCTCCAAGCCATAGGCTTTTGAAATTTGGGTAAGGAGGTAGAGGTGGGGGCCTTTTATAAGAGGAGAGGCGGGGCACTCTTGGAAAGTAAGGAAATATTACTTTATTTTAGAATGAGTTTAGGATTTTAATGGTCCCACATTGATGTTTTTCGAGGATAAGGTGATAAGGGTTCGAAATAAACCCATCCAATAGGTTTTGGACTTGTGTAGTTCTTAGATTTTACATTATCATTCCATTTTATTTAAATCGTTAAATAATGAGGTCATCGCTGGATCATCATGATGTCATAAATAATTTAATTTATTTATTCTACAAAAATTATGAAAAACAAATATGATATAGGAAATCATTTTATATTTCCAATGAATATTTATAGTCAAAAATCTGACTTGTATAACCCCATGTAAAATTTGTTTTAGTAAAACAACTCATGTTTGTGACATTTTTTACTTTTACTTTAAATAAAAAGTTATTAATGTCATTTTCCAACCAAAGTGGCTTCAATGGGTCCCCAAGATGTCCCATGGATTTTATTGGTCGTCCATGACACATAAAATGAGGTTATGGCATGTTTCAAGGTCATTTCATATTATTACAACATTATTTTTACCTTAAATTACACTAATTACCTCTAATCGCGATTAAAAACTTAATAAGTTACTATTCACCAAAAAATTATTTTAATCCCATTGAACCAAATTTTACATCTTAATGACAACCATGTATATAGTATTTTAGAAATTCAAAACACAGAGGTGGTAAAATTTAATTTAAACGAAAAATCAGTTTTTTAAGTACCACTTAGTGGTTTCACTATTCATCAAAAATTGATGTTTTTCAAAAAAATACCAAAACTTCACCCTAAGATATATTTGATATTAAGAATTCAAAAATGATGTCCATTTTACAAAATTCAAAATATATAAGTTTCATTATTTAATTTAATAATTAATTCCCGCTGTCAGAGCAAATAACGTGTTTTTATGAAACAATAAGTATCAAAAGATTGACACTAGTGTAAGTCTGATTTCAACGTAAAATTAATTCCAACGACCACTATTGGATTTAATGGTAAAAATATATTCTAATTTCACTTTAAAACCAATTTAAAATATAATCTAATCATATAAACAAATTAGATTAAAAAGAGGTTTTGAATTAAAATACAACATTTTACACTATTCATTAAAAAAATGAACTTTATCAGAAAAATACCAAAAATTTACACAAAGTAAATTTTGACGTCCCGATTCTAAAGAAGAGTTTTATTTGGGCCAATAGAATGTATAATTGTGAACAAAACTATATTTAATGACGGTTCGCAATCAAAAGGCGATAAGTGAGCCTTTAGTGAAAACTAGGGCATATACGCCTAAAATTGAATTCTTTCCGTATTTTAAGCCTTTATATTTTATTAGATAAAAGTAAAAACATATGAAAAACATATATAATCATATTTTAGTTATTTCTATCCATTCCCACCAATACAATGGCTATGTGTTATCTACCATTTAAAATAATATTATTTTATTACCAGTGTGCAACATAAGATTTCAAAGAAACTCATTGTTGCGTATCAGGTACGCTATCGAACATAGAAACCTTTTTAAAGTAAAAATAATATTTAATTCATAAATATTAATAAATATGAAAATGTTTTATTCATTATTTACCTGGGATGTTACATCCTTCCCCCCTTTTGGGAATTGGGTCCTTGCAATTTTATTCACTTATCAAAATAAGTGGGGGTATTTATCCCTCATAGCATATTCAGATTCCCATGTTGCCTCTTCAACAAAATGGTTTTCCAACAAAAACTTTACCTATTGAATTACCTTATTTTGCAACACTTGCTCTCTTCTGTCAAGAATCTGGACTGGTTGTTCTTCATAAGATAGGTTCTCCTCCAGCTGAACTACCTCTGGACTCAAAACATGAGATTGATCTGGCATATACTTCCTCAACATTGAAACATGAAAAACATTGTGTACCTGAGATAAAATCGGAGGTAAAGCCACTCGATAAGAAACTGATCCAACTTTCTCCAGAATTACATATGGTCCAATGAACCTTGGACTCAGCTTTCCTTTATTACCAAATCTTATCACACTTTTCCATGGTGAGACTTTGAGAAAATCATGATCACATACCTCAAAAGATAGATCCTTCCTCCAGTTATCCGCATAACTCTTCTGTCTTCTCTGAGCTGTTTTCATGTCTTTTTGAATCAACTGAACTTTTTCTGCCATCTCTTCTACCAATTTTGGTCCCATCAGCTTCCTTTCACCCACTTCATCCTAAAAAGCTGGAGTTCGACACCGTTTACCATATAACGCCTCAAATGGTGCCACCTGTATACTGGAATGAAAACTGTTATTATATGAAAACTCAACCAAAGAAATATTTTGGTCCCAACTTCCCTGATAATCCATAGAGCAGGCACGTAGGATATCCTCCAAGGTCTGAATTGTTCTTTCTGACTGCCCATCTGACTGGGCATGAAATGATGTACTATAATTTAATTAAGTACCCAACGACTTCTGAAGGCCTTTCCAAAAGTTAGAAATAAACCTGGGATCACGATCGGATACAATAGAGAGAGGAACTCCATGTAACCAAAATATCTCTTTAAAATACAAACGAGAAAGTTGATCTAGAGAGAAAGTATCTCTAATAGGAAGGAAATGAGCAGATTTAGTCAAGCAATCAACAATAACCCAGATTTCATTATTACCTCGAGTTGTCTTCAGAAATCCCACAAATAAGTCCATAGATATACTTTCACATTTCCACTCTAGCACTGGTAAAGGATGAAGCATCCCTTTCGGTAACTGTCGCTCTGCTTTAACCTGCTGACAAGTCAAACACTTCACAGTAAAATCAGCAATATCTCTTTTCATTCCATCCCACCAGTAATACTCCCGCAGATCTCTGTACATCTTCGTACTACCAGGATGAACTGAAAATGGGGAACTATGAGCCACACATAACGAATAATTCTTCCAATGTGAATCACTAGGGACAAATAATCTCTTCCCAAACCTCAAAACACAATCATTGTCAATTTTGAATTCAGGACACATACCCTTCTGAACTAGCTCTACCTTTTTCTGCAACTCAATGTCTTCCCTCTGTGCTTGCCTAATTATGTCTGATAGAGATGATCTCACTGATACCTGAAACAAAACAGAAGATCTTCTTGAACCAACAACTTCTATGCCAAATTTCATCAAATCCAAAACCAAAGGATCTCATTCCAAATGTAGCATGGTTAATGAAGCATTACTTTTTCGACTCAAAGAATCGGCCACTTTATTTTCTTTTCCCGGATGGTAATGAATTGTACAGTCATAATCCTTGATTAATTCCAGCCATCTCCTCTATCTCTTGTTCAATTCCTTATAAGTGAATATATACTTTAAACTTTTATGATCAGTATATATTTCACACTTTACTCCATACAAATGATGCCTCCAAATTTTTAAAACAAAAACAACAGTAGCTAATTCCAAATCATGTGTAGGGTAATTTACCTCATGAGTTTTCAACTGACGTGATGCATAAGCAATTACCTGATCATTCTGCATAAGGACACAGCCAAGTCCCTTCAACGAAGCATCACTGTATATAACAAAATCACCATTCCTAGAAGGAAGTTCCAAAACTGGAGCATTCACCAATATATATTTTCAAATCCTGAAAAAAATCATGACATTATTTTGTCCAGATGAACATAACACCCTTACGAGTTAGCTTATCCATTAGACTAGATAACCATGAAAAATTTTCAACAAACCTTCGGTAGTAACCTGCCAAACCAAGAAAACTACGGATCTCAGTTACATTTGTGGGTCTTTTCCATTCTTCAACAACTTTTGTTTTATTAGGATCAACAGTTATGCCATCTTTTGAAACAATGTGACTTAGGAATGAAATTTTTTGTAACCAAAACTCACACATTCTGAATTTTCCATATAGTTTCTTTTCTTTTAAGGTTTGCAAGATTACCCTTAAATGACTTTCATGATCCTCTTTAATTTTAGAAAACACCAAAATATCATCGATGAAGACAACCACAAACTTATCCAAGAACTCATGGAAAATTCTATTCATAAGGTCCATGAATACAGTAGGTGCATTGGTTAACCCAAAATGCATAACTACAAATTCATAATGGCCATATCTGGTACAGAACGCTGTCTTCGGAATGTCTACTTCTTTTACTTTCAACTGATGGTACCCCGACCTCAAGTCAATATTTGAAAAATACTGAGCTCCCTGGAGCTGATCAAACAAATCATCGATATGAGGCAAATGATACTTGTTCTTAACAGTAATATTACTCAAGGCTCTATAATCAATGAAAATTCTCCTTGAACCATCTTTCTTTTTAAAAAACAAGACAGGAGCACCCCATGGGGATGTGTTAGGTAAAATGAAACCTTTATCTAATAACTCCTACAATTGCTTCTTTAACACTAAAAGTTCAACTTGAGCCATTCGATAAGGGGGTTTTGAAATTGGATTAGAATCAGGAACTAAGTCAATAGTAAATTCATCTTCCCGATCATGACTTATACCAGGAAACTCATCAGGAAAAACATCAAGATACTCATTTACCACTGCCACATCATTAATCTGAACTGTTCCTTTATTTTAAACAATATGTTAAAGGTAAAATTAATTTCCATCTTTTTCTAGTTTCTCAACTTCCTGATATGTTATCAAAATCAAGGGTTCATTCTTGTACACAAACTGAAAATCGATCTAAAAAGAAACCATTTTAGCTCTGCAGTCAATCTTAGCATGATAAATAGAAAGCCAATCCATGCCCAAAATAACATCAAACTCTACTAGAGGAAAAACAATAATGTTTGCTGGTAGATTCTTTCCACACACACGGATAAGAAGGTTCTTATAATTCCTTTTTGTCTCAACGTTTCCCCCGAGTGTTTTTACCATAAGTTCAGGATTCATATCTTTGATGGAATTACCAATTTACTAGAAAAATTCTCAGAAATGAATGAATGTGTAGACCCTGAATCAAACAACACATTGACATAATCTGAACAAACAAACAGTGTACCTGATACTACTTCATTTGATGGCCCAACATCAACTGAAGTTGTTGCAAAGGATTTCACCACCCCTTTCTTCTTGTAGTCTGGCTGCTTTCCCCCAGTTGAGTTCTTCGTTAGACACTCATTTGCATTATGACCCATTTCATTACACTTAAAACATCTTACCGCTGGCTTTTCATTTCCTGCTTGATCATCTTCCTTAAAGTTACGCACAATATGACCAGAATTACTACACTGAAAGCACTTACCAGACTTGGATAAACATTCTAAAGGATGCATTTTACAACACTTCTCATAGGATGGATATTTGGTTTTCTTATCTCCTTGCTCCTTTGATGAATTCTTCCCCTTTTCCTACCAACTGGACCTCTTATTCTATTGTTTGTCATAGAACACCTGATCATCGGAAAACTCCATTTCCACCTTCTCCGCACATCGAACAAGTTTTTCATAACTTTTGAACTCACGAGAAGCTAAAGCCCTTCGATACTTCGGCATTAATCCTGAGTAAAAACAGTTGATTTTACTATCAAGATCTCATATGAAGTTTAAATCATACCGTTCCAGTCGAGTGAACTTTTCTTCATAAGTATCCACTGAGTCATCCTCCTGCCTCAATTCTAGAAATTGTTTATCTATCCTAAGATGAACCACCTTAGAAAAATATTTCTCAAGTAACATACCTTTGAATTCGTCCCAGTGAAGATCATAAATCTCCTCACTATCCCTGATATTTTTCACCATCGACCACCACTGATCAGCTTCTCCTTATAAATGGTAAACAACAAGACTATCCTTTTGATGTTCTGAACACCACATGACATCAAAAATCTTCTCCAGTGCATTAATCCAACCTTCAGCTAGCACAGGGTCAGATGATCCTCTGAATGTTGGGGGATGTTGCCTAATGAAATGTTCCACCACTGACATGTTCCTTTGCGGTTGATCTGGCTAATCTCGTGCATGGATACCACCACCATTTATAGCGTGAGTCAACTGTGCCATCACAGCAACAAACTGTTCAGTTCTAATTCTGACCATCTCAGGTTGATGATTTGGAAGGTTGTATTCCTCCTCATGTCGTCCCAATATAGCTGCCTTGTTTCCTCTGTAGAAAACCACTCTGAACATAGAAATATCTTAGGCGAAGCAACATGGTAATCCATAAATGCTATATCATTTCAATCATATTATAATTTAACACTTTTATAACTCCTATAGTTGTATAAACCCACCTCTGAAACCAAAAATAAGGCCCCGACCTTAAACCTTACTTAATATTGAATTAAATGAATAATTCACATTGAGGATATTTTCAGGTTTAGAGTTTTAGAGATTTAGTACATAACTATTACGTCTCAAAAGATTACAAAGTAGACAATTCTACTATGTTTCCATAAAATAAAAACTCTTAAAAAGAAACATGTCTAGTTCCATGTTTTAGATAGCCTAACATTACCTTGATCATATCCTTGACCCTAATCCACATTATGTACTATGAAAAACATTTAAAAAAACTTGAGGTGAGCATAAAAAGCTCAGTAAGGGATACACAAGGAATGAAAACTGTCAGTTTTTCAAACATCAAGTAAACTGTGTATACTTTATCAAAGTAATACCTTCACCTTCATGAAGTAGTAAAAACTATTCACTGAGTAAAATATCATTACTTAACCTTTTGTAACCAAAGAATACCATAAAACCCATATAAAGAACACACAACATATAAAGGTAACTTGGGACATAAACATACTTAAGTGGAATTACCATACGGTCGACTTCCACGCATATCACTTAATGGAATAGCCATACGGACGACTTCCACACATACTTAATGGAATAGCCATACAGCCGACTTCCATACCCAATGAATTGGAGGTTATAACATAACCACCCATCTGGGTATTCACAACACCACCTGTCATATGGTTTATCACGTAACCACCCGTCAAATGTCCAAGTACCATTATAAAATCATAAGACATAAAATAAACACAATGGAAAGAAAACATTTCCACACTCCGATCACAATATATCACATAACAAGTCCATTATAGAAAACCATTTTCAATACCAAAAATACATAAAATATTATATGGTATTTATTTCATTTAATAAAACATTACGGCTTGTTGAGGAATCCAAAGACCAAATAAAACTCGCGGCGGCGGAAAAGGTCGTTGTCACCGCGTACGTTAAAAAAACATTCCTTTTTTGTCATTTAGTAAAACGCTTCATAGAAAAATATTACTTTTGTATCAAAGTAAATGTCAAAGGGTTTTATACACCGTATAAAATAATGTTGTGTATAAAAGGAAATATGCCTCAATGAAAGGAGATTGAGACGAAGTCCCTTACCTCGGGTCCGACTTGACTCGATCGTTCTTTAACCTCCTGAATAAAAAACTTGAGTTAATTTATACTTTCTTTAGAACCTTTTTCAATTTCATTATTCCTTTTATATCACTTATTACCAGGTTATGAACACTATGTGATTATTTAAGTTAAAAATGGTCGTTTTGTCGATCCTTGGTACTTGAGTCAAAAATAAACTCTTCATAATTACAAGTTGTTCATGCTGTAAAACATCCATTATATCAAGAATTATATTAATGATTCAGATATCATATATATCATATATATCCAGTATATACAAGAATTTATAATATTACATAATCATTTATAGGTAAGAAATGAAATGCACCGTTCATGGAGACGGTAAGCCGTACGTACGCATGAACGCTACTTTCATTTCTATTTCATATTTTTTTGGAATGGAATCATAATGATATAAAGGTATATTATAATTCCAGTATAATGTCATATATAATACCATTAATTAAATCCTATATACATCCCACCTATGGCATTAACGAAATCAAATCACTTTGAGGGGGCAATAGTCCGCACTTCCTTAAATGAAGATATCGCGTTTACCCATAATGGAAACCATAAAGGTATTCCCAAAATGAAAAATACAGAAGCATAAGGAAAACATAAACAAATTATATATAATATATAAGTATAGTTTCATTTTAATGGCCACCTTTGAAGGTGTTAAAAGAATGTTGAACAATCATCGTTTCGGGAGGCAGAAATTCGCCATCCACGGAAAGAGTATGTTCATTAACCATTAGATGTAGGTGTGTGTATGTGTAGCACAAATAATTCTTATAAAAACATCCTAGTATATTTATGATACTGGTGTTGTTACCAAATAAATGAATAAAAAGAGTTTAGGGGGATGGAGAAGAAAAATAAAACAAAAGGACTCAAGTGAAGACATTACATTAAAATCGGGTAACTCCCTTTGGTTTGAGCTCAAAGGCTTCCTTGGGAAGACTTCTGCCCAAAGTGAGGCTTCAAGGAGTAATAGAAGGATGTGGAGAGAAAAAATTGGAAGGGGTTTTCCGAGCCAAAGGCTTTGGGAGTGTGGGTAAGGAGGTAGAGGTGGGGGGCTTTTATAAGAGAAGAGGAGGGGCACTCTTGGAATGTAAGGAAATGTTACTTTATTTTAGAATGAGTTTCGGATTTTAATGGTCCCACATTGATGTGTTTAGATGATTAGGTGATAAGGGTTCGAAATCCACCAATACAATAGGTTTTGGACATGTGTAGGTCTTAGTGTTTACATTATCATTCAATTTTATTTAAATCGTTAAATAATGAGGTAATCGCTGCATCATCATGATATCATAAATAATTTAATTTATTTAACGTATAAAAATTATGAAAAAAATACTATGATATAAAAAATCTATTTATATTTCCAATTAATATTTATAGTCAAAAATATGACTTGTATAACCCCATGTAAAATTGGTTTTAGGAAAACAACTCATGTTTGTGACATTTTTACTTTAACTTTAAATAAAAAGTTATTAATGTCATTTTCCAACCAAATTAGCTTCATGGGGTCCCCAAGTTGACCCATGGATTGTCTTGGTCGGACATGACACATCCAATGAGGTTATGACATGTGTCAAGGTCATTTCATATTATTACAACATTATTTTTACCTTATATTAAACTAATTACCTCTAATCACGATTAAAAACATAATAAGTTACTATTCACCAAAAAATTATTTTAATCTCATTGAACCACATTTTACTTCTTAATGAAAACCATGTATGTAAGATTTTTGAAATTCAAAACACAGAGGTGGTAAAATTTCATTTAAACGAAAAATCAGTTTTTTAAGTACCACTTAGTGGTTTCACTATTCATCAAAAATTGATGTTTTTCAGAAAAATACCAAAACTTCACCCTAAGCTATATTTGATATTCTGAATTCAAAAATGAAGTCCATTATAAAAAATTCAAAACATATAAGTTTCGTTAATTAATTTAATAATTAATTCCCGCTGTCAGAGCAAATAGCGTGTTTTTATGAAACAATAAGTATCAAAAGATTGACACTAGTTTATGTCCGATTTCAACATGAAATTAATTCCAACGACCACTATTGGATTTAATGGTAAAAATATATTCTAATTTAACTGTAAAACAAATTAAAAATGTAATCTAATCATATAAATAAATTAGATTAAAAATAGGTTTTGAATTAAAATACAACATTTTACACTATTCATTAAAAAATGAACTTTATCGGAAAAATACCAAAATTTTACAAAAAGTAATTTTTGATGTCCCGATTCTAAAGAAGAGTTTTATTTGGTCCAATAGAATTTATTAGTGTGAGAAAAACTATATTTAATGACGGTTCGCCATCAAAAGGCGATAAGTGAACCTTTAGTGAAAACTAGGGAATATACGCCTAAAATTGAATTCGTTCTGTATTTTTAGCATTTATCTATTATTAAATAAAATTAAAAACATTTAAAAAACATATATAATCATATTTTAGTTATTTCTATCCATTCCCACCAATATAGCGGCTATGTGTTAACTGCCATTTAAAATAATATTATTTTATTACTAGTGTGCAACATACGATTTCAAAGAAACTCTTTGTTGCGTATCGGGTACGCTTTCGAACATAGCAACCCCTTTAAAGTAAAATTAATATTTAATTCGAAAATATTAATAAATATGAAAATTTTTTATTCATTATTTACCTGGGATGTTATAGTGCAATTTATTGTTTGAATTTTGAATTCAGTTTATCAAGACATGCTTATGACTTTGTAGAATTATGTCTAGTGTTTTTGTGTTTTTTAATTGTTTATTTGAAATTGTGGGGTTCCCACTTGGTCATAAATTCATTTTGATAAAAAAAATACAAAAAAAAAGATTTTAATTCTGGCATGTGAGAAAACTGGTTTTATCGTATCTTTTTAAAAACATACATCAGTGTCCACTCCCCCAATTTATAAATTGGAACCCCTATAGTATCCTCTTAGCTAATCTAAATATTTAGGAATCATCCAAAATATAAAATAATACCTTCCTTTCACACCTTACCAAATTATTGAAGCCTTTTGGATCACCCAAATTCATCCTTTGTCTTAATGGAAGACTCTCTTTTCGTGAACTGTTGTAATTCATTTTCAAAAATCACCTCACTTAACATTTAACAATTATTGAATAAATAGTTATATATTAAAATCATGTAATATTAATATTTCTATAAAATTATTATATTAGATATCTTCTTAACATATCAAACATGGGAGAATGATGACTTCCGTCATGTGTACCATGAACAACCACCCCGCAATACATTGTGATTCATTTTATAATACACCATTTCTTGGATGGTATAGGTAATTTTATTTAATTAAATATTATAATATTTATTATATAATGATAAACATAACTAAAATTTAACACATACATTATTTATATAAATATCATTTATAATGGAAAGATTTAACATCTATACATATGACTTACCATCACTATGATTATAACATATTTTATTTTACTGAACCATAAATCATGGTAAATTTTAATAGAATAATTACAATAAAAAACAGATAATTAAGTAATTATTATTATTTTTTATATGATACAATATTAATCCCTTTAACATTATTAAACATTATAAGTTGATTTTGGAAATTTTAGACAAACATCATCAAAACATAAGAGATGAAACTAACGCCTTATATAATTTACATTAACATGATAATTAATAAAAAATGGAATAATGAAAATAAAAATTTATGTTAATAATGAAAATAATTAACAATGTTTTATTATCTAGGATGATAATGAATGCATGTCACGAATTGGGTACACATAAAATAATTACTCTAAAAAACCCTTTCCATTAAGTTATTACCATTCTCCCTTGAACTGACTTTCTATCTATTATTAAACAAATAAAATTAATCTAAATTCAATATATATGTTTCAAAAATATATTAATATATTATTCTACCATCCTCTGAAGGGGTAATACAATAATTATGTTTATTTATAAAATTCCTTCATTATCTAATTTATTTTAATTATAATATGAGTAAATATCTTGTAACCCATTTTAATTACTTATTAAATTCATATGTTATGAATTTTTATTGAAAAAAATACATTATACACATAGGACATGAAAACATTATTATTGGTGAATCCATTTAATTGTATAATGGATCAGGTAATATTTTAGTCTCAAGTGATTCAAAATTTGTGATTTGGAATGTATTAAATATTTTATTGGAATTTTCCCACCATGAGATATTGTCAACCTATTTTTCTTTAAATCATATATATATCACGTAATATGATTCGACCAAATTTCTTATGTTACAATTATCGTATTATACCATTTAACAAACTTTATATCCCAAGTGATTACTTATGGGCTTTCTATTTTTCAATATCATGTTATACCTTTAGATCAAAAGTTATTTTCCTTATCATGTTTATTCACTCACTACCCATTCTAACATACCCAATTATTTTATGTATTCCCCATGTCATACAATGTAGTTTTAGGTGCTCAAATGGATTTTAAAAAAATTAGGGAGAATAAAATGTGGAATTAAATTTTTATTTTCCATTTTTTGTATTATGAACCTATTCTTAAAATGAATCTAGGTCTCATGATCACTGGGTTATTCATATTGGTTAAAAATGAAAAAAAATATGTTTAATTAGATTGAGAGACTATATTTTGTATCATACAAAATGACTAATTATCCATTTAAAACTAGGAAGAGAAAATATAGAGATAACCTTAACTATAAATATGTGGATATGTCTATGTAAATTAAAATATCATGGAATATTTTTGAAGGATAACGTGAGTGGATTCCAATAATTAACATCCATTTCATGTAAGTACAAGTTGATTTATCGCAAAATTAGTTTTACCTATTGGTAATAAATTTTAAAAGGGTTTATTTAGATGGACTCAATCCTCACCTAGTGCACAACATGATGCCTATGTACACACCCTATTTGACAATATCAGGGCATATATACTTGAATTTTATAAACTATTTATAATACATTATAATTGAAATGAAAAAATTATTATGTCTAAAAACCTAATGATAAAATAACAATAAATATCCAATATGGAGACCAAGAGGCTTATAATTTATTATATATGTATCATTTATAAGTTATCACTCTCATTTTTGTATGTTTCTCATTTGTTCATATATTAGCTATTATATTATCATCATGTTTTTCATCTATTTTTTAATGGAGGGATAAAATGAAAATCATGCCAACCACCAATATGATCGAAAATGTGATGATTTCGAAAAAAAATCCAAACCATATAGGAATAGAAGTTTATATGTTAATATATATACTATATCAACAAGATCAATATTAATAATAACATGAATTACACAAAACATCCTATTCCTACTAAGAAATACCATGTTACAATAAATTAATTTATGAGGAAGTCTGAACCTTCCATTGGTGGATCCTTATATACCCTTATGAAGGAACAATGGATATACTCCATTGAAAATATATTCTCTATACACCACTTCCTAATGAAATTGAATTTTGTACTATGAATTTTGAGAATTAAGGGACATTACAAATAGTTGAGGAAATATATCACAAACAAAATTCCCAAAGAACATATTTCATACATGGAATGTAATGACTAAAAGAAAATATTTTACAATAAATATTTTCACTAAACAATGAATATTAAAATGGATAGTGAGTTCCTCAATATTAACAGAAGGGAATATGTGTTTATTGAGTCATTTGAGTCAATCATTCTAATTGTTTTGTAGTACACCTGCATATTTATCATTAACAATGAATGTAATGTGGATCAATACATTATTGGATTAAATATGATTCTATTAAATGATTTAGAAATTATATGATTTGATAATTAATAAGTAATTTTATATTTTTCACTCAATGTTGAGATGGGGATCAGTGACATTTAGTAGTCTTATAGGAATAGAGGAAAACAACAATAAATGTTGATTTAATCTTTGGAATTAAATTATTTATCATAATGATGAATTAAAAGAAAACATAAATTTTGTTAAAATCATGTGAAGAAGCATCCTGGAAATTATGTTGCTAGAACTGTGAGATGATTTAAATGTGGAAGAGAGGGGAATCAAGATAACAAGTGTGAGAGGGATGTGAAGAAACCATGTCCTGTGACCAAATAATAGAAGCTTAATATATACACTTAGTATGACATTTAGTGTGTCAACACCAGAGATAATAATCACTATACATTCCAATTCCATAATTAATATTTTTCAAACAAAATCATTGAAAACAAATTGTAAGACCACGATTTCATAAAAGGGAATATTCTCTCACTAATGATGAAGTGGTCTGGAAAATTTTGTCTTCAATGGTATGATAGCTATTAATTCAAAAATTTAAGATATATTATTTGATACTATTTCAAAACATTATTTCATATATTTCATTTTTAGTAGAATGATTCCAAAACCCCCACAACACATGTGGGTGGAGCTATCTATAATGACATAAATTGTGAAATGGTTGCATCTGATGTATATATCTCTTCTGCAATCAATTTTAGGGGATTAAATATTCTATAAAACCTATAATTATTTCCCTTATTTTATTTTTATCTTATATTAGGTATAGATTATTTGTCCTTATAAAAATCCTACATTAAATATTGAGAGTGGAATACCACTCTTCATTTCCCATGTAAACATCCAATTTTATAAATGTTTATGTAAGAGGATTAATATCCCTTAAAATAAATTATTCATGAATGGAGATTTATTTCTTATTAGAAATAATATCTATCACATATGATTACATAAATGGAGAGAATCATGATTTAATACCTACCTATAATATTGAATTATATGAATGTATTTCCTGATTTATTAAAATATTTTACTCATGAAATATTTCTTGAGTTCTTAATTGAACATATAATTATATATTGTTCCATATAAATATATCCGTACAGAATGGTCATCATTGATTTATAATAGTTGTTGAATCAATTTTAAGTGAGTCTGGAATAGGGTCTTTTAAGCCGAACTGCATCATAGTGGGGTGTTATTGTCCTCTTTATGATGAAAAAGGATGGTTCATTATTAATATTCCTATATAATATTGAAATAAAAAAATAATCAAAAAAATATCACATTTTGGAAACTAGAAATTTATAAATGAAATTCTCATTTTTCAACAAAAAGAATTCATATTTATGAAATGTTGTTATTGAACAAACATGCACCACTTTTGTTATATTGGAACATTATAAGTCATACACACTTAGTTGCAAAAGACCTTGATGATTATTTAATATTTATAATGTTGATGCTAAATAATAAGCATATTATTTGTATATTGTAAGGGTTATAATAAGGACCTATTAAAACACACAAAAAGTGATGGCCTCTACCAGTAAAAAGGTGACCTATGAACCCCACTTACTAAGGATTACTTTAGATATATTATCTATCTGATTTTCTCTATAGTAAGACCAATCCATTGATTCAAAACATAATGCATGAGAAAAATATTTTAATGTTGAATTTATATCTCATCGACAACACTTCCCAAACCATGTGCACCAACCACTATAAAAATATATCACCATCTTGCATGATTCCCTAAGGTAATTATTAATTTTAAAAAATAGATATTTATTTGGATAATAATATTATGAATATATATATATATATATTCTTCCCAGTAAAATAATAATTATATTTACTAAATTTTTATTTTAACATTATAAGTGATGATATAATTAATTTTATTAAAATATATTTTAATAAGAAAAAACTCGAATTGTATTATTGAGTAATATTAGATTTCAATCAAGTCATTACTTTTTATGAATTCATTAATTAAATATCATTTTAATTAATTTTTTCGTTATATTGTATATATTAAATATCAAATATAATATAATTTTATGAAGTAAATTTTTCATTTTTTATAACCATCAAGAAAAATGTTTCCTTAAAACATAATGTTTTTAAATAAAAAAGAATTTTAATCAAAAATATTAATTTCCTATATTAATTTATTTATTTCAATAAAATATATATTATTTTCAATCAAAATTATAAAATAATCCCATAGTGATTGTTTTGAAATATCTTGAGAAAATAAAATTCCTTAGTAAAAAAGGAAATAATATATAAATATATGTTATGCATTACAGAATCTTATTGAACAAAATAAAGTGTAAAATATACCTTAAATGTGTGATAAATCTAGAATATATTTCCGCATTTAAATATTTTTTATGTAATTTATTTTACTTAATAAATACTATATGAATCTTCCAAAACATATAATAAATATTATGGTTTTAGAGGCTATTATTTATGAACATGACTCTCATCCACATCACCGTGTGTAATATATTAATGAGTTCCACTAATTGACATATTAAATAATGAAACTACCTCCCCATTGGCCAATACGAGGGGAATACATGTTATGGTTTATGGTTTTGAATAGGTTTATTCATAATATTGAAAAATAAAATATAGAAAATAATAAATAACCCCTCTCTCTTTTCCTATATATAAAAACCCAATACCTCATTCAATACCACTCTAATGCCTTGAATAATTAAATAACCCATCCATTAACTCTATATATTCTTACAGAGGAACAAATAATCTCTAAATAAGATCCTCAAAGTATTTTCCAAACACCCTCTAAAGTAATGTATCCTCTCAATCTCATAATTATTCAAGAACCGTATTAATACAATGCATTTGGTTATCAAATGACTATTGATATGATTTTATTTTACACATCCCTTATTATTTAAATTTTATTAAAGACATATTTAACTCTGATTAATCCTTCAAATAATTTATTATTCATCTTCATTTTGGTGTAAAAATTAACCTGTAAATTTTTCAATGCATGTCTTTATTCAACTACCCTTTTCTCCTATAAAATTAAATTAAATTTTTTATTTTTTGGTAACATTCATTCATATATAGTATATTTCCATTATGTTTTTCATGATATAATAAACTCATCTCCACTATCATTAATACCTTTTTTTAATCTTTACATACCCCCATTAAGCTACCCAAATTATGCAGTAATTGCATCATATTGTACTTCTCCACTGTATTAAAGAACCATTTTTTATTATGTCATTTATTTACCAAATTTTCATGTTATATTATGTTCATACATATCCCAATTACTACCCTCATTATTAAATATTTATAAGATACCCTTTTCCTCTGTATAGTCCCTCCCATGATTCATTATGCACACGCATTATGGGGTTGAAATTATTTGATTATTTTTCAATGACATAAATATATATTGTGTTACATCCCCAACATGTAATCCCTTAAACTATTTCCATTGGTTCCCTGCATGACCTCAGGTGTGCCTCCCTATACAGAGAATTCATTCTACTAGAATATAGGGTCAAATAGTTAACATGGGGAGAGTATACCCTCTTTTTCATAGTAAAACACAACAGATAAAATATGAAATGAAAAGAACTAAACAAAATGAATGATAAAAATTCATTACCAAAAAATCCCATAACTGGGTACAAAACCACACCCAAGGAGTAATATGTTATATCATGTAATAAAATTAAAATTTCATGGAAAAAAAGTATGTACATAATGAAAAATACAAAAAACTAGTCCTAACTATGTGTCTAGTTTTCTCATCCATGTATATCCCATGCCCGCCTCAACCATCTAGTATAGTGCCTTCTACCTTATCCTATCACAAAATAAAAAATCCTTATATTTAACCAATGTATGCTTGATTTAAATGTGATTGTAACTCTATAGGCCACCACTAATAGTGTCTATAAAAAATCCATAATAATTATATAGTGTACTAAAGTACTAAATAAAAAATATTATAATTAAAAGGGGAAAATTAGGTTCTGATTAGTTAAAAATTTTCATTTAATCCATTTTCACAATTTATCTCTTGTGTTAGAAAAATTTAAAATTTTCACTAGGGGATGTTGGTGAAATTATATGAATAAGGGGAGAAATTAGGTTCTCTATATCAATAGGGGAAAAAATTACAACAAAAATCCAATCCCACATACATTAGAGACTAGGTCTAGATGGTCTCAGAAATTTAAAATGTTAGGGATATAGATAATCAGTATGACCACACTTACCTATGAATTAATGGGGTATGGGTATAGAACCTCGGTTTAACCCAATCTATTGGATTATAACCCCATGTCCAAAACCAAAAAAAATACAACCAAACAATGTGAGCATTCTTCATTGATCATAACACATTTAACAACGATAAAAATAACCATTCAACACATTATTCATTTATAATAATATTTTATTACATACATAGAAATTATTATTCCTGGACACATTTACACATATTCCTTCATATGAATTCTCCCAATTGATCGATTTATCATTCACATTCCTTATCTAATCGACACAATTTCCCCATTCAATCCATTAATCATTTATCCAATTAATATTTTACCAACAAAACCTTACAGAATATTAACAAATAAAATGAATTTCCATTAATTTCATTTAATAACCCAAGCTAACATGTATATACATTTTTATGGTCTCTAGGACATATTCATTCTACAATACAGATATAATTTTAATTTTCATGTTCATGAAGTAGAAAAGCCCGTTGCTGGCATTTTACACAGACAAATCACTATCAACACATATTTTGGAGATCATGAGGGGTTTAATTAAACATTTACCCCCAAAAGAAGTTCCACCAAGTAAATCAAAAAGTGTTATATAATAACACCAAATAACAACTAGATACAAAAAAATTACCGATAGGACTATGGTATATACTTGTAGATGTCCCAACATGATGATGATGATGATGAACGCTATCCTAACACAAGGTGTTGATTCTTATTTGAACACACTTAACAGCCCCAACCTACTATCTAGAGAGAAAGATCAATTTTGAGCTTCATAATGAGAAAAAAATGTACATAATATATAATAAATACAATGGATGTAATAGAAGACATATAATCACGAGATGCTTTGATTCACAACCAATGGTCCTCCAAATGGATTATAAATGAGGGAAATGATTATTGGGGACTCTAGGGAGAATTTGATCATCACTTTGGTTACTCGAGGAAGAAAAGATGAAATTCATGAGTTTTATCACTTCTGTTCTAGGCGGTAAAATTGTAAATACACACTTTTTAGGGGTTGTACGGATATGATGTATTGTTTCCAAACCATGTTCCACCCATGTTCCACCCTCTCAACAGAAGGGTGGCATGCCACATGGTTACCTAGGATCCGTCAGGGTTCGATAAACCATATTATGACCATGCGTGATGGATATATCCAAATGCACAATGATATTAATTCCCTCTATCATGGTTTCTATAAACTTTTCTACCCATATCAAAAAACGAATGATTAGGCAGCATAGTTACTATAAGCCATGGAAAAAAAATGAAACATGAACTCGCTGGCCCCATTCACCTTTTTTTATGTCCTAAACTCCTAAAACATCATAGAGAATATACCTAAACATGGAGAACATTTCATTAACCACATAAATGTATTTAAACCTTAATTTTGAAAATTAGTATACCTAGATTATGTTTGGTATATTACAACTTCGACCTCATATAATGGCTTGTCTTGGAGTATCATTCTCCCTATATAACTAAGCATATAATGTAAGATGATCAAGCCCCTAAGCCCAAATATCAATATCCCTCACCCATGTTTCTTCTTGATCATTACCATAATGCTATAAGATTTGGACAAAATGAACATTATTTCCCTATAGGACCTTCTCAATTTGATCCACAATATTATCTAGATGATCATGAAATAATATATCTAACTCATGATCATTGTCATTTACGTCAATAAATTGAGACAGGTTATGGTGATATTGTAGAAGTTGTGACACATTGAAAACATAATTCATTCAACTATACTACTATTGAAGAGCCAATCGAAAAGCCTCATGTTTGATCCAATCCACAATCACAAACAACCCCATATACCTGGTTGTCAAACTCTATGTTTCCAATTCTGATGGTTACCCAAACATGGAGATGCTCAAAGAAACACATGATCTCCAACAAAAAAACTCATGAGATCTATGACTTCAATCCACATATTAATTCTTCCTACATCAAACCACATTAATTAATGTTTGACACTTCTTAAAATTTTGATACATATCTTACAAGACAATAGACGATAACGACTATAAATCTCTTGCCCCAATCTAAAATGACATATATCCACATATCCTATCATGTAGCATCTTATACAGTGCCTTCTAGATCATATCCTGTTGACTATTTTTATATGTGAACACAATAGAAATCAATTGTTTCTTCTATGATCCACCAATATCAAGGACACATTCACTCAACAAACCGAATAAACCTTAATAGTACACTCCAATTTATTGTCCATCTGTGGGTGGAATGATGTACTAAAAAACAACTGGGTTCCAAGTGAATAATATAATTATTGCTAGGAGCATGGAGTAAACCATGAATAATGTTATGAATTTCTAGTCTTTGACACACCATTCAACCACACTATCCCCAAAATATTAAACTCAAACCACTAGTTAACTATGAAGGTCTCTTGAATCTGTAAGAAATGTGACCACATGGTCAAATGATCCAAAACTACCCAAATTTCATTATTCGTTTGTGGAATCCATGGAAGACATAATATAGAAAATAACATAATTTTATCCCATTTCCAAAATAGAATTGGAAATGGATAAAAAATAACTTATCATTAGTAATCATCCATCAGATACTGATAGGTGTAACATCACTTGATGAACACTATAACACCTCTCGTCATATCTGGAAACCTTTAATACCAATAATGATAATGATACATCTTGGTCAATATAGGATTCACTAACTATTTTTATGTGTTAAAGTCTCACATGAAATCTTACATCATTTTAATATGGCATGAAAACATGACAACAAACATAAATAATCTCATCATCATGAATACTAAAATATAATGGTGACTCCCCACCTTCAAAATTCTTTCCCAAATCCAAACTCTCACGATCCTCATACCGACAATACTTTTTTCAAAAAAGGTTTGTCTACTCAACCAACAATGATAAAAGGGTCATCTGCCCTTATCCATCCTAGTACACCAGATGCATCTCAGAAAACAATTTCATCACCCTTCACCCCGAACAAGGCTCATGGACTATATGATTTTATATTATCTTACTCAAATCATATATCGAATTGTTTCATTTTACAGGCATGTAAACAATTTCAAATCAATGGAGTACATGTAATAATCCTATATTCACTGATGAATATTCATATAGAATTGGGAGAAGATGAAATTAAATTTTTTTTTGATATTTATACATAGTAAACCTTTCTCCCAACATGTAATTCCACTAACACATTAGAACACCAATACAGTTACTTCTATGTAATAAATGTGTTAATTTAATTCACGAGGACTTATATATAATGATCCATATTCTATAACCCAATCATTATTCATCAACACTACCCCAAACCCAACACCCGACACATTGAAAAACATAATATACTATTTTTCTTGCTCAAAGGGAATGGAAATATGTATGAAATTTATCCTCATACTTAAATATTGGAATGCATTCAAACATTCCCTAGACCATTAAAACTTGATTTCATTCATGGTCAAGATCGAGAGTGGAACTTCCAAATAGGGAAAATCCTTTTTGAACCATTGGTAGTATCCCATTAAGCTTATTAAACTGTACACATTAAAAAATTCTTTGAATTCTTCAAATAAAAACATTTTTTACAATCTATAGGTCCACATACACACCTTCCTCAAAGATGATGTGACCTATGAAATATACTATGTCAAACCATAAATTACTTTTCGATAACTTGTTGTATTGGGTATGCTCTCATATGGTACTGATATGGTTTTCAAGTTTCTCAAAATGACCTTAATGTGTCATGGAGTACAAAATGATATCAGCAAAAAATATATAAACTTATTGAGGTACCAATGAAATATTTTTTTTATTAGGGCTATAAACATTGTTGTGCATTGGTCAACCAAATAGACATCAGGAATGAAAATTATAAATCATATACACTTTTGATGATACTCTATGGTATATCAGATGGTCTAACACAGAAATAATGAATCCATAATATCATACCAATCAATAGAGAACACAGAAGAACCTCATAACTAGTAAAAATATAATTTAATCAAGGAATATGGTACATATTTTGAAGTATAATATGATTCATTTAAATATAATCAACAAAAAACCAAAAGGATCCATCAACATTCATGTATAATAGGACTGGAGATCTCAATGGTGATTTACATGGAAAAATAAACCCTTTATTCCTTAATACCTCCAACTAATTTTTATGTTCACGAAGTTCTTCTAGTTTTATTCTATATAAAGGAATAGAAAATCATTTTTCACCCAGCAAAAAAAATCATGAAATCAACAATAATCTCTAGTGGAAACCCAGATATGTCATTTGGGAAAATATATTGAGACATGTGTACTATTTATGGAATGGAAATATACTCGACTCCTGTAACATCAAGAATAAGATAGTCCACGTGGGAATTGATTTCACCGAAATGTTAACCAAATAGCCCAGCACAGCTTGCATGGATTTCCCATTCCCCAGGGTGAAGATAACTATTTCCATCCAAGCATAGTGATATTAATATATAGCAGTTACATTCATTTTGGGATTTTTAAACCACTTGATAATCTATATGCAATATCAAATCAAAATTTGACATTTCATGCACAAACACACCTCATAGGAAATGGTACCCCCCCAATCATTAGAGTAAACTCCTTACATTAATAAATATTTTCTACATGAACCACTAATGGTGTAACTATACACATAACCTCATGGATTTGATACTATAATTTTCCCAAAACACCAAAAAAATCTAGATATAAAATAATAGAAGACACTTGTGTCAAATAAAGTACCAGAATGTATGGAAACTACATGAATCATTCCTCAAACAGTCAATGGTCTGACCTCACCACCTCCATGTGCTGGCTAAAATATTGGATGATGGCCTTACCCTTAACTCAAGGAACTAGCCTCATCGTAATGTGATACGTTACACTAATGATATGCACAGTCTCATTCCATACTTTAACATGATACACCTTTAGAGTTATGATTGGTATAACTCCAAATGCCCATATATTATAGGGTATTCGACTATATAATTACACTATATCTAAAATATGGTCCTAAGTCAGTTCTTAGTTGTTTAGAGTTCAAATAGAACCCTCAAAATTCCTAATATAGATGCTAACTTGATACTAAACTAGTGGTCTTGGCACTAAAAACGCATGTGTCATGGACATCCAAACTGATTTCAAAACACTTGGTCACTACATTGAGTCGAAGGTCGTATTCTTAGGCCACTATGTACACAAATAACTTAGTGAAGACTCCCAAAATGATTCTTACTTCTAGTTCATGTCATTCTATAGGATCATCCAACTAGTACCACATGCATACCAATAAAAGCATCATTTTAGTTCCCATGTCATATAAGGGCCTTATCCACAATTTTAGAAAACCTTTTTAAAAGATATATATTCACATGGGACATGATATCATGTCTATTTCTACCCTAATAACATAGTTCTATATATTCTGCATCCCCATCCAATTATAGAACAAATGATGAATGTTTATGATGAGGCTGGTATAATCTATCCCTTAGATAGTCCACGAGGTCAGCCACCTAGACTCTATAGACTTCTCATATCACAAGGTATCTGGATAAAACTATTCATGAAAATATCCCATAATTTCCATTCTATTACAAACCTTCCACCTGCTGAGTATAAAAAAAAAATCCCACCAGTGCTTCACCAATTTTCCTAACATAAAAGATACTAATTTTAAACACTTCTCATGATGAGTATTTATGTGATCCAAAATCATATAGGTAGATTATATACAGAACTATACATACTCAGGTCCAACCTTTTTATTAAAAAATAGAGGATGCTACAAATAAAATCCTAAGTCAGATAAAACATACTAAGCATTACCCGCCTTGTGTCCCTTTCCATCATCTTCATAAAATGATATGTGTTTTCATGAAACTTCTCCTCCCATTAGTTACCATGTTCCAAAGGGGCAGAATTCTATACTATTGTTGGAGTGTTCTTAGTGATAGTCCCATGTATCCCAACTGGAACATGTCATCGTGGTGGAATCTCTCTATATTTATAACCACACATCTCATAAAACATAACATAATCATTCCATAGTTTATATAATAGAAGGATCTATGTTATCCCTAAAGAACCCATTTCACATGTACAATCTCAATGAAAATGTTCATACCTATAACACAACCCCTAGACATCCCAAACATGTGTTATGGTTATCATGGGGAAAACTAACTCACACAACCACAAGTTTTTCATTAAGCATCACTTTTAATGATTTTCATATTCACCACTCCAATAATTCTTATGTAGGTACCCGTTTATCTTTTACAACACATCATAACCAAATTTTTACCTATTTATGACTTTTTATTAAGAACTAATCATTTAACCAAATTTTTACAATCCTTTCATTTACTAAACTTCATTAAATTTATTAAACAGTAATTATTGAAAAATATCATGAAAAAGAATTTCATTTTATTCTATATGTCCAACACATCATCTCTATGTGTTCCTTCCATGATGCTTGCAACATATATCTATAGTTTTTTTTTGAATTATTCATGAATACACAACATCATAACATTCATGAAAGAAGAAAAATATAAAAAAATAGTTGAATTAGAAAATTAGTGAATCACTTAAAGGTAAAAATATCATTCAAATATAAAAACTCACAATAAGAACAACAATCCCATACTAGGCTACTTGGATTCTCCCTCACACATTGGTTAACTACTCTAACGCATGGGAAAATATTTTAGCTCCAAATCATCATAATCTCCCATATACCACGCTAAAATATTATCAAAATGTAAAAAAGAAAACTCCTCTGATTCAACATTACAAGGTCCCCAACCTAGAAGGCACAAAACTAGTACCACGAGCATGGTCTCCACAAGACCGCAGGTGTAACTCCCCACACATAAAATGCTTCCACATTTAATAGAGGTTTTTATAGTTCACATGTGGATACAATAGAAACATTATCAGAGTAAAACACATTATATAAAATATGAAATAAGGTAAATAATAATGATAAATGATAATGATGCATTACCAACACTTCTAAAACCAAGGTACAAGTATAAAACCAAATATAATTATGAAATTTAATATCATACAGTTCCTTGTTTTAAGAAAACACAATATATTGAAATACAATAAAAAATACAAAACTAGACTTGAATCTACATATAGATCTCTCCCCCATGTATATACCCTGCCCAGATCAACCCGCTAGCATATGGATATTTCCGCTATCTGAACCTACAAATATGAAATCTACTCTGGTACACAATGACATAACCAATCAAGGTGTGGGTATAACTCTGTAAATAAAAAAAATCTACAAAAAATTCTAATAAAAATATAATTTGTAAGAAATTACTAAGTGAATAATAAGATAAAAATCTGTAAAATGAGTGCTAATGACATTACAAAGTTCACCTATATTATTATCATCATTTATCTCATAGTTTAGGAAATTTTATCAATTTTACATCAATCGACTGGTAATGTTAATTGCATATGGGTGTAAATCTGGTTCTTTATTTCACTAGGGATGTTTTTACAAATTATTACATCATAATTACCTTAGAGCCTCAATCTCAGTAGTCTCATAAAATGAAACTATTTGGGGCATATATCATCAGTACATCCTCCCTAAACCATGCATAAATGGGGGTGGGGTTACGATTCTTTGTCTGACATAAACTACTGGAATAGATACTCATATCCAATACCCCCACACATAAAAAAAGAAATGTGCACGTACATTTTTAATCATAACCCATTTAACAAAATTTAAAATAACTATTCAATGCATTTTTTATTTATAACATATGTTTATTTAATACATAACCATACATACACCTTATTCCATTTAAAATTATCATTTACATGATTTAGCATAATTATTCAATTTATCATTTATTTTCCTTATCCAATCTAAAAATAATTAATCCATTACTTATTTTACACAATAAAATTATACCAAAGAACCCTGTATGCCAAGTCAAAATCTAAGCACTAGTTCAATTATATTCATTTATTGGCCCATGAAAACAAGTATTGCACATCATTACAGGATATATAAAATATTAAAAAAACATTTGATAGTTAAATATCTATGTTCAAAAAGCATCTCACCACATTAGTGGCTCTTAACTAAGTCAAATCTACCACATTTCATCAATCAGTAATCTTGAGTGGTTAAATTAGAAGCATACAAAAAAAAATTCATTTACACCATGGAAAAAATAGAAACATAAAAAAAAACAAATTTACAACCACATACACTTAGATAACAAAAAAGAACATGGGATATAATTTATAGACCACTTATATCTATTCCAATGATAAAAACATAACCATAATATTTGTTTCAGATTCAAACACCCTTCAAAGCACAAACATATGATCCATTAGAATAAGTGTTTTCCGGGAATCAAGTGAATAAGAATATATAAAGAATCCCCATTCCAAAAAAGATAAGGAAGAGGGGTATTTAACTCACCCAGATCATCAATTACCAACCAGTGGTGCTCTAAATGGATTATAAATGATGAAGATCAATCATTGGGATGTCTAGGGTGATTTGGATCATAAATAGTTATATTGGATGAATAATTGAGGTCAATCATGAGTTATAACACCTGAAGTACGTGTGTGGAAGTGTTAAACCCCACTTTTTAGGTGATACATATTTTTTTCACAAAGTTGGCCAAACTGAATGCCAACCATGCACCACCCTCTATTCAAGAGGGGATTTTGTTGAACTCTTACCAAGGGATGCCACACGGTTTGGAAAACAATGTGATGAATTTGCGAGATGGATCTATATATGACTAGAATATTCCCCCCACACACTTGAATGGTTTCATTAAACTGTTGAACCCAAATCCAAGAAATCATAGTTTGGGAATATAGTTTCTATTTACAATGAGTCAATGATTCAACATGCAATGGATGTACCTGCTATCCCTTGGATCATTTCCTAAAACCATGGAATTACCTCGAGCTTCTATATATACTCCTAAAACAATTCATTAACAATAATAATAGTATTTAAAACATAATTTTAAATCGGAATGTTCCCTTATGTAGTTATGGATCTTGCGAATCATGAATAAAATCATCATCCCAAACATATATATTCATTGAGACTTATATATTATTATAGGATTTTTTACATTCATGTATTAATTTCGTATGAATTATTCATGAGATGAAATGTGATGAAATATGTTACTATGTTCAATGATCAATGTGGAACACTTATTCAAGACCCCTATATGAAAGTGATGGTTATACCTAAATTTATATAATAGTTCAATGCATTGTTTTAATTTTTAGCCTTATTAGAAATCATCTATTGGATTGTGTCTTAAAATTAGTCAATTATTGGGATTTTTCAAACATTTTATAATGTATATGCAATTATACATAACATATGATGTCAATTGATACTTTATGTCTTCTTCAAATTCCTATATAGCCTTTATTTTATCATCGCATACCATGCCTCAATGATCATGTTATGTTTATCGCCCATTTTATATCCTATTTTTATTTGTAATTAGTAATACGTAATGATTTTATCATGTTATTCCTTTTTTATTCTATTACATGGGATTATAGCTCATCCATTTCTAATTTATATTCCCAGTTTATCCAAAGTAGTTTCAAATGCTATGTAATTTTAGTAAAATTTTAAAGAAGATTTAAAAATTGTTATCATGACCATGAATACAGATAATGTGAAATGTTCCTAATCTCTAATATATGTTGAAAATATTGTTCTTCTTGGTTATAATAAGTAGGGTTTTATGTATTAAATCGTGAAATAATGCGTAATAAAAATAATGGTTTTTATAGTTAGTATCAGAGGAATGCTCAGTTATTTTTCTGTTTATGATTAAAAACATTAGGGATATCCATAAATATAATACTAAACATTAGAATATATCCCTATGTTTTGTTAAAGTATAAAGTAACTTATTTACAAATAAATACATAGCATTGTTAAAACTAATACTATATGTGGTTCTGGAAAAGATGAACAAAGGGGTGAGAATGTCAAAAACATTGTATTGAGATAGAAATTACCAGGAACTAGTGGATGAAAACATACCTTACTATAAACCACATTTGAAAAATCTACGAGACATGATTTTCAGAATTCTTATTCCAATCATGAATAATATTTAATGGAAAAATGAGAATAATATATTATTTTAAGAAATATAAAATGGATAAATTATATTGATTCTTAGAAATTAATATGTTTAGTATCATATTTTATTAACGAGTTATGCCATTAATAATCGGGGTATTTTGTTAATTTTTCTAAATGTTAAAAACATATCATCCTTAATCCTATTATGGATTATTTCATTGATTCTATAAAAAATCTAATATTGAATTTTTGGATTATTATCTATTCATTAACAAAAAATATCTTATGTGGCTATGCATCATGGAATTTTTTATACGTCAAATATTTTGTAGATCTTTTTGAAAAGTGATAAAAATAATTGATATATGACTTTCATTGAAAATATAAAATGGGTAAATTATTTCATCACAACTATAAAACCCCTCAAATTTTAAAATTTGTGAGATGTACTTTCTAGTCAACCTTTCTATACTCCGAATAGAATTATTTTATGATATTTTATATATGGTTTTTATATTCTTATACAGAGCAAACATAAGTATCCATAAGTAGGAAATCACCCAACATATCATGAATCACCATGTAATTTAAAGTGTGAGGATGAGGGAGAATCTTTTTTCGTACAAAATTCTTATGAATGTGCTTGAATTTCTTACAATAAATAATATCTAGCTAAAATGATCGTAACTAAGGAAAATGTAACCCTTTAATACATTCCCATTGTAGTGAAAAATAGAAATAGATTTTATGATGAATTGGAAGGCCATCCAACTAGATGAGTGGTTGTATTTTTAATAAATCTTATACTTGGGAATTTTCCAATATCTACGACTCTGTATAGGAATTATTTCATTGAACTCATGGAGAAAAAAAATACATGATAATTTGGATAAAAGGATTATATTACTCTATGATTTACCATGGGGTTCACAAGTCCACATCATCAAGAATATAGTTGTGTCAATGAACATATACATTTATAATTATGATCTCATAAGGATCATAATAATGCAAAATAATCATCTACCACGGATTGTTTAAATTTCAATCAGCTACATGGAGACCATTATTTAACTAAGATAGATCATTATTCTGTATATTATCATCTAATAGTGAATTATGAGGATATACCCAATTATAATTTTGGTATATTGTATGGGAACTACAACATCATAGTGATTTTATTTGGTCCCACTAATTCTATTGAAATATTAATTTATTTTTTTAATAGAGTCTTTAGGGATTTACTAGATTAATTTTTGTTTTTATATATTTATTATATTCTTATCCACTCCAAAATAATGGAGGAACATGATAATCACATAAACAATACATGGAAGACCTTGAAGAGGGAAATTATGAATAAAAATTATTATTAATGCATGTTCTAGTTGGACCATGTAACATTCAGATGGAATTTTGTCACATAAAAATGGATTTATGCAGATTCTTCAAAAAGAAAATATATTGATTTGATGCCTAAACCAAGCACTATGATGTAGACATGTTGTTTCCTTGGATTTTTTAGTTATACATTTCAATTTTTTAGAAATTTATTATGTCTATAAATACCCATAAGAAAAATTACTATGAATTGTGTCTATATTATCTTGAATGATAAATGTTAGAAATTTTTTAAAGAGAAGTGTATGAGGATAATCACTTCAACTGTACGTAAAATTAACCACTAGATGTGAAGGATTCATGATCAACAATAATTCATTTAAAAATGGATAGGGTTGTGCACTCCATATAAATAACAATGTAGTAGCCTATTCTTATTTCTAACTAATAATACATGTGAAGAACTACAAAACCTAATATAAACAATTGGATACAATTATTATCTCAATAAGGACTTGGTTACATTATCTTTATATGAAGAAGTATGATATATATATATATAGACCATAAAATACTGAATTATATACTCATAAAAAGGGATCATAAAATAATTCTATACCATTGGTTAGATATTATGAAGGATTTTTATTGTTCAGTCCATAATAATTATAGAAAATAAAACAAATTTGAATATTATCTACGAAGAAATGATCTTGAAACTGTATCCATGATGATGATTATAAAGGATAAAATATTCTTGAACATGAAAAATATAAAAATTAAAATGATAAATGTATTTTAATCCTAAAACACTAAGTTAAACAATAAACCATATATTTCTAATAGAATTAAGGATTCTTTGGAAGATGATGACTTTATAGGGAATAATATTGAAAATATTATGGAGTATAACTTTTTTGAAAATGTATTTATTAGGTTAAAAACCTGAATATGTGTCCATTCAGAACCAGAATAGATGAGTTAACACTTTAGATGATATTAATGACTCATAATTCAATATTAATACTTGATTCAATAATGCATAATGGTATTGGATGAAAATGTATTGTTGGATAACACGAAGAGAATGATTTTGTAGTTTGTATCTATATTCTTGATATATCATCAATTAAATGTAGAACAGTAGATATAGAGGATTATAAGGAAACCATTTACAACACCATTATAGAAATGGAAAAACATAATAAGGTTTTTAATTATTGGACTCCCCTAGATATCTAATGTTTATAACTCTATCTTTTTGGTAGTTGATAATATGACCATGCCACCACATTTCAATGCAGTTAATGATGAATTATCTTCTAAAAAACTCACTTTGAAATATATATATATATATATACATATATATGATAATTGGTAGGATGTCATGGTGTGCTAATCTCTATTTTATTTTATCCAGATATGAAGTTTATTTAAGGGTATTTGTGAAAAATTCAACATGAATTTATTATTGAACATAGATCTATAAATTCTTTTTGCATATAGGTAGATAGCAAATCTATAAACTCATTATAACTATTGAAGATATGTTAATATTGTGTTCATGGTATTTCTATATCTATGAGTATTAACACATTCCCCAAGTGGATTTCTCTTATTACAACAACCTCAATTAGAGCATTGAAATGTATTAATATAAGGCTATATATGGGAAGAGGTGTCAGAAAACAACATATTTGGATGGTGTTAGAGAGAGTAAGTTGATTGGATATGATTTTGAAAAATAGATATAAAAAAGGATCAAACTATACATCATCATATGAATTCATCAAAAGGTTGACAGAAAATCAGTGTAGTGAATTATTTATGATACCTATTGTTCGAGTACGATGATATAGTGTTTCTTCCTATATATATCTGAAACAATCCATGTGCTTTGAGATGAATGGAACTCATAGAGATTGTTACATCTAGCCTTATCAAATTCTTTATCAATTTGGATCATTGGCCTATAAAATATAACTCACACATTACCTATATCAAGGGAAAAAATATTTTCCATGTATACATATAGAGTATGTATATACTAAAACACTCACATGTGATAAATCCAAAGGTAATACGATCACATAATGATCTTTTTCTGGAAGTAGATCCTCTAAAAATCTTATATCTTAGAGACAAAGTTCAAAAAAACAATAGAACTTTCCTACTAAATATATTATGGAATATCCATTATATTGAAGAAAGAAACATGGGAACCTAAAAAAGTGATGAAATTTAAGTACCCTAATCTGTATTCATATATTAAATGAATATATGGATGGAAATTTTTTTGTAATGGAGGAATAGTGTAATGAAATGTACTTTTACAGTTGATCATACATTTTTAAATGAAAATAAAATTTGTATTTTTGAAATTTTGTTATAAAAGACACATTCACTAAATTTCTTATTTTGAACCATTATAGGTTATATTCTATCAGATAAAAAATATTATTAAATAGATTAGTCATTGAAAATATATCCATTGAAAAATGGTCATATTATTGGATTATATTAAGGGTTGTGATAAGTTCTTTTTAACATGAACAAAAGTAGTGATGGACTCGAACAATATGACAATTCAATATAAAGATCATTGTTTTTTATCCAAGGGAAATAGTATCTATGTGATTTTTACTCCAATATCTCTAATCCTATATTTAATACCATATTCTCAATAAAAATATTTTATTATATACCTTAATGTTTATCAAGATCGTGAGCCAAACCATGATCGTCAAACCACCGCATAATATCTCGCAATTGTGAACCTTAACATTTGGAAGTTCGCTAGTGTAATGCAGGTTCTTGTATACTGAAATTTATAGTATAATATTCTGAGGAAATATTTCAGTAAAATAATGATTATATTTTTTAGATAATTATTTTTACATTATAAATGATTAATAAAATGATAATGATAAACAATATATTTTAATATAATAAAACATTCATTGTATGGTTGGATAATATGAAATTTAAATAAGGAAATTAATATTTATGAATTAATGGATTTAAATATTTCATATTAAAATATTTTCATTTGATTTTATATATTTTCTATAAATGATCATTTATATTATGATGTGATTTTATAATTTTAATAAATATAATACAATTATTATTTTTAAATTAACATTACATAAAAATAAATAGTGATTTTAGTTGGAAATTATTATTTCACATATGATGAATAATATTATGATAAAACATTTTTTTGGAATTATTAGTTTAAAATTATACGGTGGGATTTTTTTAATTTTCTGAGCCAATGGAATTTTCTTGTAAAAACTATAAACAATATTAATATTTTGTATATATGAGGACACCATAAAGACCTAAAAAGTGATGCAATATATCCCATAAAATTCCTTTACTACCACATAAATATTTTATAATTAAAATAATTCTGTTTTGAGGTTATTTTTTTAACTTTATAAATCCTTTAATATATATCAAAAAACCTTATTAGATATTAAGGTTGTAAATACATTTTGTGTATGAAATTACAATTTCCACTAAATGGTATTATTATAAACATAACAAGATGAATTTTATTGGAGATACCATTGTTCTTATTATATATATCTTTTTTTGTTTAAATATAATTAAATAAAACACAGTGTTGAAATATCTGTGTTGCACAATTATACAAATACATGATATGAAAGTGATGGTTATACCCAAAAATATATACCATTCTATTTCACTAGGTAATGTTTTGGACTAATAATACATAATATATATGATTAATGATAAAATTTAATATATTATGGGATTTGTTTCTCTAGGTTATGATGTCTTTACATTTATACTTGTCCTATGTTTTTTATTTCATGGTTATTGTATTTCCACATTTATGTATTTTATTATTGTTTTAATTTTATACCACTCATCAATGTTCATGTTATGATTCTCTCCCACCTTTATAATATTCAAATTCCTATTTAATATCTTGAAATATAGTAATTTTTATAAGGCTTTTCTTATTCCCTTACTAGTATTTATTGATCAGTAGTTTGTTATGCTTGTCCTTGGGCCGTCCTGAGATGTTTTAAAATATATGTAATTAAAAATTCATGTTAAGGTTATTTTAAATACTATTTCTATATCCATGAATCAAATCTTGTAATATATACCTAATATTGAAAATTAATAGCATCTCTGTCATATGGGTTGAACAATGTGTGTTTTTAAGTAAAAACCATGAAATAATGTGAATTAAAGATATTGGTTTTTGTTCCAATTCATTGGATAGATAACTTGTTTGATCAATAACATGGGAATACCTATTTCTATAAGGATTAATATTAGGAAATATATCACCAATTTAGTGTGAAGAATGAAAATATTCTTAAAATAGCCATCTGAACATGGTATGGACATTATTATTTCATTGTGATTCTTTGTAAACACACTAATACTAAAATATTCAATATTGAATTATTCTATATAGTATTTATATATTAACATGGAAAAGGTGTGGGAGTATTTCTAGGTTATATTAGGATTTAAGGAAAATGTAATGTGGAACATTAGTATCATTTGAATACTATTCATAAGGCTATTAGAATGAATAATATATATTAAATGTATAGTAAATATGAGTTTTCTAAACATTAATTATTATTCCCTAGTCAAATTATAACAATTAAAGAATTTTATATGGATATATCTATGACCAAGGATGTTGAGGACTGCCCTAGACTAGCGTTATTAATTTAAATCTATAGTTTCTTTATATTACTTTGTTATAACAATTGATTTTTTGGAAACTACTCATGATTTTTGAACCCATTTTCCAAGGTAACACAAGAAGGAAATAATGTTTAACTAGAATATTAACTTCAGCATGATCCATTAATAATTGAAATATAGGGTTATCAATACCCTAATACATATTATTGCCTCAGTTGGGGAATATTTGGTTATAGAAAAAGATTATGTAAATAAAAGATTAGGCTGTATAAAAATGATTAATAATAATTTGATATTCAATGCCTTAATGAAGTTGAATTTTAATGAGAATAATTATCCCACAGTTGATCTAGGGTTGTTTATAGTGACATTTTCATTTAAAAAAATAGAAACAATATAATTATTCTTAGCAAAGTGAAATATATAAGGACCCTAAGTGCCTAAAATATATATTCATATAGAAGTATCTCGAATTTCACTAGTAAATATGCCTACTTATGATCATGGTATATTACTATTCAATCCATTACCATCTATGTATGTTATAAAAAGTGACAGATGTTGTATGTTGAATAGATCTGGTGAATTTATCATTAAAGAGAATAGAGAAGTATCAAATCCTCTCACACTAGAAATGGATGAAAATCAGAACAATGATTGAATGAAATTCATCATTCATTTCTCAAATAAATTCTCAAAAATCTATTTTGGAATGTAAATTGATGCTCAGACGGATGATGTGAAAATATAAAGGATGGTGGAAACCATAAGACAAGAAAAATTATTAGATTTTTAAATTGATGAATAACGAGTTGTATGATTTGGGTAAAAAAATATTTACCATTAAATACTAAAACAAATAAGGAGATGTTGAATGATTCAAATTGATCAACATTCTCCAATGAGTATGGGAGAATGAAGATGTAATAATATATTTAATATGAATAATGGTGGGACTATATTAAGATATATATAACATAATATACACAAGATCCCAGTATATTATCAAGTGAAGGATAAAAGGGAAATACTTATGGGGATAATGAAACCATTACCCATACCGACTTGGAAACTATAAAAAAACAGCATAGACATTCTCACTATTCTTCCCATTTAAATTAAGATAATATAATTCTGTAAGAGTTATTTTGTATCATCTCATGATGATGATAATAGTTTTTGAAATTTTAGATGACTTCCAAGTCAATAAACTATTATAGATACACATTTAACATTCAGGGGGAATTTAGGTAACACCCCTTTAAATTATTTCTAAATGAGACATGATAATTACCTCAATGTCCTGAAAGATCCTCTAACATGATCAAAATATACACATGAACAATGGTACAAATTATCATCCCAAAACTGTTATAAAATATAAGAATAATATTTAAAAACTATAATACATTTTTATGGCTTTTTTGATGGTCCTTAATGGGGCATAGAATCAACATACTTTTCAATTTGAGTTCTTTTTCAATAATTGAACCCAAATCAAGAACCCATATAGATCTTCATAATGATAATTATGGGAAGGGATGAAACACACATCAATGTTGGGATGAAGTTGGAAAACACAAGCTCTTGGGACCTAAAATGGTTGATGAAATTGATCAAAAGATCTATATCCTTAATCAAAACATAATGACAAAAATAGTAAAAAAATACATATTATAAAAATCATTAATGTGACTTAGTTTTTATGGTTGGGGACAATATTTTTCCCAACATATCACTATGCAAGATATTAATTAGATTATAGAATAAGGGAATTATAATCCCTAGGAAAATCAACCTCATTGAGATGCATGATCACATTAATGTTGTATCTTATAGTATAGTACTCCCAAAAACCATATCTCAAATATATTATGTATTCAATGTGTCCCTCTTGAGAAATTATATAATAGATCCTCAAAATTTAACAATGTAAGCTGTGGTATAAAAAAATATCATCTATTTGATAAAAATTCAGGGATGATATTATACACTAAAAATAAAATTCTATACAACAATATAAATCTTCAAGTAAAAGATCCACGGAATAACTATAAATACGAAGTTGAAAACTAAAAATTGGATGAAGAAATGAAAAATAATTAACTTCACAATTTTCACCTAGATTTGTAATATGTTGTTTTGAGGGTGATATTCTTTATGGGGGTGCATACTAATTTTGTCTACATTTTTTGATCATGCATCAAAATATTTTAATACATTTATCATATTAATACTCTTGAATTTCAATGTTCTAATAAATTATTTTTATTTTTAATTGTTTAATTAAAATTGTTTTAATATAAAAATGATTATTAAATTTTAGTTATTTAAATTCAATTTATGAACCTAATGAAATTTATATGAATCCTATAAAATGTTCATAAATATTTTCAAAGACTTTATAGAAAAAATTTCCATTCCTAGAAAACCCTCATACATTAGCACCATGTATCTTAGCTAGTCCATAGAGGGTCAACCAACAATGGTGGACCAATGAGATGCCAGTACCAACAGACTGGAGAATGGTGGTTCCAATCCTATGCAATGGTGTCCCAGCTTTAGCATGCCCATTCGGAGTAGTTGTGTGCTGATGACCTGCATGGGTCATGTTTATACAGCGCCAGAGTGTTTGTAGTGATATGTGGCAACCCATCCCCACTATCGGTGATCAGGATTGAACTCATATTAAATAGTTTATATGTTGGTAGTCAAACATTCTACAATTTGATTTGTGGAATCAAACATGCAGGATATATTTCATTTTTTAAAGAATTTACTCACTCATTCACTTCTATGAATTTTTTAACCCCCGTACTATGCTTCATCTCCCACTACCGCACAACTCTCATTAACCACCCCATAAAATACACTTGATGTTCCATAGAATCCAACCAAAATATTTTAATGGGCTCTATTTTTATTACCAAAACATTTAATCGGATGGGATTGTATCCAAATAAAGACAAACCACTATGAAGATCATTAGAAGGATCCTTCAACCACATTAAAGGATAGAGAAATGGGAGGAAACATATAGTGTTCCACCTGATCCACTAAATTCTATATTCTAAAACATGATTTTTATTTCAGTACCACATCCACCAACATCCACATTTCCATTCAACCATGAATCACCAAATAACCCATCACCACATGGATATCATTAATTATACAAATTTCAAACAAAAATATCCATGAGTTTTTTCCATTTCACCCCTTATGACAATTTGAATTAAAAAATAATATCTTAAATGGACATATATGATGATATGGGGATTTAAATGAAGTAGATGTTGACGATCCACATTATTTTATATAAAATAATACATTGCTACTCAAATAGTTTGATTTTACACATGAGGAGGAGGATAGGCCTATGTTCCATACTACTGACTTCTTTATATGTGTGTATTTTCATTTTAATGTTTATTTTATTTTATTTTTGTTTTCATTGGTTTATATTTAAATTTATCTTTAATTCATTAGTTAAATAAAATATAAATGTTTATAATATTTCATCCACTACCATCAACAATTCTTCTTCTTCTTGTGTTTTTATATTATTTTATTTGAATTTCACATTATATATAAATATAATATATATATTTTTTCATGATAATTTTTTTTACAATTTTATATATTTACATATTATTATTATTTTTTAGTTTTTTTGATTTCTGGAGGTTTTCTTATTCTTTTCACATCCAATTTTTCTGTATTTTTATTCAATTTTATTATTCTCATCATATTATTATTTTAATATTTTCATTTTATTATATTTTCTAATTCTTATTATCTTTTATTTTTCCACTATTTTGATTTGATAACCTCAAAATTGATGGTCATAGGGTAAGAATTAGAGCTCATACAAATTGAGGGTAAACTAAATTCTAGGTGTATTTCATGTAGTTTTATCAAGAATTTACCAAGGCACTAGTAAAATGATCATTGTTTTCACCTAGAACTTTTAAAAAATGTATCTAAGGAAAAATTCTTTTTGATAGTAGAAAGACAAAAACTAAAATTTGATATTAAATGACTTTATGAGATTTATTAAGACATGTTATGAAAAATTGAATGGATTGATACATATTTCCATGAGTCCTCAAAAATACCCAAACATGAATTTGAGGAAAATAAGGAATCACTACTAGTATTTAATTATTTTTCTAAGGACACCCATGAAGTTGATGACATGATCCAGGGATATCCACAAAAAATACATTTGAAATAAATAATTTAATATTATTTTGATAAGCTATTTTGGATTCATAATTAAAAAGTATTTTGTGAGGTGCTAACTATTAGAGATCAATAATATGTATTTTGACATGTGGAATGTGTATAAGGTGCATCATGATATTTTTGATCCATATAATGTATAATATCTAGTACTATTTCATGTCATGGTATCCATGGTGGATGAAACAACCGATTTGGTAGAATTTGAGGATAACATGTAAGAGCCCGATTAGCGACCCCCGCATTCTATTATCCAACTTCATGTGGCACTAACCATTGAAGAATAGATTGAATTGTAATATTTCATAGATTTTATCTTACCTAAATCTATATATCATTTTATTTTATTTTATTTAAATTGATTAATTAGAACAACTTATTTTAATTTTTTGATTCATAAAAACTTTTAAATTACTTATAGGAGGTTCATGAAAAGAACATTCACCTACAGATGATCACATGAAGCTCCTAGACAATAGTGAACATAAATTTGATGAGGGCCATGAGTAGGTCCATGTTTTCGAGCCAATAGAAATTAGGATAAAGGATAATCGTTATTTATGAGATAAATTACTTATTAAAAATTCAAAAAAATAATTTATTCATCGAAAAATAAATTTTTAAATGGAATTAGAGCATTCAATTAGTGAATATGAGATTGAGATACACCATTACAAAAGGAAGATGATTCAAAAGTGGAAACCAAGGAATATATTGACCAATACCTCATAAAAACCCCATCCTGGAATTTATAACTAATTTTTAAGGAGTATTATTTTTTATAAACTATACATGGATCATTACTCACCATAAATAAGAAGTACAATATAGGAAAATACACATGTGGTAGTCCAATTCATTGATTCTACAACCACCTTCAAGAATTAGATAAAATCTTGTACAACACTCTTAATGTATTAGAAATTCATTTACCACATGGTAGATCATATAAACACGTATCATTAAAATAATTCTAGGAATTTATATTTCATATTAATTCTTAGGAATTTTCCCGCATTCAGGCCCACCCACTATCATTTTGAGCTTAAATAACATTATTTGTATAGTTAATTGAGTTAGTCTCTTTTTTAGGTTCATGATGGATGGAAGTATCCATAAATAATGGAAGATAAGGATAATCTTCATGTTTAATGGAGTTCTCATTTATATTTTATCTTTGCAATATATTTTCATTTTTTCCAAAACAGATTTATGAGATTCAACAAGAAATTTTGTTAAAATCATTTAATAAATGCATTATATGATTTATCTTGGATACAATAGTTTCCTAGTAATCATGTGAATCCATTATTTAGTTATAATTTTTAATGATAAAAATGATAAAATTTTATAATTGAATGAACTATGTGCATTAAGGATATTGAAATGAGGACTTGTAGTTTGTGAAAAATAATACATTCTTGAAAATGTGATTTCCTAATCATTTTTTAGGCTGTGAATTCATGAAATTCATCTGAATTAATTTTTATTGTAAATTATTCCATGTGTGAATGTAAAATGTTATAATACTCATTACTAATATGATTTTATTACCATGTACTTAATAATTTATATTCATCATATTTCATTACATTTTTTTGGTTATTCAACCTACTAGAACATGAATTTTAAATTATGAAAACTTTTATTATAAAAAACATTTAAAATGGTTGAGGTATATTTTGTAAGTCCATTATCTCTAAAATTTTACCTTTAAAACAATCCTTGATTAAATTATAGAAACCATTAATTTATTTGTTAGGGATGAGCCATATTTTAGACCATTTTTATTCATTACTACCCAACATTTATTATTTCCATGATCATTTTATGTTCATTTGTGGGGGTGATGGAATTAATCATTGAAGTGATGAGATACCTTATAAGGAATAAGTTTAGTGTTGATACAATTTGGAATAATGAAAAATGATTATAATTATTAAATTGAACACATTAATTTTATTCCACTCTTAATAAAAAATATAATAATTAAAACAATTAGAAAATATAAAATTAATTTCTTATGATATAGAAAAATAAAAAATAAACAATAATATACCAGTGATTTTTATAAAATGTGGTTAGGTGGTGGATTTAATAGTTTAATTAATACCATTTTTCAGAAAATAATAAAAAAACAATGTAAATTATCGTCCAAAAAAAGAAAAAATCATAATAATTATGTAAGATTTTGGAGGGCACAAATCATGCATTATAAATTCCATTGGTTATGTCCTTTGTTTGAGTTTCAAAGGGATTCTGTTTTATTACAATTTGAAGGGGTGAATTTCAATGATCATTCTATTTTTATATCATTCATTATAGTTAAGAGAAAAAAACCCCTCCATGAGAATTAATTTTTGTAAAATAAATTCTTAGAAAACATACAGCTCATATTAATTTTAATGTTTAGGGAAATTTTTCATGCTTTTATCTTTCATTATTCAACTCAATGTTGATAATGTTGTTCTTTTACCCGCATATGGATAAGGATTATATTATCATGATATGACAAAAACTATAGATGACTTTTATGATAATAAATCAGTGATAAAATTCATGAGGGTGGTAAATCATGATTTTTATTTCTTAATAATAATGAATTAATTAAATCTAATGACTAAAAAAAGTTCCATCATATTTTAAAATGTGGAGATGTAAAATGTTTTATTTGATTTTATCATAGAAATTGAGAAATTAAATAGATATTTTATTTGAATTTTTGTTGATATGTTTAAATATGATAAACATTTAATATAAAAACATTTAAATTTGAATATTGACAACATTGGTTCCATCTTATATTTTCTTTTTATATTTTATACAGGAAGACAATCAGGGTTTATGGGTTGTTGAAATGGAAAAATTCATTTTTTATGCATATTTTAAAACATATTTAAATGGTTTTGAATGAATATATAATCTAAATACCCTTGATTATAAATGACTTGTGAAAATATATGATATTAAAATTCTAGAGTGAAAATTTATCTAATTGGATAAAATATTTTAAAAGTTAAATATTGAAGTATTAATGATCAAATTATCGAAATACATTTTAATATTACGATTTTTTCTAAACACAAATCTTTTCCTTTATTATAAATATTATTCCATCATATAAATACCATAATACATATAAACAATTCACCTATCTAGATAATAAAGGGTCATAAAACCATGTTAGACCAATGGGAATACCATATCTTGAGGGTATAAGAACAAGGTATCAAATTCAAATATTAGATTGAACGAGTGTGGTCAATCCACTGAGGTATTAGGTTTAGGTTTATGTCTAATATAGGGAATATGTGAAGCTAGGGAGTGTGGGAGGTGTTATACATGATCCTTTCTCCACTTTAGAAGTTCTAGTCTAAGACCTAATTCTTTTGCACAAATGTTGGAGCTCAAAATTGATATGATTCAATGAAGGAATCATTGCTTGAAATAAATTGTTCAAATCATAAACAAGTCCTCACTCATGATTTCCTATGCCCCTAAAAAACACAACTCCATTATCAATCAACCCTTTTGCAACAAAATCATCATCCACCTACTAAAATTCCGCATATACTCCATGAATGTCCACCAAAATCTTGTCTTGAGCTAAATTCAACACTTCTACCACCTCTGATCAGATAAGAATGTCCTTAATGAATGGATCAATAACCATAAAGTTCATTCAAAGGATCTAATGGATAATTTAACATCTACTAATAAATTAGTCCTATAAAACCATTCCACAAGATCCACTCACTTCTAACAACCATTGTATGCATTAACTTTGGGGTCATGTCTGCGATGTTCTCAGATGGAACATCACTATGCATTACAAATGAAGGCTACACCACATGGATCTATTCTATACTAAAAACTTTAAACACCGTAATCTATGGGTGTAACCCATTTAAACCACAATATCTCTACGAAATTAAAATCAATAACTAAAATTGAGATATATAAAGATCGACATAATTATATGACGAGGTAGCTAAGACTCTAATATTTTTCCCATAAAATTATCCCTCACAGCTCACAAAGGAGGATTTCACACCTATCGTAGAGAATAGGCCAAGGAATCAAGATATTTACTTCTATATAAATATTATTTTTTTATTATATTTTCTATTTACTTTTATTAGTTTCTATTTTATTATTATATTAACTAATTAGTTAAATAACACATTTATTTTTATAATTTTTTTGTCAACCCCCATCAAGGATTATTCTTCTTTTCTTCTTATTCTATTTTTTATTTTTATTTTTAATTATAATATTATTTTTAAATTACATAAATATATAAAATATTTCAATTCATTTTATTTTATTTTTATTCATTCTCTTTATCTCTCCCTCTTTCTGTTTTTGTTTTTGGTGATTTCAAGGGTTTTTATTTTCATTTTATCCTTTTCATTTATGTTATATTAATTCCATTTTATTCCTGTCAATCTCATTTTAGTTTATTCACTTCCCTTTATTCTATTTTCTTTTTATTATTCCCTTTTGTATTTCCACAATTTTGATCGCTTTTTTTAGAAAATGAAGGGATGAACTGAGGCTTTTCTAGGAGAGGTCATGGTGTTTTTGAATTATTTATTATTGTATGTATTTTTTTGTGGTGAATATTAGTTGAATTCATGTGTATGGATAATGAACCCCATGAAATAAACATAAATATAATTTTATTCATATGTTTAAATTGTTTTCCCTAACTACATTTATAACTCATTATAATATGGAGTTTAGATAATCAATGGGTGAAACAAAATCGATAGTGTTGAGTCCTAGAAGAATTCAGACCCTTGACCAAGGTGCGCCATAAAAATTAAATAAAAGAAGTGGTGAAATTAATATTTCCTTTGAAATGCAGACTTCAAAAGATTCAAAATAAATTAATAAAAATTTGTCATGGGATTTCATGATAATATATCAAGCTAAAATCCAAAAAATAAAATAGAATAATGATTTAATAAAAAACCATGTTATTTCATTATAATACCATTGTGTTTAGGCCGAAATATTATTAATAGTTTAAATTTTTATATTTCATGTCATTTCATTTTAATAAAAAAATTAACAAAAACCCAATTTTTTTTTTTTTTTATAAAATAAAAAATATTATAATTAAATTTTTTAGGATAATTAGATTAAGAAGTTTATCATGCTGAGATTCTTCTCATGCGAGTTGTGCATGGTCAAACTCTGTACTGAACTAGGAAAATTATTTTTTATTTTCCACAACCTATATGCTGGGTTCATTGTGGGCGGGTTTCATAACATAACACCCAATGTTTTTATAAGAACATGTAATGTTATATAGAATAGAAAATACACAACATAATGTTGTAATGAACAACACTATAATAGTTATATTATTATTTAAACATTAATGTTTTATCCTATTAATTTAAATTCTTTGTATTACTAGGGGTAAATTTATTTTGAGATTTATGTAAAACATAATGTGAAAAATAACATATTTTTTTATAAATACTTTATTAGATTTGAAATTACGATTTACAATGAATTTTTTTTTTATTTTTTAAAATAGATAATAAAATTTATTTTTTAATCTTTTATAAAATATATTTAAGAAAATAAAATCCATTTTTATAAAAAAATATAAAATATATCCTAGGAGGATTTTGTTTTCTATTTTTCTAAAAATAATAACATTTGATGAATACTGAAAAATAAATTCTTGAATTTTAAAGTATTTTTTCATTGAAATCATATACAATGATATATATTGAATTAAAATTTCATAAATTTATAAATAGTACAATATTTACATTATTATAACATTTATTTTCATCATTAGTCATGTAGAATTTTGGTCTAAATTATATTTATTATTTGGTAAAAAATTACATATAAATTGTTTTCAATTTTTCTTTATGGGTAATATTTTAAACTAAATATTTCTACTATTTTATATTGAATTGGAAAAAATGTATTATATAATTTGAATCAAAATAATAAATATTTCATAATAATTTAAATTTTTTTTTCATAATGAATAAGAATAATAATAATGGAAATCAAATACAATGGTTAATGTTAAAACATGTCTATATGGGGTCTTATCCTAAACTTATATGGTTTTTTATGAGCACAAAAAAGGTAGAAATGCTATTCTATAGACATATTTTGACATTATATAATCTATTTAAAAATTTATGCCTTTTTTAGAGACCCTTGGCTTGTGAAAAAAGTCTACAACTTTTTAATTTCGAAATTTTTTTGTGTCCTCTCCCCGAATTGTAAAAGTCAAACACATCTCTAATTATATTTAAAATCACAATGAATTGCGGAATTGAAAATTCATTACCATATAAATTTCATACACCCCCCCTGGGTACTATATGAATTTTTTATTATAAAAACAATCTTGGAAGGATTTTGGTATATTCATAAAGTGGTTTTCTGAAGAATAGTTATTGTTATTAACTGAGAATATTTTTTTAATGCCATTTTAAAATCCCATTAAATTTTTCTCAATCATGATTATATAAACATATAATTATATTTCATATACTACTATGGTTTTATGTCAATTTAACAACATAAATTCAGCTCTACATTCAACTAATGGAAAATGAAACAATATTTAATGTGTACGACACACTACATCTTAATGATCCAATGTATCCAATCATCGATTCACAAGGATAAGAATGATAATGAATTTAATTTTCATATTTCATATTAATTACAAGTTAATAATTACAAAAATTTAGCCTATAAATAAACATATTACCACACCATAAATTGAATAATTTACCTTAATTCATGTGTACGGAAGATTGTTGTCTTGAAAAGTAGTGTGAATCATTTTTATTAACGTATCACAAGTATGGTATATATATATGTGTGTGTGTGTGTGTGTTTCATTAAATAAAATGGAATTTAAGATGTAATGATCATTATAAAAATATAAAATAATAACTACATTTATTCCATTTTGATTATTGAAAAACTAAAACATTCAAATATATATATTTGAATCACCATATCAGTGATTTCCATGTAGATCATTTTTCATAACCATATACAATTCCTTTTTTGAAAAAGATAAATTTCCTATAAAAATTAAAATTTTTTATGATTATTTTTTTGAACTTGAAGAAAAAAAATAGTATCTTTGACCTTTGAAGACATTACCTACTAATTTTGGATATATTTTTTTAACATCATCAACACAGTTGAGATTATCTTAAATGATTAAAAATTTAATAAAATATGTTAGTGAATATAATAAAATCTAAAAAAATGTGAAAAACGTTCTTAATTAGGTACATAATTATTATAATTTTATTAGTCATGAAGATATGAATACACATGATAAATAATTAATAATGTGAGGGATCTCTCTTTACCACCCTTTCTGTTAGGTTATGACCATTATCTCTCTAACTCATATCTTTTCTATTTAATTTTATCAAGTTGTTATTAAAAATATAAACATTTCTCACACTTATAATAAAATGTTAAATTTTCTCACATCCTTTATTAGGGTAGTACAATAGTTTTTAATATTTAAAAAATTCTATCATTATGAAATTTACATTGATTATGATACAAGTAATGATTATGTAATCAATTTTATTTCCACGGATAATTATTATGTCAAACATTATGATTGAATTCATTTTTGTGACACATATATATTATGAACATGTCATGATGGGTGTACCTAGATAGAACCCTAATGCATTGGGTAATAGTATAGTCCCATGATATATATTGTATGAGATTATAGAGTAAACTAAAAGCAATATGGGAAATTTTCTACTAAGTGATAGGATATAGTAAGTAAGAATTGACATAAGTTTATGTTTTGTTATCTATTTGGACCACATTTCCTAAGTTACCATGATATTATGATTCAATTACTCTTATGTTATCCTCTTATGTAATTACTCATAAGAAATACCTTTTAGGATACCATGCTATACCATTAACTCAAATTTTATTTTTCATAATATGGTGTATTACCTCACTAATTTTTAGTTGAACCCATTAATTATTGTATACACAAATTTAACCAATGTATTTTTAGAATATAAAATAGATAATTGAGATCATTATAAATAATAAAATGATTATTTCATGATTTAATTTCCATTTGATGTTTTATATACCAAGTTATCTCACTATACCATTACTCGTGGTGTTTGTTTTTTACTTATCGGATAAATAAATTTAATAATGTTGCAATAATATATGGAAAATGCACCGGACACTATATAATGGGGTTCCAATAGATGGATGGTGGGTCCTTAATAGAACATAAATTTATTTCATGTTCAACATGTGATTATGGGATGTCCACAAGTCATTTGGTAACATCTATTTAGACTAGAAATTAACTATTACAGATGTCCTTGGTCTCCTTTAATTTGTCCATATTTGATCAATAATCCCATTGGAGGTTCTAAAATGATTTTAATGATATTGGGTCATATAAATACAAATAATGGGTTATTTGATTCCTGTGTATAAATTGATTATTATTTAGGAGTCCTCTTAAGTAACATTATTTCATTTTCATTCCCCCTAAGAAAATATCCACTATTCCATAAATCAGTTAATTTTTTTATTATTTGTAGAGGAGTGATAATGTTCTTAAAAGGCATTATTTATGTAAATAATCATTAACAATCTTCTCAGGGGTACCCACTACTATTGATTGTGTAGGGGAATGTTTATTACGACAAATAATATGATGGATATTGTGTTCTTACTACAATTAAGTGTAATATAATATGTGATCACTGCATTTAACGTGAGTCAGATTAAGTTCCCAATACCATTTAGTATATGACAGATAGGTCATCTGTAAAATAATATTGATAGAGATTTAGTTTCTAGTTAAAACCAATAAAACGATAATGTGGTATTGTCTATAAAAATATATTTTCGTGGGATATGGGGTTTAATTAAAAGAATAAAAAAATATACAAATTAAAAATTGGTTTTTTCTACGTTCTATAAATGAATTTTTTTTCTATTTATTCTTATGACCATTAATATGCATGGATTAATCCAAAACATGTCAAAGATCATGAGGGGAGGATATTTTTTGGTCCGAGTGTGTATAATAGTTGATCACTTTTAAGAAACGATGCGTATTGTATTTTTATTTTATATTTGAACTATACATAACTCATAATTTTTTTTTAATAAAATTGTTTTGTTTTATTAAATTAAATATTTTTCTAATTTCTAAAATGTATTAATGGTAGCTCATCTTACTCTTTACTTCTTTACCTATCCTAGAAAATTCTATAAAGGAAACCATGATTTCAAAAACATAATCGATTTTAAGGAATTATCATTTAGTGATAAACTATAAATCAAATATCAATGGTTCTCAATAAGTAAACCTATGAAATAAGATCCATATTTAGATTGATTAAACTATAGTTATTTGAAGCCATGAAAATCTAATTTTAGTGAAGTATTGGAAATATACTATGTAAAATAGTTTTCTATGGAAAAACTCAAACTAAAGAAAAATAATATAATGGACCTATGATGATATATTTTTTAAATTCATCGAAAAATAAGGAATTATCTACATTTTAGGATACATAGGAATGAATTAAAAAGGGTGTGATTATTTAAAATATCTTATGAAATTGGATAATTATTAGATGTATTGCATGAAAAAACGAATAATTATATTGTTATTGGGATTAATATTGGTATCTATGTATTTAGATGATTTTGTACACATCCAAATGAGTCTATTATTTAATTGTTTACTCCATTCAATATTATTTTTAATGGATGGAAGTCTCATGGGTTGATGTTTACTGAAAGATGATATTGAATAAGATCCAATGGTTATTCCATAATTCATAGTCACCCAATTTGAATACGACTAATTATGTATGTGACAACATTTATATATTTTTTACTGTTCTCATTAAGTCAATCATTACATATAAAATTAAAATTATAGCTAATTACATTATTTATTGGGAAGATGATATGGATAAAAATAAGAATATAAACATTAATGAAATTAATGTTCATCCATTATGAGGTGATATTTTATTCAGAACAGTTGTCCAAAAATAAAAGATAGTCCATGAAAATAAACAATTCCTCTTATCATTTAAAAATGGATAATAACTAAATATGGAACTTACTGTATTGTGCTATAGTTTCTAGAATTTTCCTATGTCAATTTAGATTTCCCTTTTTCCAAATTGAAGGTGGAGATGAAAGTATATAATAAGTAATTAAATGTGTTAATTTGGACTACATCTGATGACTTCTAGTTGTAAACCTCATTATGTGATTTAATCCCAAAATAAAATGTGGCCCATGATGATAAAAACACTCATTAATACTCATGTTCATGAAATTAATAATGTTCATAGTTTAAAATAAATTATGTCGATTTATAATATTATTGAGAATGATTAACATAATGATTATATAAATATACCATAAAATTAAAGGGGCATACGAATATATATAGTCATATAATGAGTTATAAGAATTGGATCTCAAATAAAATATTCGTTTTATACATAAAATTAAAATATGACAACAATGTTAAATAATTATTAAATAAATTAATAGAACATATGAGATCTAATTACATGTTCATTTTTTTTAGAAATATTGAGTTTTCATTTTAGGCTCAAAGTTGAATAAATAGAAATTATGCCTTTGGTTATAATTAAATACCTGGTTAAAAAATAAAAATACTATTTTGATATGTTATGTATCTGAATAAAAATTTAATAATTATTATATAAGTACCCATGACTTTAATTATGAATGAAATTATAATAATTCCTAATATATGAGACAAAATATGATTCCACCTACCATTAAATATATTGTATAGAAGGTCTCATATCTATTTTTTTATATCATGTCACCAAATTTTTGATCCATATTGCTTATTATCTAACATTTCTGGACCCAAATATTGGTTAACAAAACATCTAGTTTCATGAATAAATTATAACAATCATGTATCATATGAATTTACAAGTGACCAATTTGGTACATAAATAATAGGTTCCCAAGATAGTAATACAAAGAATATAAACTTCTTTCAAGTTGTTAAATTTATTTTTTAAATTAAATTGAATAAATATTTTCCTTTATTTTTAGAATTTTTTTTTCTAAAATATATTTTTCCTAATGATGGGCTTTTATTATTTTCAATGATAATTTCTAGATTAAAGATCTTTTCATGAAATCAATTTTCTTATTTTGGGAAACTATATTCCATGTAATATACTAAAAAATTATTGAGATAAACATAATGTTAACTATAATTGAATTATTATTTTAAAAATATTTTTATATAAAATATATTATCAAAATATTTATGTGACCAATGCTTATTATAATCCTCTAAGGAGTGAAAATATATCATTAATCGTATTTTTTTATAAGTTATTATATTCCCATAAAAGTAATAATATTTAATTATTGTTTCTCTCATTGAAAAGTTTCATCATTTTGATTTAAAAAATCATGATTTACATTTACCTTAAGATTCATTAAATTATATTCACTGTTAAAAATATTTATGAAATTGATATTCGTATTATCCATTTTTATTGAAGGAATTATCATATTAAGTCATGTATTTCATTTAAATGTTATGATAATTGATCAAATTATATCTAGAATATATTTTATTGATTGAATTATTTATTCCATACACATAATTTATTTTTTCAATATTATTCATTTAAATCATGATGTAGTTATTTTTCAGACCCTTATACCTTGAATGTTTTCAACATTTTAGGTGTTGACTAAACGTTTATTTGAACAATATTAATAGAATTAATCACTAATTTTTGAGTGATCTCTAACATAATATAAGAAATTTTATAGTATAATGTATTTTAAAATTTAATATCTAAACACATTTAAGCGTAGTTTTTTTTGGATATTGACATTATTTATAAATGTTGAAATCTATTTGTAATTTGAAATTTTATTTTATTATAATCATTTACAAGAATCATTGATTTACTATTTTTTATATATTGATCATCATTGGATATTTTTCATGGAAACTTATATTTTTATTTCTCTAAAAAACATAGATCTATATTTATTTTTATATAAATATTAATTCCATTAAAGACATTGTTTTTAAAATATTTATGCTTGTTTATATTTAAAATTTATAATATTTTCAAAACATGCTCAGTTGAGATTTGTAATATATTTGGAGAAAGGATTTTGACATTTTTTAACATACGTAATTTATATTTTTATGTTTTATAAATATGTTATGAAAATTTAATATATTAAATAATTTCAAATTGATTTCATGATTTGAACTCTCTTGAGGGAGCATTAAGGGTTGTTCATTTTTTTTTTCAATTTTCCATCTTATGCATTGAACTCAAATTACTATTAATTCATATAAATTATATATCGAAGTCTTTTTTATGAGGAAATTGATAATTAATATGGTGGATAAGTTAATTAAAAAAATGTATTCACATATCCCATGAATGTTTAAATTTATGGTTTTAGATCATAAAAGTTGAAGGTTATTTTGACAATAATGGAATTTTTTAATAATATTTGATAAAAGTAAATATATTCAGATGAATTTTCAACATTGAAAAAATATTTTAAAATAATTTTTTAAAAATTTTATTATTCTAGAATTGTGGATGTATGTGATTTTGGTTATTTAAAAATGACATAGTGCTTGACATTTTCGAATTAAAAATCATTTTTGAAATCATATATTAAATTTATTTTCATGGTATGGAAAATAATTAGCTAAACATAATTATAAAATATTTAAATTAGTTTTAGTGATATTTTATAGAAATGAATCATTCCAATAATTATATTATTACATTTCTTATGTATTATTCCTAATCATGAAGGATGATAATGTTGTACACCTCACCTTATTTGGTGGTTTTGATCGCCACACACTTTGAATGGTTTTTTAATTATTTATATTTCATGGATTTTGTTTTTTTATTTTATAAATGTTATAAAAAGAATTTAGTACAAAATTGATGGCTTGAGATTAGTGGGAAGAGTGATTTTAACTTTTTAAGCTATAATGTACTAGCAACGACCTGGTGGGGTACCACTATATTGCTAGTGATACCAGAAAAAATACTATTTCATTCCATGGGACATCATATATCTAGAATAAACATTTTTCTGAACCTCTGACACATAATGGAAAATTCAACAAATTTTTTATATGGTTAGATCCCTAAAAAAAGATAAAAATTACTCTTATAGGGTTCCATACATCCTTTACTTTTACCCCCACCACCTTACTATTCCCTCTTCTGTCACATAATGATTGTAATGCTATTGAAGTATATAAATACAATCCTAGGGGGTTCTTTTATGAATTTTGATAATATATTAATAATTTTAAATCTCCCTTGAGTAACTTTGTGTTATTATCTATCTCTCCCACATATTTACTTCTTTTTATTCCAAAAATTATTATTACAATCTTTATAAATGAAAGGTTGTGTTTATTTAATGCTTGTTACAATGATTAATATTTTATAAATTTCATAGTTTTTAACAACAATTTTTGTTAGATATTATTGGAAAAAATACCTTTAAAGAGAGAGAGTTGATCTATATTATAGTGAATGAGGGGATAGTGGATCACTACATTTATATTGATGAAGATTGGGTTCTCACTACAATTGATTGTGAGAGGTTTATGTGATCATGACCTTAAAATTGAGGGATATTTTGTTTTATTTAGAACAACAACTAAAAGATTTCAATGATTCTAATTACAACCAAGGATAACCATGGTAGATATGGTTTCGAGGGTATAACAATTGAAAACCGGGGATATTAAATTTGTAAATTTGGTTATCCCTATGACCAACAAAAAATTAGTTCTGGGGTCTCTGACAACCATCATTAAAAATAACAGCATAAATGAACCCCACTTAGGGATAATTGGGGGAGTAAATGATGGGATAACATTATAGATTATGTCTAATATCCTTTATTATTCTGTTGTACTTTGTCATTTATTTTTATGTTCATCTCTAGTTAAATTTTATTATTTTTTCCCTTTTCTCTCTTAAATTTGGTAAATTATAGTATATATTTGTAAAATTAGTTAATATTAATTGACCCCCCTCATACCATAATTATTTTGAAATATAATGGAGGAATGATATAAAGGTAGAGTTGGAAGGTGGGGTGATGATGGGGATGCATGGAATTCTACGAAGATATATTATGAAAAGAAAAAAATATGAATTAATAATTCATAAAATAAATTAATACTAAATGAATAACTATTTTTATTCATTTTATTAGGAAAAATTAACAAAATTGTTTAAATTGTTTATATACATATCCATCTTATTTGCTAATGTTTTTTAAAATAAATCAAAATAAACTATTTTATAATAAGTGATGAAAATAAACCTGATTAATTTTTTTTCTTTTTCATTATATTTTATAATGAAAATATTATCATTAATTTTTCTCTCAATTCTATTATTACGGAATTCAAATCAAATTTTTACATAATTGAATGCATCAGAATGGATAAATAGATTTTAAATAAAAATTTTATTCACAACACACATTATATATTAATTTAAAAAAATTATATAATTATTACACAAACAAAATTTTATACCTTATGTTATACAATGATACATAATTTTTATTTATATTTATTTTTTAGATTTATTAAATAATTTTATTATTAAAAATAAATATTATATAATGATAAAATATTTTAAATTTTTTTTATTCACACATAAAATTAATTAGATATAATTAAAAATATTAAATAATTTTTTTTACAAAATATAATTTTATATAACATACTAATAATTGTATCTTTTATGAATAGATTTTAAATTTATTATATTTTTATCAATTAGGAATAAATAAAAAATAAATATAATTTTATAATTTCTGATTTATTTATAATAAAGATAATATTAAAATTTATTAATTTATATAATAGATTAATTAATATAATTTTAAAAACAAATATTATTTTATAAAAATATATACATATTAATAAATATATTTTCATTATACAAAAATCATTTTAATTTACAAAAAAAATACAACTAATTTTTTGTTTATAATTTTAGTATATATTCATAAGTAAATAGTTTTATTTAATTATCATTTATAAATAGTAATATTATTATTAGAATCAATAGTATTAGAAATTAAAAAAAAAATTATATATATATATATTATGAATATTACAATATGTATTACATTATGGTAAAATTGAAAACTAGTTAATACTCATTCTTATATCTTCGTTATAGTCTTCCCATTTTTGTGGTTATTGATAAAAATCATCCAAATAGAAATTAATTTCAATCCTTCCTTCAAGGATTTGATTTCATTTCAATGTTCAATCATTCCGAAAAGAAGAAACCAATTAACTTCATCTCCGTCATTTTTTTCTTCCTAAATAAATCCCATAAAATCACCTGTCATGATTTTTAGATGGGATATGAAATTGTAATGGAATGATAGGGTGAATGGGTATGGGATGAAAAAGGGGGAGGAATTAGTGGTGTATGAGAAATGATATGAAATTATAGAAATAATATTAATATCCATTGTAATAACCCTTTATTTTAATTTTAATTTTGGTCTTTGAGTTTTCAAGTAAATAAAACATCCCAAGTATTTATGATTCATATAATTCAAATAATAATCTATGTTAAATATATCAAAAAAAATTATTACACGTCATCCTCAATTAGATTATAGCCTCGAGCAAGAAAGAAATTTTTTTGGGGAAAACTATTATATAATGAAAAAGCCTCACTTTTTTTAAAACAATATTAATGTTTTAATAAATACTTTTCAAGCCCTATAAATATTTATTAGTTAAAATATTATATTTTTAATATTTAAAAAAATATTATGTAATTTTTCAATTAAAAAGAAAATATAATATTTTAATCGAAAATGGAGTACTCATGAATTATACTATATTATTTTTTTTAATTTGATTTAACATTTATAAAATTTTAATTTTAAACAATTAACATCATATACAAACTAATTAGGAAATAATTATCTTTGTATGTGTTTATTATAATTTTATGAAATGGATTACTTTAAAATGAATAATGAATATTACTAATTTTTATTAAAAACTAATTTCATTATTAAAGTCAACGTAATGTAATGATTACTTTACATTAGTTGTAGAATTTAATTTCTTTATTTTTATATAAATTATTCAATTATATTTTTTAAATTTATTTTTACATTAATTTATTATAAAAATATATATTTAGACCAGACATTTTTCATAACACCAATTTTTCTTAGTGACTGGCTAGTTTAAATTTATATTATATTCAACCACTTATATCTGTTGATATTTTAATTATGTATTACTTATCTATTAATATTGGTTGCTACTTTATTAAATTGGTCAATTTAATTTTTTTCAATATGAAGAGTATTTTTAGTAACTTTTGTTTCAAACGTAAAGGGTAAATCAGGTTATTAATGTTAAAAAATGATAAGGATTATACATTCACACAAAAAAATTAGATAATGATTTTGAATGATTTTTTTCAAAAATGCATCTAAAATTTTGTTTTGTATAATTTTATGGTAATATGGATGTGATTAAAATATTTATAATATTTTGTTTAATGAAAAGATAAAAATGTCCCACTATAGTTTTAAAAAACTGTACTATTTTTAATCGGACTTTATCGTAGGTTTATATTGTATTATTAATTAATATTTAATAAATATTTATAAATATTGATCAGTTTAATTATTTTTAACTTGGAGTGAATAATTATTACCTTAGAAATGTAGTCAATGCTGAAACAATAATAATTAAATTAAAAGAAGAAAATAAATGATGTTAAACATATGCATTTTAATATAATATGAGATAATTAATATTATTAAAGAATTTAGTGGACTAAAATTTAAATCTAGGGATGTATTAATATATTTTTCACTAATTTTATTCGATGCATTGATGTGATATAAATCAATTTTATGTAATGTTGCCAAATTTAACATTAATGATATGTTATAATAAATAATATAATATAATGTGATTTAAAATTTATTATAATATTGAATTATTCCATTTAATTATTCTATAGTTTATAATATAAACCATTTTTCAATAAATGGGGAATTGTTTTATTTATAATAAAAATATCAACCACCAAATAGTAAAAATCCTTTTTGTTAGAGTCTATGTGAACGACGATAATGAGAGGACAAACCCAAATGAAAAGATATAATATGTGAAAAAAAATTGTAAAATAACTTATATATGAGATTATTTCCACCCATATAACTATTATATTATAAATAAATAATTTTATATCAATTTTTAATTGAAAATTAGATTATATTGATTAAATATTATATGAAATCCCAGGAGTTTCCCTCCCCACCATTAAAAAGTGCACCGATCCTTCCCTTTACATCAAACATAAACATATATTTGGTAATAAAATTCACATAAAAAACAATTAATATAATACATTATTTATTTATACAGCTATTTTAATAGTTATATCACAACTATTATGTCCTTCATCTATTAAGAACATGAGGCTGTTCGGAGAAGACGCATCATTTTTAATCAATAGTTTCTATGTTATTTATTCGTGAAAATCTTTAGACACTTTTTTAAAAATTTATATAAATTAAATAGTTTCATAAATATAATGAGGTATTTTTTTGATAATTATAAAACATATATCTATATCCAATTACAAAAAATGTGGAACAAAACCATCAGTCGTGTGTACAGAAGGCTACAACCTCATGACCGATATATTTCATTTTCCATCCCCGTATCTCATTGATATATTATAATGATATATTTAATGTTTTTATATTATATTAGTGGTAAAGTTATAAATATTAAAATATTGTATATAATTTAACTTATTTCATTTCCATTCACTGATAAATGTTAATGTTGTTTGTGTGTATCATTGGTCAACACCACAAAGCCAGGTGATTCAATTTTATTTTCCAAATAAAATGGATTATTTATATAAGTATATATAATGTTGTAATATGATGTCTATGAAATGTTTATAAATATAGTAAGATTAAATAAAATTGAACATCTTTTCAAAATGATTATTAAATAATGAGAACATTACTCATGCATATGTATGACCTACCCTCTCCCTGATTGTAACATATAAATTTCTTCATAGATATCTTTAATGGATCGATTTAAATGTGAAATTATTGTATAAAAACAATAATTATGTCAAATTAATATTTTTTATGATTGAGTAATAACTGATCGGAAAATATTCAACCCATTAAAGTCTTTTTTGACAAAAGTAATTAATATTTTCATAATTCATAATGTAAATTTTTATAACAATGTAATTTTATATAACAATGTATTAAATTAAATAATGGATTAAAAAAGATAAAAGGGTTTTAACTATAATGAAAAATAATATCAGGGTTTTATTTAAGAATATAAAGAACATACATTATGTTTTATACTCGAGGTGAGGGACTTTTTTTATAAAAATTTCTTATTTAATATTCCCCATTATAAAAATTTTACAAATGTCAAGTTGAATTTTTTTTAGAATATACAACTTGAAAATAATTTCACACATTCATGACCCCTCAATTATTTGATATTTCCATTATAATATTTTAATGTTTTTTGAAATTAAATGGTTTCTTTATTAAATTAATAGATTGTAGTTTTTAATATATTATATTCAAATAGAAAAGTATAATTTGGGTCCTTTAAAAAATCAATGATTTTTAATGTGGAATTTATTATTTAAGGTTTTTATTTTATAATAAAAATTCAAAAATAATATTCTATTTTTATTTATACATTGATAATAAATTTTTACACCTTTATATCCCTTATTTTATTTTCAGATTATTTTTGAAATTGTAATCATTTCCTCATAGAAAAATCCTATATTGATTATCTGGGTATTTGGGTATGGATAATGGGGTCTAAATTTTTTTATTATAACACATGAATGTTTTTTTAACAATGGATTAAAATAATTTAATGGTTTTTATACATGATATCGTATTTGGTCATCATTATGAAGGTTTGATCCCCATTATAGATCATGGGTGATTTTTTTGTGCTTATATAATGGCTCCATATAAAAATTATTAGGTGAAACGGTTGTAGCCTATAACATGGGAACATCTAGATATAACATCATTAGATTTAGTAATGATTAGGATTTCTAAGTAATTTTATTATAATTAATTCATATGTTTCTTCCAATTGGAATGGTTTTGTAATAATTTTTTTTTCATGATGTTCAATAAAATAAACATAAACCGAAAATTATTTCTATTGAACCTTTAGGTAAATAATTATATTTGAAAATGTATTATAATTTCTTATTTAATGGGAAAATGAATCTCTTTTCGGATGAAACGTAAATTTATAAGAAAATGTTATTCATGGTAATCAATTTTTTCAGTGGTCAAAAAGTTTTCATTTATTTATGTCCCTTACTTTTATATTTGTTATCATCACAAGATTAAATTTTTTTATTTGGGATAAGGATGGGAAAAGTAAAAGAATAAATTTAATTTAATTTCCTGAATCACAATTCTAAAAATAATAAATTTTTTATTTTAAATGTGTAGGTTTTTTAAAAAAAATTATATTTTTATAAGTTTTCCATTTGAAATATATGTTATTAATATATTTGATATTTTATCCAAATATCTAAAACTACAAACTAAAATGTTATTTTAGGAGTGTATGAAAGTAAGTTATTGTTTTAAGTCATTAGAATATGTAATGTGCACGTTTAGGTATATAAAATTATTATGAGATAATTTTTTAGACAACATTATGGGTTAGGATAATGATAATAAAATTACATGAAATGATTTTACATTGTTGATATGTTGATATGATATAAGATCTAAATATTGCAATGTTTCCCTAAAAATATATGTATGTTCAGAATGCATTTTATATTGAAGAAACAAGATGGATTTCATAGGATGGTACCCATAAGATAGTATTCTTCAGAATAAGTGACCATTACCGTTTGAAATTTTAATTATACATTTTTTTCTTGTGATGGATCAATTGAATAAAAATATAAATGTTGAGGGAATCAATCATAAAAAGATCATAGATATATAATAGAGGAACATGAATATAGTAGATTATTATATGGGAGAACATCATGAATCATGCATCAGATCATTTGACGCATGGGTAGTTAAAGGGAGGGTCGATTCCTAGGATAAAATACTAAAATTCATACAGTGTTCAAAATATCAAAAGTTACCTTTTAATTTATCAATTTTAAGTTGAAGATGATCAATAGTGGTTGTTGGTTAAAAATAATCTTGAACTATTAGATACAAATTCCATGTAATAAGATTTATTTAATAATAGTTTCCATGAGAAATATATTTGTAAGGAAGATCATCTATTGTGCGTGAACCAGTTCATGGAATTTATGTAGGAGGATGATTATTTTTAGCTAAATATGAATAAAATTATTCTCAATTTTCTCGGTCTATACAATATTTTATATTAGAACATTATTGTCAGATTAATTAGAATTCCTCATGGATAAAAAATGTATTAAATGGAATTACCTTTATATGAATTAAAAATTTATGAGATTCACGTTTTGTGTAATAAGAAGACAGAATGTGATTCCACTAATGATCATGTATGATATAAAAATTAGTTGAAAAAAGGTTTGTATGGAAGGAAAAGGGGAAGTAATAATTAATGTATTAGGAGGATAGAAAATTAAGTTATCATCTTTTGAAAGGTGTTACAAAATTATTCGTATGAAATGTCTTTTGAATTTTGGAATGTTTCATAGAATATGTAATATTGGTCATAGGTATTATGACCCAAATGAATTTTTTCTGACTAAATAGAATAATGTGGATACTAATAGAAATCCTTCAGTGGGATGTTTCAATTTCAAATAGTTTTGTAATTATACTAAAATGTGTCTAAATTTAGTTACTTAGGATGAAAACTATAAGAACAGAATGAAGAATGTTGTCAAAAAAAATTTTCTACTACTATGTTTGGTCCATGTCATCTAATAAAGGGGTGATTGGTATGTTTCATGTCATTTTAATTTACTCAAATACTTTTTTCATCTATGGATATTTTTTTTATTTATTGTTTACTAAATATAATGAATATTGGGTACAACAAATAGTTATATTATTATAGAACATTTTCTAAAAAATATTGTATTGAATGTTAAAGAGAACAATATTTAGAGGAATCCACAAACTGTTATCTATTGAGGGGACATGTAAAGCCCCAACCCATTTTTTCACCTAAACAGTGCCACGTGCCTTGTGTGACTAATCCTTAATAACACCTCCTCAAACACAAGAGACTACTAACTAGAAGAGAAATAGTAAGGAGGTGATAGTGGGTAGACTATACCCTCTACTCAGGATATGATAATAGTCTTATATATATTAGTAGATAATAAATAATATTAAACACTTGACCAGTAACCATCCAATGGTAGGAGAACATGAAATATTATATTTGAGTAGAAGAATAAACAACATCTATAATTAAATTAATAAATATGAAGACATTAAATTTTTAGATACTATTACCGAACATATATAGATATAATGTCATACAGAAAATATATAGATGGGTCTCAAATGGATGACCTTAAACCATGCATATAATCATGCTGATACAAAAAGAATTAAATTGAAAATATGACTGTTGAAAGAACATCATTTCCCATTTCAATCTATACAATGCTAAATATCCCCACACTATGGTCTAACTCTAGAGCTTAGACACTTACCATATTGTAAATCCATTAAATCTATGTGTGTCCCGAAGGGTTTATGCATGCTATTATAAAGAAACTCACTATACCACCACCAACTTGTTCCTATCCAACATATTTGATTATGAAGTAGTATCTTAATAATAAATATAACATTGTAGTACATAAGTGTAAAACTAACCCACTCACCATGTGCTTAGTAGACACAAGGGATTGATCCCCTACATCAACCAATGCAGGAATACAATTGTTGACATGATTCTTATCACAAGCCCAACAAATCCCCTAATTTAAATCATATTCGATGAATCCTTAGGTTGCACCTCAAATAAAATAAGATGTAACCTCATGAAAACTGACACCAAAAGACCAATAATATCCAACATTGCAAAGGAATTCAATATTAATAAAACCTAGTACCACTAACATCATCTCATAAGAAACCTTATCAGTGTAAAGTATGACTTTAGATGCATATCAATACCTTCCCTATATTTAATATCACCACTGGATTAGTAGCTAAATTTTTTTAATTAAATTGTCCATGCTCCCCAACAATTCATTGCCCAATGACCTCATGTAATGAGAGCGTCACACTGAATTGATAGTCTCATCACTGTTAACTGGTTTATTCTCATAATCCTTGTGGCTTTCTACTGAGTGAATCACTAACAATTAATCAAACCCTATATATCAATGGCCTCTAACCATCGTAGTGGTCAATTCCACCCCATTATCTGATACTTACTATGTTAAAATAATTGCAGACGATTCATGGGAAATCAAAGGTGAGTGTCATTCACCAAATAAATCCCTTAGACCCATGATTCTAGCACCTCATTCTCCTACGACCATGAAAATAAATCAGATGACCCTCTCAATCCTAAATCACCTAAGCCTCACCGGAATACTGATGAAATCTTCACATCATATTGATGATCATGTTTTCCAAACGATGATCAACATCCCCTAGAATTCAAACACACACACACACAAATATATATAAATCATGCCACACCAATCAAGACAATCACATCTCATCCATTTAGATAAGCAAATCAATCTCAATCACCAATCCAAGACCCTCAAGTTCCCATATAACTAAAAAATAAATCTGAATAATTTGAAAATAATTCAATTTAATCAAAACAAATTAATTTAAACAACATAACAGTCCAACCTAATCTTATAAAGTCCCACATCTCTCACTAGGCTTTAACTATTTCTAGTGTCAAGGATCATGAAAATAGGAATATCCAACGGTCAATTTAGTCAACCTAAAGATAAACCAATAATTTATAATGGTCTAACTCATTCAAAAAATTTCATTCTCAATTTCAAAACCCAAAAAAAGATAATAAATATAAATGAATATTGAGAAACACTAACCTCATATTGTTAGATGTCGACTCATATGACCTTAGACCCTACCTCGATCCTATTTGATTATAATTGAGATTTATGAGAAATTACCTAAAATTAGGATAAAATTGGTCACACTGATTTAACAGTTCATAAGGTGAGAGAAAATTATAATATAATAATAGTGATTCAAGGGAATAAAAATATGGATCTGATACTATAGTCAGAGAAAGGAATGGATTGTGGGTATGTGACATGGCTCAAACCATTGTGGATGAAAATGGGAGGATGAACCCCCTAATGTGCATGACCAAGGAATAAGATTTATGGGGTAGGAAGAGAAATATATTTGGTGTAAAAAATAAATTTAAAACATTTATTGTTTCGTTTGATTAGTAAAACCGTGCACAAACCGTGTGGTGCCAACTAAACAAGCAACTAGCTCGCACGGTTGTCCAACACAATTTTCATAACCATGTGGAATCCCTATATATCATCTTTGAAAAAAACGATATTGTCTATTCCTGGCCTTAAAACCCCTCTTATGAATTGTAAAAAACATGTACATGGCACCCAATGAGCCTCATAGTTACTCCTTGGAGGCCACATGGCATGTTAAAACAACATACCCTAGTATACACACCTAAGAAAGATGGATTCTCTGCTTTTGGAATAGTTTTAACCTAGACTAACTCTTTAGAGACAATATGAGAATCATAAATCATATTAATATATGTTCTTGGGTCAATGGAAAAATCTGAATTAATTTTTTTAATCAAGAATGGTGTTGGTCTACTAACCAAATTTTAAGAATTCAAAATGGGTGAGGAATTGGACTCAAGATGTTACAATTTTTCCAAATTAATATATATAGTCCTAAAGCTATAAGACAAATCTGAGTGGTGGTACAAAACATACCCATATCAATAAAATAAACCCAAACTAACCTTGTCTCAAAATCATAGATCAACAATATCAAATGGGCTCCCCACCTTTAGAGTTACCAACCCAGTAACATATTGGTGAAAACACTCAAACCACAACCACAACCCATTGACCATCCCCACTCTAAAAGTCCCCCCCCCATGTTTCATTTACAATCATAATCTTTATAATGTGCTTGGATATAATACCAAACACTCATAATACCCTGCATCTCTGTAGATGCTCAATACTTTTCCAAGTTTCACATGACACATTCAATGGCCCATGTCATAGTAGATGCTCCATGAAATATGTATATGCCCATGACATACCTCCAACTATAAATATCTTACTATCCTACTCGAAGGATAGTTATAGGTAGCATGCACCCAGCCTGATATCCAACTACCTAAAGCAACACCTCTCTGTGGTAATACACTATCCACTGGTATGGAACTCACTACTAGGTCCCATTATCACTTCCTTGAACAAAATTTGAAGATGACTCATAGATACCTTCTCCTAGTATTGTTCCCGATCAAATCATCGAACCTTTAGTCAACCATGTTCATTGACATACAATTATCTAATAAATATTCCTACATAACCTATTGGGATTTCTGACCTGCCTATATTCTAAAAACTCCATCTGGGCTTGATATAAAATAATTCGCACGTGAAAAAATTTGTAGAACAAAAATAATACCATCGAAGAATTACTTTATGTTGGTATACATAATTTTAGGGCTTGAAATATTTATCATAACTCCTCTCGGTCCCGCTTCTTGTAATATAAAGCATTGTAATACAAATATATTGACTCCATAACCTTTCTCTAATAATATGGATGCATCAATATTCCCTTGGCTATGATCACCATATTCATCACCTTTGAGAATTATTCAACCTACATATGCTCATCTTTACCCAAATGGTGTTCGGTATACCATCCTAGAAATTCCTCACCCATTAGGTGTCTTTATATCAACCATACATTTTATTACACAACAATTACGTAGTTTTCATAGAAAAAACATAATAGTGAAAAATAACCAGGACCCAATTGTTTATTTTCTAGGTAAATGTAGGAACATACATAAAATTATAAATAATAAATCCAAAAAATTATTTAATTTTTTCATATCTACCATATTAGTGTTTATATCATCATGGAGAATTTTCTAAAACATTGAGGTTATTCTATGTTCTCAATAGAATATAGTTGATAGTGGTACTCCATGTAGCCAAAAAATTTCTCTAATGTATACCCATGAAATTTTATCCCATCAGAATTCTTCTTTTATTTCGGTAATGTTGTATGTCTTTGTAAAAAATCCATAATAACCAATGTAGCATTGTTTCCTCTAATTCTCTCTAGATATCCAGTAAAAATGGCCATGGTGAATTTTTTTCCATTTCCATGTAGGTATGGGTAGTGTTTTCATCACCCCCTTATACATTTTTCTTTCAACAATTACTTTATGAAAAAATAAGAACATTGATTTATATTATGTGATCTCTTTATTTTTATTGTCCCACTAATAATTCTCTCTGAGACCTCAATACATAATTATGAATCTTGGGTAAATAGAAAAATATGAGCTATGGGTATTATTTAGAATTACTTTTTTATATCTTGATTAGATGGTACAAATAGTTGTGACCTAAAACATATGTCTCATTCCTCATTAATTTTGAACTCAGTGGATTTACCTTTTCTGATAGAATCCACCTTCATTTTAATTTCAATATCATTTCTCTGATAATCCTTTATTTTATACCTGTGGGATGGTTGAGAAATAAATTGGTAATAGAATCAAGGTATTCTATCCTTAATGATTCAGACATTCAGAAAAGAGAAATCTTAATATATTTGGACATTATAAATTCTCATCATTGATAATGTTGTAGGATCCCTTTAACATAGAGATTCCACCACTTTATCATCACAACTAGAATGGTATTGGACTGAGTAGTCATATTCTTTGATGATTTGTAACCTTCTTCACTAGAAATTATTATCTTAATTACATTTGAATATATATTAGATTATTTAATTATAATTATTTATTACATAGTCCTCCACAGAGAGATAATGAAACCAGATTTTTAATGTGTTGATCACAATCGTGAACTCTAGATCTGGAATAGGACATTTTTTCAGGATAATTATCATCTTCCTTCAGGAATAGTATATTACATTATTATTTTTCACGTGTTCATAGCCTAATACCCTATTTGAATCATTTATATATACTATAATGAATTCCCACTCTTCAGTTGTATGAGTACTTATGCAGTGATAATCTACTTTTTCAAATCATTAATGAATTATTCACATTCACTAGTTTCGAAAAATGTTTCTCCCTTCTGATTTATCATAGTTAGTGGGTTTCAAAATCATGAGAATTTTTCAATCAGCCATTGGTAATACCCATATAGAACAAGGATATTACGGATCTCTATTACTATGTTTTCATTGGATACTATTTAATTTCCCTTGTCTGGGAAGGGTCCATAGATATTTCGTTTTCTGGTGATAACATACCCCAAGAATAAACATTCCTCCGTCTATAACATTAATTTTTTACCTTTCATATACCTTCAACCATCAAAGGGTCTTTAGAACAGTATTAAAATTCACATCATGTTCTTTCTTTCGCTTAGTGTATAACATAAAATCATCATTACTTTTAATAAAAAAATTTCTTGGTAATCTATAAACATTGTATTCATTAAATCTATTAATATTTATATAGCAGTAGTGAGTCTGAAAAAAATCACAATGAACTCATAGTTTCTATACCTGATTTGAATGTAATTTATTGGAATATCATTCTTCCATAAATTTGATTTTAGATATCCAGACCGAAGGTGCACTTTAGATAAATACATGGACTCACATTTTTAACCTTCCAAATCATTCATCCATATAAGGGGATACTTTTATATTGTCATTTTTTTAATCTAATGACAATAAATGAATAGGTTGATTGATCCATCATTATCATCGATAAAGATGATTAGAACACCCCATGGTGAAGAAAATATGCACCTAAAACCATTTTCTAAATTCTCTTGTAATTTCATCTTTAGTAACACCAATACAATGGTGAAAATTTATTAAGGTGTCTTTGATAATGGTAGTGATCCCAGAATAAGTTAAATTCAGAACTCATCTTCTTTATTAGGAGGAAGGCCATGTAATTATTTGGTGAATACATTACTATAATTCAACCCAATTAGATTTACTTCATGAGTTATTCTATCCATTGTCTCTATAAATGGAGCTAGATATTGTTTCTCATAGAGAAATAATATCCATTTTTTGGTGATAAAGCTAATAGATATTCACCCACCTTATTAAAATCATACACAATTGGATGAAGCCATGGTATTTGAAGAGAAATATATGTTTCTCAATAATTGATGTTGGAATTGTATAAATATATCCATTATTTGATGAATATAGAGTAAAAATACACCAAAGGAATTAAGTCATTATATTTTATGAGGATTATTACATGAAAAATAAACGGGGAGGATGTATATACATTGGATTTGACAAATTATCAAAAAAAAATTCTAACAGAAAACTAATCCACTATATTATGAGGTGGAGTTTTAATATTTATAATAAACATTAATGATATCAAACAATGTGTAGAACCATAATAAAATAGTATGTTTTCTATTCATGAATGAATAAATAGTATACCAATCACCACATCCTTGTAAAGATCCACCTTAAATGTAATGATATCATAAAATTTCCCTTCCATATTTGTATTTGGTGGATGTTGAAATAAATTTTCCTCTTTGTACATGATATTTAGTGCACTGTAGTTCATAGTTAACTTTCTCTCTACAGCTAAAACATTAAACCATGGTTGGTGTTGTTCTTTCTCCAACACATTCTACAGCTTCATGATGTATCTTCATCATTCATGACCATGGTAGAATTATCTACCACAAATTATAAATTTAATTATCTTATTGAGGGAATTTTTATGATTCTTCTCTCCATATATTTGATATGTGATTGGTTGAGTTTTCATTACAACATTTTCATTATATCATCTAGTTTGAAACACCATTTTGGTTTTCATTTTTTCTATAGGCATGGGACAATTCCCCAGAACTCCATCTCCACATTAAGCGCACGAAACCGTCTTTATAACCCCCAATGTCATGAATGTATATATATATATATATATATTTTCCTGTGTATTTATCAACCACTAATGAATAAATCTTTTTATATAATCATAGTTGATTACAAAACTTGATGTATAGATTGTAATCATTGTGAAATTTTATTCGTAATCCATGATATATTATTGATCTCTTTTTTACTTTAGCTTTATGAGTTCTATCTAATTTATTATCTGATGAGTTTCGGTGCAATACTAATTGAGAAATAAATTACTAAGGTCCTTCTTATCCATAACTTCATTTTCATCCTTCATGTTGGTTTTCATAATACACACCCACCATTGCTCAGCCCCTCCATATGAATGATAAATGGTCATAGCAACATTATCCAAGTCAGAATAGTGAATAATATAAAATATCATCTCTATTTATATGAACTTTTATTTCATGACTGTTAGATATGATATTTCCCTAAACATTGGTGGTAAGTCCCACATAAATTAATCAATAGACAGTTGCTCCATATATTGGGAAATAAATTTAACATAATTAAAGTTGTTGGACATATCCTGAGACATCATGGTAAGAATAGATATGAACATTTTAATTATACCTCCCAAGGAATTGGGGATGTCATTTGGGAAATCACTACTTTTTACCTCACATGGGTAATTTTCCTAACTTCACTTTGTTCAAAAAAATATTCTAGAAATTAATTTAAAAAACATAGGTCAATAAGTAATTGATATAGAATATATTCTATTTTGAAATAAACTCTAAAATAATATCATATGACATCCATAGGATTAATATTTTCTAAAACAATGATTCATTGGTTATTAAAAATTCTTAGCATAAAACTAATGCTTTTAACTAATTTCCTCTGATCTTAATTCCAAAATTAACAAAAAACTACTCTGATACTATGTATATAGACTCTTATTTTTATTGAATAATTATTAAATCATTTAAATGGTAAAAACATAAAATAATTAAAAAATAAGGATCCAAAGGATTGATACTATATAATATTTAAAAAATATATGACATTTACATAAAAAAACATAATAATTATTTTAAACAATCTTTTCTATATTCTTATTTTCCTTCGTGTACTCTATAGTATAAGTAATCATGAGAGGATAAAGAAAAAATAGAGGGGTAAGATAAATGTACATTAAGAGGATAAATAATAACATAAATCAATATAACATGTGCGAGAATAATTGTCATCATAAAAACATAATAATAGGATCATCGTCATAATAAGGAGATAGTGAATCTGAAAAATGAATGGAAGATGGATATATATAAAAAACGAGACATCATGTTATAATGATTAACTACTACACATAGTTATTAACAATGTTAAAATCATGTTCACACTTAACATATGTGTATAATAGTAACATCATCATTGTGAAAAATATATAATTATGTTCAAACATAGTTTACATTATATTATGAGATACATCAAATTGACCAATGTAGTGGACTGATATATAAGTATGGGTGCACCCATCACATCCAAAAATTTATATAATCATACACACCACATAAAACATATATAAATCAATGTAATCAATTTACCCATTTAAAGTAATGAGTTTAATTTAGTAAAACATAAATTCATGAATAATATTGGGGTCCATAAATTTAAAAAGTGAAAATATATTTTTTATATGACTAATAAATCTTGATAGAGAAAGAAAAACTCAAGAGGAGTCAAAATGTGTTTTGTAAAGATGATTTTTTTGGAAAATATTTTAATTTTACTCAAAATATGATTAAAAATTTATTTCAAAAATAATAAAAGTGGGGGAAATAGAGAACATCTATTGAGAAAATATGGCATGAAAGAGGAATAACCCAATGAAATGAAATTGGGCTAAAGAATCCCCTTAAATTATATCTTAATTTATTCTTTTAATTTACATCCTAGATAATAAAATTACATTCATTATTTATTAAATCCACAACCTTTTTTTAATTTATTTATTTTTTTATCATTTTATTATGTTCAATTATGGCCTTTATGATGAGTTATAGATTAAAATTTGTTCATTCTAGGATATTATGTTTTTATTTTTTTAATGAATAGTTCATTTATGAATATGTATTTATGATCATGAAAAATGGGAATAATTATCCAAAATTGAAATTATATTATATGAACCCAACCCCAGATTGACTGGATTTGGGATCTACTACAATTTACATTGGCATGATTACAAGGAATCAAATCATGAAGCTATGATATTTTAGTAGTATTGGTATACTAGATACATACATGGTTATTTTATTACTAAATAATATACTAATTACAACATGTTTTTTTCATCATACAAAATAATTCACGTCAAGGATACCCCTATTACATGTATTATATCCCATTGTATCATTCATATATACCTTCTTGGATTCCTAGGAAAATAAACATTGTAAAGTTGAGATGAATTCTCAGTATAGGTAATGAATAGAAGAAGCAATAATGTGTCAATGAGAATAATAATTATGGCATGGTAAGTAATAGAAATAATATACCATATAATCAAAAACTAGAAAGGAAGTGAGTAAAAAATATGTAATGATAATAAATGGAAACACTTTGTATTCCAAAATCTATATAATGAAAAATAAATTGGGAAAGGTAAGAACCAAAAACACATACAACTTAATAAATAAACTAAAAATAAAATGAATCCATAGATAGGTTAAATATAGATCTGATGGATGAATAATAACTGAAACTAAATAAATGAAATTCATAATTATTTGATTCCATTTTTTATAGGTATATGGAACCTTTACTATCATATATCACTTTATATATACTAATTTGTTCAAAATATTCATCCAACGAGTCTACTGATGCATTTTGGTCCATCCATTACCTAGTCCCCAACCTGTAGTGCTGGAATTAAATGGTCTCTAACCCATAGATCTTGCATTAAACAATCCCTAATAAAAATTGTTCATGTACTAATAATTTAAATATAAAACATTCCTTATAAAATATTCACATTGAATAAATGAAGTATGATTATAAATATTTCCACAAATAATCAAATAATTTTCCAAGTATACACTATACAAAAAAGGATTATGGTTTTGGAAATAATCATAACCATGGAAATTGATATGGATATTTATAGTAAATTAAATATTTAATTATCATAGTACATTGTATATTTTGGGAATCATAGAAGTTAATTTGAATACAATCCTTATCAAAATAAAACATAGACCTTACATATTATGATTAAGGATGGTATAAATATATCATAACCCACAAAGAGTAGTGAAATGGTCATTTAATTTATAAATGGAAACATTATAAAAGTATCTTTTAAAACCATTCATGTGTAACATATCATTTTTTAAACCTTTTGAAATCTATTTTCATTCATAATAAATTTTGAAAAAAATTCAATAAAATTAAAAAAATTTAAACATCAAAAGGAATATTCAAAGTAATGATGAAAGGTGAATCCAAATAATCTGTAAAATGTAAAGAGAACATTCATTATTGATGGTAAAAGTTAAGAAAAATTCCTTGTTCAGAAAGAAATAAGAATAAAAAATTGATTAAATTGGTAAAAACAAAATTGGGTAACAATTTCATTAAACATCATTTTTAATTTTTTTTAATGTTCTATATCAAATAATGGTTTTATAAGAAAATGGTTTCCACAACTAAAGAGAGAAATGGTGTAATTTTTTCTTAAAAAATTCTAAATAACCTTCGGTTTAAAAGAGTGGGAAAATAGAACTAATACATGAATAGGACATGAATTATTATAGAAGAGGAAAATTAATGGGTTTATTGGAAAATTTTAATATAATATCCTCTAATGTAAATGTCATTGAAATATTATTATAGTTATTGTTGATAAAAATAATATTCAATCATTTTGAACTATCTCATTCCTCATTGATACATTTTGAATCATTAACATCATGATAGAGTAATATTAAATGAATGTTTATAATACAATAAAGATAAAAGGACTAGTGATGTAATATAAAAAATGTTCTATATATACAATAAAAAACACATAAGTGGTGATCATGACATTTATCTTCTAGATGTCATAAGGTGAGATGTGAACCCCTTACCAGGAGTTTCATTTCAAGTGAACATCCTTTATATTAATGTATAATAAAAATATGTTTATTATATACATTCGTAAGGTATTTTTTCAGGTTTATAATTACATGTATTTCAATAATTACCATGTTGTGTAAAACTTTGAGAAATGTTATGTTTAGGTCGTGTTTTTTTACTAAATTTTGTTTATATGTAAAAAATTATAATTGGTAGGTAAACTACAGTCAAAGGGATCATTATATAAAATCTCCAAAGTAACAATACTTAAATAATTATGATATTTATACCCCAAATATATTTTAAAAACAATCATTATATATCGTCATAAAAAATGAATAAACATTACGATTATTGAGACAGTATGTTGTAAGTATGCATGAGTAACATTCACAGTTTTCAATGATCGTTATGGAAATAAGTAAGTAGAACAATATCATTCCATAATAATCATTATATCAAAAATATTAAATCATTTAATTTTATATAATTATATATATACTTCGTATTATGTTACAGTAATCACATTGTGTCAAAGAGGTGATAGTCTATACATCCAAGAAAGACTTTATCACATTTTAAGTGCATGTACTGTTAATAAAGAAAACGATATATATATATATATATATATATTAATTTCAGAATGTTAATTATGCCATTAATATTATATAAACTTTTATATTGTCTCAATTCTTTATTTGATAACATCTACTACAAATTCCATGTATAGTGTGAATGAAACACATCTCATTGTAGGGATGGTAGTCCACACTTCCTCAAACAATGTTATCATATATATGTAAAATGGAATGTGTTAAAGGTATATTTAATAAAGGTATTACAGAAATATAATGCAATTAAAAATAGAATATATATCATATATAAACAAATATTCGAACATAATATCACCATGATAGGTGGTATATGAAAACTTTCCAGTCTTTCTTTCATGAGATAGTAGTCCACTATACACAGAAAGTGTATATTAATTACACATTAGACATATATATTTTACTTTTTGGGTCAAAACCAAATTATAAAAATATTGTAATTTATTTTTTATAATTTTTTTTCAAACCTAAAATAATAATATTTGAAGGGTTAGAGAACGAAAATACAACTAGAAATATTATGGAAATCTGTTACCATTAAATCTTATATTTTCATTTGGATTGTACGAAAAATATTGATAAAATTTATTTAGATCCACTAGAATGAATTAAGGTCTAGGGGAGGGATGTTGGGAATAGTTTTATTCTGATATTGTAAAATCCAATATGGTTATAGATGTGTTAGGAATGGGGATATGTGGTGGCCATTTATAGGAAATGAAAAGGACACACCTAGAATATTTGGAAATAAGTTGGGTGTTCACGTGTTCATCCTAACAAAATTCATAAAAAATAAAATTAAGAATATAAGTTTCATATAAGATTTACAAACATAAATTTATTATTACACTAGTGGATATGTTATTTTCTCTCCTAAGATAAAATTTTTGTACTTAATTATGTTTAAATATGCATTAGTAATTATAATTGATTTTAATTATATTCAAAAGTAATTTTGGTAAAAAAAATGGTCTTATTAAACATTATAAAATATACTCATTATTAATATGGAATCCATTTTTTCAAATTATAGTCATATAAGTGTCAGATATTATTTTAAAGTTAATCCCATATGCGGGAAGATAATACAGTTTTAAAAAGTAAAAACATAAAAACATTTTCTATGTTTTAATAATCTATTACAATGTAAATTTTTTACAATGACATGTATGTTATTAATTAATAAAATAATGTACATATTAAAATTTTAAACACAATAAAAGTATAATTTATTCTTTTAAATAAATTATATGAAATATATGTTTTGAAATCAAATTTTATATTTTTACCTACTAATTAAAATTTGATATGTTTCTGATGAATATCAAAAAATTACCCTAAACCAAATTCTTATTCAAATTCAATGGTAAGTTTTATTTTGTGTAATGTCTCGACCCGGAAGCCACTAAAACGGTGCTCTGATCTGGTTCGCCACAAGGCCTCAAGCGCGCCTCCCCGTACGCAAGAGGTTACCGACTTGCAACGAGGTCCTAGGGTGTGATAGTGGGGATTCTATGCCCTCATACAAGAGTAAGAAAATAATGAAAATAAATAAGTATCATACAAATCGGAAATTAAACAGAGTGTTGAAGTAGTAAACAACTGAAATAGAACTACCTATAATAGTAAAATGTTGTAAAAGTCCAAACAGAATTGCAATACAATACAACACCAGTCACCCAACGGGCCGACCATAAAGATACAAGTACAAAAGAAACCGAATGTAAAAGTACATGGCTCTGCTACTAACTCTGACCCGAACCCCGTACCCAATCTCCAGACACTGTCGAACGGTTGCAGCCCAATCCGTAGAACCCCTCGAGCATCTCTACTCGATCATGAAACACTAGGCCTCAGCCCTAAACACCATGCATCTCGTTCTCAACCTGAAAAGAAGACATAAGGTCCACACGTACACAGAGGTGCATGTGTAGGGGTGAGAAACAATCTCAGTAGGTCACCCCAACAAGCAACCTATAATTGTGCTACTAAAAGTGTATATGATAGCAACGTGCTCAGCCTAGATAGAACACAACAAAGGAAGTAAACCATACGTGCAACCATAGACGAACTCAGGGTACATAATCTCGGTCAACTAGGAAAGTGCCACCATGGATGTCTATATATAGATATGTTCACATGTATAGTCCTATACCTATACACATATACATAAATATGAATATTCAATGATTAGGTGATTCAAATAACAAGAAGCCACATCAGCAGTCGATCCTTGGGACCATAAGCCCGATCTCTTGGACATTCGGTGAGAGGGCATTAAGCTGGACGCAGTGACACTCAATCCATGTATCATTATGTCGATCTCTGGGTCCTTAATCACATCAACATATACCTTCTTCGGCCAATGCCAGAAAACTATCTCTGAACAAGTTAACCAAAAACAAGTAACCAGTTCAATATAATCAATTCTGAGTTTCTCCGAGGTTCGGCCTCGACCGACCATCTTCTATACCCAAGCCATAGTAGAAACCACAACAGGATATCAACAATTCAAAGACAATAACAATTCCAAACCTATGATGTATCTTGGATTTTTCAACAGAAGCAATCACCACAGTGAACATACAAAGTAACCACTATCCTCAGACATGTGAATCATTTCCCTCAGGTAGAGAGAAACAAAACCCTCAGGTGACTGCCCTCTGGCATAACGAATAGTGCCCTCAGGTGTATAAGAATCATTCCATTAGGCATGGAAGCTACTTCCCTCATGCATGAGAAACATTTCCCTCATGCTAAACAATATTTCCCTCAGGCTAAACAACCACTGCCCTCAGGCATGAAAAACATTGCCCTCAGGCTAAACAAAGACAGCCCTTAGGCTAAACCGAAACTTTCCCTCAGGCGAAACAAAACACTTCCCTCAGGCTAAATAAAATACTGCCCTTAGGAATTTCATAGGAAATCAAGTAACGGGGCCGAGACCACCATACAAACAAGAATTTGCATAAACTCTCTCCCAAGAAAATGAAATTCATAGCATAATCATGGCATACACTCGGGTATCCTGGCCAATCGGCTAAACAGAGGAACTATAAGGCCTCGGCCTTAAACATTACTTATTATTGAATTAAATGAATAATTCACTTTGAGTATCTTTTTAGGTTTATAGTATTAGATAATTATTACATAACTATTACATCTCAAAAGATTACAAATTAGACACTTCTACTAAGTTTACATAAAATAAAAACTCTTAAAAATGAACTTGTCTACTTCCATGTTTTAGATAGCATGAAGTTTCCTTGTTCCCATCCTTGACATTATTCCACATTAAGTCCTATGAAAATCATTTCAAAAAAAACATAGGGTGAGAATAAAAAGCTCATTAAGGGATAGAAAAAGAAGTAAAACTGTTAGTTTTTCCAAAACAATAACTAAACCATGAATACTTAATCGAAGTAATACTTTTCACCTTTATGAAGCAGAAAATACTCTTCATTGAATAAAATATCATTACGTACCCTTTTGTAACCAGAATATTACCATATAAAAAATATAAAGAACACATAACATATAAAGGTAACTTGGGACATAAACATACAAAAATGGAAAAACCATACGGTCGACTTCCACGCATATCACTTAATGGAATAGCCATATGGCCGACTTCCATACCCAATTCATTGGAGGGTATAATATAACCACCCGTCCTGGTATTCACGACACCACCCATCATATGGTTTATCCCATAACCACTCGTAAAATGTCTAAGTACCATCATTACACATAAAATATTGAAAATATAAACATTTAAATTAGAAAATTTCATTTTCAATTACAATAAGTAATTCCAAGATATTGAATTAATCAATCCATTCTCAAAAATCATTTAAATGAGATTTTTGAATCAAAGTGTCCCATACCACTTTCAAGATTTTAAGGGAATTATAATTTTAAAACATTAATGTCCATATAAATAAATACTGCAAACCTTTATAAAAACATGGACATTAAAGATAATGATTTAGAATAATGAATCTTTAAAATATTTAAAATGATATTTTTGTTAAAGAGTTTTTAACAAAATATGAGACTCTTGAATACAAATAATTGTGGAATAACAATTAATCCAAACATTATAATATGTTTAGAATAAATGGATTCATGACATAATATGTCAAACGACAGTATACACACCATATAAGAGTGAATTTGTGCATAACAACAATGAAGTCTCAATGGAAATGGAAATTGAGATCAGATCCATTATAAATATGGTATCCTTAAATTAAGGATAAATATATCACATAATTATGTGTAAGAAATATGAATACACCCAATATAAGTGGATATTATGTGTGAAACAATCATAGGTCATTCAAACATAATCCCGTAAAAACAAAACTAATGACATAGATGTTTAACTCAATGAAATGAGATTGAGTTATGATTTCCCATACAAGTTCGTAAGAATTTATCAATGAGATGATTATGTGTAGAAATAGTATATCAACACAAAGGTTTGTGTAAATTACAACATAGAGATTCCACACATAATCTTGGCATAATAAAATCAAGAAGTAGATGTTTAACCCAATGAATTGAAAGTGGGTTAGGAAGTTCCCTTACAGAAATCCGACAGCCTAACAGCGTCACTTTAAAATTCAGAAAATGAGTTGATGAGAGAGAAAATTGAATCTCATCACATATACATAAAATTTACATTAATAAAGATATATAAGAACATATCCCAATATAATAGAATGTGAATTTAAATACATAACAAAAGAAGTCTTTTAAAAATAAGAGGGTGAAAGGTCCCCTTAGCGAGTTGGGTAACTTTTGAAACATACACCCCATGGAAGAATGGTCATAAAATGAAGATGTAAATACCCATAAATGAAATTATACTGCACAAAGTGTATAATAATTGGCAGTACATACACCACTCAAAGGAAATAGTGGAAAATGTAGCATAAATGTCACGGTAATAAAAGTGAGATGAAAAATCTCTTACAAAAACTCGGCAGCCTAACAATGCCACTTAAAACTTGTAAAAATGGATTTATGATATAAAATAGGGTCTCTCATAATATGAACATAGAAATTTCAGTATTAGTAATATAAAATAACATCCCCAAACATATGAACGATGAGCTTAAAAGAAATGACATAAAAGAGAGAACTTAAAAAGAAAGAGAGAGGTTGGATCCCTTACCTCGTGTCCGACCTGACTCGATCATTCTTTAATCTCCTGAATAATAAAATTTGGACAATTTATAATTTCATAAGTAACTAATTTAAATATTATTATTCATTTAATATCACATATTATAATGATATAATAATTTTCTAATAAAGTGAGTTCATATCAGACGTTTTTGTCGATGTTCGGTACATGAGTAAAAATTGAACTTGATGGTAATGAATTTTCCATGTAGTTATAGGCACATCATCTCCAGAATATTATGAATGTTTTAAATATCATATATATCCAGTATATGTTCATTTTTTACTATTCCATAACATTTGGAGATAAAAAATTAAAAGCACCGTTCATGGAGACGGTAAGTCGTACGTACACACGAATGCTAATTTCATTTTTTGGCACATTAATGTAATTAAAACTAGATGAGAGAGATATATATATATATATTATAATTCCAGTATAATATGTATGATATATATATCACATAATTTAATCAATTGAATTTTTTATACATTCCTTTTATTGCATGAACGAGTCACATCACTTGAGGGGGTGGTATTCCACACCTCCTCAAATGAAATTATCGCATTTGCACAACATGAAAAGAATAAAGGTATGTATTAAATATAAAATACAGACGAATAGAGAGGAAATAAATATAATATATATCATAAATAAATATAGTTCTATCATAATGGCCTCCATGAGAGGTGGTATGAGAAGATAGAACAATCATCGTTTTGTGAGGCCGTAATTCGCCATCCACAGAAACAATATGTTCTTTAACCATTAGACGGAGGTGTGTGTTAACATAGATCAAATACTCCTCATAAAAAATCCTAATATATTTAATATTCTGGTGTTGTTACAAAAGAAATAAATAAAAAGAGTTTAGGGTGTTGGAGAATCAAAATAAAACAAAAGAACACTAGGGAAGACATTAACTTTAAAACAGGTAACTCTTTTCGATTTGAGATCAAAATCTTCCTTGGGAAGACTTCTGCCCAAAGTGAGGATTCTAGGAGTAAGAGAGGGATGTGGAGAGAAAAATGGGCAGGGTTTGGCCGAGCCCAATTCTTGAGAGGTGTGGGTAAGGTGGTAGAGGTGGGGGCCTTTTATAAGAGCAGAGGAGGGGTACTCTTGGAATGTTATAAAAGGATACTTTATTATAAAATGTTTTTCAGATTTTAAAGGTCCCAAAATTATATATTTCTAGGAAAAGGTGATAATAGTTCTAAATACACCCATACAGTAGGTTTTTGAAATGTGTAGATCTTAGATTTTACATTATTTTTTCATTTTATATAAATCGTTAAATAATGAGGTAATTGTTGCATCATCATGGTGTCATAAATAATTTAATTTATTTAATGTCTAAAAATTATAAAAAAAATATCATGATGTGGGAAATCTTTTTATATTTCTAATTAATTTTTATATTCAAAAATATGACTTGTATAACCCCATTTAAAAATGGTTTTAGTAAAAAAACTCATGTTTGTGACATTTTTATTTTAACTTTAAATAAAAAGTTATTTATGTCATTTTCCTAACAAAGTGGCTCCATGGGGTCCCCAAGTTGACCCATGGATTTTCTTGGTCGGCCATGACACATCCAATGAGGGTATTATATGTGTCTAGGTAATTTCATATTATTAAAACATCATTTTTACCTTAAATTACACTAATTACCTTTAATCGCGATTAATAAAACTTAAAAGTTACTATTCACCAAAAATTATTTTAATCTTATTGAACAAAAATTTACTTCTTAATGACAACCATGTATGTTGGATTTTAGAAAATCAAATCACAGAAGTGGAAAAGTCTCATTTAAATGAAAAATCATTTTCTTTAACTACCAGTTAGTGGTTTCACTATTCATCAAAAATTTAAGTTTTTCATAAAAATACCAGAAATTCACCCTAATCTATATTTGATATTCCAAATTAAAAAATGATGACTATTTTCAAAAAATCAAAAAGTATAAGTTACATTAATTAATTTAATAATTAATTCCCGCTGTCATAACAAAGAGCGTGTTTTTTAGAAACAATATCTATTAAAAGATTGACACTAGTTTAAGTCCAATTTCAAAGTGAAATTAATTCCAATGACCACCATTGGATTAAATGGTAAAAATATATTATAAATAAACATTAATCTAAATTAAAAATATAATCTATCCATCTAAATAAATCAGATTAAAATAAAGTTTTGAATTAAAATGAAACATTTTCAATAAAATGTTCGTTATCAGAAAAATAACAAAACTTTACACAAAGTAAACATTGATGTCTAGATTATAAAGAAGGTTTTTATATTTTCAAATACAACATATAAAATTTTCAAAAGTATATTTAAAAAGGGTTCTCCATCAAAAGGCGGTTACTCGACCTTTTAAAGAATATTTGAAGATTTATGCTTAAAATTGGATTCATTTTCATTTTAAGCCTCTAACATTTATTGGATAAAAGAAAAAATATTTGAAAAACATATATAATATTTTTGTATTTAGTTCCATTCATTCCTGCCATTACAACGGCTAGGCATTAACTACCATTTAAAATAATATTATTTTATTATTAGAGTGCCACGTATGATTTCAAAGAAACTTGTTGTTTCATATTGGGTAAGCCATCGAGCATATCATTCCCTTGAAATTAATATTAAAATTTTATTCACAAAATAGGGATAAATATAAAAATGTCATATTCATTATTTACCTGGGGTGTTACATCCTTCCCCCCTTTTGGGAATTGTGTCCTCGCAATTTTAAAATTGGGCTTGGAAACATCATTGAAAGTCCCACATCAGAACAAGAGTCAGTAAAACAATCACATTAAAAGAAAGAAAGAGAAGTATAGAGGTCACCGAGTTAACCCATACTAGGATTCCATGTAGGAAAATATGGATATGGAAGAAAAATAAAAGGTTCATGTTTTGAGGGATAGTGATAGAAAACGTGTTTATGAGAAAGTTAGCCACAAGAAAATCACAAACTTGTTGTGGGTTAAACGGTGTTCGATTCCCCAGTAGGAAAAGTTAATAGACAACATTTTTTTAAGTTACTTTTCACTGTGGAATTTATTTTTGATCTTACGGAAACATACTTACTTGTCATGTTGACATTAAACTTTTACTATATTTCTTACACAAAATCATACCTTCCCCAAATGATGAGTATTTAGGAAGACTTGTTCACATTAAGTGTACCATAATCAACTTCTAGAGAAACACCAAATCCACAAAAGATAACTATATACATCCCATTCCTTTATACCATAACCAAAACTAAAATAAAAAAGGTTAGTAGGAGATTAGATAATACCCAAAAAGGATAATCATTTATAATAAAAAAAATCTATTGTTAGTCTCCAAAATATGTCAAACCATACCCAAAGATCAACAAAGACCATTCAATAAAAAAAATTTCCATAAAATTATTCAGGTTAAACCAAACTAAGATTGAATCCCAAATATTTGAAGGATTTATTCACATAGTCTTCCAAGGTAAAAATTAACATTTATCTCCATATAATAATAGTTTCTCTTAACATCTCATATTGTAAAGTAATTAACCTAATCACATATCCTCTATGATAGGTTAATCATTTCCATAGATAACCCAAAATAAACATACTCTTGAATCCTAAAATTATCTACCTATAAAGAATTAGTCAAACTAACCAGGGACTTCACGTAGTCCAGTGGTAGGCGATAAATACCAGTCGCACTTTGGTTGTGGGTTCGATTCCCACAGCTTTGTCTGATGCGACAGGTTGTCACATGGTTTGCGTGTTGTCCTTTTTCCAAAACTACATATTTCTTAAAAAATTCTCCAAAACGAGATAAAATCTTCAAAAATGATCATAACATATTTTATCCTCATGTTTATCTCTTTCCTTTCATTTTTTATCATATCATAGAGTAACCCATAATTACCTAAAAAGTATGGATCATATAAACCCTAATTTTTACCTTTATAATTATTACCTAAAATTCCACATCGAGTTGGTCATCTCATACATGATGCATTAGAGAACTCACCAAGGTTCAAGTGGTTGGTCATGACTCCTTGATAGTTGGTTTAGCACAACCACGAAATTCCTCATTGAATCCCCCATTTCAACCAGTCTCTTAATCAGAGAACCACCACAATTTCCATCAAACCCATTGTCACTTTGGTGCCTGCTAGATCCACCCATTTACAAAAAAACCGAATTGTCAGTGGGCGTATATCAACAAAATCATCATGTACTAATGAGGAAGATAAACACTAAGATATACATTATCATTCACTTTATATAAAAACTATGGCTCTTTCTGAAAGCCTAGCCATTATGGTAATGTCACTTATGCTTATAGAATACCCTAACCTCTAAAGTTATCCAAACCGACCTTTGATACCAACTATAGGGCCCCGTCCTTAAACATTACATATTATTGAATTAAATGAATAATTCACATTCGAAATCCTTTCAGGTTTAGAGTTTTTGAGAATTAGGAAATAACTATTACATATCAAAAGATTACAAAGTAGACAATTCTACTAAGTTTCCATAAAATAAAAACTCTTAAAAAGAAACATGTCTAGTTCCATGTTTTACATAGAATGACGTTTCCTTGTTCCCATCCATGACCCTATTCCACATATTGTCCTGTGAAAAACATTTCAAAAAAACATGGGATAAGCTTAAAAAACTCAGTAAGGTATAGACAAAGAAGGAAAACTGTTAGTTTTTCCAAAACAACAAGTAAACCATGAATACTTAATCAAAGTAATACTTTTCACCTTTTTGAAGCATAAAATACTCTTCATTGAATAAATAATCATTACTTACCCTTTTTTAACAAAAAGATTACCAAAAAACCAATATAAAGAACACATAACATATAAAGGTAACATGGGACATAAACATACATAAATGTAATAACCATATGGTCTACTTCCACACATATCACTTAATGGAATAGCCATATGGCCTACTTCCATACCCAATGCATTGGAGGTTATAACGTAACCACCCATCCGGATATTCACGGCACAACCCGTCATATGGTTTATCACGTAACCACCCGTAAAATGTCCAAGTTCCATAACTACACATAAAATATTGAAAATATAAACATTTCAATGACAAAATTTCATTTGAAATCACAATAAGTAATTCCTTGATATTGAATTAATCAATCCATTTTCAAAAATCATTTAAAAGAAATTTTTGAATAAAAGTGTCTCATACCTCATTGAATCATTTAAGGGAATTATAATTTTAAAAAATAAATGTCCATATAAATAAATATTGAAAACCATTTTGAAAACATGGACATTAGAGATAAAGATTTAGAATAATGAATCTTTAAAACATTTAAAATGATATTTTTGTTAAAGTGTTTTTAACAAAATGAGAGACTCCTGAATAAAAAAAATTGCGGAATAACATAAAATCTGAACATTATAATATCATGAGAATAAAGGGATTCATGACATAATATTTCAAAGGACATTATACACACAATATAAGAGTGAATTGGTGCATAACAATAATTAAGTCTCAATGGAAATGTAAATTGAGATGAAATCCATTATAAAGATGGTATCCTTAAATTAAGGATAAATCTATCACATAATTATGTGTGAGAAATATAAATACACCCAATATAAGTGGATATTGAGTGTAAAAAAATCATAGGTCATTCACACATAATCATGGAAAAACAAAACCAATTACATTGATATTTAACTCAATGAAATGAGATTGAGTTATGATTTCCCATACAAGTTCGTAATAATTTATCAATGAGATGATTATCTATAGAAATAGTATATCCACACAATGGTTTTTGGAAATTACAACATAGATATTCCACACATAATCCTGTCATAATAAAATAACGAATTAGAGGTTTAACCCAAATAATTAAAAGTGGGTTAAGAAGTTCTCTTACAGAAATCCGACAGCCTAACAGCGTCACTTTAAAATTCAAAAAATGAGTTGATGATAGAGAAAATGGTATCTAATCACTTGGACATAAAATTTACTAAAATAAGGATATATAAGAAAATATACCTACATAATAGTATGTGAATTAAAAGACATAAAAAAATAAGTCTTTTAAAAAGAGGAGGGTGAAAGGTCCCCTTACCGAGTTGGGTAACATTTGAAACGTACTCCCCATGAAAGAAGGGTCACACAATGAAGATGTAAATTCCCATAAATGAAATTATAATACACGAGTTGTATAATAATGGGAAGTACATACACAAATCAATGGAAATAGTGGCAAACATAGCATTAATGTCACGGGAATAAAAGTGAGATGAAAAATCCCTTACGAAAACTCAGCAGCCTAACGGCGCCACATAAAACATCCAAAAATGGATTTATGAGATCAAATAGAGTCTCTCATTATATTAACATAAAAAGTACAGTATAAGGAATATAAAATAACATCCTCAAACATAAGAAGTACTAGGTTAAATGAAATGACATAAAAGAGAGTAATTAAAAAGAAATAGAGCGGTTGGATCCCTTACCTCATGTCCGACATGACTCGATCATTCTTTAATATCCTAAATGATAAAATTTTGTCAATATATAATTTCTTAAGGACCTCCTTTAAATATTAATATTCCATTCATATCACATATTATAATGTTATAATAATTGGTTCATAAAGTGAGTTCATATCAGATGTTTTTGTCGATGTTCAGTACATGATTAAAAATTGAACTTGTTGGAAAATAATTTTCCATGTAGATATAGGTACATCATCTCCAGAATAGTATTAATGTTTTAAATATAATATATATCCAGTAATATTCATTTCTTTAATATTACATAACATTTGGAGATAAAAATTTAAAAGCACCGTTCATGGAGACAATAAGCCGTACGTACGCATGAACACTACTTTCATTTCATTGGAACATTAATGGAATAAAAACTAGATGGGAGAGATATATATATATATATATTAAAATTCCAGTATAATATATATGTAATTTATATCAAATAATTTAATCAATTTCATTCTTTATACATTCCATGTATTTCATGAATGAGTCACATCACTTGAGGGGGCGGTAGTCCACACTTCGTCCAATGAAATTATCGCATTTTTACAACATGAAAAGCATAATGGTATGTATCAAATATAAAATAAAGAAGCATATAGAATAAATAAATACAATATATATCATAAATAAATATATTTCCATCATAATTATCACCATGAGAGGTGGTGTGAGAAGATAGAACAATCATCGTTTCGTGAGGCAGTAATTCGTCATCCACAGAAACAGTATGTTCTTTAACCATTAGACGGAGGTGTGTGTTATTTTATATCTAATCCTCCTCATAAAAAGATCCTAGTATATTGACGATACTTGTGTTGTTACAACAGAAATAAATAAAAAGAGTTTAGGGGGTTGAAGACGCAAAATAAAAAAAATAACACTAGAGAAGACATTACCTTTAAAACGGGTAACTCTTTTTGATTTGAGAACAATGGATTCCTTGGGAAGACTTCTGCCCAAAGTGATGATTCTAGGAGTAAGAGAGGGATGTGGAGAGACAAAATGGCCAGGGTTTGGCCAAGCCAAAGGCTTGAGATATGTGGGTAAGGTGGTAGATGTCGGGTCCTTTTATAAGAAGAGAGGAGGGACACTCGTGGAAAGTTATAAAAGGTTACTTTATTATAAAATGATTTTCAGATTTTAAAGGTCCCAAAATTATTTATTTCAAGTATAAGGAGATAAGAGTTCTAAATCCACCCATCCTGTAGGTTTTTTTCATGAGTAGGTCTTATATTTTACATTATCTTTTCATTTTATTTAAATTGTTAAATAATGACGTAATCGTTGCATCATCATGGTGTCAGACATGACACATCCAATGAGGGTAGGACATGTGTCTAGATCATTTCATATTATTAAAACATTATTTTAACCTTAAATTACACTAATTACCTTTAACCGCGATTAATAAAACTTAAAAGTTACTATTCACCAAAAATTATTTTAATCTCATTGAACCACATTTTACTTCTTAATGACAACCATGTATGTAAGATTTTTAAAAATCAAATCATAGAAGTGGGAATGTTTCATTTAAATGAAAAATCAGTTTCTTTAACTACCACTTAGTGGTTTCACTATTCATCAACAATTGAAGTTTTTTAGAAAAATACCAAAAATTCACCCTAAGCTATATTTGATTTTACAAATTCAAAAATGATGACTATTTTACAAAATTCAAAACATATAAGTTACATTAATTAATTTAATAATTATTTCCCACTGTCAGAACAAATAGCGTGTTTTTAAGAAATAATATCTATTAAAAGATTAACAATAGTTTAAGTCCAATTTCAAAGTGAAATTAATTCCAATGACCACCATTGGATTAAATGGTAAAAATATATTCTAAATACACTTTAATCTCAATTAAACATATAATCTATCTATAAAAATAAATCAGATTAAAAGGAGGTTTTGAATTAAAATGCAACATTTTCAATAAAAATGATCTTTATCGGAAAAATAACAAAAATTTAGACAAAGTAAATTTTGATGTCAAGATTTTAAAAGAAGGATTTTATTTTGTCAAGTAAAACATATAAAATTTATAAAATCATATTTAGAAAGGGTTCTCCATCAAAAGGCAGTTAATCGACTTTTTAAAGAATATTTGAAGATTTATTCTTAAAATTGGATTTATTTTCATTTTAAGCCTCTAACATTTATTGGATAAAAGTAAAAATATTTCAAAAACATATATAATAATTTTGTTGTTAGTTCCATTCATTCCCACCATTACAACGGCTAGGCTTTAACTACCATTTAAAATAATATTATTTTATTATTAGAGTGCACCGTAAGATTTCAAAGAAACTCGTTGTGGTGTATTGGGTAAGGCATTGAGCATAGAGTTCCCATTAAATTAATATTAACATTTACTCAAAAATAGGGAAAAATATAAAAATGTCATATTTTTTATTTACCTGGGGTGTTATAGGAACGCACCCCTGGGTGGTCCTAGATCCAAGTAGTGATCCCAAAAAATAGTTATACATATTCATTAAACTACCTATGAAATTATAGGTATTTAATTAATCAAGGCCTCTGCCGTATGACACCCCAACGTGGGTTTTTAATAGAACGGTATACAAAACACACAACAGTTGGAATTTAAACACAAGACCACCTACTACTCAGGAACACAAGGCAAAGTAGGCATCCCAAAAAACAAGAATTACACCTCGGGTCGGGCTCAACAGCCACCATCCCGGAAGCACCTCTGGTAACCAGTACAACATCAACAACCTAAGTCAGATATAAACAAACAAGTGGGGGTGGCCGAACGCCCAACCCAACACTTAAAACATAACCCCAAAAAATAACTAGCTCGGAACGGGTTCTAGATGACACCCGAACACCTTCTCTACCCAAAACCAACATAAAAACTCAGGTCGGTCAAACAATAGGCACTCGTCGGGTCCCACAAGTCAAACACCAAGGAGTCATCCTACTCGGGATCCTTCAGATAACTAGAGAAAAGGAATCCTACATGGTATCCTTAGAAAATTTAACCCTACATGGGATTATGGAATGAAGAAAAAAAGTGGCAACCCATAACATGGGTCCTCTCAAAAAAAACAAGAAAGAGTTCCTACAAGGACTCCCTAGTTCAGCACACAAGCAAGGAGTACCTCAGGGGACCCTTAGAAGCATCTGGTATCATGGCCTCTTAGGCTAGAAGGGCACATCTCACTAGGGAATTGTCCTCTAAAGAAAAGTTTATGAAAGATAGCTCACATATTATCTCCTATTAAAGGTCTCAACTAAGATGGTCCGAACACCCTACTTGTCATACACGCCAAGTCTCACTCTCAGGTGACAACTAAACTCAATAACTAGAGGATGAACCCATCCATTTAGATAAAAACCAAAAAAACCCATTTATATGACCTCTTAATGTCAAAAGGATTACACCATAGTGATATTCATGGAAAAATTATCAGAATCTACTACTCACACGTCCAATTCTGACTTCTAGATCATAAGATATCCCAAAATTACTAAACTAGAGCATTACATGGCCAGAGTACATGGCCAGAACCCATTGTGCCTACCTGTGTAAAATTACATGATGCGTTGTTTACTGTACATGGCGTGTACTATTCCCAAAAAGACACACCGTGTCTGTTTTCACCCGAACACATGCCCAAGTACCACTACACGGCGTGTACTCAAAGTACATGGCATGTACATCAAAAAAACCCTGAAAAACCGTGTTATATTCCACACGGCCATCCACAAAGCCACCCACTACACGGAGTGTACTCAAAGTATACATCGTGTACTTAAGAAAAATTCTCCTTCTCCGAACGGGAAGAACACACGGCGTGTTCCCCTAGAACACACGTCGTGTATACTGGGATTTCTGATGGGAAATCCCTAAAAAAACATGATTGGCCCATTTTTTCCCCCGAAACAGAAAATCAAGCCCCATGGGCATACAAGAATGAAATATAAGTCATTAAAACATAAAACAAATTTTTTTAAGGGAATATATGGAGAAAATGTAAACAGACCTACCTTCGGGCGGAAACCGCCGAAGCTTCGGTTGATTTCACGGCTCCTGGTTGTCGTACGCCGACTCAGCGCGTCAAGGGCTTCAAATTGGTACCCTTATTGCCCCCCAACAATCCCTCTTTCTCAATATCCCTATCCCCCCATGGAACACAGCCAAGGAGAATCCACATAAGTAGAATGTACAAGGAGGAGGATGGAAGGAAGAGAGAGAATAGAAAAGAAAAGAAGAAAAGAAAAGGAAGAAAAATAGGCCATGGTCGGCCCCAGTGCCTGACATGAGTTTATGACTTATCTAGGATAAACTTTGAATTCCAGACTCAAAGGCACATATGGAATCTCAATCTGACACTCCGTATAAAATTTACTACCAAAAAAACTTGCATGAATAAATTAAGATTTAATTTCATAATATTAAATATTAAATATTCTACCAAAATTCGAATCGCTCAGATTTCCACCAAACTCCTGTCCTAGGGTAAACACCCTATTCCAGGACCAACAAAGTTTTCAAAAAAATTATCTGAGATCATATGGTATGGGAAAATGACCATTTTACCCCTCACGAGCATCCAACAGAAAAAATTTAAATTTCTGCTCAAAACGATTGTCCGGAAAAATAGGGGCTCTTACCAACTCCCCACCATAAATATTCTCATCCCCGAGAAGCCCAATGAAAGAACCAGAAGTCATACTCATAACCTGAGCATCTACACAAACAATATATCTATATTTTCTGAAGACCGGCCTTATAGAGTTAACAACTACCTTCTACGTAGAAGATATTCAACTATGACCATCCCTGTACTCCCCACTATATGATTACCCTTATCGCTGTCTTAAAAGAAACTCTGAGCTCAAAATCTCCTAGAAAACCCCAATGTTTAACCTAAACAAGGAAAACCACCCTCAACAGTCCAATGGTGCACTCCCCACCATATGGTTTTCCTTAAACTGCTCCGAGAGCACAACCTGAACAGGTTCCATCCACAACAGGGAAGAACCTTAGGAAAGAAAAAGGAGCTCGATGAAGGTCGAATATCTATCATGATACTCAAGGTAAATCAAGACAGTGCATGATCATCTCTAACAAGAGTACACTGAGATTTCACTAAAGGCGTGTCTAGCTACCTCTGATTCATGATAACATCCCACCAAAACCTGACCAGGATCCCAACACGGGTCAACAATTTTCACACAGTTTTCACTAAAATAGAACAGACATAGACCTAAAAATGTTCAATTAAAAACCAAGAGTATCTATGTCTTCCACCTAGCCCTATAGAAAAAGCCTCACAACTGGGTCATGAGGCCTAACCACCTAGCCTAAATGATCCACAACCTCTTAGAAGATGGTAAAGATCACAAAAACCATGGAGAGTAAAAACCAAAAAAACAACCTAAAAGGGACCTGATCCTATCCGAGCATCCTCATAAGGAACTAATCCCAGGAGTTCACAACCCAAGTAGAAGAGAAACTGAACTAACACTCATCGTGTATTTTTATACAGAAATACCACAAGGAGGTCCATTTCAGAAGAAAAAACTTAGTATCTATCAGCATCAAACTCAATGATCTGATTAAACAACCACAGACCCGAGAAACAACACCCAATAAAGTGTTAAACAAAAAGGCATCAGGTTCCACAATGTCCAACTCGGATCACTACACCACCTGTGTAGGAGGACTGAGTCATCATCCTCACACCAACACCTCAACATAGATCCACATAACCTACCATAAGAGTAAACAATATTTGTAAGAAGACCCAAAGGTCTCAGTCATCAGTAAAAACACACACTAGTAGTCTTATATGGTGTGAATCCAATGTGCCTAGTATGATGCATGAGATGCCTCATGTATTTTTCATCCAAAATCCAAAATCCATCCCTGGCATCTTACGAATGGAAAATATCCAGAGATCCAAAGTAAAAAAAATCACCACAAAACATGTGAGTCGCTCAAGAAGAAAATCATATACAACTGTAACATCAAAAAATCAGAACATCAATCCCAAACCCTGGAAACCATGACTTCTTACCGGAACAAGTGTTCTCGACGCACCAGCCCGATATCTATCACAGGTTCCAACAAATTCCTAATAATCTTGTCTACCATATCCCAAATAGTAAAGACCATGAAAGAAAACTCCTTTGATACCACTTTGTAATGTCCCGACCCGAAAGCCACTAAATTGGTGCTATGAGCCAGTTCGCCAAAATGCCTCATGTGTGCCTCCTTGTACGCCAGAGGCTTCCAACTAGTACTGTGGGCCTAGGGTGTGATAGTGGGGTGACTATTACCTCATACCAGAGTAAGAAAACAGCAGAAATAACTATGTATCATACACAGCGGAATGTAAACAGAGTGCGGAAGCAGTAAACATCTGAAATGGAATTAGCTGTAATATTAAAATGCTGTAAAAACCCGAAAAGCTTTGCAATACAATACAACACTGGTCACCCACCAGGCCGACCATACAGATACTAGTACAAAAGAAAACAAAAGTAAAAGTATATGTCTCTTCTACTAACTCTGAGCCGAACCACGTACCCGATATCCAGACAATGTCGAACTGCTGCAGCCCAATCTGTTGAACCCCTCGAGCAGCTCTGCTGGATCATGCAACACTGGGACTTATCCCTAACCACCATGAAACTCATGCTCAACCTGAAAAGAAGGCATAAGGTCTACACATACACTAAGATGCAGGTGCAGGGGTGAGAAACAATCTCATTAGGGATCCCTGACCAGTAACCTATAACTGTGCTGCTAAAAATGAATGCAACAGCAACGTGCTCAGCCTAGCTGAAACACAACAAAGAAAGTAAACCATACGTGCAACAATAGGCGAACTCATGGTATATAATCCCTGTTAACTGGGTAAGTTCCACCATGGATTTCCATATCTCTATACTTACACATGTATAGTACCATACCTATACACATATACATAAATATGAATTTTCAATGATTAGTTGATTCAAATAACAAGAATCCACATCCACAGTCGATCCATGGGACCATAAGCTCGATATCATGGAAATCTTGTGCAAGGGCATTGAGCTAGAAATCATGCCACTCAAGCCATGTATCATTAATTCGATCTCTGGGTCCGTAATCCCATCAATAAATACCTACTTCAGCCAACACCGGAAAAATATCTTTGAATAAGTTAACCAAAAATAAGTAACCAGTTCAATATAATTAATTCTGAGTTTCTCTGAGGTTCGGCCTCGACCGACCATCTTCTATACCCAAGCCACAATATGAACCACAACAGGCTATCAACAAGTCAATGATAATAACAATGCCAAGTCGGTGATGTATCATGGTAGGTTCAACAGAAGCAATCAACACAGTGAACATACAAAGTAACCACTGTCCTTAGACATGTGAATCCTTTCCCTCAAGAAGATAGAAACCAAACCCTCAGGTGACTTCCCTCATGAATAACTAACAGTTCCCTCTGGCATATAAGAATCTTTCCCTCAGTCACGGAAGCTACTACCCTAAGGCATGAGAAATGTTTCCCTCAGGCTAAACAACACTACCCTCAGTCTAAAAACGCCATGCCCTCAAGCATGAAAAACATCGTCCTCAGGCTAAACAGTCCTTAGGCTAAACATAAACTTTCCCTCAGGAAAAACAAAACACTGCCCTTAGGCTAAATAAAATACTTCCCTCATGCATTCCATATGAAATCAAGTAATGGGGCCGAACCCAACGTACAAACAAGAATTTATATAAACTTTCTGTCAAGAAAATGCCATGCATAGCATAATCATGGAATACCCTCGAGTATCCTGGCCAAACGGCTAAACATAGGAACAGACCCCTGGGGTGGTCCTAGATCCAAGCATTGATCCCAAACAATAGTTATACATATTCATTAAACTACCTATGAAATTATAGGTATTTAAATAATCAAGGCCTCATCCATATGACACCCCAACGTGGGTTCGTAAAACAATGGTACACAAAACACACATCAATTGGAATTTAAACACCAGACTACCTACTACTGAGGCACACAAGGCAAAGTAGGAATCCAAAAAAACAGTAAAGACGCCTCACGTCAGGCTCAACAGCCACTAACCAAGACAAACCTCTGTTAACCAGTACAACATCAACAACCCAATTCAGATATAAACAAACAAGTGGGGGTGGCCGAACGCCAAACCCAACACTAAAAACATAACCACACAAAATTTCAATCATGTCACAGGTTCTAGATGGCACCCGAACACCTTCTCTACCCAAACCCAACATAACAACTTAGGTCGGTCAAAAAACGGGCACCAGCCGGGTCCCCCAAGTCAAACACCAAGGAGTCATCCTACTTGGGATCCTCCAGATAACTAGAGAGAGGGAATCCTACACGGGATCCTTTGAATTGTTGAATCCTACATTGGATCCTCAAATGAAGTACAAAAGAGGCAACCCAAAATAGGGGTCATCTCAAACAAAATAGGAAAAAGTTCCTACAAGGAATCCCTAGTTCAGCATAAAAGCAAGGCATCCCTCAAGGGACCCTTAGAAGCATCCGGTCTCATGGCCTATTAGGCCAGAAAGGAACGTCTCACTAGGGACACGTACTCTAAAGAAAAGGTTACGAAATATATATCACAGATCATCTCCTATTAAATGTCTCAACTACGTTGGTATGAACACCCAACTTGTCATACACGCCAAGTCTCAGTCTCAGGTGACAACTGAAATCGATAACTAGAGGAAAAACCATTCTATTTAGATAAAAACCACGAAAAACCCATTTATATGACTTTATAAATTCAAAATTATTCCACCATTGCAATCTATGCAGAAAAATTCTCAGAATCGACTACTCACACGACCAATTATGACTTCCTGATCATAAGATATACCAAATTTACTAAACCGGAGAAGTACATAGCCAGAGTACATGGAAAGAACCCATTGGGTCTACCTGTGTAAAAGTAAACGGCATGTAATTTACAGTACATGGTGTGTACTATTCAAAAAAAAAAAGTCACACCATGTTTTTTTCACCCGAACACCTGCCCATGTACCACTGCACAACGTGTACTCAAAGTACACGACGTGTACTCCAAAAACCCTTAAAACTGTGTTCTATTCCACACGGCCAACCACTAGACGGCGTGTACTCAAATTACATGGCATGTACATAATAAAACATTTTATTCTACGAATGGGAAGAACACACATCATGTTCCCATGGAACACACGCCGTGTATACTGGGTTTTCCGACAGGAAATCCCTAAAAACACCCAATTCGCCCGTTTTTTATCCTGAAACAATAGATCGAGCCCCATGCGCATACAAGCAAGAAATACGAGGCATTAAAAAATTAAAAAAAAATTCTCAAGGAATCTATGATGAAAAAGTAAATGGACCTACCTTCGGGCAGAAATTGCCGATGCTTCGGTTGATTTCACGGCTCCCTGTTGTCGCAGCCGACCCAGCGCGTCGAGTGCTTCGAATTAGTACACTTCTTGCCTCCAAACTCTCCATCTTTCTCAATATCCCAATACGCCCATGGAACACGTCCAAGGATAATCCAAACAAGGAGCATGTGCAAGGAGGAGGAGGAAGGAAGAGATAGAAAAGAATAGAAAAGAAGAAAAGAAAAGGAAGAAAAAGGGGCTCGGGCCGGCCCTAGTGCCCGACCTGAGTTTATGACTTCTATAGGATAAACTCCCCATTCCGGACTCAATGGCGTAGGAAGAATCTCAATCAGGCACTCCGTATAAAATTTACTGGCAAACTATCTCACGTGAATAAATTAATATTTAATTAAATAATATTCAATATTAAATATTTCGCCAAAATTCGAACAGCTCAGATTTCCACCAAACTCCTACCCCAGGGTAAGCACACTATTCTGGGACCAAGGGAGTTGCCAGAAAAATTATTTGAGATCAGCTGCTAGGGTAAAATGACCATTTTACCCTTCACGAGCATCCAACAGCAAAAATTCAAATTTCTACTCAAAACTACTGTCCGGAAAAACAGGGGTTCTTACATTTTGAAATATTAAATTGGTTAAATTTTAAAAGTTATGATTTAAAATGGGTTCTCCGTTCGGAGGATGTAAAAATTCCATTATAAAAAATATAGTTTTTTAAGTGTAATATACTGTTTATTCTTATATTATTCATATCATATCTAATGGATAAATATCAAAAATATTTTACTGAATATATAACAAATATAGTTGATTAAAATCATTCACTAATTGTAATTAATGACATTTATCAGGACAAAACACATTTGGAAGCATAATAAAATAATATTTCTTATTATATCCAATTGGTTCTTAATTTAGTTTCTCATTAACATATAACACATGAATTTGTTTAATATTTATATAAACCATATATGTTGTTATGTAAGATAAAAATATTCATAAATATTAATATAATGGATAGTTTAAATAATTTTGAATTAAATAATAATATTTTAATAATATATTATTATTTTTTGAGACTTGGTCTAGCATGTAACACAATCTATTTTGGAATGTGACACTTGCATGTAATGCAAGCTATCAAGAATGTCATATATTGTGTGCAACACAAGATAACTCAGAGTTTCATGCATTGAAATATATATATTGTATTTTCAATAGTAAATAAATAGTACAGTATTATGATATTATATTCTTATACATGCTTGGTGTCACATTTAATACACACTGTTGAATACCTGGTTCTTACTTAAGAATTTTAATGTGTCGCATTATTGTACATTATTTCATTTTCATCTGCTCAATTTAAAATCGATTTGGGTGAAATTATTATTGATATTTACTATGTTTAATTCTCATAATGTGACAAGGGTTCCTAGGTCATCCTCTATAAAATAAATAATAGAAAGTACCACAGTCACATGGGTTAATTTAACTAGGTCTCTAAGTAGGAGAAAATTAATGGAATATTGAGAAAGATGATCCGAGGAAATGATTTAATATTTATATGGATTTATAAAGGTCATCAATCAAAATCATCTGAATTATCAACTGAATGTTGTGGGAATCAAATCCATAAATCATTGATGATTTAGGAGACCATCCGTTCAAAATTATTTAAGGTATTAAGAAAAAATTATATATCAAATTATTTAACCTAATATTGTGTAATTATTCTACTACCCAATAATAGAAGGAAGTATTATTATATGATTGGTTTACATTTTATATGAACAATGCAATCATTTTTTTTCTTTGATTAAAATTTAATTCATTTCCATAACACTAGAAACTATTTACGAAAAAAGAAATTTTTTTGACTGATGAACTAAAAGAAAATTTTAAAGCATTGTAAAACCTATAAAATAGTGATAAGTATATTTATTTTTATTTAAATATCTTCGCAACCCAATATGGTTCATATAATAATATTTAATCCTTAAATGTGATAATACTAGTTCTTTATTAGTATCTTTTCATAAAATTGTCAAACAAAAAACAATGAAGAATTAACCATGACATTGTGCAGGTCAGTGGTTGGTGTGATAGCCTTATTATCCTTCAGTCATGGGATGAAGAGCTGTGGAATTTCAAGATTAGACTGGATATCGCATGGATTTTATTTTTTCATATTCAAAAACCAAATTGATATAATTTCCCAAAAAAATATTGTGGACATCCTTGTTATTATATAAATTACTCAGTAGACTTTTAAATGTGGTTTTTATTATAACCTCAATACATAAAAACTAAATCCAATTATTTCAACATAGTTCATTCCTTAATCATGTGTTTATAAATAATATCATTCATATAATTTCAATAACTTGAAACCATATCTCTAATCTAATACACCATAGTTTTTGCATTGGTTATTCTTTGAAATAATTAAGAACAATGGTTTCTAAATAAAATGTGAGTTATAATAAGTTTATTCCCTTGAAGTGCTAAACTGGTTGCCTTGTAAGGCTCATTGTCTTGTCATGTGTTACTCCGAGTGAGGCCCCAAACACTTTATCAGAGTTATTATTACCAGGTACACCTGTTCCAGAACCACGTCCAATTATAACATCTAGTCAGGGGTATATTTTCCATGAAGACCAACATAAAATATACAATACAAATTTTATACTATGTTATTCTATACGTATCCAAAAAATATGCCTTGGGGTTGTGTTCTCTGACTTGTTTTTTCATAAATATAGGTCCCAATGTATCTACTAAACATCCATTGATAACAACTATTATGTTATGACCCTAGAAATCACAAATCTGGTTTCTAATACTAATTGCATTGAAATGATTACAATGAATAAAATAATGATGGAATGAAAGTTTAGTAGTCTTTATAAAATAGATAAATAGATAATACTTTTATTATAAAATAATATACAAATAACAATGTTTTATTTTTATTATTCATTCTAAATAAGATAGTTTTAGGATAACTCTAACCCATCTAGTATATCTATACATATATTTTATAGTATGATTATTTGATTCTAGGGAAAAGAAATATAATAAGGGTGAACAAAAATTAATAGTAAGGACACTATATAGTGGATTAAATAATAAATTAATGTGAAACACAATTAAGGTAAGGTAAATACTAAAAACTAATCACAAAATATACAAAAAACTGAGAATTCTATACATAAAAATATAGAATGTTAATAAATTTAAACACATTCCATTTAAATAACATGATAAGGGAAAATTAATATGGTAAGATAATAATGTCAAACACATTCCATTTATTCAATGATCTAAAAATAAAATGCATCCATACATATTTTGAGGTAGTATCTCAAGGATAAAAAATACTTGAAACAAAATTAGGGAAATTATTAATTTTCAGACTCCATGTTTCTTATATACATTGAACCAGTAAAATAAATATAGAGTTTAACTAAACTGATTTTTACAAATAATTCATCAAATAAGACTATTGATTATTTTATGGGATTCATTAATGAGTCCCCAACTTGTATAGCTTCCATTAACAGATATTTAACCTATATATCTTGTATTAAATGATCCTTAACTTGTATATTGCATGTTGAAATAATTTTAATGAACAATATTCCTTATAAAATATTATTATTGATTAAAGGATAAATGGTTATCCATATTTACATAAATATATATAACATTGAATGTATACACTTTATAAAAAATGTAATATAGTACAGGTAATAATTATATCCATTAAAAATGTTATGGATATTTATGGGAAATTAAATGTTTAATTAGCAGATGTAATTGAATTTTTTAAGGGGACAAAAGGAATCACAGAGGTTCATGGGAATACTAGAATTGGGAAAATAAAAAATAAATCATCAAAAGGATTATTAAGGATGGTATCAATACTACTTTACCTAGGTAGACTAATATAATTTTTTTTTTCTATTTTATGACTGGGAACATTATAATAATATATTTTAAAATCTTTCTTGAGGAAAATATCAATATTTTTTAAAACACATTTGAAAAATGTTTTCATGGAAAATAACTTTTGAGAACATTTTCATTAAAATTTAACCTTATGAAATGGAATCATTAAAGGAATGAATGTGGTTAAATCTGTACATTCCATACAAGGTAAAAAGTTTATTCATTTTTCACGTTAAAACGGTTAGAGAAATTACTTGTTTAGAAAGAGACAAGATGAATACATTAAAAAATGGTAAAAGAAAAATATCCATAATAGTTTATTTACCAAACCATTTGGAAAAAGTTTTTTTAAAATTATATATCAAAACATGGTTAGTAGAAGTAAAAATGTTTCGCCGACTAAGGATTAAAATGATGTTGAGTTTTCTTAAAAACGTTTTTTAAAACACCAGACATACCATATAGTGGGAAAATATTCATAATACATGAATAAGGTCATGAATTACCATATTACTGTAAAAGGAAAGGTTTTATTTAAAAAATTTAATGTAATTTCCGTGAATGTATATACTATTGAAAGGTCCTTATAGTTATTATTTAGAAAAAAATATTTAAACATTACAAAGTGTCACATACCACAACGACACATTTTAAATCATAACCATAATGAATGAATAATATTAAATAAAAGATTAATATACTATGAAAATAAATTTATTAATTATATAATATAAATAAATTTTCATTATATACACTACAGAATGAATGTATGTGGTGCTTAGGAAATTTATCTCATGGTTGAAAAAAGATGAGAGGTGAATCTCTTACCATGAGTTTCCTTTCAGGTTAACATCCATTAAATTCTTGTTTAATTAAATCATGTTAATAATATAATTGATTCATAAAATTTTTATATTTTATCATTACTTTTATTTTATTAAGTATCTATTTTTTAAAACTACTTAAATAATTAGGTATTCATCGGTTGTTTTGTTCAAATTCGTTTAATGAGTCAAAAACAACTTTAGTAAGTCCAAACTATTCAATGCGGTCATTATAAAATATTATAATAATATTAATAATGAAATAATTATCTATTTTATACATCAATTATTGTTTTGAAGATAATCATTAATTTTTTTGGTGAAAATTTAACCAACGTTACGAACATAGAGACAGTATGTCATAAGTACATATGTATGGTGATCACATTTTTCAATAACCAATGTGGAAAGAAGGTATGTATCAAAAAATAAATAAATAATGAAAATTATATAATAAATAAAATATTAGTTAATCATATATACTTAAATATACAATTATTCTGATGTAAAATTAATCACATCATGTCAGGGAGGCGGTTGTCCACACATCCAAAAATGACGTCACCAATTTTTTATGTGTGAAGTGGTAATAAGGAAAATGATATATATAAATAGAGTATATTTATTGAAATTTAATTAGGACATGAATAATATATAGTGTTTTTTATGTATGGTGTTTTTAATTAAAACCATCCTTTATATGTTCAATGTATAGTGTGAACAAATCACATCCCTTTGAGGGGGTGCTAGACCACACATCCTAAAACGATTTTATAATATTAATATAAAATGGAAAGTATTAAATTTATGTTTTATAAATGTATTAAATAAGTAATAATAAATTATAAATGTATTATATATCATATCTAAATATTTTTTCTATAATAATTTCCCCCATGATAGGTTGAAAAAAATGAATAATCATCGTTTCGTGAGGAAATAGTTCAAAGTAAACTAAACAATATGTTCATTACCATTAGATTAAAGTGTATGAAAGTGTAGGTTGAACCCATAGAAAAATTCCATGTATATTGAGTATACTTTTATTTTTTAATAATCATATATAAGAAATATTTTACAGGTAGCGGAATGGAAATAAAAAAAGAAAGCTCAAGTAATGATCATACCTCTAAATTGAGTAACTTCTTTTATACTATACCAGACGGAATCCTTAGATTGATTCTTACAAAAGGATATGATTAAAGTAATATGGGATTTTTTTGGGATGTTATTTTTTAAAATATATTATCAGAAATAGAGGTTTGAGAGTGATGAGAAATGAGGAGAGCAGGTGGCCATTTATAGTGACAGAAAAGTGCTGGCTTGGAATTTTTGGATACAAGTTTAGAGTACACATGTTATTACCTAAAAAGTGATACCAATACAAAAAAAATAATTAATGTAATGTTACATTAATATGTATGAAAATTAAATGGGTTTTTTACATGTTTCATGGTCATTTGGGTCCCCTTGTTAAAGGATTAGTAATTTATTAGGCTAAATTATTCAATTATAAATTTAATTAATTTTAATTACATTTAGTAATAATTGTGTTAGAAAATTTTTATATAATTAGAAATTATAAATTAAAATGGTTACACATATGTTATAAATTTTTATTTTCCGATAATATAAGTGGTATAAATTATTTTAAAATTCACCGCATAGGTTGGACAAGAATTCTGGGTTTTAATGTAAAAACCTTTGAAAGCATTATATGTTTTTACAATCAATTTCAAATTTAAATTTATTTAAATGGAATAAATTTTATTATATGATAAAAATATTATGTAAATAAATATTAAAACAACATAAATTTATCATTTATCATTATTTAGGAATTATATGAAAAAACAGTTTGGAACTGAAATTCATTATTTAAAACTATTCATCAAGAAAATGATATGTTTCCGAAAAATATCAAAAAAATTCCCTTGAATATTTTATTTTTTTAGAATTAAAATATAAAGTTTACATTAATATATTAAATCAATTTAAGTATCAATATTAATATTTAATGTGATTTTCCATTTAAAAGGTTGTAAATTTGCTTTTATAGAATATATAGGTTTTTTGTGTAAAATAGAATTTTTTTAACAAATTCATATCAAAGTAAATAAAGGAATATAAAAATATTTTATTGAATACATAAAATATATATTTAATCAAAATAATTCAAACATTATATTTAATTATTTTTATTTTGAAATAACTTTTTTAGAAGCATAAAAATAATAATATATCTTTTTTACATGTAATTGGTTCTAATTTTCATTTCACATTAACTAGTAACACAAGGATTCATTTATCTATACATAAACTATAGATTTTACTAAAATTTCTAACTCTATTTCTAAAATATAACATAACATCCTGGTTATTACATATTATATTAAATAATAATATTTTAATAATACTTTGTTATTTAGAGAAACATGAATTTGCGTGTAATGTGAGCTATTGTGGAAGGTTTCTCTGGAGTTTAATTTAAGATATAGAGGAATGGATATTTTTTAAGTAAAAAACTCAATTTTGTGTGCATTTAAATATATATAATCTATTTATAAATAGTAAATATATATAATATATGTAATTTTTTATTCATTAAAGGCTATAAATCCACACCTCACGAATGATGATTCCATTTTCCTAATATAATATAGAAGAGAAGAGGATTAATGATGGATAATTAAATTTAAAAAATATTATTAAAGTATATATAATATTTTTGGGGAAATAATTTCACTTCAGTTAAGGATATTTAAGAGATAATATGGATACAAAATAAATTGAATGAATTTAATAGAAAATAAAAAAGGATTTTACATCTTGAATTATTCTCCTTGAGAACCTAATTAGTGAATTGTTGTTTATTTTATAGTCAAAAAAAATTCTCCTATAAATGGGGAAGAGTATTGGTAAAAGTATCCAGCATAGATTTGATATTCTTAAAAACTATAGAGTTGTTAGGAGAATAGGTGTTTAGGGGGTTTTCTATAGGGGATGAGACTAGTGTTTTTTCGTATTATTTTATTCGTTAGTTTATTATATTGTCTTAAGACAATGAATATTTTCTAATTTATACCTACATATATTAAAAAAGAATTAATGTTTTATATTCATCATTTGTGACACAGTAATTCTTGAATTTGTAAAATACTGTAAATTATCATATTTCAAAATTCACAAGAAATTCAAATTTTTTAGAAAAATCGTAAAAATTCTCAATAAAAATTTTGTAATATGTATAATTCAAAAATAAAATACATTTCAAGAAAATAATTTTCTGAATGTGATAAATTTTAATTTTAATTATAATCATCATTTATTTAAAAAACGACAAACTAAAAATTATCACTATGTGTATGAAACACTGAATATTTAATTATGGTCCCAGAGAATTATAAACCAATCATAAGAAAAAAAATTAATATATGATTATTTTTTTGTGAAAATAATATTTTCTTTTAAAGTATTCAATAAAATAAAAAATTGTAAATATATTTTTATATTTTACAAAAAATACCAACGCTTAATATATAGTTTTCAATAATTTATTTACATATAAAATGATTTAATTATATATTATTTTAATTTATAAGATTCATAAAATTTTTTTCTACTTTCATAGCTATGGTTATTATTATATTGTTTGATTTACTTTTACTAATTGTCATGTTACTATTTTAAGGGTCATATTATAATTCTATCAGTGTAGGTTCCTTATCATATATGAATATTAATTATAACATTATTTAAATGAAAATGAATTTTTAATTGGTATCTCCCTCTTATGTATATGTTTTATACTATACATCAAAATTATAAGAATGGAATCTTCCATTGAAAAAAATTTGTGTCATTATAGTCTACGCCCACAATACAAGGTGTGGAGAAATATAGTTATATTAATTTCACCACATAGTCCATGAAAAACTTGTGTCCCTCTTATAATATCCTAAAATACCAAGATCTATCTTCATTCATCATCTCTGGAAAGAAGTGTTTGATGAACATGGGGTCAATTCCATTGCACGATTGTCTGTCATTTCTTCCAGGTAGAACCTACTTCTACCACCTATGCATATCTGGTCGTATAATAATGTACTTGGATTCGTTCACCTTACACACTCGTTGGGTCTCAAGCCACTGAAATTACATCTAAATTCACTCAATCAAGTTCATTTACAGTTGTGTACCAACATTACCTAGAAATATAAGTGGATGCACCCACTGGAGCTCTTGAGTCAGATACTGAATTTAAGGATGTTATCATTGATCTCCCCAATCAATTACATGTATGAAATGTACCAGAATCACTCTGAGCATCTTTTCAAGACATGTAACAGAAGCTATGAAATCCTGTGTCTTCCTCCCCTATAATGGGGCATGTAAATGTTCCTCCACCTACAGCTCAGGGTCATCATTACCCTTTATGCCTCATCCTGACCCTTAGGGTTCTAAAACTCTTCTTGCTCAATATGAACCAAATAAGACCCCAACTAACACTCCATATGAAGTCATCCATGTGTAATCCTACTGAATATTAATATATTTTTCATATGACCAATATAAAAGATAAATATATATATAATTTATAGGTAAAAAAATAATATGAAATGAAAACTCAGTACCATTACCCCCACTTGTTTTAACCATGTATGATGAAATACATCCTTATGGATCATTAAATGCCTATATCAAAGACATGTATCACATAATCACGGGCCATTCCCATCTTGAAAAGTCATGTCAATTTAATTTGATGAACTTATCACCTAGCCTAGTCATCAACAAAACTCGATATCACCATCTATACCTACTAATATAGGGTCCATATATATATATATATATATATCACATAACAAATGAAATTTAACCCAAGAATGTAAAAATTTATAATTATCATATGTTGCACTTAAAAGAATAATCAGTCATGATAAGAACCCCATGATATTCTTGGACTAAGGTCTAATATCTCCTCCATTTTCATACCATTATAAGGGTCACATGTTATATCAGGTAAGAATATGTCCAAGTGCACCACACATGGTGCAAATCATATCAATTATAAAATGATAAAAACATAATAGTAATTCCCACACTGAGAAACATGTTTCAGAAAATATTTCACGGTGCCCCATGGACCAAAACATGTGTTAGAAACTGAGTTCTAAAAAAAATCCTAATAATGGTCTTATATATATATATATATGTATATATATATATATATATATATTTCAGAGTATAAGAAGGACCATCAGATGCTAAAATTGTAACCCCCCATAATGGAAGCATAATAAATATCATACAATAATGGAATAATAAACAAATATAGTAGCGAAATTAATAACAATTTCTATCATTCATTTGTAGATTAAATAATGATAAATACATAATATACAATACATATAATAATAAGAAGGGTCACAAATGGACGACCATAGTACATACATAAAATCATGTGGATACAAAATGAAGACAAAAAAGGAATATCTAGTCGAGGTTAGAGCATCATGGTTTCTTTCAATCCATCCCAGGTTAAACATCCCTACACTATGGACTATCTCTATAGATTGAACCATTTCTTGATTAAAAATACATAAAATCTAAAAGCATCTCAAAGGGATCATGTAGTGTGTGATAAAAAGTCTTAGAATGTCACCACCAACATAACCAATACCCCATCTATGAATAATAAGGTGAACCTAAATAATAAATTTAACAACTTAGAACACATGAAAAATTATTACATTCTCCCTTTTTTTACCATCCACAAGGGATCAATCACATGTATTATCTAATGCTAGAATACCATTGTGGAGAAAAACCTCACTATAATCCCAAAGTATCCCCTGATGTAAATAATCCAAATTGAACACTTGGGTTCTAAACATAATAAAATCACATAGAAAATCATTATATCTGACACCTTCAATTCAAAAATATTTGATGTCTTGAAGTCACGTCCAAATAAAGAAAATGTATACTTCCAATGATCTCAGTTTCTATGAAACCCAATCAGTTAAAATCATGAAGGGTGAGAAAAAATTACTTCCACACTCCAGGAAATATCATCACCATCTCATAATTTTACATTCCATGGATTGGAAATGTCAATCTTCCCAAAAATTCTAGGCCGGATAACCTCAAGTATAAAAATGCTCAACCCCAATCCAATAGAATCTATACTATCAACTGATTGATCCTCACCATATCATTGGAATTATATGGAAATGACATCCAACAATCATCCTAATATACATATAACGTAATCCTCTTCCTATATGATTGGTCAGTGCCACCTAAAAATATAAGTCATTCCATGTTCACATGACATCAAGTGGGGCAATTCCCTACACTAGTGAGTGGAATCAACAAATTCATCCATAAAATTCATCATTCTAGAACATCATTCCCATGGGACTATGGTTCTCAATCTGATGGCCATAGGTACCCAAATCTATAAAAGCCTGACTCATACCATAGTGGAATAGTTGAGTTGTCCCTATGAACATGTCTCAAAACTAGTGATGAATATTATTCAGAGTACACACACACAGACACACATATCATCCTTTCCCAGCCTGATAATCACATAACCTAAAATATGTTATCCTGTGAAATAACAATCCATGGGCGTATAATATCAAATTCGATTGAAACTAAATAATTAATATAATTAATTAAGAATGATTAAATTTAATTTAAGCAAGAAAACACCCCACACTAATCATCCAAAAAACCTAAGCCTATCACTTGGATTTAATAATTGGTAGAATTCAAAATCATTTTCATATACATATTCGATGATTATGGTATTCAATGTAATTATTAATGTATTATTTAAATGTTTCCTTCTTGGAAAACATAATAACACACTCAAAAACGAACCATGTAAAAAAATTATGATAATTTAATGTAACAGGTGTACCACATCTCTTGTATTTTAATGCATCAACTCATCTGATAATAGCCTCTAACTCGAGCCGATTTAGATGAAATTGAAATTTTAGAAGAACACCTTGAAAATATGGTAAAATGGATCCATTTGATTCATCACTCCATAAGACGCATAAAAAAATAGAATATTGAAGAATCATGGTATTACTAATATAGATCTAAACCCATAGATAGATCGATAAATATATCATGGAAAGGTTATAATAATCAATGCATAGTAGATGGGAAGGGATAGAGGAACTCACTTTAATTAAGGAACAAGGAAAAATAGAGAAGTGGGGTTGAAAAGAAATATGGTATGATAGAAAAACATACATTTCCCACTTTTAATGGGCCACACCATTTTACACATGTTTTGGAAAACTTTACACTAATTACGTAGTGCACACTACCCAAGCACCTTGCTTGCACAGTTGTCCCACAAGGTTTACCAAATGGGGATGTAAGCATGAAAATCACAAATTCTAAAAACTATAGGGTTTTAATTTTGTTTTCCCCCTCCTACAAAGTTTGAATAACTACGAATATGGAACATGAGGGCCGTATAGTGACACTTTGGAGGATGCATAGTTTTTTAAACAGTGTGTCCCATATTGTGCACCCTAAAATTTTGGTTTCAAAGTGACCAACACACCTAAAAACAAACCAAATTACCATGGAATTGTATCAATACACATCTAAAAATGATATCTTTTGTCAATTTAAATCATTAATTAAGATCTATTAATCATGATAAGAATACTATGACCCACCAAACTCTAAAACTCCAAAATAGCTAAGAAATTCAACCGTCCTTAAATAACTATGATGTTACAGGACACTCCTCAAAATCATGATGGACTACCCATGTATGAGTTTTATATTATTTTGGGTATGGATAGATATTTATTTTATCATTCTATGATAGATTTTAGTTCGATGAAATTTTTGTTCAATGATTTTATATCTTCGATAACATACAATGAATTGAAAAATATTTAAGAAATTGAAATTATTTTTACACTGCACATGGTTTTGAAAATAATTATATAGTAAAACATATAGATTTCCATTTATTAAATGAATATGTTTATTTTTTTCCTAATGGTTTACTATTTTTTATTCATAGTCACGATATGAAATTTAATTTTTAAAAAATAAAAAAAATCTAATCCAATTTCAACTCCCCTTTATCATGTTTATCATTTATTGCTTTTGGAACTAAAAAGGAAATTATATATGTTTATTGATAGGTGATTAATTCATCCATGCACTCCTCTTTAGGTTGTTCATGTTATTATTGATAAAAATAATAGTGGATCTTTGAGGGTTTTTTTTGATTATAGATCTATGAATAATGTCACTATAATGAACTTGTATCCCTTGCCTCGTATTGTTGATATTTTTGATCAGATACAGGAAGAAAAATATTTTTCTAAGAATGTTCTTCGGTCATGGAACCATCTGCTAACTTTAAAAGATGTATAAAATCTAATGACTGAAATATGAAATAGATACGAGACATATGATTTAGTAGTTATGGATATTGGGTAATTTTTTTAAGAATATATATATGTACCATATGAATACATTATTCCATCATCATTTTGATTGTTTTTATGTACTTATTGATCACATAATGGTATATTGTAAAGGTTATTTGGATCTTTAATAAAATTTAAGGACTGTTTTCCAAACTATAAATGAGATGAATGTATATTGAAAATTTATTAATTTTGATTGTTTTCATAAAACATTTTTCCATGGATATATTTTTATTAATAAGTATCTAAAATTAACCATGCCAAAAATAATGTTTTTTAATTGGTGTATATTCACTTCTAGTTTCATAAAGATTAATAGTTTTCTTGGTTTATAATGTTACTCAAGTTGGTTCATTGAAAAAATTGTTCGTTCATTTTTTCCATCTACTATGTTATCATGAAATAGATTATAAATCATCAATAATTAATAATATTATGATTGATTTCATGGAAAAAAGACATGTGAATGCTCTATATTTTCCATTCTATTTAGATATGGGGAAGTATTCATTAAATTTGATCCTACATTGAAGAGAATTTGTTGAATTGTAATAGGTAGTGATCAAGTAATTTATAATGCCTCATGAAATCCTAAACCTAGTGAGTTAAATTATTTTTCATGTGATTAGGAATTAGTAGGTTTTGTTTTGTTTTAAATATATGGTGGCATCATTTATATTGATCCATGTATGAATAATATATATATATATATATCATACATGTTTGAATAATTTATTCCCATATAAAGACTTCCACATGAGACAAATAATATGGTTGTAAATTTTAATGGATTATTATTACATAATTAATTATCATCATTGAAAAGAAGAAAATGTAGACAATTCTTTCAATGAGAAATTATTTCTCCATTAAAAAAAATTTATTTGTAACGAGACACATTGGTTAATGATTTAAGGCATTTTGGCCAAGGTTTTTTTGATATAGGATCATCCTAAATTTTTTCATGTTTTATTACTAACAATATGGAATCATATAATTATGTATTTTCATAAGTAAGACCATGGGGTACAGGAAAATATAAAATTGGTGAAGAAAAGAATTATTCCTAAATATAATGATTAAAAATATAGTTTATTTATATTTATAAAATTATGTGCCCTCTATGTATATTACATTACTATTTTTGGTTGTTTTAGTATTTAGAGGAGTCTTAGAGGGAGTTTGAAGAAGTTCAATTACTAAAGAATTAACGAAGGGGGGTTACATGTCATGTACCATGGTTAAATAAGATTAAATTATATTTTCATTCTTGAAATAGAGGAATCAAAATTTGTGGTATTTCGGTGATTGAAAAAAATTGATAGATGAAGTATTTTTATGTGAAAAATGAACCTCATGTTTCAGAAGTTGTGAAATGGTTTACATGTTGTGTGATAACCCAATCATGTGTAGTTTTAAAATTCATTTTTGACTGAACCTTCATTCATTCAGTTATTCTAACTACATCCCTTCATTTTTTCCAAAACCTATGAACCCTAAGTAGTTCTTAGAGACCTCACTGACCCTCTATAATTCAATTATCTTGGGGTGTGTTTGTTAGAGATCTGTGGTGAACCAAGTTGTGTACAACCTTATTTTTTCTAGAAACTTCTCTTGTTTGATAAGTTTTTATAAATATCACCTAACTGTTCTATATAATTTTTATTCCCTTATTTCTAATGGGGTTTTATTTGGGGTTTAATTGGTGTGGTGTTGTCATGGATTCTTCTAATGGATGTTGTTCTTGTAGAAGAAGTAATCAGAGGTCTTTCACATGATCTATTCTCATGCGAGGAATTTTTACATCCCTTCGAGGTTGGATTTTGAATCATTACTCTTTTGAATCTTGTGGGAGGTGGTTCACAAATTTTTTCCTTTGGATCATGTTTTCTCCAAAATTAATGACGGTATTGAATAATTTCATTAAAATTTAGGGGAAATTGGGTTTTTTGATAGGTTTTTTTATATTATTGATAATGTTGAGATCTTTTGATTCTTCTGGATTGATTCCCAATGTAAAATTTGGGCCATTTCTGGCTTTGTGTGCTCAAAAATATAATTATTGAATCTATGTGTCTTTTTTTGATTGGGAACATAAATTTATAAATTTGATAATTACATACACTGATATAATGAATGGATTCCCCAAGATTATACAGTTTTTGTGATGACCCCTTATTTAACATATGGATATAAATAGTGGTTGCTTTGCTAAATAATAAATTTCATTTATTTTGGTTTTTGTTGTTGTGTGATTCAGAGAACAGTTGTATATTGTGTGGTGGATTTTGTGGTTAAATAGAATCTCAAGTTGAGAGAATGCTTGATTTTGGGATAGATTATAAATGTTGTGTAGGAGGGATAAAATCGATTTGTGTGATGATGTGTTGCTGGTTGTGGTTATATGTTGATTTTTTTTGGATGGATGACTCTAAGTGATGAAGGGGTTGGTCGTAACAAGTACATCAGACAAAGATTCCCTATGAATGACTTTTAATAAGTTTCTTTTATTTATATATTCTTGGTAGTTTTCTTGATAGTGTTGGAATAAATAAATAAACAAGTGATTTATTATTAAGGCTCAAAATAGAATGGTTTTGTTTGGATAAACAAATGGACTTGGTAAATTAAAATGTTTGGAAGTGTGTATTTGGTTGTGGATTTTGTGTGGTTTTATGCATCTAGAGGTGGAATAAAAACCTGAAGTGTAGGTTTTTATAAGAATCCATAGTTTGGGTTAGTGTGTATTGTATCATATATGTATATACTTGCATTTCCCTTGTGATTTTTATATGCACCCACCCTATTTGAGAATTATGTTCCAAACACCCCCATTTTCATGGACAAGGTGTATTTTCCAAAAATCCTAGTGAGAGGATGGTTGGCTGGCCACCCACTATTCCCTTATGCTTCTTCGATCCAATTATAGCCTAAGATTAATTAGGTTTGTTGTTGTTTGTGGGGGCCATGTATGTGTAGGAGACTGGTTCATTCCCAGGTGTCTTTAGTATGTGATGTGTAATAAATACCTCTGTGACTTGGGGATGAGGCTTTGGTTTTTAGAATAGGTATATGTGGGCTGGATGTGATTTTTTTCATTGCCTCAGATTTTTTGGGTGGGATGTTATGTGTTTTATGGCCCATGATTATGTTGTAATAATGTGAAGTGGATGTGAGGATGAGGTATGTGTGGGTGGTATCTGATGTGGTATGTTTAGAAGACGTGGGAGCACTATAATGTTTTTTTTGTAGTTTTTTAGTGGATAATTATTGGGAAATTGGGGTGGGTTACCATATATTTAAGGTGAATAATATTATATTAGATGACATGTTTTATTTGGTGAGTGTTCCTTGCAGAGGTTAGGGTGGATAGTATACCTATTTCAGTGATGAATTGGTTTTTTTCCTCATAGGATCATATGTTTTCTTCATGTGTTCATGAGCTACATTCATTTTCGTACTGATTATACAAGTATTTCCACCCTACATATATAAATGGATTCTTGTTTGCAAGAGGATTTCATAGATTTTGTTGGACCTTTATTTCTTGGATCATCAGAGCTGTTGTATTACTGCACACTTTACTTTGGGTATTTACATGGAGAATTTTTTATTTGTATCAGTTTTATTTTTCACATGTATGTGGTATAGATTATATATTTATTTTATATATCTATTGTATTTAATTTTTGGATGATACATAATATCCCCAAATTTTATATTATTAAAAATGTTAATTCCTTATATAGTGTGATAATTGTACAAACATAGTTTTAGTCATCAACTCCTAGCCTATAGGAGGTGGGACTCATGTGGTCTTTATCTCACTTTCTTCTTTTCCAGCCTACGAGAGTATCTTCAAGAAATGGGGGTTGTGACATAGTGGTACGAGAGATTTGGTTTGATATATATGATGGAGTTTGAAGATATGCATGGTGAGGAATGCGTGGATGGAATGGATACAATTTCAGTTGACCATGGCACATGACAAAAGACAAGAAGACTAGCACGAACAGAAGATTTTAGGTCCCCCAATGATCTAGGAAACAAAATATGATCTTATTTAATATCCACATGAGATGGACTTGCTGGTAGGGTAGAGAACTACGAAAGCCACATGCCTCATAATGATTTTTTTCTTGGTTGATTTTGTTTATTTTCTAAAGGATAAAAATAAGAAAATAAATTAAAATAAATTATGATAATGTTTCATACTACTTAGGATTAAAATGTTTTTAGATTTAATGATTGTCTCATGGTAATCAACATCATGTGGCTCAGGTATTGTAGATTTTGTAGGACTATCTAGTTGATTACCATCAGGTTATAATAGTAGTAGAGGAAAGATATTAAAATATGATGTTGTGTTCTTTCCAGTGGTAGGCTTTTTGAACGAACGAGGGATGTGTTTCAGATGTATATACGTAAGGATGGCTACAAGATTTGGATATTTCTATCAGTCTGATTCAGGGCTTGATATAGTATAGGGTCCCCCTAGCATTTAGCTAGTAATGGGGAGCATCGCATCAGTGGTGGAAGCTATTTTGGGGAGAGATAATGGAGGAAGACATGTTCTGTGTCGACTTTTAGATGGACTTCCAATGGGAGTTCCATTCATATACAATGAAGGCTGAGAATAGGTAGGATCTACTCTCCCATCATCATGGAATTATTTTACTTTTATATCATTATATAATGTTCATGGACATTCTATGATTTTCCTTGGATCATTTTCTAGAAGAGGAGTCTCATTTTAGACATCTCAAGGAAAAAATTCTCCCGTCCATTTAGTATTCAATTATTCCATTTATATTTCAAATATATTAGGAGGATTAGTAAAAGGAAGACATGGTGGAGTGGATGCACTTATGAGGAGGTATACTGTGAGAAAATTTACATTATAGATCATAGAGGTGTAGATTATTTAGTGTCATGTTTCTTGTTCCTAGGCCTTTGAGGTTTTCACTAGTGGGGAGACAACCACAATAGCATACATACCATCCTTTGGGTGCACACATTCCACAAGAAATTACTATGGGATTTGGTTTGATTTGTTTTTTCTATAGGTCATGTATCCATAATTAGAATCAATGCCTTGTAGTTTTCCATTATTTTCTAGTTTGAGGTGAACAGTCTCAGCATCAGCCTCACCAGCAGTTGCTGGTGAGACAGATTTTAAAATAGTGATAGTTATATATTACTCGACTGAGGGGAGACAGATCAGATAAAGTCCAAGACTGGGATTTCCCTTATGATCAATGACATTGAACTGAGCGTTTCTATAGAGGTTGTTGTTATAAAAGAGGTATGGGATCTTGGTGGGGCTAGTTGAATACGGAAGAGGTGGTAGTTAAATAAAGGCCATAGGTTGTTATATGTATGATATATTTGTTTAATATCCTTGATAATGAAATGTTATTTTCCTGAGATTGAAAATTCTATGTTTCACCACCTCTAGTCCATGCATTGGGACTAGAAATATAGAGGTTTCACATGCCTCTAGTGATGAGTACATTAGTTTTATGATATACTAGATTTATTGATGTGTGTTGGGGGAGTGGATTGATGATGGGACTGCATCAGTTCAATGGGTATCTTTTTTTTATTCAGATACATCCATAAGATATCTTCCTCAACATCTACTGGTTATATCCCATGCATGTTTTTATCAACCGCATCCAAAGGAGACTCGTAATTTTTGGTGTGGACAGTCAATGTGAGGATATTGTTAGTGAGTAAGACTGTTAGGTGGATAGTCAAAAAGAAGAACAAGTTCTTCCCCAGTTGGTTGATTTGCCTACGGAATCCATGGATTTTGAGATGTTTGAGGTTACCTGGGTCTTTAGGGAGTTCTTATATGTTTTCCCTGAGGTGGTTGTGAAGAAACCCCTTTGATGAGATGTCGATATTGGGAAAGACATGAAATCAAGTGCATCTATGATTTCAATGGATCTTTAATTGATTTAAACATCTATGTTGCAGGAGCTGAGGATTCAGATTGATGATCTTATGAAAAAGGGTATTAACTAACTAATTGTTTAGCCATGGGGAACTCCAATGTTTTTCTCGAAGAAGGAATATGGTGGTCTATGTATTTGTATAGACGATCAAAGGATGAATCATGTAATAGTCAAGAAATGTTACCCTATTTCAAGGATATACGATCATTTGAATGAACTTATAGGGTAGATTTTGTTATTTATGATCAATCCATGGTTTTGGTATGAATAGTTATGAATGAAAGAGGGTGATGTTCTAAAGACTTATTTAAAATTTTGGAATGAGAACTTCATGTTCATAGTCATGATTTTCAGTGTTACGGACATACAATCTATGTATATGTGACTTAAAAACTATGTGTTTTGTGATTTCAGTGATTTTTACATGATTTTATTCATTGATTTTATCATGATCATTTAAATTCAATAGGAGGAGCATACTGAATATCTCCAAACGGTCATACAGGATCTTCTACCCCACCAGTATTTTAGAATAATTTTCAAATGTATGTTCTAGACACGTGAGCTAAAATTCCTTTGGAATGTGGTGTCTCGTCAGGGTGTAGAAGTGGAATCGTTGAATGTAGAATAAATTTTTTCTTTGGTATAACCCATGAATGTCAAATATTTTTTGAGTTTCCTTAGTCTTGCAGGGTATTATTACAAGTTCGTAACTGATTTCTATCAAGTAACAACTCTGTTGATGGCTTTGACTTGAAATGAAAAAAATATTTTTATGGGTGTTAGTGTCATGCGTCATTTGGAAATATTAATTTGATATTATTTTGTGCCCTCGTTCTCTAGTTTCTAGAATAAGGGGTGAATTTTACGTTGTTTTGGGATTCTTCTCATCTATGATTCAGATGTGTACTGATGAAATAGTTTGTAGTGTTCTCTTATCTTTCTTGGAAATTATTTTATCATGATATGTACTATTCCACTCGATTTTGGAGTTTTTAGTGGTTAGTTTCCTGCTAAATTTGTGGTGGGATTACCTCATTGGGGAATTCGTTGTGGTTTTCACAGATCCTAAGAGTTTGAGGTTTGTCTTTTCCTAGCATGATTTGAATCTGTGCTAATAGATGTTGATGGAGTTTAATCGGGTATATGATTTGGAGATGTCATACACTATATAGAAGGTTAACGTTGTTACTAATGATTTTATAATAATTTAGTATTTCGAGGTTATTTGAGAATATATAGATTCATGGAGAGTAATGGAGGAATTTGATGCCTTTCAATTAGATGCAAGAGTGTGTGGCAGTATGTGATGTTTTTTCAACTAAAAGTGAAGTCATATCTAATTTAATATGAGGAAGAGTCTTATTGGGGTGACCCAGTAGCGCATGTAATGTGTAATCATGTAGGAAATGATGATGCTCTTCGGGGATGATCAGAGGATGTTCATAATATGATGTTTTTCCATGGAAAGTTGTTTGTTCTAGTGGTGATTTTTGGTGGAGCTATTTGTGAGTTTCATAAGTCAGATGTGGTGGTACATCAATGTGATTCCTAGATTGAATATGTATTAATGATGTAGATTTGGTGACTCGGATGAAATGAGTGGTGGTGTTTATGGTGATCTGCTTAGTTTTCTATTAGGTAAAAGATTAGCATTGTCGCTAGGGTGGTTTGTTTTAGACTTTGGAAACTTGCAATTAGTAATGGGATCACATCTCAATATATTTCATCACAAGGGTACCCAGATCTCATGTAGGTCATGATTCTATCTTGGTGATAGAAGATATGTTGTTAAAATCAGCTGACATCTTATAGATTAAGGAATCGGGTGAAGCATATGCCTTGTCCAAGATGTATGTGGACGAGATTGTGTGGTTTAATTATGTTCCTAGGTATATCATATCAGAGAAGTACAAATGGTTTACCTTACTAGTCTAGAGGGTAATGAAGCATTATTTTGTAATAGAGCTGCACTTAATCACTACATTATAACCTCAAACTGAAGGGATAACATAGTAGACTACCCATATGATGGAGGATATTGTGTGGGAATGCATCGTGGAAGTTGGTGTCACTTGGTTACAACACCTATCCCTGGAAGAGTTTTCTTACTACAACATCTATCAATCTTCCATTTGAATGGATCTATTTAGAGAATTTTAAAAGATTTCATGTTGTTCCCCATTGTGATGGACAAAGATTCAGGAGGAAGCCTTTCATGATCCATATGTTCTACAACACACTACCAATATGTTATATCTTGCTCACGAGAGGCTGAAAGCATCATGGGACTAGAAAAAATCATATGTTATTTTTCGGAGGAGGACCATGGAGTTCTAGTTTGGGAACAAAATTTAATAGCGGTTTCTATCCAACATGGGCATAGGAGGTTTGGCAGAGGGAGTACTCATTCTCCCATGTTCATTGGTCCCTTTAAGTGGTTGAGGTGAGTTTCTAAGATGGTATACTGATTTGCATATCCATCATGGTTAAAGAGGATCCATGATGTCTCCCATGTCTCCTAGAATTATTTTTATCTACATGATGAATCCCATGTCATCGACTATAGAGAGTTGGATATCAATGATGATGTGACATTTTTTAAATAACCAGTGGACATCCTGGATCTATAAGAGAAGGTGTGGTGTGGACAGACCATTCTGTTGGTTTGTGTGTTGTGGAGGCATGTTGTCTAGGAAGAGATTACTTACGAGTGATAATAGACACATATGTGCACTTTGAACTCATAATTGTTTTGAGTATTTTTTTACCATGATTTTTGTATATAATTATATGTATAAACCATATTTTATATGAGATTAGTTTTTTCCCCCAAATATTTCAATGCGTGTAGTGCGGTGTGTGATAAAGACCCCCTGGGAATAAAGTGGAGGACCTAATTACAAATAATGATGCATTAATTGAGATGTTGTTAAACCAATTATTGTGAGTATGTTACAACTGGAGCAGATAAAATCTTGGAATATTTGATGGAAATACCTGAATTGTATGTTCTGATTGTGTGAATGGTGTGCCCATATGGTGCGTTTTGGTGGTGTATGTGTTGAAATAGGAATGAATTGTTTCATTTGTTAGTGGATGCATTCTTGGATGTAGAGGTTTCTGCTCCAACCATTATAAAAAACAGTTTGGTTTATTTATAAACCATGATGTGTTGTGTTGTTGACAGTATTTAATGTATTACATTATCTGTGAGAGGTATCTCAGGAGGTGGTGGTTCATAACCCTATTTCTCCATTCTAGACATGGTTTTCGATTATCAAGGGAGAGAATCAATTTTTTGGTATCTGATGAAATGGTCTTTTTCATCCGGGTCCATTAATTTTCCTGATTTTTTTGTTTATGGACTATTCAGAGGAGGTTCATAGAGATTCTAGAGAAGTTCAGTTTTTAAAGTCAAGATGAAGGTGGATGAAATGTTGTGAAACCATGATAGATTATTTGAATACCTATTTCATTTATTTAACTAGAGGTGTTATATTGTGTAATATTTTAGGGTTTAAAAATAATAAAATAAAGAGATATGACATGATTTTTTTTGTGAAAACTGAAGCTCGGGTATTACATGATGTGAAAGGGGTATACATAGTATATTATTCCATGATCATTTTAATTTTTAATATTCTTTTTCAACCAAACCATTATTCATTATTCCATGATCTCTACATTATCTGATGTATGAAAACCACAAGTCCCCTCAAGGATTTATTCAATCCCTCTCCATCCCATATAAATCTATTGATATCAATGATTTTTTTTGTTTATCTATGGTGGACCTAGGAGCACTCTACCTTGTTTTTCTGTCAATTTCTCTCAGTTCAATCTCTTTTCAATCATATCTTCTTACCAGGTTGTGGAATTTTATAATAAATATTCCAAATTGGATACCCATCATTTATTATTCATGTCGTTGTGCCACATTATCCTCGAATGGATTCATATATTGTGGACAAGGTAATAGGATGTTATTCACATGATGTGTTCTCATGAAACAGACATTGATATACCACTAAGGTAGGATTTTCATTGTTTCTTCTTTTTCTGTACATCATGAGTGAGGGGGTTTTACTCTAATTTACCACTGGTTCATGGTTGTTCAAACATAATTGAAGTTAATTGTAACATCCCAAGTATGTAATGAATAATATATATTCTTATCTATGTCTATTTATTAATTTGATTGTGTTTTAGAGGCTTAAAATGAGAATAAATCCAATCTTAAGCATAGAATTCTCTAATATTTTTAAAAGATTGTTTTACCACCTTTTGATGGCATACCATTTTTAAATCTATATTTTAAAAATTTTATAAGCTCTATTTTTTAAAATAAACTTATTCCTTATGATTGGTACATTGAAATTTACATTGGATAAATTTATGGTATGTTTCTGACCATGTTCAATTTTTAATGAGTAGTGAAAAATACTACATTTCACATCAAAACTGCTTTTTCATCTAATTTATTTATATGGATAGAATAACTTTTTAATTGGTTTTAAAGATTAATTAGAATATATTTTTACCATTTAATCCAATGGTGTCCATTAGAATTAACTTCACTTTTGAATTGGTAATAAACAAGTGCCAAACTTTTCATAGATATTGTTTCAAAAAAACCCGCTATTTGTTTTGACAACTGGAATTATTTTTAAATTCATAATTCCAATTTCTATGTATGGAATTTGTTAAAATAGATTCCATATTTGGAATTAGAAGGTCCAAATCATGCAATTAAGACTCTTTTTTTGAAAATATGAATAGTAATGATGGTAATTATCATTAATTATCTTGATTAATTAGTAATCGGGTAGTTAAGGATAATAAAATAATATCATAATAATAAAAAATTACCCCAACATGTGTCCTAATGCTATTAGTTGTGTCATGGACGACCTTGGGATGCCTTGTCCCAAACATAGGGACCCCATGGAATCACTTTGGGGTGAAATTGACACTTTATCTTTTTATTTTTAAAGAAAGGAGAATATCACTAAGGAATGTATCACCTGAGTAAATTTTTTTTAATTTTGTCTAAATAAATTATCTCTTAGACTATAAATAGTCATTGGAAATCTGAAACTATTCCCTACATCATAGTATTTTTTTTTTATAATTTTTGGACATTAAATAAATTAAATTATTTATGACCTCATGATGATGCAACGATTATCTCATTAATGAACGATTTAAATAAAATTAAATGATAATGTAAAATATATAACATACACATGTCAAAGACCTACTTTATGAGTATATTTAGAACCCTTATCACCTTATTCTCGAAATATATCTATGTGTGTCCTATAAAATCCGAAACTTGTTTTAATATAAAGTAAGATTTTATAACTTTCCAAGATTGCCCCTCCTCTCATCTTATAAAAGGCCCCCACCTCTAACTCCGTACCAACACTTCTCATCAATTTTTCTCGGCCAATCTCTACTCATTTTATCTCTCAAAATCCCTCTATTAATCCTATAAGCTTTAACTTACGCATAAAGATCTTCATGAAACCATTTTGGTACAAACCAAGAAGAGTTACCCGATTTAAAGGTAAAGTCTTCTGTAATGTTATTTTGTTTTATTTTGCTTCTCCATCCCCCTAAATTATTTTTACTCAGTTAATTTGTAAAAAAATCAGTATTTTCAATACAGTAGGACGTTTTTTTAAGAATTATTCGAGCTACACTTACACACACCTACATCTAATGGTTAAAGAACATACTGTTTCTGTAGATGGCGAATTTCTGTCTCACGAAATGATGATTGTTCGATATTCTCATAACACCTTAAAAAGTTCCCATTAAGATGTCCCTATATTTATATATGATGTATTATATGTTTATGTTTTCCTTAAGATTTTGTATTTTTCATTTTGAGCATAACTTTATGGTTTCCATTATGGGTAAACGCGATATCTTCATTTTAGGAAGTGCGGGCTACCGCCCCCTCAAAGTGATTTGATTCGTTAATTCCATATGTGGGATGTATAAAGGATGGAGTTAATGATATTATATATGATATTATACTAGAATTATAATATAACTTTATATAATTATGATTCCATTCCATAAAATACAAAATAGAAATGAAAGTAGCGTTCATGCGTTCGTACGGCTTACCGTCTCCATGAACTATGCATTTCATTTCTTATCCCTAAATGTTATGTAATATTATAAATGCATGTATATACTAGATATATATGATATATATGACATCTACACCATGAATATAACTCTGGATATAATGGATACATGAACAACTTGTAATTGTAAAGTGTTTATTTTTTACTCAAGTACCAATGATCATTAAAATGACAGTTATAAACGTAAATAACTTCATAGTGTTCATGACATGGTAATAAGTGATATAAAAGTAATAATGAACTTGAAAAAGGTTATTAAGGAATTATAAATTAACTCATGTTTATTATTCAGGATATTAAAGAATGATCGAGTCAAGTCGGATACGAGGTATGGGACATCGTCTCAATCACCTTTAATTGATGCATATTTTGTTTTATACACAACTTTCTTTTATATGGTGTATAAACCCCTTTTAAATTTACATTTATTCAAAAAGGATTTTTTTATACAAAGCATTTACTAAATGACAAAAGGGAAAGTTTTTTTGTCATACGTATTTGGCGACAACGACTTCTTCGCCGCCATGACCATTATTTCAGTTTTGGCTTCCTCTAGAAGCCATAAACTTTTTTCAAATGAAAAATAAATACCATGCTTTACTTCTCTTTTATTTTGGTATTGAAAATGGTTTTATTATTTTTTATATCAATGTGCTGTATTGATATATTGTGATTGAAATGTGGAAATGTTCTGTTTCCTTTATGCATGTTTTATGTGATATTATTATGTTACGGTTCTTGGGAATTGTTTATGAAGATGGGTGGTTCTGTGATAAACTAAGAGCAGGTGATCCCAATATAGCTCTCCAATGCATTGGGAAACCGGAAGGGGTTAAAAAATAAGGTTCTTCCAAAGAGATTTAGGGATTATACTGTGATGTGTATTCCAAATGTAACCATGAGGGTTACTCCCTAGGTAAAAATGTTATGAATGCCTCAAGTTACCTTTATATCTTATGATTTATATGATTTATTCATGATTTGATGAGGTATGTTAAAATTCTTAGTTTTACGAGTAATGTTTGATTTCATACATGGACTAACGTTTTCATTTCGTACTTTTATATCCCTTGCTAATCTTTATATACTCTTCCCATGTTTTTTAAATTTTTTTCACAGGTCAAGGGAAAGGTACATGATATGATGATAGTGTCAAGGAAGTGTCAAGAATGAATCCATGTTTTATTTTAAATATTTTTCTGTTGATGGGAAAAATGAATACTATCTTTTATGTAACTACTTTGTTTAAATGTGGAATGTAATGCATGATTTATGATCTAATTCTATAAAAATCTAAACCTGAAAAGATCCTAAACATGTATTCTTGAAATTACTCAAGATTAAGTAATGTTTAAGGCCGGGACCTTGTAGTTGGTATCAAAGGATGGTTTAGATAACTTTAGCAGTTAGAATTCTTTTAAATGACTATCCATAAATATTTTTTATGGTAAAATGGAAATGATATAGAATTTGAATATTACCATGTTGCTTCATCTAAGACATGTTTGATCATAATAGTTTTCCGTAGAGGAAATTGGGAAGAAGTGCTAGGAAGGAATACAGAAGTAAATGACCTTCCAAATCAACATCCTGAGATGGTCTGAATTGGAATTGAACAGTTTGTTGCAGTAATGGCCTAGTTGACTCAAGCGATAAATGGTGGTGGTATCCATCCATGAGATCGTCCAGATCAACCGCAGAGGAACATGTTAGTGGTGGAAAATTTCTTGAGGAAACATCCCCCATCATTAAGAGGATCATCAAACCATGTGCTAGCTGAAGGGTGGAATAAGCACTGGATAAGATTTATGATGTCATGGGGTGTTTAGAAAATCAAACGGTTAGTCTTGCTATTTACCATTTGGAGGGTGAAGTAGATCAGTGGTGGTCGATTGGTAAAAATATCAGGGATGCTGATGATATTGATTCTCTCGACTGGGATGAATTGAAATGTGTTTTTCTTGAGAAGTATTTTCCTAAGGTTTTTTGAAATAGTATGGAAAAACAATTCTTGGAATTGAGGCAAGAGGATGACTTTGTGGCTGCTTATGAAGAGAGGTTCACTCGATTGGCAAGGTATGCTCCAAATTATATCCGAGACATTGATAGTAAAATCAATCATTTTTACTCAGGATTAAAGCAAAAAAATAGAAGGTAATTAGCTTCATGTGAGTTCAAAAGTTATGAAATGCTTCTTCGATGTGCTGAGAAGGTGGCAATTGAGTTTTCCAATGATCAAGTGTCCTATAAAAACCAACAGAATAAGAGACCGAGGTGTCAAGGGAAAGGGAACAATTTTTCAAAAAGGTCTGATGGTAATAAAACTAAGTTTCCAGTTTGTGATAAATGTGGTAAAAGGCATGCTGGGTAATTTCTTTTGAATTCGGGAAAGTGATAACGATGTGGTAAAAAGGGACATAAGTCTTTTCACTACACTGAAAAAGATCAGGGTGATGGTAAGACCAAATTTGATTTACAGTTAGTGAAATGTTTTAAGTGCAATGAGATGGGTCACTATGAAAACGAGAGTCCGACAAAGATCTTGAGTAGTGGGAAGAAGTTAGACTACAAGCATAAAGGGGTGGTGAAATCCTTTGCAACTACTTCAGCAAATGTTCGGCCATCAGATGAAGTGGTATCAGGTACTTTGTTTGTTTTTTCAGATTATTCGAGTGTGTTGTTTGATTTAGGGTCTACACATTCTTTCATCTATGAAAACTTTTCTAGTAAAATGGGAGTACCACCTCATGAAATGACTCCTGAACTTGTGGTAAAAACACCTTGGGGAAATTTTGAGGAAAAATGAATTTATAAGAATCTTCCTATTCTTATCCGTGGAAAGAACCGACTTGAAAACCTTATTGTTTTACCTCTCGTAGAGTTTGATGTTATCCTGGGTATGGATTGGCTCTCTATTTACCATGCTAATATTGATTGTAGAGATAGAGAAGTTTCTTTTCAGAAAGACTTTTAGTTTTTGTACAATAATGAACCCTTACTATTGATATCATATCAAGAGGCTGAGAAACTTGTAAAAGATGGAAATGAATGTTACCTTGAACATATTGTTGAAAACAAAGAAACTGTTCAGATTAATGACGTGCCAGTGGTAGATGAGTATCCTGATGTTTTTCAGGATGAGTTGCCTAGAATAATACCAGACCAGGAAGTAGAATTTACTGTTGACTTAGATCCTAATGCTAAGCCTATTTCAAAACCCCCTTATCGAATGGCTAAAATTGAACTTTTAGAGATGAAGGAGAAATTGCAAGATGTATTAGAGAAATGTTTAATTCGACCTAGAACATCACCATGGGGTGCTCCTGTTTTATTTTTAAAAAATAAATATGGCTCAATGAGACATTACATTGATTATAGAGCCTTGAATAACATCACTATTAAGAAAACATATTTGTTGCCTCATATCGATGATTTGTTTGATCAGCTGTAGGGAGCTCAGTATTTTTGAAATATTGACCTGAGATCGGGGTACCATTAGTCGAAGTTAAAAGAAGCAGATATTCTGAAGACTGCATTTCATACAAGATATGGCCATTATGAATTTGTAGTTATTCCTTTTGGGATAACCAATGTACCAGCTATATTGATGGACCTTATGAATAGAATTTTCCCTGAGTTCTTGGATAAGTTTGTGGTTGTTTTCATTGATGATATTTTGGTGTTTTCTAAATGTAAAGAGGAGCATGAAAGTCAGTTAAGGGTTATTTTGCAAACCATAAAAGAAAAGAAATTGTATGGAAATTTCAGAAAGTGTGAGTTTTGATTGCAACAAATTTCTTTCCTTGTTCATATTGTTTCTAAATATGGAACAACTGTTGATCCTACAAAAACAAAGGATGTTGAAGAATGTCCAAGACCCACAAATGTAACTGAGATTCATAGCTTCCATGGTTTGGCAGGCTATTACCGATGGTTATTTAGATATTTTTTAAGATTATCTAGTCCAATGACTAAGCTAACTCAGAAGGGTGTTAAGTTTATCTGGACAAAATAATGTGATGATTGTTTTAGGAACTGAAAATAAGATTGGTGAGTTATCCAGTTTTGGCACTACCTCTTAGGAATGGGGAGGTTGTTATCTATAGTGATGATTCATTTACAGGACATGGTTACGTCCAAATATAGAATGACTAGGTAATTGCTTATGATTCACGTCAATTGAAAACACATGAGGTAATCTACCTTACATGATTTGCAATTAGATGTTGTTGTTTTCGCTTAAAAAATTTTGAGGCATAATTTGTATGGTGTAAAGTGTGAAATATATACTGATCAAAAAAGTTTAAATTATATATTCAGATAGAAATAATTGAACATGAGACAGAGGAGATGGCTATAATTAATTAAGGATTATGATTATACAATTCATTACCATTCGGGAAAAGAAAATAATGTGGCTGATGCTTTGAGTTGAAAAATTAATACTTCATTAACAATGTTGCATTTGGAACGTGATACTTTGGTTAAGGATTTGATGAAATTTGGAATATAATTTTTTTGTGTAGTATGTCCTTCTATTTTGTTTCAGGTATCAGTGAAATATTTTATATTAGATAGAATTAAGCAAGCACAGAAGCAAGACTGTGAGTTGTAGAAAAAGGTAGAGCTAGTTCAGAAGGGTATGTTTCCTGAATTCAACATTGATAATGATTGTGTTTTGAGATTTGGGTAGAGATTGTGTATGACATGTGATTCACAGTTAAAGTGAGAGTTGTTATGTGAATCTTATAGTTCTCCATTTTCATTTCATCCAAGAAGTACTAAGATGTAAATAGATCTTCGAGATTAGTACTGGTGGGATAGAATGAAAAGAGATATTGCTGATTTTACTATGAAGTGTTTGACTTGTCAATAGGTTAAAGCATAGAGGTAGTTACTGAATGGGATGCTTCAGCCTTTACCAGTGCAGGAGTGGAAATGTGGGAATATATACATGGACTTCGTAGTGGGATTGCCGAAGACACCTCGAGGTAATAATGCAATCTGGTTTATTGTTGATCACTTGCCTAAATCTGCTCACTTCCTTGCAATACGAGATACTTTTTCCCAAGATCAAATTTCCCATTTGAATTATAAAGAGATAGTCAGGTTACATGGATTTCCTCTCTCCATTGTATCTGACCGTGATCCCAGGTTCACTTCTAACTTTTGGAAAGGCCTTCAGAAGTCATTGGGTGCTGAATTAAATTTTAGTACAGCTTTTCATCCTCAATCAGATAGGCAGTCAGAACGAACGATTCGGACTTTTAAGGATATGCTATGTTCTTTCTCGATGGATTATCAGTTAATTTGGGACCAACATATTTCTTTGATTGACTTTTCTTATAATAACCGTTTTCATTCTAGTATACAGATGTCACCATTTGAGGCATTATATGGGAAGCAGTGTCAAACTCCTGATTTCTGGGATGAAGTGGGTGAAAGGAAGTTTATGGGACCAGAATTTGTAGAAGAGTTGACAGAAAAAGTTCATCTGATACAGAGACACGTGAGAATAGCTTAGAGCAGGTAGAAGAGTTATGCAGACAATAGGAGGAAGGATCTCTCTTTTGAGGTAGGTAATCATGTTTTTCTCCAAGTATCACCATGGAAAATTGTGATGCGATTTGGTAAGAAAGGAAAGGTGAGGCCAAGGTTAATTAGACCATATGAAATTCTGACGAGATTTGGATCAGTTGCATACCGAGTGGCTTTAGCTTCTATTTTATCTAAGGTACACAATGTTTTTCATGTTTCAATGTTAAAGATGTACATGCCAGATCCATCTCATGTTTTGAGTATAGAGGTAGTTCAGATGGAAGAGAACTTACCTTATGAGGAACAACCTGTCCAGATTCTTGACCATAGAGAGCAAGTGTTTTGGAATAAGGCGATTCATCAAGTAATGGTTTTGTGGAAAAACCACAAGATTTAAGAGGCAACATGGGAATCTAAAAATGTAATGAGGGATAAATACCCCCACTTATTCGATAAGTAAATAAATTGAGGGGACAAAATTTTCTAAATGGGGGAGGATGTAACATCCCAAGTAATTAATGAATAATATATATTCTTATCTATTTCTATTTATGAATTATATAGTGTTTTAGAGGGTTAAAATTAGAATAAATCCAATCTTAAGGATAGAATTCTCTAATATTTTTAAAAGATGTTTTTACCGGCTTTTGATGGAGAACCATTTTTAAATCTATATTTTTACAATTTTTTAAGCTCTATCTATCAAAATAAACTTATTCTTTATTACTGGGACATTCAAATTTACTTTGGATAAATTTTTGGTATTTTTATTACCATGATAATTTATTAATGAATCGTAAAAAATACTGCATTTTACATCAAAACTACTTTTTCATCTAATTTATTTATATCATTAGATAATCTTTTTAATTGGTTTTAAAGTGTAATTATAATATATTTTTACCATTTAATCTAATGGTGTTCATTATAATTAATTTCACATTGGTATTGGGAATAAACAAGTGCCAAACCTTTTATAGATATTGTTTAAAAAAACATGCTATTTGTTTTGACAATGGGAATTATTTTTAAATTCATTATTGAAATTACTATGTTTGTAATTTGGTAAAATGGATTCCATATTTGGAATCATAATTTACAAATTATTTAATTAATACTCTTTTGTTTTTTGACATTATGAATAGTAACGACGGTAATTATCTTTAAATATCTTGAGTAATTAGTAATCAGGTAGTTAAAGATAATAAAATAATATCATAATAAATAAATGACCCCAACATGTGTCTTAATACTACTTTTTGTTTCATGGATAACTATGGGATTCCTTATGCCAAACTTAGGGACCCCATAGAATCACTTTTGGGTGAAAGTGACACTTTATCTTTTTATTATTAAAGAAAGGAGAATATCACTAAGGAATGTATCACCAGAGTAAAAAATTTTTAATTTTGTATAAAGAAATTATCTCTTGGACTATAAATAGTCATTGTAAAGCTAATAATATTTCCTACATCATAGTATTTGTTTTATAATTTTCGGAAATTAAATAAATTAAATTATTTATGACATCATGATGATGGAGCGATTACCTCATTAATGAACTATTTAAATAAAATGAAAATATAATGTAAAATATAAGAATTACACTTTTGAAAGACCTATTGGATGAGTATATTTTGAACCCATATCGCCTTATCCTAGAAATATATCAATTTGGGACCTTTAAAATCCGAAACGCATTTTAATTAAAAGTTAAATTTTATAACGTTCCAAGAGTGCCCCTCCTCCCCTCTTATAAAAGGCCCCCACCTCTACCTCCTTACCCACACATCTCAAGCCTTTAGCTCAGACAAGATCTGATAATTTTATCTCTCTACATCCCTCTATTAATCATAGATTCCTTAACTTAGGCACAAATCTATTCAAGAACCCATTTTGGTTCAAACCAAGAAGAGTTACCCGATTTAAAGGTAATGTCTTCTCTAATGTTCTTTTGATTTATTTTTCTTCTCCAACACCCTAAAATATTTTTATTCATTTCTTTTGTAACAACACCATAATGTTAAATAATATATAATTTTTTTATAAGAATTATTATATATACACTTACACACACTTACATCTAATGGTTAAAGAACATATTGTTTCCGTGGATGGAGAATTTCTGCCTCATGAAACGATGATTGTTCAATATTCTTATAACACCTTAAAAGGTGGCCATTAAGATGTCACTATATTTATATATGATATATAATATTTTTATGTTTTATTTAAGCTCTGTAGTTTACAATTTTTTAATACCTTTATGGTTTCCATTATGGGTAAACGAGATATCTTCATTTTAGGAAGTGCGGACTACCGCCCCCTCAAAGTGATTTGATTCATTAATTCCATATGTGGGACGTATAAAAGATGGATTTAATGATATTATATATGATATTATACTCGAATAATAATATGCCTTTATATCATTATGATTCCATTCAATAAAATAAGAAATAGAAATGAAAGTAGCGTTCATGCGTACGTACGGCTTACCGTCTCCATGAAAAGTGCATTTCATTTCATACCTCTAAGTATTATGTAATATTATAAATGAATGTATATAATTGATATATATGATATATATGATATCTACATAATGAATATAAATCTCGATATAATGGATACATGAACAACTTGTAATTATAAAGAGTTTATTTTTTACTCAAGTATCAATGATCGTTAAAATGACTGTTATTAACATAAATAATTACATAGTTTTCATGACATGGTAATAAGTGATATAAAAGGAATAATTAACTTGAAAAAGTTTCTTAAGCAAGTATAAAATAACTCAAGTTTATTATTTAGGAGATTAATGAACGATCGAGTCATGTCAGATACGAGGTATGGGACTTCGTCTCAATCTCCTTTCATTGAGGCATATGTTGTTTTATACAAAACTTTCTTTTATACGTTGTATAATCTCCTTTCACATTTACATTTATTCAAAAGGAATATTTTCTATAAAAATTATTTACTAAATGACAAAAGGTAATGTTTTTTTGTCGTACGTATGCGGAAACAATGACTTCTCTACCGCCATGACCATTATTTGAGTTTCGGCTTCCTCTACAAGCCATAACCTTTTTTTAAATGAAAAATAAATACCATGTTTTACTTCTCTTTTATTTTGGTATTGAAAATGGATTTGATATTTTTTATATCAATGTGTTGTATTGATATCTTATGATTGAAATGTGGAAATGTTATGTTTCCATTATGCATGTTTTATGTGATATGATAATGTTACGGTTCTTGGGAATTGTTTATGAAGATAGGTGGTTCTGTGATAAAATAAGGGCGGGTGAGCCCGATATAGCTCTCCAATGCATTGGGTAACATGAAGGGGTTAAACGTTAAGGTTTCTCTGATGATATTTAGGGAATATACTGTGATGGGTATTCCAAACATAACCATGAGGGTTACTCCCTACGTAAGAATGTTATGAATGCCACAAGTTAACTTAATGTATTATGATTCCTATGATTTATTCATAATTTGATGAGGTATGTTAAAATTATTATGTTTTACGAGTAAAGAATGATTTCATTAATGGACTAATGTTTTCATTTCGTACTTTTATATCCCTTGCTGAATTTTTTATGCTCATCCCATGTTTTTTAAATGTTTTTAATAGGTCAAGGGAAATGTACATGAAATGATGATATTGTCAAGGAAGTGTCGAGAAAGAATCCATGTTTTATTTTAAATATGTTTCCATTAATGGGAAAAATGAATACTATCTTTTATGTAACTGCTTTGTTTAAATGTGGAATGTAATGCATGATTTATGATCTAATTCTCTAAAACCCTAAACCTGAAAAGATCCTCAACGTGTATTCTTGAAGTAACTCATGATTAAGTAATGTTTAATGCTGGGGCCTTATAATAATGGATAGATTATTTGATATTGTGTGTAATTGGAGTTTGTTCACATGCATATTTTATATCATTGGTATTGTTTTGAACCTTTGATCCTTAGGGTATGATTCCCTAAAGAATATTATAATCATTGGAGGAGTTTTTTGTGGAAAAATAAATTTGTGGAATTAATGTGTTTGATTTTAGTTTGAAACTTACATGTTTATATTGGATAAATATGTACACATGACTAATGGATAAATGACCATAGATTATACAATTTTTTCATAACCCCTTAATTATATAATGGATTCTTTTCAAAAACAGAAATTTTGTTCTTCATAGGTTTTTTTGGAGTGGTTGTGAACAAGGTTGTGTGATATGGGATGAATTGTGTGGTGAAATTGAATCTTTGGTGAGAGATTTATTTATTTTGGGATGGTTAAAAAAATTTGTAATACGGTTATGATTGGGTTATGTGGTGATGTGTTGCGGGTTGTGGTTATGCGTGGATGGTTTTGGAAGAATGACTCATAGAAAATATGGTGATTGTTGGTACATGTATATCTCCTATAGTTTCTCCATGAATGACTTTTTCTTAGTTCCTTTTTGTTTTTAGGTCTTGGTAGTTTCCCTAATAGTGATGAAATTAACAAATAAATAATCAAATTAATGATTAATAAGGAACAAAATATCATGGGATGGTTTGGATAATGTAATGAATTTGATATATTAAAACTATCACACATGTGAATTGGGTTGTTTATTTTGTATCGTGTTCTGTATCTAGATGATTCCACTCAAATAGAAGTGTCAGTTTTTATGAGAACCAATATATTAGGTATTAGTGTTTGGTATCATATATTTATATACTTTTATTACCCTTTTGATTTATATATTCACCCTACCTTAGTTGTGAACTATGTTTAGATCACCCCCATGGTCATAGGGGAGGGTGTCATTCCTGTAAATCTTGGTCGGAGGATGGATGGATGGTAACCCACTCTTCCATGATATATCTTCCTAGTGGTGATAACCCATGTTTCCTCGGAAGGATGTAGATTGTGGGGCCTCGGTTTGTGGGAGAGAGTTGTTCTTCCCTAGGTGTATTCAGAATGAGATGAGTTTTTACGTTAGAGGGTTCTTTACGTTAAAGTTTTGGTAATTGTACTAGGTGTCTATATTTTAGGGAAGTGATTTAATTTTTCTCCTAGGTTTAGACGGGTGGGATATAATGTGTTTTGTGGCCCTGATATCAGTGTCCATGATGGCATGTGGTTGTGAGTACCATGAGTGTGTGGGTGGGATGTGATATGGTATAGTCATAAGTTATGGGAGCACCAAGAAATTTTCCATTAGGTTTTGATAGTGGATAATTGGTTTGAAATTGGTTTGGGATACCATTTCAACTATATGATTCATATTATATTAAATAACTTTTGTTATTTCGTTAGCCTTACTTACAGAGGTTGGGGTGGTTCTTATACCTTTTTAGATGTTGTTTTGGGTTCTATTATTTTCTCATAGTAGCATATGTATTCTTCCCTCACATGTGGACAAGAGACTTTTTTTCCTTCTAAGTAGAATTTTATGCTAACCCTATGTATATAAACTACTTTCAGGTTTCAAAGAGGACTTCATAGACCATGTTGGACCTTAATATGTTGGGCCTTGACAGTTGTATTGTCACTTCCTATCTTTACTTATGTTTCATTCATTGAGGTTTTTTTTATTTTTATTAGTTTTATTTCACCTATTCAGGTGGAATGGATTTTGATATTTTTTATATATGTAATATATTTTCTTTGTAGTTGATCAATTATATCTCCTAATGATTTTATTTTGGAAAGGGTAATGCATTCTATAATATGAGATAAATACACCCTTGGTGTTAGTCTCTAACTTGGGGCTTACTGGTGGTGGGAATCCGGGAGTTATTGTTTTCCATTTTTATTTGTGAGCCCCTGAGGGGTATCTTTGGTGAAGGGGTTCATGAAAAGTATTTTCATGATATTATTTATACTTTATATTTATTAATTTTATAATTAATTAATGATGAAATAACATTGTTCATTGTTTAATATTCATCCTAGAATTATTATTATTTACCAAGAACTCTTGGAGTATTAATAGTGAAATGAAACAAAAAGATATATTGATGACTTTAGCATGAAATGTTTTTTCTTTTCGAGAGTATAAAACAAAACAAAAATTACCGAATGTGATTCATAAAAATGTAAAATATTGATGAGGAAATGGTAAACTGTATCCATGGATTTCATATTGGGATTCTAAAATACATATTGATGTAATAATGAAATTATTGTTATTATTGATAAATTAACAATATCATTTCTTTTCCTTCCCATTAGATATTATATATTATTGGGGAAAATTAATCAAAAATTCTTCAATGACACAGTCTAGTAATAAAGAGTTACCCTCTCTATGGTATTATACTTTGATATCAGTTACTCATCAACCATTCTAAAAGCACCACAATAAGTCACTGGTCAATGAATTAAATTTCAGTATAAAATTTCATTCTAAAACTGAATAAAATATTGAATGAACAATTAATAGAATAGATGGAATGCTTCATGATTTTTTAATATATTACCAGGGAATGTGAGATCAATATCATTATTTAGAGTATTTTTATTTCAATAAGATTTTTTAATTTAGTATTCACATGGAATCCTTTTAGTCTTTATATAAAAATTAATATTATAATCCAGCATTTCATTGGATCAATTTGGAGGACGAATTGTTATGGGACTAAATTTAGTAGATAATATATATAAGGATAGCTCCTAAAAAGTGAAAAAAATTATTTTCCTAAATGGAGAAATCATATTTCATTTATGACAAGTGATTATTTTTTAATGCATTATCTTGGAATAGTGTTATGCATTTTGTAAAATGAGGAATACAAGTCCCTAAATCAATAGAACATGTATAATATTGGAAAATGTTGTCTTATTTTTTTATTGAATATCTTTACATCTTATATTAACCTAGGAATATAATTTTATTCATTATTTGAAGTTCATAGTGTTTATCCCTTATTCATCTCATGTTCTGATCCCTAAATTATTTTAGATGGAAGAATAATTTGTTATTGGGAAAACTGATTAATATAATTAAAATTAGAGATAAAATATTGAGAAAAAATTTTATTCACAATGTAATGGTTTTTTGGAGAAACCATATGGTTTAGAAGGAAACAACAGAGTCTTAAAATGAAACATGTGAATGTTATCCCCTGTTATTTAATTAGTGTATAAAATTTTGATGATGTAATTTAAAAAAATGGGGAATAATCTAACAAATTTGGTAATGTTATAATAAATAATTTTAATTTCATATAAATATTAATTAGATATATATTATATAGTTATATTCGATATAAGAATAATAATTACGTTTAATATAAACCAATGTATTTTTAACAAACATGGGGTTTTCATTAAATATAATGTTTTATTTTAAATATTGATTAAAAGATTATAAAAATGTAACAATAATAAATGGAGAAAAAAATATACCTTTATGTTAAAATTATCTTAGGGTAAATTTATCATAAATTTTGAGGATTTTTTTCAATGAATAGTGAAAAATACATATTTTTATATAAATAAGTATTTTATTTTAGTTAATTTTTATTTTTAAAATTCAATTTATGATTAATTTGAAAATTAATGTTTTATTTTTAAATATAAATCTAGTTATATATATATTACATTTACTATTCATTTAAATTTAGTATAAAATCATTTGTATTTTATCTTAGATTTAAAAAACTATTTCTTTTCAGTTTTTCTTCATTATTTTTAAATTAAATTAAACCCCATAATTTATTTTGAGTATTGAAAGAAAATTTATATAATACAAATAAATCCGTCCATATTTTGTAAATAGTTACCTCTTAATTTTTTCATTTGAAATAATAAAATCATTAATTTTTTCATGTTATAAATGGATAATTGGGTAATTATCATTGATAAAAATGATGTGGATTACAAAATAACTATAACATATGCGTTAATTTTATTTGATGTGTATATTTTATCCTTAATTATTCATGATTTTTTATATGTATTTTTTCATATAGAAGTAAATAAAAACATTATACAATTTTCTTTAAATAATTGAAATATCTTACTTTCTTGTTTTCAATTAATATAATAGTTTAAACATAAGGTTATAATAGTCATATTTTTGGTAAAAATTTATTATTCTAAAATGTAAATAATTTATCTTCACTATTTTATTTTTCTTTATATTTTTAATAAAGATATTACCCTAAAATTGATATCATTATGACATGGTAATTATTCATGAAATGGAAAAATAATATAAATGAAATTTGTAAAATAAAAAGTATTATCATTTTAGATAACTAATGTTATATATTAATTTTATGGATAACCATAACATATAAGGGGTTCATTAATTGTTTTTCAAAGTATAAATTTTTTCTCGATTTTTTAAGATCAATGTAATAAATAGTTCATAAGTTAGATATTAATGATATATTATAATAAATAATATTTTTTATATGATATATAATTCATAAAAATCATAGATTCATGTAGGTTAATTTAATATTTATTAAAATTTTAACCATTATCTATATATGATCTATTTTAATGTTTCTAGTGTAACACACATATGATTTTAAAAGAAAAACATCATATTTTTTATCATGTATACAATTAAAAAACAATACTAGATAAGAATATAACACCATGATACCATTTAATATAACCTTTTTGAAAATAAATTAAATCTATTTGTTATCTTACGATCAAAATAATTGTAATTTTAGAAGAAATAATATATAGTATTAAAATATTATAATTAAAATTGTGACCAAAATGATCTAGTCAGAATATTGGAGGGTATGAATAGTACTATCTAATTTAGTAAATATATACAGAATTAAAATATATAAATAACCATTATTTTCCTATTAATTATAAATTAAAATAATAATCTTCAAAAAAGAAATGTCATCTGGAAAACAATATTTTTTTCTTAAAGGATATTAAGTATCTCTTCACACACATAATTTAAAAATAAATTACCAAAAAATTAATTAATTTAAATTAATAAATATAATATAATATTTTTTATAAAATTTTAAAAAACATGTTTGGGTGAATTTAAGGGGTATTTCAATAATAATTCAATTTTATATGAATAGTGATAAATGCTAATTTTAATTTAAAACCCCTTTTTCATTTAAATAATTTACAATGATAAATTGTATTATAAAATGATTTTAATGTAAAATTATTTATCTAATATTATAATTTAACTAATTTTGGTAATTAAAAGAAATTTTATTTTGAATATTGATATTAAAAGCTCATATACTTTTGAGAAATCACTATATTGAAAACTGGTTTCTCAACATGCCTACATGTATAATTTTATATTGGATTATGAAATATTTATGAATTAAATTTATAAATATTGATTCGTTATTTAAAATAATATATTGATATAACATCGAATATTTTCAAAATATTTTTTTACCATTATAAATAGTAAATGTAGTAAAAATTAAATACAATAGTTAAGGTAAAAATTGATTTACTTGCTATTAAACTAAAATGATACGTGTTAAAAATACCTAAAAACATATAAAATTCCAATTTTATTGAAATAATTAAGTCATATGACTTGTAAGGGTATTTAATTAATCATATGAGAGGAATTTAGAATTTTGAAATCATGGGTGTAATTAAATCATTTTCAAAATTCTATCAGTGTCATCTCCCCAACATATTAAACGCCACCCATTATGTTCCCCTCTTCACACATACACATGCTTTTCTCTACCAATACCTACCAAAAATAGTTCTATACACCCGTAAATAAATTCTAGATCCCTTAGTCTGATTAGAAATACATGTCATAATGGATTTTGGATCAGAACTAATGAGTGTATATTATAAAGTGTTAATGATGTTGAATGAGAGTTTTTATAATTTTTCATTTTCCTTAAAAAATTATTTAATTCAATTTAAATTACAAATTTTCAATGAAATATAAAAAATTATATTGAACACAATTATATGAGAATTATTATATTATATTTATTATGGAATTATTATATCACATATATCTTATTACATTCCATGTTGTTTAAAATTTCACAACGTTGCCCCTGTATATCGATGACTTTCACATCATAAAGTAATGGGATTTATTTACCAAAGGAAATTTAAATGAAATTAAATAATTATTAATTTTTTCAATATATGTTACAAATATAACATGATATTTATTATTTAAAATTAATATGTCCCGCACTTCATTACACTTTAACAAATTTGTCAAATGGTAAAGTCCATTTTTCGTATGTACTGTCTACCATCTCCACGAAGTGATGTTATACAAGCTCAATGATAAAATTTCAATAATGATTCAAAAAATATTTTGAAAGAAAATAATTATATTTATGTCATTAATATCAACATATAGATGATGGATCTGTATCATATTCAAAACAACATGGACATTCATGACGAAACACTGATGAAAACACAAGAAAATTAACACCCCAAACAATGAAAATATTGAATGATCAATAACAGACAGTTGAAAAGATGCTATAAAAGGATTAAATATGACATTATAAAAAGGAATATATTCATTCTATAAATTATAAATTTTCATAATTCCGTTATAAGAGAGTTTAATTCATCTTCAACCATATGTATGTGTGAGGTAAGGGACTTTGTCTCAATGTTAATTCACTGTGGAATAAAGTAATGTTATGAATTTAATTTACTTCATATGGTGCATTAAATTTCAATTTTAGATATAATATCATTATTAATTAATAATTAATGATTTTTTAAGTTTCAATTTGAATTATTTCATACAATGGTATTTGATATAAAAGTAACCAAGAAAAAAATAATTTCATAACTCACTTTTTTCAATGGGTGATATTACTTCTGTATTATTTTTTATATTCAATGAATTTGTTTGTGTTGAATTCTTAATATATTATATTCCATATTGACATATTTAATGTTGATTTATATTTTACCAAAATTATCAATTCAATAGATAATTATTACTTCATGGTTTTTATCACTATAAGTGTTTATTTCACAATTACATATTATGTGAGATTGATTATGATTGAATTTACATTATAGAAAGTTATAATATAAGTATTTATTAAAACCATATAATAATATTTTCATATGGTTATAAATTATGATTTAAAGAAATTTTTCCTTTTTTCCAATAATAGGTACATAAAATAATAGAGAAAATTTTATTGATAAAATCTTCCATCATTTATATCATTTGTTAAAAATACCATTAATTACAAATAATCATTTTAAAAAAGGTGTTAAATTTTTAAAAAAGATTTAATAATGGTAATTTTACCCAGTTTTTAGATTTTAAATTTTTGTTTGGAAAATAATATTCATGTGGTTTTCGAAATTATTATCGTTTTATACTATTAATAACGTGAAATGAATATTTATTTTATCATATACGTCATGTATATAATTTTTTGTCACTATAAATTTTAAATGATATAAAGATTGCATTATATTATTTAAAAAAAATTATCAAAATTATTTAAAAAATGTTTTTTGAAATGTAATTTTTAAAATTTAATGTAATGGGTATATTTTTCTCAAGATTATTTTAAAGATATTTTATGGATTTTATATTCAACAACAACAACACCTTATCATTTAACTTAAACTCCAATGGGATTATGATATATCAATACCTTCCATTTAATTTATTAGTAAATTTTATGATAATTTTTACGAAGGAAATTATTATCATAAACTTTCGTAATTCATTTGTGTAGTCATCAACATTCAATTTAATTATTGACATCTCTATTACCATTGGAAATGGTTTTTCCAAAAAAATAACTTTATTATTTGTCATGGATATATTTATTTATTAATCCTTGTATAATTTATAAATATGGTTCACTACATTTAATTTTATCATTATCTAGGTAAATATTACTAATTATATATTCATTACTCAATACATATATTTGATGATTATGAATATTTTCTCATAAATTAAATTGAATATTTGATATATGCGAAATGTGTTTGATATTCAGTGATTGGTGGGTGTGGAAATATATATCAAAATGATGAATTGGTAGTTTCATTGAGAGAATCAGTAAGATAACACTACATTATTTTCTACGTATAGTTTTAATATTTTATTAAATGGTTTTGATGGCAGAGGAATCATGATTCTCGATATCTTAACATCTGGTAATTAATTTTTTCTTTCATTAATAGTTTAGATATTTTTTTCCATGGTATTTTGTTAATGATATTATTATTGGATTGTTTTTATTTATTTTTTACAAATTAAACGGAATGTGTTTTATGTTATTTATATTATTATATTGATTAAGCCTTATCAATTAGTAATATCTGAGTTATTTAAATGTAATATGTGTTCATTTATTTAACATTACCAATGGATTATTCATTATCTAGTTAGGATGTTAATTTTATTGATTTAATGAAATGAATGATTATATATTTTTGTTTAATTATTGATTAATACTTATCTATTATTTATTTTCATGTTATTTAATTTCAATGTGTGTTCAGTAATTTACCTCTTCATGTAAACTGTTCTTATTTATTCATGACGGTTTCAACTTTATGTAACTCCAACTGATAATATGATACCACCCTTATATTTTTTTTCTTTCTCAAGATTCCAGGAATTGAATATTTAATGATATGGAAGAATATTATGAAGTAAATAATTATAATCGTAAAACAAATTATGTAATGTTTTTTGAATTTAAATATAATATAAGGATCAAGTATGTATATTTTTTACTATTATTACTAACATTTTTTGTCTATTGGGTTGTGATTCATTGTTTCTTATTCCCATATAATAAATAAAAAACAGAACTTATTTGATTAGGGTTATGGTTCTTATATTTTAAATCATGGGAAGTTTCATAGAAAGTGATGGAACTATATTTATGAATTTTTTAGGGACTATAAATATATGAAAGTATTTGAGGATAAGTACCTAGTAATATTCTAATGTTTTTTAAATAATATATTATGGAGATTGTCAATGTAATAAGTGACTTTCAAGATACTAAAAATGCATTTTGATATAATAAAAAGTTACCTATGGGTAATAACTCAAAAAATGTTACATTATGATTGAATCGATCATCACCTTGTGAAAGAAAATGGATCTTACAATTCACCTAGTTTGAGACTCGATGGGATATTCTCAATATGAATCATTTTTTCTATACTAACCAATATGAAGGATTTGAATAGATGATAAAAATGAATTAACAAGGTTTAACCTATGGTGTGTTATATTTAAAATATGTTTTCTTGATTTTTACACATTATTTATGATTATATTCATGTCCTAATATGATCATTTATTCTCATATGATACATTTTTCTTGTTATTCAATGTATAAATCCCAATTTAATCCTGTTAAAATTGATTATTAAGGACAATACGATGACTATGAACCGCCAAGTTGGATGATGATAATATTTAATAAAATATTGATTACACATAATCAATTATCATGAAAGATGTTTGACGATAAAGACCTTAAAAAACATTCAAGTATCCAAATAAGTGAAATATGGGGTCTCCCAATATCTCCAATGGTTGAGACCATGTATGAAAGAATACTTGGTTTTATCCATATAAAAAACATGGAATGAAAAACCAAGGAATGTTTCTCAATGGAATTGAAAATTATTATTTTTGAAACAAAATGATATAAATCAATTAATCGTAGAAGAAAAATGAAGAGTACAATGGATGGAAATAAACTTCTTCATGATGATCCATTTGTAGTTATTTTCCATCAATTTGGAGAACCTATGTGTTATCCTAGTTAATGACCTCTTCTAATAGTTAACCCATAACCAATGATGGTCTAATATTGAAATAAAATGGTTGGAATATTTATTGGGGCACTTTAAATACATTGTAGATGAATATTTATCAATGATATATAATATATAGAAATCATGAAAAATATAAGGCTTGTGTAAAATAATAGAGGCATTTACCTCTCAATTAACCTAATAATTATGAATAAAATTATGGGGTTATGATTTTTAGGATGATCATACACTCAATGTTCTAAGAAAATAATTCTTGATTTTATGTTATGGGAGTCAAATAAGATTAAATACATTTTTGGATATATTCATGGAAATACACCAAAATGGATTAATATATATTTAGTACAAATATTATAGAAGAATGTTTTTATTATTATCAGAATAAGCATAATGATTTTGGTGATCTTTATTTTTTATCTTATCATTTTTGTTCTAGTAATTTTTATTCATAAAAATTTGGTAATGCTTTATGAAATATATTGATATGGTTTTTGAGATGGATAATCCATATATTGGGTGACAACCAATTGCATCAAACAAATATCACGGGGCTTGAACCTGAAAATAATGGATGATAGGGTTTAAAAAATAATATTGGACTATATGATGTTCTGGTTAATATTCCTTTGTATCTACATAACAAATTTTACTACTAAATATTACTAATTAAATTTTTGTGTTCTTATAGTGATTAATAGTTTAATATATTATATTGGTTAAATCATGCTAAAGAAATAATTTTTTGGAAATATTTATAGACATAATGATAGAATTTTCACACTTTTACACAACTTTTTATTCATTAAATGTTATTTTTAGTTATTCAAGAGTAAAAAAAAGTTTTGGACATTAATTAATTTGTTTTTCAATGAATTGGTATTTGATAATGTATCAACAAAAGTATGACATTATTCTTATGAAAAATAATGATATCAAGTATGTCTGTGTCCAAATAAACCCAGATAGAAAATAAACTACTCAAATATATGAATTGGATCATGAATCAATAATCATATCATATAACCAACATATACGATGAGTGAAACGATATTTCAAATAATCATATATTTATGATTTTTTGTGTCCATAAATATCCATTGATCACTAACATTCATGTGATCAATAACCTCCATCACTCTGCATATTTATATAGACATATCTCCCATGTCCATATAATCACATTCCACCAATGTTATCATATTTGGAAACCAACTTATGTGTTATTATATATTTCTTTTTTAATTACATAATTTCATAATAATAGAATGTTTATTGAACAATAATGTGATGTTGGTTTATAATAAAGTTATTTTCCAATTCAAAACACTTAATTTTTTATATAATGATTAAATAATTTGGATAAATTTTTTAAGGTGGTAGAATGTTACACCATAGCATTAAAATAAAGTAAAACCACATTTAAAATAACATATTAAATGGAAGACCCATATTACAAGATAATAAAATAACTTAATTCTTTATTATATTATTATTTTTAAATTATTTCAAACGTTGATATCATTTAATAAACACAGCACATGGATTCAATGAAATAAAATGCTCTGACAAATTATTTTATTTAATATATAACATTCATCACCTTTTTGTTAAGATGGCAAGTATGAATCGTGCCAAAATAAATTAATAAATTTAATAAATTTAAATATTTATAAAAAAATTACTGGTAATCTGTTTATTAGAATTAAAAATAGAAATCTATTCAATTAATAAGAAATTATTTATTAACAATTATTTTTTATAAAATGTAGTTTGTTCACCATTTTATTACATAAATTAAATTTTTTATTACCAATAAGAGAAAAAAAATCACAAAATCAACTATTTTTTTTAAATCCTAAAATCAAAATTAAAATTGGGGGATTATATGGGATTTTTGAGAAATGATTCATTTTTTGCTGTATACTGAAAAATAATTTTTTATTGAAAACTTCTTTTTGATTTATAAAATTTAAAATGGATAATTTATATATTGAATTGCATTTATAGTAAAATAAATTTATATATATTATAATATAACTAATTTATGTCACAAAAATAAATTTAATATAAATTTTTTATATTATATATATATATATGAGAGCATTATCTTTGAAAATGTGCCTTTTCATTGCATTTGAACAACAATTTTAAATTGAATTTTTCCTCTTATATGAATTAAATATGTTTTTGATACCATCAATATAAATAATTTTTATTATCAAATATATTGAAACTATTTTTTGAGAAATATAAATATTAAAATAACTAAAACATAATTATCCTTGTAATGGTAAAAACTAATTTACCAAATATAAGCCTTAAAATGAAATAAAAACATAAAACACATTTAAAGAAATGTTTATACCTTATATACTCAAATGGTTGAGATGGATTTGTTTTTGTGGTTGATCCATGATAAAAATGTTGGTGTAATTGATTTTTTTCAGGAATTCATGTGTTCCCTCTCCCCCAATTATAAAAAGTCACCCCTCCTCCTCACCTATTGACAATTTGGAATCCATTTTGATCATCCAATATCTACCAAAATAATGTTATTACTCAAATAAGACCATACTGTAGCCATTTGGTGACTATAATTTCATTCTATGAATGATTTTGGTGCGAGCCAAATGAATATGACAAAATAAGAGTTGGAATTCATAAATTAACTTTTTTATTTATTTCTTCATCCATAACCATAAAATATTATTTATAAAACTTTATTTAATAGTAGAATTATATTAATTAAACAAATATTTTATTATTTTATGGTGATGACCAATATCCATACCATCTTATGTAACACCCCAGGTAAATAAAGAATATGTCATCCTTATATTTATCCATATTTGTGAATCAAATATTAATATTACTTTAAAGTGGATGCTATGCTCGATGGCGTACCCAACACGCAACAACGAGTTTCTTGGGAATCTTACGTTTCACTCTAATAATAAAATAATATTATTTTAAATGGTAGTTAAAATGTTGCCGTTGTATTGGCGGGAATGGATATAAATAACTAAAATATGATTATATATGTTTTTAAATGTTTTTACATTTATCCAATAAATGATAAAGGCTTAAAATACAGAAAGAATTCAATTTTAGGCGTATATGCCCTAGTTTTCACTAAAGGTTCACTTATCGCCTTTTGATGGCGTACTGTCATTAAATATAGTTTTGATCACTCTTATACATTCTTTTAGACCAAATAAAACTCTTCTTTAGAATCGGGATATCAAAATTTACTTTGTGTAAATTTTTGGTACCTTTCTGATAAAGTTCATTTTTTTAATGAATAGTGTAAAATGTTGTATTTTAATTCAAAACCACTTTTTAATCTAATTTATTTATATGATTAGATTATATTTTGAATTGGTTTTAAAGTGAAATTAGAAAATATTTTTACCATTAAATCCAATAGTGGTCGTTGGAATTAATTTCACTTTCAAATCAGACTTAAACTACTGTCAATCTTTTGATACATATTGTTTCATAAAAACACGCTATTTGCTCTGATAGCGGGAATTAATTATTAAATTAATTAATGTGACTTATATGTTTTGAATTTTTTAAAATAGACTTCATTTTTGAATTCGGAATATCAAATATAGCTTAGGGTGAATTTTTGGTAATTTTCTGAAAAACTTCAATTTTTGATGAATAGTGAAACCACTAAGTGGTACTTATAAAGACTGATTTTCCGTTTAAATGAAATTTTTCCATCATTGTGTTTTGAATTTCAAAAATCCGATATACATGGTTGTCATTAAGAAGTAAAATGTGGTTCAATGGGATAAAAATAATTTTTTGGTGAATAGTACCTTATTAAGTTCTTAATCGCGATTAGAGGTAATTAGTGTAATTAAAGGTAAAAATGATATTATAAGAATGTGAAAACACCATGAAACTTGTCCTACTCTTATTGGGTGAGTCATGGCCGACCAAGAAAAGCCATGGTCCAACTTGGGGACCCCATGGAGACACTTTGGTTGGGAAATGACATAAATAACTTTTTATTTAATGTTAAAATTAAATTGACACAAGCATGAGTTGTTTTACTAAAACAATTTTTAAGTAGGGTTACACAGGTCCAAATTTTGATTATAAATATTAATTGGAAATATAAAAAGATTTCCTACATCATAGTATTTTTATTAAAATTTTTAGACATTAAATAAATTAAATTATTTATGACATAATAACGATGCAGCGATGACACCACTCTTTGACTATTTAAATAAAATGGAAAGATAATGTAAAATCTATGAACTACACATGTCCAAAACCAATAGGATGAGTGTATTTAGAACCCTTATCACCTTATCCACTAATTCTATCAATTTGGGACCTTTTATAACCGAAACACATTTTCAAATAAAGTAATATTTCTTTACTTTCCAAAAGTGCCCCTTCTCTCCTCTTATAAAAGGCCCCCACCTCTACCTCATTTCACACACTCCTCAAGCCGTTGGCTCGGCCAAACCCTGCCCAATTACTCTCTCCACATCCCTCTCCACATCCTAGAGGATTCCCTTTGGGCATAATCCTTTCAAAAGAAGCCTTTAGGCTCAAATCAAAAGGAGTTACACTTTTAAAGGTAATTCATTCTCTCATGTTCAATTGTTTTATTTTGCTTCTCCAACCCTCTAAACTCTTTTTATTTACTTATTTTGTAACAACACCAGTATCTTAAATATACTAGGATGTTTTTATAAGATTTATTCGAGCTACAATCTCACACAACTACATGAAATGGTTAATGAACATACGGTTTCCGTGGATGGCGAAATTCTGCCTCCCGAAACGATGATTGTTCAATACTCATTTAACACCTTCAAAGGTGGCCATTATGATGTCACTACTTTTATACATGATATATAATATATTTATTTTTTTCTTTAAGCTTATGTATTTTTCATTTTGGGCATACATTTATGGTTTCCATTGTGGGTAAACACGATATCTTCATTTAAGGAATTGCGGACTACCGCCCCCTCAAAGTGATGTGATTCGTTAATGCCATATGTGGGACGTGTAAAGGATGGATTTAAAGTTATTATATATGATGTTATACTGGAATTATAATATAACTATATATCATTATTATTTCTTTCCATTAAATTATGAGATAGAAATGAATGTAGCGTTCATGCGTACATACGGCTTACCGTCTGCACGAACGGTGCATTTCATTTCTTATCCCCAAATGTAATGTACTATTAAAAGTATATGTATATAATGGATATATATAATGAATGATACATATAATTGATGAATATAATTCCGGAATTAAAATATACATACCTCTCATTTAATTTTAATTCCATTAATATGAGAAACAAATGAAAGTAGCGTTCATGCGTACGAACGGCTTACCGTCTCCCTGAACGGTGCATTTCATTTCTTACCTCTAAATAATTATGTGATATTATAAATACATGTATATGATGGATATATATGATATATAAAATATCCAAATCAGGAATGTCATTCTGGATATAAATAACCTTTGACCACACGAACAACATGTAATTGTAAGAAGTCCACTTTCGACTTAAGAACCAAATATCAACAAAACAAACATTATTAACTTAACTGGTTACATAATGTTTATAACAAGGAAATAAGTGATATAAAAGGAATAATGAACTCTAAAAAGGTTCTTAATAAAGTATAAATTAACTCATGTTTATTATTCAGGACGTTAAAGAACGATCGAGTCAAGTCAGACCCGAGGTAAAGGATCCTACTCCTCTCTTTCTTTTTAAGTACACACTTTTATGTCATTCCTTTTAAAGATCATATTTCTTGTTATTGGGATGATATTTTATATTACACTTACTGTAATTTTTATGTTCCTGTGATGAGAGACCGTAATCTCTCTCATCAATCCATTTTGGAAGTTTTGAGTGGCGCCGTTAGGCTGCCGAACTTTCGTAAGTGATCTAACCTCTCTCTTTATTTTTAAGTACTCTCCTTTCTGTCACTTCTTTTATGCTCCTCTTTGTAATGTTGGGGGATGTTCTTTTATATTCCCCTTTCTGTACATTTTATTTTAATGTGATGAGATACCCTATTTGATCTCATCAATCCATTTTCGGATGTTTTATGTGGCACCGTTAGGCTGTCGAGTTTTCGTAAGGGATTCTTCATCTTACTTTTATTCCCGGGAGATTTATGCTACATTTGCCACAAATTCCATTGAGTGGTGTATGTACTGCCCATTATTCTACTCTTTGTGTAATATAATCTCGTTTATGAGTATTTACATCAATGACCTATTTCCCTTCTTTCATGGGGTGTATGTTTTGAAAGATACCCAAGTCGGTAAGGGAACCTTTCACCCTCCTCTTTTTTAAAAGACTTCTTTTATTGGGTGTTTTAATTTACATATTGTTATGTTGGGATATGTTCTCATATATCCTTATTGATGTAAATTTTATGTCCAAGTGATGAGATACACTTTTTATCTCTCATCAACTCATTTTGATGTGATGCCGTTAGGCTGTCAATGGAACTTTTTAACCCAATTTCGATTTCTTTGGGTTCAACTTGTAGTAATGGAATATGTCATCCATTGAATATGTGTGAATGAAATTTTATTGTTTTACACTTAATATCCACTTATATTGGGTTTATTTATATTTGTCACACATATTTTTGAGATTTATTTGTCCTTAATTTAAGGATACCTTCTTTATAAGGGATTTCATCACATTTGACATTTCTATTGAGGGTTCATTGTTGTTATGAACCAATTCACTCTTATATAGTGTATATACTGCCCTTTGGAGTATTATATCATGAATCCATTTATTCTCTTGATATTATAAAGTTCTTACTAAATTTTATTCCTCAATTATTTTATTCATGTGTATCTAATTTTGGTAAAACCCCTTTAATCAAAATGTCATTTTAAATGTTTTAATTATTTGTTCTTATTAATATCCATGTTTTCAAAATGGTTTTAAGGATTTATTTATATGGATATTAATGGTTTAAAATTTTAAGCTTCAAGGTGGTATGGGACACTTTGATTCAAAAATCTCTTTATTAAATGTTTTAAATGGTCTTGAAAATGGTTTTGATAATGGATTCTATTATGATATATTGTGATGTGGAAATGTTATCATTCCTTTATATTGGTTTTATGTTTTATGATTTTATATTGGTACTTGGACATTTTAACGGGTGGTTACGTTATAAACCATATGACGGGTGGTGCCGTGAATACCAGGACGGGTTGTTACGTTATAACCTCCAATGCATTGGGTATGGAAGTCGGACGTATGGCTATTCCATTAAGTATGTATGGAAATTGGCCGTATGGCTATTCCGTTAAGTGATATGTGTGGAAGTCGACCGTATGGTTATTCCACTTAAGTATGTTTATGTCCCAAGTTACCTTTATATATGTTATGTGTTCTTTATATGGGTTTTATGGTAATACTTTGGTTAAAAAAAGGTAAGTAATGATATTTTATTCAGTGAAGAGTTTTTACTACTTCATAAAGTTGAAAAGTATTACCTTGATAAATTATAGATGGTTTACTATTTGTTTGGATAAACTAACATTTTTTATTCTTTGTGTATCCCTTACTGAGTTTTTATTCTCATCCCAAGTTTTTGAAATGTTTTTCACAGGACTTAGCATGGAATAGGGTCAAGGATGGGATCAAGGGAAAGTCATGCTACCTAAAACATGAAACTAGACATGATTCTTTTTAAGAATTTTTATTTTATGGAAATTTAGTAGAAGGGACTGCTTTGTAATCTTTTGAGATGTAATAGTTACGTCCTAATTCTCTAAAACTCTAAACCTGAAAAGATCCTCAATGTGAATTATTCATTTAATTCAATTTTAAGTAAGGTTTAAGGTTGGGGCCTTATAGTTGGTATCAGAGGTCGGTTTAGATAACTTTAGAGGTTAGGGTATTCTTTAAGCATAAGTGACATTACCATAATGGTTAGGATTTCAGATAGAGTACTAGTTTTAGATAAAGTGAATGAGTAAGAATATCATAGTGTTTATCTTCCTCATTGGTACATGATGGTTTTGTTGTTATACTCACACTGAACCTTTTTTGTTTTAGTAAATCACTGGATCTAGCAGGCACCGAGGTAACGGTGGATGTGAAGGAAACTGTGATAGTTTTCTAAGCGAGCAACTAAATGATATGGGAGTTTTAATGAGAACTCTTGTGTTTATCCTCAACCAACTATCTGGAGTTATTATTGACCACCTAAACCTTGGTGATTTCTATAAGGCATCATGTATGCGAGAAGAAAATCCCTACGGAACTACAGGTAATAATCATAAAGGTAAGTGTGTTCAAAAACCTATGTGTCAAAGATGTGGAAAGAAACACCTAGGAAAATGTTTCAAAGGGAAAGAAATATGCTATAGATGTGGAAATGAAGGTCATAAAGCAAGAACCTGTCATGGAAAAAGGAAGCATCCAGTTGACTCGAGGAAAGGGAAAGAAGTTCTTTCTGAGGGATCAATTGAATGTTTTAAATGTGGTGTGCATGGTCATTATGCAAACACATGTCCTATGAAAAAGTTTCGTGAATGGGGTCACCAAGAGCGTACAAATGTTTGTTTACCACTACCTAATGCCATTCCGATTGAGGATGAAGAAACTGACAATGACCAATCAAAGGTATGTATTATTTCATGACTATTGTTTTCCTATTTTGGAATCTTAGGATATGATTCATTATTTTGTTTGTAGGAAAGAGGTATTTCGGAATAAGTTGGAAAGGAATGGTTAATGGATCATGAAGAATGTTGAATAAGTAAGATCTCAACATATAAGGGTTTCAAGAGTTATAGTGAAATTCTTAAGAGTATTAAGTCTCTTTTGATGATGGGGTTACATTAGAAGACTTTTTATATTATTTGTAACCCTGATGTTTAATATATAAAATTTTATTCAAGGAATAGTTATCTCTTCTTTTGTGGACATAGTTATAAAGAACCATTTGGGTTTATATGATCCTAACATTTGAGGTAATTATGGGTTAATATATGTTATGATTGAAGTGAAAGGCATGAGATAAAATTGAGGATAAATTATGTTATAGTTATTTTTGATGATTTTATCCCTTTTTGGAGAATGATATAAAAATTATATAGTTTTGAAAAAAGGACAACACGCAGACCGTGTGACAACCCGTCGCGTGGGACAAAGCTGCGGGAATCAAACGCGCAACCAAAGTGCGACTGGTATTTATCGCCTACCACTGGACTACGTGAAGTCCCTGGTCAGTTTGACTAATTCTTTCTGGTTATATGATTTCATTAATTAAGAGTAAGATGATTTTTGGTTATTTATGAAAATGATTAACCTATCATGGAGGATATGTGATTAGGTTAATTACTTTTCAATACGGGACTTTAGGAGCAACTGATGTTGTTTGGAGATAAATATTACGATTTAACTTGGAAGACTATGTGACTAAATCCTTAAAATTTTTGGGTTTCAATCTTAGATTGGTTTACTTTGAGGAATTTTTATGGACAAATTTGTTTATCAGATGGTCCTCATTGAACTTTGGATTTTGTTGGACAAATTTTGGAGATTAAGAATAGATTTTCTTTTTATAAAGGGTTATCCTTTTCTGGATTATCTGACCTTGTACTAACCTTTTTGGTTTTGGTTATGGTTAAGGTCTAAAGATATGGGAAGTATATAGTTCCCTTTTGTGGATTAGGTGATTCTATAGAAGTTGATTATAGTACTCTAAATTTGAACAAGTCTTCCTAAATACTCGCCTTTTGGAGAAAATATGAGTTTGTGTAAGGAATCTAATAAAAGTTGAGAGTCAGCATGATAAGTGATTATGTTTCCTTATAAATAAATTCCTCAATAAAAAGTAACTTAAAACAAAAATGTTGTCTATTAACTTTTCCTACTGGGGAATCGAATACCGTTTAACCCATCACAAGTTTGCGATTCTCTCATGGTTAACTTTCTCCTAAACATGTTTTCTATCACTCTCCATCAGAACATGACCCTATGTTTTCTCCTCCATGTCCATGCTTTCATACTTGGAATCCTAGCATGGGTTAACTAGGGTGACCTTTTTACTTATCTATCTTTATTTTAAAGTGATTTTTTTACCGATCCTTGTTCCGATGTGCGACTTTCAAGGATGTTTCCAAGCCTAATTTTAAAATTGCGAGGACGCAATTCCCAAAAGGGGGGAAGGATGTAACACCCCAGGTAAATAAAGAATATTTCATCCTTATATTTATCCATATTTGTGAATCAAATATTAATATTACTTTAAAGGGGATGCTATGCTCGATGGCGTACCCAACACGCAACAACGAGTTTTTTGGGAATCTTACGTTGCACTCTAATAATAAAATAATATTATTTTAAATGGTATTTAACATGTAGCCGTTGTATTGGCGGGAATAGATATAAATAACTAAAATATGATTATATATGTTTTTTAAATGTTTTTACATTTATCCAATAAAAGATAAAGGCTTAAAATACAGAAAGAATTCAATTTTAGGCGTATATGCCCTAGTTTTCACTAAAGGTTCACTTATCGCCTTTTGATGGCGTACTGTCATTAAATATAGTTTTGATCACTCTTATACATTATTTTGGACCAAATAAAACTCTTCTTTAGAATCGGGACATCAAAATTTACTTTGTGTAAATTTTTGGTACCTTTCTGATAAAGTTCATTTTTTTAATGAATAGTGTAAAATGTTGTATTTTAATTCAAAATCACTTTTTAATATAATTTATTTATATTATTAGGTTATGTTTTGAATTGGTTTTAAAGTGAAATTAGAAAATATTTTTACCATTAAATCCAATAGTGGTCGTTGGAATTAATTTCACTTTGAAATCAGACTTAAACTAGTGTCAATCTTTTGATACTTCTTGTTTCATAAAAACATGATATTTTCTCTGACAGCGGGAATTAATTATTAAATTAATCAATTTGACTTATATGTTTTGAATTTTGTAAAATAGACTTCATTTTTGAATTCGGAATATCAAATATAGCTTAGGGTGAATTTTTTGTAATTTTCTGAAAAACTTTAATTTTTGATGAATAGTGAAACCACTATGTGGTACTTATAAAGACTGATTTTCCATTTAAATGAAATTTTGCCATCATTGTGTTTTTAATTTCAAAAATCCGACATACATGGTTGTCATTAAGAAGTAAAATGTGGTTCAATGGGATAAAAATAATTTTTTGGTGAATAGTAACTTATTAAGTTCTTAATCGCGATTAGAGGTAATTAGTGTAATTTAAGGTAAAAATGATATTATAAGAATGTGAAAACACCATGAAACTTGTCCTAAACCTATTGGGTGAGTCATGTCCGACCAAGACAAGCCATGGGCCAACTTGGGGACCCCATGGAGACACTTTGGTTGGGAAATGACATAAATAACTTTTTATTTAATGTTAAAATTAAATTGACACAAACATGAGTTGTTTTACTAAAACTATTTTTAAGTAGGGTTACACAGGTCCAAATTTTGATTATAAATATTCATTGGAAAGATAAAAAGATTTCCTAAATCATAGTATTTTTTTATAATTTTTAGACATTAAATAAATTAAATTATTTATGACATAATAATGATGCAGCGATGACATCACTATTTGACGATTTAAATAAAATGGAAAGATAATGTAAAATCTATGAACTACAAATGTCCAAAACCAATTGGATGAGTGGATTTAGAACCCTTATCACCTTATCCACGAATTATATCAATGTGGGACCTTTTAAAACCGAAACACATTTTCAAATAAAGTAATATTTCTTTACTTTCCAAAAGTGCCCCTCCTCTCCTCTTATAAAAGGCTCCCACCTCTACCTCATTTCACACACTCCTCAAGCCTTTGGCTCAGCCAAACCCTGACAAATTACTCTCTCCACATCCCTCTCCTCATCCTATTGGATTCCCTTTGGGCATAATCCTTTCAAAGGAAGCCTTTAGGCTCAAATCAAAAGGAGTTACACTTTTAAAGGTAATTCATTCTCTCATGTTCATTTGTTTTATTTTGCTTCCCCAACCCTCTAAACTCTTTTTATTTACTTATTTTGTAACAGAACCAGTATCTTCAATATACTAGGATGTTGTTATAATATTTATTCGAGCTACACTCTTACACAACTACATCAAATGGTTAAAGAACATACAGTTTCCGTGGATGGAGAAATTTTTCCTCCCGAAACGATGATTGTTCAATACTCATTTAACACCTTCAAAGGTTGCCATTATGATGTCACTATTTTTATACATGATATATAATATGTTTATTTTTTTCTTTAAGCTTCTGTATTTTTAATTTTGGGCATACCTTTATGGTTTCCATTATGGGTAAACACGATATCTTCATTTAAGGAAGTGCGGACTACCGCCCCCTCAAAGTGATGTGATTCGTTAATGCCATATGTGGGACATGTAAAGGATGGATTTAAAGTTATTATATATGATGTTATACTGGAATTATAATATACCTCTATATCATTATTATTTCTTTCCATTAAATTATGAAATAGAAATGAAAGTAGTGTTCATGCGTATGTATGGCTTACCGTCTCCATGAACGGTGCATTTCATTTCTTATCCCCAAATGTAATGTACTATTAAAAGTATATATATATAATGGATATATATAATGAATGATACTTCTAATTGATGAATATAATTCTGGAATTAAAATATACATACCTCTCATTTAATTTTAATTCCACTAATATGAGAAAGAAATGAAAGTAGCGTTCATGCGTACGAACGGCTTACCGTCTCCATGAACGGTGCATTTCATTTCTTACCTCTAAATGATTATGTGATATTATAAATACATGTATATGCTGGATATATATGATATATATAATATCCAAATCAGGAATATCATTCTGGATATAAAGAACATTTGACCACACGAACAACATGTAATTGTAAGAATTCCACTTTCAACTTAAGAACCAAATATCGACAAAACAAACATTATTAACTTAACTGGTTACATAATGTTTATAACATGGAAATAAGTGATATAAAAAAAATAATGAACTCTAAAAAGGTTATTAATCAAGTAGAAATTAACTCAAGTTTATTATTCAGGACGTTAAAGAACGATCGAGTCAAGTCGGACCCGAGGTAAGGGATCCTACTCCTCTCTTTCTTTTTAAGTACACACTTTTATGTCATTCCTTTTAAAGCTCATCTTTCTTGTTATTGGGATGATATTTTATATTACACTTACTGTAATTTTTATGTTCATGTGATGAGATACCCTAATCTCTCTCATCAATCCATTTTGTAAGTTTTGAGTGGCACCGTTAGGCTGCCGAACTTTCGTAAGATATCTAACCTCTCTCTTTATTTTTAAGTACTCTCCTTTCTGTCACTTCTTTTAAGATCCTCTTTGTAATGATTGGGGATGTTCTTTTATATTCCTCATTCTGTAAATTTTATTTTAATGTGATGAGATAACCTATTTGATCTCATCAATCCATATTCGGATGTTTTATGTGGCACCGTTAGGCTGCCGAGCTTTCGTAAGGGATTCTTCATCTCACTTTTATTCCCGTGAGATTTCTGCTACATTTGCCACAAATTCCATTGAGTGGTGTATGTACTACCAATTATTCTACTCATTTTTTAATATACTCTCGTTTATGAGTATTTACATCAATGATCTATTGTCCTTCTTTCATGGGGTGTATGTTTTGAAAGATACCCAAGTGGGTAAGGGAACCTTTCACCCTCCTCTTTTTTAAAAGACTTCTTTTATTGGGTGTTTTAATTTACATATTGTTATGTTGGGATATGTTCTCATATATCCTTATTGATGTAAATTTTATGTCCAAGTGATGAGATACACATTTTATCTCTCATCAACTCATTTTGATGTGATGCCGTTAGGCTGTCAAGGGAACTTTGTAACCCAATTTCGATTTCTTTGGGTTCAACTTGTAGTAATTGAATATGTCATCCATTGAATATGTGTGAATGACCTTTTACTGTTTTACACTTAATATCCACTTATATTGGGTGTATTTATATTTGTCACACATATTTTTGAGATTGATTTGTCCTTAATTTAAGGATACCTTCTTTATAAGGGATTTCATCACATTTGACATTTCTATTGAGGGTTCATTGTTGTTAGGCAACAATTCACTCTTATATGGTGTATATACTGTCCTTTGGAGTATTATATCATGAATCCATTTATTCTCATGATATTATAAATTCCTGACTAAATTTTATTCCTCAATTATTATATTAAAGTGTCTCTAATTTTGGTAAAACCCCTTTAATCAAAATGTCATTTTAAATGTTTTTATTATTTGTTCTTATTAATATCCATGTTTTCAATATGGTTTTAAGGATTTATTTATATGGATATTAGTAGTTTAAAATTTTAATCTTCAAGGTGGTATGGGACACTTTGATTCAAAAATCTCTTTATTAAATGTTTTAAATGGTTTTGAAAATGGTTTTGATAATGGATTCTATTATGATATATTGTGATGTGGAAATGTTATCATTCCTTTATATTGGATTTATGTTTTATGATTTTATATTGGTACTTGGACATTTTAACGGGTGGTTACGTTATAAACCATATGACGGGTGGTTCCGTGAATACCAGGACGGGTGGTTACGTTATAACCTCCAATGCATTGGGTATGGAAGTCGTCCGTATGGTTATTCCATTAAGTATGTATCGAAATTGGCCGTATGGCTATTCCATTAAGTGATATGTGTGGAAGTCGGCCGTATGGTTATTCCACTTAAGTATGTTTATGTCCCAAATTACCTTTATATATGTTATGTGTTATTTATATGGGATTTATGGTAATACTTTTGTTACAAAAAGGTAAGTAATGATATTTTATTCAGTGAAGAGTTTTTACTACTTCATAAAGGTGAAAAGTATTACCTTGATAATGTATAGATGGTTTAATATTTGTTTTGATAAACTAACAGTTTTTATTCTTTGTGTATCCCGTACTGAGTTTTTGTGCTCATCCCAAGTTTTTGAAATGTTTTTCACAGGACATAGAATGGAATAGGGTCAAGGATGGGATCAAGGGAAAGTCATGCTACCTAAAACATGAAACTAGACATGCTTCTTTTTAAGAATTTTTATTTTATGGAAATTTAGTAGAAGGGACTACTTTGTAATCATTTGAGATGTAATAGTTATGTCCTAATTCTCTAAAACTCTAAACCTGAAAAGATCCTCAATGTGAATTATTCATTTAATTCAATTTTAAGTAAGGTTTAAGGCTGGGTCCTTATATCTTACATCCAATGGGAAATAAAACATCCAATCTTTCATACACTATACTACTGCCTCACGAACCGATTTAATTCATTACCAATGACCACGTTTTAAGGAAATATAATGGATTTAACAAATTTTTATTATAAAAATTAAACTATAATACTTCTAGAAATAATATATTATATACCCTCTAATATTCCATGTCATTTTAAATATTATAGGGTTTCTCATGTCTACCATTGACTACCACTAATAGAAGAGATGTGATTCATTTTTCACATATTATTTATGTGGAAACTAATAATTATATAGTTAGGAATTATGTGTGAAATATATTTCTATAAGTGTATTATTTAAAAATAAAATTTCTAACACATCATTACCACTTCTCACATTAATTTATTGATAATTTCACTCATTTGTACATTCCTTATATCATATCTACGATTCAATCTGAGTAGTTTACCATTTTCAAATACAAATAATTATTAAAAAATATATCATGCAAAAAAATATTATTTATAAAATAAATATAATTATTAATATTAGGTACATATTTCCTATACCCAAGAATAGTAAATTCATGAAAAAACAAGCTTATTAAAACTAGGAATTTTACACGAGAAAAAATGACAATAATAAAATATGATAAGGAAATGGGTGATAATATGCTAAAACAGAATAATATGTGATATATAAATAATAATATGGTTCTATATAAAATTATAATATGATTAAAACCATTTTAAATGAGGTTAATTTATGATCAACTAAAGGATAAAATGAGGTAAGGGAATTTATCTTAATTTACTTTCATTGAGACATATTGTAATGTTTTGACACTATTTATGATTAAATGGTGAATCAACAAGCCATCTGAATAATATTAAAATTACTAAAAAATTAATAATGGTAATTTATGTTTCGTTTTATATTAACCCACCTTATGATATTTTACATTGAATTTACCATGTGTTAATGAATTTAATAACTCAATTTATTTTCATTGGGTTATATTTATTTTGCATAGTCTTAGATATTACATGATTATATGTGTATTTAATTTTTACAATATTTTTTCTATATCTATATTTTTTATGTACATTTTATACAAATAAATTATTCATTGGGTCATTCTGACATAAATGAAATGATATTTGTAATGGTTTCTTTCACAATCTCATTTTAATTGAGATAATTTAGGCTTAAATTCTAATAAAAGAAAAATATTTTTTTATTATATCATAAAACACTTTAGTTTTATTATAGTATATCTAATAATAATTTTTTCAAGTAATATTACCATTTTCCACTTCTTTTTATTTAAAATAAATATTGAAATTGTTGTGAAAAAATCCGACTTCATTACTCTCTTTGGATGGAAATCCTTCTTCACCTAGAACCATATTTTTTAAAAAATAAAAAATGTTATTTTAACTTTCTAAAGAATTTATAAAATTTATTTTTATCCAAAATTGTACTTTTTATAATATATTGAATGTAATATTCCTATCATTTTCTAATGAAGTATTTTTTGGATTTTATGGAAACTGCCAATGGAATCTTGGTATTAATGTGAACAACATGTTCATAGTTTTAATACTTTATAATATCCCAATGTTTTAAATAAACCATTTTTGTATTCAAAGGTTATTTTAAATTATTTTTTATAATATTTTCAGTCATCTTGGTTAAAAAAATTTCTAGTGAAAATGATATTTTCCATTAATTTTTTTTAATGATATTTTACTGTATGTATATTCACCAAAGTCCACAACACATTATTTTACCCATACTATACTAATATTATTTTGTTTTGACACCAATTTGATTTTTTTATAGATGATTTATTATCATTTTTAACAATCAAGGCATTGAAATTCATTTTACTAATTCATTTATTGTATTCATTACCTTTCTATTAGAATATTCACAATCATGTGATCATTGGACTATAAAATTACCATAAATATTACTATTATTTATCATGGATATTTGTATGGGTTAAAAATAATATCATTTATACATTCATTTTTATACATATAATTCTATTTTCAATCATGGTAAATTTGATAAATCTATATTCATTAATGAATAAAAATATTTGATGATAAAGAACATTTATCCGGAATTATATTGATTATTAAAAATATGAGAAATTATTTTGACATGAAGATATGGGTGGTATTAGAATTATATATCTTCTATATGAATCCATAGTCTCCTAAAAAATTAGTAATATAATCATTAAAAGAGAATCTACCAGTTGTTTTAAACAACATTGTGAATAGTCTTGATAGTAGAGGTATCATGAAGCCTAAGATCATTATCTCCAATAATTATATATTTTCCCCATTAATAATATATTTGTTATTATCCATGATAATTTCATAATTATTTTATCAACTAATTCAATTCATTCTCAATTTACTGATTACATGAAATTTTATATTTAATTAACATTATATATTTGTTAATTAATATATAATCATGATGGTCATACTATATAAATTGAAAATGTGTTCAATTGCTTACATTGATGTCATGAACCAACATAGGTCGACCTCGAACCTTTCACCTGAATCGGTCTGTGACAATGCCCATAGGGAGTTCTCGATCTCCATGGGCTAGAACAAGTGCCCGGGTATCAAACAGAATAACAGTGAATAATTTAATAGCATTAATTTTATTAAAATAACCAATTAAATAAAAAAATATAGGTTGGAAAAATATTACCAAACAAACCTTTTATAATTTCCTTATTTTAATTTTAAAACTAAACAAATACCGAAAAGGGCATTAACACCCAGAGGAACAAAAATACCCCCTAAACATATGTGCAATAAGGGGAGCAACATCATAAAGATTCCTCCACCACAATCCACATCCAAAACCACTAGAAACCAAAAATTCTAACACTACTTGCATGGACTCTAACTAAAACAAATACACCACAAACTCTGCATGAACCCAAAGGTGTATGCATGGTTTGAGATAATGCGAAGTTGGATTCTACACGGATAAAAGATTCAATGCACTAACCATTAAATTGAAAATAACTGTGAAAACCATAAAATTAAAGAATTTCATGGACATTTTTTAATGAAAGAAAATTTTAATGTGAAAAAAAATTGAATGAATGAAAAACTGAATCAAAACAGTTTTAAGGAGGACAATAGTTAATAGAAAATAGTCTTAATGAATACCAAATTAAATAAAAAAATTCTGTTAAAATTACTGAACCAATATAATGTATGATGATGGTGGGTCAAATATAAAAATTGAACTCTTCTTATTGGAAGTACCCCTTACTACTAGAAAACTATAGGGCCCTAGGTACATCGTATATTGGAGTATATGTAACCATAACCAATAAACTTCTCATTCATGGGAACTACGAAGGGAAATCCCAATGGATGAGTGGTCCCCAAACATCATCATAGTTTAGTTTTTGTTTCATTATCTATATTGCTATGTAAAATAGGAACAACACCGTTACCAGATCACTATCATACTAGAATAGTTTTCCCACATAGATAAATGGTATTCTCTTTTTGGGCACAATAAAATTTCACATATCAGATGATACCACTTACACAGTTAATCCACTAAACCAAGCTACATACATCACAATGAACGATTTTCACATCAAAATATTTTTTTTAAACAAACGAACTCTAAACCATTTAAAAAATAATTCTCAAGCTTTTAATTAATTTATCATACCATTTTATCAATTACAAAACAATTTAAACAAACATGTAAAATACAATTATACCTAATGTTCACCCGAAACTCACTTTAAAAATAATCAACACATCAAATATATGTCAAAACATAATGTTCATGTCATGCATAGTTTAAAATACTACTTTCAAAATTTACACAACACTACCATATGACTCAATATGGGTTTACACATGATAAACTCCAAACTACACATAAAAATGACACTTTAAAATTAAGGTCATGTATAATCATACAATACTGCACTTCCTGACCACATGAATAATTTAATAACTAATTTTACCTTCTTATAAAATATTCACAAAATAAACAATAAGGGTTTTCACTAAACTAAACCTTTTTTTTATAAAAACAACACATTGAATACAATCGCAAGTCATTACCATGACAAATTGTGATTAACGCCCATCATATACTTGAATAAATAAATTATAATATTTATGAATCACTAAAAAAACACAAAAAATTTACACAAACACGCACAAAATGTATATATTAATAAGGGAAATTAAATAATTACTAACACAAATGAGTATCAAAATTTTCCAATACTAATTTAGCTCAACATACATTAATAATAACACATACCAAATAATAAAGAAATAATAATAAATTGTTCAATGAATATTTAAGCAAGAATTCACTTACCTTGGACCAAGAATCTCTTGGGAAAATGGTGTAAACCCCATTATCAGCTCAACCAAACCCTAGAGGCACCTCAAGATGCCTACAATGAACCCTAAACCACAATTATGAAAACAACGAATCAGGATTGAATCCCAAATACCTGAACCTGACCCTTGGAAAACCAAAACATGAAATAATGGAGAGAAACACCTTTCCCAATGAAAGATCACACCATGACAGAGTAGGAGGGAGAGTAAATAGTGACCTTAGAGGATGGATGTGTAAGGAAGATAAGAATGAGTGTGATAAACACAATGAAGAAGATGGGACATGGGAAGAGGTGCATGAAGGATACAAGTCCTGAATTGGGGGCCCTGATGCGGTTGTGGGTCGACAATATAGGGAGGCTTATTATAGAATATGGCTGAAGGGTGGTAGCGTGATGTGAGGTGGCATGTGGGGGGTTTGGAGATGGAACACAAGGTAAAGTGAAGAGGAGAATGAAGAGTTATAGGGGGAGTATTAAAGGGGGAAAACACCTAATAAATTACAGCGAATATAATAAATCATTGTTAATTATAATATTAATTATAAAAATATTATTTTCATAATAAAATTAAAATTTTAACATTAAGTTTATCTAAATTAATAATATTAATGATAACATTAATATTATTAATACCAATAATAATAATAATGCTCTTAATAAAAATTACAATATTATTATTATTATAAAATTTAAATAAATTTCATTTCACTTTTATTATATTTTATTTATTCACCGATTAAAATGAATTTATTTATTACTTCATCTTACTCACATTTGAATGGATAAATTATTTTTTAATGTAGGGCGACTATGCAGTCTTGCGTACGGATCAACGGAGCGTTCATGGACCATGTATTGGATTTTTTCTATTCTATATGGGACTAAATAGGCATAGGTGGGATCGAATGGCTGTGTCTAACCATGCGGTGTCCGTGCACTTGCAAAGAAACCCAAATTGTTTACAAATATTAAAATATTAATCTTGTAACCAAACCCGAACATCAATAATTATATCTCGATACCTTAACCTAGCCACACTCAGTTCATGAGGAAAACAATAGAGACCTGACATGATTTCTGTCTGAGGCTAAAATGGAAACTCTAGTGTAAAAATATCCCCCACAATTAACACTTTCTACCCAGAAATTACATCCCAAGACTAGTATGAAAAATGAACATGTACATCCTCTTCAATCAAATTGTTTTACAATAAAAACAATAGAGAGAAACAACAACACTATTGACAAAGGGAAACGACCTACAAAATAAACTTATGAAACCCAAAATGGACTTCATACCAAGTGACCCCCTCCCCCAAAACTGAAGACACCACTAGTTGAATATCAAATCTTAACAACTCCAAAAACACATGACTCAAAAACCAAAAACAGAAGACCCTAAAAATTTCAAAAGAAGCTCATTCACTACATGAGACATAATCAATGGAAACAATGAGGATACAAAAACATAACATCACAACAGTATTGTGTGACCTTTGACCCTAACAATAACTCATGAAACTAGATTGGGGATTCGTAAATCCTAATGAGACTACCTGCCACTAAACCAACAACAGAGTAAAAATTGAATTACCAACACGAAGAAGATTGACCGGTCTACCCACTATAAATACCATCTACCAAAACGATTGGAAGAGGATGACATTGAGTGTCTAACGTGAGATTTCCTTAGGGTGTTCTTTAAAACCTTCCAACCCACTGTAAGAGCCAAACTAAAAACACTACAAACCACATAGAAGACCTTATATGATTTATAGTAATGAAAATTGTAACTTATGAACCCTCCCTCTATCAGGACCACATAGAATACAACAACATCATAGAATACCTTAAACGTATTTATTTTACAATATCAAACCCGGCATTGGACTGAGGTACCATTCATCCAGGAGGATTTCCTGACTACTTTACAACATCACTTAGTGACCTATGGCTGGAGCTCTAATGGATGAAGCATATATGGCCTCACATTTATCGACTAAAAACCCCGGATCAAAACATCTCATGACTGATGCCATTGTAAAAAACACTATGATCAAACAACATCAAAAGAATACAACCCATCTCAAAAATCTATCAATCCAACAAGTTACATTCACAGAGACATGGGATTAGATAATTCATGCAGATCTCTATCTTTGAATTCGTAATGGATTTTCCACATTAGTGGGATAGCACAATCCTCAACCTAAATGAACCCACCCAGAGGCCCAAGGCCCTTTCCAATACATCCAACACTAAAAGCCTAGACCAATTTCACCCTTGCTCCCTATATGTCTCTTCACTGCTCTCAAATATAACCTTTAGTCACAATGTCATCAAACAATTTCTTTGACTATTCAAGGAACACAAGGAACTATGGTCTCTTCCATTCTTCCACAACCACTCTTCCACTTCAAAATTATTCACATAACCGAGATGGGGACAAAATGACATAAAGAGAGGAATTACTTACACTTCTCAACTAGAGGGTCTTATATTAATGGATCACCCATGGATTCACATTAAATATACATCAATACATTGTGGGGCATGCACTAGACATGAGAGAAAACCATGGACACCATCAAACCATTCCAATGGCCAATACATATTGTAAGTGAACACTAAATGTACATAGGTAATCCCCTAAAGGTGTTCCCAAAACTCTTTTGAAAAGAATAAATTAGCTAAACACTTTCACACATATATGAAAATTTGAAATCAAACAAATGACACAAGTAAACCAAAATGTATTTTTGGCTTAATAAACATCACAAATGACATTACGAAAATACAAAAGACATTGTACAAAATCACAAGTTATTAAAACAATAATTTTTTCCATTAAAATCACATATTTTTTAAAATACAAAGGGTTGTGGATTGGACAATCGCCAATGGTGTCCCACAGGCCTTACAGAAGCATGTTACCTTGCCACATAGAGAACCATGTCATGTCCATCCATGAACTCGTCCAGTCATCCATTTTACCATTCATTGTTCACATATATACCCAATGCATGTGGTCACTCAAGGGAACACCAAAGCCAAAAAAAATGTGACCCATTATTTTCAAAACATACTCATCAACTTAAAAACACTGCACTTCTTACCATTAAATTAAAAACTCCCTATTCTAAATTAATAAATTTTTCCAAAAGCCAATAATTTTTGTATAAAAAACAAATTTACATGATTTAAATATAAAGAGATGAGGATCAGTGCAAGAGAGAACTAGTTCCAATAGGTGACAATGAAAAATGATTGGTGGCAATAAGCTTGGAACTCTTCCTCAAAGGAGATTATTATAGGAAAATATAATTGAATCCACATGGATTTCAATAATTTGTGAGGTAACTGAGATCGTTTCCCCAAATCCTGTTTCATTTACTAAATAACAAGTAACCACAAGTGCCAAAGAACACAGTTGGAACCCAAATCCTTTGGTGACATTAGTCATATTGTGAGGTGTGCTATCCAAGAACCATACATGTACATAGTATGTTAAGCCCTGAATATTCTAGATCTTATCTACCCAGAAAAATCCCCATGGAACAAGACTAAAAAGAGAATAACTTCCTCTAATACCATTTTGTCATGATCCAACCAGGGTTGACCCCGATCTGGTCACCTAAATTTGTCAAGAACAATGCCAAAAGGGTGTTCCCAATCCTCAAGAGCTGGAACAAGTATTAGGGTATCAAATATAATGTATCGTAATTAATTCCCACATTATGTTTATTAAAATAAGAAGTAAAAACAATAACCCAGTTCTAAAAAATTTATCCAAACACAAATTTTCATAATTTCCAAATTTAAATTTATAACTAAAAATACAAAAAAAATGAAAATGACACAAATAAGAACATATACAAAACCCCAATACTATATGAAAAAATATAAGCAACATCCTAAAGAAACCACTACTATGATCCATAAAAAATCCATTAGAAAACCAACCATCCGAAAATACATTCCTAAATTTAAACTAAAAAATAGAAAAAAAATATCAGCATACACACAAAGGTGTTTCCTGGGTGTGAGCCAAAGCTCAGTAGGATGTCACCCAATAAAAAATTCCATGCACTAAACATTAAATAAAAAATAAATTTGCAATATTCATAATTAATGAAATGAGATGATATATTTTGAGGGCAATTTCATTTATGTGAAACAAAATTTAATGATTGAAACTATCAATTAAAATAGTGTCATCAATTAAAACATTAAATGGAAAATAGTTTTAAATATTTCCAATTTAAATGAAAATAAAATTCTTTTTTAATAACAAATACAAGATAATGTATACCAACGGTAGGAGAAATATAACCATTGAGCACTAGTCACAGAAAATATCCCTAAGCAGAAGATAACTATGGGACCCTAGGTACATCATATCTCGGTGTAAAAGTAACCAAAACCAATATTCTTCTCATGCATGACCCACTGGGAGGGGGAACCCAAATGGCCTAGTTTTCCCCAAACATCATCATAGTTTATTAAGTGCAGTTATTGCTAATCTTGAATGGTGGAACAAGGATGAGTCAACTACCCGATCATTAGTATACTAGTTCTAGTCCACCCACATAGATACATGAGCTTCGATTTTTGTGATAAATATACATTCACATGCCACATGATACAACTTACACAATTCATCCACCATTAAAGTACCATACATCACAATCCACAGTTTGCACAAGAAAATTCATATTCACAAAAAAACACACTCTAAAACATTTCCCAAATACTTCTCACCCTATTAAATAATTTATCAATTCATTATAAGAATTAAATTTTTTTATCAAACATGCCAAAGGCCATTATACAAAAAGTGCACACAAAACACTTTTTAAAATTTAAACAATAATCAAATCTATGTCATCAAAAAATTTGTAGGTCACACATATTTTAATAATCTAATTCCATTATTTACACAATACTGCCAAGTGATGAAATATGGTTTTACACAAGATAAACACACAATTCCACGTAAAATAGACACATTAAAATTAAATGGATGTCTAATAATATAAGATTCCACTTTAACACCACATGAATAACTTAATAAATCATTTTAACATATTATAAATTATTAAAAAATGGTATAATAATGGTTTTCACCAAAAACACACCTGATATTGGATAAAAACACTAATATAAATCAAATTGTTAGTCATAAACATGTCGAAACATGATCCACTCCATTCATATATTAGAATAAATCAATTTAACAGTTTTTGAAACACTAAAAATGGAATGATAAACATTAAAAAAACACCATTCATACATTATGAAGGAAAAATAAATTACTTATAAAAAAAATTTCTTCAAAAAATGAAAACAAAAATCAATTCTACACCTCATAAATAAATCATGCCACATACCAAATAATAAAGAAAACATAATAAATTTATCAATGATTTATTAATCATGAAATCATATACCGCGAGCCAAGATACTCTCAGAAAAATGTTGTGAAACCCATTCACATATCAACCAATCCCTATACACACAATAAGTATCCAGCAATGAAACCTAAATGACAATATCGAAATCAACAGATCAAGAAGAAACCCCAAAAACAAAAACCCTACCTTTCAGAAACCAAAATTAGAAATACTGGTGAGAAAAACATTACCCAGAGATAGATCACATAGCATCAAGGGAAGAGCGGGATCGACGAGAGACCTTAGAGGTTGGCCATGCAGTTTATGGATTCAAGAGTTAGGTGTACATTCCTGAAAAGACGAGGTGCAATCATGGGGCAAGTGACAGTTTTTTGGTTCGAGCATGGGGTGTACAAGGGTTGTAGGGTGCCTATGGATAGTGGCTCGTAGCAAATGAAATATGGAGGGAGTATCTGAATAGGATTCTCATGGGATGATGGAATTTGAGTTTGAGGGAGCGGGAGAAGGATGGGGGTGCATAGGGAAGGAGTGATATAAGAGATAATGGGAAACCCCCTAAATAAATATTAAAAATATCTTTATAAAAACAATATTAATTATTAAAATAATTATAAATATATTATTATCAGAATAAAATTAAATTTGTATCACGAAAAATAAAAATATTAAAAATATTAATGAAAATATTAATATTATCAATACTGCTAATAATAATAATTATCTAAATAATAATAATAATAATATTATTATTATTAAAACTATTCTATAAATATCATTTCACTTTTCTTGTTTTATTTTATCACCCATTTGATTAAATTTATTTATTATTTTATATCACACAAAAGTTGAAGTGTTATATATTTTTAATGAATAATGACTTTTTGGTCACTGTGCACGTCTCAAGTGACTATGTGAGAACTGTGTGGTGACTTCTTCCCATAGTAGAAGTTACCATATAGGATCTTGGATGACCATAGAGATTTTTCTAACCTTGTATTGTCCACAGTAACGCCTAAAAACGAAAATATTCAAAACATTAAAATTTTACTCTATGACTAAAAACTGAACATCAACAATTCTATCTTGATACCTTAACCTTTTCACACATGGTTCACGAGAAAAACAACTGAAACCCAACCTGAGCTGGGTCAGAGCCTTAAATAAAAAAATAGGGTGTGACACATAATCTGTTGATAATTCCTTTTGTAACAAGTATAGTAATGTTATTGATTAAATAGAATATTTATTCAAATATTTACCATACCATATTGATTATTCTTTATCAATTTTTTTATTAATGTAGTTCAAATGGGTTTAGAGTTTAGTTATTTACCATTTATTTTTAACTATTATTATTAATTAATAACAACATCCATGTTATATAACTAATTCTAATAATGTGAGATAAATCTTATATGTTTTCATTTACAAGTAGTTAAGGAATTTTATTACAAATTATTTTAATGGATACTTTAAAGGTAATAATTATATTGTGAAGAATTTATTTTCTGATTTTTGTAGTCAAATAAAATGAAGGAAACAAATATATATATATATATTTTATCATGATTTCTAATCTTTTTCATCAATATATATATGGCATTAATATTTTATTTTGATAATTTAATTAATCAGAAACTAGATTTAAAATATAGGGGTTTGGTTGAAAATATGTAGTAACTATATTTATCCTCAATGTGTAAAAATCATTTTTTCAATGTAAGTATAAATGATGTGAGAGAGGTGTCAGAAAGAAAATAAGGGGAAAATGTAAACTAAATATGCATATAAATTATTTTATGAGATTATTTCAACCATTAATTTTTCTTTTTTGTATATAAATCATTCTAGGGCCACCCGAAATTTAAAATTAATCTATATAAATATAATATTATCAGAAGTTCTTAAGCGTGTATTCCCCATCGATAATAACTGGGATCATATTCTATCAGTTAATAAAAAAACTAAAACCATTTGGTTTATTTAATATCATTATTAATCCCTTGGTATAATCCATTCCATCATTATTGATATCTAGTTTTATACTAAACAACAACTATTGTGGACTTGTTTTTCTATGAAAAGGAATTCATGTGAAAAAAAGGTATAGTTTTCTATCAATGGTTTCTATTTTATTTTTTCTCTATTATTCTTATAATATTTGTTATCCATAATTGAATAATGAAAATATTACCTATAATATATATATATATATATGATGTTATGTTAATGAAACAACTAATATCCATGTCCTCCTCCATTCTATGGAAAATGAAACCATCGTTCATGTGTACTACGGACTACCACCTCTTTAACCGATATAATTTGTCTCTCATAATCATCTCTCATGGAAGGATTATAATGATAAAGTAAAATTTATATATGATACTCCTAATATATTTATTATTACTTAAGGATAATATATCATTTACCTTCTTACATTTCCATTTACTATAAAATGGAAATTTTTTTAATCAATATCTGTGGACTACCTCCTCCATGAATAGATGTGAATAGTTTCTCCTCATCACATGAAATTTATGATGTGTATAATTATATTTAACGAATAAATTATATATTTATTATATATTAATCATTATTTAATAAAAACAATTATTATCATAATTCTATAGTAAATTTTGTTAAATGAAAACATGTGTTATTTGTATATACGACTCACCCTCTCCACAATTATAACATATTTATTTTTAAATAGGAATATATAATAGATTTATCAAAAAAATAACTTCCTGTAAAATATTATAATTATAGAATTAATAATATTTTTGGGAAGATTGAATAATTTATTGTTTTATCCTATTTAAACAACCTATGTTATCTTTAATATAAGAGATGAATATCCCCAACCCATCTGATGTGAATTTAATTGACCATTAAATCATATATAAAATGGTATTAATAGAAATGAAAATTAATTTACATAAAATGTTTCTTAGACAAGTAGAAAGTAAAATTGATATTTTATTCAGGATGATACAAAACTTACAAGACATGTCAGACTTGAAGAAAGGGTGTATATTTAAAAAATTCATATTTAATGGTCCCCTTTAATCTTTTTTTACAAAATTAATATGTATATATATATAAACATATACACTATGAAAATAATTTCCATCCAACATGATTCATTAATGAATTAATTTTTCCTTTATAATTATCCAATATTCATTTCAATGTTTCTTTATTTTGTTCATAATTTTAATATTTTATTTAAAAAATAAAAATAAAGTAAATTTTTTTCTATTTTAGAATTTTCTAATGATTTTAAGAAATAATTATTTTTACAGAATATTTGAATTTCATAATAAAAATAAAAAATAAATATTATATTTGAACGTATATATAAAACACTGACAAGTATTTCCATCAATTACATTATATTATTTTAGGATTCCATTGAATGATTCCATGTCTTCTACAAAGAAAACCCCACTTTCCATTTTTCTAGGTATTTTTTTTATTGTCTATAAGGTTTTATAATGAAATTGGTATTATTATACTTTAATGTTTTTGTACATTTCATTAAAAAAATTTATTGTTTTTTGTTCTGGATATTATCTTGGAACATTGTTATAAAGATGTGAGGCCCATTAAACCTTCATGGTGATCCATTCATATCATATTTGATGGGTGAATATTGATGGAAATATGTGATCCTATTATATCTTGTATGATGGGTAAACCCATATAACACTCTAACACAATGGTTAATGATTATGTTCTTTGGAAAATTTTATTGGATGGTGGATATTTAATTAATATAATTATAATGGGTTTGTGAGTGTTATAATATTTTGATGTCCCAAAGAACATATATGTCTCCTATATTATTTCTAATTAGTTTTAATGGAAATTATGTGGATTAAAAATTAAATATAATGATTTTTAAAAGATACTTTAAGTTATTTTTGAAAGAATATATTTTTTGAGAAAATATTTTCATGGGTTTTTATGTTATTTAATGGAGAAATATGTATGTTCACTTATTTCAATATATATTTTTTGTTATCAACTCATATTTTAAAATATTTTCCATAGGTCTTAAAAATGGGAATTGGGAACGAATAATTAATGTTGAAATTATTTAAGACATGACACTAAAATAAATCATGATTTATTTCAGACATTTAATATTATGAAAGAATGGATACTAAATAAAAGTGTCTTATTTGTAATATATTGTATTATTATATAATATTTAAAACCTAAAACTCTAAAACTCCAATCTGAAAATATCTTGGGAATGTATGAAAGTGAATTCAATATTAATGTCACTAGAATATATAATGCTTAGGGATGGGAGGATAACTTTATATGTAAGGAACAAAATTTTAAAACAACTAAATAAGACAAATTTTAATCCATAGTTCATTGTGAAATTTATCTCTCATGAAAAAAATAGATTTATAACATTTCATTCCCATATGAAATTTCATAATCTAACTCCCTCCTTGTACTATTTTTTAAACATCTATCAAAATAATATTAAATAGATCCGATAACCTTATAAATTCCCTTATAATATGGAATCCCAGTTAATTTTCAATAATATTTCTTTCACAACACCATATATAAAATAAAAATATACCAGAAATGATATGTATTTTATAAAAGTGTAATATTTTTGGAAAAATTATTAGACACTTTTTAGTTCACTAAAATATATCATAATATATTTATATGAATTAAATCATAATAACATAACAGATTTATAGTTAAAAAATTAAGATACCATATAATAAATTATGTATAAATTTTTTTAGGAGACAATTACAGAATAAAAAATATGTCATGGATTATGTTCCATATTGTACAATTAGTGTTAATTAAATAATATAGAAATTTATTCTTGATTTGTCAAGTTAAATATGGTGGAATTTTAGTTTACTAAATATAATAAAAAATTGAATTGTATTAAATATAATTAATTTTAGAATAGATCATGTAATGTAGTAGCCAGTTCTATTTGATTTTTTTTTAATGTTTACATGAAACAATTTCATATATAATATCTAATTTGGTATATACTGATTCTATTAGAATGTGTTGGAAAAAAATTTAAATAAATAATTACTGATGATATATTTTGTTTGAATGATATTAAAATATACATTTTCAATGTTATTTTATTAAATAATTATGAATATATTTATTAAAGAATGATATAAATTATGGTGGAACTTCAAGAGTACAATGATTTTTCTAAACATAGTTTTTGTTTTTTAAAAAGTCATTAAATATTATTGAAAATATATTTTTCTTATAGGGATTTATACTAATGAAATAAATGATGAAATATAAATATAAAAAATTGAAGATTGTTTTTTGAGTCAAACATCTGAATTTCTCAACAAAACAAGCATATATATATTTTTTAGCTGATGTCATAATTCAAAAAAAAATTAATAAGTGAAAATAATAATAGGAATGTTTGTTATAATTCAAAACCAGTGACATTATATATTTAATGGTATATTTTAGTTAATTGTTTTTGACATTATTGATATTATCCCATAACTATTTCTTATATATTTATAACCGGGCTACAATAAATTTTTATCAATGAAACATGAATTATTAGTATATTTTATATTTTCAACATATGTTTCTCTTTTCATTTTATAAATGATTTTGGTATTTATTGAATTTTTTATTTACTAATATATTGGGTAAATGATTTAACCCTAACAGATCATTTAATATTCAAAATCAATTTTATATTTTACATAATTTCATGAATAATAAACATTAAAAGTATATAGATAAAAACATTGTGACTAAAATAGTTAAATTATAATTTTCTCTGTGAAGTTATTTTAATCAGTCATTTTCATTACGCCAACATGATTTTTGTGGAAATAAATTTTTGATAAATATAACTTTTTTATTGACGTTAAATTAAGTATAGTACAAAAAATATTTATATAAATGACTCATCCCATCTTATTAAATAAAAACTATTTATTTTATTCATAGGAAACATCAATTTAAAACAAAGTTATGATTCTCTTTAAAAAAACATTCTATATAATTATTAAATTTTAATTTATTATTTATTTTTTTTCTATTAATTAGATTTAGAATATATTACTAATTAGAAAATATTTTTAATCCCTTTGATAAATGATCAAATATTATTAATAATAATATATAAAATATAATAAATGATGTGAAAATATGATATTATACTCTGATATCAGTTCAAAAAAATGTGTTTTTCAAAATGGGAATATTTATCATCTATTATTTAAATATTTAATAAATTTGATAAAATAAAATAACGGATAAAGATAATAATATATTTATAGAGGAAAATTTTATGATTGAAGGAAGATAATTAATGATTCTATTACTTATTTAATTAACAAGATGGTCTAAATTATGAGCATCATCAGTGGGGTTTTTATGAAAATATATATGATTCAACAATAGTGAAGTGTATCTCATGAATAATTTATAAATTATATGATTAAAATGTATCATAAAGTAATTAAGTAGTATTTGAAAAATAATTAAAGATGGTACGATTGTATTTTAATATTGTATGAAATGATCAATTCATAAGTATTTATAAATAAATTGAAAGTTAAAAATGATATTTCAATCAAAGAAATAGAATATAATATAATGAAAGAGTTATATAATGTTGTTATCAAATATTTAAGGAATTTATAAATTATAGTATATTAGTTATTTCTATGAAATTCATATGATGAAAAGTAAATATAACTGTAAATTTTTTATTAATATGGTTTAATGGTATTTGATTATGGAATTTTATCAATTATTATTCATAATGAAAATTTTGTAGAACATATTATTAAGATAAAAAATATCTTTTTATGATATTTATGTACAAAAAATTATTGAAATATTGGTATGAAAAATTATCAGGCTTGAAAAATATTCCCCAAATAAAAAACGATTATTTTGATTAATAATTGTAATAAATACATCTTTATTGATGAATTATTATTAGATAAAGTAAAAAAACCAAAAGAATTTCCATGGTAATTAACCAATCATGATTATAATGCTAAAAATATAAATATATGATGAATAAAAAAATATTATAGAAACAAACTTACATTGATACAAATTGAATTTATTGGTGAAAAATCCTATCATTAATATTATTGCAATAAAATTATGAACCAAATTAAAATAATTAGTGGAATGGGGAATAATTTATGAATGGAAAAGATAATAATTTCTAGAAACAATAATAGACTATTATTATTGTTGAACATGATAAAATAATAGAATATAATTAAATAAATATTTTTACATTGAATAATTATATTATGAAATCTCTATAAAATTACAATATGGTTGATAAAAAATGAAAATAATAGAATTGTTTTTTAAAAAATAATTAATTTATTGATGAATAATCATTTAATATACATAAAAATATTCCATGAAAAAAAAAATAATGATTTTTTAGATCATAAGGATTTCCTTTTATTATTTGGAATGAAATAATTGCTTTTGAACATCATGAAATCCTCCCATTTATAATACATTGACTGGTTTTTAGAAGTCATTGAACATGATATTTTAGAGAAGATAGATAAATAATTTAAATGTTTGTAAGAAGAAGGATCTTCAATTCTATTGAGAGAAAAATCCATTTTTTAGACACATTGTAGACGATTCATAATATTCTCATGTTAAAAAGTACAGAAAAATCATTATAAATTTTTATTTTTGAAATTATTTTTGTATAAAGGAATTTTTTTCTAATATAAATGTTATATAAATGTATGAATAGAAATTTAAATAAAAAATTCACATTGTCACATGAGCCTCAACCTAGTTGGGGAGGACTATTAATGTTTATCCATGACACCAAAGTTCAAATATGGGCGGAGATATATTTCCATGTTACAATAGTCATACTATAGGAGGTATTGCTTGGTACTATAGTTAAATGAATGATTCAACTTCATTCCACCAATTTGGGATTATACTCCTTATGGCCATCAGGCCACCCATGTTATTTAGGTATCTTGTAGATCTTGGTCCACCTCAGGCCTTCGGGCCTCCTAAAGGACATTGAGACACCTCATTCAGACCTTGAAGTGTATATATAACCATAGAGACCAAAGGACATAATTCCAGACAAGGACTTAGATCATAAAGTTTCACCAGATCAAATCTATCTTTATTTGTATGAATAATAGGGAATTCCAATTTCCATTTGGACTAGCCCTATGCACCATTTCACAATTATTGCATGTCAAATGAGTGATGCGATGGTGGGATGCTAAATTTATGATAGATATGCCAGAGAGGGTAATTTCCAAGAATTCATCTTTGTGATGAATTCCAATAAGAACTTTGGGTCATGTAATCTACTAATCCTATGGGCCTTGTAAGGGTTCCACCTCCTCCCTTGAAAGGGTGATTATTAACAATGGATAAAAATAAGGCCTTCCAACCAAATAAATGATAAACATATTTTAATATTTTATAAACTTGTATCAAGGATTAAAAACAAATATACTTACTATAAAATATAGTTAAGGAAACATATAAATATATAAATATATAATATTAATAAAAATATTACTATATTCATGATTCTAATAAAAAGTATATTTATTCTGATAATGAACTACATTAGAGTTGGTCACTCATTTATGATCAAGAATTTTATATAATAAAAATAAAACAAAATCATTATTTAATAATGTAGACCAATGTTATATTTTATAATAACTTCAAATACAGGTGGATTTTGTTACCCATATGTGTTTTGGTCTAGAAGTGTTACGAATAATATGTTTATGTAAACAAATTCTATATTTTGTATAGAGTTTTCACTGTTCAAGCAAAAAAATATTTTGAACATTAAACATTTCTAACACTGGAAATTTTATGTTTTATAAACATATATTCATTCACATAATTTCAATAAATAACACAATATAAACATTTAAGAGTGGAAATATTTTCTCTATTCAAGCCAGAATCAAAATAATTCATATATAAATTTTGTCTTTCACCATAAATTTTTATTCAATGTTTTTCATTATGTACATCATTTTTAACAAGAAATTTATTTAAATATTTGTTATCCTTTCACATAAATACTATAAGATTATTTTAAATTATAAAATTCAATAAATAATACTTTAATCATAGTTTCGTGCAAATCATAATAAATTTATGAAGAAGTATATTTTAAATATCATATATGTTTTGAAAACTTTTCTTTATAAAATAAAACCGTGTTATAATGTTTTAATATTATTTTTTTCTATTTAATAAATAATATTGATTTTTTATACAAAATAATAACTTCTTAATTCATTAAAAAAATTGAAAACATTTTTTTTTAGATTATGAAGATTGTACTTCATCAGTTTGAGTCATGTGACATAAGATTATTCTTTTATACTCAGTCTCATAAACTAAAGATGATTCATCATGTGAACCAAAATATTCAACCAAAGTATCCTTGATAATTTATTATCCCATTCATTTATAAAAATCTTTAATTTATGAATTATATATAGTATAATTATCCATTTAATTCTATCCTCATTATAATTCATAGAATCTAATTTCATCCATCCCATTATTTTTATTTATGTACATTTTTTTGAAATATTACCGTAAATATCTAAAAAATATTTATCTAAATCAAGAAGAATTGAATCATATGATTCATCCATATTATTGTTTTGATCATCTTCATCATGATTTATATTTTTTCCTCATCAACCTATTTATCTACATCCCACATCATTAATTTCCCAACCAATTCCTTCAGAAATATTTTTTTGTTCTATAGATTGAAGAATAGCTGCATATATTCCATTCAACATAAAAGGTAATATTCTTATTACATTTAATGCTTGAACTGATTATAAATTTTAACTTCTAAAAATAGAAATATTATTGACAATTTCTTTAAATATCTAATTCATTTGAGAGATATTTTCTTACTCATTAATTATAAAACAATTATATTTTTGATTTATATTAGTGTGCCATAATTTTATGTTGTTATCACATCCTTCATATACACTATCAATGATCTTTCAGATCTTATATATAGTTAAGATGTTTGACAGAAACCAAAGGTTCTTGATCTAAAAAAAACTGAATTCATTTATTTGTAATTGAGATTATATTTTATTTCTTTATCATCAATTCAATATAAATAAACATCCTGAGTAATTTCATATGTCTTAAAATCATTTAAATAAACACTTATTCAATGATTTCAGTAATATTTAATCATAATTTTTTTAATAATCCATAATAATAACCATTATAGAATAGTTTTTTGATCCTTGACATACATTCTCTACAATCGTCCATTTCAATATTTCCTTATCTAAATATTTAACTCATTCTTGTTAGATCCAAATGTATTTTTGATTTTGAACAATAGTATAAGAGTTTGATTAACATTGTTAAAAAAAATAATACAAATTAAATAGACCACAAATACTTTTTATCATTAAATAGAAGAAAAACAAATTTCTAAAATAAAATAACCATATAGAGCCCTACCAATGATAGAAATTGTTATGTCATAATTTCTACTGTGAGGACAAATACATACTAGGGGTGGGGTGAATAATGTTTTTCAAATACACTTGTCGATTCACACCAAATCTCTTGTCATGAAGCAAACCAATCATTTACTATTGATAACAAGAGAGTAGTGGAATTAAATAAGTAAAAATAAATAAAATGATATATAATGGTTCATGGCTCAAATATAGCTTAGTTCACCACACTAATACTTAACTCGATGATCTTGTAAATTATCATAAAGTAATACCCTTCTCTGAAGTGATATAAAAAATCAACTTATTTCATGAAATTTGAAACTTATAATGCATTATAGGGCATTATAGTTTTTTTATAAGGAATCAGATTCTCTATAGCTTAATAACATAATGTGACACATTACCACAACTTATTAGGAGAAATAGAAACTCCAAAAAAATCAATATATAATTATTTTATTGATAAATAGGTTATAAATTATATTTTATTAAATAATCAACATATATATTCGAATATTCTATAATGCACTCATGAAAATACTTCTATAACATTGAATAATATTTATTGAAACAGTAATAACGAAAACACCAGAAATATAAGCAAACTTGTATTTATCCAAAGTGTACCAATGAAAAAAAAATCAATATTATAAAAAAAATAAAACAATATGATATACCATCAATGAATTCAAAAATAGTGAGCTGATTAGATTGATAAGCACATTTATTTCTCAAATGTGTATCTATAAAATAAATGACTCAGTTTGTGAATATGAACCATATATCCCATATATGTATATCTCTTATATTATTTATAATGAAGAACATGTCGATATTTGTAATGTAGGTCAAACAAATATAGGTCAAACCACATAAAACAATATTTCACAATGAATTAAAAATATTTTAATTCAAAATATTTCAAAATAATTTTAACATCCCATGTGAATAGAAATGATTCGCTTCGTTGAGTACAAGAATTTGAAAAAATCATAAAGAGCCTTTGAATCAGTCATAAAATAGCTTTGAATATACATTAACTTCCTTAAAAACTATTTTATAATTCAAGAATAATATCATTAATTTAATACTCTATCATTGAATAGTTATACATATTGATCCTTCATATGTCAAAAAAAAACAAAATGTACAGTTGAAAAAAAATTGATTATAAAAGTAATGTTGATGTACCATATATTTGTTTCCTCAAATGTAGGTTTTATTACTGATACATTTACAATAGTGTACGTTACATGATCTATATTTTTTTTATCAGTAGTGGAGTTTTGGAACATATTCTATTCTTACAAAAATTATTATGAAATTCTTTTCCATATTATGATAAAAACATCGGTAGTACTTTGAAAAAATATTTCACAAGGTCCAATGGATTGAATATATTTACTAAATAAATATTCAAAGTTTCATGAAATTAATCTATTTGAATAATCATTAAAAACATATGTGTTGGTACATGTGAGCATAAAAACTAATAAGAAATTAATAAAATTGATGATTCAACATATGGTGAACACTTTATCATAATTCACTGTATTAGAATGACTTTAAAAACATCATTGTTAAATAAGATATTGGAATTTAATGTGCATTGGAAGAGGAGTTCCGAAACAAGAAGGAAATATCAATTTAATTCATGAAGAACAAAATTACATTAAATGATCTTATGGAAATTTTTTAACATGATACTGTTTGTTTATATTTAGAAAAAGATATTTATTTTTGCATTTAAAATCACATACCACTAATATCAATTCATATTTGAATATTAAAACATAAATTTAATGGAAATATAATACTCTAGTGGTTTATATATCGTGCGATTGGATAGGTTTTATTAATTTATCCAATTACAGAAGAATATGTAAGTAAAAATACTAAATAGTATTGTTATAATTTTTTGTGGAATAATTCCATGAATTTTTAAGTGATATGTTTTCACCAAAAACAAAAGAAATAAAATCATTTTTTTCTAAAAGGATTAGTATTTAAAAAATTGTTCTACTAGTTTATTCATTCACATAGGATTTATCATCCATGGAATTAATGTGATCACAATATACATATATTTATATTTTATAAATGTAGGAAGCATAATCCACCCTGGATGATGATGGTGGGCACCTGATTGAAATAGAGTGATGTAATATTATTTCTTCATTCTAAAGGTTCATCCTTAGTGTTTTCATATTGTCCAAATGTCTCATAAATATTTGAAACGTATACATTAATCTCACTCCAAAATATATAATCTAGTAGAAATTGGTAGAATACACTATATTATATTGTACATGGTTGGATATCTATGGTTAGGGATAATAATTATTATATTAATGTGGGAAATGAATTACTATCTTAGATGTTTAATGTTACAGTAACATCTTGTGCTCATGAAAAAATTCAAATCACGTGTAAACCCCATGACATTCAGGGATCGTGATGAGGTATCATAACACATAACATAAGTAATATGAGGTTTATTTCAGGCAGTATATCATTATCATTACACATGAAAATCCATAGTTTTTTGGGGAAATAGTCAACAAGCATCTTAAAAGGAAATATTTTCTTGTGTAAAAATGAATTGTTGGATCTTCTCATATAGCTTACAATGATCATTAAATGTTGTTTGAATCTTTAAATTATTACATGTGGATAGGGTAAAGAGATTATATACTAAAGAATTATTCTTCCTATAATCATCACATAAGAAATATCAATGTTATCACATGAGTTAGTATATGAGGATCAATATTTATGTTGGGGAGAATATATTTAACAATAATCATATATGATTATTAGTTACATCACCTAAAGCATTAACATCCCATCACCAAGTGAGAGTTATTTGATGCATCAATGGAGTTACATTTTATAAAAAAATTTATGTCATATCACATATTTAATGTCAAGGGTTTAAATTCATATATCTTATCATAGAATATAGGTTCATTCAGAAGATTAATCATTTATTAGGGTGCTCACATATTTAAATTCATGTGGATGGATGATTATACAATCTTCTCATCATGAAAATTTCCAATAAATATTTATCTTGTTTATTGGGTCCCTCATGGTTTATAGTATTGTTAGAGAGATAATGGTTTATTGTTCATTAGAGAAACTTAATGATTTTAGTACATGACGTGGAAACATACCTTATACAGTCATCACATACTAGGAAAGGAAGAGGTATGAATAATTTTGAGATTTAAAATCTAAATGGATTTTTGATTTGAATGGGGAGTGGGTTGATATTTTCCTAAATAATGATATATTTTTAGAGGAAAAATTATTACAGAGGGAATGATATATTAATGTTATTCTTTTTTAGAAAATGTTATTATTATCTCATGGACAAGAACTAAGAAATCCTATATTATGGGAGAAAATGGTTGATTTGGTGAACAAATTTATCCTCTATGAATTTTTCTACATACCTTACTAAAAATATGGGATCAAAATCTATATTTTTTGGGTGAAAATTTTATGTATTGTGAATATACCACACCGTATAGTTTGACACAATGTTCTAAAGACACTTGTTCTTAGGAAAAAGTGACATAAATAGATCGATTTTGGAATACAATTATGATTTCCCATAAGATAGGGAAACTATATCATGATTGTTTATTGAGGTTTCGTTTCTTGTCACTTGTGGTCCTCCAAGAACCCCACAGAGGGAATCCTATGAACATTTAAAAAGGTAAGGCCATAGTTTATCATCTTGTGTAGATAAAATTACTAATCCTTTTAATGTTGTATGAATATGACCTATCAATATACGGTCTCATGTATTGTATCTCAAATGTGGTCAGAGATTACATATTAATATGGTCATTCCCAATATGCATGGGTGGATATAAGGATCCATTGATCTTATATGATTTCAAAAAATGTAGAGATATCTAGTTAAACTCGATTATTTGGTGTTTAAACAAAACATATCCACTATGTTTATTCAACAAGATGGTAAAATGTTTGTAAACCTCCTATTTCAGATGGCATGTAATGGAGATGAAAATAAAATTAAATGTTTTTGAAGTATAATTAAGGGAGATGTCTTTTCCATATAATGTTAAAAGCGATTTGGTGTAAGGTTTCATTATATGAATTATTTTAATGGATTTATCATGGATGATCCTCTTTAAAATTGATATGGGGCCTGTTATTTCCCAAATATCATAAATTTATGATTGTGAATATAAGGAATCAAATATGGAACCTAGAATATATGTTTCACAACATCGATTTTCAAAAACCAGAAGAGTTTCATAAACAATCTCTTCATGAAAAATGCCAGGGAAAACATTGGAGTGAGAATATTGTCTGAAAATTTAGTGTTACATGAAACTCAAAGATGCATGAAGAGTTAAAATAATAAGAAAAATATGTTTCCCATAGATTGATGTTTTGATAAAAATTACTCCAATATAATTAACAATCCTTGAGTATCTCTGATTTTTGTATCATTCAGGTTTCTCACCTTTGGGAATCTAAGGGACTGTCCAGTAATGAATATTATTTCCTAGGAGTGTTTAATGGGAGGATATAGTAACTATTATTTTTCCATTGGTTCATCATAAAAAAATTTGGGATGATGATTTTTAAATGTTTTTTTGTTTAATAGAACTTCCTGTGTGACACAAAACAAGTTATCTAAGGAAACACTAACATTCTCCTACATATTTAGTAACATAACTACATTATAAATCTAATTTTTAGTAATATACATCGTTTTTCACCTCTATAATCTAGGTAAATTATTTAATTTTGAAACAACTTTATCTTCAAATGTGTTTATCGACAATTTTGAATGATAAAAAAATGATCAAAAATTTCATGAAGGGTTCGCAATAACATTGAAATTGTCTGTACAAGCCATTTTCAACACTATCCTTATTTCCAAACACTTCTCATGGTCCATTAAATAGTTTGGAGTTCCTATAAATACCCACTCTTAAATAGATATTATTGGGAAGTAAAGTGTTAAATTATGTAGAAAACATCATGGGTAAGATAATTTCACATTTTATCTCAATTTTTGGATATTTCATGAACATCTGTTATGCATTTCACACATCCCTAATGACCCTTTGACCAAAAAATTTGTTAAGGCTTCAAATATATTGATCATTAACATTGAAACCATGATATAAAACACCCTTCTTATGATATTTTATACATTTTGTGAATATCAAACTTTTAATTCTGTGGGATTCATAAATAATATACTTTTACATGAAAAAAAATAGATTATTTCATTCACAATACAAAATATTCATCATACAAAAAACACATGCTAGGAGAAATTGATTTTTTTATGATACATTATTAAATGTAAAGAGATTGTCCAATTTGAACGAACCAACATTTTTTAACCATAAAATACATCAAACTTTATAGAATAAACCATTGATGCTTATACTATATATTTAATTACAAATAATTCATCCAAGATGATGAAAGTGGTTTAAAAATGTGATTTACAGATACATGAGTTTCATATATGATAAAAAATAACTAAGTTTGAAGATAGAGGAATATAGGAATTATCTTCCCAAAAATATATTGTACCTCTATAAAATAAAAATATAATACATTTTTTCTCCATGATTTATATACCCATACTCTATAAAGATGTTTGTTATACCATTACGAGAATTAAAGGTGGAATGTGGTTTTCACCAGACTTATATTGGTGGAGAATAATATCTGTTTATTCACACCGAACATAATCGAACCAGAACTGTTACTAGAGAGATTATAGATAATTATGATCTTCCAACCTCACTATTCTAATTAAATTAAATAAAATATTAAGGGAAATCTTACAGGCAGTTATGATATTCTATATTTTTTGTTAGGGGGAAATTCATAAACACATTTGAATATGTATAATTGGTATGCTTCGTGTGTTTGGAATATAGAATCATGTTGTGTCATACAGGATGGCATGAGGTAGTGTGGAGGTCTGGATTCCATGTATTCCATTATCTGGAACTTCATATAATAGTATAGGGATGGTGGTTTCATGCCCCCAAAATATTTTACCATTACTATAGTAAGGTAGATATGATCCCATGGAATCTATTCCACATTGAAAATATTTATATCATAAGATTTTCATATGATGAATAACTCTACTCAAAAAAATATTTGGGGGATTCAATCTAGATTTTAGTGGAAGTAAATATTTTACCACATTCCCTAATATAGTTTCATAAACATCTCCAGGATTTATAATCAGATATTTTATTCAATTCATGAAGTGAATATTTCTTAGATTTCTATTAAGGTTCAATTCCATGATGACAAATGAAATTATATGTCTTTTGAGTTTAATAAGGACATGATAATATTAGATCACTATAGATAATTATTGGTTTGAATAGGTGTACTATTGTGTGAATACATTGCATTCAGTTGTTAGATACAGAGAATTATATTCAACCCTTCAAAGAAGGTGATTGTTACCCATTAGGGGTTCAAATATAGGAATACGAACTAGTAACCCAGGGATGATGTGTTTCCTATAATTTGACAAATATGTAAACAAACACATTATTTTACATGACTGTTTGGGAATATATATATGGTATATTTCTATATGAGAAAATCCATGTAACATATTCAACCATTTACATTTCAGACATGAATGGTTAGTGGTTCACTTCACATGGAATGAATTCCAAAACCATTTACCTATCTAAACAAAAGATTATAACATTATTTTATCAATAATTATATTGTATGGATTATATATAATATTAATTATATGGTTTTATTCTATAACATTAATTTTGGATAATTTATATTCTTTACATTATAAACCCTATCATGATTTATTTCTATTGGTATATGGGAACACAATAAACAAATGATATATCTATAGACCTTCAAGGAGGGGTATTTATTGTGTAGATAGATTAATATGCTTAATAGAAGTTGTTTACTTAGTCCAAAGGCATTGTTAGATCGAAAAACACATCATATAGATTCATAGGGGTACAAAAATGTTCATGTTGAAAAGAATATCTATCTTATATTCTTGTTTTAGAAGAAATCCAGTGATGGGAGATCTAGAGAAACAATTTTTCATCACCAAACTAGTTCCTCTATTGCTAATTCACAAAATAACATAGGAATATGTGTTGATATATATTAAATATGACTCTTGTGTTGAATGGTGAGGTAAATGGATTCATCAATGAAACCGTATATGAAATATTATAGGATGGAGATTGAACTTTTTGGAATGAAAAGGATAGAAGGGGGTCTCATTTCATAGAAACTATAAACATTGCAGGATCACATGGGTCATTCATCCTTCATCCTTTATCCTTTGAGATGACCCTCATACATAAGATCACTTTTAGGTTGAAATATGTCCCTAATGAATCCATGTGATTTTATTGAAATACCAAGTGCCACTATATATTGATGTAGTGACAATCCATGAATGTTTCAATATTAATTGGAAAAAGTGTTGAATGAAAAAATCATCCCTAAGAATTCTAAAGTATATGAATTTATGTGATTGGATCAAAATATAGAGTAATAATGGGATTTTTCATTGAGGAACATAATCGAGCAGTAATGCGTTAAACATATAGGATTTTTTAATGCGTTGACTACTATGAGAGGTTGATGTACCACCCAGATATTGATACCTTTGAATGTATGTGTGGAATGGGTGATTATACACTAATATTGTTAATGATATAATCATTTGAAAAACATATGTTGGACAATATAATGAAATTTTAGCTATAGTGGTTCTTAAACATGATTTATAATTACAGGAATCTGCTGATTGATTCTTGTTTGGAATCTATGTAGTGTTCATATGTAATTACTAGAGATGAATTTATTATGGACCTCCATATTGGGTTATGTATCATTCATTTATATTTAATTTATTTTTATTGTTATTATTATATTTAAAAATATTGTATGTTCTATACTATAACTATCCGGATCATATAAAGAATCTATTGTAGGAATGGGGAATGGTTCCACTATCGATGACGAGGATAATTATATTTGGTCCATCCATGAGCATATGTTGGGGAAACTATATTGAAATTAGAGGTATAGGACAAAATACTCTAGTACTCCTAGTAATATATGTGGGTGGAAATTATTTTAATATAAACCCATTAAGAAGTGGGTCATGCCATCTAGGATGGATGAAATTCATTATCCCCTACATCTGAGAGGTATATTCATGTTAAATTTCCATTATTTTTTTTATAATTATTGAATATTGTTATTTTATTATATACTATTTCATCCATTTCCTTTGTATAATTCTATATGGAACAAATCAATTTATTCCATGTGAGAACTGTAGGTTTACATATCCTCATTGAGGGGTCTCACAAGGTAGACTCAATATTTATGTTCCAAACCTTGAAACAATATTCAACTCAATGACTAACCATGATATAGTGAATGATGGATTAAACGTAATGTAAATTGAGGAAAATACTCACCACATTTTTCATTAATTACATACATTAAATATTACCTTATCATTTTCATATACTGAGCTTGTCACGACCCGTCCCCCGGGGCCCGTGTCGTAATTACACCAATCCCACCTTCCAAAGGCGTATATCCCAATAACTGGGAAGGCATTGCCTTTATAAAAGTAAAAAAACACTAATCAGAGTACAAGCGGAAGAAAACACTAAGTAAAAATGAAAACAAAAGTAGTGCTGAAAGTAATGGGGCCGGAAATACAATCCCAACTGTAAAGTACAAGGTAAAAGAAAAAACAGAAGAAAGTGACAAGCAGCTCCTGGATCTTCCACCAAGGATCATACCTGAAGGGTAGGTACAGATAGCGCAACTCCTGGATCGTCCACCACAGATCCTACCTGAAGGGTAGGTACAGATAGCCTCCACAATGCTCTCACCCGTCAACCTACTCTGAGTGTCGTCTCGTTGTGAAGTCCACCACCAGATACTATCTCATCGTGAGGTCCACCTCTGGGTACCGTCCAGTCCTTGAACACTCGGCCACTGTCTGTGCTGCCCTTTGTCTGCACCCAACACAACGAGATGTGGGCATAGCTCGTGCAGGGGTGAGTATAACGATACTCAGTAGGGATCCCGAGACCCTCAATGTCTCACTAAATCCAACAACGATAACCATAAAGACGATGTCAATAGATAACCTCTACCTAGGTATATTCCCATACATATACCCAAGTTATCAACTAACCCATCTCAATCATGAGGAAACAAAAAGATTATGAAATCAACGGATAACCACTATCCAGTTATATTACCATACATATACCTAAGTTATCAAGTGACCCATCTCAATCATGAGGTAAACATAAAGGTCATAGACTCAGCTCAAACAAGGATTTTCATTATCGAAACCGTAACTGCTGAAGAGCCCCGTCTCTGGAGTGTACAATGGTCCTGTCACGACTCCAAGGTACTACTAATTAACCTAAGACTGTTGTGATACTTCTCCTGTTGAGTATTGTGGGTCTACTGCTACAACAAAGTGCTTCCCACCATGGTTCTGCCGCTACAACCAAGGACTCCCCCTCATAGCCTCCAGAGTGACTCTATTTGTTGAGTACCGCGGGTCTGCCGCTACAACCAAGCGCTCCTCTACCGTGGGTCTGCCACTACAACTAAGCACTCCACTTCATAGCCTCCAGAGGTACTCCTTCTGTTGAGTACCGTGGGTCTTCTTCTACAACCAAGCGCTCCTCCGCCATTGGTCTGCCACTACAACCAAGAGCTCCCCACTGGGCTATCCGAAACACACCGTGTCAATCGGTCAAGCAGTCATCAGGTCTCAGCCGGCTACACGGTCTCCGTACTCTGCACGCTCATCTACAGGAGGGTCCGCTCCACGAGCTACTGGTCGATACTCCAAGTATCACAAAGTTCCACGAATAAGTATCTCAATGGACCGCCTCATCATAGGGGTCTCAACGCAGCAGACGGCGCGCCAATCAGACGCCCGGTCTGTGAGTTATTAGCCTTTTCGTCCCGGGGGCCCGGTTGGTTTCGTGTGCGAACCAATCTGGCCGTATCTCAACTGTACCCCGAACTCTCATAGGGTAAACTCATAGGTATCGTTTCTCCACGTGATCACCAACGCCGCTGACGGTTCGTCAAACAGACGTTCAGTCTGAAAGTTATCATCTTTTCTGTTCCAGGGGCCTGGATGGATTTCGGGTGCAATCCAACCCGGCCACTATCCAACTGCATCCAAAACACAAGCGAAGTATGCCAAAAGTTCCGTCTAATCAAGAGAAAATCAACGAAACAGACGGCGCATCAATCGGACGCCCGGTCTTGGAGTTATTGGCTTATTCGTTCCGGGGGCCCGGTTGGTTTCGTGAGTGAACCAACCCGACTGCACTCTGACGGCATCCAAACCTCGAGTGGAGTAACCCAAAAGTTCTATCCCATCAAGGGGAATCCAACAAAGTCGACGACACGTGAATCAGACGTCTGGAGTTCAAGATATAAGTGTTTCCGCTCTGAGGGCACGGTTGGTTTCGTATCCGAACCAACCCGGCAGAACCCAAAGTTCTCATAAACCTTGAGTGTAATATACCAAAATGAACACCTCGATCCAAAGATCGCTACGCAACTGATGGTGTATCGATCGGAGTTCCATAGCCCATGATATGGGCAAAAGACCTAAATAGGTCTGAAAGCGGGGGGTCCGGGCCCAGACCAGCCCGACCCAACCCCCATGGGTCGGCCCGAACCGGGTCGACCCGACCAATGTCCGGGACCGACCTGGCTAGGCGCGGCCCGGTCCGGTCGGCCCACGCCGTCCCGACTTGGCCGGGTGGCTCGCTGGCTCGGCCAGTGTGCTGAGGATTCGCGGACGATGTGCACGCCGCGTCCCCCCTGGATCCCGTGCGGCAGCGGGATCCATCAACTCGCCACCGCGGCTGAAGCCGCGGCAGTTTCTCCAGGCGGCACATCGGGGCGCTGCCGCACCAGCGACCCGTGCCACCGATGGTGTCCGCATGCCACCGGATTTGCTCCGATGGTCCGTTTTCAATTCTGACTGCGCCGATGCTCATCCCAGGTCCCGTTCTTCACTGCGGAAACATCAAAACATCTCTGCGGCCCGTTATGTCAAATCTCCTCGATCCGCTTGTCAAAAGAACAAACTGCGGAGTCTTCAGTTCGCCTTCGCGATCCCAATTACGACAACACTTTCATTCAACCTTGATGGCGCGGCGCGACGGCGCCACACATCATTGCCGCATCCCTTTGGGTTCTCGCGCGGTGCCATTGCTCCATGCCTCCATCTTCTAAACCACAACAACGCAACAACAAAGGGGGATGAGGGTCGGTCATGTTCGTGCGGTTCAACCTCCTTCTGTTAGGATGATAACAAGCGGCCCAAAAAAAATAAGACGAAAAATGAAAAAGGATGTTTCGCGAACAAGAAGCAATAAACCCCTACAACTTCCCGCAACAAAATTATTCCCAACCCAAAAGGTAAACGTTCACGGATCAACTAGATAATAAGTTGATCCATTTTCTTTGTTTTCTTTAGAAAGAAACAATCATGGGAATAAAATCATTCTCAAATTAGTTCCCTACCTCGAGAAAGATCCGTGGTAGCCAAGCATCGTGGATGACGGTGTCGCGAAAGGGTAGATGTCGGCGCGTTGACATCGTCGTAAGGAACTAAATGAAGGTGACGACGGCCGTTGGCGTTCTTTGCTTCCATAAAGTGCCTTTGATCCCTGCTCGATCATCATTCGTTGCATCCGATGCAGGGAAGACGTCGAAGTCAACATAGATCGTTGTGTCCACACCACGCCACCGATCCCACCTCATTCATCGTTGTCTCGTTGAAGAGGATGGAACTACGGTGGAGGTGCAACAATAGAGTATGGAGAGGGAGGTATGGAAGGAGCGCAAGTTCTCCAATGGACCCCCCCATCTCATTAAAAGGCTCCTCCCTTAATAAAATATTAGACTTGACTAATATTTTCATTAACTCATCCATTTCAAATTAATACACGACCCTCATTAAATTGGAGGATTCAATTATTAATTAAGGTGGTGTCATGATTTAATGGAAGAGAAGAATGTGAAGAGGTCCTATAAATGAGGTGAGTTATCAAAATTTAACAAGGGGTTTTGAAAAAAAGGCGATTTAAGAGTGTTAAGGGAAGATGAAAAGGTGGGGGCTCGTGTGGACCCCAACTCATCTCAAATCCTCTCAAGGGAAGATACAACATCAGTGGGTCCCACCCCAACTCCCTCACATGGGCTAAACCACTTATAAGAGATAAATTAAGTTGAGACACAACTTAATTTCCACTTAAACCGCTTAGTGAAGAAATAAAAATATAAAATAATTATATTTTTATTCCCCATAAACACCCGAGAAAATGAAACTCCGGAATAGGTGTTACTAATCAAATACTGGCACTGCGGTTTCATCGGTGCCCTCAAGTTTTGATTCCGAGCACCGGTTCAAAAGTTAGAAAAACTCGCTCGTTCGTTCACTGAACGTACCCGAGCTAAACTTCGGAAATTGATTCTGGGCACACCGGGCCTCGGAATCCGGCGCCGTCAGAAACTGAATTCTTGTAAAATTACAAGGAAAATTAAGAAAAAATTTCCCTTGAATTTTACGGCTCTTTACATTACTCCCACCTCAGGTCTTTACGTCCTCGTAAATCTTTAACACAAACTAGGGATACAAAAGCGGTACTGAGCACGCATCTGAGCCTTTCGCTCCCATGTGCTCACCTAGATGTTCCCGTACTGCCAGTGAAAGTGCACCCAAGAAATCGATGATCCTCGTAGGATCCACTCCTGTCGATCCTCAACCTCTACTGGAACCCCGCAAAAGTCACCCCATCGCCAAAGTCCAGTTCCACAAGGTCGATGACATGCGTCGGGTCAAGCACGTATCTCCTCAGTTGAGATACGTGGAAGTCGTTGTGCACCCGGTGTAACTGAGGTGGATGGGTTAAGTGGTAAACCACCTCGCCTACACTGCTTAGGACCTGGAAAGATCCGCTAAACCTCAGAGATTACTTTCTGTCTTGGCCACAAATTCGAAAGCCTCGTCGAGGTGAGACCCGTATAAGGACGTGGTCGTCATCCTTGTACACTAGAGGCTTCTTGTCAGCTCTGTGTAGTCTCATCTGTCGTGATCCATAGGCGATCACTGCCCACTCCTACATCAGGACACACCTGAGCCCGGTCCTTAATGCGTCACAGTGAACTATGTAACCAACGCCCACAGGTTGGGCACACCAGTCAACCCAACTCCAGAACCCTCTGCTGGAAGTGGTGCCACAACTCTGGAGAATTCTGGCACAAAGGTAAGTTTGGCCATCTCCCGAGTGGTTGAATGCGCCCTCTTATGCATGATTCCATCCTGTCCTTCCTGGGTTTTCCTTTTTGCTGACCAGGGAAAACCCCATCCCAACGTTGTAGATAAACCACAACCTTTTTGCCTAATACATTCAATCTGTGTACGAACTGTGGATCCAATCCATACTCAGACCAACGTCGTAAGGCCTCAACGCTGCCACCAAGAGATTCCAACTGAAACTCTTTCCTCGTGGCTCAGATCACACTGTCTGCGTAAGTGTGATAATCGAGTCTTCTCCCATGGAATCTCCAAACATGAGGGTCAATTCAACAGCTTAATCGGAAACTCTAGTTCTGGGACAAGTTTCGTGGAAGGAATGAATGATTCGTATCAACGTCTGTTACTACAACAACTTGTAGGGGATACAGATTATCCCTCAAATAATTCTTAGAGACATTGGGTCACACTCCTTGAATGCATGCAGTTACTCTCTTTCCCTACCCTCCAGCTCCCTGAGCCTGGAGGGAACAACAAAGGCGGGTGGTTGTAACATGTCGAAAAGTAAACCACCACATGATGCTCTCCTAACTCTGCTTCCACGTCTACTGCTCTGACGATTCATATTTCCTTAAAACTTCTTCTTCGTGAAAAATTTTACACGTCCAAGTCTCTGAGACTGACACTAGTTCGCATCTTCCCACTGTTAACATTCACTGGCTAAAACTAATCATCCAAAGAACGTTCAACCACAAAGGTTCATTATAGAACCCTAACATAAGTAGGAATGCGTAGAGAAGAGATTGTTTACTCGGATATCCCTTAATCACACCTCACTCTAAGGTCTGAGCTCTAAGCACTGATCATATCGTAGTCATCAAGTACCAAAAACGATCGGTATGCCTAGATGACTAATCAGCTACTGAAACATCATCCTACCGAAGATGTATAAGCTCTAGAAAAACTATCAGCCACCTCCTCAAGTCAGTTCTCAGCTGCCTGTGCATCTGGATCGCCTCAGAATTTGAGGGTATCTGATGTTGGAACACGTATAAGGCAGTAATCCTACATGTTTCACCTACTGGTACCGCCAATTGTAACTGTTGACCAACAGGTAGTGATGTATTGCTGACACACTACCCGAAGGCACTATCTCAGGCATCATTCCACGTACCGAATCCTCATCACTATGTGAATCATACTCATGGTCATTCACTAGAAAACACTAGTGGCCAAGTCCACTATCCACCCTACTAATGTCTCAGCTAGGCAGAAAACTCTAGCAATCGCCCCCAGCGAGTGCTCTGCTATCTGAGAATCTGCCTCGCCTCGTAACCTCAGAGGTCGCTACTGTTGGAACTCATGCAACGCACTCTGACAACGTGCATAGTTCTCTAGTAAGTCTGGTGGAATCTTCTTCCCAATTGGTAGTGGTGTTGCTGGTATACTACCCGAGGGTGCGAACATAGTAAAAAGGTCCCCACACCGGAGCCTCATCGCTCGGTGGGCCATCATCGTGTATTTTCTCGGAACTCCAACTGACTGTCTTCGTGGAGACATCCTGAACAGATACAACATGATAAAAAATTTATACCTGGTGAGCTAGCCTGGTTTGAGCTGACTTAAAACTTTGGAAACACACATGCAAATAGTGTTTTCGTGTACAAAGTCGGAAATCAGTAGTCAGGGTCCTGGTGTACGAATACGTCAGCCGCCGCACCAACACTGAACTACCTGAACTGAATACCACACTTGGTACATTTAAAACTTTTGCTTCACTGAAAGAAAGATATTAGAGTCTTGAGTTCTGCGGTAGAACCGAACTCCTTTAATACCAATTCGTCATGACCCGTCCCCTGGGGCCCGTGTGGTAACTACCCCAAGAAAAGCCTTCCAAAGGCCAAGGGCTGGCAACTAGCACTAAAGGCGTATATCCTGATAAATGGGAAGACATTGCCTTTATAAAAGTGAACATACACTAATCAGAGTACACGCGGATGAAAACACTGTGTAAAACTGAAAACAAAAGTAGTGCTGAAAGTAAAGGGGCCAGAAATACAAGCCCAACTGTAAAGTACAAGGTAAAATACAAAACAGCCGGAAGGAGACAAGAAGCTCCTGGATCGTCCACCAAGGATCTTATCTGAAGGGTAGGTACAGATAGCGCACCTCTTGGATCGTCCACCGTGGATCCTACCTGAAGGGTAGGTACTGATAGCCTCCACAACGCTCTCGCCTTTCAACCTTCTCCGAGGGTCGTATCGTCGTGAAGTCCACCACCAGATACTGTCTTGTCGTGAGGTCCACCTCCGGGTACCATCCAGTCCTCGAACACTTAGCCTCTGTCTGCGCTGCCCGTCGTCTGCAACCAACACAACGAGATGCGGGCATATCTCGTGCAGGGGTGAGTATAACAATACTCAGTAGGGACCCCGAGACCCTCAAGGTCTCACTAAATCCAATAAGTATAACCACGAAGAAGATTTCAATAGATAACCTCTACTTAGGTATATGCCCATACATATACCCAAGTTATCAAGTAACCCATATCAACCCTGAGGAAACACAAAGATTATGAAATCAACGGATAACCACTATCCAGTTATATACCCATACATATACCTAAGTTATCAATTGACCCATCTCAATCATGAGGTAAACATAAAGGTCATAAACTCAGCTCAAACCCGGATTTTCATTATCGAAACTATAACTGCTGAAGAGCCCCATCTCTGGAGTGTACAGTTGTCCTGTCACGATTCCGAGATACTACTCATTATCCTAAGACTGTTGAGGTACTCCTCCTATCAAGTACTATGGGCCTGCTGCTACAACCAAGCGCTTCCCACCATGGGTCTGCCGCTACAACCAAGCGCTCCCCCTCATAGCCTCCAGAGGTACTCCTTCTGTTGAGTACCGTGGGTTTTCCGCTACAACCATGCATTCCCCCCCTATGAGTCTGCCGCTACAACCAAGCACTCCTCCCCCATGGTTTTGCTGCTACAACCAAGAGCTCCCCATTGGGCTATCTGAAACACAATGAGTCGATCGGTCAAGTAGTCGTCAGGTCTCAGCCGGCTAGACGGTCTCCGTACTCCGCACACTCGTCTCCAAGAGGGTCCGCTCCGTGAGCTACAGGTCGATAATTCAAGTATCACAAAGTCCCATGAAGAAGTATCTCAAAGGACCGCCTCGTCATAGGGGTCTCAACGCAGTAGACGGCGCGTCAATCAGACGCTCGATCTGTGAGTTATTAGCCTTTTTGTCCCCGGGGCCCAGTTGGTTTCATGTGCGAACCAATTCAGTCATATCTCAACTTTACCCCTAACTCTCATAGGTTAAACTCATAGGGACCGTTTCTCCACGTGATCACCAACACCGGTGACGGTTTGTCAAACAGACGTCTAGTCTGAAAGTTATCAGCTTTTCCGTTCCAGGGGCCCGGTTGGATTTCGGGTGCAATACAACCCGACCACTATCCAATTACATCCAAAACTCAAGATAAGTATGCCAAAAGTTCCATCTCATCAAGAGGAAATCAACGAGACAGACGACATGTCAATCGGACGCACGGTATGTGAGTTATTGGCTTTTTCGTTACAGGGGCCCGGTAGGTTTTGTGAGCGAACCAACCCGACCTCACACCGATAGAATCCAAACCTCGAGCGGAGTAATCCAAAAGTTCCATCTCATCAATAGGAATCCAACAAAGTCGACGGCACATCAATCGGATGTCCGAAGTTCATGATATAAGCGTTTCCGCTCTGAGGGCCCGGTTGGTTTCGTATCCGATCCAACCAGGCCTAATAAAAAGTTCTCCAAAACCATATGTTTAATATACCGAAATGACCGGCTCGATCCAAGGATCGCTACGCAACTGAAGGTGCATCGATCATATGTCTGTAGCACAGGATATGGGCAAAAGACCGAGAGAGGTCCGAAAACGGGGGGTCTGGGCCCGGACTGACCCGACCCAACCCCCCTGGGTCGGCCCAAACAGGGGCGACCCCACCCAGGTCCGGGTCCGGCCCAGCCCGGTCCCCCCAAGCCGGCCCGGCTCGGCGGGGTGGCTCGCTGGCTCGGCCAGCGTGCCGAGGATCCGCGGACGCGACGCGCGCCGCGACCCCCCCCCCCCCCTCGATCCCGCGCGGCCGCGGGATCCATCAGCTCACCGCCACGGCTGAAGCCGCGGTGGTTTCTCCAAGCGGCGAGCCGGGGCACCACAACCTCTAGGCGGTCGGCCAGTGCCGGCCCCCACCTCCGGCCGCCGGCGACCCGCGCCGCCGGTTGTGTCCGCGGGCCACCAGAGTTGCTCCGGTGGTCCGTTTTCAATTCCGACTGCGCCGATGCTCATCTCGGGTCCCGTTCTTCATTACAGAAACATCAAAACGTCTCTGCGGCCCATTTCGTCAATTCTCATCGATCCGCACGTCAAAAGAACAAACTGCGGAGACTTTCATTTGCCTTCACAGTCCCAATTATGACCGCACTTTCATTCAGCCTAGACGGCGCGGCGCGACGGCACCTCACATCCTTGCCGCATCCCTCTAGGTTCTTGTGTGGTGTCATTTCACCCTTACGCCATCTTCAGAACTACAACAATGCAACAAAATAGGGGGAGGAGGGTCGGCCATGTTCGTGCGGTCCGAACTCCTTCCGTTATGATGATAACAAGCGGCCCAAAAAAATTAGACGAGGAACGACAAAGGATGTTTCACAAACAAGAAGCAATAAACCCCTACAACTTCCCACAGCAAAATTATTACCAGCCCACAAGGGAAACATTTGCGGATCAACTAGATAATAATTTGATCTGTGTTCTTTGTTTTCTTTAGAAAGAAAGAATCAAGGGAATAAACTCATTCTCAAATTAGTTCCCTACGTCAAGAAAGACCCGTGGTAGCCGAGCATCATGAATGATGGTGTCGTGAAAGGGCGGACGTCAGCTCGTTGACATCATCTTAAGGAAAGAGATGAAGGTGACGATGGTCGTTGGTGTTCATCGCTTCGGTAAAGTGCCTTTGATCCCTTCTCGAGCATCGTTCGTTGGATCTGACGCAGGGAAGACGTCGAAGTCAACATAGATCGTTGTGTCCGCACCACGCCACCGATCCCTCCTCATTCATCGTTGTCTCATTGGAGAAGATGGAACCACGGTGTTTGTGCAACAATGGAGGAAGGAGAGGGAGGTATGGAAGGAGAGGAAGTTCTCCAATGGACCCCCCCTCTCATTAAAAGGCTCCTCCCTTAATAAAATATTAGACTTGACTAATATTGTCATTAACTCATCCATTTCAAATTCATACACCACCCTCATTAAATTGGAGGATTGAATTATTAATTAAGGTTGTGTCATGAATTAATGGAAGAGAAGAATGTGAAGAGGTCCCATAAATGAGGTGAGTTATCAAAATTTAACAAGGGGTTTTGAAAAAAAAAGGGGGTTTAAGAGAGTTAAGGGAAGATGAAAAGGTGGGTGCTCGGGTGGGCCCCAACTCATCTAAAATCTTCTGAAGGGAAGATAGAACAGCAGTGGGTCCCACCCCAACTCCCTCATATGGGCTAAACCACTTATAAGAGAGAAATTATGTTGAGACACAACTTAATTTCCACTTAAACCGCTTACTGAGGAAATAAAAATATAAAACAATTGTATTTTTATTCCCCATCAACACTCGAGCAAACACAACTCCAGAATAGGTGTTCCTAAGAAAATACCGGCACTGCGGTTTCATCGGTGCCCTCGGATTTCGATTCCGAGCACCGGTTCAAAAGTTAGAAAAACCTGCTCATTTGTTCACTGAACGTACCTGAGAAAAACTTTGGAAATTGATTCAGGAACACCGGGCCTCGGAATTAGGTGCCGTCAGAAACTACGTTCTTGTAAAACTCTAATGAAAATTAAGAAAAAATTGCCCTTGAATTTTACGGGTCTTTACAGAGATAATGATTGATCCTTAAAGATAGTGCAATATGATTTACCCCCAGTAGGACTTGAATTGTAGAAAGTGTCATGGATCGAAAACATATCTCATTTATTGGAGAATCATAAGTACTAATATAGACAATTTCGTACTATTGTATGTGAATGAATCATTGAATTGATTGATGAATATATCTATGATGATTTAGTTGATTAGGAAGTTCTAACCCCAATCAATGAAATGAATATTGTCACTCTAATGGAGAAAATTGTATGGAAGCTTCAACATCTAGTTGGTGAATAAGAATCCCCTGATGATGGCTCAATAAAGTATAATATTCATCATGATAAGGATTTTATACCCTTAGTGTTGAATCCAAAATGTGATCCCATCACCAATGTACGAGCAATATTCCTTTACATTCTTAATGAACTGTTCAAAGGACATAAATATTTTGGGTGAGACATCACTGAGGGGAATTGGGTAATCAAATAGATGATGTAGAGGAGAAAAATGAGAGTTGAGTCATTTATGATAAGGGATATTTAGTGAGAATAATGGTATCCATTGATCATTGGATTGTGAATTTTTTGGATAAGTGGTCATGAATATCATTTCATTCATGCATTGTTTCAATACTTCATAGATGAGCATGTGAGCACAAAGTGGAAGAAATATGACATCACAAACTTCATACACTCTTTTTTTGGATTAAATGAACTTCTGTATTTCGAGAAGTAGAATTCACTATAATAATATCATGAATTCTTTTGTGAGCGTGTCATCACTGCAAAAAAATAATAATTCAATGGCCAATTGATGATCATCCATGTTGGGAACAATGAAAAGGATTTAAGACCATCCAATCAAAAAATAGAGTAAATGATAGTATAATATAGGGAGACATTTTTGGACAAAGGTGTTTGTACCATGGTTTTGGAAGAGATGATGGTGATGATTATGTGTTGTCATTTCTTTGAATCAACATAATAGAGGCAGGGTGAGATGGAGTAGGATGCCTCCTAGGATGAGATAAAGCGGCAGTAGTTTTATAATTGATATACAAAAATGTTTTCATGGAATGAATTTATTTTATAATTAATTAAATATATCACATATTCTGATTTCAACATTAATGATTTCATGAGATAATATTTATAATAAAATGAAAAGTAAACCACTATGATCACATATGCAATGATTGGAATGAGATCCGAGATAAGAATAAAATATTTCTTACGATTTGTATTGTAATAGAAAATAAAATATGATTAATTTATTCCACTGAACACTATTGTGAACCAATATTTATTTGGGAAATTGGATGATATTTCTCAATGAAAACATTTTTCATAACCTTGTGTATAGTGTCAAAGGGCATAATACTAAACGTGTTAAAAGTCCAATTAAAAAAGTAGAAGGTGTATTGTGGTATATTATGTCCTTAGAAGTATTTATCAATGTTTATATTATTTCTGTAGGACATGAATAATCATTGAACAGTTTTAGCTAATAGGATCCATGACCATTTTTCGATTTATTTCTCCATAATGTCATGCGACCTATATGAGGGATGAGCAATTTTAATTCATGAATCAATAATTTAAGGGATGATTTTCATATTTAATGATGATTATTCAAGGCATATGTCCTTTATTGGGGGAAATAATATATTGGTTGGGACCCATCACTATAGAGGATCCTATTTAATAGAATCATATTAAAGTTGATTCAAATAATGGGATTCAATATGTGTTGATGGAGGATCAAGAGTCTCAATATGAGTAAAATAACACTTAAGGTTATAATATTATAAATTTTATAATCTAACAGGTTTTACCAAATATTTGGAAATCATAATTTCTAGTGGTGTAACAAAAATATCATATCAACCTACCGACACATCGATAAAAGTTTATATTGATTTTATGATCATATTAATCATCACTAAGTTTGATTAGTTTAATGTCACATAGATTTGTGAAAAAGGGTCTTATTATTTAATTAATCATATATTTAACCATAGGTTGTTCCTTTTATATTCCTTCATGTTGGACTATTGAGCCATGGTAATAATCTTCATCCATCATTGTTTAGTGGGTGTGTTTATATTATAAGGACAAATTACTATAACCAGGGGATTTCAATTTATTTTCGTATATCCAGGAGAATAGGGGGAACATTAGATTATGGTTATGTATATTATACCATTTGAAACTAGTTTTTATTTTCATATAACATACACTATAGGGTGTGCCTTTTAAATGCAAGTCTCAATAACATTGGAGGGAACTATTGTGTATGGTAATGTTTCTAGTATAATAGGGTGACAGAGTTTATGGTCATACAACATGGGCCATAGAGAATTCATTTTTATGTATTACACATATTATTTAGTTTCTTAATATATGGTCAGGTTATTAGGTACTGTGGGAGCTCATTTTTAGTTTATTATATCTTTTCCGGTGATGAGGTGAGATAATTTTACTATATTACGAAAAAACATGAAATGAATGGATTGTACCAAGGGTTACTATGCCAGTATGCATGGTATAAACAACATACGAGGAATATAGATTAACATCTTGATGAACATAACATAGATTAATCATTTTTCATGTGTTCACAAAATACCATGTGGTTGATACATTTAAGATCCAGCGTCATAGACTGTGGTTCTTTCCATTGAAGTTCACTTATCCCTGAACACTATTCATTCCATTTATCATCATTAACAAGGAAACCACAGTATATATTTTCAGTTCATAAGATCAGTGAATTTTTTTATCATTTATGTTTATGCACTCAATTCCATGTTCATATAATATAAAGTCATGAATATTTGACAACTAGTGGTAAGGGATTATTTTCATGATAATATACGTCTCAACATACCTAAAATGATGAATGCTGGTAGATCCAATGTGTACATAAATAGCCACACTGATAGGGGATAATTTTTAGATTGGTCCTGATATAAGAGGATTATGTTGCAGTTTTTATCCCAAGAATATATATCTTGTCACATGTACATTTGGATGAGGTGATGTATATGAACAACATCACCGATAAAACATGTGCGTAGGCCAAAAATATACTAGAGATTACCTCTTGAGAATTTACCATGGTAAAAAAATGTATAATTTCATGATACTGAGACATTCCTTTCAGTTTAAAGTTATTTTTTAAGTATTAATAACATGTTAATTAAGGTTATAAAATGAGGAAGTGACCCATTCAGTTAATCATCATATGTCGAGGATGAGTGTTGTCAGTATAACTTCATGCACTGATAATTGAATAGAGGGTTCTCTTATTATGTATGTAATTGATTCTATACTAGACACTCATGTACCCATAATCTATTCATTATTAAATAAGAATCCTTGATATAATAAACATACCATATGAGAGTATCTGAGATGAATGTTTTTGGGTATTTAGTGTGTGTTGAAAATTGAGATAAACAAACCAATTGATGAGGATGGTTAAGGGTGTAATAATTTTTGTAGTTTAACATCAAAATATACAATAAGTTATGATATGAAAACATTTATGTTGTAATGAAACTATTTATGGTGGATAGAGTGAATTAAAACTATTCCTTTTATAGTTGAATGGGAATAGGGGTGAATGATTAGGATGAGGATGACTAATAACAATTTTATGTATATATATTCCATGTTCACATATATTATAATTGATTAAAAAACTTAAGATCAATTATTGATCATTTTTCCATTTGAGATCCATCAAATGTAGTAGATAGTCCTATAGGGTGTGTACAATATACATGAGGTGGGAAAATGTCGTTCATTAACTACAACAAAAGGGGTTCCCTTTTTACATGAAAAGACATTAAGAAATTAAAAACTAAGGGAATCTAAATGTGAAGGTGAATGGTGAAGCTCATGGATATAAATTAGCACCTCATGGCCATAATTTCATGAACTAGGAATATTAATGAGAGGGTGTAGGTTAAATGTTGTGTCAAAATAAAATGATAATGAAGTAAAGTATAACAAAACAATTGGGGGCCCAATGTAAATAATCAACCATTTAAAACATATATATCACATATTAATTATGAATATTCATTTCATTTTATAAAAACATGAATGCATACTATAAATTTATTATATCTTTGGAAACTTGGAAACCTATGAACTGGTACATAAATGAGCCCCATATTCTTGAAGGACATTCTTCATAAATAGAACCATTCATATATATATTATACAAAATAACTTTCTTCATAACCTTGGTAAAGCATTCATTTTAAAGGGTGACATCAAATCCATCTTCATGGTAAACAGTGGAGATTCCAAGGATCATAGTAACATAATATGTGAATAATGATATGAAAAATGATGGTAAGAAATTGAAAAATATAACCCTCATATCATATATCATAATCTATTGTTATTGAATAACTCAGGGAAATTCAATAAAAATTATCTATAATAGCACAATATATATATTAGACATGGATTTTCGCCTATACAAATGAATTAAGAAGCACATCCTTTGTAGAAAAGTATTTTTATAAAAAAAATAGTGAACTGGGTTCACTCACCAAACCATCAACGTAGTCAAGTTTCTCCCTCCAATACTATAATAGTGGAAAATGTTTATGATCAAAGTTCAGTCTCCATTTCAACCCTGCTTATCTCAAGAAATATCAATCATTTTCCAATGAATTGTAGGTACAACTAGTCAACACCCCTCGCACAATGATATCATAATTATATATATTGCAAATTTACATAAAAATATTATCATATTAAAACCCAAGAATATAATGACAATTCCAAAAAATCCAATTGTGTAACAACCCGCATGAATGAAATAGATTTCAACATAATTTTATGTTTTCATCACATCTAAACCCATGTAAAATAAATAGTAAAGATAAACATTCATTATTTTCATCATTGAATGATCTATGTAAATTGAATGAGTTTCATCAACATATTTTCATAATAAAAAAAATATAAACCACCATGATAAAGATTAAGTTCTATATGATTGAATAATTCCCAACTAACCCACAGGAAATAAAAAATCTTGATTTCTTATATGGATAGTATTTATATAAAAATATCACTAAAATAATCATATGGATAATATATTTCCCATATTTAAATAAATTTATTAAAATATTAAAAACCAAAATATATTGAAATAATTTAATTTAAAAATTCATTTAAAACATGTAATGGATGATTAAAATAATTGAGTGATTATGATTGAGTAATATTTAGTTCACGATATAAATAAACAATAAATCATATCACATTTTTGGTAAAATTTAATAAGTTAGTTATTTACAATATGATAATAAAATTTCATTTAAATTATATTAAATGTTAATTATTGGATATAATAATGTTAAAATTAATTAGGTAACATTAAAAAATACTAAGAATTTTTTTATAAGTAATTACATTGAAGAGAAATTATTTTCAACAAATGAAGAAATAAAGACATTTTATTTTTAATGAAATTTTGTCTGTGTGTTTTTATATAATAAAGAAATGAATTAAAAAAATTATATTTTACAAATTACTTGATAATAATAACATGCAAGAGTTTCATTAGTGGTATATGAAAATATTTATTCATCAGAATCAAAACTAATAAAATTTAAATAAATAATGAAATTGTAAATTAATCCCTTTTACCAATTTACTAATGATTTAATTGTAATAACCATGGATGAATGTATATTATTTGGTTTTTTATATTCCATAAATTTTGTGGTATAAGTAATAAAATTGACTAAATGGAATTATATACCCCACACAAAAAAACATTTGGTGAATATGGCTTGTGTCTCATAGAGAAAATAGTGAGATAAAAATCCCATTAATTTTTTGGTTTTAATAAAACTCATAATATAATATTGGTTTATAAAATAACATATGTTCAAAAGAAGAAAAATTTCGAAGAAAATCACTACTTTGTAACGCCATGAGATTTTGAGAAATATTGTTTTTACAAATTAATATAACTTTTCAATAGATTTCATTTCACTTGAAAGTGGAAATATATACATATATATATATTAAAATTATAATTCAAACATTCCTTCCACATTCAATACCAACTTGACTTGCACTACACACAATATCGACTTTTCTTGTGCTACAAGTAACACCAACCTGGCGTACGGCGCACCCAACACAGAGTTTCTACAAAACATCTATTTTATTGTTTTAATTTTATAAATAAGATAATTATAACCAATGAATTAAACATATTTAAAAATAATTTTTGAATATTGTTTTTTAATATAAATAAAACATATTGGTAATGAGAGATAATATTTTTGGTATTGTCATTTAATATAAAAAATAGTGTTGTATTGAATAAATCATTTTTAAAAATAAAATTAATTTTAGACACATTTATAAATTTAATTGGAAAAAATAAACTTCATTTTTTAATTCAGAACATATAATATATCCTTGGGTGAAGTTTTGGAATATTTCCAAGATACTTCATTTTTTGATGAATAATGAAAAATGCTACTTTTTTAGTTAAAACTGCCTCGTTTATTAATTAAATATTAATGATAAATGATATTTTAAATATGTTTTAAGGTAAAATAATATGAATATTACATCTTATAATATAACTAAATTTATTAGGATCGACATCAGTTTGGAAGTGAATATAAATTCGAAAAAGACTTTGGATCTTTTTCCAACATTAAAACCCCGTTATTTCCCCTAGTCTGCTCGATTAGGACTAATATTAATTTTTCTGATTCAATTATTTATATTTTGAAAATATAATATATATCAATTTATTCAGTCTAATAATTAGTTTTTAATAATTCCATTTTATTTGTTGACAAAAATGATTAGTAAATGTGATTAAAATTAATCAACCAGTTAAGGCTATATGAAGCTTACTTAAGAACTATACCTTTAAATAAAGGACCCTAATAACCTATAAACATGTATAAAACTCATTTTATATCTATATTTATTCCATTACCCTTCCATTTTTGTGTATTTATCTTTTTATTTATTTATTTATTTAAGAATATGTGCACACTAAATTTGTTTCTCAAAATTCCATGTGAGTCATTTTCCTTCCAAATAAAAGGCCACCACCACTACCCATTCCTCACACCTCTAAAAAAATATTTTTTAATTAATGATATGATAAAATATCCTAAAAAATCATACCTTCATACCTTGAATACTCCTTATGGGAAATAACACTCTCGTGGAAGCCTTTTGGAACAAACCAAAAGGAATTACCCGATTAAAAGGTAACATCTTCTCTCAAGATCATTTACATTATTTTTCTTTTCCACCACTCAATTATAATTATTACCTTATTGGGTTAAAAACTATATCTATAATATAATATTATGTTTTTATGCAATCTATCTTAATTTAACATACACAGACTTCCATCTAATCGATGTTGAACATACTATTTCTATGTACAATGAATTAATACTTCACCGAACAATGATTGTTTATTTATTTTTTACTACCAATCATGTTGGACATTATGATAGAAAATATATTTATATATGTGATATAAAATATTTATTATGTATTTATTCTTTTTTATTGCTTTTATAACCAATATTTTATCACATTCCATTTAGTTTTCATACTATAATGTTTTTTGAAGAAGTATGGACTACCGCGCCATCGAAGCTATTAGATTCCTTCAAACACCGTATAGAATGTAATTAGGATGGATTTAATGTACATATATGATATATTTATGAAAAATTAAAAAATTATGTATATATAAATATATATTTTAATACATATATATAAATATTTTTTTTACAAGCTTTCTTTTAATACGAAAATAAAAACTGAAAACATCATTCACGCCTCTGTATTACTAATCATCTCCATGAATGGTGTATTCCCTTAAATACAAAATTATCCTATAGATAATTATAAAATAAATATAATGGATATAAATGATATTTATATAACTTCCTACATTTTTTAATCTTGATAATGTATACTGATCAATGATATAACAAATTAAGACACATGTGATGAATAAAGAGAATATTACATGAAGTAAAACCTTAACATAGGATCATTAACTATTGGGTAATATAAATTTATAATAAAACCATATATTGTAATAGATTTAAGAATATTATTCTATAAAAGATTTATAATAATCTAATATTTATTATATAGGTGTCTTGTACGGGTATGAAGAGAGTCACGATACTAGGTAAGGGGATTATATCTAACTTTTAATTTCCCTAAAATACAAGTTATGTTGACCAATCATCAATTTGGTATGGAGTATATACTTCCTGTGATTTTATCCTATGTATATTGTACCTAAATTTATGTTTATTGACATTACCATTTCTTTATCCTTCATTCATGGGGTTTATGTTTCAAAAGTTACCAAATTGGTAAAAAAAACGTTTTTGTCTCAATTGGACGTCTGTGAGACTCTTGTATGCACCTATAATATTTTATGGGTAAATATACATCCATTTTAAATACTATATCATGAATCAAAATATTTAAATGACATCATATACTTCATGTTAATAACTTTTCTTACATGGAGATCATGATACCAAGATACCAATTTATATGAGTTTATTGAGACAATTTCATTTCTTTTCGAGATTGTATAGGGGTTTTCATTGATTGATAAAATATTATGATCCATCTCTCAATAATATTAAAAATTTTACACATCCCCTAATATTTTATTATATAATCATATATTTTTACCTATTTATACTATTTTGTACATAAGTTTGTTAAGAATGTGAATTTATGAAAACTCGATGTTACCCTCTTCTCAGTCGGAAATATATTTTTTCTAAAAACGGTTGCAAAGAATATTATAAAAAACCCATATAATATCTAAAATAAAATTTTACCCTTTTTTAATTTATCATTCTCTTCATGGGAATCTTCTTGTCTCTTTCGGAAAAAGAAAAATTTCTATCCTTTTTACATTCTAAAAATAATATTCTTTTAACCTCATACTACATGTACAAACATATCGTCCTTCACTTATTCGAATCTCCCATTAAATTGATAATGAGGATAATATTTAAGACAAAGTATTTAAATAGTAATTTTCAAGGATTTTTTTTCAAAATGGTTTTATCCTTCTTTTATATGTTTTAATGAAAAAAAAATTTACTTAATGTTTTTAAGTCTTATTTATATGTTTTCAAAGTTCCTTTAAAGAAAGGATTTTCATAACATTTTTTAGATTATTTATATGATTTCAAGAAAAAAATATTTAAAAAATGTTTTAATGATTTATTTATATGTTTTGATTTTATTTTCAACGAACTTTTTTTCAAAAAAAATTCAATCATTCATTAAAAATTTTCAAGAGTCTAAAAAAACTAAGGTATTTAAAAAAAATTAATGTTTATTTTAAATTTAATCATGGAAAAAGGTTTTAAAAATTATTTAATGTATTCTTTATAATTTTTAACGTTATTTTCTAGGAAAAGTATTTTAATATGGTTTTATGTATTAAAAATTATTTTTCAAACCCGAAAGGTTATTTTCCTTTGGAAATTTATTTAGATTATATTTCAAAAAAAATTAATATTGATGATGAAATATATTAATGTTACACATGCCTTTTTAGGACATTATATAAAGGATCAATTATTATCCATTATATGAATTATATGTGATTCATTCCATGGAATTTAGGAAAACCATTTCAAAATAATGGTTGATATGTTTAAGAAACATGTGTCTCTTTCAAGGGTTATATTCTTTAGAAGCCTACTTATGTTGAAAAGTTATGTTTATGATGAAATTTGTATAAAGCCTTTTATTTTCCATAGGTTATGATATGATTACTTATAGATGTTAAAATTTTCATTTCATGGGTTATGATATGTTATTTATGATCTTGTCCAACATATATGTATGATTTCATTTTATTATGTGTGGGACTGATATCTTCATCTATTGAAATCAATAATTATCTATATATCATGAGATAAAATGAAATGGAATGATGGTTTAAATGGTTCACTAATACAAGGATGGAATTTGGTTTTACTCAGTTTGGTAATATAGGGCTTGAAATATGGTTTACTATGTTCAGTAAAATAGGGATGGAATGGGGTTTCACCTAGTTCAGTAAAGGGCATTGTCTAATAAGATGGTCTTAACAGAGATTCTTTAGAAACTACGGAAAATAGTATATGATTAGGTGTTTAAAAAAATTCCATGTCTTACACTTATGTAAGTCTTTCATGGATTATTTCCTTTAAATCCATTTTATTCAGGACTTATGAACTACCAAGACTTATTCCATGATCCATGTATATAATCTTAGATATGTAGTTTATTATATTATATTTTCATGTCCATGACCTCATACCCTTATTTTCATCTTTATGCTTACATGTAACCATTGTTTACCCATACTGAGCATTTGAGATCACCCATTTTTATGTTTCCTTTCCCATGTTATGAGGATATTTATTATGTTTGATGTTTATAAGAAGGGTTCTAGTCACCAAGTACCACGTAAGAGATAATGTAGCTCAATTTTGAACTCGTGTTTATGTTTCCTTAATTCCAATGGAACAATACAAACTATTTTTTCTGGGAATATATTTTTATATTGTTTATGTATTATGAAATAGTTATGTAATGTTAATGTTTTAAAATCAAGGTTCATTATTGATGGTATCAGATCAGAGGTATAGTTATCCTTTGGAAACTAGTTATACGAAAACCATAGTAAGATCCATATGTTTATTTCTCATATTATATATGGGTATGTACTTAAGGATAGGAATAAGGATGAGTTAACAATTAAAAAAATGTAATGGAATTTTTGTAGTGGATAAAGTGAATGGTTTTAATGAAATACATACATGTATGGATACTACATATGGACATGGATATGACATAGATGTACCTAGGGGTAACAACTCCAACAAGATATTACAGGCACGACATAGGGTAATCTGGTACAAGATAATGGGCCTTGCTTCACACATATTTTGACACTCCTGGGGAAATTATTTTGAAATTCACAAACTCTTCATGAACCACCGTGAAGGATTTTGATATAAGGTATCCATGAATAACCATGTCTAAAACTTAGGGGTTATATATTATGGAATGTGACAGGATCTAGACATCATATAGGAATTTGTTTCCAGACTATGTCGTTTTATGCTATGATAAGTATTTCTAAAACTACTATTTTGGTTTTAGTCTATAGAAATGACCAAAATATAATTGAATATTGTTTAATGTTATGAATGATTTTCTAATGGGAAATCCAATTGGATGATCAGAGGATAAAATGATATTGCAATTATCCCAAATCAACTATCACAAAATATGATTAAAAATATTAGCATTGGGAGTATTTATAATAGGTAAAATAAGATAAAGATGTTCATTTATGGTAAGGAATATATATGAATGAATATTCATCTTCATACATGTCCCAATGAATAGATAAATAACCGTGAGAAATATCTCAAATCGATGGGAATATGTAATTTGTATTGAAAATAGGCTTATAGAGTTATGAGTTGTCATGGAATTAATTGTTATATCTATTAAGAATATGTTAATTACACAACACAATTCCCCTAGGTATGGATTTACTTCTCAACCATGCAAGGACCTCTTCCATCAAAAACTTTAATGTTTAAGGATTAATGTATATCTTTATTTGAATTATATAATTAAGAATGGTGAATTATGTATGGATTGATATGTGTATATTTTTTATAATGATTTACAAGAATGTGATGTATCATCACAATGCACTTGATAAGTCATTTTTAGACAATATATTTTTTGTCTAAGGTAATGTAACACTTAATATGTTCTTTTTGATAAGATAATGTTGTACAGATAAAGATATGAGGGATGTTAATAATTAAATTTTAATGTATTGATTACCCTGGAACTGTGTAGGGAATTTCTAACGGTTGTTTTCTACTACCACTCATGAATCTTATAATATTTTTTGTATTTAAGGAGTAAATAAAATATAATTTCTAATGAGTAATCATGAATGTTTTTAAAAAGGATTATTGCTAAATCAAGTTGTTACAATGTTTTATGAGAATATATAATAAAGTTATTCACTTTCATGGAACAAGGAAACCATGAGCTAATTTCTGTAATACTATAAAATCAATGATAATGTAATTTCATGAATCTCTTTCTAAGGATTTGTATTTACATCTTTCTGAATGGTTATAATGTTATCCATTCATGAAAATATTATGTTAAAGTTTAGAGGAAGTATTTGTGCACTGCGTTTGTGATGAAAACCTAGGTTTGAAGGCTGGTCAGTGATTGATGGATGATAAGGGTTTCATGCCTACCATTGGCCTAGGACATGTGTTTTTAATGAATGTTTATATATAATGAATAAATATTTATGATGAACTATTAGTTTCACAATTTATAGATTAATGTATGTTTTTTTAGGAGACAAATAGTTAGATTTTTTATTTTTCTATGGGCCTTATGATCATTAAAATCATATATTAGTGCTTTAATCATAAAAGATAATTTCTGGATATACATTACATGATTAAATGGATGTATTATAAATTTTTAAAAGCTTATACCCAGAATGAAATACTCCTTATAGAAATTTAACAACAATTACCCAATGTTCAGAATGTGATTGAAAAACTTGTTGTCATAATACCTTATTTTTTGTTAGGATGTTGGCCTTTGATTTCATCAATGATTTATGACTCAGATTCCCTCAACATTCCGTTGACCATTCACTTGTTTTTTTATGTCCTCAATATCTCCCATTAAATATTTACACATTTACTCCTTGTCCAATATTGACTCCCAACCAATGTTCTCTTATATGTAAAATCAGTCACATGTTACTCTGAGTATTGATTTTGTTTACAAATTTCCTTCTTTAAGAGATGTTTTAGAATTATTTTTTAATAAGTTGGTTTCATTGATTGAGATTTTCAATCACTAAACATTTAATAACCAGGAATAATGTTGAGGGAAAAATAGATTTAATTGGGGGGAGGTAGAAAGTAACAACCATTGATTTGGAGGAATATTAGTTTTTAAATTAAATTAAATTTTAAATATTATTTATTTGACATGACACTGAAAATAGTTATATATATATAAATTAAAACACCAATTTAAAAATTACTTTCACAATATATGCCAACTTGCTGTGCGCTATATGCAATACCAACTCAGCTTGCACTATATGGAACACTGACTTGGCGTGTGATGCACACAAAACTGAGTTTCTATGAAACATATTGTATTATTGTTTTAATTAGTTAAATAATATAGTTATAACCTATATATTTAACTTAGTAATAAATTATTTTCAGATATTTTTTATATAAATAAAACAAATTTGTAATGAAAGATATATAGTACATTTGGTAGAGTGCTTTTAGTCTAAAAATTTCGATTTTTGAATGATTCAGTTTTAATAATAAAAGTATTTATAGACAAATTTAGAAATTTAATTTTATAAAATAAACTTCATTTATTAATTCATTGCTTCAAAATTATCATAGGATGGATTTTCTAGATATTTTGTGAAACCACACTTTTTGATGAATAGTAAAAACCCCTGATTTTTTGTTAAAACTGCCTTTTGTATAATTAAATATTAATGTTAATGATATTATAAATATGTTTTAAAAAAATTAGATGAATATTACAAACACTCACACAATTAAATTAATTATGATATTTTTCACTTTGAAACTAAATAAAAAATCTTAACATAATTTTGTACATTTTCTTACATTAAAAAACTTTTATTTCACCAGGTCTGCAGGACTAATAGTAATCTTAATTTTTATGCTTCTATGATTGGAATATCTAAAATACTATATACACAATTATATTACGTATATTATTTTATGTATAATAATACCATGTTAGTTTTATAACTAAATTATTAGTAAAATGGATTAAAAATAATCATAGTGGTAAAGGAAAAAATAATCTTAATTTATGACTAAACCTTAAAAATAAAGGGCCCATATAACCTAGAATGTTATATAAAAATTATTTTCTGTCCATATATTAGCCATAAACATTAAATAATTAATTTTAATTGATTTTTGAAGACATTGTTAACTAAAAACATTTTCACACAAAATTTGTTTCAAAAAATCCACGTGAGTCCTTTTCCTTCCCTATAAAAAGCCACCACCTCTACCCATTTTTGACACCAATCAATAATTTTATGTTTGTCCAGGATCGTCCCATGTAGAATCCCAAAAATCTTCCATTTGACCTTGAATTATTCCTTTGTGCAGAAACCCTCTCAAGGATCCCTTGGGAACAAATCAATAGGAGTTTCACGATTAAGAGGTGATATCTTATCTCAAGATCCATTCCTTTAATTTTTTTTCCACACCTCCACAATCTTTATTTACATATTTAGTGATAAAAATAATATCATTAATATACAATGATGTATTTATTAAATTTTTTTGTCCTAAACATACACTCACCTTCATATAATAGATATTGAACACACTATTTTTGTGGAAGGAAAACTAATACATCACAAAATAATGACTGTTCATTTATCATTTACCACCAATCATGGTGTGCATAAGGATTTTCAATCTATATATATATGTAATATATTATATTTAATATGTATTTAATCATCTTTATTACCTTTATAACACACATATTGTTACCATCAATTTGGGGTTAATACGATATTCTCATTTGTGGAAGTTTGGATTATTGCCCCCACAAAGTGATATGATTTTTGCACACAACAAATTGAATGTATTAAGGATGGGATTAATGAAATTATATGATATATATGATATATTCATGATATTTTAATTTATATATAAATATATATGTATATCATTTATACATTCATTCAGAATGACAATAAAAATAGAAAACAATGTTCATGATTACGTATGACTTACTGTCTCCATGAACGATGTATTCCATTAAGTGCATAATTATGATATAGATAATTGTAATATAAATATACATGAAATTACTGATTTTTATATAAGTTTATACATTTTTTAATCATGATATAAATATAATTATCATCGATATAACAATTTATGACACATGTGGAAAACATCGAGAATATTACACGAAGTGAAAACATAACATAGCATTATTAACAAGCGGGTACTATAATGTTATAACAAAACCATACATGGTAATAGATATTTTAATATTATTATGTGAATGTTTTATAATAAACTGATACTTATTATACATGAATATTTTTTGAGTATGGAAAGAGTCATGACATAATGGAAGGGGATTTCATCTCACTTTTAATTTCTGTGAGATACAAGCTACATTCACCAGTATTTCATTTTTTTGGGGTATGTACCACCCATTATTATTATATATGTATCATGAAATTAAAATTATGGTCATAAGAATTCAAATTTTTTAATTCTTATTCCACAGTTATTAATTTTTAATAGTTAAAAAATTGGTAAAATGTTTTGGTCTCAATTTTCCTTCTCTGATACTCAGGTTTTATTATGCACCTAAACACTTTTCCAGGGTGAATATACATCCATAATACATGACATATAATAAATATAAATATTTTCATGATATTAATTTCTTCATTTAAATACCATCTTTATATGAATTTCTTGATCCCAAGATACCAAGTTACGAGAGTTTATTGAGAAAATATCATTGCATTTCGAGATTGTTTTGGTTTATGATTCCATTGATAATATATTATGTTATATATCTAATGAATATTATTGATTTTTAATCGCCACTGATATATCATTATATAATCAAATAATTTTACAATTTTATACACTTTGGAACATATGTTAGTTATGAATTTATTTTTAGTAAAACCAAAATTTACCCTCTCTTCGATCGAAAATCTATTTTTTCTAAAGAGGAATTCAAGGAATATTATAACATTCCCATATAATATATAAATTAAATTTTTACTCTTATGTATTTTAAAAAAATAATGCTGGTAATATTTGTTGTACCTCTCGTACCCCTCGTGGTTTAATTTTCATGATCAAAATCACTCTCTTTTTTATCTAATCTTGTTTTAAGTGTTTTTATTAATAGGCAAAAGGTTACCAAGGAATTGGGCCAAGAAGGACCAAAAGTGGACTGAAAATCAGTCCACCGGCCAACCGGTGGAAGACCACCGACCAGCCGATGGAGCCTGGACAGAAGGCATCCCTCTGTCCAGACCACCAGCCAACCGGTGTCCCACCACCGGCCAGCCGGTGGAACCCAGACAGGTCGGACAGCTACTGTCTCAGCACCGGCCAACCGGTGGCCTCCTCACCGGCCAGCCGGTGGTGCCTGGGCAGAAGCCCTCCCCATTTTCCAAAGCACATGCCAACCGGTGGCCAAGCACCGGTCAGCCGGTGGAGCCAGTCAAACTAGTCGTTGGGCTTTGACCGGACTTGTCCACTTGACCCCCAACGGCTCCGAAGGCCACTCCAACGGCTCCGAAGCCTCTCAAAGGCCATTTTAGGGTTACCCCTATATAAATAAAGGACTAGGAAGCCCCGGAAATGTACGGTAGCCCACGGGAACATTTTACGATCACTTGGCGAACCTCCGGCGGATTCCTCCAAGGAACCTCAATTGCTCCAACCCATTTCCACATCCAAGGAGCACCATCATAGAAGCTTGGGAGCGCTCTTCATCAACTCCAATCAATCCATTGGTGCCCAAGGCTTCTCCTCTTACGGTTTTTCTTGTTTTATTCATTTTGAGCATCATTTTGGGTTTGTGCCTACAAACCCCTCTTTCTCTCATCCTCTCTTTGTTTGGGTTTTCACACCACCTTCAATGTGTGAAGAGGTTAGTCAAGCCTTCCCTTTAAAAGGCTTCTGTCATAGGTGAGCTAGCCTTCACCTGTAAGAAGGCTAGTGGTTTCTTTCTCAACCATTAAAAGCAAGCTGTAATAGGTCCTAGACTACCTTAAAGTCTAGTGGGTTTCTTGCTAAAACCATTGAAAAGCTAGCGGTAGTAAATCTCTCAACGGTTGAGTTGGAAGCGGAGATGTAGGCTTTGGTTTAAGCCGAACTCCGTTATCAAGTTTTGTGTCTTGCCTCTTTTATTTTCGCTGCACTTTTAACTTTGATTTTAAATTGTTAATTTTTTTTAAAAGGCAATTCACCCCCCCTCTTTCCATCACTCTCCGCCCAACAATTGGTATCAGAGGAAAATTTGAGTAATACCCTAACCAGTTTCAAATTCAAGATCCATTGTGATGGCTACAACTTCTTTCGACCCCGAAGGCTATTCTTTGGGTCGTGATCCATTCTTTGATGGAACCGACTATACCTATTGGAAAACCCGCATGACTACTTTTCTTAGAAGTATAGGTTATCCTATTTATAAAATTGTCATGCATGGTTATTCTATTTCTTCTCCCGATGAATCCAAATGGACCCAAGCCGATATTAAAAATTTCGAGCTTGATGGCAATGCCATGAATGCTCTACATTTCAGCCTTGATCGTAATGAATTCAATCGAGTTTCCACATGCACCACTTCTCATGAAATCTGGAAACTATTGGAGGTTACCCATGAGGGGACCAACAAAGTCAAGGATACTCGATTGGACATGTACCGTCAAGATTTTGAGTCTTTTACCATGCATCCATCTGAAAATATTACTGAAACGTTTACACGTTTTACTGACGTTTGCAATGGAAGAAAATCTCTTATAGATGATGTTTCTGCAGAAATGATGGTCAAGAAGATCCTTTGGATCCTACCAAGCACATGGGCACCGAAAGTCACGGCAATCCAAGAAGCAAAAGACATCAAGAACATGCCGGTCGAAGAGCTCATCGGATCCCTCATGACCTACGAGATCACCATGAGGAGGCAAGCTGAAAAGGAAGGCAAACCGATCAAAGTTCCAAATAACATCGCCTTCAAAGTTCAAAAAGAAGAAAGATCCTCCTCCTCATCGTCTTCCTCTTCAAGCGGCGATTCAGAAATGGAGACTCTTGCCCGCAAGATGCAAAAATTCATGAAGAAGCACAAGAAGAATAAATCCCGCAAGGCTCAACCCAACGAAAAATCCGAGCCCGAGGTAACATGTTACGAGTGTGGCAAGAAAGGCCATTACAAGCCCGATTGTCCACTCAACAAGAAAAAGGCCAAGCAAAAGGAAAAGAAGAAGGCATTCAAGGACACTTGGAGTGATAGCTCCACATCCTCCTCCTCCTCCTCCTCAAGTGACAACGGTATAAAATGCCCAATGGCATTTCATGAGGTATCCTCTTCTGACTCCTCATCCTCTAGTTCATCAAATTCTTTTAATCATTTGTCTTATGAGGATCTCCAACATGCTAGAGATCAATTGGAGGAAGGTTTTCACGAACTTTCTTCAAAATTTATTTCTTTAAAAAAGATTTTCAAAAAACTTTCTTCCGAAAAGGAACAACTTCTCAAAGAAAAGGAGGAGTTGTCCCTCAAGATCCAAAACCTTCCCGATGATGATTCTATGGAATCAACAATCAATGATTTAAGAGAATCCCTAGCTAAGTTCATCGAAGGTGAACATAACCTTTCGAAGCTCCTTGGTTCCCAATGCGTATCAAGAACCATCCAAGGGCTTGGCTATTCCAAGCAAGCTTCCTCCTCCCATGCTCCAACTATTTTTGTAAGGGGAGCTCCCAATATAAATTTTTCAACTATTGTAAAAAACCCGGGCACTAAATTTGTGAGTGCAATTGAAAAAATGCCCGATATGGAAGACCCAAAACTATTTTCTTTAATGATGAATTTCATAGGAGAAGACTCGCCACTAGGCAAGTTTGTATTGAAAAATCTCTTTTAGAGAGTCTCACCGGACCAAAATTTGTCTCGGTCTAAAATCCTCTCCCCGGTGATTTGTTGTTTTTATTTAGGGGGAGTTAGGATCGTTTAAGCATTTTTACTTTATATTCAAAACTTTCTTTTCAAAACATTCATTTTCAAAACATTCATTCCAAAAAATTCAATTCAAATTTAAAAAATTTCAATTGGTTTAAAATTTATATCTTGTTTTTCAAACGTTTCCCTCAATCAAGTTTTTTGCCCCGTGCTATTTTGATAATCACAAAGGGGGAGAATTTCTTGGTTGATTGGGGGACAAATCTTTCTCTCATGCTTTACTTTACTTTGCTTTATCCTTTAAAGCATGCCTCTCATTTCAATCTTTTACATTGCTTGTTTTGGTGATTGTGATCATCAAAATAGTGGGAGATTGTTGTACCTCTCGTACCCCTCGTGGTTTAATTTTCATGATCACAATCACTCTCTTTTTTATCTAATCTTGTTTTAAGTGTTTTTATTGATAGGCAAAAGGTTGCCAAGGAATTGGGCCAAGAAGGACCAAAAGTGGACTGAAAATCAGTCCACCGGCCAACCGGTGGATGACCACCGGCCAGCCAATGGAGCCTGGACAGAAGGCATCCCTCTGTCCTGACCACCGGCCAACCGGTGTCCCACCACCGGCTAGCTGGTGGAACCCAGACAGGCCAGACAGCTACTGTCTCAGCACCGGCCAACCGGTGGCCTCCTCACCGGCCATCCGGTGGTGCCTGGGCAGAAGCCCTCCCCATTTTCCAAAGCACCGGCCAACCGGTGGCCAAGCATCGGTCAGCCGGTGGAGCCAGTCAAACTAGTCGTTGGGCTTTGACCAGACTTGTCCACTTGACTCCCAATGGCTCCGAAGGCCTCTCCAACGGCTCCGAAGCCTCTCAAAGGCCATTTGAGGGTTCCCCCTCTATAAATAAAGGACTAGGAAGCCCCGGAAATGTACGGTAGCCCACGGGAACATTTTACGATCACTTGGTGAACCTCCGGCGGATTCCTCCAAGGAACCTCAATTGCTCCAACCCATTTCCACATCCAAGGAGCACCATCATAGAAGCTTGGGAGCGCTCTTCATCAACTCCAATCAATCCATTGGTGCCCAAGGATTATCCTCTTACGGTTTTTCTTGTTTTATACATTTTGAGCATCATTTTGGGTTTGTGCCTACAAACCCCTCTTTCTCTCATCCTCTCTTTGTTTGCGTTTTCACACCACCTTCAAGGTGTGAAGAGGTTAGTCAAGCCTTCCCTTTAAAAGGCTTGAGTCATAGGTGAGCTAGCCTTCACCTGTAAGAAGGCTAGTGGGTTCTTTCTCAACCATTAAAAGCAAGCTGTAATAGGTCCTAGACTACCTTAATGTCTAGTTGTTTTCTTGCTAAAACCATTGAAAAGAAAGCGGTAGTAAATCTCTCAACGGTTGAGTTGGGAGCGGAGACGTAGGCTTTGGTTTAAGCCGATCTCCGTTATCAAGTTTTGTGTCTTGCCTCTTTTATTTCCGCTGCACTTTTAACTTTGATTTTAAATTGTTAATTTTTTTTAAAAGGCAATTCACCCCCCCTCTTGCCATCACTCTCCACCCAACAATATTTTTCTCACTTTGTGATAAAGGAAACTTTGTTTCCATTTTACCGTGAAAAATTAATGTTCTTTTGACCTTGTAAGACATGCATGAGTTTACCCATCCTAATTTTTTGAATATCCCATTGAATTTTTAAAAAAGAAAAAGCCATAATAAAATGTTTTTTAAATTAATGTTTTATATAAAATTGTTTTCATAATGGTTTCAATGTTCATTTATATATTTTCATGGAAAACAATTATCGAATTTTTTTTCAAGTATTATTGACAAGTTTACGAAGTTCTTTCAAGGAAGTGGGATTTGAAATATTTTCATGATTCCTATATGTTTTTGAGATAAATTATTTTTAAAATACCTTCCAAATTTTTTATATGATTTAAACGTTTTTTCAATGTAATGGTTTTGAAAAAATTTTCATAAGTTTATTAAATTATTTCATGTGTTTTCAAAAAAAATGGTTTCAATATAAATTCATGTTTAATATATACATTTTGATGGTATTTTCTAAGAAAATGATTTTAAAATGGATTTATGTATTAAAAATGTTTTTTCTAATAAGAAATTTTATTTTACTGAAGAAATTTCTTGAGAGTATATTACAAAATTATTTTCCATCTAAGATGACATCTAATGATGATACTCACGTCATTTTTGGAAATAATCTAATAGTTACATTCACATCGTTTATATCAATATGTTATGATTAATGTCATGGTATTTGTGAAACTCATTTCTCCTTAATGGGTGATATGTTTACAAAACATGTTATCTCATTTACATGTTATATTCTTTTTAAAACTACTTTATAGATGGATTATGTTTATGATAAAATGATTTTAAAACTTGTTTGTTTCCACAGGTGATGAAAAGTTTACATGTTTATGTTATCAATTTAATTCCATGGGTTATTATATTGTATATATGATCATTTGGGACATGTATGTATGATTTCATTATATGATAGGAGGGACCTATATCTCCCTCCAATTAATTGGGAAATGCATTATTTCCCATGATATTGAATGGTTTGGAATTAGGGTTTTCCTGTAAAGTAATACGAGGCTAGAACAATGAAACAATTGGGTCCTGGTGACAGTACATATATACCGCCTTTACATGGTCATCAGGTCCTGGCCTGCCAGGTACCAGCAGTTGCCTTGCAGACACGTGTTTCCCACCCTAGGGCCCACCCACATGCCCGAACTGATCATCATACTAATAACAGTCACCACATGCCAACACATGTCCTTTCCAGTGTGATGTATCCTCATTCATACACATCCTAGGAAACTTCCCAGATGGTCACCCATCCTGATCACTACTCCAGGCCAAGAACGCTTAACCGTGGCATTCTGATCAGGTAGGAACCTAAAATTGAAGGTGCACCTTGTTGGCATGAGTCAAATCATTTATTTATTTAACCCTTTATCATTCGTGGGTGTTACATTCACCCACCTTTTAAAGCACAACGTCCTCGTTGTGGGCCCTACATCTCAACCCAGGCAGTGCATCACACTTATGGATGGTTACCATATCTGATACCAAATGCAATAACTGGGTCCGGGTGACAACACATACATCCCGCCTTAACATGGTCTTCGGGTCCTGGCCCGCTAGGTACAACCGGTTTCCCTGAAGACACGTGGTCCCCACCATAGGGCCCACCCACATGCCCGAACGGGGCATCTGATTAATGACAGTCCCCACATGCCAACACATGTCCTTTCTAATGTGCTTTTTCCTCACTCACACACATCCTAGGAAACATCCCAAAAGGTAACCCATCCTGATCACTACTTCAGGCCAAGAATGCTTATCTGTGGCGTTCTAATCAGGTAGTCTCCTGAAATGTAAGGTTCACCTCGTTTGCATGAGTCATATCATTTAGTTATTTAACCCTTTACCATTCGGGGGTGTTACAAACAAGGGTTTACTCGGTTCAGTAATACATGTCTGGAAACAGGGTTTACTTGGTTCAGTAATATATTGCTATAATGGGGGTTCACCCAGTTCATTAAAGCACTTTTTACACTTTGATGGTATTGGAAGTGTTTCCTTGGATACTATTGAAATCATTATATGATTATGCTTTTTCACAATTCCACATCATACTCATATTTTATTCTTTCATGGATTATTCCCTTTAATTATTTTTTATTCATGTATTTTGAACTTCCAATCATTATTCCATGATTCATGTATATGATCTTTGATGTGCAGGTTATGAACTCCTATTTTCATGATCATGTTCTAATAACCTTATTTTCATGTTTATGCTTACATGTCTTCCTTGTTTACTCTTAATGATCATTTTATCTCATAAAATTTTTATGTTTCCTTCCCCATGTTATAATGATATGTATTATGTGTGATGTGTCTAAGAAAAGTTATATTCATAAAGAACCTATAGGGAGATAATGTAGCTCAATTATGTACAAGTATTTATGTTACCATGTTTCCAAAGTCGCTATATATACTAATTTCTTTGGTTATATATTTTTATATTTTATAAGTATTCCACAAATGTAATGTAATGTTAATGTTTGAAAAGCGAGGGTCGTTATATACCTCTAGTCTCAATTTTCATTGTAAACATTTAAACATCTAGTATAATATACAAGGAATTATTATATGTCTATTAAATATTCATACCCATATATATTATAAAATATATGACATATTTTTAAAAAATTATCATCCATTTATTAACAATTTCTTGTTAAATTCGTGTGTCATTTTATAATTTCACTTTTTTCATGTATGTTTTAGTTTCACAGTCTCAAAAATTATTGTTTTATGTTAGTTAAATTTTATCTATAATTTTATACATAATATTAATATCATATATTTGTATTTATATTTATCCATTAAATTTATATATTGAAAAATAATCGTATCGTTAATGGAGATATTATGTTGTGCATTCACTTGAATGTTTGTTCCATTTTATTGATAGATCAAAAGAATGAACGTTGAATAATATATCACCAATATAGAACCATATTTATGTAATATATATATATATATTATACATTAAATCTATACTTATTATAACAAATTTCATAATTAAATGAAAAATGTATCATGTAATTTCGTAGAGGTTGTAGTTCATGCATTTGAAGAAGCCACATTATCATTTTCCAATGGATTGGAATTTAAGAAGGTATATGTGAAATTATAATCAAATAATTTTTAAATAGTTCATTAATAATATATATATATTTAAAATCAATCCTTATATCCTACCTTAATATGTGCTAATGGAAAATGAATTACAACATTTTTTGTGCTGGTGGTCCGCCACACACAGGATCGACAGTTCCATCTCCAAATTGATTGGAGAGGAGAAAGATGTAGGTTATGAAACAAATGAAACATATATCATTAAAATTAATACAATTCATTAATTATATAATAATATAGGAAAACATTTATAGAGTAACAAGAATAATTAAATCGGAAATGCATGGTCACAGACTTCTAGTCTTCTTCAGTGAACCGATTTATGATTAATAAATATGAATTCTATAGAGGGTTTCATAATAAAAAAATTAATCTATGATGTTTTTTATGATATATGGAATATTTTTTATTGGAATTGGATGAACAAAATTTCTTTGGTTGTGTGTATATTAGAGGATATGGGGCTCACTTTTATTAGCAGGGGAGAAGATATACTAGAAATATAACTAAAGAACAAGTTCTAAAAACATTATACGCAATAAGAAAGGATATAAATTATATAATTTCAAAAATATTATATGATATATGTTCTATATATTGTAAGTATATCAAATTTGGGTAGTTTTATATGTTATTTCAATTTTTCTCTTTTTAGTTAAACCTAGAGTAAATATATTTTAACCATAACCATGAAAATGTAATTTTTACATTTTTTTACTATTCAATATAAAATAAAATTAATATTAAAATACTATATAATATTAATTTTTATTATTCCATATATATAATAAATTTTTAAATAAATTTCTCCAAAGTCTAACTTTTTATTAAAAATTAAACACACATATGTGATAAAAGTTTTTTTCCAATAAAATTGTTTTTTATATGTATATAATATTTTTATATCAACATTTAATATTATATTCATTAAAATAAAATAAATTTAGTTATTGATGACAAAATATAAATATTATTTTAAAAAACCAACTAAAAAATTGTATATTTTAAAATATTTATTGTAAAAGTTGTTTCTTAATAAAAATATAAAATTTTTATTTTGAATTAAATAATATAATATTTTCTGAAATATAACATAAATTTACTAAAAGATTATTTTTAAAAAATGATTTATAAAATTATGTAACTTATTTCATATTCATATACTAATGATGGAAAAATTAATTTAATTATTTTTTCACAAAAATGCAGATTTTTTTGGAAAACTAATTTTTTGAACCATATAATGACGTCACCATAATGGAGGTACTTATTTCCAAAAAATTAATAAATATTTTAAAAATGTGGTTCTTTATATTTATACAACTAATTTTAATATCTGTGAAATAATTGTATTAATTAAAATGTAATTTTAATAACAGATCATGCTTCATTTAAACATTGTGTTGTGTGTAATGAATGATATCTGGGTAATTAAATATATTAAAAAATTTATATCATATAAAATTTATGGGTGTTAAATTCGACCCCCATAAAATTAATTTCACCCTCCAAATTACATCACTATGATCAAAACTTCATATGATACTTCGTCTTCAACATATCCTCTAGTTCCAATGTTTCTTCATCATGTTTGTGGTTTTACTAAAAATCATTCAATAGGTGAGTGGTTTTGTTTCGTAGATGTCTCTCTCAAATATACATAATATACATATATTTTTATTTATTAGGTGTACTATTATTTAGTGTAATGATATATATTTTTAGTTCATTTGATGAATCATTTATTGATTTTCTTTGGAGAGATATGTGGTACACATCGTGGCAATAAGAGAGTATCACTAGATGTGCCTAATAATAATCCAGTGTACATACTCCATTGGAAATCATTATATGGATAGTATACATATGGATAAAAATTCCTTTCATATGGAATAAAATTACCTTCATCCATATAGGTATTCATAGGAAAACCTTCACATAAATATCATGCTTTATATGACACTAACAATTTTAAGATTATATTTTCTTTCGACATTTTCTATTTCATATGTGTGGTTGAATGGATATACCCTTCATTACTATTAAATTATCATAATATAGTCCCAATATATTTATTTTTATTCAACTCCAACACAAAATATTTTATATCACCACTTATATCCATAATGAAATTAAGTGCCCATATGAATGCTTGATTAAAATCTATTGTTTAAATAAAACTCATTTGGAGGATGTTATTGATCCCAAAATCCTCTTTAAACCATATAAAATGTTCTCAGAACATCTTATGGGTTTTATATTTTTTATCATAGACTAACTATATATATATATATATGGTTCTTTGGTAGTCATAAAACTCAATTCCATATCAAAATATTTTAAAATACCTATCATGAACATGGTGGTCAACATTCGATCACACTCAGACACAATACAATATATTAAACCATATAACAATACAACATATTTAATGTATATCATTGAAGCACAATCCATTGTCAAATATTCTCTGATTGTAAATAAGTGCACTAACATCATAATTTAATTTAATATAATCCATATATAATTACTTAATTTTGATACTTAGGGTAGTCTGAAGACAAAATCCTTGGTGATGTTTTCCCTTTTAAATTTTATTATGGTTAATGGTTGTAACATATATATATATATATTCTATAATTCTAAAATGATGAAATACCAAGAACTGAGGTATACAGTTTATAATAACTCTTTTCTTATTCTCCCAAAATAAATACAATTTCTGATATCTATAAATCTTCATAAATCCAAGGTTTATAGTGAAGAGATGTCAATTATACCCCTCTAATATATCATTATCTAAATAAGGTATTGATGGACTAAACACATGTTTTTGTAATTTTATCATTCTATAGTATTTAAGGTTAAAATAAACATCAATTATAACAGAAAGTGTAATTTTTCATACATTAGAATTACATTAAATTTTTTGAATTCATTAAACAAATTACAAACATACGCCCAAAGACCATAAAACCTTAGTTCCTTTGGAATCATGGAAACATAAAACCAGTACATAAGTGGGATACATTATCTTCCAATAGTTACATCATGACTAGAACCCCTGATAAACACATTAATCATAATACATATCTTCACAACATTGTGTTGAAACAAAAAAATGGTCGATCATTGAATCTTGGTAAGTGTAAGTAAGTAAGACATACAATAATAAAAATTAAAATATGAGTATGTGTACGTGATCATAACATTAGATATCATACCATGAATATCAGAAGACTAGAAACATGAATCATAGAATAATTTTTGATAGTTTATAGGAAATAAATCATAATAAAATAAATAACATAATCATTTAAATAATATCCCATGAATAAGATATGGAATTGTGGAAAACCTAAACATGTGATATCATTCCCTATAATTCAAGATTCACTATAATAACTAGTTAAAGAAATTCATGGTAACCACACCTATTGTATATGACACACCAATATCCCCAAATCGCATCTGTTTCCTTATAATGGATGAGGTTTCCCCCTCTTCCCATAGTGGATTGGGTTTTCCCATCTTCCATCTTCTTGGTGAATACACCTACTAGGTGTGACAAACCACCCTCCACAGTCTTATTCATATAATCACAAGGGATCATGTTTCACTATATTCTCAATGTGGATCAATCTCATCGACATAACTCACATCATTATTGAATGAGCAATTAATCATTGCCTAATGCATTGGAGGAAGATATAGGTCCCATCTAACTTATAATAAAATCATTCATACATATGATAGAAGATAATAAAACATTCATTATATCATGACTCATAGAAACAAATTTGTTTTATAAACATCTTATCATGATCCTATTAAATGAGTTTAGTAACATTAATTTTTCATGAAATCATAACCTATGGAAAACATATTGGTTTTATAATTAATTCATCAATGTATAACCAATGTAAAAAAGTAGGTTTAAAAAGAATATATCAACTGGAAGAGAACCTGGTATCCAAAGAATCATTCCATCAAAACCTAAACCATTGAATAAATAATATGAATATAACCATTGGATAATTTCATAAGAGGGTACATGAAACATAAACAGATTCTATAATATATGTGAAATAACTCGGAATGATATTTAGAAAACATATCTAGAGGAAAATATAGTTTATTCTCTGAAAAGGGACATTAAACATTAAATGTTTTTGAAACTATTTTCTTGAATGAAATTTTCAAAACATATAAAAATTTATTTGAAATCATTTTCAAAAAAAATTCTTTCAATTCCTATAAATGTAATCTAAAATAATTTTGGAAATATTTTTCCTTGAAACCATATAAAAAAGGATTCGAAACGTTTTGAAACCCATTTCATTTAACATAATTTAATATCTTTTAAAGGATAGATTAAAATAATAAGACATTTTTAAAACCATTTTATCTTTAAAAATATATTAAAATAAGATATTTGAAAATATTATAGAAAACATGGTTCTTGATGTTCGTGGAATGTGTCTCAAGGAATGAAAATTAAGAGAGAACTACTTTTCTGATTTGGTAACTCAGGAAACATATTCTCCAAGAAAGATATATCAACAGATTTTTTTTAAATACCCACAAATTTAATTATAAGAACATATAATATATTAATGGTAATTATAATCACCACACAAAATATATTATTGGTGAATAAGTCATAAATCCCATAGAAATTAATGTGATATAATAAATCTACTTACCTTGTTTCTTGACACGAATCGTAGTCATTCATAAATTTTATATAATAAATATATGTTTATTATAAACAACTATATTATTATATATAATATATTATATGGTTTAGTTATGTCTTTATATAACCCTTATTTTAACAATTATATGATAATAATTCACTTTAGGTAATATCGGATAGGTTCTTCACATGTTTCTTAATTTGTTATATCTTTGGTCCTTATACTTATATATTTATTTCTAGAATTTAAAAAATGATATAACTTACATGAAAAAATATAATATGAGAATTATAATAATTCATATAATATTGAAATATGAAATGGAATACAACATTCACAGATAATGTAGGTCATACATACGGATAAACAATGTCTCTATTTAATTAACGTATTGAACAAAAGAAAGTAAATGAAATATATGTATATATATAATTATTCTAGTATAATTATTATAAAATATATTTCATATATGTTACTAAATACATCCTTAATAAATTCCATGTAGTGTGTCATTTTTTGGGGATGTAGTCCACACTTTATCAAGGGAAATTATCACATTTACAAAAAAAATGAAAAGTAAAAATATAATTTTTGAAAAATAATACAATATAATTAATGAAATAATATATATGATATATATAATATTAAACATATTTTCAATCATAATTACCACCATGAGAGGTGGTAAAGGAAAATGAACTATCATAATTTTCCGAGATGGCAGTGCACCATACACATAAACAGTATGTTCATTACCCATTAGATAAATTTTTGTATTAGTGTAGAAATAAACCTTTTTATAACAAAATATAGGTATATTAATGATACTAGGTTTTTTTAAATTATCATTTAATAAGTTTAATTTATTGATTGGAGAATGAAAATAATAAAAAAGAGCTTGAGGGGGGTATAACCTCTTCATTAGGTAACTCTATTTTATATTCACTAATGGGCTTCATTGGAAGGTTTTATAGAAAAATGGATGCTTAAATGATAAGTTGAGAACTTTTTGGAAGTTTATTTGGATGATATTGGACTAAACATAGAGGTTTTATAATTGTGAATGATGGTAATATATTGTGGCCTTTCATTGGGAATGGAGGGGACATTCTTGGCATTTTTATAAACAAGTTATGTATAATAACATTTGTTTCTAAAACAATTCACAAAAAAAATTATGTTAAATGGATGATTATTTTATGTAAAATGAGTGTTTTATAGGTTTCTAGGTCATTTATAATCTTTTGATTATTTTTTTCCCATGTTAAAATTATTTTACTATAATCGTTATAATTAATTTTAATTACATTAATTAATATTTATTATAAGAAACAAGATCACCCATATTATAAATTATAAATTATTATTATTCGAAATAAATAATCACTTTTTACTTATTTAGTCACATATGTGGATGAAATTTATTTAAATTTAATCATGATGATAGGAAAATACCGTGGGTTCTTAAAGTGAAAATGATTAAAAGATTGCTATGTTTTTATATACATTTTCAATTTTAAATTGGTTTCAATAACCTATATTAGATTAATATATAATGATTTAATAAATATAAAAAATAAACCATTTTAAAAATATAATTTAGAACTATAAATAAATTAAATGAAAAGGTATTTTTTAATTAAAATTCAATATAGTTTTTACTATTCATCAAAAAATGATATTTCACATAAAAATAAAAAACAAATTATCATAAGATAATTTCAACAAAAGAAATTAAAAAAATATATTATTTTATCAAATTATAGTTTTAATTTATTCAAAAAAAATTAATTATATTTCATAGAAGGACACAAAAACCAGTTCCTAGGATAAAATAATATTTTTAAATATATAAGTACTTTAAAAAAATTATATTTACTCTCTCAATACAATTTATTTTTATAAAAACATTATAAAAATAATATTAATATTATGTAATTATATTTATATTACTAGGTTTAACATCTAGGTTATAATTATCCCATTTAAATGACTTCAATAAAAAAATATGTTTCATAGAAACCTAGTGTTTTATGTGACATACCCAAGGACATTTTTTCCTCTAATACACATCGATTAAGTTTTTTGTGTTATGTATTCTATAAAGATTAAGTTTGTAAATAATGAATTATTTTGTATAATGTAATATTTCAATGAAAATTTTATTTCTTCAACAAGAAATTTCAAAAAAACACATGGTGTTACGTTCAACACTACAAAAAAATTATTTTTCCCTATAAATTCATCATTATTATACAAAAATAATTAAGATAATTATAATTCATTGTATCCTTATGTTCCTAAAAATATTCCCCTAAATGGTGGTTTATCCATATAATTTTTTCCATATGAGCCGTCTTGTTTTTTATATATTTTTTTGTACAATCCATAATTTCATTTTGTTTTTCCCATAGAAATGATATTGCTCAAGTTGTATGAACTCGGAGTTCTATGCATGTGAAGGTTAAGGTATGTACATAATTTCTAAAGATTCATATAATACATCAGAGACATGAGATATATTTGGAGGATGGTCAAATTGATAGTCTTCTGCCCGGATATGATTTATAAACTCAAAGAGAATGATATACCTAAGGATTAATTTCCATTTCATCATAAATCACATATATTTATTCCAGGGATAGATTAATAGAAACAAATTCTCACTAAATTGAAATTCTATATCATAACGTCAGTTATCAGTCTATATTATTAGCTGACCTTTCTCATGCTTTATATTATTTTGAATGGCTCTATCCTTCTCTTCCAATTTTTTTAGCAACCTCATGTCCCAATATCTTTCTTTAACATACCTTATCTAAGACCATTGTAGATCTAAATTTATTCCCTTATAGATATTCATCATGAATCATTTGAATGCGTGAGTTAAGGATATTTTTTTCAAATCCTCAACTATAGGAATGTTTTGATCCCAACCACCATTTAAATCCAATGAAAAATATCTCAACAAATCCTTTAGGGTTTTCATTATTATTTAATAATAAAAAATTTCAAAAGATGATATGTAGTTATGAATCTAAATTTAGTTTCATTTTCTTGATGAATATTTTTCAAACACAGTGTGAATCCTCTGACCCCACTACAATATAATTGAATGCGGTACTCTATTTGAACTTAAAACTTCATTAATATATATCCTGTATTGATAATTGACAGATATGTATTCTATAATGGTGATGAACTGTGCTAAATTTTCATGGAGATTCACTGCCACCCATAAAAAAGTAATGACGGTAGAGGGTTTGGGTATTCTAATGAAAAACCCCATAGTGATGTTATATCATTTCCATTCTGGTATGTGTGATGTATGTAACATCACCATTGACATTTTTATTTATACCTTAACATGTCATCATAACTATCATGGAGAAAAATCCTCTACGATATCTCTCTATGTTCAACCACACCAGAAGTATTATTTCCAGTACATATACATCATTGTACTTATAGGATGCATATCAAATAAAGAACTATGAGATTACTCTAACATATCCTTATTCATATATGGTATAGAAAGAATATATTCAGATTTCTTTAACATTAACATTCCATCATTATCAAGGTAAAACTCAGGAACATTACTAACATTATATTATATCTACAATGTTTCTTCTGAACCTACTTAATTTTCACATGGATAAAAGGTCAGAAATTCATTTTATAAATATTATATTTTTCCATTCCCTTCAATATTTCCACCTCTATCATTTTGAAATCATGAAATATTTTACCTTTTGTGGTCCTCATAATGGAAAAGCTAGCCTTATCCTTTCTGTTCAAAGAATCATCCAACTTTTTCATTTTCCCACAGTGGAAATCTATAATATTTTCATAATCCATTATTAACTATAACAGTATTTTTTGGAACATTATCAACTCCTTATTTTTGAATATGTAATTCATAATTTTATTTTCATTATTTATATATTTATTTTATTCATGAATATTGTGCATATATATCATTAATTCATTAATTATTATTGCTACATCCAAATCATGATTTGTCTAATTTTTCTCATGAATCTTCAATTATCATGATGAAAAAGTGATAATCATGTTATTCTATATAATAACACGTCCAAATATACATTTAGTTTCATTACTAAATATTAAAAACAATTCTCCACTATAGAGAAATGTATGAATATATTTGTTGACCAACATTCTCTCCAGTCCCCTAAAATTTTCATCACATTCATCTATCTAGAGGTACATTAAACCCTTCCAAGTATACATAGTAATAGTATTAGATTTTCATGAATCCATCTTGGTTAAAAAATGATAATACCATGCTACACTGATAAATCTATAGATCTCATCCGCTATGGTTGGTCTATAACAGTATTTAAATTCCATCATATTTGATTGATCTACTTCAATACCATATATTGAGATTACGTGGCCCAAAAATGAATCCATTTACCAAAAATATTAATCATTGAAATTTTATCACAATGTTTCTCTTACATTAGGTTCTGTAGTATGATTTTTAAGTGGTATTCATAACCTTACATTTTATTTGAATATATAATCATATCATTTATAAAGCCTACCACAAACTAATCTAGGTTGTCTATAAATACTATATTCATTAAATATATGAAGAAAACATGGAAATTAGAAAGGCCAAGAACATTTACATTATATTCATATTGTACATTCCGTGTAAATAATTTTGTTTGGGGTATATCCTCCTTAATGAATCTCAATCAATGATATCTCTAATAATGTTCAATATTTGAAAAGTATTTGTCTCTGTATAGTTTATCAAAAATGTAAACCATTTGAGGAATATGGTATTTTTTCTTGAACTTGATCTTTTTCAACAAGAGATAATAAATGCAGGGTTGCATTGATCCATCATTCATTTTTAGGAAAGGAACAGGGGAAACCCTATGTCACCCACATGGTTGAATGAATCTCTTATTAAGGTTTTCTTGGAGATTCTTAATCAATTCATGCAACTCAATTTGTGATATTCTATAGTGAGTATTTTAAATTGATTTGTAACCAGGTTTGATTTATTGTTAGAGGTCAACATCATTTTTTGGAGGAAGGATAAGATAATTTTTTGGATATAAATCCATAACATCCTAGATAATAGGTATATCATTGATGCCAATTTTCCCTCTAGCCATTGGAGATAAACAACCCCTCTAAATTTTAATTAAGACTCATACCCTGGATATAATATCTATAGGATTTTAATACTTATCGTCACAATAATGAATGATCATATGAAGGTTTGTAATGTTTAATCTAACTTCCATTAATCAAAAATTCATGTGATATTTATTAAATAATTCCAATCCATTCCAACAATAACATCAAATTCTACCAAATAAATAATGACAAAATTATCTAGAAGCACATTCTAATAAACGCCGACTTGGGATGAATCATATACCTGACATTCATCCATCATACCATTAGGGGATTTCACATCTAATTACATGCCAAATATTTTTGGTGGAATATTAATACACATTAAAAATTAATTATATATTCAAGAGTTGTTAGAACTAGAATTAAATTAGACATTATCAGTTCTATAGTGGATGGTAAGGTTACCTTTCACCATATTGTTATCTCACCCCTTATAATAAATAGTAATCACATGAGATTTACCCTTTTCCCTTGGTTTAAGAAGTTATGGATGCTGATCATCATCATTAGCCCCTAGTTGTGGGCCCAAGTTTGCATAATACCCATTCATCACTCAAATGAAGAACTATTGTTTAGGAGGTGCATTCTATATAGATTTTCTTCAATTTTCATCATTGGTCATCTTCTTCCCATCATTGTGGAAATGAATTCCCTGATGTCCTAACCTTCCACACAAAAATCTATTATTAAAACCTATAATACATTTTACAATATTCTTCCTTCCATATATAGGGAATAATGGAAGTCTCATCTTATTCTCTTCCGGATTTTTAGATTTTCTTTTGAACTCCATCTAACTTTTCCGAATAATACAATAATATTGATATGTTACTCCCTAATCCATGTCAACTATTATTTCACAAAAAAGATTATATTAAAATCTACTAATGTATCTTGTGTAAATCACACTTCTAATACAATAATTAATCCACGAAAGAACCATTCAACTTTACATTCATGATGGATGATAATTTTAGAAACATACCTTACATGTTCTTTGAAATTAGACTTATAGGTACCCATAGATTCATAATCTTATTTCTTCAACTCAAGGATCTCATTTTCCATCTTCGTATAAAGAACACGAGGAACATACTTATTGTTGAATAATTTCTTGAACTTATTCTTATGAATTGATTAAAATTCATCTTGATTCCTCAAATTCATGATTGTGGTCCAACACTACTCTGCTTCAACATCTAATCAATAAAAAATTAGAATATCATTTCCAAGATCTAGGGCCTGCTGAACAAATAAAATCATTTATGTGGTACTGATCAAGTATATGGAAAAAATTAGATTATAAGACCCAATGAAATTAGGTGGGAATTCTTTTATGATGTGCTCAAGTGAATTTGGTTCTCTACTATTTTCATTCGAAAGCTCATCATGATTCATAACTTGAGAGTGATTTGTGAGCATAGAAATATTGTTTTCCATGACATCTAATATATTAAATATATTATTAGGAAAATAATTGTCGCATTTTCTACCTAAATAACCATTAACATGCCTCCTTCTATTTCCATGCATTGATTAAAAAAAAAATTCATAGAGTAAAGAACAATGAGCACAGTGGGGAACCAATCAATCATGAATACCCACAAATAAGATGTATAAATTATTACACCTCCTTTAATATATGACACCATAGATTTATCCTTGGTTATTCATTACCGCCATATTTTTAAATCTTTCATGATGGTTCCTATCGCATGTTAGTGTCAAAACCAGGTGTCCAACAAGGCATATTTTCATGTAATAGGTAATACTAGGTCATTCTTGGGACACCTTTTCAGAGTAGTTAATCTTATGTACATATATTCTAGAGACACACCCACTTTTTGTATCAATTCATGGATTTATTAATAGGGAACCAGTTACTCTATCTATTACAAAAATTATAGGACATTTTCAAATATATTACATTATCCTTAGACTTATCCATAGACTTGTCCTTAGGGTTCTCAATATGAGTTTATTATCCTAGATTACAATGGATAACTACACAATTAATGGGATTCCAACTATTGTGGACCTAATTTTCATACATTAACATTACATAATTTTTTTTGAAATAATTAAATCATTATAAAAATAGATGATGAAGACCGTTCTTTTCTAGTTCCTTCTGAAATATTTGTAACGACCCAAAATTTCCGTGGAATTTTTTTCTTAAATACATGTGAATTTTGCGAGTCTGCGAAAATTTACGGTGCATAATTCTGAGGCGTGGTGTGCCAGGAATCATTTTATGAAGTTTTGTATGGGTACATTTAGAAAACGTGCGAGCGAGTTTTATAACTTTTGAACCGGTGCTCAGAATTAAAATACAAGGGCACTGTTGAACTCGCAGTGTTGGTATTCACATAAGGAGACTTTCACCTCGACGGAGGATGACCGAGATAGAGAGTTATTTTTTGGGTTTTCTGGGATAAATAATCAAATAAAGTGTGAAACACTTCATTTAATTTTAATTTTCCATGTGGGTGATTGTTGGTTAAAACCAGCAATTGGGAGTTGGAGGTGGGACCGCCTCACCCTAACCTCCCAGGAGAGGTTATGGTGGTGGGGCCTACCCTAGCATAACCTCTCATGATTTGTTACGATGTGGAGACTACTGAAGGCTATAACTTCCAATTTGAATAATAAGGGTGGGGAACAACCGAACCGCATTAATGGAAGGAGAATTTAACATCTCAACTCTCTCTCGTTTATGAGGGACAACCTCTCCACCTTCCCCTTTAATTAAATGGTAACAACCCCCTTTAATTAATGTGCCATCCTCTAGAATTAAATTGGAGCGGCCTTCTAAATTTAATTCACCTATTTTAATTTTGTGTCACCAAATAAAATAATAGACAAACAATTATTTTGGGAAGATTCATTTTGGTGAAAACATGGGAGAGAAAGAGCACATAGAGAAACCTATCCTCTCCAAGGAAGAATTCCCCTCCCAATGAAGAATGAAAAAAACACAGGAGAAGATTATTCTTTACCTACCAGTGTAGAGTATTTTCCCTCCTCATCGTCGTCAATGAATTGATGCACGAACATGGATTGGAAGCATGCGGTAGATGCGACGAATGACGGTCTCCTCCATCTTCCTTCTGCGAGTCCGTGACGAACAAAGACCGATGAATAAAAGGTAGTGGATTTATTACTTGTTCAAGTTGTACCTTTTTATTACCTTTTTCCAAGAATAATAAGGGTTTTTTGCGGGTGTATTATTGATCATCTTCTTCTCAGGATGAGCCAAATGATACAACCGTAGACACGGAGGGTGCGGGCCAACCTAACATGGCCTGAAATCCTCCGTCGGTCTCTCTCTTCTTGTGACGTTCTACGGCATGGCAACATATCAACGACGAGGTGACGGAGGCGGCAATGAGAAAGGTTGTGCTACCTGCGACCCATGTGAATCGCACCGCCGAACAGCGCCGGCCTGAGCTCTGTTGAATCGGCCAACCCACGGCCGACCGGCGTGTTGCCTGGTGGGCAGGCCGCCTACCCGCGACCCCACGGTGCTCTGGCCGGCATCCAGGTCACCTCTCAACGACCTCCCAACACGCTGCCCAGTGCACAGGTCGCCTGCCCGCGGCCCCCCCAGCGCCCTACCAGACCCCCCCCCCCCTCGCCGTCCGATAGGCCTCCCGATTCGCTTCCCTGCGCCAAGGCCGCCTGCCCTCGGCCCCCCGGCACTATGCCCGACACCCTCCCGCATGCCCGCAGCACTCCCAGCATGTTACTTGGTACCCAGGCCACCTACGTGTGGCCACCCCGGTGCCCGGCTGTTTCCTGCTCTGCCACCCCCGAGCCAGCCTTCGCGTGTGCCTCCCCCAACAGGCTTCCCTAAGCTGGCCTACATGAAACCCACACGCTCTCGGCCGACCCGGTGTCCCGGATCCCTCATTCCCTTCGGTCCAAGCTGCGCTCTAGCAATGCTCAGGGCCGAACTGGCCCCGAGCCCAGGCTGAACCGGCCCCGCAGTCTGCTGGGCCAGGCGTAGCATACCAGACCAAACATAGCGAGCTGACCCAACCAAAGGGTCTGTCCGAGTCGAACCAGACTGTGTTGGCCCATTTTGGGTTGGTCCAAGTCGGTCTGACTGGGTTGGATCGGGCCCAGGCCCATTACTAACCCTATTACTTTCTTTGGCCATAACTTTGGCACCGAACGACCATTTTATGAACCATCAGTGGTGATGGTATTCTTGGATCATGTCGGTCTAATTGAGTATACCCCACTAGAGTTCAAGGTATTTTTGAGATACGGTCAGGTTGGATCGTACACGAATCCAACCAGGCCCCTGGACTAAAAAGCTAATAACTCATAGACCGAGCATCCGATTCACTCCTCAACTATTGCGTTGAGACCTCTATGATGTGGTGGACCTTGAACATACTTCTACTTGGGACTTCGTGATAGTTGGAGTATCATCCAGTAGTTGGGGAGAGGATTTTACAAATACAAGTAGGCATTTGTGCAGGAACCTTGTAGCTAGCTGAGACTTGACTGCTGACAGATTCAACTTGGAGTGATTCGACTAGCCTAGTGGGGAGCACCTTGGTGTCGCGGAAGACCCACGGTGGGGAGCTCCTCTGTGTGAGCGCGACAGACCCACGGTACTCAACGCGTGGAGTACCTTAGCAGGATATGAGAGGGAGTGCCTCTATGTGAGCACAGCAGACCCTCACTGGGGAGCACATCTGTGTGAGTGAATCAGATCCACGGTACACGATGGGAGGAGTACCTCAGCAGTCCAAGTTAGTGGGAAGCACCTCTGTGTGACGCGGCTGGCCCACTGTACTCGATAGAGGAGGAGTTCTCCAACAGCTGGTGGTTCATATTGATATTATCCATAGAATAATATCCTGTTTGAGCTAAGTCAATAACTTTTGTGTTTACCTCATTATTGAGATGGATTAATTGATAACTTAGGTATATATATGGGCATATACCTAGGGGTTTTATATGTTGATTTCATACCATTTGATTTATGCTTGATTTATTTTTTGAGACCTTAAGGGTATTGGAGTCCCTACTAAGTGTCGTTATACTCACCCATACACGGGCTATGACCACACCAAATTTTGTTGGTTGCAGACGACAGACAATGCTGACTGAGGATCAGAGTAGCAGGACCGGACTGTACCGGGAGATGGACCTTACAACGAGTTGGTAAACGGAGTAGACTGACAGACGTATAGTGCTGAGGTGGCTATCTGTACTTACCATTTAGGTAAGAAACCCCAAAGGACGACCCAGTAGCTACTTTAATTTTATTCAGTTGTACTTTCTTTTCAGTTGTACTTGTACTTTCCTATTGGTCTTGTATTTCTGGCCCTTTTACTTTTCAGCACTCCTTTTTGTATACATTTTTTACTTAGTGTGTGCTTCCAGTTGTACTCTGATTGTGTGTGTTTACAATTTATAAAGGCAATTCCTTCCTAGCTTAGGGATTTACGCCTTTGGTTCTAGTATCCAACCCATGGCCTATGGATGGAGGGCTTTGGGTAGTCACGACATGGGTCCGGAGGACGGGTTTTGACAAATTGGTATCAGAAGAGTCGGTTCTACCATAGAACATAGGACTCTGATCATTATTTTCTATGAAGCAATAGTATTAAGGGTAATAAATGTGATTTTCAGATCAGGGAATCCAATGTTGGTGTGGTGGCTGACATATCCATACACCAAGTCCTTGACTTGTGATTTCCGACTCAGTGCACGAAAACACAGATTGAATGTGTGTTTTCAATTTCTTTCTCTAATTCAGCTCAACCGAGTTAGCCCACGAGGTAAAATCTTATGAATTTTTCAAATCTGTTTCTTTCCGGATGCCTCCCTGTGGATGACCAGTTAGAGCTCTGAGAGACATACACACTGATATCCCACTAAGTGGCATGGCCTCGGTGTAGGTCCTTTTACCAGCGGAGGAACTAGCGGTACCACTCACTGTTGTGCCACCGATGGCACTAGCCCCAACAGCAAACAATGTACGCAGCTTGAGCACATTGCACGAGTTCCAGAGCCAGATGCCTCCCAAGTTCAGGGGGAGATGGACCCAAAGGTATATGAGGACTGGCTGGAGGCTATGGTGAGAGTCTTCAGGCTAGTATAAGACTTCATGGTGATCCTTGTCACGAGTCTCCTTCAGGAAGCAATAGGAAGATGGTGGAGATTGATGCTCTAGGTGCATGATAAGATGGCACTGCTATGGATAGACTTCGAGTGCCTATTTTGGGAATAGTTTGTCTCATCCACGCTTCATATGGTGTGGATACAGGAGAAATTGAACCTAAAGTAGGGTAGCATGACAGTGGTGCAGTACTCATTATGGTTCAAAGACCTCCCGCGCTACTCTACAGATATGGTGCAGGACCCATTCTTCAGGGCCTACACCTTCGAGAAGGGGCTCAGGCAAGAGATCAGAGCATCAATGATCTCCCTCAGCATCCCAACATAGGCGGGGGTGCTAGAGAGATCCCTCCTAGTGGAGAGTTTCATTGCTGAGCAGTCACCAGTAGCGAGACCCAATACTAGTCGACATGAAGCAGAGTCTTCTGTAGTTGGAAGTAGACAGATGAAACAGAGGTCCAAGAGGACCAGAACCATGGTTGGATGACCGTATGACTCAGGATCTGTTGTGCAGGGAACCCGGGGCATTGACTTACCTGCCAGGAGTGAGCAATGTTACACTTGCGGTGGGCAGGGTCACACAGCTCATGACTATCTGACCTGCCATACAGACGGTCAACAGATAGTTGAGGGACCTCTCAGTAAAAGGCATAGGTTCAATCGAGACGGTCTGCAGGGGGGAGGCGGACATGGCGGATGAGCTAGACGTGCAGCAGGTAGTAGACGACGTTAGGAGGTGTTACCACCACCACCACCAGGAGGTCCACCCTGATCATAGGGAGAACGTGTACAAGGGAGAGCTCAACTCTAGGCAGCTGAGGCTTACGATCACGATTCTCTAGAGATGATTCGAGGTTCGATCTGTGTCTATTACACCTTAGATGCATCTCTTATAGACACAGGTCTCAGTCACTATTTTATTGCCACATCCCTCGTTCGGAGCTCAGAGATTCCGAAGGAGAGGTTAATTCGATCCTTATGGCTATAGACTCCTATGGGATCTGATTCGATGATTACGCACTGGTTCCGGTAGTGTTAGATTACTCAAGAAGGAGAGAGCTTCAATTGGGATATCTTAGTAGCAGTGTTGAGGCCTTAGGACGTCATATTGGTTATGGACTAGTTATCTATAGTCCACGCTCATATCGACTGTATTAGGTGCAAGGTGTGGTGGGTCCGCACGGATGGGACCGGTTTTACCTTCATCGGCGAGAAGGGATCCTTTTCAGCACATGATGGACTTACTCAGAGGAGGGTGCAGCCAATCACTCTTCATTTGGCCTGGCTTGACCTTAGAGCAGTTAATGTGGAGCGTCTGAGTTATCTTGTAGTGGTGGACTAGTATGCGGATTTTTTCTCGGATGATGTTCATGATCTACCTCCTCATAGAGAGGTGGACTTCTACATTGATCTGTACCCTGGGACTATACCGATATCTATACCAGCAAATCAGATAGCTTCCGGTGAGCTTTTTGAGATGCGAGTACAACTGGAGGACTTGCAAGGTAAGGGATTCATCTGACCTAGTGTTTCTCCCTAGGTAGCCCTGATTCTATTCACGAAGAAGGTGGATGCAACCATGAGGCTTTGTTCGACTACCGTCGCCTAAACCAGGTGACCATGAAGAACATGTACCCACTACTGAGGATTGAAGACCTCTTTGATTAGCTGAAGGGAGCATGAGGGTTGTCGAAGATACACATCAGATCAAGTTATCACCAGCTTAGAGTTTGAGATGAGGATGTGCAGAAGACGACCTTCAGATTTCGGTATGGCCAATATGAGTTCTCATTTATGCCCTTTGGCGTAACTAATTCTCTAGCAGTGTTCATGGGACTCATGAATAGGATTTTCCAGCCTTACCTAGATCACTTTGTCGTATTCTTCATCGACCACATTCTGATCTACATGACTATTGAAGTGGAGCATGCCTACCATTAACAGGTAGTACTGGACACACTACAAGAGAACCAGCTTTATGGTAATCTCTCGAAGTTAAAATTTGGATTCTAGAGGTTCACTTCTTGGGACACGTCATCTCTTAAACTGGATTTTCAGTAGATCTAGTGAATATTGAAGTGGTACTTGCTTGGGATCCACCAAGGAGTGTGATGGAGGTACGAAGTTTCCTGGGATTGGCTGGATACTGATGGTGGTTCGTTCCAAACATCTCCAGAGTTTCAGCACAACTATCAACCTTGATGAAGAAGTGGAAACCCTTTGTGTAGTTGGAGAGATGCAAGTAGTCCTTTCATGAGCTAAGGCAAAGTCTGACCAGTGCCTCCATTTTCAGGCTTCTAGAGGAGGTCATAGGGTATATAGTTTACTGCGACACATCAGGGACCGGACATGGGTGTGTCCTGATGCAAGAGTGAGTAGTGATCGCATATGTTTATCGGCAGCTGAGATAGGATGAGTAGAACTAAACTACCCATGACCTGGAGTTAGCAGCAGTGGTTTTTGCCATGATGATCTGGCGTCACTATCCGATTGTCGAATGTTTTACCATGTACTCTAATCACAAGAGTCTCAGGTATATATTTTCTCAGAAGAACCTGAACCTGAGACAATGGAGATGGCTTGAGTTTCTACAAGAGGATGACTTCGAGATAGTCTATACTCTTATAAAGGGGGACGTTGTGGCAGATGCAATAAGCAGGAGGTCTGGTATATAGCTGCTAAGAGAGGAGATAGAGCAGCTGGCTGATTTATAGTTATCCTTTGTGTATAGAGATGGAGCAGCATTCCTGCAATCTCTTACGGTAACTCCCCCAATACTTTAACAAGTCAGGGAAGCACAACATGGGGATACTGACCGTGAGTCATGATGTGATGAGATATCCATAGGGAAGGCACCAAATGAATTTTCGGATGGTGTGGAGCACGTCATCATCATTAGAGGACGTACCTTGGTACAAGTAACACTTCAAGAAGAAGTGTTGAGGGAGTTCCACACATCCCCTTTAGTAGTACATCTAAGAGTGGAAAAGATGTATCAGGACCTTAGACAAGAGAACTGGTGTCCAAGTATGAAGATGGTGGAAGCGGAGTTTGTCTCTCGATGCCTCACTTGTCAACAAGTGAAGGCAAAGCACCATGTACCTGTAGGCTTGGTTCGGCCTTTAGAGGTCCCAGAGTGGAAGTGGGATGGGATATCAATGGACGTCGTGATGGGTATTCCACATAAATGCAGGGGTCAGGACTCGATTCGGGTGATCGTCGACTGAGTCACCATGTCCGCCCACTTCATGCTTATTAGAGAGAAGGGTTCAGTAAAGAGTTTGGGATGCCTCTATGTGAAAGAGATTGTGCAGATACATGGAGTACCTTATTCTATTGTCTCCAATTATTACATATGATTTACCTCATGGACATGGAGGGGTTGCAGGAGGCTTTCGGGACACAACTACGACTGAGCACCTCCTTCCTTCCTCAGACAGAAGGGAAGATTGAGAGGACCATTCAGACTCTCGAGGACATGATATGTGCTGGTATCCTCCACTTCAGTCACAGCAGGGAGGATCACTTACCTTTGGTTAATTTTTCCTACAACAACATTTTTCACTCTACCATAGGGATGGAACCCTTTGAGGCATTATACAGGTGACCATACAGGTCACCCTTGTGTTGGAAAAACCCAGGGGATTCAGCACTAGTGGGACTAGAGATGGTACAAGATACCACAAAGAAGTTTCAAATCATCTAGGAGCAGATAAAGAATGAACATAGATGGAATAAGTCATATGCTGATAAGAGAAGGAGTCCTATGGAGTTCGAGGATGGTGACCACGTCTTTCTACGAGTCTCACCATGACAAGGTCTATGAAAATTTTGCCGAGGCGGCAAGTTATATCAGAGATTCATCGCACCATTTCAGGACCTCAGCAGATTAGGTGAGGTGGCTTACCACATGGCTCTTCCACCTTAGTTGAACTAGGTGCATGATGTCTTCCACATATCTTAACTTAGGAGGTACGTGCATAACCCTTCCCACATCATCGACCATGGAGAGCTGGACATCGAAGATGGAGAGACTTTTACGGAGGTTCCAGTGGAGATTGAGGATCAAATAGAGAAGGTCTCAAAATGACGGTCGATACCTCTGGTGCACATTCATTGATAGCATGAGAACCTCCTGGAAAGTACATGGGAGCGGGAGGCTCAGATGCGTGCTAAGTAACGCCATTTGTTCCCATACTTTGAGTTGTAGCTTACTAGGACATAAATCCCTGAGGTGGGGAGAATGTAAAGACCGAGAATTTCCATGGAAATTTTATTTCATAAATATATTGGAATTTTTCGAGTTAGTGAAAATTTACGGCGCATGATTCTGTGGCCTAGTGTGCCTAAAATCGTTTTCTGATGTTTTGTTCAGGTAACGTTCTGTAAAGGTGCGAGAAGGTTTTTTTAACATTTGAACTGGTGCTCGGAATTAAAATATGAGGGCACTGTTGAATTCGCAACACCGGTATTCTCTTAAGGATAATTTCACCTTGACAGCAGATGATCGAGATAGAGAGTTATTTTTTGGGTTTTCTAGGAAAAATAATATAATAAAGTGTGCAACACTTTATTTAATTTTAAGCTATCATGTGGGTGATTGTGGGTTAAAACCTCCACTTGGGAGTTGGAGGTGGTACCACCACACCCTAACCTCCCATGAGAAGATATGGTGGCAGGGCCCACCAGAACATATCCTCCTGCGTGAGGTTAAGATGTGGGGACCACCTGAAACTATAACCTCCCATTTGAATAATATGGGTGGGGACCACCTGACCCCTATTAATGGGAGGATAATTAAACCTCTCAAATCTCCATCATTAATGAGGGAGAGCCTCTCAACCTTCCCCTTTAATTAAAGGGAGTCAACCCCCTTTAATTAATTGGACAACCACTTGAATTAAATTGGAGGAGCCTTTATAATTTAATTCACCTATTTGAATTTTGTGCCAACGATTAAAATAATAGACAAACTATTATTTTGGGCACTTTCTTTTTGGTGGAGACTTTGGAGACGTAGAGCACTTGGAGAAACTTATCCTCTCAAATGAAGAACGCCCCTCCAAAAGAAGAATGCGAAGAACACCGGTGACGATTCTTCTTAGCCTACCGACATAGAGCATCTTTCCTCCTCATCGTCATCAATGAACCGATGCACGAGCTTGGATAGGAAGCATGCGACAAACGTGATGAAATAAGGTATCCTCCGTCTTCCTTCTCCGACTCCGCGACAAACAATGACCGATGAATCAAAGGGAGGGGGTTTATTAATTGTTGAAGTTGTACCTTTTTCATACCTTTTTTCAAGGAATAATAAAGGATTTTTGTGGATGTATTATTGATCATCTTCTTCCCATGATGACCCAAATGATAAACCCCTAAATGCGGATGGTGCGGGTCAACCTAACATGGCCCGAAATCCTTTGTCGATCTCTCTATTCTTGTGGCGTTCTATGGCATGGAGACATATAAACGATGAGGCGACAGAGGTGGCAATGACATAGTCTGTGCTATCCGCGGCCTCCACGAATCACGCTGTCGGCTAGAGCTCCGCTGAACCGTCCTACCTGCGGCCTCCTGACACACTACCTAGCACCCATGATGCCAACCCACGTCCCCTCAGCACCCTGCCCGGTGCCCTGGCCGCCTACTCGCTTCCTCCGAGCCCGCTGCCCGCTACCCAGGCCGCTGCCCCACGGCCGCCCGGTACGCTGCCCGGCGACCCGTCCTCCTACACGTGGCCCCCTAGAGCCCTGCCCGGTGAGCAGGCCACCTGCCCACTGCCCCCCGACGCCCTGCCCTATGACCGGGCCGCCTGCCCCCCCCCCCCCCCCCCCCCCGACGCCCTGCCAGGTGCTTGGACGCCTGCCTGCTGCCCTCCCGGTGCCAAGGCCTCCTGCTAGCGGCCCCCCTGGTGCCCTGCCACAGCCTGCCGGTCCACCACCAAGATGGCCTTCGCGCGGGCCAACCCGAACTATCCACCCCCGAGCCGGCCTCCAAATGACACGCACGCTCCCAAAAGAGCCAGCACCTTGACTCCCTCTCTCCCTCTGCTCCGAGCCGTTCCCTTTCAATGTTCTAGGCCGAACTGGCCCCGAGGCCAGGCCGAACCACCCCTACAGTCTGCTGGGCCAGGCCCAGCATACCTGGCCAAACTTAGCGGGCTAACCTACCCAATGAGCTAGATCAGACACAAAGGCTCTGTCCGGGACGACCCAGACCGGGTTGGGACAGTTTGGGTTAGGTCGAGTCGGTCTGACCGGGTCGGACCGGGCCCATGCCCATTACCAACCCAGTTACTTTTTTGGACATAAAATTGGCACCAGATGACTGTTTGACGAACCGTCAACGACATTAGTATTCATAGAGCAAGACGGTCTCTTTGAGTATAGCCCCCCGTAGTTCAAGTTTTTTTTTTGAGATACGGTCAGCTTGGATCGTACACGAATCCAACCAGGCTCCTGAGACTAAAAAGCTAATAACTCACAGATCGGGCATCTGATTGATGCGTCGTCAATTGCATTAGGACCAATATGACATGGCACACCTTTTAGATACTTTTACATGGGACGTCTTGATATTTGGAGTATCGACCAGTAGCTGTGGAGCAGATCTTCAAGTGACGATCAGGCATTTGTACGTGAAACTAGTAGTTGGATGAGGCTTGATGACTACTGACCAATTCATCTCAAAGTGATTCGACAAGCCCTGTGGGGAGGGCCTTGGTGTCGCAGCAGACCCATGGTGGGGAGCACCTTTGTGTGAGCACGGCAGACCCATGGTACATGACATGTGGAGTGCCTTAGAAGGCTATGAGAGGGACAACCTCTATGTGAGAGCAGTAGACCCATAGTTGTGGATGCCTCTGTGTGAGCGTTGCAGTTCCACGATACTCAACAAAAGTAGTACCTCAGCAATCCAAATTAGTGGGAAGCACATCTGTGTGACGTGGCAGGCCCACTTTACTCGATAGAGGAGGAGTTCTCAAATAGTCAAGGGTTCTAATTGATAATATACCTAGATAAAAATACAGGTTGAGATGAGTCAGTAAATTTTGTGTTTTCATCCTAATTTAGATGGATTACTTTATAACATACGTATTTGTATGGGAATATACCTTAGTGGGGTTATCTGTTGATTTAATTCTTTGTGGTTTATCCTTGTTGGATTTTGTGGGACCTTAAGGGTCTCGGGGTCCTACTAAGTATTGTTATACTCACACATGCATGGGCTATGCTCGCACCTCGTTGTGTTGGTTGCAGAAGACGGATAGTACTGACTGAGGACCAGAGTAACGGGACTAGACGGTAACCGAAGGTGGACCTTATGACGAGTCGTTACACAGAGGAGACTGGAAGACGTAGAGTACTGAGGTGGCTATCTGTACCTACCCTTCAGGTAGGAAACCCCGAAGGACTACCCAGTAGCTCCTTTACTTTTCTTTAATTTTACATTCTTTTCAGTTGTACTTGTACTTCCCTGTTCGGCTTGAATTTCTGGCCCTTTTTTTTCATCACACCTTTTTGTATACAATTTTTACATAGTGATTTCTTCTAGTTTTACACTGATTGTGTGTGTTAAAAATTTATAAAGGTAATGACTTCTCTACTTAGGGATTTATGCCTTTGGTTCTAGTCGCTAGCCCGTACCCTATGGAAGGCAGGCTTAGGGTAGTCACAACACGAGACTCAAGGATGAGTCGTGACAACATTAAAACAAAAAAATCGATACATAAGTGCACTGAATTATCTCCAACTAGGTTCTTTGATACTAGAATCATTTTTAGAGACATCAAAAATAATACATATCATAAAAAATAGGGGATATAAGAACAAATAGAGGTGATCTCAGATGATTAGTAATGGTAAACAAGGGAGACATAGAAAAATAAACATGCGCATAAGAGAATGAGAATTTTATCATAAAAACAAATGATCGTACCCTTTATATAATAACATTTGAAAACTAAATCATGGAATAATTTTTGTTAGTTCATAATACATGAATCAAATCAAATTATAGAACAAATTTCATGAGATCATATTAGAGGAATAGGACCAGGTATTGTGAAATCCATTAACATGTGATATAATTCCCTATAAGTCAATATATATTCCAAGAACATATTAGGGAATATAATGGGAACCACAATAACTTGGGGGGGATACACCACAATCCCTAGTTATAGTAAATTCGTTATAAAGGATCATGTTTCTCCACCTTCGCACAGTGCATCAGGTTTCTCTATATTCTAACTTCACCAGGAATACACATACTATGCAAGAGCCACCAATATCCCTAGTCACAGTCTATTCCTTATAAGGGAGTGAGTTTCCCCATCTTCCCATTGAGGATAAATTCAATTGACCTTATTCAAAAAATTACTTAATGAAATATAAATCATTACACAAGTCATTGGAGGGAGATATAGGTCCCAACCACCTCATGAAAAAATCATTAATACATATTCCATAAGATAAAAAAATTCATTGTATCCTGCCAAATAAAAACAGATGGGTTTTATAAACATCCATTAATGATACCAGGAATTAAAATAGGTAACATTAAAGTTTCTTCATATCATAAACTATGGAAAAGAGATAGGTTTCATAATCATTTCATCAAGACATAACCCGTGAAAAAAAACAGGTTTCAAAAGTATATTACCCATGGAAGAGAAATACATTTCCTAAGAATCATTCTATAATGAAATTAACTATAAAATAAATAATATTAATGGAACCATTGGTTAATTCATATTATAGTAGTGTGTAACATCAACTAATTTTATCAAAGATATAAAATATCATGGAATGTAATTTTGAAAAGAAATTTATGAGGTGAACATCCTTTCTTCTTTGAATAAGGATCTATAAAACATATTTCATTTTGAAAAAAAAATTCCTAAAAATAACCATGAATAATTAAACAAAAATGTTTGAAAGAAATTGTAAATCTTCTTCTTTTAAAACATATAAAGAGAGTTTGAAAATTTTTATAGAATAATTTTCCATTAAAATTTTAAAAGAATCTTGAAAATGTTTTTAACCCCATTCCATAGAAAATAATTTGAAAATTTTTAATGGTAGAATGAAATGAATAAAAAAATTGAAATACAATTTACATAAAAATGAGCTTTAAATATTATATTTGACAACATTTTTGAAAAAAAAATTCTTGAAGTTTATGGCATATGTCTCAATAAAGGAATGTTTTGAAAAAAATACTTTTCTGATTTGGTAACTATTGAAATATAAATATCTTGAAAGAGAGATAATAAAATGTATATTTAAATGCCCATAAATTTAAGGATAAAAATAATTGAATATTTTCTTGGTTTATATAATCCCCACACAAATGATAATAATTGTGAATAAGGCATAAATATCTGATAAAAGAAACTGAAACTCAAATTCCCATTACCTTGTGTCTTGACTCTCTTTATACTCATTAAAGCCTATTATATAATTCATATAATTTGACTATGAAGAACCATATTATTATATCTAATACAATATTTTTTTCATAATTAAATTATATGAAACACTTTTTAATGATTCTATGTTAGATTTTTACATTATGTAGTATCCTCTTTATTCTTCGCATGTGTCTTAACTATGTTATATCTTTTGTCCTTATACTTATATCATGATTTAAACAATTTAAAACATCATATAAATGAAGTGTATATTAATTATATTTTTATTATAATAAACAATATAATATAGTTGTCTTAAATAGAATACAATATTCATGATGACAGTAGGTCGTACATATGCAATAACGATGTTTCCATTTAATTTTCATATTGGATGTATGAATACAAATGGAATATATATATATATATATAATTATTTAATTTGAATTATTATATAATATATATAATATATTATCCCAAATCAAATTCTTCAAACATTCCAAATTGTGTGTGAAAGAATAACATTGCTTTTTGGGGGAGGTAATCAACACTTCGTCAAAAACAATTATCATATTTTCACAAAATGGAATGTATAAATATGTGTTATAAGAATATTAAGGAATAAAAATGAAATAAAATATATCATATAAATTATCTATAACATGTTTTACATCATAATATTTACCATTAGATGAGTTAATGGATATTTAATATTCATTAATTCATGAGGTTGTAGTTCAACGTAGACACAAACAGTAAGTCCATTACCCATTATATAGAAGAGTGTGTATGTGTAGGTCAACCCACTAGTCTTAAAATATATCAATTTATTATGGATAAATTTTTATCAAATTATTCTATAATGAAGAGAATTTAATGACTAGAGAAATAAAATAAAATAAACGAGCTTGCGGGGGGTTGTTACCTATTAATCTGGTGACTCCTTTTGGTTTTTATCAAAGGGAATACATGGAAGTTTTTCAACCCAGAAGGAGGATTAAAAGAGTATGGGAGGGATTTTTGGGAGTTTATTGGGTATATATTGGTTGATATAGTGGGTTTTGAGCAGTGAGAATAATTGGTAGAGGGGGTGGCCTTTTATAGGGAATATGGTGACATATTAGGCAAATTTTTAGATGATTTAGATGTACCCACATATTTACCCGTACAATACAAAAAAATAAAACCAACACAATAATATAGGGTTAGTGTAAGATTAATTTCTATTAAATGTGTGTTTTAAAAGTTACTAGTTCATTTGGGCCCTTAATTTTAATGTATATTGCTTTGTTATGCTTAATTTTACCTTAATCATTGTTATTATTTTCAATTAATTTAACTAATATGTTTGGTTAAAAAATTAATTTTACCATATTATTCAATACCAAGTATGATTATCAAAAAATATGGAAACATGTTTTTCAAATTATAATCATTTAATTGGAAGAAATTAATTTAAATTAAACCCTGCTGACAGGACAACATTTTCAGTTTTTAATGTAAAAATGATCAAAAGTTGGTTATAATTCTATATATATTTTTAATATGAAATTGGTTAAATTTAACAATATAAAAATATATAATAAAAAACTAAAATATATAAACATTAAAAAAATTTATAAATAGCATTTATCCATATAAAAACATTAGATGAAAACTTAGTTTTGAACTAAAATTCAATATGTTTCATTATTCATCGAAAAATGATGTTTCTCATAAAAATGTAAATAACTCACCCTCTTCTCATTTCAAAATTATAAATTAAAATGTTAATCATATTTTTTCAAATTAAATTTCTTTATGTCTCTAAAATTAATTGTATCATTTCTCATAGAAGGACAAGAAAAGCAGTTCATTTGAGGAAACAGTATTTTTAAACATATATAGATTATACCAAAAATTATATCTCTAAATATAAATATGTAGTATTTATATAAAAACATTATGATAAAATGTTATATTAGTTATTAATTTTCATATTAATATTTTCATGGGTAGTTTATAATTATATCATTTAAATTATTATAATAAAAAATGATATTTCATATAATTTATGTGTAGCATGTAACATATGCTTGGATATTATATTCTGTAACATATGTTGAGTTTTTTGGGGTAATGTATTCTGATTTGATTATATCTGAATTTAATGTTTTAAAAATTAAATTGAAATATATCATTGGAAATTTAATTTATTCAAGAAAAAAAAGACCATAAATTCAAAGGGTGTTTTAATTATCAGCTTCTTATTTTTATCTGTATCTTACTCCCATGCCTCCTTAATCATCATTGGGTTAATTGTTTCAAGACGTAGTTGGTAAACATAAAAGTTTAACCATTCATACATTATTTCTAAATCAAATTGTAGAATATATATATATATTTATATAATTGATCTGTTGTGATCCTTATTCTAGATAATCTAGATTGATCATTTCGACTCAAAGAATCATTCACCTAGTTTTCTTTCCAAACATGGTATTGTATTTTGCTGTCAAAATAATTTATCAACTCCAAATATATTCATTATTTCATGATAAATTCTTTTTTTAAATTTATACTTTTAAAATTTATTATATATATTTATATATATTATACATAATGATAATTCATATATACAATTAATGTTGGAATAACCACAGATAACTATGAATCTTGAGTGGAGTAATTTTTTTCAGGAACCTTCCTTTTCACATGGTATATGCTATCAACCTATCATTTTATAGGAGGAAACATTGAATACCCCTCTTTGAGGCATATATATTTATAAAAATCCTAGTTTATTATGTTGTAATGTTATAATTGGTTCACTGAATTTCCTTCTCTTTAGTTCCATGAAATTCTCTACACATTCAAATAAATATATAATCTTGTATCCATTTAGAGGGAACCTATTGAGTGGATTTGGTATCTATGAGAAATTCACCAAAAATCATTGGTAATATAAATCCAAACCATAAAAACATCATATATTGGTCCCAAAGATTGGTCAATTCCATTGATCAATATCCTCCATCTATGACGGATCCACCAATATACCTATTCATGATATTATTTGAACCAATAAATGGCCATTATACTGCTAAAATTCAATCATGATAATTTTTATATATATTCTCCTTCTATAGGGTATATAATGTAATATACTTTTGAACATACTCATCAAATATTCTATTTTAGTATATAATAATATCATACATGAAGACCACAATAATCTGATAAATTTAATCTCTAGTGACACTTTTTATTAAATACATAAATATAGTAATGGAATTTGTAATAACAAATAGAATATATAAATAGTCATAGTTACCTTATATTTTAAGGAATGTTTTATTGATTATATCCTCCTTTATAATCCTAAATTAATGATATATATATGATAAATTACATTCTTGGATAATTTTTGAAATGTACATAGTCGTTCTTAAAATTTATCAATCCACGGTAGATGATACATGTTCTTGATTGTGATATTGTAAAATTCTATATACTCAATTCAGTGTATCATTGGTAAATAATTATTCTTATCATAAAATAAATGTAAACCCCAATGTGAATAACTATGATAAATGAATAAATTTTCAAGATTCTCATAGAGAGTCTTCTTTAATTGTGGTAACAAATTTGAGGAAATAACATATCGAGTATTTGATTTTTAGTGTATTAGTTTTAATGAAAACTCAACATCATGAATTATTATATGTCTATTAGAATCATATATAAACACATTAATAAAATTATACTCAATATATAAATCACTAATGACACATTTCATCCCAACTATATGAGATAAATTCCACTTTTTAAAATGAACAATAACCAATAAAATGGATTTGATCTAAATTGGATGTTCATATTTAGTGTCAAACTAAAAGAGAAACATATTTTTCATTAGAATATATAATTTGACTTATGTTCATTAGATATTGGTCTGGAATTTATGTTGAGATATAAACTCCATGCCAAATATAATATCCAATTTAACCTGAGGGAAAATAACATGGAATTCAAGAACCATATTCCCATAAAATTCAATAAGAGAATAATCAAAGACTCCCAACAAAATCATCATTCCATCAAGTGGTTTCATTAAAAATATGACATCAAGTTGTTGGGGGGGGGGGGAATTTTGGTAACATCATAAAATTCATCATATATAAACGAATGGTGAGATCCATATTTAAATACGATATTTATATTTCTATTGTAACTGGTCAGTCTATATTTCACAATGTTATTATCATTCACCTACATATAAATACTCATCCCAATATAATTACATTAATTTATTGGATTAATTGGTTGAAAAGGTCAATTTTAAACATTAACCATCCTAATTTCTCCCTAGTTATTGTAATTATCATAGTACTTTAATTTGAAAAATGGGAGTATGGGTGGTTCATTCAGTTGATTTGTTCTCTATTATCATAATTAGTTATCATCTTTTGATTTTATTTTCAATAAATTTATAGAAAAAATTCAATCCTTACATAAGACATTTACCAGTACCCATAAGATAACATCTATTATTTTCTAGCTAATCATTGAAAATAAGGGAAATATCATCTTCTTCTTCCAAGTTTCAAAAAAAATCATTTGATTTCCATATCTATTCTATTATTAAAGAAAAGATATTGATTATTAAATCCATTATCTATATCCACATTATGATCACATAGAATAATTTATTTATAGCTATTGTATTTCATTATCACTAATGACCTTAATATATATTATTTTGAACCATTATAGATTCTTGTTAACCATTATTTCAGGTTGGATGATAATATTATAACTTCATCTCTCATTTATATTGAAATTAACCTCATTGGTACAAAATTATTTACCATCAATCTTCTTAATATCATGATATTAACTCTCAACTTTTTCATAAGGAATACAAGAAATGTACTTATTTAGATATATGGTCTTTAATTAATTCTAATCTATAAATATATTGTATTTATGTTTCTAAAAAATCATGATAAGTGATCACAATTAATACTCTTCAACTTCCAAATGATTAACTTCCAAAATTGATTTCTTAGGTTACGGTCATTGGAAAATGTAAAATTCTATTTCAATGGAACATATCTATATATTATCAACTAAAGTACCAACTAACCCATTTAATGATGGTGTATTGAGCCACATTATGGACTCAATAGAATGTTGTTCACTCAATTGTTCATTTGGAAGACCAATCTGATTCATAACTTGATAAATCTCTGTGAGAAATATATTGTCTTTTTGAAATAGAAATCCCATAACCATTAGTTTATTAGGAAGAAAAAATTTAATTTTACATTGAAGGAATCATTAAATTGGTTCCTTAAGTTTCCATGTATTGACTAAAAGATGAATTTATAGTGTAAAAAACAATAATAATATTGTAGAACCACATAATCACAAAAAATAACTACTATGGATGTCAAAATAATGAAACAATAACATTAATCATTGAGACCCTATTATCAGTCACTAAAACGTTTGAATTTACATTATCCTTTTAGGGTTGTTATTTAAATCCTGCATAATAGTTTGTAATTAATTTAGTAATTTCTAAAATTTCTCAATCATAAGCGTCAAAATAGGTATGAAACAAGTATTATTAACATTTGTTGGTAATTAAAAATTAAAAATACCATGTTTACTTTTTAATATTTATTACCCCATAGTAAAAGTATTATAAATCCACCTGTAGTTATAGTATCAAATCAATGATATAATTTCCTAGAAAAAAATCACAATATCTGTCACCAAAATTAAAGTTGTTTTCCAATAATTGGACTAACCATTATGGTTCTTACTAATGTTTTATCATCCTTCTTTCAAAAGGATTAGTTGACCTATAATATTATACAATATATTAAGATCTATAATTTTCCTACACATATATCACATTTTAGTATAATTTTATTAATTTCATTTTAAAAAACACTCATGGGGATAGCAATGGTTTTTTACCTTCAGAAACATTAAAAAAAATCTAAATGGATTATAAGTGAACTACATATGAACTGGGAATGTTCTGTATAAAATAAATTCTTCAAATAAAAATCAATAATTATACATTTCTTTATAACCTAGGGAAAACAGTCATTATAAAGGGTGAGCATAGATACTGTGTATAGCTAAAAAAGCAGGATATTAATTATCACATGATCATAATATAAGAATATAGGTAACATAACTTGATCTTATCATTTAAAAACCACACCTTATATATAATATATCATAATATAGTTTTATTGAATAATTAAAGGAAGTAAATATGTCATGAATCACAAATTAATAAAATAATATGATCTGTGAGGGATTTAGATTTGAAAAAAAAACATGGATTTCATTCACATAAATAAACATAGATAATTATTTCGTTTGTTTTCTAGGGACATTTCTAAAACTATAATTTATTGAATTTTTTACACCCCAAACCATATAAGTAATTATGGATAACTACCCACATAAGCCTAGTTTAAAAATTCAATTATAAATTGGGTTCACTCCAAAATTCAATCTAGATTATCTCCTCAAATATACATATCAACATGTGTATTAATGGGAGATATAAGTCTCACCCATCACAAACTAAAACATTAATATGTGTTTTCTAAGGTCATAAAACATTCTAAATAATAGAACCCTTCAAAAATACTCAGTTTTATAAAAATTGCATCATTGATTAACCCATTAAATTGAATTGTGTTTTAAAAGTATTTCATTTTTCAAAAAATCTTAACAAATGGAATAGGAAAAAGTTTCATAAAAATTAAATCTTTTCATCATTATATAACCTATTCAAATGGAAATTGGTTAAAAAATATAAGTATAATAAATATAATAAACATCAAAAGAAAAAATAATGATTATATTTTTTTATCCTATCCTTAGTAAAACAGAAGTAATAAAAACGATTATTATTAGTGATGAATACAAATTCAATAAGAACATAATAGAAATATTATTGAGGGAAATATCCATTACATTTTTTAATCACTTTTTAAACATATAATAAAATCACAAATACTATGGAAAACATATTCATTGGATGGAATTTTGAGAAGTAGTGGGGTAAAATTAAAATAATATAGTTTAAATGACGTTGGATGATTTTTTCCATACCTTACATGAAAAAATATTTCTTCCTTTCACATTTTGGGAAAAAATTAAAATTAAATCATTTTGAAATCTAATAGAGTATTAAATTAAAAAATATATATATAACATGGTTAAAAATTAATTTTAAATTTTAAATTTATTATATTTAAAAAAATCTTTAAATCATATTTATAAATCATGGTTATAGAAAATAATGGATTTCTGATGGAAGTGAAAAATGTTGTCATTTTTTAAATAAAATATAATTTTCTTCATTTTAGTTCTCAAAAAATAATGCAATTAAATGAAAACATTAATTTTATAAAAATAAAATGATTGGTAGAAAATAAATGAATATCTTGATAGATATATCATAATAATACATCATTGAGAACATAATAATAAGAAGTCCTGAAAAATAATGAAATTGGAAGATTGAATCGTTGTCTAATTGGAAATTTATTATTTATAAAGCTTATAAATGAAATAATATTACATGGATATTTATTCCCATATTTTCTAATAGAAGGATGATACTGAAAATCCTAGATAATTAGATACACCCCAAAAAAGAAACACATGGTGAAAATGAAATATGCCTCAAAAAATAAAATTGGGAAGAAAATACTTATAAGATTTGGAATATTTTAAATCACAAACACAAAAAAATATTATATTTAAATGAAAATTTAAATTTAATAAGAATAAATAAATCCAATATATAAAAATTCAATGGGGTTTTTATACACCTCATAAAATAATAAATTTTAATAACGTAATAGATACCACAAAGAATACAATTTTAGATAAAAATCATTTACCTCAATTCTTGAAATTCATCATATAGATTAAAAACCAAAGTATAGTAAATATATTTTTTTTATAAAAATATTCAAAAACCATTCACATAAATATCATTTAATATATTATTTACTTATTAACATTTATCATCATTTTATTAAAAATTTCTTGATAATGAAACATTTTGGTTAATAAAAATGTTGTTTTCAGGTATGTTTTGGTTATTTAGTTTGGTTACATATATATTGATGATTTCTCAATATTATATTAAATTTTATAATTGATATATATATAATATGTATTCATTACCAAAATATTTTGTGAAAGAAAATTAAACACAACATTAATGGGGATGGTAGGTCATAGGTATGAATGAACTTTTAACCATTTTCTTGATGATTGGAACAAAATAAAGGTGATTAATATATCTCCATGAAGTAATATTTTACATTAAAAATAATTTATATAGATATATATATAATTATACACATATTAATATATATTTCAAAATAAAATAAACACAAATAACATTACTTTATTGAGGATGTAGTGAACAAGTATGGACGAGTGACGTTATCAATTTCCAACGAATTGAAACATAATAAGGTATATTATATATTATTATTATATATGTATAATTAAGAAATAAATATGATATATATATATTTATATATTAATCCATCATTATAGTAACCCATTATTGGTGGTGATAGAAAAAGAAATACAACCTCTTCAGAGGTGACAGTGCTATGTACACACGATCAACTGTTTCAATTCCCAATAAATGAAAGATGAGATGGATATAGGTTATGAAACTAAAACTATAACACGTAATTATATGTGATATAATAATTTCATTAAAATAGAATAGTTGAAAGAAATTTCAAGGTGTTATAAGATGAAGTAAAATTAAGATGCATGGTAAAGGACTATACTTCTTCATAATTGAACTTATTTAGGTCTACACAAAGATACTTTAATAGGGGGTTTCATATTCAAAATAATTACCCTAGGAAGTTTTGAGGTATGTATGTATGAAATTATTGTAGTTATTGGCCAAAATAATTGTCTTTTTATGTGTAAATAAGATATGGGATATTTGTCTCTTTTGTAAGTGGCAGAGATGAAACACATATATTTAATGGAAAATAATAGTTATACCCATTATTTAATGATCACATTAAGATATAAAACGCTATTATCTATAAAATTTGATGAGATGAAAATTAAATATGTACATAAAATTTTATGTTGAAATGTTTTTAGGTCATTTAATTAATAATAATTTTAATATAACCCATAGTAACCCCATTTTAATCATATCCATAGTAATTAATTATAAAAATTTTTGTCTTCATTTTAAAAAACATTATGTCATATTTAATAAATAATAATAAATATGATGAATATATATATATTATATTTTTAAATATTATTTTTTATTATAATACAAAATTTATTTTAAAATTTAACCTAAAGATGCGATGAGAACATATTTTTTCAAAGAAAATGTTTCCCTATGTATATACCGTTTTAATATCCAAATTCTAGAAAATTTATTCCAATGAACTAAAATTGATGATTAATAATATAATTTTAAAAATTATACTTTTATGACCATCATAAAAAGAAATTAAATTATTTCTATTATATGGAAGTCCATCAGAAACAACATCAATCGTCACTAATAATTAATAATTAAGATATTTCTGAAAAAAATAACCCTATGATAACATTGAATTTTGGATTAAAATATCTATTCAAAATTATCACCTAATTTTTATTAATATGGAAATAATTATGGTTATTATATGAATATATAATTAATAAATATCATTTTTTGCGGAAAAATGAATTTATGCAGTATATAAATACTTTAATAAAAACCAAGAACATATTTCAAAAAACACAACAATTATTTTTCAAAAAATTTGTCATTCATGTTGATTAACCATGTTTAACATATTTTTATAATGTAATTTATTAAATAATAAAATTTATATTATACTATGGTTTTTAAAATCTCGATGGTACATGTAAAAAAATGTATTAATGAAATTAAACTAATTTTTTTAAATGTTAAATAATTCATTATGTTGATTATCCAAGATTTATTCATGGTGACATGGATTGTAAGGTTACCATTATTCATCCTTAGGTTTTAGTGGCCAATATGGTATTAAGAGATGATATGACCCAACTTTAATAGAGTGAGAATGATGGTCCTTCCAAAAGATACCCTCTCAGGGGGTTAATCATTATTTTTAATAGTGATTATTAGTCCTATAGAAACCATCTATTTCAATTTCATATTTATAACATAATTCCTATTATATTTTGAAATTGTATTCATTCATATTGATGTATTGAAACCTAAAAAAATGGTTTCATTTTTCATGTCTAGTCTATGATATGGGGTTATACTACTAGTTCTAATGTTGGAGATACCTATATCACTACATATCCCATTCAACAAGAGTACAGAAAAACATTATTAATTACATTTATGTGTAATGAGTTAAACAAAACAATATAATTAGATTAATCTAATCAGGATAAGATTCATCTAACTATACAATCTTATGTCTTGTTATGAAGACTAAAACATGTAGTTTATCATCTTATAGTAATGTATTCAAACACATTGTTTAACATTGAATGGTATGTATTTGAAGGGGCTCACTAAATCATCAATTAGAATAAAATTGAAAATGTAATTTTGGTAGAATATTAATGATGGTATAAATGAAGGGCTAAATGGAAATGTGGGACATAGATTTCCTCTCATGAAAGGAAATAACTATTAACATTAACATTGTATGAACTATTTCATGAGATGGGTAATAAAGAACAATGGATAAAAAAACATTATTTGAAACTATAGTAATTTAATTTCAATATCAAGGATCCTAAATGGTATTAAAGAAGGTTGTGTAATTTATTTTCCTTATTAAATTATGGATGGAAAAAAACCTAGGAATTCATCGAGCCTAAATTATTATAGTGATTACTATTTAAAAACTAATTAAGAAATGTGAATCGATATCAGTTAGAGAACTGAAGAGTATAGGTGGACGTCAAATTTTATGGTATCCCATGTTATGTGGACTCTGTCAAAATAATTTTATTAGTGGATGGCCAAAATATCACATGGAAGGAATACTAATCATCTTTACATTCCATCAGAACAAATGATTATATAAACTAACCAGACTACGATATCTATGATCAGAATATTAATAAATGAGGGAAAATGGTTCTGGGTAATTATTTACAAGATTTGGGAAATTTGTTCCACCACTACATTGTTGAGGATGTGGATAAAATCATATATTGACCATCTACCCTTTCAGGATACGGGTACCATCATATGATGTTGATAAACCTATGTAGTGTATACCCATGATACATGATTCAATAATTTAGGCTCAAAGTCATCACCCAAACATGACCCATTAAGATATGGAAGAATACATGGATCTATATTATGGGATACATTAATTATGGTAATAATCTGAACATATTTTTGAGTATATTTAGACACTCTAAAAGTTATTCCAGAGTGAATTTTATGACATAGTTGAGGATACATTTTTTTGAAGGGACAAAGCCACATCTGAAGAATAATTATTATCCAAATTTGATTCATTGAAATAAAAAATGGTTAAATGTTTTAGTTATTAAGACTATATGGGGGAATCAGAGGAACATGTTACTATTATTCAGATAAGAAACTTGAGAATCTATTCATATCCCATAAAATGATAATTAAGGTATATTTTATCTTGGATATTAAGTTCTAGGATACTATAAACAAACAATTAGTCACAATTTTTACTTCGTTCAAAACACTTTTTATGTTCTAATCATCATAAAACACACTAGATATTCTATTTAATGTATTTCAGAATTTAAATAATATTTTATATTTATATCCATCAATTATGATGATGAATCCATAGCATATCATTGCATTGTTATGTTCAAATAAATGAATTTTGTTTTCTTGTAGTTAGGATGATTGTCATTAAATTTTATTGCACGTAAAGAGGGTGATTCCATATTGATTTATATCATTAATCATTGAAATTGTCTTTATGTATAATTTCATACATCCAAGATGAATATCCGATATAAATTTCAGGTGAATTTAAATTTAAGGGACATTCTATTTATTGGAGGTTTAAAACATATCAATCATTGTAGTGACATATTAAACCAATCCTATAAATACCAAATGAGTTAATCTCTATCTGAGAAAGAATTGGAGATCTAATATATTTAAAATTCAATGATAGAGACACAAATAAATCAATGTATTGAGATCGATAGTTTTACCCAGTATCTAAGGAACACATGTGGATGATGAGTGATAATTGGATGTGATTCCTACAAAAACATCATACAACCAGAATGTTTAAATATTAGAAAGGGTAATATTGAGGGTGTTAAAAATATACTAGGTCAAATTAATGTTGTATAAGTGTCTATTAGCACCTATATTCTATGTTGTAGAATGATATACTATATTGATTTGGGGAAATCAATGATGATATTTGAATTAAAGGTTCCCTAACCATACATTTAGATATTTCTCATCTATTACATCTTCCTTCAATATAATGCATTCCCATTTGGGCTTCATATTGTCACTATAGGTGATTCTAATTATGGATGATGATAATTACCTTTGTTTTTTATCATTTATGGGTGGAAATATAATTATTTCCATACACTTCCACAGTATGGGGTCCCATTTGTACATGGTAAACATTGCCCCAAACACTAGAGAAAATGTATGGTGAAGAAATGGCTAAAGAATCTTCAAAGTGGTATCAAGAACCCCTGTGTGATACTCTCATGAACTGAGAAAATAGATGCAGTTTATCACGCATAATTGGATGTTTAAAAATAGTGTTGTGTAATTGAACAGTTCTGTTATTATCTTAACGGAACTTAGTTAGAATCAAATTTTTTATAATATATGATCATTTTTTTATATTGTAAATGTGAAAAATGGTTTTTTTTTCATTCATGATGGTCCTACTTGTTGTTTTTTTAATTTCATGATAGTGATACTACCACAATTTAGGTGGATTATTTCCATTACATGTTCATAGAAAAGGGATCTTAGAAATAATATGGAAATTACAATGAAAATGTGGAACCTATCAGAGAATTATGTATTGGCCTAGAAATTAATATTTTTATGTCACTATATATCTCAATATATGGGAATCGTTCAAAATGTTGTTTTATTATGAAGTGTTGTAGATGATATACATTGAATGTGTATACACCCAAAGAGAGGGAAAGAACATCAAGTAGTTTATTTCCACATAGTGGGGACATGTCCATAATTATTATCTTTCTATGTATTTGATGTTACACATGTTTTCTATCATCATATATTGTAGATGATGACCATTCGCTGGAATGAAATACAGAAAGGATGCCTGAAAAAAAATAACTTCATTTAGTAAGGATGAAAACATTCTTATTTAATGTATTTCAAAATATATATTGGTCATGTTTTTTACACCATATGGGTTTGAAGATGTGTATTAAAATTTATAATGATGTTACTATGAGGTCGAACCTATTTGTATCTATAAATAGTAATTTTTGGATCCATTCTTTAATAAGAGGTATCATGAACTGCCCATGTTTGATTATTAATTAGTATGCACTGTTGGAGTAATCGTTTAAGATGATTATGTGACTCTCCCATTAGGATCTGTCATTGATGATTTTTGTAAATTAATCATGGGTACACTCAATACTAACACTATGTCAATCTAGATGAAGGAGCATAGGTTAACCTTTTTATTAAATTATTTGTACAAACTATCCTGGTAGACATCAATATTCCATATTTCATGGAGTGTATTATCATCAAGATTATCCAATTCAAATAGGATTACCTCTCACCTCATATCGGGATTTATCCGAACATATTTTTCTATTCAAAAATATGAATGTTAGATCTCAATGGGAAATATTTTTTCTATTTACTATAACATGTAATATGGGGTTTAATTGGATTCTTTTATAGTAATAATATAATATGTAAATAGTTATTTGGATATTTAGTAAAACTATGTTTCCTTATTTATATCTAAAAACTCTACAAAATTATATAGATTTCTTTTTTATGTCATGATCTATCTATTTTATACAGTGTTATAATGATATGTGTGGATATAATTAATATTATTCATGGATTACACCTTCTAATAATATATGAAATATAATATGATACTATTAATTTTTAGGATTATGTTAGGGGTTCTTAATTTTCATTTTATATTGTAATTAAATAAAATCATTCCTAGAGTGGGACATGACATATTAAAAAAGGATGTATTCAAGAAACATTGTGATTAATTGTGTCACGCCAAGGAAATACATGAATTGTTTGGATATGGATGGTGTGTAATGGACAATAATATTAAATCACCATATAGTATATTGTAATACAAAGTGTGGGATAGACGATATTGGTCTATTATCTGTGATGTTGGATTGATTCATTCATGAATCGTCATTCATAGAAAATTCATTATAGTAATGATACCTAGTGGTCCAAAAGTACCCTTAAATTTTGATCTAGTGAGATAGAATAAACCATGCTTGATCTGACCCACATGACCAAGAATGGACCTTCTACAAAACCCAGGGAATGATCTTTCAATGGATACAACATATAAGTCTAATGTAAAAAAATTCTCTTATAGTGGACGTGTTCTATGTTTGTGTATTCATGAAGGATAAAGTTAGAAACATTCTAATGGATTTTCTCATTATCAAATCCATACAACTACATATCATATTATTATGGTTCTCTATGATATTATATATTTTATTGATTCTCTTCCCACAAAGGGATACATATATGTACATACCTGAGAGGAACTAACCATAAGTGGATTTTCATTCTGATTTCCCTCATCTATGGTGATGGAGAATATATCCTTCAATATATAATGTAGATGATCATTTTTTCTTTTCTATCAATATTATTTACAAATATAGTATTTTTGGAGTCTCGATATAAATTTTTTTATATCATGGGATATTAGAATCCTTTATTATCAAAATCATCTTAAACCTAAATTCATTGGTGCGTTCATGTAAAGAAATTATATAAAGTATTATAAAAGAGTACTCCCCTTATATTTTATGTTTAACCAACTCAAATTGACCTAACACATTAAATAAAAAATAATTATCTCATTTGATATCATGAGGTTGATGATGAGATCTTAGTAATGTAACTTATTTTTGGTGGACCCTTCTCATATAAAGAAATAATAAATAATGAGGAACATAGAGAAAGTGATAAAAATACTATAAGGGAGATCCTATAAATATTGTTTTTATTGAGACTCATTCCAATATGTCTTTTGGAATAAACATTGAAATAAATATTCAACCATTGTGGTTCTAAGTATAAGGATGATATGGATTAATATATTGTGTGTATATATTGGAGAATCTCTTTAAGGGATCGGTGTCTGAATATGATGCATGAAAGTTCCATAAAATTATGGGTCCTGTGTGTTATATTTTTTATGTCTTCAAATTTTAGAGATTTTTTACCCCATTCTATTAACTCCAAAAATATATAATTATTAATGATGTACCTTAATGGAAAATCATGTGAAACCTAATAAATCTAAAGATTTATGAAATAATGATGCATCATTTGAACAGAAAAGGCTATATTTAGGTATTTCATTTGAATAATAATATATTCACTCTTAATTTTGTGTTACATGTTAAATATGGTATTTAAACTATTATTCATTCTTTAAATATTATTCATGGATCACAGTTTTCAAAAAAATATCTCAATGCAGCCAATAAGGGTTTGAATGGTTTCTCCTAGATTGATGGATTTAAAAAAAACATGATTATATAAGATACTTATTTATGTCATTAAACAAATTATTTTACACCTCATCATTTTGTGAGGTGATTGATTTAATAATCATCTATGAAGATGGAATACCATTTCCAAAAACCAATTCTTGAAAAACATCAAATTTAGGGAAGATAACCTTTAATATCTCAAAAAACTCTGAGGATGCATGGAGGAGTAAATTCACTAATTTTAACAATCATTAAAAAAATAATCTCAATTCATTTTTACAAGAATACTATACAGAAGAACATAATAACAGAAACCACTATTACAAACATCAAGGTGTTTGTATTTACTGTAGTGAGAATGAGGAATGTAGAAAACATTATCATGATCACTGAGATAGTCCTAATTTTTACTTTAGTTAACTGATGAATGATAATATAAATTTACCCTAGTGTTTATATGATTAGATTCATTATGAAATTAATATATAATTGATTTTTTTCAAAAATATCAACAATATAAATTGAATCACATTGTATAAGAATTATCTTTAGGGTACCCAAACCTAAGTGGAATCTCCATCTTCAATGGATATCAATATATACTTGTTTCTAGAGTTCGAATCCATGAAGGATTGGTTCTGAATATTAATTCTCACATCAATTAGTCATTTTTTCATGATATCAATATTTTAAACTATTTGAAATGGTATTTGTGGTCCTAGAATTTGATATGTATTCACTTCATTATATTCTTCAAACATACTAGAAAAAATAAACCAAAACCTATCCCTTAGGATTATTCCATTACGAAATTGTCTATAATGGGATTATCACCTTATGTTTAAAACTATGGTTCTATGGGAGCGATGTATATTCATGGGATCCAATTCAGACCACGGATGGTTAGTAGGGATTCCATCTCCATGAAAAATAACAAGGGGATTAAGACATCGTATAAACTTGTAGTTACTGTCACATAAGACCCAATGATTCTTCATGAATAAAATATACTCTTTTCAGTCATCATGATAAGTGATATAACCGGTCAGGATCATCCTAGGGTCTTCCTTATTGTCAAGTATAATCTATATCTATTTATTTACTATGGTGGATTCACCATATCTGAATAAGAGTGGGGATTAATCTATATAATCTTCATTGGAAACATGAATACTAGAGGACAATGTTGACTCATTCATAATATGAGAATGCATTTTCAAACCATATTCCAATAATGGAGTATACTTCATAGAAATGGGTTCCAATTAATTTAGTCATGTACAAAATATAATGAAAATGATGGTGTTAAAATTTCAAGGGACATCATATGGTGTGGTAAACCCATGATTTTTAAACTATATTTTTTTTCAAAACAGTATGGCTCAAACTAGGTCTTCTAATAAAGTAGTAGAAGAATGATATGATGAGAAATTGATGGACCTTATAGTAAGCATTGTCGGTAAGCTCTTTATCCTTTATTGGAACCTATATTTTATGTTAATATCATGTAGTTGATGATCACACGTTTTTCATGGATTGGATTATGTTGTTCATATATTCTAGACTTCTTATGTAAAAGAGGTGAATCTGTATGATGATGTAATACATTAAATCACCATAAGAACTAACATTCATGGATGTAAAGTAATTGTGATCACTAAAACACATATTATCTCAATTGTATGGTTCCTTCAACACTCCCTTGTACTACAAGTATTATGGATAACATACTTCCCTTGAGTCCATGGGAGGGGAATCATGGTAGAGTAATCATACATTATTATCAAAAAATCATTTGATAAACCACTAATATGAATAGGGGAATGTAATATATTTGGGGATCCATATCCATCCCAATACATAGTTGTAGGTTGTGTCATATGAAAACTCTTTGAATTCCATATTTCCCCAATTTCAGAAAGCCATTTATCTTGTTGATTAGTGATAAACATTTTTTGTTCACTCATGTCATACCCCTAGATCATTAGATGAGACTGGAAAAAAATGTCTATTGTCGTTCATAACATTTGGGATGTATATGGTTGGATGAGATTAATCAGTGAACTAGTGTACACTATGAACTAGTGAAAATCCAAAATGTTAAATTTGTATCAGACATATATAGGTAATATATTCCACAAAATCAATGCACCCTATTCATCCTTTTAAATTGATATAGTTTCATGGTAATATTCATGAAGTAATTTCTCTACACATTATATGTATACTATGTTCACAATAGATTCATAAATAAAATTTCTCTATAGGGATTCGATGATGCATCATGAATATCCTTTGATATAAAGAGTTCATCATGTATCATGTTTTGATTTGGTATGACGTTGAAATTTTTATAAACATAATATTATTGAACAATGAGAATATTATTTCCCCTTTGAGGTTTCATCTACATAGTCAGTACAATGAAAATACTTAGATGATGCAGTGATATATGAATGACACATATTGCATCCAATTACTCAATAGAAGACTATTTTTGAGGCACTTTTTATGTCGTTAAAAATTATGGACCATTGTTTGTTGATTAGAATTAGGTTTTGTATAAAATTTAAATAATAAACCAAATGGATGGGATGTGGGCTGGAAATAGATGATGCATCCCTAAGGGATAGTTCTAACTATGAATTTATTGGAATATTCCTTCTAGTGTTAGTCGATTAAATAAGGTTTTTTGGTATGGTTCCCCAAGAACCATGCCTTCTGAAATATATCTATCCCCTATATCGAGAATGACACTATTAGGTTCCAAATGAAGTTTACTGGTGAGTCTCAACGCTAATGTTTTCATATATATCCACCAATATGAATGATAGAGTTATACTATTTATCTTTATTAGAAGGATCCACCTCCATTTTTTGGTCATGATATATCAATCCAATACAAGGGGAATTATGTCTATAAGGGTGTCACATGATTTTAAAAATATTTAATTATCATAGATAACCTTTCAATTTAGTAACCACCACTTTTGAGACATGGAATTTTTTAATGATGATGAGGAATGTCAAGATAGAAAAGTTAGCATGGGTTGCATTAGCTGTTTTTGAGAAGCATAAATTAACCCATGCGATTGAGTTATATATTTTTTCCCAAACGTATCAAAATTATATAGTCCCCTAATGGAAAAATATTATCATTTCCCATTGTGCACATAATCATCATGGTTTCTCATATATATGTAACATGTTTCAATGGGTCCCCAACGAAACTATACCTAGATCAACAAAGTCATAAATCTAATAAAGTGATTAAAAATACTCATTTAATATGTTTATAAGGATAATATACCTAGGATAAATGGTTTAAAAGTTAATTAATTGATATTCATGTAGTTCCTTGATATTAGAAAACCTGAACAAGTTCATCATTATGGTGTAGAGGGAGAAAACTAGGATTTTAATTTCTGTGAATGAGTAAACTATGTTCTTTTTCTTCATGATTGTGACATATTTATATTTTCTATGATTAGGGCCCTATGAAAACATATTCTAGTACGGTTTCTCCTAAAAAAATTATATAAAAAAATTAATTTAATATTTTTCAAGGGAAATGATTATATTATATATCTGATTTCTATTCTCTCTTGAGATTATGTTCCATGGCTAAAGAAGGTAATGGGAATGTAAAGAGATACTACATTTTTCCTTACATTACTATTACACCATTTTAAAGAAAAAAACATTAAGTAGTTTTACTACAAGGTTCCAATGGTTTTGTATCCTCTAAAAATTATGACCATACATAACATTTACAAAATAAAACATAAACATTTATTTAATTCCTTCTTCTATAGCTTTGTAAAGGCTTTAATATTATCTGTAGTACAAGTAATCACCTATGGATATACATAAAAATGGGTTATATAAATGACTATTAAGAGGATATATAATAACATGAATCATATTACATGGGGTGGTTATGCTAATAATTATCATAACATACTCATAGTATAGTAATCATGAGATTAAGTATTAATAAAGGGAATGGAATGTGGCAATGCATAAGAATTAAACATCATGTATTAGTATTTAACTCCCAAAAATAGTTGTGAACAAATATATAATCATCTCTATGACTATTTCACTTTACTGATCAGATACATCACATTCTCTAATGTATTGGAGTGTTAAAAAATTTGGGCTCACCCATCCAATCTTATCATATTGTTTTTTCTATATAATTTCGGGTGCACTCGTCACATCATAACATTTAAACTATCATGCAAGCCACAGAGAACATATATCAATATTAGGCATAATATATATAAAAGAAAGGTTTTCTCTTATATATCATATATTCATATACATTTGGTTCCCAAATGATAGGGGGAGTAAAATAATTGAAATAAGAATCATCAACATTGAGTAAATAAAAAATTATCTTCATAAGTGTGTTTTATAATAAATAGTTCTTTTGGAAAACATTGTGCTTTTCATAATATCAATAAGGAAAAAATTATCCTATAAACATACATATAATTAAAATTAACTGATATTTTTTGGAATATATATGCTGAAAATCAGGTGAAATAGAGAAAACCCAAAGAATGTGAGTTGGGATTTTGAATTACCCTTACATTGTGTCTGAATGGTTCTTTCAATTTAATATCTTATATAATCACATTAGGCTCATTAAATAAAAATAAATAACCATTAATACATTAATTTTATCCATTATAGTTTTATTATGTTAATTATGGTCCTTTAACTGAGTTTTATAGTTTATGTTGATCATTCGGGAGTATTTGTTATCATATATTTCACGATCAGATCACTTATAATTTTGGGGGAATGTTCATGTAAAATGAGGTTAAATATCTAGATTTTTTATCATAAGTTATTATTGATCTTCCATAGGTATTAATGATATTATATAAAAATTTATATACCATGAGGATGAATCATTAGATAAATATTAATGATGATATGTTTTTGCTAATTTTGGTGGTTTTTCGATCACAAAAAATTCTTTTAGTTCTATAATTTATTATTATGTGTATAAGATAGTTCCAAAACATAAATGGGTTTGTATCATAAATATAAAAACGTATTTTAAACAATTTAATGGTTTTTTAACATCTGTGATGGTGTTTAAGGAAAATGAAAGTGCATTTCCCATAGTATCGGTAAATTGACACATCATGGATGGCTATTTATATGAATGGTACTATATTTATCATGTAATTTGGATGAGGTTTGTAACAACTTGATCCTTCATGAATAAAATTTCCATTTTTTTTAATGTCTTATGTATATAGAAAACATGCGTAATTGTTTTATTTGGTTTAAATGACCATTAGGTACTATTAATACTAATAATATAGTCGTTTAATAGTGATAACACAACTAATATAATAATATGGTTTCATCAAATCCTTTTGACTCAAAAAAGGAGATAATGGACTCATTAATTAGACTTGGGTCATACGAAGCTCATTTTTCAGAGCTCATAAAGCAAGTAACATCATTGGGCTTTGCTCATGACTGAACCCAAGCCAAGATTCAAAACGTTATTCTTTAAAAAAATCACCTACCGGAGATATTTAACTTAATAGAGATTACCACCTAGGCGATGCTATATGAGCCGCCCCATGACTCGGTCACCATTGCACACCTTACCATTAGGTCTTATATGAGTGTTATGAGATGTTATATAACAATGTATTAGATAGTTGTTTCGTAATAAATTTCAATAAAAAAAAGTCTAGTTACATCAATTACTTTATTAAAAAAGTATGCCTTTAAAATAATGAATTTGAAAAATTGATTTTATGAGTAAAAACTATAGTTTTTGAAATATATTCATAATTATATTAAACATAATCATTATATAAATTTTTCCTACAAATTTTGATTATATAATTTCATTATCTATAAATGATCAGGTAATTAGTTTGTTAAGAGTTATATTTTTATATGATAAAAAAAGTTTATTATTAAAGAATTTAATTTTAATTATTAGTGAATTTTTAAAATAGTTAATATTTTAATAAAATTTAATTATAAAAATACATTTATTAATACTAAATTAGTAAATAATTTCTATGAATTAAAAGGTAATTATTATTGGGTTTAAAAAATGTTTTCGCTAAAACCCATCAATTTTATATAAATTTATTTCTCATTCTAAAAGTCAAAACTCACATATTTATAATAATATTTAGATGAAATGAATATTATTTTAGGAATAAGGATTCCGAAATTATCTGACGGTCTATTTTTCATAATTTTTTGAGACAGTTGAATTTTTGGGAAATAATTAAATAATATATAAATATATATAGTGTTTTATGACATTATAATGACCCAATATTGATGTAATAAATACCATAAAAGTTTTAGTCGACCAAATCAATGTTTTAAATTTATTTTCATGTGATTTTTGATTTTTTTTATTAATTCTATAATTCCATAGTGAATCCACCAGAATGTATAATATTTTTTAGGATTTTAAGTTCATTTCATTAATAATGTGACCCACCTCCACATAAGAAAAGATGATATTATAATCTATTAGGCTCATGGACATATAAAATAATGTTTTCCATTACTATTTGGAAAAAACCATGTGAAAAAAATCAAGGGATGGTTTGTGGTATTGAATATTTAATTATATAGATTATAAAACCTATGTTTCTAAAATATTAAATAATTACCCTCTCATTTCCAATATAAACCAAACGAAGATCCCACTTCAATTCCCTAAAAATCCTTATATAACATCCCTGCATTGTCCTAACCTCTCTATAATCCCCCACAGCTCCCCAATCTCTCAAGAAACATTCCTCTAGTATTTAAAGGCACATAATCATGTAAGGATTTCCTTCAATTTTCGTTTTTTTCCATGTTTCCTTATATTATTATACATTTTTATTTTTAATTAAAAATGATTTGTTATGTTTTTAGTCCTCCCCCATACTGCCATTATTATGTTTGAATAATGAGTGACCCCTTTATCTCCAGTTAATCCCTCCCATTTATAGCTGCTACAATGCCAAAATTTTGTAAGTGTTATTCTATTTCTCCTCTTTCTTCAAGTTTATTTATTATATTACGCCTTCTATTTCCAAATTCCATGTGTTGGAAAAAGTATTGATGTTACCCACTTACTATACATTTCATTTATATTGGATGATATTCCCCTTTCTCTCTCAACAACTATTTTTATGAATTTTTATGTCACTCAGTTAGGATGTCGAAAATGCACCGCGAATTTCCATTCCAAAACCATTGTTCACTAAATAACATACCCATTCCATATCAAGGGTTTTCACTTTTATGAACATATTAATTTTATTGAGTAATTAACTATATGTATTCCACACTCCTTGATCATGTAATAAATTATAAAAAAGAATCAATATAATGTTGTATGATCTATGGGAAACACTTAAGCATGAGAATGAAATTAATGTGACATGTGTGCCTAGAATTATATATATCTACAATGAATTGGGTAATTTTTAGTATCATGATATGTCATGATGAGATAGGGGTGTACATGATTCTTATATAGGATATGTTTTCTACATGATGTGATAGGGTTTTACTTGATTACATTATGTTAATGATGCAGTGTAATAAGTTGGTTCCACATTTACATGTTGTGATGATCTTGCTATATCAATCCATATATTAATGTTTCTTTTATGCTCCATTTTTATGTCTTCTACCTAAAATTTATTGTATTATTCATGTTATGTGTTATTTTATACCTTTATGTTCTTTATATCACACACTTTTATATTTATATTCTCAGGTAATCCCATCTAATTCTATGTAAAAAGGAATGTAGTGGGCATGTAAAAGATGTTTTCAATAAGAATGTTGTATTTTATGTCTTAAGTTGTCATATAATGTAATTAAGCCCTAAAGTTACTAAAACTCTCGTTCTTATGGGTTTTATTAAGTGCTAGTTTATGTAATAAATCATGTCTAAATATTAAATAAAGTGATGTGATGTTATAGTTGGAAACAGAGAATATGTTTAGTTGTTTTTATAATTATGAATAAAAAACCCTAATGAAAGCATTAGGGATAATACTATGTATAACAAAATAACCTCTAACTTTTAGTGATAATATATTATTTGTTTTAGAAATAAAATACATCCAACTCATGATAAGAACAAGTAGAGGTGGATTTGGCACAAATGTATCTAGGGGTAATACCCAAAAACACTACATTAAGCTAGAGTCAAATGAGAACTTGTTCATGACTAAAAGACTTTCTAAACTCTGGATTTGACACTCCTGTGGGATATGCATTAGTAAACATCTACAACTTTTACGAACAATGATTAATGGAAGAAAAAAATTCCCCTAAAAATATATGTTAGGATGTAGATCATGGATAACATAGATCGAATCTTAGAAATATATAATTTTGGGAAATAAATGTAATTTATAAGTTATCCCTTCGTTCATTGGATTCATTTTTATTTGTTTAATAGTATAAAATAACTAACCATAATTTAAGTTTTATTTTAGCCATTGTACAGTAGTATGAGGACTCATGCTAACAATGGATTCATATATCTATGTTGTGATTATTCAATGAGATTCTCAATCTGATAGGAGTCAGAATTGTAAACATCATAATGAAAATATCTTATTTAACTAGTGTTTTGAATTGAAACATGGGTAAATAAGAACATAAAACCCCCTCTCACCCAATAAAGAATAGGTTGTAATCAAGTGTTTCATGAGACCCAGGCCTCCTACTCTCAGTGGATCATCTGATCCCCCAATCACCAAACAATGGATCATATACATTGAAAAAATCCTCTCCATCCTTCTATGTTTCGAATATGAGATGATTTCTGATCCTTATTATATTGTGGACGGTGAAGCTAATCAATGGTGTACATTGATCCCAAATAAGATGCGGGAGGAATTGATTGAGGGGATGTGATGGAAGGATTGTCAGAAAATGTTTTTTAATAAATATTTTCTATGCACCCTTTTCCTTAAGATGGAAAGAGATTTAATTGAACTCACAAAAAAAGGACAATGAATCATTGGTAGAATATAAGGAAAATATCACCAAACTTTCATGATACATCATGTGTATTTTCATTACCCCAAAACACAATGTTTACAGCTTCTTTGGTTGGACAAAACCTAGCCTACATAAATCCCTGGAAAACTGTTACTTTGATAGCTTTGGGGAGATTATAAGATGATCCATAAAAGATAAGATAGATATTGTCTTATCTTCGGGGTATCATGGGGACAAGATGCAGAGTCTGTAAATTAATTTTATAATTCTTATGGTTAAATCCAATGGTTCAAATAAATACTATCACAGCACTTGCCAAATGTATTGAATGAAGAAACCTAGATATTTCCCAAAGGGTGAGGAAATTCATTATGTGCGGGAAGGATGGAAACCTATAAATCAATTCTCGGAATGAAAACCCACTACTACAACAGAGTAATGGAATGAAATGTTTAATCCTTATCACATTATTCATTAATACAACTACAATGAACCAGGGATCTTTGAGAACCAATTCTCTAAGAGAATTTTTTTAGAGGCAACCATCATCCTCCACAGTAGAAAAGGCGAGCCTTTCCCATCACTAACACCAAAAAAATCCCAATAATGAAGTGGTGAAAGGTATGATAGTTATTCATTCAATAATTGTAAACATAATTTTTCATTCTAGTTTTCACATTCTTTTATATCCCAATATTTTAGTATAACAATCCAAACACCACCCAAAATCATTGAAGTATATATTTTAGTGAGAATGGAAAATGGGGAAATTACTCACTACTAGAATTATAGATATTTGAGATGAGATATTGTCACAAATAAGTTTTTCAATGGGGTCCCGTTGCATATACCCTATTGCAGAAAATGACGTCACAAAAAATATTATTTGTGACGGTCACAAATAAGTCTCTTATTAGATACTTTATATATATATATATATATAATTTTCTGTTATAGGCCTGTAACAATAAAGTATTTTCAATGGGCCTGTAATCCCATCGCAAATACTTTTTAAAAAAAAAATTATTTAGACTATTTGCGATGGGAACCCGTGGCAACAGATCCCGTCACAAATAATAAATAATTTTAAAAAAATATATATTTAAAAAATTTATGATTTTTGAATAATTAATTTCAATATTATTAAAATAATTAATATTAAAATATATTAAAATTCTCAATATTCAGAAAATTATGTTGAAAAATATTAAAATATTATTATATATATTTATTCTTAGAAAAATAAAAAATCATTAAAAAATATAATACCGAAAAAATATATTTAATAAATTTATGATTAATGAAATAATAATATTAATATTATTAAAATAATTAAAAAATTAAAATTATTAAAATTATTAAAATTCTCAATATTCCAAAAAATCATAAAATATTACAAATTGAATTATTTAATATTATCACCAATATAAAATACAGGAACTGAAAATAGTTCATATTACAACAAATGTTAAATTCAAATGTTTTTAACATAAAAAAATCACTAGGGGTCGTCTTCAGGAGGAGGTGGAGGAGCTGAATAAGATGGTGGAGGAAACTCCATCCCAAAACTACGAGTCAGATGGCACGTGTACTCCATCTTCTCCTGATGCTACTTCTGCCATCGATGCATCTCCTCCTCATGCTGCTGCTTCTACTGCTGCTGCTTCTGATGCATCTCTTCTTGCTGCTTCTGAAAAATATCTATAATGTCATTCTGAGATCATTACTGCTCCTGATATTGTGAGGTAGAAGATGATGCCTCTCCACGATCTCCTCTCGAGCTGGACACTAACATTGCAACAGTACCATAATAAGTACCAGGAGTCACATGAGAGTAGATACCAACTACTCGACCCTTCTCAAAGCCATACCGAGTCGCCGCATCCATGCCGCTTCGTCGAAATGGTGTGCACTGGTCTAATCAGTCTCCTCGTCCTGACCCTCAGCCTATGTCTAAGAGTTTGCAGCCTCATATGACCCCTTCAATTCCAATTTCAAATTAAAATTGCCAAAATATTATATGCATTTAATTATCCAACTAAAAAAATAATACTAACCACAATCTGATGCTGGGGATCACCTATAATCTCTCCAGTGGATGTATCACTATACATCCTCCAATAAACATCAAACTCTATCATATCGGGAAGCTCGACTGCCTATAGAAACATAAAATAAAAATTTTATATTTAATGAAATATATATTTTTTTTAAAACATACTTACCAGATGCTCTCTATGCTTACTAAATGTACGTCTACCAGCTTGATGCATCACCTCTTGTCTCCCCCTGTTCTGCCGACCCAATGAAGACCTCCTCTGAAATACGCACCCAACCAGTGTGGAGATAATCCATCCCAAACCTGAGATTAAATGTACTTTGGTCAGTGGGCTCTACTTGACTCATCAAATATTATCGCTCCTCCTTTCTTAATGGCCATCTTTCTCAAATTGTGAAAATACCAACGCAAACTCTCATGCATAGACACCTCCCATGATATATGGATAGCGTCATGCATTCTATCCTTGAAGGGATACTATAAGACCTACAAATAATTTATAATATCAAGTTATTAATAATATAAATTTTTAAAATAAATATTATTAATTTATGTACCAGCCAATGATTGTACATTGTGAGCTGTACATCAACGAGAATATATTCCCATGTGATACATGGCTGAGAAAAATAATTGTGTAAGATAGTGCTCCCCTATCCAAAAGCTACATGCACAAAACTGTGAAAAAGGAATAAATAATCAAACAATTTGTATATATAAAAATAAATTAATGAAAAATATAACTAAAATATAGAGGTTATCATACCTCCATGTGCGTGGATCAAAGACAAGACATGGACATCGCTCAAGGATAAGGTCAGGAATCATCAGTCGTGTAAGAATGCGCCCCCTCCGTGTACCTTATGAACCACCAGTAGGCTGAGGGTCATATGGTCCCACATCCCCCCCATCCAAAGGTAGATCAGTCTCTTGTAACTCGCGAAATAGATCAGGATCCATCTAAAACACAAAATTATTTTTGTTAGCAGATAGTTGAAGATAACTATCATATATAGATATATATTAGTTATGATCATAACTAGAATTTAACTGTGTCAATGTTCACCTTCATCATCATCTTCATATCTGACGATGTCAATGTCTTCATATTCCTCCTCGGCATCATCAATATCTATATGAGTTTCACTTTCACCATCCCATGTCATTTAAAATTCATTTGTAACATCATTAATATCTTCATCACCATCGACCATTAATTGAGTGGTGCCATCATCGATATTCATGTCTCTTTGTGAAAAAGATGGATTTTGAGTAGTCTCTTGAAAAATTTCGATTCCTTCCACTTTAGGAGAACCACATTCAATTTGAGTGAATTGATTTTCTCAATATTTCATTTTTATTATCCTCCACCAATCACTTATGTATCTTAATATAGCACAGTACTTTGCGTAATAAATTTTATGTGCCTATTGAGCCAGTTAAAATTGATCATTAACTACAAGAAGACTTTTATATTTAATATTGATGATTCCATGAGTCGAATGAACACCCAATCCTTCCTCAGTATCCAACCACCGATATTTAAACAACATTATGTAATTATGTCTAAGATAACATAGATCAATAATTTCATCCAAAATGTCGAAAAATTCAACTCTAGTTTATCTATGATGCAATACTCTCAAACAAACTCCACTGTTCATTGTTTTTTTGATTCCCCATATGCACGTTTATGAAATCAAAAACATTAACCACATATGCATTATAAGATTTAACCATTTTGGATGGTGGGTTACTAAATACACACAGTCTCTTATCAATTTTATCAGACTGTTGAGACACCTAAAAATTCTTAAAACAAAATATCAATATAATAAATAGTAAACCTAAATAATATTAAACTATCAATAATTTATATTACTGGTTTTTGAAACCATTGAGAAAAATTTTTTCCTGCATTCCTCAAGAGCAGCTGCTATAATTTCTAGAAGATGTTTCATTATATGCTTATCATATAACCTACAAATAAAATAATTTTACATACTATAACAGAAATTATAAAATTGGTGATAGAAGAACTCACATTAGAAATGCTATCATATCTTCACAGTTGAGCAGAACATATGTATGAGATCTATGATATTAATCTTCTAAAATCCATCATTATTGAACTCATCTAAAGCCAGGATTGAGCTGATTAAAAACTGATAATTTATTGTCCATTGCATCATTAACATTTCCCTCATTCTGTCCCATGAACTTTTGTTTTGAGGGATATTTAGATTCAAAATAGTGAGAGAAGAAAAAATCAATTTCCTCTTGAAAAAAAGCTTTAGCAATTGAGCCTTTAAATGATGCATTGTCACGTACTTTTTTCTACAATTTCTGCATACATCTCTTGAATGGGTACATCCATCAAAACTATACAGGTCCTACACATTTAACTTCACCTAGAAAAAGTAATATCAGATGTTCCATTGAGTCAAAGAAATCACATGTAATGATTTTTTCCAGTTTATATATAACTACAGCAACATATTCTTCTAGTTTTCATAGAGCATCATAGTATGTTTTCGCAGGACAAATGTCTCAAAAAAAATATGATATGTCTGTTATCGAATCCCAAATCATGGAATTAAACAAGCATCTGAATCCAATTGTCTTAAGTATTTCTATTTTAAGATGACAATCATGACATTTTAATCTGGTAATATGACCATTCATAACACATCTTCCCAAATTGGAAGCATAACCATCTGTAAGTCTCAAATCTACAATCCACTGACAAAATGATAAGCGACTCACTCTGGACAGTGTATAAGCTGCTTTTGGCTTCATTAACATCTATGATCTAACATTTTCAAATATTTCAAGTTTTGGTCGGCTGAAAATTTGGGAAAAATCTAATTGTGCTTTTATTATATCTTTGGTCTTACCTGGTGTGTCCAAAACTATACGAAATAAATTATCAAAATAGTTCTTCTCAATGTGCATGACATCCAACATGTGGTAGACCAACAAATCAGACTAAAATGGGAGATCCCAAAAAATACTTCCTTTTATCCAATTATGTTCTTCCCCAAAGCCATGAATTTTCTATTGGTTTACTGTTGGCCTAAATGTGATGGGAGGTAATAAAAATACAATAGATTTTAACTCTATAACTGAGATCATTTTTGGAGGTTCATTCCTTTCAATTGTGCCTTTTCTGAAGTGAGATTTTCTCCATCGAAAAGGATGATCGGTTGGAAAAAATCTGCAATGAAAGTCAAAATAACAAGGTTTTTTACATTAAAGAGTATAAAAGCTTTATTGTCTTTCATACAGTAAGGACATGATTTCAGACCATGTGTACTCCAGCCATATAACATGCCATATACCGGAAATTCACTAATCTTCCACATCAATGCAGATTTTAATGCGAAATTTTGTTTCACAACAACATCATGTGTACTAACACTATTACTCTACCATGAATTTAACTCTTTAATAAATGGTATCAAATAATCATCAATATTCTTTTTCGGATGTTCGGGGATTAATAAGGTCAAAAATATATAGTGATCCTTCATCATCATCCAGGGAGGTAGATTTTACGGATTTATAAAGATAGGAAAACATGAATAATGACAATTATAAGAACCAAATAGAAAGAAATCGTCAGTAGAAAGACCTAATCGCACGTTTCGGGCTTCTAAAACCAAATACGGATGTAGACAATCAAAATGTTTCCATGAATCAACATAATATGGATGATTCAAGCTTTTACCAGTTGAAATATTGGATTTGTGAAATAACATCATTGATGATGTGTTGTGAGACATATATAAATGTTGCATCCTAGCTGTTAGGAGGAAATATCACAAATGTTTTATAGGAATCGATCCAGCCTTCCCTGGTTGAGCTTTTTTGTACCTTGATTGTCCACATGTGGCACAACTATCCAACGACTCATTATTTACCAGAATATAAGATGCAATCATTTTCACATGCATGAATCTTCTAATAACTAAGGCCTAGATTACGAACTATCCTCTTACTCTCATAGTAATTTGCAGGCAACACATTTCCATTAGGTAATAGTGTTTTAACCAAAAAAATATCTGATCAAACAGTTTTTTGATATTGCATTATCTGATATAATAGCCATAAATTTTGCAACTGATTCTAATTTTATTATCATGCAACCAGTATATAATGTAGCAAAACTCAATAACTCCTAAAATTTGGATGGTTCCAACTCAGGAGTTAAATCGATATCATCTTGAGTTTCATTATGTTGAAGAGATGGACCAGAAACATCATGTACTAAATGTTGGAAATGTGATGGATCTGGAATCAAGTTATTAGTATCTTTTCTGGAACTACGTTCACCATGTTGATACCAAAAAACATAATCTGTTTGAAAACCAAACTGTAAGAGATGTCCCCCTACCTTGTCAAATGTGTCAAATGTTCTCAGAGAACATTTTTTACAAGGACCCTTAATTGTGCCTTCTGAAACAAATTCTGGTTTTGATGATGAAAACTCAAATAAAGCGTCAACACCCTAAATATATATAGGATTTAAACTAGAACAATTTGGATTTCTGTGCAGATTTATCCGAGCGCGATCATATAATAATGACTAATGTCGACTTCCGTGTTCATATTTTTCTAAAAAATAAAAAAATCATCACTGTTTTTGAATAATTTGAAATTATAAAAAAACTATCTAAAAAATATTACTAATTACTACTAATTCTTAATAATTACCATTAATTACAGGTGACACAATTTCCAGTGGATTGACGACTCCTCTTTTGTCTGACGTCTCATTTACTTGCATCTTTCTCACACTGAAATGAGAATGAAGAATCTGGTCAGAGGTAAGAATATTCATTCTCGTGTGCACAAGAATGAATATGAGTATCACCAACCAGATTCTTCATTTTCATTTCAGTGTCAGAAAGATGCACGTAAATAAGCCCTCGTACAAAAGATCCCCATTTTCGTCGATGAATCGTCTTCTTCCAACTATCACTGTCGGATAACATTATAAAAAATGTTATCCTATGAATGCATATCCAATCTCCTACATACGAGATTGAATATGCCTATGTAGTATCACATTTTTCATAATTTTTTGAGTTGGTGAGAGTTGAAAGGATAAAAGTCGTTGAGTAAAAGGAGTGTCGTCAATCCACTAGAAATTGTTCCAAGTTCTTAAAATTTATTAAAATTTATTAAAATTTCTTTCTAACTGTTCCTAACTATTCCTAACTAACTATTCCTATTTATTACTAACTATTCCTATTTATTACTAACTATTACTATTTGTTATTAACTATTACTATTTATTACTAACTATTACTATTTATTAATAACTATTACTATTTATTACTAACTATTACTATTTATTACTAACTATTACTATTTATTACTAACTATTACTAAATATTACTAACTATTACTAATTAGTACAATTTATTACTAATTATTTCTCTTTATTACTAATTATTCCTCTTTATTGAAAATTATTACGAATCATATCTAATTATTATGAATTATATATAATTAACTCTAATTATTACTAATAATATCTAATTATGATTAATTATATCTAATTATTACTTGTATAAAAAAATTATTATTTTAATGTTAATAATAAAATAAGATTAATTATATCTAATTATTACTAATAAAAAATTTATATTATTAATATTTAGGAAAAAATAATATTAATATTATTAAAATAAAAAAATTATATAATATTGAAATTATCAATATTCGCAACAGGATTTGCCTTATTCTTATCATGTTCAAATCTCAAAGGGTCACCAATTTTCAGGTCATGTGCAATAAAAAGTTTGCATCAGCCATGTCCAATGGAAACTCTATAATTGTCCTTGCATGGTTGATCACCACAACAGTAGTGTTGCAATAGGACAACCAAAACAATGTCATTATCATATCCAAGAATCATCTTGCTCACTTTATATAGATCGTTCTTCCTTAAAAGTTTAACGGAACTTCAGTATATTTCCCTTAAATTTTCAAGGAAGAATAGTATATGTAAAGGGTCATGTGAGATAATTCTTATAGATGAGAAGGGCATGACTTGGGTTTTCATATTGCAATTCTACATGCAATGTGATCAACTAAGCAAAGACAATTATAGATTTTACATTGGACATGGCTGATGCATATAATTATTACTAATTATTACTAATTATTACTAATTATTACTGATTATTACTAATTATTACTAATTATTACTGATTATTACTAATTATTAGTATCTATTACTAATTATTACAATGTATTACAAATTATTACTAATTATTACTAATTAATACTAACTATTACTAATTATTACTAATTATTAGTAATTATTACTAATTATTTATTTTTATTAATAATTATTAATGTTTATTACTAATTATTATACTTTATGAAAAATTATTACACTTTATTACTAATTATTTCACTTTATTACTAATTATTATACTTTATTACTAATTATTACACTTTAATACTAATTATTAAAATTTATTACTAATTATTACACTTTATTATTAATTATTACACTTTATTTCTAATTATTACAATTTATTACTAATTATTACTAATTACTCTAATTTATTACTAATTACGATAATTTATTAATAATTACTACAATTTATTACTAAATATTACTATTTATTTCTAATTATTACAATTTATTACTAATTATTACAATTTTTTACTAATTATTATAATTTGTTACTAGTTAATACAATTTATTACTAATTAATACAATTTATTGCTGGTTATAAATAATTACTACAATTTATTACTAATTACTACAATTTATTAATAATTACTACAATTTATTACTAGTTATTACAATTTATTACTAATTATTACAATTTATTAATAATTATTACAATTTATTACTAATTATTATAATGTTTTACTAATTATTATAATTTATTACTAATTAATACAATTTATTACTAATTATAAATAATTACTACAATTTATTACTAATTACTACAATTTATTAATAATTACTACAATTTATTACTAGTTATTACAATTTATTACTAATTATTACAATTTATTAACAATTATTACAATTTATTACTAATTACTACAATTTATTAATAATTACTGCAATTTTTAATAATTCCCTCAATTTATTACAAATTAGTACAATTTATTACTAATTATTACAATTAGTTACTAATTATTACAATTTACTACTAATTATTACAATTTATTACTAGATTTAACAATTTATTTCCAATTATTACAAGTTATTACTAATTATTATAATTTATTACTAATTATTACTAATTACTATAATTTATTAATAACTACTACAATTTATTAATAGTTACTACAATTTATTACTAATTATTACAATTTATTACTAATTATTACAATTTATTTCTAATTATTACAATTTATTACTGATTATTACAATTTATTACTAATTATTATAATTTATTACCAATTATTACAATTTATTACTAATTATTACAATTTATTACTAATTATTTCAATTTATAACTAATTATTACAATTCATTACTAATTATTACAATTATTTCTTATTATTACACTTTATTACTAATTATTACACTTTGTTACTAATTTTTACACATTATTACAAATTATTACACTTTATTACTAATTATTACTAATTATTACAATTAATTACTAATTATTTCAATTTATTAATAATTATTACAATTTATACTAATTATTACAATTTATTACTAATTATTATAATTTATTACTAATTATTACAATTTATTACAATTAATTACTAATTACTACAATTTATTACTAATTACTATAATTTATTACTAATTACTACAATTTATTACTAATTACAACAATTTATTACTAATTATTACACTTTATTACTAATTATTAAAATTTATAACTAATTATTACAATTTATTACTAATTATGATAATTTATTACTAATTATTTCAATTTTTTACTAATTATTACAATTTATTACTAATTATTACGGTTTATTACTAATTATTAAAATTTATTACTAATTAATTCTCTTTATTACTAATTATTACAATTTATTACTAATTATGATAATTTATTACTAATTATTTCAATTTTTTACTAATTATTACAATTTATTACTAATTATTACGGTTTATTACTAATTATTAAAATTTATTACTAATTAATTCGCTTTATTACTAATTATTACAATTTATTACTAATTATTACAATTTATTACTAATTATTACTAATTACTGCAGTTTATTACTAATTTTTACAATTTATTACTAATTAATACAATTTATTACAATTTATAACTAATTATTAAAATTTATTACAATTTTTTTTTCTAATTATTACAATTTATTAATAATTATTACAATTTATTACAATTTATTACTAATTATTAAAATTTATTACAATTTATTACTAATTATTACAATTTGATAAAAATTATTACAATTTATTACTAATTATTACAATTCAATTCTAATTATTACAATTTATTACTAATTTTTACAATTGATTACTAATTATTACAATTTATTATTAATTATTACAATTTATTACTAATTATTTCAATTTATTACTAATTATTACAATTTATTACAATTTATTATTGTTTATTACTATTTATAACTCATTATTACTATTTATTAATAATTATCAATATTTATTACTAATTATTAATATTTGTTATTATTTATTACCAATTATTGTTAATTAATACAAATTAATTATATACATTACTAATTCTCGTTAATAATTACTAATTACTACTAATTATTAAAAATTACTACTACAAATTTTAATTTATTAGTACAATAAAATAGTCATGCCAAAACAATTTAAATTCAATTTAATTACAACTAATCAACAATAATTAAAATTAACATAAAAAATTGAAAAAAATAATAAATTAAATAAAACATAAATACCATTGAACTTTATTTGCTTTTGATGTAGACTGCTTCACAACATCTTCGTGACAAAAAAAATAACATAGAAAAAAGTTCCCTATGAAATCAGAGTTCAGAGAGAAACAAGATCTAGAAATTGAGTGGAATGAGTAGAAAAACAGATGGGGTATATATAAGTTAGATTATTTGTGACGGGACTATTTGCGAAGGGTAACCCGTCACAAATACCTATGCCCGCATTAATTACTGTCGGTGGTTAAAAAGTTATTTCCGACGGGTCCCATCGCAAATAGTCTATGCTGACACACCTTTAGCAATGGGAGAACATCCTTTTGCAAAAAGTTTTTAACAACCTTCGGTTATTTGCGACAGGGCCCGTCGTAAAAAATTTAATATTTGCGATGGGGGGATCCCCCTTTCGTAAATAACATTCACGCTGTTTGGCACGCTACCTGTGCCAAACCTTTTGCGACGGGACAAGAAATCGCGTCGCAAATAATCGGTTATTTGCGATGGGGGTAACAACCCGTCACAAATAACCTCTTGGACGGAATTTTTACGACGGGATTTATTCCCATCGCAAAAAGCTCGTCGCAAAAAGTCATTTTTCCCGTAGTGACTGAATCCCAGGAATATAATTCTTCCCCAGTCACAATTTTTTATTTGAACTTCATGAAGTACCTCATCATACATTCCTTGGTGTAATTTTATGAAATTAATGGCATGAATTGGATTTTCCATTATAAAGCCAATGTACGTTTTTGTGAGAAGAAAATCACTCTACATATAGTGAATCGACACCTGATTCTATACAACTAGAAGGCCTAGGATGATTCTTCCTTAGCACCATCATCTCAGTCATGGATATTACATTATTTTGAGAATGTGTATCTTTATCAGATGATTATTCAATGGAAGGAACCATGCATGATACATGCCAATTGTGAGGCAATTTAATGACATCCTAGAGGAGATGATTAATTCTAGATTGATCTTATACCTTGGGAGTTTCCAATATCGAAGACTTTTTATAGAATAGATGATGTGGAGATTGAATAGTTAAAGAAAAAACTAATGGTGTGTCAAGAATGAGGTTTTATACATAAAAGTGCTTCACCATGGGATGCACCAATCCCCATCTTCCAGAAGAAGGATGGTTCAACACGCCTTTGCATTGATTATAATGAGCTCAAAAAAATCATGGAAAAGAACAAGTATCCTTTATCGTGAATTGATTACTTGTTTGATCTACTATGTGGAGAAAAATACTTCTTCAAGGTGGATCTATCATTGGGATATTTCTAGGTAAGGGTAAAGAAGTAGGATATCCTCTAGACTATTTTTCGTACAAGGAACGAGCACTATGGTTTCATATTAATGAATTTTAGGCTCAATAATTCTACAGAAATCATTATACACGTGATGAATTTTTTACATAGATATTACCTTGAAAATTTTATGGTAGTATTTATAGATGATATTCTAATATACTCTAAAAGTAGGGAGGAGAATGAGTAGCATCTGAGGAGTATTATAAACACCTTGTGAATATATAAGCTCTATGAAAAGTATAAAAAGTGTGGGTTATGGTTGAAGGAAGTATCATTCATGGTACATGTAATCAAAAGAATATTTCTATATGTGGATCTATCAATAAAAAAGAAATCGAGTGATTTCCAAGGCCTAAAACTATTATAGGTATCTGTAGCTTCATGGGGATAGATAGATATTATTTCTGATTTGTGAGAAAATTTTCACGATCGTAAAACCCTCAATCCCAAATAACTCATTTGGGGGTCTAGTTTGAATGGAATGATGAATGTGAATAAATATTAATGAAGTTGAAGAAGTGGATTATCAATTCCCATGAGCTCACAGTACCCATAATTAGGGAGCATTTTTTAATCTCCAGTTATTCTTCGAAGAAGGGCCTTGGATGTGTGTTGATGCAGAGTAATAAAGTCATTGAATATGAAACATGGAAGTTCAATGTTAATGAGAAAAACAATACCACACATGAACTAGAGTAGGAATCTATGATATTTTTGTTCAAAATATGATGGAAATATCTCTTTGGGGAAATGATTGAAATATATACAAATCACAAAAGTCCCAAACTTATATTCACCCTTAAAGAGTTCAACATTTTTCAATGAAGATGGTTAGACATCATCAAGGATTAAAACTACTCAATCCATTAGTAACCTGTGAATATGATCAAGGTGGAGGGTTCACAAAGTATAAATGACACATTGATTCCTTCATTGATGAGAATTGAAAGGGATCCAATCATCATAGATTTGGTGAAGACAGACATGGGATTCACATAGAAAGGAACATCATCAATTATTTCACCACTTATGTCTCAATAATCTCTTTTAAAAAATTTAAAGGATGCCCAAAAATATGATATGGGATTTCAAAAGAATGTGTAATATATCAAAAAAGGTAAATCCTTTGAGATTAATGTTAATGAAGAAGTAATTGTGATATTTGGGTCACGACTATGTTCTCTGTTTAATTCAGAGTTAAAGAAAGAACATTTTTGATGATTAAAAAAGATTAAATTTCTCCATTCACCTAGGAACAACAAGGATGTATCAGGATCTCTGAGAGAATTATTGGTAAGATAACATGAAGAAGGAGATCGTCATATATAAATCAAAGTGCATGGTATGTCAACAAGTAAAGGATGAGAGGCATAAGTCTAAGGGAATGATGCAACCACTACCCATACCAACATGTAAATGGAAGAACATCACCTTGGACATTATCACTAAACATCCGAAGACATACTAAAGAAACAATGCTTTTTCTGGTCATAGTTGATCTCTTTAAAAACACTTCACACTAAATTGAAATTTAGGAGTATTTCTCATTGGATCAACTGCAGCAGATATACATCAGATATTTGGTAAGGATGCTTGTTGTAACCCAATTGATTGTATCTAATCAAGATCAATGATTCACCTCTATGTTCTAGTAGACTCTCTAACACACTTGGAATATGGAGATGGAAATTAGTACGGCCTATCATCCTCAAAATGTTGGCCATTCTAAGAGGAATATTCATACAATTTAGGACATGTAGAGAGCTTTCTTAATGGACTTCCAAGTATAATAGGATCATCATATTACTCTGGTTTAGTTCTCTTACTATAATAGTTTCCACTCAAGAATCCTAAAGGGTATTTATGATTCCCATTATGGGATGAGGTTTAAAGCACCATAATTTTGATAAGAAATTGAGGAATTAAAACATATATGTCTATAAACGGTCTATGAAATGTTGGAGAAGATTAAGACCATCCAATAGCACATAAATCGTGATCAGATTTGACAAAGGAGCTATGATGACAGACGTCGATGAGACAATGATTTTAAGGTCAGAGAAATGGTATTGCTCTTACTATATCCATGAAAGGGATATAAAATATTTGTGAAGAAGGGAAGTCTTATACCAAGGTAGATCAACCATTTTGAGATCCTTGATTGAATTATAGTAGTGGACTAAAAATTAGAACTCCTAATGAACTTGTCTCAAGTCAATGATGTATTCTATGTATCACTCTTAATGATGTGCATAGATGAACCATCACATGTACTCAATCAAATGGTGATACTAGTGGATATTGACCACTCCTATGAGGATAAGATATTGATGATCTTATATATTAGGGAAAACGTTAAAAAAATATGATAATTCCCCTCATCAATGTGATGTGGAGAAGCAATAGGTTTGAAGAAGTAACATGGGAAATGGAGGATGTGATGAGGCATATTTACCTTCATTAGTTATACTTTTGGAAATGGAAATTTCTATGGAAAAATTTCCCATGGGGTGATGGTTTTAATTGTCCGATACTTTATTAATAAAATTCAAATTTTTTAATGTCTTATGTATATAGAAAACACATGAACTTTTTATTTATTATTTGTTTTAAATGACCATTATGTATCATTAACATTGATAATATAGATGTTGATTTGTGATCGAACAAATAATATAAATATATGGATTGAAAAAATCCTTTCAACCAAGAAAAAAGAGATGATGGCTTCATCCAGTAGACTTAGGCCACACAAAGCTCATTTTTTCGAAGCTTGGAAAATACATAGAATCGATGGGCCTCAATATTGACCACTCTAAAGATTCACTTCAACAAGTTAGGATTGAATGGAATCACCTAAGGGATATTTTCTTGTTAATAGAGATTACCTCATTGGCGACGTTTTCTGAGCTACACCAAGAGTTTGTCAGCATCACACACCATACTATTAGGTCTTATTTGGGTCATATAAGTGGTTATGTAACAAGGAATTAGTTATTTATTGTGTAATTCCTTTTGATAAATAAAACTTTTATTCCATCAATTTATTTATGGTAATAGTCTTTATAAAAAAATCATTAATTTGATAAATTATTTTTTCTGGTAAAAAAGATAAATTTGAGAAATATATGAATTATTATATTAAAAATAACTATTATAAAAACAATTATTATATAAGATGATTATATCAGTTAATTTTCTATATATGATTAGGTGATCAGATTGATAATATTTATATTTTTATACAATAAAAAATGAAATTTTTTAAAGAATTCATTTTATGGAGTTAATATATTTTGAAAAAAATTAATATTATAATAATATATTATTACCAAATTACATTAATTAATAAGATATTAATATATAATTTTTTTTATGTCAAATGTAATACATAATATTATTTCAAAACATCTTTTATAAAAACCCATCAATTTTCAGTAAGTGTTGGCTCTCATTTTAAATGTGAAAATTCAAAAATTTAGAAAATTATTTAGATAAAATTAATAATATTTTTGGAATCAAAATGTAAAAATTATCCAATGGTTAATTTTTCATAATTTTTTGAGACAATTGAATTTGTGGGTAAAAATTAAATAATATATAAATATATATTTTGTTTTATGATATCATAATGATCCAATATCTAGTTAATAAATAAAATAAAAGTGATCATTGAAAAAATCAATTTTTAAAATATAAATAGAATTATTTTATATTTATTTAAAAAATATTATAATTCCATAGTGGATCCTCCGAAAAGTCCAACATAATTTATGATTTTATGTATCTTTCCTCAATATTGTAACTCACCTCCAAAAAATCATGTTGAATATTTTAAAATCCATGGACCTTGTACTTAAAAAAATAATTTTTCCCACCCTTATATGGAAAAATCCTTGGCCAAAATTCTGGAAAATGTTTATGTTTTTTGATATTTAACTATATAGATTCGAAAACATAATTTTGGGAAATATTAAAGAATTCCCCCAACATTTCCTGTATAATACCAACCAAGATCCAATTTATTATCACTAAGAATACTTATGTCACGTTCTCACTCTGTTTTATTCTATCTATAATCCTCCCAATGCCCCCCAATATCATAATAAGCCCCTTCTCAAGCTTTTGAAGTCAAACGCTCAAGTAAGGGTTTTCTTCCTTTCTCATTTTTATATAGATTTCCACAAATAATTACAATATTATTTTCAATTAAAGATGAATGGGTATGTTTTTTAACCTCCCTCATAATACCCTTATTATTTTATAATTATGAGATACCACTTTATATATCATTAATTCCTCCCCTGAACAACTCTTACTGTTCTGAAATTTCTTAAGAGTTATTCTTTTTCTCCAATTTCATCATGTTTATTTTATTATATTACTCTTTCTGTTTTGAAATTACATGTTTTGGGACATGTATTTATATGAAACCCATTCTGTATATTTCTTTATATACGAGGATAGAGCCATTTCCCCCTCATCTTCCATTTTTATGAATGTTTATGTCACGTTGTTAGGCAGCCAAAATTGAACTATGAATTTCAATTTCCAAAACATTGTGTAGTGAATACCATACACATTCCCTATCAAGGTTGTTAACTTTTGTCCACATATAAATGTTTTTTGAGTACTCACATTTATGTATTCCACACCCATTTATTATGGAATAAATTATGATATTGAATGATTACCATTCTTTATGATCTTTGTGGTACACTTATGCATGATAATAAAATGAATGTAACGGGTTCACAAAGAATTACATAGCTCTCCAATGTAATTTTGTAACATTATTTAATTATTTTAAAGGTATTTTTCAGGTAATTTATAATATTTCTTTGTTTTAGGGGTTTCCCATGCATTTTTGGAGGAATGGGTGAATTTTTACAATTTGGGCCAAACCGTGAGCCCATTTCCAGATATAAAACTAAATTTTGTTGCTTTTATAAATCCACATGTTTCCAAGATGTTTCAACCATTACACTTCCCACATGGACTCCACTATCATATTAAAACAGCAATATTTATTTTGACACCATAGGTATAAGGCCCGAGCCTTAAACCGTACTTAATTTTGATTTATTACAAGATTACACATTGAGGATCTTTTCGGGTTTAGAGTTTTAGAGAATTAGATCATACAACTTGCAATAAATTACACAAATAAAAAAGTGGTTACATAAAGATAGTATTCTTCTTTCCAATCAATGGAAACATATTTAAAATAAAACATGTATTCTTTCTTGACACTTCCTGGACACTATTATCATATCATGTACCTTTCCCTTGACCTGTGAAAAACATTTCAAAAAAAACATGGGATGAGCATAAAAAGCTCAGTAAGGGATATAAAAATATGGAAAGGAAACATGGGTGCATATATACATCAGATTGAATTCATACTTTACCCATAAAACATAAGCACTTTAACATACCTCATCAAATCATGAATAAATCATAGAAATCATAACACATAAAGGTAGCTTGAGGCATTCATAACATTCTTACGTAGGGATTAACCCTCTTGGTTACGTTTGGAATACCCATCACAGTATATTACATAAATCTATTCGTAGAAACCTTAAAATTTCACTCCTTCACGTTACCCAATGCATTGGAGAGCTATATCGGGCTCACCCGCCCTTAGTTTATCACGTAACCAATCGTCTTCATAATAATTCCCAAGAACCTCAACATAATCGTATCACATAAAACATGCATAACATTTCCACCTTTCAATCACAAGATATCAATACAGCACATTGATATAAAAACATTATGGAATCCATTTTCAATACCAAAATAAAAGAAAAGTAAAACATGGTATTTATTTTTCTTTTAAAAAGAAGGTATGGTTTGTAGTGGAAGCCGAAACTCAAATATTGGTCACGGCGGTGGAGAAGTTGTTGTTGCCGCATACGTATTACAAAAACACTCCCTTTTGTCGTTTATTAAATGCTTTGTATAAAAAAAGATTCTCTTTTTAATAAACGTAAAAGTAAACGGGGTTTATACACTGTATAAAAGAAGGTTGTGTATAAAACAAAATATGCCTCAATGAAAGGAGATTGAGACGAAGTGCCGTACCTCGGGTCCGACTTGACTCGATCGTTCTTTAATGTCCGGAATAATAAACTTGAGATAATTTTTACTTACATAAGAACCTTTTTCAAGTTCATTATTCCTTTTATATCACTTATTTCTATGTCATTAACACTATGTAATTATTTAAGTTAATAACGGTGGTTTTAACGATCACTGGTACTTGAGTAAAAAATAAACCCTTTATAATTACAAGTTGTTTATGTATCCATTATATCAAGAATTATAATCATGATGTATTTATCATATATATTTAGTATATACATGCATTTTATAATATTACATAATCCTTTGGTGGAAAGAAATGAAATGCACCGTTCATGGAGACGGTAAGCCGTACATACGCATGAATGCTACTTTCATTTCTATTTTATATTTTACAGAATGGAATCATAATGATATAAAGGTATATTATAATTCCAGTATAATATCATATATAAGATCATTGTTGCATCCTTTATACATCCAACATATGGTATTTAACTAAGCAAATCTCTTTGAGGGGGCGGTAGTCCGCACTTCCTTAAATGAAGATGTCGCGTTTACCCATAATGGAAACCATAAAGGTATCCCCAAAATGAAAAATACATAAGACTAAGGAAAATATAAAAATATTATATATCATATATAAATATAGTGACATCTTAATGGCCACCTTTTAAGGTGTTAAAAGAATGTTGAACAATCATCGTTTCGGGAGGTATAAATTCACCATCCACAGAAACAATATGTCCTTTAACCATTAGATGTAGGTGTGTGTAAGTGTAGCTAGAATACTTCTTATAATAACATCATAGTTTATTGAGGATACTGCATTTGTTACAAAAGAAAATAATAAAAAGAGTTTAGGGTGTTGGAGAAGCAAAATCATACAAAAGGAATCAAAAGAAGACATTACCTTAAAATCGGGTAACTCTCATAGATTTGAGCCCAAAGGCCTCCTTGGGAAGACTTATTCCTAAAGTAAGGCTTCAAGGAGTAATAGAGGGATGTGGAGAGCCAAAATGGGTAGGGGTTGGCCGAGCCAAAGGCTTTGGGAGTGTGCGATAGGAGGTAGAGGTGGGGGCCTTTTATAAGAGGAGAGGAGGGGCACTCTTGGAATGTAAAGAAAAGTCACTTTATTTTAAAATGGTATTCAGATTTAAGAGGTCCCACATTGATTTCTTTCTAGGCTAAGGTGATAAGGGTTCGAAATCCACCCATCCAATAGGTTTTGGCCATGTATAGGTCTTAGATTTTACATTATCATTCCATTTTATTTAAATCGTAAAATAATGAGGTCATCGCTACATCATCATGATGTCATAAATAATTTAATATATTTAAAGTCTAAAAACTATAAGAAAAATTCTATGATGTAGGAAATTGTTTTATCTTTCAAATTACTATTTATAACCAAAAATATGAACTTTATAACTTAATGTAAAAATTGTTTTAGTAAAACATCTCATGTTTGTGTCATTTTTACTTTTACATTAAATAAAAAGTTATTTTTGTCATTTCCAAACCAAAGTGGCTCCATGGGGTCCCCAAGATGACCCATGGATTGTCTTGGTCGGCCATGACAGATCCAATGAGGGTAGTACATGTGTCAAGCTCATATAATTTTATTAAAGCATTATTTTTACCTTAAACTACACTAATTACCTCTAATCACGATTAAGAACTTAAGAGTTACTATTCACCAAAAAATTATTTTAATCTAATTGAACCACATTTTACTTCTTAATGACAACCATGTTTGTCGGATTTTTGAAATTCAAAACTCAAAAGTGGTAAAATTTCATTGAAACGAAAAATCAGTTTTTATAAGTACCACATAGTGGTTTCACTATTCATCAAAAATTGAAGTTTTTCAGAAAAATACCAAAAATTCACCCTAAGATATATTTGATATTCCGAATTCAAAAATAAAGTATATTTTACAAAATTTAAAACATATAAGTCACATTAATTAATTTAATAATTAATTCCTGCTGTCATGACAAATAGCGTTTTTTATGAAACAATAAGTATCAAAAGTTGGACACCTGTTTAAGTCCAATTTCAAAGTGAAATTGATTCCAATGACCACCATTGGATTAAATGGTAAAAATATATTCTAATTTCACATCAAAACCAATTCAAAAGATAATATAATCATATAAATAAATTATATTAAAAAGCAGTTTTTATGTAAAATGTATTATTTTTCACTAATCATTAAAAAAAATGAACATTGTCTTAAAAATACCAAAAACTGACACAAAGTAAATTTTGATGTCCCAATCATAAAGATTAAGTTTATTTTGACAAACACAGCTTATAAAATTGTCAAAATATAGATTTAAAAATGGTTTTCCATCAAAAGGCAGTAAAACAATCTTTGAAGAATATTAGTGTATTTCATGCATAAGATTGTATTTATTGTCATTTTAAGCCTCTAAAACCCTATCTTAATCATTAATAGACATAGATATAAATATCTAAAATTAATTACTTACTTGGGATGTTACATCCTTCCCCCCTTTTGAAAATTGCGTCCCCGCAATTTATCTACTTATCAAATATATGGGGGTACTTATCCCTCATTGCATTTTCAGATTCCCATGTTGCCTCTTCCATCATGTGGTTTTTCCAAAAAACCTTTACTTGATTAATCTCCATATTCCGTAACAATTTCTCCCTGTGGTCAAGAATCTGGACTGGTTGTTCCTCATAAGATAGGTTCTCTTCCTGCTGAACTACCTCTGGACTCAAAACATGAGATGGATCTGGAATATACTTTCTCAACATCGAAACGTGAAAAACATTGTGTACCTGAGATAAACTCGGAGGAAAAGCCACCCGGTATTCAACTGATCCAACTCTCTCCAGAATTTCATATGGTCCAATAATCCTTGGACTCAGCTTTCCTTTCATACCAAATCTCATCACACTTTTCCAAGGAGAAACCTTGAGAAAAACATGATCACTTACCTCGAAAGATAGATCCTTCCTCCAGTTATCTGCATAACTCTTCTGCCTGCTCTGAGCTATTCTAATGTGCTTCTAAATCAGCTGAACTTTTTCTGCCATCTCTTCTACCAACTCTGGTCCCATCAACTTCCTTTCACCCACTTCATCCCAGAAAGCTGGAGTTCAACACCGCTTCCAATATAATGACTGAAATGGTGCCATCTGTATACTAGAATGAAAACAATTATTATATGAAAATTCAACCAAAGAAAGATATTGGTCCCAACTTCCCTGATAATCCATAGATAAAGAACGTAGCATATCATCCTATGTCTGAATTTTTCGTTCTGACTACCCATCTGATTGAGGATGAAAAGATGTACTAAAATTTAATTCAGTACCCAACGACTTCTGAAGGCCTTTCCAAAAGTTATAAGTGAACCTAGGATCACGTTCAGATACAATGGAGAGGGGAACTCCATGTAACCTGACTATCTCTTTAAGATACAAACGGGAAAGTTGATCTAGGGAAAAAGTATCTCGTATAGAAAGGAAATGAGCATATTTAGTCAAGCGATCAACAATAACATAGATTTCCTTATTACCTCGAGATGTCTTCGGTAATCCCACAACAAAGTCCATGGATATATTCTCCCATTTCCACTCTGGCACTGGTAAAGGATGAAGCATCCCTTTCAGTAACTGATGCTCTACATTAACCTGTTGACATGTCCAGCACTTCACAGTAAAATTAGCAATATCTCTTTTCATTCCATCCCACCAGTAATACTCCCGCAGATCTCGATACATCTTAGTACTTCCAGGATGAACAGAAAACGAAGAACTATGAGCTTCACATAACAACTCTCTCTTCAACTGTGAATCACAAGGCACACACAATCTATTCCTAAATTTCAAAACGCAATCATTATCAATGTTGAATTCAGGCAACTTACCTTTCTGAACCAGGTCTACCTTTTTCTACAACTCACTGTCTTGCTTCTGTGCTTGCTTGATTCTATCTGATAGAGATGACCTCACTGATACCTAAAACAAGACAGAAGAAGTTCCTTCACCAACAACTTATATGCCGAAGTTCATCAAATCCTTGACCAAAGGATCATGTTCCAAACGCAACATTGCTAATGAAGAATTACTTTTTCCACTCAAAGTATCAGCCACTTTATTTTCTTTTCCCGGATGGTAATGAATTGTACAATCATAATCCTTGATTAATTACAGCCATCTCCTCTGTCTCATGTTTAACAAATTCTGAGTGAATATATACATTAAACTTTTGTGATCTGTATATATTTCACACTTTACTCCATACAAATGATGCCTCCAAATTTTTAAAGTGAAAACAACAGCAGCTAATTCCAAATCATGTGTAGGTTAATTTACCTCATGAGTTTTCAATTGTCGTGAAGCATAAGAAATTACCTGATCATTCTACATTAGGACGCAACCAATTCCTTTCAATGAAGCATCTCTGTATATAACAAACTCACCATTCTTGGAAGGTAGTGCCAAAACTGGAGCATTCACCAATCTTGTTTTCAATTCCTGAAAACAGTCTTCACATTCTTTTGTCCAGATAAACTTAACACCCTTATGAGTTAGCTTAGTCATTGGACTAGATAACCGTGAAAAATTTCTAACAAAACCTTCAGTAATAGCCTGCAAAACCAAGGAAGCTACGAATCTCAGTTACATTTTTGGGTCTTGCCCATTGTTCAAAAACCTTTGTTTTTGCAGGATCAACAGTTATCACATCTTTAGAAACAATATGACCAAGGAAAGAAATTTTTTGCAACCAAAACTCACACATTCTGAATTTTACATACATTTTATTTTCTTTTAAGGTTTTCAAGATAACCCTTAAATGTCTTTCATGATCCTCCTTACTTTTAGAAAACACCAAAATATCATCAATGAAAAGCACCACAAACTAATCCAAGAACTCATGTAAAATTCTATTCATTAAGTCCTTGAATATAGCAGGTGCATTGGTTACCCCAAAAGGCATTACTACAAATTCATAATGGCCATATCTTGTACGGAATGTGGTCTTCAGAACATCTGCTTCCTTTACCTTCAGCTGATGGTACCCCGATCTCAGGTCAATCTTTGAAAGAAACTGAGCTCCCTGGAGCTGATCAAACAAATCATCGATATGAGGCAAAGGATATATGTTCTTAACAGTGATGTTATTCAAGGCTCTATAATCAATGCAAAGTCTCATTGAACCATCTTTATTTTTAACAAATAAAATAGGAGCACCCCATGGTGATGTGCTAGGTCGAATGAAACCTTTCTCTAATAAATCATGCAATTGCTCCTTCAACTCTAAAAGTTCAATTTGAGCCATTCAATAAGGGGGTTTTGAAATTGTCTTAGCATCAGGAACTAAGTCAACAGTAAACTCAACTTCTCGATCTGGTATTATTCCAGGCAACTCATTAGGAAAAACATTAGGATACTCAATTACCACTGGCACATCATTAATCTGAATAGTTCCTTTATTTTCAACGATGTGTGCAAGGTAACATTCATTTCCATCTTTTACATGTTTCTTGGCCTCTTGCAAAGTTATCAACAGTAAGGGTTCATTCTTGTACACAAACTGAAAGTCTTTCTGAAAAGAAACTTCTTTAGCTCTACAGTCAATCTTAGCATGGTAAATAGAGTGCCAATCAATACCCAGGATTACATTAAACTCTACTAGAGGTCGAACAATAAGGTTTGCAAGTAGGTTCTTTCCACAGATAAGGATAGGAAGATTCTTATAAATTCCTTTTTCCACAACATTTCCCCCATGTGTTTTTACCAAAAGTTCAGGAATCATTTCTTGAGATGGTATTCCCATTTTACTAGAAAAGGTTTCAGAGATGAAAGAATGTGTAGACCCTGAATCAAACAACACACTGGAATAATCTGAAAAAACAAAAAAAGTACCAGATACAACTTCATTTTATGGCCCAACATCTGCTGAAGTAGTTGCAAAGGATTTCACCACCCCTTTCTGCTTGTAGTCTAACTGCATCCCAAAACCCAAGCTCTTTGTTGGACACTCGTTTTCATAGTGACCCATCTCATTGCACTTATAACATTTCACTAACTGTAAATCAAATTTGGTCTTACCATCAACCTGATATTTTCCAGTGCAATAACGAGCCTTATGTCCCATCGTACCACATCGGTAGCACTTTACAGAATTCAGAAGACATTCCCCATCATGAATTTTCCCCCATTTATCACAAACTGGAAACATAGATTCTTACCATTAGACTTTTTTGAAGAATTCTTACCTTTCTCCTGCCACCTCGGTCTCTTCTTCTGTTGGTTGTTATAGAACACTTGATCATCTGAAAACTCCATTTCCACCTTCTCAGCACATCGAACAAGCCATTCATAAATTTTATACTCACGAGAAGCTAATGCCCTTAGATATTTTGGCATTAATACTGAGTAAAAATGATTGATTTTACTATCAATGTCTCGGATAAAATTTGGAGCATACCTTGCCAATTGAGTGAACCTTTCTTCATAGGAAGCCACTGAGTCTTCCTCTTGCCTCAATTACAAGAATTTATTTTCCATCCTAAGTCGAACAGCCCTAGGGAAATACTTCTCAAGAATCATACATTTGAATTCATCCCAGTCGAGAGCATCAATCGCATCAGCGTCCCTGATACTTTTACCCATCGACCACCACTGATCTGCTTCACCCTACAAACGATAAATAGCAAGACTAACCTTTTGATTGTCTGAACACCCCATGACATAAAAAATCTTCTCCAGTTATTTAATCCACCCTTCAGCTAGCACAGGGTCAGATGATCCTCTGAATGATGGGGGATGTTGCCTCATGAAATGTTCCACCACTGACATGTTCCTCTGCGGTTGATCTGGATGATCTCGTGTATGGATACCACCGGCATTTATCGCTTGATTCAACTACACCATTACTGCAAAAAAAAACTGTTTAGTTCCAATTCCGACCATCTCAGGATGCTGATTCGGAAGGTTATTTCCTTCTGCATGCCTTCGTAGCACTAATTCCCTGTTTCCTCTGCGGAAAACCATTCTGAACAAACATGTCTTAGATGAAGCAACATGGTAATCTTCAAATAATATATCACTTTAATTTGACCATAAAAAAATATTTTTGTATAATCATTTAATAGAATTCTAACTCCTAAAGTTATCTAAACCGACCTTTGATACCAACTATAAGGCCCCAGCCTTAAACCTTACTTAATCTTGAGTTATTACAAGATTACACATTGAGGATCTTTTCGGGTGTAGAGTTTTAGAGAATTAGATCATAAAACTTGCATTACATTCAACATATAAACAAAGTGGTTACATAAAGATAGTATTATTCCTTCCCATCAATGGAAACATATTTAAAATAAAACATGGATTCTTTCTTGACACTTCCATGAAAATATCATCATATCATGTACCTTTCCCTTGACCTATGAAAAACATTTCAAAAAAAACTTGGGATGAGCATAAAAAGCTCAGTAAGAGATATAAAAATATGGAAAGGAAACATGGGTACATATATACATAAGAATGAAATCATACTTTACCCATAAAACATAAGCACTTTAACATACCTCATCAAATCATGAATAAATCATAGAAATCATAAGACATAAAGGTAACTTGAGTCATTCATAACATTCTTACGTAGGGAGTAACCCTCTTGGTTACATTTGGAATACCCATCATGGTATATTCCCTAAATATCTTTGGAGAAACCTTAAAGTTTCACTCCTTCACGTTACCCAATGCATTGGAGAGCTATATCAGGCTCACCCGCCCTTAGTTTATCACGAAACCAGCCGTCTTCATATTAATTCCCATGAACCTCAACATAATCGTATCACATAAAACATGCATAACATTTCTACCTTTCAATCACAAGATATCAATACAACACATTGATATAAAAACATTATGGAAACCATTTTCAATACCAAAATAAAAGAAAAGTAAAACATGGTATTTATTTTTCTTTTAAAAAGATGGTATGGCTTGTAGAGGAAGCCGAAACTCAAATAATGGTCATGGCAGCGGAGTAGTCGTTGTCTCCGCATACGTATGACAAAAACATTCCCTTTTGTCATTTAGTAAACTCTTCATGTAAAAAAAGATTCCCTTTTTAATAAACGTAAAATTCAACGGGGTTTATACACTGTATAAAATAAGGTTGTGTATAAAACAAAATATGCCTCAATGAAATGAGATTGAGACGAAGTCCCATACCTCGGGTCCGACTTGACTAGATCATTCTTTAATGTTCTCAATAATAAACTTGAGTTAATTTCTACTTGCTTAAGAACCTTTTTAAAGTTCATTATTCCTTTTATATCACTTATTTCCATTTTATTGACACTATGTAATTATTTAAGTTAATAACGGTCATTTTAACGATCATTAGTACTTGAGTCAAAAATGAAACCCTTATAATTACAAGTTGTTCATGTATCCATTATTTCCAGAATTATAATCATGATGTATATATCATATATATCTATTATATACATGAATTTTATAATATTACATATTCATTTATAGGTATAAAATGAAATGCACCATTCATGGAGACGGTAAGCCTTACCTACGCATGAACGCTACGTTCATTTCTATTTCGTATTTTATAGAATGGAATAATAATGATATAAAGGTATATTATAATTCCAGTATAATATCATATATAATATAATAGTTCCATCTTTCATACATCCCACAAATGGTATTTAACGAATCAAATCACTTTGAGGGGGCGGTAGTCCGCACTTCCTTAAATGAAGATATCGCGTTTACCCATAATGGAAACCATAAAGGTATTCACAAAATGAAAAATACAGAATCTTAAGGAAAATATAAACATATTATATATCATATATAAATATAGTGACATCTTAATGGCCACCTTTGAAGGTGTTAAAATATTGTTGAACAATCATCGTTTCAGGAGGCATAAATTCACCATCCACGGAAACAATATGTCCTTTAATCATTAGATGTAGGTGTGTGTAACTGTAGCTAGAATCCTTCTTATAAAAACATCCTAGTATATTTATGATACTGTATTTGTTACAAAAGAAAAGAATAAAAAGTGTTTAGGGGGTTGGAGAAGCAAAATCAAACAAAAGGACTCAAAAGAAGACATTACCTTAAAATCGGGTAACTCTCTTAGATTTGAGCCCAAAGGCTTCCTTGTGAAGACTTCTGCCAAAAGTGAGGCTTCAAGGATTATGAGAGGGATGTGGATAGCCAAAATGTCCAGGGGTGGCCGAGCCAAAGGCTTTGGGAGTGTTGTTAAGGTGGTAGAGGTGGGTGCCTTTTATAAGAGGAGAGGAGGGGCACTCTTGGAAGGTAAAGAAAAGTAACTTTATTTTAAAATGGTATTCAGATTTAAGAGGTCCCACATTGATTTGTTTCGAGGATAAGGTGATAAGGGTTCTAAATCCACCCATCCAATAGGTTTTGGCCATTTTTAGGTCTTAGATTTTATATAATCATTCCATTTTATTTAAATCGTTAAATAATGAGGTCATCGCTGCATCATCATGATGTCATAAATAATTTAATTTATATAAAGTATAAAAATTATAAACAAAATACTATGATGTAGGAAATAATTTTATCTTTAAAATGACTATTTATAATCAAAAATATTATCTTTATAACCCCATGTAAAAATTGTTTTAGTAAAACATCTCATGTTTTTGTCATTTTTACTTTTACATTAAATAAAAAGTTATTTATGTCATTTCCCAACCAAAGTGGCTCCATGGGGTCCCAAAGTTGACCCATGGATTGTATTGGTCGGACATGATACATCCAATGATGGTAGAACATGTGTCAAGCTCATCTCATTTTTTTAAAGCATTATTTTTACCTTAAACTACACTAATTACCTCTAATCGCGATTAAGAACTGAAGAGTTACTATTCAGCAAAAAATTATTTTAATCTCATTGAACCACATTTTACATCTTAATGACAAAAATTTATGTCGGATTTTTGTAATTCAAAATACAGAAGTGGTAAAATTTCATTTAAACGATAAATCAGTTTTTATAAGTACCACTTAGTGGTTTTACTATTCATCAAAAATTGAAGTTTTTCAGAAAAATACCAAAAATTCACCCTAATATATATTTGATATTTAGAATTCAAAAATGAAGTCTATTTTAAAAAATTCAAATCATATATGTCACATTAATTAATTTAATAATTAATTCCTGCTGTCATGACAAATAGCGTGTTTTTGTGAAACAATAAGTATCAAAAGATTGACACCCGTTTAAGTCTAATTTCAAAGTGAAATTGATTCCAATGACCACCATTGGATTAAATGGTAAAAATATATTATAATTTCACTTCAAAACCAATTAAAAAGATAATCTAATCATATAAATAAATTTTATTAAAAAGCATTTTTGATGTAAAATGCAGTATTTTTCACTATTCATTAAAAAAATGAACATTGTTTGAAAAATACCCATGATTCGCAAAAATTAAATTTTGATGTCCCAATCATAAATAATAAGTTTATTTTGACAAAAATAGATTATAAAATTGTCAAAATATAGATTTAAAAATGGTTTTCCATCAGAAGGTAGTAAAACAATCTTTTAAGAATAGTGTATTCCATGCATAAGATTGTATTTATTTTCGTTTTAAGCCTCTAAAACACTATATTAATCATTAATAGAAATAGATATAAATATCTATTTTTCATTACTTAGTTGGGATGTTAAAATAGGGATCCAAAATCATGGTGGATTTGATTAATTTATTAAGGAATTGGGAAAACTTGTGAGACCATTTCTTGTTTAAAAAATAGTTTCATTCATAGATCATTAAATTTATATTTTATTTGTGATTCCCATCCCACCTGATCTCACTAACCCTAGGCACACCCCCCATGTTCTTTTATATATCTTTGGAGTTTGTATTAATTTCTAATTAGGTTAAAGGTTCTTAGTATTTCTCAAATCATCCAAATTTGAAAAGGTAATTTGTATCTTTCATTACACCTTAATATTTTACACTTTTCCATTATTTCAATTCCCACACGACCTCTTCATACTTATTTGAACCTACATGTTAGATGTGGCTACTTGGAGATTTAACTGTTGGTATATTTGGGGATATTTCTTCATGACCACTCGATTAAGTGGGATTGCTTCCTTCCTTTCCCATTTGCTTACGTTATATTACATATTTCTTGATGTCCATAATATTAAGAAAGTATGGATTCAAACATAGGGTATATTTTTTATTTTTATGGTCCAATCCTGTGATTTTAGGTTTGTTTTCACCATTTTTTTGTACGGAGGTGGTGTGGTTGATGTTCTACACAAGTATTTCAAGGTTTTGACATACATTGAAGGTGATTCCATGTGTATGAATTGTAGAATGATTTTTATTTCTATATTTATATTCTCTCATGTTACTCTTTAATTATTTTTATTGAAAAAACAACCTTTTTTATCATTTGTAAATTCGTCGATTTTTATGTTCCAATTCTGTGATAAAATGGGTGTTTCACTTTTTCATTCAATGTTGTTCCAATTGGCGTTGCTTTATAATTCATGGAATGGATTTATAAAAATGTTTTATTGTGGAAAATTGTGGTTTGGTGTAATATTTGTATGCATTTTGTGTTGAAATAGGGTTTTTAAATGGATTTTATGTTCAAAGTGTTGTTATAAATTTTTTAATTATTTAATCGAAATTATAAGTTTATGTTTGACTTATACAAATGGTGAAAACCTTGTTTATATAATGCCTTGAGTGTGTATGACCCTAACTGGGGTTTTTATATGTAAATTTAATTTGGTAGCATGTGCAAATTTTTTGAGCACAAAGAGGAAAACCCAGGTATCTAGGTTGGTACATGTTTACTATCATGCAAAGTGATCCGGAGTGGGTTTTTAGTATTTAAATTAGCAAGTGTGTTGTTGACCACAATAACAAAACTATGATGATGATGATTTTGGGTAGCACTAGGATATGGGTGGTTCCCCTACTAGTGTCTCATGCCTGAGAACATATATTTTTTGGTGACTTTCACACCGAGATTTGAGGTACATGGGGCTCACAACTAACTAGTGCATATGGGTGTTCTTGTGTTGAGTACTCATTGACTATTTGAAATGTATATTTGGATTCTAGTGTGTTTAGATGGAAAATTAAGCAACATAAACGTTTTATTTAAATATACCTATTTTTTATGTTTCCCACTTTGAAAACAATTCTCATTTAAAAGATGTGCCTTTAGATTTTATTGCTACTAGACTTTATTTACAACATTTGAAATATCTTAATCTTATAATAATTTGAACGTGGAATATTTTTGGAGGTATCATATTGGGAATATGATCACACCATACATACACCATTGGGTTTTAGTATACTTGGTTATGTTTTACATAGCTAAGGACAAGGATTTTGGAGGCGGTTGTTCAGGTTTCCTTTTTCTTCCATTGTGCAATTTTGTGGAGATAGCTCATGGGTGATGACCTATTGTTGTGTGGTAGTAATTGGGTTGTTTTGGTGTTAATTTTGTAGTTTGGGACCAATTTTTTCATGTTAAAAACATTTTATTTAGTATTGAATTGTTAATTAAGCCTTATTTGTAATGAATTTTCAGATTCATTTTATTGATTGTATTTGGTTCTTTATGTATCATAATTTATGTAAATCATTCCCAAAAAATTATTTATGATACCTGAGAACTTTTTTGCAGCCCATGGAGATTGGGAATTCCCTTCGGTCCTAGCCATGGGCCAGGTTTGGTGATGGTTTTTTTGGAGACCAAATCCAGTTCATGACAAAATGGTATCGGTGGGGGTTAATATTTTTGGGTTATATTATTTTTTTGGATGATTCAGGCTAGACATGAGATAAGAATTTCAGGGCTTTGAGTTTTTTTCAAGAGTAGGGATCCTGGACCACAACTCTCATGACAAATCGTAAGTTACCATGGGACATTGGAGTTGTTTGTCTGACTTCACTTCCAGCTGAGACATGTGGGCTACAGAAAACATGTGGACATCAGGTGTGGTGAAGTAGTTGACTATTTTATTGTTGAATTTTTTTGGATTATTAATATTTTATTTTATTGATGAAATTTTTTCAAACAGTTGTACTAATTTATTTTCTTATGATTGATTCTGTTTTGTAGAACATTCTCCCCCTTGGAAAGCTCACATGCACCCATGGGAGGAATCAAGAGAGAGTTCACCCTCAACTATTGATCAGAGTCTAGTTAAGGTTCTGGCTCAGGCTGTCCAAGCTCTAGGATAGGGAATGTATCATATTACAGCTCTATTTAGAGAATAAGATACTAGTCCTAGGAAGGAAATTTTTTTTAAAAAAAAACAGGCCTCTTACTTTCTAAGGTAGCACAAAACCGCTGGAAGTTGAGGAGTGTCTCAAAATGATTGAGTGCATGTTTGAGTTCCTAGAAACACATGAGGAGGTCAACGTAAAATTTGCATATTTCTTATTAGATGGTCCTATCTGAAGGTGGGGTAAATTAGTTCTTCAATCTTGGAAGCAAGAGCAGAAAAGATTTATGTACTTTGAGGTTATCTTCAACAACTAGTATGACCCTAATGTTTTTGCAGATTCTCAGTCTTGATTGTTTATGGAAGTTTTTTAGGGGGATCTTTCTGTGATGGAGTATGTCATCGATTTTTATGAATTGTTATAGTATTCTTTGGAAATGGTCTCTAATGAGAAGATGAAGGCCCCGAAGTTCATGAGGGGGATGCGGCCATTGATATATTCTCAGGTCTTCCTATTCAAGCTGAAAACCTATACTATATTGGTGGATAGATCTTTCATGGTAGAGATAAGTCACAAGAGGAAGGATGGAATCTCTTGGATAGTATCAAGAATGGGCAGTAATAGTTCTTCTAAGAAGAAAATTAAGTGAGAGGGGAATGTGAAGATGGTAGGTGGCGTATCATGCCAACCTTCCAGGTTGTTCTCTTCAATGGCTTATGATGCGAGGTCTATCGTGTGACACCGGTAAGGGAGGTCAGGTTACATCTGACCAAAATGAACATCTCTTACAGAGCCTTATTATCAGTGTAAAGTTATGGTACAATTGCAATGATTTTTCAGGATGGAATGTCCACTCCTGAGTGGGGAAAAATCTAGGGCTTCCAAAGGGACGTCAGTTTAGTCAGAGTCATCTATAATGATGGAATCTCAGTTCAGTGGCCATAGTGGTAGGTTCAGCTCATCTTTTGGTCATATCCTTTTCATGGTAGATCAAAAGGAAATTGGTCTCTCTCATGAAGAGACAATGAATCTTCATGTGGTGGATCAGACACCAGTGAGATCATATGTAGGACCATCGATAGTTAGAGGTATCATTTTGATTGAATCTTCTATAGTTACTACGATTTTTCATACTTTTTACACTATTTAATTCATATCTTCCTGTTTTATGAACACATTGAATTTTATATCTATGATTTTTTATTTTGTGATGGAGTTGGTGATTCCGATAAGAAATAAGAAGGATTAGGCTCTCAGGTGCCCATCTTGTGCGCTTTCCATGTCAGAGTTTTAGATGGTGTGGGAACTCCTTGTCATAGTTATGGTTCTATTTTACGAGATAGTTGGAATGGATAGGATGATACACTTTAATTCACACAATGATTTCTATAGTTAATGGGTCATTTTCATAGAACCCAATGGGAGTTGTCAGTTTTTCCTTGGGTATTGGGGTCCTCAGTCGGGTCTTGAAAGTCCTCCACTCCATGAGTTGGGTAATATTTTCCTCAAGTAATTTCAACTCATGATAGAGGATGATGGTATTTTTCATAAAGGTAGACTACCAATGTAGTGGATGGGTTTCTAGAGGCCTTCCCAGATGATGTTTCCATCATGTCTCTAGAAGAAGATGTGGAGTTCTCGATCAATTTAGTGCGAGGAAAACAGCCAATATATATTACCTTATAATGAATAGACCCCACCAAGATGAGGGAATTAAGGATAAACCTGTATAATATGGAATCCAAAATATTCATTCACCCGAGCAACCCTCATTGTTCCTCTTCTATTATTTTTGGCATAGGTGTTCCATTGATACATCTGGTTGTATATTGATTACCCGAATCTGAACAAGGTAACCATAAAAAAAAATATCATCTTTCCTAAATATATGATTTTCTGACAATTTTAATGGGGTAGTTGGTTATAAAAAATTGATTTGCATTCAGGTTACCATTAACTCTTGGTGAAAGAGTTAGATATATAGAAGATATCCTTCTGAAGCAGGTGCAACCACATTGAGTACATGGGCATACCCATTGGATTGACCAATGCTCTAGTAGTCTTTATGGAACTTAGGAATAGATTGTTACACCAATTTAATTACTACTTCTTCAAGGTATTCATTGTTTAAATCATGGTTTACTTGAGTTATGAGGTGAAACATGAAAATCATTTGTGGATCGTGTTGGGATCCTTGCGAGAGCACCGCCTCCATTAAATGTTGTCCAAGTGAACATTCTGAAATATGGAGTTGAATATTTTAGGACATGTTATCTATGATTAGGGTGTTTTAATGGACCCCAAAAATGTAATTACAGTTATGTATTGGGAGCATCAAAAGAACAGGTTTGAGATTCAGAGTTTCCTCACCCTAGCTAGTTACAAAAGTCAGTTTTTTCGAGATTTCTCCGGTCTTATATCATCCATGACCAAGCTAACCTAGAATGGGGTGAAGTTTATATTGCTCCCAGAGTATTTGGAATACTTTTAATAATTTAAGTAACAATTGAATACCACCCCATGACAATTTTTATAGAGGTTTTAATGGGGTATGAGATGTATTGCAACACTTCAGACATGGGTCCTGGTTGTGTTCTTATACAGTGTGACCATGTGGTGGTGTATGGTTCTCTCAAACTCACTACACATGAAAAGAATTATCTAACACAAAACTTGTCGTTTGCAGCTATGATGCATTATTTGAAGACTTGGAGTCAGTTTCTCTTTGGGGAGAATTTTTTGGTCCACACTAATCACAAAATCACCGCCTGCATATTCTTAGTGGTGGATATCAGTTTGAGTTAGCGCCGCTATGTCGTGTACCTGTTGGGGTTCGACTTTGACATAGTCTACACAACATGAAAGTTAAATGTGGAGGAATATAATTTTATTCATAATGTAACAGTACAAGAACTGGGTAATTCTAGTGAAGAGTAGACTCTGATAGGGATCTTTTCTTAGATTCATGTGGAGACCCAAGAGAATTATAGAGGTGTTTTCATGATGAGCATTCAGCTCACTCCTTCTACCTTAGATTTGATTCATCGAGAAAAGCCAAGTTATTAGCTTTTTTATAAGTTGAGGTAGTTTCTTCATGGTGAGGGGATATCATCAGATTGGTCTTCCTCTCCCAAGGGTATTTTGTTCTTTAAGGGTCGATCTATAGTTTTTTCATCTCTATGGAAGGTGGTGAAGCAGGATAGCCACCAGTCTCAGTGGGATATCTATCCTAGTGCTACCAAGATTTTTTATGATTTTAATTGGATGTTTTGGTGTATTGGTATGAGATGAGACATAGCTGAATTTGTGTCGAGATGCTACATATATCAGCATTTTAAAGCATAGCACTAAAGGCCCTATATATTTCTCCAACCATTACCCATTCATACCTAGTAGTGGGAATAGGTCTTTATAGACATCATTATTAGAATTCCTCATACACCTCATGGTAAGAATACCATAAGTATAGTGATTTATCATCTGACTAAAACAGAAAACTTCATCTTGATCAAATATAGGGAAAATGTGGTTGATTTGGGTTGTTTGTATCATCAAGAGGTGGTAAGGGTTCATGGTGTTCCATCGGCAGTTGTCTCCAAAAGAGACCTCTATTTCACATATCAATTTTGGGAAGTACTTAATAAGGATTTGGGGTCACATATTAAGATGAGAACTGCATACTATCCTCAAATTGATGGTCAGGTAGAGTGGACTAAACAGATAATAGAGGACATGCTCGGTGCATGTGTTTGGGAATTTGGAGGTTCTTGGGATATCCATTTCGGGGTTGGTTTAATTTCCATCAAATAATAACAATCAATCTGTGATTCAAATGGATCCTTTTTAGGATGTCTATGGTTATATTTTTTGGTTCCCTCTATGTTAGACTAAGATATGTGAGAGATTATTGATGGGGCCAAGGCTTGTTCAAGATATGTCTGAGATGGTCAGGATGAACAGTTATCATCTATTGAAAGATCAGAGTCACAAAAAAACCATACACAAATCAGTGGCATTGAGAACTGGAGTATTCAGTGGGTGATCTGGTATTCTTGAATGTGGCCCCTTGTTTAGGTCATTGTTGCACGAGAATGCAGGGTAATTTAACACCAAGATATGTCAAACCTTTTAAAATCACCGATCTTATTGGAAATGTGAAATAAATGTAGTCTTTTTTTATAGTTGTAATCCCTCAATGACTGCTTCCACATCTCCCAGTTGAAAATGTATAACCTGGTTTCATCCCATGGGCTGAATTGGGAAGAGTTAGATATAATGCCTGATTTTTCTATTTTTTAGCAGCTAGTGAGAATAGTCTATTCCAAATAGAATTTTCTATTTGGAAATTCTATTCCAGTAGTTTGGGTCCCATTTCATTATTGGAATGATTTTTATGAATCTTGTGAGCAGAAGTTGTGGGATGAGAAAGAGTACCCATTCTGGTTTTCTGATCAACCTCTGGGATGACAATCCTGGGCGGAAAGTCTTTCTTGGTGGGGAGAGTTGTCATATACAATACTTATTTTAAAGGTATTTTTCAGGTAATTTCTATTCATTATTTTATTATTTGGTTCCTTTTCATTTTTTGAGGAAATGGTGGGTTATTAAGATTTGGTCTAAACCATGATACTAATTCCAAATTAAAAAATGAATTTTTTTTCTTTCATGATTCTTTCATTTTCAAAATTTTTCACAAATTACACTACTCACATGGCCTCCCATGACTTATTAAATCTACCATATCCATTTATACCCCTTATGGATCTATAATCATGGTGTATCTGTGTTATTTATTATGTAATTGGGCTTGATTGTGAGCCCATTTCTTATTTTAAAAAACAAACTTCTTTCATATATCATTCTATTTTTAATGTTTTTATGTTATTACACATCTCACCCAAGCCCAATGACCCTAGGAACACCCCCATATTCGTTTCTTCCTCTATGGATATCATATTCATTATGTATTAAGGAAAAATTTATCATGATTTCTAAATTCATGTAGATTTGAAAAGGTAAATTCTTTTTTTCACAACTCCTTCATTTTTAGTGTATTTCCCCCATTTCAGTCCCACTTAAACTCCTAGGCCTTATTCAAACCTCCAAGTAAGATTTTGATGCATTGAGATTCATATATTGGTGCAATTAGGGAAGTTGATTTATGATCTTTCAAATAAGTGGGCTTCCTTCCATCCTCCTCCCATTTTCATAAGGTTTCATCCATTTTTTCTTGAATTTCATAATGTCCAGCAAGGAAGGGCATTGAACCTAGAGTCTTTTTTTGAGTTTATTGGTCAAATATTGTTGTTTTAGGTTATTGGTTACACATTTTGGTGCGGTTTAAGTTACACACAAGGATTTTATGGTTTTGATATATATTATTGTTGTTTTCACTTGTTTGCATTGTAGAATTACTAATAATGCCAGATTAATATTTCATTTAAGAACAAATTTCATTATTTTTAGTTCAAAAACTATTTTATGGTATCATTTATTATGAAGTTGATTTATAATTACCAATTTTTAGTGAAAATGGGTTTTTTACTTGTTCATTCCATGCTTTATCAATTCGTGTTGTTTGATAATTCATGGAAAGGATTTATAAAAATGTTTTAGTGATGAAAATTCTTGTCTGGTGAATCAATCTTGTGAATTTTGTTATAATATAGGGGTTTAAAATATATTTTATGGGTAAATTTTAGTTATATCTTGTGTAATTATTTTATAGAAATTTTATTTGAATGTTTGAGTTTTAAAAATGGTGAAAAGATTGATTATCTACAACTTTGAGTGAGAATAACCATAACTGGTTTTTATTTTGTGTAAATGGACTTTGGTAGAATGTGGAACTTGTTTGATCATAATGAGGGAAACCTATGTATCAAGGTGGGTGAACATGTAGTAGCAGGATAGTGATTTGGAGTGGTTTTTTCCCTATTTCACTTAACATGTTTGACATTGACAACACTAAAAATACTATGATGAGGATATTGTTGTGGACCACTAGGTTATGGTTTAGTCTCCTTCTAGTTGATCATGTAGGAGAAAAGATATTATTATGGTTACTTTCACATCGAGATGCGAGATACAATGGGCTCACAACTAACTTGTTACTTGGGGTGTTCCCATGTTGAGTGATCATTGACTATTTTCAAAATTTCATTGGAATGTACTATGATTGGATGGAAAATTCAGTATCTTAAATGTTTTATTTAAATGAACATATTCTTTAAATTTAACTATGTTGAAAACTATTTTCATTTAAAAGATACACATTCAAAAATTATTCCTACCATTCATTATTTATAACAGTTACAATATTTTTATCTTATAATACATGTCACATAGAATATTTAGGTGGTACCCTATTGGGATAAGCCTCGCACCCAACTTACACCTTTAGGTATAAGTAGACATGTTTATGTTTGACATAGGTATGGTCAATGCTTTTGGAGATGGTGGTTCGGGTTTCTAGTTGCTTCTTTTGTGCTGTGTTGTGGAGATGGATAGTGGGTGATGACCTCTAGTCAGGTGGTGGACTTTGGGATGTTTTTAATTTCTACTTTTGTATTTTGTAACCCTTGGGTCATGTTAAAAAAATTTTATTGAGTTCTGAGTTTTTTATTAAGGCTTGTTTGGTATGAATTTTCATATTCGTTATATTGATTGTATTTGGTTGTTTTTTATTCTAATTTGGTTATATAATTCCCAAACCATTATTTATGGTATCAGAACACTTGTTCCGACCCATGGGGATATGGAGTGCCCTTTATGCCTTTCCATGGTCCAGGTTTGGTGATGATTTTGATGGAGACCAAATCAGGTTTCGACAATTGGGTAATGTTTTGTATCCTCATACTTCATGTTGGGACAAGGGTTTACCTGATTCTTTTATAGGTATTTTGTCCAAACTTTTGGGATAAGGTTTTACCAGATTCATTTATGTGAATGATGTAGTGTTTTAAGTTGTTTCCATATTTCAATGTTATGATGATCAGGCTATATCATACCATTATGTTCAGGATTCTCTTATTCCCCATTGATATGTCTACTACCTAACAAGTATTGTATTCCTCATGTTATTACTTATTTAATCCAATAGTAGACTTTATATATATCTATTATTGTATGCATGTACCCAGGTTATTCTACTCAATGCGTTTTACAATGAAATGTTTTGGTCATGTAAAATAAGTGTTTAATTAAGATGTTGTATTTTATGTCTTATGGTGACATATAATGTTACTAATCCCCACAGGAACTAGATATATCAATATTTTGGGTTGTATTAAGTGAAATTTTATGTAATACATCATTTATAGATAATAAATAAAGATTAATTTTGTTATAATGGGTGGTGAGAATATAATAAGAATAGAAATAAAATTTTTAGGAAATTCCAAGAAAAAGAAATAGTATTTACCTATTGAATTATACTCTTCAGATCCTCCTCAAGGAAACTAGGATTTGTTTTTGATGAGATCAATAGCTCCTATATGTGGGGGAGGGTCTAGGAAAGATTGTTGGGAAGAATTTGGGGATCTCTAAAATATTGGGAGGTGTAAAGAGAAGAGGGTGGTGTGGGTGGTATTTATAGTGGAGGACATATATGCATTATTATTATTTTAAACATTAGTTTAATATTTTGATCATGAAAATCAATAATGATGAGTATTTTGATTAAATAAAGTATTTAGTACATGAGATTTTTAATTAATGGTCTGTTACATCATCCACGAATAAATCATGACTAAAATATTTAGGATTTTAACATTTATTGTATTTCACTATTCACAAAAATGAAAGTATTTCACAAAAATCCAAAAAATTTACCCTGCATATTTTTTGACATGAGGAATTCAAAAAAAAATTCCAATTTATAAAAATGAATTTATAAATATGATTAATTCAATATTTGTTTAAAATTATCATTTTCATTATAACATATTTAATAACACATTGAAAAATTAAATAAGGTCTCATAAAATTATCCTAAATTCATAATACATAAAAATATTAATTTTCGAATACATTTTATTACAATAAATTCTCCTTTAAATTATATAATTAATAATAAAATTGTATTTAAAAATTTATTTATTATAAAAATACCAACAATTAATTAATAATTTTCAAAAAATGTACTGACTTAGATTATCATATAATTATATCATATTTTTAGTTATATGAAACCAAAATATTATCTATAAATTCATGTGTTTATATACAATTCATTTGGATAGTTTACTATTCATAAGGGTTATATTACTATTCTTATGGTCATGTTATTATTTCATCAGTATTATTTCCTTAAATTTGTGAAAAACATATTATTTCATTAATTCATCTTTTATAAACATTTTATTGTGGTATAAAAGATATTTTATGTTATTTAAACTATAATACATTACTCTAAGAATGTATAAATACAGTTTATTAAATCTTATCTCATTAAATTCTTCCCCATTTTTAAATTTTACACTCAAAATATAAATTTATGAAAATAGTTGAGGGTATATCTCCTTCACCACCTCATCCGATTCCAATGTTTCTTCTTCATACTTTTGGTTCCTGTAAAACTCTTTTACATTGTGGGTTTTCAAGTATCACATAACCTTATCTATCCTATCCAGAATCTTTACTTGTTTCTCCTCATTAAATAGATCATCTTATAGTTGTACCACCTCTGATTTCAGTAAATGTGATGGATCTGGTATGTACTTTCTTATGAGTGATACATGGAATACATCACAAACATGTGCCGTATTCAGTGTAACTGAAAGTTTATAAGCCATACCCCCAATTCGATCAAGGATCTCAAAGGGTCTGATGTACTTTGGGTTTCTTTCCAAATTGCATGACTCTCATCCATGGTGATATTCAAAGGAAGACATTGTCCCCAACATTGAACTCCAAGTCCTCTTGACGATTGTCAATGTAGCACTTTTTTTTACTCTGTGTAGTTTTGATATGATACTATATTCCATGAACATTACATATCATTTAATAAACAAAATCAGGTCCAAGTAGCTTTCTTTTTCTATCATCATCCTAATATGTTGGAGTTCTACATCGCTTTCCAAATAGAGTTTCATATAGAGCCATATGAGTACTCGACAAGGATCTATTGTGGTATGAGAACTCAACCGATGTGAGATGATTATACCATCCACCATTGAATTATACAGATAAGGATCATATAATATCATCAATTGTATATATAGTCATATCATATTTACTATAATTTTAGTTATGATAGACCATGCTGAAATCCAATTCAGTACATAAGGAATATTGAATACTCCTCCAAAATTTCAATGTGAACATGAGATCATGACTAGATAAAATTGAATGTTCAACCCCATGAAGTATCACCACTTGATTAAAAAATATCATTTCATGTTTTTAAAGATGGGTATCATCCTGAATAGTGATAATGTGCGATGTATTGGTGGGTTGGTCCTCCACAACGCATATCACTTTATTTATTTTGGATTTCTTCGGGAGACCACTGACAAAGTACATTTTTACTTTCTACCATTTTCATATGGGTTTAGGTAATGGTTACATCATCCATTTGGGCTTAAGTGAATCAGTTTTAGCTTACAAGAATATTATAAAACAAGATATATACTCTGTAATCACTATCTTCATGTAGTCCCAGAAGAAGTGTTCTCGGAGATCATGGTACATCAGGGTACTCCCTGGATGAATAGAAAAAGTTGTTCAATGTTCATTGTCCAATAGAACCATCTTTATCTCAAGTGACGAAGGCACTCTGCCCCTCATTCCAAACTGAATCACACCATCATCATAGATATGGAACTCTTTCATTTTCCCTTCATTTACTAAATTCATTATCTTTTTCAACCTTGTATCATCACTTTTGGCCTCGTTAATATTATCATGGATAGATGGTAAAGAAATCATTTTTTAAAGGTATGATGTATTCTCTATCAATATTATTTCCCAATATATCCTTTCATATCCATGAATATATGGCCTTTCTCAATCAACAACATATATATATTATTACTTACTTTTCCACATAAAGTAGAAGTTACCTTTTTCGGCTTACCTAGATGAGAATAAATATTGAAATTATAGTATTTCATTATATATAACAATCTACTTTGAGGTGTAATCTATCACATTATCAATTTATTTGAGTACACAACCCAATCCATTATTTGAATCATTAAACCATATCAATACCCATTCTCCAATTTTCTGTAATGTGGGCACAGGTGTAGGGATGATCCTTATCATTAGCTCCTTGATGCTTTCCTCAAATTCTTCCTTCCAGACACACATGATCCCTTTTTTTGTTAACAAAGATAACTTGCATAAAAATTGTGATAAATTTCCCACCAAAACATCGATATCACCCTAATACGCCATGAATATACTAGAATTTTGTGACACTAAAGGGCCTGGCCATTCATCAATATCATTTTTCAAAGGATCCACATAAATTCTCTCACTTTTGATCATATGTCCGAATAATGTGGCATTATACATGAAACAATTGATAACCAATTTATCCCTATTTAGTGGAGGAAGACATTACACATTATTCATGTTATCTTTCATAACCTACGATAGCTAGGTAAGCATCACCATTAAAATTTTAATCACCCCTCCCAAAGAATTTGGGTTGTTATTCGAGCAATCACTGCATTGTACCTCACAAGGGTTGTTGGCTTGGTTTCTCCATGTTCCCTCCATTTTATAAAATATAAAAGGTTATAACAATAAATAATTAAACATGTAATGAATAATATATTTCATTTTGAATTTAATTCTTCTTAAATATCTTGTGGGAACCCATTTTTTTATTTCCTAGAATAAATATTCATGGGTTCTCAGTTACAAAATGTCTCAACTAACGGTTTTCACTAAGGTTCACTAATCTGAATTAGAAAAATTATCTTAAAAACCATCTGATAATAAATGAATAAACCATTATTTTTCATAAATTAATATTACATAATTTTAAATACAAAATACATTACATCATTACACAATGACGATCCAAAGGATTAGTGTCTTGGGATATTATGCACCATACATAACATTAACAAAATAAAACATAAAAAATTACTTAATTTTTCTTCTCTATCTTCAAATAGGCATTTGTAATCTCTTTATTGCAAGTAATCACCTCAAGATACACATTAAATTGGTTGTGCTAAAATCCCAGTAAGAGGAGATAGAAAGACATAAAACAATATAACATGGGGTGATAATAATAATTATTATCATAACATAATCATAGAATCATAATCCTTATTTGAAATATTAAAAAATAGATTGAAATGTATAAATTCATAATAATAAAGAATCATGTATTAATATTTATCTTCCCAACTATATGTTACTAAATATAGAATCATGATCATTTAGATTTTGTATTACTCATGAGATACATCACATTATCCAATGCATTTGAGTGATATATAATTCTGGGCTCACCTGTAACATCATAACATTTACAGTATCATGCATGCAACATAGAACATATTTAAAAAATTGGAATGACCCATGTAAGGGAATGGGATTCATTTCATATATCATATATTCACCATATTTGGGTTCCCAAATTAAATATGGAATAACATAATTGATATAATAATCATAAACATTTAATGAAGAAGAAACAATCTCGAGAAGTGTGTTTTTTGAAAGATTTGTTCTTTTTAAAAAAAATTCTATTTTTCATAATATAAATTAGTAGAGATATATATACCAGATCTCCCATTTGTTTTATGCTTTCATGATTGGTTCACTTGTATTCATTAAATGGAGATCATGTATAATGAGGATAAATATAAAAAATTGTAATTATATGTTATGAATTATCTTCCATAAGTTTTAATTATATTATTATTACTTTTATTATATATCATAAGAATGAATAATTTGATAAAAATTAATTGTTATTATTTTAGATTAACATTGGTAGTTTTTTATCACAATAAATTGATTTTGTTTTATTCTTTAGTATTATGTAAATATGTAAGTTATAGAACATAAATATTGTATTATAATAAAAATTACAATTTATTTTAAAATATTTAATGGTTTTATTAACATCCTCGAAGGGTTTTATGGAAAATGAAAGTGCATGGCCCGCGTTGTTGGTAAATTAGCATATCACATGCAATGATTTAATTTTTATGTCATAAGGGTGAGTGGAAGGATTTAAATGTTCTATATTCTATTAACTTGATATAGTTCCATTATATATATATATATGTGTTATTATATTTATAATGTCATTTGGATGAGGTGTGGTGAAGAAATAATAAGAAAAGAAATGAAATTTAAAGGAAATTAAAAGAAAAAGAGACAGGAATTATCTCTTGAATTCTCCTCTTGAGATCCTTCTCACAGAACCTAGGATTCAACATTCGATGAGACCAAGAGAATATAGACTTGTTTTATGTTTTATGGATGTGTTTTGGGAATAATTTGGGAAAGGATTGAATCTGGAGAGGTGGGATGAGAAGATGTAGTGAGGGGTTTTATTTATAGTGAAGGAGACATGTGTTTTCTTATTATTTTAATCATTAGATTATTATTTTCTTCAATACATGAAATAATGAGGATTATTGTGACAACATAATGTAATTATTGCATTTTATTTTGAAAAAATGTTCACCTATATCATCGGTGATTCAAGCATGACTCATAAATTTAGGTTTTTATCTTTTATAGTAAATAATCACATTTTTTTAGCCACCAAAAATTGAATTATTTAATAAAAATACCAATTATCCAACATAACCATATATAGAAATTTATAATTCAAAAATGAACACTATTTTATGAAAATATTTTTCTAAATTTGAGTAATTAAATTTTTACTTAAAATCAAAATTTTCATGGAAAATAAATATTTTAAGTTTATAAAACATTATATAACACATTGAGAAATTACTTAATGTAACATAAAATTATAATGAAATCATAATACATCAAACTATTAACTTATTAATATATTATATGAAAATAAAATTTCTTTTGAATTATTAAATGAATCCTAAAATTGTAATTAAATATTTATGGCTTATAAAAGCAACAAATCATAATAAATAATTTTTAAATTTTTTACTTACATATAATATGATATAATTATATCATATTTTAACATATAAAATAAAAAAAATATTATTTATACCTTCATGGGTGAGGCTACTATTCATTTTTCGTGTTTACTATTAATAGGTGTCATATTACTATTCCTATGGTCAAGATCGTATTTCATCAATAGTGTTTCATTAAATTATTGAAATAATTATTATTTCATTAATTTACAATTTATAAACTTTTAATTCTATTATATAAGTTAATTTATTTGATTTATACTCTATGTCATTATAATAAAAAGGTATAAATATAGTTGATAAAAGTATATGTTGTTAAAAATTTATATTTTCTGTTCTTGTATAATAATGAATTAAGGTGTTGAGATCTATTAGGTAATTTTAGGAATACACTACACTAAATTATTTTTATGTGGTTTTATAGAATATTGTTTTGAAAAATTTCAATGAATATTTCCAATAGTAACATGCTACTACAATTTATTTTGAAGTAATATTTTTAACCTCTCATCGAATGATGATTTCAGTGATACATTCATTAGATAATATAATATTATCAGAAAGATTGTAGAATATTTTCCCATATATATTAGAGATGAACTAATAGTGTAATTTACAATGAGTATTCTTTATTCTAGTAATATATTATAGGGAAATACCACTGTACAAAATGAAGCAAAATCTGTCAATAATCTCTATAATGAATTGATCCTAGCATATTTTTGTGTAATATTTTGATAATTTGGCCATAGTGAGAGAAAAAATAAATAAAAAATCACTCTAGGTAACCAATAACATTTAATGATGTTTTTTTAGTTTCTAAATATATGGGGTGGAAGATATTGATTCCCACAAGTCATATATACCATTCTATCTAGTTGAAATCAGCCTCACTATTGCCCAATAAACATGATATGAGTGTTAAGACCACTGGCCATATCATAATTAATGGATTTTGACTACATCTACCCATTATAGGTATACTATATCATGAAGTGGAGAATTAATTATCCAACAATGTAATGTCACATTCTTCTACTGGAGATGTGACCATTGGTGTCACCAAACTCCATCTATGCAAGGTAGAGGATCTAGAAACTACTATGGACAGATGGGTAGTGATTCCTTCCATTTCCCGTGATGATTGAACCCAGAGTCTTGATAGTTTTACGTCCAATAGGGGAATAAAAATATCTTCTATAATTTCTTATTGATATATCCATTATTATCTAGGAAATTTACTACTGATGCACTTGTAGTATTCAATATCTTATAGTAATGGGGACATGAATGGATCTTCATCTGTTCCATGTGTGTTCTTAGATGGACTGGTTGGTTGATTAATCTATTGACATATTTCAGGGAGTTAACAAAATATCACAAATCCTCATTAGGATTCCAAAGGATGAACTTTTTCTCCTATGATGAGTATACTTCCCCATTATATGATTGAAATAATGTTGTTTTTCCCTTATGTGTGTGGCCTCCTCATCAGGATCCTCATCTCAATAATCACATTACTAGACATCTAGATTATTTACCATCACAAAATTCGTAAAGGCTGTAATTGGTGGAGAATAATCATCATTGATTAGTGAATTATCATTAGAAGTATTGTTTCACTTGATGAAAATGATTAATTTGTGGGAAGAATAGTTCCCATATCCCCTAAAATGAATTTTAGGAAACTCATATTTAAAATCTAAATGAAGATTAATCCAGATCCTGATATACGTATATAAAATAAATAGTGGTACCCATAATATTTTTTAAAATATGGGACATAAATTTATGAAATTTCAACCACTCAACACTGCTGATGGAGAGCCTGAAGGTGGTACTATTATACTAACATGGTTAATTAATGGTCTTGATGGTGAATGAACATCTTTTAAAGGTTAAAAGACACTAACAAACATTATTTTTCATCATTAGTGTGAAACTATGATATATTGACTAATGGGGTCTTACTATACCATAAGACAACCAGTAAAAGGATGGTGGGTATGATATCCCATAAGCATTTTCCATATTATAAATTATCTGGATTGAACTCTTTCCCATGGTCACTAAAAACATTTATATGATGTAATTTATAAGATCATGGAATGAGTAATGTAGGTCTATTCTTTTAATGGATTTTATGTATAAAAGGAATCAAAATATACAATCTTCTCTTAAACTACATAGTTTCCTATGTCCAAGGCATGTGATTTAAAACCACTTCAATAGAGGATAGAGAACAATTAAACTATTAATTGTTGGTGGTCTATCTAGTTCATATGGGTTGATATTTTGTTCTCTATCATTGAAGGGATCCCAATTACGTCTTCCATATCCACTATTTCAATTTTATAGGTTGATAATAGGGAGACCGAGAGTGGAAGGGACATCATCCAGAATTTTTAATGAAATAAAGAAAATATATCTTCCAAATGATATACCATTCATATTAATTTGGAAAATAATGAACCATATTCTAAAAAGTGGTCAAATTCAACCTATATTCCACTACCCGTAGTAGTGATGATGGAGGTGATGGATTTTTTGTGAATCAAATTATCCCTTTGATTTTGAGAGGTCAATTGTGACCCCACATTTTTGCCTTATGATGTACATCTAGAAATGATTTTTGGTATCTATAATCATGAGGACATGGGTTTTTTGGGTGTATATTAATTCACATGTGTTATGTTTTTCAAAACCAATAAGTCCTATGCATATGTGGGTTTTCTATCATCCTTAGGAAGGACTTAAATAACTATAGTTCCTCTCCCTAGGGAGATAATTCAATAATACTCATTGATTCATTGGAAATGCATACTTTATGGGATTAATCATTAGGGGTGGAACCCCCGTATGATAGTTTGGAGTGGTGCTGGAGGCAAAAATATTTTATCTAGATCACCTCATAGTTGTCATGAGTATCATTATAATCCTAGAGAATATGTATCATTATCATATAGTGAGGATGATGTCATATATTCCTATGGTATCAAGTTCAATGGGGGAAGTTGTTGTGTAATGTCATCACTAATTTTTAATAGCCTTCCCCTATGGGATGTTATTTCAATTTTGAAATGGGGATGGTGGATAAGGGTAGAATAATATTATTACTCTGTATATGTGGTCTTTTCATGTGGTCATCTTGATTGGGTTGGTGGATCCCTTAAAGGATGTTATCTGGTTGTGGTTGAAGTTAGTGAAACCTGGGTATCCACTAATTCATTATCGTTGGTGACATTTTTGTCATGGTGTTCTAGAGAGAGACTCCTAGAACAGTGTTCCGTAGATACTGGGTGTTATTTCCCCCTTCTTAGTCTGTGAGAATGTATGGGGACACAACACAATACCTCAAGTTATTCATGATCCATAAGATGACTGTGGATGAGTCATATATCATCATAATATATAGTAATGAAAATAATAACCACTATTGGATAATCAATGGAGGATTGAGGATAAATGATACCTCAAAGTGGTAAGAATGAAAATCACCATAAAAACCATTATTTATTAGAATTTCAACATGGATAGACCATATTAATTTATGAAAGTTGAGTTATTTTCTTAAGACAAAATGGTGGTCTGTGTTCTATATGAATATGTAGATAATCATATAGACATGTGAGGTGTTAGTGATTCAAAAAATTCTCAATTTTTATCATCATATACTCGTTGTGGTATAATAGATTCCCACTTATGATTCCTTTATTCGATGACAACCAATGCTCTTCATTTACATTTTATTGTTGAATTAGATATTAATGTAAGGATTAACATACAATTTTATATGGATTCTAAAGGTGTTTTTATTCACATATTATTTTTTTTCTTATGACTATATGATATCCCAATGCCCCGCATTACCCCTTTTCAATTGTGACGATCTATAACACTAATTTTGAGAATGTTGACTACATATTTTGAATGAGATGGTGGGATATTAGATATTTTTTATGGTATTCATCCTATTAGTTTATCACAAAATTATAGTTCCACATTTAGATCTATGAAATTTTCTTTAATCTCATTCATGGAACTATGTTTTACTAGACATTAGTTAATTTCACTATTTACTTAATTAATAGGGTGAATAACTATAGATGGAGACATGGGGATGTTGGGGATGGAGGGAATATGTAAATATTATCCAATATTGAGGTTCTGATGACATATTTTCCTCTACAAATATAGAATAACTAGTATAAAACATATAAAATCTAGTGTTCATCACAAAATAATATCACGATTCTCACATAATGCGGTACACATTTTTTTTGAAGCATCTGATCCACACCAGGTAAAGAAAGATAGTATTAACACTGAATGATTCCAATACATTCCAATTAAGAATCTTATAAACATTCAAAAGGTTTGGAATATTAGGCTGGTCACCAATGAAAAGTGTGGTGGATCATATTCTATTCACATGGGCTTCTTATTCCGCTCACATAAATAATTTTATTGAAAACACATTTGGTAGTAATCTAGGATATTTATATAAGTATGGTGAAAATATATAAATGATTTTCAAATATTCTTCTTAAACAATTATATTGTGTTTTAACTAGATAATTACCATGGTACTCCATTATAATTAATCATAACGCGTTAATGGGTTAATATCGAGTGATTCATTTAAAAAATTTATATTCTAGTGTTGAATTTACCATATAAGATCCAAAAAATTATTTTGATTCTTATTTTTAATGTTTATTAAGGCACCCAAAAATGTAATTCTTAGTGGGTGAAGGATTCACATATACATAATTCAAATATTAGGCCAAACACATGTTAATGACCCTTGAGGATAATTACATTTTACATTATTGTGGGAAAAATGATTTAAGTCCATTAATTTTGCATAGGGTTTATGATCGAGTGGGGGATTCTTCCCATATATACTCATCTCATAATGTTATAAACACAAGTTGTCACCACATGTTAATTTCAATGACTAGTAGTGATATGAATTTGAATATTGAAAGGTTCATTTACTCCAGAAAGATGATAAATAATTATAGGAACTATTATTAATGGGGTCATAAATTTTAAATAGTATTGTTATTTGGGAGATGGTGTAGTTAACTAGCCTAGAAATTGGAAAATACTATTTTATTAGGGAAACATAGACGTAAGTGATTCTAGATTGAACTAATAAGAAGAATATTCTATATCCAATGTGGTTCTTGAGATAAAAAACAACATAGTTTGAGTGGACAATAATGACCCTTTGATTGAAATACACCAGGACGGTCAACCTATATTTTGATAAAGATGCTTTTTAGTGAAAATTTTGAAATCAATGGATGATGTGGGGATTACCCATTAGATCTATCTAAATACTGGTGAAATCATCTAACCATCATAAAATGAATTTTATTATTCTCATCCGTTGTTGAATTATTATCTAATCACATAAAAATATTATATTTATCAAATAAATGTAATTATATAGTTTAATTTTTGTGGAGGATATTATCGTGTAGTTTAATTCCATGAAACTTGGACATTTAATAATGTATTAAAATATATTTCAACATATGATAGTTTGAGTTTTATGTGTTAAGATATCCATTTCATATTACTTTTTGGGGATTATATGATCTAAGAATTACCAAGATGTTCAATTTATATAATAAGGGTTTATTTCCATCTGTAATTCCCAAACAGAGACTAATATATCCATCGTATGGATTCATTTAGAAGGAAAAGAAACATACAATTGCAATTTAACATTCCTTTTTATGGGATAATAAGAGTTTTACTATTATTTTAAATAGATGTAAAAGACACCACTAATTCATTTCATGGTTTAATGGTATTCAGTGTAAGGTTCTATGATATTAGTTGTGTGTATAGAGATTTCAAAAAATTCCTTTTTCGAATGTATATGGATAACATGTGTTATCAATATCCATATATAAATTCTTGGATAAAGGATTAATCTAATGGGGGACACATTCCATATGATACATAACATTGGAATTGTGAGAAACATTAGAGTGTAATAAACCATGGGCTCTAGTAAAAGGATGGTGGGTTAATAAATAAGGTAAAGTTGTACCATCATTCACTGTATCAATGAACATAGAGTTATAAGAATAATATAAATATAGATTGAAATGTATATTTTTATATTTGTTTGCTATATGAAGTGTTCTCATATGTAAACCATAAAATTTTAAGGCCATTTAACCTCTTCCACATTGGTTTCACTCCTATGTTTACGTATCTGAGTGAAGTTTTGTGAACATTCATGAAATTAAATGTTTCACTTATTGAGAGAAGACATATTTGTCTTATAGAGGATTTTCCCCTATATTGACAGTGTTATTTATAAGAATATTTCATTATATAAAACATTAGGCAACAAATGTCTATATAACTAATATAACATATACTAGAGCACAAAATTTTAGGGATTCATTAAATATTTTGTGTTGAATTATCACAACGTGACATTCACAATGTCTATGAATTTAATATTGAAGGATATATTTTTAATCAGTTGATCATCTATCATAATGTGTATACTTTTCCATGGAACTTTTTGGGGCAATATTTTACATGTTTTGAAAAATTATTAATATTTTGATCTGGAAGACATCATGTGTCTGAATGGACCCTATGGTTGATTTTTCCATCATGATTGGTGATCACACACTTTTTTACACCAAAGATGTCATTTTGTTACTTGACATGGAGATATTTATCTAGTAATGTTGAAATATAATGTTATGGTATTTTGAGTAGTTTATCATTTAGTTGGAGTGTTGAGAAAACATTCATTGTAATAATAGATGCCACATATTTATCAAATTAAGATTAATAAACAATTAATATGTGTTTTTATAAAATAGTTGTGAATTTTTTTATGAATTTAAAATGAGAACATGTTAAAGAAAGAAATAAAAAATAAAAAATACATGTTTGTTAATTTGGTGAATGAATAATGGGGGATAATGAATGTATCTCATACAAATATGTTGGAAAAGAATGAACTGAGAAAAAAACAATATTTATTCTATTTATAGAGGATTAATGATACCTAATAATAAATAAGTGGTAGAAATTTTAATTTTCATAAGATAATAATATTTCATAGGTGAAATAACATGATTATATACAAGGATACATCATAATGGAAGAATACTATATAATATTTTTATATAATTTTACAAATATAATGAATGAAATGGGAAATTGCATGAAGGAATGTAAGGGACATCATGAAAATACGATATTAGATTATTTTTATGATAAATATCTAAATCAACCAATGATTCATAAATAACATATATTTTATAGTAATAAATTATTATTTCAAATAAAAAGTTTGTATAGTAATGTGAAACACAAAACAGAATATAATTGAAAATAGTTTTTCATTTAAATATATAACATGGAATAATTTTTATTCATGTTTTTTTATCTTTAAAAGGTGGAAATCATTTTAAATTATTAGTATTATATATAGTATCAAAATATCTTTCATTTCCAACGAAGCTCAATTTTTTTATAAAATGATGAATTTCAGGAAATTAATTATACTGGATAGTCTATATGTTAGGGGAGAAAATTGTCAATTTTTGGTAAGTGTTGTTTTTATGGATGCTGTAGATATATGATGATATGTTTTGAGTATATTAGTTGAATATTTTAATTCATAATTTCTAATCTAAAGATCAAATTTATAGAGAATTAACTGTTGAAAACGATCAATGATATAAAAAATGATAATTGTAAACAAATTGTGATATTAAGGTAATATTTCAATTATGTGAATGAAGTGTGTATAATATATAATGAATATGTTTAAATAAATTTATATTATGTTATGATATTTACTGATCATTAGATCACTTATCTGGGAAAGACATGATTTAAAAATGTACAAACCAGAATTAATGTTATAGAGAAGATGATTACACACTAGAAGAACATGGAATATGTTTTGAATCCATGTGATATTATTAATTTCCAAAAGCGTCAATAAATAATTATACTCAAGAATAATGTTGATATTGTGAAATATATATCAAAATATTGGAGAATGACTGAAAAATTGGTATCTGGGATTTTGGGGAAGAATATAAATGTTATAAAAAAAGGTTCATGTGGATTTCAATTAGTAAAAAGATTATTAAGCATATAATATTTATCATTCAAAAATAAAATGACTTGTCCAAATAAAAAATGCAAGTTTAAGAAGTGTGTATCAAATTGAAGTTATTATTATTCATAGTTAGAGTTAAATACAAATCCTATTAGTTTGAGGAAGATAAATCACCATTCACTATTAAAAGGCTATGGTTTGGTTATAACATGCCCTTTATCATTTATTATTTGGTTAAATTTTTTCAAATGGAGAGAAAGAAAAAAATAGATATTAATTTTTTCTCATTATTTATTTAATAATGGTTGAAAAAATTAATAAGGTGAATCAAAATATAGTTATTTCACCTTATTTGTATACATCACTTATTTAGGGTTTGGATGTATTTAAGTGGATTTTTCAAAAGGATAACGATTTGAAGTCTATATGTGTGTGTGTGAGAGTAGTTTTAGTATGTAAAAATTATGACATATTTTCTATGTATATACATTGTAACGTATTTAACACAGCTTCAAAGAGTTTTTTGTGAAGTGATGATGTGTTGCTTCAATATATTCTTCTTAGATGTATCATGTGTTATGAAATAGTTAATATAAGTCGCTTTAATTGATAAAATGTAATTATTATTCAATGTTCTTATCTCCAAAACAAAGATCAGCCAATTAAGATTAGAATTATTTCACTTTGTTTCATTAAAAACAAGGTTCTATTTTTAATGGGATTTGTGACCATTAGCTCACAATGAATTCCATGTAAAGACTATTGATACCATTATTTTATTAAGGAGAATAATTGGAAATAAATTATTTTCTAAAGTTGAAGAGATGTTTTGGTCTATGTGGGAGTTTTTTGAGATCATTAATTTAAGATAATTCTCCTAAATAATTTTTTATTAAAAGGAATAATATTTGTGATGGGAGTTTGTTAATATTAGTTTTCAATTAGATTGTTTTTTAATAAATAATTCATGTTTTTACCCACATTAAATAAAAATTATCATGTGTAAAAATTTATTTTTATTGTGAATTCATTTTACAGGAAAACGATTTTGGTTGGTTGGAGTTTTTTGGATGGTCTCAATAACCACCTTGGAAAAAGATGAAAATATCATTATGGAAGATGATTAAACAAGAGGCCGGTGAGCCCCATAGGGTTAAATTCTTCTTGATTAAATAAACCTTCGAAAAAGGAATCACGTGAAATTAAAATCTTATATATCTACATTATATAAGATTAAAAAATTATTAATAGTTACAAATTGAATTAAATATATTTATCATCAGAATAAAACCACAAATCCAATGAAGCAACATGAAAATAAATTAATCCATTGAAATAGATCTATTTAATAATAGTGTCATAGAATAAAAGATATGTGATGTTAGAGTATGGATGCATGGATACATAAGAGAATCTCAAAATGTAAGAATGAAATTATAAAATTTATATTCTTGATTATATTGATCCAAAAAATAATAATTTTCCTTGGATAATGGGTAGTGTGAAGGATTATGTATTTGTTCAAGGGTTTTACTATTGATTGTTGAATACTATATTATACCAAAATAAAATATGAAAAATTATTTGAGAATATTAAAAGAGATACAAAGGATTTAGGATTAATACACATGGTTAATTAGAGGAATAATATTATAATGACTATTAAAAGTGTAGATAAAAGAGAACAAACATAAGATATATTAGAAATATACAGAGGTTAACAGAAAGGAAACATTATGATATATAAAATTATGAAAACATTTTCAAAATGTAAATTATATTCTTACAGTTTTTTAAGAATGTTTACGTTGAAAAATGATGTTAAGTATATAATATATAAAGACACAGAAGTACCACTCTAGAATATAATGTGATATGTGTGGGTCAATCAATAAATAAGGGACAACTATAGTTTTTCAAAATAATGGTTGCATTCTGATGAAGAATATATTAAAAAATAATTAAAAAATATATTTGTTATTTTATTAAATTATTTATTATCAATACATATATAATTTATCTTAAAAATATAATAGGTGACTAAAAATGTTGTTATTATTTGAGGGTAAAAACTTCAAATAGAAGAAGTTATGAAAAATATGAGTGTTTTAAGTTTTTTGAATTTTGAATTTTAAATTATAATATGAGTAATAAAGTTTTAATTCCTATATTTATATATGGGAACAAGGTGTTTGGATGAGTTAAATAAAATTATTTTTGAAATTAGAGTAGTATATAAGAGATTGATAGTGTAATGGTGTATTATAAAAGGAAAAGGGGATGATTTTTTATTGTATTTGAAGAGTGTTCATCAAACCATTGTAAATCTAGGTTTTGTTATAATTTATATGATTTTGAAAATGTTCTATATTGATTAAGTTCATGAGAACTTTTCAATTGATGGAGAAAATCACATCAGATGTATTATTAAAATTCATTCCATATCAAAGTAAAATGAAATTATCCAATATGTCATGAGAGCTGTTGAAAAGCATAATTTCATCACAATAATATTTTATGGGTCATGGATATACACTTTTCGCATTATACAAAAATGAAATCTGAGTGGCTTGTTGGGTCTCAGGGTTTTTCAGATAATGCAATGAAATTAACAACTCACATTCAATTTTGAACCATGTGAATCATCCTGACTGGTATTCCACTAAACTGGTGATTTGAGTTGGTGGGTTAAAAAGACTCAAGCATGCCTCCCTATATGCTATAGTCAAATAACTAGAAGAAAGGTTATTGTGTGTGATAGTGGAGAGACTATACCTTCATATAAGAGTAATAAAAACAACATGAAATACCTATGTATCATACAGAGTAGTAATCAACTAAGGGTTTAAGTAGTAAACAACTTAAATTAAAAATTATCTAATAATAAATTAAATTATATAAAATCAAAAATATATATTCCATACAATAAAACAGTGGTCACCCATTAGGACAACCATACATATATAATAGTACAAATTTAATTGAAATTAAAATTACATGACAAAACTATGAACTTCGATCCAGAAAATATACTGAGTCTATATACCCTATCAAAGTGAACTATACCAACCATAAAAACCAACTCGAATAGGTCTTCTTGAACACGAAACACTGGGCCTTTTCCCCATCCACCCATCCACACACCCACAACCAAAAAAGAATAAATAAGGTTTATTGGAACACCAAGGTTCTTGTGTATGGGTGAGAAATAATCTCAATAGGCCACTAGGAAAATAAACATATCAATATGCTTCTATAAGTGTATGAAAAACCCATGTGCTCAGACTCAATGAGATGCTTCAAAAAGAAAGTAAAACCAAACGTGATCCCATAGTCAATCATAGGGTCCATAATCCATGTCAAATGGGAAACATCCACCATGGATGTCAATGAATATATATATATACATGTATAGTCAAATTCCAATACATATATAAATAGATAGGAATATTCATTAATACATGAATCAATAACATGAAGACAAATTATTAGTCAAACCTCATGTTCATAATACCACTCTACTAGACTTCTTATGGAAGGTTAATGAGCTGGATATAATGCCACATTATCCATGTACCACCAAGTCAATCTCTGGGTCATTAATTCCAACTGACGTATACCTTTTTTGTACAATTCATGAAAGTATCTTAGCAAGATACATCACCATATGGTAGTACTCTTCCTGCACATGTGTTCACATGTACTCACCTCCAATCATAGAAGAAAGGATATCGTATACTGATGGTATATCCTATAATGAATGATAATATGGATTACATCCCAACATCTCATGAGATGCCATTCTACTTCCCTCGAGTCTTATAACCATTAAAAAAGGGAAGAGTCATTCCAATCATAGAACATCCACCCTATGATCCTGTTTGAGAAATTCATCCAATGGGAATCCATGTATCAATCAGAGTTTGAATATAATCATCCCACCTAGCCTATCCAAGGCATCCATCAACTAAATACAAGTATCACTAAGGGTACATAATTCTATCACCCACTGAGCCCATACAATGAATCCCTAAACTACATCCATGTATCAGTCATGGTATAACTATATCCATCTAATGAGCCCATCCATGGTGTCCCTCAACTGGATCCATGATTCACTCAAAGATTAATTACATTCCACAGCCCACTGAGCACATCCATGGTATCCCTCAACTATAAAAATGTATCACTTAGGTTATATATGTGTTCAACCCATTGATCCCATACAAGGTATTCCTACAATATAGATCCATGTATCACTCTGGGTATACAGATATTAATATCGCTAATCTTGTCCAAGTAATTTCTATAATTTGAATCCATGTATAACTTAGAGATCATGAAAAACATCACATTGATCTGGTCAATGACACTCCTACAATGGTAGTCCAAGTATCTCTCAAGGAATTCTAGTAAATATGTAAGTCTCAATAGATAGATACCAAAAAACGCATAGGGACATCCCAATATAATATATATCATAACATATAAACATATGTCTGGACTCAATTGGCTTGTCCCAGGTGATACATTTGGGTATGGATATTGTATTTTAAATAACATGGCTTGGAAGACATATCCTAAGAAAGAAGATCTGAGAAACCTATTAAGAAAAATATATCCCAAAAACATGTATGAGCATCACTAAATAATAAAGACACCTCACATCAGGCTCAACATCCACCAACAAGGAAGCACCTCTAGTAAACAACGATGCATCGGCAAAACCCATGTCAAGGAGAAAAAAATGAGTGATAGTGGTTTGGATGCCCATCCCAACACTCCACTCACTACCCAATGGGCTTACCATTTTGGAATGGGTTCTAGGTTACACCCAAACAGTACCACTACCCATACCTTACAAAATAGCTCAGGTTTTTTCAACCAAAGTGGACCCATTGGGTCCCTCAACCAAGAACTGAGAGACACAATACTCGAGATCATCAAGGAAAGGCTCAAAAATGATGTCTTCCTACTTGAGATCCTTATCTAAAACTATAATGGAGGAATCCTATATAGGATTTACAAAGCACCAGGAAAATTGATTCATCTTACAACCGATCCATGAAATGGTACACATGTAAGGGATCCTACAAGGGACTCCCTATATTAGCTTATAAGCACATTAATCCCTTAGACAATTCTCAGAACAACTGGTCTCATGGAATAATAAGATACAAGCACACATCATGCATGAGAGACATCCTCACAATAAATATAATATCAATTCGTAAAGAGAGATTCATACATCACAACCATACCCATGTCAGTGCTCAAGAATTTACAACCCCCCAAAACCTCTATAGTTCTGGGGCTGGCAACAAACAATAAAGGAATTATAAACTTGGGGAGTCTGTTACCTAAAAATTTGTACACAGAAACAATGTTAACTAATTGAAAAAGTTCATTTGGAAAAGTAACAACAGATAAAATATATATGTAAATAAACACAAAAAATTCATCACTCAAAAAATAGTACAATTATATAAAATTAAAAAAATAGGGAAAGGGGAAAAGTACATATCCATCCAGAAATGTTCTATAACTTGGAAATAGGTGGAAAAGTAAAACAACTAGGATAACACCTCTCCTGAATCCTATGTCACGACCACCAAACATGGTCAAATAACCCCGTATCCCTAAGGTCATTCGATGTCATGATCAATTTTTTTTCATCTTAAAGGGCACACCATGTGGGGTAGAAGCTTAACCAGGTGGAGTATAAAAACAATCAGTTAGATTCCATGAAATCTCAGGGGTGAAAGGAATAGAAGTACTAAATAGGGGAGTTGTAAGATTTACATCTTAAGAGAAAAATAGTATAGGGAACAAGGAATAGTTAAAGGGAGTATATCTCACACCAACAAGAATGTGATGTATTCTCATCAAAACAGTAAGATCTATAAATGGTGAGATGATGAACATCCTAGTGATTATTTGCTATCTATAGTAGGATAATAGACTCATTTAACCATGTGAAGCTATACATGGAAAAACATGTCACACCACATTCATATTCACCTCTCATAGAAGGATAGTAGACAAAACCCATGGAATGGGAACTGGAAATATGATATATATATATATATATGTGTGTGTGTGTGTGTGTGTGTGTGTGTATTCTCTGTCAATGAAACCAAAATGATAGAGTAAGGGGATATCTATCTCACTATCTCATCCAAGGAAATTGTGTGTGGCCAATTGTCCTAGAAGTATCCATTGATGGTTAGAATCCCACAAATCTACCCTGAACTGCATGTCCAAGGGACTTAATCACTTTACCTTGGTACTATCCGTATTGGGAGGCACTGTCTCGCTTGAATGGTTTTAAGTCACATTATAAGGAAAAATAAAAGTGGGAAATGCATAATTATTTCCTAAGAGTCCAACTTTATGAAAAATCTCATTTCGTCAATATTATGCATAGTCTAGAGATCGTGTCACAATGCCTTTTAACCATACCCAACCTGGTTGGATGGTTCCACTCTAGTGTCATCGAGGACCCATCCCAAGCTCAGCTAGAAAATTCTACTCTAGTGTCGTCGGTGACCCACCGCCAACCTAGCTAGATGGTTCTACTCAGGGGTCATCAAAGACCCATCCCCAATCCAGTAGGTGGGTTTTACTCTAGTGTCATTTAGGAATCATCCCCATCCCATCTGGAGGGTTCTACTCAGAACTGTCAATGAGGGCCATTGCCATTATTAGATGGAGGAAAGAACAAAACCCCTATATCCATACCTAGTAGATGGTACCTCTCAATAAATAATCTAGGAGCATTGGACAACCCTACTGGATGGTTTCTTCATAGAAAACAATACTGTTGTAATCTGGTGTCATCCCAGATTAGAATCATTCCTGGAACATCTCGCATCATAACTCATAAACAACTAAGGAGGGAACCATCAGATCCCACATGAAAAAACAATTAGGATAGTCTACACTCATTCCATAATATGATTCCAAAATAATGATATGTGAGTGACAGAATAAATGGTAATGTTGAATGTGGGGCGTCTGTGACCCACACACCATGTAGCCACGCCTCGTCAATTGGTCTTTTACATAACCATTCTCAGGTACAAAACTATGAAAAGGTACCCTTATGCCTTCCATAATACTCCATGAATAAGTGTAACAACTAGTAAATATTATGGAAAGAACATGGTGATCGTCGTAGATCTAAAGGGTGAAAGTCATAATTATACTGGCACTCATCCTCAAACGTCTCAAGAACATTCGACTGCATCTCGTCACACAACTTCTATACTCTCACAAGAGTTGATAATGACCCTAGACATAGGTTTTCTATACAAATAATAAAAGGATCTTCCACTTATATTCCATTCATGAATAAATATTTAATTATACTGTGATCAAGGCTATGATAGTTCAAACAGATCAAATTGTTGTGATCCTTGTAGAAAAAAATGCAAGATCGACTACTAATCCACTCCAAACAGAAATCTGATGGAAAAGTTGTATGTCAGAAATTTTCACGTGAAAGGTTTCCCATGGAGCCAATTCCTTGGTCCTAAAATAGATTAAATGGATCACTCCATTTGGATCCTTATGAAATATTAACCTAGATGGACTAATCATTCATCAAAATCTATTACCCGGTGAAAAAACAGCATTTCAGAAAAACACGTGCAAATCGGCTCCTATGGGCCCCACACATTGCATATATTCTAAGCACCCAAAGGTGGTCTAAAAATTTAAAATTAAACTTGAGAGTCATATATGCTTTTACGGTGAATCCAACAAGAATTTCTATTTAGAAGATAGTTCTGATGTTAGATCCCTGTGTAATAATAATTAAATTATTGTTATTAAATTTAAGTTTCTCATTTACAAGAACCATCAGACCAAGATAAAAAATTGATGAACTACTTTATAAAGTTCAATCTATTTTATAGGCACCCATGGATACAGATGACATATCAAACGGACTGGCTGTTTAGAAGACATGCCTATTTAAATGATTTTTGGTCCTAATTCGGCTGGTCTGGTGAAAACTGGCTGAACCCCCTCCTCTGGGGCCCGACTTCCCATGCAGGCCCGGTCAAGATTATCATCTAGAAACCCAGATGCAGTTTTGACCAACTATGGCATGACCTGGCTACTGGGACAACCTTCGAACACTGACGTGCAAAGTGGTCGGTCTTCCCTATACTCTTGCATCCACACTTAAGACACACATCACACATGTCCTTATACCTAATTGACACCTCGTTTTACTCATCGAACCCCCCATGAAAGATGCCACCCTGCTACTGTCTGGCCACTATTCTCCTACTAATCGAATGCCATAGTCATTGTAGTTGGCTCCCACTCGTCCACCACGCTCTCAATCACACCGCACAGCCGCCTCCTGCCCAGCCTCTACAGTGCGCCACTGACTTGGGTCACCGCTAGCCGCTGTAGGGGGTTCTTCTCTAGTGGCCCCTTACATAGTCCATCATGACCACAATGGGTGTACAAAAAATAATTTGACCCTATTTTGAGATGCTCGAGATGAGGTATTCATCACAATGGTTCACTCTGAAATCCATCACATAATCATATTGTCTAAAAATTAAACATGGTGAACCGATGTTTGGGGGTAGAACCCAACAAAATGAGATGATTTTAAAAATGATTTAGTGGGTTTGTTATTGCATCCATATATAAAAGATTAAAATTGTTTTATGACATATGTTCTACTCATGAATCAGGAATTTGATGTCGAGGTTGCGATAATATAGCAGAATCGTACCTCGATCTGGTGTGCATGGTGTTGGAAACATGTATATGATGCTCCTTCTTGAATACACCAACAATTTTCCCTCAATTAATCTAAGATTGAGGAGGAGAGATATTCAGAGGGAGGATAGGGGTTAAAGAGTGTGATTGATATTTCTGTAGGATGGAAGAGCTCTCCCCTTAAATTTTATTTATAAACAAGACATAAAATTCACATAAATTGGTGTGGGATAAAAACATCCCGCACCTTTGCATTTTATGAATTTTTTTAAAACTTTCACATCCTAACCCAATATCGGTCACATATTTCCAATCTAAGGCCACAAGAGAGAATTATTTTCTTCGGTGATTTGAATAAAATACTTATGCTTAATTACATAATTGATGATTTTAACCTTCATGGTGTTTTCAGCAAGAGTTGTGCACCATCTAATGTTATTCCCTTCCTAGTGTAAATGACATGTTCTAGATAGAATCATGGCCTCGTATTTCCAATAAATTCTACAATTTAAGATTTATCTCTCTATTGTTGCATGATTAGTTCAAAATAGTTAATATTTTATCTAAATTTATTCTGGGCACACTAGGCCTTGGAATTTCACACCATCTCAGCACCTACCTTTGAAAATAATACTTAAAAAATATTCCAATGAAAAACAAGGAAAAAATAGGTCTCTAAATAATTCTCTCTTTCATGACTTTCGTCCCTGAAAAAAAAATTATGGAAAAAAACTCAGGGTATTAAGCCATCAACATGCTCTCCCACTCCTAAGAAAACTGACACATTTTCATGTCATCACATCATGTGAACCAATGGGATGGTTCATCCTCATGAGGTATTCTCCCATCAATGATGTGAATAGAAACATGCTTGTATCTGATTAGCTATGTGATTGTGGAGAAATCGTGTCCACAATTCAACTATTAGGGTTGGGGAAAGGCGGTATGTAACCTCGTCATCTCTTCATCCCACGCTTCAACTAGAAGCACTTCTTTCCCCTGGAATAGGGTCTCATGATTCCCTTCGTGAGAACATCCATCTGGTGAAACAACCAAGGATATCTGGCCACACAATATGTCACCATTGGTTAATAATAACCTATACTTTATTGCAATGTCGAGAAGACAAGGATTCAACACCATCAACTGAAGGAATGTTGTACCCCTTACACCACCACGGTCAGCTGTAGAGAAGTTAAGTACTCTGAAAGATACCTCACTAAGTGAACATGGGAGTTCATGCTATGGGAATCTGCTACAAAATTTCCTCCTTCCAGAGTACAAACTACCATGATGCCATAGTCCTACAAGAATTTCGACCAGCATTGCCCAATCAAGTTCAAGTATCTTTGGGTGAAGACGCACTTATTACTCATTTTGTCTGAACAAACCAAAAAGGGTTCTCCAAGAAGGAAAAATCTCCATATTATCATGATGAACATGAACACTTTCTACCCCAGATAGTGAGTCATGTAGTTCAATTCATGGGGTCCCCATCACCTAGACCTCTACTTGATAACTGTTGTATCGTGGTATATGATGAACACATAGGGTACCAAGGAATAGGGTAGGTTGTTGAACTCATCCAACTATAGGTATTTAGAAATAGAAATCACATGGCATACCTCACTCATCGTTTCCCTACATAGACGGAGAGTAATTTCCAAAACAGGCACTATGTCGATCCAACATGAGGAATCTCTAGAAAAACGTGTTAAGTAGGATACAATCCACTCGAAAATCCTAGAACTCTTCCAAAACAGAACTCAGAATGCACACATTTAAGGAATTCATCCACCACACAATGATATTATATTCTTGGGGAAACACTGACTCACCCACACGGTTTGGTTTAGATCACAAAAACACTTATCAGTGGTGGAATAACACTTCATATTCATGCATTCAAAGATACATAAAACAACATCAATGCATGGTTACCCAGATGCCCCATATCATCCTGGTAAAACATCAAACAGGTCGAAGTGAGTATAAGAGTATTTATACCACCACTAAAAAGTAATACTACTAAAAGTAAAAAAAGAAACATGGAGTAACCCTTACCTACTCTTTCTATGAAAGATTATAGACAACCAAATCATGTAGCAATCTGTTGACCCCGATGTCAGCTTCATGATCCTAACATGGGCCACATGGTGGTGGTGGAATGAACTAAAAGCATCATCCCCCACCTCCATATTCTCTTACTCTTCTTCAATACCCCCCTTACTAGGAACCACCCTTATCATAGTACCATCATTTACATGGTGGTTAACCTGCTGCATGTATTGTGTTCTCATCTGGTCTAGTAAAGCAGTATCATGCCATGTGACCTCTCCCATCATTAAAATATCATCAGCCCTCCCCAGGACATTCTTGATATCTGTAATACATCGTCCAAATAGGACATAATTTCTGATACAGATTAGGGGGAAGCATTCTACATCGATATCATTTGTGACTAATGCATCCTTCCTACGGAAGATGGCTCATCTTTTTTGTGATTATAACCACAACTAGATATATGGTGTCCCTCTAATAGAAATATCTTTGTTAGCAATGCTTTCTCTAGAACCCCGACATTGGTGGGGATGCACAAGGGTACATTTATTGCACACATCCATCTACAAAGTTGTTTCTCTAACTTCCATGCTCAGAAGTAACCATTATAGATCATGTCCAGAGAGTTGTGTACAAGATATGTGAACTCAGTCACATAATTTTTCACTTTCATCCCTCCATACTATAATTGAAGGAACTCGTGAAGTTGAAAAACGTGCAAGGAGGAGGTGTAGAACTCCTCATGAAATAGTCACTGAAGGTCATCCCATGATAGTGCCGACTCATCGTGTCTGTGTAACCAAGCTCCCCCAACACCTAACTTCATCATGGAAAGGGATGGCTGCCAAAACCACGATATGATCTATCAGTGTCTGTGCAAGACTAACGAGGCGAACCCCAAACCCTAACCAAACCTATGCTTCATGAGGGTCTGTAATACCATGAAATGTAATCGGTTTATATCATTAGAAATATTTAATTTCACTTATCATGCACATGTACTCATCCTTCTCTCTTGGGGATGTCTACTACTCATATTTTGGGGGTGATTCTACCTTCCTACCTATAAAAAGGGGCATGCCTGATGGGTTTTGAACTAAGGCCTCATTTCACATAGGTTCGTTGTTACAAACTAGAGCTAGTATACGGGTTTTCTATCACTGCAGAGACTTATTAATTGTTTCCATAGAGAACATCTGTTAGAAGAGAATATTTATATATAAATTGATGGGGATATGACTCAAGAAGGATAGTTAAAGACTGTATCATATATGATTCATGTATCATTTTTTGCTACAACTTGTGTCTCGTGGTGCCATTTCTACAGGTTGGTAATCAGGGTTCTGATGAATGCATGCGTCAGTCGTCCATACCATAATTAGACTACCTGGCCTGATAGATGCTCTCGAGACACTTTGAAACTGTTTCTCTAAAACCATCCAATTCCTTTTTATGGAAATTTCTAAACAAAATTAAAAGGGTAGAACCACCATTGATACAACATTCTAATGACCAGAGCCATTCCAGGGATCAATCATCAACTACCCCATACTCGCCCCCATACACGAGGGGCTGGACACAACTACTGAAGGTATAATATACTATAGGAGTCATCTTCCTAATAACATATACACACACACATACAGCCTAATGAATGAAAAAATATTGAAGGAAAATGAACAAAAGTTACAATTCTGATATTAATGTTCCTCAAACATTCATCAACTTCTAAATAGTTCAAGTAAAAAAAATATATATTTAAAGGGTAAGGGAAAAACTAAATTCCCAACAAGAATAGTGACACATCTTGCAATCATGTGGAAAAGTAAAACAGGTGGGAGAGCCTTGCTATTAAATCCCAAGTCATGACCCCCAAACTTGTTCCAAGCACCCTGCATCCCTAATCTTCTCTGATATGACGATCATCCTGTATGTAACATTAATGGGAACACCATTTGTGTCAAAATCCTTGCATGGGTGAGTATAAAAAATTCCCAATATGTTGCCTTTAAGGATAAAGGGAGTATAAAGAAAAGAAATGAGGGGGGGGGGGGTTCATAAGGGATACAACTGAAGAGGAAAGAAGAATAAAGAAAAAGGTACAGTAAAAAGAAGTATATCTCACCCCAAAATGAATGTAATGTAATCTCATACAACTATAATGAGTTAGAAATGGTGAGAAGATGAACTTTTCATCATGTCATTTCTACAAAAAGTAGGAGAGTAGACTTGTCCAACCATGAGAATCAACACACAAAAAGTACATAGCATACCCTGCATGCCTTCACCGATCTTAGAAAGAGATTATACAAGACCCATGGAATGGGATCTAGATACAGGATATATATATACTCATTCAAATAAATACTTATGAGAGATTAAGGGGAAATCTATCTCACTAGCCCAGCCCTGGAAAAAGTGATCGGTAAACAGTACTAGAAGTAACCATCAATCCCTATAAACACTCACTTCTAAAATAAACTACAAGTGAAAGAAACTCAATCACGGCACATTGATACAATCTTCTTTGGCTGGTACTGTCTCACCTGCACGTTTTTATGTCACTTCCAAAGGATGCATATTTGTGGGAAAATCATCCCACTTTATTGGGGATCTCAAGTCACATGAAATCATGTCTTGTCACTATGCTAAAATTTTGAGATATCATGTCACAAAATTTAGGACCCATGCCTAGAACAACAATAGGTTTACACTCTAGTGTCATTGATGACCCATCCCCAGTCTTTTTGGAGGGTTCTTGTCATGAACCGAATCTGATCGCCACCAAAATCGGCACCAAACACGGATCGTGATAAGGACCAAAGGGCATTCCCGATCCCCAGGGGATGGAAAAAGTTCATGGGTAATATAAATTGAAATTTTGGAGTGATTTACCCGAGTTTACAAACATAAAACAGTGAACAAATCCAATAAAAGAAATCTGGATTTTTCAAAAAAAAAACCATCATTTAAAAAAATTTCAGAACTGAATTACATAATTTAAAACAATTGTAGATGACTATTGAACCTGAATCAACCCACAATGGATAACCCAATAACCTCTACATGGTGACATTCACCTCCCTCAAGCCATATCCACAACACTATATCATGATGGACCGCTAAAAACCTGAACTATTGGCACAAAAGTTGTACCCAAACCCGCGATAGCAAAAATAACCAAGTATACATACACCCAAGGGTGTAAGTAGGGTGTGATCTAATTCCCAATAGGATACCACCACTAATATATTCCACGCGATAAACATTCAAAGATGAAAAGCATGCATGTTTTCAAAAACATATAATTTATAGGCACAATTTATAAAATATGAAACTTAAAAAAAATCAGTTTTCAAGTGGGCTAATTTAAAGAATCGACACTTTTATAATAAATTCAAAATCTACTGAATTTTTCCAGCCAAATATACCCTATTCTGATGGTATGTATAAAGAATATAATGAGCACAAGCGATAAGAAATAACCCCTAGGCACTAGCTAGCTGTGGGTCCCAAGTACCTCGTATCTCACTGAGAGTAACCAAAAAAAATATCTGTTCTCATGCACAAGCCACTAGTAGGGAACATACCCATAACCTAGTGGTACTCAATCATAATCATAATATTTTAGTTAGAGTTTTAAGCTTCAATCTTGCTAATTGAAACTGAGGCCAAACCCCACGAATTCGCTCTGATACTAGTACATGTCCACCCAGCTAGATACCCGAGTTTTACCTTTGTGCTCAAACAAGTTCAACAAGCCAAGAAATATATATTTCACATGAAAATATCACTTCCACATCACACATTAACCAAACAGCCCCATGTACATCACAGAAGTCACAAATTCCACTTTTCATTCGAATGCATTTTGAAATCAAACTCACACCAAAATAGCCAACAACACTTTTTGCATAAAATTCAAAATCCAAAACATCCTTTAACAATTTTATAAATTAACTAAAAATATGATAAAAATATCATAACATCCCACTCACATGTTTCATAAAACCCTTTTTATAAACAAAATTCATTTTTCACATCGTACTCACACAAATAGCCCACATCACGTTCACACCTCTTTCACGTTTTAGTAAATCCATTAGACATTTTTATAAAACATTTCCAAGAGGATACACATCACATGATATACCTATTCACATTTAAATTTGTCTATTTTAAAGTATAAACAATCCAAAAATGTTTTCCAATAAGGATTCACCTCTTACATAAATCATTAAACCATTCAAAACATTCATAAAACAATTCTTAAGAGTGTACCAATGCTTTTCACATAAAAACCATTTCAAACCCATATTTCAAGGAAAAAATCACACCTATACAAATTCAAAACAGAATTTTCATCCCTATAAACATTTATTAAACTACCCCCAATTGTTATACAAACACCTAAAACAATACCACAAAAGATCCACATGAAAAGCACACATTTTCAAAATCACTTTCAAGAAGTACAATAAGGTTTTACACCTTAAACCCATTAAAAACCAACTTAAAACCTAATGGCACAACAATACCCTACCAAATCAGAATTTTCATCCAAAAATAGATTTATTAAACTAGTTTCATATGTTATAAAACACACCCAAACAATACCCAAAGGGTTACACAAGAAAAACACCCAATTTTAATCTAAAATGAAACTATAAAAATAAAATTTTAACCAAATACAACATGGAAATTTTTTGCACCACACACATCATATTAGGAACATTCATAATAAGTAATTCAAACAAACTAACTCATCTTGAAATGATTAGACATGGAATCACCTACCTTTTATGTTGAAACCCTCAAAACATGGTGTGAAACATCAACTGCACCACTGCCGCACCTAAAGAAATATAAATCTAGACCTAGAAAACAATATTTGACCCCAAATACACCAAATCAAACCATAGGTTCTAACATCAAATTCTGGACATGATGAAGTTCAAGAAAGGGTGAAAGAAACCCTAAGAAAGAGGAAGAAATCAAGGAAAGAAACACTTACTTGAATCATCTTGAATGAAACGAACCAAATACACCAATCATTGAATCTACAAGAAACCAAACCTGATATTGAGTCTCTAATGGTGATGATAAGGTCATGTGAGGACTAAAATGGGGGCAGAAGAGAAGAAATTTAAGGAGTTTTGAAAGAAATGATTTACCTCTTCAAATCTCAACGATTTGAGAAATTCATAGATGTTTCTCCCCAATTCAAGAACCAAATGAGCTCAAAAGAAGAGAAACAGAGAATGGGAGTGATACTTAGGTTTCTGGCGTTGAGTAGGAGGTGTAATCACCGAATAATAGTAAATATTAAATGTTATATTAAAATATTAAAAATAAAACATAAACCAGGAAATGGGCTATTAGGCCGGCCCAAAACCTTAATAAAAAAACCCAAATCCATCATGATCAAGGATTTTTATGAGGCCCAAATGGATATGGTAGTTTTTATATATTAGGTTATGAAAATTTAGAAGTGTAATTTCTATAAAATCTTGAAAAATGAATGAGTAATAAAATAAACAAAATTGGTTTTTAAATCTGGAAATGAGCTCACGGTTTGGCCCAAATTTTGAAAACCCGCCATTTCAACCAAAATGCATGTGAAACCACCCAAACAATGAAATAATGTAAATTAAATAAAAAAATAACTTTAAAAGAAGTCATTTATGTGAAAATTCTCCTAACCATAAAACATTACTCCCTCATAAAGCCACAGTAAGGCCAAATACAGAAACCAAACCCAAATGATAAACCAAGAAGTAATTCACTGCCAAGATTCACCCCCAATGGAAAAAACACCTCTAGTGATCATTTAAAGAGGGATTACTGTCACAAAAAAAAATAAAACAATTTCCTGAAACCATCAATCACATTTAGGCATTATCCCAAATGAAAACTCCTCAAACACAATATGAATAATACACAATCAATTTACCAAAACAAACAACAACATCAAACAAAGTTACACTTACCCAACTATAACTAAACCATTGGGAACTCTCCAGTATCAATGTTTACCCAAGGAAGATGTAGGTATTTAGATATATCCAAATTATAATACATACTTCCAAAACATGATCAAGGAATAAAATATCTGAGTTACTCATATGAAGAGACACAAATGGGCTCCCCACCGTAAGAGACATCTTAATTTGTTTCCCAAGACAGAATCAGGAAACTAATAGGGGGAGGCCCGACCAGACTCCGTAGTATAAGGGGTATACATCCCTTAGAAATTTACAAAAAAATATTCATGATACCCATGGTGGGTCTCCCCCCCCCCAGAAAAACCAACCATCTTAACCAAACGGCGTGGGCCGGCACGAAAAGACCCCAAAATTTTAATGATTTGGGAAGGATTCACAGTTAGTCCACACGATTTGGGAAACCCTGCACTAACTGTTCATATCATTCGTTCCCCAAGGATTCCTAGCACATGGTCACTACTAATCGTGCACAAACCTCATGCTCATCCTGTTTAGCCAAATTTCATTCCATTATCCAAAGACTCAATGGAAACCAAAGGGGGGGATATTGGGTGATGACATGGGTACAAGGCCCTCCACCTATTTCCATAGAACGAGAATAAAAAAAATATGATAACACCATAGGTTTAAACTCTTCCTATATTTCATACTGAGGATAGGACTTTGTAGAAGGTTTTAAACGACACTGGGGTTTCCCCTAACTACGCGCCAGCTTCTCTCGAGGACATATGGCTAGAGCTCAAAATATTGAAGCATCTTCAACCTCGCAGTCAGGCTATGAAAACCCATGTGTGAAACTTCTTTTTTCGGTGCCACAAACAAATACACCAAATACCCCGATGGGTTCACCAAGACATAACACACTCCATTACTCACTTTACCGAAACCTAACATTACACTGAAACATGGTATTAGAAGATGCACACATATCGCACCTTGTTTCATTGCATGAGAAACAATAGAAGGGTAGGACACACATAAACACCATCCTCTAAGATAGAGGATTTGATGTTTTTCCCAATGGATACGTACTTCCAACATAATAGATAACATCAGAGGATTGGGCAACCTTCACCTTTACAGTCAAATGAGAACACAACATCACAATGCATCACCGAACATGACCTTTGCGATTGATAAAATCAATACATAGAATGGGACCTTATGATAAGTCCCTAAACAACAGACAAGTCCAAAAAGTGGACACAATATCCTCTCATGACCGAAATCCCAATATTGGGGGTTTAACATGAACTCTTGCTTCAAAGAAACTATGAAGAACCCAGAGGCCCTCTTAGACACCATCGAGACAGTCATCCACACTAACAACCTTAAAACACGTCCACCTTTGATTAATCATGAAAATTAAGAAACTAAGGTCTATTTAAACCTTCCACAAGCACTATCCCACTACAAGAGGATCCACAAATCAACAAAATGAATGGGTGTAGACTCAATCAAAAAGTATCAATAAAATATTCCTTATATTGATCAACTAGAGGATTTTCCAGTGGAGAAACACTACGGGTTGCACTTCAGTTGTGCATTAACACTTAATGGGGGCATACCTTATCCAATTAGAGAACCCAAATACCTAACTATGATCTTATATTGGTCAAAACATTCCATAATCCAGATCAAAACACATGAAGGTAACCACCATAAAGGTGTCCTCAAACATATCTCAGAAAAGACTACTAACCGATCCTTCTACCCTACTTGCTGTCCAAACACAAACCCAAAACACGATTCGAACAAGAGAGATTATTGAACTCAAAACATCCAACAACATCAACGATTTAAAAAAACACATAATTCACACCATCCCAAACCATTCATCAAGACATCAGGTTTTCGTTTAAAAAAATTCTTTGAAGACAAACTGTTCCGCGACTAGAGTATCCACCAATGGTACCACATGGGCCTTACACATGCATGTTTTTTACCACACTAGGAACCCTCATAATATCCATCTAGGAACTCATCTAGTAATTCAATTAACCATCCACCATCCCCTCTAACCCCATGCATGTGGTCGCTCATGGAAATACCAAAGGTTAAAACAAAAATCTTCTCCACTTTTCAAAACCAAAACAATCAACCAATAATTCCTTTTTCTCAAGACTACTAAACCAGGAATAAAAATCCCAATCATTCAAATTAATACTCCCTTTAAATTCATATACATTAATTTCAAAACATCTCATCCCATTGAAACAACCTTTGATAGTTTAGAAAATTCTTTTGGAAACACTTTTTCAAAACCAAATTCAGTATAGTTCATGCTTTTAAAAGAGGTGTAAGAACACCGTTTTCCATTTCAAAAAAAATCTAAAAATTCCCTTCCACCATTTCATAAATCAATCCATTCATTATTTATTTGAAAATCATTTCACAAATTCTTTATGCTTCTTAAAACCAAGTCACATTAAAACCAATTTTCCAAGATTGCAAAGCTAACACAGAAAACAATGCGAGAGGAAACTAGTGTCAGTGGGTGACTTGGACATATGGTTGGCGGCCATATCCCATTAACTTCACTATCACAGAGAGATTTATAAGGAATATACCCGACTCCAGATGGCTTTCCAGGCCCTGTGAGCTCACTGAGGCAATTAACCCAACCCTCTTTTATTTCCCCTAATCGTCATCAAACCATGAAAACCAAAGGACTAAGATAAATCCCAACTTCCCCTGGAAAATTGAATCCCATCATGAGGTGTGGTGATCAGGCACACTACCCATAATTGGAATATCATGTCCCAACAATCCTAACTATAGACTATCCCAACGCTTCCCCAAATAACATGTCCCAAAGAGTTAACTAGAACCTCCTTTGATACCATTTTGTCACGAACCAAATCTGATTGCCACCAAAACCGGCACCAAACCCAGCTCGTGACAAGGCTTGAAGGGCGTTCCCTGTCCCCACGGGCTGGCACAAGTTCCTGGGTAACAGAAAATGAAATTTGGGAAGGATTAAAATGAGATAATAAACATAAAACAACGAACAAATCCAATAAAACAAATCTAGATTTTTCAAATAAAACCATCTTTTATAAAAAATTCATAACTGAATTACATAATTTAAAACAATTTTAGATGACTATATCAATTGACGATACCCACAATGGATAGCCCAAGAACCTCCACATGGTGAGAGGTACCACCCTCAAGCCATATCCACAACACCGTATCATGATGGACCACTAAAAACCCAAACTATTGGCACAAAAGTTGTACCCAAACCCACGACAACAAAAATAACCAAGTGTACATACACCCAAGGGTGTAAGTAGGGTGAGATCCAATTACCATTAGGATACCACCACTAATATATTCCATGTGATAAACATTTAAAGACAAAAATCATTCAAGTTTTCAAAAACATGTAATTTCTAGGAACAATTTCTAAAATATGCAACTTAAAAAAAATCATTTTTCAAGTGGGCTAATTTAAAGAATCAATACTTTTAAAATAAATTCAAAATCTACTGAATTTTTATAACCATATATACCATATTCCGATGGTATGTATAAAGGATCTAATTAGCACAAGCGATAGGAAATAACCCGTAGGCACTATCTAGTTGTGGGTCCCAGGTACCTCGTACCTCAGTGAGAGTAACCACAATAGAATATTTGTTCATATGCACGAGCCACTAGTAGGGAACATACCCATAACCTAGTTGCCACCAATCATCATCATCATAGTTTATTTAGAGTTGTATGAATCAATCTTGATAGGTGAAACTGAGGCCAAACCCCCCGGATTCACTAGCATACTAGTACACGTCCACCCACCAAGATACACGGGTTTTCCCTTTCTACTCAAACAAGTTCAACAAGCCAAAAAATATAGTTTTCAAATGAAAATATCACTTCCACATCACACATTAACCAAACATCCTCATGTTCATCACACAAGTCGCAAATTTCACTTTTCATTTGAATGCATTTTGAAATAAAACTCACACCAAAATATCCCACAACACTTTTTATATAACACTCACAATCCAAAACATCCTTTAAAAATTTTATAAGGTCCCTAAAAATATGATAAACATCACATAACATCCCACTCACATGTTTTATAAAACCCTTTTTATAAACAAAATCCATTTTCGCATCGTACTCACACAAATAGCCCACATCACATTCACACCTTTTTCACATTTTAGTAAATCCATTAGACATTTTTAAAAAACACTTCCAAGAGGATACACATCACATGATAGACCTATTTACTTTTAAAATGGTTCATTTTAAAGTATAAATAATCCAAAACAATTTTTCAATATGGTTTCACCTTTTACATAAATCATTAAACCATTCAAAACATTTATAAAACAATTCTAAAGAGTTTACCAAAGCTTTTCACATAAAACCCATTTCAAAACCATATTTCAAGAAAAAAATCAAAACAATAAAAATTCAAAACAGAATTGGCATCCCCAAAAACATTTATTAAACTACCACCATGTATTATACAAACACCTCAAATAGTACCACAAAAGATCCACATGAAAAGCACACGTTTTGAAAATCACTTTCAAGAAGTACAGTAAGGTATTACACCTTAAACCCATTAAAAACCCACTTTAAAACATAATGGAACACCAATACCCTACCAATCAGAATTTTCAGCCCAAACAAGATTTATTAACCCAATTTCATTTGTTATAAAACACACCCAAACAATACCCAAAGTGTTACACATGAAAAACACCCAAATTCCAGCTAAAATGAAATTAGAAAAATAAATGCTTAACCAAATCCAACATGAATAATTTATGCACCACACAAATCATAGTATGAACATTCATAATAAGTAATTCAAGAAAAATAACTCATCTAGAAATGATTACACATGGAATCACCTACCTTTTATGCCGAAACCCTCAAAACATGGTGTGAAACATCAACCACACCACCGCCACACCTAACAGAAGATAAATCCAGACCTATACCACAATATTTGACCAAAAATACACCATATAAAACCCTAGGTTCAAAACTCAAATTCTGGACATGAGGAACTTCAAGAAAGGGTGAAAGAAACCCTAAGGGAAACAAATCAAGGAAAGAAACACTTACTTGAAACATCTTGAATAAAACGCACCAAATACACCAAACTTTGAATCTCAAAGCAACCAAACATGATATGAAGGCTCTAATGGGGATGCGAAGGTCATGTGGGGACTGAAATTGGGGCAGAAGATCATAAATTGAAGGAGTTATGAAAGAAACGATTTACCTCTTCAAATCTAGATGATTTGGTAAATCCAGAGATGTTTCGCCCAAATTAGAGAACCAAATGAGCTCAAAAGTGGCGAAACTGAAAATGGAAGTGATCCTTAGGTTTTTTTCATCGAGTTGGAGGTGGAATCACCAAATAATAGTAAATATTGAATGATATATTAAAATATTAAATAAAACCGTAAAGCAGGAAATGGGCTTTCGGGCTGGCCCAAAACCTTAATAAAAAAACCCATATCCATCATGATTATGGATTTTTATGAGGACGAAATGGATATGATAGTTTTTATATATTAGGTTATGAAAATTGAGAAGTGTAATTTTTGTAAAATCTGGTAAAATGAATGAGTTATAAAATAAACAAAATTGGTTTTTAAATCTTGAAATGAGCTCACGGTTTGGCCCAAATTTTGAAAAACCACCATTTCCCCCAAAATGCATGTGAAACCCCCAAAACAAAGAAATAATGTAAATTAAATGACAAAATAACTTTATAATAAGTCATTTATGTGACAATTCTCCCCACCATAATACTTTCTGCCCTCAGAAATCCACAGTAAGGCCAAATACAAAAACTAAACCCAAATGATAAACCAAGAAGTAATTCATTGCCATGATTCACACCTAAAGGCCAAAACAACACTAGTGATCATTTAATAAGGGATTACTCTCACACAAAAAAACCTACACCACTTTCCTAAAACAATCAATCACATTCAGGATTTATCCCAAATGAAAACTCTTCAAATACAATCTGAACAATACTTAATCAATTTACCTAAACAAACAATAACATCGAACAAAGTTACACTTAACCTACTATAACTAAACCATTGGGAGCTCTCCAATATCAATATTTACACAAGGGATATGTATGTATTTATATATCTCCAAATGATAATACCTACTTCTAAAACAAGACCAAGGAAAAAAAATCTAAGTTACTTATATGAAGAGACACAAATGGGCTCCCCACCGTAAGAGACATCTTAATATTTTTTTCCCGAGACAGAATCAGGACACTAACAGGAGAGGCCTGAACAGACTCCCTCTTACAAGGGGTATACATCGATTAGAAATTTACAAAAAATATGCATGATTCCCACGGTGGGTCTCCCCCCACCACTAGAACTAACCATCTTAACCGACCGGTGTGGGCCGACACGAAAAGATCCCAAAAATTTAATGATTTGGGAAGGCTTCACAGTTAGTCAACACGGTTTGGGAAACCATGCACTAACAATGAATATCATTCTTTCCACAAGGATTCCTAGCACATGGTCACTACTAATCGTGCAAAAACTTCGTGATCAGCCTATCTAGCCAAATTTCAATCCATTCTCCAAAGACTCAATTGAAACCAAAGGGGGGGGGAGATATTGGATGATGACAAGGGTACAAGGCCCTCCACCTATTTCCACTCAATGAGAATTACAGAAAACATTTGATGACACCATAGGTTTAAACTCTTCCTATCATTCATACTGAGGAAAGGACTTTGTATAAGGTTTTAAAAGACACTGGGGTTTCCCCTAACTACATGCCACCTTCTCTCTAGGACATATGTCTGGAGCTCATAATGTTGAAGCATATTCGGCCTCGCAGTTAGGCTATGGAAACCCCTGTGTGGAACTTCTTCTTTTGGTGCCACAAACAACTATACCACATACACCAATGGGTTCCTCAAGACACAAAAAACTCCATTACCCACTTTACTGAAACCTGACATTACACTGAAACATGTTATTAAAAGATGCCCAAATATCGCACCTTGTTTCTTTGGGTGAGAATCAGTAGATGGGCAGGACACGCATAAAAACCTTCCTCTAAGATAGAGGATTTGATTTTTTTTCAAGGGAGACATACTTCCAACATAATAGAGAACCTCAGAGGATTGTGCAACCATCACCTTTACTATCAAATGAGAACACAACATCACAATGCATCACTGAACATGACCTTTGTGATTGATAGAAACAATACATAGAATGGGACCTTATGATAAGTCCCTAAACAATAGACAAGTCCAAAAAGTAGACACAATATCCTCTGATGACCAAAATCCCAATATTTGTGGTTTAACAAGAAATCTTGCTTCAATGAAACTATAAAGAACCCAGAGGCCCACTTAGACACCATCGAGACACTCATCCACACAAACAACCCTAGAACACTTCCACCTTCAATGAATCAGTAAAATTATGAAACTAAGGTCTATTTCAACCTTCCACAAGCAATATATAACTACAAGAGGATCCAAAAATCAATGAAATGAATGGGTTTAGACTCAATCAACAATGATCGATAAAATATACCTTATATTGATAAATTTGAGGATTTTCCAATGGCAAAACAATACGGGTTGCACTTCAGTTGTGCATTAACCAGTAATTGGGGAGTACCTTATCCAATGAGAGAACCCAAAGACCCAACCAAGCTGGTATATTGGTCAAAACATGCAACAAACCAGATCCAGACACATGAAGGTAACCACCATAAAGGTGTCCGAAAACATATATCATAAGATACTACTAACCGATCCTTCTACCCAACTTTCAGTCCAAACACAAACCCAAAACACAGTTCGAACAAGAGGGGTTATTGAACTCAAAAAATCCCACAAAATCAACATTTTAAAAAAAACACATAATTCACACCATCCCAAACCAGTCATCAAGACATCATGTTTTCCTTTAAAAAAAATTTCTTTGAAAACAAACAGTTCAGCGAAAAGAGTATCCACCAATGGTACCTCATGGGCCTTACACATGCATGTTTTTTACCACACTAGGCACCCTCCATATATCCATCAATAAATCATCTAGTAATTCCATTAAACATCCATAATCCCCTATAAACCCATGCATGTGGTCTCTCATGTAAATACCAAAGGTTAAAACAAAAATTATTTCAACTTTTCAAAACCAAAACAATCAACCAATACTTCCTTTTTCTGAAAACAGCTAACCCTAGAATAAAAATCCCAATCATTCAAATTAATACTCACTTTTAATTAATATAAATCTATTTGGAAACATCTCATCCCATTAAAACACCCTTTTATTGTTTATAAAATTCTATTGGAAACACTTTTTCAAAACCAAATTCAATATAGTTCCTGCTTTCAAAAGAGGTGTATGAACACCATCTTCCATATCAAAATAATTCTGAAAATTCATTTCCACCATTTCATAAATCAAGCCATTCCATATATTATTTGAAAATCATTTCAAAAAAACATTATTCTTCTTAAAACCAAGTCACATTAAAACCAAAGTTCCATGATTGCAAAGATTACGCACAAAACAATGCGAGAGGAAACTAGTTTCAGTGGGTGACTTGGACATATGGTTGGCAGCCATATCCCATTCACGACACTATCACATAGAGTGTTCTAGGGAATATCTCAGACTCCACATGGTTTTCCCGGCCCTGTGAGCTCACTGATACAAATAACCCAACTCTCTTTCATTTCCCCTAATCATCATCAATCCATGAAAACCAATGGACTTAGAAAAATCCCAACATCCCTAGGAAAATTTAATCCCATCATGAGGTGTGGTGATCAGGAACACTACCCATAAATGGAATATCAAGTCATGAAAATCCTAACTCTAGACTATCCCAACTCTTCCCCAAATAACATGACCCAAAGAGTTAACCAAAACCTCCTTCGATACCATTTTGTCACTATTCGAATCTGATCGCCACCAAAACTGGCACCAAACCCGGCTCGTGACAAGGCCTGAATGGCGTTCCTGATCCCCATAGGCTGGAAGACATGCCTGGGTAACAAAAAATGAAATTTGGAAACGATTTACCATAGTTTATAAACATAAAACAATGAACAATTCAAATAAAACAAATCTGGATTTTTCAAACAAAACCATCTTTTAAGAAAAATTCATAACTGAATTACATAATTTAAAACAATTGTAGATTACTATAGCAACTAAAGAAACCCACAATGGATAGCCCAAGAACCTCCACATGGTGAGAGACAGTGCCCTCAAACCATATCGACAACACTGTATCATGATGGACCGCTAAAAACCCTAACTGTTGGCACAAAAGTTGTACCCAAACCCACAAAAAAAAACCAAGTATACTTACACCCAAGGGTGTAATTAGGGTCTGAGGAAATTCCTAGTAGGATACTATCACTAATATATTTCATGTGATAAACATTAAAATACGAAAATCATGCAAGTTTTCAAAAACATGTAATTTCTAGGCATAATTTCTAAAATATGAACCTTAAAAAAATTCAGTTTTCAAGTGGGCTAATTTAATGAATCAACACTTTTAAAATAAATTCAAAAGGTACTTAATTTTTTCAGTCAAATATATCGTATGCCGATGGTATGTATAAATGATCTAATGAACCCAAGTGATAGGAAATAACCCCTAGGCACTAGCTAGCTGTGGGTCCCAGGTACCTCGTATCTCAGTGAGAGTAAATACAAAAAAATATTTGTTCTCATTCACGAGCCACTAGTATGGAAATACCCATTACCTAGTAGTACCTAATGTCCATCATCATTGTTTAGTTAGAGTTGTAAGCATCAATCTTGCTAAGTGAAACTGAGGCCAAACCCCACCGATTCACTAGCATACTAGTACACGTCCACCCACCTAGATACCCGGGTTTTTCCATTATGATCAAACAAGTTCAACAAGCCAAAAAATATATTTTTCACATGAAAATATCACTTCCACATCACAAATTAACCATATATCCCCATGTACATCACACAAGTCACAAATTCCACTTTTCATTCAAATGCATTTTGAAATCAAACTCACACCAAAATAGCCCACAACACTTTTTGAATAACATTCACAATCCAAAACAACCTTTAAAAATTTTATAATGTCCCTAAAAATATGATAAACATCACATAAAATCCCACTCACATGTTTCAAAAAACCCTTTTTATAAACAAAATCCATTTTTGCATCGTACTCACACAATCAACCCACATCACGTTCACACCTCTTTTACATTTTAGTAAATCCATTAGAAATTTTTATAAAACATTTCTAAGAGGATACACATCACATGATAGACCTATTCACATTTAAAATGGTCCATTAGAAAGTATAAAAAATACAAAATAGTTTCCCAACATGGTTTCACCTCTTACATAAATCATTAAACCATTCAAAACTTTCATAAAACAATTATAAAGAGTGTACCAAAGATTTTCACAGAAAACCCATTTCAAAACCGTATTTCAAGGAAAAAATCACACCAATAAAAATTCATAAAAGAATTTGTATCCCCAAAAACATATATTAAACTACCCCCAAGTGTTATACAAACACCTCAAATAATACCACAAAAGATCCATATGAAAAGCACACGTTTTCAAAATTACTTTCAAGAAGTACAATAAGGTTTTACACCCTAAACCCATTAAAAACCACTTTAAAACCTAATGGAACACCAATAACCTACCAAATCAGAATTATTAGCCAAAACAAGATTTATTAAAGAAATTCTATATGTTATAAAACACACCCAATACCCAAAGGGTTACACATGAAACACATCAAATTTTAAGATAAAATTAAAATACAAAAATAAATTCTTATCAAAATCTAACATGAACAATTTCTACACCACAAAAATAATATTAGGAACATGAATAATAAGTAATTCAAACAAACTAACTCATCTAGAAATGATTACACATGGAATCACCTACCTTTTATGTCGAAACCCTAAAAACATGGTGTGAAACATCAACCACACCATTGCCGCACCTAAAGGAACATAAATCCAGACCTAGACCACAATATTTTACCAAAAATATACAAAATCAAACCCTAAGTTCGAACCTCAACTTCTGGACATGATGAACTTCAAGAAAGGGAGAAAAAGCCAAAGGGGAAGAAATCAAGGAAAGAAACACATACTTGAAAAATCTTGAATCAAACCAACCAAATACACCAAACTTTGAATCTTGAAGCAACCAAACCGGATTTGGAGGCTCTAATGGGGATGAGAAGGTCATTTGGGGGCTAAAATGGGGGCCGAAGACCCGAAATTGAAGGAGTTATGAAAGAAATGATTTACCTCTTTAAATATGGACGATTTGAGAAATCCAGAGATTTTTCACCCAACTTCACGAACCAAATGAGCTCAAAAGCGGAGAAACAGATAATGGGCGTGGTCCTTAGGTTTTTGGCGTCGAGTAGGAGGTGGAAATACTAAATAATAATAAATATTGAATGAGATATTAAAATATTAAAAATAAAACATAAATCCAAAAATGGGCTTTCGGGCTGGCCCAAAACCTTAATAAAAAACACAAATCCATCATGATTATGGATTTTTATGAGGCCCAAATGGATATGGTAGTATTTATATATTAGTTTATGACAATTGAGAAGGGTACGTTTTGTAAAATTTTGAGAAATGAATGAGTTATAAAATAAACAAAAATTGTTTTTTAAATCTGGAAATGAGCTCACAGTTTGGCCCAAATTTTGAAAAACCGTCATTTCCACCAAAATTCATCTGAAACCCACCAAAAAAATAAATAATGAAAATTAAATGACCAAATAACTTTAAAAGAAGTCATTTATTGGATTGTTATACTCTAGGGTCATCGAAGACCCATACCTAGCCCGACTGGAGGGTTTTACCCTAATGTCATCAAGCACCCATCACCAACCTGGATGGAGAGTTCTACTCTAGTGTCGTGAAGGGACCATACCTATCAAGGATGGAGGATTCTACTCTAATTTTATTGAGGACCTATACCCACCCCATCTAAAGGGCAATTCTTGGAACTTCTATTAGGGACCAATACCCAAACTAGTTAGACATAACCCCAAAACTACTCTGGCCATCCCTATTGGGTAGTATCTCTCAAAAAAGCATCGAGGATCACTGACCATCCCTTCTTGATGGTATCTCTTAGGATAACACTTCTATAATCATCAAGTGTCTCCCCAAATATAAATCAACCCTGGAATATCATTCATTGAAACACGTAATCCAATATGGAGTGGAAAAACATCTCATATGGAATATCTCTTAAAATATGATACTCTCATGACATAATCTAAGTCCAAAATTAAGATATGTGAGAGACATAAGAAATCGTAATGTTGTACATGAAACGTGTGGGCCCCACATGTCCTCTGACCCCACCTCATCACATGGAAATGTGCCTATCCATTCTCAGGTTCTATACTATGAATAATAAGACATAAATCAAGGTATGATAGCTTACTCCCAGAGTACGTGAAACACCTATTCAAATAGATGATAAGCACACAATTCTAATCGTTGATCCGGAGGGCCAAAAGTGTAATAACACTAGTACACATTCTCAAATGGCTCAAAATCATTTTACTTCATATCGTCATACATATTATACACTCACACAATAATAAATTTTTAACCAAGGTGTGGGATCTCTTCAAACACGCAAAATGATATTACACTGATATTCCTTTCATATTTCATCATTTAATGAGATCATAAACAATTATCTTTATGTTAAAATGGATCACCTTGTTGGTATCCTTATAGAAAAAAATGAAAAGTCAACTACACATTCTCCCCAACTGGACATCTGATGGAAAAGTTGCATTTTGTTCCATTTCACTCGAAATTCATCTCTTGGGGCCCACACCTTAGTCCCAAAACAATTTAAACTGGTAACACCATTGTGATCTATATGGAAAACACACGAGATGGTCTATTCATTCATCAAATATGGATACCCATTGAAAAAAAATTATTTCACCGCAACATCCGTGAATCGACCCCTTGGGGTCCACTCTTCGACTATAGTTTAAGAAGCCAAAAGTTGTATAGATATCTAAACTAGAACATTAGGGTCAAATCACCTCAAATGGTGCATCAATCAATCCTTCCATTAAAAAGGTGGGTCCAATTCAAGATCCCAGAATAATAATAATTAAATTATTGTTATTAAATTTTAGATCCTTGTGTTCTTGAACCCCAAAACCAAGACATCAAAATTCCCAATAGGTGTAAAATCTACGTTGAATGGAGATGGAACTGTGGCCATAGACGGTGTGTGAAATAGATGCGTTGTTTAGGAGATATAGGCATTTAAAGGAATGTTTTGTCCAAATAGGGCATGTTTGGACCCCCACCACCTGTGCCAGCCTACGAACCACCAGCTGACATCGATCAACCAACTAGGTGGTCCTCCCTCATTTCATACATCCACTTGGAAGACCCACATCGTGCGGGTCCTTCTACCATACTGCCAACTTGTACTTCCTGCCTAAACCTTATGAAAGTCGATGCCCTATACCATCCAAATTTCATGCTCCCACAAACTGCATGCCATAGCCTCCCCAGCTCTGTCCAGCCCAACCACCGCACTAAGGACCATACCACCCTATCATCTTCAATCGGCCACTGTAGCCCACATCGGTATTGGGCCACCGACTTCCACCGCTACAGGTTTTTCTCTGATGGCCCCTTCCATAGGCTACCATGACCACACCAGGGGTCCAAATATTATTTCGGACCCGGTTATGGGATTCTTGTTAAAATCTCTCCGTCATATTGGAATTCATTTCGCAATCCATCCCAAAATCATTCTGTTAAAAAATTAAACTCAATGAATCAATGATCAGGGTAATAACGTGACAAATGAAATTGATTTTAAACAGGGTTTAATTTTCGTGTTAGTGCCTCCAAAAACAACGATGTGGAAAAAAATTAAAGGTAGTTCTATTCATGAATCTGGAATTTTAGATTGAGGTTGCGATAATTTAACAGAATCATACCTTGATGTGGTGTGTATGGTGTTGGTGATGCATCTACGATGCTTATACATTGATATTCCAAAAAATTGGCCCTTCAATCATCAAAGAAAGAGAGGGGGAGAGAATGATAGGTAGGAGAGGGTTTAGGGAGATGGATAGTGGTTATTAGAGGAATTAAGTGATACTCAATTAATAATATTTATAAACATAACATAAAATATGCATAAATGGGTGTAGTATCTAGAAATCTCACACCTCTATGTTTTATGATGTTTTGTGGTAAAAGGTTCCCCTATGAACTCAAAGATAGTCTCGAATTTACAATTCGAGGCCCCAAATTTTTTATTTTCATTGACCGTTGGAATCAAATAATTATATTTATTTATTTTAGTGATTATTTTATCCTTCATGGCCTTTACCATTGGAGTCAGATTTCAACAAAAGATATTCCCTATATAGGTTAAATGATTCATTCTAGACACAATTGTGGTGTCAAATTTATAATCTATGAAATATTTTAAGAGATATCTCTCTTCAGTCACATGGATAATAAAAAAACATTATTTTTTTTACAATTTATTCTTGGAATAACGGGACTCAAAATTACACGCCGTCTCAGCACCTATCTCCGGAATTATATCTGGAAATATTCTAATTTCTTAAAATGAAAAAAACTGAGTATCTACATCCCATGGCTCATGTCACATCAGGATTTCAAACTAGGTTGGTATGAACATCGAAACTATTATTCACATTTAATTCTATTCCATAGGAGATGACTGAATTCAATAACTAGAGGAAGAACTTCTACCTTTTGGTGAAATCCCCAACAACATCCTTTAGGAAAACATAGATCTCTCTAGAGGATTAACCATCATGATATACAAGGAAAACCACATAGAATAGACTACTATCAAGTCTAATTATGACATCGGGGAAAGAAAACATGAACTACCACCAAAAGGGCTACAATGGGAGAAAACATGATGTGTATCCTGAATACACAACATGTACTCCCATCACATAACTTGGGTGTGTACTCTGGTCGGCATGGGCATGTATCATGATAGGTACACGGCATGTAACATGAGTAAGCGGCGTGTAACCAACCTGAGGTTCATGCCAATGTCCCTCAACAGGCATGGCCATCTATATGGCCAATCCATATACATGCACACGTTGTGCTACCCTACACGGGGTTTGGCCATGTACACCTCCTGGCTATATACCCCCACACAGGTTAGACATGCCCGGGTAGTCGACAACATGACCGAGTACTCATGCGCATTGTTTTTACCCCATACATGGTGTGTACATATTGATAAATTATCTTCCCTATGTGGGAAGATAACACATAATTCTCCCCTCAACCACACACAATGTAACATGCTTTTCCCGAAAGAAAAACCCTAAAATACTAGAAATTCTATTTTCACCGCCAAATTAACATATTCATCCAGTAGAACCCTAAAACAATAATAAAAAAGCATTATATTTAGAGATTAGAATATCTATAGGTATTTTGGGTGAAGCAATAGTCCCACCATTGGGTAAAAACCACGAATCATCTTCTGATTTCGCGGTCTACGGTCTTCATATGCCGACTCAGCATGTCGGGGGTTTGCGATGGTACCACCAACGCCTTCCCCTCTAACATTCATCCCTTCCTCCATTTCTCAGTCAGTTGAATGACATAGGAGGAGCCACGTGAGATGAATTTATTTTTATGAGGAGAAAAGAAGATAATAGAAAGAAATATTATGAAAATAAAAAAACAGAGAAGGAATAAAACGAGACTCAGTTCGGTCCCAATACCCAACTTCAGTTTAAGCCTCACCTGTGAAAAACAATCTACACCAGACTCATTAGTAGATATGGATTCTCAATCTGACACACTGTTTAATTGTTATAGACAAACGAATTTACACAAATAAATTAATATTTAATTTAATAAATATTAAATATAAATTTTTCTGCCAAAATTAAAATAGCTAGGATTTCTTCCAAACATCGTCCATAAGGTAAAAACTCTATTTGGGGACCAACGAAGTGGTAAAAAATCATATATAATATCATATTCTTAAAAAAAATACAATTTTACCCCATTGAAATCCTAAAAAATGAAAACTTCAAATTTCTCCTCAAATATAATGTATAAATAAACATAGGTTCATACAAAATCACCACCATAAACCTTCTCATCCTTGAGAATCATAGTGAAAGACCAATAACCATAATCTCAACCAGAGAATCGGTACAAAAATGATATTTGTACAATCTAATGACAATCATCATAGCACCAACAACCAACCCCTCATAGAATACATTCAACAGTGATGAATCTGGTACTCCCCACCATTGGAATATCCTTGTCGTCTACATAAACAAAACTCCATGACAAAAACCACACGGAAAATGACAATTTTGAACTGAAATTGAGCATCACCTCCCCCAAATGACCAATGGTGCACTCCACACCATATGGTTTACCTAAAACCACTCCTCGATAACAACATCATTAGGTTACCTTTCTTAATAGGGAGTAACATTTACAAGAAATGGAGCTCATATTCATGACGACGCTCTCACAACATACCTAAGAAAATCAATATAGCACATGACCATATCTAAAATGAGTCTAATGAGATTTGACCAAGGCATTTACAGGTCACACTATTACATGTTCACATCCTCTAATAAACTGGCCAGAATTTAGCTCGGGTGAACCATCACATGGTACCCCAACATTTCACAATAGAAAATTTAACATGGTGGGAAATTCTTACACAACTTCTAGGAACCAAGTCCATAACATGTCTGAAAATAATTGGTCCTCAGATAACACCATACCACTCAAATATTTAGATTCAAATGAAACCACATAAACCAGCGTGTATCTAATCACCCGAAAAGTAATCCAATGATTCATCCTCCATCATTCTACACTAACTGTGCTACAGTAAATGTCAGTTTCCACCTGCTAGATGCTCCCACCGAACTTATTCTCAGAAACAAGTACCTCACATGTGCCTCAATTTATTCCATGACCACCCACTACATGGCATCGTTCCAATCACTATCATTTAACCATTCTCTAACTATATTAGAAATAGTAGACACACTAGTCAACCAAACTAAGCACCCAAACAGCCATTTCCTCCACACTAGTTTCAAAAAAGCAGTCATGAAATGTGGATCATTAAAACAGAAGGGCTTAAAATTCATATAACAAAAACTCAATCACTTATCATGCCTCAATCAAAAAATTAGTGCAAAAATAAACACACTATATAAAAAATAATTAGAGAAACATTGGCCCACCTCTCTCACACAATTTTTCCTAGAACGAGATAGACATCGACCTACAATGGTTTGAGTATATCCAAGGGGATCTACGTCACCCACCTGGACCAACAAATCAATCCACACAAATTAGTAAAAATCCTTAAACACCTCACACAAAGGACCGGAACCTCCCAAAAAAAGTAAAGATACCTATGACCAATATGGATGAATGCTGAAATCCTGACATATGAGGGAATTGATCATCTATGGGAATCATAGTAACGAACATCTCCTTGGATGTCACAAAACCAACATATAAGAGAAACTAAACTGATAATAATAGGGCATCGGCAAATAATACCCCATGTAGGTCCAGTTTGCAGGAAAAATCATGGTATCAATTAGCATCACACTCAATAATCCAACATGATAACCACATAATAAGAAAATAACATTCAAAGAAGGTCACATAAAAAGGTAATTACAAGAAATATCAACCTCTTAGGGTCACTACACGTCTTGTGCATAAGGACTGCGTCATCAGCCTCAAACCAAATGCATCAATGTAGATCAAAATAACATACCATCGGAGTAATATATATGTGTGTATGTAGGCCCAAAAGTCTAATTTTTCAGTAAACTAACACACTATCAGGCCTATATTATTGGAATACTATATGCCAAAAATGATGAATGAGACACCTCTTGCCTTTATAGGACAATTTTCAAAATCCATTCCTATCCTCTTATCAATGTCGAAGATATAGACATCCACAATAAATAATAACATACAAAAAACATGTTTGTCACTCATGGAAAAATCACATACAACTATAACATCATAAATTAGATCACTAATCCCAAACCCCTAGCAACCATGAATTCGTACCAGAATAAGTGTTCTCGACACACCCCTCTGATATCTACCACAAGTTCCAATACCTTACTAATAAAGATCTGTAACAACCGAGATTTAATGAAAAATATTATTTTTAATATCATTGATGTCTTGTATTGTACGCTACACCAAAAGGAGTTTGCACTACATGCATCCCTGAATTGGCTTGCATTACACACAATCACGACCTTCCACGATAGCGTATGTTGTACCAAATACCGAGTTTCACTAAACAACGATATGTTATATAAACTAGCCGTTATGAATAGTAATACCCACTTATGGAAATTTTATTTTTCAAAATGGTCTTCATTTTTGAATTTGGAATGTCCAAATTAGCCTAGGGTGAATTTTGGGTATTTTTCTGAAAACATTCAATTTTAGATGAATAGTGAATATACAGGGTTACTATTTAAAAACTGAAATTTTATTTAAATAAATATTTATTTTAATGAAATTTATTTTAGGTAAAAATTGATAAATAATACCTATATAACTTCATTTTAATTCATTGGAGTCATTTTATAATAATTTTAGATATATAAAAATTTTATTGAACTTTTGACTATCTTTTACCCACCTCTTAGGAGACTTTGCAAATTTTCATAAAACATAATTTTACCACTTCTGTGAGTGTAATTTAAAAATTCCAAGAGACATGGTAGATATTAGTATGTAAAATTTGGTTCAATAATATAAAAATATTTTTTCGTGAATTGTAACTTTTTAATTTTATTTACCACGATTAAAAGTAAATAGGGTAATTATGGGTAAAAAATGATACTATTATTACCCTAACACAGGTCCTAGTTCTTTTGGATAAGTTTAGTTCGACCAAAAACAACCTTATAGATAAACTATTACCCTTTAGGTCCACTTGGATTAGATTAGGACATATATTATTATTTTATTTAAAGAAGAATTAAAATAGTTAAAATCAAATTTTAATAACTAAAACATTTTAATATAGGGTTATACATAGGATAAATTAGACTCTAAATATTAATTATAAATATAAATATATTTCCTACATAAAAGTATTTTATTTTTAATTTTATACATTAAATAATTTAATTTATTTATGACACAATGATGATGCAGTAATTAATTTATTAATGAAATATTAACATAATTGATGTTATAAATATCCAAATAAATGTAATTTTAGACATTTTATGAATTCCACTAATTTTATAGGTTACTATGACATTTTAGTATTGATTTAATTATCTTTTTTAGATCTAATCATGCTATTATGAGTTTTAAAAAAAATCAAGTACCAAATAGTGTCAAAATTGACATAAAATAGATTTTAAAACAAATATTATATTATTAATTATAATTTTAATCCTAAAAATCTAAGTATAGGCCATATGACATAAAAAAGGATATATATATTAATAATGAACAAATTGGGGTTCGTTTGGCTTGTTATAGTATGTTTATTAACCATATAGTGTAAGAAAACTAAAAGACACGGTAAAAGTTAAATTATTTAACTTAGAGTTAAATATAAATGATAAGGATAAAATAGTAACCTAAACATTTATAAAACATATTGGTTGAGAGTATTTATACACATACCCAAATTAGATTAAAAATAATCAATTTGGATCTATTAAAAACCGAATATGACTTTAATATAAAATAATATTTTTTAAGTTTTTCCTAAGGTTCCCCTCTCCTCCCTTATAAAAAGGTCACCCCTTCCTTCTTCTCTTCACACCCTTTTGAGAATTGAAGCTCGGAAAAAACCTGAATAATACTCTTCTCAACATATCTAGTTATATCATAGAGGTTATTGTCTTCTCAATAGAACAACTCTTTTTCCCTAAGAATAATTTTAAAAGAGGTGCGTCGAAGAAGAGGTAATCTCTTCTACCGATTCTTTCATGTTTCTTTCTTCATCAACTTCTTCTTATTTAATTGTTTCATTATAAAGTAATAACATAAGTATCACTAATATACTGATATGTTATTATAAATATGAAACACACCCATTTGACCTTCTAACCATCCTACGGAAAATGAAATCACGGCGCGTCCGTACATACGGAATACCGTCTCCACGTCGTGTTGTAATCTATTTTTCCACCACCACATTACTTGGATGGGTATAATAGTGTAAATAATAACTCTATATGGTTATTATAACATCATACTGATTCTTAGATATTATATCATCCACTCCAATTCCATTCAATAAATATGGGAATGATATCATCAATCATGCATACGTACAGATTACCGTCTCGACGATGCGATGAGATTCGTTTTCCATGGTAACAATTCACGAATGATTATAAAGTATATATAATAAGTAATAATAAAATATATTATATAATAATTCTACGGGATTTATTTATATATATATGTATGTCATCTACTTAATTCCATTCAATTCAATAAGAAAATGAAAACAGCGTTCATGTGTACGTACGGTCTACCGTCTCCATGAACGGTGTATTTATTTCCGTTTATAGATCTATTATATATATGTATATTCTGAATATATATTATATATAAATCATTTTTAGTATTCTAGAATTAAGTAATCATGATCTATGTAATCATATCAATAATAACAAGTCAAAACAAGGATGATAAATGAAAAGATCTTATCCAAAACGCTGCTTTAACATGGAATTTACAAAAGAACAGGTAATATAATGTCATAAGTGAACCATATATGATATAATAACAATGAATATGATTCTGTAATAAGTAAAAAAAATTTATTTAAATCATTATACAAGAGGTTCCGATACATATGAAGCATATCGGACCTAAGGTAAGGGATAATTCTGCAATCTCATTTTTTATCCGAGATTGCTTAATCATAAGTATTGACTGGGGTTATATTTTACATACATGCCCATAAAATGTTTTTCATAAAATGTTTAATATTCTTCCATGAATGTTTAATTTCATGTTTACCCTACATTGACTTTTACTTTCTGTTATTGAAGGAATCTTTCTTTTATTTACCATATGAGGAACTTGTTTCCTTTTCTGACAAAAGTATCAGGAGAATGTTTTTTTAAATTATACGGCATAAATGGATTTTTACAATTTCATATCACCTTATTTTCATTAACCTTACTATACAATATTTCATGAATATTTTCAAAAAAATTCTTTTCTTTTAAAATTTAATGGCATTTTGTGAAAATAAAATGATTTTGAAGAAGAAAGGATATTTTCCTCAAAAATTCATTTCATGTGTTTTATCAAAACCATTTTCCATATAAGATTTCATTATCTCATAAATTTATGTTTCACGTATAATTTCTCTATGATTAACATGGTTTTACTTTTCTTATGATGAAATGATATCCATTTTGATTTGTATGGATTATGTTATGATGGAATGATGTTTATGAAACCCATTTTATACTTTCGGTAATGATGAATGATTTATGATAATGTTGTGGCACAATTAAGAATGATTTCATTATAAGATGGGTGGGACCAATATCTACCTCCAATGCATTGGGTAAAGATTTATATCTCATGAGATAGACATGGTTGGAACAGTGAGTTAATCCGGTTCAGGGATAAAGGACTGGAATGAGGAGTGAACTCGATTCAGAAAGGGTCTTTGTCCACTAAGATAGTCTTGGAAGTAATGCCTTGGCTACTATGGAAATCATACCATGTTCTTAATGGTTTTCCACAATTAAATGTTTTATTCCCATGCAATTTTATCATGATTAATGTTCCTTTAATACCCCTACCTTACGTACTACCGAGATTTATTTCACAACTCACGATTTTGATGTGTAAACTTTATGTTCATGATTTGAAGTACAAATGTAAATGGTTTGTTTTATTTTCTCTATGATTACCCTAACTGAGAATTTGATCTCACCCTTTATATGTTTTCTTTTCCCCAGGATATAAAGAAAGGTGTTAGGTAAGAAAAAAAGGAAGATCTTTATGGGATATGTTGAAGATCTTTCACCACGAATAGAAGTCTTTGTTCCGAGTTTCCAAAGACACTAAACTATTATGTTCGTTATGTGTCTGTTTTTGTTATGTATTAAGTATTCCACAAAAAGTAATGTATTTCCTGTATACGTCAATCTTTGGGTCTCTACAAGATCACTACCATATCCCAAATAGAAAATACCTGGAAAATAACCCTTTAATACCACATCGTAATGTCCCGAGGCAGATGCACTAAACCTATTTTCTTATGTGGTGGGATAAAAGTCCTTAAGCATACCTACCCATAATCCAGAGACTGCATACAACTAGTGATGGTGTGGACTGTGATAGTAGGGATACCATGCCTTCATATCATATTAATAAAACAAATGAAAATTGCTACATATCATACACAACAATAAAAAACAGTGTAGAGTAGTAAACAATTAAAATAGAACATGATGTAATAACAAATGAAATGTTGTAAAATTATAAATAACTATGTCATAAAATATAAAACTTGTCACCAACTGGTTTGATTATACATATACAATAATACAATGGAAACTGAATGTAAAATTACAGGACTCAAATACTATCTTCGAGACAGACCACATACCTGGTCTCTAGACCCTTTTGAACTACAGTAGACTGATCAAAAGAACCCACTTGAGCAAAACCTCTCAACCATGCAATAATAGGCCTTAGAACCTTCCACCATGCAACACATTCTCAACCTGAAAAAAGAACATAAGGTATATACATACACTGAGGTGCATGGGTGAGAATGAATTTCAAAAGGACATGCCAAAAGAAAACCTATAATTGTGATTATATAATATTATGAAAACCCGATGTTCGTAGACTTTCCTAGACACTACTAAATGGTAGTGAAACTAAATATGAGCCCACAATTGATCCTATGGATCGTAATCCCTTTCAACTGGGAAAGTTCCACCATGGTTGTCCATAACTATATATATTTACATGTATGTTCTCATACCTATAAATATATACATAAATATGATTATTAATTTGTATGTAAATCAATAACATTAAACCACAATAGTAGTTAAACAATGGGTCCATAATCCTACTCAACTAGACAACTTGTGAAAGAGAACTGAGCTAGATGTGATGCCACTCAACCGGTGTACCACCCAGTTGATCTCTGGGTCTATAATCCCAACCAACACATACCTACTTATACCAACACCAAAACCTCTATAACCATACTACATCACCAAAGAGGAGTTGTCATCCTACACCTGGGTTCACACATACTCACCTCAAATCACTGAAGCAAGGATACCATATACCTACAATCAGTCATATAAGGAACGAACATAGAGAGTATGATTGGACATCTCATGAGACACTATGCTAAATATCTAGAGTCTTGTAATTGATACGAAAGAGAACCATCATTATAATCATAGAGAATCATGCCTATTAGCCCACCCATGATATTCTTAACGTGGGAATACAAGTATAAATCATGTCATGGATGTGATCAACCCATTGAGCCCATTAAATGCATCACTCAACTGGATCATAGTATCACTCATGGTACATAATTCTATCATCAAATGAGCTCATCAAAGGCATGCCTCGACCAGATCCATGTATAAATTAATGTATAACAATATCCAACCAATGAACATCCATGGAATCCCACAAATTGATCCATGATTCACCCAAGGATTAATAATATTCAACAACCCATTGATCATGACCTAGGAATACCTAAGTTAGATCCATGTATCACTCAGGGCATATAAGAGAAAAACCCATATATCTCATCTATGAAATTCCTACTATGGGAATTCAAGTATCACTCATAGTATACAAATCATCAATCCAATGATCCTATCCATGGAATTCCAACAATAAGAATCCATGTATCACTCAGGGTGCTTAAATAAAAATCTCACTGAGATGATCTAAAACATTCATATGATATAAATCCATGTTTCACTCAAGGAATACATGTAAACACATAAGTCTCAAATTCTGGATACTGGGAAACATCTCTAGAAATCACAAAAAAATATATATCACAATATTTATACATACAACCTAGACCAATTTCCATGTCCCAAATCATATATCTATATACTACTAATATATCAAAAATGTCATTGTTTGAAATCTGGATCCTAGGAAAGCACATGTGGTCATCCCAATAAGAAAATTAGAATCCTGGAAAAAATATTGGGCATCTCAAAATAAGAAAGATGCCTTTAGTCAGGATCAATAACCACCATCAAAGAAGCAACACTGGTAAATATCGATGCATCATCAAAAACCATGTAAAGTAGTAACAAATGAGTGAAAGTGGTCTGAATTCCTAACCCAACATTCAAACCATGGCCTCTTGGTAATAATAGTTGATAAGGTCTTCTAGGTGATGTAGGATCGAAATATAATATGAGATGCTCAATATACAAGAGGGGGGGTGAATTGTATACTTTAAAAAATTCCATTGGAACCATTAAAGTTAGTTATGAATAACTAAAGTTTCCTTAAGAAAAGGAAAGAGCTAAGTTTAATAAAGTTAAACTAAGTAAATTCACAACACCTCTAACACCGAAATAAACTTGGAAAGAGATTCCAAAAGAAGGTTCCGGAAATATGATTCTGGAAATTGAAACTTAACAAAAGTTACAATATAAGATTCTACCTTAAAGCGTATAGAATCTAAACTAATCAGAGTAAGTAAGGAAGTATAAGAAAGTTATACTTTCCTTGAGATACAAATTGCAGCGGAATAAAGACAAGTAGTAAAACTACTAGTAACAAGATAATAGTCTTTTAACCCAAAGAGAAGGGTATCCAACAACCTTGGATAAAGGTCCGTTGATTTATACTTTCAAGCATGTCTGTCTTACCCACACCAGGGTAAGCCCTCGATACGAAGATCGGTGTGTCTGTCTTGCTATCCCCGCAAGCCCTCAACTTCAAGGTAGTTGGCAACCTCTGTCTTTCTCAGCAAGAAAACCCTCGATCTTTAAGGTAGTCGGCACCTCTGTCTTTCTCAGCAAGAAAGCCCTCGATCTTTAAGGTAGTCGGCACCTCTGTCTTCCTATCCCCGGAAGCCCTCGAATGTAATCACCAACATTCGGAGTCGCACGAAGCTTTGAGAGTTAATAAGAGACTCTCTCTCTAGAAATCACTTCAACAGCATGTAAGAACTTTATCAACAATCGGCATATGCATCAGCATCGAGATCTTTCAAATGAGATCCTATTTATAGGTAAGGTCGGCTCCTCTCCAACAGTCATATTTTCCTTAAAGTTCGGAGGGACCTGTACACGTGTCACTTAGACAATGGTTAGTTTATAACAAAATGGACGACATCGTTTTATAACAAAACAAGTGTAACAAAATGTACGACATCGTTTTAAACTCTAACATAAAGGTTCGGAATAGAAATTTCGGAGTGAAGGTTCGGAGTGAATAAATTCAGAGTGTATAAAACAATGATAATCAGATTCTGTTTAATAGGTGAATTCGGAATGAGAATTCGGAATAGGAATTCGGAATAGGAATTCGTCATCAGAAATCGTAATGAGAATTCGTCATCAGAATTCTCAATGAGAATTCGGAATGAGATTTCTTCATTGGAATTCGTAATGAGAATTCTTCTTCAGAATTCGTAATGAGAATTCGGAATGGGATTTCTTCATTAGAATTCGTAATGAGAATTCTTCATTGGAATTCTTAATGAGAATTCTTCTTCAGAATTCGTAATGAGAATTCGGAATGGGATTTCTTCATTAGAATTCGTAATGAGAATTCTTCTTCAGAATTCGTATCCTGAATCTGGAATAGAACTTAGTCAGAATTCATATCCGGAATTCGGAATGAAACTTCCTTATAGTTCTTGTCCAGAACCGAATCCTAAAACAGAATGCTTTTATATCAAAGTTTTAATGACTCCGAGAAAACGAATCCGAATCTCACACTTAAGAAAAATATGAAAAATATGATAAGGATAATTTTCCTTATAAAAGCGATTTTCCTTAAGAAAGAAATTTTCCTTATAAAAGCAATTTTCCATAAGAAAGCATTTTTCCTTATAAAAGCAATATTCCTTAAGAAAACATTTTTCCTTATAAAAGCGATTTTCCTTAAAGATAAGGTGTTTGTGATTTTCAAAACAAGAAGGCATGGAAAAGTCATAAGGAAAACCTTATTGACTCAACAATCTCCCCCTTTTTGGAAAGTACAAACATCCTTACGAAAAAGCTATTCTAAGAAGAAAGAAACACATTAAAGCTTATCTCCCTTGATTTAAGAAAAATATAGATGAATACGACTAACTCCCCCTTAGGCTTTGAAACTCTAAGGATCGTATTCATATTTCCGGAATGATGTTTCTTTAAGAAAAACTCCCCCTTAAACAAACTCTTATTAGAGTTCTTTTTCCTTGGGTATTTTACTTTCTCCCCCTTTGTTAAGAACTTATTAGATTTCCTCTTTTTCTTAAGGATCTTTTCCTTCTCCCCCTTTGTGATTTTCAAAAAGAATTGGAGGGAATGGAAAAAATAACAAAGTACCTGAAAGATTAGCAATGACAACAATAGAAACAACAAGCACAATTCTCATTATATTTGAAATGTCAGCAACAAAAACAGATTACAACAAAAAGATCGGATTGGTCATTTCGGATATTTCTCCTTCGACATGAGCCCCTTGAGAATTGTCTTGATCTTTTTGAGGTCCTTATGATCTTCCTCTGCTTGCTTCTCCAAGACGACTATTCTTGCTGACTGTGCTTCAATGATTTCTTCCTGAGCCTTCAACATTTCTTCCTGAGCATTCATCTTCTCTTCCTGAGCCTTCATTCTTTCTAGAAAATTGATTCGATGATCCCTTTCAAATTTCCAACTCTGATTAACGGAGTTGAGCTTTCCATTCAGATCTCTCACTTCCTGAATCCGAATGTTCTTTTCTTCTGTCAATTTCTCATCGAATGATGCAGTCATCTCATGAAAATTCTTGTCCTCGGTTTGAAATGCATCCTTAACATTTTCCTGAAACTCATCCAGCAACATCATCTCTTCCACAGTTTTCTTAGACCAGCTTGTCATCCTCTTGCAAGATCTTCTATGGGCTTCGTAACCAACGAAGAATGTTTTGAACTGATCTTAAATATCAACACACTTATCCATTACCATTGATACGGAGTCGGTTTTCTGATTCAGCGCATGTTGAAGCATCTGGCATCTAGAGTCAATACTGGAGAAGGTTGGAATGGTTCCCACCAACTTCTTCAAGGACTGAACAACAAAATCGTGCCCCAACGATGATGACTCCGAATCTGAAATCTTGCTAGGAGAATTTTCTTCCTCAATAAGCTCCAACTTCCTCTTAGAAGAACTAACAGCTTCCTTCCTCATACTCTTTTCTGAACTCGGGGTATCAGCAAGAATTCGTTTCCCCTTATCTTTTTCCGGAACAGAAACCTGTTCCGGAGATTTCTTCTCGCTGTCAGACACTTGAACAACCAAATCTTCTTCATCAGCAATTTCTACATTTTCCTTCTGAGCAGCATCAAGTGAAAGATGTTCTTCTTCTCTCAGACAAGAAACTTCTTCTTCGCCTTTCTCTTCTTCCATAGTCGGAGTAACAAGCTTCGAAGATTGAGCTTCAGATGTTCGGAGCGACAGGTGTTCCGAAGGAGTTCCTTTATATTCATCTACTTGTTTGAGAACATCTCCTGTCTCACCACTTCCTTCAGCAGCTTCTTCAACTTCTTCCACTTTCTCTACTTCCTCAGTAGCAACAGCCTCTTCCGGAGTAACAATATTTCTTCCTGGAGTCTCAGGTAGAGATTCCAGAGAGAAAGATCACAAGGCCTGAGCAACCTCAGCCTCAGACATTTTCTTCTTCAGTTTCTTCTCCTTTGCTTGTTTCTCGAGCTCATCAGCAGCCTTCTCTTTCAGAGCTTTAGCCTCTGCAGGATCCAATCCGAACTGTGGATCTCCTTCCTTCCTCTTCTCTTTTTCAGCTCTCCACTTCGCTGCAACCTCATCAGTATAGGTTTTCTTCTTCTTAGACTTAGGAGGTGCGGAGTGGACTTCCTTAGACTTGGGTTCCTCAGCTTCGACTACCACTTCTTTCAGCTTCCTCTTCCTTACTGGCTTGGATGATTCCGGATCAGCCACTTTTGGAGTCACTTCTGCTTGAGGAGGTAGATCAATGAACTTCCCTGACTCCTTGTCAAAAGCTATATTCATTCTCTTAAGAGTGGCATCACTAAGCAGCATGATCTTACAAACTTTCGGCTTAGAACTGCAAGCTACTTTGAAAGATTCTAGGCACCGAACTATGAGCTTTGACAATATTGCTAGGTACATCACAATCTGAGCTCTCAGATTCCCCTTCTTCAAATTCTCAATATTAAGAAGGATATGCTTCATCAAGTTGAACTTCCTTAGATTTATCAGAAAATCTAAGATATATATCTCACTTTTCTTCAGGCTATCCTTATCTCCTTTTCTCGGTACAATAAGCCCTTGCACCCATAACTCCAAAATCCGGAAGTTTGTAGAAAGACTTGCTATTTTCGGAGCCTTGTCATCATCCAATCCGAGAATTTATAATGCCTTCTCCTTGTTGAAACTACCCAAAGAGTCTGGCAAAACGTGGGAAATAAACTCAGCTTCCCCTTCATAAGTTAGCCCTACCAAGCTTGCAGCCTTGGTGTAAGAAATCTTATATGTCTTGCCATACGATTTGAAAGAAAATTTTTCTCTATTATCTTCCTCGAAGAAAGCAACCGACTCATAAAACTCGACAAGCATGTCAGAGTAGACTTCATCTTGGTTGCCGGTTTTTGATATCGCAACACCTTCCCAGCCATTCAGCTTGATATTCTTTGAAATAATAGAATCATAGTTGCTGAAAAATTCGGATGAACTAACCTCTCTCTGTAGACTAACCACTGAGAAATGGGCTTGGTTGAAGACATTTCTTGAGAAGCTAACTCTGCAGACATTCGGATTAGAAGTCCTCTGAGATATTCGGAACAGAGAAGACTGATGTTCGGAACTGAGAAAACTGTGGTTCGGAACGGCCTTAAATCGGAGAGTCAGAGCTTCAGCACGCAAAATCTTGAAATCGATGTGGGAAGAGAAAATAGGGTCCCCTTTATATAGGCAATGGGATGACGGTTCAACGTCCTCGGTTGATCTAACGGTTTAGAACGATCTGAGATTAGATCTAACGGTTGAAAGCTTGAATCCGATCTTTTTGAGGTTTTATTAAAGTAAAGAATTAAGAAATCCAAAAACCGAAAACAAACTATAAGAAATTGCCAGCAAGTAAAATATGATTATGAAAACTTCAGTAAGGAAATCATACCTTTCGGATTAGCTTAGGAAAGTTATTCGTAATGGGTAATATAAAAACGACTACGAAAAACTCAATACAAAAAAGTAAATACGAAAATTCAATACGAAAGACTCAATACGAAAAAGTCAATACGAAAAGTCAATACGAAAGACTCAATACGAAAAAAATAAATAAAAACGTGTTATGGAAGATTCAGTACGAAAGTTCCGTTATGAAAATACCAGTACGAAAGTTTTCCATTCCGGAAATTTTCAATACGAATACTTCCATTCTAGAAGTATTCTGTGCGAAAATATCCTTTCTGGAAAATTGTAGTTCCGGAAATTCCATTCCGGAAATTTTCATTCCGAAAAGTTTTGAAAAAAATTTTGAAAAACTTTTTTAAACAAACAATCAAATGTACTCCCCCTATGAAAAGGAGTTTATTACTGTAAGGAGATTTTTTTTTTCAACAGAAAGTTAATTAAGGAAGATTACCTTACGATTATCCTTCCTAACTTCTGTTTAATATATTCAAATCTATCAGAAGGCAAGGATTTTGTGAAAATGTCAGCAAGTTGATCTTGCGTTCCGATAAACTGAAGAATAATATCTCCTTTAGCATTGTCTCCGAAAGTTACCTTTCCTCCTTTCGTTTTGATAATCTTTTCAAAAAAGCTTTTGTTACCAGTCATGTGCCGGGAACATCCACTATCCATGTACCAAATATTGTTGCTGGAACATTCTTTATTTTCCTGAAATTAAGAACAAAGTTAGACTTTCGGAATCCAAACTTGTTTGGATCCGAGATTTCCAGACAATAAAATTTTAGGTATCCACATTTTCTTAGAAAAGTAAGCTTTATGAAAACCTAAGGATTGGGTTTTGTTTAAGGAACAATTTCTTGCCCAGTGACCACCACATTGACATTTGGTGCAAAATGGGGCACTTTGAGGAACAAAATAATTGTTACTAAAAACTGGTTTTGCATGGGTATAACCAAATCCGGATTTATTTCTTAAAGGTCGTATTTGAGAATACATCTTATCAAAATTTTCTTTACCATGGGTAAAGTTTGATAAACACTTCTTTAAGGAAAAAATTTCGGACTTGAGTTTTACAACCAAGTTTTTATCCTCAAAATCATTAGTTTTTGAACTAGAGTTAGGCTCGAAAACATTTTTATTAGAAATTACTTTTTCTAATTCTTTAGAAAGTTTATTCTTCTCAGAACTTACTTCCTCAAGATTTTTTTAAATATTTTCAAAATCAGCATTTTTCTTATCAAGATCTTTAGAAATATCTGATATCTCTTTAGTAAGAATAGAATTCCTAGAATTTGCCTTATCAAGTTTCTTGTTGAGTTTGGAATTCTCAATCTCAAGAAGTTCAGCAAATCTAGAGACTTCTTCAAAAGTAGGTAAAGTATTTTCCTCATCAGAAGACGATTCTTCATCAGAAGAGTTATAATACTTACTATCATTAGGATTTAAAGAACCATTGGTCAATGATTCAGCATTTCGTACCTTAGCCATAAGAAAATGATTATCAATAGGTAATCTGGCTATAAGACCAGGATTCTTCTGTCCTGAAGATTCATATTCAGAAGATTCATATGAAGAGTCACCACCACTGGCACTCCAGGTGTCATTAGCTTTCAGAACATTCTTAGCTTTGGCTTTGTAATACTTCTTCCTGTTTCTGTCTGAATGCCTTTCCTTCCTTTCTTTCTTTTTGAGCATAGGACAATCTGGTCTAATATGTCCAGCTCTCTTACATTCATAACAAGTAACTTCTCCATCTTTCTTGTCTTTCATGTTCTTCTTTTTATACTTGGATTGAAAGTTTCTCTGTCCAGCTATCTTGTTCATCCTTCGAGCAAGATTGGCTAATTCATTTTCTGAAACTTCACTTTCACTAGATTCGGATTGGAAAATAACTTTCTTAGACTTGGATCTGGTTACTCTCTAAGGAGTCTTAGCTTTCATCTGATTTGAAGTTGTAGTAAAAGCAACATTATCATTTCCATTCTTCTTCTTGATGTTGTCAGCATCTCTCTTCATTCTGGTCTCATGTTGTAGAAGAGTTCCAAATAATTCATCAAGAGTAATTTGAGTGACCTTCCTGTTCTCATCTATAGCTGTTCTCTTGGATTCCCACTCATTGCGCATTATGTCCATTATCTTGTCCACAAGAGCTTCATCATCTAAACCTTTTTCTCCCATAGATTGTAGACTGTTGACAATAGTCATAAATCTTTGTTGAACATTACAGATAGGTTCTCCATAAGGAAAATTGAAGCCATGATATTCAGCTCTAAGCATAGCTCTTCTAGTCTCAATTACCTTAGAAGTCCCAAAGTGTGTAACCTCTAGCTTCTTCCATATACAGTTAGCTGCTTCACAAGAAGAAATTTGGCTATATATATTTCTAGTCATTGAACATAGTAAAGTATTGCGTACCTTATAGTTGAGTTGATATTCTTGCTTTTCCTGGTTAGTAAAGGTTCTGACTTCCTTGTCAGGAATTTTATAATCACCAGTAAGCATCACAAAGTTGTCTACTCCAGTATTGATAACAAAAGTCTTCATACGATCTCTCCAGTATTCATAATCATTACCATCGAAGATTGGTGGTCTTGTAGGATTCCGATTGTCAATCGAACCAACATTAATTCCTGCCATACTAAAAAATAACTTGGCACACAAACTTGTTAGTATCTTAGAATCGAAATCACAAAGTTCGGAATGGGAAAAGTTCGGAATGGATAATCCGGAATGAAAAATTTCGGAATAGAAAAGTGAGCAAGAAAAACTTGTATGTGAGTACAAGTATTTCAGTAACCTTGGCTTTGATACCAAATGTAAGAATGGTATAGAGTAAGAGGTTTCCAACCTCTGATACCAATTGTAGGATCGAAATATAATATGAGATGCTCAATATACAAGAGGGGGGGTGAATTGTATACTTTAAAAAATTCCTTTGGAACCTTTAAAGTTAGTTATGAATAACTAAAGTTTCCTTAAGAAAAGGAAAGAGCTAAGTTTAACAAAGTTAAACTAATTAAATTCACAACACCTCTAACACCGAACTAAACTTGGAAAGAGATTCCAAAAGAAGGTTCCATAAATATGATTCCGGAAATTGAAACTTAACAAAAGTTACAATATAAGATTATACCTTAAATCGTATAGAATCTAAACTAATCAGAGTAAGTAAGGAAGTATAAGAAAGTTATACTTTCCTTAAGATACAAATTGCAGCGGAATAAAGACAAGTAGTAAAACTACTAGTAACAAGATAATAGTCTTTTAACCCAAAGAGAAGGGTATCCAACAACCTTGGATAAAGGTCCCTTGATTTATACTTTCAAGCAAGTCTGTCTTACCCACACCAGGGTAAGCCCTCGATACGAAGATCGGTGTCTCTGTCTTGCTATCCCCGCAAGCCCTCAACTTCAAGGTAGTTGGCAACCTCTGTCTTTCTCAGCAAGAAAGCCCTCGATCTTTAAGGTAGTCGACACCTCTGTCTTTCTCAGCAAGAAAGCCCTCGATCTTTAAGGTAGTCGGCACCTCTGTCTTCCTATCCCCGGAAGCCCTCTAATGTAATCACCAACATTCGGAGTCGCACGAAGCTTTGAGAGTTAATACGAGACTCTCTCTCTAGAAATCACTTCAACAACATGTAAGCACTTTATCAACAATCGGCATATGAATCAGCATCGAGCTCTTTCAAATGAGCTCCTATTTATAGGTAAGGTCGGCTCCTCTCCAACGGTCATGTTTTCCTTAAAGTTCGGAGGGACCTGTACACGTGTCACTTAGACAACGGTTAGTTTATAACAAAATGGACGACATCGTTTTATAACAAAATAAGTGTAACAGAATGTACGACATCGTTTTAAACTCTAACATAAAGGTTCGGAATAGAAATTTCGGAGTGAAGGTTCGGAGTGAATAAATTCAGAGTGTATAAAACAATGATAATCAGATTCTGTTTAATAGGTGAATTCGGAATGAGAATTCGGAATAGGAATTCGGAATAGGAATTCGTCATCAGAAATCGTAATGAGAATTCGTCATCAGAATTCGCAATGAGAATTCGGAATGAGATTTCTTCATTGGAATTCGTAATGAGAATTCTGCTTCAGAATTCGTAATGAGAATTCGGAATGGGATTTCTTCATTAGAATTCGTAATGAGAATTCTTCATTGGAATTCTTAATGAGAATTCTTCTTCAGAATTCGTAATGAGAATTCGGAATGGGATTTCTTCATTAGAATTCGTAATGAGAATTCTTCTTCAGAATTCGTATCCTGAATCTGGAATAGAACTTACTCAGAATTAATATCCGGAATTCGGAATGAAACTTCCTTATAGTTCTTGTCCAGAACCGAATCCTAAAACAAAATGCTATTATATCAATGTTTTAATGACTCCGAGAAAACGAATCTGAATCTCACACTTAAGAAAAATATGAAAAATATGATAAGGATAATTTTCCTTATAAAATCGATTTTCCTTAAGAAAGCAATTTTCCTTATAAAAGCAATTTTCCTTAAGAAATCATTTTTCCTTATAAAAGCAATTTTCCTTAAGAAAGCATTTTTCCTAATAAAAGCGATTTTCCTTAAAGATAAGGTGTTTGTGATTTTCAAAACAAGAAGGAATGGAAAAGTCATAAGGAAATCCTTATTTACTCAACATGTGACACCCAAACAACATGACTATCCAAAACCAAAACAAAATCTTCAGGTTGCTCAACTGAGGGGAACCCACTAGGTTCCTCAAATATATCATTGAGACGCATCCTACTTAGGATCCCTAAGGGAAAAATAAAAAAATAATTAATCATTATTTAGATCCGTAGTTGTAATGGTAATTGAGTAATTCCATATAGGATCCTCAAAATCACCAGGAAAATAAAGGCATCCTACAACAGGCCCTCAAAATGATACAGAGGTAAGGGATTCCACAAGGAACCCCCTATATTTTCTTGTAATTATAGGAATCCCTTAGAGGATAATCATAAAAACTAGTATAATAGAATCACGGTCCATAAGGCCACATATCATAAGGTATATGTCCTCATCAGAAGGATGATACGCCCTGGTCATTAGAGATAACCCATGGATCATCTCAGATCAAGATCACAAACTAGGTTGGTTAGAACACCCAACAAGTTTTTCACATTCAAGCATCTACCTTAGGATACAATAGAATTTGATAACTAGAGTATGAACATCTCTATTTAGTTAAAATATTGAAAAAACACATTAGGAGACCTCATTTCAAAATAAGGGCTTCACCATCATGCTCTAGTTGGAAAACCGCTACGAATATACTACTCTCGAGTCCAATTCTGATAGTAGGATATGAAAAAAAAGAACAACCCTCAGAGGGTTACAAGGGTACATTACATGATTTGTAATTTTGTTACATGATGTGTACACCCATCATGCCCCATGGGCAGTTTCTCTTGATGGCATGTGCATGTAATGTGCTAGGTACATGGCGTGTATCCAACACGGGGTACATGCATGTATACCTCAATTTCCTTGGCCATCTACATGGACTTGCTGTGTACTTCCACACAGCGTACTACCCTATATAATGACTTGTCATGTACACCACCCATCCATGTATCCCTACATGGGTAGACACTCCTAGGAACTCGACTACACAACTAGGTAATAGTACATCTCGTGTCTATACCATTCATGGCATGTAGTCCTTTAAATTTAAAATTCCTAGAATAAGAAGAATACATGGTGTGTTCCCTTGAATCTCGTGTTGTGTAACCTTGTTTTCCCAAATGAAAACCCCTTAGATCAACCAAAATACATATTTTTACATATGAAACCACATATCTAACCACCAGGGACCTCGTAAAATCCTAAAAAATATATATAATAAGAAAAACGAAAATATACAGGGATTTACAGTGAAAATGTAAATGGGCCTATCTTTGATAAAAAGCTTCCAAATTTCACATGATTATGCGGTCCATGGTGGTCATACACTGACTCAGTGCATCAGGGGCTTCGTGATGGAACAACCCTCTCATTACCAGTCCATAATTTCTCTCTTACACCTTTTATCCCTCAGATGAATAGCATAAGAGGATTCATATGGGAGGTGTTTATGAGAAAGGGGAGGAAATAATCGAAAAGAATTTAAAAGAATGAAATGAAATAGAAATATAAAATTATGAAAAAGGGGCCCGAGTTGGCCCCAGCGCCCGACATGAGGTAATTCCTTGCGTAAGAAAAAACACTTATTTCAGACTCAACTTTATAGATGGAATATTATTGGGATTCTCCTTTCATTTTTTTGGTAGAACAAACCTACATGAATAAATTAATATTTAATATAATTAATATTAATTAATAATTATTCTGCTAAAATTCAAATGGCTTAGATATCTACCAATCTCTTATCATAGAGTAAAAAACATTTTATAGGGCCAGTGAAGTGGTCAAAAAAAAAATTCAGATCAACTTCTAGGTAAAAAAGTCAATTTTACCCCTTTACAAGATTCTGAATGAAAATAATTCAAATTTCAACTGAAAACTGATGTTTTGAAAAACATGAGTTCCTACACCTTGTACATAGATTTTTGTATTTTAATTTTTACATTCCACATATTATTCAAATCACTATATTGTGATAATTCCATAAAACAAAATATAGTGTATGATTTCTCATGATGTTACAGAAATTAAATAGCTGTTTTTTCACTCAATCACCAACCTCTAATTTAACCATCAATGTATACTAAAATCATGTATTGAGAAACTTAAATTTTTAGTAACTCAATATGGAATTACTCTAACAAATTTATTTTGTTGTATTTATGTAAATAATTTATAAACCATTAAACATAGTAAACTGAGTTTCTTACTGTATGAACATTATTTTCAAGGATGAACTCATGGTGATATTAAATGATTAGGATCCAATTATTTTAAAATATAATGTTTTAAAATGTAATTATAATTCTTTAAATTCATTAATTATGTTATGTAATTCCATTTTTCATACAGAAATGATATGTCCTAAAATATTCACAAGATCCTTTTTTGGGAGAGGATCTTATTTCATTAAGCAGTGCATCGTCATTGAAATTTATACCATGAAAAAACTATTTCTGAAGTCCATCATTCAAATTATATCCTATATAATTCCTTTATGGTTGAGTGGTCTACTCTTTTCCAAATACATTAAATGTTTAAAATCATCCCCATTTATCTAGTATCATAATTTTCTGGCATTCATTATTATTTTAAGTGAATATATAAAAAAATAAGAAACCTAGCTCTTAGGGTTTCATTATTATATTATTTTCACACATAAGATAATATAGGGAAACTCTTCAACAGTAGAACATACAAGGTACAAATAATTAATTTAAAGAATATATGATACAATAATATGAATTAGAGATGTTTTATATTTTATATAGGGGATTTGATATCACCACAATTTATTATATTATTACATAAACATATAGAAATTATTCTAATCTTTAATTTTGATATTATATTCCATAGAAAAAAATGATCAAATCATATTGTTTTATAATTATTTAAAACAACCAATTTGTTTATTAATCTAAATGAAAAATCAGTAATATTTATACCAACATATACTTCTCATGTTTAAAGAATATGATACCATTTATGTAATAGCCCATAATCATATAGTATCATTAATCTACACATATAGTAAATTTAGGGAGATAAGTGGCCAAAAAATGAATTTTTAGTCAAGGAATAATCTATTATTCCTATGTGTAGTCCAAACAAAATTACCTCAATTGAAGGATACATTTCTAACGATAGTCCAAAATTCAATCGTAATTCTGACCATTAATATGTAAAAAAAACTATAAAAACCTATTAAATTCAAGATAATTTCTATATAAAATCCACATCAATTGTAGAATAAAACTAAATAATTTATAAGAAGAGAAACCAAATCCTTGAAGCATATATTTTAATTTATAGTCTAAACCAAACAAATTAATCTAAATAATCCATGAATTGATATTTTCTGAATATATTCATGAATATAGATTGAAATTAACTAACTAAATGATAAATATTAAATTTCTAATGTTGAGATAAGAATTTAAGAATTAATAATAAATAATAGAATTATAAAAAATGTATAATTTTTCTTTACACATTGGGGATACCATTGATTGATAAATATATTCATATTATATTTATTCTAAATATTAATTCAAATATATTATCCCTAGATATGTCATTTAAATTAAATATATAATATAAAACATATCAAAAATATGTATATATTTATTATGCATATATTACGGAAAGATCGAGATATCACACCGTAAATATTATTATATACTTTATCACATAAATTGTTAAAACTCATTTTTATATGTTTTTAATAATTAATCTAATTAAAAATTTCTATTTGACAATTTAAAATTACTTTTAATAAGAAATTAATAAAATATAATAAACTCTATTTTAGGTTTCTAGATATTTATATTATTAATAAAATAATAAAATACACATATAAGATTCATATAAACATTATTATCTACATTATATGTCATACCATATATTTTGGAAGAATATTTATTATTAATAAATAATATTACTTATATTTATTTAATAATATTCTCATAAACAAGTAAATAATTTAAAAGGAATATTTTATAGTTATGTCCTATTCAATACTTTTATAAATTATGTAAACAATCCTGAACACTAATTTCTATAATTTATAATCAAACGTTATATTATATAGATTAAATAATGATTGAAATATTTTTAAAAACTAATTTTTATATATATCATATTTCATGATATCATATATCATATTATATGTTTGATAAATCATTGAATTGGATATAAATTAATTATATATTAATAACATTTAATTTATCTATTTGAAAAATATATAATAATTATTTATATTTTATGATGATTAATAATCATAGTATCATTTAATAATTTTTTTTAAAAGAATGTAGAAATATTGGTGAATTATTCATATAATTGATTTATATAATTTTATGAATTATTAAATTTGAAATATATAAAAATATACATTGAATTTTTATTGGGAATAAATTTATAGACTTAGGTTTTTCTATAAAATATCAGGAAGAGTTTCGAAAACACCCTCAAGAATCAATTTGTTTAAAATATTTAGAATAATAAAATATTATATTATTATATGATTAGATTTTAGAAACCCTGGGGGAAAAATCCATATGAATGATAAAGAATAAATTTATCATTGTCACATGGCTTCTAGATTTATTAACATTTACTTATAAAAGATTAATCAAGAGGAAATTTATAAAATTACTAACATGCATATTGTATAATCAACCAATAAAGATATTAAAAGCATTATTAAATTTTAAACTAGAGTTAATTGACAGATCTTCCCTTTGTATTTAAGAGTTATTAATTGATTAATAAGATTTAATTTAAGATATATGTATTAAATGTTTTATTTGTGAATATAGAGTATGGTTTGTAACATCCTTATTGGAGTAGCGGAGTTACATAATCTATTAATTGGATGTTATTTCATTGATACTTAATTTGTTATAAAGAATAATTTATGAATATCATTAATCTATTTTCATTGAAGAAAACATAATTTTTTATTCTCAAAACATATTCTTTTTTAGATATTAATTATTGATGCATATGATATGTTGGATAATAAAGAATGTCATCAAACATTGGGAACATTTTTTCATAGCCTCTAAATTTTGTAATTCCCGTTTTATATAAATATGAATTTTAGTGATGGTAAAATTATATGTAATGATAATTTTCATTAAAAAATGAACTTATATGAATGTTTTTCCTTGGGAATGATGCTCACAAAAAATTGTGATAGGGGAAGTTTTAAGGATTTTTATAACATAAATGTGTTAATGCAATAAATAATTTTATTATGTCACGAATGATGAAATAAATTGTGGAAATTAAATAATTGTGTAGATTTAAATGGCTAATTCAGTTTCCCAAGAAAACAAAACTAAATATTTTATGTGTAATGCACCACTAATTTATTCCATCAAATATTTGTATTTCTAAATGAATTAAAATATATGTAGTTAAATTAAATTACACGGAATATATGAATAGAGACCATGTGTCAATTACCTATGTATAGTTGGATGAAAACAACTAGAATAAGAATTTATAATAAACATTAACATATAGTTTAATGTCCAAGAAAATCAAGGATGAGAAAATAAAATATAATTACCCTTAGTAAACATATAATTTTTACGTCATTTCAATACATTTAATATTACCTCTCATAAGTAATCAGACATTATAAAGAAAATGAGGGTTACCTTTATTTAGGATTATATAAATAAGCAATGTGTTTTATGGTATTTGGTAAATTTGTTTCATAATTGATCTAGAATAAACTCCCTTATATTTATTTCCTTAGTTATAATCATTATTTTTACCATGGGAATAAAATTATAATAAGAGGGAGAGTTGGAACTCATAGTAAGGGAGAAAATATCAATATTTTTTCAAGGGATAGTCATAATATTATGAGAAGTTAGGATATAGGTGAAAATTTTCATTAATATAAAATTTATTATTAAGAATTGTAAAAATTAATCCTTATAGAAAAATTATAAATCTAAAATAAGAAAAAAAATAACCTATATAAATGTTATATTATCATGATATAATATATATTTGGATTATGTAAATTGAAGATAATTAAAAATAAAAATTCTCAATATTCTTAAAATATAACAAAAAAATTAACTCTGAAAAATTAAAAATCATTTTAAAACATATTAAAAAATCATAAGATGTCACATTAACGAAGAAGTATTGGGAAAAATATTTCCTCCATCATGTCAAAAGAAATTTAAATAATATTCATGCATGATGTTCAATAAAAACAAATTAATAATGAATCTCATATAATGGTTACATGACAAACATGTAAAGAATTATTCCCACAAAACATTAAGATAATAAACTATTGATGAAACATAACAGCACAATGTTCTCATTATATTTACTTATCTAAAGTAATAAACAATTATAACCAAGTCATTGGATAGTGATATTGGAACCCACCTATCAATCATCCCAAAATATGTCCGACACATTAAATTAATCAATTATTATAACATATGAAACCAATGGGAGAAGGAACTGGGCTACAAAACATTTCTATATGGTGTCACCAAAAATGACATGATGAATGTAAATAGTTGATAACCAAATTAAATCCCCATAAAAGTTTATTTAATAACAATATTAAAAATTTTATTCATGAAAATATGATAAATTTATATAATTTAATTATATATAAATAGGAAAATGGATTCCAAATATGTAATTTTTTTTTGTAATTGGACTTACCTTTTTCAATTTTGTTTATTTTACATCCAATAGGAGAAGAAACATTTGAAAATGTCAGGTGAAATAATTTAAAATTGTGTTCTTTAAAAAATAAAATTAAATATTTTATACACTAAATCTACAAAATTAATATAAATTTTTATGTGAAAACATATTGAAAACATTAATATTGAAAGAATTCTAAAAACATATATCACGGTAATTTTAAAAAATGAATGAAAAAGGAAAATTATAATCAAATTAGCAAGATTAATTTTTTAAAATATTAATACATAATTTATCATAGACATTTAATAATATATTTCTAAAACAATTGTTGGCTTAAAGATAAAATAATTTAGTTTTACTGATGGAAAACCATTTTTAAATATTTGAATACCTTTATTGAATCCCACCTAGTAAAAATTGTAAAAGATTATCCTTCTGATAAGAGGGGAAACATTTATAAAGGTCACTTGAGTAATAAAATATTAAGGATATAATTATATGGTTTTACATTAGAGAGATTAGTAAATATTGAGAATGTGGGTAAATGAAATTAGATATGAAATGAATTAATCTTCCCAATGATATATTTTATGAAATAAATTATTAATAGTAGTACCACATAATTAGAAATAAATTATCACATTAGAGGAAGATATTTTTTTTAATTAATATCATCTTGTGGAATAAACCTATCATTATTTAAATATTTTATTGTATATGAATTCTAACTCAATGAATTTTATTTCTTAATAATTACCCTTATAAACATTCTATCATTTTGTTTGATATATGATTAAATAATGTACATGATAGGAATCACAAAACCAAATGAATTAAATAAATATTAGAAAATATATATATTCTTTAGAATGAAGTCTCACTATATTAATTATGTCAGGTTATACAATAAGAATCATGCCTCACGAAATTAAATTTGAGACAATAAACCTGTTATAGAAAATGTAAAATAATAATAATAAGAACACAAGATGGATATCATGAGATGTACATTAAATTAAAATTAAATTACTGATATTAAATATGCATGAATCTAATGATTCAGGGAATAAAACATAAAAAATAATTTATCATTCATAATAACAACACTTTATTATTATTTTTAAAATGAGACAAAGACACATGAATTGTATTTCCTAACATGGAATAGTGATTACGAATATGCAGCAAAAAATGATCCTAATATTCTACATAAAAAGATTATTTAAATCAATAATAACTGATAAACATGGTTTATGAATTTTCTATCCATGTATATTTGTTAGTTATTATACATATGTTCTATATTTTGTGTGTGTAATAATGATCATTTTGATCAAGTTTCATTATAGAGGTAATATTGGACATTACTATCTCAATTTTAAGCATTTTTATATATTAAAAAGTTATTTAATTGATGAATTTTAACAATTTATAATTATATAATTTCATTACAGGTGATTTTTGTTGCGATTCATTTTTATGAATTCAATGACAAACATATTTCATGGATTTGTAATAGACGAATGTTTTCATCCTTTTTAATTAGTTTAATATTAATTTTACGATTATAAATTTAAAAAAATCACTATTTACATAATTATATCATATATTCATAGTAATTATGTTCTCATAGAAATTATTTTAAATATTTGATATCATTTTTTAGAAGGTGGTGACACTGAAAGAAACATGACTATACATAAATTAATAGACATGTATTGTTATGAAAGTGTATAATTTTTGATAATATATATTCTAAAAAATATATAATTATAATACCAAGATATTTTAATTAGTTAAAATCAAAACATAAGATATTTTAATAAATTATCATGAAACTAGTTGAAAAAAATATGTTACTTCGGGGAAGAAATATTCTTTATAAACACATGTTTGATATTTTCATTTTGATTACTTGAAAGGGGTCCCACAACATAAACCTTTTAAGAAAAATATAAATACTAAATTATAATTATATGAATGTTAAATGTTTCTTAGAAATGTATAGATATAGTGTAAACTATATTGCAGATAAGTTAGTGCTTATGTTGATAGCTTTGAGCTTCCCTATGAAGATTCCTTGTAACGATTGGGAAGATGGAAACTAAATAAATCTATATTCATAGGGAAGTGAATTTTTATCTCAAGGTATGAATAAAGTAAATTATTCAAAATGAATCAATATATTTCGAGTGGCCTTTAAGGGGCTGTGAGGGGCCCATTCTGTATATAATTAGTATGGTAGTTTTTATTTTTTAGTTTACATAAAAATATAACATTTTTCATCTTCCATGAATAATAAATAATAGATAATAATGGATTGGGAATATTACATGTCCAATATTAATATATAACTATAAATTTTAAAAAAAGATATCTTTTGAGGCATTTTTTATTTTTTTAACCCATTTCACCCTTTCAAGTTTTACAATGAAAACTAGTTTTTACTCAAGAAATACATTTATTATGTGAAAAACTATAATTTTTCTTCCTAAATAATATAGACCTCTTCATTTATAGTCAAAAATATATTTTAATATATTCACATTATAAAAGTAATAAAAATTAATTATAATATATATATACATACACAAATTATATTAATGTATTTTTATATAACAGTTTAATATAAGTTATAAAATATTAAAAAATAAGTTTGAAAACTAAAATAAATAAATAAAATTTTTTAATATCTCTTATAGGACACATATACCTTCTATAAAATGTCTTCATAAATTTCCATTTCATTATTATTTTTAATAATTTCAGTAAATTCATTGTATTTTTAAAAAGTGATTTTTTGAATATACACCATGAAATCATTGTTTTTAGAAAAATAGAAAATGGTTTTCATAATATTATAATACTATGAATTCAATAAAAATTATTTCCATTTTGTTATTTTAATGATAAAATGTGATAAATTTAATAATGAAATATTATTTTAAAATATAATGATAAAATATTTTTAAGAAAAATTATATTTTCTAAAATACTATATATTGTAATTAATATTTCTGTAAAACATGAATGAAATATGAATTAATTAATAACTATATTATTTTATAACAAGATTATTTGACAATAATTTTCAATGTTTTTTGTAAAAAAAATTATAGTTAATAAAAATAAATATTTTAGTAAAATATATTTTAAGAACAAAATTAAATTTTTAGGTTTATATAGAATAAAATTTATATTTTTTTATATATTTACTTATTCAGGTATTTCTATTCTGTTTGATAATTCGAGGATTTAGTTTTACTGGCCAAAAAATATATCATAGTTTCATTTTATTCTGTGTTGTATGTATAAAAATGTATTTATATAATAATAATTTAAGAAATAAAAATTATTATTATATGAATTAATAATATCCCCCATAATCAAATTGTTGCCTTTAAATTTTAGTTATCAATAACATGTAAATATGAAAAGGGATCAATATAAAGATGAAGATATACATTTTACTCAACTATAATTTACAAAATATTATACATTAGGATAATCATAATTTAAAATCTAATAGAATGTATAATATATTATTCTCTTATGTTGAAAATAAACTTATGTTATGACAAATTTTATGGTTATAGATGTATCTTGGATCATATCATTCATTGTCAAATTTTCATAATCCTATTTCCAACCAAATATTGAAAAAAGAAATGTTTATGATAATATCAAATAATATTGGGGTAAATGACCATATGAATATGAAAACTCATACCATAGATTTATTTTATAATAAAATAATTATTTCAACCTAAGATAATATCTGTTAAACAATTATATAATTAGGTCAACATATTTGTCCTTGTGTTGAAAAATATATCTGAAATTATATTCACTTATCTTCTATTATAGACTAATTATTCTTCAAAATACAATATGTTTAAATAATTCATAATGGTTACTAAAAATAATATGACGATTCAATGGGAATACATTGGGAGTATCTCCCCAAATATGTAATATTAGAACCAATCAACATGCATTTAATATAGATCTAGTTAACTAACTGCAGTATTTACTTGTTGATGATTACTCTATGGTATATGAAATTGATTAGAATGATTTTATATCTGAACACAAAATTTGACCTATATCTACACCATCGTAATTGGAAGTCATGATCCTCACATGATGGAAACTACTGACAGAACCTCATGGAAATAATCTTTGTAATGATTTGTTATTAAAATCAGATTAAATATAAAAACAAAAAAACCGAAGAAACATAAATGGAATTTATATTTAACAGACTTTTGTACCAAGTAAAATATATAAAAATAAAAAATAAATCAATAAAAAATGTGAGAAAATAATACTTCAACATTACTCTAAACTCACTCCCCTATATATTCAAAAATAAAAATATGGCCTCAAATTCGTTGGTTTTAAATACCAGTAGATATAATTATCCTCTATATATAAATAGAAATAAAAAATATTCATTAACCCAAGGGAATCATATAATGGTATAGGTATATGAAATTTTAGAAAAAGTAAAATTTTTTAGAAAATAATGCAATAGATTCTACCAAAATAATTCGATAAATTAAAACTATTCTCATTTTTAAAAAAAAATAAACACATCACATGATGTTTAAAGTTGATTTTGAACATCAAACTGAGATATTATATATGTGAGAGTACATAATCACTCACTAGGAAGCCACCCCTTTCCACAAGAAAAATAATTAATTATAATAACATTTTCTTGATAGTTTAAAATGAATATTTTTTCCATTTTATTTTACATAAATTAAATTAATCAGATGAAATCAAATTTCTCCATCCTAAGATACATTTGAAAAAAAAACTCACATTTCAAAATCCATTAGATAATCCATCAAAATTTATTTTTCAAAAACAGTTTCCAAAATATATTTAAAATATTATTTTAGTGATTGTGAACAAAATATCCCAAAACGGGGCTTGTTAAGACAAACACATCATATCAAACTAGTATAAATAGAAATTATAAAAAATTAAGCATTCCATAATTAATATATGTATGGGTGAATAAAATCTAGTAATGTAAATGAAAACCCTACATAAACTACCAATATAAAAAGTTGGTATCATAGTATATCTCCTATGTTTTTGTGTAACAAAATACAAACTAAAGACATGATCCCCTAAGCAATAATTATAAAACAATTTTATCACTATAGACTAATTGATATATCTAGAACTATAAACCATCTTGTAGAAACACAAATTCCTCTGCCACATGAAAAAAATTAATTGTCACACATGATATCCATTGGACTGACCTTACATACAGCACATCCCACACTAAGTCATACAAACCAATCAAAATATAAGAAAATTTATGCCATCCACTAAATGACCATCAAACACATCATTCAGTAATTTCCATGATTGTTTGAACCCCAAAAGGTAAATATAAAAAAATAATAATTCAATAAAATATATGGGGTTTTATATACAAATGTTATTTTAGAAACATTTTGATATCCAAGAATGCCCTCTTTAAAAAGGAATTTTGGTATGATGAATCTCATTAACAACTATAATATAATTTATAAAATTATATGTTTATACAAAAGTCATTTCATATTAATTTTATAACCACCTTTCTTTTCATGCATATATTAGTATATATTTTCATGTATATAAAATATCACTAGCCTATTAACAGTTTCATAAATTTTCTAGTTAATGTGTTTATACATATTTATATGTATATATATAAACACACACAGACAAGATTAGACAAATATATATATATTAATATTTTCATGGGATATATATGAGAGAAATCCCACAATTTAAATAATATATTGACATAGATGAAACGGTAAAAAATTACATTTAAAACATCACACTATTGGTAGGGACTTTATTTATTTAGATCGAAACATTACATAATTACCACATACATGCAATTTCATTTTCCACATGAAATTAAAAGTAAAATATTTATATAATTATTTAACAAATCATTTCTATAAAATTTCACAAAAATATAAAAAAATTCCCTTTGAAAACTCATTAAAAATTTATTTCACTATTTATACAAATACTCTAAATGTCCAAAATGATATTTTTATTTTTTTCAATATTCCTATTAGGGTTTGTAAAATTCAAATCATATCAATTTAATTAGTAAATAACATTGAACAATTTTTTAATATCATATAATCTAATGTTCCACATGATATTCGAATAAATGGAAAAATATGAAATAATGAAATATATTAAGCATGAAAAAAATTTAAAAACATAAATCTGATTTACAATTTAATGAAAAGAGATAATTAAAAATATCAAGTAATCAATATATTATAAAATAAATTCATTGGCATGTCAAATCCAACATCAAAATTGGGTTATCAAATGTACGCATGTTTAAAATTCATTGTCACTAAATGTAAATCCCCAACAAGAAATAAGAGGTCCTAGAAAACCCAAAAACCCATGATTAAAAAAGTTAGATCGTTACCTTAAGAAATATCCAATCCTAAAAGAACATAGTTTTCAACAAATCTAAATAAAGGATTTTGTGAAATGATGTTTATGTGAATCTAAAGAAGAGAAAATACCTAAGAGTTTCGACATTGGATTTCTAATAATGAGTGAAAATTATGTGTGAAAGAGGTGATCTATAGATGGGAGTAAAATTCACATGGGGTTCAATAATGGTTTTCACATTTTTCGGAGAGTTGATAGCTTTAAAGAAGAGGATTATATAATTAAGGGTTTGCATGACGGAGGGGGACAAATGATGGAGTGTATATGGGGACTTAGACCATTGGATATGCCAAGTGATCAACTATAGGAAATGGTAATGGGTTATAAGGGGTTCCTACTTTTTTATTGTATTTATAATACTTACTATTATTATGTTTATTTATTTTAGTTTATTGAGTCATTATTTAAATTTTTTTTCATTCTTATACAATAATAATAATGAGTTTATTCATACAAATTCAAAATAAAAAAGTATAAAAAATATATAATCCAATAATAATATTAAATTATTATTTTTAAAAATAACGGTTACATCAGAAATTAAAATCTCCCTATAATTAAAATTTCATCCACCAGATATCCTCTAATAAATAAATATTATAAAAAATAATTTTAACTTTTCACTTGTTAGAAAAAAGACTAATCTTGGCTCTCCCTACTATATAGAAATTTTATAAATGGGGATCTATGAATTAGAAATCACATGATAAATTATCTATGATAATCCAGCCACACCCCAAAATGAGAATAACCCTTGAAAACCATAATAATTGTGTTAAATCAAATGCTTATAAAACTAGATTACCGAATAGAAAAAAAGAATATTAGGTGCATAAATCATACATAATGGGTCATCAGTTACTATAAAGACCTCCTTGGACTGTGAACATTTCTTTTATGGCCATAAACATAGTTTCATTGATAATATAACACTGATCATTCCAAATTAAAAACTACATCCACCTCAAGTGTGTGTGAATAAAACATCGAAAATACCAATTAAAATTTTTATTCCTTAGTTCCAGGAACAAGATTAAACTTAACAACATTAAAATGTACTAGGGTGCCTCTTAAAACATCATTATTACTATACCTCCCAATATAATAGATGATGATCTTCATAGTATTAATTTATCATACCAAAGAATTAGTGAATTCTCATTGATATTTCCATCATTACAAAAAAATTCATAATTTTCTCTATATCTAAGGCCAACCGACCAAATTTAACAAAAACGTACCCTATGTGAGGTTTCTCTAATTATTATCCCAAAAAACCCCCATGGTAGTTTTATCATCTAGGTAAAATTCCCCCAAGTAACATATCCCTACTTTAAAAGATGCTTCTCAATTAGGGAATAATCCATCATGTAACATTGTCCTATCATATGAGTTATTTATTACTACTGAAAAAAATACCACCCCGAGGGAATCATCTATATAATCACCATCAATTAAAATAACATATTATAAATTAATATACCAATAATTATGTCACCATTTCATAAATATAGATCAAAGTCATATTTATGAAACATTCATAAATGGGATCAAATTATACATTTATCATGTCACTAACATGTGAAAAATCAAACAATAATTCTTTTAATAATCATTTTCTATCTCAAATGCTACATTTGAAAAAAACTTCCTTGATTTATCAAATCATATCATGTTTCACTATACTATCCTTTTTTAAAATAATATATTTGTGATCCAACTCTATTAAAACTGTTATCCAATATGACATAAATAGACCTCACAACATCAAAAAAAATTTCTTATCGAAAATATGCTTTTCTCAAAAATAATCTATTTTGGTTTCCATTTACAATGGGAATTCAAGAAACACATCATATGATCTAAAACAAATAATTAAAAAAAGCACCATAGATCAAAAATTCATATAATCCTATCCAAAAATATATAATTGGAAACAAAATTTATATTATAAGTTATTTCAATTAATAATGGATCCTAACTAGGTGATATAATATCCAATACTCATTATATCAACATAAAACAAGATAATCCTTTTTACCCGTACTATTTGTAATTCCATAAAAGGAAATCCATGAACCCTGATGTCTCAATTTTAAATCCAAATTGATTACTGAATAATTAAAAACATGTAAAAAAGATAACGATTAAGCTTCAAAGAATGAAATTTCTAATAAAATGAATTTATAATCCTATTCTTGGTGACTGAGTGAGTTTTCAAGACATGCATGGAAACCAGAAGAACATGAAATCACCTCCATCTCCATTATTAAAATTTTAATGACTATATAATCACCAAACTATGTCAATAATGGAAAATATCATTTCCTTATTACAATCCTCAATCAATAGTTATAACCAAAATGAAATTAAAATACCAATGCCCCTAAAAAAAGAACAAATTAGAATAGGTTGTTATAAAATCTTCTTCCAATAATACTTGAATAAATATGATTATTATAGTCAAACCCTAACATTACTTTACATTCTAAAAAATTTCCTTTTCCTATATATAATGAAACAGACTATGTTTCCATCTAAATTGGCATTCAATGTGGCCCACTACTAGAATAAAAGGTCATTCCGGATAACAATGGGCTGAAAAATTGTTCTTGGGAATAAAATGAATATTTATTTTAATATTTATTCACAAAAAAAATTCAAGATGGAAATAAGAAAAAATAATAACTCATTAACATATCAAACATAAAAACAAAATAAAAAATATAAAAAAACATTATTTAATTAATTTAAAATAAAAAAACAATAAAACCACTCAACCCAAGTATACCTTCCTACCTACTAAAGGAAATGATGAAAAAATCATATTAAATTTATTTAGACACCAGTAGATATCACTACCCTCCACCATCAAATTGAATAAAAATCTAAATTGGAAAATATAAGTCATGTATGTCACAAATTTTGGGAATTTCAAAAAATTAAAACAATGTCTAAACATGACTTGAAATTTGAACCAAATCACAATTATGTTTGAATAAAAGTAAAATCGTTTCTAAAAACAATAAATTATCCAAGAGAAGTTTAATGTAAATGTTAAACCAACAACTAGGTAAAAATATAGTTTCTAACTCATAAGAACACATTTGGAACCCACCTAACATCAACATGATCATTAAATAAATAATAAATCCATTTTTATAATAGTTTTAAATTATTTTCTTTTTTATTTTTATTTTTATAATATAAAAAAACTACAATAAATCTATTTTATCTAGCTTTTAGGCCTTTGAAAAAAAGACCCTCAAATCTATCTTTATTAAAAATTCAATAAAATTACAATATTTTAAAACTTTTCCAGAAACAACATTTTCACACAATTATATATATATTGAAATATCACAGCTATAACAGGTTAAAGGTAACCCTAAAAGACTAGAAGATAATAACAAAATGATTAATAGATTAACCATTTCGTAATAAAAAAATTTGGGATTAAATCAATCAAGATAATGAAAATGATTCTCTATATAAAACGGTAATCTATAAAGAATATGGAAAGAGTTATTTCCAAGGTGATATTGTAATAATATATGATCTAAAATCCTTATTCCCTGTAATATAATTATAATATTTCCACATAATGATAATCCCATCAAGTTAGCTAGTCTAATATTCAATCCTAGAAGAAAACAACTTCAATAATCACATGGATAATTCTGATATATCACATAATCTATATAGATACCTAACCCTAGTTCTCATGAATAATATACTAAGGGGTACACAACAACCAAATAATGATTAATAAATCTTCCTTCCAATAAAAAACCTAATCTACACCATTCAACAATTTCAAGTATTGAAATTCCCATAATGGGGTTATCAGAGGATGAAAACGATCAAGGGATTATATGGGATTTTATAAAGATAATTTATATTGAAAATGTTTAAACTTATTACTGTATTATCTTGGGACACTATCTCATGTTCTCCAAATCATTCAAACATATTTTAAACAATTTAAATCCTAAAATTTTATTTCAATAGATGTGAAAATTTCTTATCTGAGCCACCACAAATTTTATGCACCTATGAATATATACCTATATGTATATATAATAACACCAACCTATATACACATTAATAAAAAAAATTAATGTGTAGATACATATACTTATTTATACATACCATGATTTATTTATAACTGTATAAGATTCATCATCCGAGAGTCCCACTATTAAAATAAAATAATATCATAGGTGAATTGCATCAATCAAAGATTTTAATCATTAATCATTATAGATCCAATCGATTTATATAAACTATAATATTGAAAATTTACAATATACATTGAATTTCATATTCTACATGAAATTCTATTTCAAAAGTTATAAATAAATTATAAATTAATTTCTAATCAAGTTATAAAAAATAAAATAAAACTCACATTTAAAACATTTTAAATAAATAAATTAAAATTTCATCCCACACCACCTATAGTTGAAAAAAGATACAAATAATTTATTTCTCAACCCAATTGGTCTTGAAACCATTTAAATCATCTCAATCATCTCAATTTTATTGAATATTTATAATTTCTATTTAATAAATACATTTTATTTCATGATATAGAAAAAATATCTATTAACTTTATAATTATAAATAAAAATGTTCATAATTAATTTTCAAAATTCATTTTTACTATCAATGATAAGAATAATTAAAAATAAAAACATTTATGAAAATACTTTTCATGAGTTGTAATTAAAATAAATCCCCGGCCTTGTTAAATTCAATAACCAAATGATAGAATAAATTTATGAGGGTCTAAGTTTCATTTCCATCAATGGTGAAGGGCCAAAGAAGCAAGAGTGGGTCTTAGAAATTCATAATAATAAATTACACTTGTTTTTAGAACACCTTTTGTAAGAAATATAAATTAGAATGACCATAGTGTTATGTCTAACCAAAATAGGGTATGTGGGAAAATGAAACTGTGTGTAATAAAAATGAGAGGTATGTGGAGACCATACATATTTGTTATGATATTGGATTATGATTAAACTGTGAATAAATCATGTTATAAGAGGGCACTTTAGAGTGCGTAGGTGTGCTCCCATATGATTTTTCCAAGGTTGTTGCATGTTTGTGAGAGAGGATACCAGATGGGAGGAGGATGTAAGAAGTGGGGGTTAGGATGAGAAATGAGGTAAAATGAGGTAGTTCACAGAGGATAGGAGGTGATTGGTCAGGTCATACGAATATAAAGGTGTATGGGGGTTTAAGGTTAGGATCCACCGTGTTTTTATTATCATTATTTTATTATATTTCTTTATTTATTATTATTAATTTTATTACTAATTTATTATAATGATTGTAATATATATCTATATCTAATAATTAATTTATTATTATAAATAAAAACTATTATTAACTAAAAATATAAACAACCAAATAATAAAAAATAATAGAATAAAAATAGACATGAAATGATATATTTTAGTTCATCTGTATAGAATAAAAATACACACAAAATGGTATATTATAGTTCATCTGTTCCAAAACCCCAACCATGTTGTAGTATCTTAGACCAAAATATATTTACTATGAAATAATAAAATATATAATTTACCAAAATTTAAGGATAAGATTCAATAAAAAATCTCATATCTATGTTTTTCACTACTTTTCTCATATCATATTGTCCAAAAAATAACTAAAGTAACCCCAAAACTATTTAAAATGTTCATTGATATTTAATATAGAGACCCAAGATAAAGGTGTCATTATATTTCTTCATAAATATAATATAAATATTAGATATAATGAATTATTATAGAATTTAATGAATAAGAGGATTTTGGCCATTGAAGACTAGTTGTATAAAAAAATTATTTTTTTACATTTCAATACATCATCATAATTGATCCATATTTGACTTCCTTTTAGTTTTATAATGATTTATACTCATCTTAATAAAATTTATAAAGAAATCACATGTATGGGGTGATCTAAAACATGTATTAATGTAGAGACATATCAATTCTTCATTATAGATTAGATCATATTATTATTATAATACAAGATCCTGGATAAATTTATTATTAAAACACTATGGAATAATATAAATTTTCAATAAATCATGATAATAGGAATACATTATAAATAGAAATAAATACATGGTAAATTTTTGATAAATTATGATATAATAACCTGATATATCATTAAGTACCATTTTTATATAGGAAAAATGGAATACCATGGAATCATAGAATGACAAGGAACTATAGCACAAACATAATAATTGAAAATAATATATTAAATAATTATTATATATTGTTTTGATACCAATGATGATTAGTTTTATATTAATAATATAATTTATAAATTCATGGTGATCCAAGAAGAAAATGTATTTCAATCATAGTATCATGTATCTCTAATTATAATGATTTGTGTGTTGTAAATATATTTAGAACATGTATAAAAATATAATACTATGATTATATTGTTCAAAACATGTTTTTGAATATAGAATAAGATGAATTAATGAAAGGAATATAATATTCACAATTAAAAAGGACAATAAAAATAATGTAGACCATGAAAATTTTCTTTTTAAATATGACTATATGAATATGATATTGAAATGTGATAAAATTTTATTGGTTTTAATATTTAATGAGAAATTTATTCATATTATATTTAATACCTATATATTAAGATATATACTTTTTTAGTGGTCCTTATATTAAAAAATGGACCTACATTAAAATCCATAGATGCTTGATAAATTTGTCTTATTGTGGGATACATATCAACCATAAGGGAGAGGCATGCTCGATCAGATCACACTATTCGAAGGATGATAATTTGCAGGAAGAAAAGAATAGTTGGAACTTAATACCAAAATTAGGGATTGAGTGTGGATACATGGAGTGGGAAAGTAGGCTTATGTAGGTAGTAGTATCCTATATAAGCTTTGGTGCATGTGTGTTTTTATATAAATGTGCACCCCAGGATTTGTGGAAATAACCCACTGATGTGATTACTATACATATATGTAATATGGTGATTTGATAGATGAAACTAATGCATGGTCAAGGTTCTAGTGGTCATATTTATCCATGTAAATACATAAGGACATAATTTAATACATCCTATAGAATTAATATGAGATGTATTCACATTATGAGTGATTATAGTCAACCTCTAGACGATTAAATTATATAACCTTATGACCTGTGTGTGGGTACTACATTACCTTTATATGATACATTTTTATACACAAACTTATAGGATATATTGTGTGAGTGACCCATATTAAATTATATCTCCTACCCTCACATAGGACCACTTTTTATTTACACGAGGCTTCGTCCTGAAGAAAAACATTCCCTAAATTTTAGAATCATGATATTCATAAATGTAACCTCATGCACATAAATCTACACCCTGAGAGCCTCACTTTTACAAATAATAATAAAATAATGGAATAATCAGTGATAATAATATTACTTTACATGGTGTTAAACGTAGATATAAGGTGACTTAAGTAACATATTAAAGAGGAGGATATCAAATGAGAGATAACATTTCCTTGTTTTGAGGTTATCGTTTTTTTGAAGAGAAACAACGAATCATTAAACCCATTTTTTCCAAAAACAATTACAATTATTATTTATCATTGCATGAATAATAAGATTATGGCATGGCCAATTGACATGAGACACTCTCACTCAAGATATTTGTAATGAATCTTAATACTTACAAGAAGATGTTTTCTTGAATAAATATTAACCAATTCACGTTTCTTCATAAAGAAGAATCCCCATAAACTCTAATAAATTATGGAATATAAATTGTGATGGGAAGTGTTATATTTTTCCCCTATAAACTCACATAATATAGACTGATATACTAAATACCCTTAAATTAATTGGATTCAGATAATAACTATCTTTACTTGAAGTTAATCTGAATATGAATAGTACACTACATGGTAGGAAGACAATCATGTGAATACATACAAGCATGTGATATCGAATAATTTTTACATGGATTGAGAAAAAAATTTAATATTAACATAAAATAATATTGATAACTAATAGAAATAATCAATGAACATGCACTATAAATTATAAATTACATTCTAGAAATATGTTGCGAATTCAAGAAGTGAACAAATTGACTAGGCATGTTTATGATACCATAAAATAATTCTTGTAAAAATTATTTTCATCACATACTGGTTGTTATGTGAGGACATTATATCATCATACTGGTGGAAAAATAAGTTTTAAAATTTTTTAATTTGGGAAAATGATTGAACAATGGTGAACTAATATATTTGATTCAGACTAGGAAGCAAAAAAGGCCAATCAATTATACACTATAAAGTCAAATATGGTAAAAAAAAGTAGAGTAATATCAATATACTATCCTATTATGGTTTAACATTGATAATATGATAATATTTTTGGATCATGTGTGATGGTTCTCGTGTGTGGAATTATGAATATAAGACCAATATGATATTTGGAAACACTATATCATGTTATACACAGACCCTCTATTCTGCAAATAGGTGTAAATGGCCACTGTGGACTCTTGTAACAATATGTGAAGTAGTATAATTTTCATCAAATGTAAATCCATGAGTTATGATACAATGTGCCTATGTATTGACCATTTTAATTGTTAAAAATATTATAATACAAAATATATATTTGTGATACTAAACAATACTGATAGGTGTATGTATTTATGAAATTACCTTATAAATAATTTTGTTTAATAGATTTATTTTATATTATCATTAATGTTGACTCTGAGAGACACATGAAATGAAGATCTTCATTTCAATTGGTTAGTAAGGATTGATTAAAAAGTAATATTTTTTAAAAAATAAATGGTATCACTAATTCACCTATCACTTTCTTAGTGATCTCACTAAGATTTTTGTTCTACTCTAGGTATCATAGTAATAGTCTATCCTATAATATACAATAGACTACTAAGGATGGACAATATAAATTTACAAAATAGTATTGGGTTTCTCACATTTAAATTTGTTAACAATATGGGATAGAGAAATTGGATAATACCATTTATCCAATCACATTAGATAGAAGATGGAGATTCACCAAAAATATTATTTACATCAATTAAGAAGACTATTTCTATAAATTTTGAAAAAATGGAAAAAGAAAATAAATAGTGTAGAACATAGATAATGGGGAGGTAAAAAGAAAATATGAGGCAAAATGAAATGAAACTTAAGAACATACCTATAGAGAAGGAAAAATATAAGAAACATTATAGATATTAAATATGTGGATGTTCATTCTAATGAATCTCTTAATTTGAAACAACTTGTATAGTTAAAAAGCATATATTTCTTATACTGGGACTAAAGTTTCAAATAAATGAAAAATAAACGATTAAGAAACTATTTAGAAGAATATCCTAATACTAAAAAATATGGGAGAAATTAAATTTTATAATAATTATAATATTTCCCATGATACATGTTTTGAGTGAAGAATGAAAATTAATATAAAACCATAAAATAAAAAACAATAAAATAAGAGTGAAATAAAAAGATAATGAAAGAATGAACTAAAATTTGCATATATTTTTACAGTGACATGTAAAAAAATTGTAAAATATTGATATGAGAAATAATACACTCTCATGTAATTAATGGATTTTTTAAATAATGTCTCTGATTTAAATTTTAAATCTAGGTGTTCTAATTCAAACTATGATTCTGAAAATGTTAATGTTTCTATCATATATGAATAAATTGAATGGGTATAAAAAGGTGTTTTCAAAGATAGTGATTTATTTAATATTCTTATTGAAAATTATGAAAACCTATTTTATTAAAATCAATAAATTTTAAAAATTATTTAAAAACTAGTAATTATTGTTATTATTATACTAATAATGTTTGTGATAATTTTGAATCTACTCAATATTAGAATGAACATTTTATAAATGAAGCTCAAATTCTTCAAAAAATTATGTTTTCTTTTATTCAAGGTCATGAAAATAGAAAAATATGATATATATGAACAACATAATTAATAGTACATATTGTTTTTGTAAATTATTTGAGATTACATAAAATTGATAAAATAATTTTGTTAAATAAATAATTATGGTACTTTCAATATTTCATGATTTAAATATTGAATAAATGGGTGTTATTTTAATATTTATTCCCTTATATTAAAATAAACGTGACATTTTTCTGGAGATTACTATTTCAAAATAATTTTTATCTATATTATAATGTAATAATTTTTTATTAAATTTATTTACCAAAAAATTATATAACTAATCTGAATGGAACAAAAAAATATTTTCTACCCAATTTTTTAGGTAATTTATTCTATAAAAATGTTATTTGGATGTATCAAAATATACATATAGAATATGAATAGTGGATAAATAAGGCATATAACTAGAGATCCATAAAAGTTTATCACATAAAATTTTTTATTTGGCCAATGTTACATCTAGATTAATTATAAAGGGGAATTAAATTGTATTGGTAAAATATATTTTTTTAATCATACATCCACATATAATGTTTTAAATTATAATGGTTTAGAACCTAAATTAATAATAATATAATATTTTTGTGTAGATAAAATGGAGGTTAAATTTAAAATTTATAAGTGTTTATTTTTTAGTTATGATTTATTATTATTTTCTGATAATCAAAATGATATTTTTTATACTATAGAATTTTATGAAATACCTTTTAAATATATTGTGTATTGGAATATTATGGAGAGTGAAAATATACTTTTTAATTGGTGTTTAGGAAATTTTAATTTCATTGATTAAAATATTCTCTATAAACATGATATTTGGTTACAATTACCTTCTATTACCAAAGAACCACTGTATGTTTGTAATAGTTGCGTGAAAGGGAAAAAAGAAAATGTTTATTTCTGTCCTTCTAATTAGATATGTATTATTAGATATCTAATGTTATTAAATATTGAATTATTATCTATTAAACATATTTATATCCATAGTGGAATGAAAAATAATTTACTTATTGATAAGGATTATAGTAGAATTAAATGTGTTTCCATTCTTGCACATAAAAATTATAATTTATCTGTATTTATTTCTATTTTTAATATAGTTCAAAATGAATATGGTTGTATGATTTCTTATAGTGATAAAGGATGTGAATTTGAAACTATTTTTTTTAAATAATTATGAAAATAATGTTTATTTCCATATTGGTAATCCTAATAGAACACCAAGAAATTGTTTTTCTTGAAGGAAAATAAGAACTATTATTGAAATAACCAAAACAAATTAGAAGTATATAATTTGCATTGAACATTTTGGGATGTTTACATTTTTAATGACCTTCATATTTAATTTTTTTGAGACCTATATTAAATAAACCAAATAATTAAATATATATGTATAAAATTCATAGTGTTTCTCATTTTATTTTTTTGTAATGTTATCATTCTAAATTTAACAGAAAATATAGACTTTTTTCCAAAAGTGTTGAAGGTATACTTAATTTTTATTATTTTAATTATAATTAATATTACATTTATATTAAATAAACCATGGTAATTGATTAATAGATTCATGTTATCTTTGATGAAAGAAATTAAAAATTAAATTCAGATTCAATTTTTTTTAAGGATGAGTCTAGATATTTTAGAATTATTGAAGGAAAACATCTTGATTAGGATGAATCAATATATGGGGGAATAATCAAACTTATTCAAACCCAATATCATTGAAGAGTCATAAATATCATCCTATTTAAAATTTTATTATTAATATTGAATTTCGTGTTAAAAAAATAAATTCCATTTTAAATTTTTCCCTTTTCTTTTCTAATTGTGATTTTATTTAAAATAATATTAATCAATTTTTAAAATATAACAACAATATTTTTAAATGTAAGATAAGATTAAACGATGTTTTAGAAATAATGTTTGTCCATTATTAGAATTGTAAGAATATAAGTAATGAATTTGGACCTAAATTGATATTTAGAAATAAGATGGATAAATATTAACGTATTTTAAAAAATGAATCTAGACAAGTTTCTATTGGGAACTCTTAAGAAGAATGTATTAAAATTGATAAATAATTCTCCCTTATTTTTAGAATAGATTCTATTAGAATGATTTTATATTTTTAATTTTAAAATATTTTAAATTTTATGAAATGGATATAAAGAATTACTTTCTAATATGGTATTATAACTGAATAGGTTTTCATTTCTCAACCCCCAAGTTGGGAAAATGGAACTTTTCTAATCATATTTTCAAATTATCTAACCCATTTTATTATCTCTGAAATTTATATCATTGATTGTATGAACAATTTTTCTTATTGTCTTTTAAAAAAAGTTTTCAATCAATTTTATCTTGATCCTAATATTTTTATTAGAATAATTTATAGTGATATTTTAATATTTCAAATTTTTGTTGATTATATATGTTATTTATTCTAGTGAGTTTAATTTTAAATATTTCATAAAAATACTTCATATTCATATGAAACTATGTAAATTTTTGAATTCTTTCTAATCCTTGGACTATAAATTTCTAAAATAAAAAATGAGATCATTCACAAGTACACAAAAATATTTGGTTAAATGTTTGGCTCTAATCTGTATATATCAATTGAAAAATTGGAAATATTTAGTTATTAATTTGATGTTTATGAATTTTATAAATTTTTTATATTATTGTTATAGAGGCACGATTGATAGCTATTTCATTTAAATGCATCTTTATTTGATATCATATTTACTATCTATTTATGGTTAATATTTCAGAACGATAAAAAATCATATTGGTGTTGTGATAAGAATAATTATATATTTGAAACAATGTATTGAATGTAGTTTATTTTATAACAAATATAACTATTTTGATTTAATATCTTATTTAGAAATCCATTTTGGATAATGTAGAATTGAAAAAAACAAATCATTTATATTTTATTTTCTTGTCAAATGATTTATTTCTTGGTCTTCTATTAAAAAATTTTCTTGTTATCTATAAATTACATAATCTTAATATATCACTAATGCTAGTGGTTGCCCAAAAATATTATGGATTAAAAAATTGTTTTGTGATCTAAATATTAATCTTGGTGAAATTATTAATTATTATAGTAACGCCTCTTTGATTACTATTTTTAAAATTCTCTTACAATTATCTAAGAAATCACATTTAAAACTAATATTTCATTTTATTTGAGATGTATTAAATAAGAGTGTTATTTTTTTGAATTTATCAATACTAAAAATCACATAATAGATATTATTACCTTTTTTCAGATACTGGTGAGTTTAAAATAATTCGTGGGATGTTCTAAGAATTATTATTTTATGTTTTCATATATATAAGGGGAGGTTTAGTTTTATATTTTTTTTATTTAAAAAATGTTGGAGAAAATAAAATTTTCTTGCATTTAAATATATTCTTTTTATAAATAGATAATAATGTGGTGATTTTTATGCATGTTATTTCTCGTATTTATTTTTAAATTACATATAGTTTGATTATTTTTTTAAAAATTTTGAAACCTCTTATTTTGTTATGTTGAAATTAAATATTCTAGACTTCAGTATTTTAATAATATAATTATTTTTAATGATCGTAAATTTATAATTATAATTTCATATTAATGATAATATGTTTATATATAATTTATATGAAAATTATTATCTTTAATTAAATCTCCAAAATATTTTCATTTTTGTGCAAGCTTATTTATTGATTTTTTGACCATTATTTTTTCGGTTTATATTTATTCAATGTTTCCTTATAAAATCCATTATGACTCTAATTATATAGATTTGAATATAAAAAATCTTATTATATTGAATATCCATTCGTTTTATAATCATATTATTAAACAAAATTTATGTCTGGAACTGTTGTTTTAAATCTATATTAATTTCACGATATTCATGCAATAGTTCTAGAATATTAGAATTTGTAGATTTCAAAATACCTTTTTATAGTGATATTTCATTCAACATATATCAAAATATCTAGAAATTTTTTTGAATGGAAATATTGTAAATATTATAGTAATTTATACAATTATATGAAATTATAAATGTAATGCCATGACCCGAGCATCCTAAGCTAGTGCATTATTTTATTACATTTCTATGATTACAATAAATAAATCTCAATGGACCGATCTGTTTAGCAGAATTGGAATTCCCAATTAAATACACAATACCCATAATACTTTTGGAAATAGTAAGTAAAACCAAGAAAAAAAAATAAAATGTGTCCTTGAAGATTTAATCAAATATTTATTCTTCATGACCTTAAATATGAATCATAATCAAGGTGGGCTAAAAGGATCAGTAAGGGTAATTAAACTAGATAAAATAATGAATCAATGAAGATAAATTATCCATATAAATGTATATAATTTATCAAAAAATCCATTTAACTATCTCGATAAAGAAAAATCAATATAGAAAGGTAATAAACAGAAAAACATTATATTTAATCATTGAAGTGATTATAAAATGTATCTATAGATATGTTGATTCAAAATCTCATGGATGTATAACAACTAATGATAAATGAGTGAAATAAATAATTATTGGATTCTTTATTCCTTGGTTACATACTAATTATACCCTAAAGTGATTTCAAAGTATGGTTTAGCTATCGAGAAAAAAACCATCTAATTTGGCCACAATTTCATCTCATGAGACTACTGATGCATCGAGGTGAAATCTATAACTCGACCCCACACATGTCGTATCAGTCTAAATAATTCATCATATATCAAATAAATAATTCTCTTTATCAAATATTAATATTTAATATAGAATATGGTTTTATCAATAATACCTCGGAAAATGTTAATTAAAAACAAGGGTTATTGACATTAAAGTATTCTTGAGAAAAATAATATTTAAAAATTCAAATGTGTCCCATACCACATTGAAACGTTTAAATCATAATTCATTGTGAACTAAATAAAAAATATAATTTCAGAAGAATTATTTTTTTCTTGATATAACATATTAAAAGATATTAGATACACAGAATAAAAGTGTATTGGGTCATAATAACAAATAATTCTGAGTTGAATATAAAATGGGGTGAAATTCCCTTACCATAACTGTTCATTTACTGGGGCCTTTATCTTCCTATAAATTGTATTAAAATTTGTTAATATTTTATACTATAACTATACACATGTTAATAATAACACATATTAATTCCTTATAATATTTTATTACCTGTTTGTGAACACACTTTCATTTATTTCATATTTTCATGTGTTAATTACCTAGTTGGATCGAGTATGTTTTTACATGTTTTTTGTTGCTATCATAATTTAGATCATGGTTTCATTATCTATAGAATATAAAATAAGGAATAATTATCATATATAGTAATTATATATTTTTATTAAGTATCCCATTATATTTGGAGATTATAAATAACGTTCACTATTCATGGTTATGGTAGGCCGCACATACGTATGAAGGCTACATACATTTCAATGTTATATTAGAAGAACGAGAAATAAATGATACATATGAATATTATAGTTTTTAAGTATTATATAGTAATATATGTTACATAGGATAATTAAATACTTCCATTATATGTTACTTGTATGGTATGAATGATTCATATCGGTTTGAGGTGGTGGTATTCCACGCCTCCTAAAATGAAATTACTACATTTACACAAGATGGAAGGAATAAAGGTATATTATAAACAAAAATTGCAGAAGAATAAAGACATCATAAAAATAATATATAACATATATAAATATTGTTTCCATCATAATGGTAACTATGGTAGGTTGTATGTGAAAAATAAATAATCCTTGTTTCATGATGAAGTAGTTCGGTGTACATCGAAATAGTACGCTTGTTACCAAATAGATGGAGGTGTGTGTAATTTTAGGTAGAAATAATAACATAAAAACGTCATATTATATATTATAATTAGGTATTTTTATAAAATTATTTTATAATAATAATATAAGGATTAGATAATATTAATGAATCTAAAAATATTGAGAGAAGACTTTACCTCTTAATATAGTACATTCTTATGGTTTTTACCAAAAATATTCCATAGAATACATTTTCCCAATTTGATTCCCCAAGGAAGATGGGATGGATGTTGTTAAGTAATTTTTGAATATATTGGACGAGCATAAGAGTTTTTATATGTGTGAATATGTGGCATAGGTGGTTGCCATTAATAGGGAAGTAAAAGGGTTCACTGGAAATTATTTGGAAACATGATAGATGTACACATTTATTACCTAATAAAATCATAAGAAACCAAAAATTTATAATAATGGATGTTTTATGTTCAATATTTGGCCAGAAAATAGTATTTGGACAAGTGGGTAGATTATTTGGGCCATTAAGATTAAGGTTTATTACTTTATTAAACTTAATTTTGCCTTAATAATTATAAATAATTTTAATTACATTCACCTATTGTTTTTGTAAAAAACTATGTTGAACGTATTAGACATTATAAATTATGATTATTCCAAATATGTATTCAATTTTTATAAATACCAATATCATAAGTGGTCGAAATTAATTTAAAACTCATCTTCTAAGAAGGATAACAATGCCGAGTTTTAAAGTAACAACATTCAAAAATTTGCTATGTTTTTATAGTAAATTTCAATGTCAAATTGACTATAATAACCAAAAATGTATTAATTAATAAAAAATTTTTCTAATTAGACATTAAAAACAATATAAAAAATAATTTATCCTTATAAATAAATTAGATGAAAAAACAGATTTAAAGTAAAATGTAGTATTTTTAATTATACATTAAAAATGATTTTTTACTAAAAAATTAAAAAATTCATAATAAAGTAATTATTATATTTAAAAATTAATTATTATATTTATTTTTTCATGTTTAAAAAATTATATTGTCAAAATTATGATTTAAAATGAGTTTTCTATTAAATTGCTGGTAAAATTTCTTTTATAAAAATATATGGTTTTATGTGTAAAATATGTTTTGATGTTATCATAGAATATCAAACATAATGGATGTATATAAAAAATATTTTATTTATATATACAAAATATCTAATGCATTAAAATAAGTCACTAATTGAAGTTAACAATGTTTATTAAGAAAAAATACCTTTAAAATCATGGTAATATTTATTTTTTATATCCAATTGGTTCTTATTTTTGTTTCTAATTATTTGGTAACCAATTAATTAAATTTATATTTATATAAACCATATATTTTAAAATGTATTTATAGGATATATCATATAATATTAAATAAGGTTTTAATAAAAAAAAATTATTTGGTGAATCTCAGTCTTGCGTGTAACATAAGCTATTAGGGAACATCGCTCTTACGTGAAATGAATGCTCACATAGTGTTTCATTAATTACAGGCTATATCATGTATGGAATATATTTAAAATATAAAATATTTTATCAAGACATAGAATATTATATCTGTAATATCCTAGACCATCCTGGTCCATTACTTTTCCAAATTCTATCTGTTGGGGTGTCCTGGAAACAATCGGTGAGCCAAGTAGATGTGGGTGTCAGCGGAAACGTGTCACTGTGGGGTCACTTATCTGTGCCAATGATCATTCTCACCTATCAATTAGAGCCATTGGTCTCAATGATTTTTCTCACTGATTAGCTTCACTGATCAGCTTCACAGATAAGCTTTACTGAATAGCTTCATTGATCCGCTTCACTGATTAGTTTCACAGATCAGCTTCACTTATCAGCTTCATAAATTAGCTTTACTGGTCAACTTCACTGATTAGCTTAACTGATCAGCTTCACATATCAGCACCACTTGTTTCATCGATCAACCTCACCCATTGGTTTCACCAATCGTCCTCACCGATCGGTTTCACCAATCGGATTCACCGATTGTTTTCACCCTTCGGTTCAACTATCAGTTTCACCCATCTATTCCACACCACTGGTTTCACCCATCAGTTTCACCCATCAGTCTCACCAATTATTTTCACCCAATCGATTTCACCCCATCAGTTGCCCTGATCCGTTTCACCCATCAGTTTCACCCATCGATCTCACCGATCAGTTTCACCCAATCAGTTTCACCCCATCGGTTTCACCCATCAGTTTCACCAATCAGTTTCATCCATTGGTTTCACCGACCGGTTTCACCCATTAGTTTCACTGATTAGTTTCACATGATCAGTTTCACTGATCATCTTCACAAGATCAACTTCAACCGATCACCTTCACCCAATCAGCAACACCGATCAGTTTTGTTGGTCCATCTCACCAATATTCCATAGAGGGGTGTCAAGGTTTCTTTCAGCTATTTTTCTGTAATTCCACATTGAAGGCTTTTTACCTATTTAAAGTGGTTCAAGGCTATTTTTATCACCCTAAACAATGTATTAATTCCACTAAAAGTGGGGTGACCCTCAACGAACTTTTTTTCCTCTCATTAAATGAAATCCTTTAATACATAACTATTATAGACACTCCTCCTATGAGAATTATTAAATAACAATTAATTACATCATGTGTAACTGCCCAACTATGTGGTGACCACGATTCTCCTTTAATGCCATTCAAAATTCAGATCTCATAACTCTAAAATCGTTCCTTTTTATTGCATGGGAATTCATTATTTCTTTTTCTTAGATTGTCTCTATTTTTCCATAGTGTGTTTGGAGTCCCTCCTTTATGAGTCTAGTGGTGTTCTTGTGATGGAGACTTTCTTACTCACTCTTGGAGTCCCTAGACTTCCTTCCCTAAAAGTCACACACCCCAGTTATTGGTGCATGGATAAAAACATCAATTTTTGATCATCCAAGTAGTGGTTTTCCTTTGTCTCTCTTTACTGTGTATCATGCGAAGTGGGTATGATAATCATCCTATGGGGATGGATGAATCCAAACCATAATGAAGATAATAAATGGGTTTTAAAGAAAGAACAGGTGTGTTTGATGACGTTACAGTACTATTTTACCTTGGAATATATGTTGTGAATTGAATTAGAATACGTCCACTAAAAATCATGGTCATTGTTGGTCCTTTCATGTACACCAATAAACCTATTTTTTCTATATTTTTCTGTGATTGAATGGATGTAACACGAAATTTAGTTAATCATGAAAACTAATATGATTAAATGGAATCCTAATGAATAAGAATCCTTGTGTGGTCAACCAGGTTAAAAAAAATTGAAAGACAGAACTAAAGGAATGGTGTGTTTAAATTAAAAAACTACCTTTATATATATCGGTAACATGTGTGGTTGTTCTACTTGATGCTTGTAGAGTGACGTGGATGGGAATGAGACCCCTGTTGTTGTGCAGTTTTTGGTTTGTGGATCTGAGGCCGTGTGGGGCTGTATGTTGGGGCATGTTTTGGTTTCAGTACTTCAAGGGATCTCATAGATCCCTTTTGTTGTTGTGACATTACAATAGAACAGGGTATGAATTCATAATTTGGTTCATGGCTGTGTTGTTTTTCCTTGGATTGTTGCAATTTCTGTTAGTTTCCCTATAGTGATGAATTGTTAAAATGGAATCACATTGATATGAAAACAAGAATGGTTTTAATGGGGAATTGCTTTCCTAGAATGAGTAGTGACTTGGTTGTGGTTGTTCTTCTTTTTAAGAATTAATAGTAACGAGGGTGTTTGGGTATGGGGTGGTTTTTGAACCCCTATCTTGGGAAGAGTGATTTTTACATACATTTATAATTTAATTTTTATGTTTCTTATTCTCACCCCACCCAAGTTGACCACATCGTGCCAAACGCACCAATTTCATGGGGGAGGGTGTTTTTTTGAACAATTCTCTGAGAGGATGGTTATTATCTCCATTTTTTCTACATTTCCTGAGTAGCCCAAAAATATTCGGGCAGGTTGTGATGGACTGAGGTCCATTTTAGCCCGTAATTCTTAGGGTTGGGTAGTTGCGGTGGTTTTCCTATATGTGTGTGGGCAGGTTATTTCCCATGTGTCTTCGGGATGAGACCTTGGTGTCTTCAGTCATGGCAGTAGTTGATCAGGACCAAATGTCTTCAGGAATTCTTGTATTTTTTCTTCCCTGGGTTTCTTTGGGTGTATTTATGTGTGTTTTTTGTGGCCCAGGTGTTTGTAGGTGGGATGTGTTGTTGTGGTAGCCCATGTGTGTGCGGGCGGGGTATGGCAGTGGGACTACAGTGAAAATAGCGGGGTAGGTCTGACACGTAGGATGTCTTCCATAATCAGTATGGATGTTGTGCGGGGTACCCAAATGTCGATGTGTTATTAGTATTAGTTTTCTTGACTTGAATTGTTTTGGTAGTGTTTTTTGGTGAGGTTGGGTGGATTGTTTCATTAATAGGCTCTTTGGTTATCTTCTTTTTCTCATCGGTCATTAGAATGCCTCCCACCTTGTCCAGGAGAGTTTTTGGGTTTCCCTAATTGTTATACCTATATACTCACCATACATATATAAAACTGATTTTTAGTTTCCATGAGGACATCGAGGACTGTGCTGGACCCTAGTAGTTCAGATGTTGGGACCGTTGACGTTGCTGCTTTTCATTTCATGTGGTACTTTCCTTTAGAGTTTCTTGTATTTATTTTTCACTTATTATTGGAACATGCAAATGGGTATGGATTGTTTTGGCCTTAATTTTACATCCTATATTGGTGTTTTTTAGGATTTAGTATCTTATATCCAGATCCTACTAAATATAAAAGGGTAATGTATTTCATTTTGTGTGCGATTCTATATCTTTAGTTTTAGTTGCTACTCCATGACCTATAGAAGCAGGGACTTAGTGGTTATTATCTCTCCTTAACCATGAGAAAGGGAGGGTCTAGGAATTTGTTTTTCCTTCCCCCATCTTGGTGAATGTGGGTTATGATAGAATGGAATCCAAGGAGAGGTTGATAAATATGGAAGAGGGTAAGGTTGGGCACAGTGAGAATTTCATGGGAGGGTGGGAAAATAGTGTTAGGAAATCATGGTGTGTGAAATATTCCATGAAATACAAACTAGGTCAAGGGATTTTAGGGCCCCTGTGATCTGATGCAAGGACACGGGACCTACCAAGTGGCCATGTGAGTCTACATTGATTGTCTGGTAGAGACCCTAAAAATTTTACCAGCATCATAATGAATTGATTTATTGTGTTTTCTGGGTGTTATTGTAACTAATATTAATAAAAATTATAATAAAAGTTTAGAAGAATTCGTCTATACTACTTAGGCTTGGGCATTCCTGGTTTACATTGCAGTTATGGCACCTAGATGGTGACCACAGGTAGTGGGGGTGATCGAGGCCTAGAAGGATGTTTTGGTTGATTAGTAGTGGGATGATTGAGAAGAGGATGATAACCAATGGTAGAGGATGCTTCGTTCCATTTAGTGGAATACCCTTTGGAAGTACGAGGAATGTGTCTCATACATGGAGATAAAGAGCTAGCTCAAGGAGCTAGTGAAAGAGTTCATCTTGATTTCATCTCGGATGGATTACTAGGTCCCTATGTAAGTAAGCTAGATCTAGGAAGTGGTGCATCAATGTTCTACTTTCTATCTTGGGGAGAAGATAGAGGATGAAGTTTTGTGGACTAACTTGGAGAGGGAATTCGGGCTCGAATTCATCTCTTCCACGATGATGGTGGAAATAATATAGGAGCTACTACCCTCGTGCATGGGAGTATGTCAGTGAGGGAGCTCTGAATAATGTTCAAAGATCTTCTATATTTTTCTCTCGACCTTTTTCCGGATGAGGAGTCTCGGGCAAGAATTTTATAAAAGGCACTTCAACCTTCTCTTCAGAATGATGTTACTCCCTTTACCCTACCAACGTACATGGAGGTGTAGAAGTAGGCTGATGTGGTGGAGACGATGCACACACTGGGAGGTGTTCCGCGAGAGGGGAGCCAGTTTGGCTGGACATAAGAGATTTCTGTAAGCATCAGGCCTCCAACATCATGGAATTAAAGGTTTCAGCCAGTGGGGATACGGTCCCAAGAGTTCCAGTTTCGATCTCCCAGTCTGATCCCATTCCTTGTAGGCACAAGAACAAGGTGCTTCATCTGTGCTAGTTGTGGGAACCATCAGAATCAGTGTTCGAACCGAGTGTAGTACAGTGGGGGTGGGCTGGATCAGCACCCACATCAGGAGTAGTAGTTTCTAGCCTGTCACATTTTACAGCAGCAGTAGGTATAGAGATCTCCCGCTCCTCTAAGAATAGACTTTATGGGAGGAGGTAAACCCTAGTGTGCTCCTCAAGGACATTAATCAGGTCATTGTCACGAAGGTGGCCAAAACATGAGGGGCAGAGGAGCTGGGCATGGGAATTTACACACCATATAGGAAGTAGTTTCAGCAAGTCCAGTGTTCATTCGAGGTACAATCATCTTGTTTAGAAGTCTTTCTTGCACCTTGATTGACTCTGTAGATTCACACAACTTTGTTTAACACAGTCTATCCCATGCCCCGGTCCTAGACGTAGTGAGACTCTTTGTGCCCATAGTGCTGAGTACGCTAGTTGGGGAACTTACTAGCCTATTTTGTGTTTGTTGATGATGTAGAATAATGTTGGGGCCACATCAGTATAGTGGGGATATCCTTCTACTAAAAATACAGCCATATGATGTCATTCTAGTCATCGACTGGTTATTTTCTGTATATGCTGTTATTGAATGCTTCAAGATAAGAGTCATTTTCTCCAATGAGAATGGACAATGTGTGTCTTTTGTTGGTGAATGGAGTTTTCAGTGGGGATATGGTGTGTGGACGCTCTTTTTTCTTTGTTGTCCATGTTTTCAATAGAATCAATGGATATAGAGATAATGGATGTTCTGACAGTTTTCAGAGAGATCTTGGATGTTTTTTCCAAGGAGGTTGTGAATCTAACCCCTTGACGTAACGTTGAGTTTGGAATAGACATACTAAGTAGTGCCCATACGATTTCGATGGATCCTTTTTGGATAGAGGGGTCTAAATTGCGAGAGTTGAGGATTCTTATTAATGAGATGATGAAGAATGTTATTTTCTAACCCAGTGTGTCAACATGGGGTGATCCAGTCTTGTTTGCGAAGAACACATATGGTGGTATCAGGATATGAAAATTCTACCAGAGACTGAATCAGGTAACAGTCAATAACTGTTACCATCTCCCAGGTATGGACGATCTCATTGACCAACTGAGGGGAGCAAGTTAGTTCTCTAAGATCAATCTACAGTATGGGTATCACTAGTTAAGGGTGAAGGATAGTTATATCCTGAAGACTGATTTCAAGTGTTGGTATGGGAACATTGAGTTTGTTGTCATGCCATTCAATGTTACAAACACACCTTCTGAGTTCATGGGGCTCATGAACACTATTTTCCTACTGTTTCTGGACCGGTTTTTCATTGTGTTCATCGATGACATTTTTATCTACTCAAGAACATATAAGGAACATACTAAGCACATTTTTATGGTCTTGCAGATCTTTCGACATCACCATATCTATGACAAATTGTGCATGTGTAAGTTCATGACATGATAAGTACATTTCCTTGGACACATCATGTCTCAGAAAGGGGTAGTGGTTCATCCTTCAATGGTGGATATAGTTGTTTCTTTGGAATATCCCAAGAATGTGATGGAGGTATGCAGTTTTCTAGTTCTGGTAGGATATTATTTGAGGTCCGTACGCAACTTCCCTCCAGTTGAAGCTCCTTTGACAACATTGAAAATAAAAGATCAGGCCTTGGTGTGGAGTGACCAATGTTAGGAAGATTTCATATATATGAAGGAATGATTGTTTAGTGCTCCAATTCTATTGTTTCCATAGGATGGGGTCTTGTATGAGGTGTTTTGTGATGCTTATGAAATTTTCCTGGGGTGTGTGCTGATGTAGCAGTAGAGAGTGATCTCCTATGGGTCTAGATAGTTACATCCCTATCAATGTATCTATTCCAACCATGACCTAGAGATTGCAGCAGTAGTGTTCACATTGAAGATGTGGTGTCATTACCTAATTAGGGTGCACTTCTTGGTTATCATAGATCACAAGAGTTTAGAGCCTATCATTTCCTATCGAAACCTGAATATGTGACAACGAAGGTGGTTGGAGTTTCTTCCGGGCTACAACATCGAGATCTCTTACACTGAAGGTAATGGGATCATTGTGGATGATTCCATGACCATGGAGTCATAGTGGGATGTTGTTCAAGAATATGTGGATTCTTGGAATGCAATGGATGAGTTGACTGCCCTACACCTAGATGCAAGGATGGATGGAGGTAGAGGTTTTCTTTTTAGGTGAAATTTTATTCATCTATATTATGACAGTTGGAGGAGTATTTGTGGGGAGACTTAGATATAGATGTGATTCTCGATCAGGATAACCATGGAAATGCTCTGGAAGGGTGGTTAGAGGATAGTTCGAATCAGATTCTTTTTTGAGTAATGTTGTTTGTTCTAGATATGATTCTCAAGGGAGTTCTCAGTGAGTTCCATAAATCACTCGTAGAAGTACAACCAGGAGTTTATGAGATGTACTGAGGCCTGATATAATATTTTTGGTGGCTCAGGGTGAAACTTGTAGTGGCCATGTTTTTGGAATGGTTCCTGGTGTGTCTATAGGTAAAGGCTGAACACCACATCCCAAGAGGTTTTTTGAAGCATTTAGATGTCCCCAAGTAGATTTGGGATGACATCTTAATGAATTTCATCATTGGACTACCCAGGTTTAATAGAGTTTGTGATGCTATCTGGGTAGTGATAGACCAGCTGATTAAATTATCTCACTTCTTTGCAATCAAGGATTTGAGTGCGGTGCATGATTTAGCATGAAAATACATGGATGAGGTGGTGCAGTTTCATGGTGTTCCGAGGTCCATAGTCTTGGATAGAGAGGTATGGTTTACCTCATGATTCTGGAGGGGATTTTAGCATGCTTTTGGCACCCTGATACACCTTAGCACAACATTCCAACCCTAGACAGATGGGAAGACAAAGTGAACCATCCAGACATTAGATGATGTGCTACGGTCATGTGTTTTGGACTTTGGGGGCTCAAGGGAATGAAATTTTCCAATAGTATAGTTTTTTACAATAGTATCTATCACTCGACTATGGACATGGATTCATTTGAATAATTTTATGTCACATTGCGTCGTTCACCCATGTGATGGACCGTGGTGGGGAGGCGCGTGTTTTTAGCCTAGAGTTAGTGTAGATCACATCAAAAAATGTTCAGCATGTGCATGAGAGGATAAAGACAGCCCAAGACTGGCAGAAGATGTATGTTGATCGTAGATGGAGGACCATGGAGTTTGAATTTGGAGAAAATGTTTTTTTGAAGGTTTCCCCTCGACGTGGGAAGAGAATATTCAGAAAGGGAAGAAAGCTCTCTCCTTGGTTCATTGGGATTTTCGATGTGTTGGGTAGAATTGGTGAGGTGGCATATCAGCTGGCTTTTCCACCTCAGTTGGAATGGATCCAAGATTTTTTTCAGGTCTCCTAGATTTTTCGATATCTATATGATGTCTCCTAGGTCATTGAATGGGGAGATTTGGATATAGGGGAAATTCTATGTTCATGGAGAGACCAGTGAAGATCGATGATGGAAGGGAGAAAGTGCTTCGTGGGTGAACCATTCCTTTGTTTCTTGTGTTGTATAGGCATGCTGGCCTCAAGGAGAGTACTTCGGTGTTAGAATCTCAAATGCGTGCCTAGCACCCAGAGCTGTTTTGAGTTTCTATTCGAATACTTCCATGATGTCATTGTTTTTTACTCCTAATGTGATATAATTCTTACCTTTTTGGTTTATGAGATGGCTTTTTTCCTTACCTTGTGAATGTTTATGAAATTTTCTGATATATGTTGAAGGGATAATCTGATTTCTAATCATGACACATCAGCAAAGATGCGATTAAACCAGTGCAGGTTTGTTAGTGCCACCGAAATTGGATAGTATATTGACATGGAAGAAAGAACTCCATAATCTATGTGTCTAGAAAATGTGATCCTAGGGTTTTGTATGGTTGATTGGGGTGATTTTTTCATCAGAGGTATCTTCTCAAGTAGTTGATGAGGTTAATCATTTATTCTTGAGGACAAGAATAATTCAATAGGTATCTGATATAATGGATCATACCCACCTGTTCCATTACATTTCCAAATTCCAAGTGTTGGGGTGTCCGGGAAATAATCGGTTTGTCAGGAGGATGTGGGTGTCTGTGGAAATGTGTCACCGGGGTGTCAACTATTAGTGACAAAGATCGGTCTCACCGATCTGTTCCACCCATAGGTCTCACAGATCAGTTTCACAGATCGGATTCACTGATCAACATCACATATCAACTTCACTGGCCAGCTTCACTAATAATTTTGACATATTAGCTTCACGGATCAGCTTCACTGATCGGTTTCACAGATCAGCTTCACAAATCAGATTCACCGATCAGGTTCACTATCGTCTTTACTAATCAGCTTCACTGATCGGCTTTTCCAATCAACTTCACTGATCAGATTCATTGATCAACTTCACTGATCAACTTCTATGATCAGCTTCATGGATCATCTCCACTGGTTTCATCGATTAGTTTCACCCTTCAGTCTCACCGATCAATTTCACCAGTCAGTTTCACCAATTGGTTTCACCCATCTGTTTCGCCCATATTTTCACTACATCAGTTTCACCCATCAGTTTCACCCATCAGTTTCACCCATTGGTTTCAACCATCAGCTTCACCCCATCGTTCTCACAGATCTGTTTCACTGATGGGTTTCACCACATCGGTTTCACCCATCAGTTTCACCCATGGATTTCACCCATCATTTTCACTGATCCGTTTCACCCATCGGTTTAACACATAAATTTCACCAAACATTTTCGCCCCATTGGTTTCACCCATCAATTTCACCCATATATTTTCCCCGTCATTTTAGCCAATTAGTTTCACCAATTGGTTTCACATATGGGTTTCACCTGATCGTTTCACTGATCTGCTTCACCCGATTAGTTTCACTGATCAGCTTCACTGGATCAGCTTCACATGATCAGCTTCACCTGATCATCTCCATAGATTTGTTTCATAGATTAGTCTCACCAATCGGCCACATAGGGTTGTCAGGGTTTCCTTGCCTAGTTTTTCCTATAAAGAAAAATTTGTTTCTTTTAACATTTTTAAAGTGGTTCAAGGATGTATTTATTTCTATAAACAATGTTTTAAATCCCCTAGGAGTGGGGTAACACTCAATAGACTCTTTTTCCTATATTTAAATGAAATCCTTTAAGTCATAGCTCTTTTGGACACCCCTATAATGATAATTATTAAATAAAAATTAATTTAATCATTTGTAACCATTCAAATGTGTGGAGAAACCACGTTCTACCTTTGAAGATATTCAAAATTCATATCATGTAACTCTTGGATCTCACTTTTTTATTGCACATGAATTCCTTCATTATTCCTCTTATCTGGTCTCTTTCCTTTCCCTACTACGTTTGGAGTCCCCCCTTTATTAGGCTAGTGGTGCGCCTGTGCTGGAGCCTTTCCGACTCACTCTTGATATCCCAAGAGTTCCTCCCCTATAATTTGTGCATCCCAGTTTTTGGCCTGAAGAGAAAAACATTGATAGTTGATAATAAAAGTAGGGTTTTCCTTCGTATCTCTTTACTATGTTTCATGTGTTGTGGGTATGATAAGGTTTTTATACGGATTGATGAAACCAAACCATAACGAAGATAATAAACGATATTTAAAAATTGAAGGGATGCATGTAAAGATATTGAGGTACTCATTTATCTTTTCTGAATTGAATGGGATTATGTACATAAAAAATCATGGCTATTGGTGGTCCTTTATTTCACAATAATGAACCTATGATTTCTAGATTTTTCTGTGATTGAATAGCTATAACACAAAAACGTTTTTATCATGTAAACTAGATTGATTAAATGGATTACCGATAAATAATAATCCTTGTGGGGTAGCCTCAATTTACCAAATGGAAAGATGAAACTAAAGGAATTGTGTGTTTAAATCTAAAAACCCCCTAGCTCTATATTTGAAACACATGTGGTTGATCTTCTTGATTCTTTTGGGTGATGTGGATGAGGATGGGATCCCTTACTATAGTGAATTTGTTTATTTATCAATCTGAGGTCGTGTGGGGCTTGTATTGGTTCAAGTACTTCAATAGATCTCACATATCCATTTTGTTGTTTTCAAATTACATAGAACGGGGTTTGAATGCCTAATTTGGTGCTCGGCTATGTTTTTCCTTCCTTTTCTTGTAGATAATCATGTCAATTTCTCAGTATTGAATAATTATGTAAATTAAATCACTTGAATATAAAATCATGAATGGGTTCAATGGGTAATTTCATTCCTATAATGAGTTGTGACTTGGTTGTGGCTCTTGTAATTTTTAAGAATGAATAATAATGACGGAGTTTTTGTATGGGATTGTTTTTGAACCCCTAGGATAGGAAGAGTGCTTTTCTACCTATGAGAGCCCTAGATTCTTTGGATAGGCTATGATCTCCCAGGGTCCCCTATATCCCATGATTCTTCAGTCTGGGTAGTTGTGGAAATTTTTAATGGGGTGTACGAGCTTGGGGTTTTCCAAAAGTCTTCGGGATGGGGCTCAGGTGACTTCGGGTGTAGAAGTAGTTGTTGTGGTCGAAGTGTCTTCGAGCGTGGTGGTAGTTGTTCTGGCTCAGGTGTCTATGGGTGTGGTTACATGTGGTTGATGTGGCCCAGGTGTTTGCAGGTGGGAATTGTGGTTGTCGTATCCCAGGTGTGAGTGGGCCGGATATAGAAGTGGGATTGTGGTGAGAATGGCAGGGGAGGTCTGACGCATTGGATGTCTTCAATAACCATCAGAAAAGTGGTGTTGGGTACCCACATTTTGATGTGTTATTTCTATTCCTTTACTTAACTTGCGTTGATTGGGGAGTGTTACTTGTGGATGTTGGTGGATAGTTTCCTTGGTAGGTACATTGATTATCACCTTTTACACATAGGGAAATAGAATGCATCCCCACTTGTGAATGAGAGCTTTTGTTTTTCCCTATTGAGTATACCTATATACTCACCCTACATATATAAAACTGCTTTCAGGTTTTAAGGAGGACTCCAAGGACCATGTTGGTCCCTCCTATTTCAGACGTTGCAACCATTGACATTGCCTCTTTTCTTTTCTTTTAGTACATTACTTTGGAGTTTCTTGTATTTATTAACACTTAATATTGGTACATTAATATTGGTATGGATTTTTTTGGCCTTACTTTTACTTCCAGTGTTGGTTTTTTTTGGGATTTACTATGTTATCTCCTAATCCTACTAAATAAAAAGTGAAATGCCTTCTATTTTTCATGGGATTCTATACCCTTAGTGCTAGTCGCTACTAATGGACCTATTGAAGGAATGTCTCAGGGGTCATTATCTCTCCTTAAACATGAGGAAGGGAGGGTCTGACAATCTGTTGTCCCTTCCCTCATCTTGGTGAAGGCAGGTTGTGACAATATACACTTATGAACTCAGTGATACATGTCATTCACGCTATCGAATAGAAAGTTGTACATTTGAATATCAATGTTTTACATTCTTCCCACATTATTTAATTTGCGACCTCGCAATATATTCCCAACTTCAATAATATAATGTTTGAAAAAAAATTCAATGTCCCACATCCAAAAATGATTTAATATCACATATTCATAATAAGAGATAATGGAATGAGAAATGGTCTCGTTACTATATTTTTTTCATAGCAGAATAGAATTGGGAAAAGGAAACATGGATATTGAAGAAAAATTCAAGTAATCATGTTTTGATGGAGAGTTCTATAAATCATGTTTAGATAAAAAAATTTTACAGCAAAACCATAAATAATATGAGGGAATAAATTTCATTGATATCATCAAAAAATGATGATAATAAGAAAAAAAATTAGATTCAAAATAATTTAATATATATAGTTAAATAGTTCATTCACTCTATGAATATAGGTTAATATTTATTTCTATAAACATAATCATTTCCTTTTATTAATCCTTGAACCATTTATACATTATCTCATTATACAAGATGCATCATATGGTGAAGTGATACATTATCCTTTGAAATATCATCTAATGATCATCATAAAAAATATATATAAGTGGTTGTCTTTTGAAACAGGTCATGATACTATCACTTATTAAGTAGAGTCACTATATTTCCAATAATGAACGTATCGTTATCCTTTAATAAACATGAAGTAGCTATAAATTTTCACATTCAAAATATGTGAAGAACTCAATCATGTATCCTCATAAAATATGGTAATAACTAGAATAACCATAAAACCTTCTTAAATATGTGCATTCTAAATTATTAC